>OZ014493.1:38249633-43049633 GCA_963966045.1 Xestobium rufovillosum
CCTGAATTTTATGAATTGTTTATGAATAATTTTGGTTGCCTTTGGAAAAATACTCTTGTGGAAATTTCTACATTAGGTTCAGTTAACATCTTGATTCTAAAATCATTTTTTCAGCCATTACTTTAAAATTATAAATACGTAAACTAGATTATTTCCATTATTCCCCCAAATCGTAATATTTACTAGTTTTATATCAAGCATGTAAAAGTTCAGTACGGCTGTCATAAGAAAAAATTAACCTGAAGATAGTTTTGTCGGTTCGAAACGTTTTACATAAATTTTGGCTGCGCAGCTGGAAGAGCGTACAAATGTTCCAATAAGTACGTATGTACTTTTTTGTTTTTTATGACATCTAAGAACCGCCAAAAACGAATTTTGGGGTTTTTGTTTTTTTCTAAAATGATTAGTGACATTTCAAATTTCAGCACACATTATTAAGTATTGCCAAAGGCAAATATTTTCCCATTTAAGAAAATCGGTCTGATAATAAGTCACCCATGTTGCCATGTTATTCTACCCTGAACAATAAGCAAACAGTTAAATACTCAACGCTTTAAAATTATTTACTGTGCACGTGCAAAAAGTTTAATGAAGGTTATTTCACCTGGCTTTCTAAAATATCACGTTTAGTCTTTTAGAAAATAATAATATATCAAACTTGACAAAACGCTATTATCTGAGTTCGTCCCAGATTTAGCAAAAAGGATTAGGCTCATTTAGAAAGACATCCCAAACAAATTATTGAAGAAATTAAAAGCACCTAGAGGTGCTGTGTTAGATCATAGAAATCAACACTACACAAATTGAACTACTCTTGTTCTTGCTCCTCATAATTCTTGGCAAGAACAAGAAGATCCCTAGCACTGCTCCTGACAATAATTGAGTTCAATAAAAGTATCTCAAATTATAAAGATTTATTCATACGTAAAAGTCAAATTAATAATATAACCAAGCCTTTAATAAAATATTAAAAGTATATTAACAAGAATGTTTCATTTTCAACAAAGTACTTTTCTATAATCTGACGCCTGGTAAATTTCTTTTTAATAGGTCTGAGGTTTTCAAAAAGTCCCATGCAAGTGTTTCACAATACTTATACCAAATTCAAAAATTACAAAGAAGGAACTTTACGTTGGAATTCCCAAAGTTCTTCGAACAATTTTTTCCGCTATTTTATTAAATTCTTCTCTATTCTCTCTCCACATCTTTGCCGCATCGACATTAGCTCCACTTTCATCATTTGGTTCTAAAAACAATTTTCTATGAAGCTATATCAACGTAAGAACAATTTTTTTATTTATTAATAACAGAAAATTTTCTTTTACCTGCCAACATACTAACAACAGACAACAATATTTTCTCTACACTTTGTACAGGTGACCACCGTTCTGCACTAGATTCATATCCCATTGGATCATCTCCTGGCGCATGTAAGATTGATATACAAACTCGCCCATCAGCGTAAACTAGAAAAAATTCGAGAACAAATGAGTTTTGTTTATTTTTCTGTTTGTGTTTATTTGCCGATAATCGGGTTCTATTTTACGAACTTTTAAAACCTACTGTTTGGATGAAACATTTCACAAGTAAATTGCATCTTGGGCGGACTTAGTGGATAATCTGAAGGAAATATCAATTTTGCAGGAAAAACACCTCCTTCAAAACATGTTCCCTCTGGACCACTAGAACGTGGCAAGTGTTGTTTGTAATTAAGTAAAGGTTTTGCTACCTACTTACGTAATAAGAGCCTCCCATTCAAAGAAATTTTCTTCATTTATAGGGCCAGCAATTATTCCTTCTGGTGGATTTAATGTTAGTTCTACAAAGTTAGTATGTTACAGACATACACAATAACAGTTAAGTAGAGACACATTTACGTTTATATTCAGCCATTAATCTTCTTAATGCGGAACCAGCCATATTTTTAAAATTAAAGTTATTAAAACACCGTAAATAAGACTGGTATTTTTATTTTTAAGTCAAATTTTATAAACTCGATACTCAAATGCCAGATTGTTTCTGTCAGATGTCAGTGGACTGTCAGTTTGTCCGTGGCCAACCTAATCTCTCGAATTTTCCTGGGGAAAAAATTGTTTTTATTATTATTTAAATAATATAGTTCACTGCCTGTATATAACATTTTTAGTTGTATATTTGAAACTAAAAATTTCAGAATTTATGACTGATAAACATCAGATTTCAGAAAATAAAAAAATTATGTGTGGCTCCTAGGGACGTAGGGATGTGAATTTTGAATTTAAGGATGTTGTTTAACCTGCTGAGTGTGATTTAAGTTTGCTTCCGCTTCCTCATGTAGAGTTGCGCATGCGCATTTAGCAAGTTATGTCGTGACTCGTCTCGTGAGTTGTTAGCGTGGGGCGGCTTTTAGGTTAATGTTAAAAATTTTTAAATAAGCGTTTTAAGAACAGTGATTATTCTTAATTAGCGAAAATGTTGGTCTTATTTGAAACCCCCGCGGGGTATGCATTATTTAAGGTGGGTGTTAGTTTTAAAGTCTGCAAGAATCTAGTTGCCGTGCATTTTATAACCTCAAATAACACGTTTTTAGCTGCTGGACGAGAAAAAACTTACCCAAACAGAAAATTTGTATCATGATTTTGAGACACCGGAGGCTGCTGGGAAAATGTAAATAATTATTTCAAATGTTTTAATGTTTTTACACAAATATTAATTTTAGTGTGAAACTGAAGCATTTCCAAAAGTTCACCGATACAACAGAAGCTTTAGCAGCAACTACAGCTGCAGTTGAAGGAAAGATTTCTAAAAGTTTGAAGAAGGTACTTAAGAAATATGTGGATAAGGATATGCATGATCAACTATTGGTGGCTGATGCTAAGTTGGGGTCTGCCATAAAGGACAAATTTAGTTTGCAGTGTGTTTCAAATACTGCTGTCCAGGAATTAATGCGATGCATCAGATCGCAGTTAGACAGTTTATTAGCAGGCTTGCCAAAGAAAGAGATGACTGCTATGGCTTTAGGTTTAGCACATTCCTTGTCGAGGTATAAGCTGAAATTTTCTCCTGACAAAGTTGACACAATGATTGTTCAAGCAGTATGTTTGTTGGACGATCTGGATAAAGAACTGAATAATTATATAATGCGCTGTCGTGAATGGTACGGCTGGCATTTTCCTGAGTTAGGCAAAATTGTAACCGATAATATCATGTTCGTAAAACTAGTGAAAGCTATAGGTACGCGCGAAAATACAGGTACTACAGATTTATCCGATATTTTACCAGACGAGCTAGAAGAGAAAGTGAAGGAAGCGGCAGAAATTTCTATGGGTACTGAGATTTCTGAAGATGATATCTTGAATATTCAACACTTATGCGATCAAGTGATAGAAATATCAAATTACCGTGCCCAGTTATACGATTATTTGAAGTCAAGAATGATGGCAATGGCACCAAATCTAACTGTTTTAGTAGGCGAATTAGTTGGTGCACGATTGATATCACATGCTGGTTCTTTGATTAATTTGGCAAAACATCCTGCATCAACAGTGCAAATTTTAGGAGCTGAGAAAGCTCTATTCAGAGCTCTTAAGACTAAAAAGGACACTCCAAAATATGGTTTAATTTATCACGCACAATTGGTTGGACAAACGAGTACGAAGAATAAGGGAAAAATTTCTCGTATGTTAGCTGCGAAGGCATCTCTAGCAACTCGAGTTGATGCTTTAGGCGAAGATGGTTCCTTTGATTTGGGTAAGAAAACATTTTCTACCATTTTTGGAGAAAATTTAGATACTTATTTAATCTAAAACATTATTCCCTTGATGTGCACCATGGCAACTTGAGAATGGTGCGCTTCTTTTAATATGCAACATACTCGATATTCCCCTTTGTAAAGCTAGCTTTTCTGCAACATTAGATGCCATGCAATAAGCACGTTGTCGGTTTATTGCAAAATACAATCTTTAGGTGCTGCTGTCTCTGTTGTTGCGTCCATCTAATTTTCGTTTTCATTTAAAATTAAATATTTGTGAGATCCATGAAATATTTTTCTATCTTCTTTTTTCTTCCCCTACTAGGCTTTTCATCGAGCTTTTCATTTTAGGGGAAATTTTGAAAATTTTATTATTCTTGCAGGAGCTGAGCATAAAGTGAAGGTGGAAGCTAGAATAAGGATTTTAGAAGAAGGAAATATTAGAAGGATTAGCGGGACAGGCAAAGCCAAAGCTAAATTTGAAAAATATCATAACAAAAGTGCAATGGAAGCTTATCCTGATGCTGCAGATTCGACGTTGCCATCTACAAGTAAGAGGAAACGATCTTCAGTACAAGTCAAGGAAGAAGTTGAAGAGGAAGCTAAAGGTGAAGTTGAAGGTATGGTTTGTGTTCCTTGCCCTGTTTTATTAATGCGTAATAATATGCTGTAAGATTTCAGTTAATGATTAATACACTATTAATATTGTGTAGGTCTGATTAATATCCAACTTTGTATTTGCATTTTTTGCTTTGTTCTTGTTCCAGAAGCTGAGGTACAGCATGTCAAGAAGAAAAAGAAGAAGTCTAAGCAGGATACTGCTGAAGTTAAGGTCGCAGTCAAAGAAGAAATTGATGAAGAAATGGAAGTAGTTCCTACTGAGAAAAAGAAGAAAAAGAAAAAGGATAAACCAAGTAGTAATGAATCTGAAGAAGCAGAAGTAAGCACTCCTAAGAGTGAGAAAAAGAAGAAGGCCAAATCTAGCATTAACGGATTGAATGAGGAAGAAGAGGCGGCTTCCAAGAGTGAAAAAAAGAAGAAGAAAAAGAAATCGAAAGGTGCTGAGGATGAATAATTTTTACTTTTATTTTTGTTACATTTATGAATGTATAAGACATTTGATCGGTTTTTGTATATAATAAAGAACCTACAGTTTTATGTATTCATATTTTTTCTTTTACTTTTACATTTTACCTGTTTTATGTTTCATTGGAATGAAAAACAAACAGTGGGGTCTGCATAATTTACGGAACCGGCCGATTCTGCGGAATTGCGCAGATTACGGAACCACAGTGGAAATAATTATCCTAGAGAAGTAAAATTTCTTTAAAAATGTATGAAACACATCATAATATTAATATTACATGGTCTCCAGGACGATTTTCTTGCAAACTACCGTCTATCTAGGTAGATAATAGATATTTGAATTTATGGAACCATCCAGAAACTGCTTAAATAGAATCATGCAGATTACAAAAATGTACGAAACACATTACGGTGTTAATATTACGAATTCTCGAGGGCGAATTTCCAACAAATTACCCTCAATCTAGGTAAGGGTTGCAGATGTTGGAATTTACGGAATCATCTTGAAACGACTTAAGAATAATTCCGTGATTTACAAAACACATTAAGATATTTATATTACGTGATCCCACGGGTGAATTTCCAACAAACTACCCTCTACCCACATACAGGATGCAGACATTGGAATTTACGGAACCATTCAGAAACGACTTAAGAATTTCCGTGGATTACAAAAATGTATGGAACACATATCGAGATATTAATATTACAGGATCCCAAGTGCAAATTTGCAACAAACTACCCTCTATCTAGGTTTCTAGGTACAGGATGCAGAAATTTGAATTTACGGAACCATACATGCAGAATCGGTTTAAGAATTTTGTGTTTTATAAAATGTATGAAACACACAAGATATTAATACTAAGCGATCCCAAGTGCGAATTTCCAACAAACTACCCTCTACCTACATGCAGGATGCAGAAATTGGAATTTACGGAACCATCCAGTAACGACTTAAGAATAATTCCGTGGTTTAGAAAAATGTATGAAACACATCAAGATATTAATATTATGGGATCCCAAGTGCAAATTTCCAACAAACTACCCTCTATCTAGGTTTCTAGGTACAGGATGCAGAAATTTGAATTTACGGAACCATACATGCAGAATCGGTTTAAGAATTTTGCGTTTTATAAAATGTATGAAACACATCAAGATATTAATATTAAGCGATCCCAAGTGCGAATTTCCAACAAACTACCCTCTACCTACATGCAGGATGCAGAAATTGGAATTTACGGAACCATCCAGAAACGACTTAAGAATAATTCCGTGGTTTAGAAAAATGTATGAAACACATCAAGATATTAATATTATGGGATCCCAAGTGCAAATTTCCAACAAACTACCCTCTACCTACATACAGGATGCATTTTTATAAAACACAAAATTCTTAAACCGATTCTGAATGTATGGTTCCGTAAATTCAAATTTCTGAATCCTGTAGGGTAGTTTGTTAGAAATTCGTCCTTGGGGTAACGTAATATTAATATCTTGATGTGTTTCATATATGTAGTTTTGTAAACCACGGAATTCTTCTTAAGCCCTTTCTGGATGGTTCTGTAAATTCAAATTTCTGCAACCTGTATGTAGGTAGAGGGTAAGTTTGTTGGAAATTCGCAGTTGGGATGGTGTAATATGAATATCATGGCGCGTTCATATTTTTTTATAATACCCAGAGTTCGTTTTGCGCCGTTTCTGGTTAGCATACACGGTTCCGTAAATTTCATAAAGTTCCGTGGAACCGGCAGGATCCGTATTTTATCTTTTCCCCAAAAATTGCTTTATTCAATTAAACATATTAATATTACGGGATCCCAAGTGCAAATTTCCAACAAACTACCCTCTATCTAGGTTTCTAGGTACAGGATGCGGAAATTTGAATTTACGGAACCATACATGCAGAATCGGTTTAAGAATTTTGTGTTTTATAAAATGTATGAAACACATCACGATATTAATACTAAGCGATCCCAAGTGCGAATTTCCAACAAACTACCCTCTACCTACATGCAGGATGCAGAAATTGGAATTTACGGAACCATCCAAAATGACTTAAGAATAATTCCGTGGTTTAGAAAAATGTATGAAACACAGTAAGATATTAATATTATGGGATCCCAACTGCAAATTTCCAACAAACTACCCTCTATCTAGGTTTCTAGGTACAGGATGCAGAAATTTGAATTTACGGAACCATACATGCAGAATCGGTTTAAGAATTTTGTGTTTTATAAAATGTATGAACCAAATCAAGATATTAATATTAAGCCATCCCAAGTGCCAATTTCCAACAAACTACCCTCTACCTACATGCAGGATGCAGAAATTGGAATTTATGGAACCATCCAAAACGACTTAAGAATAATTCCGTGGTTTAGAAAAATGTATGAAACACAGTAAGATATTAATATTATGGGATCCCAACTGCAAATTTCCAACAAACTACCCTCTATCTAGGTTTCTAGGTACAGGATGCAGAAATTTGAATTTACGGAACCATACATGCAGAATCGGTTTAAGAATTTTGTGTTTTATAAAATGTATGAACCAAATCAAGATATTAATATTAAGCCATCCCAAGTGCCAATTTCCAACAAACTACCCTCTACCTACATGCAGGATGCAGAAATTGGAATTTACGGAACCATCCAGAAACGACTTAAGAATAATTCCGTGGTTTACAAAAATGTATGAAACACATCAAGATATTAATATTATGGGATCCCAAGTGCAAATTTCCAACAAACTACCCTCTACCTACATACAGGATGCATTTTTATAAAACACAAAATTCTTAAACCGATTCTGAATGTATGGTTCCGTAAATTCAAATTTCTGAATCCTGTAGGGTAGTTTGTTAGAAATTCGTCCTTGGGGTAACGTAATATTAATATCTTGATGTGTTTCATATATGTATTTTTGTAAACCACGGAATTCTTCTTAATCCCTTTCTGGATGGTTCTGTAAGTTCAAATTTCTGCAACATGTATGTAGGTAGAGGGTAGTTTGTTGGAAATTCGCACTTGGGATGGTGTAATATGAATATCATGGCGCGTTCATACTTTTTTATAATACACAGAGTTCGTTTTGCGCCGTTTCTGGTTAGCATACACGGTTCCGTAAATTTCATAAAGTTCCGTGGAACCGGCAGGATCCGTATTTTATCTTTTCCCCAAAAATTGCTTTATTCAATTAAACAGGGGCAGGCTCAAGGGGTGACTCGAGTATTCTTTTAGAGAAAAACTTATGCTCCACTGAGTTTTTAAAATGTTAAAGGGTTTTTTATAAACGATATTAAATAGCACAAAAAAGTCTCTTTACTTAAAAAAAAAAAAATTAGTTACCGAAATTTTAATTACAAAGTACGGATATTTACAACTTTCGATCTAAATGATGAAAACCTACTACCCACCTGTTTACACTCGTACCGGCGGGGTTAGGGTCGCGACAGCCGACCTAGTATTTGTAATGTCTTCTCGAAAGTTCGAAGAATAATTCTCGAAAATTCCTGTTTAGAAACACTGTGGAGCACGAATTTTTCTCTAGAAGGATACTATAGTCACCACTAGGGCCCACCCCTGTTTAGTTAAAAAAAGAAATTGTTGCATCAAAAGTTGATCCATTGTTTAGTAATATTGGGCACAAAGTTTCATTAAAATATCTCCACTGGTTTTCAAGCTCTCCCCAAAAAACATTTTCTTTTCCTCAACTTTGGCACCCTGTATCTTTGAAATTAGACCTTTTAGACATAAAGTCATATGAAATATTCGACTCAAAATAATGTAAAGAACCAACGCTACCCGCGATCTGCTGGCCTACGACCATGTAGGCTTCAGGCTTACATTCTTTGGGCTTCACAACAAAATCAGCTGTTGCATAAGAACATCTGGTCTATTCTCCAAGTCTTTGATTCTAACTAAAGGTCTGCAAATGTCAAGAATTCAGGAAAACTTGGAATAACTAAAAACTTCAAAATTTTCGAGCATGGTCTTTCTTAAAATTTCTACATATTTATAATTAAGTGCAGAATTCAAAGACAAATAAAAACCAGGGTGTTCCATTTAAAAAACTATATCTTTGGTCCGCTACCCTTAAATGGGACAAAGTCCGATTATCCTGCCTTCTTTACCTGTACCTGCAAATGCATTAAATCAAACCCTTCACAAAATCCAGCACTACAAAGAAAACAAAAAAATCACAAAACGAATTTTTATTAAAAATACGTTTTGAAACATAAATAATAATGAAAGCAATCTTTTTAACTTATATCTATGCACTTCTAATCAATTAAAAGTAATAAATATTCTAATATAAAACATCTGCTTGCAGCAATATTCGTTCCCTTTTTTCTTCACATTACAGTTGTATAATTTGCTTTGCAATACACTGAAATAAAAAACAATTAAAAACCAGAAATTCATACAATGAGTAAACTTACCAATAAATTCGGAAACTGGATCATTTTCGCCGTCACCTCTCATGGTTCCCGTGATTTCATCATTTTCTACCATCGGCATAAATAAATGGACAAATTCAGAACTGTATGGGGGCCCAATAGTTTCCAACACTTCAGTGACGAAATAACGAATCAGCGAAATATCTGTATCCCCTTTTTGCCAACACTGTTTTATATATTTTACAACTGGAACGACGCAACCAGAACATAGGAGATTAACCATACGATCCAAAACCATTTTCCGCATTTCCAACTAAAAATGAAAATGTATGCACTTTTTCACACCTAAAATTGTCTCAAGAGCGGTCATAGGAAAGACCTCACGTTCCCCATACTTTCAAATTATTTCTGCTTATACAGGCTGGCCAATTTCTTCCGCACAGCACCTAACTTTATTGTTTAAATGGAATAATCTACATGTAATTGCATACAATGGACTATTTTTTATTACTTTTTTTTCTCAGTAAATGTGTTCGCTAACGAAGATACACGAGTTTATAGACCAAATCTGGCAACAACAAAGAATGCCAAAAGAATGGACGGAATCGCGCTGCTGGACACAACTTATAAAATACTAACTACGATCCTGAGAAACAGAATACAAAAATACACAGAGAAAGAATTAGGAGAATATCAAGCGGGTTTTAGGCCAACACAGATCAACTGTTTGTCCTAAAAGAAACACAAGATATGTGTGGAGAATACGATAAGGAGATCCATGTGGCATTCATTGATTTTTTAAAAGCTTACGACTCTTTAAAAAGGGAAGAGATATACAGGGCTATGGAAAACCTAAAGATACCAGGGAAATT
Source organism: Xestobium rufovillosum (assembly GCA_963966045.1). Lineage (NCBI taxonomy): Eukaryota > Metazoa > Arthropoda > Insecta > Coleoptera > Ptinidae > Xestobium > Xestobium rufovillosum. Next base: position 38,259,721 of record OZ014493.1, read on the forward strand.
GATAAAATTAGTTCAGATGACCTTGAAAGATACTATAAATAGAGTTAAATGGAAAGGGAAGATGTCAGAAAGTTTTATAGTGAGAAATGGAGTCAGACAAGGGGACCCACTGTCGACATTATTATTCAATATAACACTGGAGTACGTAATAAGGGAAAGTAAAATAAATAGAACAGGATGTACAGTAAGCGCAGAACACCAATGTATTGCATATGCTGATGACCTGGTGATAATAGCAAAAAATAAGCAAGTCCCAATAAAAGTGTTCGAGAGGTTGGAGAGGCATGCAGGGAAAGTAGGGTTACAGGTCAACAACCAGAAATCAAAGTATATGGTAATGACAAGGCAGGCGGACAGAGTGGAAAATGACAATCTAATAATAAAACGGCCGGATGAAGAAGAAGCAGTAATAGAAAGAGTGAAGCTATTTACATATCTAGGGGTACAGACCTCAGAGGACGGAAGAGAGGAGGAAGAAATGAAAGCAAGGCAAATGAGAGGAGATAAAGCAGCGGGGGCTTTAAGTTATATCCTAAAGTCGAAGTTTGTATCATGGAAAGTGAAAGTACGGATATATTTATAAAACAGTACTGAGACCAATAGTACTATGGAAGCGAAGTATGGAAGATGGGGACTGCGAAGGAAGCAAAGCTGCTGATATGGGAGAGAAAAATTCTAAGAAAGATTTATGGGGGAAGAAAATGGAGCGGAGAGTGGCAAAGAAGGACGAACAAGGAATTGCGGGAGCTGTATAATGAACCATCAATTGTAGTTTGTAAAACAGCAGCGGGTGAGATGGCTTGGCCATGTCCAGCGAATGGAGAGAGGAAGAATCACCATGATAATGAATATCAGACCGATAGGTGCAAGAATAAGAGGAAGACCAAGAAGCAGACGGAAGGAGGAAACCATTCTGGACTTGAGGGAGATAGGAGTGGAGAGTTTGTGGAAAAGAGCGGTGGACCGAAGGGAATGGCAGAGGATAACTTCAGCGATGGGGCGACACGGCCTGTGAAAGCTACATACAGTGCCCGTCTAAAGTCCGTTCCCCCCTACTAATTTTTGAACCATTTGACGTACATCAATGAAATTCGGCACAAGGTAATCACAGGTCACAATATATTTTTTGACGTAACAATGACAGCTGTCAGTCTCAAAATGGCGGTCGGGCGCCATTTTGAAACAAAATTTTAAATGGGATGGAGGGTCATATGACACCTCGTTTTAAAGGTCTTATCGAGTGCAATGTCATACTAAAACATGGCGTCGATGTCTTTTGTTTAATTTTTAAATTTTATCATTTTTCTAACGAAATTTTATTCTAATTTGTAGTGAAATCTCTTAATGAAGTCTACCAATAAGAGGTGAAAAGAGAGTTTATTAAGGAAAAACTACCGCTAGATGGTAATTTCTTCCAGTTTCTCCAAAAATCAAAACCGCTTCAAATTTATCGTCTAAGCTACGAGCCATGGTCACACTTTTCCTAAATGAAGGAACTAAATATGCCACATTTGACAAGTAGAACACAAGATGTTACCGCGACAACGAATTTTGTTTCTAATACAAACGTGATTGAGAGCAACATTCATGGTTATTTAGAAATTTGATTAGCCACTAGTTTGTAACGTTTACAGGTATCGACGCCATATTTTAGTATGATATTGCACTCGATAAGACCTTTAAAACGAGGTGTCACAAGACCGTCCTTCCAATTTAAAATATTTTTTCAAAATGGCGCCCGACCGCCATCTTGAGACGGACAGCTGTCATTAATACGTCAAAAAGTATCTTGTGACCTGTGACTACCTTGTGCCGAATTTCATTGATGTACCTCAAATGGTTCGAAAATTAGTAGGGTGGGAACGGACTTTAGACGGGCACTGTACATATATAAATGTGTTCGCTAGGTGAAAATAGAAAAAACACGGGTTCTTTCTAGTTATGAAATTAAAAAAAAAGTTGTATGATTGCCCATTACATCACTTGAAGGTTTTACCTAACAAAATTAAATGGGGTTTTTCTCAGAATAGGTTTTTCCAAAACATGAAAGAAATTCAAAGGGTTTTCTCTTCGAGTAGTGAGATCTCCGAGAGTATATTGTAGATATTTATAATTTAAATTATTCTCTGCTATTTCATTAGTAAATGCTGAACCTTCATCAGGAATTAAGTTAAATAATTTTTGTCGTTCCAAATGTCGGATTGTAAAGTGATTGAGCAGCAAATGCATTTAAGACACCGGAAGTACAAACTCCGAATTACTGGCAGTGCAGGACTATCGCCAGCCCGATAAGCGAGTTTATACTGTAGGACATAATAAGTACCTGCACTAAGATTTCCAGTTCATCTTGTTTCGACTCAAAAAGCCTAATCAGCAAGTCCAAAACTTGGGTGTGTAAAAGTGTATGGCAAGAGACAACTTCATCTAGTAAAGCTAAGTGAAGTGGCACATGTTCTGTGGATAACTTAAAATAACTAGGATCTGAAACTGTACATTCAACCCATCGAACAATACCGACTGACACAACAGGGAACCTAAAAATTAAAAATCTTCCCATTCGCCGTTAACATAAATGTCGAAGTTTACCTTAAACACTGGTATAAATTTCCCAATTCAGCCATTAATTCAGAGCTGCCTTTCCTTACATTGCATATCTTATGAACTGTATCAATGGCTGAAACAGTAGCATTCAATTCATCTTTATTCAACGTCCTTTTTTGGCCCTTTTTTGCTTGAACTTCGCAGACACTAGCAGCATACGCCAATAAATAAATATACTTCGGCTTATAATCAGGATTCAGCTTTATACCAGGTTTAAATAATGAGTCTACTAATAATTCTGAAAGAAAAATGTCTTTCGTATAAAAGCTGGTGGCTTTTGTCCATACTTCGGGACATTATATTTTCAGTTTGCTACACTCATCCCATTCTGGCAATCTTACCTAAAAACTGGGGATTCCGAATCAAATCTATCGGTGGAGGATCAGCAGCTGAATAGTTTCTGTAAAGTACTGTAATGTCTGCTGGATTTAAAGTATTTTTGGATAACATAGCAGTCAATGCCTGACATGCTTGAGGATAAGCAGAAGCTCCATTCAAAGCCATAGTAATGGGAGTAACATCATGATGACTAAAATAATGACCAGATGTATAAGAAACCATGTATAAAATAAGCACATTGCATACTTCTTCTGGGCACATTTTGTTATTTCCTGTGAGAGCCTTTTCATGCTACTACCTCCCTTTGGTTCTCTGGTTAACACATGGATAATAACTTGACTGTAAACGTACGTATGTTGGCCATGACAAACCATTTTCTAAAATATCTGCTTTTAACAAATCATCTGATAAAATTAATTATTAACGCTTACAGCACATTCTTTGGTAGTTTTTTGCCAATCTTCAGGATTTGTCAAGAAACTTGATATCGAAGTTTTCAACACTCGTGAAAAAACTTCTAATTGCTGTGCAGCTGTAGAAATACTCGTGATCTCTGCCTGAAACCCTGCATCCGATATCAGTTTAATAGTAAAATTTAACATCAAACAGTCAGGATATTCCTCAGCCAGCTTGTAAATGAGTGAACGCCAAGTAGGGTGTTCTATTAATTCGGTTAACCAAGCGGGCGTCTCTCCCTCTTCTGTGAAAATTGTATCCGCTTTTTTGGGATCGAAATTCTTCAATATCATTTCTTTCAAATGGTTTTCAACCATAGCTTGGACATCTGTTACTTTTACACCGCCAATAATCAGCCATTCCGCAATTAAATTTGCCATTTGGGCAACCGCGGTATAATTTTCGGACAATTGTTCTATTACTTGAACAGGGTTTCCTCCAGATTGAAAGTAACGCTTTAACTGGGAGAATATTCCGGGCTCCATGATGTAATCGGGAGTAGCAAATTTTGCTGCACATTCTTTCAAAACTTCGGCTGGATTTTCAACACTTTCTTCTCCACCTTCCGACTGTTGAACGTAAATCAACATGAGAAAATACATAGTTTATCTAGTAAGGTATATAACACTATTTTTGTACTCACCTCTTCATCTAACATTTCACCGCCGTCCCAGGCCTTGTCTTCATAATCGTCATCCATTTTACAATTGAAAGACTGGTTAATTCGGTAATCGTTGCAACAATTTATGAATGGTTCACATTAAAATATAGTAGTTTACTAAATTACTAGAATCATAATTTTCCTCCTTCTGCCAGATGGCAAATCTTGAAGTTAGGTTAACCTATTTTGTACACAAACACTTTCTGTGCCTAAACTGCAACTTCAATGTGTTGGAAACATGAGGAAAATGAAATGGAGATTTTGATAAAAATCAAATTTAATCATAACTTTCATGGACAATAAGACACATAAAATAATACCTATACACTTTTAAGTCATCAGTAATATATCTGTGACTTGTAATTTGTAAAATGTTTACCAATGCTGGTAGTTCAAATAAACTACTCATCTACCTTCATGGTTGTAGCTTCATTTGAAGTTTACTGTCAAGGTTATATGTTATTAAAATGGAAATTCCAATAACACTGCAATTTGGGTAAATTTAATAAAAATATATCTGAATATAATATTTATTAATATTTTTTAGCGGTGGCGCAGAACTATTGTTTGATAATAAGAAAGTGCATCATGTTGTACTACCAATGAAAGATAAAAAATGTGAGTTAACCTACAAAAATGTGACGTGCATTAATACGGATTGCTTTTAAGGGACCTTAGGCAATTTGTTGTTCTGGATTAAAGACAATTTACTTAAAGAACGCCCTGAACTATTTTTACAGAATGACTCAGTGTAAGTTATCATGTAATTTCCCTAGTTTCATTACCATGTCCCAGAATGAGGTTACAAAGAGTCAAAATTTGTTAGGTACCTCTTTTTAATTTCTTTGAAAAATCATTCTTCATAAAAACCTTGCTTGTTTAAACACCCATCGCACATACATTCTTTTTAATAATATATCTTGTCAAAGGCGCTAAACCTGGCAGAGACGTCGATAGAAACACTATTTATTTTTTACCTTATGCCAATTTATTTCACGAAACCAATGAACTTATATAAAATATTTGGCACAAACAATTTTTCAAGGATTAAGATGTAAGAGACTGTGGTTAAATAATCAATTCAAGAATCAATCGTACCCCTAACCACATAAAATTTATTATACAGGATTAGACACACTTAACCTGAATTTGTTTTGGGGGGTAATAAGATTTGGGCAATCTTTTATGGCATTCTTAGCCGAACTGACCAATTTTGGCAATGGATTTTTCTTAATCTCTTTGTATGGACCATCCTTCAAAAGTTTTCACTCTATTGAAGTAATCTGCTTTATCTAATACCACAATCTTATTTCCCTTGTCCGCTTTCAAATAAAAACAATCTTTTTGTCTGAGTCCTTCAACGATATTATAATAGTGATTGTTTTTCACTGTGCTCTTACTTTTATATCTATTATCCTCTATGTTCTTAGTAATTTGTATTTTGCATGCGCTCCTAATAAAGTTCCTATCCAAGTTATCCAATTTTCGAACAGAACTCTCAATACCCGCTACCGTATCCATAACCGGCGATTTTCGAAAAGGCAAATTAAATTTTAAACCTTTATTAAGGAAGGCAATTTCTGTATCATTGAAAGTCTCGGACGATTCATTAACAACTATATTTTCTTGAATCGGATCATTCTCCAGCCGCGACGCGGGAAAAACCAAAGAACGCAATTTTCTAGCATGAATCTCATTAACCTCTTTAATTTTATGTAAATTTATCTCCCACATATCACTCTGGACAAGCATCCATTCTCCAAACTCAATTGAACTCAAACCGTAAACAAGTTTCAAATGCAATCGATACTTCTCTACATCTAAAAAACTACGTTTTTGGTACAAATATTTGATTTCCAAATCCAACAATTTTTTTCTTGGCACATGTTTCTATGGCATTTTGAAACCTCCTACTACTAGTGTTATTATACCTGAAACCGAAATCTATAAAATTTGGAAAAACCTTATGAAACTTGCATTGTTGAAGAAAGGAAATATCTGCACCTATTTTCCAAATTTTAAAACTTACCTTGCGAAACCTGTTCAACTCTTGTGACCGGGAAGCCATGTGGTTAGGGGTACGATTGATTCTTGAACAAACAATTTAAAAAAATTAGAATTTTAATGTTAGAGAAATGAACGATTTTATCAAATAATAGTTTGCAAATATTATGAGCTATGTTTAATAAGTATGATTATTTTAGGCGACCAGGCATACTTGTTCTAGTAAATGATTCTGACTGGGAATTAATGGTAAAACTATGAATATAGTACTTACCTGTTGAAATTATTAAAGTTTTGTTTCAGAACACAGTTGATTATGAAATTCAACCAAAAGATAATATTACATTTATATCTACGTTACATGGCGGTTAAAATGTAACATATTTTTAGGTACTTCTTAACTTTTGTATCTTTGTTTACAATAAATCATTATTATACAGTAGGTATTGTACTTTCGTGGGAATCCTACATCCAACATGAGGGAAAAACTCCAGTGATTATATTGAATCAAGCCTCTCTAATATGGTGACTATTAATTTATACATATAATTTATTAACAATATATCTAACACATTCTATTAAAATAATTTTTTATTATTTTTCTAATATAATTTAGTATAATGAGATTATAGTTCTTTAGATAACATTGATTAAATAAATTGCTGAGACTGCAGGCATACTAGCTTGTTGCGAAAAGAAATATTACAGGCACGTGAACTAGTCAATGTGTTAATATTGTTTTGAAACTTAAAAAATGTCGAAGGACTGAGACTCGTCTCTGCTCAATTGGCGATAACCTGATAGCTTTTTATTTAAAAAGATAATAAAAACACCTGCCGCGTGCGACAATTCTGAGCCCAGCTAATTGCTAGCCTAATGCACTATCCATTCAATCAAAGAACCTATGGAAATCACCCTCAGCCAGCACTTAAATGAAAATATGCTACGTTCACGCGTCTGATCTATGCCTTCGCAAAACCTTAGTGTGTCTGCAGTCATAGCTTATATAAATATTTGTATCATACATGTAAATAAGTAGTACTTATGTTTTTTAATGAAAACATAATAACGGCAGTTATTGAAATAATTCAAAGGATAATAAATCTAGTGAAAATTTCCATAAATTTATGACTAACATCTTTATTGCACATCAAAAAAAATAGGAACCTGATATGCAAGAGGAATATAAAATCAAAAAAATCTTTTCTTGTAGCATAATTTGTACAAGTCTCAGATCAATAAAATTATTCTAATTCTCCAGTAACTCTTGTACTTCATTAACCGTTTTCCCTTTTGTTTCGGGAACTATGAAGTAAACAAACAGAACACCTATAAGGGAGCAGAATGTAAAAACATAAAATACCGTGTCTGCACCAACACACTCTTTGGCATTCAAAAAATATTTCGTAATTATAAATGCCAAGAACCAGTTTAGGCTAGAGGCTAAAGAAGTTGCCATGCCTTTAATTGCGGGAATGAATATTTCTGACGATATCATCCAAGGAATCGGTCCTAGTCCCACAGCAAAAGCAACGTAAAACAAACACAAAGTGACAATAGGCAGGAAAGATAGTGAACGAATTGTGTCCGGACTAACCAAATGACGATCGTGTAGGCTAAAGAAAATGCCTAGGCTCAATGTTGAAATGCCCATTAACAAACCGGAAACCATTAATAAACATCTTCGGCCTAATTTGTCAATGACTAATAAAGAAGCAAATGTCCCTATTACAAGAAAAACTCCAATTATAATACAGCCTGTCCTGGAATCAATACTAGAATTCGCTTCCTCGAATACATCACTAGAATATAATATAATAACATTGATACCGCTAAACTGCTGCAGGAACATTAAGGTCAGAGAAATAAGAAGACCTTTTTGAGTGGATCTTCTTCTCATGATCGTCTTAAAAGATACTGTATTTTCCCTACTTTCCTTTACAGATGATTCAATTTCGAATATTTCCGAACTTAGATTATAATGAGGACCGCGTAATTTCGTCAAAGATTTCTTTGCCTCCTCAAATTTGCCTTTCTTTATAAGATAAACAGGAGATTCGGGATGAAAAGCAAATAAAATTACAAAAATAACAGGAATTAGTGCACAAGCAACCGTGTAATGGGTAATACTTAAGAAGTCTCCCATTAAGTACGAGTAAAGTACACCACAACTTACGAGTAGTTGATAAAAGTTGCCCACAGCACCGCGTATGTCTTTATGAGCAATTTCCATAATATACAGAGGCGCAGCAATGCAACAGCCCCCTACAGCTAATCCAATTAAAAATCTACCGACGTATAACATTGCCAAATTTGTTGCCCATATTAATAGTGCCCAACCAGTACCAAATGGTAAAATTAATAGAAGTAACATGAATTTTCTTCTAATTAAGTCACAAATAATGCCTGCTGGAAAACATATACAAAATGCACCGATTGTGATGAGGGATCCAATCCAACCCATTTGATCATTGTTGACAGGAATATTGTTATAATGACCATTTTGTATTTCACTTAAAATTGGTGAAGTCCAAGCGAGGGCGCTACCCGCTGCCAAAGCTGATATTGTCGCTGCAATTTAAAAAGTTTATAATTACAAGATTAATTTTAGGCACTTTATACCTATGGTGGCAGAGAAGTACTGGTGAAACGTTTCATATTTGTTTAGGAGAGTGTTATCTTCTCGAGGGATTTGCTAAAACATTAATTAAGAATTAAGATAAATGTAAAAATTAAAATATGCTGCGTTGTACTCACTTCTGCCTCGTTTACTAAAACAACTCTGTCTTGATCCATTTTTAATACTAATTATATATGACGGTAAATATTCAAGTTATAAAATAGTGCCTGGGACGCTGTAGTATCGGTTTCAAATAATTTGTATGCTTACAGCTGCAGACAAGTACTCTTCACCACTGAAAGAAGTGTAACGCGAATCTTTTGTTGTTATTATCACTAGGTACATCTTTATCAACATGCACTATAATACTTTATCAACATACTACGTAAATGATAGATTTCCTTATTCTTTTTAAAATTTCCGCTCTTCTACATTCTGCTTCTATCACTGAGAATTGACGTCTGGTGGTTGTTGATTTTTTTATCGACGTTCGCTGAGGATGACAGCTGTCAAGTGTCAACCAATGATGTTCATCAACAAGTATGTGGTCGCCATCTATGGTCAGTGCACGGTAATGCCTTTGATAATCAAGATATCTACAGACATAAGACCCCTTAAATACAGGAATTCATTCCATAAAGTAGAAGATAATGTTCTCTTTTACAGTTTCCTCTTTCCTACTTCACTTGTGGGAAAACGCAACCCTGTTGTTCTTATTCATTATTGTAACAAACGTGAATAAAATCCGGAACGTGGGGCGACAACGAAAAAACTAGTCTCGAACGGGCGTTTTCATCATTCACAGCGATTCTGTTGGTTGGTTGGGCATAGTAGCGAATTACTAATTTTATGTGTCTTGTCTCCGTGCGGTCGATTCTAGTGGCGTATGTTTTTTTGCTGTTTTTACATTTTCTTTTTTAACGAAAAAAAGTGTTCTTTCCGGTGGTCCCTGTCAATTGAGTGGAGTCCGTTAGGGCGTACTTAATAATTTAAAATATTTTATTAAACGGAGACGCTTGCCACAAACTCCGCCCGTTCGGGACTTTAATTTCAAAATGTGAGGAAGTGGATTGGATGCAACTTTCATTTGAATCATTTTTCGATATCTACAACTTCTGTTGAGTTATGGAGGAAATACGCTAGCTTGGGACACCCTGTACACATATAAAAATAACGCAATGGAAGAGAACTAGCCAAGCATTGGTTGGTGGATAGTGGGTATTCGTTTGAAAGTTCGAAAGGAAAAAAGTACATCACTACTTTTCGGGTCAATTGGAAAATATTTCTGGTAAACTAGTTGCTGCATTTAAGTGGTAGACCAGAGGTACTGTCTGCACTGCCGTACTTTTTCTGAAAGGACGCCATTTTTGTGGAACGTAAAAAGATTGCGAATTATTATAGAAAAAAATATGTATTAGGATAGAATTTATGATTGAAAACGGCTCCAGGATTCATTCATTAATTTTCAACTGTACATTTTTTGTTACTTCGTGTGTTACGAAGCGCGATTTCTTTATGTAACCAGTATGCGTATGGGTGACTCGCTCGGCTGGATTCGGGCGACCTGAGGTATTATAAATCAAGAAATACTGTTTTCGTGGAATGCGATTTCCTTATCTGACGGGGCACCAGACGCACAGATTCTGAGTTCTAAAACTCTAAAATATAAATTCGGAGTTAACGGCAAAAAACAGAAACAAACGAAAAGAACGACAGTAATTTAGGTTTGATCCGCGGATTTTTCTATCACGAAACCAGTGTATTAACCATCCGGACACGGAGGGCGTTGCCCAATCTACACCTTCGAATAAACATAGAAATAGCTCGTAGAGAAATAGTTAACAACATGTGCTGCAAAGGAAGAATTGCCCGAGTCTAGCCGAGCGAGCAGCGAGGGGGCCGGTGCTAAATCCACTACAGATGGATTTTATATTCGACCTTAAATCTACTACAGGTCGTTCACGAGGTGTGAATTTTTTTTGTCATTATAGTAAAAGCGTTTTTTTTTTAAAAGCTTTCTCTAATGGGAAACCTGAAAGAATACATCGAAAGTAAAAGTTCTGTAAATTAGTACAATAAACTTTGGAAGAAAGAAAAAAGGATTCCCTGCCGAATCGCGTTAAAAGGTAACATAGGTAATGACGCTTTTATTTATATCCCAACTAGGTTTTGCCACATATACCCAGCGTTTTAGCGTGCTATTGTTCCCTTGTTTTCATTAGTAATCGCGGATTTTCTGAAAAAATGCTTATACTGACGGGAAACTGGAACAACTCATCTAAAGCAAAATTACAAGAAACTTTAGAAGATAAAAGGATCAGCTGGGAATAGAGTTAAAGCGCAAGTCCATTTTCACACTGATCCACGCTAGTTGCTTAGATATTTATTCCAAAAAATTAGTACTTTTAAAAACGGATTCGTGTAGTCATAATTTATTATCCCAAAATGTTGAAGGGGAATAAGCAAGTGCCCAGATTTTTTTATTTCGTAGTCCGCAATAGATTTTTTGCCCGAATATCAATTGCAACTTGTTTTTTTGTACATTTTTTAAGCAAATTTATGGCCAATTCTAAAAGAAGCCCGTTTTATTTGAATGAATAATTTAAAGGCATAATCCCTACAAAAACGTTGAAATAAATTGAAACGTGGGGATTTATAGAACGGTGAAATTTAAAAACGCCTCGTAAATTATCGTAGATACATATAAGAATATTCATAAAACACTTTAATCTAACTGTTATTCGGAAAGGACAAGGGTTTTATAGTGGTTGTCTAGAATTTTATAGCGTTTATGAAAAGCTATAAACTTCGTGCGTACATAATATACAACACACCAGCGTACAATGTATGTATACGAAGGCGAACTTCAGCTGCTATAAACAAGAAAGTTTTGTGTTGTTATTACAGAGAAAAAATATGGATCTAAAGGTGTTCAGCAGAGTAGGTATTTGACAGCATTTTTGGAATTTTAATTACATATTTTCCCCCCTGATATGTTTTGCCTAAAATGCGCATTTTTAGTGCCACAGATATTTTTTGAAGATTCTGAGAGACAGAAGAATTTTAAAAGTTGTTCAGATTGAACAAAGTTATGGCAGTGACATTTTGGTGAGAAGGAAACTATAGGTAACTACCTAGGAGAAAATTTCAAAGTGCCATAACTTTATTTTTTCAAACCATGTAATTTTTATGCTATAGTCCATAGTTGCTTTCCTTGTCGAACATCCATGATATGCTGAAAATTTTAGAATTTCACCTCTTAAATCTGATTAGCCGCTACTGGCTATAAATTCATATTACCTATGTTTCCCTTTTCTTCCACTGGGTTATTGTATCAAGTCCGTTCTTCAATTAACGACAAATTAATGGCTAAAATGCCCATTTTTCTTTGTAGTACACGAAGAATCGTGTGCGCAGCGAATTTGCGGAAACAAATTGGATTAGAGATGCTGTCAGTCGGTTGGCTCATAACAAGGTATTATAACAAAAGCTTTACACATCGTTACATTGATTTTATTCCTGTTGTCGGCCCGGAGCGGCATTCTCTACTACTTTCTTTCACCACATTGTCCTCTCAAACGAAAGTCCGGACGGAATGTAATAAATTTAATATGCAGCTTTATCGCCATTTCCTTGCACGGAAAGAGAATGTTTGCTCCTCCACAACGGAAAGTATATTTTCCGCATTTATGTACTCAAATCATGTAGACGTTAAATTTGATTATTGCCACATTTCCCATGCCCCCGCATTTATGAGGAAATTTGTTTTAGAAGAGATTTTCTGCTTAGTTTCCATTTTCATCTGATACTGAACATACGGTAAATTGTAGCAACAAGTAAAACGAAAACTTGGAAAATACTTTATTAAAATTAGCAGATACAGGATAACTCCAAAAAAATCAAGAAATATTGAAATAGGTAAACACAGACTCCCCACAAGGCGCTTAAAGAAATACCTACAAAAAATAAACTACAAAAATAATTTTTTGTTCTCATCTAGGGATTTTTTGAACATAAACGTTTTTTCAAAAAGGTAGCTTAATAACATAGGACAAAAAAAATGGTACATTTCTTGTGAAACATTGAAATAAACTCAAAAAAATTAAGAAAACTTAAGAAAATAGGTGCTTGGGTTTGTGTTCTTTGATAAAGTGTTTAAAATGATAAAAATAATACTTATGCAACATTTCGGTTACAGCAAAGACAACCGTGGTAAGGTCTTTATTACAAATGTGCACGATCAACTGTCGTAGTAGAACTTAGAAGTCGACGATAAAGATAACAGATTGGAGAACTGATGACCGAGAAAGGAACTACTAAGTTGAGGCAAACAACCATTAGGAATGAATAAGTTTCATCCATATAACCGTCAGCGCCCCAATATAGGGCTCTTCCTCCATAAAAGTTGTTACTTTCGCAACTGAAAATGATCGTTCAACAAGTTTTCGGCGGACACGGTCAGCAGCAGCTTGCCCGTGGATTATGCGGTATAACTTTTAGATGAAAAATAATATCCGCGTTTCATCTCCAGTAGTTTACTTCTCATATAGGATGCCGATGTCGCACGTCCTTCAAAACTAATAAAGGAACTCAGCGTAAAGAAGAAAGAAACTTCGTAAAGTCGTACAGATATTACAGTATCCCGCATAATAGTTGTCCACCGTCCATTATGGCTTTATGTTTACACGTTTTGTGCGTCCTCTTTCTCTTGCCCTGGACAAAGGCGACGGACCGACGAGGGCATAAACTGCAACTACCGAGGTTCACCGCGGAAGTGATACTGCGGCATATTGCTCTGGATTCTGGACAGCTAAGACGCGCTATTATTGTTTCGTTAGGTCTCCCCGAGCTCCGACCCAAGACTTGCCATAGTTTTTATGGCATTCATTTATTGAACATTTGACACGCAAAAAAGTGAAATAAGCTGATCTGATGCTTTAAGCAAAGTTTCTTGGTCCCAGTTTCTTCTTCGTGCAATTTATTGAATATGCGACTAGAATCATTATTTTTATTACGCAAGATGTTGAGGGACATTTTGGTAGTTCAAAACATACTGTTACATAACAAATCTCTTTGCTGTAGATCAATAAATTATGTAGGTTCTTTTATTTAGACTCTTGACTAAAGTTTTCATAATAATAATTTTGAATAATTTGTTATTATTCGACAGCTACATGAAATATTGCAATCGGAACTGTGAAGAGTACCTACTTGACAAAAGTAGGGACCGGGGTATAATGATCCTCCTAAGGCCAAAACTGCCATATTTCCAAAAATATCATAAAATATTAGACTTCTGGAGATTCAGTATTCAATTGATTACAGTTTTGTCAAAAAATATAGACAAAACTCTATACCATTAATTTTAATAACCATACATTTTCGGCTCTCAAAAATGAAATAAAAACTAAAAAGAAACTCCACATTTTTAGCACCTGCACAACCTACACCAAATGACCAAATGCAAATTCTTTGAATAGGTACGCAAATAAATCTAAAACATGAGTTTTTTTACACCCTTAGTCTTTATCTGAGTCAAACAGAGTCAAAAGATGCACTCCTCTAATTCTGATCAATCGCTCTCATTGCTCGTGTCATTTTCCTTTTGTTCTTTTTTTGCTTTGTCACGTTCTTTGATTTCAGATTCTTTATTTCAAGACGATCTTCTTCTTCTTCTTCTTCTTCTTCTTCTTCTTCCATTTTTCTCTTTTTCTCTTTTCTTCGCTTTTCTCCTCTTTTCTCCTCTTTTCTTCTATTTCAATTTTCTTCTTCCCTTCTTCAAGCATGTTTTTGTACGGGGTGCTTGTAAGCAGTACGGTACCGGCTGCCTTCCGATTCTGAGCAGTTCTCTTCCACTTAATTTTTGGAAGTGCGCGACAGTCAGCAGGGGTTACAGTAAAAGAACTTTCTGCTTCAACTTCACTTTGGTCTGGTGTATTTTCTAAAATAGAAGGTGCATCTGGTCGTGCGCTTGGTCCTGGAATATCGAAATGTGTGGAGGTAGATTGTTTCCAAAGGTTCCCAAGTTTCCTTCATTTGCTTGTAATGCATTAAAGTGCTCCTCGGTACCCTCTGGGGCTACGAAATCTGCGATCTGGATTATTGTTCATCCATTTTTCCAAAGTCTGGTCTATGTAAGTGCTCAATGTAATTTATGCGTTGTGTGTGGGGGAAGACATAAAATGTTGTTTTCTTTTGCCTTTGTCACAACGTTTAGGTTTTTAGTGTGGGTTAAATGTCCATCTAAAATTAGCAAGACGGGTTCCCATTTAGACGGTTTCGTAAAATTGAAAATATGGTCAAACCATTGCTCGAACAAATTTAGTTCCATCCAGTTGGAATCATTCCAACCGAAGATAGTCCCAGGTGGTGTACCATCCATCAGTTTCACCATCATCCCTATTTTACTGAAAATTAGTATGGGTGATACGAAAACCCCTCCTGCTGATGTGCAAACCACTGCAGTATAGCTGATACTCCCCTTTCGGCAGATGTTACGCTGGCGACTTGTTTTCACCCCTTTTTTGTAATTTTTTCGGGTTTTTGCCAGGAACTGTTGACACTGCATATTTTTATGTTTAGAAATTTCTACACACTCCAAAATATCTAACTGGTTATACTGCATTACATTTTTCATTTCTCTTTAAATTTCCTGAAAATTTTAAATACGAATTTAAAAGAAATAAATAATTTATTGGCATAGAACAAGGAAATTCATTACCTACCACTTTACTAGTATATTTTATTTTAACAAGTATGTTACAGTAAAGTTAAATGTATTATCATCTCAGGGACAAATTTATTATTAATCTAAACAAAGTGAAAACCATAAGAATAGGTAATAAAATAAAGAAGACGTTCGATCCTGAAGGGCAACAAACCAATCCAAATGTTTAACTGAGTTGAAATTTGTCAGAAGCTGTTGTAATAGTGTTACTGCCTCTATTAGTCCCGTACCTATGTCAGAGAAATCTACAGCAAGGATCTCCATACAAACGGCCTTATTATACATCACCAACCAGCTTAATTTTAGCGTCCTTTATCACAACGCTCCCCTAATGTGTTACGCACTTCTTGCGGGTTATCTGAATACTTCAAAATGAAAATTGCTATCATTCTAACATAATCGCACGTATTTTTTCTATATTTCACTTATGTAGGGGGCGCAGCACCTCTTTATATGCCGCACATGTAAATAATCTATTATAACACAGCATTTGCAAATAATAAAAAAATGCAAAAAACGATCACTTTATTATTACAAATATTACTTTTCAACAATAAGTTATACAGAAAAATAGTGCAGCGAAATTTAATAATTCTTCTCGTCAAGCGCGTTTTGGTCGTGTAACTACTTTTAACCAATTTGTAAATTCGTATCTCCTACCGCATTGATTAAGTCGAAAAGGAAGTTTAAAGTTTAACAAGTCAAGCTCTTAATAAAGTTTCGGAAGTTAATTATTCTTAATTATGTAACTATATTTTACTTAATTTCACATAAAACTGTTAATCAACAAATTTAATACAGCGTCCTCAAGGGACGTTTAGTTGTAAAGTTTTTCTTCAAGAATCGCTTAATATACATTTAATTTACTTGCCTCGTTGTTTTATAGTAATCCGGCATAATTAATTTGTTTCTTGTTGTACCTAAATTAAGTGTTATGTTTTTCCTTATTAAAATTAATGCTTTCAAATAAAAACATGTAGGTATTTATAAAGTCCCAATAGTTTTTCTATTACTACGAGGCATATCCACAAAGTAAGTTCCGATCGTGGATATGTTTTAAGCAAATGGTGCGATTGGGTCAAATCTGGCCAGGAAACCTTCAGTACTAAATACGAAGGCCTTGGAAGACAAATTATTCATATATCGTTGACAGCAAACGTATGACATTGTGTCAAGTCAAAATGAGCGCAGTATAGAAAATCCGTTCTGTTGTGAAATACGATCTGTGATTGAATTTTTAAATGCAAAAAAAGTTCGGAGGGCAGAAATTTTTGGAGAGAATAAAGAACAAAAGGTCAGGTCTTCCCTGTTCGGGATTTTTTTTTGCTGCATGACAATGCCCGACCTCACGCATCCGCTTCGACACGAGCACTCTTGACAAAATTTCAATGGGAAATTTTTGATTATCCGCCTTATAGCCCAGATTTTGCACCAAGTGGTTTTCATCTCTTTCTCCAACTTAAGAATCTTTTAGCAGGACAGCGATGCAATAACTATGAAGAAGTAAAGATTCTCTGGTTCAGAATTGGATGAAAATGTTGAACCGAGTGTTGGACGCAAATTTCACAGACACTGGCATACAAAAACTTGTGCCACGCTATGATAAATGCTTAAATTTAAGAGGTGATTATGTAGGGAAGTAGTTTAAGGTACATTTAAGGAAATACAAATAAAACAATTGAAAGAAAAAAGTCTTATAACTTTTATGATCAATTGGAACTTAATTTGTGGATGAGCCTCGTATATTGATACAGTAGACAAATCGATACTATTACCCAGCATGGGGTGTGAAAAGGGTATGGGTTTGTCGGCTCATATCCAACGCGCGAGATATCACGTATTGTGAATGCCGTCAGCGGTTTCCGTGAGTAGGGAAGTATCGCATAAAGTAAGTAGTTTCATGTCCATGGGCTGGGTGAGTTCGACTCCAGTAGGGGTTAGTTTCTTTTTGTTATGTTTTTGCATTATCTCTTTTACAAAAAATGCGTGTGTCTGGCCTCCGTCAGTTAAGGGGTCTCTTTTAAAAATGCAGCGGGGTAAAGCAAACTAGTGCAACTTGTCGATTTATAAACCACGTACCATAACACAACTTCGAGAGCGATCTCGAGCGTTGGATATGAGCCGACTTCGTGTTAGGCCTCTTGCACACGATACGGATTCCATCCGGCACGGTTTATTGTTTTTGCCGGACACGATTTTTAAGCCTTTGCACATGATACGATTTTTCTGTTTCCGGAGAAGCAAACAGGGACGTATTTTATTCAGTCAGTACTCGCTGCATCTGTGTGCTGTAAAGTAGTGTCATGGATTGAAAGAAAAAGTTTTGTATTTAAGTAAATAACTAAGAGCACACGGGGATGCAGTCAAAGGATTGAGGAAATGAAACTCCCTTTATCACTTATTCAAGCTTTCGGATTTGTTTAAATCCTTCCTCAGGAAATCTAGCAAATATAAACAATGCAAAAGTCAGCTAGGAAAAATTAAAAAATGAAAGCTTGAATAAGTGATAAAGTGAGTTTATTTACTGTATTTACGCTAGGTACATTCGTCGAAGATGTAGATACGAAAGAATGTATTAGGTACATCCTTTGTTTTCTGCCCAAGCTGCGAACGTCTAATTTTTGTTCTTTCTGATATCTATTCCTCAATGGATTTATTCCACAGCACAAGACTTGCCCCAAATAAAGTTATTAGTAATTCTGCATCGACATTCACGTTGCTCGTCTCTGAATCTGCGGTACTCATACCTGATTTAAATTTATTATCTACAATTTTCCTTAATACCTCTGCCGGTCCGGCACAAATAACGTATCCGTGTCGTCTGCAAGACACCATATGCTCCTATTGTTCGTTGGAACTTCCGTCTCTTTCTACACGGCACGGCGACCGTGTTCACCGATCGACAACCGTTGCCGCACACGGCAGCCGGACACGGCGACGGTTGCAGTCGTATAGTCTGCAAGCTTGTATTTAAGCCAATGCACCATTGGAACGTACGGAAAAAGCAATAAAACCGTGCCGGACAAAATCCGTATCATGTGCAAGAGGCCTTACTTCGGATTTCGATAAGGTACGTGAGATATGAATATGCGTCCGACATCGGTGTCGGTGTCGTGCTGATATCTTGTCGGTAAATGTGAAAACGACCATCGGCGGAGACTTGCTTGTGGCACGGCAGCAAGAGCACATTGCTCCGTTTTCGGTACGTGCGCCGAGAAACGAAATTTGTTGTAATGGGGTTTCTGCACACCGTTTAATATTCAGTAGATCTCCAAGATGGATATATTTTTAGTGGTGGGTAGGTCATGTAAAAACAATTAAATTTCAATGTAAACATTATGGCCAAAAATATTAAGCAGCTTTAAGCCGTTGTAGTCTACCTGTAGCTAATTGTTTTAGTTCAATTCTCGTTTAGTTCCGAGATCACTGAGCGTTTAAGGATTGACTCGAATGAAATAATAGGTGATAAGGCAAAGGTCCAATAAAAAATTATTATTTGCAAAGAACCACAGAAAAACTTGAAAGTGGGCTTACCATTTTCCACAAAACCTTCAGCAGCGGGTGGACGTGAAGAGAAAGACTGAACTCGCAGCTACACGTATCCAATATCTTTTACTCAATGAGAAATACATCATGCTTTCGGCATATCAGCAGCATTTTCTACGCCATAACAAGCAGCAGCAAATGTGTATTTCTTTGGTACGTTCAATGTCCCTCTTCATTCTTTAGCATTTTATCAGACTGGAGATATTTGAAAACTATTTTCTTTCTTATTCCTTGGAATTAAGTAATAGAATTACAGCCAGAGAGGAAATGAGCAGAGGTAATTATATTTTCGTGTTTTCGTACTGTCGCGTTCAAGTTTACTGTTATCCATGATACTTTAAGTAAAACTGTATCGACTTTATTTTCAATATGTACGGCTAACAGTACCTAGAACAAGAATATGACAAACACAAACCGTTTATATAATAGTATATTATACATGAGTTTATAATGAATGCTATTATTACCTAGGATGAAGTTTACAACACGAGCGAGTGAAACGAGCGAGTTTTGTAATCATCCTAGGTAATAATAGCATCATTATAACGAGTTGTATACTATACTTTGTCCACGACTATCAAAACAGATTCCCAGAAAGAATTTACCTTCATTTCCCTTCTCCAGTGTAAGAAAGATTCATACATACGCTCTCAGGTATAATTTTCTTGGTTTTTTGGGCAATGAATCTAATGAGGCAAGTTCTGCAGCTTCTTTTATTGCTGGTGCTGTTAAAGAAACCTCGTTTTCACTCTCGCTACTCATTATATCTTCTTTTTTAGAATATGCATTTCAAATTAAAAGCAAACCATGCTGATTTGACGTTTCAATTTGAACTGACACATCGCGATCGCGGCCTACTAAATATATGTAAAAAAGGGTCAAAGCGATGTTCCTATTGGTGTAGTGTATTCATTAATCACTGCAGTGATTAATGTATCTAATTATGATTGAAGAAACACAAGTATAAAGAGTATATTATAAGATAGTCGTGGACAAAATATTTTTAGACACTCAAGTTTTTATTTCCATTTCGAGCAATTTGTCTTTTTACTTGAACATTTTTTGTGGCAAAAAGTTGGCAGTGCGTGGTGTCGAAATGGCGCAGAACTTGTGTGCAAATACTGTTTCCAGTTCTAGCAGAGAAATTGTAATTAGCTAACCGAAGTAATTGGTCGTTTCCTTTCCCCAGTTCAATTGAATTACATTTATACTATTTTACGTTTAGAGCTCGAGGGGGTTGTAAAATGGAATGAATCTAAAACTACGGCAAAAAGTGTCTATAAGATACTTTAATGCGATTAAAGTAGGACTTCTCGATGATTTACATTTATATTTCAGGGCGGTTTTGGCCTGGGTTACTTCAGTTTAAGTGCGTGTTGGGTAATTGAAAATAAACAATATTTAATTACGTAAGTGGAAGGTAATTCCATTTTCTGGCCCTTTTAACGAACCAAACAGATAATGATCACTTGCTGAAAATGTAACTTACTCTATCAATTACATTGTATTCTGCACCATGAAACTTTTATATGTAGGAGGAACAACTGCATATAGCTACCAGTGCTGCATCCTCAGGGGTTTTTGTGACCTTAAAATTTTTCCGTCGATTACCACCAGACTGAGCATATGTGACGGGAAAAGTCTTCTTGCGATAATTTGAAACTTATAGGTCGTATCAAATAATTCTTGCAAGCATCGAATCGTCATCAGGAGAAACTTATTCTTCTCGTTGTCGTTATGTAACTTTACTTTCCTTCTGGCCTTCAACTGGTACATAAAGATACAAAGTTATTTGTCTTGCAGGAGCACAGGATATTTTTCTTAATCCAGCCGCTGTTGGCGATTTAAAAGCGAGTCATCGCCAATTTTTACTCCACAAGTCTCTCCCCTTTTGCCAGCTTAATTCTGAACGTGCTCGAACTAATTACATTACGATAGAGAGGAAAGAAAGAAAATAGTTCCGCAAACTTTAATAAAAGCAGACTCTTTTAACTTTCCTGTTTTGTCTAATACAAGCCCGCTAAATTTATCGTGAAAGAGCAAATCTAACAATTCTTTCAAGCTCATTCGTCTTTACGGATCGTAATTGCTTTCATTTATATGGATTAATAAAGTGTATTCGGGCTCTGAGAAAAACCAACTAGCAATGCTTCCCAAGTGAGGCTTGACTTAATAAGATAAAATAAAGATGTACAGTGACAGGCAGAGTTGGCCACGTATGGAAAGCTTTTTTTATGGCAAATTTTTAAGAAAACTGTAGCGTTGTTAAAAGTTGGTGCATGAAAAATGAATACACCTTTGACAATACCACATTTCATGTACGGGGATTGCAAAATGACAACATCTCTGCGAAATGAATATGACATATTTGAAATTAACATGTTTAAAATAGTTGCATAAAAGATCATAAAAATAGAAGTAAAAAAGCCTTATAAAGTTTTTTCATGTGAAGTATAGTTGCTGAGTAAGCACAGTTGTTCTATTTTCGTTGTGATTTGGGGGTTTCTCATAGAAGCAGCAAAGATAGAGCCTCAGGGTTTTCGCGAATTTGAGCTACTTTTTTGAATATAACAGAATGCCGAAACCAGAATTGTATATTTTGATAGATTAAAAAAAGACCAAAGCCTACTATGGTTTAAATTTCAAAAATTCAACTTTATGTCATAACTCAAAAAATACCCTCTCTAGAAAAAATACTACGTACGCCACTGAATTCCCCGGAAAAAGTTCTATAGGAATAAATCCTAACAGTTTAGTCTGCTTAGTACAAAAATAATTTGAGTTTTTGAAAATTGATAAAATTCAATATTTTTTTCCTCGAAAACTAAAAACGATATCCAAATTATTGTTTCGGCATTCTATTATACTCAAAAAAGGAGCTCAGATTCAAGAAAACCCCGAAGCTCTATCTCGGCTCTTCTATGAGAAACCCCAAATTACAACGAAAATAGGACAGCCTGTACATTAGGGCCAAAGAACGAATTTTTTCAATTTTTGTCATTTTCAGCTTCAATTTAGTCAAAAACTACACCTTCTATCGAAAAATTTTAAAACATATTTTTCTTTGCATTTTCATGGCCGTTAATTTTCCATTCAGAAAAATGTTGATTTCATATAATTTTTTTTCGCAAAAGTGCAATTTTATATTTTTTACACTCCCTATACATCATACTTTAAATTTGGTTTTGCCAAAAGAATAATTTTTTCACGCACCTACTTTTATCAATACGACTTTCTCAGAAATTTATTACCATAAAAAAGTTTTTCATACGTGGCCAACTTTCTACCTGTCACTGTATAATATAGAAATTAGGATACGAAGTTTGTAGTAGATTTAAGAGCCCGACACACCAATTTACTAAGAATCGGGGGGTTCAGGGGTACGGACCTAGAGCGGACGGCAAAAATTATCTGGAAAAGCAGGGAACTACTCGGCCAAACTAATACTGAGAATGAACTTGTTGCGCGCAATCCCTATTTCGGGATCGATTGACAGCTGAGCGACGAGAGCACGAGAGCACGAGCTACGTCGAAAAACTCCGAATGCAACGGTACCGCTGTTTACTAATATCTTTTTTGTTTTTAGGTCGAAATTGAAGATTTTATGTGTTCTTACAAGCCAGATGTTCAGTCTACTATTGCCGTTAACCAGATTCTGAGATTTTCTTTTCAGGAAAGTTTTATGAGGTTCTATAAAAGCAGTTTTTCGCCACTTGTACCATGCGACTTCGTTCATTGTTTTCGTATTAATTAACAAATTTCAAAATAATAATAGTAGATTTGTATTTTAAGAACTGTTTGCAAGCAAAAACAATTTAATATCATTTATAGTTTTTGAAATATTTACAAACAGGCGAACGTCTACCGTGCTCCCAAAATTCCTGTGTGTCGGGCTCTTAAACTTTGTCCACATGATGGGCATGGGTTATCAAATTCCAATTCAACTATTAGTCGTCTAAGACACAGGTCTGGTGCACTGAAGAATTATGCATTAAACCATGTTGATTTTATTCCTTATATTAGTTTCATTTTTTTGTATTTTTTGACCCCTATCAATTTCCTTCTTTCATATGGTCCTTTAACATTTGTGTGAGTTGGCCTTGGTTTGTCAATGCTTAATTTATTGTTCAGTGTTCTTCCATTTGGTATTATTCTCCACATAAGTTCACTTAATTGGGGCTGTGCTTTTGGGTTTCTTCAAGTTTTCCTTAGTCTTTTACATCTGTAGAATTTTTCCAAACAGATTTCTTATTCGTCTTGGAAGAAGTATGGGGTTCGCTGTGAACTTAGGTCAGTTTGGGGAGACATTGTACCTTTTGTTGTACTCTTGAAGATTTGTTTCCTAATTCCGCCGTATCAATTTTGAAATCGAACCACCCCATGAGGCAGACATTTATGGCAAAAATATTTAAAAAGAATGTATTCCTAAAAGGACTAGGGGTCGAGGAAGTCATATCGACACACAGATAACTGGGGATTCTAGTTAAATTTAAAAAGATACTACTTAGAAAAATAGGTCAAAATCTAGTTTATAAAGTGGTCGTTTTAAGGGGTTGAATAATAGTATATTGCCTTATAAGGAGGAAAAGTGTAACTTTTTGGTGACATTTCTAATTTTTCATTTTTTGTTACCCAAAATCGTAAAACATCTAGATAGCTCTGAAACATCATAGGAAATTCGTCAACTGTCGGCGTGAGCGGAAGCAAAAGTAGCTTTTACTGCCTTGGCAGTAAAGTTGAACTTTAAGTTCATAAATACAGTCGCGAAAAGTCATGTTTTTCTGGCGTTCGAAGAAAATAGTATATTGTTTTATAAGGAGGAAAAGTGTGACTTTTAGTGATGAGTCTGTAGGCTTGGCGGCTGAGCTTGCGAGGCCGCCAACACAGACGAATCACAAAAAACACTTTTCCTCCGAATAAAACATGCTATTTTTTTCTTCAAACGTTGAAACTAGGTTTAGAATTTAAAATAATTAGTTATTTTCTTCAAACGTCAGAAAAACATGACATTTCTAGTTTTTAACTTTTTTTAAGCTTTTATTAAAAAAATAATCGTCAACGCTTTCGTTCGTAAAAAAGGACAACTAATAAATGAATGCACCAAATCGAGTAGGTATAGAATGTTTACTAGTTTAGGTCTCGCCACCACGAACTACATTCCACGACAAAAAATTCAATATCTCTCATACCAACTACATTAACGTTAGGTACTGGTACCTGCTAGTTTTATAAGAATAAGACTTAAACAACATTTTCAAAACATTCTTGAAACTGAATTTTGGTCACGTTTCCCGGTAATTGGTAACACACTGCGTTCGCCTATCAGCTATTTATAGTGTTTCACCCAGAGGTTGGTAAATCTACTTCAAGGATGATGCTAGGATTGTTTGAGTATATTTTTTATATATAATGATGTTTATAATTTCTGCTTTTCAGGGTCTGGAATTTACTGAAACTGGGGAAACTAAATTTAGAGTACAGCATCGAAATTATTAAAGCGGTTTAACCCTCGGTGACACATTAGAATAATTTCTCAGCCTTCCTTAAATTCAATTGAACTGTTACAATTACCCTTGCAAATAATCCGCGAATGTTGGCAACAGTGCGCCTGCCTGCAGTGACTTTACTCATTTGTTTGACAAAGATGCGACGAGCACGAGTCACCCTAACAGGAAGGAAATTTCACTTGCAAAGCAGATCACTTGTCAAGCGGTAGATTCGGAGTCTCTCATCCCGTTTTCATCTGGACGGACATCTCGTATGCCGGTAAGAGCGAGTTACAGTTAAATTGAGTTTCCTCTTTCGAACTTTTGTTACGGAATGTTGTTAAAATCATCCGTAAGTAACTACTAAGTTCTAAAAGCTCTCGCTAGCCTGTACCTTCGTCAGGGGTGGCCAGAGGTTCCCCTTTGACAGAATATTTTTGAAGTTGGACAGTCAAGTGATGATTGTAGTAACATGCGATGAAATATTCCTCTAGACTTTTCAGTGCATCATAATGGAGAATTCGAACAGTTGGAGTTGTATTTCATGAAATTTTTCTTTCCTATTTTATAAGTTTATATACCTACATTTCTGTCATAAATACAAAATAATTGTGCGGCAGATGGCTAATTCATTGCTAATGAAAATTGATCGGCACAACTTAAAAGCACATAATGTACTTTTCTTCAAATGTGGTTTAATTGGTTGTCCCTACCCTAGTTTTTAATTCTCTGTCAAACGGGGGTGGAAAATACTGCTTCCCGATTGGTCATTTTTTGGTCATTTTTGATCCATCCCAAAGCAGTATTTTCTGCCCTCTTTAGATAGAGGATTAAAAACTAGGGTAGGGACATGCAAGCCATTTTTAATTATCTCGTACAGTTCCCAAGTTATAATTGATAAAATTTGAAAAATGACGATATTTAACGTCAAATAACGCCGGAATTATGGGAGTTAAACCCAATGTTTGGTTAACAAGGTGTCCCTTAAATTCAACAAGGAATTCAAAAATGTAATCAGATGCAGGGTGTTCCATTTAAAAATGCAAAGTGAAAATTTAGATACTCGTTGCGTCGAAAAAAATGGAAACAAATAGGCGCGGATGACGCGGTAAATCCGCAACACGGTTGGAGCTCCACACGCGCAGCGCACCGACTGGTCAATCGTACGCACTCTACCTACAACACAAATGGACGCAAACGGGAGTATCGACTGTTACTATATACCGGGTGACCACGAAATCAGGCTCACCCCTACAATATTTTTGTTTTTTGACACTTCCGGTTTTACAGAAAAAGAACCCACATTCGGATTTTTAAATGGAACAGCCTGTATATTTTTACATTTTTGGAACCACCGTGTCACTTTTAGATAGGGTATAAAATTACCATAAACATTCTTTGGGCGAAAATTAAACCTTGCATCTAGACATTCATGATTGAAGAAAAAACATAAGTCGGGGTCCTACACTAGTGTGAAAATCACTAGTGTCTAAAAATCTCAGACACAGCTTTCTGTGTGTCATTTTTTTCAAATGGAACCACCGTGGCTCATCGCGGTATTTCGATAGAGCTATTTTTTACGAACCTTTTGATACCAAACATGACATCTTTCATTTAAAAATAGTATTTATCTAACCCCGCTATGAAATGTCACATTTTAAATGCATTTTTGACATTACGAAACGTCATATTTTTCATAACTGTCAGTTCATTACGTAACTACTTATGTAATGAACTTTCCTTACATATCTAGTTATGTAATGAACTTTTACGTAACTGAATATTTAAAAGCAAAAACAAACGTAAGAATTTATTACAGGGCATTATTGAATCTATTGCCAAATTCGCTGATTCTTCTATATCAGAAGGCATATCTACATCAGAATCATCCATTTTTGGCGTTATTTGAAATAAAAAAACTCATCACTGGCAATAGTTATTTATAGTATCCATAGCAACGCCAAGGTAAAGCGATGAAGTTGAATTTATTTGCACGGCTACAAGAGATGTTACATTATTTGGAGTAGCACAATTCTTTTTTATTTTAAAGCGGGGTTAGATAAAATTTTGTACTTAACACGTTATGAAAAGGCTAATTTTATTTGACGCACATAATTTGCAAAACTCGCTCACTTCGTTCGCTCGTTTTGGCAAATATTATATTCGTCAAATAAAATTAGTCTTTTCATAACTGGTTACGTAAATAACTATTTTTCTTGATTTAAACCCGAAAATTAGATTAATGTTTTTTTCAGTCATGGATATCTAAATGCAAGATTTAATTTGCTTCCAAAAAATTTTTATGATAATTTTTTTACCCAAAAGTAGCACTACCTTATCTAAAATGACACGGCGCGGCGGTTCCAAAAATGCTAAAATATACAGGCTGTCCCATTTAAAAATCCGAATGTGGGCTCAATTTCGATAAAACCGGAAGTGCCCGAAAAATTTTAATTTTTCAAATTGCAGATTTACGTACCATTTAACAGTTCAAAATAACAAATTAATATCTTGAAAAACAAAAATGTTATAGGAGTAAGCCTGATCTCGTGGTCACCCGGTATACGTATAATACTATATAAGTTAAATTTCGAAATTGACTATTACAATAAACTGTGAAACTATTAATGCAAAACAAAATGAATAAACTATGCAAAAAAATTTTATGCAAAACTATTCATGTAATTACGGGCAAAATGACAAATTCTAATGATGAATAATATCAAAGTGACAAAATAAGTGTCCAAATGAACAAAACAGGTTAGCCACAGCAAGCAGTGGCCAGGCAACTACTTCCAAACCAGCCGAACGGACGATCTCGAACGGACAGGCGACACGAAAAAAATTGAAGAAAACTCAAAAGGGGTGGTCACGTTGCGCCGTGCCAGGCGCTACTTAAAAACCAGTCGACAAAATCGAAATATAACAATACTTTTGGCCATTCAGGAGGTTGGAGGTGGCGTAATGGTGTTATCAAGCTGCGGACATTCGAAACTTAGCGCCAGGTGGTATAAGGCGCTTTTATAAGGAGGTGCACCAGGAAACTGGCACCAAAGCACAAAATTGCACCCGAAAAAATACCTAAAATGCCAAAAGGGCAAATTAGAAAAGATAATAAGAAAAATGCAACTAAACAACGATGACTAGAGATTTAAATAAAGGACGAAAAATAAGACACTCACCACTTGGGGTTTTTTCAACAAAATCTACTGAACCTCAAATGCGAGTTAAATCCCAAAAAGGCTTAACGACGATCACTAATTCGCACACTGCAATATAATCGTCGTCTTCAAGAGGTAGGTAACCTAAGAAAATCCCAGAAACTGACTAGAAACTTAATTTTACAAGACTTTTCGTCACCAACCACTCACACGAAGAACAGCAGGAAAAGTGCAGTTTCCGAACGCAAATAATTGGAATTTCCAAAAAAGACGCCGACTATAATATAAGGTAGCCCCATTCGAAACTACAAAAGTACCCAAAAGTACCACAGATTTCCAAATCTTCTGTATAGGTGTCACCGCTCATGAAGAAGTTAATAATTGGAGAAAATAAAGCTTAAAAGGACTTGCAAATCCAAAAGAAAAGGAGATAGCAATAAGAGAAGTCCTAAAGAGACCACAAGAGACAGAAGAATAGAATAGAATAGAACGCATAATTTTGAATTTTCGAAAGACCAAGCAGTTGTGAAGTCAACTCAAACGAGCTGCGTGAAATAATTGGCATCAAACAAGACGATCTGGCACTCCTAGAAACAAAGAAGTACAATAAAATTACATAAGTAATTATTTAGAATAACCTATTTACAGTGTGTTAAGAATGTCGTGGACCTTTATCCCAAGCAATGATGTCCACACACAGTCCTTGATGTAAATATACAAGAATTGCGTTTGGACAATCACAGCCTGAAACTTTACTGCTGCGTATACGTGTGTATAGGAGGGTTATTCCGGTCTGTCGCTTCTCTACTTACGGCATGCAAGAACAGTGGTGCGCTATTCCAGTGTGGGTTTGCGTTGAACTGACCAGAGAACTGTACTAGGGTGGTTTGACCGCCGTCACACACTGCGACATTTTATGTGGTCGGGAAGCGCAATCTACGAAGTCTCTGCTGCAATTCCGCCTGGAAAATAACAAGCATTTAACTCGTGTAGCTGAATTTAAACAGAGTTATTAACGGGGTGCATTTTACACTTAATGAGTCTTGAGTCTCTTAAGAATCATATAGTATGTCTTGATTTTAAGAGTGTCTTAAATTCTTGCACAAAAAACGTGTTGAGGTAAAAGAAATTTATTATTTCATAAACTGTAACAGTTTTAGTTCATCTTGTCTGTGAATTACCTGAATGTAATATTGGACAAGTAAAACGTATTTAACTAAGGTTTAATAACTCCTAGAAGGCTGCAAATAAACTATATCTTTAAAAATAAATAGGATCTTGCGCGTTGTCTGCTAGGTAAGCTGTTATAAAATGGAAGATATGTGGAAGAAGAGTGTGTTCTTTAATATCAGAGTTGTGCAATGGTTATTTTGGATTCTTGGGGGACAAACAGACTATAATTATTAATACGAAGAAATGATGATTATGTTCAAATAGAGTTGTCCAGTTTCTGTAGATTGGATCAGTTCTGGATGCTAAATACTTTAGGACAAAAATACAAAGGAAGCAAATGATCTACTTCCTGGCTGCTGGTCCACGATCAATGAGCAAAGAGCACCAGTCAGTATGAATTTGCTTTGTTTAGATGTATGGCAGTAAGCTTTAGATTTTATCTATTCTGACTAGTCTTTTTACTGACTATTAAAACTATTACTAACAGAGGTCACATTGACAACATTTATATTGACAACAAATATTGATCGTGGACCATACAGTTAAACGAACGGAAGTCTTGTTACCACAGCATTAGCTCCATCAGTGGTAGAAATCCGTTCTACAACCAAGACAGCTGCCTCCATATCTCCGGAGTCGATCAGTCAAAGTCGAGTAATGTTCATTCAGAGTCGGACAGAAGAACCAGATGTTCAAGTTTACCGTGTTCAGAGACTAACTCCCTCGGAGGTGTTCCATCTAGCTTTTCTCAGAACTAGCAAGTATCCAAGCCAATCAGAAAAGAGAAGACGTCCATATAATTCTGAACATTCCATGTAGTACCCTGAAATTGCAGTAAACGCTGGATTAATACTGGTACTAAAGTATAGAAGAGTGCAAAAAATGTACATGTACCGTGTGTCCAAATAAGAAAGGATCCCGACCATATCTAAGGAACCGTTCATGGTACAGCTATGGGAAAGAAAAAATAATAATAAAAGTGGCCAAGAGAAATCGCTGGAAATTATTTTCAAGTTTCTAAGTTTGCTGCTAGAGGGCGTATTAGTCATAGTCGGCAAAAGAACATAGTTTTCTCTATAATATCCCCAGGTAAAGTAGATCAAAAATACGAATATTGCAATCTTGAATATATTTTGTATAATTTTGGTTTACCACTTCTTGCTCTAACTCATCAAATAGCAGCGAGGGGGAAGGGGAGCATCTGGTTGTGGAGATGCTTGTAACTTCGGTTTGATTTAACCGAATTTAGCAAATTTAGTCTCGTTGAAAAGAGCTGTCTTCCTTTAATCAGATACTTTTATAATTTAAGTCATTTTTGTTCTTTAGTGATCGCTAGAGGACGTTGTTTGAAAGATCAGCAAACTTTTCAGATTTTCTTGAAAATTTTAAATGAAACGGTATAATAATTATGAATTAATTAAAAAGAGGACAAAAGAACGAGAGAAACCGTGAAAGCCGCACATTGATATCTTTTTTCTAACCGGAGATATGGACAAAAGAGTTTTAGGGGCGGGAGGACGGCTTAATTACTAACCTTTATACGTGCCACCGAATATAAATGAGACAGTCATTAAACTCGACACATATTTCGCTGTCAAAATCAGCGTCCTCAGGGGTGTGCTGTGTAACTGTCTTTTGGCGTGCGAGGTTAACTTATTAAGAATTCATAGTAAATTTATTCCAAAGTTACTGATCCAACCACTGTGTGCGCAATATATTTATAAAACAAGTTGGCGTTGAAACAAAAAGATTCAGCATAATTTCAAGTGTTTGATATCTACAAATGTCTTAAATTTTCGGAAGATGGGAGGCTTTCTCCAAACTATAGTAAAAGCTATTTTATCATATTTGTATAATTTTTATATTGGCATCAAAGCATACACAAGTTTATCACTACTACACAAGAATTGCAAATGTTGAACCGGGTGTTACTAACAATTTTTGCCCCTATCCTCCCAATTATTGTGACACTGATTTGTTTATATCTCCGGCTAGAAAAAATATATCAGTGCCCGGATTTCACTATTCCTGTCATAATTCTATCCTATTTTTAACTAGGTTATAATTATTATATCATTCCATTTAAAATTTTCAAGAAAATTTGAAAAGTTTGCTGGCCTTTCAAACAGCGCCCCCTAGCTATCATTATAGAACTAAGAACCTATTTCATAAAAGCATATAATTAACCGAAGGGAGCTCTTTTCAACGAGACCAAGTTTGCCAAATTATGTTGAACCAAACCGAAGTTACAAGCATCTTCACAATCAAGCGTCCCCCTTCCCCCGATTTCTCTTGGTCACTTTTATTATCATTTTTTCTTTCCCATAGCTGTACCATGAACGGTTCTTTAGATATGGCCGGCATCCTTTCTTATTTGGATACCCGGTACATAAAATACCAAATGTAAAGTGTGACAATGTTACCAACTGTATAACATTTTCTTACACTGGATGTGACTGTGTATGCCAGCTGGTGGAATAAAAAGTTGCAGTCAAAGCTGATCGTTATGTATTGCACGTTCTTCTACTACAGAACCATGAAAGAAAAATATACATAAACGTAAAACTGAACAAAATCAAACTCCTACAAAGAGAGGTTGAGCAATTGTATGACTTCTACAAAGCTATACATTTGTATATTTCCGGCGCTGCAAACAATAAATGATACATATACGCCGTAAGGGAGTTTACAGAACTCTTTAAATTCTTATTTTATTCATATTTTTCGCACTCGAATCCTTACATATATTTATGGAAACGATTTTCACGCAATTTGTCTCGAAATTGCTCCCGATATTTTCTGACTGTTTAGAAGCGAGTGTGAGACGCACAGAGTTGGATTCAGCTCTTTTGACATTATTACCTACACTTTGTCGTCTATGAAGTCACTTCCAGTCCGTATTTACACTATCAGAAGCCACTAGTTGTCGCAGTGTGAGAGGAATTTCACTGTAGCTTGTTGGTGTTTTTTGACAGCTGACAAGTAACTTGACTTTGTTTCTACCAATCCGGGCAATAGCAGAAATGCGTTTATTTATATCCCAACTAGGTTTTGACAAGTAGGCCACTTCCAGTTTCACGCGCTTCACTTAGTTTCTGCTAAACAAGCGACGAGCTTGGCTCAGTAGCAAAATGCACAGGGAGTTATTGTTCGAATCCAAGCGGATCCTTTTTCTTTTTTTCTAAAGTTTGCTGTAATTTACATAATTTTGCATTCCATGTGTTATGTCCGGTGTCCTGTCATGAAAGGTATTTCTTTAAAGAAAATACGCTAAAACTATTTTTACACTAGAAGAGCACAAAAGAATCTTTTTAAATAAAATACTAAATACAAAAAGCGTATGATCATCCCGTGCCGCCGTGTGATAGCTAACTGGCTCCCAGAAGTATCCTTGCTTTTTTCATCTAACAAGAAAGCTAATGAAAACGACGTTCCTGCGAACGGATATGAGTCGTGTTAACTTTTCATTTGTCTGTGAGCGAGAGGAAACTTAATTGCGAAAAACACTTCGCGTTTTTACAGAATAACAGCATAAAGGAGCTCGCAAATCTTATGCAAAGTAATCTCGTGAGAAGTGCATAATAGCATTACAGAATACAAGCGTACCGCAATAACTTTAACTGTACAGGAAAATAAGCAGGAGCATCCTCGCGAAACATAAAAGTACACTTATTCTTTGCGGTTGCAGGCCGAACTTTGATGGCTAATTTCGCATTTCGATATTTATTTTTGCTGGTCCCGTTTTATTAGTTAAAAAGTTTGATAGCCTTCCATGTTATTCTAGAAATAATATTGTGTTATATAGAACATGAAAAGAAAAGTGCATGCACTTAAAAATTGCTTTGTTCGCGGCAGTAAAATGATAGCGTCGACAACAAAATAATTATGTTGGTTCCTATTGGGCACAAAAGATTGGGCGCTGGTATCAAGAAAAATTGCAAACAAACATTACTGGGAATCATAAACATACTAGCTTTGGCAAGTTCTCCAGATTTCTGGCTGTCGTAACTAACAAAATAATTGTTACTATTGATTCATATTTTTAGTATTGAAAATACTTCTGGGCACGTATATGGGACTCATCTTACGAAAATTGTATCGACATGCGACAGATTCTGTCGGCGACGCGCGCAGTCGAGGCCGCTTAATAATATCAGAGCGCTAGGCAGATGTAAACTAAGGTAAGGTGAGCGCGAGTACCGCGTTGGAGTACAAAACGGATGCGTTAATATTTTGTTACGTATTGCGTCAGTTTGACTATGTGCCTTGTGCTTGTCACAAACCTTTTATTTTATTGTATCAATAATATACCATCTTCAAACGGCCCAGATCACTTTTGTTGGACATCTTAGAAACCGAGCAGTTGTGTCGGTATTTTCAATACGCCTATGATACTTGCGTAAGATGCGAGGTCTGTGAATTTTTTACTCTTTTTGCACACAACAAATAATTACCTATTCTTTGTTGTATGATAGATTGCTTTGGGTTAGTGCTTGTGTTGCTATGGAACTCATGTAAACAAATTAAATAGAAAAAAGAAAATAATTTGGTTTAAGAAATTTGTAAGTACTATTCAAGGTTTTTTTATAATTAATTGTGATTTTTATTACAGATTTTCATAATGTCAAACTCAGAAATGTCATGTACGCCTCCTGAAGTTGAGGAAGCAGCCAAAGCAGCGGTTTCCGATTTACTGCCAACCAAATACATTTTTTTACAGACTTGTCATTATTAAAACTATAAATTTGTTATTTTCATTTTCACCTCTAGAGATAATATTTTCATCTCTAGAGTAAAAAATGTCACTTTCATTTAGAGTAGACAGTTGAAAAATTGTTATTTTCATATACAGGGTAATTCAACGTTCTGGAAAAGTCAACTGGTGCCTTTATTTTTTAAATGAGATAAAAAAGTTTTACACAAAAGTTGCACTGAAAGATTTCTCTTTATTAATATTATTTTTTGCCATACAGCATGTCCCATATTTCTTGTATGGAAACCGACTTCTTTATTTCAAATGGAACACCCTGTATTTGGCTTTATTTTATGATTGCTTGATCGATTTACGTACGAGGTTATAATAAGTGATTTTGTCTAAACTTCGTATTTTTTGAGTTATTGGCATTTTTCTTCAAATTTTGACAGATGCAGAGCAGTTTCGAATAATCAATATCTCTGGATTAAATAAAACTGTAGCAATGATACTTTGGAGAAGTGAAAGCAAGATGTAGGAGTAACTGCCTTCATCACTAAAACCAGAAAATATACATGGTTTGAGAAATTACATGACGAAATCAGAAAATTTCAAAACCCTGTAACTTGCTAATATCAAATAGAAGTGCACATTTTTAAACCATTATTGGACTCCCCATAAAATTTACTTTCACGTTACTATACGCTTCCCTATACCTAAAGTTAACAGTTTTTGAAATATTTTTTATAAACAGTAGGCCTTCGTTTTGTATCTCCTGTATGGTATTTTATAGTAAATGTCCCATCAAATCTATTAAATCTCTTTTTTACTCTTTTCAAACATTTCAAATATTTCTATACCAACTTGCTTACCTACACCATTGTTAGCAACTACTAACAACTAAGAACAACCCAACTATGCTTAGAAGAAAATGGGCACTACTTTGAACATTTTACTTTATTGATAATCGGTTAAAATGTTTGTTGTTAGATTTTGCTTTGGTTTTAATCCTTAAGTAAATACATATTGTAAATATTTATTATTGTTAACTTTTTCTTTATTTTGCATATCTTATGTTAAATTGAATATTTCATATTTCATAGTTCAAGTTTGTAATCTTTAATTTGACATAACCTGCTAGTAAGCGTATGAGTACATAGAGACAAGCTACGAATGTTCCAAAGTCAGTGAAAACATCTGAATTTAATTCTATAGTGGCGTGGATACTTACCCGAGTAGTAGTTGTTCGAACTGTCCCGTAGGTACCACTCATTATGCACATTTTATAAAAATAATAAAATCAGTACTCGCAGCCTTTCGTTTTTCCCATTTGGTAAAGTTTAAATCGGTTTGTATTTTGTTTTGCTTATAATATAATATGAATTACCTATTAATTAATTGATCTAGTATGCAATTGTTACTTTCTAATTAAAAATGGATAATATTGTTTTTTGAGTTGCCTGATTTGACACTTTTTACAAGGAACTGCAAATATTTCAAAAACTGTTAACTCTAGGTATAGGGAAGTGTATAATAACGTGAAAGTAAATTTTATGGGAAGTTCAATAATGGTTTAAAAAATGTACACTTCTATTTGAAATTAGCAAGTTACAGGGTTTTGAAATTTTCTGATTTGGTCATATAATTGCTCAAACCATGTATACTATTTTCTGGTTTTAGTGATGAAGGCAGTCACTCCTACATCTTGCTTTCACTTCTCCAAAATATCATTGCTACAGCATTATTTAATCCCGAGATATTGATTATTCGAAATTGCTCTGAATCCGTCAAAATTTGAAGAAAAATGCCAATAACTCAAAGAATACAAAGTTTAGGCGAAGTCACTTAGTATAACCTCGGACTAAAATTGATCAAGCAATCATGAAATAAAGCCAAATACAGAATGTTCCATTTGAAAACAAGAAGTTGATTTCCATACAAGAAATATGGGACAAGCTGTAGGACAAATTTCAGTGCAAAAACTTTTGCGCAGCAACTTTTCAATTCAAGAATCAATCGTACCCCTAACCACATAAATTTTGAAATACTATATACGCATTTCGGCCACGCTGTACATGAGAAGGATCTTCTGCTTATGAGGTCGGTATCGGACAATAGGGAATTAGACGCTTATGAGAGTATGTTTATTCGCAAGTATGAAGGTAAACTTATTAATTCAGATTTAGGTCCAATTTCTGATTCCGTATTGTTAGATGTCGTTCATGTGTAGGCGTGAGGGTTTAACCAGAAAAATGAAAGGGTGCAGGGGTCAAGGTCTTCTTTATTGCAGTTTACTGTAGTTATTTGCTAGCCCATATAAGCCATGGACCTTCGAGGTTATTTGGTAATATGGGATTCATTTTCTATTTTTGTTTCATTCAAGTCAATTATCCTGAAGATAGGATATTTTAATTGAAACTGCAGTAAAGATGGCAATGGCAACCTTTTTGTACATTTGTGATAGTGAAAATAAGAATAGAGTGGTATAAAAATGAGCGTATGCCCGGATATTGAATTTTCTATCCCAGTGTGATTAATGTTGATGTCACAAGTAACGTCAGTGCTACGTCACTTTAAGTATATATTGGGGATTGATCGAGTGCACTTCGATTCTTTCGGAGTGGTGAGCAGAAAATATCTGACCTATATTATTGTTATTGTCACTATCATTGTTTCACATCATCATTATTGTTGTTATTATTATTGTCATATATGTATATAATTGTTGTTGTTGTTGTTGTTGTTGTTTTTTTTTGCATTATTGTTGTTTTTGCTATTTTTATTACTATAGGTTTTTCCCTGCTACTGAAGATGGCAGCTTAGCTGCCGAAATGCGTATATAGTATTTCAAAATTTATGTGGTTAGGGGTACGATTGATTCTTGAATTGATTATTTAACCACAGTCTCTTACATCTTAATCCTTCAGCAACTTTTGTGTAAATCTTTTATACCTCATTTCAAAAATAAAGGCACCAGTTGGCTTTTCCAGAATGTTGAATTACCTGTATATGAGTAGAAAAAACTTTTTTTCTGATTCCTGGTTGCCAACCACATAAAAAATGACACTTAAGTGTCCTTCATAGAATCGCTAAAGCCATGTTTTTCTGACGTTTACCGAAAAACGTATTTTTGTCTGGGACTGACCGAAGGACTAATTTAGCATTTTCTTATTATGGATCTGTCGGTGGTAACCAAATGATGCTCTTTTGATCATCCAACAGACCAGCCACAACAACAACTTTTGCTCCGAATAAAAGAGGCCGCTGTTTTTTCAAACGTCGAAAATAGACACTGCTTAAACCAATTAGGGGATATATGGATTGTTGGCTACGGACACGTTATGGCATTAATGTTATGTGACGAAAATGAAAAATCTTACTCACTTGATTCCCCCAAACAAAATGTCAAAATTTTTATTGGTTTTTAGAGTAAGGGATGAGAACTGTCATTGTATGCAATTCAAAAACGGAAGACGGTTTGCAGGACGGTCAATCCCACCACAGACACTTCTTGAATTGGAAACTGCTGCGTGAAACCAGGTGGAATTGATCAATAACCTTGTGAATTCAATGCCAGGGCAGTGTGAAGCTGCAATAGCAGTTCGAGGAGATTATACTACAGTAACTTTTTGGCAGTGGAGAGAGCACATCAAGCAGTAAAAAACAGCGGAATATAATAAACACAGAAAAATGCCAGAAGCTCTAAAAGGAGACTCCATAATAAAAATGTAAGAGACATATTACATCGTCAAATTAATGTAGGGAACTGCGACTCCGACGCTTGCTATGATGTAATCAATTTCAGCAGTTATGTCGCGAAACATTATTACGCTCTTTTATCTTTTTTCCAGTTTTATATTACTTAAAGAGGGCGCTTTAGGCAACTCTTTATGAAGCTCAACTCGGCAAGCGGCTCCCGTTACACCTTTTATTCGTTAGCAGCCCTTAGGTGCAACCTTTTGATTAATGCTACATAATAGTGGCTAAATGAAACGCTCCTCTCAACTTTGCAATGAATTTTAACGAAGTCGGTTAATTTGAGCCTGCTTTCAACTTGTTCAATTTCTTCAAGTTATTTTGTTTCACGTTTTCGGTTGTAGACTTAATCTCAAGTGACATTTATGAACGAGCCAGCGGAGGAAATTAAATAGCAGACGCATATTTTTTTTACAAGCATCCCACGCAAAAGCTCTTTATCATCAAAATACCCGTAGAAAAATAACTTCTTCAAATTTTATACATGGTGTAACATGGTACAGATAAATCGTTTTGGGTTAGGTATAAAACGTTTTATAGGTGTATTAGTTACATCTATCGTGTTACCGTGTGCCATATTTTTGAATTTCTTTTACCTTAATTACTCCTGAATATTGGTTTCATTCCATGAAGATATTTATGAAGTGTACTAAAGTGTTAGTTCATCAAAGTGGTTTATGATATGTATATCGTATCTCAAACTGTCCAGTACAGAATGTGTGAGTTTGGTTTGCATTGGAACCTCAATATTTTTAATAGGCTTCACTGTTAGGTATGTCAACAAGGAATTTGCTGCATTATTGATTCTTGCAGCTGAATTTGTTATTGGTTTCGCCTAGGCACATTCATCAGGAATTCCGGTTTAAAATCGCCGAGCGCAAATTGTCGAGAGATTAAAAAATCAGTTCTATCCTTCTATCAATCTGTCACTGCGCCTCAGCGACGTTAAATTTTGCAAATCCTATTAGTCTCGGGCTATATATTAATACTATCACGATTGATTACCCTCTGTAGGTATGAGGGCTTGGGAAAAAATACAAAAAAGGGCGCGGTTGAGAGATCAATAAATTTAAGTTGGTTAAACAAAATTTCGGATACAGATGACATTTATAATTTTTTCCGCAATTCAAAAGGAATACATGCTTCAGTCAGTGACTAGGGTGCACATGCTGAATAATGTGTATTGTTTTTCTATAAAATTTTAGCATTAGCATCTTGCCGAGGCAGCTATTCGCCTCGTGAAGCTAGGACAGGACAGGGTCAGTACCAGAACTAGTAATAGTCGTAAAGATAGTGAAGTAGCTAGCCTTTTGGGTCCACGCACTTTCCTCTGCTCAATACAAGTGTAAAAAAGTACATCAATTGGAAAATTGCAAATTACGATTTGAAATACACACAAGGGGACCCAAGAAAGTTATGAAATTTACAAGAGTCAATGGATAAAAGTTAAAGAAATGGTGGCGAACACAAAAAGGGAAGCCTGGGAAGAGCTCGGAGAGAAAATAGAAAAAGACAGTCGAGGAAACCAGAAATTATTCTACAAGGTGTTGAAGGCTTTGAGTAAAGGAAAGAAAGGAACAAATTTATAGATTAAAAACAAGGAAGGCGTATTACAACGAGAAAAGAATGAAGTAATGAAACTCTGGAAAGAATACTTCGAAGAGATGTTAAATGGCGATGCCATCCAGCGAGGAGGATCATACAAGTATGTAAAATCAGAAGTAGTAGTTGAGGTAGCAAAAATAGTAAAAAACGGAAATCGATGGGCTATGAAGAGATTACACCTGAAATGATAATAAATTTGTGCGAAAATGGGCGTGAGTTACTGAAAGAACTGTACAATGAAGTTTGGAAGGAATACCAAAAAACTGGGCGGAATTTGAAAAGGGACTAGTGGACAAAAGATATGAACAAAATAATAATGCATACCTGGCATTCCTAGACATACAGAAGTATTCGACAGTGTTCAACTGGGAAGGAAGATGCAGAAGTAAATGAAAGAATTGACAAAGAGGAAGGCCGAGGAAGACATGGGATAATGCAATGGGAGAAATTTTGGAAGAGAGAAATATAATATGGGAAACGGAAAGGGTTTTAGCAAAAGATAAGAAAAGATGAATTTTGTACTTGTGTAATTAAGTTAATTTCACCTATACACGTTAGGGTACAAAATAATGTTTAGATTATGTTAATTTCAATTTTTCTATCCCATTTATCCGAGCGAGTGGGAAAATAGAATTTACTTCCATCGTGGCGGTTGCTGTTGATCAAAAGTCGAAACTAATTTTTATTTAACTTTTCCCAATCGATAGAAGAGGTAAAATAGCTCGTTCATCAGGGCAACCCGACATAAATTCTTATATCTTTTCTCTTGACCGTTCATAAAAAATAACATTTATTTATTTAACATTAGCGAATCTAGGCCTACCCCTACCTCTTTTTATTCCTATCTCTGACTCTAGTATGTCGCGAACTATTCCTTCGTGTCTTAGAAGATGTCCTACCATCCTATCTCTCCTATTCTTCATTGTCTTTTATACCTTTCGCTTTTCCCCAACTCTTTCTAATACTCCCCTATTGCTAACGCTATCTATCCACGGTATCTTCATTTTGCGTCTGTAGCACCAAATTTCAAACGCTTCTACTCTTTTTCGATCCGCTTCTCCTATTGTCCAAGTTTCGCACCCGTATAATGCCGTACTCCATACATACGACTTTAAGAGCCTCTTCGGAGTTTCTACATTAACCGTTCCCGAGCATAACAGTTGTTTCTTTTTGTTAAACGCAACTCGCCCCTGTGCTATTCTTTGTTTTATATCTTTAGTGCTCCTACCATCTCGAGTTATTTTACTTCCTAAATAGCAGAAATCCGCGACCTCCTCTATCTTTTCATTTCCTATTTGTATATCAATTTTAGTTCTATTTTCACACCCTCTACATACCAAAATTTTAGTTTTCTTTTTATTGATTTTCATGCCGTAGCCCTGTGTCAAAACTGCTTCCATTTCATTCAAAGCCGCCCCTAATTCTTCTTTGCTAGATGCTAACACTGCTAAATCATCCGCAAATCTGAGCATATTAATAGTTTGACCCTGTACATTAATCCCTGAAGCTGTTCTGTCCTTAACAATATTAATCGCATCTTCGATATATAAGTTGAAAACTAGAGGTGACAATGCACATCCCTGTCTCACTTCCTTCCGGATATCTATTTCTCTTCGTTCCTGCTCAAATTCTATAACTGCCTTTTGCTCTTTGTAGAGATTATATATTATTCTTCTGTCCCTATATTTCATCCCTACCTTTCTGAGCACTTTGAATATCTTCACCCATTTTACGTTGTCGAAGGCTTTTTCTAAATCTACAAATCCTATATAGACCCTCATTCCCTTTTCTATTGTTTTTTCTATAATTACTCGTAAAGCTAAAATGGCCTCGCGCGTCCCTCTATTTCATCTAAATCCGAACTGATCTTCTCCTAATATTTCTTCCGCCCTTTCCTCCGTCCTTCTTTGCACAATTCTAGTTAAAATTTTTGACGCTTTGGAAGTTAAACTGATAGTTCTAAAATTTTCGCACGTATCCGCGCCTTACCTTTTTGGCAAAGCTACTATGATGTTCCGTTTGTAATCTTCTGGAATCTCGCCTGTCAAGTATATGCGACTAACTAATTTAAATAGACGATCTATTACCTCTTGACCTGCGCACTTTAAGATTTTTGCCTGCAAGCCATCTATACCTGGTGCTTTCTTGTTTCTTAAACTTTTTAATGCTAGCTCAAACTCTTCTCTCATTATAGGACACCCTAGGTTGTCCCCCTCTACACTGCTTCCGCTTTCTAATATATCTCGTACTTCCTGCCCCGTATATAAGTTTCCCAAATATTATTTCCACCTATTTGCCTTCTCCCCGCTTTCGATTAGGATATCTCCTGCCTCATTTCTAATGTTTTTGGTACTAGATCCAATTTCTATAAAATTTCTCCTAATTATTTTATATGCTTCATCAGTCTTTCCTACTTCGAACTTATCTTCCACTTCTTTGCATTTCCGAATAATTTCCCACTTGATCGCCTTATATATCTTTGTTTCCCTTTTTCATCTAACCTATTTTTATATTTTCACCTTTCCTCTATTAACAGTACTATATATTTTTTTTTAAATTGGGTCAACCTACTTGAAACGTAGCTGTGTTATGTACCCTATGAAAATACTCCATCAATCTCACAGTAGCACTGAAGTATGGATCGGCTGTATTCGTTTACACTACAAGGTACAAGCCATTTAATGACTCCCAGCTTCTAGTTGCAACAAATTGATCGACAATATACGCAGCTTCAAATTCACTAACGGCATACCTGGTGGAGGGTTTTGGGGTCGATACAAATCCATCATTTCTTGAAGCTGTTGAATTCCAGCAAAGGTAAATTCTTAGACCATTGCTTCGGCATACCCTACAACAAAATATAAACCTGTACAGAGTGTTGAAAAAAGATATTAACCTATGAATGATTTTACTATATTTTTAATATTTACATACAGGATGAATCTGAAACAAATTCTGTAGGCGCAAGATCATATGTATAAGATAAGGCTGCGTGATGCGATTTTAAGAAATAGCAAGTTAAGTTGTTTCCCGACTACGGGCAAAGAAAGTATATTTTTGTACATATAGAAAATAGATTGATACCACAAAATTGGTAGCTTCATTATGTACCGTTCAAAATACTTAACAGGGGACATGTGATTTTTTATTAATATGAAAGTGCACATGTTAGTTTAGGAAAAAATAAATTTGTTACCGTAACAATCTCAGAATATTATGGAAATATATGTCATGTAAAGCAGTCGCTTATTTGCCCATGAATTATAGAGCTAGTGCGTTTTCGTCTATATTGGGGTATTTACTCCAACTTTTTTGCTTTTCTAATGAAAATCAAACTTTGTTCCATTGCTTTAGGAGTCATCATTTTTTTCCATATTTGAGTAATGATTTGAATATAACAATTATGTTAGCCAGGTAATTTGTTGATTAAAAGAAAGCTGCATCTATGATCACACGAAAGATGTAAAAGCCTCACTACCATTCCAGTTTATTGCATAATCTGCCTTCTTCCTTTTACAATATAGGATCGACTCAGTTGTAACATTTATGAATACTTTTGTGATGCGCTACTACAAGGAGAAAAGCATCAAATGCCTGTTGAAAATAGCATTTCAAAAGGTTTCATGGCAACATATCCGTGAAGTTATACATAAAGGAGGAATATAGGCAGTCAATTGTAATATCGCCTATTTGACTTCATATTGTACCAACAGTGCTTTTCATTTTGCTTGGACAAGTATCCTGTGAAGACTTATTCTTTGTCAATTCCAACGAATTGTGCATTTATATACGATATACATATTTTGCATCGAAATTTTGCTCATTCAGAGGTAAAGTGACTTCAGAACATCAAAGGGAACAAACGCTTGGGGAATTTGCCTGTTGCTATGTAGGTATCATAAAGATATCATTCAGGGATTTGGAAAATTGTTTGTAATTTACAGGATCAGCCGATGTTAAGGGGACCACTCCCCACGACAATGACTAAAGAAAAGCCGAACAAAAGTATTGTTTCACGAATTACATGTAAATAATGTCTGTTGGAAATGAAAAACAGCTTTTAAGCTATGATTATGCTATTTTAGGTGAAAAATTAGAAACAACGCCACCTAGCGGCAACCGTCTTAAGCGAAACATCATAGTTTGAAGCACTGGAGTATTTCCCTATGCTTAGGATGCCCCTTGATTAGGCACTTAAATATTCATATCTCTCGGTAGCACGTTCTGGGACACGCTGTATACTTATGCGGGGACAGTCTATCTCTTATGAACGATTTCTTTGGTTGCACCTGTATTCAGTGATAACGGTTGATTGTTGGGTTGATTTATACTGAGTGTACTTGAAACTTAAGGGCCGTCTGACACGAGACTGATTTTAGTACTAAATTCAGTACAATTTCAGCGTGCACAGAGTTTAGTTTGAAATTTAGAGTGACAACAGAATTGTGCATGACAGATAAACACTAAAATAAGTATGTGGGCATGCGCATTGGTCCTAATTAAGTTAAATGTCAAATATATTCCGGCATGTTTGTCTTTATAATTCTTGATTTTGATCGCACAGCACTTATTTCAGTACTTACCTGCCATTCACAATTCCGTTGTCACTCTAAATTTCAAACTAAACTCTGTGCACGCCGAAATTGTACTGAATTTAGTAGGTACTAAAATTAATCTCGTGTCGAAAACGAATGTTGCTAAATTACAACTTCTGTAAATGTTTTTTTCTATTTTTATTTACCAAGTGCAGTCTGCTGTATAATCCATCTTTAATAAAAAAATCTCTCTCTGAGATTTACAGTTTATGGACTTTTGAGGTTTGGGCCAAATTAGACGATTATTGTGAATAGGGAACGTAAAAATTAAATTACGTTTGTTTAAAGTTTACATCTACGGTTTGCTGATTACGTCCATTGTCCATCGGACTTGGGCAGACTCGCAAAATTGAACAACTAACAGAAGTGGATGTTAGAAGACTGTGAAGAAGACAATGGATATGGGGAGTTAAAACGAATAAAGTAAGAGAAAGTGGTCCTTCATATACTTGAGTTATGGATTAAATAATGGAAGGGGATTAACAGATTGCATGTCCGTTGGCAGGGTGGAAAGAGGTGGTCTATAATCCACTATGTCATTCTACTTTCGCGTTAAATGCGGATTTACGATGAAGTACTTTATTTAAGAACCGTTTGTAGATCTAGACAACTAAATTACTTTCTGTGTGCTGTGGTTTCGCACTGTTGTTTTCACGTTAAATGAGATTACTTTCATAAAAATAAAAATGGTTGTCTGAACAAATTCCGAAAGTAATTTCATTTTATCAAAAGATATTTTACTGCGTCGCAAACAACTAAAGCTCGGGAATACAACACAGGCGGTGTATATTATTTGATTGTACAAATACTCAACGAAAGAGTACTTAACAAAACCAAAAGCGTACTTCTCCAGAGCCAAAGCTGAGAGGCGCTCGGTAAAATGCTCAATCGCATCTCTGTGTATTTGAATAAATTTTAATTGAACAGACATTCAGACGGTAAATTTGCATTACAAAGAGCTTGCTCCCTGCAAGAGAATTTTGTACAAATAAAATTAATACCTTTCTAGTAGCAACTGAATTGAATTCCGATGAATCGCTTAAATCATAAGAACACGATTAAAATGTTTCCTTCTACGAAAAATTCAAAAAGCTCGGGCATTGAAAAAATTACATGTAAAAACGGCCTAAATACCTTGGAGAATAAAAGGGAATCCTACGGTTCAGGAACTTTTAAAACCCACTTGTCTATTCGAAAGGACGGTTGAAGCTTTCTATAAATAGCAAAGTTTCTAAGGGCTTATTCTGGAACTTTTTATATAGAATAGTTAAGAAGATGTCACAAGATGCTATTGTTCCCTAAATTTTAAGCTAAGTGAGGGGCCGTTTTAAAATTTGACTGCAT
Source organism: Xestobium rufovillosum (assembly GCA_963966045.1). Lineage (NCBI taxonomy): Eukaryota > Metazoa > Arthropoda > Insecta > Coleoptera > Ptinidae > Xestobium > Xestobium rufovillosum. The sequence continues at coordinate 38,304,488 of OZ014493.1, forward strand.
CGAACAATGTAGGTATACACAAGTTTTCGGAAGTCCATCTAAACTCTAAAGTGTGAGTATCATTGTTCAGTGTTTGTTTGATTGTTTACTTGTGTGGCTATAGCAAATTAGACACTGCGCTGGATGTTCGTAAACATCGGTGACTCACTGCATTGAAAAACTAGAAGCGCCCTTCCCTTCCCTTCCCTTCCCTTCCCTTCCCTTCCCTTCCCTTCCCTTCCCTTCCCTTCCCTTCCCTTCCCTTCCCTTCCCTTCCCTTCCCTTCCCTTCCCTTCCCTTCCCTTCCCTTCCCTTCCCTTCCCTTCCCTTCCCTTCCCTTCCCTTCCCTTCCCTTCCCTTCCCTTCCCTTCCCTTCCCTTCCCTTCCCTTCCCTTCCCTTCCCTTCCCTTCCCTTCCCTTCCCTTCCCTTCCCTTCCCTTCCCTTCCCTTCCCTTCCCTTCCCTTCCCTTCCCTTCCCTTCCCTTCCCTTCCCTTCCCTTCCCTTCCCTTCCCTTCCCTTCCCTTCCCTTCCCTTCCCTTCCCTTCCCTTCCCTTCCCTTCCCTTCCCTTCCCTTCCCTTCCCTTCCCTTCCCTTCCCTTCCCTTCCCTTCCCTTCCCTTCCCTTCCCTTCCCTTCCCTTCCCTTCCCTTCCCTTCCCTTCCCTTCCCTTCCCTTCCCTTCCCTTCCCTTCCCTTCCCTTCCCTTCCCTTCCCTTCCCTTCCCTTCCCTTCCCTTCCCTTCCCTTCCCTTCCCTTCCCTTCCCTTCCCTTCCCTTCCCTTCCCTTCCCTTCCCTTTCTGCCTGAATGCTGACCACCTGGCACATGTTTTCCATTTTCTTGATGATTTGTATTTATTTTTGTAACTAATGTTGTGATGTCAATAAATTTATTATTAGGTATTATTATTATTATTATCACGCAAAAATGCAATGATACAAAGGGCAGCTTCCCACTAACATCCGCAAATGGTGGTTGACAAGAAGATTGAGAAAGTAATTTAGGGTGGCTCGTCCGAGTGGCGGCAGAGGCTTACAGCATCGCCTACGATACTGCGCCTGTTTAAAATTAAATATTGCTTTTTCATAAAAGTCTTATTCCTTATTAAGTAATTAAGGAACTAATCCTTTTGAGGACACCGCCCAGGCAAGTAATTAAATTCAAAAGTCAAAGCTGAAGAAAGACCAAAATGGCGATTATTAAAAAATCCATTAGGGGGCTTTTGGTCTAGAAAAAATCAAAAGCGTTTTATCAAAGAACTTTGGCTATTGACCGGCGAGAACGATTCTAATTTTTCCCCTTATTTAATACATTCTACCCTATTTATTCTGTAAACATTCTTTTCCGCTCTGGCAAACAGAATTAAAGCGAATAATTTTTGGACAGCTCCCGAGTATTTTTTCATCAGGTATCGGTCGTTATCCTTCGTTTCTCATTTAATTTGCGCGCCTGCACTGACGAGAAAGCGGATTGTGTATTATTAATACGGATTCTTGTACAGAAATTTCAATTTACTTTTTATCGGCCATTTCGTTTGCCTTCCCTTGAATTGTCGGCTATTGCCATGATGTTCCGGACGGAAAAGAAAATTTCTGTATGACTCCATCTCGGCGGCGCGCCCGTCTCACTCGGCACTCGTAGTTTACATCCGAGTTCACCCCATTCCTTAAATGCATATTTTCTCCGCTACCATTTGGCGAGGTCTCCTTTTTTATTCGTTTTTCCATTTGGCAGCATCGAAATGGGCAATCTACTTGTTCAGTATTGATACGTTTTCCCTTACACGGAATGCGACGGGACGTAATCATTAACTGTCTGAGAATATTGCATTTCAGATACTCAGTATCTGTATACATTTTTCAATAGAAAGGCGTAAGTTGAAAATCATTGCATATTGTAACAACTTTAGAGTTCTTGCGTTAGAATATTTTTACTTGAAAGTAGCAAATAAATTTGTTTCTCTCCACTGGAGGAGAAATTTATCGTTGCACCGTTGTGTTTTGGTTCTGATAACGACAAATTTCCTGAAATACTCGTAGTAGTTTAGAATGATAGAAAAATGAAGATATAGACACGTAAAAAAATGAAGACACAGACCGGTTTTGTACTTTGGGCTTGTATAGAATAATTACCCCTCGTCTGTTTTTACCACACTATAAAAAAGAGGTACATAGGCCAATAATGCACATCGCAATGAAGCAGTTGAGTACAGTCCTACAGATTCAAGTTGGAGAGCGGCGGGGGCGCATCTGCATACGTTACGGATGCAATAAAATGTCTCCCAGTACCAGTGGCGCAGGTAAAATTTTCAGTTACCGGTGAGCTCCTGAAAAGGTAAGATGGCGGGTTGCGAACTGAAATGTGTTTTACGTAGTCAAACACGGTAAATAGTGTACAGGGTGTTTTGTTATTTTAAAAGCACTGGAATGGAATCCATAGGGAATCTGTAGCTCCAAGAATATTTGGGGGCGAACGATCAAGGGAGAGAAAAAAAAGCATCCCCAAGATCAGCGTCAGACGCAGGTCACTTATAGAGGCACTTTATTCCGAAGTGGAATAATGGAGACTTTATTATAATCAAACTAAACCTAAAGGGTAGTCCCTTGCTTATTATGGTTTGGTGAAAATTGCTCAAAAACAACTACTCGAAAAAAATTGGTCGAAATCAAATGCTCGAAAAATTGTTCCTCGAATGGGAAATTCGTCGAAAGGCAAGTTGCTCGAATAACAATTTCTCGAAAAGAGAATTCCTCGAAGTAATGGAATAAGGTAGATGGTAGGTACTTACTTAAAAAATATTAATTTTTTCAAATTTATTAAATTTTATATAGATTAAAAATAACTAGATATACTTTTTTTATATTTATATGTTACTGTAAATGCTAAGAGATCGGTAAAAGTTTACATTTACCAATTTGGATAGACATCATGAACAAATTCGCATAGCGTTACATGGCGAATGATCGAGGCCGATAACGCTCCGCTCGCTTCGTTCGCTCTGCTTGAGCAAAACCTGAACATAGTAAGCCATAGAACCTTTTTGTTAAGCTCCGTAACATCGATGTTAACAGTGGTCGACATTCGCGTAAACGCACCTAACATCACTTTATTAACTAACTACAGTTTACCCTTAGCTAAATGTGTTCTTAAACCAAATTTAGTAAGCAAATGCCATTTATCGCCTGCGCGTAAACGCTTAAACATAGCTCAGATTCGCGAAATCCCCGAGGTTCTATTTCTATGAGAAACCCCCAAATCACAACGAAAATAGGACACCCTGTGCAATAATAATACCGATAGTAAAAAACAAAAAGAAAATAGAAATTTCATTTCATTACCATATAATAGGGAGGTTCGAAGAAAAATAAGATATCTATTTTTGGCATGAAAATGACAGAAAATTGTTATTGTAATTGATTTACGGCGAAGTTTTTTTTCTAAAAAAATTTTTTGCGGTGTAATAAGCGAAAGAAATTAGCTTATCACGCCCACATGCTAGTTCGCTTTGTTATTGGTTTGACGTCTTCGTAAGGCGCTCCTCCCACTTCTCTTGAAGTGCCCGTGAAGCGGTACCTATCTCATAACATACTTATTGGGACTATTTCGAGCGTGAATTTTTAAAGTAAGGTGTCAAGGAAACATAAAACAAAGACAACATAATCGATATAATGATGCAACAAGGGTATCAAAAGTCCGATTCACATAATTTGCCATATTTATGTAGTAGTAAATGTCCCGGTAAATGTGGAAATGGTGTGTGATTCTTGCATCTAACCCCAATTTCATCCAACCTCAAAACAGTAGTGTAAAGGCAGACCGGTATAAGTAAAACAAAGTCAACAATTTATTAACTGTACATGCCTTTTATAATTCAGTATAAGTAGGTATGTAGATTGTAGATACCTGCTTACTTCTGTTTGTAAAATAGGTACCTACCTATATTCTCTAATACAATACAATACATACCTACTCATTTATGTAGGTATGTATACCTAAGTGATTGACAAGTTATCAAGCTAACAGTTTTATAACGGATTGGAAATTTTTTAAAAAAACGGAAACAAATACAACTCACGCGAATGAAAAAACTACGCTACGTAGGTACTAGGTATTTGTTTAACAAAAAGAAACAACGGCTATATTCTGGAACGGTTAATGTAGAAACTCGGAAGAGACTCTTAAAGACGCATGTATGGAGTACGAAATTATACCTCTGGGTGCGAAACTTGGACAATGGGAGAAGCGGATTGAAAAAGAGTGGAAGCGTTTGAAATGTGATGCTACAGACGGTTGTTGAAGATACCGTGGATAGACAAGTTAGAAATAAGGAGGAATTAGAAAGAGTTGGGGAAAAGAGAAAAGTATGGAAGACAATAAAGAATAGGGGATAGGATCGTAGGATGGTAGGACACCTTCTGAGACACAAAGGAATAGTTCGCGACATACTAGAATCAGAGATAGGAATAAAGAGGTAGAGGTTGGAGCAGATTAGACTACTGCTCTCAAATAGTTGGGGATGTAGAATGTTCTACTTTTACGGAAATGCGTAGGCTAGTTCAGGGAAAGGATGGAGGTACGCGTCCTACCAGTCTTCAAAAGAGAGCTTTATGATGACGTACTATTTAATTATTATTGTAAAATAGTTAATAAAATTTCCTTTTTTAGTTCAGGGAGGGAACGCTACGGCGATTCAGTATTTGGCTCCGTCATGCTCCTAGCATTCTGTTTCAAATTATGCTAACCGTAACACGTTACCAAGTACCAAGGGGTCCCTGAAAACTGTCGATAAATTACATTATGTTCGATTTTATTTAGAGTGGCTGCAATGGGGCAGCCGATAATTTTATAAACTTTTGCAATGATAAACTAACTCGCGAAAATATCGATAATGCTGACCGATTTTCCTTCTGGCTCCAACGAACCACATTTTCCGTTTTATTGGTGTGCTGTACGATGTATTAGTCTGGGTACAAAACAGAAAACACCAGTTAGAACTAGTTAATAATGTTTAACAATTTAACTACAAATGCATATGCATAATACTTATGGGACTGCTGCGCGCTGAAGCTGGGACTTGTACGTTAGTTCTGACGTCACGCGGCCTACTCTCGTTGCCAGGTACGATTTCTAGCCTCGCACCGACGAAAAACTATGCAACGGTTTCACAGGCGAAGGAATTTTTTTTAACAAAAATTAACAACATAACTACTGCCTTCAGTATAATAAACTCTATCAATTTTAATGAAATTTGAAAATTACCGAACCTGCCTATTAAAGGTATGTCACAATATTAATAACTTATATTTTGTAGAAATAGCCCGAATTGGTAATTTCGATAAAAACATTCGGTACCTAGGTTTTAGTACATGTTGTGCAATGAAGCCCTTTCCCTCACTTGTGTTACAATATACTATTATTTCATTACTTCCAGGAAGCAACTGATGTCGAGCAGATTTCTTTCGAGCATTTGTTTTCGATCAATTTGCTGCACACCCTTATTATTAGGGATACAAACAACTCTCTATGGAGACAAGGTTCTTGAGTTGGTTATTAATCATATGATGCAGATTAACAAAATAGGAAAGGATAGCTGAGGATGTAGAGGTACGTGTCTAACCAGACTTCGGACTGTATTTTCATTTGGAAAATTATTTCAAGTTATATCTTGTAGATTTAAATAAAAGGAACATCAGTCCTAGGGATCTAAACATTGCGCTTCTCTTCATTCTCGTGTGACACGGGCACTGAATTCTTATAGATCGGAAAATGTCGTGGCATGTCTTTGAGCAGTTCCTGTAGAAACAATTTAGTTGATCGCCCTTCCGGGACAAGCATCTAGCATGTTCTTGGGCAGTATATTTCAAAATGGACCTTTTCATTGTTTGCAGGGGAAAGAAGAAATAGCAAACGGTAAGTGAACAATTAGGACAGCAAATCGATTCGTACAATTTAGTCGTTTTAATGAGGACAGTGCATGTAAATTGTATTTTCGCTGTATTCATTCTGAAGACGATGACACCGGAAACACTTTCTCCTGATTTCAAATCAAAATTAAATTTTGAAGTACTTATCTAAACGGTTGCTGATCTCTCGCACTGCATTATTACGTCAGAATATATGGCTTGTGGAGACACTGCATCATCACATCGCTTCTGGCAGGGTTGCCAAAAAAAATCGGAACCACGCATTTCGTCCCGGACACTAATTATTTTTTCAAAGGTCTACCGTTTTCTTTAAAGCAGTCCGAGAAGTAGTCACATTCATATTTTTAATATTTTAAGACATACCTACTTGACGTCGCGCCACATGCGGAGTTCGATGTTATAAGTGTCATTTTTTATACGGTTTCTTTTTTAAATAAATCTTGACAAAGACCCTAAACGGGGGCGAAACGTCGATAATTAATATACAGTTTATTTATTCATAAAACCACAATTATTGAGTATTAAGAAACTGGCACAAATAATAAAGAAACCTAAAATTCAAACTAAGTTCTCAGTAGCGCAGATTATTCCAAAAAGATCCCTGAACTAATTTTCTCTAAAATAGGATTTGTTTTTAAAACAACGATTTTCTTTTACCCTTTCCACTGCAAAACATAATTTATAAAAGCTATACACGCTGTTACGTAAAGTGTATTGAAGTACGCAAGTAGTCGTGCCGAAGTTAAAGTATAGCTCCCATTTTAAATTTAATATTATACTTCAGCATAAGTAGAAAACGTGCCCCCAGGTGCAGTAAAGCCCAAGAGCTGCAAATCCCAAAAGCTACAGCTGCCTCAATTTACTTAACAAATTATGAAAATCAATCTAACACAGCGAGAAGCTATAAGGGGCGGGAAGCGTTAAAATATTATGCGATTATATCCGGGGTTCGCTGGTGCAAAGTTCATGCTTGCCAATAACATTTTTCGGTTATAAGTAAACGGATAACGCAAACCTTGAATAACCCCGGATTCAATAACTTTGAAATTGATTTTCGAAAACCTTCTAAATTCTAATGTTCTTTTGAAGTTAGACCCTTGTATGCATAGTGTAATGATCTGCAAACATGTATGAAAATTTAACCCTACCCCTCTTATGACCGGGGGTTATATAACCTAATTACCTAATACGCATCCTGTATAAACTAATTATTGGCCAAGTGTTTACTTCTATTTAATTGACGGGAGCTATTCCAAGGTCGTAAAGAAAGGCAATAAGACAGGACATTTAAATCATTGATATAGAAAAAGTTGGTGTTTCCAAAACATCATCATCATCATAAGGTTCTCAGTCCGAAGACTGGTTGGACGCGTACCTCCATTCTTTTCTATCCTGAGCTAACCTACGCATTTCCCTAAAAGTAGAACATCCTACATCCCTAACTATTTGAGAGCAGTAGTCTAATCTAGGCCTACCCCTACCTCTTTTTATTCCTATCTCTGACTCTAGTATGTCACGAACTATTCCTTCGTGTCTTAGAAGGTGTCCTACCATCCTATCTCTCCTACTCTTTATTGTTTTCCATACCTTTCGCTTTTCTCCAACTCTTTCTAATACTTCCCTATTGCTAACCTTATCTATCCACGGTATCTTCATCATGCGTCTGTAGCACCACATTTCAAACGCTTCTACTCTTTTTCTATCCGCTTCTCCTATTGTCCAAGTTTCGCACCCGTATAATGCCGTACTCCATACATACGACGTTAAGAGTCTCTTCCTAGTCTCTATATTAACCGTTCTCGAGCATAACAGTTGTTTCTTTTTGTTAAACGCAACTCGGCCCTGCGCCATTCTTTGTTTTATATCTTTAGTGCTCCTACCGTCTTGAGTTATTTTACTTCCTAAGTAGCAGAAATCCGCGACCTCCTCTATCTTCTCATTTCCAATTTGTATTTCCATTTTAGTTCTATTTTCACATCCCCTACATACCAAAATTTTAGTTTTCTTTTTATTGATTTTCATGCCGAAGCCCTGTGTCAAAACTGCTTCCATTTCATTCAAAGCCGCTCCTAATTCTTCTTTGCTAGATGCTAACACTGCTATATCATCCGCAAATCTGAGCATGTTAATAGTTTGGCCCTGTACATTGATCCCTGAGGCTGTTCTTTCCTTAACAATATTAATCGCATCTTCGATATATAAGTTGAAAACTAGAGGTGACAATGCACATCCCTGTCTCACTCCCTTCCGGATATCTACTTCCCTTTGTTCCTGCTCACATTCTATAACTGCCTTTTGCTCTTTGTAGAGATTATGTATTATTCTTCTGTCCCTGTATTTCATCCCTACCTTTCTCAGCACTTCGAACATCTTCCCCCATTTTACGTTGTCGAAGGCTTTTTCTAAATCTACAAATCCTATATAGACGCTCTTTCTCTTTTCTATCGTTTTTTCTATAATTACTCGTAAAGCTAGAATGGCCTCGCGCGTTCCTCTATTTCGTCTAAATCCGAACTGATCTTCTCCTAAACAAAAGTTCAAAAAATATTTTAAAAAGGCAAATATAGGTCATATAAAATTTAAATTATTCACCATCTCATCCCGGGAGATCAAGAAAGAAGGCTTAATTTTTGTAGGTGGTACTTTAATAAAATTCAAGAAAATCCAGAATTTGGGCGGTCTGTCATTTGGACAGATGAAACTCGCATACGCAGCTTAGGATTATTTAACAGGCATAAGGCATAATGTGCGTCACTGGTCTGATTCAAATCAGCACTAAACTTTTGAATGCCAGAGGCAAGGACGTTTTGGATTTAACGTTTCGTGTTTTATTTTGGGTGGTCAACTAGCATACCACATTTTTGATGGAAACTTAACGGGATTGAGATTGAGATACATTAATTTATTGACTATTAACGCAGAGGCGATAATGGAAAATGTTCCGTTAATAAACATGAACAGGGTATATTTCCTACAAGATGGTGCCCCTGCACACAATTATGCAATAATTGGAAATTATTTAGAAAATCATTTTCCGGGTAGATGGTTGGGTACAAATGGACCTATATTGTGGCCTGCAAGATCACCGGATCTGAGTATATTAGACTTTTTTGTTTGGGCATTTTTAAAAGAAAAATTATGCATGTGAAGATACAACAATCAAGTTGAGCTAGCAGAGGCAACACATGCAGTTTTCCGATATTTACAAGACCAGCCTATTTTTTAATTAATGCCATCAATCTATTAACTAAAAGATGTAGATTGTGTGTTGAAAAACATGGTACTCAATTTGAGCAGTTCCTATAATTTTATTGTTTTTGTTGTTTTTGTTGTTTTTGTTTGTTTTGTTTGTTTTGCTGTTTTTTTCTGTTTCTGTTGCTTTTATTTCAGTTTTTATTAAAAGTTGCTAACATAAAATCACAGGTATCTTGGATGTACCTACCTACCTATCTTAAATTTTCTAATGGTAAAAAGTACCAAAATCTTTGCCGTTTCTTGAAATAACAATATAAAAGTATATATATTTTGATAGCTTAAAAAAGCCTTTCGAACTTGACCAAAGCCTGATGTGGTTTCCATTTTAAAAATTCAACTTTATGTCAACTCAAAAAATACGCTCCCTACAAAAAAACTACGTGCACTACTGAATTCCTTGGAAAATGTTTTACAGGAATCAATCTTAACAGTTTTAGTCTGCTTAGTACAAAAAGAATTGGAGAGAACCTGATGGAGAAACAACATCCTAAGTGCCAAGGACTGGATAAAGGACGAGTTGTCATCAACCTTTCGCCAGTCACCATCAACGAGGAAGCCAAGGAGGTCCTTGCCAAAGGATTGAACTTCGCCATCGCACCAAGGACTATACCGAAGGAGGGGATAGCCAGTTCTCTGGAGAGTAGTCTTCGCCGCCTACCGGAAGAACTAGCGGAAGTGGTGCGGTCAGGAGCAGCCCACATCCTACGGACAGCCAAGCCACCGAGGCCTAATATATCCCGGACGGAACGAGCAGTCATTCAGGAACTAAGGGAAAACAAGGATTTGACGATACTCCCAGCTGACAAGGGCAATGCCACTGTCATCATGGATACCACGGAGTACAAGGATAAAGTGAAGGCTCTTCTAGCGGACCCTATTTACCGGAGGATCAAATCCAATCCTGTGAAGAAAGTGGAACAGGCTGTGAACGCCGCCATCAGGACATCATCAATACCAGAAGATATCCACAAACATCTAGTGCAGTCGGACTCGAGAGTGCCTCAGCTTTACTGCCTGCCGAAGATCCATAAGGCCGGGAACCCTCTTCGCCCTATTGTGAGTGCCAGAGGATCAGCGACTCACCCTCTAGCCAGGTACATCGCAGGAAGTTTTCGGAGTCTAGTAGGGGAAACGGAGCACCACATCAAGAACATTTCATTGAGAAGATACGAGGGATACAACTAGACCCAGGAGACATTTTGGTGAGTTTCGATGTCACTTCGCTCTTCACGAAGGTACCCATCGAGGACGCTTTGGAGGAGACCCGTTCCAGACTGAGGCAACGAGGGATGGAAGACCTCGCGGATCTGGCTCGACTCTGCACGACATCTACGTTCTTCGCCTTCGACGGGGAGTTCTATGAACAGACCGATGGAGCAGCGATGGGATCACCTCTATCACCAGCATTAGCGAACATCTACATGGAAAGTTTCGAGACCACGGCCCTGGACACAGCGACTCTGAAGCCGAAGTGTTGGTTCAGGTATGTGGATGATACCTTCATCGTATTGCCCCATGGATCGGAAGCCCTCGGAAATTTCAAGGACCACCTGAACGGACTGCACCCCAACATACAGTTCACGATGGAAATGGAGAAAGACGGCGCCCTTCCATTCCTAGACGTCCTCGTCAACCGCAAGACTGATGGAACCCTGGGACACAGAGTATACCGGAAGCCCACGCACACGGATCGCCATTTAAATGCCGCTTCCCATCATCACCCGGCACAGAACCAGGGAACCATCAACACCCGCCAAATCAGCGAACCGGAACATTTGGAGGAAGAACTAGCGCATTTGAAGACAGCCCTAAGGAAGAATGGATATTCTCTACGAGCCATAGAGCATGCTGTCAGGAAGAGCGACCAACGGCGAAAGGAACCAGAAATCTACATTGCAACGGGATACCTTCCTTACATAGATGGATGCACGGACAGAATCGGACGCCTACTCAACAGACACAAGATCAACGTAGTGTACAATCCGCCTGGAAAGATTGCTGCAAGTTTCCCTAGGACCGTAGGAGAGCAGAAGAAGCATCAAGGACCAGGAGTATACAGCATCCCATGTATCTGTGGTAAGGAATATATCGGAGAAACGAAGAGACACATCAGCACGAGGCTGCAAGAGCACAGGAGGGACGTCAGGAACCAACGGACGGAGAAGTCAGCAGTCGCGGAACACTCCTCTTTGCCAGGACACGAGATTCGTTTCGAGGATGCTAAGACGCTAGCGAGGATTCCCAATTTTTGGTCCAGACGGAACATGGAGGCGATAGAGATCTTCAAGAGACCCAACTTCAACAGAGATGGAGGAATGGATCTACCGGTTACTTGGAAATCACTGTTCCGTGAAAACGTCGCGCTTCAGTGATTACCGGCGAGTATAAATAGAGTTATCTGCGATAGGATTTTTAGTTTCAGAATAGCTTCTGAAGAAGACTCCGATATGAGAGTCGAAACGTCAAGTGTTAATGTTAATTTTAGTGTTACAGATTATCAACGACGACGTGGCAACCAGCCCGAAAACCATTATTCCATGGACAACGGCCACGAAAGCCTTAAGAAGAAATTGAATTGGAGAACTTTTGAAAATCGATAAAAATCAATATAATTTTTTTCTAGAAAACTAAAAACGATATCCAAATTCTGATTTCAGCTTTCTATTATACTCAAAAAGTGTTACCAATATTGTATAGATAAAAAAGTAAATGGTATGTACGTATTATATCAAGAAATTTACAGTGGACATAAACTGCAGTATAATAATTTAGTTTATACAATGAAAACTACTGCACCTCTGTTTTTTTTTACATTCTCACAGCTTCGCTGATCACCTGCTGGTTCTTGGATGCGGTTTCATTGCTTCATGGTCTTGTTCTTACGATGGGAATGGTCAACTGGACAGTGCTGTTGCAGACTGCCACAACAGATTTCCCGAGGTCAACCTCGTCCGTGGTTAGAAGGAAATATTCTTGCTCGGTGAAATCAATGTCAAACTGTGGTTTTCTCACCCAACGAATTCTCTGGACCTGGTGTGGTGCGAATGTGGTGCTGGGTGGAATGTTTACTAGGTGCAGAGTCCCTGCTATGGCGCCACCTTGGACAGTCTGTAACCTACTTTTTGCAGATGTCTACTACACGGTAAGCACGTACTTACAACCAGTTTCCGAAAAAGTCTCGTGCTTTTGCCAAAGTGTGTACAGGGAAACTTGAGAAACTTTTGAACTTGAGAATAGGGTCACTGAACAAAACATCAGCTTTAAATAATTTCACCAATAATTAATAAAGAGCGAAAATGTTTCATTTATATTTACACTACATCCTTAGTACTAATTCGTGCAGAAGACTAGCCTTTTCTGTCTATTTGTATATTGGAAACACTGAAATGTCCATTCGGGACGATTTCCGAGCAGATTTCAACCGCTTTTAATGCAGCGCGCAAAACGCAATGAATATGACTGGCCATTTGGTGGATATCATAAAACGTGACAATTACGGAATCCTGCAGGCTGTTTAACAACTAGTTTGACGGATTTACACGTCCAATTTTAATTAAATACTCCGCATTTATTTGTTGATTGAATATCACCGGCGAAATTGAAACAGACAGCAGCGGCTGAATGTTTACAGAGGCGGTAACATATTTACATAACTCTTCTTTAATTGTGTTTTAAATATTCATGGAGGCAAATAAACTCGGCGCTCGGCAGGGTGACTGGATCAAAGCGCGTGGCGTACTGCTGGGGTGCTGGGTCGCTGAGACGAAACCAATGCTAGATATCCGTGTGTATTTCTGCGCTGTATTATGTTTCATGTACAATGCACGAACATACATAATGAAGAAGGAGCAAACAGAAGTTGAAAAGATGAAGCGTCGCATTGCAACAGGAAGCTGGAAAATCGCGATAAATCTGTTGTAGGCCCGTCTATTCGAGATTACAAAGAAAAATTTTCAGTCGACTGAAAGTTTTGAACTTTTAGATGCGTTGCAGTTAATTTGATTCTGATAGTTTAATGCACTAATAAGGTTTCAGAAAAGAGTATTACATTAGTGCAACATGTTGGTAGTAATACTATATTATACAGCAAGAGGCTAAAAGGGACCTTTTAATCTTGAATTCGGGTTTACTACACGAGCGTTACCGAGGATGGTAAGCGAAGAAGGGTGAAACTCGTTGATGTCTTTTTCTGACAGGTAATTATCATCAGATTAAAATATTCCTTGGGTAAATGTCGAAGAAGTTGTGATAGATATAACCAGCAAGTTTTACACAGGGTGTGTCACGACGAGTTCCTATTAGAAGAATATAGAGAACCAGTGGCGGCTCGTGGGTTAATATCCAGGGAGGTCATTTTAGTTTTGGGACTTATAATTAATACATACTAAAAATATATACATAACCGCGCAATGCAATTTCAAAGACTCCGCAAAATTTTACACAATCAATTAATTTGTTTAAAATATACCTAAGTATTCATTCATTAAAGTCGTGCACTGATTTTGTGATACACACTATAAAGTTGCTGTCTTATGTGTACACGCCCTAAACTGGCGTAACTGAACAATTTATATGAGTACGGAAAGAAGCATGCTTTTTATTTTTGTCTTTTAAATGTTTAATATCGGTTACTCCATTTTTAGCCCATATAGCATCAATTGAAAATAATAAGCACGGATAGCAAAAGAACGCATTTTTAACACTGCATCCACAAATCCAGTCGCACAAATTGTACATCGATTCTTTAATAGCTTTGGACATTTTTACCTTTATCCTTTGTTGTCTGCTTCTAATTCAGTTTTGGTTTCGGCCGTCCACTTTCCCTCTTTTCAAGCCGGCGTTCATAATTTAATGTTCCAGCTGATTTTAAGGCAAATATATCCTCAACAACACTCATCTTGTTTTGCTAAACACACACAAAATTTCTCAACGATCAGAACTTCACAACTATCACAGTTCACAACCGCGACAATAAAGAAAGATTTCCCGCCTGCTATCTAAGAAGAACTGAGCAGAGTACTGAGATCCAGAGAAAATATAACTGAATACTGTTGAACTAAACTCGATTCTGCGCAGTTGTCATCGGGACATTGACCACGTTGGAGATATAGGAGTAAAAGGTGACTCTCACTTCCACTCAAGAATTCGCCATCTGCTATCACTGTTCTTCTTTACATGCATTTCTCCATAAGCCATAAGAGCTGTGCAGGGTCAATTTGAATAATGTCCCGGCTTGCTAGCGAGCGCGCAGCGCGGCTTGACGCTTGGCTATTTCTAGTATTGCTGCGAATGCAGTCCGCTGAGGATTTTAAATTTGAGACTGTTAGACAAAAAATATTTTAATTAAAATTATGGTTTTGATTAGAATATTTTAGGAGGGTCATTGACCAATTGACCTTAAGGAGAAACCGCCACTGTAGAGAACTAAATATGATACTAAGATGAAATCGTGCATAAGGGCCTAGCTGTATGACATCTATCGAATAAGAATATTTTCAAGATGGCGGCACTTCCGGTATCTGATTTCATTTTAGAATTCCTCGTTGAATTTGAGAGCCACATTGTTAACCATACATAGAGTCTAACACCATCTGTTTCAGCGTTATTTGACGTTAAAAATCGTAATTTTTCCAAGTTTTTAAATTATAACTTGGATACGGCAAGAGATACTGATAAACGGCTTACATGTCCCTATCCTAGTTTTTAATCCTTGATCTAATGGGGCTGGAAAATACTACTTAATGATTGGTCAAAAATGACAAAAGGTGACCAATCGGGAAACTTAAAGATTTTCATCAAAATAAATAAAGATTGTGGTGGAGTATGAGAAATTGAAGATTCCCACAGGCTAGAGCTGTTAGATTAACAGCTGCAAGACTATTCACTAGGTAAAGATGTTGCAGAACGGGGTAGCTTCTCGTGGAGGGGGGGGGGGCATTTCTTATTGTATTCTCTGTCAGCCAGAGCGAGTCTCAGTTATTTGATAAATAATATACAGTTCGTATCATATGTCAAATATTTTCGCATCATTATTACATTCTTTAAAACGTATAATATTGCATCCGTTCTTACCGACTTTACGAATTCGAAGCCAAACATTATTGAAAAGTGTAGAATAATTGATAAAACCACATTCGGCAGCTTCAGCTTTGGTACGAGTGCGGAATCAGTACCGCATTGGTAAAATACTGGAGGAAAATTTGAAGGCAACCTTCGATATGGGGCCGCGCTTCTTCAGATGGGCCGAACCCTTATTTTCTTTTTGAACAACATTATCACTGAATTTATTATAATATTATTATGATTATTTTTTTCATCGTCAAATTGACCAATAGGAACATTGCATTTGGGTCTAGAAGCGTGTATTATTTCGGTAATTTTTTTCGATAATTTTGCTTGTTGATAAGTTGCCATATATCTGCGAATTTGTAGGTGCATTTATAATATATAATCTAGTTACTTTAGTACCTGCCAAACGTCAAATATTCCCAACACATTTCTATGTATGTGAATTAATTGAAATAAAATTTCGTTTTGAACTACCTTGCTTCGATTCAATAAATAATCTTGTCAAATACAATTCGTGGTCTGGAATTTTTAGGTAATTTTACTCAAGCTGTTGCTTACTAACCACTCGTGTAAAGCGCTCTTGATCTTTTAACTGTTAAATTTACACTCGTGGCTACCAAGCAACGCAACTACGCAACAGCTTTCGTAAAATTTCCGACAATTCCAGACCACTTATTGTATTACTACAGATAATTTAATTCATATATAATAAAATCTCGTAAGCCGTGGTGTGTTTTTGTCAGTTTGACAGCTGAAACCGTTAACACTAACTTTTACAGCGATTACGCTACGGTTTCCTAGAAAAGTGGTGCCGTCTTATAGCGCCCGTAACATGGGGCTACATTATGTTGTAGAGCGGCCAGAATAATACGGAAGTCGTGGCGTTTAATACCGTTTATTGCACTGTATTATAAATAATAATTATTTTACTCTGTAGGTTTTAAAACAGACCGGCTGATAAGTATCATACGACCGAAGTGAACGTGTTCTGCATGAGAAATTAAAACAAATAAAAATAATAGTTCCGTCAAACTTCACCGTCAGAAATCGTTGACGAATTGTTTATCCACTGTGCTTTTTCCTAGGAAACCATTGTAATTATTAGATTATTACATATATAGAAACGTTACAATATTGAACCGCTGTAATATGACGGCACCGCTTTTCTAGGAAACCGTAGGTAATGTTATTTATTTCTTGTTACCATGACAGCGACGCAAATTTCGTAATTTTGATTTGAAAGCGTTCCACCTGCAGAGTCAATGGTTTTTTTAGAGTTTTTTCTTTATCTCAAAGGCTGCCTGACTTGAATAGGCACATTCCCATAAGTTTAGTAAATAGCCTATCGGCTGCATCAAGATTGCATTTCTCACTGTGTAAACGAAACATATTCAATTCTCGCGAGAGGCAGCTTACACGCTACACAAACAGCAATTTCATCTTTTGCAGTTTTGTGATATACGATCACAGCGTGGTGTCATGAATGCAAAGGAAAATCTGCGAAGCGAATGAAATATATTCCCAAAATGCAATATTCTACATACACAAACGGACAACTCGAAGACATTATACACATCTGGATGTCCGGTCCGTTTCACGTCGATCAGAATAAATACGATATAAAAATAGACCGAGTGAACGCAATAAAATAAAATTGAGGGAGGCGGGCGATGAAAGGCGCACGCGGAGGATTCCTGCGGCCGAAATGAATTTTTACGCGGCTTTCGGTCCGAGAGATGAAAATTCTGGCACGACCTCCGAGGTTTCTTATGCTATTTAGGGGAACAAGAAAGATTTCATTCTAATAATATCCTGCTTTTTGGCAACGTTATGTAAAATCACTCCAGACATATTTTTCTCTCAAAAGCACCCAACTGTTCCTTTTAGGAGTAAAGCTTTTTAAGAGTGAAGCTTTGCTTCATTAATATATTTGTATATAGAAAACTCGCACAGCATTTTAAAATAATTTAGCCCCTTTTTTCATTTGAGAAAATCGGAAGGTCATAGATTGAAACACATAGGTATCAATTTATTAAACTGGACTCGCTCTGTCGCAACAATTGTCAGTGACGAAAGCGGGCCCTTTAAGATCTATATTTCGAATCATCATAAATTTTCTCATAAACCCATACATAAAAACAACTTGATATTTCGAAAATTGGCATCGGAGACTCGGTAAAAAGTGAAAAAAAAACAATGAACAACAGTAGAGAATGTAGTAATCTCCATAAGTTGAGTAAGGGTGAACCAAAAAGAATGGAGAAAATGAACAAATAATGCAGAAATAGCCGATATGTATGGGTGATCATAAGAAAGCAAGGAGTCAATGAACAAGAATGCCTGCGAGCAGAGGGCTTAAAAGAGTTTCAGTGGCAGGAGACTGTTGAAAGAGAAGCAGAGGGCGCCCTGGAAAAGGACGGCCAGCAGAGCGGAGGATTGGCAAACGATTGCAATGAGAAGGAAGAAATGACCAAAGATAATGAAGAGTCATGGGCCATCAAGGTCTGCAGTGCCAATAGGAAGTTAAATTTTATTGGCCCACCATTATCATACCTATCGGTTATTACTGAAGATAGAGAGAATATTAAAAAGGGAAACTGTTGCATTTTTAATGCTCATGACTATGTTTCTTTTAAAATATTGCTCCCCCTTCTTTTAATAACACGCTTAATTTTGAATGAATTGGCGGCATAGATAAATGAATATTCTTCTTCCAACGGCGGCATCAGAATTGCTCTGGGGTGAAAGTTACCCTACATTTGCATTTACACATCTGCTTATCTGAAATTGAAGAAAGCCATTGCAAACCATCGTAACGCATTAATTGTAAGACGCCATGTAGATATACAGGGTGTTCAGCAACTCGAGGGCCATAGCAAATATATATACATAATTCGTCAGGTCATTCTGGATCAAAAAGTTTTAACTAACATGCATTTATAAGGTTATACTCACGGCCAGCTCAGAGTTGGTTATTAATTAGACCGTCCGTTGCTACGAACCTCTGGGCTCGTGCTTTGACTATTTGATTATTATCGCGTCCAAAGTATGCATACTCGTCGTGGAAACAATTTTTTCTACGATTATAAAGAAACGTACAAGTTTCATATGCGCAATTAATTAAGAAAGTTACATCTTTGTGTACGGATTTTCATTTCCTACGGCCAAATTGTACGGAAATATTCATTTCCTACGGGTTTCATAGGCTACTAAACTGTCATTGAGTCAATATAATTCAATGATTAGCGAATCATATCCAATCATACCTACAGAATCATCCGCCTCTAGGAGGCTTTGTCAGTTTGACAAAACATCACTGTCACTTTGCAAGTCGCCATAAATTCAGTCAATTTGTACATGAAAACACTATTCTTAAGTAGAAGTAAATATGAATAGCGATAGTGACAATGAAAAAATATTAAATTTAACACCGCCAGGTATCACAGAAATGGCGAAGGTAAACTGTTTAAATTTAGATAGGTACATACTTCCACAAATACCAAAGAATAAATACGAAAATTCGTACAGAAATTTCATGGATTGGCGCAAAGACCAGCACATACATTCATTTTCGGAGAATACTTTATTAGCATATTTCGGAGAAATGTCGAAAAAATTTAAGTCCATCACTCTCTGGAGCCAATAGTCAATGTTAAATGTTGAGTAAATGAAGTTCTGGATATGTCTAAATGTAACAAATTAAAAGCTTTTCTGAAAAGGCAGTCGGATGGTATCAACCTAAAAAGCAAAAATTTTTACAGCAGAAGAAATAAACAAATTTATCAAAGAAGTTCCTGATAATGAATATTTGCTAACAAATGTTTTGAAATGTTTTTTAAATTTTTTAAAATAAGTAAATAAAGTAATCGAAGAAAAAGTATAGTGTACAACTCGCGCGAAATGACCCTTTCCCACTCGTAGGCACATGAATTTTGTAGCACTCGCTTCGCTCGTGCTACAAACTATTCATGTGCCTGCTCGTGGGAAATGAGTATAATTTCGCGCTTGTTATACAATATACTATTTCGCTAGCTCCTAGTGACCAGATGATTTTATGATTCAAAATTGACAATTGACGTAACAGACCGTGCTGGCATTTCCAGATCATTCGCGACTTACATTATTCTAACTATGATGTTCTCTGGTTTGTGTACTGACAGAATACATGCTATTGATGTAACCCCACATAAGGTAATCGAGGGGTGTGAGATTGGGTGATCTCGCAGGCCAAGCAACCGGTCCCTCTTGACCTATCCATCCGGTCGGAAACTCTTCACTTAGAAATATGATAACTAACTGCAAATATGTGGGAATGCGCCATCTTGCTGGAGTCGCCTTTCATATTCAAATGGAACATCTAATAATAATTGTAGGGATTCTTCCACAAAATTTATTTAACTCTCTCCTGCCAAACGGTTTTCAAGTACAGTTTCCTATAATTCCACATCAAACTTCACTGAAAAACTGTTCTGGAAGTTTGCTTCTTTGATAGCATGAGGATTTTCCTTCATAGGTGACCACATGAGGGAATTTCGATTGTTTTTTATTCCATCTCTAAGTAAATAAAATTCTGCTACACAGATCTTGGTTATGCAAAATTCACTGACAAAATTCTTCCCCAGCTAAATAATCAATCGGTTGCAAGGCATGAACACGTTGGATGAGGAACGGAAACAGACCAAAGTCGTGAACTGTTCTCTGTACTGCTTTTTGAGGAGTTTCAAGATGAGGAGAAATTTGTCTTATGCTAGCTGTAGGATTGCACTCTATCATTTCCAGTATTTCTTTTTCTAATCCTTGGGTACATCGTCGTAATGGTAATGGTAATGTTAAATACTAGTCTAATTGGAGCTTTACGATTAGGAAATCATCACTGATATTCAGGTCTGCTGATCGCGCATTGCCATCACAAAAACCGTACACAAATAAAATTCAGACACAAAATATTTTAGAGATTGGCAACTCCTATACTAAAACTCAGCTGGTAGTTATTCACAACAGGTGCCGCGATGACAAGCCGGTGCGGCGGGAAATTTCAAATTTATTTAACTTTAGTTTCCAAATTAAAAATAGAACTATAAAATAAGAGGTCAAATACAAAATTGTTTATTACTTAATACACCAATATGTACATTAATTTTTACTTATACAAAAAACATATTCAAAAATAATGAATTTATATAATATGGACATTATAAGTGTTTAAAAAATAAATGCTATAATTTTTACAAATGCCCTCGTTGCCTTATAAAATGAATGTTTCTCCACACTTTGTATAAATCTTATGGGGCTCTAAGAAATTAAATCTGGGATGGTTTATTGTTTTCACTCAAATGTTGAAAATGTTCATATCTTTAACTAGAAGTCTGTGTCGCACACTGATTATGTCCTCACAGTCTTTTACACAACATTTTTTTATTCTCGGCATATCGCAGAACATACAATACAAAAGCACAAATCTACAAAAACGACGCGACACGTATTAAATTTTCAAAATTCAAACATTCTATGCATAAACCACACCACTACCGCCACCCTCGAGCTGCAAGTGATACTAAATCTTTTGGAGAAACAGGTTCTGTTTTACCAGCATTTAGTGCCACCTGGTGTCTGTCTACAGTAGCTTTTAGTGCAAAGAATAGCTGATTCAGGTAACATACCACTACTCAATTATGTCCTATAGTGAGACTTATTAAATATAAAACAAAAAACCACCAGTACGTTGCTGCAATTAAATCTTGTTTGATCTCTTAACTTATCCATAACTTCGAAACTATTCGTTTAAGGATACATGTTCATCAGAACTTTTTGAATCAAAATGACTTGGAGAATATGTATATTTGATATATGGCCCTCGAGTTGTGGAATACCCTTGGGCTTAGCTGGGCAAAAACTATTTCACCACTTCTACTTTGTTGCATGACTTTATCAGTAAAGTGAATTCTGCTGCATAAAAGGCTTACTTTGTAATTTTGTAACCTTCCTTGGACTATAAAATTTATCAGCATTTTTATGTGCGAAAATTTACAAGTGAAACAAATATATCTGGAAACGGCGTAAATTTCATATAGGCATAACAATCAAACTTGAATGGCCAATACATGAAGAATCACCCTCCATTATAGATGCACACTAAATTTACCAAACAAAAGGTTCATTGCCGCTAGATACCGTGAACTGTGAGTAATATTGGGGTTAATTTACTGCTTTGTGCAGGTATCTTAACGAGCTAGCACTCAAAGCTATCGCATAGCTATCATTATGTAGCTGCTGTTGGTATTTATGAAGCCATACCGCCAAAAGTACGTACTGCAGCAGCTTCGATATCTGCGTCCGCCTAACAATATTTATTGTTGATGTTTTACAGCTGCGGTTGACTGTAATTATAGCCCGATATATCGACGGGCACATCGTGAGTTAATGCAACTGCAATTGCACTGATTGGGCCGATAATATGTACATGGACAGTTGCAATTATTTAACTTGCCCTGGCCGTCAACGAACGTGCTCAGAACATAGTAATCGTTTGTAACACAATTATCTTGAAGTTGCAGTATTACAGAGGTTTAACAGTTCAGCAGCTCTAAAAAAAAAGAACAATTCGTTTTTTTGTCAAATGGAACAGCGTATATTTTATCGCACCGTTGAAAAATCTAGGAAATTTACAATTTTTCAAATTGGGGTGCCTCTGGTGCCAAATATAAAATTTTTGACTTGTAAGCATTTAAGTATTGCAAATTTTCTCGTGCAAGTCAAAATTTACACTTGACCTAATTTTTGTTACAAATTTATGTTGCTGGTTAGACTTTCGTAAATTTTTAGTCTTGCGTACAAAAAATGCTTATAAGCCAAAAACCGTCACAACAATTGATGTAATTGATGTAATTGACGTCGTCGTGGTGGCAATAGGTAAATAAAAATTATCAGTAGTAATATCACAAGAGAGTAAGAATAACTTGGATTATTTTTTGACGTTTCTATTTTCCAATCAATTAACAGTATTTTTGATCACGTGTTTAATTCTGTCCAATTAAATCATTATTATAGTGAGAATTTTTTACTTAACTTGTCCCAGCGGGAATTTTTTTGGTATGTTATATTTGTTGATAAACGATTTGTTTTCTGGTTTTGACATATGTCAAATATGTTTTAATTGCAAATTGTTACAATAAAAGAATAATATTGAAGAGTTTTCTCTTATTTGAACGTCAAAAAATAATCTTTCGAATACAACACGAGAGTAAGAATAACTTGGAAAATAATTCTCCACATTCTACTCAAACTCGTCGCCATTCGGCAATAGCCACTCGAGCCCTATGGGCTCTTGTGTCTATTGCCTGGCGACAAGTTTTCGAAAATCTGTCGAATTATTTTTAAGTTATTCTCACTCTCTTGTGATATTACTACTGATTATTTTTTTCATCGTCAAATTGACCAATAGGAACATTGCATGTGGGTCTAGAAGCGTGTATTATTTCGGTAATTTTTTTCGATAATTTTGCTTGTTGATAAGTTGCCATAGTTTAGAATTTGTAGGTGAATTTATAATGTATAAATCTAGTTACTTTAGTACCTGCCAAACGTCAAATATTCCCAACACATTTCTTTGTATGTGAATTAATTGAAATAAAATTTCGTTTTGAACTACCTTGCTTCGATTCAAAAAATAATCTTGTCAAATACAATTCGTGGTCTGGAAATTTTAGGTAATTTTACTCAAGCTGTTGCTTTTACTAGCCACTAGTGCAAATTTGACAGAAGATCACTCGCGCAAGCGCTCGTGATCTTTTAACTGTCAAATTTACACTCGTGGCTACCAAGCAACGCAACAGCTTTCGTAAAATTTTCGACAGATTATTTTTTGACGTTTCTATTTTCCAATAAATTAACAGTATTTTTGATCACGTGTTTAATTCTGTCCAATTAAATCATTATTATAGTGAGGATAATTTACTTAACTTCTCCCAGCGAGATTTTTTTTTAAGTATTTTGTTTTTGTTGATAAACGACTTGTCTTCTGGTTTTGACATATGTCATATATGTCTTAATCGCAAATTGTGACACTGAAAGAATAATATTGATTATTTTTCCGACCCAAATATCGACCAATAGAATTGCACCATTCGACGTCACGTGGTACAACCTACATGGTATTATACTGATAATTTTTTGATTATTTTCTCTGGTAGTTGCTATATATAAAGAACAAAACATAATCCAGTCAAATTAACCACACGTCAAACTGACAGGTTGAATTCAATTGTGAAAATCGGAGATTTTGCATGAAAATGAGTCGATTTGGAGTTTGTTCTCTGTCCACCATCGATAAAAAAGTCAAAGGAAATGTTCCCATTAATACGGAGAAGGCAAAAAAAACAGTTTGGAACCAATTTACTACTTTTTGTACTGAGAGGGAATACACATTGAGTGCTGAAACGAGTGAAGCGCAATTGGCAAACATTATGAAAGATTACGCTTACAATATGAAGAAAATGGATGGAGAAGACTATAAGGAAGGTACAATAAAAACAATGTGGAATCAGACTGCCAAATCACTTCAAGAAAAGTATTTGAACGATTTCGACATCAAAATCAACCCATTTTCGGATGCTGCATTCAAGACCGCTCGAGGAGCTCGTGATGCCAAGCGTAAGGCTTTACAATCTATTCCTGAAAAACGGAGGGCAAGTGCAGCAGCGTTGGAGGAAAAAGATTGGGATGCAATGACCACTGTTTGGGACGAGGAAACTCCTGATGGCCTCCAGAAAAAATTATTCATGATAATATCAGTGGAATTGGCTTGGAGAGGTGGTGAGGGCAGCATGGCGTCAATACATCACTTCAAGGCAGAACAGCGAAATGACGGGGAAACAACTGGGAGAATTGAATACAATCCAATTTTCAGCAAGACCACACAAGGTGGTGATAAAAAATTATCAGACAGCAAGTGGCTGGTGGAGAATCGGGAAATCCCTGACAAGTGCCCAGTGAGACTGTTCCAGAAATTGAGAGAGAAGAGAGATGCCAATATCAAGGGCGACAGACTATTCCTGACCCAAAATCCATTCTGGAATAAAGTTCCAGGCGCTAGGTGGTACAAGGATTCCCCAGTAGGCCAAAACACGATTTCAAAGTGGGTTAAGGAGTCAGCACAAAAAGCTGGGCTTGACCTTGGTAACAAAAAAATCACCAATCACTCCAGTCGTGCAACAGCCGTCTCCAATCTAGCGAAATCGGGCCTGGGAGAGCAGCAGATAATCAAAATAACTGGACATGCCAACAGTAACTCCATCAAGCCGTATCTCCAACTCGACCAGGAACACCACGAATTAATTGTCAAGAAACTGCGAAGGAGTGAGCCTACTGCAGAAAATGCCATCAACAGCATAAACCTCATGCCATCTACCTCTTCTGGGACCATTACCGATAACTCTGACTTGAAGAAAACATGCACCAATGTTTACAACAATTGTATTTTTAATTGCACTAGCCTGAATCTTAATTAAATGTTGTTTTATTCATTATGAAATTCTTATTTGTTAACTGTTCATTTCATCTCATGGTGCAATTCTATTGGCCGACATTTGGGACGGAAAAATAATCCCCCGAATACCACACGAGCTTCAAAATTATCTGGCATTTCCCTCAAGGTTCCCTGCAAACAAATAAAGTCGTCAAGTTTTTCAAGAAAAATCACTCGCGCTTCGCGCTCGTGATTTTTTAACCTGAAAAACTTGACTCCTTCATTTGTTTGCAACGAACCTATCGGGAAATACCCGATAATTTTGAAGCTCTTGTGGTATTATAAGTGAAAAGTTGTTTCTTATTTGAACGTCAAAAAATAATCTTTCGAATACCACACGAGAGTAAGAATAATTTGCAAAATAATTCTCCACATTTTGCTCAAACTTGTCGCCATTCGGCAATAGCCACTCGAGCCCCACGGGCTGTCCTGTCTATTATCTGGCGACAAGTTTTCGAAAATCTGTCGAGTTATTCTCACTCTTGTGATATTACTACTGATAATTTTTTATTTACCCTTTGCCACCACGACGACCGACGTTGCAAATTTCGTATTTTTAATTGTTTAATAAAGGGGCGATCAGTTTATTAAATTCTCAAATTCCAATCCTTCTGGGATAAAATAAATTTCTAACTTTCCAGATAAATTTCTTGTCGAATGTCGAATGCAGAAAAAATGCACCAAAATTAGAATTAAAATTGTGCTAATTTTTATGTCAAATTATATTGCACAAGTAACTCGTATCAAGATATATTGTAAGGATTGTACGTTCATGTGCTTTGGTACGATTCTGAATTCTACGTAAAATCTGGGTTAAATGTCGGGTTTAGAAATCCAGCTTTACAACTTGCTTTTACTTCTTTACTTCTAACATGTAAAAAGACGAAAAATGTCGTAAAAGTCCAACGTTTGAACTTTTTACATTCTGTTCGATAAACGAATAATTTAAAATACGTTCTCGTCTTCTCTCATTGTCATTTTCCTTCTGCTTTCCTTTTTATAACTTTATTGATTGCTAAAATATTAGTACTATATTGTTCGTTCGCTTTCTGTTTTCAGTTATCACTATTTACTTATTTATCTATATAAGTATGAAAATCTAGGGCTACCTAATTAGGTGGCTCTGGAAAACAGTTGCAAAAATTGATATTTGAAGAACTGGCCAAATAATGTTCCTCTAGTTCAGGAACACTGAAGCATTAACGAGTGAATCGCATAGATTTCTCGTGGCACCTAACACAAATAATGTCACGCACATCTGCTCTCAGTAAATTAATATATCGACGCATAACTCTAGTGGAGCAAGCTTGTATCTGATTCAGAGTGCAAATTACTGCCGAATGACCTGCAATAATAGAGAGAAAACGAGGTTATGTGTTTACGGTATGGTTTGCGACGATAGTTTGTTGTTGTCTGGCTCCCTGCAATTTTGTGCACCCTTGGAAAGCGTCTGGCCTAAATAGATGATCAGTCGCCATGGGGATAGCACGTAGCTGCTTGTTCACACGGGCAACCTGGTATCACATAACGGTGAAGTCAAGTGGAAGTATTGAGTATGACGGCGCGGAAATTAAGTTACAAGGAATTGAATTGATTTTTAGCAATGGCAGCTAGCACTTCATTTATGTATGCACTTAGAATACTGCATTGACAGTTCACATGCAAATATTTGAGTTTTCCAGTCCAATCGGAATAAAAGTTTATGCAAGTGCACTCATATTAAATGCAACTGATGAAGTAGACGAAGCAGTAGAACAAACTTTCCGAAGTGATTTCAAATAAAACTCATCGTCACACTCTCTTGCTTTCAACAATCGAATTAGGTTAACTATGTTATCATATTAGCGTTATGTATGTAAAAGACAAAACGCAAAACCGAATATTGATTTATACAAAACTTTACAGTTCCGAAAAAGTTTTACTTACAAAACTATTTGTTATTGTAAGGGTGAGAAACGCCTAAAACTATTTTATGAAATTTAATATTGCACCGAGTGCAGTTCATTGACCTGGAAAACCGAGATTCAACAACACCGCTATTTACTTTAACTTCCCCTTTCCAAATATTATAGTCTTGCATTTAAATTACAATCTAGAGCAACACCTAAATTAACCTTAAAGTTAATAATAACAAAGCGAGGGAGTCACAGGTGTACTAAACAGAAAAGACGCAAGTGAGAGATTTACATTTGCGTAATCTACTTGTTGTTCAAAGAGGTCTTATTCAAAGACGTGATACTCATGTATAATGTGCACGTGGACGAATTGATTTCGGAATTGAATTGTACCACCCATATGCATCTCTATTAGAGCGCTTGGCGCAGTCAGTTTCCTAATGAATGTTCAAGTAATAGCGTCATAAGTGTCATAAGCGTTTAGAATTCTTGAATTGGATTGTAATTGGAAAGGAAAAGA
This sequence comes from Xestobium rufovillosum, assembly GCA_963966045.1. Lineage (NCBI taxonomy): Eukaryota > Metazoa > Arthropoda > Insecta > Coleoptera > Ptinidae > Xestobium > Xestobium rufovillosum. The sequence goes on from OZ014493.1 coordinate 38,331,650, forward strand.
ACGCTCTAATCGTCTTGTTTCGAGTATTCGATTCCAAATTAATTGCTTCTGCTGCACACGTACCGAAAACAAGACACTATTCGCGATGCAATATTCTACAGAAATCAATTCTTTCATGAAATTCCTGACTAAAGTAAGACATGTTATAAACTATTTATAAATATTAAACGTTTCGGTTTTCGTTAGGACCGTTGTCAAGATTTATTGATTAAAAGTATACAAATAAAATGACACGTTTTGTGTAAAAATTTATTTATAAAGTTACGTAACTATTTATAGGTAGATATAAAAACAAAAGGAATTATTATTTGTTTATGTGTATTTGTGGCAATGAGAATTTTTGGCATGAATGTGTTTGGGATTAATGTAATTAAAGAAATTTGGAACAGCATCACGCTCGCTGCAATTCCACAAAAAGTCCGTTATTTTGAAGATGCGCAAGTTTGACATTTAATTTTGGGAATTGTTTAAGAAATTCGGTATAATAATTTGTACCTACTCCAAACCTGCGTATAATTGCTTGACAGAAGCTAGTTTTCAGTTGTTTTTGAAGTGCAACTTCTTTTGCCTCTGTAGAGTAAGTTCCTGTGTTAGCAAATGCGAGCGTCACGAAAAGTGAAACGAATGGAGGGGGGCAGCCGGGCAGAGGAGAAAGGGAATGTCGAACACCCCACTCCTTAGCCACGCTCTGTCTCATGCTTCGCGCTGTTTCTATCAGGCAAGCGCTTGGTTAGAAGCATTAAAATTCGATTTTATCTTTCACAATAATTATTATTTTGATACCGACAATATTTTTTTATTATCTTTTTCTTGTGTACCTATTCGAAGTGCGATTGGTAGTCTATAAATTAATGAGTATATTCCAGTGTTAGGAAAATTAGAATAAACGTTTAAAATAGTCTTGCTTAATTTGTGCCAGTTCAAATTTTAATTTTTTAAATTTTGCGAATTTCTGGAATGTAGTAAATAAATAACTGTATAACTATATAACAATATCGACATTTCGTCCCCGTTCGGGGGCTTTGTCAAGATTCATTAGAAACGTGTAAAAAGATATAAAATATTAGACTTTTTTTGTTTCTTTTTGTTTCTTTTTATTTTTTAGTTTTCTTTTTGTTTTCTTTTTGCTTTTTGTTGTTGCTTTTTTTTGTTTTCAGATAAAATCAAACCGCACATTTGTTATAGTTGTTATAGATTTGAGTAAATACATGGAAGTTGATGAATAAAGATATATTTGAAACCCATAAATGCAGTCCATTCATCTGTTTACCCTACAAATTTTTCATTCCTCTAATAACGTGGAAGTTTCACTTCTATCGAGCGTGGCGACCACGCATCCAGTTTTTTTTATACCGGATGGGGATTTAGTGTGTAATCGTCTCATATCTCTGGAACTATTTAAGATATCAAAATTATATTTTGTACGAATGTGGGGAACCACATGGAGCATTTCCCAAAATTATTTAGGTATATGTATACAGGTGTTCACATTTTAAGTACCAGACCAAAGTTCTATTTCTTTAAATGGAAACCCTACGTGTCCTTGCATAATATGGATTCCCCATAAAATTCCATGAAAATTGATATACTACATGATGTGGTTTTGACTAAGGAATGTTGAGATATTGACATTTTTGTGCCATTATAGACCCAAATTTATGACGCTACTGACGCATACTAACCAAAGCCACCTAAAATTTCTTTATTGAAATAGGTTCACACACTGCTGTATTTTTGAAATATATAAATAATTTTATCATAATACTTGACATAATACAGGTTGGTTAAGTTATGCAAAACAGATCTTTTCTCAAAAATTTCAAATGGAACACCATGTATATTACTTGTACAATTGATGGTCATTTTACTAAGCTTTTTATTGATGTGGATATTGTCAAGTCTACCAGTAAATGTTTCGACAGAATGTACAATTGAATTATAAAAATGTAGAGTTTCGTTAGTATTTTACATTATTTTTGACGATCGCCCCTATTTTGTCACCCAAAACTCCAAAAAAGGACTGCATTTTGTTTCTATAAAATATTTACCAAATGAAGTTTACATTAACACAAAAAATCCCATTGCAAGATTATTTCTTAAAGATAACATTTTCTTCCATGGCACTCATTGTTTGAACATTATACCCGACTTTAAAAAGACATTATACATTTAAGAATATAACCATCAAGAAACAATTTTACAATAAGATTTATTGTCTTTATATTGATACCAATTTGCAAATACAAAATATAAACATTATTGTGAGTTTTGAGCAACAGAATAGGGGGAATTCGCCAAAAAGAGTATAATTTTGATGTTCAATCGTAATATCTGCCGAAACTATCTGTAGTAGACCTGGCAATATCTACATCAATTAAAAGCTTAGTTAACTGACTGTCAGTTGTGCAAATAATATACATGGTATTCTATTTGAAATTTTTGAGAAAAATTCTTTTTTGCATAACTTAACCACCTTGTATAATCCTAAGTATTATGGTGAAAGTATTTATAGATTTCACAAATACAGCAGTGTGTAAACCCCTTTCAATAAAAAATAATTAGGTGGCTTTGGTCAGTAGATGCCACTAGTGTCATAAATTTGGGCCCATAATGACACAAAAATGTAAATATCTTAACAGTCCTTGCTCAAAACCACATCATGTAGTACATCAATTTTCATGAAATTTTATGGGAAATCGAAATCACCCAAATATTTGTGGGGTTTCCATTTAATGAAATAGAACTGGTACTCAGAATGTGAACATCCTGCATACCGTGTGTAACAGGAGCATGGTACACCCCCCGTTTTTTCTTTATTTTTGAAGATAAATTTTTGCAATTCGGTACATCGTATGTTCTGAGTAAACGTCAAGTTTTGACACAAACAAAGAAATTTTCACACTTCCGGTTTTAGCGGAAGTGGTGCCAACTTTGGTATTTCAAATGGGACAACCTGTATATTATTGAATTTTTGGACTCCACATAATTTTCTGAATGCATTGGCACCATGTTTTATTTGTTTTTAAGTTTTCAAAGCCCCCTTGCAGCATTTGATAAAAACAAAATTAAATGCCTATTTTTAATTTTCGATGGACTGTAATTTCAGTTGTTCTTGTCCCAGATGCAAACTGGTCATATCAGAAGATTCCTTATTAATAGTAGCCTTGAATAGTACCTTGGTACCAATATGGTTCCATTTGAAAAAAATGAGTTTTGCCCAAAAAATTATTTGGAGAACTTTGTTTAAGCACGAATCACATTATTTAGCATTTCCAACGCAATTCCGTTTTTTATGGCATTGCCTGGGTCTATTAGAATAAGTTGGAACAGTCATGGCACACTTAATTGACAAAATTAAAATTATATTTAAAAAAGTCTAAGACTTGAAATGTCGCAAATGTGGTACCATTGCATTCAGAAAATTATGTAGAGTTCAAAAAGTCAATAGCTAACAGGTTGTCCCATTTGAAAATCAAAAGTTGGCACCACTTCCGCTGAAACCGGAAGTGTGAAGATTTCCTTGTTTGTGTCAAAACTTGACGTTTACTCAGTACATACGATGTGCGAAGTTTCAAAAATTTATCTTCACAAATAAAGAAAAAAAGGGGGTGTACCATACTCCTGTTACACATGTATACATAAATAATTTTACGAAATGCTCCATGTCGTTCCCCACATACGTGTAAAATTTCATTTTGATATTTTAAGCAGTACCAGAGATATGAACCGATTACACACTAAATCCCCACCCGGTATATACCTAGTTAAACGGCCTTATAAAATTACGTATTGTTTGTTACATATAATTTCATTTATATATATTCTTAATCAATAAATCTTGTCAAAAGCCCTAACCAAGTCTGAAATGTGGATTATTTCCAGATAATTTGTACACCAACTATTGGAACAAGTGAAATAAAAAAAGCGACATACCTAATCGGTAATCGGTAACGTATTGGAATTTGACTGTGATATTCGACAGTGGTTTTCCACGACATCCTGCCTGATAAAATTCGAAAAGTTTGGTGGAATGTCATCAAAAAACACTTTAATAATAATTCAACCTTCTAGTCAGATTGGGGTTAAATTACAGAAAGACAATATACCAGTGGATTAACTAAAGCGTGTTTTCCAGAAACGGGTAGATAAGTGAAAGAAGTTACGAGAAGTTAAGAATATTAAACTGATTCTTCCTCTCCATTTATTAGGCTATTGTTAATTCTCATGGACAGTTTTCTTGCATTATTTTACTAAGTAAGTATCGAGTTCAACATCAGAGCCAGAAACGGTCTATAGTTTTACGAGAGATCTTTCAACTTGAGGTCATTGAAATGTCATATTCAAGGCCATATACATATGAAGGTTACACAGGACAAGGTTTCATATTATAAGAGCACATTTGAAGTATTCATGCACGCATGCATAGATTTTTGGTTTACCATTGACTATTAATTCAAATGCATAGGTGGTATCATGTTCGCGGTTATTGAGCGCAACAAGACACCTTAGATCAAATGTGCTGTAATATGAAACTCGCTCGATATGAATGTAATTGGATAGATCCTAGATCAAGTTATTTCTGGGAAGAGGGAGTCCACCTATCTTGACTTTTTTGGTTAGATTAATCTCGATTGCAACGTCTACTCTTAGAAATTTAAGGCTCATCACTTTACGTCAGCTGCCAATTTACATTCGCGTTTTTGGCATTTTTGGAAGAAGTCTAAAATAATTATTCCTCAGGGAAACAGCCTGTTTTGCATTGAACAATGTGTATAGGTACTTGCCTGCTGAAGGAGTGTATATCTGCAGGGTGTCACATATCTTCGAGTAAAGCTACACATAGCCTCAGCTCTGCGGCTATATCACCTTATATTGTGCACTGCAAGTGGCAGATAACAGATTATTGCTCCGCTCGAATACCGCACCATCAAGCGTTCCACTATTTTCAAACTGCAATAGGAAACTTTTATGTCGCGAAAGGATATCGAAATCACTCCGTGCGATATTTTTACAATTCTCTTCTATTGTAGTGCACATTTAACTGTGATGATAAGGAACGATCCTATTTCATATAGGTATACGTATTTTCTCCTGCAAGGAAAGAGTCTTGTAGAATGTATATCTGCTGATGTTTGAATTCAGTTTATTCTTTCACTGTTACGTTTTCAATGAAGAGTTTAAAATTCAATAAGTGTAACAAAAATGTCAGAAATTGCTTCGCACCGAATTGTACCCTCATTTGGGTGAAACGTCCTGTATATGAGTCGGTATTAAAAAGAGCAACTGCGTGATACTTTTATCGAACGAAGTGGTCCATCCTTAATACAGCGGCCAAGTTGTATCGATCTGTTTGTGCAAGCAAATACTGTCCTTCAGAAAGCCCTTAGTGACAAACAAGTTCAAGAACAAATGTAGTATGTAATATAATCACGTAGAACCGTGCCTCAATTTCGCAGACATACTAACATTAACATTTGATTAGTGCAATTTCGCATCAAAGAGTAAAAACGTGCAATTTACTTTAATCAGCCATTTCATGTAACCTCGTTCGGCCCGTCTTGCATTAAGAAACTCAATCTCAACTTGATGTCAGATGCAAGGAAAGTGCAACTTCTTACGAGATTCTCCATTGTCCGTTGGTATAATACAGAAAACTGCTGAGCGCGCATATTTTCAAGAAGAAAAGGGTCCAATAAATAAAAAATGACGGCGATAAAGGACCCTTAGAAATACGGGCTGCAGTGAAACAGACAGGAAATAGATAAAAACTAAATTGATAGATAAACGAGGACGCAAATACGACAAAAACTATGCAATAAGAGAGACGAGGGAGATTTATGGACATGCCAACACATGACGATCGACCTGGGCATTAATTCGTGCCGGACAGAGCTGGTGTCGCTTAGGAGAGCTTTTTATGGCGCAGACCTTAAATTAACTCCATTTTTACTCACCAGAGCGTTTCATCATCACTGGATCTTTTCAAGAACTTGAAATTAGATGAGGGCCCACTCTATTCTGTATTCTAAAAGAGGATTTTATTCTCCCCGCGAGGTAGGTAATCCCATTTAATCTCAAGTGTGAGTAGCAGCGTGTATGCGAAGCTATATATCCTAGAATGCTTAATGTCCCCTCGGAAACTTTCGGGAGAACACAACAAAAAGGTTTAACCCACTAATTTTAAGCTCTGAAAATTAGGCACTTTTACTTTTTGCATAACAAGAACGAAGGAAAGAGACAAGGCTATTCACCGTGATCTTATATAAACATACGTCTGACTATATCTCGGGAGTTATCTAATGCTAATTACCTAATAAATAAATTACATACATTTCTGGCAGGATATCGTCCAACGGTAGTTCCCCCAAGAGAATTAGGACGGTACGACACTTTCATCCCCCATTTGGTGGCAAATGGTTTAAATTCGTCCATCACAAATGGAACGGGTATGTTCTCGTCTACGAGTACATCGTCTGACTGCTGACGTAGAGTAACATGGGGCAAGACGACGCACCTAATAGTTAATATTGTTTTTTCTTCGCGTAACTAACAATATCAATACGAACAAGATGGGATGTGACGCAATGAACATTCCTCTTTCCAAAATAAATATATTTCCTAATATAGAATACATAAAACGTCAAACAAAAAATAAAATTCTTTGAAATGCAAAATCGGAATCTTGGCCCACCGGTGGGGCAAGAGTCCAAATAAAGTGGGGCAAAAGTCCCATGGCATATAAACATTTTAAGCATACTTGTAGCATTCAAATGGGGCTATATTTCCATAAGAAGTGCACTTCTCATGCCACCACTTCTTGCAATGGCAGCATTCAATCTAATCTTCTTTGGGTGGCTCTTGATATTCTTGTTTGCTTCAAATAGAATTTCCCTCACGTAATTTATTTCTAGCTAACTCCAACATTTCTTCAGTACAGTTTTTTCTTTAGGTTTTATGCTTGTAATTCGTAAGAAACAAAAAAAAACGTGGAACCAAATTTATTCGAGTAAGATAAAGTAACGATAAAATGAAAAACCTAAACCAGACATGAATCACGGTGAATGAACGTAGAATTCAGTGGAAAATTACTTGTTGACGCGACTGGTAACAGTAAAGCCCTGGTTTTCAAGACCCCGACGGAATTCGTCGACGCACTGCGCTGTCACAATTTTACTGAATTATATGTTTGTTGCTAAGTTACACCAATAAAAAACTGAAAACTTTTTGCCATTCAAACAGCAACAAACTTAAAATACGGCAAACGGGATTCCGTCGACGGAGAGTTGTTAAAAACCAGGGCTTCAGACACTACACCTTCCGACAGGCTACACAAATATTACATGCAAAGTAACAAAAAGCAAAAGACACCTCATATTTCCAAGATAGTTTGATCCCAACACCGAAACGAACGATGACAGATGTAGTCTGAAGATAGCTATTAGAGCACTATTGCAGTGTTGCCACCATACTTATCGCCTACAGAATAGAAGTGAATAGGACTCTTGTCCCATGCGGACTTCTTACCCGTCGTTACTCTATTACTACTAGGGAGCATTGGCGATTGCCCTGTCTAAGTCCGCATTCGTTATTTTTGCAACTTGAGCAGAAGATAGTAATGGATGGAAGTTGCTGTCTTAGTTGACTAATACTTGAAGCAAATTTTCTCGTAATTTGCCTCAATTATTTGCAAATTCGACAAATTCGGCACCAGAACAACAAATCAAGAAGTTTTAAGATTTTATATGCATATATGCGTGGCGCAGGGCTTAAGCTCGCTCCCTCCCCCTAAATCTACCGCACTCTCTTTTGTCTCCAACTAAGTAATTAAAATAACAAAGACAAGCTTATAACAAGCGTCAAAAACGTCAAAATTGTTCCAAATCTGAATTTTCGTAAAATTGGAAATTGCCACAAACTCCTAGCACCAAATTATTTAGCAAGTTTGCAATCTTCCCCGCAGTTTTTGCAATGTTCTGAACTGATTATTTATTGAAGCGATCATGCCTTTGGCGGACTATTTCTCTGTCAAATGGAGAATACTGTTATTTTGACTTAAAACAAAATTCTTCGGAATAGAGAAAGTTGAACATAGAGTAAGTAAAATCGGAAGAGTCAGCCGACAAATTTCGATTAATGTTCATTAGTGTCGGTTTTCAGGGACCAATTCTTCAAAATCGCTAACGTAGGTCTCCTTTTGTATACAATTATAACCTCAATAATATTGAACTGCCACAGTCAAAGATATTGTGGAATATTTCTCATTCCATCGTGAAGTTATAATAATTAAACTCAGGTGAGAACGTAACGCCACAATAGGAAGATCCGGACGCAGCTGCTCGAAGCCGGAAATGGGGTGAGAAAAAACAGTGAAAGGGTGCAAAAGAAGTTGTTGGCTGATCCTCTGTAGCTAAAACGCAGCAACTACAGTTGCTAGAAGCCACTGGTACGCAATAGGACAAATACAAAAAAAACACGCAATCAAAAAATATTAATGCAGCATATAATAATAAAAATAAATAAATGAGGTAACCCGGATGTGAATTTACAATATCAAAAAGCAGTGGCATATCGAAAAAAGCTAATGATATAAGAAAGAAAAAAAGGTGAAATTTAAGCACTCGGTACTAGCGTCGCATCCAGGAAACGAAAACTAAATACCTCGCTAAATACCTAGTTGCGGAAGACGCGTTAAATTCACTACACAGTTGGTGCTCCGCACGCGCAGCGCTCCGACGGACAGTGGGGCAACTAGGTTGAAAAGTTGTTAAAAAAGTTCTGTATTTTTTGCTATCAAAATGCGCGACTCATTTTTGGAACAAACTTTTAAAAATCGAATTTTTGCCAACTCTTCATGCCAATTATCCCACTTTGCGACGGGTCAATGCCGCGCACTCTAAACGGGAGTATTGACTGTTTTAAATCCCATAAAAATAGATACTATAAGTTAAAGTAAAATTACAAAAAAATTAGCAAAAAATTATTGAGTGACTAACAAAACAACTATTATATCAAAATGATTTATGAAATTAGTTAAGGCAAAAAAATTAACAAAATGGGCAAACTATGTACAAAAATTTTAAACAAAATTAATGTAACTACATTGCAAAATAACAACCTATGGACTGGGGGCAAAGAAAGGAATTATCTGACTTGTTGTTGGTTGTTGGTCAATTCCCAAATTTGGAGTAGGCGACGACATAATTTAACTTTTCTGCTAATCTGATCCTAGAGTAGGGACTAGCATGTCAATTAATTACGTTTTATTTAGTTCAAAGTCGGGCATTAAATTTTATTTATTTTATAAAAAAGTCTCATAAAACTGATTTAACATCTAAATCAGGTACCTGATTATTTCCAGTATCAATTTATAATAATATTAAAACTAAAACTCTTCTATGGTTGATGTACCTATATGTGTAACACTGTTCTATAATCAAGAAGCATTAGTAGCGACCAGGTAACGCGCTGTCCAAACATCCCCAACTACTTCATTATTTCCGCCATGAACATGGAGACCGTAGAGCAGGGGTTAATTAAATGTAGCAGCACAGAGCAGAAGCTTATTTGGAATAAAGCTTGTCCTTAATAGAACTCGTAAAAGTTTCAGCCAGAAAATCTCGGCAATTATTTTTTCTTTCTTTCGCCACATTTCCTCATAAGAATGCGTAGGAACTGAGAAATTACCCTACGAAAATTTTCCGCGAATAAAGTGGCGTTTTTAAAATACACTTTTTAGTTCTTACGATGGACACATTTATATGAGGCGCCGTTTGTGCCATAAGTATTTGTAGTAAAATAATTAAAAAGATGACAAAGAGAGACGAAAAATGTACATGAAAAAAAATAAAATGTGTATTAAGGAAATATTTTTCAGGAATAAAAAAAAAATTGCGCGGAAATATTTTTTCACATTCTGACAAAAAAAGATTTCGCGGAAATTAATTTTTTTCTCTGGGAAAATTTTTGTCGCTGGAAATATTTTTCTTAAGGAAATATTCTTGCGCGCAAGAAAAAAATATTTCCTTGGCTGTGTAGATTTCATGGGCTGGTGAAATATTTTTTTCAGCTTTCGTTTACTCACGCATGATGGCGCTAATGTGAATCAGAGATCGCAATCCAGCAATGTTGCCACATTTGCTGGTACTTACAATGCGATCTATAATAATAATAATAATAATAATAATATCTCTACTCACTCCTACTAACCCTAAGGTTAGCTCCAAAAGCTAAGCTTGTGCGGGACGGAGGAGGCGGCATATTACTATTGGCCGCAGGTGCGTCTACTGTTATAAAATTTAAATGTTCTGTGTTGTAAATAGTTCAAGTGATTCAGATGATTCACGTACGTCTCATAACTATGTAAGACAAACATACCTACCAAAGTCTGTGTTGATTTTTTTCAGTTACGGTGTATGGACCACATAAGTGGCGCGTCACAAACGTCAGATTTGCATTCCAAACAAAACAAAGCCACTGGCTTTCTGACGTTTTAACCTAACCTCAATATAATCATAGTTGTTTTTACACGCAAGCCCAACACCCAAATTAAAAATAACCTGTTTTCATTGCAAAACGTCTATAATTATATTGCAAAAACTAGTTTAAGACGTTGTAAATAATATCGATAAACGTCAAATGACATGTGCTTTTGTTTTGTTTGGAATGAAAATCTGACGTATGACGGAGGCACTTACGTCCCCTATTCAGGTTAGTTCGTAAGTACGACATGTGCAACTTAGCTACTAAGGCAACTAGTAAGTTGCTCTATTAATAATGCACCTATCGCGTTTATATCCCAACTAGGTTTTGCCAATGCACAAATTTAAAGCGTTCTGATTGGTCAGCTGCATACGTAGAATGATTAAAAAAATTGAATTGAGCTGCGTTTAAAGGTTTCTAAAAATGATAATGATAAACTATACAAACCGTTAAAAAAGCAATATGTAATACTATTTTTAATCATCATTCTACTTATTTACTTTGTCCAAATTCATCACAACAAACTGTAGTGGTAAAATTGGCACTTAGTTCTTAGTACCCAATGTAAATCCCCTTAACTACTTAAGTAGGTAGGTATTATTAATTTATTTTAGCATGTTGAAAATGGGAAATTTATAGTAACAGTATTGAAAGTTCGCACTATGTGGGAATATATTTTTGTTCTTTAATTTAAAAATTTATTCTATTATGAAAATGTCCTTCAATCAAAATATCAAAATATGGTAGGTAATTTGATAAAATTATTGCAATATTCCAGAGATTGGCAAAAACCTACCGTCCCTTTATCTCATTTTAGAAAAAAAATATACAGAAAATTTGTTCCTAATTAAGAGTTATGCTAAAATTTCAATGAAAAGCGCAATCTAAAAAACACAAAATAAGTAGGTAATTGTATTATTTTCTCATTAAGCAAATACAAAATATTAAAATTGTGGAGGTGTCAATTAAGCAGATATTTTAAAATGAACAAAAATAAATAGAATTAATTACTTACAATACTTTTTATTTGAATTATAGTTGTTGTCAATATAAGTTTGAAGTAAATGGGGACGTTTTCTCTTTGTCTCTCCTTTCTTCTTAAAATATGAATGATCATAGGATTTCTTGAGAGGTCGACCACTCTGCAGACATTTTCTTCCACCGCACTTTATCCTTCTTCGTATCCTAATATGATATTTTGAATGAAGGACATTTTTACAATAAAATAAATTTTTAAATTAAAGAACAAAAATATATTCCCACGTGGTGTGAACTTTCTACTGTTACTATAAATTTACATTATTATGTTTTCTCATATGTGTTTCCATATGAGTGATTTTCGAGTCAGTTACTGACAGTCCTTTTCCGAAAAAAACGACTATTTCCAAATGTTCTTTATACTATGTTTTTACTTATGAATAATCTCTTGCGAAAAATCATTATGTTTGAGTTGCCAAATGCTGACTGGAAAATCGCTCATAAGAAAACACATATGAGAAAACATACAATAATGAAACTAAATTTCTAAAAACAAAATGCCATAATCCTTGCATGTGTTCCTAGATTAGGGAGTAAGAGTTTTTTTTGCATTGTATTTCAGTTCTGGCGCCACGCCGCTACGTATGCAGATGCACCTGACCAATCAGACCGGTTTAAATTTGTGCATTGACAAAACTTAGTTGAGATACAAATAAACGCGTAACTATCGGCAATCGAACGTGTTCGGTGCTCCATTCCATGCCTTGATCTTGATTGCTTCATTGCTTATATTTTGTGTTCCCTAGTGCTGGTGCATTAAACCTACAGAACAGAGCACTGCACAACTGCGCTTATGAACTAAACTGAATACACTATAACTACTAAACAAATCAAACGTAGACGTTGGTATTTCTGTCATACCTAGTTAATGCGATGTACGTGAATTATCTAGTACCACCTAGATTATTTACAACACAGTAAAAATTTTGAATTTTACAGATTACAGTCCCACCCATCAGAAAATAATGGCAACATTGCTGGATGGCGATCCCTGAGTCACGTTAGCGCCATCATACGTAGGTAAACGAAAGCTGAAAAAAATATTTCACCAGCCCATGAAATCTACACAGCCAAGGAAATATTTTTTTCTTGCGCGCAAGAATATTTCCTTAAGAAAAATATTTCCAGCGACAAAAATTTTCCCAGAGAAAAAAATTAATTTCCGCGAAATCTTTTTTTGTCAGAGGGTGAAAAAAATATTTCCGCGCGATTTTTTTTTTATTCCTGAAAAATATTTCGTTAATACACATTTTCTTTTTTTCATGTACATTTTTATTTTTTCTTTGTCGTCCTTTTAGTTATTTTACTACAAATACTTATGGCACAAACGGCGCCTCATAGTGCTTGTTCTGATGGAATAGTAGAAGTTTTCTGTTTTAACGAGGTGTGAGACTGTATCGCAGGGAGTGGTATCTGAGTCTGAATTTGACCACTATACCAAAGTATTTTCTTCAGAGTATGGGGCGTGAGACTGCGTACCCGGTAGTGGTCATTATTCAGTTAGTTGTAAATATTGTACATACGTTCATCATTTAATATAAAGTTTTAAGTTTCCGATTTGTAAATAATTAGCGTGTTACCAAGAATAAAGTTATTCGTTATTCTTCAACACAACCAACATTTTCTGAATATTTAAAATTAAAATCGGTTATAAATATTGAACAGAAAGTCAGCGTCTCGCCCGGTAAAATAATTTAATGTTAAAATTCATAATTGAGAAATAGGCAATCGATGGCGGAAAATTAAACACGACTCCTGCTAGCAAAACAAACTTCAGCTTCATCGCAACGCGTGTAAACATTGAGAATAAATATACCCGAGGCATCAGAAAAACTTCCTTCACGTAAATTTTCTCATCCCTTCCTTTCGTATTCGCAACCTCTCTATGTAGCAGCAAAATGACGATCGCCTTCAAGAAATCTAGAGAAGACGTTTCAGATCTACTTGCGGATATTTGCCAGTCAGAAACTTAGGATAACAGCAAGAAAAGCACAGTTAGCGAGAAGAGTTTAACAACAATGGCTTCCGTCGAAGTGCTATATCCTATGTAAACATTAAACTGCAAAAAGCTGAAACTTTAAAATGTGCAGGAACGTAAGTGTTCACATATTTCTCAAATTCAAGATTTCGAGAAGAACTCTAGAAAATTGTTAAATGGTAAAATCTATATTAAAATTTGAACCAAAAAATATGTAATAAATGCAATTTCTTACCTGTTTTACTTCCGGAGAGGTCGTCCTGCAACAAAATTTTGTATTAAAAACAGTGATAAAACACAAATAAATAAAGACGGCAACCAAGACATTTATTATAGGATTGCGATAAGGACCCTAGGTTTCCGAACAGATGCTGAAAAATCGGTAAGGATAGAAACGCCAAGAAAGTAAGTTACCTGTTTATTGGTTGCCGCCACCGGTAAGCACCGGAAGGCGTATTGTCCTTGACTAAGCGTTACAGAACACTATGCGGCCAATCATCCGACTGCTCACTCGTTTATTACATTATTAAACATAAGTATTTATTTTATACGTCAAATAACAGAGACACGCGGAAGTCTATCCTTAATTGACGATAACCTCTGACAGATTTTTTGTTTAAAAAACAAAATGGAAGAACCAAGTAAAAATACTAGCCGCGAGTTTGGATCTCGGCCCAGTGGATTAGTAGCTCGATAAACTGTCTACTCCTCCGCTATATCAGTTGAATTCAGAGCTTAAACGGCAAACACACTATGCAACTTGTTATACTACAAGTTATACAACCCAAGTAAATTCGTCCGTCGAAACGATAATTGCATAGTTAACAATATGCGAGCAAAATATACTAAGCAACTTGTTGCACCGATTGTCTGTCCAATCTGTAGTACAACTTGTCGTACAACAAATTGCATAGTGTGTGGGCCCTTTTAGACAGTCGAGTTGTTTATGTTTCAAATGAAGAGTCGGTGATGCATTGTTGCTTTAAGTAATGTATATACTGTCTTTCATTTTAACAAATAACATTTGTTGCATCATTTAGTTCCAGAAAAGACTTGTACTTCACGAAAAATTGTGACACTTAGAATTCGTGGTCCAGTATTTCAGCATGGATTTTGTGGCATAAAACAAACTTTGGACCAATAATACTGACAATGGCAAAAAATGGGAAATCACAGCAAAATTTACAAATGGAGCATTTTGGCAACTTTAAAATTTGGAGCATTTAAGGAATAATTACATACGAACATTCCAAAACTGACATGTTAGATTCTGGAAACAATATACAAGGACGATTTTAATCACGAATAAGCAGCACATAACTTAATTTTTTTAAATGGATGTTAGGTGATGTTTTAATTGCATTGGTGTATTCCTTATTTAAATTTGCTATGAGTTGGGGAAAAGATGGAAAAGGCAATAAAGAATAGGAGGGATGGGATGGTAGGATGGTAGGACACCTTCTGCGAGACGAAGGAATAATTCGCGACACACTAGAGTCGGAGATAGGGATAAAAAGAGACAGGGGTTGGCCCAGATTAGACTACTGCTCTCAAATAGTTGGGGATGTAGGATGTTCCAATTTTAAGGAAATGCGTAGGTTAGCTCAGGATAGGAAAGGATAGAGGTACGCGTCCAGTCAGTCTTCGGACTGAGAACTTCATGATGATTATGAGATTTTGTAAGATACTTTTTATCTAAAGTGGACATTTTTTCAAACTGTTGATGGATTTGAACCCTTACTTGATGGAAATTCATGATTATTATGATATTAAACACTTGAATCTGATAATTTCCACTATTTTTTAAACACTGTTAACAATTGTTTAGCTACTTAAGCTTCAGAACAAACAAACAAACAAACTAAATCTACGGGACAAAAAAACTAAATAAACAATATATCCATGGAATCTTGACAACTGCCAAAGCCAACTGCTAATCTTGCAATAAACTAAGAAATGTCATAATGGCAATAAGAGAGGTTAGGACTTCAGAGAAAAGTATATATAGGAGAGAACCTGTTATACCGACACCTGAGAATTATTTTGGTCAAAAGATATATACAAAAGTTAAAATAAATTAGATTGTATTAAATCAACTTGGTCATTAAGTAAGTTATAATTTTTATGTTTATAAATTTCTATAGACTCTAATATATCTAATTGATAACTTTTAATGGGGAATTATTTACATCTGTTTGGTAATTTAATAAATATTTTGTATGCTTTAGTTTATTTATTTCAAGATTTTCTATAACAGTTAATTTTGAGCTTTTTTGTTGTGTATGAAGGATTGTGTTTATAGACTCCAGTATTATTGTCTTTGTCTGTTCTGTCTCTGTTGTTTTTTAATAAATGGCCTAAAAAATTCTGGTTTTAAACGCAAGGTTGATACATATTATTTTTGTTTAATAATTTCGAAACTTTAGTTGTACTAAGTAGGTTAAAGTTTTGAAATTTTGTTTTGTGTTTGTTGGGGAAGGGTAAGCAATCAATTTAGTTTATTGTATAAACCTTATCACTGCATTACGAACGACAAAAGATTTGCCCTCCAACAACGCTGACAGCACTGACAGCTGGCAATTTAGGACAATCTTATGCTACAACAATATTCTAGCTGCATGTAAGCATAGATACCAAATCGTTAAATAATGAATCACTTTAGTTCCTTTTTTCAGAGTTCTTTAGTGACTATTTCTGCTTCTTTACTTACGGTTTCAGAAAAACAAATCTTTAAATAAAGAAAATTTCAATTTTTAAGCAGAAATGTTTTTTTTTGTATTAGAGGTGGTTAAATATGTTGAGGCTGATTTCCATTTGAAAAAGGTTTTTACCCTTTATTAAAATATTTTTGCGACATTTTGGAAATGTGCACTCAAAATGTATAAATATGAATTTCTTTCTTTAGGAGTAGTTGTACGCAAGTTGATATATAATACGAGTATAGGAAATTTAGTATAGAGAATAATATGGACATAAAAATTATGTGGTTTCATTAAAAAAAATAAAGTTATTGGGGGTTTGATTTTTATTAAATTTGGTTATTGAATTGTTCGTATTCTGTATAATCTTTTCAGCTTTTTTTCACTGTTACGGTTACTCCTAAATATGCGGAATTGTTTGGAATTAGTGGAAGAAATGATAATGTCATTGGTGGCTGACGTCGCCATCACAAGAATTTCTAAGAGACAAATAGAATCACCCTAATGTGCAGTTGTTATGGCAACGCAAGTTTATATGCACCTCGATAAACGGTACTTGGGATCCAACGCCAACTGACGTTGTTGGGGGCTACGACAGAACCCCAACCCACCCTGTCAATGTTATTAGGCTGGGTGGTGTGCACTCATCATCATCATAAAGTTTTCAGTGCGAAGACTGGTTGGACGCGCACCTCCATCATTTCCTATCCTGAGCTAACCTACTCATTTCCTCAAAAGTTGAATATCCTACATCCCTAACTATTTGAGAACAGTAGTCTAATCTCGGTCTACCCCTACCTCTTTTTATTCCTATCTCTGACTATATTTTAACCATGCGATTTTCGGTAGGTAATGTTTAAGTTATAAAAATGAAAGTTAGTTTTATTTATTAAGTGTTGTTTAGGTTTCTTCTTCGGCAGAGCCCTCAATAGTGAACAAGTCATAAGCCTCCAATTGATAAAACTCAACATAAACTGCTGTCTACTATGGTATTAATTTGACCTTTTCAATCATTTTTCTGCTTCTGCCACGAGTGAAGATTATTTTGTCTTGTCCAATGAGACTTCAAATACATATTGTCTGCACAGTAGTCCGCAATAAAATGTAAAAATTTAATCAACAAAAATTGGAAGTCCGCAGGGTGCAGATGAGTAACGCTCTAAAACGTAAAATTCGAGATTCTCAGCACTTTTGAAGTGGTAGTGTTATCGTGGGACGAGCTGAATTATAAGGCTCCGAGTTATGACAATAACCCCGGAGTGATTGTGACTGTTATTCTGGAAAATGAAACCGTTTGCAAACGGCCGATGGCTATATGGTATTAGATTACTCCCTTTTCTTGATGACAAGCTGAACTTTGAGCTAGATAAATCCGAAGAAATTCTAAAGATAGAAACAAACGAATCGACTGAAATGTTGCTGTTCGTGAAACGCCTGGAAATACCTACACAGCCTACACGAAAATCCATAACTATGTAAGCAAATTTAATTTTGCTTTCTCTCCATGGCACTTGTTTTAATTCAGATTAATTAAAAAAAGCAAGTTGCGATTTCCAGAAAGATTACGTTTTCTCGCACAATAAATTACTTTCGGGGATTCGTCGAACGCGTAATCAAAAATACTTTAAGCGCTCAGTTTTAAAGAGATTTAAAATGTCTGGCTGTCCTAGGGTTCAGCAAGTCGAAAGGAAGATCCTATCTCTTAATACACAGTTGGGATTGAATAAAAGTTCTGTCGTACAATTTAAAAATTAAATTAGCAGCAAATTTGGCAAGCTTTTCATTACTTATACGACACTACACGAATCGTTCACCTTCGACAATAGGGAGGTTCGGAGAAAAATAAGATATCTATTTTTTGCATGAAAATGACAGAAAATTGTTATTGTAATTGATTTACGGCGAAATTTTTTTTCTAAAAATTTTTTTTGCGGCGTAATAAGCGAAAGAAATTAGCTTATCACGCCCACATGCTAGTTCGCTTTGTTATTGGTTTGACGTCAGAGATTCGTAAGGCGCTCCTCCCACTTCTCTTGAAGTATCTCATAACATACTTATTGGGACTATTTCGAGCGTGAATTTTTAAAGTAAGGTGTCAAGGAAACATAAAACAAAGACAACATAATCGATATAATGATGCAACAAGGGTATCAAAAGTCCGATTCACATAATTTGCCATATTTATGTAGTAGGTAGGTAAATGTCCCGGTAAATGTGGAAATGGTGTGTGATTCTTGCATCTAACCCCAATTTCATTCAACCTCAAAACAGTAGTGTAAAGGCAGACCGGTATAAGTAAAACAAAGTCAACAATTTATTAACTGTAGGTACCTGCCTTTTATAATTCAGTATAAGTAGGTATGTAGATTGTAGATACCTGTTTACTTCTGTTTGTAAAATAGGTAACTACCTATATTCTCTAATACAATACAATACAACCTACTCATTTATGTAGGTATGTATACCTAAGTGATATGACAAGTTATCAAGTTAACAGTTTTATAACGGATTGGAAAGGATGGAGGTACGCGTCCTACCACTCTTCAAAAGAGAACTTTATGATGACGTTCTATTTAATTATTATTGTAAAATAGTTAATAAAATTTCCTTTTTTAGTTCAGGGAGGGAACGCTACGGCGATTCAGTATTTGGCTCCGTCATGCTCCTAGCATCCTGTTTCAAATTATACTAACCGTAACACGTTACCAAGTACCAAGGGGTCCCAGAAAACTGTAGATAAATTACATTATGTTGTTCAATTTTATTTAGAGTGGCTGCAATGGGGCAGCCGATAATTTTATAAACTTTTGCAATGATAAACTAACTCGTGAAAATATCGATAATGCTGATCGATTTTCCTTCTGGCTCCAAGGAACCACTTTTTCCGTTTTATTGGTGTGCTGTACGATGTATTAGTCTGGGTACAAAACAGAAAACACCAGTTAGAACCAGTTAATAATATTTAACAATTTAACTACACATGCATATGCATAATACTTATGGGACTGCTGCGCGCTGAAGCTGGGACTTGTATGTTATACTAAGTTCTGACGTCACGCGGCCTACTCTCGCTGCAAGGTACGATTTCTAGCCTCGCACCGACGGAAAACTTTGCAACGGCTTCACAGGCGAAGGATTTTTTTTAACAAAAATTAACAACATAACTGCCTTCAGTATAATAAACTCTATCAATTTTAATGAAATTTGAAAATTACCGAACCTGCCTATTAACGTAATTCTCAAATTTGAGTCTCTGGAAGATGTCCGACATAGATGTGCGACATAGGTGATGTTTATATCTTCCAATAAACTAAACGTAATATGAAACGCATTATCCAGACTTAATTATTGTGTTGTTGACTGTTCCGTTATTTTCAATCTGTCATATGAGATTAGTAAAGCTCTTGGGCGCATCGGAAACGTTAGATGAAGATATAACGCATAGAAGGAAGTAATATCTAGAAGTGAAATATAAAAAGTATCATTTGTTAGAAAATTGACAATGATACAGTGCTATTAATAAACCCCTCACTTCCATTTTTCAACATTTTCTACATTACGTTTCATTTCATACGGTACTGCTATCTCGGTATAAAAGATTGGAAACAAAGTGAGGAGAACAAAAGCTTTATACAAATGCAGGGAAGTGGAATTTGAACCTCTTATTTGTGCCTTTTATTTCCTGCAGTTTTTATGGACGATCCATTCCCCTTTGACATTCTTTCGCTGTTTGTTTTGAGATTGTGATAATTATTGAGCAAATGATTTCATTTCGCATAAAGCGAATTTAACGTTTCGGAAATTTCTTTTAAGTAGGATTTGCCCGAAGGGAAAATGGAAAAGGGCTATTCTGCGTACAAAATATTTCTTTAGAATTTTTAAGTCAAAGTTCGTAACTAACTATAGGCATACAGGTTTTGGAATAGTTCTACATTGTTTCTTAGACAATATGTAACGGGTGCAAACTTGGTCTCGTTGAAAAGAGTTCTCTTCGGTTAATTATATGCTTTTATGAGCTAGGTTCTTTTAGTTTTGTAGTGATCGCTAGGGGGCGCTGTTTGAAAAGCCAGCAAACTTTTTAAAATTTCTTGGAAATTTTAAATGGAATGATATAATAATTATAACCTAGTTTAAAAGAGGATAGAATGATGAAAGGAATAGTGAAAACCGCGCATTGATATATTTTTTCTAACCGGAGATATAAACAAATTAGTGTTAGGATGGGGAGGATGGGGGAAAAAATTGTTGGTAACACCCGGTTCAACATTTGCAATTATTATGTACTAGTGATAAACTTGTGTATGCTTTGATGCCAATATAAAAATTATATACAAATATGATAAAATAGCTTTTACTATAGTTTGGAGAAAGTCTCCCATCTTTTGAAAATTTAAGATATTTGTAGATATCATACACTTGACATTGTGCTGAATTTTTTTGTTTCAACGCCAACTTGTTTTATAAATATATTGCGCACACAGTGGTTGGATCAGTAACTTTGGCGTAAATTCACTATGAATTCTTAATAAGTTAACCTCACACGCCAAAAGACAGTTACACAGCACACCCCTGAGGACGCTGACTTTGTCAGCGAAATATGTGTCGAGTTTAATGACTGAGTTACTGTATTTTGGCGTGTGGGGTTATCTTCTTAAGAATTCATAATAAATATTGCAATTTACAAGAGTATATTTTAATACCTAAAACATATAGGTTTTTGCTTAAAAAAATCGTAATTTCCTCGTTTAAAACGGCCACGAAGAAGCAACATATAATTTTAATGATTATGATATTTTCAAAATGTCTTCAATATTCGGTGGCACGTGTAAAGGTTAGTAATTAACCCGACCTCCCGCCCCTAAAACCCTTTTGTCCATATCTTCGGTTAGAAAAAAATATCAATGTGCAGTTTTCACTGTTTCTCTCGTTATTTTACCCTCTTTTTATATAATTTATGATTATTATACCGTTCCATGTAAAATTTTCAAGAAAATCTGAAAAGTTTGCCGATTTTTCAAACAACGCCCTCTAGCGATCACTACAGAACAAAAATGACTTAAATTATAAAAGTATCTGATTAAAGGAAGATAGCTCTTTTCAACGAGACTAAGTTTGCTAACATCTCCACAACTAGATGCTCCCCTTCCCCCTTCGCTGCTATTTGATGAGTTAGAGCAAGAAGTGGTAAACCAAATTATACAAAATATATTCAAGATTGCAATATTCGATTTTTGATCTACTTTATCTGGGAATATTTTAGAGAAAACCATGCTTTTTTGTCGGCTATGACTATTACGCCCTCTAGCAGCAAACTTAGATTTCTCTTGGCCATTTTTATTATTATTTTTTCTTCCCTTAGCTGTACCATGAACGGTTCCTTAGATATGGCCGTCATCCTTTCTTATTTGGAGACTGTAGCTTGCGTTTAATTAAGAAAGTTTTCTCTTCTTCTTCCTTCTTATTTTTTAGGCACATCTATTTGTTCATTTTCGGTGTAACCTTGCCGGTATTGTTGCGTATGCACTATCAAATCTTCCGAATGATTCCTTCAATAGTCTAAATTCAACTACTTACCATTATTCTAACGACACACTTAAAAACGTCCACTCTGTTTCTTGGCCCTTTAATCGCGCTACTGACTTGACAATGCCTACTATTTTTAATTTGCTCTTTAAACTTTGAGTACGGCGGTTCTTCTATGCCATGCAATTTCGCAACGCAGTAATTGCTGTAGAAAAGCTACTAGTCGGCACTCCTGTATTCCAACGTGCGATTAGGAAATCTATTTGTTGGTTTCAAAATATTGAAGAGGCTTATTATAACATCACGTGCTTATGGTACAGCTCCACCGCATTCTTGGATGACTCAATCATCTACTGCCTTGCGGTGACTATTCTCTTGCTATTCTCACCAATTGATTTTCTCCCCTTCTGCGAATGTGCTCCTTCCATTCCACCTTTCTGTTATTAATCCATCTTTGGATGTTGTTTACCTTGCACCACCCACTAATGTCTTCACATTTAGTTCTGTCTCGTAAAGTCTTGTTTGTTATTAGTCTCATTTCGGTCTCCTCCAGTAATAGGAGAGTAATGTTAGCATCCACTCTAGTCTCGGCGGTGCACGTCATGAGGTATGGGTCTTATGCATGGTCCTACGTCAAATTTATATGGTCTTGACGGTTTTCTTTCAGTTCTGTTCTTTTGCTTAGTTTTCTCCCAATAACTGTTGTTGTTAATTAAGAAAGTTTTCTCGAAATAGAAATCGGAGGCGAAATTTTCGTCAAATGACGTGTTCCA
The DNA here is from genome assembly GCA_963966045.1 of Xestobium rufovillosum. Taxonomy (NCBI): domain Eukaryota; kingdom Metazoa; phylum Arthropoda; class Insecta; order Coleoptera; family Ptinidae; genus Xestobium; species Xestobium rufovillosum. Next base: position 38,354,140 of record OZ014493.1, read on the forward strand.
TGGAGAGAAGCAGTATGTAGATGCAAAGCCTATCCCTTCTTTTAAAATTACCCTCTTAACCTTCTTTCGTTTTATACAAGGTTGTTTTTAAATACAACTACATAAACGACCAGACGAATAATTCAGATTTTCTGTGCAACTGGTTAACTGACTTGTTGACGGATAGCAACATAGTCACTTGTGTGATAGGCAAGTGCGTTAGTTTGAATCCTGGCGAGACCGAATGTGAGAGAATTGGTCCTGGTATGGATGTTTCCTAGAAGTATGCTGGTTCGCTGTCCAGGGTGAACTTCAGGTGTCGACTAAGCCCTGAAATTGGCTTTAAAAAGTCATATATAAATAAGTAAATTCACAAACCCTTGGATTGTGATACCCCCGAATTTCCGCTTTAATAAAGGTTTGTTCGTGGTTCATACGGTAGCCAGAGGAAATCTGCATGGTATCGAATAAGCTAAATTTCAAAATTTCAAACTACATTTTTTCAATGATATGCCTTCATGAAAAGTTCGAATTGCATCCTCGAGCTCAATGCAGATTTTAGAGTCATATTTTGGTGTCTTACCTGTATCAAGAAACTGTGGTTGATGAAATTTTCGATATCGTTAGTGTTATGGCAATATTTAACTAGTAACTTATAAAGCACCTGTGGGAAACTGCAGTTTAAAAGCTAGTGTCCTTTGCTGGGCTCTTCTAGGGCCAACGTAAGTTGGCCGACGGGATGGATCCAAAATAATAATGAACAGATAGGACGGTGACAAAGTGCTTTGCGCGTGCCAGGAAAAATATAATACGAGAATAGGTACCTACCTACACAATTAGGAATTTGCGCCTACTTTTTTGTCTTAAGTTAATGTACTGTACAAAATATTTACATTGTGGTTTTTGATTCTATTTACATCAAAAAAAGTATTCTGTAGTGTTCGATCTAGTCGAAACTATACGTTCGAAGCGTGCAATAGTGCAAGAACCAATAGCACCCACGATCTGCTTGTATTGAATTGTCATATCGAGCATCATATTTAAAAACGTAAATTTAGAAAAACGCAAGTAAGTTATAATGACGCTAGCACAACCTACTTTCCTGTTACCATAAGGCATTGCTTCAAAAAGCACATCAACCAAGGACAGAGTATCTGAGCCGTGTCTCATTGAGATCGATATCCTCACATTAGTAACGACATACTCTCATTACGTGTAAATAGTCCAATTTTCACTGAATTAATTCAAAGTACACTTGCGAGAAAAATAAATTTGTAAACGAAAAAGACGGGTCTAACTATTAGCAAGCTTGTTAAAGAATCACAGTGCTATCGATAAGGAACATCTCCACGTTTCTTCTTCCGTGCACACAGAGTTTTCGATCACGGTGCGAACAAATGGTTGTTTCATTATTTTCCTCGTAGACGTGCCTTTCTACGAACATTTATACGAAGCTGTGATAGACATCAAATAGATTAATTCAAGTCTAAACTTGATCCTTTCGGAATTACCAGCGACCGAGGGGCCGGGACTGAATTTCGGATAACCAAAGCGAGAATTCTAAGATGGGATAGGATAGGGTGCAATTGACCGACCTCAATTTCTAGACCAAGTGTAAACTACATTAATTACAACCCGTAATTAGAAATGGATTTCGTTCAAGTTATTGGACAGTAAAGTTTTATTGGCAGATGTGATGCATTAGTTTAATTTGAAGTGGAACTGACGCTAAGCTGCAGTAATCTGTTTGAAGATGTTTGAATACAGCCGTTTACAGCGAACAATGCCAAGTGGTCGATTTCGCTTAATAAACTCGGTCCGCGCAGCCATTATGAATAATAATATGATAATCTAATAAGAATTTTAATATAAAGGATTATTCAGAAGCGTTTTTTTCGAAAACGGCCACAGTTTGAGAGCCGTCTGACTCGAGACACGAGACAGTAGTAAATTCAGTACTATTGCCTCACTTAACATTTTGACAGTTGTCGTATCGTCTGTTGCAATAGGGCTTTTCATTATAAAAAATGCTGAGGCGCATGCGCGATCTCGAAATAACAATTTCGGACAGCTGTCAATATGTGAGGACTTGTTCCAAGTATATAAATACTACTACATATTAAAAACCTACGTGATTGAAGTACATATGTTAGTTAACATTCCCATATTTCAAGTAAGAACCAGGCACGCCTAATTCAGCCAAACAATTTTATGAGGGATATCACTGGGAACAAACATTTTGTAATTTTCCGTCTTTCAAACACTCTCCTTATTGGGTATTCTACTATTTACTTACGAATATTCTGCACGAAGTTCAAGGTCTGACAGTGACATTTGTCCGAAAATCTAAGAACAGCTGATTGTCAGTGCACTTCTGCTCATGCGCACTAACGATATGAAAAGGCCTATTGAAAAGTGTGAAAATAGTTATTGCAGTAAAATCTAGTGGTCGCAAACACAAGTGCAACTATTAATCGACTTGTACAAGACGTACCCCTATTTGTTAAAAACAAGCATGCCCGAAATACCGCCCATTCCACAGTTTGACACTTAACTTGGATCAATGCGCATTCTCACAGATTTGTTTTAGTACTTACGTATCATAAAGCAATTTTGTTGTAACTCTCTAATTTTTAATATTGAAAGATCGTCCCAATTGCTTTAATAGTGGGTATGCTAGGGGGAATTTTGGGCATTGTAGAACAATAGCATTAATATAAAATATATAGACAGCGTGAGTAAGAAATCTGGAACTAATTCTATAAAAAATTCAGGAATCATTTCTGGAAAAAATGCTCGGACATAACCTCATTTTTTTAAAGTCGTTTTTCGATAGACTTTTGATTTCGTAATGTGACGTCATCGTTCAGTTTTTTAAATGGCTCCTCATACTTTTGAAGTCGTTGTTGGTTAGTGGCTGAAATTACGAATTCAATAATATGCCACAGTATGACATTGACTGATATTTTTCTAAATGATCAAGTTTAAAGTAAAAACAAAAACTAGTAAAGAAGATGAGTGAGCCATGGAATATTTACAGTTCAATTGATTAGAAACGAACACAATTAAGTTTCCAATTAAATTCTAACAGTTCAGCATTGTTTTGTGGGTTTCCCTTTGATATTTTTCATAATTTTGTTAATTATTTTGTAATATTAATAGTTGATAATAGATTGAACATCAACTTTAACTGTTATTTTTAGTTAATTAATGACATTTTATCAAACTTACATCGTTTCCAATCAACTAAACTGCCAATATTTCATGGTTAACTCATTTTCTTTGCGAGTTTTTATTTTTACTTTGAACTTGATTATTTCGAAAAATATCAATGTCAATGTCATACTGTGGCATATCATTGAATTCCTAATTTCAGCCACTATCCAACTACGACTTCAAAAGTATGGGGAGTCATTTAAAAAATGGACGATGACGTGATAGAACGAAATCAAAAAATGTAGAAAAACGACAATGCGCTTTGAAATAGTTAGTTTGACCTGTCCGAGCTTTTTTTCCAGAAATTATTCCTGAATTTTTTATCGAATTCATTCCAGACTTCTTACTCACACTATATAATTATATATTTGGTGATCTAATATGTTTGGCAATTTATTTGTATAAAGTAGAAAGGGAAGAGGGCCAACCATGTGGTACCCCACTTTTCGTAATCTACCACTAGGAGTCCGGTATCATCATAAGAACTTATTGCTTGTTTCTTATTCGTCGAGTAAGCATTAATTCAGTGCAAAAGTGTTAAATTGTTGGTACCTGGTAATATCATAGGATAATTTCGAAAATATGTCTGATTTTTAACGGGGCCAAGTAGTTCAAATTGGTTTCTTAGCGAATAGTTTCCTGCGTTGGACCTAGCACCTTCGTTGGTAAGCAATTTAGAGATTTTGCTAGGATCGGACTTGATTTTCAAGAACCTCGTTTGTCTTTTCATCGTTTGTCCCACTACCCGTCTTGGACTGGAGCTTAGTCGAGGACTGAGAGCTCCAGTAGCTCGTTTATCCTTCAATTGCGAATTCGGTTGGATTATTGTCAGGAATTTAGTTTTAGACAGCCGTTTCCGTAATACTACTTGTAAATTGCATTGGAAAAAGATCGTTATAATTATGTCTACTGCTACTGCTTGTAAGTTATACGTAAATGTATCAAGTTATGCATCTACAGATTTTACAGTTTAATTTTTGCATGATGAATGGAAAAATTTATGCCGAAAATAGTTCAATTCTGTTGACGTGAACGCTTTAACACACAAAGCGTAATAACAATTTGATGGCAATTTTATTTTTCCGAAACGCTTTTCGAACATTTCATATCCAATTTCACAGTGATGCTCTTATGCCTACATATTTTTCCACTGATATTTACGACTGAAACATTTGGTCTCAATACCGTATTGATCGCCCCCCTTCATTTTCCTCGCACAATTTGATCACTGAAAGCATTTTGAGTTAGCACAATTTATTTATTTAAAACTAATTTTATCCATCCCAAATACGAAAATTGAAAGGCATGTCTCTTAAGGATGTTAATGTAAAATGCTGATAGGTGACAAAAACTCGGGGTGCAAAATACCATTTTGTTTGTTAACTGTCACGTTGACACATACGAACGAAGTTGCGACTCGACACAAATAGTACAGCGAGTATTGATCTGTTCTTCCTTCTCCTTATTCGCAGCAGGTTTATTGACACTATTCATTCTCTTCCAAAGATATTGGCCCTTTAAAGTGACAATAATCTTTAGAAAACCGCTTTCAGTTCTTCCATTCAATGTCCGAAAAGCGAAATATGCGGAAATAAATAAGCACGCACGTAGAAATGGAAAGCAATTCGCATCCCAAGACGTTTCAAGTGTTCAAGTAATAAGTTTCCTTTCGAAAAGAATGATATGCATTTGCGAGCTTCCGCGTCTTTCAAGTGGCAGACGACCACTCCTAAGAATTCCCAACCTTTATATTAATTTCAGTATTCCTAAGGTAAAATGCAATTCCTACTTGTGATGCTTTCCACTTTATTACAGAAGATTTTAATGATTCTCCATAAATTAAATATTATGTGTATTAGGCTTTGTGTCTCGTATCTGAATAAAGAGTGTAAGGATTACCCCGTACACAGTTTAAATCATCATTGCACAGGGTACAGTCACTGAGAGAATTGCTTGCGAAACCTGGTCCAAGAGCCAGTGCTCGTTCGCTATACGCTCTAGTAAATAAAAGCCTATTAAATTTTAATTTAATTAATTTACCGTAAATATTTTTGTATTATCTCCTTTTACCTGTCAAATGTACATAGTTATATTATTAAAAACATTTTAATTTCTTTCAGTTTTATAATTTTCTTCGTCTTGAGGCTAAGCGCATATCGACGAATAAGTTATCCATCCGACTGACCTAGATGCAACATTTCAATCGTTAATAAGCTAACGACTTGATTTAATTAGGTATACAGTGTGTCCTAGAACGCACGAGTGAAAGTTTGTTGTAACCCATAGCCTTGACCTCAGGGTCCAAAAATTTTTCACGGATGATGAGTTGAAAAGCGTCGCTTTTTTGACGTGTAAACATAATATTTTTTGGTGGAAGGAAACAAGTCGAGAGACGCTGGACTAAGTGTATAAACGTAGGCTTATACAACATACTTGCAGGCACAAAATACATAAGAAGGCATGACAACGTAGCGAAACACATACACCATCAGGAACAAGCTCATACTGCACTACACACTAGCTCACAAATACATATATACACTACAGAATGTGACGGAGCACAGTGCTATCAAGTTGTATTGGAATAGAAGTATCATCACAGATAGGACGTCACCCCACAACAAGCTAGACATTACACTAACACAAAAGGATGATAGGATTACCTAGGTACATAATATAAATATCTACCCTAAACACACCAAACATACAGAAGAAAACAGGAAAAAAGTAGAAAAATACATACAGTTGTCAGAAGAAATAAAAGCAATGTGGCATCAAGTCAGAGTAGAAATAGTACCGATCATCACCATACAAAAAAAACTCCCGTCAACAAATTACGTACAGTTACAAAAATCAGTTGTTATATATAATTCACATGTTCCTTAACTTGTCATTTTTAAAAATGCCCATTATTTATGAAGTTATTTAAAGTATACTTTCTTTTTGCGCTCAATGGCTTGCTTTGCGTAATTTAGAATTTCCTCTGTTTTCGTTTTTCTGTAACGATACAGTATGCCTTCTTACGTTCAGAAATCAAAAAAATTATTGTACCCGTTAACCATACATACTTACTTCTTTTTTTTAATCTGAAGACGTTATAATTGGACGTTATAATTCGACGCGTATCTCCATCCTTTCCTATATCCTGAGCTATCCAACGCATTTCTCTAAAAGCAGAACATTCTACATCCCCAACTATTTGAGAGCAATAGTCTAATCTGGGCCTTCCCCTACTTTATTCCTATCTCCCACTCTAGTGTGTCACGAACTATTTGGACGTCACCCCACAACAAGCTAGACATTACACTAACACAAAAGGATGATAGGATTACCTAGGTACATAATATAAATATCTACCCTAAACACACCAAACATACAGAAGAAAACAGGAAAAAAGTAGAAAAATACATACAGTTGTCAGAAGAAATAAAAGCAATGTGGCATCAAGTCAGAGTAGAAATAGTACCGATCATCACCATACAAAAAAAACTCCCGTCAACAAATTACGTACAGTTACAAAAATCAGTTGTTATATATAATTCACATGTTCCTTAACTTGTCATTTTTAAAAATGCCCATTATTTATGAAGTTATTTAAAGTATACTTTCTTTTTGCGCTCAATGGCTTGTTTTGCGTAATTTAGAATTTCCTCTGTTTTCGTTTTTCTGTAACGATACAGTATGCCTTCTTACGTTCAGAAATCAAAAAAATTATTGTACCCGTTAACCATACATACTTACTTCTTTTTTTAATCTGAAGACGTTATAATTGGACGTTATAATTCGACGCGTATCTCCATCCTTTCCTATATCCTGAGCTATCCAACGCATTTCTCTAAAAGCAGAACATTCTACATCCCCAACTATTTGAGAGCAATAGTCTAATCTGGGCCTTCCCCTACTTTATTCCTATCTCCCACTCTAGTGTGTCACGAACTATTTCTTCGTGATTCAGAAGGTTTCCTACCATCCATCCTATTCTTCATTGTCTTCCATACCTTTCGTTTTTCCCCAACTCTCTCTAATACCTCCCTATTGCTAACCTCATTTATCCACGGTATCTTCATGCGTCTGTATACCACCACATTTCAAACGCTTCTATTCTTTTTCGATCCGCTTCTCCTATTGTCCAAGTTTCGAACCCATACAATGAAGTACTCCTTAAATACGACTTTAAGAGTCTCTTCCGAGTTTCTACATTAACCGTTCCTTGTTCTTTGTTTTATATCTCTAGTGCTCCTAACATCGCGATATAATATCTTCTCATTTCCAATCTATTTGTATTTTAGTTTGAGTTCTATTTCCTCGCCGTCTACATACCAAAATGTTGGTTTTCTTTTTATTGTTCTTCATGCCGTAGCCCTCTTTCAAAACTGCTTCCATTTCGTTCAGAGCTATTGCCAATTCTTCTTTGCTGGCTGGATGCTAACACTGCTTATCATAATCGCATCTGAGCATGTTAATATCTACTTCTCTTCGTTCTTGCTCAAATTCAATAATTGCCGTTTGCTCTTTGTAGAGATTATGTGTTATTCTTCTGTACCTAAATTTTTTAATCTCTACCTTTCTGGGCACTTCGAACATCTTCCCCCATTTTACGTTGTTGAAGACTTTTTCTAAATCTACAAATTCTTTCCCTTTTTCTTTGTTTTTCCTTTGATTACTCGTAAAGATAGAATGGCCTCGAGCGTTCCTCTACTTCGTCTAAATCCGAACTGATCTTCTCCTAATATTTCTTCATTTAAGTACATAAATCTTTTTCAATACCATATACTAACTTTTTGATTAATGCTGAAATAATATTAAAGGAATAATTACAATTGAATTACAATTACAATTTGTCCCTTATACTTTTTCTCTTATACTAACAAGAACACCTACTACTTTACTTAATATTTCCCTACTGTACAATATATTCTGTTTGCCTCAGCATGTTCGGAACATTAGAAGGAACTTGGTCGGGGCACATATTTCCGGCACCAGACGTGTGTGAAACATTGTTGCCGCGTACAGGCATATCCGGCTTAACGACCGAGGAAAACGGTTTTGATAAAATGCTTCAATGACCCATGTAACGTAACAGCGCTTACAAATAAAGCTGCCATAAAGCATCAAGTTGTATATAATAATAATGTGTTCCATTTGTTTTGCCGTTTCGCTGAGTAGGATCGACATTTTCCGCTTAAAGTATCCTAGCAGGGCTATTCTAAAAATCTAACGTCCAAAAGAATTAGTAGGTACTTCAGATGAAAATGGTTAGTCATTACGCATCTTTTGGAGACCACTGGTAATAATAATAAATAAAAATAATAATAAAATATTTATCTTAAGTTCGCTTACAGTTTATTATATTTTTCGGCATTACTCAACATCAATTCGACAATCAAGAAATGATCTTCGAAAGCGTGAGTTGCATTATTTGAATTTATTAAAGCCAAAACAAGAATTAGTCCTTGAATTCAAAGGATGCATTGTTTGGCTTCATAATGAAAAATTATTATGTTCGTGTAGTCTTGAAACGTGTTTAGAAACCTTTAAAAGTAATATGGTTTGACTTTATTTTGCTTCACCCTCATAACGTGAGATGACAGAGAAGCTAAGCTAACATAAACATCTAATGACGTACATTGTTGCCGCAACTCCCTTTAATTTTACGGAATCTCATTGTGCATACGACAAGCAGTCGAAAGTGAAAATAGGTGGGTATACTGCTTGATTACTTCGTTGAATAGCAAATTCCATATTCCTTTCTAATTGCGATTCCGCACATTTCGTTCTACTTAATCCCGTGCAGATACAGTTGAGTGCGGGGATGTAACTAGTAGCACAATAGGTAATCTGGTTATTTCAAATCAGTACCTCTATTTAATCCGGTATTCGTAAATTAACGTGTTTTGACTCGCTGAATATTCCAAGGTAGTAAGATGCCGAAACCAGTAAAACAATGCGTGCAAAACACGAAAATTTGCAGAAATCAATTAAAATGTCGCTTTAAATTCCTTCACTCTTGTACAATGGGATCAAATAGGAATCTAATCAAGGGTGGCTGTAGACTCGAACCTGAGGTTTAATTAAAACACAAACGTCAAATACTATTCAATTAAATTTCAGTGATGTATGAAGGGTTGTTACTGAACTCTACTAAGTTTAACAACGTGTTTGTCAGAGCACTAGTTGTTAATGCCCACGCTTTCTTTAATAAATTGTCACTACATTTCTCTTCTCACGCAAAATGGTTTCTGCAGTGGGTGCTCGATATTAATATGCGCCTCTTATTGAAGTGAAACTTCTTTTGTCTAAGTAGAGCAAGTTCCTGTGTTGGCAAATGCGAGCGTCACGAAAAGTGAAACGAATGGAGGGGAGTAGTCTGAGAAGACGGGCAGAGGAGAAAGGGAATATTGAACGCCCCACTCTTTAGTCACGCGCTCTCTCTCTCATGCTTCGTGCTCCTTCTCTCGGCAAGCGTCAGTTAAGGCGGAAACACACTTGTATCACGTCACGTCACATCATGCGAGCTCACGTGAGCTCACATTATGTCAAAATTTCGGTTTAGAAACACACTAATATCTCGTCACGTACCGCTTGCTTCATATTTTCAAGTTTTCAACTAGTCATTTTCTCATTTTAATAAGTTAGTTACCTACAAAATGGAGTGTTGCAGTAGTAGTTCTGATTCAGAATGGGAGCAGGAGCTTGTTGTGCTGCAACTTTTTTGATTACAAATGAAAAAAGATTAAATCTTGCAAAGCGGGTGCTAGAAATAAATCAAGAACGAAATAATTTTGGAAAATTTCACCGTCTTGCACAAGAGCTCGAACATCATCCAGATCGATTCCATATGTATTTTCGTATGAATAAGGACGAATTTAAATTTTTTCATTATTTGATCAAGAACAGTCTTTACACACAATTTACTACACGCTCTCGTCAAAGATTTGCTCTATAGTCTGTTGGGGTATTTGCCCGAGGAGTAGTTGTTTGAGCAAGTTGGGGTCGACTATTTTCGTTTTTATTCCTCGACATTGGAAATAATATCTAAGAGTTGACTCTCGCTTATCGGTGTGATCCGCTTGTGCTTATATGTTTAGATACTGTTTTGGTTTGTTCGCACACAGCGATGAGCTTCAACAAGAGCGAAATCATGATATGCGGTTGCTGTGTGCGAACAGACCAAAATTGTTTTCTTTTTCTTTTCTATTCTCCTCTTAAAAAATGGAATACTTGTCATACCTGAAATTTTCAAGTCATTGCCAATTTCTAACTATGCCTCTTCTCTTATATGCGTTTATTTCTGTAATCCACGGAGGCAACATTGTATAATGCATCGTGTAGACGTACATGTACAATTAAAAGTTCCTCCATTATAACAATAATAACTTTCAACCTTCAATCTGTTACATATTACATACCGCAAATTGATCTATCACCTATAAAATCAGCTGATAAACAGTGTTTTGCGCAGTTGCAGATTGTATGTGTGAGTTCACGTGAGGTAAAAATGTGTGGATTTCCACACATCGATACCGTGAGCTCATGGCAGTGAATTGTAACCGGCGTGGGCTCACGTGACACGATACCAGTGTGTTTCCTACGCATTTAAAGCAATATAAAATATCTAATCAAGGCGGAAACACACTTGTATCACGTCACGTCACATCATGTGAGCTCACATTATAACAAAATTTACGTTTAGAATCACACTAATATCACGTCACGTACCGCCTGCTTTATGTTTTCCCGTTCCTGCCGATTTTATAACTTGTCAATTTCCCATTTTAATAATTTGGTTATGTACCTACAAAATGGAGTGTTGTAGTAGTAGTTCTTATTCATAACGGGAGCACGAGCTTGTTGTTGCTGAAACTTTTTTGATTACAAATCAAAAAAGATTAAATCATTTAAAGTGGGTGCACAAAATAAATCAAGAACGAACAAATTTTGGAGAATTTCACCGTCTTGTACAAGGAGCTGGAAAATCATCCGGATCGATTCTATTATGTATGAATAAGGACGAATTTGAATTTCTCCATGATTTGATTAAGGACAGTGTTTACACACACTTTAGTACACGCTCTCGGCAAGGATTTGCTCTGTAGATCAATGCATGTCGGGGTATTTACCCGAGGAGTAGTTGTTTGAATAAGTCCGGGCCGACTATTTTCGTTTTTATTCCTCGACATTGGAAATAAGTCAAGAGTTGGCTCTCGCTTATCGATGTAGCCCGCTTGTGCTTATATGTTCAGATACATAGCTGCGCCGTACGGAGGCAACATTGTATAATGCGTCGTGTAGACGTACATGTTCAATTAAAAATTCTTCCATTATAACAATAATAACCTTCAACCTTCAGTTTGTTACATATTACATACCGCAAGATTCATCTAGCACCTATAAAATCAGCTGATAAACGGTGTTTTGCGCAATCGTAGATTGCATGTGTGAGTTCACGTGAGGTAAAAATGTGTGGATTTCCACACTTTGATGACGTGAGCTCATGGCAGTGAAATGTAACCGGCGTGAGCTCACGTGACATGATACCAGTGTGTTTCCTACGCTTTCAAAACAATGTAAAATATCTAATCACACTCCTTGTGACTCATGTGAGCTCATGTGATCCCACATGACGTGACGTGACGTGATACAAGTGTGTTTCCCGCTTCACACTCTTTGTGACTCATGTGAGCTCACGTGATCCCACATGACGTGACGTGACGTGATACAAGTGTGTTTCCCGCTTCAAGTGAGACCACAGCGTTTCATTTCTCGTGACGCCGCTCCACTCTTTAACCACGCTCTGTCTCATGCTTCGCGCTGTTTCTCTAAGATATTGTTTGATTTGTTATTTTTTTATGCAGATTATCAATAGTCGAGATTTAAATTTTTTTTCGTGTTCTAAAATTTTGGTATCTTTAAATTCAAATGTACGATTATTGTTTTTCATGTGTTTACTTATTGCTGAATTACTGTTTTTGTATTTGTGTTGTTTAAGCCTGGTTTCTAAATGATTTTTTAGATTGTCCAATATATGTTTTTTCAGTCTTTACATTTAATTTTGAATACAGTATATATTAGTGTAGGAATTGGTGATTTTAAATTAAAATACAAGAATTTTAAGTTACAATTTTTGTGCCATACTTGTAAGTTGTATTTTAATAATAATTTATTAATATATGGTAATGAAATGTAATTTTTATTTTCTTTCGGTTTTTTACTATCCGTATTATTATTGAAAAATTGGTTGATTCTATTTTTTATAATATTCATAATGACATTTTTAGGATAGTTATTTTTTATAAACAATTTAATACTTTTTCTATTGCGGATTTTCTATATTGTGGGCTAGAGAGTTTAATTGCTCGGTCAGCTAGACACATAACAATACTCTCTTTGTGGCAAGTGGGTTGTTCAGAATTAAAACAAATATACCGGCCAGACCAAGTTGATTTAGTGTACCATTCAGTTTATATCATAGTTACCATATAATTTTTGATTGTTTGAAAGAAAAAAAATTGTCAAATATTTTATATTTTTTTACACGTTTCTTTTTAATAAATCTTGAGAAAGCCCCCGAACGGGGGCGAAACGTCGATATATTATATACTTAAGCAGTTATTTATTGCCAGAAATTCATAAAATTCATTATAAAAATAAAAAAAGACAAAATTCTTTGAACGATATGGAACTGATATTCAAAATTTAATTCAAATTTATAGTAATATAATAACATAAATCTGCCCTCTGCTATTTACTTATTATTATTATTATTACATTTCCTATGCATAATATCTAAATTTCTCTGTATTTTAAGAATAAACTCAAATGTTAATCAAAATAAAAATTGTCATTTTGTTTCATATTTACATAGTTACATGTTATCTTACAAATAATTTTTATTGTTTAATTTTCTTACAAATAAGTTTGTCATTTTTATTTATACTTTACATTAATAAATGTTGACAAAGACCCTAAAAGAGGTCGAGACTCCGAATTTTTTGCAAATGTATTATTGTTCTCAGAAGTCGATACAAGTAAGAGGAAAGAGAAAGAGGAGGACGAGTTTGACGTCGACCGTATATATACGGAAAGGAAAAGCAAGCGCGTGCCGTTTGAGAAGGAGACAAGCGACCGTAAATGATAGCACACGACCCGACTGTGACGTGATGGACCAACGCCATATTTGGTGCAGACGGCATCAATTCCCCTGCTGGAAAATCCCGAGGAAGAACGCAGAATCAGCCCCCCCCCCATCAAAAATGAATTCGCTTTGAGAATCATTCAGATTCAGAATTTATTTACCGCCTCCGATTCTCAAGACGGACTTATTTAACCGCTCTGAGTAACATTTCCGTTTCGCCATACGATCTGCAGATATATCCACAGCTACCGTTTTCACGTAAGTGCCCGATAGTTATTTATTGTTGTTATAGCCTAGCTATCAATAATTAAACATTATTCAACCGACGTGGTTGGAACTTACTTGTTGTGTTGTACAGGTAAAACTCTGGCGAAATTGGAGTCGTCTGGCAAGGGCAGGAACCACTTAATTATGTTTTCTTCGCTGGCCATTATTATATAGCCTCGTAGGTTTTTCTGGGGTGACCGGCTCCAACCCAAATCTGGAGGTAGCTGGTGTATGCTAGTACTTATTTATTACATATTGGTTAGTGGTCTCCTCGAAGGGATTGCACTCTGGTGCGGCAACGAAGATCCCGTATCTAAACCCCGACTGGACAGCACTTGATGCTACGACGTAATAAACCAATTCAGATCGTCCGCCGTACATTCGACATGTAAGTATCAGGCTGCCAGAATCGGATGAGAGGACAAAAGTATCGTTGCATACTTATTGTATACCTAGACCAATAATTCACCAAATTATAAAAATACTGAAACAAATTCTATCCCAAAGGACTTGTACCTTGACGCAGTTCTAGTGATACTGGGACGGGTGGGATGGCTTGCGCGCTTCAATGATCTAAAGAGCCGAACCATAGGTTTAACCATATTGGAGGGGTTTTTATTTGAGAAGCCAGACTAAATCAAGTCCCTGAAAGGGGGCAGCAGCTCTTTCAGTAATCATAGTGGCAGAGATCGTGAGGGTCGGTATGGCACTGTGATACACACTACTGCGATGTGGAAGGCAACGGGAAACCACCACATTATTCTATCTCTAGTACAGCGTACTTTCGAATTTATGATGATGGCACCTTCTGGAGTAAAATATTCCGGAGGTAAAATAGTCCCACATTCGGATCTCCGGGCGGGGACTGCTTCGGAGTGAGTCATCAGAAATGATAAGTGTAACATCTCACGAGTCGGAGCGTGGAATGTTAGAAGCATGAAACAAGTAGGAAAGTTAGAGAATTTGAAAATTGAGATGGACAGGTTAGCATTAGACGTAGTAGGTATTAGTGAAGTGCGATGGCCAGAAGCCGGAGACTTCTGGAGCGGAGATTTTAGAGTAATACTCACAGGATCTGTAGGAGGAAATTCGGGAGTAGGAATTGTTATGCGGAGAAAAGTAGGGCAGAGTGTAGAAAATTTCTTACAGCAAAGTGACAGGGTAGCTATGGTTAGGTTAGATTCGAAACCTGTAAAAACAGTAATAATACAGGTATATATGCCCACTTCTAACTACAGTGATGAGGTCGTAGAGGCAGTTTATAGTGATATTGAACATGTGCTAGATTTTGTGAGAGGACACGAAAATTTAATAATTATAGGAGATTTCAATGCAGTCGTAGGCACAGGGCGAGAGGGCGGAATAGTTGGTCCCTTTGGATTAGGCAATAGGAACGATAGGGGAGTTAGACTGATAGAGTTCTGCGATAAACATAACTTAACGGTCGCGAACACTCTATTTCACCATCATGTTAGGAGACGCTACACGTGGAAGATGCCAGGAGACCTAGGGAGATATCAAATAGATTACATTCTTGTTAGGCAAAGATTTAGAAATCAAGTTAGGGATTGTAGAAGTTATCCAGGAGCAGATATAGATAGTGATCACAATATAGTCGTTATGAACGCCAATCTAAAATTTAAGATTTTGAAAAAACGAAGCGGAAGAAGGTATCTTGACCCAGAGAAACTAAAAGATGATGATACGCGCGATAAGTTCGAGAAAAAGACAAACGAAATACTAAAGGGCGCGGGCGAAAATATTGTTAAGGACATAGAGGAAGAATGGAATTGCATTAAAAATAGTTTAGTTTCCTCAGCTAGGGTATTTTGGGTCATAAACAGAATGAAAGTAGGAAACCCTGGATAACAAAACATATTGTGAGTCTAATAGAGGAAAGGCGAAAATATAAAAATAGGTTAGATGAAATAGGGAAACAAAGATATAAGGCGATCAAGTGGGAAATTATTCGGAAATGTAGGAAAGCGAAAGAGCAATGGATCGATAATAAGTGCAAAGAAGTGGAAAATAAGTTCGAAGTAGGAAAGACTGATGAAGCATATAAAATAATTAGGAGAAATTTTATAGAAATTGGATCTAGTACCAAAAGCATTAGGAATGAGGCAGGAGATATCCTAATCGAAAGCGGGGAGAAGGCAGATAGGTGGAAAGAATATTTAGGAAACTTATATGCGGGACAGGAAGTGCAAGATATATTAGAAAGCGAAAGCAGTGTAGAGGGGGATAACCTAGGGAATCCTATAATGAGAGAAGAGTTTGAGCTAGCACTAAAAAGTTTAAGGAACAATAAAGCGCCAGGTATAGACGGCTTGCAGGCAGAAATCTTAAAGTGCGCAGGTCAAGAGGTAATAGATCGTTTATTTAAATTAGTTAGTCGCATATACATGACAGGCGAGATTCCAGAGGATTACAAACGGAACATCATGGTAGCTTTGCCAAAAAGGAAAGGCGCGGATAGGTGCGAAAATTTCAGAACCATCAGTTTAACTTCCCATGCGTCAAAAATTTTAATTAGAATTGTGCAAAGAAGGATGGAGAAAAAGGCGGAGGAAATATTAGGAGAAGATCAGTTCGGATTTAGACGAAATAGAGGAACGCGCGAGGCCATCCTAGCTTTACGAGTAATTATAGAAAAAACGATAGAAAAGTGAAAGAGCGTCTATATAGGATTTGTAGATTTAGAAAAGGCCTTCGACAACGTAAAATGGGAGAAGATGTTCGAAGTGCTGAGAAAGGTAGGGATGAAATATAGGGACAGAAGAATAATACATAATCTCTACGAAGAGCAAAAGGCAGTTATAGAATGTGAGCAGGAACGAAGGGAAGTAGATATCCGGAAGGGAGTGAGACAGGGATGTGCATTGTCACCTCTAGTTTTCAACTTATATATCGAAGATGCTATTAATATTGTTAAGGACAGAACAGCCTCAGGGATTAACGTACAGGGTCAAACTATTAACATGCTCAGATTTGCGGATGATATAGCAGTGTTAACATCTAGCAAAGAAGAACTATGAGCGGCTTTGAATGAAATGGAAGCAGTTTTGACACAGGGCTATGGCATGAAAGTCAATAAAAAGAAAACTAAAATTTTGGTATGTAGGGGATGTGAAAATAGAATTAACGTTGACATACAAATAGGAAATGAGAAGATAGAGGAGGTCACGGATTTCTGCTATTTAGGAAGTAAAATAACTCAAGACGGTAGGAGCACTAAAGATATAAAACAAAGAGTAGCGCAGGGCCGAGTTGCGTTTAACAGAAAGAAACAACTGTTATGTTCGAGAACGGTTAATATTGAGACTAGGAAGAGACTCTTAAAGTCGTATGTATGGAGTACGGCATTATACGGGTGCGAAACTTGGACAATAGGAGAAGCGGATCGAAAAAGAGTAGAAGCGTTTGAAATGTGGTGCTACAGGCGCATGATGAAGATACCGTGGATAGATAAGGTTAGCAATAGGGAAGTATTAGAAAGAGTTGGGGAAAAGCGAAAGGTATGGAAGACAATAAAGAGTAGGAGAGATAGGATGGTAGGACACTTTCTAAGACACGAAGGAATAGTTCGCGACATACTAGAGTCAGAGATAGGAATAAAAAGAGGTAGGGGTAGGCCTAGATTAGACTACTGCTCTCAAATAGTTAGGGATGTAGGATGTTCTACTTTTAGGAAAATGCGCAGGTTAGCTCAGGATAGAAAAGAGTGGAGGTACGCATCCAACCAGTCTTCGGACTGAGAACCTTATGATGATGAAACAAATTGGCACGAATTTATATGATAATAATTTAAAAATAAAACATGTGTTTACCGCCATTGTTAATAACAGAACGCTGTAATACCGACGCCATTAACAACTTTAGAACTGTCAGATAAGCGATTCGATGATGCTATTTCTACATACAGCATGTTAAATGGGCGTACATACATTTTTGAAAATTTATTTGTGAGTTTGTTTGAAATTAGGAGAAAGTACTTTAGGTGTTATTTTGTTCGCAATGTACTGTTTTATTAATATAACATAAGTAAAAATTACATGCACTTTTGAGTGCGGCACACCAAACATGCCCTTGTTTCATAGTGCAGCGAGGGCATTCTTATAAAATGAAACTTGCAAAGACTGTCATTAAAATCGCAAGAGCGTCATCCCAGCATCATAAATTTTATACGCAACTAATAAAATGCACATTTACTGCAAACTTTCAGCCGAAAAATCCCAAGATAGCCATGAAGATGCGATGTTTTACTCGGAACGACGCTGAAAAATTTCTTTGTAACCTACAAGCCAGAGTCCGAACAACCCGCCAGGTTTTAGGGGCGGGGCGTGGAAAGCTAGCGTTAATGTGGCGGCCTCGCAAGATCCCGAGATGATCGTAAAAACGTTGTCATCCAAAATCCGTAAAGGATTTGCTCAGGGCGTCTCTAGAGGCCATCAGCAGTGCGTGACGGTCATACAGAGAACCGAATGCAGCTTACTGGAACATGATAAAATGGATTCCTAATTTTGTCCACTCTACCAAAGCCACAATAATGTATATGACATTGCGTAGAAGCCGAGTATTTTACGCACGTACCGAAAACAAAGCAAGCTGAAAGTTGTTTACTTCATGCATAATATAACTTATATTGAAATGATTTGAAAGAATGTATTTATTGCACGAACTCCGTTATCTACTTGGTGAAGATGACTTACCCAAGTGATATTTCCTCACAGGACCAATGACATGACGAGAATTAACAGCTATTAATAGATAGGTACCTATAGCTTCCCAATCCCGTGCCTTTTTTATCATGTGTAGTTAATAAAACCCCTGGATTCACCAATAGTTGCCGGCCTGCGTTATTCATATTCATTATTTCTAAGGTTCTTTGAAATTTTTCGAGTAATTTTTGAGAGTGTGTGATCTATTCGGACGGGTGGTCATGTAATGCAATAAATATTCATTTATTATTATTATTATTGCTTATTATTATTATTCTTAATATTATATTTAATATTTAATATTATTATTTTAACATTTAGTATGTATTTATTCACAGGAGTGAATAGCAAACGAGCACTGGTTCTTGAACCAGGTTTCGCAAGCAATTCTCCCAGTGACTGTACCCTGGCTAACTGCCGGTCGCTTCGTAGGATGATTCGAACTGTGTGCGCTGTGTCTGGATTTGTGGTCGCAGCACAGGAGTGCAACCAAGACGAGATGTAGATCTGGGATGTACGTTCCAGCCACTATGTGCAATCCCGTAATAGGTTGGAACGTACGCAGTTACATAACTTCATCCCAACCATGCTATATGTCGTTCAATTGCTCACTGCAGTAGCTGAATGGAGACGTGCACGAATTTACACTGCAGGGAATACATTCAAGCTGTGCTAATTCAGAACGAGCCATAATTAGCCAGTTATACCTCTAGAACCGATTAACTAACGTATGTTTAATTATTCGTAGCCTCACAGCAACAATAATTAAACAGTGGCACTTACTTCTGATAGTCTACCGTCGGTATATTTGTACAACAGTCAATCATACTAGGCAACGAAAGATAGTTGCTCCAGTACTTTCAATGGTTCAGAACGTCTAGTGGTTCGGATCGGTACTAGGTACTCGACTCCTTCCTATCAATCGGCTTGGCAATTGCAGGGCGCTTTGTTACATCATCATGCATACATACATTTCTAGAACTTTCGAAAGTCATTATCAAAGGTGTTTTTATAAAGACCGTACTTTTGAGCTTGCTCCAGTATTATTATTTATAGAGGTAACAACTTCCGCAGAGGAGTTCAGGTCATGTGCCTGCTGTTTTGTTCTGGAATTCAGATTGCACTTTGAGTGTAAATACGTAAAATTCTGTGAATATTTGTGAAAACCGTAAACTCGCATCGGTGCACGTTTCACACACACAAACGATGCGCATTCCCATCCATTCGATTTTACGCGTTTGCAGTTGCAAGATATAAACCGGGATTAACCGCTTTGTGGCCGTAAACACGTGCTTAAAATGCTACATCTTCTTTTAAATGCCGCATCACCTCTATTTTTATGTCGCACGGGGCAATGGCGTTGTTCTCTTTTTCTGACTCTCGAATCAGTCCAATATTTCGCGCAATAAAGACTGACTGGAGCGTATTTCAAATAAAACCGTTACGGTACTACAGATACAGGGTATAATTTCGAACGGAAAGCGATAAGAGTTTGAATTTTTGTCCACTTTGGCTGAAATGCTCTACTCGTAAAACCGCCTGTGTGTCAGCTATATTCGCAATGCTGATGCATACCGCGTATTCCACGTTCGTTTGTCTTTCTCTCTCGCGCCCCTTTATTGTCGCGTTGGCAAGGGATACAATTATAGAACCAAATGCTACACATGGTCACATTTAGAGTGATCCACCGATAAAAGTGATTATGAGACCCGAATGACGTTTAATTTAATATCCCTTAAAAGTACTGGTCAGATGAGTTGTGCTGCATAGGCAGGTTGGATTAACTCGTTCAATGGACGCGCGGATTTAAAGCGTTTAACTGCAATTTTAGTTAAAATTGAATACCATCAATTCATGATCTGCAATATATTCACAATGCGGTTTGACAAAACTGTGTAATACCATTCATCTCTTTCGCATATGAATTTGGGTATTAAAAATTACGAACATGGATAGATATTTCAAATTAAGGATTAATGCAAAACCAATGAGATATCTAAATAAAGCAAAAAAATCCAGGAAACTGGTATATACTAAAAGGAATAAGGAGGAAGCTTCACTTGAGTAGACGCACCGTCAAAATAGCGACTAAAAACGCACTAGCACCTCAATCACCTCAATTTACAAATTCAATGCTCTTTAAACTGTCAAAATGTAAAAAATGTAAAATTAAAATTTTTCGCCTCAAGACTGATGTCGTCTGCTCAAGTAAATGTGGTTACCAGTTTTTCTGATGGTGCATTTCCTATTTTAGAAGACTTTTCTACCGATACCCACTGGTAGGTGTTGCAACGAATTTTCCCTCGTGCGTCCTGGGACACACTGTATACCTATTTAATTCGGATCGTTAGCTTATTAACGATTGAAATGTTGCATCTAGATCGGTCGGATGGGAAACTTATTCGTCGATATATGCCTTTCGCCTCGAGTGGAAGAAGGACTGGGTTCTCTATTACTATAGGGAAGAAATTATAAAACGGAAACAAAATATGATTCTATTGATTTAACTTTTTACATTCAACGCGTAAAACGGTATTATACAAAATATTTACAGAAAAATAAAATTAAGCTTCTTGCGGTAAAATCTAGTCGGTAATTATTTACGTGAGAGAATAGCAAACGAGCACTGGGTCTTGAACCAGGTTTCGCAGGCAATTGTCGCGGTGACAGCTCAACAGCCGGTCGTCCCGTAGGATGACTTAACTTGTGTTCTCAGTGTCTGGATTTGTCAGCGCCGCACGGATGTGCAATCCAGACGGGATATAGATCTGGGATGTACGTTCCAGCCACTAGCGGCAATCCCTTAATAGGATGGCATTTAATTAGCACGTACGCAGTTGTACAACAACGCAGTTGTACAACAACGGCTCTGCAACTCAACCGTGCGTGATATTCAATCGTTCACAGCAGTAGCTGAATGGAAGCGTGCGAATTTTCACGGCACCGAATACATTCAAGCAGTGCGAATTCTTGAATTGAGCATCTACGGCATCCGTTGCGTTTCAGAACAAGCCTTAATTGGCCTGTTATACCTCTACAACGGATTAATTAACGTACGTTTAATTATTGGCAGCCTCACAGCAACAATAATTAAACACCGGCACTTACTTCTGGTAGTCTATCGTCGGTATATTTGTATAACAGTAAATCACACCGCGTAACGAAAGACAGATAGTAGCTTTATAGATCCCAAATTAATGGTACAGGACTAGCTTTTCCCAATGTATCAATTCTCAATGACAGCTAGGTACAATGACAACTAGGTAGGTCAATAATTAAACGTATGAAACGAAATTTGTTTTACTAGTCAGGAGCGGGATCTAAAGTCCCAACGTTCAACCGAGAGCAAGAAATGGTTTGGGTCGCGTGGCATGTTTCCACCAATCAGATAACTCCATGCAACCTACGTCAGCTTAATACAGGAAGAGCTATCCTTAACTGATATGCTTCGTACTAGCATACGTTTGGCATCCTAATTTCGCCATCCCAGCAGATTTGAGAACATATTTATGTTTTCCTAATCTGCAATCATGTTGATGTAATTTTCAACTTTTACGAAACTTTCTTGTCAGTTTTTATCGTTATATCCTTGGTTATATATCTTATATCATCTATATTTTCGGCCAAACACGTTTTTCGTTTTGTTTGTACTTCAACACATACCCATTTTGAAGCCAAAAACATTTGGTTCCATAACAAATAATGCAGCTAGAGAACGAAATTTCACAGATGGCTGAATGAGATTAAGTACTCGAAATGACTACGTAAATCAACAAGAAAATATGAAAATGAACAAAGAATATTAGCAAAGTGAAAGTAAGTGAAAGTAAGGTCCCAGCTTTCAAAACCCAAAGGCACTAGATTCGTGGAGCACAAATTTATCTTTTTCCAACAAAAAATTAAGTCCTGATAAAAGCCAGTGTTTCGCTTGTTGTCATACTTGTAATTATGTTAAGGCCGCGTTTATCTCACCTCTGGCAGTTCCTCGAGGCACTCGGAGAGCCGTCGTGTGTGTGATCAGCCTCGTCGCGCGCTTGGCAGCGCTCTGGGTTTTCCGTGATTGCGAAAGATTTTATCTTCTCCAAATGTACATGTATTACATAAAAGCGGGATCTTTCTAATTTAGATATCTGCTGGCATGACGTCTGCTTAAATGGCACAAGAAAATCCTAGCGGAACTCGAGATTAAATTTTCAAAGTTCCGAGCCACTGCAGTCTACAGGGCGTATTTCAGATTCAAATGAAACAGTTTATTTTATCTGGATGGCAGGCCCTATCGCAACTGTCGTCCGCGCTGAACTCGCGTCAAGCCAGACATAAATACATATCGCATTCACTAAGAAATCTTTACGTCGAGTTTTAGACACTTATGTGTAGTTGCCTATCTCTGTGCGTTCTTATCACTATACTAAAGTTAACAAGAACCTCTTAACTCACCTCTACCGTTGCAGCTGCATTCGGGTATTTTCTTCATGGCATTGGCGTGCGCGCGTGCGGTATCGCTGTCACGCCACGACGTCTTGTATACAAAGTTTACGGAAGACTGTCAGTTTTTACATTAGAAAAGAAGATGCTGAAGGACTGGATTTCACCAGGAGTTGCGCTCGTCGGAGTATTCATTTCAAAATAATGCGTGTTTGCTTTTGTTCTTTATATCGAATAGGGTAAAACACATGTCCGTCGCTCCGTTTCTAAAAATACCGAGTGTCAATAGCAGCAGGCGGATTATACGTTCGTGCTGCTGTTTGTCAATGTGACGGTATCTGCAACTTGAGCACAACATATTACACGCCAACTGATTCGATTATTCGAAAATCAGAGCTTTCAGACGCCTTTCAGGATCGATAAAGCCTGAATGAAAACACGAAAGAAATGCGCCTATAAATTGCTTATTATTTTGGAGAAGAACTTCGAGAAGCCTTGCCTCTTACATATTTATAATCAACTAAAATTTATTGGAAAATAAGAAGTTAAAACGCGAATTTTAATAAGTGGGAAATATGGATGATCCTTATTTGTCGCTGCATATTCCGGATGTAAAACTTCGGAAAATGTGATTCAGGCTGAAACTTAAAAAATGAGGGATGATAAAATCGTAAATCAACGTTACAAGCAAATACGTCCATATTGTTAGATGGCTAAAAGGCAATTTGGAGGATTGTTTTTTTTTGCCAAGAAAGAAGCTCTTGTGGTCATGGAAATAGGCATGAGTGTAGCTGTGCGAGAGATGATATGCGGCATGCGGTAGTTTAGTGGTCAGAACACCTGCCCGGAAAGTGGGAAACCTGGGTTCGAGTCTCAGTTGCGTACAGTCATATTTTTCGTCAGTTTTTAATTAAACATGTTCAACTTATGGCGAGTAGATATACGAGTAAATAAGCTGGAAATTATACATAATATTTCTTGCGGCTGAAAATTTTATGTCCGAAATTCTGGAAGATAGCTTGCAGGTGGTTTAGTAACTAGAAAATAAAACTAAACTGTAAAAGGTTTGCGGAATTTATACAACCTTCTATAGATAGGACTGTTTTTCTGTTGCTTCCTTAAATACAGCAATTGGTTGCTTTCAAAAACAGGTATCTACCCACTAAACGCCAGTGATTTTGAATAGCGACAGTCATGGACCATCTGTAACACTTCAAAGAATACAAACACGACGGTTGCCTCACATCGAATTTGTATTTACAAAACGATGGCAGGGCAAGCTGTAAGGAAGGATGAGCAGAAAAGCAGAACTGTGATTGTAAAAATGTATATAAAAACGAAAAAGCTTTGTAACTCACTCCTCACTAAGAGAAACGTTCAAGATAAGACAGTCAAAACAAGGAAAATATGTAACAAAAGAACTGCAAACTAAGAGAAAAGAGGAGGTTGTTTTCAAGCAAATGCATCAGAGTTCAATTCCAGAGAAAAATTCATCAGTGAATACCAAGTACTGAAACCCAAAATGTGAGGATCAAGCGTTCCTATTGCAAGCAGTGGCTGTGGCATGGCATAGCTACCTATAATATTATGGAACATACGTTCAAAACTGGCAAAATTTCGTTGAAATTCACTATTTATGTACAGAGAGGCTTCCAGAGACCGCCTGGGAGAGCGTTCTTATTTAAGAAAGTTGCTAAGTCCCCACCCCACTTCTTCTCTTCCTTGTCAGCCTTAAACGCATTCACTCCTGGGTGTTCGGCAACCCCCTTAAGGGGGTGTATAAGCTGCCACCGCGGCGTATTGAATAGGTTCACGGTTTTGAATACCGACCATCTATCCAAACGTAGACCGCGATTGGAGCTGCTTAGCTCTCATAAGCGAAAGGCTACTGATGTACTAGCGGAGGTATGCTACTTCCTACTCCACAATAGGATAAAATGTCGAGGACGAATTCGAAATTTTTAACATTTCCCACTTTTCAAAGGATCTGCGAGTGTACGATAAGCGTAAGTTTAAAATTATGTCATCGGCCGACGGTTCGACATTTCCGCTTTATATTCTGGGAGCCAATTTTTGTCGCCGTCTGTGCAAGTGGACAAACTTGTTGAGAACCGCTAATTTCAATCAGTTTTACCTATGTAGGTATAAAATTATTACTTTTATATTTAGTTAGGTGATCGACTTACGGATTTCAACAAAATTTGACAGAAAATTACTCATCCACTGACAGTGGCAATTTCAGAGAATATAGTTTGCTGCAAAAAACTGCAGAGTTCCA
The DNA here is from genome assembly GCA_963966045.1 of Xestobium rufovillosum. NCBI lineage: Eukaryota > Metazoa > Arthropoda > Insecta > Coleoptera > Ptinidae > Xestobium > Xestobium rufovillosum. Next base: position 38,379,161 of record OZ014493.1, read on the forward strand.
CGTGCAAGCTGTAAGAAGTCTAACCTATTCAGTGATGCGGGAATCAACCACTAAATGAAGACAAAACGTGAAATTTCTTGCATCTTTTTCAATTACTTATATTAGTTCAAATATCTTTAAACGTATTAACATCAACGTGGGTTCGAAAAGCTTGCCTATAAAAGAATATTTTGTTAACACTAATCGTTAACCTCTCTGTTGTACTTGCATTAATATTATGAGATGCGTAAATATATGAAATCCGCCACTAATTCTGAAATTTTTTCTGCATGATACGCCAATTTATAATCACCCCTTCCAAACACAGCAGAGTTAAAATATTTTTAACAGAATATATTTGACAAAACAGTCAATAATTTTAATCCAACGCGAACCAAGGGCAGATAAAGAGTTTTATGCTTAAAGTAACGCCCCGAAATACCTCCCCGGAGTGTATTTGAAAGTAGGGTAGGAATCGCAACCCTCCACACGACACGATTTTAATTAAATCCTCAGCGCATACAACTCGCTTGTCATGTAAACCTCACGCCAAAATTTAATGTAATATAATTATTACACCATGTATATTAATAGAGTTGAATATTTCTAGACAACCTGTATGAATCTAAAGCGCTAGAGTGTTTTGCAGTTTATCTTTTATTAAAGTTGGTAACGGTGGAAGGGATTGGCTCGAAGCAGAGTAAGCTTCATTTGATATATCCCACGATAAGAAATAAAGGGGCGTTATAAGAAAAATGGTCAACTAAATGGGCCTTTTCATGCGGGAGGTTCACATTATTTTAGTTCCTGTTATGGGGACGGTTTGCTAAAGATAGTTATGTTATGACGGCCATGCAGACAAAATGGAACGTCTGGCCATCTGACCCTTTATTGTGCAGACTACAACGGGTAATGTTCTGAACGTACCTTAAGTGTGAAGCAATTACAATTTTTATTTTCAGAAGCGCTTAAAATAAATGGCACCTACTATGTCGCTCATTAAAAACGTTTAGTGTTAATGGCAGAAGTTTTATAACCTTTAGGACATCACAGCGCTTATTAAATTTGCTGATTTGTTGCAATGTAAACATTTGTGTTTATCGCAATAGGGTGATGATGAAGGATTTGAAACACAATGAGGCAACAGCTCTTTTTATTTAGGAATTCTTCGTCGAATTAGATTTAAAAAGAGAAAGAAATAAGATGAAGAGAACCATGACACCGAAAATTTTTCGCTTTGTTTGGCAGTTTTTAAAACGCGATTCGCTCGCTTCGCTTCACTCCGCTTAGCAGTTTTTTCTCTAAAAAATAATGAAATGAGCAGGATTTGATCTAGTGACCATCAGATCATCAGACCGACATACTAGCTGTGCTATTTTACGAGCTTCTGGCCAGTAGCATTCCGGAATTACGAACTTATCCTTCCTTGAAGGATGACGCGGTTAGTTGAGCTACGTCCTTCATGCCATGAAAGAAAAACGTCTCTATGAGTGCACTTTCTTTAGTGCAAAAAGTTATGAATACTATAGTACGCTATACTCACCGTAGTTATGCTAGAAAGTATTATACTCGGTTCAATAGAGAATATTGGACCGGATATTTTTCAGCTTGTGTTCTCCGGCATAATAAAATGAAGCGTTTCATTCAATCCACAATTCTGAGCAAGTTTTATCTAGGTACAGCATAGCAAAATAATTGCTTGTATTCTAATTAAAATTCAAAAATAAAGCTCGTAGAAAAGTAATGCCGAATCTCTGTCTAAGTTTTACCTATACCTGAAATAATAAACCGATGCATAAAAGAACAGGAGAGTAGTTCCTGTAGAAACGTGGATCCTCGGTAGCGTCGAGAATGTTTATTTTACATATGTTATGGTATTTTATGATACCCTGGGTCGCAATGGCAGAGAAGGTTAGTCCGACCGTAAAAAAATACTGTTGTAAGCGATGGTGGTTGCTGCAAAACAGCACGGATAGTAGAGTTCTGATAGATCTAATAAAACTTTATTGCTCTTCCATTGCTCTCTGCTTCCAGATGGATAAGTTTATATCTAAACTGATAATATGCCAAGGCCAATTACACATCCATAATACAGAAAACGTGGCGAGAGAGAATTTAGGGCACAGACTGGAAGGAAACGGGGTAGAGTTATTCGTTTTATATGTATACATACGTAGACAGGTGAGATTCCAGAAGATTATAGACGGACCATCATAGTCGCTTTGCCAAAAAGGAACGGCGCGGATAGGTGTTACAACGATTACTTGTCTTTTTCTGGGACGCCAAATTTTACAATGACGTATCCTAGTCCTTAACGGTGCTTCTGGATTCGGTTCCTAAATATGCAGCTGTATCCCTCTGTATCACTTATTGGGATACGCTGTATATTTAGGCGGGTCGGGTCGTTCTCTTATGAACGATTTCTGGAGTTGTATTTACGGTCAGGTCGGTGAAAGACTTAGTCGTTCATCACCCTTAAACTTTTAGTCGCAGAATGGTTGGGTTTTATTACTATTGCTAAACGTTGAATAACAAGACATAAACAAAATAAAGCGGTGCTCTACTAAGTTAACTATGTACATCAAATGAATTGAATTGGTAAAATGAGAGATATATATATATATACAAAAATACGAGATATTTACATTGAAATAAAACGCGGTTCTCGCGAAGTATCCTGATAGTACGCTTGCGGCCGGTCGTTCGATCAAAATTGAACTTTTGCGGTGTTTCGGAGTCTTCGTGGGAGCTCTGAACGGGGCCGACTTTGAGACGGGTTTCGGTGGGCGATTGTCGTCGCAGCACTCGAGTCCAATCACCTGGGGAAACAACCGCTAGCTTATCCGTCGCAAATAAGTAAAATTAATGTCGTGCCTTAAGATTTCACCAAAAGCCGCCCGTTACTAAGATGCGATCAAATTCTGCCGGTATTTCGTCCCATTACAGGCACAAGTGCCACACAGGATTGCCAGAACGATCTAATCTTCACAGAAAGACACTTTCAATTCCCCAATATGAACATCTCTACTTATTTGCTATCAACAAGGTAGGCCAGCCAAGTTATGACTGGTTAGTGTTTAATTGTGGGTGTTTTCCAATAACCGCAAGTAAACACCAGGTCTTTATTCAACAGTTTCTTACTCAAAATTTACAGGACGGTTGCTATCAGTCGATCACACGGCGAAGTCTGAACGGTTGATCAAGAATTACTAGGTCGGATGTCGGCGGCCAGCATCATTTCGGATGCTGGGAGCACTGGTTCCAGCTGATGGACGGACGACCAAGTACTGCCTTCTGCCTTCTGGAGCATCAACTTTTATAAGCTGGGAGGGGGGCTTCGACGGCGGTTAATTTCGAGTTTTCCTATGTTAGCTTAGTGTCGTGTGCAGAGATTCATCTCGCATTCTTGATATTTCGGAAAGGTGGGCGTCAAGATCTTCTACGTCAGTTTAGGGCCGCGTGCAGAGATTCGTTCGGGAATTCCTATTCTCTCGCGTGACGTCGGTCGCATCTGGGACTTGCTCATCTCTTTCATCGGTGCATGCGTAGACGGACGGACTTATTTAGTATTTCCTTCTCTGTTGGTTTGCTGGTTACGGTTTCGTCAAACAATTACGGAATGCCACTCTAAGTTTGTTAGAGATTTTAGGCATTACTTCTGTGCATTGTTACAGTGTGAAATTTTAGAAAGATCAGTTTAATTTCCCACGCGTGAAAAACTAGAATTGGGCAAAGAAGGATGGAGAATCGAGGACACCTTCTGGGACACGAAGGAATAGTTCGCGACATACTAGTAGGAGAATAGGAATAAAAAGAGGTAGGGGAAGGCTCGGATCAGATTGCTGATCTCAAATAGTTAGGGATGAAGGATGTTCTGCATTTAGGGAAATGCGTAGGACAGGAAAGGATGGAGATGCTCATCCAACCAGTCTTCGGACTGAGAACTTGATGATAATGAGCATTGTTTTATGTCATTCTAGGCTTACGATTTTGTTTGGGTTAGATTGACAGGATGGTGGTACAGCACTGATGAGTTCCACATGGGGTAGGTAGTTTTCGAAATCGTTCATTAATATTTAATAAAAATATATTTCCGATTCGCAGTTCCATTACGTGTAAAATAAACAAACCAAAAAAGTATAGTGTAAAGTCCTCATAAAGTCTGTAAATACATATTTCATCAATCTGTTATCTCAGTGTTGGAACGTTGCACGGACTTGCAATGAAAGTGTTGGCGCGAAGAGGGGAACCTGCCAAAGTTTTTAAGTGACCTTCCATAATTTAGCAGACATTCAGTTCTTTCAAATTAATTATTCACTGGTCCCACATTAAACTGGCATATTCCGCCCCCAGCAAGTCACTTAGTACCGTAATCTGTAGGGTCTTTCAATTTAGTAGGGCGCGAACCTTCCTCCGTCTGCCGCACAATTAATCCTAGATCGCGCAGTATAAAAGGGATAACTTCATAATGACATGCAAAAGTGGATTCCGTTATAGAGGATCGCGTGGATGTCCGTGTGAATCAACCTTTCCCAGATACGTGAAGTGTCGGTCTCACCAGAACTTAGCAGGTCTCCTAAGAGTGAACGCGAGCTTAGCCTCACGTCTCGGGGGATCCCCTACAAACTTAAAGGCCATTGTGGTTATTGTTCGCGCATTTTGCTGCATAAACTCCACGTTTCCGAATGTTTCAGAGGCTTATACGCCACTCTGGAACTGAAAATGGGAAATAAATACTTTTCAGAACTATTTCCCTTCGGTTGAAATCGCTCTCACTGCTCACTTAAGGACTTTAAAACTCTCATTATCTACGGCAGTTTCTGTTATTGGGTCGCAGAAATGCAAAGCACAGTCCGCATCTAAAACTCCTGATTAAAGATATTTGCGTGAAGATGGAGAGAAAATAAACAGAAATTTTTATTTTTGCAATTTTGATTGAAAATCGATTAATGGTGAAAGAAGAAGCAAAAGCTGGTAAAGAAACAAATTCTATTATCTATTTCATACTTTAAAAATGGGACCCCATGTCGACATCGCTATGTATTTAAAAAATGGCAAGGGTATAAGCCGAATCAACACAAGTGGAAACGTTTATAACGAAAACAACCAGTGCAAGGCTCATGCTGACCATGTCGCACCGTTAACGGGAAGTCAAAAAGAACTAAATATTGTAAAGAAGCGTTTCAGTAGCGAAGCACAGAAAAAAATGGTCTTAAAGAACAACCAAAAAAATTCGACACGTATGGAAGTGGGAAGAACTATAAAAGAGTCAGATGATGAAAAAAGCATAGAAGTCAGAATACAACAAAATCAGGAAATTGAAATTGAAGAAGTAACCAGCTGTGTACACCTTGGAAGTTTAATCTATATCTATAAAACACAAAAAATGTTTCTACCTATGTCCGTTATAGACTCCGAAACGGCTGGACCGATATTGATGAAATTTTCAGGAAATCTTCAGATTAGCCCAGCGGGTGATCCTGTGAAGTTTGGTAGCGATCGGATCAACAGATTTTGTTTTCTTGGTTTTGTGAGAAGCCGGGGCTTGATATGACACATATCAACTGTCAGATTTGACAAATAAAATTCAGACCGTCAGAAAGTATTAAATAAATTTTATTTGTCAAATCTGACAGTTGATATGTGTCATATCAAGCCCCGGCTTCGCACAAAACAAAAAAAAATTCTGTTGATCCGATCGCTACCAAACTTCACAGGAACACTTGCTGGGCTAATCTGAAGATTGACGTACAGTAGGTGCCGCGCGTGTCGTACCGGGACCGGGCAGCTAATAATTTATTAAAGTGACAATTGACAGCAAACGTCAAACGGAATATGTCATTCGCAGTTTATCAAGTTTCAAACGATTTTACCACAATTATTTCTTCTAAGGCAGCAACGCGTCGGGTACCAGCTATTACTTATATATTACTAGTGGGCCCGGCAGACGTTGCCCTGTCCGATTGCAGCGCCACCTACCGGGTCCAATTGTGAATGTAAACCATCCAGGGACCCACTCAAACACACAAAAAATTTCATCAAAATCGGTCCAGCCGTTTAGGAGGACTTCAGTGACATACACACGTACAGAAGAATTATAAAAAATATTACATTATTTTTAATTAAGGGTAGTCTTGACCTGATATAATTAGGCAACCGATCCGAAATTTATTTGTTTGCATAATATGTTTGATAAAAAATACCTTTCATTAGGAAAATAGATGGGTGAAGGTCGGGTCAGGTACTAACGATAGGAACGACATATTTGGTTGAACATAAACGTAATCAGAAAGATGTTTCACATTGAATAAACGATTTGGATAATGAATCAAAAGTTCAATACCAAAAGTAATTTTAGGTAGGACAACGTCTGCCGGGCCCGCTAGTAAGTGATAATTGTGATGAACGCAAGCAAATAAACGTTAGAAAATTAAGATGGAAAAGAAGTGCAGGAAGCTTGGATGCGATCCTAAGGCTGAATCAGTTGCCACGGTGTACAAAAGTAGGAATCCACACAACCGATGTAAGACCTGATAGGTACTAGAAGAAGAGGAAGGCCGAAGAGGAAGTGGATGTATGTAATGGAGCAGGTTGTAAAGAAGGTGGAAGTGCAAAATTGGACTAAGTAGGGACTTCTAGTTCAGGTACGTTGCGGTCCATTACTCCACAAATCAAAAGAACAGCACATTCCAGTCTTGCAGATTCCTGGGAGTAAGGAAATGATGGTCCCCTAAGTTTTCGGGTGCTTGAGAATGGCTTACTACTTATAGAATGATAATTACAGTTGGATAAATTTGAACCTACCTGTTCGTATATTTTGTGGAATGATAATATACCTACATATATACTACTAGGAAACATGATCCTTAACGGCAACCATGGTAGAAAAACTCAGAACGGAAAAGACCGTTGAAAAAATTATTACTGGAATGGTGAAGATGTCGTATGCCGCATAGCGTCACTGATGGTATAACGAACATTTAAGATCATTTCGTTTGAAGAATGATCATTCAAGTTTTGCTAATCATTTCTTTGATAACAATCATCAATTCCCTCCTCCGGAGAATACTAAATTATTGTTTAATTTTGTAAAGAGTTATCAATTGGATATATTAGAGTCTATAGAAATTTATAAACATAAAAATGATAAAAATTGTAACTTACTTAATGATCAAGTCGATTTAATACAATCTAGTTTATTTCAACTTTTGTAAATTAATTCAAGAATCAATTAGTTTATTTGCCCCCCCCCCCCATATAAACCATGGACTTTCGAGGTTATTTGGCAATATGGGATTTTTTCTTTTTGTTTTGTTATTGATATTATCATCATCAATATTATTGTTATTATGATTGATTCTTGAATTAATTATTTAACCACAGTCTCTACATCTTAATCCTTGAGTCTTTTTTTTTTTTTTTTTTTTTTCTTGCTATTATTGACTTATTTCTCTCTTTTTTAGTTTATTACAATATGTACTAGCAGTTGGCAGTTGTCAAGACAGAACACATAGACTTGACCACAATTTATTACAAGATTAGCAGTTGGCAGTTGTCAAGATTCCATAGATATTTTATTTATTTAGTTTTTTCTGTTCTGATATTTCACTTGAAGGTTTTTTCAAATGAATTTATTGTTTTCTTCCTATATGGTTTTCTTTAAATTCATTGTTTTTTCCCTTTAAGCTACGAGGTATTCGATTTTCCTTTGTGTTTTTCTTATACCCCGTAGGTAAATACTGAAATTCAGTTATCTAGTTATCTTATTTCATGGATATCATTATAATTTGTCAATTTTAGTTTCCTTGTCAACTGTCATAATAATTTGTTTACAATTTTTCTTAAACATTTCTGATGATGGGATCGTTTGTAGATCTTGAAACCGGTTAAATAAAATAATTTTGTTATACTTATTGGTAGTACGCGAAGTAATTTTTTTTTATTTAATTAACAACAAAAGCAACTGAACGGTCTTCAAATGGAGACCGAGAACGGGAAGAAAGGATGGTGGAGAACTGAAACTGAAGCTGGTTCCGTTGGAATTCCAACTTGCATGTCTCGATTACACTATAGAGGATGAAACTTTAAATGAAACAAATTCTTTAAAATATTCAGGATTAATTTTTCCAGAAAACTCTTGAAGCACGTCTATTTTATTTGTTAAAAAATGAACTTCATACCGAAAAGTACGAAAGAAATTCTTTATATTATGGATAACTGGTTGCTCGAATTAAAAGAAATTTGGTGTCGGAAGACAACATATTATGAAAAACCCATTATTATAACGGCAGTGTTGTTATGTCTACGTTTTTTCTCTACTGATTTAAAGTTATTTATTTTAAATGGTGTAACGGTGAATTTTTACACTAAAACATTTTTCGGATTTTAATACTTATTTTATTTAAATTCATATAAGATTATGGTACTTACAACGTGCTAGGAATGTTTGTTATGCTATCTCTAACTTATTTATTCTATTTAATGATTAGTTTCTCTCCTTAGCTGCTATCCCAGTTGCCTTTCGCAGATGCCTCCGTCCCAGCCCTCGGTCATATCTTCTTAGGTCACTGTAGATTTTGTTTCACTTCTAGAATTAGTTACCTTTATTAGTTTATCAGGTTGAATGGGTTTTGTTGTGATTTACCTTTTGTATTACCCTGTTTTCTTGTATCTTTGTCACCTAGCTGGATTCTGGATATTGCCTGTATCTGGTGGTTGTTTATTTTGTTCTCGTCATTATTTGATATTTACCCTCTTTCTGATCAATTCTGTGCGCCTTATTGTTCATTTTTCGGACTTTTGTATTGCATTTAGTTTACGAAATCGTTGAGGTAATCTGTCAGACTTTAGGACACCTTTTGGGGTTATGTTTTGATTTTGCGATTTCCCCAGATGTCATGTTTGAAAGTCACCTTCGTTGTATGCTTTTCAGTAGCTCAGTGGTGTACTCATCTATTTCAACTTTCTAAATTGATGCTTTCATTTCTTTATGTCCTTTATTCTCTTTTCTTTCAACTCGAGAGGTTTGGTTAAGGTTTCTATCATCCTTATTATGTTTCTGCTCGGGGTTGCAAGTCTTCAGAGCGTTTCTTTCCGTCTATTTGTTATTCTGCACCCGGTGACGCCTATGCTTTTTGATGTTGATTTAGGGAGTTTGGATTTGGATTTTCATAGGTTGATCGCCGCGTATTCTTCACGTGCGCGTTTTTTTCAAAATTTGCAGTTTCCGCTAGCCATTCTCACTTCTAGTCTGACTTCGATTGTATTTGGTTTTGTGTGATCCGGAGAGTTTTTGAAGATATTTTTCATAGCCAAGAAATTGGGATTTTCTCCGGTCATATTCCAGACGTTGCTTCAGCCTGGTTTTGCTTTGTAGGAAGCGTCGTCTACTCCCGTTTTGGGGATTTTGGACCGTTTTGCCGTCGATTTTAGTTGAAAGTTTGTTGGAAAAAAACCCTCTCGAGGTGAGCACGTGTTTCTTTCTTTTACTTTTTCTTTCCTTCATTTGTTTAATTCTTATTATTAGTATTGTGTTGCCTTCTTCATTTCTCTTTTCCTTTATTCTAATTTTTGTCCTTACGACATTTTAGGGTTTTTTTTTTGGGGGAACGCTTTTTTGGTACCTACGTCGTTTTTTTGGTACAGCATTTTGGACCACGTGCTTTTGGACATTTTCTGAGTAGCCCGTCCATCTGTAAAATCGACCCTTGTTACCAGGGCGTTGAGAGTCGCAAGTTACCCGGCGGCCCAGCTGACCATCGATCATCTCTGTAAGGTCAGATAGTTTTTGTCCCCAGTCCGTTTGGAACACCGTGTCCAGCGGCTGGCTTGTAAGTTGCGCCCGGCACAGCTTTTTGTGCCAATTTTGTGTTCGTTTTTTTGTGATTTCGCGTCGTCCGTCCGATCGAACTTTCGTCTCCGTTCGGCTAGTTCTAAGTAGATGCCTGGCCACGGCTTGTTGTGGTCACCCTGTTTGTTCTTTTGGACTTTTGTAAAATTTATTCATTTATTAACTTTGTTTCTTTTGCTCATGTAGTTAAGTAGTTTATTTTTGTTTAACACTCATTTAGTCAGTACTTCAATAATTTTGCTTAGTTTTAAATTTCATTTTGATTAATAGTAATATGTATCTATTTTTTTGGTCAAGATTTAGTAACAGTCGATACTCCCGTTTGCGTCTAATTGCGTTGTTGTTAGCGTGCGTGTGATTGACCCGTCGGTGCGCTGCGCGTGCGGAGCTCCATTCGTGTAGTGTATTTACCGCGTCATCCGCGCCTATTTTTGATTTTCCCTTTTTTAGCGCAACGTTAGTACCGGGTGTCTAAATTTCACCCAGGTTTATGTTCATTGGTTTTTTTTTATAATTATATATATTCATTGATAATTAATTTGTTGATATCATTGGTGCTTTTTGGTATTGCTATTATATATATATTGTCAGATATCGCCATATCTGGTTTACATACCTATTTTGTTTTTTTATTATACATATATGATATACTATTTGACTACGTTTTTTTCTTTTGTTACTGTTTGCCCTATTGTGTACCAGCGGCTTTTAGGAGTTGTAGTCGTTGTGTGTTGGCTACAGAGGATCAGCCAACAACTCCTTGGCGCCCTTTTCCTGTTTTTAGCCCACCCCATCTTCGGCTTCGAGCATAGCTGCGGCAGGATCCTCCATTGTGGCGTTAGTCTTTTAGGTTACGTTACAATGAACCGCTATCTAAGTTATAAAAAGGAAATTTGATGGGTCTATTTTAGACACCAACAAGATATACGATAAAATGTATTTTCAAAGATGATCCGGAACTTTTTGTTGCACATTTCTATCTTGACAGAAAATACTAACCACTCTTAAAAAAACGAAACGTCCAATTCTTATTTTACTATGTAATCCTGATACTTACTCATGGATTATATCCCGAGACCTGGAAGTTTTATCGGGTAAAATTTGCAAAGGTAGCTTTTTGCAAAATTTTGCTTGGAAAATGGTTGAGACTAAAAAATTCGACGATACAATTTTTGTACCATTGTCTGGTACTATGTTTGTTCCAGAATCGGTTGAAAGTTAAAAATAATCTTCTTGGAGTTACGGTTTTGGTTCTTTTAGCGAGTAGTTTTTATATTAAACGCATAATCTTTCATAATGTTCGGAAGATTTTCAATTGATGTTCTTTTATTTAAAACGTACCCCTTTTCTTCTTAAAATGAAGGGAACTGATTCGAAATTACTGTAGGATATCAATACTTACAATCCACCCAATAAAATTAAAATAAAACGCCTACTAGACCGAAATTAAAGCAACAAATTGGCCGATTAGGATTCATCGTGTAAAAATACCGAAGTGTCAAAAACTTATTTCAGAGCGCTATCATGGAAGCGAAAATTCGGTATAGATTATATCATGAAGTGATTGACAGAAGCTAAAGCCTTAGTCTTTGGCGGACTATATCGACAGGATGCCGGGCAAGGTTATAGGGAGTTATACCGGCACCCTCATATATAATATATATGGCTTAGGAGGATCAATCTTCGTTGTATCGACAGCGGTAATCGTTTCCAAAACTTTCACGGATACTTCTAAGTACAATCTCAGAAAATACGTTTGAGTCCCGCATAAACAAAGTAATGATCGTTATGAGTTTATTTAGGAATGCGTTTTATAATTTTCGTATTCTTCAAAATTAAGATGAAATCACAAAAACAATAAATGTTTAATCAATAAGTGCTTCACCAGCAAAATTAAGACTTTATCTTCAACAATATAAAATCGAATAAGACTACTATTCATTTGTAATGTTCAATATACCTAGACGAGGTCTACTGTGTAAATTATGGACTGCATTTCATAAAAACAGAGAAAGCAAAAATCAATGATTTCAGTTATTTTTTTCGTCACAGTTCGTTAGCTGCGGTGAGAACAATCAAGTAAAGTCGCAAAGCCGGCGGTAAATAAAACAAAATTACGACTGCGGTTCAATTCCGTTTGAATCACCAAAATGTTGGTTTCATGTTATATCGGCTTTTTACAATGTTTACTGGAACGTAAATTGCCAATGTTACTCTAATAATCTTACCTTTGATTAAAATATGAATAAAATCCGAGACTTCCGCTCAACTTATTCCGCTCCCATTTAAGAAATAATGACTGAATTAATTAATTTGCAAACATTGACCTACTTCCTAAATGTAACGAGATCCATTGGCGTAACGATATAATATTTTTAAATCGGCGTGAGTAATATTATACAAACAATTAGGAAATTTCTTTTAGAAATGTCGAATGTATCAAACGTGCAAGGAATAAATCAGTCGCTGGTTTCGTCCTTGTGGGGCTCATCAGCGCGGTGCCTCCTTACACACTTGAATCAAGCAACCCATGAGAAGTACTGAACAGTTCGAAAAATTACTCCTACTATTTTCAATTGGACATTCATTTTATATCTTAAAGAGTGACACTGAGATATATTATTTTATTGACTTGCCTACTTAAGTGAAGTACAATTTCTGGTTACGCCACTGATTACAAGCCCCTATAAAGCGTTTAAACTCTTACCTTCTATGTCACAACCTGCAGCGTCGACTTGTTAAGAGAAAAATCGATGAGTTCGTCGTCAGGAACGCCGCACGAGACCTGCAAGAACAAAATATGATTTCATTAGCAATATTACTGAACCATTATCGTAATGGAGGTTTTTAACAAGCCGGCAGTTGTAAGAGCAGTTAAGGTTATGAAATGAAAATGACTCTGCACTTTTTTAATCTTCCCCGAAATCGGGTGATGTGATTAAAATCTACAGGGTAGGTGTAAAGGTGTCATGGAAAGAATTAGTTGGGAGTAATTAAATGAAACGCAATTTAATTTTGTTCTCGTCAGATACGTCCCAGGACAGCACGCACACTTTAATATTAGCAACAATTTTACGATTGCTTCATGACACGTTTTATTATGGCAGCTAGAGACTCGAATTACGGCCCCATTGATATTTATAGTTTGTAGCAAATAAAAGTATTGTTTTATCCTGCCGCACCTGAAAACGTGTTGTACAAAGTAGTGCTGTACGTCAGATCCGGATTGTTTTCAAATCCGGATTAGATCCGGATCTGATCCGGATTTATCAGACTGCGAAATCCGTATCCGGATCGATCCGGATTTAGGTAAGCGATATCCGGATCTCGGATCCGGATCATGGAGCCAAATCTAGGATCCGGATCTTGGAACCGGATCTCGGATCCGGATCTTGGAGCCGGATCTCGGATTTGGAATCCTTTTCGCTGGGCTCGTGCCGTTATTCCCTTATTTGAGTTCCAGCGGGTAGCATCGGCATTAGAAGCTACATCAAAGAACAAAGGAAAGCCGACTTTTTGGTCGGTGGCTGTATCAGCTTTGTGGCGGCATTTTCTATCAATCACATAAATAATAGCGGTGAAATTTTGAGTGCGTTTTTTATTGTTGTTTGCGAATGTTTTGGGAGTTATTTATGAAATAATAACGTCGCGTTTTGTATCAAAATGTAAAAAAATGCTTTATTGCAATATGTACTACCATGAGCCACCCTGGTTCCATTTAAAAAATTCTTATTCCCAAACTTTCGAAATTTTAAATTTAGTTGATGATTTGAATCCCAAATTGACGTTTTTTGTTCAATCATTGCTGACTAGATACAAAATTTAATTTTCAGTTAAAAATTATTTAAGTAAATTTTTTTGTCTAAAGCACACCAAATTTCAAATTAATAAATACAAAAATGTCATAGGGGCGAGCCTGATTTCTTGGTCACCGACATATTGATCGTGTATAGGCCCCTTTAATATATTTAAGGTACATATATTTTTTAAGACAATATTAGGATACAAGTGCATATTTGTTTTTAGAATGAAATTACATTTTTTGTTGCAAATTTTATCTCTCTATTATACCTATTTCCCAATGCACTTTCTATTTTCTTCATTTTTATAAGTAATAACTATACTGTCTTCAGAAAACAACGTAATTTTCAGAACCAGATAGCGAGATCCGGATCTGATACCACGATCAGAATCCAAGATCCGGATTCAAGATCCGGATCCAAGATCCTAATCCCGAGATCCGATATCCGGATCCGGATCTTATAATAAAATCCGGATCCGGATATATCCGGATCCGGTTTTTTTCTAAACGGATCCGGATCCGTCACTAGTACAAAGTCGTGAAGTTTCAGTTGTACTAAATGGTGGAGGTGCCGGATAAGAATATCTTCACATTTTCTCAAACGTTAAGTTTGTTTCAAACTATATGCATATTTTTTATACACACCAGAACTTATATAAATCCGTTGTCATAGCTGTACGAATTTTGTCCTAAGTAGTGTAATTAGATAGTTATAGACACTGTTAGCAGAAAGAACACGCATGAAGCATTGAAAGAACTAAAAGAACCTAACAAAAAATCAGTATGTAAAGCCGACACAAGTACGGAAAGTATAGCTAAAGAAAAAGTTGGCAGAACCATCAAAATAACAAAAGGGCTTCGACAAAGAGATTCAACGTGAACAATCCTATATTAGAAAAAGTAACAAGAAGTGGCAAAATTAAAGAAGAATGAAGGATATGTGAAAATGAATACAGTGTCTGGCATGCTCAGTCGATTTTATAGTTTCATAAAAGAACTGAACAAGGTTATAAGCAGATTGATCTAGAAAGCGAAGAAAGTTGGTAAATAATCTAAATGAAAAAGAGTTATGGGTATGGTGACCATATGTACTTATTTTAATAGGACAGTACTTTCTTTGGAAACGATGTCCTACTGTCCTTAATGGCAGGTAAAGTACGTTAAAATGTACTTTTCTTAATTCAGTAATCAGACAGTCAAATTAAATAATCGCTTTTTGTTTTCCGATGCAGCCTAATAATAAAAATAGTAACTCTTTCACGCCACTGCACGTTCGCTTGTTTGCAGAGCAATCAGGAGTAGGCGCCACGAGTGCCGCATTTTGAATTGCACCTAAATCCTAAGCTTCGATCCAGATCAAGGTCACATTTTGTCATTTGCATATTTTTTGATACCCGACCGCCGGCGTATTAATAATAGTCAGTTGTAAACGCAACCAACAGCGTCTCGTGGTTAGGTAGGTATCATATAGAGTTTGTGGTTTGGTATTCTCGGGGAGGGTGGGGTCGACTCCCGTAGAGGTTGCTTTGTTTTTCTTATGTTTCTACACTACCTTTTTTTCCCAAAAAATGCGTGTGTCTGGTGCCCCGTCAGCTAAGGGGTCTGTTTAAAATGCGTTGTCAGTCTTTTTGGTTCCCAAAGAGAAAGGCGCACGAGCAAATGTGACCTTGAGCTGGATCGAAGCTCAGGATTTAGGTGCACCTCACATTGTGATGGCGCAGCAGCCCTCTCTATGTATTATTATTATTACTAATTATTTCCTATGTCCTTTTTTTTCCTTGAAAAATTATGGTCACCATAGTTATGGGTGAAAGGGAGTTAAATTATTGGGAAGGGAGTATCAAAATAAAAACAAACAGTGAACAAGTTCCTGGTTTTGTGATTCAGTTTGCGGCCCTTGTATTCGACTTGTTTTTGATATAAGGTGGCGAAATCATATATTTTATAAGCTGGAGGAATTGGGTAGGTTGAATATGTAGAATATGATGTGCTCCAGTTTTAAAATCTTGCAAATTTCAGACTCCTTATCTATTAAATTTTAGACCGGATGTTCATAATCTGCAGAGAGTACTTGCTGACAATTCTTCACCATAAAACGCAAATCGTCAACACTCCCCGGTCTTATAATATTGTTAAATGAGTTGCAGAAATCCCTCATCCCAAAACGAAACTTTTCTATTTCAGAAATGATAAAATTATTATTATTGTATTTCTCTGGTTAGTGTGACTATTTTGTTCCTCTCTCTTATTCTACACTCTTCTTTTTCTTTTTCTTTTTCTTTTTCTTTTTCTTTTTCTTTTTCTTTTTCTTTTTCTTTCTCTGTTTCATTTCTTCTTTTGCCGTCTTCACCAGACTTAACCAGAAATATTATTTCAGGCAAACGGATGAATAATCAAATTTAATATGTATTTCTGTTTACTGTTAATAAGTATTCATGAACAATAAGTATAATTGTTAAAATAATATTAAGAGCAGACACAACCGTAAGGAAGAAAGCGTGAGACCAACAAAGCTATAGCTGAAAACAGTGTAACACGAATTTGGACAATTATGATTTAGGCACTGGAGGATAACAGGTAAGGATAGGAACAAATCACGGAGAGGAATAAAACATAAAAAGATCGGTGGTCTTCTTCTTTCTTCTTCTTCTTCATTACTCTACTTTTGGACAAAAACCTCCCATAAAATTCTCCATTTCTTAAGATTTTATGTTCTGTTCTTCCACGCCAGCAGAGTAGCCTTCTTGACATCATCAGCCCATCTCAATTGTGGTCCGCCTCTGTCTCGATTTGCAGTCTATGGTCTACATGCTTTTGTTTCCTTGTTTTCTCGTGGTGTGATCACAGAATCTCCATTTGGCTGAAGCAACGTACTCAACAACGTCTGTGAGCTGTGACTTTGGTCTTCTATTGTATCGCTCAGTTTTATGTTAACTGCCATCATAGTTCCCCTCTGTCGCTTCGCAGTTTTATCTCTATTCGCTTATGTTAGTGTCTTGGTAAATTCTGATTCTTCAGAATAGCAGATGACCCATCGAAAGCTGCCCAACTAAGTCTCCTCACTCTTCTATTGATGTCAGACGTCCTAGTTCGATTCAGAATGTACGTTGGTATTACTGACTCAATTTTCATTAAATTATATATTGTCTATCTGTTATTCCTTCTTCTTTTTCCTCCTTCAGTGCAATGACTTGCAAACTCCATAATTTCTTCTTCTATTTTCTTCTTCCTCTTCTCGCTTACCTTCTTCCTTATCAGTTTGTTCTTCTTTGAAAATTCCACAAAACAACGCTTATTTTACCCTATTATTGTTCTCCTCTCCCTGATCAATTTCCTAGTGCTTTCACTCACCCAACTTGTTTTAGATTTGTTTTTTTGCCTGTTTCAACCATTACTGCTGCGGTTTTGTTATTGATTTCATCTCTGGGTTTCTTCTCCTGATATATTTTTGACCGTAGCTTTGTAGACATTTTATTATATGCAGGTCTCTTCAAAAGAAATAATATATGCAGTACCCCTGCCCCGCACTAAGCTCCATGCAAAGATTTTAAAGTATCAATGCGATGAAAAGGAAAGAAGAAAAATGCTTGTGGTAGCATTAATAATTTTGTTTCTCTTATGCTTGTGAAGGCATAATTGAGTTCATAACCTCACAAACTTGTGGCAGTTTGTAATCCCTAGTTACAATAAATCATCAGCCAGGAAGAAGATAATATACATACTTTTACAACGAAATTCATCACAAACTGGCGTGATTGAAGTATATCCAAAGATGTCATAAACTATTTGAAATTTGTAATTTCCATAAACGAATTATCATCAGACTGGTTGGACGCGTACCTCCATTCTTTCCTACGAATTTCCCTAAAAGCAGAACATCCTACATCCTCAACTATTTGAGAGAAGTATAGTCTAACCTAGGCCTACCCGTACCTCTTTTTGTTCCTATCTCTGACTACTCCAGTGTCACGAACTATTCCTTCGTGGCGCAGAAGGTGTCCTAACAACCTATATCTGATACTCTTTATTGTTTTCCATATCTTTCGCTTTTCTCCAACTCTTTCTAATAAACTTATCTATCCACGGTATCTTCATCACGCATCTGAAGCACCACTTTTCAAACGCTTCAATTCTTTTTCGATCCGCTTCTCTTATTTTCCAAGTTTCGCACCCGTTCAACGCCGTACTCCATACATACGTCTTTAAGAGTCTCTACCGAGTTTCTGCATTAACCGTTACCGAGCATAGCAAATGTTTCTTTTTGTTAAACGCAACTCGACCCTGCGCTATTCTTTGTTTTATAAACGAGTATTGCAAATGAATTCCATTATATACAGACTGACGACTTACGCCACGTCAAGCGATAATCCGTCAACATATTTGTTAAAACGTGCACAAGTTACAAAGTTACACAGTGAAAGAGAATAAAGCCAATAAAATACTGCAAGTAAATAAGTTATTTACCATTTCGAGCGTATACCTAAAAGTTTGTTTTATTCTTCTACACTTGAAAACATACTACACAAAGTTTCAGCTGTAATAAATGGTGAAGGTGCCGGGCAGGAATGCTCCATTTTCCTACAAGTTCAGTTAATACTTTAAACATAACTTTTACACGAACGGCAGTTCATTAAATGTCATATAAATTCCAACTTTCATTTTATAACTGTATGAATTCTACCTTGTAATGATGTACATACACAAATAATTTTACGGTGGAATTAAATGTCAAAATCTGTCGCCCCAAACAGTGCTCGAGGTTTCCTTCTGAGATAACAAATTACTGGAGTGAATTATTGATGCCGAGCATATTAGTGCTGGATATCTATCGAACTGAAGGGGTCGTTCTTTATGTGTAAATCATTGTTCTCCCATAAAAAAAGATTATTCCATCGTTCGTTTTCGAGCATATTTACCATTTTTATCGATGTTTTATTTTTATAACATTTGAGCAGTTATCGTATTATTAGGAATTTAACGCTCCCAATTTATGAAACTGACACATTTATTTATTACGCTGTAAAATATAGACACTTAATAATATCTTCCATTAAAATAAATCGTAAATTGTAACGCGGCGATAAAAAATATATTTCTAGTATTTGATTGTCGGTCGATAAGTATTACTGACGGCCCATCCTCGTAAAACTTTCGCTTAATAAAATGATTTACGAGGGGTTTGCTCCAAAAGTTTCAAATTTATATCGCAATCTGATTCGTGTATTGTCTCCTGTGTTTTGGATAACATTTATTGTATCTATCCGAAATTCTCCCTGGAGTGGAAATAATTTTAACAGTTCCTGCCTTAGTTAGATATACACGAGAAAGGTTGTTATTTATAACACCCTCAAACTTTAACAAATATAACAAATTCATAGTTGTACCAGTTATCGAATCAATCCTAGAATATTACCTATATTACCCTTCTCTGGTATTAAAGATCGACCTTTACTCGCTCCCCGGTAGAAGGCTCTTCGAGTACACTGCGTTCCAAAATTATTTCAGATACACTGCTTTTCTAAATTCCGCGCAGTTCATTGTTTGATAATTTTACTTTAGTAATTCATTTATTGTGTTTCATATTGACCTTCGTATATGTATACATGTATAAGTGTGTATACATTGAACGTTTTAGTAGTTTGAATCGTCTTTTACTCAGTATTTATTATGTAAACTATGCTGCGATAGGTTCGATAAAGAATGTTTGTAGATATTCTAAATTTACCACACTCTGTACAGTCAACAACGTGGAGGCATATACAATAACACGGACGCGTACTTGTAGACTGCAGGTACGACACTCCCAGTGTCTGTAAGATTGTTTGAAGTGGCGGGTTCAAAGACAGCTGAGGGTAAATATCGTTCCATTCTTTAGATACGACAGCGAGGAGCATCGCGGAATCCTCGTGTGTCAATAATTCTAGCAGTTTCCAGTTGTATGCCATCAAAGTTTTCATCTCTATTAGCTTTTGCTCTTGGAAACTATTTAATTGAGACCGTCAGAGCTCTAATCACATTCATTCTGCAGGTGTTCAAACTGCATGAACTTTCGAGACAAATTGTCAAATTACCAGTCATAAGCCATAATTTTACATTAGTCTACTTTGCTTGATACCTGTGCATATCTGTTCTCAAAAGCTTAGCTCGTCTTTGTTCTTTGCATCTAATTAATTTAATTCTGCGTTGTAGAGATTGCTAGGAAAGTGGTAGACATGTGTTCGCGTCCCAGATCCGTTAAGGCACATTTTCTTATTATGTAGAACATTATATTTTACTATTACAGAATTTTTCTAAAATTGTTGAAATATTGGTGGAGGAACAACTGCAACAGTACTTCAATGCTGAGGAACGGCTGACAGGCCAATACCGTGGACCACCCTGTAACTTACTCGTCTTCGTTTACATACCGAAAAATTAAAATTTTGGACGGTAGAAAATGATTTACGAAATTATGACCTTTCTGCGTAACAAAATAACTCTAGATGAAAGTGCGTTTTCAATTGCTTCTATTTCGGTATCCGGGGGAGGAAGTGGAATAAACCGGGTGTCGTTTTCCTGGAAGTAAGCTGTTCACCTAAGGGTGAGTTCTGTTGACTTCGAGCTCACTAAGAGCATTAGAAATTTGTTTTGATACGCATCAAATATAGTGTTGCTGAAAAATTTGTCCGTGTTTTGTAACTTTAATTTGATTTTTAAGATCTACCTACACAGAATACCTATTTATTTATACCGTGTGACAAACTTCCATGTGTACATGGGGAAATAACATGGGCAATTACATTTTTGGGGATTCCTGCTCCCCATGTGTAGTTACAGTGGCGGTAAAGGTAGCAATCGAAAGATTATTTTTTTCTGCGTATGGGCATATCAAAAACTCTACAACTTTCCAATTTATTAAAGCATGAAAAGCAAAAATTACATTAATAATTTTCTAACTAAAACACAGAAATTTATCAGATTATCCATGACAACTTAATTTATTCTAATCACGGACGTCTTTGATTTTTATGGATTTTCTGAACTGTCAACATTTAAAAATGAACAAAAATATTTATTCAGTTCAAGAAAAGGTTTTCATTGTGAAAATATTTTACGGCGGCAACAGTTTGCGCGTACCTAGTCCGTGCCTTATTTTCTGTAAAATTCAATAACGGTCCTATTCCTTCGGTATAACAACAAATAATTTAGTAATAAATTTGAAGGCTGGGAATCTTTCATCGAAAGAAGTTAATTTTTACTAATACACAAACTTGTTTTTTTATTTAAATAGGTAATTCTCATTCACATTATTATTGTCATTACCTATAGTTGACAATTAATTGATTACTGGTGTGGATGTTTCGTTGGTGAATGCTGGTCCATTGTTTAGGGTAAATTGTAGGTGTCGTCTAACCTATTAAAAAGTTTTTGGGAAAATGTTAAAGCAGTAAAATGAAATAATAAAAATTAAATTACTTTAATTTTACTGAAATTATGAAAAATTTAACAAGCGGCAACATTTGTTTATTTTGCTCTAATGGATTTTGTAATCTGGCAATTTAATACTTACTTATTTCATATCTAGGTAAGGACAAAAACTTATTAATATACAATGAAATTAAAGTAACATAAAAAAAGAAAAATAACTATAACAAATATTCAAATAAACCCCCATTCCGTATCAGACAGTATCCCAGCCTATTATAGAAAGAATTTCTCACATTCGCAAGTTGCCGATCGTTTATTAAGTTGCATTCCGCAAAAGTAGCATTCCTTAAAGAATCAATATTTGGGTGACGAGTTTTATAAATCTTATTTTTTAAATGACCCCACAAGAAAAAGTCACACGGTGCCAAATCGGGAGATCTAGCTGGCCAGTTTATAGCACCACCTCGACCAATCCAGCTCTCTGGAAATATTTCATTTAATAATTCCCTCACTTGTGCTCCAAAATGTGCTGGGCATCCGTCATGCTGAAACCAGACCTCCCGATTCGCATGTGCAACTTCTTCATATGCTGGGCCAATATGGTTAATTAAAAGATCTAAATAAGCTTCTGAATTTAAATTTCCCTGTATTTCAAATGGTCCTATAATGCGATTATTAAAAATGCCTGCCCAAATATTGATTTTTTGAGGGTATTGCGTTGTAGTGGCTAGATTTATTCTGGGATTTTCCTGGGCCCAATGCCTATCGTGTCGTGAATTTGGCTCTTGATTTAAAGTGAAGGTACACTCATCGGTAAAACAAACTGATGAGAGGAAGCTGCGATCCCGATTAGCCCGTTCTTCACAGAAAGTTTGCCTTGATTCTTCGTCAAAAGGAAGTAACTCTTGGTGACATTGGAATTTAAAGGGATGATATTTGTTTTTTTTAATATGTTACAGACAGTTTCTCTTGAAACATTACATTCTAGGGCAATAGACCTTAAACTAGATGTTGGACTAGCAGTTATCAGGCCTATTACCATTTCCTCTACCTCAACATTTAGATTTCTTGGAACGACTAAAAAAATAAATGATAAGATTAATTTTAGTTTTGTTTCACTCCACGTTATCACTTGTTAAATTTATCATAATCCCAGTAAAATTTAAGTTAGCGAACAATAAGGAATTAGCAACTAGGTAATAATAATAAGCGAATCAGAATTATCTAAATAAAAACCAAGTAAATTTATTAGTAAAAATTACCTTCTTTCAATGAAAGATTCCCAGTATCTTCTAATTTCTTAATTAAATTTTTTTATTGTTGTTACCGAAGGAATAGGACTGTTATTGAATTTTACAGAAAATAAGTCACGGACTACCCGCAGACTATTGCCGCCGTAAAATGTTTTCACAATGAAAACCTTTTCTTCAACTGAATAAATATTTTTGTTCATTTTGAAACCCAAATTTTAAATTGTCGATAAAATAATGTTGACAGTTCAGACGAATTAGAAATTAGAATCAAGGGAGTCTTTGATTAGAATAAATTAAATTGTCATAGGTAATCTGATGAATATCCGTGTTTTAATTTGAAAATTATTAGTGTAATTTTTGCTTTTGATGCTTTAATAAATTGGAAAATTGCAGAGTTTTTGATATCCTCATACGCAGAAAAAAATAGTCTTTCGATTTCTACCTTTACCACCACTGTAACTACACATGGGGAGCAGGAATCCCCAAAAATGTAATTGCCCATGTTCTTTCCCCATGTACACATGGAAGTTTGTCACACGGTATAATATTAACCACTACAAAATGTATTTATTTCAGTATATTTTAAATGGCTATACTGGGTGATTGTGAAATACCTATAGAAGAGAATAGAAACTATAATAATACAATACAATAACACAATAACACAATTTTTCCATGTTAATATATCATCTTGCTTCCTATTGTTAATCCTAAGAGTGTTTCATCTAAATCACAGCTCTTTCTCAGAGGCACGAGATACTGATTTTAAGCTTAAGTTATGGATATTCCTTGAACTTCTGATAAACTCGGTTATGTGGAGACGCCAACAGAATTTAATTAGCTACCCCATTTTCACCCCTTCAAGAATAAATCAATCTATAATTTCGTACTATCTAAAGTACATTGTTCAAAATAGGTGATAAGTATGCACAATGCATTTGCAAGGGCAACTTACTGTACTCTGCAGTATACTAAAAACTCGAAAATTACCTATGATAAACATAAATTCATTCATAAAATTATGGTATGAGCCAGATTATATAACTTTCAAAATTTTATAGCGATTTACTGTGAAAGTTGACATTAAGTCATATAAATTACAATCTCGAGGAAAATCATTTCATCGTGTGTGATTAGCGATTTTACCCATTTCTCAGCACAAGGGTATCGCATCATAAAAAACGTGGGGTAGGGTTGTCGAGTGCCAGGGAATGCTGTTCAGTAACAACCCTTACATATTATGTGGAGATATTGATTTACCACTTAGAGGTTTCTTTTAAAAGGTACTGTAAAATTGAATTTTACAAACGATTGCACTTAACGTTAACCAACAGCTCTTTGCTCTACACTTGTAAAAGTCAAAAGCACTGGCGTCCCTCAAGTAAATGGGGTTAATAGTAGAACATGTTTTACTCTTTACTGAAATAAATAGATAGGTACAAAAAACAGTCAGAGAAGAAATTGCCATTACAAATCTTCAAATCGGAGTTGTAAAATGGATACACTTAAAATACACAAAGAGTATTATTTCGTCTATTACAGTGTAATTAATATTACTTCTAAATATTATGATCTGTTGCAAAAACAATCATTGGATTCCCAACAATGATAAAAATGAGTAAAATTGTCAGTTCCAGAGACAAAATACCTAAAACTCCTGGTCCTACAGCAAATCACAGCAGCAGTTATGTGAACAGACAACAGGTGGCTCGATGACTAGCCGGTGTGGCGGGAAATTTCAAATTGATTTAACTTTAGCTCCCAAATTTAAAATAAAATTATAAAATTGTTTATTAGTTAATACAGCATGCTGCTTGGGACGTGACTTGTCCATGTTACATCAGAGCAGTAGATAAACTGAGGGCGGATTTACTAGCAGTCCGATAGCAATCCGAGGACTCAACTTCTGACAATGTATATTATTGTACTCAAGGGTCTCCTACTGATGCTATGGGAAACATACATTTATATTACCAGAATTTCCGCGGCCTTAATACTAAAATAAATGATTTCTTTAGCGCAGTGTCTGATTGTGAATATGACTTTATATGTCTTACTGAAACTTGGCTGAGGGATGATGTGAGTAGTGGTGAACTGTTTCCTGAGGATTATGTTGTCTTTCGTGATGATCGTGAGTTTAATACTGTTGGAGTTAGTCGAGGTGGAGGTGTTGCCTTATTATTGTAAAAAAAAATAATTTTTCTGTAATTACCAATAATCTACCTATCGTTGATATTGTAGGTGTTAATATGAACTGTGGTAAAGATCAATTTGTAGTAATAGTACCTATTGTATCTTCCGCCATACTTTTCTAATGCTGACTTTGACTATTTTTCAGAATTGTTCACTACTTTGGATTTTGTGTCAAATACTAATATTCTAATTGTGGGTGATCTGAATGTTTCTAATTATAATAATCATATTTTAAATGACAGTAAATGCAGAACATTGGAAGTATTTTTAAAATTCTTAGGATTGCAACAGCACAATGTGTTTGCGAATGAAAGAGGTTCGTTACTGGACTTGATTATTAGTAACATATCTTGTGATGTATCTCTCTGTGACATCCCATTATTCCCTGTGGATGTGTACCACCCTCCACTTGAAATAACGTTTCCTGTGCGTTTGTGTAAAAATAGTAATTTCCCAACTTCAATACAATGTGATAAATATAATTTTTATAAGGCTAATTATCCCCTGCTTTATGGTAAACTTCTTCAGATGAACTGGGACACATTAGGTGATTTTGAGCAGCTTGATGACGCGATAGCCCATTTTTATTATTTACTTAATTCGGTGTTAAAGGAGTGCGTCCCCACCTACACGAAATCCAACAAGAAAAGTAAATATCCGAGTTGGTTCACTGCAGACATAATAAAAATTATTCACTTGAAAGACAAAGCCCGCAAATTGTACCACAAATATGGCAATGAATACTACTTAAATAAGTTTAAAACCCTAAGAAGCAATTCTAAAAGTTTGATAACTCAATCATATGGAAATTATTTAAATAACATTCAACAATCAATAGGCTGTGAACCGAAGAAGTTTTGGTCCTACATTAATAATAAAAAAAGATCTTCGCGCATTCCAGGTAAAATGTTTTATGGGGATGAAACTTTACTTTGGTTCGAAAATAAAAAAAAGAAAATCTCATCAATACAATATCTAACTATAACTTACGAGATATTTTTCGTGCTGCCGGCCGGTGTGAAGAGAATCCTTTTCGTATTCACAATGCAGTCTAATCTGTTTCGCTACGTAGCACCGAAATAATAAAATATCTGTCACCTCACTTAGGATAATCAGCGTCAGAATTATTAAATTAAACTCCGGCGGTGTTTTTATTAGGGGCAGAGCATAAAGTGTTCGAGAAAAAGACAAACGAAGCACTAAAGGGCACGGGTGGAAATATTGTTAGGGACATAGAGGCAGAATGGAATTGCATTAAAAATAGTTTAGTTTCCTCAGCTAGGGATATTTTGGGTCATAAACAGAATGAAAGTAGGAAACCCTGGATAACAAAACATATTGTGAGTCTAATAGAGGAAAGGCGAAAATATAAAAATAGGTTAGATGAAACAGGGAAACAAAGATATAAGGCGATCAAGTGGGAAATTATTCGGGAATGTAGGAAAGCGAAAGAGCAATGGATCGATAATAAATGCAAAGAAGTGGAAGATAAATTCGAAGTAGGAAAGACTGATGAAGCATATAAAATAATTAGGAGAAATTTTAGAGAAATTGGATCTAGTACCAAAAACATTAGAAATGAGGCAGGAGATATCCTAATCGGAAGTGGGGAGAAGGCAGATAGGTGGAAAGAATATTTAGGAAACTTATATGCGGGACAGGAAGTGCAAGATATATTAGAAAGCGAAAGCAGTGTAGAGGGGGATAACCTAGGGAGTCCTATAATGAGAGAAGAGTTTGAGATAGCACTAAAAAGTTTAAGGAATAATAAAGCACCAGGTATAGATGGCTTGCAGGCAGAAATCTTAAAGTGCGCAGGTCAAGAGGTAATAGATCGTTTATTTAAACTAGTTAGTAGCATATACCTGACAGGCGAGATTCCAGAAGATTACAAACGGAACATCATAGTAGCTTTGCCAAAAAGAAAAGGCGCGGATAGATGCGAAAATTTTAGAACTATCAGTTTAACTTCCCATGCGTCAAAAATTTTAACTAGAATTGTGCAAAGAAGGATGGAGAAAAAGGCGGAAGAAATATTAGGAGAAGATCAGTTCGGATTTAGACGAAATAGAGGAACGCGCGAGGCCATTCTAGCTTTACGAGTAATTATAGAAAAAACGATAGAAAAGAGAAAGAGCGTCTATATAGGATTTGTAGATTTAGAAAAAGCCTTCGACAACGTAAAATGGGGGAAGATGTTCGAAGTGCTGAGAAAGGTAGGGATGAAATACAGGGACAGAAGAATAATACATAATCTCTACAAAGAGCAAAAGGCAGTTATAGAATGTGAGCAGGAACAAAGGGAAGTAGATATCCGGAAGGGAGTGAGACAGGGATGTGCATTGTCACCTCTAGTTTTCAACTTATATATCGAAGATGCGATTAATATTGTTAAGGAAAGAACAGCCTCAGGGATCAATGTACAGGGCCAAACTATTAACATGCTCAGATTTGCGGATGATATAGCAGTGTTAGCATCTAGCAAAGAAGAATTAGGAGCGGCTTTGAATGAAATGGAAGCAGTTTTGACACAGGGCTTCGGCATGAAAATCAATAAAAAGAAAACTAAAATTTTGGTATGTAGGGGATGTGAAAATAGAACTAAAATGGAAATACAAATTGGAAATGAGAAGATAGAGGAGGTCGCGGATTTCTGCTACTTAGGAAGTAAAATAACTCAAGACGGTAGGAGCACTAAAGATATAAAACAAAGAATGGCGCAGGGCCGAGTTGCGTTTAACAAAAAGAAACAACTGTTATGCTCGAGAACGGTTAATATAGAGACTAGGAAGAGACTCTTAACGTCGTATGTATGGAGTACGGCATTATACGGGTGCGAAACTTGGACAATAGGAGAAGCGGATAGAAAAAGAGTAGAAGCGTTTGAAATGTGGTGCTACAGACGCATGATGAAGATACCGTGGATAGATAAGGTTAGCAATAGGGAAGTATTAGAAAGAGTTGGGGAAAAGCGAAAGGTATGGAAGACAATAATGAGTAGGAGAGACAGGATGGTAGGACACCTTCTAAGACACGAAGGAATAGTTCGCGACATACTAGAGTCAGAGATAGGAATAAAAAGAGGTAGGGGTAGGCCTAGATTAGACTACTGCTCTCAAATAGTTAGGGATGTAGGATGTTCTACTTTTAGGGAAATGCGTAGGTTAGCTCAGGATAGAAAAGAGTGGAGGTACGCGTCCAACCAGTCTTCGGACTGAGAACCTTATGATGAGAGCATAAAGTATTCAACCTAACAATCACCCGTGCTTTATAAAATGGATCTATTATAAAATACGCGCCGTTATATAACGTGGACGTGTTCCAAAGACATACTATAAGAGGAAAGACGGTTTAAGAACGACTGAGGAACTTTATCCATAAGGAGCATCAATCTTCAGCTATCGAACATGACAAACCCAAACTCCACCCTCTTAGAACATTGCACTTCTGCCCCCGCACTGTTCTCGCGGCGTGTAAGACATGGCATTATTTTACTCTTACTGAATTTCAATAAGATTTCAAAGACGTCGCTGAAGTTGTTCGTCAGTTCGGCAAATAGTTGATATTGACTGTCTTTGAAAACAATGGGTATAACACAGGTGAACTATGCGGAATTCTAGACAGGAAAATGTTTGTTTGGAACTACGTTTATTGTCGTATTGCCGCAATTTCGTTGAAATACACGAGGATGTGTCTTTGTATATATTTGGAGCAGTTAAGTATTTTCTCATCCATTGTAGATGAGCGTTAATAAACAGTTTTAATAAGACTGCTCTATTTTGCGTCTATTATTATATCGTAATTCTTCATTTTCATAACCCTGCGTATAACACATAATTGATAAACAAATAACCACTGAGTCATTTACGGAAATGGAATGACTGGCATGAAAGACCGTGCGACTTATTCATTTCCCGGAGTTCAAACACATTAGCAAGGAACGGCGTATCTGCTTTCCAAAATTACTTATCAATAAAAAACAAAGCTCTTCGATAGCCGTCAATATCACAAGGAATGATGAAAAATGATAGTCGAAAGTTAAGTTAGCAGAGCCACTAGCGAAGTAGATATTTAATACTGGTCCATTAGTGTTCCTTTATCGCACAACAGCCCTCACAACCGCCCGCTGACATCTCGTTCGGAGGCCGTCTACACCCACGGCAGTCATCTCTGAAATATTAGATGAGTGCAGTGAGTGAGATTGCTAAGGCATCATAAACTTGTTAGGATCTTCGTCCTTTTATTCTTGCCACTGCCTATTGTTCTTGATACGTTTTCAGGTTATACGCTTTTGCATCAAGATGCCGAATGATAGCTGGATATATGAAACAAGTGTATTTGTTCATGCATGAAACTGCGAAATGAATTTTTTAGATGGGGAGGCAATAAAGTAAATTCTCGTTCCTTGCCTCCGTTTTCTTCGACACGTCTTTTCGCTTAAAGAGGTACGGACTCAGGCAACTAGATTTTACATATTTTGTGAGGAATTTAATCAAAGAACATTTAAATTGTATACACGATTCAGTATAATCTCGAATTCACACAAGTTTTTCTTTTTATTATCAGTTCAGTTAATTATAGATTTTCAACAAGTAAAGGCAGAAACCATCAACTAGTGTCATTTTATTTTGTAAGAAGGGAACCTTTCGAACTGATGTACGCTTTTGGCACTCTTAAGTTGCGTCTGTTTTCAATTTTGGCAATTGTTTATCAACGACTTCTAAAGCCGATTTAGTCCATTTTGATTTTCAGCATCTTTTAGTCAGCTTTCACTCATCCACTGCTCGATGCTCGGGCTTTCCCAAATGGAGGTGTTATAGAAATTAATAAAGTTATGCTGGCTAGACGGGTTGGCGAGAGGAATCAAATGCGGCATGAATGTGATCATGGTTTATAAAACCAGCCAGTCAAACAAGCACAAATCATATAGAGGACGATTGAAATAACTAGCATAATTCTAATTAATTTTTAGGACGAAAATAATAAAAAAATAGACTCGGTAACAATGAAACAGCAATATCAGAAGACAGATGTCAACTTCTGATGCATAAGTAATAATTTAAAAATCTGTTAACGGGATCTGTGACAACAATTGAATTTGGTCATTAATTTTCAAGTTAAATATACTCATAATACTAAGCGAACGGCACTGGCTAGGTAGTCCTAACGGTTAACAAAAAACCCTGCAAATTGCGATAAAAGCATGAAACTTGGTCGGCAGCTTAAATAGGTCAAATTAAGAGATTTTGCCCGAAACACCCTAAAAATACCCCTAAGGAGCAGCTCAGGGGTGGAATATATTCCAAGGGGCTTGTATTACAAAAATAATTAAATAATAACCAATGACGACCAAATTTTAAATTTTAATTCAAAATTTTGTTAAATTCGCTAATATTTAAAAAAAATGTAAAATATGTAAAGTTTTATTTAAATTGCAATCTCTTAACTTGTTCTAATGATATTTTTTGGTATTCCCAAAAATTTCAAAATGGTAGCCATTTTTGAAAGTAAAATTTATTAATTTACAGTGATTATAGGATGCGACATTAAACTGAGAAATCAAAATATTGCCAGAACTCAACAAAATTAAATGGAACGCCCCCTTTTTTGATTTATATCAACTCCAACTAAAATTTTCCATAGAATCCAAAAAGTGCATAAAAAAGGGGGCGTTCCATTTAATTTTGTTGAGTTCTGGCAATATTTTGATTTCTCGGTTTAATGTCGCATCCTAATCACTGTGCGCAGTATTTTCAAACTTTGGGTACACTGAACTTTAATTTAGACCTTTGTCATTAATGCTACCGCCGGCAATTGTTTCGATTTGAATTTGTTTCTTTTGCCGCAAACGCCAAAGAGTACCCTCAACTGTAAAAAATTGAAAACTCGCGTATATCTTGGAAATTTCGACATTTAGAGGTTATTTATGTTACATAATGTCCTTCTAAAATTTTATGGAGAACCCGAAAGTGTTAGGTACTTCTATTAGGTGCCACTTCCGGTATAAGCGAAAGTTAGATTAAATTGCCATTATTTTTATTGAATAGAGAATATTTGAAAACGTGATATTACAAATTTTCAGAATTCTGTTGTGAGCGCTTCTCCACAAGCGTCTAATAGGAACTCGTTGTGACACAGCCTGTATGTATGTATAGTTATCTTCAAAAACAAGTTGTTGACATGTTAAATAAAAAGAGAAACAAAAACTAAAATGTCTATAATACCCTCAGTTCGAACGTCCATATCCAACAAGGTATACTGAAAATAAATTTTACTTTCAAAAATGGCAACCATTTTGAAATTTTTGGGGATACCAAAATATATCATTATCATATCATATCATTCCCGCAATTTTTACGGCATGCATGGGAAGAAGTTCTGTCAACTGCCTGCCTTCCAAGATATGGACACAAGCTGTTCAGACAAACTTTCCTCTTCCTCCGAGGAAACCTCTGAATCCTATAGACGAGCCATCCCAATAATGATTCTGCAACTTTGGCGATAGCCCCTTCTTATTAGTTGTTCTAAAATCCAATTGGATCGCCTTCACAAAACCCTACAGAATTCAGAATTGCTGCCGTACCGAGTCCGATTTCTTTCTGCTCTATATATTGCATCCATATAAATAATAAGACTATAAGGAGCACTGGGCGGAGAAAGTGGCAATATTCTTATCCAGCGGACTGTGAAAAAGCGCAAGTGCAAAAGTGCACGATCTTTATCGTCATTGATTATCGAGCACGTGGCGAAGCATCGTCTCCGTGTCCTCCGTTACCTCCCACTCATGTTGCGCAATCGCAGTACGGACGGTCTTCTATCTCTCTTTGGCGGCCACATTTTCCGCTCATTGGTCCTATGGTCAAAGCTAGGCAAAGCTCCTTATGGTCTTAATTATAAGTTGCATCTTACTCTGACACAAAGTTCTTCTGAGTGCAAGGAACGAACGGTCTGACTTTAGGATGACCAAAAATTAAGTATAGTGGTAACCTTAGTACTCCCAATATTCTTGTAGGTGTACTGACTCTTTGACACCTTTAACTGCCTTTAAAATTTAAATACTTACTGATGAACTAGGATATGTTACGCTCCATAACTGACGACTTCAAATAATGACCTGTAACAATATATTAAACTCATGCGCGATGGGGAATTGGTTGCGATCTGCTCATTTAGAACCGATATTGCGTATTAAGATTCAGCCACGAGAGAATACGCCAGATCCCGCAGGCAACTAAAACTATATTACATGCTTCGCTCAAAACTTCTCTATATTAATATTTGAACTTTGCAACTCGAAATATACAGTGACCTGCGTAGTTTAAGAGCAGATGTGACACTGGAATTTAACACGCTTATTTTAATAATTAATACCTAATCGATTCGTTGTTGTAAAGCGGGCAGTTATAATCTTATAATTGTTGCTTGGTTTAAAATCGACCTTATATATTTTTAGAAGTGCCTATTACGTACTGCACCTTCGGCTACATATACATACTTGAAGCACTTCCCAACCTTAACATCTTATGTTAAAGAGCCGGATGATTCCGAAGTAGCAGGACAGCAAACAGACTAGTTTTGTAATAAATCGATTGTTATTATTAGCAGATTTCTGATTACGATATCCTGAACTGCCACCCCAACATAAGCTTCGAAGATTAACGAATGATTTTAATAAGGTTTCTGTCGTAAAGTAATTAGTTTCGTTAGAGAACAGGGGACGCATTAAGGGCTTGATTCTGTTGTTCCGGTATACTTCCGTTTCATAAATTTTCAAACATTAAAAACCCTGCAAGATCGAAGATGTATTCGATCGAACGTCTTTTTATTTAGGCCAAATTATGGTACCTACCTACTATTATTACTGCGCTTATTCTAAACATCCTACATATATTTTTAGTTTCAAGCTGCACCTAAAGTGCAATATTTCTCATATCTTCTGCGTCTGAATTTAGGAAGAAATAAATCGCTGATCAAGTTGGCGATCGCATTTTTCTTGTATCAAATCCAATAGGAGTAAGATAAGCGATGACACCACATTGGCTTGAAGCTCTTTTAGATAAAAGATACATAAACAAGGTCCGATGCGCCAGTAAATCAAAAAAGGTTTAGTAAAGGCGATTACGTGAACCGCCTTTATATTTCTGGTCAATTTAACTGAGCCGCATCGGTTTATTTCTGATTGGTTCCGATCTATGACGGTTATGAGTTGAAACAGTGCGCTGCTGTGGATTCTAAAGTTTTATTGAGGTACTAAATTTATTGGCAGTTTGGTTTCGATTTCGTGGTTCGCTTTACGGACGTGCTATTGCCTCGGCAGAAACTTCAATCAGTTGGTTTGAATAAATGGAGACATTCGCTGCCTGTATGCCGGCCGTTTGCAAAGTTTTATACAACCTTTGTCACCAAGTTAAGGAACTTTTTCAAAGCGTTTGCTTTATGTTACTCTCGCACCATAACACAACTTTCAACATTTAATCAAGACCACCAAATCACTACGACTTCAGAAGTCGAAAACATTAGCGGCCCGTTGAAGTAAAGATTTAAGAGATTATTTGTTCCACCGTGAGGCTTTCAAGAATAAATTTTGAGCGAATTATCATGAAGTGACATACTATTAACCATCATCATCATATTAGATTAGAAAAAGGATTACAATTAAATACAATGAGAACTAAGGTTATGGTTATACCAAAAATATGTGCCAAAGTCCAAGGAAGAAACCAGTGGCTTGAACGAGGAGTACTTCTCATTGAGGTTATGGTGTTTAGAAAAAGTGGAGGTAAAGCAGGAGAATTTGGATGTAGGCGGTAGAGATTAAATATCTAGGTTATCTCTTACAAAGAAATGTATTACAGGACGCTCACATTAACAAAACTATGAAAAAAGCTGTGATAGCAACGAAGCAGGTGCGGGGAATAGGGAGGTTCGGAGAAAAATAAGATATCTATTTTTGGCATGAAAATGACAGAAAATTGTTATTGTAATTGATTTAAGGCGAAATTTTTTGTCTAAAAAAATTTTTTGCGGCGCAATAAGCGAAAGAAATTAGCTTATCACGCCCACATGCTAGTTCGCTTTGTTATTGGTTTGACGTCAGAGATTCGTAAGGCGCTCCTCCCACTTCTCTTGAAGTGCCCGTGAAGCGGCACCTATCTTATAACATACTTATTGGGACTATTTCCAGCGTGAATTTTTAAAGTAAGGTGTCAAGGAAACATAAAACAAAGACAACATAATCGATATAATGATGCAACAAGGGTATCAAAAGTCCGATTCACATAATTTGCCATATTTATGTAGTAGGTAGGTAAATGTCCCGGTAAATGTGGAAATGGTGTGTGATTCTTGCATCTAACCCCAATTTCATTCAACCTCAAAACAGTAGTGTAAAGGCAGACCGGTATAAGTAAAACAAAGTCAACAATTTATTAACTGTACAAGGTGTCCCAAACTGGACGCGTTCTTATGGGAACACCCCTTATTTGAAGAGATAGAAAAAATTAACCAAGGTGTCCGAAGCTCAAATTTAATGAGAAAACCACTGGCACATACAAAACTTTGCTATCTCTTATCGTTTGGCGGCTAGAGGGCGATTCTCAAATTTCGTCGATTTCTTTTATGCCCTATAACTTGTTTATTAATAAAGATAATTAATTTTGGTAAAAACTTTCTTAAGGCACTTTTTTTCGTAGAATCCATTGCAATAGGCAGTTTTTTACAGGGCGTTTAGATTTTCGTGCACCACCCCAAACTCATTTTTTTTATATAGACCACCCTATATATTATGAGATTTTTGAAAAGCTCGTAAAATTTCCTAAATTTTGATGTATCACTTGTCATGTTTATCTTAAAAACCATTATCAACATTTAAAGAATTATTAATTTAATATAATACAGGAGATTTCAATGCAGTCGTAGGCACAGGGCGAGAGGGCGGAATAGTTGGCCCCTTTGGATTAGGCAATAGGAACGATAGGGGAGTTAGACTGATAGAGTTCTGCGATAAACATAACTTAACGGTCGCGAACACTCTATTTCACCATCATGTTAGGAGATGCTATACGTGGAAGATGCCAGGAGACTTAGGGAGATATCAAATAGATTACATTCTCGTTAGGCAAAGATTTAGAAATCAAGTTAGGGATTGTAGAAGTTATCCAGGAGCAGATATAGATAGTGATCACAACATAGTCGTTATGAAAGCCAATCTTAAATTTAAGATTTTGAAAAAAAGAAGCGGAAGAAGGTATCTTGACCCAGAGAAACTAAAAGATGATGATATGCGCAATAAGTTCGAGAAAAAGACAAACGAAGCACTAAAGGGCACGGGTGGAAATATTGTTAGGGACATAGAGGCAGAATGGAATTGCATTAAAAATAGTTTAGTTTCCTCAGCTAGGGATATTTTGGGTCATAAACAGAATGAAAGTAGGAAACCCTGGATAACAAAACATATTGTGAGTCTAATAGAGGAAAGGCGAAAATATAAAAATAGGTTAGATGAAACAGGGAAACAAAGATATAAGGCGATCAAGTGGGAAATTATTCGGGAATGTAGGAAAGCGAAAGAGCAATGGATCGATAATAAATGCAAAGAAGTGGAAGATAAATTCGAAGTAGGAAAGACTGATGAAGCATATAAAATAATTAGGAGAAATTTTAGAGAAATTGGATCTAGTACCAAAAACATTAGAAATGAGGCAGGAGATATCCTAATCGGAAGTGGGGAGAAGGCAGATAGGTGGAAAGAATATTTAGGAAACTTATATGCGGGACAGGAAGTGCAAGATATATTAGAAAGCGAAAGCAGTGTAGAGGGGGATAACCTAGGGAGTCCTATAATGAGAGAAGAGTTTGAGATAGCACTAAAAAGTTTAAGGAATAATAAAGCACCAGGTATAGATGGCTTGCAGGCAGAAATCTTAAAGTGCGCAGGTCAAGAGGTAATAGATCGTTTATTTAAACTAGTTAGTCGCATATACCTGACAGGCGAGATTCCAGAAGATTACAAACGGAACATCCTAGTTGCTTTGCCAAAAAGAAAAGGCGCGGATAGATGTGAAAATTTTAGAACTATCAGTTTAACTTCCCATGCGTCAAAAATTTTAACTAGAATTGTGCAAAGAAGGATGGAGAAAAAGGCGGAAGAAATATTAGGAGAAGATCAGTTCGGATTTAGACGAAATAGAGGAACGCGAGAGGATTTGTAGATTTAGAAAAAGCCTTCGACAACGTAAAATGGGGGAAGATGTTCGAAGTGCTGAGAAAGGTAGGGATGAAATACAGGGACAGAAGAATAATACATAATCTCTACAAAGAGCAAAAGGCAGTTATAGAATGTGAGCAGGAACAAAGGGAAGTAGATATCCGGAAGGGAGTGAGACAGGGATGTGCATTGTCACCTCTAGTTTTCAACTTATATATCGAAGATGCGATTAATATTGTTAAGGAAAGAACAGCCTCAGGGATCAATGTACAGGGCCAAACTATTAACATGCTCAGATTTGCGGATGATATAGCAGTGTTAGCATCTAGCAAAGAAGAATTAGGAGCGGCTTTGAATGAAATGGAAGCAGTTTTGACACAGGGCTTCGGCATGAAAATCAATAAAAAGAAAACTAAAATTTTGGTATGTAGGGGATGTGAAAATAGAACTAAAATGGAAATACAAATTGGAAATGAGAGGAGGTCGCGGATTTCTGCTACTTAGGAAGTAAAATAACTCAAGACGGTAGGAGCACTAAAGATATAAAACAAAGAATGGCGCAGGGCCGAGTTGCGTTTAACAAAAAGAAACAACTGTTATGCTCGAGAACGGTTAATATAGAGACTAGGAAGAGACTCTTAACGTCGTATGTATGGAGTACGGCATTATACGGGTGCGAAACTTGGACAATAGGAGAAGCGGATAGAAAAAGAGTAGAAGCGTTTGAAATGTGGTGCTACAGATGCATGATGAAGATACCGTGGATAGATAAGGTTAGCAATAGGGAAGTATTAGAAAGAGTTGGGGAAAAGCGAAAGGTATGGAAAACAATAAAGAGTAGGAGAGATAGGATGGCAGGACACCTTCTAAGACACGAAGGAATAGTTCGCGACATACTAGAGTCAGAGATAGGAATAAAAAGAGGTAGGGGTAGGCCTAGATTAGACTACTGCTCTCAAATAGTTAGGGATGTAGGATGTTCTACTTTTAGGGAAATGCGTAGGTTAGCTCAGGATAGAAAAGAATGGAGGTACGCGTCCAACCAGTCTTCGGACTGAGAACCTTATGATGATAATAACTATGAATAATCTTATCATGAAACTTTATGATCTGTGGTTTTAATCATAACATGTTAGCATCCTATGTCATTTTATTAGTCATGGGGTCATGGCAATCTTGATTTCTGTAGGCACAATATTTTAATTTTTAAATAGTAATGTTGCTAATGGTTTTTAATATAAACATGACAAGTGATACATCAAAATTTAGGAAATTTTACGACCTTTTCAGAAATCTCATAATATATAGGGTGGTCTATATAAAAAAATGAGTTTGGGGTGGTGCACGAAAATCTAAACGCCCTATAAAAAAACTGCCTATTGCAATGGATTTTACGGAAAAAAGTGCCTTAAGAAAGTTTTTACCAAAATTAATTATCTTTATTAATAAACAAGTTATAGGACATAAAAGAAATCGACGAAATTTGAGAATCGCCCTCTAGCGGACAAACGATAAGAGATAGCAAAGTTTTGTTTGCGCCAGTGGTTTTCTCGTTAAATTTGAGCTTCGGGCACCTTGGTTAATTTTTTTCTATCTCTTCAAATAAGGGGTGTTCCCATAAGAACGCGTCCAGTTTGGGACACCTTGTACATGCCTTTTATAATTCAGTATAAGTAGGTATGTAGATTGTAGATACCTGCTTACTTCTGTTTGTAAAATAGGTACCTACCTATATTCTCTAATACAATACAATACATATCTACTCATTTATGTAGGTATGTATACGTAAATGATTGACAAGTTATCAAGTTAACAGTTTTATAACGGATTGGAAATTTTTTAAAAAAACGGAAACAAATACAACTCAAGCGAATCAAAAACCTACGATACGTAGGTACTAGGTACTTGTTTAACAAAAAGAAACAACTGCTATATTCTGGAACGGTTAATGTAGAAACTCGGAAGAGACTCTTAAAGACACATGTATGGAGTACGAAATTATACCTATGGGTGCGAAACTTGGACAATGGGAGAAGCGGATTGAAAGAGTAGAAGCGTTTGAAATGTGATGCTACAGAGGGTGTTGAAGATACCTTGGATAGACAAGTTAGGAATAAGGAGGAACTAGAAAGAGTTGGGGAAAAGAGAAAAGTATGGAAGACAATAAAGAATAGGGGACAGGATCGTAGGATGGTAGGACACCTTCTGAGACACAAAGGAATAGTTCGCGACATACTAGAGTCAGAGATAGGAATAAAGAGGTAGAGGTTGGAGCAGATTAGACTACTGCTCTCAAATAGTTAGGGATGTAGGATGTTCTACTTTTAGGGAAATGCGTAGGTTAGCTCAGGATAGAAAAGGATGGAGGTACGCGTCCAACCAGTCTTTGGACTGAAAACCTTATGATGATAAGAATAGGCAGATAAATCAGAAATAATAAATTTTTGAATTCATCCCCTACGATAGAAAACAGATTTTCATGAAACAGGGAAAGCGCCAGAATTCTTCCAAAGGTGCCCGGTGCCCGTATAATGGCGATTATAGCAGAAAATTAAAGAGATAACTAATAAAAGCTCGTTATTTGGGGTCTTAAACCCTGAATTGAATCTGTTTCAAAGCCCCGAAAAATAAATCCTTTGATGAATGAAATCCGCAGCGCGGAGGGCAACGTCGGACACACCCATCGATTAAACTAAAGTATACAGCAAAGAAATATGCCCGGGGTTAATAAAAACGATCAATTCGGGGCCGCTGAAAAAAAGTCGTACATCGTCAATAGCTTCCATATAAATAAGATTCACGAAACTGAGGAAAAGCTGAATACGGGGCTTTCGAAGGCGTTAAACAGGTCTCTTCTTTGACTCCGCACAGTCTTTTGTGCCAGTGCGGCCCAAACAACTTACTGGGTTTCAACAGTTGCCATAGTGATCCCCGAGTGAGGGTGTTTGAAAACAGCACCTTATTAAAGTAGCGAGAGTCACTTCGGGGCGTATATATATAATAATGCGTCAATAATGTCACCTTCAAGTCGATTGTTACAGTAAATATACTTCCCTGCTATAAAAATGTTATTGCATAACAGCTTCCACGTTGTTCTTCAAACATGCGTAGATGTTGAACAGAATAAAATATGTATTATCATTTTAATGACACTCATCCCTAGGCGTCAGCGCCTTGCTTATGAGAAATATCTAATATGAAGTTATTTTATATTTCTATACTTCTTGGATAGATTGATATTTATATTACACAGTAACGTCGATGCACACTTCTAACTATTTATAGTGATGAGGCCGCAGAGGCAGTTTATAGTGATATTGAATATGTGCTAGATTTTGTGAGGGGGCACGAAAATTTAATAATTGTAGGAGATTTCAATGCAGTCGTAGGCACAGAGAGAGAAGGCGGAATAGTTGGCCCCTTTGGATTAGGCAATAAGAACGATAGGGGAGTTAGACTGATAGAGTTCTGTGATAAACATAACCTAACGGTCGCGAACACTCTATTTCACCATCACTTTAGGAGACGCTATACGTAGAAGACGGCAGGAGACCTAGGGAAATATCAAGTAGATTACATTCTCGTTAGGCAAAGATTTAGAAATCAAGTTAGGGACTGTAGGAGTTATCCACAGGAGCAGATAAATAGATAGTGATCACAACATAGTAGTTACGAAGGCCAATCTTAAATTCAAGAAGCGGAAGAAGATACTTTGACCATAAACAAAATGAATACTGGAATATTCTGCATTAGAATAACTAATGGTAGAAATTTACAAACAGCTCTTCGGACACTTACCTGATTACAAAATCACGGTACATCGCAATTGCCCTTTCCTGCACAGTCTTCTGACCATGTTGTGGAAGTATTGTTCCCGAACAGTTCGCAAACAGTTCGCGAACGGCAACTCTGGTCTGTACCCGCCTTTAGATGTTAAAACGAAATTCAAGAAATTAATTCTGAAGAAATTTGTT
This sequence comes from Xestobium rufovillosum, assembly GCA_963966045.1. NCBI lineage: Eukaryota > Metazoa > Arthropoda > Insecta > Coleoptera > Ptinidae > Xestobium > Xestobium rufovillosum. Next base: position 38,418,825 of record OZ014493.1, read on the forward strand.
TAGTTTATTCCTGCCTATTCTGTCGGCACTATATTACTTCCCCCCTCTTGCTTATCCGTAGTAGACAGATTTCACAGTTTCGATGCCTTGTAATTTAATAACGACTGGGCTTCGCTTGCGTCTCGAGCAATATGCTAGGTTTAGTAGGCAATAAATATGAATTATTTTTAAAGAGGTGCCGCCTGAAATTTCGGGGCGTTTACGGGCTGCAACATTAAGATAGCAAAGTAACGAGGAGAGCTTGTTGCGATTGATGTGGTTGGTCTTACGATGCTCTGTTAGACACCTAATATTGACCGGCTTCTGGCTACTTTAGACTATTCGTCTTTGATCGTTCATTAAGTGTTACTATTCCGTACCACTGGTTCTAAATAAAATTTCTATTGATTTTCGTGAGCTGAGGCTCGAGTGTATTTACTTATGGCAATGTTTATGAAAGCTTAAATAAAATACACCTAGTTTATTAAAAACATGCAAAAACTTTCCGTTGGTCATACAAGTTATTTTATAAAGAATACCTTGTAACACACTATTTTAATGAACTATCTTGATAGTGCTGTCACAGTAGTTGTGGTGTTGTGTTGGCGAGAGCGTAAAAGGACCTAATAGGGGGGGGGGGGGGGGATACTTAACATATAGATTACAAGTTGCTGGTTGCACGTCTGCATCCAACTTTTGTTTACTATTACAATTCATTCTTTTTCACTACATTAGTTTATTCCACAGAGTAAAGAAGAGGGAATAAATCACAGTATATTATGAACATTATCATAAAGTAGCATTCTTATTTCAAAATAAACAAACCCATCCGATGGCACTGTAATAGATATACGTCACTGCTTCAAGAAGAATGTCAAGTAAGGACAACATATCTGAATTGTGTCTTAGTGTGATCGCTATCTTCATATTAGCCACGACATGCTCCCATTCAAATAGTACATTTCCCACTATATTTGCAGATTGCAGTGGATAAATTCAGTATACAAACAGAAGCTGTTTGTGAGTTGTTTGTATTTTCTTAAATGATAACCCAGCAGCAGAGCGATTCCCTTTACGCGCTCACGACCAACGCACCAACGCAGCCTTTTTTTATTAGCACAAAGTTTGTTTCCCCCCGCCAAATATTATGATTCATTCACTACCTTTATGGGTTATTCATTATTCCGTCATATTAACAGTAGAATAAAGATTTGTTAATGTCACGTTGAGTGTGATTCTAACCAGAACACACTTCTTGTGCCATAACCTAGTATTTAGGGAATGAAATAACAAGAAAATGTAAAATATAAAACGCAAAATTGAGAGGAATTAGGTCGTTTTGAAAATGTTGGATCTGGTTTATAGAATTTGTCAACAAATATGGCAAATAAGCCCGACTTCCCATCGAGCAGCTATAAGTGACTGTGAAATAATGATTATGGATATGTACTGTTAAAACCTAATTTAGTGTTATTTACGTTTAAATGTTGGTACATAACTAGTTTTCGGGGCACCATTTAATTTATGGAAATGGATCAGGTCCCGGCAAGCAGGATGCATAAATTCTCAATTAAAATCCCGACACCCAATTTTCACTGGCGTAAAATGTTTATATCAGATTTCTGAGAAGCACATCGGCGTTATGGAGACCGGGAACCAGACAGACGCGAGATTTGAACCATAGACGATTAGATCGCCAGGCGAGTACACTGCCTAGCGTGCTACGGATACTTTTAGTACGAGTACGTCCCACCGACATTTAAATCCTGCCCTGCTCTGGAGCTGCCGGGATTTTAAATATGAATTTATATATCCCGCTGCCGGGACTAGATCCATTACCGTAATTTATAACTACATACCTAATATATGCTTGAAATAATTACACACTTTATGTTGACTTCGCGAAGTTCGAAGACGGCTACAAGAGCAAATGGAACCTACCTCAAAAAGGAAAATACGTACGACGGTAAGAACAAAAAAATTGTGTTTAAACCAGGATCGGGTGTTTTACGAGAAACTTGAAATTTTACCATCATCATAAGGTTCTCAGTCCGAAGACTGGTTGGACGCGTACCTCCATTCTTTTCTATCCTGAGCTAACCTACGCATTTCCCTAAAAGTAGAACATCCTACATCCCTAACTATTTGAGAGCAGTAGTCTAACCTAGGCCTACCCCTACCTCTTTTTATTCCTATCTCTGACTCTAGTATGTCGCGAACTATTCCTTCGTGTCTTAGAAGGTGTCCTACCATCCTATCTCTCCTACTCTTTATTGTAAGTATTAATTTTGTATTACTTGTTAAGAAATCGTGTATGTATTGTACGTTTCTATAGCAACGGTCGTTCAAGGGCTTTTTCCTGTGTACACTCATCTCGACTAAGAGGTTTCATCTAGCTTGTAAGCTTTTGCACTTTGCAGATAAAGTAAAGTATTCCACTCCAACTCGCTCGTAGAATAAATTAATAATATACCTACTATTATTGTGTTAGGCAAAATTAGATAAAAATATTGCTCGTGTGGATCAATGCACGGCTGCTATGATTATTATTTTGTAGCTACTGTATGTTGGATATTTTGGGTTCAGTGGTAGAACAGCGTGATTGAATTTTTATCCAATCACATTAGCTGAACTGCGCCTTATTGTCAATAATAATAATTATTTTGTGATCGATGTGATTTTGTTTATGTTGGCAATAAAAGACATTTAATGTTATTATTATTATTATTATATACAAAAATTTGAAAACAATACATATTATTATTAATATTAATATCGGAATAAAACGAATAAAAAATTACTCACGATCTTCAGTCAATTAAAATACTTGAAAAACTGATAAACGTGCTTCACTCTTGTTTTAATATACCATGTTTACATATTTAGTCAACCTAAACGCCGCTAGGTGGAAGCTTGGCATAAAACATAACCTCAACACCAAACCCTTACTAATTGCCATAATAAAGTGAAGTATTTTTTTTTGGATTAGGGTGCAAAAGCGATGAAAAAAGTATAAAAGAGGAGCTGGCATAACTCGGCGCCAAAATAACTAGTAAACATTCTAAACAACTATACTTATACTGAAATCTTATAATTAAAAACAAAGCAAAACGTACTGTGCAACAGGAAAGAGAGAGCCTATATAAGAGGCAATAATTTTATAAACCAACTAAAATTTTTATGCGAAGGTAAGCGAATCTTCTACTCTTTTCCGTGGTATTTTAAGGAATCTAACAATAGGGTTCTTGCAGGAGTTACTAATTTGCATAAAAATGCCTTAATACTATGGAGATTTAATTATTTAACGATTTTTAAAGGAAAAAAATATATTATTTGTGCGTTTAAACAACAAATTAAATAAATTAAATTTGCCTAATTTCGTCTGTAAGCACATGGCGCAATGACGCCCTCCTATTGGTTCGCGTTAGATGACGTCATCCGATAAAACATACAACACGTGTTTACATTCGGCACCCGGCATTTTCATATACGTTTGTGCGTTGTGGTATCGGGCTGTGAATTATTGTGTAAAACATTTATTTTCTATGTATTAGATTTGATACTTATATCATATTTATTGGGTTTCATGATATGTAATTTTAGGCTATTTAAGGGTTAGTAAATGCATGCTATCTTTTTAAATGTCGTTTTATGTGTTTTCTCAATAACAACCGCCGTTAACCAGTTTTTGAGATTTCCTTTTCAGGATAGCTTTATTAGGCTCTATAAAAAGCAGTTTTTCGCTCTGCGACAGCGTTATTGTTTTCATATTTTTTAACAAATTTCAAAACAGCAATAGTAGATTAATTTGTATTTTAAGAACTGTTTGCAAACAAAAACAATTTAATAGCATTTATAGTTTTTGAAATATTTACAAACAGGCAAACTTCTACCGTGCTCCCAAAATTCCTGTTTGTCGGGCTCTTAAGTAAGACAGTATTTTTGTATTTTAAGAATTTTAAGTAGGTTAAGTTCATTGTTTACATTAAACAATGGTCAAACTGATTAAACTGGTCAAACCACGAACTAAATCTTCGATAATCTACGCTGACTACTGGGACAATCGTAAACTGGAAACGGCCGCTTCCCGTCTATAGTCGGATGACGTCACAGATGATATTTGCTATTCTCTGGTTTTCTCGGGTTATTTCGCCGGGAATTGTCAATCTCAAATTTAACTAATTAATATCTTTTGATTACAACGTGAATAATATTTATATAAAAATTATTGTGACTAAAGGATACCCCGAGAATCGATTGAAAGTATAAAAATAATAATTGCAAGAACCCTATTGAGTATAAAGAGCAACCGAAAAGAAATTGGAAGCAATTTTGGTCTAATCAAACAAACGAGGGATACTTTCACATTTTAAAATCGCTTCAAAATATGCTTTAAAGAAAAACTCCAATTAAATTTATTGGTTACTTTTTATGCAATTTAGGTTATTAAGGAACTAAAGTTGGAGGTTCCAAATTTATATCGCTGGGGGAGTCATTAATTTAAGCAATCGGCAGGATTTTCTTCCCTTAGTTATTACTTTTTAATCCTAACAAACCCTTATATCCCCTGTTATTATCTTTATTTCCGATCAAATCTAAAGAGTCTTCTTAGCAGCTTGTAACAATGCTTTGAAGCACTTTTACCCCACACCTAGTTAGATAGGATCACAAAGTCGGCGAGATGATCAAAGGGATGCTTATTGGAAATCGCCGAATAACAAAGAAATAAGGTTTACACACAATTAATCGTTTTATAGCTACAAGAATTCAATTTTTGTGATTGAAAAATTCGCGAGAGAAAATTGAGCAATGCGAAATATTTTTCTGCAGTTACTCGTGTAATTAAACAAGCTAATTCCCTTGAAGAACTGTCCCCAGAAAGTTTCATGTTAGCGGTTTTTATGATCCGAGTTACAAGTTCGCAGGGAAGACAGAAACGTCTCAAGTGGCACAAGAAATTGCCTTAATTACGAATTAGAACCGAAAGAACCTCCAAAGGAATTGCTGTCTAATTTTGCAATTGTGGAGTTTAAAATTTATTTGCTTTGCTGTTCTCGTCAAAATCAATAAAAAGGGGCTTCGAAGCGAGTATTTACTGTAAAAATATCAAAAGGTTGATTGGAATTTATGTAGAGTTGTTTACGTTCGTGATTAACTAATCTGTATTTTTATGTCTACCTGAACTGCTTTACCGTGACAAAATCATGAAAATCTCTTCAACCACAATTTGCTTTCTGTTCCGTTTCAGTTTCAGCACCTACAGTAGACACTTTTTGTTGCATGTACAGACACATCAGTTTTTAGTTTTATTGTCCGTTAGATGAAATATGATCTTCCTGAAATAAATTGCAAATTGTTCTGTGGTGTGTGTAATTTGTCGCCTGTCCAACCAACAATGGCTCCATCAGTTTAATACAGTCGTTTGTTTGGAATGGTTTGAAAAACATACGGAGCATTCCATTTGAAGTCGGTAGCGTAAGCATGCGGCTCTAGTTTTAAGTGATCAATGGGTGCTCTAGGGGAAAAATCCTTGTGCCTGTCGCAGCATTTTTCAACATTAAAAAACTCTTGAAAGAGGAGACGTGTCAAGAGAGAAATGCTCTTAAAAATGTTTCACGGAGAATAATTCTCGAGAAGTGAAGCAGCCTATATTTAATTTCAAATAGACTGAGTTTAAAATAATTTGGCGCCTATTACACACTTGATTCCTACGTTATACTTATACAGGGTGACTCATGATCACGTGTTTGTTATAATATATTCGTACCACCAGCAGAACACAAAAACATTATAACAGTTAATAAACCGCGTAGTTTGCAATTAACTATAATTATTAGGAGTACGATTTGTTTGATTTTGAGGTTCAGTGCACGAATACGTATAGTTTGCACACATTAAGTTTCTCCCCTATTGCATATGCTGACCTGATTACCTACAACTAAGAGGGTTCGAAACTGCAAACTTAACGCAGGCCGCTTACTTAACGAGTTCAACGTTTCCGCACCCTTGGCAAGTTTAGCATTTCTACGGACTTTGAAAGTTTAGATCCATTTACTTGAACAACATCTAGACTAGATATTCAATTTTTGCCAGTAGAGTAGTTAAAAACTTTTTTCAGAAAGGTTAACAGAATAAATGTATACACGGAAGTTGGATAAAAAGGAACAAACTTAATAATAAAAAATGTTAAGTGGATAAATACTATAAAAGTGGAGCAGTTTTACAAATAATGGAACAACAGAAACGAAAACTAAGGAACCACCGAATGATTCCGAAGCATAGAAAGAAGATATCATCAAATCGATGGACTGTTGCCGCCTACCTCTCTAACAGTGCCAGGCCGTTCCACTGTAACCTTCTGACTCCAATTCATTGGTTATTATTATTTCCATCAGTTGCAAGCTTTGCACATATATCAACCTATAATATTCGCCATTAATAGTGCTTAAGCAATCTCCAGGGAACTATTAGGATGTAAATTTGTATTTGACGGCAAACTTAGATCGTTCAGATCTTTGTAGAGTTCAAGGTATGAAGTTAAGGAAACTTCTAGGGACCCTGACTGTTTATGAGGTGAAATGTGAGCATTCAAACATATGGAAATCTAAGATATGGATACAAGCAACAGGCTACTCATGAAATCTGCAAAGACTGCTGCTACATAAGCAAATACACTAAAAGGTTGGAGCTCCGCACGCGCAGCGCATCGACGGGTCAATTGCACGCACTCTACCTATATATAACACAATTAAACGCACACAGGAGTATCGATTATGAAACTATTGATACAAAAAAAAACAAGATGTACAAACTGTGTATAAAAATGTGAAGCAATACTACAGCAATTGCGTGAATAAATAACAAACTAGATGTAATGAACAATAATACAGGTTATCAATGTTCGTAAAAAACTAATAATGCGACACGAAAACAATTGAGGAAATGTTCAAGATGGTGGTCACGGTAAGCCGTGCCGGGCGCTACTTAAAAACCAGCCGCTGGACGCGGCGTTCCGAACGGACAGGCGACAATAACCGAAATAAATATTTATGGCTTTACAGGATGTGAAGATGGTGAAAGTTAGCTGCATCAAAGCCGGATAATCGTGAAGTTCAACCAGAGATAACACCAGATGAACGGCGCTTCTAGACGGGGTGGTTCACTAAGAAAAGTTCGCACCAGAACAAAAATCGCACCCCAAAATAAAATCCCCTGAAATGTCATTTGAGGGTTCAAGAAAAGAAAATATGAAAGAGGAAAGGAAGCAACAACGATGACCAAAGATTTAAATAAATTACGAAAAGAATATGCTTACTCTGTGGTTCACCAGGGTTTTTCCTGACAAATCCTACTGAACCTCTAGCTTGAGTCAAAATCCTAAAACTGGCACAGACGACGATTTCTAAATCGACAACATTACAATAAACCGACGTCTTCAAGAGATGATCCCAGAAAATGCCAAAACTGCCTAGAAAACCTAATTTCACAAAACTTGGAATCACCACAGCTCACACATGAAGAACCGCAGGAAAAGTACCTGCCCGAACGCAAATCGCAATTTCCAAAAAAACGCGTTATAAAATACAAGCTGGCTTCATTCGAAACTTCAAGAATAACCAAAAGTGACTTAGATTCTCAAATCTACTAGAGGCGTCGCCGAGCACGGAGAAGAAAAGAAAACAGATTTGCAGACCCAGAAGAAAATAAGATAATTAATTATTTTGTTCGGCTTAATCAAATAAAAGATCGCAGCGCCTAAGAAAAAAGAAGCATATGGAAATACGTCACGCGTTAATGAACCGAAGGAAAGCTGAGAGAGGGTACAGAGAACGCGCGCTGACAGATGGGAGGAGCCGAGTTAACGTACGGTCGTTCACGAAGGATGACGGAAGAAATAAAAAACCCCGTGCCAACCAGAGGTTGGAAGCATTCTCATATCGCACATTTTCCGAGTAACTTTCTGAACTATTGAGAGTACCTGACTACCTGTCCTGCGTACCTGCGTTGCTTGGTGTGATTTACAGTTGTACGCTAAGTAATTGACGGTATTTAATTATTGTTGCTGCGAGGTTATCAATAATTAAATATACGTTAATAATATTTTTATATTTTATGAACAATGTGTTTAGGCATGATTAGTTCTAGTGTCTGATGGAAGTGACATATCATGAAGTATAAAATATTTATACACTCATTTTTATATTTATACAAATATTCTGTCTTATTGCAAATTTATTATTATTTCCAAAGGATGATAATAATCATTCACTTGTGATTTCAAAGGGTAGTAGGTTCTCAACAAAAGAGGATTAACAAATGTGTCAAATAGATACAGAAATTGTATTAGGAGCAAAGCCCCTCAAAACAAAAATAGCTGGGAGGAACGGATCCCAAAACTTTTACGCGCCCACCTATTTTCCGTAAGAGACACTCATAATGCACTTAGCAAACTTTTATTCCAGCAAATTGAATTATCGAATGAAGAGCTCTAATCCCAAACAGAAAATGTCCCCACGTTTAAGGCGATTTATTTTTCTAAGATGCCCCGAAAGGTCTTCACTCTTCACCGTGATTGGCAACCGCAGGCCGACGAATTTTAGCTAGTGGAAACATCGAGATATTGTAGACGGATAAAAAGATAATTGATAGCATCGAGGCCCAACGTAACTACGCCCAATATCCGGTTTGCAGATTCCGCCGTCAATTGTGAATTAGATGTCTTCCGTTGACGAATTGCGGGATTATGCCGAGCCATTATAAAAATGTATACACGCTTCGATAGTAATTTATGCTTCGAGAATAAATCATTTCGAATCAGTTATGCTTGGGGAAGCTCTGGGTACGCGTTTCCGAACCCCTTCACGACTGATTGCATCTTCTGTGCAGCAAGATGGATACTTGGAGGTAATACGAGAGGACTTTGTTTTTGCACATTTTAGTTTTAATTAAAGTTGGAAGAGTGGAAGGGCGAACTTTGGAAAATTAAAGAAGAATAGCTGGCGAGCGCCCAGGTCTCAATCGTTTCGATTCAATAAATTCATATTAACACCGGTAACGTCTGAACGAAGTTAATACACAACAGTTGAATTTTTAAACCCAACCTTTTATTACTTTATCATTTACCATTCTTTCAAATCGATGGGTTCATTAAGAGTCACAGTTTTGTCTTCTCTTTTTCCTCTTTTATGGGTCTGTAGTTCTTTTCGAGTTTCTTTTACCTAATTTAATATGCTCGTACACGAGGAATTCTTAAGCCCATGTACTCTTGAAATGTTCATTTTTGCTTGATCTTGAAAAATTCTTTCCTTCCGTAATATCTTCGAAAGTGGGTGGATAACTAGCCCACTGGTTTTGAATTTGAACACGTCATAACCTACAATATGTTAAGGCCATTTTTGAATCAAAGATAAAAGGAAAAATAAAAAATGTGCACCATGTACACCACCTAATTTCTTTGCCTCGTAAATGGGCGACTTCCCTAAATATAACCACCCTAAATTTGGGGAAAAATTATTAAACATAGTCACGTTTTTTCTGGCTCAGATTTATTAGTCGCGAGCCCTATGTTTTGTTAGACGAGATTATATTCGCGGTGGTGGAAGGGGTGGCTTCGTTATCTGGCGGCGGTGTAACAGGAGAACGTATGAAAAATTAATGGCGGATTTAAAAGTAACGAAAGTATAACATCATGTTCCAGGTGGAGCTTAACAAATATGATACGCAATTTAAACCCATTTTAATGAAGAATATGAAATGTTTGATTAATTACTATTTTTAATGCTAGAGCTTTTTTTAAAGCTAGAGGTTGTTTGATACAACCAAATTGGATAAGACAAGTGTATCGACTCCCATGCATACAGTAGAAGACAATGTGAGTAGTATTTGGCCGAGCTTATAGGCAAGAGAAGGGAAGTGCGAGAGGGGAATCGGGCCGATTTTCCATATTTCGCGCGTAGGAAATGCGCCGCACTCAAAATGTATCATGTCATAACTCCCTCAAAAATTGTCTTATCGATTGCATTTTTTTAAAAATTATTTCTTAAACTTTCAGGATGCTCACGAAATCTTCCAAATTGCAAATACATAATTACTTTTCATTCCGCTTTGCGATTTTCGAGACGTTGTCTTTTTGGCGCAGTGGAATTTTCATCTATCGAGGAACTATGCTCATTTTTAGAATTTGGACAAACGTCCGGCGGCAAAGTTATAGAGAAAGAGTTGAATTTTATTTTACACCAAAATTCAATTCATTATCTCGCATAGAAAAAAAGTTATGGCGATTTGAACACGATAATCGTTCTGAGCGCGTAACTCTTGAAGTCAAGAGCGTACGGTAACGAAACAGTTACAGCATCAATCTTTAGGAGACTGAACACATTTGTGCAGACGTATTTGGTTTTATTTTATAAGTATTCGCCGTGTGATGAAAATATCAAAATGGGACGAAAAAAAAAATATGAAAAATAATTTTTATTTTAATAATTATGTTCACCCTAAACCGCCATTGAATTTGCCTATAAATTCGTTCAGAAAAATATAAAGGTTACTCTGAAAAGCATTTGAAATAAGTAATAAAAGAAGTCGCCTGTCCCTTTAGCCTCAAACAAAGGACTTTCGATTGTTATTCTTTGGGAATAGGGGTAGCGCCGAATCTGGCCGATTGATCACGAAATTAATAGGCCGTTGTTTTTGTATTCCTCCGAGATCTACCCAATTCTTTGATGTGAAAGGGTGATTACAAAGACAAAGTCCAAAAACTCTCCCGAAACCCGGACCTCCGGAATGATATTAACATGCCCGAAAACAAAAATTCTTTGTGTACACAGACTTCTCTTTTCGCTGTAAAAATATTTGCCCTGTTGACTTATGAAAATAACTGATACGTTAAAATAACAAGGGCAGAAATAAAATCGTTGTTTTATCGTTATTGTTATTAAAGAATGCGAAAAGAAAACAAATTTAAAACGTTTTCTATCGATTATTATTTTTGCTGGGGGGATCCTCGTATTTTTACAGTTACCGGCACTGGTGGAAACAAACCACTTCAGCTCCTCGCCGCGTTCTCACTTTGAGGAATATCTACTAAACCTATCTGTTTTCTTTGGAACGGAATTTATACACACATAGACGTGAAGGTGCTCCTGGAAGTGCTTGAGAATTTCCGGATTATAATTTGAAAGCACCGAAAATTGGAGGAATATATTATTAATCGGCACTCTTTTCTAGATTTCATTGATGACGGTTGCAAGAACAGCAAACTGCTTAATTTTTTTAGTACATTTTCTAAGTGGCTCGATTCCAACGAAGTTAATTATTAAATCTTACTATTAATCGCCTTTCTGCTACCAAAATTGTATATACACCACGGTTGAGAAGTACTATTAATGCCCTCTCACTTTGTATCCCTCGGCGCTTACGCGCCTCGTGATACAATATTGGTGCTCGGGCAATAATAGTAATTATCAATTTATAAAACATTTAAAACACTGCTAAATAGGTAACTGGAATATGCAGTTATTTTTTGTAAAACATTTGTTTTCTACATGGCGATTTTTACAGCTATTGTGGCTATGTGTCTGGCGGCTTCCATGTTCAAATATTCTGTGACCACCTTTGAGGCTACGTCCTTAGCATGCGGCTATACCATAAAAGTTTCTTCTCTTTCTATTTCCTCTGTTGTTTCTTGTTCCGTATTTGTCCTTTTTCCCATCTCTTCGTTTTGAAAGTGTCGCGACCCCACAGCTTCATCTCAGATAACACATTTCAGTAGCTATAGCAGTGCATTTATATCACTTTGCTTAATTTTCCACATCTCCGAATCATTTGTAAGTATAGCCTTCATCATTTCATATATCCCTCTTTGGCCGTTTACGCAGATACTTGGATAAGTGGAAAGAATGGGAAGAAATTGGGAATAGTCATCAAATGAAATTGAACGTTAACTTTTCAGTCTCAAACACCATCTTAGATACTTCCTTGTCATTTTCATTCAGTTGTTCGCTTGACACAAATTGCTGTTTGAAATGAATGTGTTAGACATCATATGGTTTCCTCAAACTTTCAAAAGCTTACACCACCCCCTCATATTTTTAGTTGTTCCTCTAAATTCAATACTTAAAGTTGGTATGCTTTCTTTCTTTGAAAATGGCATTATTTCATACGCTCTACTTCTAGGTAGGTATTGGAGAAGGGGTGGTAAGAACCTAAAACGAATTCCATTTCCTAAAATACTTGATTAACTTATTAGTTTTCTTTAACAGTTTTGGTTACACAATCTCCGACAATAATGGAATACAGACACACTTTGCTGACAGAATAATTGTGGATCGTGTGCGCGAAGATCAGAATGATGAAAAGCATAACTCGATTCCAAACTTTTATTCAATTCATTTTATTCATTCATTCAATACATCTATAGAACTTTAATTCTATCCCATAAAACCGAATTCGTGTAGCAACACAACATCAGAACTATGAGATCTTGAAATTTTGGGAAATGAGCTGAGACCAGGCTACCAGAAAAGGAGACCACCTTTAAATCGGGCAATGTTTTTTACCAGAAGAACGTTAACGTCAACTCCCATTTTCGTGGAGTAGAAATTCTTATTAATAAAAAAGTTAAAACTCTTGGAACCAAAATGGAAGTTGTAATCTACATAATCCTGAAACCCAATTCAAGATATTCCCTGCAAACAGCTCGGGTGTATGTTCGTATGTGCTCTTCGGAAGGCCACAAAATCCAACAATTTTACGAACAGCTCCAAGATCGGAAAGCGCTAAATTTTTAATAGTCATAGTGGATTTCGATGCCAAAATTGGACCAGAAAGTGAAGACGGTCCACTTACTGTTTCTGTTCCTTAATTGTCTCTAACATCAAGGTCTATACTGTCTGAATGCCTTTTATAAGTAACCCCATAAAAAAGCTCAGACGGGCAAATTAATAATGAAATAGACTATTTAGTCTAAAATAGGCGCGACGTATAAAGAGATGTAACTATGCTACACCAATTTATCGTAGATTAGTTCAAGTAAATACTGCAATAAGCACTAAACTGGAAAGGAAAAAGATTGTCCTAAAGATTGCTTACCCAACTGGGAGATTCTTTAAATTGAATGAAATTAAATACCAAACCACCCTAGATGTAAAATTATAGCCGCTCTCCATTTGCAGAAATTGGACATGAACAATCTATCGGCAACAATTTAGCTGGGAGTATACAAATAGCAGCAAAGAAAATCTGCTCCAGACAAAAGCCAATAAATAAAGAACTAAGTCCAAATATATTCAGATTACTAGATTAGAGAAGAGGAAGTGATTTTGACGAATACAGGGAACTATGCAAAATAATAAATAAGGACCTATAACAGCCAGCTGATGTAAACAATCATAGAAGATAACTCAATATGAGAGTACTTAAATCATGCGTGCCCAGAGGAAAGAAAATGTTATTTAAAGTCAAAAACAAGGGAGGAGAAATGGTTACCAAATGAAGAACAAAAAAGCATCAAGAAGGGATTCCATAATTGGAGAAAAGATAAAAATGGAAAGGACAACTCTAGAGAGGTACTTTGTGTTCGATTGACCAAATGTATTAAAGAGAGAAAAATCCCTGAGATAGGTAGTTCTGATTTTCAAAAGAGGGGATAACACCAGTTATCGCCAGTCAATCCTGACTAATCGTTTGGAAAACAAATTAGATTTCTATTAACTTGTCGAACAGGTAGGATTTAGAAAAGGTTTCAGTACGTTTCAGTACTGGCGACATATGAGATTAGAACAAGAAAAGCGGTCCGATAAAGAGATCTATCTCCAAAGCAGTTTACCTTGTTTTGAAAAGTTGCGGTGGGTAGTGGACAGGTCATGTCGCTAGGGAAAATAAATGTAGGTGGGCGAACAGGATAAGTAGTGGTACCCAAAGGCAATTAAAAGAAGAGTGGGAAGACCGCTGTACTTTGCTATGATTTCGTTTTTGTTTCTCTTAAAAATCGGGTGAATTATTATTAACTGTCCCAGTTAATGATCGTGTACTTAATCATTAATTTTTCAATAAAAGAAGTACAGGACAAAAAAGATTTATACTACATTCTTCCTATCTTATATTATGTTCCGCTATTAAATTGGGATTACTTAATGAGTTTCTAGACTGTAAAGCAATTTTAGTAATGACTAATTCAAGATTATGCCCTTAAAATAATTATGCTACAAAATACAAATATTGTCTTTACGACATTACTACCTTCGAGTATCTTCGCTAACAGGCACTGTTTAATTAAAACAGCTCTGCATCGAACGTTTCAATTCGAATTTTCTTTTACAATGTTTATTATGTATTACGGGGATGTTCACCCCGCGATTTATGTACTTCAGTTGACTAAATTGTGTCACTACATCAAATTACATCATTTAATGTGCAAGAGGAAAGCGATGTTCATGTGTTTACCAGTTCATGCATTCAAGTTTATTGTTCTTGTGGAAAACAGAATAGTAATAATTCCTAACGCCTTACGTTATAATTTACCATTACTGCCTGCTGTAATTATATCTTAACTGCTACTATAAACATGCCAGTAATTTCTAATGCGATTAAGTCTAGTAAATTGCAAATTGCATTGTGATTTTATAACTAATGAAGACACATGCCCTGATAAGACGTTTCGTTCTTGCGTACTTCGTTGTTTGCTGCTCGAAAAATTTTTTTCTGCTAATGAAAGGTCAGTTGAGTTTAAAATATGACGGCTAAGCTATGGTTTCCTAGAAAAGCGGTGCTGTTGTCATTACAGCGTCGTAATGGCGGTACATTATGTCGTAGAGCGACCGGAAAAATACGGAAGTAGTAGCGTTTTCTTATCAGAAAACATTTTATTGCACTGTACAGTACCGTTTTCTAGGAAACCACTGTGATTATTAGATTATTGCATTAAGGAAACACTATAATATTACGACCGCTTTATGACTGTACTCCTTTTCTAGGAAACGACCGTAGCTTTATGAAGCTCGGCCTACATTTCTCAATTTTGGGCTGCAGCTGGCTCACAACGCAACATCAACATGTAACATCAAGCAATATGCACTAATTACCTACATTATAAATATACAATATACATTTTAAAAAATCCATCAATCGGTTTCTGAGATGAGTGTCCCAGACATCAATGCTAGTACAGAATGCATTATACAGGGTGGTCACTTTTACAATGTACACCATTGGAATCTTCTAAACCCGAAGAGATTCAGAGTTGGTCAAATGGTAAGAAAGTTGCACATTTTCATGCTCTTTAAGGATCTGAAAAGAAATTCTGGATAGCTCTTGTTGTTCCTGAAATATCCTGAAAAAATTGAAATATTGCGTTTTCTTATTTCTTCCATATATTATTTATTACTCTAGCGAATGTGATGACCTTTGGCAGGTTTACATAAGTGGGTATGGGCTTTCCACTGGATGTTTCAAAATTTGTCTAAGCCTACTACATCTTCAAGTTTTCATGGTCAACTTTTGAATTTCTTATGGGCGCCATATTGGATTTTCATAAGGTTGGATAGAGAAAAAAAATACAATTTCAACGATGTAACGCACATGGGTCATCTAACTTTCTGGAACACTAATTTCACTCCTTATCTACAAAATCTAGTTGCCATGATTATGAAAACTCAAAGATGTAGTAGGCTTAGACAAATTTTGAAACATCCAGTGGATAGCCCATACCTACTTATGTAAACCTGCCGAAGGGCATTACATTTGCTCAAGTAATAAATAATATATGGAAGAAATAAGAAAATGCAATACTTCAATTCTTTTCAGGATATTTCAGGAACAACGAGAGCTATCCAGAATTTCTTTTCAGATCCTTAAAGGGCATGGAAAAAGTGCACGTTTTCTGTAATTTGACCAACTCTGAATCTCTTCTGGTTTAGAAGACTCCAATGGTGTACATTGTAAAAGTGACCACCCTGTATACAATCGGAGTTTCCAACAATTCTTATACCATATTACAAAACAGATTTTAGCTCTAAGTTCTCTATGTGTCTCCTCCAGTTCATTAGTATTATTATCCTGTTTGTTTAGGTACAAGCGTTAAATATTTGGAGGTTTCGCCCTCCTCATGTTTGTATATTTACTTACGAAAGTAAATCCCTGTAGGTATTAGCCCAGCATTATTTTTGGTCGCATGTAATTTGTTCTACCAATATAGTCTTAGCAGATAAAAAGCAGTTCCATAAGTGAGAAGTGCAAAGTGCGAGTAAAGTGAACTGCATTACGCCCAAAGTGCACCGCAAAAAGTGAACTCTAAGGCAAAATACGCAAGTCGTACCATGATTAGAGCGAGCAGAGTGGCGAAATTACTCCCTAATTCTTTCGCATATAACGTCAAGAAAGGGTACGGTTAATCAATACCGAGCCAAGAAATTCGAAAGGAACGCGGAACTCGACAAAAAAATTGTGAAAGTTAATTAGAATGCTTTTTGTGAAGACACTATTGTGAGCGCGTATTCAGAATTTATAGAAAGAACCCCAGCTTTCCATCACCAAAACGTTCCCAATAATGGCCATAATCACGGTGAATTGTGAACGTGTTGTATAATAATGGAGGACCTTAAATATGAATTGGCATATAGGAAAATGCATTTAATATACCTTCAGTGTATGAATGTATTTAGTGGGGCCATCTATGACCAATCGTGGCCTCTCGTAGGCCACGGACCAATACAGTCAGTCAGAAATGTACCTGTCGAATTAAGTTAAACTTAAATGACAAACGACTACATTTGTGACACTTCTTTGAGGAGGGTTTTAAGAAGTGCAAATGCAGTCCCGTGAATATTTGGTGGTCAGAGTAACCTCTGTATCTGGCTTCATTCAGACCTCGAGTTTCTTTGAATTCGGCGATTCAAGAGTGTATGCCACGCGTGTTTTCCAAGTTCCATTCCAAGAAGGGCAACTGTCATTTTTACTTTCTGCTGTGAAATTTGCCGACAATGGGATCAACAAATATGCTAAGCCTTCTGTTGTCTTAAATTTTCTCAGTAGTCACATGTTCCACTAAGTCATGGGTTTCTAAAAGTGGTGTACCAGTTATTTCTTCAACCTGTAGATTTTTCCTCATTAAACAATATGCATCGTCATCAACATTCCCTAACTCGCGAAACTTTCAGCCAATGCAATAAGTTCACAAATTGATCGAAAATTTTCTACGGTCCCAACATTCTTTATATTCAAAAAATTTATCAACGCCTAGGACAAAGACCCCGAATTTGGCCACCTTAAGGGATTTCTAGATTGCACAACAGATATCAACTTCAATTTGACTACATGGCTGTAGGATTATTTTTTCCTTGTAGTCTGTACTTTAAGGTACCATAAGTCAAATAAGGATAAAACTACTGGCTTTCTTTACAAAATTTGTGAAGTAACTTTCAGTCAATTTCACCAATTTTGGTCTCTTGAACATCATTAGTGGCCAGTAATGGGAAGAAAATTATTCATGCAAAACATAAAAATCAATGTTATTTTCAGTTAGTGAAATCATGCATGAAAGATACCTTAACCAATGTAAAAAACTAGAAAATTTGAATAATACCTACTCAAAATTATTATCATCGCATCATAAATAAAATTAACAAAATTTAAAATGCAAAAGACAGGTATAACTCATTAATATAGATAAACTTACACGAAATTCTATAAAGAAAAGAATACAAAAGATAATCTAGTTATTTCTAAAGTAAACAAATCTAATGCCTAAAAAAGATTATTTAACGAAAATGGAAAATTTTATCAGTAATGAAAAATTAATAGGACGACGTAAAGATCCAGCAAAACAGCTTCAATTAAAATTAAAAGATTGGTTAAAAGATTGTAATACTATTTTTGAAAGCAATTATAAATCTAAATTAATCAATTTGAATGCTTGTGCACCTAAATTATATGGTCCAATCAAAAATCATAAATTATATGTTCCTATAAGACCCGTAGTATCGTATATTTGAAATTTAGCTAAAAATTTTAATAATATATTTTAAAATATTAGAAATTTTGCCCCCAAATTTGATCTAAAAATTCATTGGATCTTGTAGATAAAATAAAAGATAAAACTATACCAATAGGTTCATTTTTAGTTTGTTTTGATGTAACAAATATGTTTTCTAATGTTCCAGATGTTAGCAGATATTTTAGAAAAGTCTAAAAGTTTGCATTTGAATTATTTTCAATCTATGTAAATAAAAATCAATTGCCACATGTATGTAAGATCATCACTTGAGAACGGCTCGACCGATTTGGCTGATTTCTTTTTTGTTGTGTTCGTAATTGTCAGGACAAGGTTTGTATGAAAGAATATTTTGGAAAATCCACCGGGAAAGTCGAAAATTTGGATGGTATGTTTGTACGAAAATCTGTATGACAAACAAAAATGTGACGTTCAGTTTGACAGTTCTAAAAATTGAATTGTCAGTGTGTTATCGGTGGTGATCATGTATTTGGTGTTTCTTCGGAAAAAATGCCACCAGTGAGGCGTCGAAATATCGGTCGGCGTACGCGCAATGCAAGCCAACTACATGATCGTCGAGTCAATGAGACTGACGAAAAGCGTATAGACAGCGTTTAGAGCCAAGTCGAATAAGAATTTCTCAAGCCTCAAGCGCGATCCATTATGACTCCGGAACAACGGACTTTTGTATGATATGGATATGCGTAAGTCGGGAAATTTGGACAAACTGTAAAAATCATAATTTTGGAAAATCCACCGGAAAATTTGAAAATTCGGGAAAAACTAAAAGTGCTTAACGGCTGGACCGATTTGGCTGATTTTTTTTGTTGTGATCGTAATTGTCAGGAAAATCCACCGAAAATGTGAAAATTCGGGAAAAACTGAAAGTGCTTAACGGTTGGACCAATTTGGCTAATTCTTTTCAAAAATAAGGTTTTTAGGGATCGAAAAATTGGAAAAGTTGCCCGGAAAATTGGAAAATTCGGAAAAAACTGAAAGGGCTTTTTTCTGTTGGATTTTTGTATGATATGGATAGGCCGTAAATCGTGAAATTCGGACAAACTGTCAAAATCATAATTTTTTGTATGTACTCGCGATCATAACTGACGATAGGAACGACATATTTGGTTGAACATAAACGTAATCAGAAAAATGTTGCACATTGAATAAACGATTTGGTTAATGAATGAAAAGTTCAATGCGAAAAGTAATTTTAGGCAGGACAACGTCTGCCGGGCCCGCTAGTTTAATAATAAATATTGTCAAAATTCGGGTCTAGCGATGGGATAACCTATTAGCCCATTATTAACATTCATTTTTAAGTCTAATATTGAAGAAAAAAACTTGTGTGTGTGTCAGCTCCGACGCACGACTGGACTTTACTCCTTACGAACTATTATTATAACTTCAATCACTTGATAATAGGGTACACGCAAATGTCAGTTTTATACCCAAATATGTATTGATCAGATGGTTTATGTTCGAAAATGTCCAACTACATCAAAATATAAATTGTTTATAAATTCAGTAATTAAGTGACAATCTGCTAAACGTCGATCCCACTGGCAATGAAATAAATACGTTTCCTGGTGCTCGTATAGGCGTTGATTCACGTTTCGGCACCAAGCAATATTTGGAGTATTTAATATTAGGTTTTTCCATATTAAATCAAAAGATTCAACAAATTTAGGAACGAACAAACACTGCAAATGCTGACTTTACAACGCCAACTGTCATATCTACTCTATGCCACTCTATTTTCACTATGTCCATGCTCTATGCAGTCAGACATAAACAGCCGTATCCATAGATACGTACATAATTTCAATGTACGTAACGCGTTACTTTTAGTTGACGCGAAATGTAACGCTTGATTTTACTACTCATAAAATTTCCGTACCGCGGGCTATAACTGAAAATCGATTCTTAAGGAGTAAACTCCAAAAATATCGATATAACAACATTCCAGCATCTTTATTCGATATATCGATATCTACATCGAAAAAAAATCGCAATTCTACTCCTGACTATAGTATTCCGATTAACGATTAGTCAGAAAATATTTTTAAGAAAGGTACGATTTAAGCAGTGTGGTAGCGCTTCCATTAGCTTGTAAAAAAAACCAGTGTGGAACCAAAAAATGCCTATATAATGTCCGTAAACTGATTCGGAGAATGTTTGAAACTGCTTTTGACTAGTCTAACTGAAATTTAAATTAACAATGCAGAAAGTTCAAGTTGCTGTGTAAAGTGTAAAATGTTTCTGGTTTATGTGTTTTGTGTAGTTAAATAAGGTGCTTAAATAAGCAGAATTCACCAGAAAAATATACGCATAGGGCATAGTAAAGGTTGTGGAGTAAAACGGGGCGACGGTATCTCTGTGTTTATCTTTTTCAACTGATTAAGCACTCCGCCTAAGGTGGTGCCTATATCACTCAAAATTTACACAGTGTTTACAAGACTTTCCGCGCAAATAGACACCAAAGTCAAATATTCATTATTAAATAAATTAATAAGAGCAGAAGGAGCGTCAGCTGCGATCTGATCATCAAAATGTAAACAGGGTCGTACAAACATCTAGGGTTTCGCAGTGTATACTCAAATTTCTGACGAGACGCCCTACCTTTTACCACAAGACGGACTCAAGCTCCAGAATAATCCCTGTCAATATTTATTCTTCGGTTACTAAAATCGTGCGGGATGTTGGATGCATTACGGAGTCTGTTTGTCGTTAACCTCGTTTAAAATGTTAAAGGTCGGGCGCGTTTCTTAAAAGCTTTTTGATATAATGAGTCTGCAATTAATAGGTCTGTAATTGCTCAGAATATTTTCTCTTCTTACTGCAGCTTTAGCTTCAATAAACACCTCGAGAAATCGAACATTTTAACAATCTGGAAGGGAAACTGATACGTAAAGTAGATGCTTTTCAGCGAGATAAAATTTCAAAAGAAGTGCGCAGCGTAGTCGTGAAACTTAGTAACAAAGCTCGACACCCGTGGAAGGAAATACGTAATTGTTATTGAAAAATATCGTAAGATGTAAGGAAGTGATTTGATATTTTGTTCGTGTAAATTAAGGTCGTTAGAAGAAATTTTTTTCTGGGAAATTCGAATCGTCATTAGCTGCATTTCCTTTTGTAATGAACATCTTAAAGGTGAGTTTTATTTTCAAAGAAAAATATGCAAACTCGTATATGCTAATTGTTTACAGTCAAAATGTTTAGTACCCACTTTTGGAAGGTCCCAAAATTACCAGAATGGTTACTTGGAATACTATTTACCTAGTAACAAAAATATCAAAGCCATGACGAGGTTGCCTCAGTTACAAGTTAATAACCATAAACGATATAAACCTGATTAATACACGCCTATTCTAAGAGCCAATAAGATTTCTTCAATTTCTTAAAATCGACCAATCCACTGTCATTTTAAACGATAAAAACCTACCTAGCTTTCCCAATAACTGATAAATATGCGCCTTGCTTTTAATCAACTATGCTGTGAATGATAGTTTTGAAATTTCTACCTTGGCAACTGTCACTGTCATATTATTTTCGAGTTTTCTTGCAACATCGTCGTTTTGAAATGGCAAGATTTGGCCAAGAATCTTTGGAAGATATTCAAAAAACTGTACAGAGTGTTAGTTCGAGGAGTACAGTTAAAAATTAAAAGTCAATATGGAAACAGTTCGAAATATTTTTAAAAGAGAAGCATTATGAACTTCTAGAAATTACTTCAAATCAAGAGCTTGGACTGATAATGAATGATTGGGCTTTTAATATGAAGAGAGCTGATGGTGAAGATTATAAAGAATGCGTTATAAAGACCACGTGGAATGTTACTGCAAAACTCCTTCAAGAAAAATACTACAAAGAGTACGCCCGAAAATTTAATCCATTTACAGACATTGAATTCAAACAAGCAAGGGATGCAAAAAATGCGAAACGAAAGCAGCTTCAGTCTATTCTCGGAAAGAGGAAGCAAATTTCGACTGCTCTGAGTAAGAAAGAAATATATACAATAATGAATCTGTGGAACGAAGATTGTCCAGAAGGACTTCAAAAAAACTGTATCATATAATAGCATTCGAACTAGCCTGGAGAGGGGGAGAGGCAGCAAAATGCAAAGTGCATTTTTTTAAAGAGGAAAAGAAATCAAATGGTAACGTAACCGGAAGAATTGAATACAACCCGATTTTTTCCAAAACATGCCAGGGAGAAGCTCAAAAATTATCAGACAGTAAGTGGTTAGTGCCTAATTACAATAATCTCGATATGTGCCCGGTAAGGTTATTTAAAAAGCTTATTTCTAAACGCACTAATAGAATTACGTCAGATCGACTATTTCTGACTGTAAATCCTTACTGGAATAAAAGCAATTCTGAATGGTACAAAAATATGCCTTATGGAGTAAATGAGATTGGAAAATGGACCAAACAATCTGCTGAAAGAATAGGGCTTGATACTCTGACAAACAAAATCACGAATCATTCAAATCGATCAAGTGCTGTATCAAATCTTGCTAAATCAGGTGTCCCGGAAGAACAGTTCATCAAAATGACTGGACATGCAAATGCTAAGTCATTAGGCCCTTATTTACAGTTAGACGAGGAACATCATGCTAGTTTAATAAACAACCTGAGACCTGGACCTTCTGGAATCCAAACTACAAGAGATATAAACATAAGGCAAGAAAATTTTACCACTGAAAACATTAATAATAATAATATGCAAAAAAATCTGGTCATAATATAACATATACATAACCATTGCACTTTCAATGTTCAAAATATGTATGTAACTAAAGATCAGTCAAACTCTACACAATATATTTAAATAATATTTTAATATGTTCTGTTAATTTAAAATCTTTATTGTTTCATTAAATCTTCTATTTCCAATTAAATTGTCCGTATAATGTAGTTGTGTAGTAACCTCCCTAAAATACATTCGAGATCATTTTTTTATAAGATAAATACATTCAAATTTTATTGCCATTCGGCAAAAAATCTCGAATCAAGGGAATAATCTTGTTAAATACAATTCGTGGTCTGGAATTTTTAGGTAATTTTACTCAAGCTGTTGCTTTTACTAACCACTCGTGTAAATTTGACAGAAGATCACGTGCGCTACGCGCTCGTGATCTTTTAACTGTCAAATTTACTCTCGAGGTTACCAAGCAAAGCAACAGCTTTCGTAAAATTTCCGACAATTCCAGACCTCTTATTGTATTACTACAGAAAAGAGGAAACTACAGTTTTCCGAAATAAAGGGAAATTTTATCTGTAAGAAGTGCAATAAATGGCTTGTATGGGTAGAGGGTTAAAGAGAATTCAATACCAAAATACTCTAACAGACAAAGTATGCAAACTATGTGGATAAATTTATTCCTGAATGTTTTCCCCTGTGATGCCGTTCCTTTCCAACGACAAAATCTCATTTCGTTAACCTATTTGACCTTTCCGTCCTACTTAATTGCTACCATTTCGTATGCCAACGCAGCGGAAACCAATGTTAAGTTCGCACAATTAAGAAATCAGTAACGCTTCCACCCATATCACTAACTACAAACTGAAAGTGCATGTGATTAAAGATATAATTCTGCTTGCACAAAGGACATCCAATCCTTCATTGTTTTAAAACGAAATAGAAAAAGTCTGAGCTCGATGACGAATTCTGTTATGTTATATATTATGGAGTTCACATCTCGGAAAAAGTATTGAGAGTTGACTGATACCGGGATGTTGTGCAGATAGGTATAAAAGAAGAATGGCAATAAGAATAACCAATGCTTACAGGGTTGTCCCGTTGGAGGCAGTACTGGTAATACCAATTGAACTACAGGTTGAATAGAGAACTTTCCCATAAGCAGAAGCAGCATCCCGTACTGAAATCAGAAATGGGGCGCTAGTGAAGTAGGTAGCAGTAATGATGGGCCCAGAACATGGCAAACGCTGCTTGGGCCAAAATAATAATAATGGGCGTGGTGGAGAGAGTAAACTGAAAGCACGGGGCACGAACTATTGTCCCACATAATTCTTTAGCGGACATGGTTGCTTTGGTACTTACCTTAAGAGATTCCATATAAGGGAAAGTAGTGTTTTCACTTACTGTGGACTAACTGATACCCCGGTACACATGAGTTACTCCTGCGTGAGACGGGACAGAATGTATGCGAGGAATATCGTGGGAAAACAGCTCACAACTGCCAATTTTATTGGCAAAATGTTTGGAAGCGTGGTTAACTGGAATTCAGTACATAAATACCTGAAAGCGATTGTGGTGAGTAACGAAAAGGACGAACGAGATGCCAACAAATTGAATTTTAAGATGGTTGGAGAATGATGTAGAATTCGGTAGAGAAAGGAACTAACACCAAAGTAATGCTTCTGCTGTTGCGGGTTAATGTGGTGAATGGTGGAGGGATATTAGTGGGTAGGCTGTCTTAAAGATTGAGATATAATTCTACACTCCCGCCAGAACGGTCGGTTGGGTGTCTTTTCGAAGATTTCTCCTCATCCAAAAAAAGAAATTGAGGTCGGAGTCGACTAGAGTTTTTCCAAGTTTGATAAGGTTGCAGCCAAATGAGAAATGTTCGCTCTAATGCATTTGAGGTTTACTTCTTCTGTGTATTAACGAGGATGAATCCGTCCCTGCCCAGCTAGTTTACACGACGATGTGATAGGAGAACGGAAACTCTTACGAGACGACCTTGACGACCTCTAAGACGTCATCAATGTCAAGTGGTATCATTTGGTTATATGTATTAGACAACCACAAACCTTGATCTTAGAAATATTCTTCCTGAAGCCGAGTTATCCTTCGAGTATCGTTCGCAGCGAAGAGTAAGTGGGACAGCTATTGATCTGAGGTCTATTTCAGTTAGTGTTTCAAAAGTGTCCTTTCAGAGGTTGGTGTAAAGCTTGGGATCTGATATGGAGCTGCACATTTATTGGATTTATCGTCTGCTCAAATACCTGCACAGTAAAAGTTGCCTTCACGTTCTTCAGTGCATTGAAGAGTGTCTACGTTTCTTCGGTGACGATGGCCATGGACATACGATAGTCAATAAAGCTTTCCTTCTTCAAGCATTTGATTACAACAAGTGAACCCTTTCAGACATTTTATTCAACCATTTACCCTTTAAATCACATCGTAATGGTTCAACTTGCGATTCAAATGTAAGTTCAATGTTCAGTTATTTTTGTTAGGGACTTTGCTTTGAGACGATGTTAAACATCGCCCACCGCATGTAATTTAATAGAAACCCAAATGATTGCAGCGGCACATAATAAGAATGAACGAACCCTCGAATACAGAAACAACAATAATTACGGTCTAAAAGCGAAAGCTTAGCTCTTAGATAAATACGTGGTGCCGCCAAATCAAATTAAGTCACAAATTAAAGCAATTCAAGGCAGAAAAGCAACAATCTTCAATTTAATAACAAAAAGCCACGTCATGTACACTTCAGTTGTAATAATTACTGTGGCAAGCTGCGTCGCAACGTCGCCGCCGACTCCGCTTTTCTCACAGCCACCGTTCGGAAGTATAATTGGAATAGGTGCTTTGGAACAAGTGCCCCTACTACTTTTTGCAGACTCGTTGCAGAGACAGTTTAGTTAATTCAGTATGAGCGTTTAATCCTCATAGTTTCGTATTATATATGAATTTTACAGGCACTTGAGGGACTTTGCAATTTAATTTATGTATTTTATGCTTAAATAATAGCCCCTCGTCTATTTCCGCACCTATTATAGCGTTGAACCCCAAAAATAGATCGGTTTTAACGAATAAGTTAAAATTATTATTTGCCTCCTGTTTTGAAGTTATTAAAGAAAGTTAAATGTCAAAATAGAGCTGGTATGATTTAACAACCTTGTAAGATTTAAGTGTTAAAGGTGCCCGCACGCTGTGGCGTGGCGAAGCGAAGAGAAGAGAATTTCCTTCGCCAAATGAAAGAACATCGTTATCAAATTGAACACCTCAACCCGACGCGACATGCGGAGAAACGAAGCGAAGAGCCATCCCGAGAGAAGTTTTCACAACAACCAGGCGAAGTTGCCTCGCGCCGTTTCTCTTCGCGTCGCGCCAGTGTTAGGTTGGTAGAAGAAGCGAAGAGCCAAAATTGTGTCGTGGTCTCATGGTCACTTGTCGGACACGATGAAGCCGGTAGTATGATACTTCACGTGTCTAATAAATGAGGATGTAGGTGGCTTTTGGCATTTTCATCAGTACATAGCTGCTAATTATTAATAAGTATACTCAACATGAGTAACTACTCATTTTGTTTACTATTCAACAATCTCCTCATGCTTACATTTCCGAAATGCAAACAAAACTAGGATAAATCAGTGCGGAATTGGTTCAAGGGCAGGCGTATAATCTATCGTGACTATTTCCCTTGGCTTCGCTTCGCCCTAGTGTGCGGACTCTACTACAATGTGGCTTCGCTTCGTTTCTCTTCGTCTCAATATGAGGGCATATTTATTACTATGCAAATACAGCCGCTCGTTTAATAATAATATTATACTTAATGTGCGCTATCACACCTGATTTCCAGGTATTTATCGATGATAACAGACCTCTTCAGTAAGCAATTCGCGTTTGTGTTATTGTAGTTTTTCATTTTAGCAAACCCGAATTTTTCATAGCGGCAGTTCATTGGTAGTGACTTGCAAATTGCTTGAAGGTGTGAGTTAAAATTAGTTCTATTTTAATCATCTCAAAATTAGAATTATTCCATTCGCCTTGGCATCATCATATGTTGTTTATTTCACTATAAACGACTGCAATATGAGTAATGAAAGTGGTTTAAGTACTCCTTCTAATATCCGGTAGTGCCCTGCAACATTGTAGCATAAAATGCAAGACAATTCTACGGTCGTATAGTAGTGTGTCTTTTCACAGTCTATTTATTACCTATCTGGCCATTGCTTAAGATAGATCACGCAGTTTGTAAAAGATCTGCAGAAGTATGTTGAACATTGTAATAATACCCATGTCATGAGTCCGTTTTAACAATATTTTGTGCGTATGTTTGTCCCTGTGACTGACCTCCATTACCTGCTAGTAACGAGCGGCTTATTAGGCTATGTTCACAACAGAGTTTAGATGATAAAGGATAGCAGCTTTTTCGTTTTCTGTTTAGCATAACTCTTGGTTCAGTGGCAGTTCCACTGAGTGAAGATGGAGGTGTTTGATCACTATCCGCAAAATCAACATTTTCAAATTCATTTATGCCACTGAATGTTGGAGTTTCTGGCTCTTCTTCCCCATCCTCATTTTGGCTTTGGATATTTATTTGATGACCACTATGGACATTGACAGGTTCGTCGTTGCTATTCTAGTTCTAAAATGGTCTTTTAAAAACTGCAGAGATTTAAAGTGTGGCCATTTAGATTCTCTTTCAGCACCACCTGCTTCACCAGATTTTTGGCTTGGTATTTTAATCAATCCTTTTCGAAAGTTATCCCTTAAATACTTCCATGTCCCCTTTGCTATGTATTGGATTCAGAAACTTGCAACCAATTTGCTTATCAGATCTCATGATCTATGCAAATACATAATGTTAAAGAGTTGAGGATAATTTGAAGGTATTGAATGAGTCTTTGAAACAGTGAAATATGCAGGTTAACATGAACAAAACAAAGACCATGCAAATAGCAAGAAATGAAATAAGAATAACTGTTCAACTCTACAGCAAGATAATAGAACAAGCGGATCTTTTTAAGTACCTTTGAAGGAATATCTGAACTGGGAAAGGGCAGTTAGAGATAAATGCTAGAGTGGAAGCAGCTTCGAGACTGAACTATGCGATTGGTATTGCTCATTTATTGGGAAGAAGGAAATATCCAGGAAAATAAGGATGACAGTGTATAAGACAATTTTCAAACCGATTTTGATGTATGGAAGTGAATGTTGGACATTAAACAACAAACAGAAATCATAGATATAAGTCATAGAGATGAAATATCTAAAGAAGGTCAAAGGCGTTACACGCAAGGATAAGATAAGGAACAAAATAGTAAGAGGCGAGCTGGAAGTGAAGCCAATAATCACTGAAGTCGAGGGCAACCAACTAAAATGGTCCAGAGACCTAGGCATGGATGAGCAGCGAACGCCCAACCAGAAGTGTATAGGAAGCAAGAGTGAGGACAAATAGAGCAAGAGGAAGACCACCATAGGCTTGGGACAACACAGTATCACAAATACTTAAAGGAAGAGACTTGACGTGGATGGAGCAAAAGAAGTAGCCAAAGACATGAAGAAGTGGAAAGAAATCTTTCACAGAAACTAATAATTAAAAACACCCTACACGGCTTTTTGACTGGAATCGGTCTAAAGTCGATAATTGAACAGTACACAAGGTATCGGAGAGTATACTGGCCATAATATTGGTCTCCCATCATGTCTGGTATACAAAGCTAGTAATGTTTTAGATATGCTTCGTTTATGTGCGGGTTTATACACGGTGTCCCAACGAAAACTTGTACCCCAGTAAAACTCGGCAAAATAAACGTTTTGACAAAAATCCAAAAACACGTCGATTTTTATATTAAAGGGGACCAATTTTTATGCGACAATCATTCTTGCAACTCTAGCCCTGTGCGGGGGGTAGCGACCCCCCCAAAATTTTTAAATGGGACGGGGGGGTCAAATGATCCCTACTTTGGAAGGGTTTTTCATTACTTACACAACCGTATTTGTTTTGTTCAATTCGATCAATTTGTTACCGAGAAATTGCTTCTTGAATTTTCCACGTTAAAAGTTTAATAAAAGCACAAAAAGGTTTAAACTATCGAATGTATTGCTCGAAATGACCTCCACCAATTGTCATACAATAATACATTCTGGATTCAAATCCAGATCTTACATTTCTCAAGACCTCAGGAGTTATTAGCCGGCATTCTTTTTTGGAATAAACCATTTTGATTTAGTAAATAAACACGATTTTATGCTGTGGTGAATAAGTTTATTTTGACATTTGTTCTGATGTTCTTTTTTTCTTCTTATTAGTTTACTTGATTTTGGTACTTTTTCATTCTAATACATTCGATAGTTTCAACCTTTTTGTGCTTTTATTAATTTTTTAACTTGGAAACTTCAAGAAGCAATTTCTCGGTAACAAATAAATTGATCGAATTGAATAAAACAAATACGGTTGTGTAAGTAATGAAAAACCCTTCCAAAGTAGGGATCATTTGACCCCCGTTCCATTTAAAAATATGGGGGGGTCACTACCCCCCGCACAGGGCTAGAGTTGCAAGAATGATTATTGCATAAAAATTGGCCCCCTTTGATATAAAAATCGACGTGTTTTTGGATTTTTGCCAAAACGTTTATTTTGCCGAGTTTTACGGGGGTACAAGTTTTCGTTGGGACACCGTGTATGTATCTACGGCCCATTTTTCTTGCGGAAGCAAAAAGCAACCAGCTCTGTCAATACAAGGTTGCAACCTATTGTGTAGTATATTCTTCGCTAACTACTAAATCGCTCTAAGACGTGTTATATAAAAAAAAAAGATTTTATCAAACAAGTTTTGACACATTTAAAAAGCGTGCTCTAAAAGCGTGCTCTAAAAGCGTCGAACAAAATTGGAGTAATTTATTTACTAATTACTAAATAGGCGAATTCTAATTCGCGTTTATTTGTTTCGAAACATGCACATGCAGTTGGCGGGTTAATGCCGAATTCAATAGATTTCTATAACAATTCCAATAATTGTATTGCCAAATAGGCGTTTATTTTTAAATTGTAGAGATGGGCTCATAACAAATGCGGATCACACAGTTCTTTATTGCTCTAAGTGCATCCAGCATATAAATCTCTTTCACGCAGGAACTAATCGTGTTAGTAAATCATTGCAGCTTCCACTATTATCCTGGACTAAATCATTTATCGCTTCGTATTATCCTGCCATATTTCATCAGAGCACACTCGACAAAAATAATGTTAGTGGGAATTTTAGTGGAGAGATAATCACGTTCTTTTTCCATTATTTCCTAGTGAACACGTTTCTACATCGAAATTAAATCTGTGGTATTTTACTAGATATGATGGAGAAACACTATTTTCAGTTTTTAATGATAATACAGTCAACTATTTTAATTATTTAATGTCAAGTCGAACGGGCTCTCTTTGTATAAATCATCAAATATCCGAGCAGGTCCCAATAGTCCAGGAAACTTGCAGCCATTTCAATTCCGAATGTTGTCACAATTAGTTACACGGAAGTTACGTTAGGGTATGAAACCGACAACGCCTTAGGGGGAACGGATTGATAAGGAATGGCCGCAGTTTATAGTGTTCGAGGACGCCACCGGAGATCTTGTCGTCGAAAACCGCGAAATCGCCCTTAAGTTAATTGGTTTCGGACTTCGAGACATTGATTGAGAGGCTCCAAACGCCCGCGCTAATTTCCTACAAATTAAGATATGAAAAGAAAGATATTCTCTCACCCCTTTGTTATAATTATCTTATTGGTGTATTCACAATTTTAAGTGACTCAAAATATTTTATGCAGTGCCTTTATTTTCTCTCCAAAATAACTAGATAGCTAAGCACAATTTTGAAGACGAAATATAAAGGTATTTTGGTTCATCCTTTTATAATTCCAGCTATCTACCCCTTTGTTTAAATGGTATCCTCCACCTGCTATATCATTCTAATTTAAATGTAACATTTGTGAAAGTTCTTCTAAAATAATGAAAAATAAGAGTGTTGTTTTGAAATATTATACTTTCAATGAGAGAAAAGCCAAATATATAATATGCAAGTTTTGTTCATTGGACTTTATCAAGAATAGGAGCAACATTTATTTAGTTGCAGAAAATGTCCTAATTATACTTATCAAGTAAACGGTAAAAAAGTCTAATATACTCAGATCCGGTGATCTTGCAGACCACAATATAGGTCCATTTGTACCCAACCATCTATCCGGAAAACGATTTTCTAAATATTCTAACTATTGCAGAATAGTGTGCAGGGGCACCATCTTGTTGGAAATATACCCTGTTTATGTTTATTGACGGAACTTTTTTCATTATCGCCTCTGCGTTAATATTCAATAAATTAATGTATCTCAATCCCGTTAAGTTTCCATCAAAAATTTGGTATACTAGTTGACCACCCGAAATAAAACACGAAACGTTAAATCCAAAACGTCCTTTCCTCTGACGTTCAAAAGTTTAGTGCTGATTTGTATCAGACTCAGTGACGCACATTATGTCTGTTAAATAATCCTACGCTGCTTATGTGAGTTTCATCTGTCTAAATGACAGACCGCCCAAATTCTGGATTTTCTTGAATTTTATTTAAGTACCACCTACAAAAATTAAGCCTTCTTTCTTGATCTCCCGGGAAGAGATGGTGAATAATTTGAATTTTATATGGCCTATATTTGCCTTTTTTAAATATTTTTAACTTTTGTTTTTGAAACACCAACTTGTGATTCGATTTCGCGACAAGAAGTTTTTGGTGTCGCCTCAACGAACGATAAAACATTTATTTCTTCCTCTTACCTATTTTCTTTATTATAAATTTTGTTTCTATGTTTATTGAATGACCCATAGTGAATTAAATTTGATTTTAATCTCGAAAACATCATTTTGCTTGATCGTCTTCTTTCTGGGTATCTAAATTTAATAAATCGATGGATTGGTATTATACATATATACTGGAAATGGGTATCTAGGAATTTTTTGTGTACCTGTTGAGATATTCATTTACATTCTCACGACATTCATTGAAAACAGCAATTATGTCGTATTTTTCGAAATTTTGATAATTTTGGATGTACCTACCCATCTTATATTTTCTAAAGTTAAAACTTAAAAAGTATCAAAATCGTTGCCGTTTTTTTGAAATAACAATATAAAAGTATATATATATTTTGATAGCTTAAAATAGTATATTTTACAACAAGAGATGAAAATACTGTTTTTTTCGTGAGATGAGAATTTGTCCACGAGCGAAGCGAGTGGAGCAATCTCACGAACAAAAAAAACGTATTTTATCTCGAGTAGGAAATCCTATTTTTTCTACACATATGATTCACTTTCTGAGTCCATAATAATCATTTAAAATGCTATCAAATTATAAACGAACCGTCGCGTCGCGTCGCGTCGCGTCGGAATGCAAATTATTAATTATTGTTTGTTTAGTCGTTGCTAGGTAACATACAACATAGATACGCAGGCTACTATAATACTTGGGCCGCCCAACAGACGGAGTGATCACCCTGCAATCACGAGCTCTAGACGGGACCACTATCAATTTAGGACGACCGAACCTCAGTGATGCGCTTTCTTTAGACCCAACGAAGTCGCATCACTCCAATTCGGTCATCTTAAATTACTATTGGCCCCGCTAGAGCACGTTCTTGCAGGGTGATCACTCCGTCTGTTGGGCGGCCCAAGTATAAATGAAAGTGTTTCTTTTATCCATTATTAAAACTATAAATTTGACATTTTCATTTTCACTTCTCAGAGATGAAAATATTTTCATCTCTAGAGTAAAAAAATGTCACTTTCATATAGGGTAGACAGTTGAAAAATTGCTATTTTCATATACATGTGTAGAAAAAAGACCTTTCGAACTAGACCAAAGCCTCTACTATGATTTCTATTTAAAAAATAGGACAGCCTGTACAGTATTCTTAAAAATATTTGTCCTTCCGGATAACACGGTCTGAAATGTCCTTACATGAATTTGCTGCTCAAAATGCCCGGAGTTTTTTTTTGTTTCGAAAATAATCTACTCGCACATTGTGTATATGTGTTTAAATGTCCAGGGTACACTTACGTTAAAATACACCCTCAGGAAACACACAACTATATAACTACAAAGGGACAAACGTTCCAGCGTAAACCTTACTAATTACCCAGTCCCGGTGACATGAATTATCCTAATGACCAAGATCATCAACACTCACCTAATTAATCAGGCATCTGGTATCCTTGCTGTTGTGTTGTATTCCCCTTGACACGTATATTCCCTGAAATAAACAGAATTGTTGTTATTTATTTTACTCAGAAACCAAATTAGCTCGGATGTTTACAGGGTGTATTAGTAGATATACTTCTGCCAGCAGTAACAGCTGCAACGTACCACCGCGAGTGGAGTGAGAGGTGAAAAAAAATTAAAAGCTCCATATTCCCGAACTAGCAGCTACAGTACGTGAAGACTATAATTCTGCTGGTGTCAAAGTAATCATGCAATTAAGTATTTGGGCTACCACATGTCAATCTACCTAGAAACCACCAAGTAAATAAAATGTTGGTTTTCGCAAAACTCTGGAATACTCTCTTCCATAATCAGAGAAATTCGCAAAGTCCTGGAACACCATTTGCATAAAAAGCGTAACCGAGTGAAAAAATGAAGTAAGTCGCATTTGAATTCCGGGTAACCAATTACAAGGCGAAATAATCCGTTAAATTGCCCACTTAATTGATCAAATCAATCGCCCTCCGGGTCGCTTCCAAACTTGGAAGTTGTTTTACAATCAACTTCCCGGTCAAAACAATAAATAAAATTTCACACTCAATTAAAGCAGTCCCTATGCATTATCCAATAAGTCTATTCGAATAAACGGAAGGCTTCATTGATTCCGACAATATAATAAAGCAAATTTTAAATCCGGCGGAAAATACCGTTCATTTTTCAGCTGTGGAGCCAAGCTTAAATAACGCATTATACACGAAGTCCCGTGTTTTAAAACCTGGCTGCCATGTCCGTGATGCTGTAGCTGCCGAAAAACTGGAATAGGATGACCTGATGCTCTTTGGTCCATACAGCTCGCACTTAATTTCACGGAACGCCGAGCTGTTGAGAAACGGTCTGCCATCCGCACCGGACCTGGACTACATATTTGCGTTTGAACTTTAGGTGCATTTGATGGCCTGATTTATGAAGAATAATCCGGGAAACGAGAAATTTTTCAATGCGGGCATATTTTAGCGGCAGTACCTAATTTAAAATATAAAGGAATACATGGCAATGTTTTTAAATTGAAAATGATCTTGACCAGTAATGATGTACTAAAACAGAAATATCTGGTTTACAACCACCAAATAAATTAAATTCTTTATCACAATTTTATGCGGTGGAAAAAATCAACAGTTCAAATATTTTTGTGGTTTTTATTAATGTTGGTGCATGTGGCCATCAATGATAACATACATAACCAGTTACTAGAGAGATTATGTGACATAAGACAATATGGCACAACTGCTCAAAATAGGATCCGGCCGCGACTAACCCTAGCCGAAGACGGGAGTAAACTAAAAACTAAGGAAAGGACGTTAAGGAGTTGTTGGCTGATCATCTCAAGCCCAAACGCAATAAACCAATGATCACAGCTCCTGAGGAAACCCCTATGCGGCCGAAGCTTTGCACAAGCAAGCGCATCGACGCGACGGGGCGATCTCACGCACACTACTTACAATAACTTAGCGCAACGCGAGTGGCAACTGAACTAAAACCCGACAAAACAGGTACTAAATCAAAGTTAAATTCGTAAACAAATTTAGAGATTGATTCAAAAACTACTACGAAATAAATTATGAAATTAATAAAAAAAAATGAAAAAAATTTAACTATTGAGAACCCATGTATAAATATCAAGCAAAAACTGACTGAAGCGACTATGTAAAAAAATTATTGACAAACGCAAAAAACATAAATGGGTGGCCACAACAAGCCGTGGCCGGGTAACTACTTATTATTATAATAATCACCCGAATAACGGACAGGAGGCACACGAAAAATGATGAAAGATAACAGGTGGTGATCACGATAAGTCGTGCAGGGCGCTACTTAAAAACCAGTCGCTGGACGATTTTCCAACGAACTAGGGACAAAAATCTATCTGACTTAAACTCTGACGTTTCAGTCGATCGCCCGGAGATGCCATTGTGGGTAAGTACGGATCAAATACACCTCAACTTGAGAACCCTACAAAGAAATAATAATAGGTATGCAAAACATTTGACAAGCTCCAAACACTCGTGAACCTACCTACCTTCTTAGAGAAAGTTTACCAAAAAACTATTCAATATCCAAATTTCACAAATCCTGGAAATTCTAGGAGATCGGAATTCACAATAAAAATCTTTTTCAATATTAACGTGATTACTTACTGCTAGTAAAGCATGAAAGTACATAAAAATACAAGGGTGCTCCAAGCCCAACGGTATGTTTGGGGTAGCATACCGTAAGAGATCTCGTAATGCATAAAATTTGAATTTAGTCCTATAATACAATGCCTGGCAGGCCACTTGCCCGAGGAGTAGTTGTTCGAACCTTATAAAAACTCTACAAAATAGCTACTTACAATGAAACCTGTCTTGTTTTCGAAAAACTCATGAGAAGAGTGAAAGCCGTAAGGTTCAAGAAATGACGTACCTGAGCTCGTCCAATTTTTTCTTTCGATTTCTACACCTCGGCCAAAGAAATTTCCATTTAGGAACTCGGTCACTGGTCTGACATCGTGGGAAGAAGAACCGTCATGCTGGTAATGTGGAAATAGTTGTAAGGCCAATGGAAAATCCCCGAGCAAATTCCTAATATACAAGCATTTTCTAAACATAGGTATCTGAGATGATACATGATAACTGCGGAATCATAATGGTTTAGTAACCCGCGTTTTATCCCCGAAACGTTGCAGGGCTAGAGAAAGCTTGATTTTAGTTAGAAATAACTTTTGAAAGATTTTATGTAGATATGTAAGTGCTCGCCCAAAATCTCTTGAGTTCTCGTTTGGGGGTTTATTTTTGCTCTGCAAAGTCATCAAAAATCTTCATCCCCATCTAAAAAGCCTATGGTCGCTAAAATGAAACTCCATAAGAAAATACATGGAATGTTGAACCAGAACAAACATAGCGCATCTACTGGCATCCATAGGAAGTTATGATCCTCAGTTATCCTTCGGTGTTGTTTAAATCTATTAATGCATTTGTATCTCCTAAAATGATTTGTTGGTATACGCGCATTTATGTCGCTCTTTTTAGGCTGCATCTTGCTTTTCAAGTTTGCCATTTTCATTACTTTGTACACCAGAAAAGTACGAATGTATAACAACAACCGCAGCATGTGGCTACTGAATCTTATCCACTGAATATCACCTATCCACTGAAACAAACCGCAAGAAGCGGCGAACTGTACAGATTCAGTAATTCTCAACAATTAATTCGGCGAAATGGATTTTGTTTCAATCTGCGATCCGAAACCATGTGTTATCAATTTTAATTACAAAATGTAATTGAACTACACGAAACAAAAGTATTTCACTTTACTCTTTATTGATTCAAACTCGACCTATCGACTGGTACAGAAACATAGGACATCCATCACTTTTTACAATGTATGCAGGTAAACCCCTGTAGGATTTAATTTTACGACGGACGTATTAAATTAAATGGCTCTGTTATCGGACGGAAGAGTATGCGGTGCTGTAGCATTTTCAGTGCAATTTAATAATTTTGACAAGGTATTAAATTTTATTCCACGTTCTTTATGCTTACATTCGGCTAATAAAATCTTTCTCCCTGCAGTGCACAATTATTCCCTGAAATAAATGCAGGTTTTCGTTTCTGTGTAACGGCAAATGGCAACCTTTATTGCATTTTTGGGTAATACCATCGTCAGAACAGTTTGTCAAGTGTTTCGGTTAAGCCACGTTGTCTCGTCAGAACCAGATTATTCTATGCCAGTTTTTTCTGAAACTGATTTTTTGTGACACTAATAGACTTAATAGAGGATAGGCAAAAATATAAAAATAGGCTAGATGAATGAGTGAAACAAAGGTATAAGGCGGCCATTATTCGAAAATGTAGGGAAGCGAATAAGTGACTTATTGATTTGATTTGATTTATTTTGATTTGTCTTGCTTGAATAAGAAATGTTCGATTAAGAGTTGACTCCACTTGTGGTATTTCTAATATCGTTAATTTCTGCATAAAAGTACGTTTCCAAAATATCCTTATTGGCCTTTCATTGGGTTGGTATTCTGCTATTTTGTACGCTTACATCCTAAATTATTCGTAACATTAGCTTAAAACTCCTATCTAAAGATCAAATAACACATAAAACTATCAATGAACATTATACAAGGTAATTACTATCAATGAACATTATCCAAAGTAATTGCAATCTATAAATTTACCTTTCGGAGGGGAAAACCTATAATTGTTTACCCGTGTTACTTGCTGGCGAGATAACAATTTAAATCTAAAATTACTCAATGCTATCTAAACTTTAACCTAGTGGACAAATGATTATATTTATTTTCTCGCATTAATTTAAACAGTTTTTCAGTATTTTAAAATCTAGGTTTTTTTTCATAATTATTTGTGCCATTTTTTATGATATTTTAATAATTTTTGTGAAGTTAATGGCAATAAGTTAAACACTTTATGTAGAGTATCTCGACGTTTCGCTCCCGATTGGGAGCTTTATCAAGAGTTTATTGAAAAATTCGTAAAACATATAAAAATGTGACAAAATTTTCTTAATAAAAATTGTAAATAACAGTATCTATGGGCTTATAATAATATTAAAAAAAGAAATTTTACTGTTATTTACAATTTTTATTAAGAAAATTTTGTCACATTTTTATACGTTTTACGAATTTTTCAATAAACTCTTGATAAAGCTCCCAATCGGGGGCGAAACGTCGAGATACTCTACATAAGGTGTTTAACTTATGAAAATAAGTTAGACATTGTTTGGGGAGTTGACTTTACAATTTAAGGGGTTCTCTGTGTATTTCCTAAACAAACCCCCCAAAAAAACATAAAGCATGGCCCGTCCAGTTTATTACTAGGTACTTTATGGTATATTGAAGGAAGTTATTTGTCGGAACTTGGCAGTTCTTAGAATGAAAGTTTAAACAGAAGAAACATTTGCGTCTATTTTACTACAATCCTAATCGAAAGAGAGGAAAAGGCAGATAGATGGAAGGAATATTTGGGAAGCTTATATGCGAGATAAGAACTAGGGGATATATTAGAAAACGAAACTAGTGCAGAGGCAAATAACCTAGGCTATCCTATAACGAGGGAAGAGCTTGAGTTAGGAGTTAGCATTAGAAATTTAAAAAAACAATAAACCACCAGGAGTAGACGGATCACAGGAAGAAATGTTAAAGTGTGCAGGTAAGAGAGTGTCTATTTAAACTAGATAGCCGCATATACGAGACAGGTGAGATTCCAGAAGATTACAGAAGGAATATCACACATCATAGTCGCTTAGTCAAAAAGGAAAGGCGCGGATAATTCCAATAAATGTTAATAATTCCATGGCCGATTTAAACATAAATAAAAATCTGTTTTCTCCACCATTTGATGGATCAATTTTAAATTTCAAAAAAATGTTAGGTAGAGAATTTGATTCTTCGTCCCGCTTCTTCACAGAATATACAGGTGCTATTTAAAAAAAAAACTTGTGTGTGTCAGCTCCGACGCACGACTGGAGTTTACTCCTTACGAACGATTATTTTAACTTCAATCACTTGATAATAGGGTACACGCGAATGTCAGTTTTATACCCAAATGTGTATTTATCAGATGGTTTATGTTCGAAAATGTCCAACTACATCAAAATATAAATTGTTTATAAATTCAGTAATTAAGTGGCAATCTGCTAAACGTCAATCCCACTGGCAATGAAATAAATACTTTTCCTGGTGTTCGAATAGGCGTTGATTCACATTTCGGCACTAAGCAATATTTGGAGTATTTAATATTAGGTTTTTCCATATTAAATCAAAAGATTCAACAAATTTAGGAACGAACACACACTGCAAATGCTGACTTTACAACGCCAACTGTCGTATCTACTCTATGCCACTCTATTTTCACTATGTCGATGCTCTATGCAGTCAGACATGAACAGTCGTATCCATAGATACGTATATGATTTCAATGTTACAGGTAACGTAACGCTTTACTTTTAGTTAACGAGAAATGTAACGCTTGATTTTACTACTCATAAAATTTCCGTACCGCAGGCTATAGCTATAACTGAAAATCGATTCTTAAGGAGTAAACTCCAAAAATTACTAGTGGCGGTATGTCGGAGGCGGCAGCCCCAGGGGTGGTTACGTTCTTCGGGTTATGTACTCCTTCAACATCGCTACAAAGTGGTTTTTGTTACATTTCGCTATCTGTTATAGTTTTGGAACTATAACCTGTTTAAAACGTCCTGGGACACCCTGTATAACTAGATAACTACATTCTAAGTTTTATTGCTATGAATGCCAAGCGATGTTGTCTAATTCATTTTTTCCGAAGCTCAAAAGTAGAATAATTTTATGATAAAAATGTCAAGAAATTTTAGATCTTTTCCCATCTCGTTAAGTCGACACGGGTATAGATTTTGATCTCGTTTCGACGAGACGAGAAAAAAAGAGGCGAGATCGAGAAATTTCCAGTTTCGACGGCATCCCTAGATATTTCTCTTAAGATGAACATTATTGTGTCTTTTTGGATCTCACTAGGGGGATTTCTTCTAAATTTCAACATTTCTTGTTTTCTCACCCTTTAAAAATTGGTGTCCCTTGGCGTCCTTGATGATGAAGCAAATGAGAATTTAAACAAATGAAAAAATCACTACGTTACCCCACAACAACATTTAAAAACGGCGCGGGGATGTTGTATATCGTGGATGGACTACGTACAATTTCAATAATTCCTTTTTAAGCCCAGGAACCCTTGAAGTCGCCGTTCTCCTGGTGTAAAAAATCTTAGAACTTAAAATTAAATGATTTGGTGTGTACGATCTAAGAACGCACGTTAGCGTTTTTAACCATTTGACAGGAACGAATATGTAAATCGGTTTATTGGTTGTTATGGTGTTTTCGTTTTTAAGTTGAACAGATTTTCGGGAAAGAAAATTTTTTTCATGACGTGCAATCATAACTACTTTTTTCAAGAACTCACCCAATTCTTTTAAGCATGAAAAGAGATATTCTGTATGTACCATATAAAGAAGGACTAATCAAAGAGTTGCTAACCTGGCTTGGAGATTTGTGCAAAAACTTGGTACTTACTAATTTCCGGTGAGGAGACACTAAGAATATGTTAGTATAGGAAACTTGTCTTAGCCCTAAATCAGTTTTGGATATTGGGAATATCTACACAGAAGCTATTCATCCTCTTCTGACCATCAACATATTATCTCCCAGCAAACAGATTAAAGCAACCTAAAGTAAAGTGAATACGGAAGTCCCGCAATGTATTGACCGAGATGGGGTTCGAATTAATTTAGCACAATTAAGCCTAAAACTTTCTATATGAGGACGAGTTGCGTTGCCAACATATTCCTTTACCGCAGAACCGTAATTGCATTGTACTAAATGAGGTGTACTTTTATAATTAGGAACGAGTCCTAATAGTCTCTCCGCCGCGATACGTTCTCCTGCTGGATAAAACCAAAATGACCGCCACGCTGAAAACTAATTCCATTTGCTTAAAATTTAGGGACGCCTGAATTTAACGAATTAGAAAGTTTGGTTCCCTTCTACCAAAAACTGGGCAACTTATGATGCTAATTGAAGTGCTGACTGGTTTCAGTGAAAGAATATGCTGAATTCTGTCATTTGAACTTAGGACAGAATTACCAATCCCAAAAGATTTAAAATTTGAATGTAGATTGGGGGGGGGCATCAAATTGAGATAAACTTTCTTCATTTGACCATCTTATCTTCAATTATAACCAAGTTGCCAATACTGACAGCTCGAAATTGGTATATATATATATATATATATATATATATAACTATTAAATTTGATTGCGACTGCAAAGACGAATATAAAGTAAGGAGTATTAAGTGGGCATAGCAGTCAAGAACAACTACATAGGAGGCCCCTCTCACGAAAAATGTGAAACAGGCGCCGACCGGGATTCGAACCCGGACCTATGTAGTTGTTCTTGACTGCTATGCCCACTTAATACTCCTTACTTTATATTCGTCTTTGCAGTCGCAATCAAATTTAATAATTGTATAAATCTTGGGCTTGATTCTCATTAACTGACAATTTATCCTTCGGGGATCAGTTGACTTTACGAAGCACTTAAACAAGTGCGACTACTGCATTCGATCCAAAAGTGAGGTTGTTGTTGGTTAATTATGAGATTCATAATTGTAACTTCCTTCGCTACCTATATATGGCCTTCTCTCACGTTACATGTGTGGCGGCGCAGATAGCTTAATTGGTCAGAGCAGTCGCCATGAATGCGAAAGGTCCGGGTTCGAATCCCGGTCGGCGCCTGTTTCACATTTTTCGTGAGAGGGGCCTCCTATGTAGTTGTTCTTGACTGCTATGCCCACTTAATACTCCTTACTATATATATATATATTGCTAAACGGTATGTTGTTGATCCCGATATATCTTCGGGTCGCTGATGATCCCGGCCTTTGTATGCAAGATAGACGAGTATATTTTATCGCACTCTCTTTCTCCCTTTAACATAAACCAAGGCATTTATTGAGGGGTAGCTATATCTCATAAATACAATTTTTAGATATAATAGGTCTTTATTAGTCCCAGATATATAAACGCTACACTATGGAGCCGTGTTGTATATTAATATACATTTAACGTACTCTATGGATCCCGGCAACGTTGCCAATATTAATGTGCGCGCATGCGAAGACACTACGAATGGGTGATCGGCGCATCCACGGATCCACGGTCCATTCATTCATCAGCATGGCAAGTGCTTTAGTTGTAAGTTATGTTTGTTGAATATCTGCAGAAGGTTGTCAGTGAAATAATAAATTGTACAATGACAGAAATGCGAAGTTTTGTGCTGTTTTGAACTTTCGATAAAGATCAGAAAATTTTCTATTTGATGTTTTCCATTGGTTCCTCTACAAGTATTTTTTTAACAAATTTTTCAGCGAATTTCATTCTTAAAAGTGGTGCGTGGAAAAAAAATACTTTTAGCAACTTCAAATTAGGGCTTCGCAAAATAAATATTTTTGAAGTCAATATTTTTAATAATAATAATAACCATAAATGTATTGCCTTCTATAATGATAATAACAAATACAGCAAGTATAATGTTCAACTCACGACGGCGAAGTTCAGCACGAGCCCCCAAAGAGTGCTCAGCTGCTTTTCAACTTAACCGTTTAAGAGGATAAACATACATTTAAAATGCAAAACAAACAGCAACGAAAGAAGGACGAGAAGGGCAAGAAGTCGAACGGTACATATTATTATCGCCACACATTATGTGATTCACAGAGTCAAAGGGTTCCGTTGATTGTCCAATAGGTTAAGAAAAATGTGATACTTAAAGGGAGGTACACATATTACATTCTTGAACGCTCTAAGTAGTGAATTGTACTTGCAAATGCAGTAGGAAAGTGACCTGTCAAAAGCAGCCGTTTTATGAATCGGTGGGACAATAAGGTTTTTTCTTCTAAAGTGGATATTATGGACATCAGAAATAAATTTAATTTTGTTATATAGTTAACGAGGCAGTCTTTTGCACAACAACCTTATGAAACGCACAGATCGTGTGACGAAGGCGCCTGCTTGTCATGATCAACCACTTTAGTGAGTTTAACTTCTGCGAGTCGTACAGACACTTTCGCAATCCGAAAATAACGCGCACACATGCATGTTGCACTCGTTGGCCCGGTTTTTCAAAGAATCCAACACCGGATTAAGTCTGACACCGGCTTCGTTGCTATGATACAACCAATCAGAAAGCCGGTATCATAGCAACGAAGCCGGTGTCAGACTTAATCCGTTGTTAGATTCTTTGCAAAACCGGGCATTTGTACTCGTAACAACTGATCCATGCATTTTAAGCAAGGCACGTATACAGCATCACAATAATTAAACACTGACCCAACAATTGAATCACTCTGACGTTGGTATTAATAACGCTTTATTCATATAATCATCATCATAAGGTTCTCAGTCCGAAGACTGGTTGGACGCGTACCTCCATACTTTTCTATCCTGAGCTAACCTACGCATTTCCCTAAAAGTAGAACATCCTACATCCCTAACTATTTGAGAGCAGTAGTCTCAATTTTCAAATTTTCTAACTTTCCTACTTGTTTCATGCTTCTAACATTCTGACTAGTGAGATGTTACACTTATCATTGCTGATGATTCCCTCCGACGCAATCCCCGCCCGGAGATCCGAATGTGGGACTATTTTACCTCGAGAATACTTTATTCCAGAAGGTGCCTTCATCATAAATTAAAAGTACGCTGTACTAGGGATATAATAATGTGGTGGTTTCCTGTTGCCTTCCACATCGCAGTAGTGTGTATCACAGTGCCATACCGACCCTCACTATCTCTGCCACTATGATTACTGAAAGAGCTACTGCCCCCTTTCATATAAACTATTCTTAGATTACAATATTCGGACCTAACGCATTTTGATATATGCTGGCTGATCCATATACAGTCCAAGATTACGCACACAATCAGAAGGTAATATTTCCATAATACTCACGTCAACAGCAAACACATCCTTTATAGAAGTCCGAGCCTCTTCCCGTTCAAAGAAGATCAATGAAGACTTGCTTGCATTTAAAATAAGACTGTGCTTCAATGCGAGTGAAAGCAAGGACTTTATGTCCGAGTTAATTATATTAATTGAGTTATTGACATCTTCTTTATGAAAGGAATTCTAGAGCTGGGTATCATCAGCATAAAAGTGAGCAGTGCAATTATTTATAGCAGTGGAAAGTTTGGCTGTATATAACGTGTACAAGGGAGGACCCAGCAAAGAACCCCGTGGGACGCCAGAAGGCATATAACGAGGAGCAGACAGCGCATTATCAATTCTGACTCTCTGATCTCCCAGACAAGTAATCACCCATCAACTTTAAAGATAGTCCATCGAACCCGTAATGGCTAAGAATACTGATTAGCAAGCTATGGTTGATTGTGTCAAAAGCTCTATTGAAATTCATAACCTGTCTCTACGTATGTTGTTCGAACGGGCCAGTACCACTCATTACTTCCAAACAATTAATAAAGTAATTTGTGCTTGCTCATATCTGATCGATGCAGGTCACCATATAAGTAAGTTGGTTGGGTATAGAATGAATACAGTAGCACTGCACTAACGAGTTCCATAAGGACGAAACTAGTGGCCTGCAATTTTCTATAATTATTTTGAACACAACATATTTATTCGAATTTTGTCATTATTTATCATAATTTATCATAATTGTTATTTATCTCCTATCAAAACTTAATATCAATTTTTGCGACATTCATTTGAATGTTATAATGACATAATTTAGCACACTTATGCCACAAAGATACCAAATTGGCATATTTAGAACACGCATATTGTAAAGTGAATTACTCAGCAACCAACACTAAAATCAAATCAAATTAAACTTATTTATTATAAACATTAATTACAAAATTTATACAATTTGACATATTAACTCAACTCCGGGAGATGTTAAAGGAAGACATTTAATAATATAATAATAATAATAACCACATTACTGATGGCTCGATATCCGAGGAAAAACTTCGCACGAAAAATTCTCGCAGAGATGCCAAAAGAGCACTCGTCGAAATAAATAGATATATCCGGCCTACTACTTTTTTGCGTTTCATTACTATTTCTGGTTTACTAATGATTTCTTAAGCTAATACCATAGTCGTGGTCATGC
Source organism: Xestobium rufovillosum (assembly GCA_963966045.1). NCBI lineage: Eukaryota > Metazoa > Arthropoda > Insecta > Coleoptera > Ptinidae > Xestobium > Xestobium rufovillosum. The sequence goes on from OZ014493.1 coordinate 38,463,459, forward strand.
TGATAGTAAGCAGATAAAACGTTGTACGATACTCTTATCGTAATATAAGCGATTACGATACTTGTATCGTAAATAATAATTATGTATCAAGGTCGTAAAGAAGCTTTTTAAGCTCGAGGTGTGATTAGAGCACTGAGGGATACAATACGTCGAGTGCCGTAGAAGCGACCGTGGTACATTTTATGAGCAAACCAATAATTTTCATATTATAGTATTCAAAAAAATTAAAGTTAAATTTAGCTGTCAAATTTAAAAATTATTGCTGTCAAAAGACGACAAAATGAAAACAATAATTTTGGAAACAATAATGATTATTTTTTTAATTAATTAATTATATCTTGAAACCGGTCAATATTATAATAAACCTTTTCCATTGATAGTACCTACGCAAAGTATTTTATTAATTCAACAGGAATTACTACCAAATAGTAACAGAAGATAATATAAACTACGTGAACAAAAAAATTTTAGGACCAGAAAGTATTTACGTGTGCTTTTCAAGGCGCTAAACCTTGCATTACACAGATTGTACATAAAAATGTAAAAACATCAATAGTAACCGCTTGTATTTTATGCTCGGCATTCCTGCTTCAAAAATGTTGATTTCTAATATTTTTCATTTTACACGACTTTTTTATTTTTATTCATCATAATGTTTTCAGTCCGAAGACTGGTTGGACGCGTACCTCCATCTTTTTCTATCCTGGGCTAACCTACGCATTTCCCTAAAAGTAGAACATCCTACATCCCTAACTATTTGAGAGCAGAAATCTAATCTAGGCCCACCCCTACCTCCTTTTATTCTTATCTCTGACTAGTACGTCGCGAACTATTCCTTCGTGTCTTAGAAGGTGTCCTACCATCCTATCTCTCCTATTCTTTATTGTCTTCCATACCTTTCGCTTTTCCAAAACTCTTTCTAATACTTCCCTATTGCTAACCCTATCTATCCACAGTATCTTCATCATGCGTCTGTAGCACCACATTCCAAACGCTTCTACTCTTTTTCGATCCGCTTCTCCTATTGTCCCAGTTTCGCACCCGTATAATTCCGTACTCCATACATACGACTTTAAGAGTCTCTTCCGAGTTTCCACATTAACCATTCCCGAAAATAACAGTTGTTTCTTTTTGTTAAACGTAACTCGACCCTGCGCTATTCTTTGCTTTATATCTTTAGTGCTCCTACCATCTCGAGTTATTTTACTTCCTAAATAGCAGAAATGAGCGACCTCCTCTATTTTCTCATTTCCTATTTGTATTTCAATTTTAGTTCTATTTTCACTCCCTCTACATACCAAAATTTTAGTTTTCTTTTTATTGATTTTGATGACGTAGCCCTGTGTCAAAACTGCTTCCATTTCATTCAAAGCCGCTCCTAATTTATTCTTCTTTGCTAGATGCTAACACTGCTATATCATCCGCAAATCTAAGCATGTTAATAGTTTGACCCTGTACATTAATCCCTGAGGCTGTTGTGTTCCTATATTATCAAACACATCCCTTATTTTACGATTTACATACACCCTTATGAAGCGAAATAGAAAATGGTCATAATACTTGTAGCAAACTTTTTAGTGCTCATCTTGTATACTAATTCTAAATATTCAAGTCGTTGAGAAGCCACGCGCTGTTGCCAAATATGGGGCTCAATAAAGGTCTGTTCACAGATTTTTATATACTGTATATAAAATATGCGGAAAGCGCCCCCTACATACACTTTCAAAGAACTACTCCACGTATATTGGTTATACAATCGGACAATCATGAGCCCAACTTGAAAATTTGTTGACACACCCCCAAGGCCTTTGGCAACCAATCAGTGATGAGATACACTGGGGTACGTTGTTGAGCCAATATGCGGGCTCAACAACGTATTTTATGGCTCCACAACGACCTGTTGGTATATTCATTGGGCTCATTAATGACCATCTATACGTCTATATATATATATATATATATATGTATACATTGTTGCATCTACATATAGGAAACTTACTCTGTGACCACCCCCGATTTACTCCTTGCAATCATAGAAATTATGTTTTACTTCTTCAAATTCTTCAAGAGTACCCCAGAGTAGAATTTATGACCTCTTTCTATTACCTTACCCTTACGAGATACAAATTTTTTTGTCACCAACTTCCCTCTTTATGAATTAAGTATACTACTACATCTTCAAAAACGTCTTGAGTAAACACAAATGGTTGCAGAAACCTACTTTACCGACTCAATTGCAAGAATTATTTAATAGAGTGTGCTATAGAATACAGTTGATGACGTAACATTAATGGTCTTGAATTGTATAAAATATTCTAATATTAATAAGAAAATTTATGGTATCTTGGTCCACAACAAAGGTAGTTTGCCTACTACACAATGGAGTAATAAACGTGTACTAGAAATGCAAATAATAAATATTTGTGCAAATAATCAAAAAGATTATAAATGCATCCTTTAAGGGCTTCTATTGAACTAAATATAGCGAAGTATTTGCATTTGCTTATATTTGTGTCGATTTTACTATTTTGCTACAGTTTGAACTTCTATAACTGCAACCCCATTTGAATAAAATAATAATACTGAATTTGTCGGCATAATTCTGTAATATATTTACATAGGTACAGTTACTCGTTGAACATAAACACAATGTTGGGTTCACTGGTCGCTACAGTACGGAATAAATTGACGTACGAAAATTAGCAGATGCATTTATAAGTTAATTATAACATAAACGTACTTTATTACGGTAAATGTAAGAAAATACACAGTCAGCAATGCCCCGATAAACATTACATCCAATTTACACAATGTTCCATTAACTCATTTCAATAAATTTGCATATCTGCTTTGTGTCATAGTCGTTTTATTAATTTTTAGAAAATTTATTCCACGCGGATCCGTTTTCGTAATTAGCCTATTTCTGGAAGAATAACAAAAGACTTTATCATAAAACCGTTTCTACTGTGTCATTATGAGCACGTCTTTTTTGTTCAAAAACGGCTCCTTAGTCTATCTTTACGATAAGTTTGAAATGACGTAATAGTTAGCAATACCTAATTTACTTTAGAATCAGACGTACGTAAGTATATTACGATGATCTCGAAATTATCGTAAAAATAGTACAGTACTTTATTTGCGTGTGTAAAATAAGCAAAACACAATATACATGCGAAGGCTTTCGTTTCGCGCATTAGCAAAGGTTTTTGTAAATCTTACACCGCAGAGAATAAATACTCGAGAAAACTGCGTGCTCGTTCGAGGGGAAACTAGAGACCGAAAACAATACCATAAAAGCTGCAGCAATAACGGTTCTTTAAGGATTTCGATCTCCGGAAGAATATAACAAGAAGCAGTTCAAAGATATAACAATTGCTCACTAAAGTATATAGACCAATAGAAATGATATTTCGGGTGCAGTATAAAGAACTACAGCTTTCTTTTAAAGCTCTGGATTCCAGGAGAAAATGAAACATTTAAGGATCTTAAAGTATGTACTTTAACTGTTTTAGTCGTGCTATAATACGAGTATGTTATTAGAATGAGGAGTACAGTGAAAGTTTAATTAATTTACTCTATAACAAAACAAAAATCAATATTCTTACATTCCTGGAACTTCCTGGATCTCCTGGAATGCTGGATAAGTGTCGGATAGTATTGGAATTTACATTACGAGCAAACCAAAGACCCTAAATGGGCCTCCACATTAATCTGACCCGTCTTTGACTGTCACGAGTCCAGCCACTTAGTGGCTGGATCACAGCAACTGGTTATAGTCTTCTGAGAGGAGTGCCCTGTAAACACCCAACCCATTTTGGTCAATCCTGCTGTCAGGAACGACGATTACCGTCAGGAACGACGAATTTGTTCAGCTATAAAGAGGATATTCGGGTTACTAGAGTATCCCTAGGAGTGTTCGTTAATAAATAAAACAGCATTTCCAGTACCAAATGTCTTCTATCTAAAATTTCACTACGATGTTGCGATTTAATCGTATTTCAAATAGGAACTGGAACGTGGTGAACCTTTTCCACTTGTAACATCATTAATGCTTCATTTCCTGCAGAGGCTGCAGTCTGATAAAAGCCGGCTCGTATTTATAATTAAATGAAATTACATACATTTCCGTAGTTTTATCGAACTGCATCAGAAAGCCGAAGTGAGTGCGGAATTGGGTTATTTAAGAAAATAGTATTGGTATCTAATAAGCCAGCATCCGTTGGCATCATTTCATAATAATGTCGTATTATTGATCCTTCTAACAGGTAAATATGTATTTTGTTGGGGATAAATATGTACAATAATGACTTCATTCATCATCTTTATTTTTCGATGAAAAGACGGAATCGCCAAACTTCCTGAACAGCAGCCATGTTGCATATTAATGTCATATCACTAGCTTTATGTTATTTCAAAAATTTCTAATTTGAAGGTGAACAGATTATCTTTCAACTGTGTTGATATCTCCTAGGAATCAGAAGTACTTGTTTATGTGTAGTTCCTTTTATTAGCATAGGGAGACTGTGACAGGTGAGCAGGTAACACGTTATCTTTTTATAAGTACTTACCCCAAGGGTCTTTACACAAAAAAGCGTACCCTGAGGATTTTGACAAAAAGAAAGCTTGTTACCCGTTTACTGGTTGCCGTCACCTAGGCGCCTGCACTGTCCCTATGTTAGTAAATGCCTTTACACATGCTGGCGCTCGTTTCTGATTGGACGCAAGCAGTTTCAGCTTCTGGCCTAGGATTACCATTGCGTCGGCAATTTTGGCATCTTTAGGGATGCCGAGGTGGTGAAGGTTTCTTGTTGAGTCTCTTGATGAAGGATTTCTTGTTTTTGATGGACGTAACGCTGCGTTTGTATTTAATTATTGTACTGATTCGAGAATGTCAGAGATTGCGAATGGGAACTAAAATATGTTGTGACGAAGGACTTGATTGAAGATGAAAATTTTAGGCGAAGCAAATAGGTAACATATATTTAAGTTGCAACGTAGTATCAGATCAGGTTGGAGTAGGGTGACATTAGGGGCAGAGAATTACTTGGTTTTGCAAATGGAAGTAGATGGCGTTTACTTTTTCACGAAGTGGTTGTTTACCGACTTCAATCACTTGATAACAGAAGAATGTGAAAAGTTTGAAAATGTCATTCTAAATGTTAAGGAACACTCCATTTTAAGCGCCGGAAGATTCGAGAGAGATGACTGTTGTGGTCTGCTGCAGAAGTTGATTCCGCTAGTAGGTATGTCGTCGATATTGTATAGCAGAAATCGAAAACTTCGAGGACTATGTTCGTGTTGCCCAGCGTTGAGCTTCTGAGGATGGCCGGGTTTCTTCGATTTGCTAAATGCTACAAAACGCCGAGTTTCATGATGTCAAGGAATAGCAAGAATGCATATGGTGATAACCACTTCATATCGATGGTCACAGGTAAAATGACACGAAATGATTCTATAAAGTTTCAACTTTTTTTATAAAATTTTCAAAATAACAATGCTCAAATAATATGATAAGTATAAGTAGGTATGTAAAAGTAACACCAGGGTCAAAGTTATGATGTATTCAGAATGGATCATTTTCGAAATTTAAACGTGGGAACCAAGTGAAAAAAATGGGCATCTGACAAAATTGAGTGCCGGGGGGTCTATGCAAGAAAAAAATAGAGAGTGCATCACATTTTAAACGCTGATGTTACTAGGAGGTTTTCCCAAATGAATTTAAATGGGTTTGAATAATATGTTGTATACAGTATACTATCAATTATTGATATTGTGGAGGCAATTATTAACTTAGATCGAGCCTTAGATATTGTATTTTACTATTAGGGACAACTGTGTTCAGGAAGTGTTGGGTGTTTGGTAAGTAGAAATTTTTGAGATCTGGAAGGAAGACAAGTGCTTAGATTAAAATACTGCAGTCCGTGTTCGTTCCAGATTCTATATTTAATATCTACATTTGGATCAGTAACCAGTTTGTTTACCAATAACAATTCGATCTAAGTCAAACAAAATTCTGTAACACTCACCCGCGTTTCATTAGCATAATTGAAATATTCTTGTGTTAGAAGTGTTTTCGGTTGGAAATTGGATAATTTGGCATTGCGATGTCAAAATTAAGATTAGATCATCACATGGTAATTGAAAGATGATTTAGACACAAAAAATAAATGGATCGAACCCATGACGTCATGCAACCACGTCATGGGTTCGATCCATTTCATGTACATAAGTAGTCCTAGTACCTATTAGTCATCTCTATGTCTAACCTCCGATACCCTCTTGGAGCTTCCAGTTAGTTAGGTTACAAACGAATGGGGCATCTTCAAAGGCGTAAGCACCTACCGCAGGAATTTACAATTATATTATGTGAAGCTTGGCATTTTCGTTGTTAGTTAGTTAGTTAGTTAGCTAGTTGGATAGTTAGCTAGCTAGCTAGATAGTTAGTTAGTTAGTTAGTTAGTTAGTTAGTTAGTTAGTTAGTTAGTTAGTTAGTTAGTTAGAGTTAGTTTTTGTCTTCTCCCTGTATTAATGACCACGTTAGCAAAGAATAAATATTAAGTCCCACTGCCACTGATTATTCCTTGACCCTAAATTCCCTGATTTATTTAAGAGAAAGGCCGCAGCAGACTTATGGTTCTAGAGTTTCATAGATATCCAAAACCATACTTATTAAATTTATTATGCATGACAGAAATCCATGCACACGGAACCTTCGCATCTACAACTACTTTCCTAAAATACTTCCCAAAGAATCGTAGTTTATTTATGACGAAGTTTTCTAAGGCGCCATTTCAATATTCCCCCCTTTCATTGCTTAAAGTTCTACATAACAATGGTGGCTCTTGATATATAGCAACAGCAGCCGCAATAAATATACCCTACTACACTATATACTGTTATTTAAGAGAGTGTGAGATATATGGAGTCATATTCCAGCAGTTTAGAGCTGGCTGTAACACGACCAGGTGATCGATGCCACAATTAGAGAGAAGCGACCACCGTTTTACTGTCCGCAGTGATTGAGTCCCGGTGATGAACTGCCCCGGCTAAACGACTCAGAGTTCCACTAAAAGTCTAAAACGCTGCACTTTTTTCTTTTACGACGGTTGTGAATTGCTCAAAATAAAAGTAATAAATTTTTATTCCTTCATTAAGTGTAGGAACGAAGGAAAATATTTGTCTAACTGAAGCTGTGTTATCTGAGAAAGCTGTAAGTAACGGCACTAAGTTTGTAAAGTATAGACCTTAAAACCCAGTCACAATTTTCAGTTTTTTCCGTTGTTGAATTATCCAGTGCTTATATTTTGGGCAACTTTATTCTAAGTATTTCCAAAATAAATGTGAAATGTATCAACAGTTTAGGTACTTATAATTTACCTTATTTTTACATATTTTTCTGTATTGACGTAAGTGTAAAGACTTCATTTTATCATTAGAAACGTTAGAATGCCGAAGAATCTTAAGCTGCCGCAGAGGCCCTGAAATATTATTTGTGAAAATACTTATATACGGCTGCTGAGAGTCGAACACTTTTTTATGAAACGCGTGGGGAATCTTCCCGATCTAATAAATCCTCAAATATTGAAAGGTTTCATAATAAAAGTATTCATGCGTACATGACTCTACTCCATGCTTCTGAAAATTGTAGGAAATTAATATGGGGTGCCAAGCATGCACACATTCAGTCTAGTTTCAGTTTTTATCAATATTATTGCAGTCTTCTGAACGGGATAGAAAATTTACTATACGAAACGCTAAAAAGCTTCGCCAGTTTCATTAAATCGTTCGGCCTTGGTGCGGTAGGGAGCGCCCCATTTCTGAGCGTTATATGACCAGTAAATCTGAAAATTATGAATCTTCTGAGCTAACCTGTTTTCACAGCTGAGTGCATGGGACAGACTCTAACAGTTGCTGGTACTTAAGCGAATAAGCGGGCGCGTTAGTCCGGCATTCATTGAGGTTTTTTCCAGTTGATTAGGAATTGTGAGCTTAAGAAGATTACAATCGTTAAAATTCCTATATTTCTTGTGTTCACTATAAACTATGACCTATAAACTATAAACTACGCGCTTTTCGCCCACAGAAGGCGAATGCACACATTAAGGAACGGCAGTCTACCAGATAAACCAAGGCAGTCGTTTATTATTTGCTTTACTGCCCATTGTAAAACTAAAAATGTTCTTGAGAGCAGTTGTAATTGTTATAACTGAGTGTTTGGGTTTACTACTTGCTCTCCAGGTACATTAAAACTGAAGATTGTTCATAGAACATCTTGCTCTACTGAACTTCCGTATATTTCATCTGCGCTTATCTAGTGCTCTAGTGTCTAGTGTCTAGTGTCTTCATAAATAAAAGAGGAGAAATAACAAGGCAAAAAAAGAAGTTTAAAAGTAAGATCGCTAAAATAGTCATTGAACTGAAGCAGAAATTTAATATTTGTAACTATGGTAGCCTCTTCACAAGGTACTTCAAAAATGATAATATCTCCTCCAATGGCTAGGGAACATTGCTTGCAATTTGCGGCCGAAGGGAGAAAAAGTTAGCTACATAGTTTTGCATGATTTAAAAAAAATAAATATGCCTAGTTTGTAGATTATTTCCAGCAGGTATTAGTTTAAGTACCTTTCAATTCAATATTCCCGTAGGAATCAAAATTCATTTGAGTATTATGCATATGTATGCCGAAAGCTCTACAAATAATATTGGATACCTTTCAATTTACTAACCGATATTGCAATAGACAAAGTTTAATAAATGAAATCAAATCGAGCCCACGATTTTTTAATTTCAATAAAAAGGTACTGGTCCAAAATGTTTGAACCTCGCCAGCGGGACAAAACAGGGCCCTATTCCTATTTTGTTCCTAATACCCAAATGAAAGCCGACTTTAACAAGAATCAGTATTTTAAGAATTTTCTATTGGATTGACTTGATTTTATATAATAATAATAATAATAACGTTAACATTAATAATAATAATAATAATAATATTAATATCTCTACTCACTCCTACTAACCCTAAGGTTAGCCCCAGAAGCTAACTATATAGCTTGTGCGAGACGGAGGAGGCGGCATATTACTATTGGCCGCAGGTGCGTCACAGGAACGACCTACAGTTGTTAGGTAGTACTCCACCCACCATTTAGTGCGAGAATGAGGAAAACCTGGAAAACCTCATTAGGTAAAGCTGTATAGGCGATCCAAGGCGCGCCCTAGCCACAGCGCAGAAATGAGTCACCCATCCATAGCCAAACCGCGGGCACTTTTGCTGAGCATTAACGACTACTCACTCGCGCATGCCAGCAAGATCCCACGGCCCAGGTACTACATTTTATGTGTGTGCCCTGGATTTTCATGTTTAAAAATAATTTATTACGTTTGGATCGGTAACCCTTTTTGCTAATCCTTTGATCTAAGCACGTGCGGTAACACTTACCGGCGTTTAATTAAGTTACTTGCAATGTTCCTGCAATTAATGCTGGATCAGTTGGATACTAGATAATTTTTGAATTACGTTATTATAGGGTGATACAATCCAGAACAGTTAAAGACTGTGTGGACTCGCTGGCTCGTCTAGCAGTACATAACAAGGTTATTCTACGATGGGTGAAAGGCCATCAAGGAAGTGAAGGGAACGAAAAAGCAGACCTTTTAGCGAAGAAGGGAGCCAAAGTCCCGCTGATAGGGCTGGAACCTACGTGTCGTTTGGCATATCAGATAGCCAAAGAGGTGATAAAGGACCTATTAAGACAAAAACATACCTCTTACTGGATTGGGACTCCTGGACTGAGGCAATCGCGGATGTTCATTAGCGGACCATCCAGCAAGAGAGCTGAAGAGTTAATACGACTGGATAAGAACCAGCTGAGATGGGCAGTAGGACTATTTACGGGACACTGTTCACTTATGAGACATCTTACCACTATTGGAGTGAAGGACAATCCTGATTGCAGGATGTGTGGAGAGGAGGAGGAAACTCCTCATCACATACTATGCGAATGTCCGGCTCTTAGCACAGCTAGACATACAAGCTTTGGAGCTATGTTTGTAGAACCAAAATAGTAGCAGATGCACCCATAAGTCTTGTCCTAAAATTTTTTGAGGGGACCAAACTTATGAGATAATCATGTATGGGGGCACAATAAGCTTGAGCTTCAGTGCTAGGGGCTAGGAACCTACCCCGTAAGGAATAATAATACTATAGGGTATTATGAAACAAATAATATTACTTTGCGAACTACCAATATATAACGTTTTATTTGAACTTCTACCAAAAAGTAATAGAAGATAATATTAACTACAGGGTATTGTTTCATAATTATCGGAGGGGTGCTATTTGGGGTTTGATTTAGTAACAAAAAATAGTTAGGAAATGCTGAGGTTGTCATGTGTGATCGCCCTGCTCGTTTTTATGTATAGAATGCGCACCATGGACCATGGGGCACGTGAGAGGGGTAACAGTGTAGGTAGACTATCACATGTTGCCTAAATATTTTAGATAGTTCGCTTACTACTATTACTAGGTAATCAGGTTAGATAACTCGCGCGGCATAGGTAGTATACAAGGTGTTCACAAAAAAATTCTGAAAAAATAAGCCTTAATAAATTAATGATTATCGTAAAATGTGGGGTAAAGAGGATTTGAGCAATTTAAAACACTACAACTATTTAGGGGAACTCGGGGCAAGATGAGATACTGCTTGCGTTACCAGACACCTCTAGACAGTGTTGCAGATTTCTACTTGATCAGGTTTGTCAAATGGTCGTCGTCAGATGAATAGTGACAAAGTTGTTATTTTTCATGATGTGTTGTTTTTGATTGACTGCTTCAATCGATTAATAACTTTAAGGTTTCGATAAAATAATATTTTTCTTGTTGAAGTACAATGTTTAGCGGGATATTATCGTAGATAAATATTTTAAATTAATGTTGTTTTATTTCTGAAGAAAAATTAAATAACCTAAAAATATGCTTACGGGACGAGATAGGGTCTTTCGCACGGGGCATGATGGGGTACTACACCTTCTTACCCCACGGTTATCATGAAATGACCGATCGTGGAAACGAGCACCCATGTAAAACGCTGTAGAAGTCGTGTACACCAGTCAAATGGGATACCTTAAAGCTTCGAAGTCATTTTATGTGCCTCAAACTAGCTTAGTAGAACAGTTGGTGTCATATTTCAAGAAAATGGAGAGGAGACTAGAACAATGGGCTCAAAAATTTGGAAAGCATAAGGGTTCCTCCAAAAATAAGCAGAATGGGTAACGTTATTGCTTGCACGTCATCCAAGTTTAGCAATCAGAAAGCCTGAAAATGTCAGTGTAGCTCGAGCAATGGGTTTTAACCGTATATCAGCTGATCAGTTATTAGGCTTACTGTGCAAGGTTGTAGGCAAGTATTGGTTCATCGTAAATAAGATTTGGAACTGTGATGAAACAGGGATATCAATTGTCCCCAAAGCAAGATCTAAAATTATTGCTCAAAAGGAGAAGAAAGCAGGTTGGAGGTTTGCCGGCTGAAAGAGGGGCTACTGTAACAGTTGAATTATGCTTCAGTGTCGTAGGTATACGGCTCTGTGACGGGGATGCATTCACCGATGCGGATTTCGTTGCAGCAGAAACAACAAACCGTCAAATACCTGAAGATGAAGTTCCAACCGATACACAAGTTATACTGAGTCCCAGAATCTGCCGGGTTATTCGTCTTAGTTTAACAGAAATTCTCCAGAATTACATCCACTGCCATCGCATCTAAACATAGAAAAAACACCAACAAAAACAACTCCAAAATCACATCCACGGTATCTTGTACCGGATAAGTCTCTGATAGCATATCCTGAAGACATCATTCCAATTCCTGCATTTACCCTAATACAATTCGTCCGAAGAGGAAACGAGGAAAAACAGTCATCTAATACACCATACAAAAAGAACTCCAAGAGGAAGCCCATAAAAATGCTGTACAACAACAAAAAAAGAAGTAAAGGGAAAGAAATTTTTAGAGAAGGCAGAAAAAAGAAGAGTGTGGAACAAGAACAAAAGGATTTAAATTTCTCAAATGAGCAAAAACGAAAAGAAATGAAAGAATCTTCAACTTCAGAGTCTTCTGTGTATGTCTATACTGTACCTATTTGTATTCCGAATCCACTGAAGGATGGGTTCGATGTTGGAAATTCAAGGGTTGACTAACCTACCCCATCTTGCCCCACTAGTGTGGCGAGAAGGGGTATTTGCACTGTTGTTGTTCAAATGTGTTTATCAAAAAAAATGTTTATTTTATGGGAAGTTATGAATTTTTAAATGTTTTGATATTTATAATAAACGTCTTCCAGATTTTTTAACAGTTTAATTTCCTTGTAAATTAATTTCAGAGGTCAAGTACTCCGTGTTCCCCTATCGAAGGTCCGTTTCTGCATCCCAAATGAAATCTTTTTTCCTTCTCTTCTTAGCAAAAATATTTGTACATATTATTCATTTTCTTACAATATTTCTGTAAGTACTGTAGTAAGAATATGCTTTAGTTTACGTTATTCGAGTTTTGAAAAGGTTACTCTCATATCAAATGTCATCGTGTCATGCTCGTAAATTAACTCCATATTCCAGCAGAATAGGCAAGTGTATAGAATCCTACGTTTTCGGACAGTACGTTGCAGACATAACTAAAACGTACCTTCGAAAAGCATTCACAGCCAAGCTGTGAAATCGACCGTTTCACTGAAACGTATGAGATTTAACTTGATCTTCATCTTCGATACCACGATTGAACATATCTGGGGGATCCGGAATAGAGTAATATTTGCCGTCCGTTTTATAAGAAAGGGACAGACCGGAAATAAAGCGAAATATTGCGCGCGACATTTCGTGATTCCTTCATCCCAGACTCGTCTATTCAACAGCTCCGATATAACATGAAATCGTCGCAAGTCGGGGGTGGGCTACGAAATTTACACTAGGAGCAATAGTTGTGATAATAATGGCGTATTGGATAAGCTGGGTAATTCGAGGCCCGATTTGTGGTTGCGCCCTCGCTGGAGACAAATATAGACAAATCCGGAGAGCAATTTCAGCTTCCGCTCTTCTAGGGGTACGATGCATTTGATGGTCACACTGAAATAGTGCAATACATAAAACTAAAAAGAATTTTGTTAACCTACCGTTGCTTCCTTGATTCCTTAAATGAAGACAACAAAATCCCATTTATCAATACAGTCGTTCAAATTGTATATTATCCTTCTACGCCTTATGTACTGATTTTAATTTTAGTTCTAAGAAAAAACAATTTTTCTATTTTTTGATTGAAAATAATTCAATAAGTTTTATACTTTCTTTCGTCACCGTCTAGTCGGGGAACAAGGTGCTCTAATTCGACACCCTCTATACAACTCGAACACACACAAGAAAATGAAGCTCCGATGTCGAATTTGGATGAAAATGAACCTTTATGTCACTACCTACAACCTATAAGTGCAGCTAGCTCGCACAAATTCTATGTGCTTAACTAGCTGTAACTTTTTTCAGCAACAATATTAATGTTTCCTTTCTTCACCAAAAATAATTTTGAGTCTTTGTCCATATTTGGTCACTTTACATAAGAATCAGCTTAATTTTTGTATATGTATTCGAGTTGTATAGAGGATGTTTAAAACGCATCTTTCAGGCGGTCTGCTCCCCGACTAGTCTGTTATTAAACATTTACATGGAACGAGTTTTTCTGCAAAAATATTAGTTTCAAATAGCATTAATTTACCAAAGCCTCCTGTGTTCAAAGAACCGGAAAACAGCAGGAGCATTCTATATGCCATAGAAGTAGGAACCTCCCCGGAAATTGGAATGAGAATGCTGTACGAATATTTAGTATTAATATGCTACCTACTTGTCAATACAGGGTATAATAGTGATTTTGAAGGTTCAATTTGGGCAATAACAACAATTAAATACGGCCCATCTGATGCGACTTCAGTTGTAGTTTTGGAACCAATTATAAAATAAGCCGTTTTTAGTAATTTGGAAATAGAAAATTTAGTTTACCTGCTATAGAAGTAAGCAGAATGAACCATGATTATTATTGAAATAATAAATTTTCGCCAGCAGATATTTATATAAGGGATTTAACTACACCATGTTGATCTGCAAAAGCGAATTTATAATTCAAGCAAGATATACCACACTAACAATTTATTTCATCCGTTTTATTGAAATATTATAAAACACTATTTAATTTCAGCTTCGCTATTAAAATGAATGCACCCGACCCAAAATGTTACACGTACGTGTTGTCCAATAAATTGCTCGGTGATAATCCCACAGATTATGCGAAATGTACAGGATTCATTGTTCCGATGCAGTCTAGCACGTTGATATTGAAGCCCAGCATATGTGACAGGGATAGCCTCCAACACTGGCACCCCACCATGCAATAAGTATACAAATTCACAGATGAGCAATATGTTTTATAAAGGGGGCGCTATGAATTTACTCATTCGTTTTAGAAATGTTTTTTCACTTCCCTTTCTTGCTTGAAGACAGTTCGATACCGCATAAAAATCTAATTATTAGTACCTTAGAAGTACGGAAGGGTGAAAATATTTTCACAGCCGACTGCTTAATGAGACAACATCTTCTGGACGGATACCACTTCATGAAGCCCAGCGTCTGAAGTTTAATTAAAAGAACTGAGAGGGCGGTCACATCAACCCGTGGCCACGTGGCAAGGCAACTACTTCCAACCCAGCCGAATGGGACGTTGTCAAACGGACAGGCGACATGAATAATTTGAAAGAAATCTCAAAGGGGTGGTCACGTTAAGTCGTGCCAGGTGCTACTCGTTGGACGCGGCGTTCCAAACGGACAGATGACAACAATCGAAATAAATATCTGACCATACAGGAGGTTGAAGGTGGTGTAAATCTGCTACTACAAAGCTGGACATTTCTGAGGCTCAACACAAGGTGTACGGCGCTTCTAGACAGGGGAGGGGTACCTACTATGACAAAAATCACACCTCAAAAAACCCTAAAATGTCATGACATATTAGTGCAGAAAATATGAAAAAAAGGAAATAAAATAACAACGATGACCAAAGATTTAAATAAATTGCGAAAAGAAACATGCTTACTTCATAGTTCGTGAGGGTTTTCCTTTGACAAATCCTACTGAACTTCAAACGTGAGTCTACATCATAAAAACGGAGCAGACGATGATTTCTAAATCCACAATAAACCGGCGTCTTCAAGAGGTGTACCAATAAAGTCCCATTACTGGCTAGAAAACGTGGTTTCACAAAACATGGAAAAACCAACCACTCATTTGAAGAACAGCAGGAAGAGTGCCGTTTCCGAACGCAAATCGGAATTTTCAAAAAAAAACGCCGACTACAACAACAACAACAACAACAACAACAACAACAACAACAACAACAACAACAACAACAACAACAACAACAAGAGGAGAACAAATTGGATCCTATTAAAATCGCGAAAATTGAATGACAATCCTCTTAAGGCAGATTCAGCAAGTGATAAAAATGAAAGATAAACAATTTCAAGATTGAAAATGACTAGGGGAGTAAATAATGGGTAAAATTGTGTCTTTTTTTTTTTGATGAGCTTAGAACAAGATCAGACCCAGTGGGTATTGTCAACAACAGCACTATACACATAAAAACTCAAAATACGACATTTTTTAGCGGTCACCACATTTTGTATTTTAAAAAACTATAAAATTTTTACTTTTTTAAAAGTCATGCTTCTTTGCATACCTACTGGCACATCTCAAAAACGACGTAATCTTTTTTTTGTTTTAAAGCACACACCTATGGGCTTCTTTCGATGTATAATAATAATGGTATTGTTTTTTAAATAAATGATAAAAACGCCGATGATCTTGGACGTTCAGAAACTATGCAGGTAAATTTTCACTAATCGAGAAACTTTTTTGTTTTGGAAATTTTTATATAACATGGTGCGAAGGAAATATAGCCAAAAGACCAAAAAAGTTTTTAGAAAAAAATCTTTGAATATTTTCAATAGTTTTTATATGATTTTTTTAGTTTGGAGGGTAATGCCTAAGTTTGCGCGCGCGGTGCAATAATATAATGGGTAATGGTTCGGCACCTTTAATTTTGCTGTTTATTGCCTATTTTCAGTATTTTCGGTTATTGATCTGAAATGCTTGGGCATCTCAGATACAAATTATTAAAGCCTGACCAAGTTAAAAATTGGCTAATGCCTTTAAAATATTGAAGTTTCCATGTCAAGTTTATTTTTGTAAATATTTCATCGTTTTTTGTTAAACTCAAAGGACTTAAAGGGTAAAGGCTCTAGTCGTTTTGGAGGGCTAAAAAAGGGCAATATGTGTCGAAAGGGAAAATTAAGATCTTCTAAGCTTAATGAATAAGGACCTATATTTTCACCTATAAATGTAATGTTTTCTAAACGTTGCTGAAATACCACCATACCCACGTAATGAGTAGTTTTTTCCGTGGATTGTGTCCTCATTTAAATCAAAATTTTCTATACTCGCGTGTTTGTAATTTTTGATTGTATTACCAACAACTTTTACCTGGAGGTACATAAATTTTGTCATTACTAATTCTTTGTTTGGCAATGTTGGTTGTTAATAATTTATCTAATATCGTTATAAGTACAGCTAATACCAGTTTCAGATAGGAAGCCAAAAAGTTGTCTACTTCGTAGTAAATGGTGTACACATAAGCCTAATCCAAATTTAAAAAGTTTTTTTTATATAACTTGACGAACACCATAATAAGATTGCAAGGAATAACAGTTTTGGATTTATATTTTTTTCTAACGTTATAACTGACATCGTCGATAAGCCAAGATATAAATTGTACCAACATATTTGGTACTTGCTTTGTAAACTCATTTTGATTAATATCATGAGGAGTTGAGGAACAGGAAAATTTTTTCGTGGAGAACTGAAATTGTGTGTTTTTTTAAAATTCCAACTTCTTGATTCAAAATTTGATATTCATTTTGAGAAACTTCTTCCTTACATACATCAATATTAGCAGTTTCTGATACAAAGGAAGAACCTGAATCTGATTCTCTCGTTGATTCATGATTCTATTTTATCAGTTTGATGAAAAAGTCGGGACTTCGGCTAATTTTTTGTTAATTTACAATTTATTTAAAAATGTTTGTATGTTATACATATTTCGAAATGTAATGGCTATAACACGACCTATGATATTTCGCATCATGATGCGCAAACAAATCGTCATAACCGGTGAACTTTGCAACCATTCCAATATCGCCCCTCTTTTTGGACGCTTTGATTATTTATACATAAGTACTTTTTCCTGTCCCCTCAAGAGATTAAGATAAATTGGCTATTGTAGTATTCTTAAAAGTTCCTATAATTTTTTATTGTACGCTATCCGGTTTCCTATTTTTATATTTTAAGTGTATTTCATCCAAATATAAGTCAGCAAACAAAAGTGTAGACTGTAGGTACCTCAGTAGTTTTTTATTCTGAGGTAGGCACTTACAAACTAAACCAAAAAATTGATCAGTTTGGAACTTTTTTATTTCATATATCAGTGGTATATTTTTATGCAAATTAATTTTTAATTTAAATCAGAATTTTTCGAGTTTTATTTTTGTTTATCTTTTGACTGAAGAAACTCCTAAAATAATAAAAAGAAATGGATAGGTACCTAATACAATCTGCAAACTTGTTTGTATACATGTTAATTTTTGCTTTTTCTTTGTCCCTTTTTGATTGAAAATAAGGCACATTTTACGTATTTTAAATGATTCCATGTTACCCCTACTTTTTGAAGAACCTGGAATGTCTCCCGGAATGTTTCTGTCTCGGTCCGACCTATTACGAATTTAGCAAACCATCTCAATATTGTCCTTGCTGGTATAGACCTTTCTGCAGTCTTTATGATATTTTACATTAATTTTTCCGTTTAAAATATCATTCTTGATTGCTAAAATTTTCTGTCCAAAATCATCTTTGCTCAGTTCCGCAGCCCAAATTATTGTCTCTAAAACCCACTTCCAAGGCTTATGCACAACACGCTTATCTTTTTCCTCCACAACTTCACCACATAATAAGCACTTCATTTTAATATTTAGCTCATCTATCTTAAATATTTTTAAGCAGTAAAAATTAAAGAACTCGCCACTAATACGAACTACATGTGTAAATAAAAGACTATTTCTTTCATGTTATATCTCGCACGCGCCGATATTGTCATCGGTCGCTCCTTATTATTAGCCGATATAAAAAATCATAGCGCCTAAACTACAAAAGTCACAATAACAATTATGCTGCCAAAAACTTTTTTGGTCTTTTGGCGGCATTTCCTTTGCAGCATGTTATATAAAAATTTCCAAAACAAAAAAGTTTCTTGATTAGTGAAAATTTGCCTGCGTAATTTCTGAACTTCCTAGGTTATCGACGTTTTGAGCATATTAAAACAAAAAACACCAACCAATACTATGCTTAGAAAGAAGCGCCTAAGTGTGTATTGTAAAACAAAAAAAAAAGATCATGTCGATAGCTCAATTAGTTACCTAGATATTAGAGTGGATATATAAAAAAGCAAGGTTTTTAAAAAAAGGCACGTATCCACACTTTTTGGGAAATAAAAAAATTCGTGAGCACAAAAAATGTCGTATCTTGTGATTTCTCATAACAATGACCTACATAATAAAATGAGATATGTCTCAGTTTGTTGTAAGATAAAAAAAAAATCTAGAAGGAACCGACTTTTGCCTTGGTTTTTACTCCACTAGACCACCAGTATCAACAAATGAGCTAAGTAAAAAATCAATGCACAGAGGCACTAAAATGATGAGCTAACAAACCCTATTAGGTTATTAGACTAAAAAGCTAACAAGAATTATTCATTTTCAGAGAGTATTACGCACAAACAAATTGATGACAACCTAAACAAACAAAGAAGGGAGACATGATTGGAGGGCAGGACAAGAAGTGAAAAAGAAGCAGAAAATACGTTCAATAAAACAATATGGAAAATATATAATCTATTAGATAAAATCCTTGGTGCAAAATAAAACCGTATCAAACTATGAATATACAATTAAACTTACGAGGACTCGCTGCACCTATACTTAAAACATTAACCTCAATTAAATCATAGTTTGCTGATAAATTTGGCCAAAAAACTGATGATAAATTACCCGTCCCTAACAATAGGCGGTGATCAAAAAGTCATTAGAGTGCCGGCCCAAGCTATAGCTTTTGTCTCGGATGAAACTCTTGATCCTGCTGCAAACAGGATCCGTTACTTCCGCACTTTTGCATGAAAAAGAGTCGCTCTTCCGAGTTGAAATTGGAAACATTGTAAGTGAAATAAAGTACTTCCACAATAATCCAAAAAATCGAAAAATAACCAAGTAAAGAAAGCAGTTAGGTATTTAGAATGACAACGTGAATTCATACGTGAAGCTTGAACGATAAGAATAATTCATATTTTCCAATTAAATTTGTAAATTATGTACTACAGGTATCACCCCAGAATACTTTATGGTAGTAGGTATTTATTTGCTAATAGTGGGCAGCCACAATATTGTATTTCACCGGATAACGTGTAAATTTAGGGGTAAAATATGATTATCGCGTATGTTAATCTATTTTCCTTCACACAAACAACGAAATATCAAAAGCCCATTTATAATCCCTTGATTAAATCTCTCCACGAATCGACATCGGGGTTAAACTATTTCAGTGCAGCAGAAAGGGTATATATATATACATATATCACTGTTATATATTCTAATAGGTATATATGATGAATTCGTTCGGTGCTGTTCGAGATACAGACATTAAATAGGTCTGATAATGATAAATTCCGCGTGCACACCGCGGCGTTCCCTATAACAACCCTAATATAATAACGACAGTGATTACTTATGTGGATTAATTATTTACCGCGATAGCTGGTGTTAGCAATTTACAAAATTAATGTTTTACTGGTACTCGGAACTTATATCACATTACGATTTAAATGTGCTGCATGTTTCATGCATAAACTGCCAGCAATGTCGTGCAAATTACTTCAGGTTCAATAATTTCGAGTGAATCGTTTAATTCAGTCCCTGATTTAGCGATGATAATGAGAATTTGAGTTTCGTTGTGCGGTGGAAACAGTTCACAGATAGCTTATGGAGCAGTTCGCGTGCAATATATCAACTAAAATTAACATCTTTAGACTATCACAAGGTCCCAGCATCCCGTGTTTTCGCGAGTTATTTGCCTTGCTGCAAATTATGAACTTTTTAAGATCCCGGTGGCGAGCATAACGGAAAATTTATCTCTGAGGCCGGTAGACGAACACAAATTAAAGATTGTTTTCCCCTTATTACTTTATTAACTAATTTAGGTCATAAAAATAAATAAAGTAAATCACGCAGCTATAAAAAATTTTAACCTGGGGTTTGTTTCTTTGTCAACAACAGTATGTTTTTATTTGATACCATTTTTAAAAAACATATATGATTCTAAAACAATTTTCAGGACACCAAATTTCTGACTTATCAATCACTTTGTAGGATGGACTACTGCGTGGTTACAAATAAGAAGATTACAAAATTTTAATCCGGTACTACAATCATTGTCCCAAGAACTAGGTCGCCGAAACGATGCCTGGACAAAAGAGTTGAACCTGTAGTCAATAAAATTCACCAGCTAAATCCATACCGAAAGTCCGTGTTAAAGAAGTTCAAATTGAAAGTAAAACTCAGGAAGTTGAGTTCATTCATTATTTAGAAAGGAGGGATATGGCAGAGAAGTTGTAGGAAACTCGCTGAAATCCATGCCTGGGCACGTATTTCCCTGTATATTTAAAATGAATAATGCGAGGATATCACGATTCGGATTCAGGGCTCTCTATTTGTAGATTAGACGCACCCGCTAAAGTACAACTAACCGCACTTCCGGTTTTAATAGTAAAGTTACCTTCAATAATTTTGTAGCAGGAGGAATTATCTAAAAATAATTAGGTTATAGGGTGAATGTACGTAACGTTGAAATAAATCGATGAAAAACAGACGTGCATTTTTTGTTCAACAGCCGCGAGAATTGGAGGGAGATGAGCGATGAACAGAGTACTCTTCCACCATTTCCATTTAAGTAGATCAGTCTGAAAATAGGATGCTTTAAAAACCCATATTAGTTGGCATTTATGTGAACGTTTTCAGAATACTTGTTATTTCCTGAATCTATTAGCAGAGATGACCTATGTTGTCTTTATTATTAGTTTCGACTACTGCTACCTGTAAATGACAGCGACAAAATGGGACACGTTATTTTTACAACAGACGACTTGATCAAGTTGTCAGCGAGTTTAATACTGTGCCACTGTTTCAGTGTTATAACTTATACACTTATAAGTTGTTCATCAGTTTTATTTTGGTTTGTTTGGGTGTTAATTTTTATATTTATTAACCCAACCCGGCCAGTTTTTAAAAATATAAATGTGACATACAATAAGTCATTTTTGATAGACGTCAGAAATGGTGCTTCTTCTGATTACACTGTATTCTTAACACAGAAGAAATTTATAGTCAATATAATTTTAGTAATTCATGATCAGTTAAAGTCATAATGAAGAAAAAAAAATAAAATTAATTTTCTAGTTCAAATTATTGCAAACAATGTTATTGACAATGTTTCAGCATTTCAGTAGGTACAATTTTTCCTATATGTATTGGCGTATACAAGTTCCCGATTTTACAGCTTTCAAACGCTTCTATTGTTACCGCATCGCCAGCTATCCAGGCGGCGGCAACGGCGAGAATCGCGCCTCTGCTGAATAATAGAGCGTTCGGCAGAAGCACCGCAGTATCTGTCGAATCGTGTATTTTGAACCATATTCTGCTGAAATGGGGTAATTAGATAGAATATGATAACGGCAGCAGTTGCTGTTCGTTATACACCGAATGTGACCGAAACATATGCAGAAAATCAGGGTCACATAAAGATAATATCAAGTAGGTAATAAGAATAAAAAAAACAAGCAGAGCTTAGACAACTTTTATAATTTTTCTAGGGTGTCAGTAATGTAAGTACATACAATAAAAATATAAGGCCCAGAATAGAGCCCTGAGGAACTCCTGAATTTAAAGTTAGACAAAACATTAAACTACTTAACAATTATTGGAACGAAGTTCCTTACGGCAGGCTTGGAGGAGATAGGGATTTTGCTGCGCGACCGAACTGAAATAAATGTGATAGTAAAACCGTAAGAAAAAGTCCGTGGAATAAAACCGTAAGAAAAAGTCCGTGGAATAAACCCGTTAAATGAGACGTGCGCGGGCGCGACAGTCGTATACACAAGCGAGTAGTGTATAATACCTTTCTCTTTCTCTTTCTCTTTCTCTTTCTCTTTCTCTTTCTCTTTCTCTTTCTCCCTCTTTCTTTTCGTTCTCTCATCCCTTCTCTCTCTACTACCACTACACCCCGCCAATGCATAGTATATACTCATGCATTCATGGACAAGCACGTGGCGAATACTCACATTATAGATACGTGGGGCATACGTTTACAGAAAACTTAATGATGGTAAAAGTTTATGGTTAGTGCCAAAACAAAA
This sequence comes from Xestobium rufovillosum, assembly GCA_963966045.1. NCBI lineage: Eukaryota > Metazoa > Arthropoda > Insecta > Coleoptera > Ptinidae > Xestobium > Xestobium rufovillosum. The sequence continues at coordinate 38,486,050 of OZ014493.1, forward strand.
CCGATGGCAAATCTGTAAACTGTGCCATGATGATATAGGACATTCTTATGTGAGACGGCATCCTGTGTACATGCAAATAATATACCTAGTGTTGTTTCAACCCTATTGGCTTTTCTTTAAACAACCTATTTAAATCCGTTTTTAAGGCGTTTTGTGGGTACTTCTTTACTGCGTCAGCAACTTTTTATGAAATGTCCCCACAAGATTAGTAAGAAACTTGTGTTACATGACAACTACATTTGTGTGGACTTATCACGTTGTCATGATGTGCTGCCCTCTACATTGAAATTGCAGTGGAACTAACCAGTCGTATGTAAATGTAGATTTGATTTGTTCTTTTGGTGTTTAATCGCATCTTGCGCTTGATCTATGTACATGTGCTGCTCGTATAAAAAATTAACTGGCGCATGTAGGATGTCAGGAAGTGTCTACTAGAAATAAATTTATGAAATTCTTTAAAATCACTTAATATTATAATCACTGGTAGTAGGTTACAATTTTCTGAAAACACGCAGCATGATTTTTCCAGTAGTTACTTAGGCACAGTAAAATTAATTCTTTGGAGTTACATCCGCATTATAATAATCATGCACTTACAAATTCCTACTCGCGCAGATGTTGTTGAGCAGCGTTCTTTATTCTAGAATATTAATGACTTGATGAATAGAATATACCCCATGCAACATAAATTTTGTTTTCAAAATTAAGTAAATTCAACAAATTTTTGGAAAAAGCCGTAAGGAAATGAAGATAATTTTTACGTATTATACAGTATGTCTCGGATGGGGTTACAAAGTGGGAAAAACTCTACATGTTCATAAATTCCCATCGCACGTATTAACTTTTATCCAACTGTTTTATTCTTTTATTCACGATTTTTTTTTTGCAAATTGTGTCGATTCTACATTAGCCGAAGGAACTTCGTTCCTACCTGGTGTCCCACGACACCACATCGTTTTTTCTTTTTTCTTGGCAGTGCAAGAGTAACTCTCACTAAGCACCGTATAATACTAACTTATTCTGATGCGCGTATAAAATTTCAAGGTCTCAAGATCGCCATTATGTAGAAGTATATGTATTTAACAGGGAGATTTTCTTAATATTTGAAGATTTTCACCTACAGCTTTCTAGTGGCTCAAATTTAATTTCTACCAAAAAACTGATTGAACTGTATGGACCATAAGTAATTATAGTGTTGTTGTAGAATAGCTTCATTCTTCTCTGTCCTCGTCTGACAGAAACATCGCCGACTCTTTGGAAAACGATCAGAGTCAATTGTATCGTTGCATAATTTTGCCGCCCCGACAACCTGCCCTTACAAGACTCAGTAATTTAATTTTTATGCTTGATTACTTCGAATTAAATATCCGTTACAGTAGGTCTATAAATTCTTTATATTTACTATTTAGAATGTCAAGAGGTTGCAAACAAAAACACGTATCCCAAACTTTTAAGCCATTACTCAAACAGAAGTTATTTGGGGTGTAATTTTGCTCCATCCAATCCTGATACTGTTAGCTGCCTGTTTGCTTCAGTAACTGATACGAACTAGGTGTTATATCTACCTCTGAAATTGGTCAGCATCGCATATGTATAGACTGCTCTGGTTATGTATATATATGAATTCTTGTTTGCTATGACGCCTCCAAGTTAATTAGTCGACGATAAAATTATTGGCCTCTATACCAAACCTGTTTGTTTGGTTATCTCACATTAAACGGACCCAAATTTAATTGACTCCTTTATTACTTACGTATGTATTTACTTAATTCGATGATCTCTCGTTCCCTAACTGCTAGTAGTTATTTTTAGTACTTACCGAAATTAATGATTTCATTCTGCTCTCCACCCCAGAAATAATTTATGGTCCGGTTAATGTAGACTATGTAGAGTAATACGTTATGATGAAAAATGACTATGTAACACCTAACACTGCATCTTTCAAGAATGAGTACAAAGTACACTAAGTACATTTTTTAAGGGTGTACGAGCAGAAGCGCCACCTAAGCTGTCAAGCTGAGGTATCAGAGATATGGACAGACTTCATACTGTTGCTTAATTGTTTCTTAGATATTTGAGTTGGCTCGTTTTTAAATGATCTCACTGTATATTAAGCCATTTATGTAAAATGCAAAAATGATTCAATTTTCCTGGAACTAATATTAAAACAGGTTGTGTTCTCTTCCATATCGAATCAAGTATTAGAAAGTTTTCAAGTAGTTGGTCGTTGCATTTCGATTGCTGCGAGCAATTTCGGAGTTTAAAAACTATCCTCACTTGAAACTTTGTATATCGGAAAGGTTTTCGAGGCAATGGCGCCAGCCGGTGCTAAAATGAACTCGGAAAAAAGTATACAAACTTTTATGAATCTGAAACGGTAAAAGGTAAATGGCAAATACCGCATAAAATCCACAAAAACGTTTTTCTTAACTATTATGAGGCAGAGGTTAGTATGGTACGTATAAGTCGTTTTTCTCGGTACTGAACTGACAGTATTGTATTCTTATTAAGTGAAACGAGTGTGAGGAAACACTATGAAGATCGAGGGAGAGCTGGATCAAAGACAGAAAATCAGCAGAACGTGTGGTTCCATTTAATGAACTGACTACTTACTCGTTTGCGACAGTCTGGAAGTCAACAAATAGAATAAGCTACATTTATCAAGTAAAAAACACAGTAGTGCTCACTATACACGAACACTGGTATGACAGTGCGCAGGGTGTTGCTCATTATGACGTCAGATGCGAAGCAGATTTGGAGTTACAACGCTACGCGTACATTAATTCAGTGGTGCATTAAAAGAAATAAAAACATATTTTTCGATTAGAATTTTGCTTTAATTTTCATTTTATGTTGTAGGTGAAAGTAGAATGAGTTTTCCTAGTTCGGTATTTGTTATCAAAAGTGTGTCCTTTTTATTATGTCTTATATAGGGTGATTGTTTCGTTAGGGAAAATACTTTTCTCGAAATTGATATAATCACCGAATTTTGCGGCATAGTTCTTGCAACATTGCTCTCTGAAATAGAGAATGCGTATCTCATTACACCGAGGCTAAAATTAAATTCAATTGAAGCACCGGAACAATATTTTCTCCTTTTACATCCACACAAACATAATTTCATCCCTCAATATTTTATTTCAATTCCATTTTACGAATTAGGGTCCAGCAAGCGGAGATTGCATTGGAAGGATTTACGGCTAAAGAGTAAACAAAATGCTTTCCGCGCGAATACTCATGTCTGTGCACGTGCCGTTGATCGTGCGGTGAGCGCCGTCAAGTTTAACAACTGACGTGTTCATAATTCCCACGTGATTTCAGTTAATTATCAACTCTGATGGTGGAATACACGGAAACTCGCCGCTGTGAACAAAAGAACTACAGGCAACCGCAGATACGACGCTTAAATCCGAAAATTTTAAACCCTCGGATATGTTTCTTGGAGCTAAAGGGAAAAATAATTATTTCATGATTACGCTCGTGAATATTTTTCAGTCTGAAACAGTGGCGAAGAGAGTAATATTAACGGCCAGATGATTTATGGTGGTAAGTGACCCACAAGTAATGAATGCGGTTTAAATATGCCCCAGCTGTCAAAACCACGACTGAATTATTTTAGTCGACTTTAGGTGTGTTCGCACAGAATCTTGTCTAAATGTCAAGTTCCAATATTTTGCGGGTAACTTTTAAGACTATTGTTTCCCCGGAAAGAGTGATTTGATGATACCAAGTGTAGGAATACACTACATTGGCATGGTTGTATGGATATACTGTCCCGACATTATTGCATAAATTGACCAACAGGTGGCTACCATAGAAAATGTTAAGTTAGGCGATGATGTCATGTAAACGGCTACGAATTGCATGATGAACTCCACCTAGATTTATGTTCGCAAATAGTTATGGATGTAGGATGTTCTACTTTCAGGGAAATGCATAGGTAATTTGGTATAGGAGAGGGCGGGGGCCCAATAAGTCTTCAGAATGAAAACCATAAATAAAGCAAATTTGGTTAAGTATAACATACTTTTTATTGTCACTATGTTGGAACTCTCAGAAGTGTAACGTGTTCCTACTAAAAAAAAAAAAATGAATAAAACTGAATACTTCAAAGTGTTTCATGTGAACATTGAAACCCTTTTTAATCAGTTCATCAATTACCACATACATAGATTTTTTGCTTCGGTAAATTAGCACTGAGTAATTAGAGACTGTAAATATTTGCGTGTTCGTTTTTATAAGCGATGTACGCATTTGAATCGAAATAGTCATATTCCTGTTTTCCCAAATGATTAACTGGATGTAACATTTTTATACAAAGCATCCGCAGACACGAGTTTGCATAACAACACGTATCGGACCTGCTCTGAAAACTAAATGAATTTCAGTTGCGATCACAGAATAAATTAAAATTGGCAATTAACAATTTCAAATTTGCCTTTGTATGAGTAAATCTTCGACCACGTTCAATCTGTATGTGTAAATAATAATTTAGAACGCAATTATTGACGCGTTATCACGACACATTCTTTCAAACAGTTCATTATCTACATAGCTTTACATTCTCGTTCGTGAGAAATCATCTTAAGGTATTCATTTCTCAAATTCTTGTTGGACGCGTACCTCCATCCTTTCCTACGCATTTCACCGTTAATAGAACATCCTACATCCCCAGCAATTTGGGAACAGTAGTCTAGTCTGGGCTTACCTCGACTTCTTTTGATTCCCATGTCCGCCTCTCGCATGTCCTAAATAAATTCTTCCGAGTTTCTAAGTTTATCATCCACTAGCCTAATAGTTTCATGTCCCGACTGCGCCATTTGATTGCGTCATTTAACTTCTCTCCTGACTTTCATTTCAGTTGCAGATCTGTTTTCGTATTAGTTCGTTATATTATTTGTTTCAGAGTCTGAGAAAAATCATTGAAGGATCGAATCGTGAAAACTAACAATATAGTCTACATCCCCGAGAATAAGTAATAATTTTGGACAGCGGCCACGAACAAGATAACAGATAATTACTGTTACATTACCTACTACAATTATGTATATTAATTTGTGATGGACCAAAGTTAAAATTTTGGTGTGCTCCACCGAGTGACATTTAAAAAGTAAATTTCAAATTTCAAATTCCAAAATCATCTTTATCAGCTCCCGAGATACTGCACAGTTTTATTTTAGACCAATGTCTGTATACACAGTGTCCCAACAAAAACTTGTACCCCCGTAAAACTCGGCAAAATAAACGAATGAAGAAGAAAAGAAATGATTTGGTTTGGTTTGGTTTGTTCGCCCACAGCAACCGCATATCATGATTTCGCTCTTTTGGAGCTCATCAGTACGGTGCAGCTGTGTGCAAACAAACCAAACCAGCCTCTAGTCTTAAAGGCGAGAGGGACACATCAGTAAGCGAGCGCCAACTCCAAAGAGTTGGCTCTCGCTCACTGACCGTCCCCTCTAAGACATTTCTAGTCAATGTCGAAGAATGTAAATAAGAATTCTTAAGAATTCGACAAGAATTCTTATCAAAATAAACGTTTTGACATAAATCCAAAAACACGTCGATTTTTATATCAAAGGGGGCCAATTTTTATGCAATAATCATTCTTGCAACTCTAGCCCTGTGCGGGGGGGTAGCGACCCCCCCCATATTTTTAAATGGGACGGGGGTCAAATGAGCCCTACTTTGAAAGGGTTTTTAATTACTTATACAAACGTATTTGTTTTATTCAATTCGATCAATTTGTTACCGAGAAATTGCTTCTTGAAGTTTCCAAGTTAAAAAATTAATAAAGCACAAAAAAGGTTTAAACTATCGAATGTATTAGAATGGAAAAGTAACAAAATCAAGTAAACTAATAAGAATAAAAAGTAAGAACAAAAGAACATCAGAACAAATGTCAAAATAAACTTATTCGCCACAGTATAAAATCGTGTTTATTTACTAAATCAAAATGGTTTATTCCAAAGAAGAATGCCGGCTAATAACTCCTGAGGTCTTGAGAAAATCTGGATTTGAATCCAGAATGTATTATTGTATGACAATTGGTGGAGGTCATTTCGAGCAATACATTGGTCGAATTGAATAAAACAAATACGGTTGTTTAAGTAATAAAAAACCCTTCCAAAGTAGGGATCATTTTTTGACCCCCCGTACTACCCGCACAGGGCTAGAGTTGAAAGAATGATTATTGCATAAAAATTGGTCCCCTTTGATACAAAAATCGACAATGTTTTTGGATTTTCGTCAAAATGTTTACAAGTTCTCGTTGGGACACCGTGTATGTAGAACGGTAACATACAACCATTGGTTGCGGAAATGTAAGGTCACATCAGAAGAAATTCGGCCGCCATCAGAAATGCTACACATTAGAAAAGAAGTCTCAGAGATGCCAACTTGGAGATGATGGGAGAGTATGAAAAATTGTTAAAGGGAAATCCATTTATGTATGCTAACATATTTCGTGAATAAATTTCTGATTATGAGCAATTTTGTACCTATATTCTGCTGCTACCCTGACTGATTTTACAACAGAACAAAATTGTGCAAATCGAAAGCTAGAGTTCGCAACATATTCTAAAGCAGGAAAAGCAGTTTAAAGTTCAGGGTGCAATTGTCTCTATAACGCAATTTTGAAAATGCAATTTAAACTTGAATATTTGAGCTAACTTTTATATAGGGCTTTTAACCAAAACGGTACCGTTCAGCTAAGTTTTTATGTTGTGTATGCTTCGCCTTTAATGAATTTACACACCTGTGTAATTTTTCCCTTACTAACAAGAGCAAATTACCAAGAGTAAAGTTTTTTGATTATTCTGCCGGATGAAATTTAAATCAGTCGATTTCGCAACAAACGAATTTGTAAACAGGTCATATGCATTCGCACGAAAAATTGTTTTATATATGTATATTCCCTCGATTTTTTTTCTTCGCATATGTAATGGGGTGTTAGGCGTACGTTAGTATCTCAGTAACAACAAATAATAAGTAAATTACTACAAATGTAATGGTATACTTAACCTATAACAGTTGTTCATCTATAATTTTACAAAGTATATTATTTGTATGCCCATGCCCAGTGCATAAATGCAAAGCTGGGAAATATTTCCCGCCTCCGCGACACAATACCTGTAGCTTCTACAACAACCAAGCAAAATTACCCATTACCTTGCGCCCTTTGTTCTGGTTACTTTGGAAACATAAGATGTGTATTACTTGCATAAAATTCGAACGAGGGAAATAGGAATTTCTGTGTTAAACACGGAAACCTTAGAAAAGTAATTAACAGGAAAGCAATTCAAGCGTTGCAAAGGTATGAAGTAACACAATATCTGTGAAACTAACAGCACGTGGTTGAACACGCACTTGTCAGAGAACGAAAAGTGCTAGGTCGTATTAATTGCATGGGAAAGTTTGAGGGTAGATTCTACACAGTCTTAAGTGGTAATTTGAAACCGTTACATATAGAGAAACTTTACTGGTTGTTCGCAATAACACATTATAAACTTATATGAGACAAACCAGTTGGTTAAAGGAAATGTGATATTGTAACTAAAAAGAAAAGTCCTTGCAATATGAAATTCTCTTGTAAATTGTGCAATTATTTATTTATTTATCTAACATGTAAATTTTCTTTCTAAAAGTTTGTAACAGGTTATTATCGAAATCATACGATACAACTGACAGGATTTCTCATTATCGTATGCATACACAATCTCAGAACTCAGTGTATCACTGTGCTCCAACTTTCTAATGCTCATTCAATCGAGATAGCTTGTAATACAAGAGTCAAGATAATCTAATTGCCAACTCCAAATTATCTTCATTACCCAAGTGAAACTTGTGGAATAATGTGTACGTCAACGTATGTACACTAATTTAAGTAGATACATGGAGGCGCACGATAACATTTCCTGAATATATTTACTGTAGTACATCACAATGGATGTAAAACACACGCTGAAAGACGTCAACGTCAGTATATTCACTTAAAAAGTATCCACATATACTCAACACAATAAAGAAGATTTCAAGACGCGGTGTATTACGTAAAGTATGATGACATTTCCTGATATATTCACTAATGCATTCCATTTCCCTGCTGACAGTTACAAATTATCCTTCTTTAAATACAGTATAATTCCGGACGGATGAAGATGTCGTCCGTAAAATTTAACATTTCAAAGTATTCGTGGGAGAGTGCCCCCGATTCTGTATTCATTTCTCTTATATTCATGACAGAAACTTTCATTAAACGTTAATTACTGACGCATTTCATTCAAGATTAAGTGGTGACGAAATTCGATTAAAATATGCTCTGTTTTCGGTACGTGTACTATTTCACTGTGTCGATAATTTTGGTTGACTTCGCAAAACTCGTGTCATTATGCAATTTCCCACAACTCCTTAAGAAAACGACACGTTGCACAAAAATAAGTAGGCGCGAAAGTCGATAATTGGGTTCACCCGTGTAGTATACTTATTGATAGCACTATAAATAAAAATCGCACGGGTATATTCAAATGTTCAAGGCAGCTTTGAAATTTTGACGTTTATTGAATAAATATCGCGTCGCCTCTCTTTTCAAATCTAATAATTTTTACCAATGAAAGTGTCAATCATGACTCGGTCGAAATTATTCGAATATGTTCATAGTTAGCAGGCTACTTAAAAATGTTGACATTTACTAACATAGATATAATAAATCATTAAAAATAAAGTTACTATTTTGTAACATAACTCCTATAAGCTCGCGTGATTTCTGCACTCGGCTACGCCTCGTGCATAAAATTTCACGCTTTTATGAAATTTGTCACTTTCCATGCTCGTTACGTAATATACTATTACGTTTTTATTTGCTTTCCTTGAACTGTTAGTTTTTCGCTACTATTATTAGAGCTCAAAAAAAATATATTATGAGAATTGGGATTATCAATTTCATTATTTTTTTGCAAATTCATTCTCAGTGAATGCAGTTAAGTACAACAGTATTCCAGTACTTAATTCTCTATGGATTATATTTATAACAAAATACAGAATTATTATTACAGATTTTAGGTCTACCTTTTCAACATCCATAGAGCCCATTTTCTGTATTATTTTAGCTTTTCTTTCATTTGTAACTGTTCACCCTCATCATGAACCAAGAAATTTTGGATTCGAAGGAACAGAGAAGACAGTTGAAAAACACCAGCAGAAAAGCGTACTTACATGAATATTCACGCAGTGATGCGCAGGAAGCTAAGAGAAGCCAAGGCAAAGTATCTGACGGGACAATATTAAGAAATTGAAGAACCTTAAGCAAAATTCGATTTCTTCAATATGCACGAAAATTTAAAGAAGTCGATGGGCTCTACAGAAAGAAATCGTCAGACATTACGCGATGATCAGGGTAGAGTCCTTGTCAAGTTGGAGGAAAAACTGGAGGTCTGCAGAAGAACATAAAGTCTTTATTTGACGACAGAAGGTCAAAGTTACCGCCGATAACCAGAGACGAAGAGGAGCAAGCCATCCAGAACTCTCTAAGACGAGAAAATCGGTTGGACCTGATGAAATTCCATCGGAAGTCATCACCGAATATGAGACAGTGGACGGCCTTACCCAGTTCCTTAACAGGATTTGCGAAAGTGGATACGTTCCAAAAGATTGGCTAAGACCTAAGTTTGCCCTACTCCCAAAAAGAGAACAACGGAAATCTACAATAACCACAGAACCACCAGTTTTATTAGGCATCTGTTAAAGATTTTCTTAAAGATTTATCCATGTACGTATGATGATTTTTCGAAAGCATTTGACAGACTCAAACATGGGGCTCTCCTTGACATATATCGGGCATTAATGATTAAGGATTGATGTAGTAGACCAGGCTGCCAAAGTTAGAGTAGAGAGCAGTAGTACGGAAGAAATCATCATCAAGTGGGCCCCCTGTTTAACAACTATTCCGAGATTATTTTTCGAAGCGCACTGGTAGGCTCATTGGAACAAATAAGTGTGCTGTTGTCGATAGAGAAACCATTAACAACTTGCGAATTTGCGATACGCAGACGACGTGGTGTTTTTGGTCACGAGTGCTGAGGACCTGCAGAGCATCTTGGATAGCTTGGTACGTGAACGCACTGATGCTGAACTCTCCCTCAATGTTGACAGAACAAAATTTCCTTGTAATAGGCAGCCTGAATATACAAGCAAAAATCCAAGTAGGAAGAGCGTCAAGTATTTGGGATGCTTCTTATTCCCCGTCCTCCTATATGGCATGGAAGCCTGGACGAGTAGGCTCGTAGGCTGGCGACGGAATGTGGCGAAACTGGCAATATTTAATATTTAGACGAAACTATTATTCTAATTGTGCGCTGCCTTGTTAAAATAGATCAGTTACATTCCTTAGTCTCGCCACATGGTCGGACTATAGGTACGTACCATCAAGAAATGCAAGCTGGAATATGAGAGAAGAAAAATATCGGTACGTGAAGAACTATCATAACTTTTTCTAGCAACACTTGCTATGGTCCGTCCGTTATGACTCTTAATATTACGTAGTTACTATTACACGTAAATGCCAAAAGATTCTCTTGTGGGTTAAGCTACAAATCATTACTAAAGGAAAATGTGCTAAAATGCTGTCGTTGGACCTTTATTTAAATATTGTCTTACAGCTGATTTGTGCTATGTTCTGCGCACTAACATGCGTCATTTTTCGTATCATTTACTATCTGTACTCCTTTTTCTACTGACCAATTTAACTTATACATCCAATTGATAAGAACAGCTTAAAATTCCTATTTTTTTATCGGCCACAAGGATTTTAATAGTTTCAGTAAAATTCATATTTAAGTTTTCATTAGGAGCAAAACTTTGTACCGTTACAGCTGCGTTAGGGTAAAACCGCAACGTAGCGGAGACATTTAAAAGTTTGCGAAACGTCTTCTAAACGAAAAAGTTGTTCTCGTTTCCTCTCTAGCTTATGATGATAATTACAAAGCTAATGACGCAATTAGAAGCCAGATAATGAAAATGATCATTTTCAGAAAGAAACTTTAGTTAGACGTCTGCATTTGCCGACCCGCTGTTAACAAGTGGAGGACTCAAAATTAATTAAGTAGAGTGGTTATAATTGACGGTAGCGCGCGAAATAAAAATAAACTTTATTGTATCGTAAATTTTACTATTTTAAGGATGGAATAAAATAGATAGGACACCTACTTAGAGCTGCTGGTTATACTAGGGACAATATTTCCCATCGACTTTGGCGTTATTTTGTTAAAAACATTCGTATTTTTCCTGAAGTTTTCACGCGTTTCTGGGAATGTCAAACTCACTGCTATGTTTAAATAAAAAATTACTTCGCGTACTACCAATAAGTATAACAAAATTATTTTATTTAACCGGTTTCAAGATCTACAAACGATCCCATCATCAGAAATGTTTAAGAAAAATTGTAAACAAATTATTATGACAGTTGACAAGGAAACTAAAATTGACAAATTATAATGATATCCATGAAATAAGATAACTAGATAACTGAATTTCAGTATTTACCTACGGGGTATAAGAAAAACACAAAGGAAAATCGAATACCTCGTAGCTTGAAGGGAAAAAACAATGAATTTAAAGAAAACCATATAGGAAGAAAACAATAAATTCAATTGAAAAAACCTTCAAGTGAAATATCAGAACAGAAAAAACTAAATAAATAAAATATCCATGGAATCTTGACAACTGCCAACTGCTAATCTTGTAATAAATTGTGGTCAAGTCTATGTGTTCTGTCTTGACAACTGCCAACTGCTAGTACATATTGTAATAAACTAAAAAAGAGAGAAATAAGTCAATAATAGCAAGAAAAAAAAAAAAAAAAAAAAAAGAAGACTCAAGGATTAAGATGTAGAGACTGTGGTTAAATAATTAATTCAAGAATCAATCATAATAACAATAATATTGATGATGATAATATCAAAAACAAAAAGAAAAAATCCCATATTGCCAAATAACCTCGAAAGTCCATGGTTTATATGGGGGGGGGGGGGGGAAATAAACTAATTGATTCTTGAATTCATTTACAAAAGTTTAAATAAACTAGATTGTATTAAATCGACTTGATCATTAAGTAAGTTACAATTTTTATCATTTTTATGTTTATAAATTTCTATAGACTCTAATATATCCAATTGATAACTCTTTACAAAATTAAACAATAATTTAGTATTCTCCGGAGGAGGGAATTGATGATTGTTATCAAAGAAATGATTAGCAAAACTTGAATGATCATTCTTCAAACGAAATGATCTTAAATGTTCGTTATACCTAATACGTATAGATCTGCCAGTCTGTCCGATATATATGCTGTTACAGTCTAAGCAATTTAGTTGATAAACACCTGTGTGGTCAAGTTTATGTGTTCTGTCTTTACTGTTAAATAAAATATGTGATAATATATTTGATGGTTTAAATGTGACTTGTATGTTGTTTTTTCTTAAAATACTGGCAATCTTTTCAGAAATATTTCCAAAATAGGTAATCCTGCAAAATTTGGTAAGTTTATCATTAGATAATTTAGGATATATATTGTTACAAGCAATTTTAAATTTTTTATTGTTAATGATTCTATTGATGATTTCAATCTTAAATCCGTTATTTATTGCAATTGTTCTAATTATGTTTAGTTCTTTATTCAATTTATCTAAAGATAGCGGTACTGTAAAGGCCCTGTGTATCATAGAATTATAAGCAGAAATTTTTTGACAAAAGGGATGAAATGAATTTGCTGAAAGAGTAATATCTGTATATGTTGGTTTCCTAAAAATATCGAAATTTATTTTATTGTTCTCATTTATTAAAGTTAAATCTAAGAAATTAATTTTGTGTTCAGTTTCTATTTCTTTCGTAAATTTAATTTTTGGATGAATACTGTTCAAGAAATTTTGAAAATTGTCCAATTGTCTTGTTGTTCCTTTAAAACAAGCAATAATATCATCTACATATCTATACCAAAATAGAATATGTTGTTTCCCTAATTCCGAGTTCATAATTTTTTCTTCAATATCTGACATGAAAATATCTGCTAATAAAGGACTAATTGGTCCTAAGACCTAAATCTTGAGTATAATATTTATTATTGAACTGGAGATAATTTTGCTCAATACAAAGTTGGAAAGCAGTAATAATATCATTTTTTATAACAATATTAGTATGAGTTTTATCTAAAATATTTTCAATTGATTTTAAGCATTCATTAGGAGGAATATTAGGGAACATATTTGTAACATCAAAAGAAAACAAAAAGGGACCCTGTTGGAATATTTTTATATTTGATATTGTTAATTAATTCTAAAGAATTTTTTAAACTAAATTTGGATTTAAAATTTGTTGTATTTTTGAATATATTATTAATGTTTTTAGCTAAATTTCTCGTGGGAGCATTAATATATGATACTACTGGTCTTATAGGTGTATTAATTTTATGGTTCTTGATAAGTCCATATAATTTAGGGGCACATGCATTCATATTAATTAATCTTAATTTTTCAAAATTGTTATTGAAAATACTGTTGCAATTCTTTAACCAATCTTTTAATTTTGTTTGAAAATGTTTTGTTGGATCCTTTTTCAGTTCAGTTAATTTTTCATTTGTAATAAAATTTTGCATCTTTGTTATATATTCATCTTTAGGTAAAATTACTATAGCATTGGATTTGTCGGCTTTCGAAACTATCAAATTATCTTTATTAATTTTTTCTTTAATAGAATTAATTGTAATTTTATCGATTTTATTAATTTTATTAATGATGGAGTTTTTGTACTGAAAGGAATTATGAATTTTATTTCTAATATTCTGAGAATCATCATCCTTTTTTAAAATTACTTCAATTTCTGAAATTAAAATTTCGGTTCTATTTATATTGTTTATATTGGGGGCAAATTTTGGACCTTTTGATAGTAATTCTGTTTCATTATTGTCAAAAACTGTATTACTGTAATTGATAAATTTGGAACTAAATATTGATTTCTTAGAATTGTTGTTATAAATGTCAGTTTTGCTATAGTTTTGAATATAGTTCAAATTATCTAACTTCTTTCGTTGTGTGAGGTATTTTTTATGTATGATTTTACTAATATTGTCTCTAATTATGTCATCTAAACTGTCAAATTCTATAGCGTGTAATTTGTAATTTGACCACAATTTATTACAAGATTAGCAGTTGGCAGTTGTCAAGATTCCATGGATATTTTATTTATTTAGTTTTTTCTGTTCTGATATTTCACTTGAAGGTTTTTTCAATTGAATTTATTGTTTTCTTCCTATATGGTTTTCTTTAAATTAATTGTTTTTTCCCTTCAAGCTACGAGGTATTCGATTTCCCTTTGTGTTTTTCTTATACCCCGTAGGTAAATACTGAAATTCAGTTATCTAGTTATCTTATTTCATGGATATCATTATAATTTGTCAATTTTAGTTTCCTTGTCAACTGTCATAATAATTTGTTTACAATTTTTCTTAAACATTTCTGATGATGGGATCGTTTGTAGATCTTGAAACCGGTTAAATAAAATAATTTTGTTATACTTATTGGTAGTACGCGAAGTAATTTTTTATTTAATCATGGATTTCTACCAAATAGTGAGAAGTGAAAATATTAACTACATAAAAAATGCCAGCACGGCAGTTCAAGAAAGACTATACAAGAAGCTTAAACTGAAACAGAGAAAAATAAGTCAAAATATTTGGTTTAATCAAGAATGTTTAAGAATGAAGATAGTTCCCAAATATGTACATATCACAACGAGAAGTAACACGATTGCTGCAGAGAAGGCAATTAAAGCTGCCCAGAGAGTTTGGTTGAAAGAAGAATGTAGAACCCAATATAAACAAAGATACGTATTAAATCACTACATTAAAGTTTTACACTCTGAACTTTCATACAAATTACACGCTATAGAATTTGACAGTTTAGATGACATAATTAGAGACAATATTAGTAAAATCATACATAAAAAATACCTCACACAACGAAAGAAGTTAGATAATTTGAACTATATTCAAAACTATAGCAAAACTGACATTTATAACAACAATTCTAAGAAATCAATATTTAGCTCCAAATTTATCAATTACAGTAATACAGTTTTTGACAATAATGAAACAGAATTACTATCAAAAGGTCCAAAATTTGCCCCCAATATAAACAATATAAATAGAACCGAAATTTTAATTTCAGAAATTGAAGTAATTTTAAAAAAGGATGATGATTCTCAGAATATTAGAAATAAAATTCATAATTCCTTTCAGTACAAAAACTCCATCATTAATAAAATTAATAAAATCGATAAAATTACAATTAATTCTATTAAAGAAAAAATTAATAAAGATAATTTGATAGTTTCGAAAGCCGACAAATCCAATGCTATAGTAATTTTACCTAAAGATGAATATATAACAAAGATGCAAAATTTTATTACAAATGAAAAATTAACTGAACTGAAAAAAAAGATCCAACAAAACATTTTCAAACAAAATTAAAAGATTGGTTAAAGAATTGCAACAGTATTTTCAACAACAATTTTGAAAAATTAAGATTAATTAATATGAATGCATGTGCCCCTAAATTATATGGACTTATCAAGAACCATAAAATTAATACACCTATAAGACCAGTAGTATCATATATTAATGCTCCCACGAGAAATTTAGCTAAAAACATTAATAATATATTCAAAAATACAACAAATTTTAAATCCAAATTTAGTTTAAAAAATTCTTTAGAATTAATTAACAATATCAAATATAAAAATATTCCAACAGGGTCCCTTTTGGTTTCTTTTGATGTTACAAATATGTTCCCTAATATTCCTCCTAATGAATGCTTAAAATCAATTGAAAATATTTTAGATAAAACTCATACTAATATTGTTATAAAAAATGATATTATTACTGCTTTCCAACTTTGTATTGAGCAAAATTATCTCCAGTTCAATAATAAATATTATACTCAAGATTTAGGTCTTGCTATGGGTTCACCAATTAGTCCTTTATTAGCAGATATTTTCATGTCAGATATTGAAGAAAAAATTATGAACTCGGAATTAGGGAAACAACATATTCTATTTTGGTATAGATATGTAGATGATATTATTGCTTGTTTTAAAGGAACAACAAGACAATTGGACAATTTTCAAAATTTCTTGAACAGTATTCATCCAAAAATTAAATTTACGAAAGAAATAGAAACTGAACACAAAATTAATTTCTTAGATTTAACTTTAATAAATGAGAACAATAAAATAAATTTCGATATTTTTAGGAAACCAACATATACAGATATTACTCTTTCAGCAAATTCATTTCATCCCTTTTGTCAAAAAATTTCTGCTTATAATTCTATGATACACAGGGCCTTTACAGTACCGCTATCTTTAGATAAATTGAATAAAGAACTAAACATAATTAGAACAATTGCAATAAATAACGGATTTAAGATTGAAATCATCAATAGAATCATTAACAATAAAAAATTTAAAATTGCTTGTAACAATATATATCCTAAATTATCTAATGATAAACTTACCAAATTTTGCAGGATTACCTATTTTGGAAATATTTCTGAAAAGATTGCCAGTATTTTAAGAAAAAACAACATACAAGTCACATTTAAACCATCAAATATATTATCACATATTTTATTTAACAGTAAAGACAGAACACATAAACTTGACCACACAGGTGTTTATCAACTAAATTGCTTAGACTGTAACAGCATATATATCGGACAGACTGGCAGATCTATACGTATTAGGTATAACGAACATTTAAGATCATTTCGTTTGAAGAATGATCATTCAAGTTTTGCTAATCATTTCTTTGATAACAATCATCAATTCCCTCCTCCGGAGAATACTAAATTATTGTTTAATTTTGTAAAGAGTTATCAATTGGATATATTAGAGTCTATAGAAATTTATAAACATAAAAATGATAAAAATTGTAACTTACTTAATGATCAAGTCGATTTAATACAATCTAGTTCATTTAAACTTTTGTAAATGAATTCAAGAATCAATTAGTTTATTTCCCCCCCCCCCCCCCCCCCATATAAACCATGGACTTTCGAGGTTATTTGGCAATATGGGATTTTTTCTTTTTGTTTTGTTTTTGATATTATCATCATCAATATTATTGTTATTATGATTGATTCTTGAATTAATTATTTAACCACAGTCTCTACATCTTAATCCTTGAGTCTTCTTTTTTTTTTTTTTTTTTTTTTTTTTTTTTCTTGCTATTATTGACTTATTTCTCTCTTTTTTAGTTTATTACAATATGTACTAGCAGTTGGTAGTTGTCAAGACAGAACACATAGACTTGACCACAATTTATTACAAGATTAGCAGTTGGCAGTTGTCAAGATTCCATGGATATTTTATTTATTTAGTTTTTTCTGTTCTGATATTTCACTTGAAGGTTTTTTCAATTGAATTTATTGTTTTCTTCCTATATGGTTTTCTTTAAATTCATTGTTTTTTCCCTTCAAGCTACGAGGTATTCGATTTTCCTTTGTGTTTTTCTTATACCCCGTAGGTAAATACTGAAATTCAGTTATCTAGTTATCTTATTTCATGGATATCATTATAATTTGTCAATTTTAGTTTCCTTGTCAACTGTCATAATAATTTGTTTACAATTTTTCTTAAACATTTCTGATGATGGGATCGTTTGTAGATCTTGAAACCGGTTAAATAAAATAATTTTGTTATACTTATTGGTAGTACGCGAAGTAATTTTTTATTTAATCATGGATTTCTACCAAATAGTGAGAAGTGAAAATATTCACTGCTATGTATATTTTCAAAATTAACATTTTGCTTTTCATCCAGCAGGCAACTAATACAATATGCAAAAGATAGCAAAACGCAATCAGAATTCTGTGGCTACGCCTCATACATTATACAACCGAAATTGAATACACCTCAATATAAAACGAATCGCATGTTATTAGAATGAGTTCACCTTCATCCCCATCTGTATAAAATATTAAGGGAAAGAAGCATGCGATCTGCCGTCTCTTATTGAACGTGAAATTCGAGAGAATACAAAATTACGTTTCCGTCCTACTAATCATCCATTAACAGAAAAATAAAAGGGTTACTTTCTACAATATTTCATTCCTATTTCTGCCAGAAATTTGGGGTTTCTTTGCGAGCATTAAATAGAAAATCAGGGTTGCAGAAAATGTAGTTAATTTCATTATACCCTCTTTTGAATAATGAGAATGTATACGGACTTTGACTTCTAAATTTGCGACGAAATTCTTAACGCTTGAGACATTTTCAAGTAATGCTGAGATTCTTAATTGTTTAGGTGCAATGAGTGATACCTAATCGTTCGAACAACTACTCCTCGAGGAAAAAAAATTCTCCTGAAAGAAGAGCCGTATCTTTCTTTTTAATATTAACCCAGTACACAAATGCTCATTTAAGGGTGTGAATGCTTCCATTTGACTGTTCTAGAGAACACGTTTAATAAATTTCAAATAAACGTTCCCTACTGCTCATAATCCTTTCACAAAAACAGTTTGTAAAGCTTTAAAACTTGTTGAAATCAGACAAATGAAACAAAAGTTTTCCATAACAGCAACTCTCCCAAATTTATCTCTCCCGTTGAGTGCTATAAAGATTCGACAAATCGTGGACCTTTCGGTATTATATGGAACAAATTTCATCGTGTTAAATACAAAGAAATCAATCACTGTCACGTTCCCTGGGGCGGAGGGGGATATCAAGGAACTCTCCATCATTTCGTTTTATTGATCATGCTAACAAACAATTAAATTTTAATTAGTATCCACTTCAATTATTCTTTGATCTTTCCCCGCTTTTGATAAAATCGATACAGGACGTGATGAATAGAAGTTAAATAATTAAAAGTTGTGTGTTTTAAAACTAATAACCGCCGCCGCCCAGGGAGGCATTATACGTTTCCTCGGATTCAATTCACAGAATAAACTAAATTTGGATTTTAATTTGTTTTCGCTCTGCTGTTTATCAAAATTAGCAGACACAATATTATTAACTGAAACTCTGCTAAAACTGGTTATCTTCCCTTCCAACGCCCGTTGTTGTACCGATACAATATTTTACTAAAATAGTATTAGTAGTTAAATGGACAGACATGCTAATACTAATACTAAAACTAATACTAATACTAATACTAATACTAATACTAATGCTAATGCTTATGCTAATACTGAAAAGCATGCGACGTCCTTGTTGCCATCAACAATTTCCAAGTTGCAAGTGTTTTGACAACTGTGGTTGCCTACAATGTTGTTGAATGCAGATAAGGAAATGCAATTTAAACTTGTTGAGTGTCACGTCCATTAATTACAGACGTAAAAACAGAACGTCATGCAAAGTTTAATGGAGTTATTCTAAAATAAATTAGTCGGCCAGTAATTAATTTTTAGGGGAACGAAGCGCAGTCAGTCCGGTTATTCAACAAGAATTGCATTTTAGTGCTTAAACAATTCCTTCTGAAATTTAACGTTCAATGTTTTCAGTGGCGTAGATGGAAGGAAATACACGAGTATTTGTATTAAAAAAGATATTAACCAAATAAAATTTGTCAATTTTTATTCATAAATATGGAAGAGCATCTAATTTTGTTTGAAAAAGACTCTCTTGTTACAAATCGATAAGATGCAGCGTTTTCAAGATAAAAAGAAATATTTGTAATCAGTCAGGAATTTATTAATTTAATACTAGGTATGTCAAATTCAATATAAATCGTGAAAAACCTCGAGTAAAACATGAAACAACTAGCAATAATGATAATAACAAATCGGACCAGTAACAATTCAAAGCATTTGGAATAAAATGCTTGCGCCCAATTTACACCTACTTATTAAATTAATTTTTGCTCAAAATGGCTCCCAATTTGAGCAAATGCTTTAAATATAGACTGGATTTATCTTTAATATCGTTATTATTATTTTTCACTGTTTCGTTACATTAAATCTGGCATGCCTAGTATTATATAATTTCCTGATTTTCAATAAAAATACTCATGTGTACCCTTCTATCTATGCCACTGGAAACATTGAAAGATAGATTTCAATGTTGAACTATCTGTTCTCAAGTGCTAAGTCTTTTGCCGCAATATCACGATTCTAATTCAAACCGTTATTTTCATATTAAGGAAAAGTTAAAGGAAAATGTGTATCCTGTATCTCACAAATGAGGCATTCTAAGACCTATGTTTATAGGAACTCGTTCCTAAAGTCCTGCTATAAAAAAACTGACACACCTGTATTTGATAGTATAAAATGTATAGGTAGTTACTTGCGGAAAGGTCAAGAAGTGTTGGACAATAGTTATTTACGTAACCATATACGTAACTCATATAATTTGCAAAACTCGCTCACTTCGTTCGCTCGTTTTGGCAAATATTATATTCGTCAAATAAAATTAGCCTTTTCATAACGTGTTAAGTACAAAATTTTATCTAACCCCGCTTTAAAATAAACAAGAATTGTGCTACTCCAAATAATGTAACATCCCTTGTAGCCGTACAAATAAATTCAACTTCATCGCTTTACCTTGGCGTTGCTATGGATACTATAAATTACTATTGTCAGTGATGAGTTTTTTTATTTCAAATTACGCCAAAAATGGATGATTCTGATGTAGATATGCCTTCTGATATAGAAGAATCAGCGAATTTGGCAATAGATTCAATAATACCCTGTAATAAATGCTTACTTTTGTTTTTGCTTTTAAATATTCAGTTACGTAAAAGTTCATTACATAACTAGTTATGAAAAATATGACGTTTCGTAATGTCAAAAATGCATTTAAAATGTGACATTTCATAGCGGGGTTAGATAAAAGTATTGTATCATATTAGAAATTATTTTCTAGGAGTAAATGCTGACATGACTATGAATTCTTAATAAGTTAACCCCACACGCAAAAAGACACTGACACAGTAATTAAACTCGACACGTGTTTCGCTGACAACGTCAGCATTCTCGGAAGTTGAAGATTAAATCTACCCCAGTGAAGATTGATCTTCAACTCCTAAGGATGCTGACGTTGTCAGCGAAACACGTATCGAGTTTAATTACTGTGTCATTGTCTTTTGGCGTGTGGGGTTAACTAATTAAGAATTCATAGTGGATTTACGTCAAAGTTCTCGATCCAACCGCTGTGTGTATAGTTATCGAGTTCGTAAACGAGACTGTTATTTCAGTAACTATTAAATAAATCATTAGGCTAAAGTAAAGTAGAATAGGGCCTAGAGTGAGAAAGTTAGGAGACGTACTTAAGACAATACAGGATGTTTTTTTATGTGGTGTTAACATGGCTATCTTTTTAATCTTAATAGATACAGGTTCGGTTAAATGGGAGAAAAGTTGCGTCTATTCAAGCATAAAGAAGTGCCGTTTGATTATCTCTTTTCGTTTTTGAGATAATCGAAAAAGATTAAAATTTTGAATTTTACATTTGTGTTTATATTTTCCTTATTTGGCATTCAATCTTCAATCTACAAAAACTTTCTTGGGACGACTTTTCATTCTCTTTCCATCTGTCGTGGTAGACAGTACCTACCACGTTTCGTTTCTTCAGAATCATCATCAGGTTCATTTTTTCTTATGGCGCCATCTTAGATTTTTTCACTATGAAATAGCCCATTTTTTTCTGAATAAAATGATGTAACATATTTGTATGTTTAAATCGCATAAACAAATAACATGTCAACCTTTTCAACATTAGAGCAATCCATTGTAACCCAATAAAACATAATCGTATTAAAAATGTTTCTTGACGTTTGAGTTGACAAAGTAGATAAACTTTTGTTTCCACAGCAATTGTGATTAGATGGAAAAACAGTTTTTATTACATTTTATTTAAATGCTGGGCCTAAATGCGATTTAAACATACAAATATGTTATATCATTTTATTCAGAAAAAATGGTCTATTTCATGGTGAAAAAATCTAAGATGGCGCCATAAGAAAAAATGAACCTGATGATGATTCTAAAGAAACGAAACGTGGTAGGTACTTTCCGCTACCACAAATGGAAAGAGGATGAAAAGTCGTCCTAAGAAAGTTTTTGCAGATTGAAAATTGAATGCCAAATAAGGAAAATATGAACACATAATGTAAAAGTCAAAATTTTAATTTTTTTCGATTATCTCAAAAACGAAAAGAGATAATCAACTTCTGCAAACGGCACTTCTTTATGCTTGAATAGACGCAACCTTTCTCCCATATAACCGAACCTGTATCTATTAAAATTAAAAAGATAGCCATGTTAACACCACATAAAAAACATTCTGTATAAGGGTAGGATTTATTGACAGGCAGATCAGGGTAGGCCAGGGCAAAATTATCGACATGAAAAAAAATTACATTAATTTGCGTTTTATTTCTACGACTGCATTAGTAACCTCTTCTGGTTACCAATAACACCTTGATCTGAGCAAAATGTGGCAATACTCCCCGGCGTTTCATTAGCACAATTGCAATATCACTGTATCCAATACTGCATCAGTTAATAACCAATAATTTTGAATTAGGATACTAGGGCACTTCGACAACTATCTCGAACCACAACCATCGACACAACCGATCAGAAAGAAGCATCATACGCTGGTTCTGAGGTTTGTATTCTCTTTCAGCTTCTGATGGAGTATGGGTAGACCTTCTTTATTGCATTTCATAAGGTAAGAGTCTGAACAACAATGGGATTAGTGTCTCAAAGCAGCTTTTTATATTAAAAGTAGTGGAGGTTTCGTGCCTTACTCGGATATAGGATAAATTTGTTCAATTGTGGGTTGTGGCATGCTGATTTCTAAATCGAAATTAATTGGTGGTTGAAGAGTATTTCACTCGCTGTAATTCCAAAAATTTTAGTCTTTTTTTTTACAACACAACGCCTGTCCAATGTCCAATTTCGGTTTGTGGACATTGTCAATTTAGGTTTCTAGCGTGCAAGTGTAACACACGAAACCCAAAGAGCCTGCAGAGAGTATCGGCATTCCGCGCTATAAGTCAAGGAGCGCCGGCCATGGCCGAGCCGGGAGTGCGTTTCACGGCTCATATCCTCCAGTGAGCAACTGAACTAGTTCGTGCTTTTTTAACTAGCGATCGTCGCAATAAAAAGCCCGCTACATTCTCCCCAGCTGATTTATTTGTGTCTCCTTTTGTGTATATTGCACGAAAACCTTTCATTTATAGACATCCCCGCTACGGCTATTTAACTTTAAGTAACGTCAACTTGAAATACGCCTCGAGGCCGACGCTCAATCTACCCAAAGTGATTTGCGAACACGCCGTGCTTGGTTTATACTTAATTGCGTGATTTCAGCTTTCGTTTTCCAATTCATGTAGAAAAATGTATCGAAAATGTCAACAGAAATGAATATATAACATAATTACCGGGTTTCACAAAAGCTGTACTATTGATTTTTAACTCGATACACTCGTATTTTTAAAAGGGTAATTTCCTTTGCGACTCAATACAAAATGGTATTTTTCACTCACAGCAAAAGCAATTTTCTGCATGAAAAGGCATTACGTTAAAATTTTTGTTATTCAATACTAATCGGGTTCAGGTTTCTTTGATTAAATACGCTCTGCAATTTTGCTCAGCAGAACATAGTAATCAAGAAAGCTTTGAGTTTTCATGAGAAACTAAACTCCTAATAATTATTCCAAGGAAATATTCGTTCAAAATAACAGAAACAGTCGGCACAACAGAGGTCGTCTCCTACACACTGTCAAGGAATTAGCTTGCAAGGGACGAAGAAGGAGCTAGCAAGTATAGGCTGTAAGTACTCGTACTTGGATGTGCGTGAATATATGTATAGGGGAGAGAGGGCAAAGGAAGGCGTGGTCATAGCGTGGTATGAATTGCACTTCAGAATGACGTCAGTTTCGGGACAATTCGGTTACTAATAACAGTTGCATTTGGTGAATGTGAAAGGTTTTACGCCACTTAACATAAATTTCAATCCTATTTCAACAATTTAATAGTTCAGAATTTGTTATTAAGTTACCTACAGGTTGCATAAAATTTATACGTTCAATAATTAAACACCATTCACAAGTCAGTGTTTTCTGGTGTCGGTCAAACGGAGTTAGCGAAACGAGCGGAACGTTTATCAGTTCCAGTCGGCAATTGGCAAGTCTGCCGGAGGTAGACGTCAATCTGCAGAATGAACATTTTCAATAAGATATTATAGAATACCTTTTACTAAACAAAAACACGCTGTTTAGGTACCTATATATTATAGAAAATGGAAGAAAGTTTCCAATAATTAGTACTACATGCGAGGAAACAGGAAATAGGGAACCTGAGTGCCTCCGTCATACGTCAGATTTTCATTCCAAACAAAACAAAAGCACGTGCCATTTGACGTTTATCGATATTATTTCAAACGTCTTAAACTAGTTTTTGTACTATAATAGGGGACCTAAGTGCCTCCGTCATACGTCAGATTTTCATTCCAAACAAAACAAGAACGTGCCATTTGACGTTTATCGATATTATTTACAACGTCTTAAACTAGTTTTTGCAATATAATTGTAGACGTTTTGCAGTGAAAACAGTTTATTTTTAATTTATGTGTTGGGCTTACGTGTAAAAACTTGAAAACAACTATAATTATATTTCGGAGGTTAGGTTAAAACGTCAGAAAGCACGTGGCTTTGTTTTGTTTGGAATGGAAATCTGACGTTTGTGACGCGCCACTTATCTTCCCCATTATAGACGTTTTGCAGTGAAAACAGTTTATTTTCAATTTGTGAGTTGGGCTTACGGGTAAAAACTTGAAAACAACTACAATTATATTTCAGAGGTTAGGTTAAAACGCCAGAAAGCACGTGGCTTTGTTTTGTTTGGAATGAAAATCTGACGTTTGTGACGCGCCACTTATCTCCCCCATTAAACACAAACAAAATTAAAAAACTGGTTATTTAAAACTTTGTGCCGCCTTTTCATTTATTTGTCCGATCCGACACTTTTTTCTCAAAAAAATCAAATATTTCAGAAAGTGTTAAGACCTATTTACTAATTTGGTTATGTAATTTCTAATACCAGTATAATAGTTTCGACACTCTAATGCTCTTATACTCCTAGAACTTGCTGTAGTTGCATTCTGATTTCAAAATAAACAAACCCATCCGATGGTACTGTAATAGATATGCTTCAAAAAGCACATCAAGCACTCACAAACAAAATTAAAAAACTGGTTATTTAAAACTTTGTGCCGCCTTTTCATTTATTTGTCCGATCCGACACTTTTTTCTCAAAAAATTCAAATATTTCAGAAAGTATTAAGACCTATTTACTAATTTGGTTATGTAATTTCTAATACCAGTATAATAGTTTCGACACTTATACTCCTAGAACTTGCTGTAGTTGCATTCTGATTTCAAAATAAACAAACCCATCCGATGGTACTGTAATAGATACGCTACACAAAGGACATCAAGCACTTAGTTGAGTCTTAGTGTGATTGCTATCTTCATATTATCCACGACATGTTCCCATTGAAATAGTTCATTTCCCATTACTTGTAGGAGAAAGGCATAGCAAATAAACAGAAGCTGTTTACATTTTGTTTATTATATTTTCTTAAACGATAACCCAACAGCAGCGATTACGTCACGCGCTCACGACAGTGCCATGAAAAGAACGCAACAACCAGTCTGTGTTAATAAACACAACGTTTGTGCATTGTACACATCTCCTCTCTTCCCGTCAAGTACTCACTGCAAACAAAACTAATTTACAAACTCAAACTAGCATTGCAAGACAAATGGATAAAGTACTATGACAGAGCGAAGGAATTCGTAGTAGTATTTTCGGTCGATATAATTTCATGGCAATTTTACGAAGTGTACCGTTTTAATTCTCGTGTATCTGACAGGAAGTGGTGACACGGGTGCAGGACGCCGCGGTGGTCCAGATATATAGGGGTCTCTGAGTTCACGGACGGTTCGTTCGTATCAGGATCGTAGGAGTGGTCAATTTATTTCTCGGATTTGTACAATCACTCGTCATGTGACGCGTACATATCTCAGATTTGTAGATGACAATGATTAATACTTCAATGTTGTCTACCAACGAAAGCAACTCCTGTGTTTTTCAATATTTCATACATTACTCTTACCAAAGCTTTGGAACATTTTTTTAAGACGAGATTCTTAATCTTGAAACCGGTCAATATTCTAATAAACTTATTTTATTTTATTTTATAGCTTTCCATAATTGAGAATCACTGGTTTAATGAACACTTGAAGATTGATGTTCAACACACTACTAATAAACAAAAAAAATACAAGCAGAAAGCAATATTTAAATTAAAATTCCTCGCAAAGACCCTCTACAAAATAACCGCATTATAAAGAAAATTCACATCCGCCTTGGATTGCCAAAGAAAGGGCGAAGCTGACATAATACATTCGCATTTTATACTATCCCTGTCATAATAAAGCCCCTAAAATGCCCTATAATTTACTATCGAGCCTTCTTCCAACTTGCTTTCGTTTTATTTCTGGTTATATATCATACTATCCACGTCAGCTTCAAAAATGAGGTTTTTAATGCACAAAACAAGCATGAAAAATGTTAACAATCATTTACGAGGAGCTTGTATTTTTTCACGACAAAATCTCTCCGCCGAGAACTATTTGATTTTATATGAAATAATCTAGAGTGACAAGGCGATATAGAGAGCGGCCTCAAATGTCACGGGATAATCCGCACCAATAAAAACCTGATTGAAGTTTTATTAGCCGTCGTTATAAATAGAACGGTATAGCGCTTCGGTGATATTGACTGCTTTCGATCTGAAGACATTGTATCCTGAAGCCGTGATCATCTAGTGGTTAGGACGCTACGTTGTGGCCGTAGTAACCCAGGTTCGAATCCTGGTCACGGCAGGATAAATTTTTAAAGAATATTTATTACAGTAAATTACCTTATAGGCTCATGCTGATACTTCGTGTTTTTCGGCTGGCTGGAACAAAAGTTCAAAATTAATTATTAATTATTTAGTATTTCTGCCATCAACTTTTTGTATGCACATAATAAATAGTAAGATAATTATACGATTTGAATGTCAGGAATCTTGGAAAGAAACAGTTTAACCATAACCAGCATAATTACATAAACACAGTTCAAACACCTACACAGTGACCTATACAGGGACACATTATTGCTGTACAAGAAATGGCTCCAAGAAAACGACTAGAACAATCGTTCTGTCAGTTTACTGTCTCACCAAACTTTGGCCAAATCGTCCAACTACAAAATTCCTCGATCCCGGCACCTTCTAGATCTATATCGCCTCCTTGTACAGGCTAGGCCAGAGCAGCATTTCTTTTCTCATAATTTAGGTATCCTTGAACTTGATCTCATGACCCGTCTCTGTTCGATGTGCTGATATGTCGTTCTGTCTGTCCATTCTACACCTCCCCGCAAGCACATGGTATGCTGTACACTCCAGGTTCTTCTTGTGGGCTTACGTTATTTTGGAAATTCTGCTGCTATGTTACTTGACGAGCTAAAAATGGTACGTATTCCAAAGCGTCCGATCTAGTGCGTGCATCACCTGATGTGAGGTAGACAGGCAAGTGTCTCGTATATCTGGGGTTCCTTCATCAACAACTTCCTCCTGAAGGCTTTCTCTATGTTGGCCCTAGTATAGCCGTTCTTCCTCAACGTCAGGTATAAATGGTTCAGCTCTTCTGGCTCGCTGATCTGCTTAGCTCAGAGAGAGACCTCTAGCTCCATAGTGAACTGTATACTAGGATATATGCTGTTAGGGCGGTTCTTAACTTATCCAATGGCCAATGTCGCACACGTACCTAAACGAATCCTCGAATCAAGTCTGAGGATACCAAGAAGAAAGGATGCCCGGTTCTCCTAGACGCGATAGATCCAGAAGGATCCGATGAACCGAAATACCTATTGCCGATAAGAATAGGGGTCAAAATTAGGAGACATAAGTTACGCGGACATTTTGAAGATAGTAACAAGACTAAAGGGCAATGGACAGCAAAGATCCTGATCAGGAGAACATAGGTAAGCCCCAGTTGGCGTATAAATAAAATATATAATATTCATTAGGAAACTTAGAAGAAACACCGCCGAGTTTTTTTTAAACGACTAATTGTCTGCAGACGTACATAATTTATTGCGGCGCGCTTCTAGCAAATTATGGAAGCACGTAGCATAAGAATGCAGACTACGGATGCAGCCTCAGAGAAAAATTTACTACACATTTTTAATTAACACGTTAATAGTACCTTCACATAACAAAAATACTAATGACATTATGCAGTCTAGACGTACGCTGCAGCCAAATAGGTAGGTAACCCAGGGGAATTTTCATAAACCAGGTCGATCTCAACATGTCCAGCATTCCAGGATAACGTGCGTATTCAGAGAAAATGCAAAAGTCTATAGAGATAGCAAGTGAATTAATTAAACGGAAATATAAATAATATGCGAAGACAAAATGCAAGTCACGAACTTGAGAGATTGTTGTAGACTCCTAGCTTTGCTAATAACTATGAAGTCACGTAAGTAAAGCAAAAGTCTGGGCATAGAAAGATGGTGTCCAGAAAATACTTCACGACAAAAAAAGATTTATAGGATTTGACATTAATTTGAATAAACTTTGGCCGTCGGAATAGGAGCCTAATTTAGTAGAGAAACTGAGTATTTGGTATTGACCTTTGGACTGCTTCAAACTAGACTACGGCGTTCACTTGGAGAAGATAATCAAGAAAGCTATCCGGACGTATGAAAAGAAAAACGTGGGGCGAAGACCAGCAAGTCTTCTGATTATGCTCCAGGGTAATAATACCCATGGTATACGAATTCTTAATACAGTGGCATCAAACCAGAAGAGGAAAAAAGATGTGGTACAAACAGCATCCATTGCAGTCATGAATCTCTCACTACCACACATCGTGGTGAAGTATAGAAGCTCCAACTTATAAGCTGAGAATAAACCAATTCTTGCAAGAACAGATAGAACCCTCTCAATCCTATAAGATTAAATAATCATTACCGGGTAATCATATAGAATATATGAATATTCAAACAAAAATATTAAATACATATTCATTTTATATTAGATATTTAAAAAGCAGTTAATATTTTTATAAATTATACAGGGTTATTCAGATTCGATGCTTACCATTGGGATATTATCGTAAATCGTACGAGCTACGAAGAAGGTTATATTGGGGCAAAGTAGGGAAATTTAATGGGGATTGACATTTCGCAAAGTAATTTGCAGTATCATTTTTCGTTTTTGAGATTTTTGAAAAATAATACAAAAATTTTCGTTTTTCTTATTTCTTCACTCACTTGGTTGTTATTCAACAAATTGCGAAAATAAAAGCAATTCTTTTTCCGCCGCATCTAGTGGTGCTCACCATTTTTCAGTGCAACGTTTAGTCATCAACCAAAAAATAAATAAATACAAACCCGGCCAGCATTTATTTTTTTTAGTTGATGACGGTTCTAAAATGACGAAACGTTGTATAGAAAATTAGTTCATATCTGTGGTAAAACCGGGAGTAATAATAATAGACTGGGAGGCGATGGAACAAAATGCTTGAACATTTGAAGCCGTCCGACTTCATATTTATTTGATAGAATAGAGTTTGTCGACGCAAAACCCAGCTTCAGCCATGTCGGTTCGGGTGGGTTTGGTTGTGAGAGGGCTGCCAACATGGTACTTTATTTATTTAAAAAAATCGTTTAACATGTTGGCCGACATGGCTGACGTTGGGTTTTGCGTCGACAAACTCTATTCTATCAAATAAATATGAAGTCGAACGGCCTCAAATGTTCAAGCATTTTGTTCCATCGCCTCCCGGTCTATAAGCTTCACGCGTGGTATTTACCACACTACTCTCTCAAACACAAACTTACAGCTTTCGAAATTTATATGCGAAGTTTCACACGCTGAAGCATCTTATTATGCAGAAATGCGCTACGATCTCAGTTACTTTTTAAATTTTGAAAAAAAGCATCTTATCTAAAAATTGGCAATTTTCTCTAATTTTAATTGCGAAATAAGGCATTCTTTAAAATTACAAATAAACTGAGATCATAGAGCAATTCTACATAATAAGAAGCTTAAGGGTGCAAAATTTCTGGCAAAAACTTGAAAATTTGGATGTGTGATCTATGAAAAACGAACACCAAGTTCTCGAGACAGAAACGTGGTGCTATTATTACAGCACTGTGTAGTAAGTTATAATTGATTTTCAATTATTCTTCATAATTTTACATTTCTGATTTCGACAACGAGTTACAAATAATTAAATGAAAATAAAAAATGCAAGAGAAAATCAGAAATTATTGGGTGCTTTATTAAGTACCTGATGTTACACTACTTTTCCCCATTTAGCGAAGTGGCCTACAAGAGCTCTCGTAGGCCACGCACAGACGCTCAATATAGCTATTGGTCTTAATTTATTTATTGTGTTCTGTAATTCACGACAAGAAGCACAAAAAGACTGTTCCATTGTCAGAATGTAAACATCCAATTTTGCACCGAAGCTCCGGGCGAAGAATTCAAGTAAAAATAATTAATAGAATGCCGGATAGGTACCCTAATTTGTTTCCAAATGATTCGAAATCCGTGCGGAACGACCGCTGCCCCAGTTCTTCCAATTCGCATTCGCCCCAACTGTATAACTTGAGTTCGAGTTTGGAAGCCTCTCGAGGGAACCGTAACATGAAATAGAATCCTTTCAATGGCACCCAGTATAACAGATACAATCAAATCTAGCCGCCCCCCACCCGTCACATGTCAATAACGTGCACGTCAAACAGGGTCAACCGCGAATCGAAATAAAATATAGACAGAGAAGCAGGAATTTCCTGCAACTACCGACAAAAGGAATCCATGTATCTTATATGAGGTTAAATAAATATATGGATTTCGATTTGCTGCGATGAGTTCGATTTTCTTGTATAGAAGGTTCGGGATGAGCTGTTCCTTTGAAATGGGAAAAGATCAGTCATATCAAAAACGGGGATCTGGAAGTTTCTGACCCCGTATTTTAAAATGGGGTTATTGCGTGGATATGCTATATACTGTTTTAGGAAAATCGTATGAGATTATATCGGGTTTTATAGGGAAATGCGTGCTATTCACTCAATCGAGTATCTTCATCGCATGGACAGTTTCCATGCACGAATCTGAGAATTACGAGCTTCGTTTGGCAGTAATAAAGATAAATTACTTGGCGCTTGCTCATGACTTACCTATCGTAGGAGAATTATCTCGAGACCCAGTCGTCAGGCTCACAGAGCATGCGCAGTATGTGACACACAGGTGGCTATTTATCCTCTTCGAATTCCATTAGCTGTCCCTGCATTCCCTGAGCAGGAGTTATACCACTGAAATTTAAAAATAGAGTACATAGTAGTAAAATTGGAAAAAGCTGTCAGTAAAAATGCGCAGTAGACAGTTTTTAGCGTGTGGTTGGATTAAAGGCGAATATCGCTTGTCATTCGTCAGCAGACGAATCCCACGATCAAATCTGCTGGTAAAAACGAGCAGCTTTAACTCTTCACCTCTTCCAATTATAATACTGCTCTACTTTACATTTAAAAACGCTCACTATAGTATTTAAATGTGTATCTGATACTTTAAGCAGTTCTGCATTTACAGAATATTTCTCAAATATCTAAAGATTTTGAAAGAACAATGCGGCTGATTAAATGTAATAACCCAAATTCAGAGCGACAAATCTAAGTTGAATAAATTTTATTTCACCTTTCACTTTTAGATCAATTAAATTCAACGGCGTCAAACACATGAGCAACAGGAATTTGCATAATCCGAGAAATAGGCACCAACAAAGCAAATCCTGACTGGGAGCCCTTCTGAACCGGTGGAGTTAAAGCTTGAAGACTGCAGAGAGTTATAAGTAAGTTAAGATTTCGTGCCAGCATACAAACTAAGTCAGTGTCTAAGTCCGCATCCACAGCCAACGAGACGCGCAGAGCCGGATTCCCTTATTAAAGTTTAGAAGTAATCACAAAGTATTATTAATTTTAATGTGCTTTCTTCCTTTAAAACGGCAACGAGATTAAGACTGTAGCCCAGATTAATTAAATTCCCCTATTTGTTTAAACAAGAGTGTCATCGGCAACGGAAATGATGCAAATGGTACTTGGAAAAGGGGGGCAGTAACTGGCGTATTGCACCACAGTAATTAAAGTTTCTTTGCAAATTAAAATAATCAGTTTGGCAGGAAAGAAAATTCCATAACAGTCGTAGGATATTTATGTGCTCAACTTTCGCCTGTGTTTTGTTAAATAAACTGTATTTACCGGCTGTAACTCTCCTAGGAAGCATTTCCGAGTCTATGTTCATTAGAAATTTTTTACTCGGGACAACATTCTCTACTTGCTGTTTAAGTATGGCCGTTTCATTTCGTGATACCCTGTAAATCGAAGATGCGACTAATACTGTTAAGAAGAGAACAGCCTCAGGGATTAATGTACAGGACCAAACTATTAACATTCTCAGATTCGTGGATGATATAGCAGTGTTAGCATTCAGTAAAGAAGAATTAGGAATGGCTCTGAATCTGAATGAAATGCAAGTTTTGACAGAAGGCTACGGCATGAAAATCAATAAAAAGAAAATCAAAATTTTGGTACGTAGGGAGCGTGAATACAGGACTAAAAGTAAAATACAAATAGGAGAGATAGGATAAGGACACCTTCTGAGGCAGGAAGGAATAGTTCGCAACATACTAGAGAAGAGAGGTAGGGGTAGGTCCAGATTAGACTTCTGTTCTCAAATAGTTGGGGAAGTATTATGTTTTACTTTTAGGGAAATGTGTAGGTTGGTTCAGGATAGAAAAGGATGGAGAAATTTATAATGATGCAGTTTCTTGATTTTGTATTTCTTTGTGTAAATATTTCTATACTATTTGCAAATTCTTCTTTTCCATATTATTTTTTGCCCTGTAGAGTTAGTGTAATAAAGAATTTATTTCTTTATTATAACATTTTAGATGCTTCCTTCAGAACGAAAAATTCAAACTTGGAGTGCCATTGTCGGAAATATTCGAACGAGATGAAGACAGGCGTGATGAATCGCACGTAACAATGGCATGACGCTCCCTTCAAAAAATGATTGATATCTAATTTTAAACCGTACTGTGATTAAGGGACGCAGCGGACTAATTGGTTACTCGAAATACGTGGTCGAGTGACCAAAAACACACACGGTGATTTGTTCCCCGCACAACCGGAAAATAGTGCGCGCTATTGAACGGCACAGAATTTTTCAGGGGGGATTGTGTAACAAGTGTTTCACTGGTTTTGTTGTATGCAATCAATACTAAATTTCAAAGCAAATAGATCATAGTTGTCTTTGTCTAGTAACAGGTCATCAGATACTTGACATAAAATTATTATGTTTGAGGAGGGGGCATCCTGTCGTAAAATTTTGTACACCAGATATCCTTTCAAGCAAGGATATCCTCAGATTTCCTCGAATATCCTCAGATATCCTCAGTTATTCCCGAGGGGTAAATCGCAGTTTAAAATCTGAACACCTGATTTTTTTGATGGTTTCCTGCGATTTCCCTTTGATTTCCTCTGGTTCCCCCTTGATTTTCCCTTGATTTTTCCTTGATTTCTCCTTGATTTCCCCTTTAACAAACTGAGCTATGGGCGTTGTTCTCGGCTATATGCGTGGGTCACCATATAATAAATTGATCTTTCGATTGGCGAAAAGAAAAAACCATACGTAGCGTCGGATAATACTTTTTTGTCTTGTATTACATACTGGTCTAAATCTGAATGCTGAATGTTATATTTATGCAAGCTATAGTTTATTTATATATTAGTCCGTTACACATATACTATTTACAAATGTACACATGAAAGGAATTTATCTGCTTTGGCATTCTTGACCAACGCTATCCAGATAGCTAAACTGGGTCAGCAGTGTTCCAGTGACGTAGAGCTGCCACAGAGCCAAGAATTCTATTTTGTTTGTCGTGCCTTTTTCTGATTTCCCACGATTTCCTTTGATTTCTCCTTGATTTCCTCTGATTTCCCTCTGATTTCTTCTGATTTCTCCTTGATTGTGCCAACGCGGGCAAATGTCAAAAGTACAGCGACGCCATATTACTGCATTATGTGTATTCAAGGTCGAATGTTTTGTGACGTCACTTTAAAGGCTTAGCTTGTGAGGGAATTTGTTTTTTTTTTCATTTTTAACCATTATTTGTCGCGTTATTAGAGGTCGCATCAAAAAATACGGAATACGGGCCTCCTTATTTACGCTATTCTTTAATAATACCCAATATACTGGAAAGGGTGTACGACCCCATTATTTAAATAAGAGATTTCTTGACGAATAGAATTATTTACGTAAAATTTCAGATTTTATAGCAGAGTCGTCTTAATTTTATCGGAATATTCCGAGGAACATACGAAGGCGAATGTTCTCAGATTTATCCGGATATCCTCAAGATAACCTTAGTTTTCCTTGGATATCCTCAGATATACTCGGTTTTCCTCTGATATTCTCGGTTTTCCTCGGATATTCTAGGTTATCCTCATCAACGTACACCAGATATCCTCCACTGGATGCCCCCTCGATGTTTGATGAGAAATTTTGTATTTCAAACTATTTCTTTCTTGGTTTTTATATATCTATTACCTGACATACGCTTAAGTAACATTCTTAAAATATCTTCCGTTCAAAGTAAGATAGCAACTTCCGGTATATGGCATTCCTTTCTTCAGTTTATTACTAATAAACCCGTGTTATAGAAACGTATCATTCGATCGAAATTTGTGCTAAATTTCTGGCACTCACTATTTTAAGTATAATCTTTTACGAGTATAACATAGTTTCCAAGGTGAGGTCAGTCACGAACCTTAACGGTACACCCGGTATGTGTACAATATAATATCAAAAACAAGCATAATTCGAATAACTTATTCATTTTGTCGGCAAGGAAGGAATGTGCCTCCCACAGAAAATCCTATTATATCCCTGGAAAATTACAAGATACCTTCTTCCCATTTAATTAATTCCGAAGCATCTCGAGTTCTTTTGTTGTTAGTAAGTACTAATAAATAAGTAAATTAGTGCATGAGTAAACGTAGCAGACAGTCGGCAAGTAATTAAAAAGCTTTTGAAATGGGGGGTGGATGTGACGCCTTTTCGAAAGAGCTTTATCTGCACTAACTTCGTCAGACAGTGCTTTTTGCAATAGGAACAGATATCGAGTGAGGATATTTTATGGACCTTATTCGTCTTTTGCTAATAAAACTTAAATGGATAGGATCTACTTTCAGGGCGACATTTTAACTGAGAAATATGCTTTTAATAAGAGAGTAAATGACGTCACAAATATGGAACGATTCAATATTTCTTCTGTAAAAGAGCATCGTCAATATCTATCTGAAAATAAACAATCGCATGACAAATAAAATATGCATTATGGTAAAAACAGAATAGCGGTTTAGGGCTGGGATTCATCAGCTGTTAGTCTATAAAGTGCTACCACCTATCGCCCAAACGTGTGATTAAGATTATGCAAAATATAGTCACAATCTATTATGATTGGTTTCTATCACAGCTGCAAACTCTTCAGACGGAACCTCAACAGCTTGGAATTTTCAATGTTTCTTGCTTTAGCGGCGACCGAATAAATCTGGGAGGATTAGTCGGCGGTCATATCTTTAAATTACTATTTTCTATTTAGAAATAAGAGAATAAACTGAAGCGCCACCGCCATCTGCATTGCAATGGCCACACTACTACTACTGTTAAACATGCAATTTACTGAGCATCTCGGCCAAATATGCACAATATGGAGAGATTGCAATATAATTTGCAATCCAACACGGCCATTCAATTTCAAAATGTGTCTACATGTCCCGTTTTTAGTGCTCAAATTCCGCACCCTTAAGGAATGACACAGCAAATATGGAGAAAACATTCACGAATTGTTAAATATTTAAATAGAGTAGGTACTTATTTCTAAAAATAGTCGTTCAGTTTGCTTCAACCAATTTATTAACTATTTTATACCTTCCCAAAAAAAGAAAGATTTGTCAGAAGTTGGACATAAACGTATACAGGTACCTACTTACGATTATTGTGGAATTCCATCTACACGATAATGGACATGTACGCAAAAGAAATTTTAACGTTTTAGCGTAGCTAACTTTGGGTAGGCTCTGCCTCATCAGATTGTCAAGTGGGTCACTTAGTCCAGTTAAATTAGCATGGAAGTGGGGGCAATATAGAGATAACAATAGAGATAACAATATCCTAACTTTTCGAGTGAGGGCAGGAAGTTGCCACCATTTTGACGAACTTTTAATAGCCCTTTGAAACGCTTAGTACACTTTTAACCAATGGCGGCTCGTGGGTCAGTAACCAGGGAGGTCGTTTTGATTTTGGAACTTATAGTTAATACTAAAAATATATACGTCTGTATAGTAGGTTGCAAGATAATTGGGCCTGCCTTTCTACTGTTATACCAGTATACCATAATAAATAAATTTAGGGTGCCATAACATACCCATAAAATTATTGGAAATTCTCAAACAGTGTAAATATATGTGTATAATACCAATAAATTTAATTATATTTTGTTACACTGTGATTTTTTTTAAAGCAGAAATATCTGTAATCCGGACCTGTTTTCTTGCATGTTTACATTACCATTAAAAGGGGTCAGTGATTACGTATCACAAATGCATCCGTTTTTGCACAATTCTAGTTAAACTGATAGTTCTAAAATTTTCGCACCTATCCATCCGCCTTTCCTTTTTGGCAAAGCTAGTACGATGTTCCGTTTGTAATCTTCTGGAATCTCGCCTGTCAGCTATATGCGTCTAACTAATTTAAATAAACGATCTACTACCTCTTGACCTGCGTACTTTAAGATTTCTGCCTGCAAGCCATCTATTTTATATTACATTATATATTTGATATGCTTCATCAGACTTTCCTACTTAGAAGATATCTTCCACTTCTTTGCATTTATTATCGATCCATTGCTCTTTTGCTTTCCTACATTTCCGAATATTTTTTATTTTAGCCTTTCCTCTATTAGATTCACAATATGTTTTGTTATCCAGGGTTTTCTACTTTCATTCTGTTTATGACCCGAAATATCTCTAGCTGCGGAATCTGAACTATTTTTAATGCTGCTGAAACAATTTTATGTTTTATTATTTTATGTTATAGGTATCTGTACGAGGTACGAGGGAATATTGTTATCCAATTCTCCAGATTTCAACAAATATGTTTGTTCACAAATATTCCAGTTCATTGAATCCGAGAAGCGTATAACAGAGAATCAAAAGTCAAGAAGTTTCTCATTCAATATTTTTCTGTAAAGTGTATAATAAAGGAAAAAAAGTGCAACAGAAGAAATACATACGTTTAGGTGGTGCACCCTGTATAAGATAGGCATGTACCTATTTTTTAGACTACTTGCATAAACAATATATGTAATTTCCGAAAAGGGGACATTTTTAACCATTTAATAACCTAATAATTTCATGTTTTACACCCAGTTCTTGGAATAGAAGTGTTCCTGTACCTAGTAGACCAGGAGCCCATAGACCAAAAATTGTGCATAATAGGTTTACTCCAAAAATGCCTGAGATGTTGTGATTTTTGAGTCGTGGAGCACAGAAATGCCCATGCCAGTTTTTGTTTTTGGTACAGTGATGTGTGGCAGACCCGTAAATGTGTAAAAAAAATTGCTTAAAAAAGTATTATAGGTTTAGGACTGGGGTTTGCGGGAAGCGCTAAATAATGAGAAGTAATCCAGCGGACGCGGTTCGCTTGTTGTGAATTCTGGGACACTGACCCGCTGCAGGGGTCAAACTGTGTAAATAAATCACCCCCAAAAAAATTATAGATTTACGCATGGGGATTGGAGCGATCTCCTAATTTACCTCCAAACATCATGAATCTCGACTCCCATTCATTTTGGTTGGTACAAAGAGGCGCCACACTCGCGACATTTTGTAAATTCACCAAGGTAAAAAAAATCATAAGTTTACTCTTCAAAACTTGGAGACAAGTTATTTCAATTACAAAAGTCGAGTATTCAATGTTGCCGATAAAAAACATTGGTACAGGGGGGCGCTAGAGGCGCAACATTTTGTAAAAAAACTTACGTAAAAAAATCATAAGTTTATGAATGGCGTTCACGAATTTGATAATGATGAACCTACTGATTACAAAAATACATTCCCTCTCGTTGAACGGTGGTACAAAGGCCCGCTAGAAAGGTTGAAAGAAAGCAATTATTAATTTTCACCCTTCATCATAAAGATTTCAGTCCGAAAACTGGTTGGACGCTTACCTCCATCCTTCCTATCCTGAGCTAACCTACGCTTTTCCCCAAAAGTTGAACATCCTACATCCCTAACTACTTGAGAGCAGTAGTCCAATCTGGGCCTACCCTTACCTCTTCATATTCCTATCTCTGACTAGTATGTTGCGAACTAAGCCTTCGTGCCTCAGAAGGTGTCCTACTATCCTATCTCTCCTATTCCTTATCGTCTTCCATAAATTTCGCTTTTCTCCAACTCTTTCTAATACCTCTCTGTTGCTAACCTTATCTACCCACGGTATCTTCATCATGCGTCTAAAGCGCCACATTCCAAAATGCTTCTAATTTTTTCCTATTTGCTTCTCCTATCGTCCAAGTTTCGCACCGGTACACTGCTGTGCTCCATACATACGTTTTTAAGAGCCTCTTCCGAGTTAATACATTTATCATTTTCGAGCATAATATAGTTGTTTCTTTTTATTAAATGCTACTCGGCCCTTCGCTATTCTTTGTCTTATATCTCTAGAGCTCCTGCCATCGCGAGTTATTTGACTTCCTAAATAGCAGAAATCTGAGACTGCCTCTATCTTCACGTTTCTTATTTGTATGTTAGTTTTAGCCCTAATTTCACGCCCCCTACAGAACAAAATTTCGGTTTCTTTTTATTGATCTTCATACCATAGCCCTCCGTCAAAACAGCTTCCATTCGTTCAGAATCCTTCCTAATTCTTCTTTGTTGGATGCTAATACTGCTATAACATCCGCGAATCTGAGCATATTAACAGTCTGGCCCTGTATATTAATTCCAGCAGCTATTCTGTCTTTAACAATATTCATCGCATCTTCGATATATAAATTGAAAACTAAAATAAAGTTAAACGTTTCATAGAACCATTTTAATTTTTTTTTTTCAATTTCTTGCATTTCCTATTTACTGCAGTAATCTACACGCAGTAGGAACGAAGCTTCGGTACACAATCAATTATCGTGAATGGCAAGACTTTTGTACCACTTTTGAACGATGGCGAATGTATTTTCGCACTCAGTATATTTATATTTAACAAGTTACTGAACGCCATTCATAAACTTATGATTTTTTTTACCTGGGTGAATTTACAAAATGCCGCGAGTGTGGCGCCTCTTTGTACCAACCAAAATGAATGGGAGTCGAGATTCATGATGTTTGGAGGTAAATTAGGAGATCGCTCCAATCCCCATGCGTAAACCTATAATTCTTTGGGGGGTGATTTATTTACACAGTTTGACCCCTGCAGCGGGTCAGTGTCCCAGAATTCACAACAAGCGAACCGCGTCCGCTGGATTACTTCTCATTATTTAGCGCTTCCCGCAAACCCCAGTCCTAAACCTATAATACTTTTTTAAGCAATTTTTTTTACACATTTGCGGGTCTGCCACACATCACTGTACCAAAAACAAAAACTGGCATGGGCATTTCTGTGCTCCACGACCCAAAAATCACAATATCTCAGGCATTTTTGGAGTAAACCTATTATGCACAATTTTTGGTCTATGGGCTCCTGGTCTATAGGTATAATCGGCATAAA
Source organism: Xestobium rufovillosum (assembly GCA_963966045.1). NCBI lineage: Eukaryota > Metazoa > Arthropoda > Insecta > Coleoptera > Ptinidae > Xestobium > Xestobium rufovillosum. The sequence continues at coordinate 38,525,989 of OZ014493.1, forward strand.
AAGCCTATCAATTTAAATTAGTATTCACGTTGGTAAATTTTTTTCCTTGACTACTGGCAGAAATATTTCCTTTTCTTTTAGCATAAAATGTACAAAAACTGCCTGAGTGAGCCAACCAATTCTTTCAATTGTTTTTATACAAAAACGTTCTCATTTATTTTAAACATAATGCACCTTCAGTTTGTCGTCTACTGTGATTGTGTGCGGACGTCTGCTTTATTCGGTTTGTATATAATATTATAACAAATAATAATTAATAATTATTGTGTGTTGTAAATAATAACTTTAGCGCAATTTCAACGATCGCATGTTCTTGCGTCTGCGTGCATTAATTTAAGTTTTCGAATCAACTGCCGTTTGCTCGGAAATTACAAACGAAGTTTTCTGCCGAAAAGTGAATAATGGTACCAGATTCTAACGAAATTACGTATCGAAAATCGAAATAATTTATTATTTAAGTGTGGACTGTGTGCTTAGTGACCGAAATGGAGTGGAATTTGGATATGGAGTCAGGATACGGCTTGGTGTGATGTAAGAATTTTTATCTACTAAAAATCATCAGCCACTTTTTGTTTTGAAAATGACGCATTCTTTTCAAGCAAATATTTGCATTGTTTTTGCATCAAATCACATTGTTTGAATTTTTTGTGTTTGTCTGGAAAGGATTGCGTTTTTTACAGTTCTAAATAAATTTAGATAAAAGTTGCGTATTTTTATTTAGCTCAATAATCTGAAAAGAAATATTTTGACCTGTACAGGGTAGGCCAATATAATGCTCAGTCGGTTCATATCTCTGATTCTATTCAAGATACAACATGAAATTTTACGTGTATATTATGGATTATTTTTTTCATCGTCAAATTGACCAATAGGAACATTGCATTTGGGTCTAGAAGCGTGTATTATTTCGGTTATTTTTTGACGTTTCTATTTTCCAATAAATGAACAGTATTTTTGATCACGCGTTTAATTCTGACCAATTAAATCATTATTATAGTGAGAATTTTTTACCTAACTTGTCCCAGCGGGAATTTTTTTCGTATTTTGTTTTTGTTGATAAAACGACTTGTTTTCTGGTTTTGACATATGTCATATGTTTTAATCGCAAATTGTGACGCTGAAAGAATAATATTGAAGAGTTGTTTCACATTTGAACGTCAAAAAATAACCTTTCGAATACCACACGACAGTAAGAATAACTTGGAAAATAATTCTCCACATTTTACTCAAACTTGTCGCCATTCGGCAATAGCCACTCGAGCCCTACGGGCTCTCGTGTCTATTGCCTGGCGACAAGTTTTCGAAAATCTGTCGAATTATTTTCAAGTTATTCTCACTCTCTTGTGATATTACGTACGGTAATTTTTTTCGATAATTTTGCTTGTTGATAAGTTGCCATAGTTTCGAATTTGTAGGTGCATTTATAATGTATAATCTAGTTACTTTAGTACCTGCCAAACGTCAAATATTCCCAACACATTTCTTTGTATATGAATTAATTGAAATAAAATTTCGTTTTGAACTACCTTGCTTCGATTCAAAAAATAATCTTGTCAAATACAATTCGTGGTCTGGAATTTTTAGGTAATTTTACTCAAGCTGTTGCTTTTACTAGCCACTCGTGCAAATTTCACAGAAGATCACTCGCGCAAACGCTCGTGATCTTTTAACTGTCAAATTTACACTCGTGGCTACCAAGCAACGCAACAGCTTTCGTAAAATTTCTGACAATTCCAGACCACTTATTGTATAACTACAGAGAACCCCGCGAAGCTTCTGATAACATTATTTTGATGTCCGCGAAGCTTCTGATAAAATTATTTTGATGTCCGCGAAGCTTCTGATAAAATTATTTTGACGTACTTATACAGGATGTTTACGTTCACAAACCACATTTGTTTACATATTCCACCTTCAAAATTCGGATTTTTGCTGTAATTTCATACCATTTTTAGAGAATTTCTCTTATTTTGCCATCCAGAACTCGGAAAAATGCCCAAACTTTGTTTTTACAGAAAATTACCTGCATATAAATAATTTTACCTTATTGATAGGTAACCCATAAGACATAGGTGCCAGGTATTCTCAAAATTAGATATTGGGCAAATTTGTATTTTATTGGCTTTTTAATGCATCTGTTTATAATTCACTGCACTTTAATAAGAATAAACACCATCAGTGCCCTAATCGAATGTTTAATTTTTTTTCTTTTGTTACAGCTGTATATCGTGGAGGGAATGAGATCATATCTGGCAAGGTCAGGGATATTTTTTTTATTAACATAAATATTACACTATTGTAATTTAATTTTGTCACGGTACAAATTCGAGGACCACCATTAGAATCTTGCTTAATTTTGAAAAATCGATGCTAATTAATGTATCAGTGCAAACACAATCCATCTCAAAGGGTTATTATGAAAAATATAAAAATCATATTTTTTGCGGCACAACTAATTTATCAATTTATCAAGTATACAGTGGGTGTTACCAGTTAGTGCTGAGAAAACAGGTAAATATTAAATGAAATGAATGCAAATATTTTAAAAATCAAAAGTGGATGCGTGAATCCGGTATTCGGGAAAGCAAACGGCTCGGTTTCGCGTAGAGATTAGAGAAATCGCGACTTCATTTAAAATTAAGTGCCCCCTCCTGGAACTGGATTTTGGATCGTAACGTAAGCTGGTTACGATGTAAGTGTCTTCTTAAATTTTGTATTATATTTACAACACTTTTTGTATTGATTTTTTAAAAAACTGCCATATTTATATCTTACCTATTATATTTTGTTTTTTTCTTGTTACAGCTTGTCTCATCGGAGCGTCGGATCGTAGCTGGCAAGGTCAGTCATTATTCTTTTGTATCGCTAATATTTTTCTTTATTTCTATTATTGTGCATTTATTAAAAATTGTGGGGAAAATGTTATGCAGTATGTTCTCTCCAAAAATATCGGTTTTTCAGTGAATCGGGTACCAAATTATTCTAAATGTGTGTTGTGTTATTGGAGTGTGTGTCACCCTTTCAGGATAAATTCAAGGTACGCATGTAGTAATTTTTGGCATGGATTTGTTTTATTAATCTATTTCTTTTTGTTTCAGAAAACAGGATAGTTTTTACGTACATTTTTCTTTTGTATATTAATTCATTTCACTGGATTAACTTTTGTTTGTTTCAGAATTAATACTATCCTTTTTTTCAGTGTTTGTTTATGACATGCAAAAACTATAGTAGGTACTCAATTCTGCCTTTTGTTTCAGGGGAATGCAAATAGGTACTTATTTTCCCTTTTAGAGTTTGTTACTTATTTTGTTTATTTTTCAACATAAGAATTATTTTTATTTCAAAAATAAGTCGTTATATTATCAATCAACATATTTTACTGTTTCAGGAAAATGATTTTCATTTCTAAAGTTTAGTATTTATGTTGTTTATATATCAGCATTAAAGGTTACTTTTATTTCAGAGGTATGTACCTATTTTTTTCTGTTTCAGGAAAATAACGGGTATGTTGCTTGCAATTATCTTGTTTTTTCTTTTTTCTCGTTTAATGAAGTTTTCAGCATAAATTTTGTATTTTATTTTTTTCAGGATTATTGTGTAACATTTACAAAAGTATGTTTTTCTTTGTTTTGAGAGGATATATAAAAGTACAGGGTCGATTCTTTTTCGAGGGCCATCATGGGAAGGATATCGCACTTATTAGAAAAGTTAACAGCACTCTAATTTTATACGAGTTATGGCCAAAAAAAAATCATGGATTTACAAAAAAACTTTTTGTTTTTGGGATTTAGGTAAGGTCATCAACTTTACTTTTCTTATGCACGCCATTTTAAGTTTATATTTTGTTAAATAGAGCATTTATTTCGAGACAATTGACATACAGTTTGCTATATTATAGGTAACTATAATATTTAATTTGTTTCAGCATTAATGTATACTTTTATTCCAGGTTTATTTAGCGGGAATCATATTTTTCGATATGCATATATATTTTTGTTTTGCTTTATTTTTTATTTTGTTCAATGTAACCTGTCCTTTTATTTCAGCAATAATTGTATGTATATATTTTCTTTCAGTTTTTGTTTCGGAATCAATATGTTTGTTTTGATATTAACGTTGTGCTTTTCTTTCAGCTATCTTTGTCTACCTAATTTGTGACAACTAACAATTAATCCGCTTCTCATTTCAGGAAAATACAGATATCTGTTTTTGCTTCTAGGGTCTGATACATTTCGTTTAACTTTAATTTGTTTCAGCTTTAATGTTTACTTTCATTCCAGAGGTTTATTTAGTATATTTTTCTTCTGCTTTATGAAAAGGGAGGTTTTGCTTTCGTTTTTATTGCTTTTAATTGTTTTATCCGATAACGTTTTATTTTTTTTCAGTATTATATGCATTTTCTTTCAGTTTATCGTTTTTTTTATTTGTTTGTTTAATTAACTTTTTTTTATTTCAGAATTACAGTTTACTTTTATTTCATGTTTTGTGTTTGAAATTTCAGGAGAAGAACCCAGCTGTCCATTTTTATTTAAGTGTTTTGTTTATAGATCTATAAACAAGGCTAATATTATTTTTAACTATAGTTTCTTATCTTTAGTTATCGCTTAAGTATCTTAGACTAATTAATTTTAGTGGCATGCAGGTACCTGCATAGTTCTTAAGTTTGTAATAATTATTTCCCTTCCCATAGTTATTGGAAACCTTCCCCATCCCATCCCCAGCAAGACAACACTCTTGACCTCCTCGCGGTTCTTGCTGGACTGTTCGATTTGTCAGAGAAATTCTGGACAAACAGAGCAGACCAACGAAGAGTGAATTCTGGGGTTGCTTTCAGACACGGTTGCCAACACTTGGTTAATTCGCTTGGGTTCGTTCTTGCAACGTTTAACGTTTAGCGATTTTTCGTAAACGTTTAAACGCATTATATTAAACGTTTAAACGGCGTTTAAACGCATTATATTAAACGTTTAAACGGCGTTTAAACGCATATATTAAACGTTTAAACGCGCACCCTACGCGAAACTTACTAATATTGCAATATTGGTTTGAAACTTTAATAATTAGAAAAAATCAAACGTCGTTTGAAAGTTGGGTTATACATAATATAACACATATTCCGTTGAACGATGGTCGCGGCGATGGCGACGAAAGTCCTCAAAGGGATGCAAACAATAAATTTGAAAAGTACATGACGGTTTTGCAACCGCATTGCTTTTGCTCTTATACACGATGCGCGCCCAGCACTAGCCACGGTTTTGTTTCTCTGAAATTTAATGATATCTAAATTTTATCTGCTTTGCGTTTAAACGTTCCCCTAAACGGGTAGTGTCCACACGGGCGGTTAAACGTTTAAACGTTGCATCCCTAGTTCGTAGGAAGTCATTTAATTCGATCTAAGCTGCTTCGGCTAATCAATCAGTGGCAGACCAGCTTGGAAGACACCTATTGCTTACTTCCTTTTTGACGTCGGATGTAAATATTTTCCGTTTTAGGGTAGAAAGGAATGCAACTTTTAATTTTTTATTTATGAATTGAACTTTAACTAAAAAGAATCGAGAAGCAACACTATTAGCGCCGCATAGTATCCATTTTTAAACTGGAACATTTTTGGATGCCTTAAGAATGATCGCCTTTTTAATATTTTTCTTATCCCAGATCATTTTTTATTGATATTTTTAGTATTATTATTTTACTGGTTTGCCTCATTTTTATTAATTTTTTTAGGTACATTAACAATTCTTGTAGAATTATTAAATAAAAACAATGCTAGTCTTAAATGCTTCATGTTTTTTCATTTAGTAGCACAAGATAGATAGCAAAAATTCACAGCATATACAAATTTTATAATAAATAAAAACATAAAAAAGAGATAGTAACAAATTACACATAGGTACACAAAAAATCACTGGATAAGATTACTCACATAAGAACTACCCTGTGTGTTTAACTCAAATCTGTCACAAAACATTCATCGGGTCGTCGACCGTATTAGTGATATAAGAGTAAAAGGTGACGCTCACTTTCACTCAAGAATTCGCTATCTGCTGTCATTGTTCTTCTTTACATGCATTTCTCCATAAGCCATAAGAGCTGTGCAGGGTCAATTTGAATTACGGCCCGGCTTGCAGGCGAGCGCAGCATGACTATTTTTAATATTGCTGCGAATGCAGACCGCTGAAGATTTTAAATTTGAGATTGTTGGACAAAACATATTTTTATTAAAATTATGATTAGAATATTTAGGAGGGTCATTGACCAATTGACCTTAAGGAGAAGCCGCCACTGCTTTTAACCTGAAAATTCTGCCTCCAATGGAAGAAGCTGCTCGACAGTATTCTTGTGCAACATTGGTACGGGAACGTTATGAATGTTGAGGTTATGGAAGAGCTCAAGAAATGGTTGGTTTCTATTTTTGGACCAAGGATCCTGTTCCTATATAATATCCCATGACTGCAAACAAATTGTGATTGCCGAAGGGTTCGTCTCCGTTGCTCCGTAATTTGCTTCACCAGTCGAGGCCAATCGTGTACAAATTCCAGGGAAGAACAAAATGTAATTAACTGACAATGAAAATGAGCAGTTCTTAATAGAATATGGGAAGAATTAGGCATTTCATATGCCATCGTCAAAGAACAACAAAACGAAGACGACTAACTCACGGGAGACGATGATGAAGAAAACTAATACCTTGAAGAAGTGAACACCGTAGTTAATTAACTCTTGCTGATACCTGGTTTGAGTATGTAAAGGAAAGCAGCGTACTGATGAGTCCCATGAGGACGAAACCAGTGCTTTACGGTTTTCCATGCATATTTGAAATATGCAATAGAGTCGAAGAAATATTAATTTTACTCCATAATAATTACGCGAATTTATGGTATTCTATGAACTAGTGATATGAATGCCAATGCATGCGCCCCCAATTTAATGGAATATATCCGCACAGTAAGACAAAGCAATAAAGTAACTTTATTTCATTTTTATTTGCATAATTAACGAAATTCAACCTCCCGCTTCCTCTAATTAAACAAACATTTTAATTACCAAATGCAAATGATACACATTAATTACGCGCCTTTATTCGAACGCCGTACGCCGATATTAAATCGAAAAAGCTGCGTTATGAAAGGGGCTAAGTCTGGATATGAAAAAAAAACGGAGGCGGACGTAAGAGTTTATGATGTGGCCGCTCCGGCGACAAATTCACACATCCGCTGCCGCATACGCAATATAACCGCGAATTATATTTTGCACCCCCGTTCTTTTATATTCGAGGGTGTTTAATCGTCAGGGGTATTTTTAAAATGTATAGCCAATTAACATCGTTACGGCTTCGGAAGTTTTATGAATTTCTCCACGCAACAAGCAGTGGGTCAAAAGAGCATTTCAGGAATAAGGTGTAATTTATTTTGATGAAGTTCTCCTTTATACGGCCCTCTCTGTTCTCTCGCCGAAGGGTTTTATTTGTTTATGCCTCTCCCTATTTTGTGTCTCCGTTGTGAGGAAAACCGGGTTTTATAAATCACCAACAGAAAACTAAATGCATTTTCGGAAATTTTCTTTTCATCATCAGAGAGTGTTTTCATTCTTGCAAATTAATAACAGAATTCCGGCAGAACCCAGACAACTTCAAAAATTTTAGAAAACAAACCTATACTTGGGCCGCCGAACAGACGGAGTGATCACCCTGCAAAAAACGTGCTCTAGCGGGGCCAATATTAATTTATGACGACCGAATTGGAGTGATGTGACTTCACTGCGGTTCGGTCGTCCCAAATTGATAGTGGTCCCACCTAGAGCTCATGCTTGCAGGGTGATCACACCGTCTGTCTGTTCGGCGGCCCAATTATAGGCACTCTTGCAATACAAGAAGACTCCAAAAAATATATACTAGTGACTTTGACATCATTATTGACAGACATTATAGGAAACTTAAAAAATCAAAATTACCTAGATACCTAAATATGTAGTTAATATTTTCAATGTTCACTATTTGGTAGAAATTAATTATGAATTAAAAAAATTACTTCGCGTACTACCAGTATAACGATTTATTATAATATGTAATTTAAGTTGGGTGACAATGCTCTTATTAGTTGGATACCTATATTAATAAAAATTAGTAGCTTTTTTATGGTTATTTTATTTCATAATTAGTTTTTGTTAATATCTCCGTTTTGGAAAGAGATATAAAGTTGAGGTTTTCACTGACTTATTGATAAATGTTCGTTCTTTTTAAATGTGCGCAGAAAGGTATACCATTCCATTTAATATTTACGCGAAAATTAAAAAAATCTGTAGAGTTTACAAATAGCGGCCTCTACCGGACAGATATTCCAAGTATTGTTTGTAATGTGAACGATAGAGTTGAAAAATACGTTTTCAATGAAACTAAGTTTGTTAAATTCCATTGAACCAAACCGGAGTTATGACAATTTGAATGTAACAACGATTGACGCCCCCCCCCCCGCCCTTTAATTTCAAGTGGTGGAGCAAAAAACATGGGACAAAAAGTTTGCAAAAATGTTGACATGCGGACAACTGGAATATATATTGTATATGAAAATATCTGAGAAAACGCCATTTTTGTAATTGGCTGTATATGTTACGCCCCTAGCGGTCGGTTTAGGAACTTGAAACTAATTTACAGCGATTTTTCAGGACCATATTTACTGAAAATATTTTTCCCAAAGCTGTATGATTAACGGTTTGTGAGATATAGCCGACGACCTCTCTTAATGGGACACCCGGTACAATAATTTAGTTTCTTCAAGAATAGGAAATTTGTGATTATTTTCGAAAAAATGGTTTGCAAAATTTCAATCGTTATTCCTCAACCGAAATGATCTTAAATGTTCATTATATCTTATACGAATAGGCCTACCAGTATGACCAATATTTACTCTTACAATCAGAGCAATTTAGTTGGTATATACCTATGGTTCAATCAAGAATGTTGATAACTGAATCAGTAAGTGAGTGGTACTGGACCGTTCGAACAACTACTCCTCTGGCAAATACCCCGCCAGGCATTGAATCATAGAACTAAATCCAGATTTTGTGTACTACGAGATCTCATACGGGATGCTATCCCAAGCATATCGTTGGGCTTGGAACATCCTTGGATCTCTACGTACTTTCCTGCTCAACTCGCAGTAGAGTATGTTTGTTAGAAGTTTTTCATACACCTTCGAAACATGCAATATTGAAAAACTAACAAATCAGTAAGTATAACTTAAACAGTCAAAACACATTTAATAATGGTTCATAATAGCACTAATCATCTCAAAGTAAAGAATTTTTACACACTGTCTACTCATGGCAGCCACATTGGAATTTATTGATTTGACAGGGTGTTGGATTGCCTGATTGCTGAAGAGGAAAGCTCTCTTGTATTTCAGAATACACGCTTCTTTTTAACACTTGCGCTTGGAACTTATCTGCAATTCCGCCCGAAGCCATACTCGTCAAAATTTCAAGAGAACCACTCGCAAACATACTTTCGCCGTACTTAAAATTTCCATTAAAAAGAATCATTGTTCTCCGTAAGAAGTTTTTATAGAACTTGAAACGGACAGCGCCAGCGGAGCCGTAATCGCTTAAAATTTATCTTCCAAGATGCACTTCTCTTTATATTAATAGTTTCTTTCCCGTAATAACACAGATAAAGTTAATAATGGCGAAGTGGAGCACTTAAATCCTGCGAAGGATTACAAAAAAACCCGAAGAGTTGATCACGGGGATTAACTGTTTCTTAGGTCGCCACTTGACGGGCACAGGGTGTTCGTCTGCGAGAGGGGACGCGCCACGTTCGGGCTGTTGCTCAAAGTTCCTGGTTTAAGGATTAGAGACGGTCCACCGCAAGGAATTACTCGTGCAACCACTGTTATGCTTTGTTTGCTCCAAGATTATTAATGGCAACTTAAATTCCGTACTGTACACAGCGATTAAATCTATGCCCATATGTTGACGTAAATAGAATTAATACTGTACAGTTAGAATAAGCTTATTTGACAAAGCTGCATTTGCTCAGGTCAGTGACAGGCGCGAAGATAATAGTCAACCAGTCCTTAATGCAGTTTCTAGATTCATTTACGTTGTTAAACTCGTGCATTCGTTAAATGACTAAATTGAATAATTACTATTCAAATGCAAATTGCATTTATCATATTATGTACAGCTAACTTGCAGCGACACAGAGTATTTACATTTGGTCTTGTCGATGGGAGCCCTTCTCACTGATCATGTTTCGTAGCAATGCCCTCAATTCGCTACAGCTTTTCTGGAAAACATCGAAATCAAATTGCCGTCAGGGGAAACCCAAAATACGTTATGGGTAGTGTACCTACCATTCCAATTCGACCGCACAGTGTCTCGGATGTTGGTGTTGATCTTGGTCGGTGTATTAGGTACAATGCATTAGCAAGAAATGAGCTATCTACTGTATTATTTGTCTTAGCTATAAACAACGCGAGTCCATTCGACTGCGTGCTGATAGGTTACGTTTAATTATGGTGGTTTGCTCAAACACAATAATCGATTGTCTGTATTGTCACGTATTATTCTCTATTAAATAGTTCTTTCATTTAGCCGATTATTTATAATCCTACGACATATATATAAAGAAAACAAAAGTTATGAATAGGTACTAAAAAAGAATCTTGTTTCCTGTAATTTACTTGCGTAGTTTCCTTAGTTAATTTCATTTTTCCGTTTCGTCCGTACAATTTGCAGTAATATTTACGTACAAAGTTCTGGGAGACGTAGAGCTCGGATTTTGTGCTCGCTCGATATATTACTGTTTTCGTTACTGCTGTTAAAACTTGCCAACTAAAATTTTATGGCTAATATCTACATCAGTGCTTTATTAGCAGATAGTTTACAGCAATAGTTTACAGTATCCCACCATATCTATTTACGGTTGAAACTAACAAAGATAAGGACATTTTAAGGGAAGTTTGTATAAAGTTACCTCACTTCTTTTTGCTTCACCAAATTAGTAAAAATTTCTTGTAGAAATTGGTTTTGTTCAAAAAGAGGCACAACGAGGATGATACTGTTTCTATTTAATGCATTGTGCACTATTTAAATAGATACCTACTAAAACATTGATGAAAATTATCATTAAGTTATTATGTAATTAACGAAAAATGTGATTTTATTTTCAAACTCGGCACCCTGTATAAATGAATCGTTCTATGACCCATATTTTTATAACATTTCATTTATAAAATGAGATTTTCTAACAAATATTGAATATGCACAAGATAGAGCAATTGCAACATAATTTTCATTCCAACACGCCGGTTCAACCAAGTAACGTATCAAGACGTTGTTCTTGGTCGAATAAATCTTTTTCTATCTACTTTAATTTCAGAATGGTGTTGGAATAAAAATGTGTCTACATGTCCCGTTTTTAGTGCTCAAATTCCGCACCCTTAACTACTTCTGGAACATGATGCATAACTATAACAACCAAAAATCATTGTCTATTAGAATTGTCCATACATTTTACTATATTCAGTGATGCACAGAAATCAGAAAGAGAATGGTATAATTAATTGCATGCTGCATTCAAAAGTTTTGCACGATTCTTCTTTGTCGATTTTGTGAAACGAAGCCTTACATCAACATCCACGAATCCAACATCTATTTCCGTATAATTACATTCAGTTTTTATTCCCATAGTTCCAGAGTTAACGCTATAGATCTCGGCGGTGAAACAACAAAGTGGCGATACGGACAAGTGCATTTCTCTAGGGTACCAGTATCTACATTCCTACACTGGGGGTTGAGGTTTCTGCAGAAATTCACTTTAATCGCCGACCTCGGCAACCATTCGCAGTTCCGCTCTCCAGTTTTCCAACTGCAACTGATATTTCACAGTTCTTTTCATCGTGTTCCCTTTGTTCTGTGACAGTCGCAAGTATTTTAAATTTTAATTGAAAGTCGTTGTCTGAATTGAAGAATCCTACAGACTTTTGGTTATAGTTGTTTTACGGCAGACAATTGAGAATTGTTTATTTAAAAAAATACATTATCTACTTTTCAATTACAATTCTTTTTTTCTTCCACTATTTCTTTCTTTCTTTCTTTCTTCTGCAGTCCTATCAAAAAGGAAAGTTGCATATAGGCAAGAAAATTTTAGGACGATTAGTATGCAGTATGCAAAGCAGCACCATGTTGCTGGAACCATGTGTTTTGATTGTACTTTGCCAACTTGTTCAGCATCATAATATGAAGTTACCATACGAGTATCGTATAACGTTTTATCTACTACCAACGTGACAACGACCATCACATTATCTTAAGATTATAATTAGTTAACCGGAAATAATATAGTTACACAAATGAAAGGTATTTGGCCAGACATACTTTTTTGCTTCTGTCATCACTGCGAACGATTATCGTATTCAAATTGCCATAACTTTTTTTCTATGCGAGATAATGAATTGAATCTTGGTGCAAAATAAAATTCAATCCTTTTTCTATAACTTTGCCGCTGGAAGTTTGTCCAAATTCTAAAAATGAGCATAGTTCCTCGATAGGTGAAAATTCCACTGCCCCAAAAAGACGACGTCTCGAAAATCGCAACGCGGAATGAAAAGTAATTATGTAATTGCAATTTGAAAGATTTCGTGAGCATCCTGAAAGTTTAAGGAATAATTTTAAAAGAATTGCAACTCGATTAGACAATTTTTGAGGGAGTTATGACATGATACATTTTGAGCGCGCCGCATTTTCTACGCGCGAAATATAATAAGTCGGCCCGATTCCCCTCTCGCACTTCTCTTCTCTTGCCTACAAGCTCGGACAAATAGTACTCACCTTTTCCTCTACTATATGCGTGGGAGACGATGATACACTTGCCTTATCGACTTTGGATAAAACATTTTATGCGACTACAGAATATAAGATACGGTCAATACAGATTTGTGAAAACAACAGTTGTAATCCGTGGGCGAAATTTACTGCATTTCCGGGGTTGCGCAAAGCAGATGGTAGCCCAAATATTTAAAATTCTTTGGTCTCATTCGAATGCTTTCGTTGCTTTGTTTGAACTTTCGCAACAGATATAGAGTTAACAAAGTATGCAGGAATTTAGGTAAATTTAGACCTCATAATCTCAGTGCATTCAAAGTGTAGCCAAATTACGAAACTTTCAGAACTTTTCTCATTTCAGATAAATATTTATCGCAGTTAGATCTCGCTTTTTCTTTAAATAATTAACATGCTTAAGCAAACAGTTAACGAGAAAAAGTTACGTCTACCACTGCACCCCCTCATACTTTTACGCTTTGACTTCTCGGGGTAAGTTTAAGAAATTCGATATAAAATGTCTATGTTTGGGGCTCCAATACCGTAGGATATTATTTAATTTACAATAAAAATTATAGCTTCGTTCCCCACGGATTCATTAAATTATTTTGCCCTAGAAGTTCCAGCTTACGGAAGCTGCATTACAAGCAAATTCTAATACCTCATTCTGAACGGCAAACAGTTTTAAATTACGAAAATATTGACTGCAAAATAGACTTTGGTTAATATATAACCAAGAATGGGGATGCAGGAGTAAAATATTAGGCATGACATCTACCGGAAATGTTCATAAGGCGATGTCGCATCTTGCGCACCTGGCACTGTCCCAGGTTTCCTCTTGTTTTCATATGCAGTTACAGCACTTTATCTTCACTGCAGTGGAAACCTTCTGAAAATTGTCACTGTAGTAATTTCCTCCCGCTTAACTGACTCGTATAATTTAGTTAACAGAATAAACTTTACATTCATTACCTAAAAGTTTTGTTATACCTATGTTAGTAAATCAAAAATATTATAATAACGTACAATGCAATTCCGTCCACAGTCCACAAGAACAACTTGGAGCAAAGTTCGTAAGCTTTTTATGAAAGCAAAAGACAAACACGTAATACAGTCACTGTTTGAATAGGTCTATGTGCTCTTTGATTTATCTAGAAATTGCTTTACTTTTTTCTGAAATGAAACTTTATGTTCAAACAATAAGATTCGAACGAATATTTGCTTTTGTCGTTCAAAACCTATATGCATACGAGTATAACTTGATAAATTAATCGACTATCTTCTTTCCTCCACCTCCTGTATTTACAAGTCAGAAAGGGGTTTCTAACTTACAAGTTACAAGGAAAAAACTAGAAACATTTGAAATGTGATGTTATCTAAGGTTAGCAACATAGAGGTATTAGAAATTATAAAGATTTGGAGAAAAGCGAAACTTATGGAAGACAGTACGGAATAGGAGAGATAGGATGGTAGGACACCTTCTGAAGCACGAAGGCTTAGTTCGCGACATGAGGATGGGTCATCCCAGATTAGACTACTGCTCTCCAATAGTTAGGGATGTAGGACTTTTGGTGAAACGCATAGGTTAACTCAGGATAGGAAAGGATGGAAGTATGCGTCCAACCAGTCTTCGCACTGAAAACTTGATAATGAGGGGTTAATACCCATAACGCAAGAAATGATCATGGCTAAAAATTTGTACAGACAAAACGAAAAATGTCTGCTTTTTCTTGTAGTTCGCTTTAATGCCAACAATGCGGAAGATATACATTCAACTACTTCTTCTATAGTTATGGAAATTCCGTTTCAAAGCAAAATTAACGCGGAAGTTCTTTGAAATATCGTTCATATTATTTTTGTTCTTTTTTAAACTTAACTCGCCAGCAAGTTTAATTGTTACGAAAACGTATAAAACAATTTAAAAACTGTTCGCTTAATGAAAGAAAAGAAGATCATGCTGCAGTAGGAAATCTACGCTTAGTGTTGCTTCCTATGGTGGAGAATATAATTGCAGTTGTTTTAAAGCCGAGTTTATAATATAATTAAAATGGAGCTTGTTCAGGTTGCAGACTGCTAACAAATTAGGCAATGAAATAAGATGCCTTGGAAGTTTGAGTGCACTTAAAACTGTAGCAAATTACATACTTACTAACGATGCTGTTATATTTCAGGCGAGGGGCGTATCCCGTGAAAATAATGTGAAATAATATTTTTAAAATTTCATTTTCTAATTTATCAATTAACATTTTTACAAAAAAAACGATTAACTTAAATGTCGTATTTTTTAAGTTTATACAACTTATATAAAACGAGTGAAATAGTGACATGACAAGTTAATGAAAATGACACCTGGTTGAAATAACTGAAGGAGAAATTTCCTACGGTACTTCAAATTTTTCGGTCTATAACCGCCTTAACAGCTACTACCTACTACATTAGATAAGAAAAAATAAGAAATCGTAAGATTTCAGTTTCTTTCAGGATATTCCAGGAACGGTAGAAGTTGTTCCGGATTTCTTTCATATCTTCAAACAGAACGCAAATATGCTAGTTTATCGTAATTTCTTCAACTCTGAGACTGCTCAGGTTTAGGGCATTCGCAACTCAAGGTGTTTTAAATCTAACCAAGTTTTCGTTTTCGAAAAAGGCAGGTTATTTTTGAAAAATATAACGTGGCCTTTATAAACGTGCTTGAAGAGACAGAATGATAAAGAGGAATTTTGGAAATTATATATCTTTGGATTAAACAAAGTTGAAGCGGCAATATCTTGACTTCACGAAAATTATGTCTATATGAGAAACTGCAACATGGTTAAAAAACAGAAAATATTATACAGGGAATTAACAATTACGTGGCCAAGTTAAGAAATTTCGAAACGTCAAAACTTTATTTTATCCAAAATGGAACCATATAATTTTTGTGTCAAACATCGTTGTTACTTTCCTTCTTGAACATTAATTCAATTACTTATAAACTTCCCCGTCTCTGAAAGTAATACTTTGTGAGATATTCAACTTCAAATATTTAATCGTCCTTAATTTGCAATCAAAAAAAAATCACAATGTGTCTGCACAATTTCAAGATTATGCAAATTACTTACACAGATACAATTTAAAGTCGAAATGGGGTCTTTCAAATAAGAACCACCCTCAAATATCTAACCATCTCTAATTCATAAGGAAAACGCGTGCAGCTGACATGACCTTTTCTGTTAAGAAATTGAAATGACTATTAGTTTAAAAATGTATTAAGTATTTTCGTCTTTAAATTATTACTACTTATCCGTTTTGTTGCCACTTTGAAAATGTGAATTCACAATGTGAAATATATCAATTTTCGGTAGGAGAATTACGGTTTGGTAGCTATTTGAGGTATGTTATCTCAAAAAACTATTAACTTTAGTTTATACATAACAGAAAGCAACTGTAACATAAAAACTTTTCCGTGTGTCCCGGGAATTCTGAAGCATCAAAATTGAAAATTGCGATATCTATGTCCCCAAACTGTTTTGAGGATATTCCGAGTATCAGGACACATACAATGTGCACCAGAGAACGTTTTTGTGCAATAATTTTTAAAGTTTAACAAAAAATGTAAAAATTATTTCCAAAAATATATCGCGTGGGAATCAACTAAGTTTAAATACAAGTGGAAAAAGAATAATATCTGTGTCGAAATGGTTTAGTGAGTTTAATCGCAGCACTGCCGACATTTCATCTGGCATACGGAAGTTCGAACCCAACGGCGGGTAATTTCTTTTTTACTTGTACCTACTGTTATTTTAAATAAATGGCGATTGATTTATATCAGTAAAGATGCATAATTAAACCCTTTATAATTTTTAATTAAACTGGAAATGGATTTATTAGGACCACCAAAAATATTTATTCGAGGGTTGATTTCAGACACGATCATTGTCTAGTAGCTGTTATCAATGCCGACAACTAAATGCAGTTATTGTTGCAAATTAAAATGACCAAGCAAAGTTTTAAAACCTTTAAGTAAATAAATAACTAATTTTCTATGTATCGTTCCAATGTTATACAGCCTTTAATATGTAATGTGAATAATTTTCTAATAAATCGATTTCCAGTTTAATTAAAAATTACAAAGCGTTTAATGATGCGTCTTTACTGATAGAAATCAATCGCCGTTCATTCAAAATTACAATACAAGTAAAAAAGAATTAACCGCCGTTGGATTCAAACCTCCGTATGCCCGATGCAATGTCAGCGGTGCTGCGACTAAACTCACTAAACCATTTCGACACGGATGTTCTGCTTTTTACACTTGTATTTAAACTTAGCTGATTACCACGCGATATATTTTTGGAAATATTTTTTTACCTTTTTTGTTTAAATTTGAAAATTATTGCACAAAAACGTTCTCTTGGGGGCATAGAAATCGCAATTTTCCAATTTCCCATGTTAAACAGGATGCTTCAGAATTCCCGGGACACACGGTATATGGTTCAGTTTAAGAAAAATAAGTTGTAGAATTTTGAAATTTCTTAATTTGGTCATGGAACTGCCAATATCCTGTAAAATATTTACATTTTTTAACTGTTGCGACGATTACTCCTAGATATTGTTTTCGTCTTATGAAAATATCACTGCTTTGGTGTTGTTCAGTCCGAAAATATTTAAATTTCAAAATTCCTCTACATCTGCCAATATCTTCAAAGAAATGGAAATAAGTTTAAAGTATGGAGAACTAAAAATAAGGACGAGTCTCTCACATAACTTTTTCACTAAAATGCAAAATAAAGGCACAAAATATACCGCCGCGGCACTGTTGGGACACCCTCTAAATAACATAAAGTGTCTTTAATGCATTTTCGAGAAAGTGCTTCCCAACTTCATAAGACATTTTGTTTATAGTCTTAAAAAATATAAATAAACTAAACCAAACGAACCCAAAAATTCATGGCATACTTGGAATCCAGAAAGACTGTAATAAAGTAATGAGTAACTTTGGCATTAGTATTGGCATCGACATCATATTGTCACACAAAAGAATGGGACAATACTATTAGTGCACCACGTTTTTTTGTTTGAAAATAATTATTTATTCTCTGTTTTGTTTTAGTTCGCTTTCGAAAAATTGGGAATTTTGACAGGTTGCAATATCTCTTTGAAAAGGTGATAAAAAACGATAAGTAAAGAAATGTAAACAAAACAATTGCCGTCTATAAGGAAAACAAAATTTAGTGTGTAGTCAGACCACAAAACGTGTCTTCAAAAAGTTCCTTAACAATGTTCAAGTCCCAGCAATGTAAAATGAGTAATAAAAAATATAGACAAAAAAAAAGAAAATGCCAAATTTTTGTTTTCTTCAGATGTTAAAAACCAAAAAAGATTCTTAAAATTTGCTTGTAGATTTTAACTGGTCATAAGATTGTAATAACTCTTTTCCATTTAACCATCTGTATATCTTCAATACCTACCAAGTTGCCTATACTGACGCGTGATGCCTCTAAATCGGGACACTAGCGTTAAATAAAAAATGGGATAAACTATTCAAATGTTTAAATGCTACATACCTAGAGGTATATTGTTTTTGGTAAAATACTGACAATCTTTTGAAAAACCTTTCCCACGTAAGTTATACAACAAAATTTTATATTTTTTTTATCCGATAATTTTGGATAAATACTTAGTTTACCGGATAACATTTCGGAAGCAAAATAATTCGTTCCAAGTCGTTTAAAATATTCATAGGTAGCTATATCAAGCGTAACGAACTAGCCAATTGGGGGATACTGGCCTAAATTTAAACGCCTGTTCTGAATCAGAAAGAAATCGATCTTTACTTCTAGAAACACACAATATTTATTCATATATGCCACGTGTATCGCGGGATTAAACCTACAGGAAATATTTAAGCAATTTACCTAGTTCCGTGTTTCACTGACTTAACAAGACATTTTATAACAAAATTACTTATTCCAACATGCAAAGCCACCCGGAAAACACCCTTTGAACTTAAACTACGGATCTATTATGCATAGGGCAGGGAGAAAATTATTCGAAAGAAAATGACATTTGTACCTACAGAAAAAACTTGTAGTACACTCGGTAGGATTCAATGCATCAACTGATATGTGTGTTGATTTTAAGGAATAATTTCTATGCAAAAGCCATAATTTTACGTGACTTGAATACGGTTACAATGAACCGCACGCAATGCACGCAATTGACACCTGGGAACACATTTTAAATAAATGCAAATGATGCAATTACATTAACTGTGCAGTTATTTATAAGTCACATGCATGCATTGCTAGTTAGGCATTGGTATTTATAGATGCAAGGGTTGCATGCACATTGTACAACATAACCCTATTTACCTTAACAAACTGCTACTATGACACACCCCTAAAACTGTGAAACGTTGCTCTCATAAATAAATGTTTTTCTATTCTTAATTCCTCTGTTGTGACGAATCTCGCGTAGAAGTACAAGGTGCCTACTTAGATTTTGTTGGTCCTTGTAGGGACGAGGATTGTGAATTTTTAGACAAACTCCATATAAAGAGAGGGGGTTCGACAATACTCCTTGAGCTTTTTGTCTTTGCTCTGATGGAAGAATTTTGGCCATAGGAATATAAAGTGCACCAGTCTCGAGTAGCAGCTCAAGACTTCGTTTTATTTAACTGGGAGATCACCTGGCTTCTTATTAGACTCACTTCAAGATATAGGGGTTAATTTCGGAAGCCAGTATCTGGTCGTCCGGCCCTTAGTTGGGACCAGTACTCCCTGCATCCGAGATGATGCTGGTCGCCGACATCAGGACTAGTAGTACCTGATTGACAACTCCGACTTCGCCGTGTGATCATCTGATAGTAACCGTCCTGTAAATTTTGAGTAAGTGCCCAATACTTAATTACTGTTATCGCTATCAACAATTATCAACAATTAAACATTAACCAGTCACAACCTGGCTGGCCTCTCTTGTTCGTAACCAGTAAGTAGTAATGTGTTCAAGCCCGGGAATTAGCGGCGCCTGATGGTGAAGGTTAGATCGAGTTGGCATTCCCGTGTGACTCGTAAATATACAGTGTGTCCCAATACGTGATACCGAGGGATACAGCTGTATATTTAGGGACCGAGCCGAGAACGTCATTGTATAATTGTTACATAACTACAGAGCGTGCTGTTAAGAACGACCTATAAATTTTCGTAGGTTTTAAAGTTGGAACCAGACATTCATAGTAATTTAAGACTTGCCCAGGATCAGCAGATCAGAAAGAGAAGGATGATAACCAGCAGAAATAATTTTTATATTCGAGAAAATGTTGTTTATTAATCTCATTTAATTAATCACCGATAAGTTCTCCAGTGTCTGCTATAGCCCTTTACCGATAATTATTTTCGTAATATATTGCAGAAAATACGCAGCTGCAGCACCGATCGCAAAACACCTACATTATACTTTTTGCAAGGAACCGGAATATAAGTACTTACGCCTAGAAATTACCTGAGATTATAGGAAGGTTTTTCATGTCAAGTCAAGTTATTTGTATACCGCCAACTATAAACCACGACGTCGATTTAAATTCTAAAGGAACCCTTTATCAAAAACAACCTATCCCAATCACAATTCAATCTTTCATTGTTTATTGAGTTCTGTTCTTGTTTTATCTTCGCTTACTACCCCCTAGCTCTATCTGCCGTGAAATCAGTAATAGTTAGTAGTCTTGCTACCTTAAGCCCAAACATTCATCTTGGTAAAATGTCTTCACTTCATGAACTCTTAAGATTATTTCATAAAAGCTTCTATAGGATACAGTTGTTTTTTGTGTAAGTGTGGACCTGTAAATTTCTCGTCTTGTAAGCTGCAGCTCATGCAAAGTTCATGCCGTAGTTAAATAGTAAATTTGCGGTCAATGTCCCGGTGTCAGTAACACATGAGGCAATTGTGGATTACTGTTATAATTCACATATCTTACGGTCCAATTAACGCAATATTGCAACAGAGTTCAGTATGAATAGAGAATATGCAGATATACAAGTGTGTTTCTATTCCCAGTGCTGAATTACAATTGCCATCCAGCTCTATTAAAATACTCCCAGTGGTGTATCTCTACTTTGTGTTATTAAGCTTAACTCAGTAGAACTTTAATTCCCATTAGTCTGTTGTGTGTTTGGATGACAACGTTGCATGTCTTCTTATGGAAGGCATTTAGTCACAGTCAGTTAACTAGAGTGCACAATAATTACCCCTGCAACTTGGCTACTTGCACACAGTATAATCAAGATAGCTTCAAAATTACTCCAGCTACTTTTATTTTAAATGTTTAATCTGGAAGCAAGCGGGATTTCTGACCGCGGATAATTTAACCCGTGATGGTGGCAGAATTGTTTCAGAGAAGACACTTTAAATAGATGCAGTCTGCTCCGAACAATGTATTCATATAATAAAAGTAATTCTGCGTCTGTCGTTGCAAGACCTGGTATATGCATAAGTTCTTTGGGGTCGTAAAGCAGGAATTTGGTGGAGGAATCAAATAATCTGTTTCTGTGGGCAACTAGGTAACTGTAGGCTCACAAATGAAAAAGAAATATGTGCATTATACTTCACGTGGAAATTATAAGGAAACATGTAAAAGAATATAGCTTTATGAATTATTGATTCACTCCGGGCTCCAGAAGCTCCTTCAAACTTGCAAGTCAGGTGAAACACCACAAACAATAACGAGAAGATCTTGGGAACGCTGATGCTATAACATAAAACGCTTGGTATAGTGCTCAAGGAAAAAATTTTGATTCCGACACCAGAAGAACAATTATTCTTAGCCATGAAAATATACAGGGTAATTCAACGTTCTGGAAAAGCTAAATGGTGTCTTTATTTTTGAAATAAGACAAAAAAGTTTCATAAAAAAGTTGTTGTACTGGACGTTCTCTCTTTACTAAAATTATTTTTTGCCGTGCATATTTTGTATGGAAGTCAGTTTTTTTATTTTACATGGGTCCGACCTATATCTTATTTTATTTTCAAATTGCTTGGTCGATTTTAGAACGAGGTTGTATAAAGTGATTTTTTCTAAACTTCATATTTTTTGAGTTACTGACAAATTTTGACAGATGCAGAGCACTTTTGACAATTAATTAACGTTGGATTAAATAATTTTTTCTACACATGTATATGAAAATAGCCATTTTTCAACTGTCTACTCTATATGAAAGTGACATTTTTTTTACTCTAGAGATGAAAATATTTTCTTCTCTAGAAGTGAAAATGAAAAATGTCAAATTTATAGTTTTAATAATGGATAAAAGACACTTTCATTTAGTAGCCTGCGTATCTATGTTGTATGTTACCTGGCAACGACTAAACAAACAATAATTAATAATTTGCATTCCGACAGTTCGTTTATAATTTGATAGCATTTTAAATGATTATTATGGACTCAGAAAGTGAATACAGTGAATCATATAATGTGTAGAAAAAATAGCATTTCCTAGTCGAGATGAAATACATTTTTTTCGTTCGTGAGATTGCTCCACTCGCTTCGCTCGTGGGCAAATTCTCATCTCACGAAAAAAACAGTATTTTCATCTCTTGTTGTAAAATATACTATTTTCTACACATGTATATGAAAATAGCAATTTTTCAACTGTCTACCCTATATGAAAGTGACATTTTTTTACTCTAGAGATGAAAATACTTTCATCTCTAGAAGTGAAAATGAAAATGTCAAATTTATAGTTTTAATAATGGATAAAAGAAACGCTTTCATTTAGTAGCCTGCGTATCTATGTTGTATGTTACCTAGCAACGACTAAACAAACAATTAAATGATTATTATGGACTCAGAAAGTGAATACAGTGAATCATATAATGTGTAGAAAAAATAGCATTTCCTACTCGAGATAAAATACGTTTTTTTCGTTTGTGAGATTGCTCCACTCGCTTCGCTCGTGGCCAAATTCTCATCTCACGAAAAAACAGTATTTTCATCTCTTGTTGTAAAATATACTATTTTGGGCGAGTGAAAGCAATTACATATGTAGAAATAACTAGTGTCATCGCACAAACCCGAACATATTATATTATATGGTTTAAGAAATTACATGATAAAATTAGAAAATTTCGAGGAAAACTCCAAAACCCCATAACTTGTTAATTTCAAATAGAACATAGAAGTATACATTTTTTAAACCATTATTAGATGACCCATAAAATTTACTTTCATGTTAGTGTACCTCTATCATCAAAAAAAAATACTTTTATATCCGAGAAAAATTTATTTTTTATGAACAATTTTTTAACCGAAAATTCAGGTTTTCATGTTTTTACAAAATGCTGTTTTACTCGGAAGTTGACAGTTGTACGGAAAAAATCAAGAATACCTTTTTTCTTTGAAATTGAACGCAGAATCCAAAATTTCCATCTTTTCTTTAGAAACCAGTGCCGTAACATCGTGTAAGCCAAAGGAAAGGGCTCTCCAGCTTTTTCTTGTTTTGACATCCTCTATCACCTATCGAATTTTTTACACTCGTTATGAATCACCCTGTAAGATTTCCGGTTTTTGAAATATTTTCATTTTCTTGTAAAACTGTCAAACAATAGACGTTTTTAATGAAACCGTAACTACCTATACAACATTTTATTTCACAAAATGAATTCCTCCCTCAAAAATAATAATTATGAAAAGAGTTTCTAGAAGTGCGATTATAGAAATACTGCAAGATGTTCTCTAATAAATATGAAATATTAAATCGACTGCAGTGTTGAATATAAAGTAATGAGAATAATCGGGCATAGCAGTCAAGGAAAACTGCACAAGGCCTCCCCCACGAAAAATGTGAAACAATCGCCGACCGGGATTCGAACCCAGATCTTTCGCTTTCCGGGTGACTGCTCTAACCTAACCAAGCTATCTGCACGCCGACACATTTAACGTGAGAAAGGCCGTATATAGGTATCGAAGGAAGATGGAAATAACAATTATGAATCTCATAATTAACCAACAACATCCTCACTTTAGATCTATTGCTTCTATATTTTTTAGTTTTATATTCCCGCACTCAAGCTATTTTTTGGCTTTTGGCGTTATCTTTTCCATATTTTGAAAGAACTTTGCACGTAATTTTGTATTTGTACCTGTGTACATTTATTTCGAGAACAACTCTGATTGCATTATGTGTTATGCATTTTAGAAATAAATTGTTACTTACTTAGTTACTTATACTTTAAATTGAAAGAATCAGAGTTAATAAATTTAATGAGGCACATATCGATTACAACTGCAAACAACATATTGCATTTCCATGCAGGAGTCAAGCATGATATGAATGAATTTTCGCTGCATCCTGCACAAAAGAATTTGCCTCTGAATATTTTAAGCCGTTTGGGATCATGCAATTCATTCGGACCGAAGTAAATGGATATTACAGTCGAAAGCTCGGTAAATCCGTGTGATTTGGAGAGCAAAAAGCAATCATTCTGAATTCAGATGAGAGTCTGCGGATATCTTGTTTCAAAAATGGTTATTAAGATTGCGTCGGATCTTACCGTGAAAAAGAGAACAAGAGTGCAAATCTCATACAAGCTGGAAAATCGTAATATGCAGAAGAATAGTTTTATGGCCGCATATAATCTCATTTTGTCTGCGAGCATAAAAAGTAAAACACAATAAAGTATCAAAATATCCTGATCCTTGACTGCTACATGTCGTTTTGTGCCGTGTTCGCCGGAGGGGCATGATGTCGTGCTTAGCAACTGCTCTCAGGGAAACGAGAAGTCTTCACATACTTGGCTTTAACTGTTTTCTGCTCCTCTTTTATTCGCGAGGGGTGGGCGGCGCTTTTTATGTACTGTTCTGCAACCGTTTTATGGCTTTTGCGGGGTTTGTTATCGTAAAACGGTGACTGCAGTTTCTCCTATTATTTTACATTTAATGGCTCAAATAATTGAGTTATACGATTATGTCATATTCGTTAGGAGAGATATAAAACTAAAAGGCCGGCTTAATAATGAATGATAACTGGTTACGAGTTTTATTTATTTCATATCAGGAATTTCATTAAGCCCTCTGGCGGTTTTACGTCTAAACAAGTCATTTCCCTCTTAAAATGTGTCACTCAAAGCTGCTAGAGAGACGCGAAACTTTTTTAAAACTGAGCGAAGTTGTTGAACTGCTCCTTGTAGCAAAAATGAAATACAACCCCTAATTTTAAAAAATAATTACGGATTATAAAATGCTCTTTTTTATTCCATGACTTACTTTTTTACTCTTAATATTTCTAATTACTTCTTGCTATTGAGTATATTCAATATTTCTACTCCACCTTTTCATTTTACAGTGAGATAACGATATCATGAACAAGTAATTTAAAATCAGTTCAGGAACGTTTATTCAGAAAACGTGAGCCTTCTTTTTGTATTTAGTAAAATATAATTAATAAACGCACAAGTACAAAATAACAATTTCATATCCAACCATTATGATTGAATCAATCGCCGAGTTATCGCTTATTGGCGGAAAACTGTGACATACTTAAGCCAGATACAAGTCTCTACTATAATATTTACTGAATCACTGAAAAGGTATTAGGTACAATTTAAAGTTCAAACTACATTACAATTTACGAGATAGCTAATGTATATTATTATCAGAGCAATTTATGATCTGACCTGTGACAAAATTCAGACTTACCCGTTTTTATCAAAGCTTTTTTATGAGACAACCATTTCAGTGTAGTAACCATGTCCAACCCCACCGTTTTCTAAATAGGTACTAAGTATTTGACTTGGTGTCGATGTGTCCCAAGTTAGTAAAAAGCGTCGTGAATTTTAAATTTAAAATTGTATAAAATTATTGATGAATGTACAGACATAAAAGAAAGCTGCTGAAAAGCTGCAGACATCACCAACAAAATATTGCTTGTACTCGTATATTTCATTTGAGATAAAGTACCAAACACGGGGGACCCTGGAGCAATATTTCACTGCTTAATACAATTAATATATTCACGTAATTAGATAAATTGAATAATGTTCTACAAAATATGGAATGCCTGAACGAAGCGATATTCGATTATCCTCAATTAGATTGAGTAAGATTCCAGTGTTGCCTTCCGGCTTCCTAAGATGAGGCTGGAATACATACTTGTCGTTTAATAATTGAAGGAAATAGATTGCTAGTTTGCTCCGCTATACTATTGCGGAATTTTATTATTACAGCACATTTAATCACTGCAATATTATTTCTTCCATAATTCTGGAGCAAATATTACACTATTTAGTTGAAATTTACGAAGAGACGCGACACTAGTTTTGATCTAGTAGAATTTGAAGTAATTAATTGCATATATGCGTATAACTATTATCTATAGAACCTTAAATGACGAAATTTAATTTAGAAAGAAATTCAGTATATGTATAGGACGGGAGAGTTATGAGCTGAGACGCCATGGGGCGATCGACTTCATATTCTGCTAGCATTTAGCTAACACTTACGTTTTTATCAGGTGAAGTAGGTAATTCATTAGCCAACAATCAGCGTAACAGGTAGAAATTCATAATAACTGAATTAGGACCACACTATAATACCTTTGTATGATTTAAAAACCTTTCATTTCACAATCATCATCATAAGGTTCTCAGTCCGAAGACTGGTTGGACGCGTACCTCCATTCTTTTCTATCCTGAGCTAACCTACGCATTTCCCTAAAAGTAGAACATCCTACATCCCTAACTATTGAGAGCAGTAGTCTAATCTAGGCCTACCCCTACCTCTTTTTATTCCTATCTCTGACTCTAGTATGTCACGAACTATTCCTTCGTGTCTTAGAAGGTGTCCTACCATCCTATCTCTCCTACTCTTTATTGTTTTCCATACCTTTCGCTTTTCCCCAACTCTTTCTAATACTTATCTAACCTTATCTATCCACGGTATCTTCATCATGCGTCTGTAGCACCACATTTCAAACGCTTCTACTCTTTTTCTATCCGCTTCTCCTATTGTCCAAGTTTCGCACCCGTATAATGCCGTACTCCATACATACGACGTTAAGAGTCTCTTCCTAGTCTCTATATTAACCGTTCTCGAGCATAACAGTTGTTTCTTTTTGTTAAACGCAACTCGGCCCTGCGCCATTCTTTGTTTTATATCTTTAGTGCTCCTACCGTCTTGAGTTATTTTACTTCCTAAGTAGCAGAAATCCGCGACCTCCTCTATCTTCTCATTTCCAATTTGTATTTCCATTTTAGTTCTATTTTCACATCCCCTACATACCAAAATTTTAGTTTTCTTTTTATTGATTTTCATGCCGAAGCCCTGTGTCAAAACTGCTTCCATTTCATTCAAAGCCGCTCCTAATTCTTCTTTGCTAGATGCTAACACTGCTATATCATCCGCAAATCTGAGCATGTTAATAGTTTGGCCCTGTACATTGATCCCTGAGGCTGTTCTTTCCTTAACAATATTAATCGCATCTTCGATATATAAGTTGAAAACTAGAGGTGACAATGCACATCCCTGTCTCACTCCCTTCCGGATATCTACTTCCCTTTGTTCCTGCTCACATTCTATAACTGCCTTTTGCTCTTTGTAGAGATTATGTATTATTCTTCTGTCCCTGTATTTCATCCCTACCTTTCTCAGCACTTCGAACATCTTCCCCCATTTTACGTTGTCGAAGGCTTTTTCTAAATCTACAAATCCTATATAGACGCTCTTTCTCTTTTCTATCGTTTTTTCTATAATTACTCGTAAAGCTAGAATGGCCTCGCGCGTTCCTCTATTTCGTCTAAATCCGAACTGATCTTCTCCTAATATTTCTTCCGCCTTTTTCTCCATCCTTCTTTGCACAATTCTAGTTAAAATTTTTGACGCATGGGAAGTTAAACTGATAGTTCTAAAATTTTCGCATCTATCCGCGCCTTTTCTTTTTGGCAAAGCTACTATGATGTTCCGTTTGTAATCTTCTGGAATCTCGCCTGTCAGGTATATGCGACTAACTAGTTTAAATAAACGATCTATTACCTCTTGACCTGCGCACTTTAAGATTTCTGCCTGCAAGCCATCTATACCTGGTGCTTTATTATTCCTTAAACTTTTTAGTGCTATCTCAAACTCTTCTCTCATTTCACAAATGAAATAATTAATTATAAGTCGCCTCCTTTGATTATTGATCAAAATAAGTCCAAAAACTCACTACCAGTACCAGCGAAGGATACATTGATAGAACTTACCGATGTGCCTATAATAAGTTTAGCGTAAAATTGAAATCTCGGTTATGAATGGGGTTGCATGCGATACTTTTAATTAATTAGAAACCGCAATATTAATCTGGTCTATAATTTCATTAAAGCATGTTTCGTACTCGTCCACTACGTTAAATTAATGGGTTTTTGTTTGCTGCATAACTTTTGTATTTATAACTTTGATGTCACTCTGTTTTCGCTTTACATTATTAAAGAGACAAAGCGTTGCGACTTCGCAGATTGTATGCGTTTTTGAACACTGACTTTGTCTTGGCTATACTACCGTGTGACAAACTTCCATGTGTACATGGGGAAATAACATGGGCAATTACATTTTTGGGGATTCCTGCTCCCCATGTGTTTACAGTGGTGGTAAAGGTAGCAATCGAAAGATTATTTTTTTCTGCGTATGCGGATATCAAAAACTACAACTTTCCAATTTATTAAACCATTAAAAGCAAAAATTACATTAATAATTTTCCAACTAAAACACAGAAATTTATCAGATTATCCGTGACAACTTAATTTATTCTAATCAAGGACGTCTTTGTTTTTATGGATTTTCTGAACTGTCAACATTTAAAAATGAACAAAAATATTTATTCAGTTCAAGAAAAGGTTTTCATTCTGAAAATATTTTACGGCGGCAATCGTTTGCGCGTAGTCCGTGCCTTCTGTAAAATTCAATAACGGTCCTATTCCTTCGGTATAACAACAAATAATTTAGTACCTAAGAAATTTGAAGGCTGGGAATCTTTCATCGAAAGAAGTTAATTTTTAGTAATACATAAACTTGTTTTTTTATATATAGATAATTCTCATTCACATTATTATTGTCATTACCTATAGTTGACAATTAATTGATTACTGGTGTGGATGTTTCGTTGGTGAATGCTGGTCCATAGTTTAGGGTAAATTGTAGGTGTCGTCTAACCTATTAAAAAGTTTTTGGGAAAATGTTAAAGCAGTAAAATGAAATAATAAAAATTAAATTACTTTAATTTTACTGCAATTATGAAAAATTTAACAAGCGGCAACATTTGTTTATTTTGCTCTAATGAATTTTGTAATCTGGCAATTTAATACTTATTTATTTCATATCTAGGTAAGGACAAAAACTTATTAATATACAATGAAATTAAAGTAACATAAAAAAAGAAAAATAACTATAACAAATATTCAAATAAACCCCCATTCTGTATCAGACAGTATTCCAGCCTCTTATAGAAAGAATTTCTCACATTCGCAAGTTGCCGATCGTTTATTAAGTTGCATTCCGCAAAAATAGTATTCCTTAAAAAATCAATATTTGGGTGACGAGTTTTATAAATCTTATTTTTTAAATGACCCCACAAGAAAAAGTCACACGGTGCCAAATCGGGAGATCTAGCTGGCCAGTTTATAGCACCACCTCGACCAATCCAGCTCTCTGGAAATATTTCATTTAATAATTCCCTCACTTGTGCTCCAAAATGTGCTGGGCATCCGTCATGCTGAAACCAGACCTCCCGATTCGCATGTGCAACTTCTTCTAATGCAGGGCCAATATGGTTAATTAAAAGATCTAAATAAGCTTCTGAATTTAAATTTCCCTGTATTTCAAATGGTCCTATAATGCGATTATTAAAAATGCCTGCCCAAATATTGATTTTTTGAGGGTATTGCGTTGTAATGGCTAGATTTATTCTGGGATTTTCCTGGGCCCAATGCCTAACGTTTTGTGAATTTGGCTCTTGATTTAAAGTGAAGGTACACTCATCGGTAAAACAAACTGATGAGAGGAAGCTGCGATCCCGATTAGCCCGTTCTTGCATTTCTTCACAGAAAGTTTGCCTTGATTCTTCGCCAAAAGGAAGTAACTCTTGGTGACATTGGAATTTAAAAGGATGATATTTGTTTTTTTTTAATATGTTACGGACAGTTTCTCTTGAAACATTACATTCTAGGGCAACAGACCTTAAACTAGATGTTGGACTAGCAGTTATCAGGCCTATTACCATTTCATCTACCTCAACATTTAGATTTCTTGGAACGACTAAAAAAATAAATGATAAGATTAATTTTAGTTTTGTTTCATTCCACGTTATCACTTGTTAAATTTCTCATAATCCCAGTAAAATTTAAGTTAGCGAACAATAAGAAATTAGCAACTAGGTAATAATAATAAGCGAATCAGAATTATCTAAATAAAAACCAAGTAAATTTATTAGTAAAAATTACCTTCTTTCAATGAAAGATTTCCAGTATCTTCAAATATCTTAACTAAATTTTTTATTGTTGTTACCGAAGGAATAGGACTGTTATTGAATTTTACAGAAAATAAATCACGGACTACCCACAGACTATTGCCGCAGTAAAATGTTTTCACAATGAAAACCTTTTCTTCAACAGAAAATATTTTTGTTCATTTTGAAACCCAAATTTTAAATTGTCGATAAATAACGTTGACAGTTCAGACGAATTCGAAATTAGAATCAAGGGAGTCTGATTAGAATTAGATAAATTGTCATAGGTAATCTGATGAATATCTGTGTTTTAATTTGAAAATTATTAGTGTAATTTTTGCTTTTAATGCTTTAATAAATTGGAAAATTGCAGAGTTTTTGATATCCTCATACGCAGAAAAAAATAGTCTTTTGATTGCTACCTTTACCACCATTGTAACTACACATGGGGAGCAGGAATCCCCAAAAATGTAATTGCCCATGTTATTTCCCCATGTACACATGGAAGTTTGTCACACGGTATACAGAGTTCATTGGGGTATAGGTTTATTATTTCTGTGAGTACATGTTTTGTTTGGTTTCTTTTCTCTGCCGCAGGTAATCCAGCGCATTCTCATCTTCTCAAGTAAAGAAAAGTAATGTATGTAAAATTTAATATTTCATTCAAAATTTTAACCGTTTACCACATTTTTGTGCCACACAACCATATTTAGCATCAGTTTAAAAATAAACTTAGAAATAAATTTAGTAAGGACGCAGTTTTAAATCCGATGTTAGACAAAACTCTAAAATTTTATCGCTGCAAAATTATGTAGCTTGGTCACTGGTTGAAAACCCTCTGTAACAATTTAATAGCGTATTATATCCACTAGAATTACAATACGTTCAGACGCAGAGAACTTTGATTATTTTAAAATTCGATGAGTGGAATAGTCTAAATTAATAATGTTACACTCGAATAAATATTTTCAATCGTATATTGTTACTTTCTGTGTTCTGTAATAACTTTGATGCCCTAAACCCAAAACCACATCCTGCGTGCGTCCATGATGACGACAGTTTCAGCTAGAGTATCTTTCTGTTCCAAGTGTCGTATAAACATGATGTTTGGAAATCTCGGACAATCTTCGCCCAATGGCCTCAATTTATCCCTTACTGAAAGTTGCGCGCTATCTCTCTTCAGATCACGGTGTTTTTCAGGCCGCCTCTCTTTAATTTGCGGCAGTGACAAGGACCCTTGTTAGTATTGAACAGCAAAACAACGAGGCCTTAATTAGCTTGTCATCCTGCGGTCGGGAATGTTTTCACAAAACGACATGATTGACAGCCTGCTAGAGCGTGGCGCCCGGCCTAGTGCATGTTCCCGTATCTCACTGGAACGATATTGGTTTTCATTAACACCTGAATTATTCATTTGTTTTCCAGAAATTATCTCATACATGTAATCACTTTCTGAATAATGATTTATATTTTCAACAAGTATCAGAGCCAGTATGAATTGCTTTTT
Organism: Xestobium rufovillosum; assembly: GCA_963966045.1. Lineage (NCBI taxonomy): Eukaryota > Metazoa > Arthropoda > Insecta > Coleoptera > Ptinidae > Xestobium > Xestobium rufovillosum. The sequence continues at coordinate 38,557,759 of OZ014493.1, forward strand.
TGACTTGTCACTTTTATCTACCCGTTTCTGAATCAGTAAGCATTCCTCATCGCGACAGACTTGAAATGTGAGCAAATATGCCACTGCCGAAAATTGAATCTCTATTTTATCCATGGGAATCGCGAAATTTATTTTTCTTTCCACGGCTACTACGCTGCAATGCGAAGGCGTATACTTCAATTTTTGAACTTCGCTTTTTACGGAAACCGCGTTGTTAATTAACTGGTTACATAGCTTTCATCCATTAACAAAAGGAACATCTTCAGGGCTGCATCAGTACTCACGTGGCTGAGCACGAACGATGCATCAGGTTGCTCGTTTCAGATGGTTCATCAAAAATAAACGGGCATAGCAAGGAAAACTACATAGGGGCCCCCCTCACACGAAAAAAGTGAAACAGGCTCCGACCGGGATACGAACCCAGAACTTTCGCTTTTCGAGCGACTGCTCTAATACGCACCCCGCCACATCAGTCGCGAGAGAAACGCCTTGTATAATAGGTAGCGAAGGAATATGGAAATAACAATTATTATGAGTCTCATAATTAACCAGCAACAACCTCATTTTAGATCTATTGCAGTAGTCACACTTATTTAAGTGCTTCGTAAATACAATGACCCAATGTTAGTCAACCAAACTGTGTAAAGGGTGGATGAGAATTCGAGGCCCAAGGAAAATATAATAATATTAGATTTTAAATCGACTGCAGAGTTGTAAATGTAAATTAATGAGTAATAAAAACTACTAGAAGAAACTAAAAAGGTATATATGTAGATGGCCTACCTAACAGAAAGTAAATCGAATAAAGCATTCCACTTCATTCATAAGTTGAAGAGAAATTCAGAGTTGCTCTGATTCAAACGACTTTATCAAAATGTTGATTTTAATATCACAAAACTATTCATAGCAATAGCATATTCCATAACAATTATGAAAAGTGCCATATTTAGCACGAATGTGAAAAGTGAAATCACACAAAATCTCCCAGGAGTGTGTTAAAGACACTTTCCATCGAACTAAGTACTAACTAAATTCGAATAATTCCGACTGGCTCCTGAAAGACAAGTTTTAATTTTTTAGTTTTATTTGATAAATTTAATTTAGGGAAGTTTTTTGGGTCGCCTCAACAACTTCTGGTGGAGTGCACTCGATGTAAGAACCGCTGTTGTCTTCTATTGCCATATTGCACGCTAGCACCAAGTGTTTTTAGAACACAAGTGAATTTGTGAATTTAAAACGCGGTTTCTGGCTCGGAGCCAGAATCCACAATAGTTTCTGCCGAAAGTCATTGAACTTGAGGTCATTGAACTGGTCCAGAACCGGCATATACTTTTACGAGCTCATTTCAAGGCCATTCAACTCCTGGTTTCAAATTATACACAGGTCATTGAACTTGAGGTTATTGAACTTGGTCCAGCGATCAAACTAGATATAATTTCAATTCATAGATATTTAGTATTTGTGTTTTACCTACGGAGCCGCAATGGAAAATTATTGTTGTATTTTCTACCATGGCAGACGTTATTAACCTTAATGTATGAAACACGAGGAACAAGAATATGGTTATAAGAAACTTTAAACTTTAAAGTTAACAATAAAATTAAAAGTTGCTACTGATATATTTTCTACCGACAGATTTATACTTTACTGATCAGTTGCATCGTGATGAATGTCAAAATATCACTGTTAGATACATTACTAGTCGCCAGTGGGTTCCAGAGGACCCCAAACTTGACTTAAGCAGGAGCGTCGCGCAACATATTTTCTACCAAAAGATTTTTCTTTTACCGACCCCTTGTATCATGAGGAATGCCAAAATATCACTGCCAGGCGAATTAGATAGTCGCGAGTGGGTGCCAGACGACCTCAAACTTGTCTGAAGAGAGCCATCTGTAGTGCGACTCAGAAGCAACTTTCTTGTAGCAACATTCTTATTTCTCGTGTTTCATACATTAAAATTAATAAAGTCTGGCATGGAATAAAATACAGCAATAACTATTTGGTGTATTACCATTGAACCATTTTTAATTTCATCGATGTGGTAAGTATTTGGCTCGCAAGGCCACCATGGAAAGTAAATTTCACTTGACATCCTAGAAAGGTCGTTCCTGCCTAACAACAAAGGAATTTTGCCAAAAATTGATGTTTTCACTTTAATTTTTCAACATTATCAAATACATTCATTAGGAAATAATTATTCTAGCAATAGGCTTTTGTTTTGTACGCATTATGTGGAAATAAATACATGTATCACAGACAAATACGATATACTAGCGTTAATTTACCGGTTAAAAAATCTTACCGTACCGAACAATTAGTTCACCAACCCCATAAATTACGTGAGGTCGCCTGGAACACTAATGAGCATAAACATAGCATTTGCATGTAATTCCGTCGACAGTCGCAGATAGTGATTGACTTGCAATGATTTAGTGGAACCGTATATCACAAGGTTCCACGCAGTGTGCGACAGAATTAGGTGTTCTAGGGTAACCGCCGCCGGGGGCTGCATGTTTATACATACATCAGTAGCAATTATTGTGACAGTCCGGTACGTTAGTAATGAGAACAAATGTTTAGCTCCCGAATTCGTGACTTGAAACCGACATCTACGCTACTCTTTTACCCCACCGTATCACGCACGCTACGAATTGAATTGTATTTTAGGTTAAAACATCTATTTGAACATTAAAATTTACAGTTCCGTGGGGCATGTTTGTGATTTGCTGTACTATACAGAGTGGTGATAAAGTTCGCACAAAATTCATAATTTTCAGTTTCAGTTTCAATAGGCAGGTTCGGAAATTTTCAAATTTCATTAAAATTGATAGAGTTTATTATACTGAAGGCAGTTATGTTGTTAATTTTTGTTAAAAAAAAATTCCTTCGCATGTGAAGCCGTTGCAAAGTTTTCCGTTGGTGCGAGGCTAGAAATCGTACCTTGCAGCGAGTAGGCCGCGTGACGTCAGAACTTAGTATAACGCACAAGTCCCAGCTTCAGCGCGCAGCAGTCCCATAAGTATTATGCATATGCATGTGTAGTTAAATTGTTAAATATTATTAACTGGTTCTAACTGGTGTTTTCTGCTTTGTACCCAGACTAATACATCGTACAGCACACCAATAAAACGGAAAAAGTGGTTCGTTGGAGCCAGAAGGAAAATAGGTCAGCATTATCGATATTTTGGCGAGTTAGTTTATCATTGCAAATGTTTATAAAATTATCGGCTGCCCCATTGCAGCCACTCTAAATAAAATCGAACATAATGTAATTTATCGACAGTTTTCTGGGACCCCCTGGTACTTGGTAACGTGTTACGGTTAGCATAATTTGAAACAGGATGCTAGGAGAATGACGAAGCCAAATACTGAATCGCCGTAGCGTTCCCTCCCTGAACTAAAAAAGGAAATTTTATTAACTATTTTACAATAATAATTAAATAGTACGTCATCATAAAGTTCTCTTTTGAAGACTGGTAGGACGCGTACCTCCATCCTTTCCCTGAGCTAGCCTACGCAGTTCCGTAAAAGTAGAACATTCTACATCCCCAACTATTTGAGAGCAGTAGTCTAATCTACTCCAACCTCTACCTCTTTATTCCTATCTCTGACTCTAGTATGTCGCGAACTATTCCTTTGTGTCTCAGAAGGTGTCCTACCATCCTACGATCTTATCCCCTATTCTTTATTGCCTTCCATACTTTTCTCTTTTCCCCAACTCTTTCTAATTCCTCCTTATTGCCATCTTGTCTATCCACGGTATCTTCAACACCCGTCTGTAGCGTCACATTTCAAAGGCTTCTACTCTTTTTCAATCCGCTTCTCCCATTGTCCAAGTTTCTACATTAACCGTTCCAGAATATAACAGTTGTTTCTTTTTGTTAAACAAGTACCTAGTACCTACGTAGCGTAGTTTTTTTATTCGCGTGAGTTGTATTTGTTTCCGTTTTTTAAAAAAAATCCCAATCCGTTATAAAACTGTTAACTTTATAACTTGTCAATCACTTAGGTATACATACCTACATAAATGAGTAGATATGTATTGTATTGTATTAGAGAATATAGGTAGGTACCTATTTTACAAACAGAAGTAAGCAGGTATCTACAATCTACATACCTACTTATACTGAATTATAAAAGGCATGTACAGTTAATAAATTGTTGACTTTGTTTTACTTATACCGGTCTGCCTTTACACTACTGTTTTGAGGTTGAATGAAATTTTGGGGTTAGATGCAAGAATCACACACCATTTCCACATTTACCGGGACATTTACCTACCTACTACATAAATATGGCAAATTATGTGAATCAGACTTTTGATACCCTTGTTACATCATTATATCGATTATGTTGTCTTTGTTTTATGTTTCCTTGACACCTTACTTTAAAAATTCACACTCGAAATAGTCCCAATAAGTATGCTATGAGATAGGTACCGCTTCACGGGCACTTCAAGAGAAGTGGGAGGAGCGCCTTACGAATCTCTGACGTCAAACCAATAACAAAGCGAACTAGCATGTGGGCGTGATAAGCTAATTTCTTTCGCTTATTGTGCAGCAAAAAAATTTTGTAGAAAAGAAATTTCGCCGTAAATCAATTACAATAACAATTTTCTGTCATTTTCATGCCAAAAATAGATATCTTATTTGAACTGGTCAACGGAATTAGGGTTTTTTTGAAAATTCCGAAACACGCCAATTTTAGTTTTTTAAAAGACACTTCCCGACGCAAAAAAATAATTTTTATCGACTACACTTTTTACGCTATTCCGTAAAACCGGTAAAAAAACATTTTTTTGGTCTAAACTGCTGTAAAACGAGGAAAAATTATTAAGCTCTGGGGCTTCGTCAGAAAAAGAAACGATCAACTGTTTTAATCTGCATTAACTTTGACACAAGTTTAAATTAGATAGAATTAGAAAGGATGGAAAATTTTTATGATGGTTGGAATCATAAAAGGAGGGAAGTTAGTTTGTTATTTAACCAGTTGCATCCCCATGGATTCCCTATTGCAAGATCATCAATGAGCAGATTAGTCGTTGCAAAATACGCTAGACTGAAAGCGTAAAAAATTTACCACGAGAAGGAAGAAGCGAGAATGCCAAATTAAAGGTATTGCACTTGATACACGAACTCAACAAAGATGATTCAGACCATCGTTTACAAAAATTGTGTAAAGAACTAATGGTACTCTGCCAAGAAAATCCAAACTGTTTAAATACAATAAATTGTATTTTCTGATGAGGCCACTTTCAGCTTGAATGGCACAGTAAATCGGCATAACTGCAGATATTGGTTGCAAGTAAACCCATATTGGACTCAATAATTTCATAGTCAGAGGCAAGGAAAAGTAAATGTTTGGGCTGGTATGATCGAGCGTCGTCTCCTGGGCCATATTTTTTTAAAATTTGGATTTTCTGCGATTTGAGTTAGTTCCATCTCTTGTAATTATTCATCCTAACAATGAAGATGGAAATGTGCCCTACCAAGACATCCGATTCTCTATTTTAGAGCAGAAGTAGGTACAGAACTTTATTAACGATGTATTCCCTAAAAGCTGGATAGGACGACGAGGACCAATGTAATGGCCAGCACGATCACCAGATTTAACACTGCTAGAGTTGCGTTAGACAAGAGGCGGCCAATGCCAAATTGGTTTTTGGGAGACAGTTTGAATATTCTCGTATGTAGCGTAAGGTTTTATTGCTTTATTGTTCTGTTAGTTGTTTTATTATTCTACTGTTTTATTTCCGTTAAAAATAAAATTGGTGTTTTTCGAACTTTGTGTGCATATTTCTCCAAAAAATTGTTATGCGAGGTACTGACGTTTGTTGTTAAGTTTCTGATTTTGGAATTGACCTATCCACATCCGAAGAAAAAAAAATTCAATTTTTACGTTGGAAGTGTTTTGGGATTTTCGGAAAAAACACTAAATAACAAAATTAAGAATTTTGTGCGGAACTTTATCATAGGCATATCCTGTCTTGTTAGTAGCATTTAAGCGGCATTTAAGTCATCACAAATTATATATGTATTTAACAATGTCGGTTATACATATTATGCTTCCTGTCCAATAATAGCGCATCTGCAGTCAGTATTTTGTTCTAGTGCACTATTAGGGCACGGGCACGGGGTGAACTAGCGAGAGGAGGGAAATGAGCAGGGTGATTTTTTCATTGAGTTTAAACAGTTTTCACTTTTAATGAATATTTACGTTTGGATCAGTAACGCAATACATGGTTGCTAGTAACCCTTTGCTGTAACACTCACTCGCGTTTCAATAATCTAAGGAGCGATTAAATAAAGCATGTTTTATAAAAAACCGTGATTTTTAAATGGAAGGTTAATAGTGACATTTATGAAAGTAAAATCAGCCAGTGAAAATATAACTAGTGCGATTCGATAAAAGCAGAGCATGACCTATGATAGAGTGTTATAAACCTACAACACATTTTTTGTCTTGCCGTCTATTTATAGGAAACTTCAACGTTTGCAGCGTTCATACCGGTGTGTAGTAGGTACTTTTGTTTTCAAACAAAACATTCAGTTGTTTTTACTCTCGCAAGGTTCGTGCGTCTTGGACAAAACTCGAAGTAAAAAAATGGATGTAGGAAGTTCTCACATTGTTACCAGAAAAGAGATATTCATGAATGTCAATAGCAAAATGTTAAAGAGTAAAGGGGAAACGAGTTAGAACCCCTAAATCTGTTTAAGCTGTAGAGGTATACTCAGGAAGGGCAAAAGTTAACAACGGTGCCGGTGACTTTTTCTATATAACGTAATTTTATAGAGATCAGTGGGTGTTTTATGAAATTCTTAAATAACAAAAATTATTGAACAATACTCTATCACCCATCGATGTACAACCGCATCATGCCGTAAGTGATTCATGTTTTAGAGTTACTAATAAACAAGCGCTCTGCTGTTAATATTTTCAATGATGCTATACAGCGTATTTCCTCCATCACTCAACAAGAGTTGTAGATATCGAAAAATGGTTCAAATGAAAGTTGCGTCCAATCAACTTCCTCACATTATAAAATTATTATACAGGATGCCCAAATTCTTCTGCACTGCACCTGACTTTGTTTTCTTCAATGGAACACCCTGTATTTGATGGAATTTTGGAATTGTTTGTTGAATTTAAGGGGCACTTTGTTAACCATAAATTGGGTATAAATCTTACGGTTTAGACGTTATTAGACGTTAAAAAATGGTGATTTTTCAAATTTCATCAATTATAGGTTGGAAACTGTACGAGATAAAGAAAAATGACTTACATGTCCCTATCCCAGTTTTTAATTCTCTATCTAATGGGTCTGGAAAATACTGCCTCCTGATAGGTCAAAAAGTGACAAAAAGTTGCCAATCAGGAAGCAGTATTTTCCAAACCCATTAGATAGAGAATTAAAAACTAGGATAGGGACATGTAAGTCATTTTTCTTTATCTCGTACCGATTCCAAGTTATAACTTATGATATTTGAAAAATGTCGATTTTTAACCTCAAATAACGGCGAAACCGTAAGACTTAAAGCCAATGTATAGTTAACGAAGTAGCCCTTAAATTCAATAAACAATTTCAAAATGCAACCAGATACATTCATTAAATAAAACAAAGTTAGGTGCTGTGCAGAAGAAATGGGACATTCTGTATAGTCGAAAATAATTTTATAATGTGAGGAAGTTGATTGGATACAACTTTCATTTGAAGCATTTTTCGATATCTGCAACTCCTGTTGCCCAATACGAAATTGTACATATTAATTCGGCTCTAACTTCTCAGACGCGTGCCCCCATAAAATTACTGAAACGCAGACTGAAACTTATCTGTAACAGTGCAGTTAAACGCAGCTTGGTAAAATTAAATACAATTTACACAAGAAGTTGTGGGTACAACTGCATCCACTTCCGAGTAATAAATAAGAAGATATGTAACAAAATCAAACTATTAAGCATGCCGGGTCATAAAGAACGCTTAAACTTAAATATCGCACATGAATTTGCGTTCCATGCAAATTTCTGCAATGAACTGCTGGAAGTTCTGGCGAATCCGCCACGAATGCCAACGAATGGGAAATGAAACGGCCAAATTTATTGAATTAGCTTCATGCATGCTAGCGTTCCTATTCATTCTAAGACTGTCTTCGGAAAGATGCACTTTTAGTTAACCAAAATAAATAATAATGATTCTCCCTCGCTTAATTTGTTTTGTCACAGATTTTAACTTCTCCATTCAAATTTCACACAGTAACAATTTTATTTATATTACTTATATAAATAATATCAAATAATTAACAAATACATTTATCGAAACAAAAACACTGCACTTCTAAGCCGAAGAGAAACAGAACTTTATAACACTTTTTTTCCTTCCTCGATCTACTATTTGTGTATCTTTACTTATTATAATTTACGCTCTATTTTGTTGTTAGATTTGGTTCCTTTTCTCTGTTGATCTCCCTGTGTGTCCCAATTTGTCGGTTGTCACGTTTGAATAATTTGGTAGGTATATATCTGTTGCATTTATTTTCAGGATTCGTTACAGGTTTCTGTATTCCTGATTTGTAGTTCTGTTGTTTGCAGTTGTCTTCAATTCTAAAACATATTATTTTAGATCGTTTATATACATGTATATCTTATTTCTATCGTAGCCTTTATTTCCACTTTTGCAGTTGCATTGCACTTGGCTGGATTGTTTATCTGTCTTCGATTCATGCTATTCATGCTGGATATTTTGATTTGTCTGCTATTTCATATCTTAAATTTGGTTGCCTAAAATAGTTGCATCCCTTGGTACTCATATTGTATTAGCTTTATTTACTTACGTTCTGTGTCCTCTATCACATGTCTTAGTCAGGTGAAATTGTCATCAACTTAAATGCTTCCGTGTAAGATGCTTCCATATGTACACGGAGGAAAATGAACCTACTTTATTAGTTGATAGATTAAATGCAGACTTGGGTAACATCACGGACTGGTTGGAACAAAATAAGCTTAAATTAAATGTTAATAAAACGAAAAGCATGATAATTACAAATCGGAAAAATGTGACTAATTTTAAAAACAATAATTTTCGGTTTAAAGTTAGAGGTGTCGAATTGGAAATTCTTACAGAAGTCAAGTACTTGGGTGTCATTATTGATAACGGATTGAAATTTAAGGAACATGTCGGTTACATCTGCAAAAAAGTTGCAAAAAAGATCGGAGTTTTGAGACGAGTCAATTGGTTTCTGTCTGTAAATGCTAGAAAGCTAGTTTTTAATTCTATTATATTGCCTCATTTTACTTATTGCAGCACTATATTATATATGGCTAATAAAGGTGACTTAGAAAGACTGCAAATTCTGCAAAATAGAGCTATGAGGGCTATACTCAAGTGTAACATGTATACGCCAGTTTGTGAAATGTTGAAAACTTTAAGTTGGTTAAGTGTAGATTTGTTTTTGTTGTATAACGTGCTTGTTCTTGTTCACAGGATCTCTACTGATTTAGTACCTAATTATTTGAGTGGTATTCTAACTAAGTTTGAGGATGTACATAAATATGAAACAAGGGGTAGGGAAAACTTTGTGGTCAAAATGGCCAGAAAATCGTCTACTCAGCCTTCCATCTTTTATAGGGGGGCGGTTGAATATAATAAGTTGAACATGGAATTAAGGAATTTAAATTTAACTTCTTTTAGAAGGCATCTCAAGTTGTTCTTGTTGAATTCTTAGGTAGGTGTGTGTTATTATGTATTATAAGTTGTGAAACTATACCTATGGTAATATTTTTTATTTTTTATTGTCTGTGTCACGGTCTTAAATGAGATGAACGATCCGGACAAAATAATAATTACAGCGGGCTGCTGGTCCTCGGCTTTGCTCGAGTGGAGAAGGCTGGGTTCGTTTTTCCAAACCAAATTAGACGAATACTTACGAAAAAAATAAAGGGGCGCCACCAATTTTTGTAGCCAGACCAAGGTGGTAGTAATAATGAATTCGCGACAAAATTGGAAACACAAATACACCAAGCAATAGTATTGCAATAATCAATGTCTAATGTCCACAAGTGTAGTGAGGAAAAAGAAAATAATAAACGATGGTTTGCGCAAGCGGTAACAAAGTACGATTTATTCGAAAACGGGTAAATCTCTAAATTCAAATATCTAATAATTCTCAAACTACAAAACTTCCTCAATTCTTTAGAACAGCAACGCGATAATATTAATATAATAATATGAATTAATCAATAATATTAATAATATTAATACGTCAAATACAAATGTAAGAAATTCTCTTACAAAAGGAGAAATGTTAATTTATTTCAAATATGCAATTTCTTTTCCTCGACAAAATATTTAATCACCCAAACATAGCGCTATGCCCCAGTGTCACAAAATCATACAACAAAAGATTTTCTGACTTAGAATTATATATGTAAGATAATTTGAATTGACTGTTAAGAATTAATTAATTGAACAAATGGTGAAAATGAATCACTTCTAAAAGTACAAATGAAAGCAGTGAAATCAATCTTAATATTCGTGAAGCAACGTTTTCTTTTAATGGATAGTATCAAATACAATTTTTAACAGAATCTTTTTATTAGGTGTGCAAAGAAAAAGAATGTAAACAACACGAAAATAAGTATTGCTACTTCCAACTGATGGTAGCGCTAAAATAATTCAAGTACTGGAGTAAGAAAACGAAGTGTTTTATTATAGTTAATTATTTAAAAAAATACTCAATTGCTTATCTGCTGATCTAATGAATTGGATCCTGCCGGACGATACAGCAATTCCAGATTCTTCTCTACAATTTATTATTCCGCGTACGATTCAAACTAACAAACGGCTGCCGCAAATAATTCCAAATGAACAATACCAACTCGTACCGCCAGATCTAGATAGTTCGGTACTTATAAGTGTCCAACCTAGTTAGTCGCATCAAGTTCCCTCACAAGAGGGAAACTGCGTGGTAACGTTAACAAAAGTATGAGATACTTTTCGAGTTTTTTTTTTAATCCCAAAAATTTGGCGTAATTTTGAAGACAAAACAAATTCAACGACAACTTCAAAATTCAATTAATCGATATGAGGATAATCCCTTACGGTTTTAATTTCCATCAACAAGGAAAACTATAAACCTCAAACGACGCTCGAAGAGTGCCTTCCGCGTGAAATCTTTTTAAAAATCCAACCGGTCGAGAATAGAAGAAAGCAGACAAAAACTGAGAGTCTATCGGCAAAAAGGGCAAAAGAACAGCTGGAATACTATGCGGATGAACAAATAATGCGACTACATTTTAACAAAACTCGAATAAACTGTCGAAACTTCTATTAACTTTTCTAAATAAATTTATAACGTAACACTCTCCCTCCACTTAGAGAGAGGTAAATTTCCTCAACAAAATTTACCGACTTGCGCTATTTTTAACAACCTATGGTAAGTATTAATAATGAACATGAAGAAATACAAAAAAATACTAAATAACCTAAACTATTGGCAGTTCAGACTCTTCCTCGAATGGCTTCAAGTCTTGGACATGCCATATACCCTTAAGGTTCCCATTCATGTCCTGCAACTCGTAACTCCAATAACCCATTTTTCGGCGAATACGAAACGGCCCAACATACTTAGGAGCCAACTTAGCATTGATGAAATCAACAGCGCTAGAATGAATTTTATTCTTTCGCCACACAAGATCTCCAATTTCGTATCTAACAGGTCGTCTACGTAGGTCGTATCTACGTTTACTTCGGCTGTGAGCTTCAGCTAATTTTGTCTGAATTTCTCTAAACATTTTCATGAAACCTTGGACACGTTCATCGATTGTCGGCGGTTTACTTTCCTCCGTTTCCAGATGCTGATAGTCCGATCCAGCATGAACATATTCTCTACCAAAATTTACAAAGAATGGTGAATATCCAATCGTTTCCTGTTTAGCTGCCCTTATAGCACAACCTGCAGCAGCTAGGTGAAGATCCCATTTCCGTTGATCAGTTTTGATATAACAAGAGAGTACAGTTTTGACGGTCTGATTAGTTCTCTCTGTCGGATCTGCACGCGGATTATACAAGGCCGTATACATTAATTTCACATTATACTTTTCACAAATTTGTCGAAAAACGGTACTATTCATTTGTTTGCCATTGTCACATATTAGGAATTGAGGTACACCATAAACTAAAAATATTTCCTCCTCGATATGACGAGAGAGCGTCTTCGCATTGGCCGAACGCACGGGAACAAGAACAACATACTTACTAAAATAATCAGTAATGACCAAAATATACGAAAATCCTCGTGATGACCTGGGAAGAGGCCCTACGAAGTCCAGAGAAATCATTTGCCACGGTCTAGTGATGTCAGGACGACTACCCATGAGTCCGGCAGGAGCTTTATGTTCTATTTTACACTCTGCACAAGTACTACAAGTTTTGACGTACTTGACAACGTCCGCCTTCATCTTCGGCCACGTATAACGGTGATGTAGTTTCCAGTACACCTTATAAATACCTAGATGTCCAGACTGTGGATCGTCATGATATTTCCGAAGTAATTCGCGCCGGAAATCCTTGGGAACTACGATCTTCCAATAATCTGCCTCGCTAGAAAGTTCAGGAATCTTACATTTCACGTATTTATATAGGAGACCATCAGACACTCTAAACTGGGGGTATCTATCTGGATGCTCCTCAATGCCACGTAGCAACCTTCTGTACCATCGATCCTGACAGTCGACGAACTGGTCTATTAAGGAAAGAGAATCCACCGAAACAGGAACCGAGCGTGATAGGCAATCGGGAACAACATGGTCTTTTCCCTTCCGGTGCACTATGTCATAATCGAATACTTGCAGTCGAACTGCCCATCTTGCAAGACGTCCAGTTGGGTCCTTTAGTCGATTTAACCACAAAAGGGAATGGTGGTCGGTTATCACCGTAAATTTCACTCCATCAAGATAATGTCGAAGTTTCTCCGCCGCCCAAATAAAACTCAACAATTCCCGCTCGGTCGTCGAGTAGTTTCGTTCTGCTTTTCTCAGGGGACGCGAAAGAAAAGCTACCACCTTCTCTCCATCCTCAAATTCTTGTGTCAATACAGCGCCTAAACCATAAGAGGAAGCATCTGTCTGCAGCACAAACTTACGGTCAAAATCGGGGCAATTTAGGATAGGAGCAGAGACGAGAAGCTCTTTAATTTTTTGAAAGGCCTCCTCGCACTCAGAAGTCCATACGAAACGTTTTCTCTTGCAAGTTAAATCAGTTATGGGTTTGATAACTGCTGCAAAGTCAGGTACGAATCGCCTATACCAAGACGACATTCCACAAAATCGACGAACCTCTGAAACAGTAGTCGGTGCCGGGATTCTAAGAATAGCGTCCACTTTATCCGGATCCACTCGAAGACCGCTACCATCAACCACATAGCCCAAATATCGAAGTTGGGGTCGACAAAATTGACTTTTTTCTTTGTTCAAGGTTAAACCGGCGGCTCTCAAGCGGTCGAGAACTTCTTCCACAACGTGCAAGTGGGTATCAAAATCGGGTGAAATTATAATTATGTCGTCCAAGTAGACTAGGACAAATGGCTCAAGATCTGCGCCCAAGACCTTATCAATTAACCGTTGCCAAGTGGCTGGTGCATTGGTGAGCCCAAAAGGCATTCTTTTAAACTGGAAAAGTCCACGGCCAGGGACTGTAAACGCAGTCAATTCACGGGACGACTGTTCAACAGGGATCTGCCAGTAAGCGCTTTTAATATCAAGGCTGGTCAAGTACTTTGCATTACGTAACCGATCAAGAATCGCAGACACATAGGGCAGAGGATAGGCATCCCTACGCGTTACCGAATTTAATTTCCGATAGTCTATACAGAAACGATACCCTCCTTCTTTTTTTGGTACCAGTAAGACAGGGGAAGACCATCCACTGGAAGAAGGTTCTACTATCCCTTGTTCTAGCATACTTTTAAGTTCCTCATCAATTATCCGTTGCTTCTGAGGCGACACCGGGTAATATCTTTGTTTAATTGGATCAGAATCAGTCCGGATGATATGTTCAGTGGCAGTGGTGGATCCAATACCATCAGGCATTGAATCAAATTTACGTCGAATTAAATCATTCAGACGAACCTTCTCATTCGAACTTAGAACAATTTCGCAAATTTCAGGTTGAGTATTAGCGTTAGTAAAGTGCCAAACGTCGTGTTTCAAATCGGGAACTACACCCATAGACACCCAAAAGTCAGTGCCTAGAATCAAACTGTGGGTCAATTCCGGGATGACCAGTACATCTATAACGCAAACTTTGTCCAGTAGTCGAATTGGGGTCCTGACAACACCAATACTCGAACAAGCATGACTATCAGCTACTGTGCAGTTGGTGACATTACTGCTATCTAAGTGTAAACCCAATGACAGAAGTGTATTTAACCCATCGCGACTGACGACCGTACTGGTCGCACCCGAATCAAGTAATCCAAGTATAGGACAACCCAAAACAGATATTTCCAAATATGGTCGCTGATCATTTCTTGCGTGAGAGATGACGTAATTCAATAAGACTTTACGTTCCAAACTGGAAGAATCGGTCGATGACGAAGACTGGTGGGAGTTGACTTTACGACCATTCAGTTCTCCCGGGATACGTTTCCCGAAACACGAGAACATTCAGGACAAGAGCGCACGGTGTAGTTCAATTTTCCACATCGATAGCATTGCTTAACTTTAGGCGCAGGGCAATTTTGAACGATATGTCCCTGCTTATGACAATTCCAACAAGTCACTGGTTTAGACTGCCGAAATTCATTTACTTCAGCTGGGAGGGGCGCCGAAGTATCAGCACGTACCTGCAGTGAAGAAGATGACGATGCGATAAAAGCAAATTGTGGTTCAACATAGCTCTTACGTGTCCGACTTGGCGGTTTATAAGTATCTGCACGATATTTTCCGGTTTCCAAGTCTAGGCATTCCTCTTCTAATTGCTGTATGGTTCGAACATGGGAAAGCTGCATGGTGTAGAATGGGGCTAAATTGCGCGTAATAATTCCTAATTGGATATCTTCTGGTATACTACCGTAACGCTTGAACATAGCTTTCATACTTGCCAGAAAATCAACAATACTTTCAGAATTATCTTGGGTGCGCGACATAATCTCTTCGAAAAGTCGTGGTTTATAATCAGGAGGCTCATAATGATGACACAACAGACTTGCCAAACTTTTCCAATCAGAGAACCTAGACTTATTCGAACGGTACCAGCGAAGCGCTTTGCCCTCAAAAAGATCATAAGCAGACTCAAAAAGCAGTCGCTCTGAAACATTCCGGGCAACGCGTAATTCTTCTACTGATTCCAAAAAATCATGAACTGACATGTCCTTATTATCACCGGAGAATTTGAGATTCCATTTTTCTACTGGTTGCGTACGAGGTCGAAATGAGCGTGAAGTTTCCCGAGTAGGAGGAGCGTTTGAACTATTGAGATCATCAATTTCGCGATCCAACTCGGAATCGGTATCTGATCCAGTATTTGGCTCATTTCTAAATAATGAAGAAATATTCAAACTACTTTCTCGAGGTCTAGTGGATTGTTCAAGTTGATCAAATAACCCCAAAATTCTCCCCATTAACTCCGAACGCGACTTAACTATCCCGGGATCCGAAGTAGGAATTCTATCAGTTCGCTTCAACAAATGTACAAGCCGTGACTGGATGGTTAAAAATATGCTATCAGTTTTAACGCCAGTGAAATTCTTAATCGAAGACTGTAATTCCTCAATTTTTGTAGAAATTGTAGTAATTTCTTCCGCGGGGGTGAAACTGTATTCCGGATAATGCAAAGATTTATCGGTTTTCTCGAATTTGATGAGTGGTCGAAGAGCGGACCTCATTTCAGCAACTGTCGAAGGACATGGTATTCCTCTCAATCCCAACTCATACTGCAGCTCATCTTTCTTCAATCGATGTATGTCCATAGTATAATCCATTACGACTTTAAAGACAATTATCAACAAAAAGGGAACAAACAACAAAAAAAATAATCACGCGAAATGAACAATTGGTCAGTTAAATATATATGCAGCAGAATCGGCACACTACATCTACTAAAATAAGTCAGCACCGATAAGCCATTTTAAAAGTTCCGCAAAAAAAATAAAATAAATAAAGAAATAAACAATGCAAAAAAAATATCCTTCACAAGGGGAAGGGTGGCCTCGACGATGGGCGCCAAAATTTGTCACGGTCTTAAATGAGATGAACGATCCGGACAAAATAATAATTACAGCGGGCTGCTGGTCCTCGGCTTTGCTCGAGTGGAGAAGGCTGGGTTCGTTTTTCCAAACCAAATTAGACGAATACTTACGAAAAAAATAAAGGGGCGCCACCAATTTTTGTAGCCAGACCAAGGTGGTAGTAATAATGAATTCGCGACAAAATTGGAAACACAAATACACCAAGCAATAGTATTGCAATAATCAATGTCTAATGTCCACAAGTGTAGTGAGGAAAAAGAAAATAATAAACGATGGTTTGCGCAAGCGGTAACAAAGTACGATTTATTCGAAAACGGGTAAATCTCTAAATTCAAATATCTAATAATTCTCAAACTACAAAACTTCCTCAATTCTTTAGAACAGCAACGCGATAATATTAATATAATAATATGAATTAATCAATAATATTAATAATATTAATACGTCAAATACAAATGTAAGAAATTCTCTTACAAAAGGAGAAATGTTAATTTATTTCAAATATGCAATTTCTTTTCCTCGACAAAATATTTAATCACCCAAACATAGCGCTATGCCCCAGTGTCACAAAATCATACAACAAAAGATTTTCTGACTTAGAATTATATATGTAAGATAATTTGAATTGACTGTTAAGAATTAATTAATTGAACAAATGGTGAAAATGAATCACTTCTAAAAGTACAAATGAAAGCAGTGAAATCAATCTTAATATTCGTGAAGCAACGTTTTCTTTTAATGGATAGTATCAAATACAATTTTTAACAGAATCTTTTTATTAGGTGTGCAAAGAAAAAGAATGTAAACAACACGAAAATAAGTATTGCTACTTCCAACTGATGGTAGCGCTAAAATAATTCAAGTACTGGAGTAAGAAAACGAAGTGTTTTATTATAGTTAATTATTTAAAAAAATACTCAATTGCTTATCTGCTGATCTAATGAATTGGATCCTGCCGGACGATACAGCAATTCCAGATTCTTCTCTACAATTTATTATTCCGCGTACGATTCAAACTAACAAACGGCTGCCGCAAATAATTCCAAATGAACAATACCAACTCGTACCGCCAGATCTAGATAGTTCGGTACTTATAAGTGTCCAACCTAGTTAGTCGCATCAAGTTCCCTCACAAGAGGGAAACTGCGTGGTAACGTTAACAAAAGTATGAGATACTTTTCGAGTTTTTTTTTTAATCCCAAAAATTTGGCGTAATTTTGAAGACAAAACAAATTCAACGACAACTTCAAAATTCAATTAATCGATATGAGGATAATCCCTTACGGTTTTAATTTCCATCAACAAGGAAAACTATAAACCTCAAACGACGCTCGAAGAGTGCCTTCCGCGTGAAATCTTTTTAAAAATCCAACCGGTCGAGAATAGAAGAAAGCAGACAAAAACTGAGAGTCTATCGGCAAAAAGGGCAAAAGAACAGCTGGAATACTATGCGGATGAACAAATAATGCGACTACATTTTAACAAAACTCGAATAAACTGTCGAAACTTCTATTAACTTTTCTAAATAAATTTATAACGTAACATCTGTTTGTTGATGATTGATTCAGATTGGGTTCTTGTGTTATTTTCTATATTTGTTTGTATAGCTATGAGCTAAAATAAATATCTATCTATCTATCTATATGTTCATTTGTTTATTTCGTGAGGACGTTTGTACCTGGCAGTCTGTCTGTCAATCCTCAGCCGGCAATCTTTGAAGTTCTCTTTCATTGGCGTGCATGTGGGGAATAGTTTATCTTCTTCGTATTCTCTTCTTTATGTCATTATCGCTTCTTTTCCTTTACTTCTACTTTGATGGCTTACCTCCGCCCTTAGTACGGTATGCCTGTCGCATTTGGCTTTATTGTAGGTCTCTTTTCTGTCGTAATGTCTTCTTGCGCATCGCTCCTTCTTGTGACGCGACGTCACTGTCCTATTTTTCTCAAGATCATCTCTTGTAGCGCGGTTCGTTTCTCTTTTGGTTTATGACTGTTATAGTGCATAGTTGGTGATTGACAGAATTTTTCTAATTCTATTATTGCGTGTTTGTGCATCAAGTTTCTTGGATTTAGTCTTTCACCAGCATACAGGAGCGTTCGAATTTTGTGTTTGCTACGTTTATAGTGTATTTAGTTCGAGGATTCCTCCGATTTTTCGGGATTTCAGTGCACGTGGTCAACCCCAAATTTTCTGGAAACCCTCTCAAGGTGAGCCATCCTCCTGTTTTATCTATCTCTGTAGCCTTCTTCATCATTCGTGATTCTATTGTGTGTCTTTTCTTCGAATATTTTAGGGTTTTTCCACCCGGGGTATAACTAACTTAAACCTCCCCTGCTGGCGCGGCTTTCGTCCTGGTAGCTGCCAACCGACGCTATTTTAGAAGCCTGCTGCCTGTACCTGGACTTCTGTGACTCCAGGAAGTGGAAATTTTACCTAAGTTAAACATAAGGTCAGATTTTTCCATATTGTTCCGGTGGCGCCCTGCTATTGGTTCCGTGTCGCTGTAGCGGAGTGCTCAGCTGTTTTGTGTAGCCCGTCGCGGCGTATCCTGACAAACTTTCAGTTTTGTATTTATTTCCTTCTCGTCGTTCGTTCTTCCGGTGTGTGGAGTAGCGATTGAATTATTGATTTACTCTATTAAATTTTGTTTTACATTTTTGTATCTCATTCACTACATTAGTGCCTTTTATATTTAATCATTTAGCTTATTTAATTATTTTTGACTTGGTCTATTCAAATTTCAAATTGATTTTGTAAAATCGTAATCGCCGTGCTAGAGTCGCGTTTTGTTTATTTTCTTGTACGTGTGTACGACTTTCGGGTGAACTTGCGTTAGCGAAGCTTTGTCGCCGTACGTCATTGCGTCGTCCGCGTCTGACTTCATTTCGGGTTTTTGCCCTGCACGCAGCTTTGGATCACGGCATTGCGACCCTACTTTTTCTTGGTCATTGTATAAATTTGCATATTATTTTTGTTGCACTTGCACTTGCAATTTTCATTTTTCAGATATTAACACTTATTTTCATATTAGATTATATTAGTGAATTCGATCATGCTTATATTATACGTTTAATTTTGAGTGTTTTGTTTCTTTTATTGTCTATTATTATAGGTACCTTCACGTATCTTTTCGTGATTTTGGTTTATAAGTGGAGTCGAGGTAATGTGATTTGGGAAAATCACGTGGCGCCCTCGGTTAATATCTTTGTTTGTTGCTTGGCCCACCCCTACTCTCCGTTTAGGCTTAATTAAAATTTTCTGTTTGTTTCACTTTAGAATTAGGATTAAATGAACCAAGATAACTCCAACCACCACATTATTAAAACAGGGAAATCATAAATTAACTGATAATTAGATTACATGAATTTTATCGATTTATTCACAGATATACTTGATATTTACGTTTAATTAATTCATTCCCTGATTCTAGCGATACCATCTCTCAGTGTTAGCTCTTCAAACTAAATAAATTTTTTAATAATCCATGGGATGAAGGGCAGACAAATCTCGTTCCTTTGATCATACTGAAGGCATCAGCATTCTGAAACGCGAAAGCAAATAATTGTGGTAAACCCAGTTAACGTTACTATTAGAATTTCTCTGCTTTTCTCTGCCGATCATGCTAAGGGTTGTATTCCAGCGTAAAATACCGACGAATGTTAGCGGAACTACTTATAAGTACTGCAACAGACATAAATCACTGGATACCTAATTTTATGCAAACTCATTGTACAACTCATTGTACAACTCAAGTACATGACTGTGAATTGCGGGCATGAAAAATTTCTCTAAACAAATTCAATTGAAAGTTGTCAAGCCTAGTGATTTGACAATTGTGAGGTGTTGCTCAGTTCATTTGATACCACATCCATTTAGGGTATCAAGAAATTCTGAATCAGCCCTACAGCGTTCACCAGTAGTGCAGGTTAAAATGGCAGATTTTCTTGCGTGGAAGTATTTTATTCTGCGGTTCATTCGTCCAATTTTCATCTCCCTGTACTTAGATTATTCTGAGCTCGAAGAGGAGCTGGTTGGGAACACCTGTGAACTGTAAACTATGAACACCTAGCTGGTAGGCTAGAACATCTGGTACCTGGCTCTAATTGACTTGGATTGCTCACGACTAGGCCTGACTAGCGCAGACTGCCTGGCGAGTGAATTTTGTGGTAAGACTGCCCTTTGCTTCCCTTTTCTGACCTGTCCTAACCATAAACATACCTTATCCTGACTCGATAAACTTACTAAGCGGAATTTTCCTTGCATTTATATTTTTTAGTTTTTCCTCAGTTATCTGAAGTAAATTTAGTCAACAATAAAAACTATGCTCACGTTATTCAGCAGCCCTTTACATCCATTATCGTTGCAGAAATCTAATCAAAATTGGAAACATGTTATACATATTCTAGCTCATTCCAAATATCAATGAACAGGGCACATTAATTTTCGTCTGATTGTAAAGTTGCTCACAGTTATCCATATAACGTTGGGGGAAAGCTTACGGGATCGATTATCATATAATTGAGAACAGAATGTTTATACGTCGGCACAGTCTAATGACTCCGTATGCTAGATGACAGATTTTGCGACAAGCACTGCTAATGCATTCCCGTATTTGATAGTACATAATTAAAACTTTTTCTTTTAACGGGAACGACTACCTAGGATTTTAGTGGAACTTCCATGCTGACGCGGTAAATGCAAAAAGTTTGAATCCGTTACATTTGGAAGAGCTTTTATTATTACAACCGCCGCCAGACCGTTTGGTTACTCTTTCATTTTAGATTAAATACTTCAACACAAAAGCTCTGGCACGATTCGGACCAACGGGTAACTGCGGACACGTTAATAAAATTCTTTCGAAGTTTTTCGAGTTGGGCGACTTTCAATTCGCAACCCGACAACTACCTGTGTTTTAAAAGCTACTTAAACGGAACTATCGAGAGCACCAAAGTCACGTGAAAGTATTACTAAAACCATTATTTATGAAGGTGATAAATTCGAGAATAAGGGAACTTCGGCAGAGAAATGGAGAATGATCGTTGTGGACTAGACCATAGCGAGAATTATGAGACAATACCAAAATAACAAAAAGGGGAATAAAATGAAACGGCACAAACAGAAGATCTGTCAGAAATGACAAAACTAAGACTCAATAATTTTTATCAGTAGCTAACGACCAATGTTAAAAGCGAGGAAAATGATGAAATGACATATTGTTCACAAGGAACAGCACGTTGCTGAGCCCTGATTCACTCTTTTCCTAGCTTCTGTCATTTGTAGTCGATCCAGTAAAATTGTGGTAGTGATCAGTATTTATTGGCAACATTTATATTTACAGTAAATATTGGTGATGAATGGATGCGTTGTTAGTTCTATGGCTTTCTCTATGACTTGTCTAAGAACCCTAATGTCACCAGCGCTAGTATCGAGGAGGTATCAGATTCGAGAACAGGATCTTACACAAATTTCTGGAAACGTTTCTTCGGAAAGTCCCACTAAATTTCTTCCAGTTTGCTTTTCCACCATCCAGCTTGTTCACAAGCACAGATATCAGACAAGTCTACAATATATGTCTTCAAGGCTACAAATATTGTACTCAGCATTCTGAAAGTGATGAATTATTATCTTCCAGAAGTCAGGTCAGGCCATCTTATATTACCAACATGGTTGGCCGGCCAGCAATACGTCTACACTTCTATAGAAAACGCGACCGATTTGCATAAAAATACGGGGAATATTTCTGATTTTATTTATTGGAGTTTACTCCTTAAGAATCGATTTTCAGTTATAGCCCGCGGTAGTAAAATCAAGCGTTACATTTCGCGTTAACTGAAAGTAACGCGTTACGTTACCTGTAACATTGAATATTTGTACGTATCTATGGATAAGGCTGTTTATATCTGACTGCATAGAGCATGGAAATAGTGAAAATAGAGTGGCATAGAGTAGATAAATCTAACAGTTGGAGTTATAAAGTCAACATTTGCAGTGTTTGTTCGTTCCTGAATTTGTTGAATCTTTTGATTTCATATGGAAAAACCTAATATTAAATACTTCAAATATTGCTTAGTGCCGAAATGTGAATCAACGCCTATTCGAACACCAGGAAAAGTATTTATTTCATTGCCAGTGGGATCGACGTTTAGCAGATTGTCACTTAATTACTGAATTTATAAACAATTTATATTTTGATGTAGTTGGACATTTTCGAACATAAACCATCTGATGAATACACATTTGGGTGTAAAACTGACATTCGCGTGTACCCTATTATCAAGTGATTTAAGTTAAAATAATCGTTCGTAAGGAGTAAACTCCAGTCGTGCGTCGGAGCTGACACACACAAGTTTTTTTATTATGAAACTGAAACACGGAATTTATGTATGGAAAATAACATCGTTTAAATGGTCGTCTCGGCTCCTCTGACAGACGGTCATTCGCTTGGCCATGATAGGGTTATCAGCATAGACTTTGCTTTTAAGGAAGCCCCAAAGAAAGAAGCCCAGCGGTGTTATAAGTCACAAAATCTCGGAGGCCAGTTGACGTCGCCAAAATCTGAAAATCTGAAACAACACGGTCAGGAAATATCGAAACATCGGTTGCAATAATTTCCGCGTTTCATGCGCAGAGTGGCAAGTGGCGTCACAATAACGGTTACCAACCACCGTTACCGCAATTCCCTCTGCATTTTCGAAGAAGTACGATCCGATGGCACCGCTTGCCCAAAAACTACATCTGAGGTTGAAGATTTTCAGATCCCCAAATCCGGAAGTTTTGCTTATTTATAAAATCGTTAAGGTGCAAATGAGCCACGTTACGATGATTTTAGCGAAAAAATGTCAATCAACTGTTCTCTGCTCTTGAATCCAATCGGCGAATATTTTCGACAGAGCGCCCAAACGATCACGCACAGGCCTTTGTTTATCCATAATCGAACCACTTTCTTTGAACTTCTTCATTAAGTTCTTAACTGCGTTGATTGATGGCACATTATTTCGTCCGAAAATAACACGTAGTCTTCGTAGCATAACCACAATCGAACCATTATTTTCAAAATAAATATTCACGATTTGTACGAATTGTTGCACGGTTTAGCGTCCATGACTAAATTCCTGAATTTCTAGACTGCATATCCCAAAGTTCAAATATCAAAGCAACATATTGTGCGAAATGGCAGCAAATTTAAAACAGTTAGCTCCTACTGAAATACCGATTAGTTGCGTGCGTCAGTAGCAATATTTAACGGTTACTTTTAGTCGTATAAATCAGGCCAAAAATATTTCAATCAACTACTATTGAAACTTATGGTAACCCTCGCTCCGATAAAATCTGGCAACTAATCAGTGATCTTAAAAAACTTCTATATCTAAATCCGCAAAAGTGATAAACTCCTTGTAAAACATATAGTTAGTCACAACCTTTTTCAATTGGGACGTGCCGGAAGGAGAGCAGGATAGGCGGTCGTCCACATCCTAAGAGCAAGATAGGAAGACTTGGCTTTGTGAAATAAACCCTTTGGCTGTCAAATAAAACACTTGCCAAAGCAGTTATCGAGACTTCTGTTTTCTCCTCTATTTTCTGGGGTCTCAGAAGAACCGGGGGTTGTGGACACCCCCGTGAACACCTATTCACTCGTGTAGGCCTAAGCGCACCTGGCTGTAGATGAATGCCTCTGGTTGGCTGCGGCTAGCTCTGACTAGCGTGGTGGAGGCTTCTGTGTGTGGTAAGGTAACAGTTCTTTCCTGCTCTGTCTTCGGTACGTGCAGTAGAAATTTCCATAATATTTGTTGGTATAATTATGTTTTATTAATACTTAATATACAAGACCTGAAAATGACCAAGAAAAGTCCAATTTACGGGAATAGATATTATAGTCAAAGAAAATATTGCCTTGTAAATTATTAGGTACATGCCATAAACATAATTTATCTTCCTTCCAGAGATTTAAGAAAGTACGGGTAATATTCATGAAACTAAAAAAAGATAAGTAAATGTTTCGAAGAAAGCTTAAGTAGATTTGAGACAATTCATGTCAAGACGATTTTTATGACGTCACGAAATTGGCTTTCCAAGCGATCCTTAATAAAGAGATAAAATCTAAAATCCTCCTCGGCATTTCGTTTAATTGAGTCTATGCTCCCATTTTTGTTGCCGTTTAATTGCACCTTTAACGATCGCGGCGCAATATTACTCGAAACAGAGCGCGTGTCTACTATAATGAATAATCCGGTGTATCCGGAACCTAGCCATAAATCGTAATTACTCCCAATGTACCTCTTCGCTGTAAAATGGCCTACTTAAAGCGCCGTCCTGATCTCGATCCCGTTAGAAACAAAACGCACGCACCCACGTCAAGTGCCTTCGCCTCAAAATACGGCATTCGGTAGATAAGGAGGCGAATTGTCGCGCGAAGCTCCCGTTCTTCAAACCTCCGCCAAGTTCGCGTGCAACACTAAAGTTGGATCGTTAGTGCCCCGCGATATCCTCAAACCTGCAACCGCAATCTCATTCAGAGAAGCATCATCCCCCAGGCTTTTAAAGCATTTACTCGCTGAAATAAATGCAGCATAATAAATATAAATACCTGTAGTTATGTTGGTTTTCGGAGAACCTCCAGTAAATCTTGTTGCTTTACACGCACCCCCATTTGTTCACTTCCCAGTTTTTTATTGTAAACTAATTTATTTCACATGTAATATACTTATTCATTATATTTTCACGAACAAAGTACTATAATTGCAAAAGGAACTAGTGCGAGTCTATTATTTTGGAAAGTATAATATCGTAAAAGAAAATCTGATCTTTATGTAGCTTGATAAGATGCGACCTGACTTGCTCACGTGTATCGCAGACTCCAAAACCAACTCTTACGACGTGCACTGGTTCATCCTCTGTCCAACTAGCCCAAAATGCAATTTGGATGTTACAAAAAGTATGCGATATAACAGTATCGAACGCCAAATATATGCTAAAAACATATCCCAACTTTACACCCCTACATCTAATCTCGCCCAGGTGCAACTCAGACTCCAAATATCAGCTTACACGAGTTAATTCTCTTTCGAACTAGCCCAAAATCAAATTTGGATGTTTCGCAAAGTATATGATGTGATGTAAGAGTACTGAACGCTTCCGTGTCCAAAAGATCGTTTTAATCCCCGTATCTTCGCTCACTCGAATCTTACATTTTCTGTTCTTCTCTCCAAAGTTTGCATTTGACGAAACTTTCAAAATTACACCAAAAGAAACAGAAATATTATTATATGTTCCGGGCTGGCTGCCACGTCGTCTAATAGATACACTAAAAGGCATACTTGACATTTCGACACTCATCTAAGTGTCTTCTTCAGTAGACGCTCTGAAACCAAAAGCATTGACATGGTGTACGTAGAACTTACAAAACACAGCGACGCGACGAGATTTGGTGTCCCCAGAATGAGCGTCCGTATACAATACAAGGGGAGCAGTCTTAGTATAATCATAGGCTAATCATATGCTGATAGTGCGGCTAGAGTGAATCTGAACACTAGGACATTAAGGCTAAATAAAATTCTAGTCGCGTAACGTTAAAGTAAAAGTAAAACTAAAGTAAAACTAAAGTAAAATTAAATAGTATTTTGGCTTGACCATAAGTTCTAGGGTTTTTTGAAACTAATAATGCCCTTAATTTTATACCTATGTGGTTGGCGGTAGTCTTATAGGCTTAAAGTTAAAAAAATGACAGAATATAACACAAATGTTTATATTCGGTCATGGCATTGTTAAAACTAAATATTTGAGATACAAAACGTGAAATAAGTTTGAACTAAACAGGTCTTTTGATTTGTGCTTTATTTTGCGATATCTTAAAATTATTAATTGCACGCTACCTACTTAATTATTACAATCTATATTACTTTGGTTTACTAGCACTGCAGCAAGAGATCTAGCTTTACTTTAGTTTCTCAACATTGCACTGAGCGCTCTAATATATAGAATATACAATAAGATAGTGATAACAGTGAACTTTGATTGTATAAAATTAACACTGACTGTACTCACGTATAAATTATTCCCAAAGTGAGCAACCACTCTTATTGATGTGTCGAGTAGTATTTAGTATTCTTTTAACAAGGGTTTGAGACTTCTTGCACTTACTATTTGTTTAAACTCTGTGGGTAAGTTCCTGTTGCCAGATTCCAGATGGAGTTGACTCCATAATGTGTTGATTTGCTAATTGTTTGATATGTAAGTTATATTTGTTTCTTTTATTGTGACTGTGAACATTATGCGGTTGTGAATGGGTTGTGAATTATTTCATGAATCATTGTTTGCCTTGTAACAATGCCCAGATGTAATGCCTAAGAGCTCTAATGAACTTAGAGTGGCATTCCGAAATTGTTCTAAGAGACCGCTACGGGTAACTTGAAACAGAGGAAAGCCCCGATCAAAAGGATAAATTTGCCAGTATACGCATGCACCGATGAAAGAATGAAACACGCTACACGTGCGACAAACGTCACGCGAGATGATAGGAATTCCCAAACCAATCTTTGCACGAGGCACTGATGTCCCGCCCTCAGCTGGAACAAATACTCCCAGCATCAGAGATGATGCTGGCCGCTGACATCCTACCTAGTAGTACTTGATCGACCGTTCCGACTTCGCCGTGTGATCAACTGACAGTAACCGTCCTTTAACTTTTGAGTAAGTACCCTAGCTTAATAAGTAAAATATGTTCATGCTGGGGAATTGAAAGTGTCTGTCTATGAAGATTAGATCGATTTGCCTATTCCTGTGTGGTCCTAGGGCCTGTAACAGGACGATATACCGGTGCAAATCGATCGCATCCGGGTAATGGGCGGCTTTTGGTGAAATCTTAAGGTAGAACATTTACTTATTTGCGACGGAAGAGCTAGCGGCGTTCACCCAGGTGATTGTACTCGCGTGCTTTGACGAGAATCGCCCCCGAAACCCGGCTCGGAGTCGGCACCGTTCGGTGCTCCCACGAAAACTCCGAGACACCGTAAATGTTCAGTTTTGATCACACGACGGGTCGTAGCGCACCATCAGGATACTCCGCGTTTTATTTCCATGTAAATATCTCTTATTTTTGTACATATTCTGTTTTTACCAATTCGATTCAATTCTTTCATATGTAAATAGTTAACTTAATAGAGTACCGTTTTATTTTGTTTATGCCTTGTTATTCGACGTTTAGTAATAGTAATAGGACCCGCTCTTCTGCGACTAAGAGCATAAGGGTGATCAACGACTAAGTCTTACCGACCTGACCGTATATACAACTCCCAGAGATCGTTCATAAGAGAACGACCCGACCCGCCTAAATATATAGCGTATCCCAATAAGTGATACCGAGGGGTACAGCTGTATATTTAGAGACCGAATCCAGAAGCCCGTTAAGGACTAAGATACGCTATTGTAAAATTTGGCGTCCCGAAAAAGATAAGTAATCGTTGTAGCCTTGATGTTAACTATGATGTCTACCTTTCTAAGATTGGTGTTTTTGTAGAGGGTGTCTGTTGGGGTTTTTCTGTCATACCCGTACAGGTTTTATGGCCTTATTTTAATGATCCAGATAGGTTGAAGCCTGTTTCTGCTGCGTGATCCTCATAAATGACAAGCATAACACAGTCTGGTTTTCACAAGCGTTCAATAAAGTGGTTTACATGCAGGTTCTCCAAGGAGGTTTCGTGCCTTATTGGTGCAATTTATTTCAATAACACGGCTTGCGCAGACTGATTTGCGCAGGTAATCTGATCCACTCTAAATGCTCGTTTTGAACAATTTCAGTTCACTAATAAAGAAAAAATTATTATTTTGTTCTTTAGAAAAGTATGAACTGGAATTCCTCTTATACTCGCATATATTGGAGACAGTGAGAAAACGCCAACACGAATTCTTGTCTGAATTTATTTTGTAATATTTCCGTAATTGTCAACAAAATTAACCCACAGTTGCTTTATCAAAAACTGGAAACACCTAATAAAACTTTATTAAAATATCCCAGTTTTTATCAGAGCAACAGGAATATTAAGTGGGTGCTACTATTACGTCATAAATACCGTTAATTATCTGCTCTAACTCCCGCAGTTAATAACAGTAATTTAAACAAGAAATTCCATGCTCATAGACTTTAGTTAAACAGGAAACTCGTAATGTACTAAACTTGAACTCAACACGCATTGTGCCGAAGGCAGCGTATTAGCAACTTTACAATAGACTTTCTCTGGCAAATATGGAAACATTAGAAAGGTTGCCAACATTTTAGGTGCACACAGGGCTGAGTGATACCACAAATTAAGTATCGAGTATCAATACTTATGAAAAGTATCGAAGTATCTACAGTATCGGTATCGAAAGCATGGAAGTCCTATCGAAATATCAAAAATATCAAATTATCGAAATATCAAAAATATCAAATTATCGAAATATAGAACGATTCTAAAAAAAATGCACATGAAATTTACAACTAGTTTGTACTAGGGATGCTCAAAATGTCAGATGTACTGGTTCTGGATAACTTAACAAAGATATCGATACCCGATAACAACTACATAATCGATACTTTACCCAACCCTAGGGAACACGCTAGAAGGGGAAGAACTTGCATGCATATTAATTTATTGTTTGCTATGTGAAACTTAAACTTGACAATTGCATTTTGTCGTTCAGTTTGAGGCACAAAGCTATATAGTTTATCTTAAGTAGGAATCTAGATGAAGTGTCTACCTTGGCTTTAAATTCAAATAACAAGACGCACCCCTTTCTCGCTGGTAGCAACAAGGAGATATCTCTTCCTTTACGACCCACGAGGTAAACCCGCACAGTTCATTAAGTTTTTCCGGTGTATTTTATTTGCGTCGCGTATGTTTGAGTTACGTTGTCTGATAAGGAACGCAACCTACCTTTCACACATGGCAGGACTTTTTATTTCTCGCTGAATATACCTAGACGCCACGCGAATACAAGAGGAGCGAGCGTCGCCTTTACCTGCAGTACGTGGGATGGTTTAGTAAAAAATTCATCCTTTGCTTGGTAAGTTATGAGAGCCCCCGTAATCTCAGCTATGGGAGAAATTTTTAGGGTATTACCGCGATAAGCGACATTCTGCGTCGTTTTATAATGGGTATGCATAGAAAGCGTCATTTTGTTTTTCAACTTTTCATAACTGTAATCCTTACTATTTTAAACGCTACGGAAATTTCACATTTACCGCTGTCTCGAAGATCTCCTGATTTCAAACCTGTTTAACATGTGTGGACTGCATTACAAAAAAGGCCTGATGAACAATGATCCAGCCCAGAACCGATTTTACAACTGGGACAACTTCTACTTTATGGATCAATTTATCTCAAGATAATCTCAATAATCTTATTGGAAGTTAGTATGCACGTATGTTGTGGAACCGTAATTGATGTTCGGGGAGGACCGATGAGAGGACAGAGAACACATACTTGATTTAAGTTAAGGTAATAGCGAAAGAACAGCGGCTTGATAAGAAATGCAAAAAAGTGGAAGACAAGTTCAATAGACGAAGCGTATAAAATAATAAATTATGAGAAATTTCAGAGAAATTGTATCTAGCAGCAAGAACAACATTAGAAGCGAGGCAGGTGACATCCTAATCGGAGAATGGAAAAGACAAATAGGTGGAAGGAATATTTGGAAACCTTATATGCAGGACAAGAACTAGAAGATATATTAGCAAAGGAAATCAGTGTGGAGGGGGATATCCTAGGTTGTCCTATAACGGGAGAGTTTGAGCTGCTAGCATTAAAAAGTTTAAAAAACAATAAAGCAAACGTATTGCAGGCAGAAATTTTAAAGTATGCAGGTCAACTTCCCACACCAAATTTTTTTTTCTAGAATTGTGCATAAAAGAATGGATAAAAGGGAGGAAGAAACATTAGGAGAAAAAAGAACAATAGAAAAGGGAAAGAGCGCCTATACAGGATTTAATAATAATAATAATAATAATAATAATAATAATAATAATAATAATAATAATAATAATAGTAACACCATTTATTCAACCCAAATTCCGTACAGAAAGTTAAACAGATTTTTTTGAATTTACATATTAATAACAATATAAGAATTAGGCTAAACAGGATGATGACCACGCAAACTGAAGTTACAGGATCACCTGCTCTTCCGTGGGACCCTTGAAAGCAACAAATGAGAGTTAAACACCATAGAATAGAGAGAAGTCAGTGGCTGCATCCCAAATCCCAATATAAATCTGGTCCCCGTCCCAAAGCGTAACAATAACAAATATTAACAGTAAATATCAGTGATTCACAGGCTCGTGGGGAAGTCAATGCATATCGTAAAAAGAGAAAAAGACTTCACAAAAAAATAAAAATAAATATAATGAAGATTTATAAAAAGCTTTCGACAACGTAAAATGGGGGAAGATGCTGTAGGTGCTCAGAGAGTTAGGGATGAAATATAGGGACAGAAGAATAATACATAACCTGTACAAACGGCAGGAACGAAGAGAAGTAGATATCCAGAAGGCAGCGAGGCAGGGATGTGCGTTGTCACCTCCAGTTTTCAACTGTTTCAACAGTTTTCAACGATTAATATTGTTAAGGGCAGAACAGCCTCAGGGATTAATGTAAAGGGCCAAACATGCTCAAATTTGCGGGATATGGCAATGTTAGCATACAGCAAAGAAGAATTAGGAATGGCTCTGAATGAAATGGGATCAGTTTTGACAGATGGCTACCGCATGAAAATCAATAAAAAGAAAATCAAACTTTTTCAATGTAGGGGGCGTGAAAATAGTACTAAAATTAAAATACAAATAGGAAATGAGAAATGAGAAATGAGAAAATAGAGAAAGTCGCGAATTTCTGCTATTTAGGAAGTCAAGTAACTCGAGGTGGTAGGAACTCTAAAGATATAAAAAATATCGCGGGGTCGAGTTGCGTTTAACAAAAAGTAATAATTGTTATGCTGGAAAACGGCTAATGTAGAAACTCGGAAGAGACACTTAAAGACGTATGTATGGCGTACACGTGCAGTATTGTACAGGTGCGGAACTTGGGCAATAGGCATCGAAAAAAGAGGTAGGGGTAGAGCCAGATTAGACCACTGCTCTCAAATAGTTGGGAATGTAGGATGTTCTACTTTTAGGGAAATGCGTAGGTTAACTTTGGATAGCAAAGGATGGGGAGGTATATTCATACAGTTCGTTAGAAAAGTGCGGGATAAATTCGATATTTTTAAGAGTGTACATTGTTGAGCACTATCCTCAGTCGATATTATTTTTTTCTTGCGCACATTTTAATGTACAAATTACATAGTGAGCGCTATCCAAATTTCGGATATGATGTCACCGTTAATTTTTTCAAATAACAGCAGTATATTTTCCGATAGAATAAATAATGATGAAAATTCTGTGGTTACATGAAATATGCTGCTACATTAGAAATAACAAGTTGAAATAGAAAATGTAGGAAATATTAAACAAAATGAAGTAATAAGTATAAGTTTATTAGGTATATAGAATTATTTAAGTGAAATACGACGTGTATAGTTTAATTACTGTGGTACTCTTTTGGCGTGTATAAAGAATTCATAGTGAATTTACGCCAAAGTTATCTCTTCAACCACAATTATAAATGATGTAAGTTGCTATTTCCTAAATTCTTCAACTATTTCTGGTCCTTAAGAATCTGGGGAGAATACTGAAAACATTTTCTTACCCATCTTGTTGTGGGTAGTTATATGATATTAGATAATTTCGGTGTAGCAGGCGTTAAATAGTTTATTTGAACGGAGATACCCTCATAAAAATATTGCATTAAGTAACCCTAATGGTATCCGGGCATTGTATTCCGAGTATATTAGGGATAAAAAAATATTTCGAGAAGAACGTGACCGGAAAGGAAACTCGGCTATTGCCCGAAAGCCACCGCATACGTCAGCTCCGTGTTTATTGGCAAATGTAAGTCAGACGGTTGGAAACATCATTACTGTACTATATGCCGGGGTGTGTATAAATCGAACGAAACATATTTGTGCATAAATCTGAAAAGGATTTGGGGTTTCTGAAACTGAATATGTGGCGGAATATCAACACGTTTTCCTCCTGCGGCAACTCGATGAAATGCTGAGTGCGTAGTTTTGGTTTTATGTCAATGCGCTACCATAAATATGAAACCTAGGTTGGCAAATGATAAGATAACTCGAAAAAAGATGTATATTAGGAAAAATTGTTGCCATCTGCAATAAATCTGTAAAATGGAAATATTATGGACGGGCACGTTGTTCTTTATAAAAATGTTGAATCGCTTGTCGTAGAAGTGGGTATTCAAATTCATGTGACAAAAGCGACAGGTTGAAACATTTATAATATTTTTTTGAATACTGTACCGGCTTTAATAGTGATTTTTACCAATTAAGGCATTTATTTCTTATTCTGATTTATTAAATAGCAATGGTGATAACTGCAAATCAATTGAAGTACCTATACTACAAACTTTTATTTAAGCGATTACCTTTTTCGGTGTAAATAAATGTACGACATTTATTGTAGACAATATTGAATTTACACGATTTGTTTCTATCGGCAAAATCTCATGAACTTAAAAGTAAAATTAATAAAAATAGTATTACCTACATTATCACGATTTAGAGTTCTCATGGTGTATAAAATCTATAAATATATTCATTTTCAGTGTGATTATTAATAGCCTATATCAAGAAGCAACCTAAAATTAATTTTAACAAAGTTTTGGCTTTGTTCCTGTTTAATACAAAATTGTATTAGTTTCTGCTCTTTCGCTCGTGGTCTTACACTATTATTCCCTTAATAATAGCATAACGTCCGTATTAATTTAAACTGAAACCACGGAATTGATTAAATGGTCCCTAAATGACTGGATCTCTATTTTGCAAAATTAAATTAAATCGGTGGTAGGTAGTGTTTTATGATCAGACAAACAATTTCATTAGAACGAAAAAGCAATCGATAAACTGCAAATGAAATTAGCATGTTAACAATTCCTCGGAGATTTAACGGGCTTACGGGTTAAACCAGATAAGTGTATGTGAGATAAAATCAATCGCTTCGGCTTTTTCTGCCAATAAATCTGGTTCCGAAATAAAAACGGCTCAGCAAATTCTCACTTCTCCGTCAAAAAAGGAAAACTAGGTACATGATTTACGTAAAAGTTATCAAAATGTAGAAACTACTCATTTAATACTTTTCATTTTTCACTTTATTCATCATGGCAAGCCCAAAGATATTTTACAAAACGAACAACTTACTAATGTTGGGTACTGAGTGAGTGATTCGACTCATTGCGCTGAACCACATACCTAAAAGAATCGGCTCACTAGAAGAACGCATAAACACCATCGTTCACCGAGCCAGTATTTCACTTTCGCTGCTTAGGTTGAACGCTATATTCGCAAAAATAATCCACTAACATAGTCGCCAAAGGGCTCACTGTAACTATTTTCGCCTTAATTTGTCCTAGTGGTTTACTAAAGTGTATTTTAGAGAATTTTTAAATAAAAATATTTTCATTCTTTAGTGACTTGAGTCTTCTGTATCAAAACAATAAAATGAGCGATTCTACCCATCTCGACAACTGAATAATGAAGAGAATCGAAATAGATTTTGGTAGAGATTCGGTTGGTTAACGAATTCGCAAACAACGCATGCGCGGTTAGAGAGGTTGGGAAACGCTGTAGAACAGGAGACGTTGGCTTCTTTGTTTGACTTGTTCATTCATAATCATAATTCGTTGTCCATATGTCCATGAGTTTTGCGTTATTTTAATTTGAATTATATGCCATAGGTTAGGTTGCTGGTAACCGTTATCACCGGATGCAGGCTAATTTTGTAAAAGCTGTAATAATATTCTTGTACGGTTTGGCTGTGGTGATCGTGAACTCCGGCACATTGTAGTGGGCAGGATGATGCAGCGATTCGAAGGTAGTAACACGTCTTTCCAGAAAAGCTGAGTAATGTAATCACATAGTCACCTTAACTGTGGCGACTTACCAAGAATTTAACATTTAAGATTTAGAAAATCAAACTCCATAGGAAAAATACAATCTTTATTTTCTCTTCCTGCTCTAAGTTTGATTCCAAGACTTCTTCTCACTGTGGATACAATAGGTATTAACTCATTCTATACAAGGATCGTCCACCTTTAACGGGTCTCTTTCCCGAACTTCTATTATCGCGGCAAAACCTACTAAAAGAAGAAACACGTGCCCTTTCTCTACCGATAAGAACAATTTTCTTTCCTATTCTCTGCCATTTCTCTTGGCGGGGAATCTAAGACGGTTGGTAGTAATTACTAGATATGGGATTTTACTAACACCGTCCATGGTCGGTAAACTGGAATGGTTATCTCATACTGCAGCTTGTAGGAAAAATATTGTGCGTGTGGGAGGGGCGATTATTACGTCACTCAGAACCCAGGCCTGGCGGGTGGATATACATAAAGACGACTGGCAAATTGCCGTCTTTCTTCAGATTACTTTGTTATTTCTTTGCAAATTATGCTAATTTCACTCAACAAAAACACGTAATGACGCCAAATGGAACCCTGAAGAGAGCCCAATTTTACGGAGGATGATTTTGAAATTGACAAAATAGCAAAAATGCTAAATACACTTCCTAATAGAAAAGCTTATATACTAAGGGGTAAGTCGCACTTTTGTCACAGAGTCGAACTTTTCGAGGTCAAGTCATTAATATTCTAATATTGTCTAATAATAATAATACAGTAGCTATTGACATTAGAGTTTTTAAGATATATCTCGTAAATTGTAAAGTAGTTTGAATTAAAAGTAATTTAGAAACTTGTAGGTGGAGCTTAGAGGTTCTGGCTTACGTCACATTTTTGCGCCAATAAACGATAACTTCCCGATTGAGGTCCGGTTGGACAACGTCAACATAATTGAGATGAGTATACTGGTATTACGGAACTCTATAATGACCCGTTCGGTAGAAAGTTTAGGGACTTAAAAATATGCTAGCGAGTCTGTCCCAATCAAATCATTATTGTAAGTATTCCAGCAAAAAATTTATTTTCCATGTTAGAATCAGCTGCAAGATTAAATTCTTATGATCTACTTTTAATAATTAAATAGTTTTGTCTCAAGTTTCAGAGAGAAGAAGGTAACATTTATCTTCAGGAGAAATCAGCTTAACTCTTTCCGATCTGATCCGGATTACGCAATTATTCATTACTCTTATTTTTCCTTTCAGAGTGCTGCAGCGCTGCCAGAACAATTTTCGACGCTATTACCTTATATAAAACTTGGGTGTTGTTGACAAAAGAATGGAGCTTTCCTGAAGCACTTATAAATAAGAAATACGAGTATCTTTACAAGAGATCTATCAGAAAATGGAATTCATCATGAT
The DNA here is from genome assembly GCA_963966045.1 of Xestobium rufovillosum. Classification (NCBI taxonomy): domain Eukaryota; kingdom Metazoa; phylum Arthropoda; class Insecta; order Coleoptera; family Ptinidae; genus Xestobium; species Xestobium rufovillosum. The sequence goes on from OZ014493.1 coordinate 38,593,399, forward strand.
AGTCCGTGTACAATATAACTGTCAAGTGAGTTGTTGCCAATGTTTAGTAAATTGATTTTTGAATAATTGAGTAACATAATCAAAGCGAAAACAAGTTGCGAGATGTAGTTTTCCAGACTTAATAAAAACGCAGTTCACGGCTCGGGCCACAGCGCTAGAATTAAGTTGATAGTTCAGTAAAATTGTGCCCGGCAAGAAATGGTGGAAGCAGTTTATCTATTCTTATTTCCAATCAATACTTCCTTCAAAAGTTGCCAAGACTTCATGCATATAATTACAAGGATAACCCGGCCCAATCAATATGTATTGTGAACAAGTTTATTGAAAGTAGTCGAGCAGAAGGCCAGTATACGAGCCAGGTTCAAATTTGCAATTCTATGGTAATAATACCGCCCCACAATGAACGGGATAACAAGATTTTGGGGCGTGATTTGATAATTATTATACTTCCCTTCAGCCGCCAAGATTATAAAATATGAACAGGCGCCTACGCACAGCTCTCCCTTTATACATTTTGAAAAAACTTTTCGCAACAACGAACTTCTACTAGCTCGAGATAAAAAGTCTATGATGCTAATTTTGGTTCAAGAATTTCGTTGTATCGTTTTATGGATACTAAAAAGTTAAATTAAAGCATGGCTGCTTGCAGTTTCCATTAAAGAGAATCAAAACATGAGTTACCAGAAGCCGTTGGCTTACTTAATTTTTACGGTAAATAGCTAGCCAGAATGCAAAGAAATGGTTTGTTCTTACAGACTTGAGTTAAGTAAATGCATAAAATATCGTCTGAGATTTCCTAATCGAATTATTGTACCAAATCAAAAAACATTTCCAATGTCGAAAGACTATTAAGAGAAATGGGAGTTTTGAAAACAAATAACCGCCAAGGACGTCCTAATTTAATTACTCTACAAGATGAAGAAATTATTTTGCACATAGTCGAAGATCAGCCAAAAAATAAGCACTAGAAATTTAGCTCGCCAAACGGGACTGTCCAGAACATCAATAAATAGGAAAATAGGATTATAAGACGCCATCAGCTTTATCCATACAAGTGCAAGAACTTTTACGGCACAGCTTTAATTTGCGCTTAACATTTTGTCGATTTATCCTCAACCAGAACATTAATTTTCACAAAAAGATTGTTTTTACGGCTGAAGCTTGTTTTACAAGAAAAAGTATAACAAATGCTCATAATTAACATATTTATTGTAATGTTAATCCTCGTGCAATAGCACCTCGACATTTTCAACATGAATTTCGAATAAATGTTTGGGCAGGAATTGTTGACCGTTTTCTGACTGGTCCAGTCATTTTACCAAATCGCTTGAATGGTGAAAATTATTTCGAATTTCTTGTAAATACTTTCCAGACTTAATTGAAGATTTGTCGTTATTTTTTAGACATGAAATATGGTACATTTTAGTGTCAATGTCAGAAGTCATTTAAATCGACAATTCCCTAAAAAATGGATAGGGCGAGGAAATAACTGTTCCCAAAATTGGCCACCTCGGTCACCGGACTTAAATCCCTGTGACTTCTTTCTTTGGGGTGCACTGAAGAATAAAGTGTATTCTTCACCGGTTGAAACAGAAGAAGAATTTTGGAATCGTATTATGAATAATTGTAACAATATAGGGGAAGATCCTGAGATTATTGAAATAGTCAAATATGTCATTTTTGCATCAGAGAAAATGATGGACACTTTGAACGAATACTTTGATTTGAATAATCAGTTAGTAAAAATGTTTTTGTCGATTTTTGAATTTTCATTTAAAATTATTTCAGTTATTGGCATTTTCCTGAAAAACTTTGAAGAGTTAACAAAATTTCAAAGTGAATGTTAAGTTTGTCAATTTGCTACAATACGATTACCTAGTAAATCTCGCATAGGAAAAGCCATAGCCGTCTATTTAATTTTTTATTACTTCTTCAACAAAATTATTAAAAGCTTCCCCAAGTGAGCCGCATTTTTTTCAGAAAGCGTCGATTTTAATGAAAATTACATAGAGTAAAAAAAGTTCTAAATTAAATTCTACAAGAACATGAAATGAAACTTTTACAGATAAATTAACAAATAAAATTGTTCAGTGAAATTTTAGGGCCGACTCACTCTTAATGAACACGTTGTGCTACTTCAAATAACTTCATCTTAATATCAATTGAGGCCTGCAACGTGCTTAAGTTGCGTACCAAATGGGGTCGTTACACAATTTTTAAAAATCATATTTTCGCGAAGATTCTCGTAAAATATTTGGCCCGTATTTTTTATTTTTCTCACGGCGAACGTTTTAGGCATCTAAACCACCATTAAAGTTAAGACCCTAGCCCTTTAAGCCTTTTAATTGATGACGTATCCGCGGCAATGCCGATGAGTGTCGATATTAGCCGGAAAGTACAACCGTTGTTTGTTTATGCTTGCTAGCGTAAACGTCATCTTGTGTCAAGTCAAACGCGTCGAACGTAAACTGAATTAATAAACAATCGTGGCAGTCTAGTCGTTTGACAGTGTCCAGTGTCGTTTTTCAGTTTTACAGTTTGTCTAGTTCCCAAATAAATGAAGCGCTCACCGTTTTGTTTTAATATTTTTCATTTCAACACTGAAGTAGTCCAAATCCTGAATCGGCTTTAACGAAACCTTGCTCTATTTTCCGTACACAAATATACTAACTGACACAATAAGTAGGAATAAAAACACATAAATAAACGACAGAAAACTATTTATACGCCCAATACAAATAAAAAAACCTCCAAATGTCAGAATCTGATTATTCGTAACATTATTGCTCCCTTTTACCGATACCGACTGAAACTCCACGTAACTTTAGCTTTCTGGGTATCAAAACATCAGTTCAGATGACCAATCACAAGCGCTTCTAAGGCAATGACGTAACGGAGGCAGCACGTGTTTCTGTTTAATTCTCCGAAGGCGCGCTTCGTACTAAAATCGCCATTGTTTAAATTTTGGGCTACTGGTGAGTAAATAAATGTAACCCAGAGGGTCATTAAACACCTAGTTACTTATTTCTATCAAAATTATGTCGATTTTCTATTATAGTGCAACGATCCCGTTGGAAATCTGTAAGTCGAGCACTTCCCTAGATATCAATTTTTTCCTAAATTTTAGAGGATACTTTGGAGTGCTATATCTCCTCAGGGGTGCAATTTAATATAGAAATCGTCATATTTTGACCTGATATAGATACGCATAGTTACCTACTCTGTGTCCACTTATTTACGGGACATCCTGTATAACTTGTTTTCTAATTTCCGGATAGAATTTTAAGTTGTTCAGTATTATTCTAGTAGGTACAGCGATAAGAGGTCGCAAAAAATGTTTTTGCCAAAAATTCACGTTTTTGGTGTTTTTTAGAAAATTATTAAAGATGTAGAGGAATCGTGAAAATTAAACATGCTTAGACTGAACAAAACTGTACCGGTGAAGCCAAATTCCCTTTCGATTAATATTATTCAACTTTCCTGCCTCTAAAATTAATAGTTTTTGAGATTAAATCAATTAAGTGATTCAAAAATGCAGTAATATACAAAATACTTATGCGATGTGCTGCTGTGCAAAAGAAAATGGGCAGTCTGTAGAGGCGAAAAGCATAGAGAACTAAAAATAAAGCAGTGTCCCATAACTTTTCTCTAAATACAAAATAAAGGCATAAAGCTCCTGACGGTTTCCGGTTTGCTTAAAAATTTGAAGATATTGCCTGTTCCACAAGGACTTCTTGAAATCTTTAATTTTTTTAAAGCGGATTGTAAGTTTTATAAATTATATTGCGAACGCAATTTTACTTCTTAACTTGGGCGTCACTCTCAACTTACTTTAAAAATACTGTCTACTTAACTCCCGCTGAGCTAATAATATACCGGGTGCCCAAGAAATCGTTGTTCAGTCCGCAAGTGCCAACGTAGAGACTTGAACTTTGGGTCAGATACATGGTCGATAAGTACGCAACTTTTGGTTCAAAAATAACCCCAACAACGCTTCCGGTTTAACCGGCACCGGTTTAAACGGCACCCTGTATATACTTTAATGCCATTCGAATCCACTAAGAATGTTGTTTCTACTAGTATGTCATAACGTAGTATGAATTGCACATTTTCTTGTAAAGGAAGTTGGCCGTCATGTTTATAGTTATTGTCCATGAATGGAAAAGAAAATTATAAATTATTCCTTCAAATCTAATTAAAGTGCTTTTGTAAAGACTAATGAAGAAGTTCATAATATGACGCACTGTCAACTTTCTTCATAAGAGAACGTGTAATTTTGGCGCCATATTTAGTACAAACAGTAGCTGGTGTAACACAATAGCTCGAAAAATTAATATTCAACATAAATGCAACTTGTAACACAAGACTCTCAAATTTTCATTTTGAAAAACAGATTTATGTGATTTATAAATTGTCTACCTCTGCCATGTACCTTTTGCTGACTCATTTTGAATAAGGTGGTTATGCTAGAGTCCATTCACAATTAGAAGGATATTATACCGCCATCAATTCGGTTAGGCTACGAGAAAAAGCAGCGATTATGACTGCCGCTTGCTTTGTTTTCGTTTGTTAACTTTTGCGCCACGCTGCGGTTCAGCACACCGCACCTTCCCCTCTGCATTCAAGAAATGAAGACTACTACTCTGCTTGTAAACGAACTCTACTATCGTAACTCACATTAATTCTATATTGCTGACCATTTGCCTTTTCAAATAGTTACCATAAAAGTGCTTTAAAGTTTCAGTAGCTTTCACCTTTTTCAGGTATCTCGTCTCAACGAAAACCTCAACAGTATCCTGTCTCAATTATTTAATCTAATTATAATTATACTGTATCACGTAACACTCTTTCGTGATATGCTACAGATCGATATCTAATAAAAGATGCACGCTCTAATCCCTTAAAACAGAATTACTCTAAAACCCAATCGGATTTGACACATTGAAATCTAGAACCCGAAAAGTGGCAACTTCCTATGCGAAAAAGGATTAATCTTGGTCGCAGCAATGTGTCTGATCCATTCTGCATTCGCATAATGAACCCATTCGCCCCCTTCTATACACAATCTACCCGTCCGAGACATCGATTCGTCGCCCCGCGGGACGTGCGTCTGCATTAGAGGGATGTCTTGAAGAAATGGGAAAAACACGCCTGTTACGGAAGACTCCGCTTTAAACGACGTTTGCATACAGATGAAGCTTATCACAGGTGTATTACGACAAAATTGTGTACGTAATGATGAATTTATTTTAACAACAGCAAAATTAGTTGCAGTATTCAGATGAGATCGTCAGCTAGTCACTGAATGAAGAAATTTTGCAAGGAAAATATAGGGAATTAACTTCTAGGTTAATTAAATTTATAGTGGGGTGGCTATTCATTGTATTAAATGCTCCCTTCATTTAGTTTTTGCATAAACAGCTTAGTGAAAGTTACTTTTAAGTTCTTCGCATTTTTAAAACACGTAACAGCAATCAAGTTTGTCTCTCTTATGGACACCATACTTATCCTCATCATAACATGACTTCGTGATACGATTATACTTGATCGGCCGCATCGGATAGAACAGTCATTCAGTGCTCATGCGGTTATCAGACGTTTTCATTTCGTTAGTGCCCATGCGCAGAAGTACAGTGACAATCAGCTGTTCTTACAGGCCTTGAACTTCTTGCAGAATATTCGTAAGTAAATGGTAGAATACCAGATAAGGAGGGTGTTTGGAAATTACAAATGTTAGTTCCCAGTGATATCCCTCATAAAATTGTGAGGTTGAATCGCGAAGACGTGCCTTGATCTTGCTTGAAATACGGGAATGTGAACAAGATACTTCAATCACGTAGGTTTTTAATAAGTAGGGGTGAAAATCAACAGAATTTTTAAAAGAAAAGGGATCTAATAGACAGGTGCTTATTTTTATGCAATATATTGTTACAAGCAGCGTCTTTGGGGCCGTGAAAATGGCCGGTGCGCTGCGTGACAAAACTCTCTCAGGGGTGGTGGTGACGTTGATGTTGTTGAAAGGAAACACAATGATTGAAATGAAAATTCCCAATAGCTCGCAGAAGCCACGTAGGGGAGTGTTTGGTAGCGGTTTCTTGACCTGGAGGAGCAGGCTGAATTCCTTCTTCTGGGTTCTGATAAGAACCTGCGATGTGAACACCACTTCAGTGCGGTTGACCTGGGTTTATTCCAGAATGTGCTGGATCCCTTGGATTGGCTTGGAGATGGCTTGGATGTAGAAGTTGGCTTGGAGTTGGTCTTCTGACCAGCGCGGTGGCTGGTGTCTGACTGAGTCGCAGATCTCGAAAAGCAACGGTTTTTATGCATCTTTCTGACGTAATGGCGAGCTGCCATTGGTGGAGACTCTTGCTGTGGCGCGGTAACACTCCCCCCGCTTGAAGGCTTCAACGTGGCAGCGAGCCAATTGGGCATTGGCTTTATTTTCTTAAACACAAGCAAACATTTACAAAAATGTACAAGGTGAGAAAATTAACAATGCAAAGCTGAAAAAAAAGGATTAACAAAAATTGGCAAGCGCGAAAAAAAAGATTGAATTGAACGAAGTGAAGTATGTACATGTCAAACTTAAAAAAAAACTTAAATCTAACTATGTACATGTCACTTACAGCTACGACCCTGCTTAAGTACTTCACTTAAGGTAGTGCGTAAGCTTCTGACGTGGGGAAACCACCTGGTTCCCATGGGCATCGGTTGCTGGGCCGGCGTCTTCCGTTGACGCCTGAGCGTGGGTGCGTGCGCCCGTCGGGCGGACTGGGGCCTGGGGCTGGACTTGATCTTCGTTGCGCTTGTGCGTCGCTTCTCGCGCTCTTTCTTGGTGGTGCGTCCGCCTCTGCGTAACGCCGAGGAGTCTTTCGGCCTGACCCTTGTGCCTTTTGTCTCTGCGCCAGGTTTGACGGTCGTGCATCGGCAGGACCAGAGAGTGGCTCTTGGTAGCTCTTCTCTTCTTCCTGGCGGCTGGAAAGACTTGCGTCAGCCGCTGCTTCCTCTGGTGGCTTGGAGGCGTTTACCCTGGGAGACGGGCTCGCCTGGTCTGGGGTGGCAAAAGGAATTGCTGACGGAGGATTTGGCTTGGTACCGGCGATTTGCGTAGCCGGTTTGAGAGAAGATTGATTTGGTTGCGTGTGAGACACGGACTTCAGAAGCGTGAAGCCGTGGGTGATTAAAGCAGCTTCTTTTTCCTTCATGGCGGCGTTTACCCTGGGAGACGGGCTCGCCTGGTCCGATGCGATGAAGGAATTCACCGATGGAGGGTTTGATTGGGTGCTGGCGGTTTGCGTGGCCAGTTGGGAAGAAAATTGCTTTGGTTGTGTTTGGGACACAGACTTCAGATGTGTGAAGTTGTGCGTAGCGTCAATGCATGCAACGGCTGGTTCTTGTTGCATGAAGGCGTTTACCCTGGGAGACGGGCTCGCCTGGTCTGACGCGACGATGACGCTTAAGGACGGAGTATCTGACTTGATGCTTGGCCTCGGAGCTTCTCGGTGCCTCGGAGTTTCTTGGCGCGAGGGCGATAGGCTACGCCAAGGCGATGGTGCGCCGTGACTGCTTGACGGGCGTGGACGTGTTGCTGGAGCGTGCGAGCCACCTGGAGTCTCTTCTCGGTGTTGCACGGTATGCATGGAGGCGCTTGCCCTGGGAGACGGGCTCGCCTGGTTTGATGTGAAAAAGGGCCTCACTGACGGAGGGCTTGATTGCCTGCTTGGCCACGGAGCTTCTCGGTACCTCTGAGCTTCTCTGTGCGAGGGCGATAGGCTTCGACGAGGCGGCGGCAAATCGTAACTGCTGGACGGGCGGCAGTACGGACGTGGAGCTGGAGGAGACCTGGACTTAACTTGGGCCTCGCAGTCTTCCTCGATGGTGCGTGCGACCTCGATTAATTCTGCAACAGATCTTAAAGCAAAAGATCGTAGGTATTGTCGCAAGTCCGGTCTCGTCAAGTCAATGATCGTCTGTAGCATTTGTTCCATGGGCTCGTGGACTTGGAGGCGGCGCGCCAGTTGCACCTTGGTTCTGATGAAAACTTCCACTGACTGGCGGGCTGGTTGAGCTTCCCCATGGTACGCTACGCTGACCTTCCTTCTTGCCCGGTCACTGTCAAACCTGGCAAGAACTTCTTGGCGGAGCTCCGGCCACGGAATGCGGTCATGAATTAGAGGCTCGAAGGCTCGCCGAGCCTCCCCTCTGAAAAGCCGCATTGCTTGCCGAGACCACTGGCGTTCGGGTATCCCCTCGTCCATGAAGTATTTCTCCGCTTCACGGACAAACATCTGGGGATCCTCGTAGAGGTGGCCGGAAAACTCAGGTGGAGGGCCGTAACTGTCAGGCGAGCGACAGGACGGACGTGGACCCCTTGCTTCTGCGTGCAGGGCACCTGGGGCCGCTTCTTGGTGCCGCACGGGACCTGGACAGCCGTTGACGGAGTCTTCTCCGGCTGTGCTGAACGTGGAGGACGTACCCTGAAAAGGGCGTGACTGGCTGGCCAGAAACAGCTGGTTCAGCTGCTGAAATTGTTGCTGAAGAAGCAATTGAAATTGCTGTTGTTGTTGTGCGACCTGGACCAGGGTGTCTTCTACCTTCTGGAACCTTTCGTCAGTAGTTGGGCGCCACTCGGTTATTCCAGTCCGAGAACTGTTGTTTGGATGCTGCATGACGGCCTCGTCTTCGGCGGCGTAGAGGGTACCGCTTCTTGTCGCCATTGTGTACCTTTCGAAAATGTCAAACAGCGGTGTGTACCTTTCAATTTGTCAAACAGTTCGTCCTTGCTCCAGCAAGGAAATGCCCCACGTTGCTGGGCGCCAATTGTTACAAGCAGCGTCTTTGGGGCCGTGAAAATGGCCGGTGCGCTGCGTGACAAAACTCTCTCAGGGGTGGTGGTGACGTTGATGTTGTTGAAAGGAAACACAATGATTGAAATGAAAATTCCCAATAGCTCGCAGAAGCCACGTAGGGGAGTGTTTGGTAGCGGTTTCTTGACCTGGAGGAGCAGGCTGAATTCCTTCTTCTGGGTTCTGATAAGAACCTGCGATGTGAACACCACTTCAGTGCGGTTGACCTGGGTTTATTCCAGAATGTGCTGGATCCCTTGGATTGGCTTGGAGATGGCTTGGATGTAGAAGTTGGCTTGGAGTTGGTCTTCTGACCAGCGCGGTGGCTGGTGTCTGACTGAGTCGCAGATCTCGAAAAGCAACGGTTTTTATGCATCTTTCTGACGTAATGGCGAGCTGCCATTGGTGGAGACTCTTGCTGTGGCGCGGTAACAATATAAGTACCGTGCCTACAAATAATATTTATTTTAAAGACCCAACCAATAATGACGTAACCTAGAAAACGTTCAATACACTTTTCCATTTCGAATCTTGCCTCTTACACAGTTTCATCCACGCACAGCAAGTTATATAGATGTAACAAGTCCTCACACGGCCACCGACCCAGTTATTAATTTCAATTTTCCCCAGTGTTAGGCATGGTTTGGAAAATGGATACCAGTTCACACCTCCAAGACTACTGCAATAAAGGAGCTAAACCAATAAGGACAAGGGGTAGTTGAATTACCATAATCCCACAACATAAGGATGGCTACCCTACAAAATAATTTAAGCATGTCACCAAATATTTTGTCAATAATTCACAGAGCCTCACAATTCCGTCTGCATTCACTATTCCGAGCGTTCTCTAGTTATGTTCTACGAACCAATAACCTTGAGACATCTAACAACCCTAATTTGCTAGGTATGGTATAGAGGTACGCTGCACGATAATCGAGTAAACATTCTGGTTCAGTGAGTATACCTTCATACAAAAAAATCTTGTTAGACCTATTTTTGCGACTTAGAAATTCGGAGTAACTTAGGTGAAAGAAAATAACAACGCAGAAGTCTCACCCCCGGGAGAATAATCCCGCCAGACTTCTTATTCCAAATTAGAGGAATAATTCACGAAAATTATTTTCATGTCGTATAACAATATATATTCTGGAGAAAAACAGATGCTAATAATATATCTAAACAAAACGTGGCAGTGGCACGGACGAGCGTACATACAATAAATAATAACCAGCCCCCTCGCTTATCCGGGCGTGGAAAGAAAACTACCCGAAGTTATAAATAGGGCACTTTTTTTAAAGTGTCTCACGACTGAAATTAGGATCAAAGCCCAGAAGTCATTTACAAATGACGCTATTTATCTGACTCTTCTGTAACGCTCCTTTTTCTTACGATCCCTTTCCGCAAAAATGGCAAACATTTAGATGTTCCTCTGAAAATCTGCTGATGACATTTCAACTTGAAAAATGCTTACCTCGCGCTCCAACTGCGGAACCTGAAACAAAGAACGGAACACTTTTAGGTATAATTAACTCTACAGGCAATTATTAGGGTTCAGATAGGGTGTTACGCAGCACTACGACAAAAATTTAATCTTGAGCTAATTAAGAGGGCTCCGGCTTTTTTAAGGTGGGTGAGAGCTGGATCCGGTTAATCGAAAATATCAACTCCGGCCGTTTACCGCAATTTACTTTTTCTTTGTCGCTACAGCTTCATTGAAAGAGAGACGACCTACAGAAACAGTAACGCAGAAGCTATAGAAAGTTTGTTTCTGTCAATTCTTCTTCAGATACGTTATGATAATTATTACCTATAGCTATAGCTTGCTGAACGAGGATGATGTGGTGAGGTCGGAATTTTAGAGACATAGATTCAGACGAATTTCCTGCAGTGGCCTCTAATGTTTTGTGGTCTGGTGTTGAGCAGTTTTCAAATATTAAAGTTATGGTTCAATATTTTAATTGCTGTCTACTTGAGATCTTCGACGTCTTCGCTCCTCTCAGGAAAATATGTGTCAGTAAGCCAAAACTTCCGTGAGGGAAATGATGCAACTGCGGGACTCTGCCCTGGAGGATTTTAGGGCTTCGCTCTCAAGCATCCATTGTAGTAAGTCCGAGTCTGATAATAAGTGGATTTATTATAAATCTCTAAGAAACTACGTCACTGCTTCAATTCGTCGTGAGAAAAGAGCATTTCTGGAGTTCACAGTTAACCGCCATTCACATGATTCCAAGGTTTTGTGGCAGAGTCTTTCTAAGCTTAAGATCCATTCGAAGAAAACTTCAGGTGTGTCACTTCCACAACATCTTAATAACGCTAACGATTTGAATAAGTATTTTACTTCAGCTTCTGAGTTCACTTCCGCCGATAGAGATACGTTGACTACTTTGCTAGTCACTTACACCCTTCCATCAATACTTTATTCCAATTACCTCTGCTTAGCATGGACGAGGTCAAAAACTGTGTATACAGCTTCAGCTCTGATGCCATGGGTGTTGATGAAATTTGTCCCAGCATAATTAGATTGACTTTGCCTTACTGCTTGGAAGCCTTGACGTACATTCTCAATTACTCTTTTATTCATGGACAAGTTCCGCGTATTTGGAAGCAGGCCTTGGTTCTCCCTCTGCAGAAAAAAGACAAATTGAACGATTTTTGTGATCTTCGTCCCATAAGCATCCTGCCATTCCTTTCAAAGATACTTGAGAAGGCTGTTCATAATAGACTTTTCAGATATTTGCATGAATTTCAATTGATACCTAACAATCAATCAGTCTGGATTTCGTAGCGGGTATAGTTCGAGTTCTTGCTTAGTGGATATTGTGGACGATATTTTACGGGCTGCAGATGTGGGACAGTTTACTGCTTTGGTTATGCTGGACTTCAGCAAAGCGTTTGACACAGTCAGCCATCAATTACTTCTTGCTAAATTATCCTATTTCGGTGTTAATGGAGTTGCATTGAGGTGGTTTGAGAGTTTTTTGAGTCAGAGAAGTCCAATAGTTTCCTTAGCACAGGATTACGGTGGCGGTGTGTCGTCTGCTGTTGCAGTCAGTGCGGGAGTCCCACAAGGTTCTATCTTAGGTCCGCTTCTGTTTATTATTTACACGTTTGATTTTCAATGCAACATCGAGTTCTGCAAATTCCATTGTTACGCTGATGACAGCCAATTGTATTTATCATTTTCTCCTGATCAAATGCTGATTGCCCAGCAATTAATAAATGATGATCTTGATAGGGTGCAGAAGTGGTCCATTCGAAATGCTCTTAAGTTGAATATAGATAAAACACATTTAATGTTGCTTGGTACTCACCAGAGATGTAAAAGAAACAACACCACCCTTCAAATTGAAACTGATGGCAAAAATATTTCTCCTGTAGAAACAGCTACCTCCTTAGGTTTAATTCTTGATAGTTATCTTCAATTTAGTGAATATGTTAATAAACTGGTTCAGCGAGCTTATGCTAGGTTGCGTCTCTTATATAAATTTCAATACATTCTATCCTCCGACATTAAGAAGAGATTAATCAGTTCTGTTGTTCTACCTGTATTTGATTAGTGTGATATTGTATATGGTCCATGTATTACACAGGAGGTTGCATATAAAATACAGAAAGTGCAGAATGCATGCATTAGATATGCGTTTAATGTTCGGGGGCGAAGTCACATTAGTCCTTACTTAGAGGCTAATGGTATGTTCAATATGGAATTGAGGCGTCGAATTCATTATTTATGTTTTGTTCACCGTGTTCTATACTTCTCTACGCCTAATTATCTCAGGGCCAAGCTTGTACTCAGGAGGGACATTCATGATGTTTCTATTAGAGCTACTAACAGATTGCATATACCCAGCCATAATTTGTCGCTTTTCAAGTCTTCGTTCAGCTACACGTCGGCTAATTTAACTAGACTCTAGCCGCAGCGGCACATATTGGCGTATGGCGGACGACGCACCGGCCGTCGCCGTCGGGTGCATCGAATGCAAGGCGTGAGCGCAAAGCGCGGAGAAGTTCGTCTACTCGTGATCCCGCTGAATGGCTGAATAATAATTGTAATTAATATTTTCTTTCTTCACTTTTGGTAGAAATCCATGATGAAATAGAAAATTACTTTGCATACTACCAATATGTATAACCAATTATTTTATTGACCGGTTTCAAGATTACAACGACCTTGAAACCTGTCAATAAAATAATTTGTTATACCTATACAAGACATATTGGTAGTACGCAAAGTAATTTTCTATTTCATCATAAATGATAATTATTATTCCCAACCTTTCTTTTGGTATTTTATGGAGTTTCTTTAGTTAGTTTGTTTCTCTGTTACTGTTTGTGTTGTGGTTAAAATAAATTTGTAGTTTTATTGCCAAAATGAATGTGTAGTAACTGCAAAAAAACTTACTCAAGATACAAAGACCTGAGATGATATGTGAAACATGTTAAATTCAATTTATTTATTACGTATTATATGCTTGCCATATTATCACCGATGTTTTTCGTTATCGAAACAGTCACTGGTTATACAAGGCGCTTTTCTTGTTCTTTTCGGTCGTCAGCTTTAGTTTTCCATTCACCATTCAAGTCTTTATTATCTTTGGTAAAATTTTTTGCACTCGCTACATTCGTGTATCCCTAAAACGGTAGACAAATTATTTTTATTTTTTATAGCGGCGCAATTAACTTTGACTTTTCTTGATGAAATTGTTTTACATGTCTTCTCAAGTACTTATATCTTATGTAAGTTTTCTTCTACTCACTACATTCATGCGCTGCTAAAACGGTACATGTATACCTATTTCATTGGTGCAATTAGCTCCAACTTTTCTTTATGAAACTGTTTTACATGGAATCTCAAGTCTTTATATAATAATAATAATAAACGACTTTATTCGACTGATAACATGGGTATAATTTTACATATCTGATGTTGGCAGTCACAGTCGAAATGGCGAAGTTCAGCAACTAAGCTCTTAAAGGAGCAGTGCTGTTCTTCCACTTAACCATGAAATTAAAACGGAAACAATATTATTATGACGCTAAGTAGACAATAGAAAGTAACTTGAAATTAAAATGAGAAGAAAACATTGAAAAATAGATATTACATGCATTGTACAGACATAAGTATGGATAGTTCAGCATTGAAGGAGCGTTTGTCATTTAGGTATTGTCAATCATATGATCTTTAAGAGAAATCTTAAACTTGCTATAGGAAAGTATTTTATATTCTGCGGGAATTAAATTATAAACTTTGCAAATGTTATAACAGTATGACTTTGCAAAAAATGAATGCCTATGCAAAGGCACAGACAATAGATCCCTCCTACGAATATTAATATTATGAACATCAGTTCGAAATCGTATTTTATCATAAAGGTACGGAGGGGTCTTATTGTTAATAATTTTGTAATACAGACAAGCAGAATGTAGGAATCTTCTAGATGCCATGTTCAGCCATTTAACTGATTGTAATTTATAAGTTATTCGCTCTCTCCTTCGTATACCATATATTAGCCTCAAGCACGAATTTTGAGCCACCTGAATTCTCCTAGCATCCTCAGTACTTATGCAAGAACTATATAGTGTATCTGCATAATTAAAATGTGACAGTACCAAGCAATCACACACCAGAATTTTTTTTTTCAAATCCAGCAATGCCCTTATATTAAAAATTAATTTTAGATTCATATAAGCCTTTTGTATCAATTTAGTAATGTACGGATTAAAATTTAACTTAAAATCCATTACTACACCCAAACTCTTGGCGCACTCGGAGAACTGCAGTGGGTGGTTTCCAACTGAAATTTTTAATTTTCTCATTGCCTCTGTCCGCAACACGCTGTTAGTTGATCTACCAAACAAAAGTAATTTAGATTTACTGGGATTGATTCTTAACGAGTGCTGAAGCAGTGCGTCCGAAAATCTGTTAAGGTCAGAATTTATCTTAACAACAGCATCTTCCACCTCATCGATTCCGAAGGAGTAATACAACTGTGTGTCATCAGCATATAGATGATACTTACAATACTTAAAACAATCTACAATGACGGAGGTATACAATGAAAACAAAAGAGGACCCAAAACAGATCCCTGGGGGACCCCGCAGACTACCACTCCAGGCTTAGACAGGGCAGAACCAACTCTAACAATTTGTGTCCTGTCCGAAAAATAATCGGCAAAAAGCTTCAACGAACTCGGACTTAAACCGATGTGGTGCAAGATCGACAGCATGACGTCATAGTTTATAGTATCGAATGCTTTGGAAAGATCAAGAAGCACTAACAACGTAAATTTATTGTGATCCATTGATGCTATAATATCATCTGTAACTTGAATAAGCGCGGTTGTACAAGAGTAGCCCTGCCTAAAACCCGACTGCATCGCGGGTATCAAATTATATTTATTTGTATGTAGAAGCAATTGGGAAGCTATTATTTTTTTCAAATATTTTTGACAACACGGGCAAAATGCTGATAGGTCTTATATCGTTAAAGTCATTCGGATTATTTACTTTAGGTAGCGGGTTAATGACGGAAATTTTCCAGGATGAAGGAAATACACTAACACCGATACAACAATTAATTATATGGATAATCAAGGGCAGAATAATAGGAGAGCTATACCTGATTAAAGAAATTGACAGTCCATCATGACCCGAAGCACTGGAATTTATAGAGTCAATTATTTTTCGGACATCCCCGTCACAAACAAATTGGAATTCCAAACATTCTGGAACTGACTTATTACTTACATATTTATTTAAAAGTTCAGGGTCTGGAATAAAATTATTGTTTTGTAAATTTAGAAAGAAATCATTCAAATTATCAGGAGAACTAAGGTGTACAGGAATTGCTGGTAATTGCTTCTTAAGCTGCACGCCCAGTCCCTCAAGTTCCTTAAAAATTTTATTTCTACATACTACAGAAAGGCGATGCTTAAGATAAGTTTTTTTTTCTCTAGAGACTGCAGAATTTACGAGATTACGAAGCGACTTATAGTACAACCAGTGAACATTAAGTTTCGTCCTCCTATAGCGGCCCAGTGCTTTGTCTCGAAGATCCATCATAAAAAGTAAATTATCGGTTAACCAAGGAGCTCTCTTTTTCGTAACACGTGATATTATTAAAGGAGCGTGCAAGTTAAATATTTCCAAGACATTGGCATTCAAAAATTGTATTTTTTCATCTATAGAAGATAAATCATAAATCACACCCCCCCGCACACTCGCCAAGTGCTCCAGAAACTCAGCGCAATTAAAGTTACGAAAGCTGCGATATTTGATAAAATTAATTTGGTTGATTATTCTTGAATCTGGTACGGATCACACAGTCTATAACTGCATGATCAGAGATGTTATGATTATGTCTTACGTTTACCCCCTCTACTAATGTTAAATCTGAAACTATTATGTGATCTATAAGTGATGCTGTTGTAGCAGAGATTCGAGTGGGCTCATCTATCAGTTGAGTGAGATTGAAAGATTGAAGTAATTCGTAATATTGCTGAACATGGAGCAAGCTAGTATTCATCATATCAATGTTTATATCTCCCAAGCATAAAAGGTAGTCACAAAGTGGCAAAACAGCGGCATTAAAGTTTTCAAAGTCTATAAAAAGTCACCGTAGTTTTTGAAGGAAGAAGATCTGTAAATAACACAAACCAGCAAAGTTTTTCCGCATATTTTAAAATTGACGGCTAAATATTCAAATGATTTTATGTTTAAATTTAGTATTGTTCTCTTAAATTTGATATTTCGATTAATATACATACAAACACCCCCACCTCTTCCGTCGCGATCTTTACGAATCAACGAAAAATTCTGATTTAGTAGAATTATGTCATCACTGATTGCCGAACTAAGCCATGTCTCCGTAACCACCAACATATCATAATTATACTTATACTTAACTCATTCCTAACTATATCTATTTTACCTAACAAAGATCTAGAATTTAAATGCCCAATTCTCATTTGAACTGTCCTGACCTGAAAAAAGCACACTCACAAGAAACCCCCACTCCCTTAACAAACACAAAAAGCTATCAAACACTCATCAAAAATTCCATCCCATAGCAAAAAGAAAAAACAATAACGATTAATGCATCAATCATAAAGATCTTGTAGATCTTCAGTTGTAAGTATTTTCTTGATTCCATTTGCCGTATGTACCATTATCGCGCAGGCTTCACTTAACAAATCGTTTCTAGCAGAGCATAAGTCTTCTTTTACGTACATGCCGGAATTCTTCAAAAGTTTTTTCTTGCTAAATACTTCTTGTTTAAATTTATAGTTTGAGAATTTTATTATTATTTGACGTGGCTTAGCAGGGCCGCCTTTCGGGGTCCCAATCCGATGACACCTTTCTATTGCATATTCAGGCAAAGAAACATTAAGTTTTTCATGAATTATATTTAGAACTTCACTTTCAACATCTTCACCCGTTTTTTCTTTTACCCCGTAAAATCTAACATTGTTTCTTCTTGTATATTGTTCTAATTGATCGGCCCTTCCTTCAAGTTTTTTTGTAAGTCCCTATTTTCTTCTTTTAATTTCTCTACGTCTCTAGCCAAATTATCATATTTTTCGTGAATTTCATTTAGGGCACCTTTCACCGCATCAGACACTATTTCTACCAGCGAAGTTTTAAAGTTTTTTATGATATCTTCTTTTGCCAATGCTTTTTCTATAACATTCTCAATGTCATTCACCTGTTGCCTCGTGAAACCCATAATGTAGAACGTTTAATGGCAAGATATAACACCAATAAAGCACTTTGAATCTTATGTAAGATTTTTTGCATTCACTACATTCGTGTGTCCCTAAAACGGTGGGCAAGTTATTTTTCTTTTCTAGCAGCGCAGTTAACTCTAAATTTTCTTGGTGAAAATGTTTCACGTGTCTTCTCAAGTCTTGATATCTTGTGTAAGTTTTTTTGCAGTCACTACACTCATTCATTTTGATAATAAAACTATAAACTTCCTTCAACCACAACACAAACAGAGAAACAAAGTAACTTAAAACTCCATAAAATGCCAAGGGAAAGCGCGGAATAATTCAGCGTGATCACGAGCAGACCAACTTCTCCGCGCTTTGCGCTCCCGCCTTGCATTCGATGCACCCGTCGGCCGGTGCGTCGTCCGCCATCCGCCAATATGTGCCGCTGCGGCTAGAGTCTTGTGCTAATTTATACAACAACGTGCCTGATTCTTTAAAATGCCTGCATCCTTCTACTTTTAAAAATAGAATTTTAAACTGTTTCTATCATCTCATACTGGATGATAATTAGTGGCCCGCTTCTCTTCTTTGGGCCTTGCTGCTTTTTTGGGCTTCAGCGTTCGATATATAACAGCGTGAAGCGCTGAATGAGTGAGACTGGGTGTGTGAATGTGAGAATGGGTGTGCGTAGTTGAGTGAGTGACTGCCTATTGTATACTTATAGTGTAGTTTTCTTTTCTGTGAATATTTTATGTTTTCTAATGTTTTTGATGGGGATATCAGCATATAGCTGCCCTGATGTAACCAATGCTTTTTTGGATGATAAATAAATACCCCGTATAATGTAGCAAACCCATAACTTTTAAAAATTATTCAACGATTAGACTTAATCTCGCCAAAAATTAAAAAGAAAGTCCTAGGGTAGTTGAAACAATTTGACATGTGCGTTTTGAAACTTTTGATATTATTTTATTGCAGAAATAACAACTCTTAATAGTACGCCGGATAGTGACATCAATTTTAAAATGATTTTAGCGTGCGTCAGAGGTTGTAAATTTGGTAGTTTGTATGTGATGGCAAACAGGAAAATTTACCTCTGCCCACCGCGCGTCGGACATTTTACAATTGACATGTCTTCAAAAATTTAAAAGGAAGAATAAGTTAACGTAAATCTTTTCAGCGCCTCTGCCTTCAACTTATTAATTGAATTATAAAAAACGAGAAAATAACCGAGGTAAACGTTCTGAGCAGTCCCTGAGCAGAGGCAGAGGTTCTGAAAGTGTTTGGAAAGTAGGACTACTTAGATTCAAACAAGCTGAAATGACTAAGCACTACTTTTCTAAACATATTTAAAACGTCTGCCTCTGATCTGAGGCTGTTCAGGATCTCTGCCTAGAGTATTTTCTTGTTCTTTATGATTTAATTAATGAATATAACCCAAAGACAGGGATACTGAAAAATTTATGTTATCTTTTTTCTTTCGCATTTTTGAAGACCTGCCAATTATAAAATATCCTACGCTGGGATCTCGCACATGGATATTCCTAATTTCCAACAGACAATTTACAATTTTATATGAATACGAATTATTTAATTTTCTACAACACTTACTGAGCAGAGGCTGCAAACAGAATTTTATGTAGCAAAATAAATGTCAACAAGAATTTCTTTAGAAGTCGGTTCATATTTCTAAATCAATATGTCACAGGCAGGTTTGAAAATTCCGTGCAGATTTATAAGAAAATGATTGCCCCATCGCACTGAAAATATACACCTATCAAAGGATAACGGCGTATCCCTATAATCTGCTTTTCCAGAAGCACGAACCCGGAGATTCGCAACACGCGTCCTCTATGCGAAAACAGTAAGAAGTGTTCCGTTTACTTTGCGCATGGATTTTAAAACCTGATAAAAAACAAATTTATGGTTATTATCTTTTTTCAGGAGCCCGTATAAATTTGGCGCGGAGTTGTATTTGCTTAGCATTCAGCTCTATTCAAATACAAAGAACACCGAAGTCTGGATTCTGCCGGCTCCCGACATAAAGAAAAACTTTGCGGAATATTTTCGGTATTTTTAATTTAATTTTAAAAAATCGCCCTATTTACTCGGTATGTCGAGGAGATTTATGATAATTCGCCACGTAGGAGGAAAAGTTTTTACTCTTGGGAAATAACTCAATAGCCGTAACGCATTTCGATGCTAATTAAAATTTAATAATTTAGGGATGCATTTCTTAACGCCGAGGGAGCATCGATTTGTGCTTGCTAATCTTTTAAAGTGCAAACTTAAGAACTACTATTAAATATAGTCTCATTTGTCAAAAGTTATTTTTTACTCATTTTATAAATTAATTAAAAGAATAATTCAGTAGAAAGGTCAGCGATTTTTGAATTTTTGTTTGATCTCTATATTTAAACTATAAAATAGTGAAAAGATTTCTTCAACCTCTTAAGCCAGTGAAGCAGAAATACGGTCTTTAACGTCTAAGATCAAAAATAAAAATCTGCGCCATCCCCAACCTCTACGGCTAAAATAACCTTTACAGTCTTACTATTACTAGTCCAATAATTGCAACATGCAAGACTGCAGCATCACCTTGATCAACTTAATCAGTAGATAATATATAAAACATGGCCTGAAAATTAACAAAGAGGAAATAAATCATATCTCAGGAGTTGAAGATTAATCCTCAAGAGTTGAAGATTAATCTTCAACTCCTGAGGATGTTGGCGTTGTCAGCGAAACACGTGTCGAGTTTAATTAATGCGTCACTGTCTTTTGGCGTGTGGAGTTAACTTATTAAGAATTCACAGTGAACTTACGTCAAAGTTCTCGAACCAAAGATATACTTCATTGCAATAAAACAAATTTAAAACCAAATCTCACTTGCGATCTTCTTTCTCGAAATTAGTGGAGGTTCTCTTGCACCATAAAGTAGTATAACGAATACCACAATTTGTAAACCTAGTTCCTATGAGGAAACATATCATCTTCTTGGCACAACACGTGCAAATGTGCGTGTACCAACAACAAAAATGTGTAATTTTTTCATTGACACCAGGATGTAATGTTTGCCCTACTGATATTTTATAAGGACGAATTTTTTTCAGTATCCTGGCAGCCCTCCTTTATGAGACCCATATCTTCTACAATTTTTCTTATGGAGTTATTGGGATTTTCATGCTAACATGCTAAAACATTATTTCGGATTCTTGGTTAACATGCTTTTCTTCTCTCTTTGGTTTAGTGGAAGACTCATGGCCCGGTTTTTCAAAGAATCCAACACCGGATTAAGTCTGACACCGGCTTCGTTGCTATGCTACAACCAATCAGAAAGCCGGTATCATAGCAACGAAGCCGGTGTCAGACTTAACCCGGTGTTGGATTCTTTGAAAAACCGGGCCATCTCTTGCAAATTTTTATACAAGTTTCTGAAGGTCGGTATAGAAATTAAAGTGTAAGTTAAAAAATCGTTCTGCAGCGATTCTAGAATCTCTATTACATTCAAGAATAGAAAAATTCATTGTTGTTTTATAAAAAAAACACGTGGGCACTCTAAATATTGTTGTTGCCTTGAGGTTCATTAGTTTTCCATGAATAGCTTATAGTCGGGGAGCAGACCGCCTGAAAGATGCGTTTTAAACATCCTCTATACAACTCAAACACACACAAAAATTAAGCTGATTCTTATGTAAAATGACCTGCCGGATTCGAATTTTGAGGTCGCGAAAAGATCGGGAATTGCGAAAATGCCGAAAAATCGATTTTTCGTAAAATTTCCCTAAATCAATTTTCGAATATTTGTAATACTTTTCTTGTTGTATTTCAGCAACGAAAAGAGTTAGAGACCTGTTTTTTTCGTGGAATATATACTGAAGTGTGCTGATTATCACAGTTTACTCACGTTGCCTCTACAATTTTCCAATTTTATGAAAAAAATGTTTTCTTGCTAGACCACAAATTTGTGTAATGTATTTTTCATGTAGCGGGTGAGTAATCATATTTTTCGGAATTAACATATACATATGCGAGACCAAATACGGAAAAAGGCTTGAAATTATTTTTGGTGAAGAAACGAAACACTAATATTGTTTCTGAAAGAAGTTACAGCGAGTTAAACACAAATAATTTGTGCGCGCTAGCCGCGCTGATAGGCACGGCGCTTTTATCCTTGATAATACACACATAGCCAAAACTCTTGGCCCCTGAATTAATTTGAAACGTAAACAAAAATAATTCTAACAAATATGTGGATTCAATTCTACATTTTATTGAAACGCTTTATCACATGTAACGTTATTTTCATGGAAGGAGTACAAGGCCAGAAATTAAATTTAAGAAAATGTCTGAATAAATTTTTTTGAAAAGACTGAAGTCTTCGCAAAATGCGAGAAACGAAGATGTCAATAACCAGTATGTCCTCCTCTGTTCTCGAGCAAAAAATTAACACGTCTATACAATCCAATAAAAAGGTTAAAAATGGCTTCCTGCGGTATGTTGTTCCATTCTTCTTGAGCAGCAACAATTAGCTCCTGAAGGGTGAAACGGTTGGTTATCTCTATTTAAAATGGTCTTTTTTAGCATATACCACACGTTCTTACAAGGATTCATGTCAGGTGAGTTTGCTGGCCAATTCATTCTTTGAATATTCCCTATCTGTAGCTAATTAGCAACACTTTTTGTGCAGTGGGGTGTGGCGTTATCGTCCATAGAAACGAAATTCTCTCCAGTTTTGTTGGAGAGGTTTGCGGCACTTGAATAAGTGGAGTGTGGCGACCATACATTATCCCCCCCCCCCCAACATTACTGTTCCGCCTTAATAAGGAACAACTTTTCTGGCAAAAGCAAGTCTTCCTTGTCGTCCCGGTCTCCTCCAGACCCTTTCTCTTCGATAATCACTCACTAACCCAATTTTTGTCTCATCAGAAAAATGATATTGCGCCACTGGGGTAAAAGCCAGCCACTATGTTTCTGTGCGCATTGGAGACGTGCGGCTATGCGTCGAGGAAGTGTGCTGTATATAAAACGGCTTGGCAAATAAGCCACAAATATCCCAAACATCCTAGAATATGGATCGTACATGGAAAATGACGTTATTAAGTATGCCAATAAAATTCACAACTCGCTCTAAACTCTATTGTGTTACAATATACAATATACAATATACAGTTCTGTAAATGTAAAAATTTACTTGTTCTTTTCGATGTGCATGCATGACATTTAATGTGCAATGTATAATATTATGGTTATATGAGGGGAAATGCAATTTGTCTGAATAAAAAATACAAATGTTCTCGATATTAATGCGGCGTTTGTACGCCTACACCTAAACCACTAATACACGGCTCAACGCGGCTAGCGCGCACAAATTATTTGTGTTTAATTCGCTGTAACTTTTTTCAGCAACTATAATGCCAATCCTTGGCCCGCTCCTGTTCTCTATTTATCCGTCTAATTTGTATTCTTGTATAAATTATTCAAAGGTTCATTGTTATGCGGATGACACCCAGATGTACTATTCCTTCAATCCTACTGATGCAGAACAAGCAAATGCTCACATCAACTCAGATTTGTTAAACCTTGTTAGAGCATCTTTAGATCATAATTTGGTCATTAATCCCGATAAGTCGGTTTTGACGTTGTTTGGAAAAAATGCACTTAGGGATGGCATTTCAAGTAGATTGAATATAGTAGTAAATAATGTTAAACTGAATTGTGTGGGAGAGGCCAGGAACCTTGGAGTAGTTGTTGATGAGAATTTGAGATTTAAAACTCACGTTAATAACTGTGTTAGAAGAGCTTTTTGCAACTTAAAATTGATTTACTCTAATAAAGAGGTACTAAATAAAAAAACAGTTCGATTGCTGTGTGATCTTTTGTATTGTCCCACTTTACTTATGGGGATGTCATCTATGGACCTTGCATAGACGCACAGACTGCGCGTAGGATACAGGTGGTACAAAATTCGTGTGCAAGACTAATTTGTGGAGTTCGAAGAACAGAACATATCTCGCAATACGTCAAACAACTGAGTTGGTTAAACATGAAGAATAGAAGATACCTGCACATGTGTCTCTTCTTCCATAAAATAATTTTAGTTCGTAGTCCACCTTATTTATATTTCAAAATTCGTTTTCGAACAGATGTGCATAACTTAAATATTCGTAGAAAATCACTCATTACTCCTCCAATAAACGCTACGTCGTTCTTCGAGAAATCTTTCACTTTTAATGCTAGTAAAATTTATAATAATTTACCTCGTGAACTAAAAAGCTGTAACTTGTTGACATTTCGAAAAAAACTCGCACAGATACTATTATCTGGTCAATAGGGAGAAAAAGTCTGTTGGTTTGGGGTTGTTTGAACTGGTCATATTTCTCCGACTTACTTTCCCTTTCTTTCCTGCCTTCCTTCTGTTCTCATTTTTTTACCTTTCGTTGATTTTTCTCTTTACGCTCTCTCATTTTCCATTTTTCATTATATTTTTGTGCCTTGTTACTGGCTTTACAGTTTTGTTTTTATATTTTATATGTTTATTAGTATCTTTATGTTAAGGTTAAGTGGAAGAACAGTCGCTGGGCTGAACTTCGCCTTTTGGCATACAACTTATTTTTATTGCTTGTAATTCCATTATTATTATTATTATGTATGCTCAATAAAGATTATATTATTATTAAAGATTATATTATTATAATAATGTTTGGTTTCTTCACCAAAAATAATTTCGAGCCTTTGTCCGTATTTGGTCTCGTATATATAAATGTTAATTCCAAAAAATAAGGTTACTTACCCGGTACATGAAAAATACATTACACAAATTTGTGGTCTATCAAGAAAACTTTTTTTTCATAAAATTACAAAATTGTAGAGGCAACGTGAGTAAACTGTGATGATCAGCACACTTCAGTGTATATTCCACAAAAAACCAGGTCTCTAACTCTTTTCGTTGCTGAAGTACAACAAGAAAAGTATTAAAAAGGGTGGAAAATTGATTTAGGAAAATTTTTATGAAAAATCGATTTTTCTGCATTTTCGCAATTCCCAATCTTTTCGTGACCTCAAAATTCGAATCCGGCAGGTCATTTTACATAAGAAAGTTACATTTTCTTGTGTGTGTTCGAGTTGTATAAAGGGTGTCGAATTAGGGTACCTTGCTCCCCGACTATTATTTTTCATTTCAAAATAGAAAAATGCATACGAACTATTTTAAATATTAACAAATGTAAGTAATTATGTAAAACTTTCTCCTTCGTTTATTTTTAAATTTCCCTAAATTTAATTTATATAGCTGTCAAACTACCCAAATTTTCTCTCACCAGCTAACACAGAGAAATACCCATAAAAGTACATCTGATCTTCGAAAACCGAATACATCAATTTATTAAGCATCACCAGTTGGGAATATGTCTTATAACACCAAAGTCAATAAATAGACCGGCTCCAACATAAAAGCAGAAATTGAAAAATATATAATATGAACTCTCGAATACTTCTTCTTCGATAAACATATTTCCGAAAGGAATGTATTGACTTACTTTCACAACATGAAGTCTACCAGTAGGACCGTTGAATATTCGATAAAAAGATGTAACAGTAACAACTTTATCTCTCACTTCCGTTTCAATAAAGTTGCTCATATCCACTCGTGACGTTTAAAATTGTTTCTGAATATGGTGGGTGTTTACTTTCTCGTACCTCCCTCTAGCGTTCATTTTTTAAACAGAACACCATTAAGGTAAATGCAACAGTGTTTAACAAGCCGTATATTCCAAAACAGCTGTAGAATATTTGCATATGCAACAAAAACCCATAACTGAGGGACCTTGCTTATAACTAACTAATTTATTTTTTAATAAAAAGTATGTCTCTTAAAAATATATTCCCTTAAAGCAACACAGATGCTAGACATTCTCTCAGCTATGTTTCAAGGAAAACCAAAACTAAATAAGAAAGGCTCCTCGAGAGAGACTCTCGGGTAGCATTCCCCGCAATCAAACGAAGAAGCACTTGAAAATTAACGAAGGAAAACGGAAATTTCTGAGACTCCACCGAGGCATTTTGTATTCAAAACAAAATTACAAAGTCAAACTAAAGTTCTAGCGCATATATCCTTTAACCGTATTTTTAGTCTAAATAAACTAGCGTCGAGAAGTGTAAGCAATTTTCATATACATGAGTACGTCATAATAAATGGAATAATTTTGTCCCGTAATAAATTTTTACATTTTACAATATTTCAAAACCTTTAAGTAAACTTATGTAAATTTCAATTATGCCTCCATTACGTAATGTGCAATTTGCTAAAATGCATAGCCAAGATATCAACGCAAAATATTAAATACATTACCGGGGGATGCTGGAGTTATTAAGGGTTAATTAACTGCAATGAATTATCTTTGGGGCGAAAATTGTAACATTGTCCAGAGCACACGTTTTATGTATTTTTGTAACTTTATACTGTTATTTATCGAATAATTATCTTATGGACACACTAATTTGCTGTAGTTATCAATATAAAATGATACATGGAGTTTTCACTCCACCATAATTCTTTGGGTATGGCTGCACCGTGTGTAGTAGGTGGACTTTCATATTATGCATGAATTTGAATAATGAACAAGATTCCTGAAGAAGTGCCAACTTCAGGGCTGCTCGGCTGCCATTAAAGTAGTAGAAATCGGGTCAGATAATAGTTGGTCGACTGTGAATGATTTGGATGAGTGATGAACGTGTATTAGGCATTTCAAAATGACGTAAGCAATTCAATATAGCTGGCGGCTGAAGGGCACATACGGAACTTGCTGGTACTTTTACCACCATCAGTCCGAAGACTGGTTAGACGCGTACCTCCATTCCTTCCTATCCTGAGCTAACCTACGAATTTTCCTAAAAGTAGAACATCCTACATCCTCAACGATTTGAGAGCAGTAGCCTACCCCTACCTCGTTTTATAGTCGGGGAGCAAGGTGCTCTAATTCGACACCCTCTATACAACTCGAACACACACAAGAAAATGAAGCTGATTCTTAAGTAAAATGATCTGCCGGATTAGTGAGTGATTATCAACGTGAAAGGGTCTCTAGGGGACCGGGACGACAAGAAAGACTTACTTTTGCCAGAGCAGTTGTTCCTTATCAAGGCGGAACAGTAATGTTTTGAGGGGGTATAATGTATGGTCGTCGCACTCCACTTATTCACGTCCCGCAAACCATGACGGGAAGCATTTACGTCCAAAATATTATCCAACCAATCATCCTTCCATTGGAGAAAATTTCGTTTTTATGGACGATAACGCCACGCCCCACCGCACAAGAAGGGTTGCCAATTTGCTACAGGAAGGGAATATTCCAAGAATGAATTGGCCAACAAACTCACCTGACTTGAATCCTTGTGAGAACGTGTGGGATATGCTAAAAAGGGCTATTTTAAATAGAGATAACCCCTCTTTCATCCTTCAGGAGATAATTGTTGCTGCTCAAGAAGAATGGAACAACATACCGCAGGAAGCCATTAATAACCTTTTTATTGGAATGTACAGACGTGTTAATGTTTTGCTCGAGATCAGAGGAGGACATACTTGTTATTGACATCTTCGTGTCTCACATTTTGCGAAGATTTCGGCACTTTTCAAAAAAAATTAATTGGGACATTTTCTTAAATTTAATTCCTAGCAGAGTACTCCTTCCATGGAAATAACCTTACATGTGATAAAGCGTTTCAATGAAATGTAGAATTGAATCCACATATTTGTTAGAATTATTGTTGTTTACGTTTCTAATTAATTCAGGGGGCCAAGAGTTTCGGCTATGTGTGTATTATCAAGGATAAAAGTACCCGAACTCATGTCGCTACCTATCAACCCATCAGCGCGGCTAGCGCGCACGAATTATTTATGTTTTAACTCGCTGTAACTTTTTTCAGCAACAACATTAATGTTTCGTTTCTTCACCAAAAATAATTTCGAACCTTTGTCCGTGTTTGGTCTCGCATATGTATATGTTAACTCCGAAAAATAAGATTAGTTACTCGGTGCATGAAAAATACATTACACAAATTTGCGGTCTAGCAAGAAACCATTTTTTTTTCATAGAATTGGAAAAATTGTAGAGGCAACGTGAGTACACTGTGATGATCAGCACACTTCAGTGTATATTCCACGAAAAAAACAGATCTCTAACTCTTTTCGTTGCTGAAATACAACGAGAAAAGTTTTAAAAATGGTCGAAAATTGATTTAGGAAAATTTTTCGAAAAACCGATTTTACAGCATTTTCGCAATTCCCGATCTTTTCGCGACCTCAAAATTCGAATCCGGCAGATCATTTTACATAAGAATCAGCTTCATTTTCTTGTGTGTATTCGAGTTGTATAGAGGCGGTCTGCTCTCCGACTACTAGTATGTCGCGAACTAATAACTAATAACGGACTAGTAACGAGTGTCTAGTTAAATCTGCTATTGAAATGGCTGGCGCTGTCCCTAAAGTATTTATTATTGAATAAATCACTGTCTGCTAGTGGGATGGCCTGCCAATGACATCTATTAAAACGCAAAGTAGACCCACTCTTTATAGTATAAATGGAAATCCTCCAACAAAACAACCACTACTTGCCTAGCACACAAAGAACGTACATTATTAGATAAGCTCTGAAAGCATTAATACGGCGCACCAACAATATGGCATCTCGAGCCTTACATTACACTTCACATTGCTGAACCCGACATTTGGCGCGGCGGCATCAGACCTCAATCTTCAACAACATCAAAAGGTTCTTGTACTCCCACTGTCTAGCTAGGCAAATTCAATTCGGGCCACCTCGACACATGAAATCCTTGATTTCAACTTGCAGAGCAGCATGTGGATCTCTAGACCTCAATAATTTTTCTGGTTGGATTTTACGTGATTTTTGTTGCAATTCTTTCTCATTTTAGGAAGGATAATGCAATCTGTTCGATTTATCGGTTTGCTTTTGTGGCAATTCCGGTTATATTAGTTCGAATTTATGTCGATAAAAGCTTACACTCAAATTGTTCCTTCTCCGTGTGTGAACTCTAAGATAACGTTAGAGGCAAATACGTACTTGCGTGGGAGTTATATGTGGCATGTTATTGATGGTTCCAAAGCACCTACATGTGTACATATGTATGTACATACGAATACAGAAACAAGGACAATGAAATTTTACCGCCCGCGTGGGTTTAAAATATTGCAGCACCATAATATTATAGTTTCCTCTATTCGTCTTGCTATTTATAACCAAGTTCTATTTCATCAGCACCCCATTCCTCCCTCATTTTATCCTGCTAAGATAAACAGGTTCTTTTCTTGCCTGGAGATATTAGAAAGGTATTAGAAGTATGTCTGTTGGCGTATTATTTTTTAATGGAGCTATACAGGGTGCCCCAAGCTAGTGTAATTCCTCCATAACTCAACAGGAGCTGTAGATATCGGAAAATGATTCAAATGAAAGTTGCATCCAAACAAATTCCTCACATACCCTGTATCTGACTGCATTTTGGAATTGTTTATTGAGTTTAAGGGCCGCTTTCTTAACCATACATTGGGTCTAAGTCTTACGGTTCCAACGTTATTTGACGTTAAAAATCGTCATTTTTCAAATTTCATCAGTTAGATATAACTTGGAAACGGTAGAAATGACTTACATGTCCCTATTCTGGTTTTCAGTTCTATATATAATAGGTCTGGAAAATGCTACTTCCTGATTGGTCAAAAATGAACAAAAAGTGGCCACTCAGGAAGCAGTATTTTCCAGACCCACTAGATAGTGAATTACAAACTAGGATAGGGGCATGTAAGTTATTTTTCTTTATCTCGTACCATTTCCTAGAAGATTTTTAACGTCAAATAACGCCGGAATCGTTAGACTTAAACCCAATGTATGGTCAACAATGTGGCCCTTAAACTCAACAAACAATTCCAAAATGCAATCCATTAAAAAAAAGCAAAGTTAGGTGCTGTGTAGAAGAAATGGAACACCCTGTATAGTCGAAAATAATTTTAAAATGTGAGGAAGTTGATAGGATGCAACTTTCATTTGAATGATTTTTCGATATCTACAACTCCTGTTGAGTTATGGAGGGATTACGTTGGCTTGGGACACCTTGTATAAAGCAGGAATCTTTATACAACATCAATGAAATGTCTATATATTTGTTGCAAATGCTAGAAAATTCGAGAACCCGCATATGGAATGAATTTACTAAATAGCCGAGGAGCAGCCGTTAGGTCATAAATTACTGTTGCGGCTCCACCCATACAACGGACCAGACAGTGATTCGACGGCTGATCGGAAAAAAGCTCCTGTACCTTTTCAACAACTCCAACTTTGCTCTCATTGCTTTTTTCGTTACTATAGCTTATAGCACAAAATGAGCGAATTTTGCAATAGTTTCCTATGTCTGTCTTTACAATAAACGAAGTTTATTCAAAGGTTAATCTAAAAGGGTAATTTTAACAACTGACATACCTTCTTTGCGGTTCTAGTAACCAACCTTTGCATGATTGGGACACTCAACGTCTCTATAATTCCACTCCTTGTGAGTAGGTACCTATGTAGGATCATAACGGAATCATAAAAGAGTCGCATCAAAATATTAGGTGAAAAACGAAATAAACCTTGAGATGTGAACCAGAGGAAATATGAAAGGCGTAATTCTGTTTCTGCAATGCGGCAAAAACCCGGTCGACAGAAAATTAGATAATAAAAGGGTGCAAATTGCATACATGCATTTTACAAAAATATGTTGGGGGTTATGAATGTATGTGTTTCCATATTTCATAGAGAATTAAATTTATTCTTGTTTATCTTAAGGAAGGAACCGACTTATGCAACATTTTCTGCAGTAATCTTTGGAGCAAGGGAAAGCCTAGTTATATTTTTAGTTAAAAAGCTTTTCATTTTAATTTGTACTTCGAAACTGTTCATTTGCTTACAAACTATTAATAAAGTAATGCGTAATTTGGACATCAGTGAATGAAGTCTTTGCCATATGCATTAGTAAAATTTAAGAAAATTGCAGTGTTTCTAAAAGCAGTTCTCCCAATAGACGCAGCTCTCCCACTAGACGCAGCTCTCCCACTAGACGCAGCTCAATATACATTTTAACTAAGATACGAGAAGATTGCAATGCGAAACTTTCGAAATTGACTACTTGAGTATTGCAGTAATTAATTTTAATTTTTTTCTCATTAGTTAAAAATAGGTACACATACATCACAAACAAAATCTATAAACTATAAAAATTCAAACAATTTTGATACATCCACTCAGAGTTATTATTAATGGCATAATCGTCTGCCGATAACTGTGTGGTATCTAATCAAAATCACAGCAATTCATTAAAATTTGATATAATTACGTACATTGCTCGCCAAACAGTTCAAAATGGTAGTAATTATGTCCTATTGGTGTGCAGGAGTCAAAAAATATTTTTCGATCGTGCGTTTATGACATAACTTTACCTAACCTGGCGGCCACAGGACCGAAATAACGGAAAACCTAATTGAGAGAAGAAAATTCTACGCACTGCACTGGGCTGGCTCCGACCCGTGCTTATCTGGTCATCCGGTTACCACTCGCAGTGAAGCGTTTATCGAGACTTTTGACAGACGATATCAAACTCCTAGCTTTATGTGTACATATTTTCAATACAAGTAGTGATGGTACTTTAGATCTCTTTTCAAACCTCTTCCTGATCTTCTAGTGACAACGTGGAGTTCATCAATTTTCCCTTCAATGAAAATACGTCATCTTTCGCAATGTTAACCTTCTTCCTAGAGGTGGTTTCCATCTTATATTCTTTCTCGGAATCATTCATATTACACGTCTTTATAGTTGTTCTCTTTAATCTACCGGCTATTTTTCTTGGAGACTAATTTGGAAATCTTGTTGGTCAAGAAAATTAATCATGGATTTCCATGAATTTTTGGATATTCTTTATTCTCGTACAAATTTTCATCACTGATTCACCCCTCACCTCTAGCATTAAGTACGTTACTCCCCCGATGGTATTGAACTTATTATTTCCATTTTGTCTAAACAACGGTAGAATAATATCCAATTTTACTGAAGAGTAGGATTTTTCCAATTTGCTATATGGTTTACTTCAATAAAAGATCATTTATATTCAAAAAACAAATACTGACAAACACATGCACTTCTTTAAATAATCATACGATTGAAAACGGACACTGAATCGACGAAATGACACAAACTAGACTCTGTATAATTTTATCTTGACACTAGACAGTGTTCTTCAAAGTTATCGAAGATTTATATAGAATTTCAAGAGGTGAAAACGATTGTTGGCTGAAGATTAAATCGCTCTTGCATAATCCATCAAGACAAGTAGGTATATATAACAAAAGTTGCGTCACAGCCCTACATTACAATGCAACTTTTAGTGTTGTTCCTCACGCTGATTGCCTGCATAGCAGGCTATCGAAGATACGATGGGTAAGTTACAAATTATACTGGTATTTCAAAAAATATATTTTATGAGTAATAATTTATCAGGTACAAAGTTTTCCAAATTAACATCGAAAATGACGAGAAGGCAGCGATAATAAGGGAACTGGAAGATAGCCAGGATTATGATTTTTGGTCAGAACTGCACAGGGGCGAAGGAAATGATATCATGGTCGCACCAAAAGCCCAAGAGATATTCAAAGAATTGCTGATTAAAAACAACATTCCGTATGAAGTTATAATTGAAGACGTTGAACCGTAAGTCCATTTATCTAAATTGCCTAGTGAATAAATGTGGATCCCTACCAAAGATATTTTATAATATAAAACGCATAATAGGAGTTAAAATTACACCAAGCTACAAAACTTCAAAACATAACTAACTTTTTCTTTCAAATGGAATCGGATCATTTTTATGCTAAAGTTTCTTTCAATTGTACAGACATAAAAGTTACCCTGTCTCTAAAATTAGTAATGTTTGGGGCAATCGCCCTCAAATATTTCACAATCTCAAAGTCATAAATAAAAAACTAGCATTTTGTGAACGGGTATACAAAATGGCATGAAAACGACGGCAATAAAAAAAATTAAGAATGAGCAAACATTTTAGAAACAAGAACAATAATTCCAATTTCAAAAATTTATTCGGCGAAATTTGTGTATAAGACAATTTTCCATTTGGATTTGCTGTAAAAGACTGTCTAATCTAAAGCATGAATCACTTTTCAAAAATTGATTTATTCAAAAAGTGATATTGTCTTTGTCGATTGCTTGTAAATAATTATTTAAATAGCATGAGTGTTTTTCTTTAAATGCCTTTAACTTCTGATTGGAACCGACTTAAGTTGTAAGTTAACGATAAAAAATAATTAACATAACTATTCATATCAAATGAACAATTACACTTTTGCGTAAAACAGGACATAAGTTTCCGAATTCAACATTCTGCATATACCTATCTTTAACAAATAAATTTGCACATTTCTTAAAAAGACTCTCTATATACCGGGTGACCACGAGATCAGGCTCACCCCTATAATATTTTTGTTTTTAAAGATATTAATTTGAAATTTGGGACAGTTAAATGGCATGTAAATCTGTAGTATTTGGAACAGTTAAAAATTTTCTGGCACTTCCGGTTTCACCGGAAATGAATCAACATTCTAATGTTTAAATGGAACAGCCTGTATATTTTCACATTTTTGGAACCATCGTGTCATTCTAGATACGGCAGTGCCACTTTTGGGTAAAAACATTACCATAAAAAATTTTTGGACGCAAATTAAATCTTGCATCTAGACATCCATGACTGAAAGAAAACCATTAAGTCGAGGTCCTAAACTAGTGTAAAAATAAAATCATCAAATTAGGTCAAGTAGTTTTTCTGTTACAACCATCTAAAAATCTAAGACACAGTTTTAAATGGAATCATGATGGCTCATCGAGATATTTCCATAGAGCTATTTTTTACGAACAATTTGATATCAAACACGATATCTTTAATTCAAAAATACTCCGAGATATCTTTTTCTTTGTATCTGCTAAATAGTAAAACAATTGAAAACTAACACATTTACTACTGCATAATAATAATAATTATTATAATCTGTTCTAGTCATAATAAATTTTAGATGAAGCAAGGGAAGAATGCTACGTTTACTGTTGATAATAAATGTTCGAGTAAATGTGTTAGTTTTCACTTGTTTTACTATTTAGTAAAAGTAAATGCAAAGAAAAATATATCTCCTAGTATTTTTTAATGAAAGATATCGTGTTTGGTATCAAATGGTTCGTAAAAAATAGCTCTATCCAAATATCGCGATGAGCCATCATGGTTCCATTTAAAAAAATTGACTTATACCCGAAAAACTTTGTCTTAGATTTTCAGATGGCTGTAACAGAAAAACTACTTGACCTAATTTGATAATTTTGTTTTTACACTAGTTTAGGACCCCGACTTAATATTTTTCTTTCAGTCATGGATGTCTAGATGCAAGATTTAATTTGCGTCCAAAAATTTTTTATTGTAATGTTTTTATCCAAAAGTGGCACTGCTAATGAGTCTATAGTTCAAAAAATGTAAAAATATACAGGCTGTTCCATTTAAAAATTCGAACGGAAGTGTCAGGAAAATTTTTGCTGTTGCAAATAATACAGATTTACATACCATTTAACTGTCCCAAATTTCAAATTAATATCTTGAAAAACAAAAATGTTATAGGGGTGAGCCTGATCTCGTGGTCACCCGGTATACAGGGTGTCCCACAGTGACGGCCTGTTAGAAGTTTATGGAGAACGAAAAATGGGATAAATTTGAAATCTTAAAAGTCTGTTTTCTTAAATAGCACCCTATGTTCTTAATCACATCCGTGAATAGAGGAGAAAGTTTCCTAATTAACCATATTTGGTATTCCTATACCTAAACTCGACGGTTTTTGAGATATTTACAAAAATCATAATTTTTGTCATTTCTATACAGGGTGACCCGAAATTAGCGTGCAATATTTTACCAGCGTGTTCTGTGGTCAAAAATAAGAAAAAAAGATCCTATAAGCGTATACCGAAATATGCTTCCCAAGGAAGCTATAGCTTTCTAAAAGACAAGGTCTGAAGACGTTTTCTTCTAAATATCTTCGAAACAAGTCCAGTTAAAATTATGAAATTTAATGGAATGTGTAAGAATCTTTTGCTGTAAACAAAATTTTTAAAATTTAACAGGGGCGTTTCAATTCTGGGGGTGGCGGAAGTAAGATTTACCCCAACTTTTTTTAGAACATGTCGTTTTCAATTTGTCCATAAAAATTTGCAACTTCAGAGTTTTTTTGGAAAAAAATGTGCTCCTGTCTGGTTTTGATAGGAGGCACCGTTATGGAGCACAATCGATTCAAAAACTTCCCTGCATGCCCAAAAAATTCCTACAAGAAGTGGAAAACTTCGTTTGAATACGTAAACGAGGCAGGAGCACATTTTCTTGCAAAAAACTCTGAAGTTGCAAATTTTTATGAAAAAATTGAAAACGACATGTATAATAATTATTGGTAGTGCACATAGTAGTGTTATAAACTCAATGTGTAAATTTAGCTATTATTTTATTGGCTTGTTATTTAATTACTGGCCGTTCCTCCCGGTTTAGTCCCATTTCGTGCGTTCCCGTTTCGGGCGTCGATGAAATTTGTGCCGTTTCGTGCGTCGCCCCAAACTTGGTTTGAGTGCCGTTTCGGGCGCTGACCTGCTGATAATCCAGTAAGCCCCTAATTCCAGTTTATCTTTACAACACAACGCTGTTAATAACTAGACTTCAATGCGGAATTGTATGTTGAATTCTCTACTATTGTTTTCAAATAATGTTTTTGTTTTGGGGGGGGGGCTTAAACGCTCAGCTGAGCTTGCCCAGACCAGAAATAGTGGGCCGTGGAACAACTTTTTTGGCCGTATTCAGTGACGGGCAACTATGAAACAAAGCAGTAGGTACGTTTTGTATGCCTTTATTGCAACAAGTACCTATAACGCACGAACTGGCACTATTTAATTACCCAGTAAATTCTCGACGCTCGAATCGGCACGAAAACAGGTAGAAACCCAAAAACGCACGAAACGGGAACGCGCGAAACGGGAAGATGCCTTCCTCCCACCCTGACAATTCTTCTGGCGTCCCCCTTGATTATGCAGCAGCAGGCACTCGAAAGATGAAATTCACAATTTAGGTTTGATGTAAAGTGAAACATAATAATGAGGAAGTGCTGGACATGTAATGACAAAATCATTATGTTACGCGACTGCAATTATTTGGTAAGGAAATGTATGTTGTATTGGATTTCTTCGGAGTAAGGTTATGATTTACAGCTATGCAAGTCAACAATAATTTTAAAAGTCGTGACATCAGCAATAACACAACACATTTTTGTCGGGACAAGAAAGACATTTATTTACTTGTTCATTTAAACATTTGCTATGCTGTGTATAAAATCTCGCAAATATCCTACACTGCAATAGATGTCCGCTCCAACACCACATTCACGGCCTCCATGAACAATTCCTTGAAGAACACCGTTAACAACGAGTGGTCCACCGGAATCGCCCTGAAAAATTCTTTCTTTACCTATCAAAAATTGATATATGGGAATACATACAAAACAACCACCAAATCCTTTGACTCCAGCTATTATAATGGGGCCAGAAGGTGTAGATTCGATACTTTGTATTGGAATGACTGTACAGAGTAAATAAGCACTGCCAGACCCACTTGGCGTACGACCCCAACCAGAAACCCACGCTTCCTGTCCTGGACGTGGGAATTCCATAACTGCTGGTAAGGCAATTGCTCCTACTGTGTCACTAAATGCAAGTTTTTCGTATAGTTCTAGCACAGCGATGTCGAAAACGTCTTTATCACGTTGATAGTCAGGGTGAGGAGTTTGGTTTGAAACTTTTATTTCCACACCACCCCGATCGTTTTGCTCAGAACCAGCGCGAATAGAAAAACCTTCAACTTTAACTTCAACTTCAACTCCTAATGGGTTTGTAACGTAGACAGTTCTGTAACAGTATTCATTGTATTTACTGTCAATCATAATATTAAAGACAATATTACCTTGCGATACAATGAGCTGCAGTAACCACAAATTTTTCGCTTATTATGGAACCTCCACATATGGGAGATGGTGCTATATATCCGTTGTAATTAATAGCCCCTATGATTGAAACTTGATATTTAAACTGCCTAATGTTGGCCGGCCATCCACCAAAAATCTTGTTTTGAGTTTTATCCTTAATCGAAGGAGCTCCTACATTACAAAAAATATTACAAATTATATTAAACTATGTACTGAAAATCGCGCTTGTGTTTAATTTATCTCCTTTTACAAACGTTATTATTGTAAATTTCCAATATGCTTAGCTTTTATATGGATTACTGTAATTTAGTACTTACCCAAAACAACTACACACCCTAACAGAACAATGTAGGCAGAATACATTTTAGTTGAATGGTGTCTTAATTCCTTTCCTTTCTATATATTTCAAACTGTTATCAAAATTATGACGAAAGAACAATGTACGTTAAGTGCATCTTGGTTTTTTAATAAAAACTTAAAGATGTGTGCTCAGGCTTGCAAAATACAGTGACCGTCAAAAAGTCGGCACCAAATGGAAAAAAAATTCCTTTCGATTTTTCAAAAAACTTTACATCAGTAATTTGTGCTTGTCTGAAAATCTGTTTAGCCTTCATCAGATATACCGAGACATTTTTGCTTATTTAGAAAATGGGGTTTTTCGAAATTGTCAACACACAAAAGTGCGATTTTTCTGAAATTAGTCAAGATTTCAATATTAGATTTTTTATAGGTTGTCAGTTTTAGCTTATTGAACAATCTCAAGGCAAGAAAGCAACACTTCGTATTTATCCTTCGCAAAAATGAAATTTTCAAATTCTTGTAATATTTTCAAAATTTCACATACCAAGACTTAATTTTAAAATTCGAAATATTTTAGGTGAAAACTTTAAAAATTTGTGATCGGAAAAACAACGGGAAATGTGAATTATTAATTTAGATTTTTTTATTATTTAAAAAAAAGTATTTTTTGAGTTATGACATAAAGTTGAATTTTTTAAATGGAAATCATAGTAGGCTTTAGTCTAGTTCCAAAGGTCTTTTTTAAGCTATCAAAATATATATACTTTTATATTATTATTTCAAAAAACAGCAATGATTTTGGTACCTTTTAAGTTTTAACTTTAGAAAATATAAGATACGTAGGTACATCCAAGATACCTGTGATTTTATGTTAACAACTGAATAATTACTTCTTGACGTACCTACATTAGCAAAAGTTGCATGCAGCTAGTTTTATTAACAGATACTTATAGTATACAGGGTGGCCCGAAATTAGCGTGCAATATTTTACCAGCGTGTTCTGTGGTCAAAAATAAGACAAAAAGTTCCTATAAGCGTATACCGAAATATGCTTCGCAAGGGAGCTAATAGCTTTCTAAAAGAGAAAACCTGAGGACGTTTTCTTCTAAATATCTTCGAAACAAGCCAAGTTGAAATTATTAAATTTAATGGAATGCGTAAGTACCAAATGCTGAATCGTTTTTTTTTGTAGAACATGCAGTTTTCAATTTTTCCGTAAAAATTTGCAACTTCAGAGTTTTTTGCAAAATAATGTGCTCCTGTCTCGTTTAAGTATACAAACAAAGTTCTCCACTTCTTGTAGGAATTTTTTGGGCATGCAGCGAAATTTTTGAATCGACTGTACTCGATAACGGTGTCTCCTATCAAAACGAGACAGGGGCACATTTTTTTTGCAAAAAACTGTGAAGGTTCATATATTTATTGAAAAATTGAAAGCTATAGCTCCCTTACGAAGCACATTTCGGTATACGCTTATAGGAACTTTTTGTCTTATTTTGACCACAGAACACGCTGGTAAAATATTGCACGCTAATTTCGGGCCATCCTGTATAAGAAGGCTATGATAAGTATTTACTGTATTATAAAAACATGCTTAGATGCTTAGCAACCACCGACAGTTTTGTCAAATAATTTCCCTGTTATTACAATCTCCATAAACAGCAAGTAAATTGAATTATAACTGCATAAATTGTATTTTATTGTCTTGTTTCTTACGTTCTGACAGTGATAAGATAAAATGAAATTTTACAATACATTATATTACAGTGCGTCCACTGATAATAAATACAATGAATTAAAATGCATGTTTTCTTAAAACAGTCTAGAAATGGCAATATTTCACCGCATTTGAAATTAATAATACTAGGTAAATGTATTTAAATGAACTAGCAAAATGAGTTCTTGAATTTATTTAGAATAAATCGGGGAAATCTAGGAAAATTCATTTAATTTAGCAATCGTTTGACACAAAATTACATAGCCTTCTTACACAGAAATGACAAAAATTAAGATTTTTAAGAATTTTTGTAAATATCTCAAGCCGTCGAGTTTGGGTATAGGGATACCTAATATGGCAAATTATAAAATGGTGTGATTAAGAACATAGAGTTTGAAGTTTTTGTTCATTTAGAAGACTTTTTTAGACTTCCTATTTGTAAAGACGCCCATTTAAACGATTCCTCGGAGAGCCACATTCATTAGCAACGAATTGATCCTAATTTTAAGCTAGTGATTGTTTTAGATCAAAAGTTATTAGATATTTTTTGAGTGGAGGAAATGTGTGAAAATTTCGAAAAATAATTTTTATCTCAAAAAGAGTAAAAATAATTCAAACTCATGTGATAAAACCAAATAATGGTATAATTGGGGGTTGTCCTAAGTATTTAAAAAACTGAACTTTGTGTCAACTTCCGGTATTATCGGAAGTGCTAGAAGTCTGAAAATATTTTAGAAAAGTAGATCACTACCAACTATAATTACAAGCAAAGTTTCAAATTTATCCCATTTTTCGTACTGCATAAACTTCTAACAGGCCACCGTGGGACACCCTGTATACCTTTTCGGTTCAACCAGAGATATGTGATGATCTGAATTACAGTGGTACAGTTCGATAGCGTTAAAACAAATATTGACTTTTGGAAATATTAGTTCACGATAACATTCTCAACTATGCGTTACCTAACAAAGTAAAGACATACTAAATACCTAGATATCACAAAAAATTATTTACTTCACTTTTCTCATATTTAATAGTATATTATTATATGAGCGATTATGACAGCCATTATTCACGAATATAATACTGTACTTTTTCTACATCTATTAAACAAATAAATTAGACTCAAATTTTATAACTTTAATGGAACACTATCATAATAATTAGTGGTACTGGACCGTTCGAACAACTACTCCTCGGGCAAATACCCCGCCAGGCATTGAATTATAGAACTAAATCCAGATTTTTTGTACTACGAGACGTTTCAGACTGCTACCCCATCTAAGATGGCTTTGAAACAATCCTAATTTGTCTCCATGTACGTACGTGCTTTTAAGCAGGTCTTTGTTCAAATATTGCATGTTTTGAATGTGTATGGAAAACCGCAGACCAACTGGTTTCGTCCTTCTGGGACTCATCAGTACGGTGCTCTCCCCTACACACTCAAACCATGCAATTTAGCTTGCTATATATGCTGCCGCGCTCTGGACAGATATCAGCAAGTGACAACTACTTTGAGTAATTATCTAGTATTAATTAGTGGTACTGGACCGTTCGAACAACTACTCCTCGGGCAAATACCCCGCCAGGCATTGAATTATAGAACTAAATCCAGATTTTTTTTTTTTTACTACGAGACGTTTCAGACTGCTACCCCATCTAAGATGGCTTTAAAACAATCCTAATTTGTCTCCATGTACGTACGTGCTTTTAAGCAGGTCTTTGTTCAAATATTGCATGTTTTGAATGTGTATGGAAAGCCGCAGACCAACTGGTTTCGTCCTTCTGGGACTCATCAGT
Organism: Xestobium rufovillosum; assembly: GCA_963966045.1. Classification (NCBI taxonomy): domain Eukaryota; kingdom Metazoa; phylum Arthropoda; class Insecta; order Coleoptera; family Ptinidae; genus Xestobium; species Xestobium rufovillosum. The sequence continues at coordinate 38,633,876 of OZ014493.1, forward strand.
ACGGTGCTCTCCCCTACACACTCAAACCATGCAATTTAGCTTGCTATATATGCTGCCGCGCTCTGGACAGATATCAGCAAGTGACAACTACTTTGAGTAATTATCTAGTATTAATTAGTGGTACTGGACCGTTCGAACAACTACTCCTCGGGCAAATACCCCGCCAGGCATTGAATTATAGAACTAAATCCAGATTTTTTGTACTACGAGACGTTTCAGACTGCTACCCCATCTAAGATGGCTTTGAAACAATCCTAATTTGTCTCCATGTACGTACGTGCTTTTAAGCAGGTCTTTGTTCAAATATTGCATGTTTTGAATGTGTATGGAAAACCGCAGACCAACTGGTTTCGTCCTTCTGGGACTCATCAGTACGGTGCTCTCCCCTACACACTCAAACCATGCAATTTAGCTTGCTATATATGCTGCCGCGCTCTGGACAGATATCAGCAAGTGACAACTACTTTGAGTAATTATCTAGTATTAATTAGTGGTACTGGACCGTTCGAACAAGTACTCCTCGGGCAAATACCCCGCCAGGCATTGAATTATAGAACTAAATCCAGATTTTTTGTACTACGAGACGTTTCAGACTGCTACCCCATCTAAGATGGCTTTGAAACAATCCTAATTTGTCTCCATGTACGTACGTGCTTTTAAGCAGGTCTTTGTTCAAATATTGCATGTTTTGAACGTGTATGGAAAACCGCAGACCAACTGGTTTCGTCCTTCTGGGACTCATCAGTACGGTGCTCTCCCCTACACACTCAAACCATGCAATTTAGCTTGCTATATATGCTGCCGCGCTCTGGACAGATATCAGCAAGTGACAACTACTTTGAGTAATTATCTAGTATTAATTAGTGGTACTGGACCGTTCGAACAACTACTCCTCGGGCAAATACCCCGCCAGGCATTGACTTATAGAACTAAATCCAGATTTTTTGTACTACGAGACGTTTCAGACTGCTACCCCATCTAAGATGGCTTTGACACAATCCTAATTTGTCTCCATGTACGTACGTGCTTTTAAGCAGGTCTTTGTTCAAATATTGCATGTTTTGAATGTGTATGGAAAACCGCAGACCAACGGGTTTCGTCCTTCTGGGACTCATCAGTACGGTGCTCTCCCCTACACACTCAAACCATGCAATTTAGCTTGCTATATATGCTGCCGCGCTCTGGACAGATATCAGCAAGCGACAACTACTTTGAGTAATTATCTAGTATTAATTAGTGGTACTGGACCGTTCCAACAACTACTAAATTGCATGGTTTGAGTGTGTAGGGGAGAGCACCGTACTGATGAGTCCCAGAAGGACGAAACCAGTTGGTCTGCGGTTTTCCATACACATTCAAAACATGCAATATTTGAACAAAGACCTGCTTAAAAGCACGTACATACATGTAGACAAATTAGGATTGTTTCAAAGCCATCTTAGATGGGGTAGCAGTCTGAAACGTCTCGTAGTACAAAAAATTTGGATTTAGTTCTATAATTCAATGCCTGGCGGGGTATTTGCCCGAGGAGTAGTTGTTCGAACGGTCCAGTACCACTAATTAATACTAGATAATTACTCAAAGTAGTTGTCACTTGCTGATATCTGTCCAGAGCGCGGCAGCATATATAGCAAGCTAAATTGCATGGTTTGAGTGTGTAGGGGAGAGCACCGTACTGATGAGTCCCAGAAGGACGAAACCAGTTGGTCTGCGGTTTTCCATACACATTCAAAACATGCAATATTTGAACAAACTATCATAATACATTAATTTTTATTTTTCAATAAATGAATTACTTACTAGGACAATATATATTGAAATTTGTGCAGTTAGAAATATATAAATTTGGAATTGTCCCTTCCATTGTTAAATTCTCCCAGTTTTTGTGGTTGTATTGCTAGTTTACATGGATTAATTGGTACCTACTCGAACGAAGTGCATACGTTGGAAAACGTAAATAAGTAATATGGCGATACACTTGGCTGTCACCCGAGTCGATTGTCAGCTCCAGCAAGAGTTGATCGCGGTCGATATAAAATATCATTGGATCAGGGAAACAGAGATTATTGAATGTATATTTGTGATTGGCCGAATACAGTGAATTATGATTCCATAATTCACTACAGTGAATTATAGGTACGATATTTCACAAAGAAAATGCTAATAATAATTGTCATATAATTAAATAGGTGTAGAAAATAGTTATTTACGAAACGAGTGCGAGAAGACATTTTTCGCGCATGAGCGCAATGTTTGAAGCACGAGCGACGAAGGAGCGAGTGCTTCATTTGCGCGAATGCGCCGAAGACGTCTTCGCGCATCGAGGTTCGTACAATATTTTTTGAAACGAACATTATAATTTTTTAATTATTATCTAATACGTTTCCAATTTAAAATTTCAAAAAATCAAGTGGTTACATTAACAGATTTCCATTTGACAATTGTAGAAAATGACATTTGGTTTAATTTATCGAATTGAGTTATCAAAGTGTCAATCGAATTAATAGCGATTTATCTTTATTCTTTCACTATTTTCAACATCCAAATTGGAGAAACGGCGTTTTGTTAACCAAACTTTATTACTATCAAGTCAAATTATTTCTAGAAAGCCTGAAAGGGCCAGTGCTTTTTGCTAGATTTCGCGCACTAGTGCGCGAACACTATGTTTGAGTTTGTCTGTCGGGTTCGCGAAATGTCATTTTGAGAGCGGTGAGTTCAAAAAAATTAAAAATAAAATCAGAAGTAAAGTTCTTACACAAAAACAATAATTTAAGATCTAAACTAAATGCAAACTTTTTCGTAATTTGCTTTGTTCGTTTTTTACGAAACAACGAAAATATCCTAGGTAAACAAACAGAAAATTTTTCAGTGCAAGCAAGCAGCCCAATTCATCAAAATTATCTCAATCGATTAAAATATTGCATAACTGAGAAAATTATCTTGACGTAATTTTGCACACTTCCATATGTGTATCATTTTTTTCTATTATGATTAACCTGGTATCTATTCGAAATCAGATTAGCTCAAGGCCATCTAAGTACATACTTATTTAGAGAAACATAGACCAAGCTTATCACAATCAGGTTGTGGGCATAGAATCGTACCGCGCACTATTGGGGGGTATGACGTCACTTGCGAGAGCAAACTCTGGAGATAAATGGTTTTCATTATGGAGCGGCACCGGTCTATTAATTTTTTAATTTAATAAATCATGCATTGCACCGTGCTAGGTCATCAAAACAATGATGACAATAAAAGTGGTGCTAGCATAATTTGGCTCAATAAATGCACTCTATATGAATAATTAGATACTTTAATAATATTTATTTAGTACAACCAATAAAACGAATCTTGTTCTTTGAAATAATATACTAGAGACATGTTATAAATGTTTCAATACCAGCTAGCTGGAGTAGCATTCTGAGATGTGTTTTAATTTAAAAAAATATTGGTTTGTTCTATAATTTAATGCCTGGGGAGGCAAATGCTTTCTTATGATTACGGTTCGCGATGTTGCTTTATAAATAGATGGCATTTTGTATTTTGCAAAAATTGATAAATTCTAGTTATGATGCTCATTATAAACAGCCCTGAAAATCGAACAAAAACTAGCAATTATGTCAATAAGTACTTATTGAAACAATTTAATAAAATAATTGTTAATCTTCTAGAATTTTCGAAGCCGAACGTGACCATCAGGCAAGAAACCGCATCGCACCTAATGGCAGAATTTCCTTCACAACTTATCACCGCTACGACGTGGTAAGTAAATTTCGAGATCACGTCATCGGAAATAATGCAGAACGTGGCTGACGCAAAAACAGATGAATATCTTGGCGAAGTAATTACGAAAATCCTTCTCAACATAGTTCGCTGTTACAACCACTTGCTCGGGTAAATCTTGAGCACCGGCTAATTGACCTCATTGATTGATTAATATGTCAAATTACGTGGGTCACTTCACTATCAAAGCTCTCCACGCTCGAACCGTTTCAAAGCAAAAAGCAGTATAATTTACAAAATATAGGGCATGTCTTCCCACATGGCATTATGTATACACTAGAAAATAATTTAAGTCCCTAACAAACCATGTTTCTTAGGTACTAAGTACTTGTATGACTGGTAGCGAGTTTATAACTTACTTCGAATTTTTTTATAAATAAAGTTTGATACACTGCATTGTTTCTGTGTAGATGAAAATAATACCAACCAAGAAATACGAAATAACAAAGTTTCCTTGTTAACAGATTGAAGCTTATTTGCGCCAATTAGAAGCTGACTACCCAGACATTGTTTCATTAGAAACAGCAGCTTATTCCTTGGAAGGTAGAAACCTCACCGCCATAAAGATTTCCACAGGAGCGGACACAAGAAAACCCATATTTTTCATCGACGCAGGTATCCATGCTCGTGAATGGATCGCTCCAGCAACAGCTTTGTATCTGATCCAAGAGCTAGTGGAAAACCCAGCTAACCGTCGTTTAATCGAAACTGTGGATTGGCATATCATACCATTGGTCAACCCAGATGGTTATGAATATTCCCACACAAATGTAGGTAAACATTTTTAAATTATGTCTTGGTTAGCTCTCCGAAAGTCTACGACAGTCAGATTTTTAACATTTCTTTCATTTTATACTTCATAGTAGTATAGTCACTAAATAATGAATCATAATTTTGAAAAGGATACAAATATAATATGTGATGGATAGATCCCGTAACTATAATAAGCATAACTAAACAGAACAGTCACTCAAAATGACTGGAGGTGCTGGCACCGTCGACCGTCGATAACTAAAGAACCCAACATACCACAACACCACATTTTGTTTTTGTTAGTGACAATCAATACTTACCTTAGCCGATTATTACTTTGGCAACGAACTGAACATAATGGCCTACAGCTTGACATAAATCAAAAGTGGGTATATTTCGGCCTGTCAACATTGATTTGGTTATTCTTTTATTATCCCATCACCAAGGTAAAATACGTCGGAATGGGAAAATGCATCTCTCTTAGATAAGACTTTAACAAAGAATGACCCTGGCAAATTGTGAGAAACTAGTCCTTCGTCTTCTCCTTCTGCCTCTTGCATCTACAAGAAGATGTGTGCACTTGCTATCTTCACTCTAGAATATGACATGAAGATTCTATTAAGGTCTGCCAAAAATGTCATTTGGCAACCGAGACAACAGGAATGGTCTATATATCTTCCAGGGCAACTTTTCTTAGCGGGTCAATAAAATGGTGGGATTTTCATTTTGCTGCCACTACAAATGGGACCTTTGCTTCAAAATTTTTATTAACGCATAACCAGTTGGGAATGATAGAGTAAGAAGTTCCATAGGCGAAATATAAAATCAAATACCACCTCGCAATTGTGCACTTGACGTAAGTTTTACATGGACTTTGTATTCTACAATTTGAAAATTCATAATTTTCTTAGGGCTGGCCTTTTTCAAAGTCTTGGCCTTTCATTGCCCCCTCAGGTCGATCCCCACCACCACCGTGGACTCTACGGGTGCGATACATGCGTCACTGGGCTACAGGCTTTACGTATTCTTCGTAGCATATGGTCAACTGCATGGGGTCACACATTCAAGTGAAGAGAATAACTCAAGAAGAATAATCGCAATGATCTACTCATTATTAGGTATTTTCGTAAGAATGCTAGGTACTCCAAATATCTTCATACTTCTTCAGCAATTTATTGATCATCAAGCAACCGTATATGAGCAGGTGTAGTTATGGATTTAACGAAAATTGTCTTATGATTCCATAGCATTTATTGTGCAATATCTGAAACAATGAAGTTCTTACAGTACCTAGGTTAACAACACAAAAGTGGCCAGGTATATACCTTGACTGCACGAATGAAAAAAGTATCTGGTGTAGGAGGCTACTGTACGTTACGCTAAAATCCACCGTGTTCTTGCAGTAAACCATTAAATTGCGTGTTTTGAAGCTTAAGGCAGCATCGCAGGCTTACGATTGCCATTATACCAACCAAAAACATGGTTTTTCCAACATACGGTGAACTGTACCAGGATACGACATCCCTTCTTGAAATAACCAGCTTACTGAAAATTTAGTAGACCAGAAATTCCGAACTCCAATGTACCCTTTCACAAGTTTAAAAGGTAAGTACCTATGCCCACTGAATTATAATTTCATCTTGCATCTTTAAAGTCGGACTGTCAATCATGCACTTAAATAAAGCATTTGAAAACTGGACATTCGGACAACTAGCCACTTCAAATTTTCTTTACCTCACCATCTCGTAATCTTCATGCAAGAAATTTTAGACAAGGTTGTGGAGAAAAACTCGGCGTCCATCAATTCTATGCGCTGGTGTCGACGCAAACCGCAACTTCGATTCTAGCTGGGCAGGAGCAGGAGCGAGCACTTTCCCATGTTCGGAAACTTACGCTGGACCATCACCTTTTTCAGAACCAGAAGCTGGAGGAATTAGGGACTGGACAGCAAAATACAGAGATCGTATCATAGCATACGTCAGCGTTCACAGTTATGGGAATTACATTCTTTATCCGTGGGGGTATACCAATGCTCTCCCAGATAATTGGGTTGTCCAACATAACCTTGCACTTGCATCTGGGAGAGCCATTCAAGCTCTGTTTGGGACAACCTATACGATTGGAAGTAGCTCAGCTACCTTATACCCTGCTGCAGGTGTTTCTACGGATTACGTACATGAACAAGGAGTTCCTATTTCTTATACTTTTGAACTTCCTGGTGGTGGCTCAGCAGGTTTCGATTTGCCTCCCAGCAGGATTGTTGATGTTGCAACGGAAACGTATCAAGCCTTTGTGGTAATTCACGATTACATTCAGTTACAGGAAGTGTAATCCCGGAACCTTTTTACACAGAAAATGATTATGAAATAAATAATTATAAATTTAAATAATCTCTTTCAGAATTTTGCTTTTTACATGTTAAATTTTTATATTTTTGTTTTGTCGAAGTCCAGGTTACTGTAACCGCCGAATAATTTACCGCATTAGGTACTTTAGAAGACATTTCACTTTAAGACGGGTACCAACAACAACTAGAATTGGAAAAATATGATCCTTAAAATTGTTAGAATTTAGGAAAAGTTACATGTCTTACTTAGGGCGCATGCATAGTGATGCACATACTTGACTGAAGATGTTGGCGCAGTGGTCGTGCTGTCGGACTACCGCGCAGGAAGGCTGCAGGTCTATCCCGGTAACAGACAACAAATTTTCTCAATCATTCTGCTTCACCATACAAAGAGTTATTACCGCCATTCAAACGATTTCTACCCATAAATATTAATTTTCTTCATAGTTCTGCATGACTCAGTAGATTCTCAATGATTTTATAACGCTCTAACAATGTCAACCAAACTGATCAATGAAACATAGGTGGTAGTAAAAACATTGAAGCATGTCTTTATTACGTGGTATTCGTGGTATTCGTCTAAACACACTGAAAATCTACGCCGGTATAATATTGAAACCATGGAGTCATTTAATAGGCCGCGATGAGTAACTCCCATCGCCAACCTGCCTAACCAGCGCGACTCTCTAAGGCTTATAACACAGCAGTGGAACAAATGAGATTGAACTTACTTTGCTGGTTCAGATGAAACATCGATGAGCTGCTGGTGAAGATGGCATTACTGTAGAGATGTTGAACTTGGAGCCACTATATACACTGTTGCCCTATAATTAATAAAAGAAAAATATTAATCAAGTACTTCATGGATAGCAGAATAAGTGATATATTTTAATTCCAACGTTTTGGAGAGTGTCAGGGTGGAGTGCTTTAAATCTGGATACTCTTTCAGTCGCTCAACTGCCTAAATGAAATAAATTATGTTTTTGATAAAACCCCCTAAAAACACTAATGCAGTAAGATCAGGAAATCGCGCAGGCCAATCAACAGATCTCCTTATAATATTCCAGTTATTTTGGACCAATACGTCTAGATAAATCAAGCTCTATCCTGCTGGAAGCACATGGATTCATCTAGATAGTTTGGGTAGAGAATAAGGTAATTTCTCAATATTTTGGTCCCTCCAAGAATGAAAACCTTTTGCCAGATCAAACATTAACTTGTTCCAGACATCAATAGCTACAATTTTGCTGGTTTACAATTCCATTAGCTGAGCATAGCAAAGGTTCTTGATTTCTTTGCAAAACCGAATCCTGGGATCAGGATCATCCTCAGTGAGGTCGTAAGCTAATTTTACATTAGAAGGATATCAAAATGGAAATTTATGAAATTTCATTACAAATCCCAAAAGATTGGGAGGAGAAAATTTCACTCTTCTTCATGTCGAACCATTCCAACTATTAATAATATTTGATTTCTCAACTGAACGAGTTAAAGGAACTGAAATTCGATTGCAGTTGGTTTCAATAACTAGGGCCCGATCAGACTTTTTACTCGCTTTGTGTCTGGTTATCCTAGAGCAAGATCGGTGGCCGTCGATATTTCATGTAAGTTTTCAAATTTAAATGAAACATTTTTTCTTATTGTTATGCGTTGATTCAGTTTTATTAGCTTCGAAAATGTGTCCATACCAAGTTGCCCTGATTAAATCTGTGCTAGTCTGTAAGAACTACAAGAGATGCTGACAAAACTCAAGTTCAAAGTTGAGAATAGCCTTTGAAACCGAAATAGAAGTGCGAATAACGAAGATAGAGGAAGCTCTAGAGGGAATAACAAAAAGGCAGGGACAATAATAATCTAAATTGAAGGATCACATTATGAAATGTATTCAAAGACTACTACACAAGAAGCAAGAAAACTGAAGGGATTACATTACGAAATGAAAACCAAGTATAATATACCCAGCGTAGGAAGACGAACTCGGAGGCATCAAATAAAACGCTGGAAGGAACCGAATACAAGTCGCACAAAACAGAGTACTGTGGAAGAAAAAAGTTAAGCAATATTTCCAGGAGTGGACAGTTAGGCTACCCCAGCCCAAGGAAGAACTCTTGCGTGATCTCGATTTCAGAATACCTAACCAAAAACAGGTTTACAGATTTCTTGAAATTAATAAGCTCAATAAGAGAATATAATATAATAAGTAATTAATAAGTATTAATAATAAATAAATGGCAGTGAAGAATAACAACATAATGAAAGAATTTAAGGAACAATTTTCAAATTATCTAATGTTTTGTGCCGCCTTTACATATTCAATGGCTAACCTTGAATTAAAGACTTTCGAAGAGCTAACACAATTTAGAATTTTCTTCTACACTCCCAAAAATATTTCAGGAACGAATGTGGCGGAAAACAAGACGTCCTGGAAGTTCTTGTTATGGTGTCGATGGAAACAGAAATTACGATTCCTTCTGGTCGGGTCCAGGCTCAAGCAGTAACCAATGTTCCCAGACTTACCACGGTCCATCGGTTTTCTCTGAACCAGAAATTCAAGGTATCAGAGAATGGCTGAATACATACAAAGAGCGGATTGGAGTTTTTGTTTCCATCCACAGTTACGGAAACTATATTTTGTATCCATGGGGATGGAAAACTGATCTTCCAGACAATTTTGTGCTGCAACACAATCTTGGACTTGCAGGTGGACGAGCCATAGAAGCAGTTTTCGGGACTACTTACAGAATTGGAACAACCATAGGAATCCTGTACGCTGCGGCTGGTGTTGCTGCAGATTATGCTTATGATATAGGAGTTCCCATCTCTTATACTCTTGAGTTACCCGGTGGAGGCAGTGCAGGATTTGATTTGCCTCCTGCCAGAATTGCTGATGTTGTAAGAGAAACATGGGAAGCTTTCGTTGTATTTCACGATTACCTCCAATTAACAGAAGTGTAATGATTACTACGGATTATAAGGAATGTCTGACATAAATGTACTTATTGTTTTCTGATTATACCTTCCTCGTTTATTATGCCGGTCCAACAGCTAATTGCTTTTAGGAGTCTGCTGTAAGAGGAACCATACTAGTCTTCTCGGTGTTGCTGTTTCTGATCCATCCACATTTAGTTCTAAACAACACCGACACCTGAAGCAGAGGATTTACTAGGATATATTGAGAGAGCAGTGCAAGAATTTAAGAAGACTTTCTGTCCTTCACCATCACCGAACTGATGAAGCCCCAAAATATCAACAGCACCATAAGTGCTTGAATTCACTGAACCACAAAGACTTACAGAAGATTGCCTAGTTTAGATCACATTCTTGCTTCTTATGTATCATCTAACTACTGATGAACCCTATGAGTAAAAATATACATTTTTGCCGAAAGAACTATATCGCATTCAACATTATTTAGTGAAATACTTTCGAAGAGCTAACTTAATTTAGAAAACAAAACAGTTTTCCTCCTCAGTACCACTAAAATTTTAGGAACGATTGTGGAGGAAAACGAGACGTCCTGGGGCTTCATGTTATGGTGTAGATGGAAACAGAAACTATGATTCTCACTGGTTGGGACCAGGTGCGAGCAGTAACGAGTGTTCTAACACATACGCTGGCCCAGCACCTTTTTCAGAACCAGAAATACGCGGTATCGCCGATTGGGTAGACAGATACGAAGATGATATTGGAATATATATTTCAATCCACAGTTACGGAAATTACATTCTTTATCCGTTTGGGTATACTTCTTCTCTTCCGGATAATTGGGTGATACATCACAATCTTGGAATTGCAGCTGGAAGAGCTATTGCTGGTATATTTGGGACTGCATATTCTATAGGAACTTTTGATGCTCTTTTGTATCCAGCCACAGGAGTGTCTGCAGATTATATTAAAGAATTGGGGGTCGATTATAGTTACACAATTGAGTTGCCAGGTGGCGGTTCTGCAGGTTTCGATTTGCCACCTGGCAGAATTGATGACGTCGTTACAGAAACTCTAGAGGCATTTGTTGTCTTTCATGACTTTCTTCAACTAATAGAAGTCTGATAAACACAATTATACGCTATATTATTGTCTACAAATAAATAGGTTACTGTTTCATGCACATAACGGATTATTTGTAAATGAAAGAATATTCGGAGCTACAACCAAGACCTTGCGTTACCCCAAAACAATTAATTTACTAAGTAGATATAACATTTTAGGACAGAATGTGGAGAAAAACTCGCCGAGCTGGTACTCTTTGTGACGGCGTAGATGCAAACAGAAATTACGATTCGCACTGGTCTAGTATAGGAGCAAGTGCTGACGAATGTTCACAGACCTACGCTGGTCCATACCCATTTTCAGAATCAGAAGCTCGAGGTATTGCAAACTGGTTAGAGACATACCAAGATAGAATTAAAACATACATCACGCTCCACAGCTACGGGAATTTATTTCTCTACCCTTGGGGATACACGTTTGATATGCCTGACAACTATGTCATACATCACAACCTTGCCCTTGCAGCTGTACGGGCTATCACGGCTTTTTCTGGTACTACCTATACTATTGGAAGTAGTGCAAATGTTTTATATACATCATCAGGAACGTCGCGGGACTACGCTAAAGAATTTGGCATTCCTCTTTCTTATACAATTGAGCAACCTGGAGGAGGAAATGCGGGGTTTGATTTGCCCGCTGAAAGAATCGTGCCTGTGGTGACAGAAACATATGAGGCGTTCATAGTTATACACGATTTTCTTGAAATATGGGACGTTTAATTGGCAATGAAGATATTATAGTCTATGACTTTTTATCTACTTATAGTTTCAAAGGTTTCTAGTTGGGCTACTTCATGGTTGTAATTGAAGTTTTCTTATATTAAACTTTTAGTTTGGAAAACAAGAGTATTCCTCTTTACTTCCAAAAACTATTATTCTCATTGATTAGACCAGGTGCAAACAGTAACGAATGTTTCAATAATAAGGGAAGGGAAAATACCGTTCTGTCTCTTGGGTGCCCTTGAAAAACAAAATCCTCATACTTGTAATTTTGTCGTAAGTCAGTTTCGTCCTGATTCATAAAAGAATTTGCTATTCCATATTCGATGTGATAGTGCGTTATGGCACCAGGCAGTTATTAAATTCTTGACTAAGGAAATAGCTAAAAGGTTGGAAACAGTTTATGAGGATACTTCCCCATCGGAATCGATTATCCATCAATGAACAAATGAGTTTAATCTAGCAAAGAGGGTCTCGAAGGCGGACAGATACAGAAATTTGAAGGCACACAACTTTGTGAAATGCATTACAGGTACGTTAACAATGTAAAAGCTGTGGAGACTTCATGCTTAGACGGTCAAAATGAGTACTTCTATAAGGAGGGAATTTCTGAAATTGAAACATCGATGGACCATCGTCAATCGTCTATGTAGCAGGGGACTACATACAGGATGTTTCATTAACAATAGGAAATCCGTTAACTGGAGATTCTACAGGTTAAATAATGACCATTGACCCGAACATGCCTTATCCGAATGTTGATGGTTTAGGAAATACAGGGTGTTGAAAGTTACAATTTTATTTCCATTTTTTGCCATAACTATGAAATTTCTTAGGTTGTCGACTTGAAAATTTGCAATCATATGGTTTTTCTTACGGGAAAAAAGATTCCAATAACATTTTTGACATTTCACATAGAGGGCGCTACATATAACCTATTGCTTTGATAAATTGACCCATAACTTTTTACCATGTACATCTAACGTCAAATCGGCTCCAAAATCTGAAAGACCAACCTTTTTAAATAATAAATGTATTCTTGTCTCATTTTGATATTCCAGCCCATTTTCAAGAAAAACCGACGTAATGCAGATAGGGTTTCAAATTAGGAAACATTAAATTTTAAAGTAGTTGTTCGAAGTGTCCACCATTCACTTGGATATATTTTTCAATGAGTTTCCTGAGAGACCCCCGAGTTCTAAACAATGCCCCTGGATCGCCTTTGATTTCATTGGCAGCCGCTTGTATTCTTCGCCACAGCTCATCGGGTCAATCAACAGCTTCTTTATAAACCATATCTTTCATTCTAGACCACACCGAAAAATCCAGAGGATTTAAGTCGGGGCTTCTAGGCGGCCAAGCAAATTCACTTCCACGGCCAATCCACCGATGTGGAAAGACGTTGTCTAAGTACTCTCGCACCGGCCGGGAAAAATGTGCGGGCGCACCGAACCATGAACCACATATTTTCCCTTAAATTAAGTGGTACTTCTTCAAGCAGTTCGTACAAATTTTGCCTGGATTTTCGTGCAATCTAACCAAAACCTCATCTTCCTGCTCAGCCGAAATAATCTTCGGATCGCTATTTTCACCTTTTGGACGGAAAGATCCTCTTTCGCCTAAGCGATTGTACAGATTTCTAAATAATTTATGATTTGGTTGCCTTCGGTGGGGTATAACTCTGAATACCTTCGGTCTGCAGCGAGACCATTAAAATTGGTTTGAGCAAAAAACACAAATCATATCTCTCATATCACTATTCGAAAAGTCAATATGACGCGGAATTTCTTAATACATTTATTATTTAAAAAAGGTTGGTATTTCAGATTTTGGAGCCGATTTGACGTTAGATGTACATGGTAAAAAGTTATGGGTCAATTTATCAAAACAATAGGTTATAAGTAGCGCCCTCTATGGGCAAGGTCCAAAATGTTATTGCAATCTTTTTTCCCGTAAGAAAAAACATAAGATTGCAAATTTTCAAGTCGACAACCTAAGAAATTTCGTAGTTATGGCAAAAAATGGAAATAAAATTGTAACTTTCAACACCCTGTATTTCCTAAACCATCAACATTCGAATAAGGCATGTTCGGATCCAGTTAACGGATTTTCCATTGTTAATGAAACACCCTGTGTAGATGACCTGAGAAGTGTGTAGAATTTCAGAATTAAATGTTTAGAAGCTCTGGAAAAGGGCATTTTTTTCCTTTCTTCAAAAAATATTAACAACCGGAATTAGAAATTGGGTAGACATATTACGGAGATGATATTGGAATACTTATACATTTCAATTAAAAGGTCTGTGGAGTTGGGCAGTGCAGTCTTGGACTTGCAGATTGAGGAGCAACTGTGGATGTATTTGGAATTATGCAAATCATTGGGACTTTGATAGTCTCTTGTATCCTGCTTTATGGGTTTTCGTACATTAAGTATGGGTATTAAAGAAGCAGAAATAGGTTATAGTTATACAACTGAGTTGCTAGGTGGCAGTTTTACGAGATTCGATTTGTCTTTCGGCAGAATTACTTACTGCTGTTAGGGAAATTCTTGAAGTTTTTACTATATTTTATGACTTACTCCAGTTGCTATCCTGATATAATATAAACTTCATAGAAAAATTCTTTCATGATGTTTACTGCTCGGAGCTATAACCAAGACCTCCCATTACAGTTAAACAAAATTGTCTTTAATATAACATTTCAGGAGAGAATGTGGCGAAAAACTCGTCGAGCTGGTGTTCAATGCGACGGCGTAGACGCAAACAGAAACTTCGATTCGCACTGGTCCACTGTAGGAGCAAGTACCAACGAATGTGCCCAAAACTACGCTGGTCCATCGGCCTTTTCAGAATCAGAAGCTCAAGGTATTAGCGACTGGTTAGACAAATACGGAGATCGAATTCAGGCATACGTCACCCTTCACAGTTATGGAAATTTATTCCTTTACCCTTGGGGGTACATATATGAAGTGCCTGAGAACTACGTCATTCTTCACAACGTTGCCGTTGCAGCTGTAAGGGCCATTACAGCTGTTGCTGGTACTACCTATACCATTGGAGGCAGTGCAATTACTTTATACGTAACGTCAGGTACCTCGCAGGACTATGCTTATGAAGTTGGGGTTCCTCTTTCTTATACGGTTGAACTACCAAGGGGAGGAAGTCAAGGATTTGATTTACCCCCTGAAAGAATTGTGGAGGTGGTGACAGAAACTTATGAGGCCTTTTTAGTTATTCAGGATTATCTTGAAAATTATGCGGAAGTGTAATCATTCCCAAATAAAAAAATTAAACTGAAAATAATATAATAATAGGTAATTTTTTAATCAGTAGTTGCACTACTAGAGGATTGTAAATGAAGGCAATTATTTTAGTTTATAAAATAAAAATAAATAGAAGCAACTGCTTCCATTTCTGCGAACAGCCAAGTCCCTTAGGTGCCAAATCTATGAATCCGTAGGATAATTCAATTTTGCGATTATTTTTTAGACAAAAATCCCGAATGGTTAGTGCATCATGCCCAGGACATTGTCGTGGTGGACGAACCAATTGTTTTTACGAGCATCAACACGTGTACTTGTCAGAACTTCTGAATAATAATAGTGGTTTACTCTGTGTCTTTGCTTAACAAATTCAATAAAGATAATTTGAATTCGCGACCATTATGGGTGTTGATGAGAATGATATCTCAAGTTGGGTCAGCTTTTTATTCATCAGACAAAATTTTCGGGACTTTCCTCGATTGCCTTGTAAAGACTCAATCCTTCTTCTACGGCCGTACGTCATATTCCACTAGCACTTTTCCGACATTTTCACACAATCGACACTTAAAATAATATTCGGAGTTATAACCAAGACCCAATATAACAACAACACCTAAAAAATTCTTATAATAAAATTTTAGGATAGAATGTGGCGAAAAACTCGTCGCGCTGGTGCTGTTTGCGATGGGGTAGATGCGAACAGAAACTTTGATTCGTACTGGTCTAGCATAGGGGCAAGTGCAGACGAATGTTCACAGACATACGCTGGCCCGTACCCCTTTTCAGAGTCGGAAGCTCGAGGTGTTGCAGACTGGTTGGAAAGATACGAAGATCGAATTCTAGCATTCATCACACTTCACAGCTATGGAAATTTATTTATGTACCCTTGGGGGTACACGTACGACTTGCCTGATAACTATGTGATTCTGCACAACCTTGGCCTTGCGGCTGTGAGGGCTATTACAGCTACTTCTTTTACTACCTATACCGTTGGAAGTGCCGCAAATGTTTTGTACACTTCATCAGGAACTTCAAGGGATTTCGCTAAACAACATGGAGTTTCATTAGTTTATACAATTGAACTGCCCGGGGGTGGCGAAGGAGGGTTTGTTTTGCCTCCTGAAAGAATTGTACCTGTAGTAACAGAAACTTACGAGGCATTCATAGTTGTCCATGATTTTCTTGAAATATTGGAAGTGTAATAGCAAAGGTTTTTACATTTAACTATTATTTTTCACTACCATACTTGGTTATAATTGAAGGCAGACGTTTAAATTAAAGTTCCAATTAAGAAAATAAAAGTTTTCCTGTTTACTGCTATTAGTATTCTTCATCCATCTGGGTACACCTCTTCTTTTCCAGAGAATTGGGTAGTGCAATACATTCTCGGAAATGTAGCTAGAGAAGCTATTGTGGGTGTATGTATTTCAGAATTTCTTCCAGTTACTAGAATTCTGCTGCATGCAACAGTAGTGGCATGCTTCCTCATTGGATAGGTATATCTTACATAACCATCTTTTAACCTTTTCCCTCAAAGAATTCACCTGAGTATCTCTCACATAAAGGAAATATATGATGATGTTTTATTAAAACAATACTCGGAGATAAAACCAAGACCTCGCACTACACATAAAACAAATTTTCTTCACTTTAACATTTTAGGACAGAATGTGGCGAAAAACTCGTTCGTCTGGTGCTCAATGCGACGGCGTGGATGCGAACAGAAACTTCGACTCATTCTGGAATAGTATAGGAGCAAGTACCAATGAATGTGCCCAAAATTACGCTGGCCCATATGCTTTCTCAGAATCAGAAGCTCGAGGTATTGCGGACTGGATAGAAGGACACCTGGACCGAATTCAAGTTTTCATCACCCTCCACAGCTATGGAAATTTGTTTATGTACCCTTGGGGGTACACTTATGATTTACCAGATAATTTTGTAGTTCTTCATAATCTAGCTCTTGCTGCTGTAAGGGCCATTACGGCTGTTTCCGGTACCACCTATACCGTTGGAAGTGCCGCAAATGTTTTGTATACTTCATCAGGAACGTCGAGGGATTTTGCTAAACAATCTGGAGTTCCTCTTGTTTATACGATTGAATTGCCCAGGGGTGGAAATCAAGGTTTTGACTTACCCCCAGAAAGAATTATACCTGTCGTAACAGAAACTTACGAAGCCTTCTTAGTAATCCATGATTTTCTTGAAATAATAGAAGTGTAATCCGAAATAGTTTTACATTAAAAATATACAGTTAGTTACATTTGTTTGTTTTTATATTAAAAGAACTGGGTGCGTGGTTGCCACACGCGATAGAAGTGAAACGTCAACGTTATTAGAGGAATGAACCAATTGTGGCGTCACGAGAACTGAAACGCTGTGTCCTCGCTTTACTGACGCTTGCCTGAGAGAAACAGCGCCAAGCATGAGACAGAGCGCGGCTAAAGAGTGGGGCGGCGTCACGAGAAATGAAACGCTATTGTCTCGCTTTACTGACGCTTGCCTGAGAGAAACAGTGCGAAGCATGAGAGAGAGCGTGGCTAAAGAGTGGGGCGTTCGATTTTCCCTTTCTCCTTTGCCCGTCTTCTCAGGCTGCTCCCCTCCATTCGTTTCACTTTTCGTGACCCTCGCATTTACCAACAGAGGAACTTACTCTACCGAGACAAAAGAAGTTTCACTTCAAAAATAATGCGTAGAAAAAGAAGTTTTTGCTAATGATTATTACGAAGAGCAGATATCCAAGAAGCACCAATACAAATGTCGACCTTTTTCGGCTTAGCCATAATACGAGGTTACTAAAACTTTCTTTGTCTAAATAGCAAAATTTCAAAATTATTTTGACACATGTAGATGAAACTGATGTTACTGGGCAATTCCAACAACTACTACTTATAGAAATAAATGGAGATTTTTTGTACTATGAGACACCGTAGAATACTATTCCAGCCAAACAGGCACTGAAACACCCATAGCGCGTCTATGGACTACGCACTTAATTCAGCGAACAAGGCACACTTAGACCAAACAAAATATTATGTGTTCCAAATGGATACAGAAACTGCCGAAAGCAGGGCAACGCCCTGATGGGCCACATAAAGACGAAACCTGTGGTCTGAGGTTTCTGTGTACAAGGTGTCCCAAACTGGACGCGTTCTTATGGGCACACCCCTTATTTGAAGAGACAGAAAAAAATTAACCAAGGTGTCCGGAGCTCAAATTTAATGAGAAAACCACTGACGCAAACAAAACTTTGCTATCTCTTATCGTTTGGCCGCTATAGGGCGATTCTCAAATTTCGTCGATTTCTTTTATGTCCTATAACTTGTTTATTAATAAAGATAATTAATTTTGGTAAAAACTTTCTTAAGGCACTTTTTTCCGTAAAATCCATTACAATAGGCAGTTTTTTACAGGGCGTTTAGATTTTCGTGCACCACCCCAAACTCATTTTTTTATATAGACCACCCTATATATTATGAGATTTTTGAAAAGCTCGTAAAATTTCCTGAATTTTGATGTATCACTCGTCATGTTTATATTAAAAACCATTAGCAACATTACGATTTAAAAATTAAAATATTGTGCCTACAGAAATCAAGATTGCCATGACTAATAAAATGACATAGGACGCTAACATGTTATTAAAACCACAGATTATAGTTTCATGATAAGATTACTCATAATTATTATATTAAATTAATAATTCTTTAAATGTTGCTAATGGTTTTTAAGATAAACATGACAAGTGATACATCAAAATTTAGGAAATTTTACGAGCTTTTCAAAAATCTCATAATATACAGGGTGATTCAGAACGGACGTGCCAAATTAAAATGGGTGCTAGAGGAACTCCAAATAAGACGAAACGTTTATATGAACATATGTTCTAAAGTGACTACTAACAAACATACAGGGTTTAAAAGTTTTAATATTTTTTTAAAAATATTTTTTTATTATCTTAGTAACTAGGAAAGTTATTGAGTTGAAATTTAAGGTGTCGTTTTCATTTGCCAAATTCTAATTTTCCAAAAAAATTGCTCTGCTAGCACCATCAGTAGCGTTGCTACGGGGTAGGCAGTTTATTTATTTTTCCCCAATCCAATGTTACGCCACTGACGAATGCAGGTGATATTAATGAATTTGAAATCTACGTTCAATTTGGGAAGAAATTGGTATCTTCAAAATTTTTCGTAAAATGCTTAGTTTTTGAATGAAATAGCTTTTTGTGAAATCGTGCACATGCACTGAAATTTTCCATAATGCAATAATGGCTTCACCGATATGCAAGGAAAGTGAAAATTGAAAAAAATAGTTTATTAAGAATAACACTAACAAAACTAACAAGAAGAATGAGAAAATACATCAATTATTACATTACGATATTTTAAAAAAATATTAAAACTTTTACACCCTGTATCTTTGTTAGTAGTCACTTTAAAACATATGTTCATATAAACTTTTCGTCTTATTTGGAGTTCCTCTGGCACCCATTTTAATTTGGCACGCCCGTTCTGAATCACCCTGTATAGGGTGGTCTATATAAAAAATGAGTTTGGGGTGGTACACGAAAATATAAACGCCCTGTAAAAAAACTGCCTATTGTAATGGATTCTACGGAAAAAAGTGCCTTAAGAAATTTTTTACCAAAATTAATTACCTATCTTTATTAATAAACAAGTTATAGGACATAAAAGAAATCGACGAAATTTGAGAATCGTCCTCTAGCGGCCAAACGATAAGAGATAGCAAAGTTTTGTTTGCGCCAGTGGTTTTCTCATTAAATTTGAGCTCCGGATACCTTGGTTAATTTTTTTCTATCTCTTCAAATAAGGGGTGTTCCCATAAGAACGCGTCCAGTTTGGGACACCTTGTACATTAATTTGGGGCCTAAGAGAACCTTGTTAGTAAAGTAAGTATGTAAACATGTAGAGTCGGGTTATGAGTGTTTCTATGCCAGTTTAGGTGGAGTAACATTCTACGATGCTTCACAATACATGGCGCTGAAATCCTATCTGTAATCAATAAATGATATAGGTACCAACAAGTAGTATGTTTTTCTTTTACTCTCTGCTGCACCCTTTCCGAAAACCTGCCTATTCTGCAGATCGCACTAAACCTCTAGTTTTTAAATGAAAGTGGTTGATGTAATTAGTACAGCTGAGGCTAAGACTTCATACTTTTAAGGTACCTATTTCCGATCGTCATTATTTTTTTACCTAATAAACCATGGGCAATTTACCACGATCCATAATATAATCACTAAAACAAATTAAGATTTAAGAATGCCCTCCTGAAACACAAAAAAATGCTTAAGCATATTACTACATCCTCAATTTTGGTTCCCAAAAACAAAATGTGGAAAACAAACATTTAATGAATTCCACAAAGTTCCTCTTAAATACTACGGGGAGTACAAGATTTATGTAAATACAATTCCGTAGAACCTTGTCTTGATTTCAAATAGCATTTTGCACTCACTAGATGTGTTCGAGTTGAAAACGTTCATTATTTCGAATCCGCCCGCAGTCAGCGACGCTCTGGGAGAATAAGTTTGCGTCAGGCCAACTATAAGTTGAACCCTCCGATAGTTGGAAGTTGAAATTGTAATTACAAGTATGCTGCACTCATCAAATCTCGTCAAATGGCATAAACTCGCTGCACACAACTCACGTCTCCATTGGACCGCATTTCGCGTTAGTTTATGACATTTTATTTGCAGTATCAAAGGATAGTAATTTACACAGAGATTTATAGTTGCGCTACCAGAGGATTGTAATTGAAGGTAAACGTTTTGTATTAAAATTCCAGTTGCTCTTTATGAATTTATAATGCATAGCATTATTGACAACCTCAGTCAAGTTCTCTTTGTGGAGACGACACATTTAGTTTATAATTATGTCTAGAATACTCTTTGCTAACAGCCACAGCAAAGGGGCATGCCGGTTCTCATCAAGTTAGTTCCGTGCATGTAGCCAGCCATCGACGGAAACTCCAATTACTGTTAAATAATACTTGTTGTGTCACTTTGCTACTCACTAACTATTATTATTGTACCAGATACGTTTTAATTTTTAGCAGTGGCAAGGGCCACGACAGTCCAAAGGGCTGGAAGGAGTATTGCCCAATGGATAATTATTTTCTATTTGTCGAATTATTTTTTAACCCAAACTTTTAATGGAACCACAAAACTACAATTTTGAGAGGTAAATATTTGTTTTTCATCAAACTGTTAGGTATATTTGACACTTTTTGTTAGTACTGAGCAAATGCACAAACCATCACCGTGTAGGTACGAGGCAACCAGAATTCTGCTCGATATACCGTGTGACAAACTTCCATGTGTACATGGGGAAATAACATGGGCAATTACATTTTTGGGGATTCCTGCTCCCCATGTGTAGTTACAGTGGTGGTAAAGGTAGCAATCGAAAGATTATTTTTTTCTGCGTATGAGGATATTAAAAGCTCTGCAACTTTCCAATTTATTAAAGCAAAAAGCAAAAATTACATTAATAATTTTCTAACTAAAACACAGAAATTTATCAGATTATCCATGACAACTTAATTTATTCTAATCACGGACGTCTTTGATTTTTATGGATTTTCTGAACTGTCAACATTTAAAAATGAACAAACATATTTATTCAGTTCAAGAAAAGGTTTTCATTGTGAAAATATTTTACGGCGGCAATAGTTTGCGCGTAGTCCGTGCCTTATTTTCTGTAAAATTCAATAACGGTCCTATTCCTTCGGTATAACAACAAATAATTTAGTAAGAAATTTGAAGGCTGGGAATCTTTCATCGAAAGAAGTTAATTTTTACCAATAAATAAACTTGTTTTTTTATTTAGATAATTCTCATTCACATTATTATTGTCATTACCTATGGTTGACAATTAATTGATTACTGGTGTGGATGTTTCGTTGGTGAATGCTGGTCCATAGTTTAGGGTAAATTGTAGGTGTCGTCTATTAAAAAGTTTTTGGGAAAATGTTAAAGCAGTAAAATGAAATAATAAAAATTAAATTATTTTAATTTTACTGCAATTATGAAAAATTTAACAAGCGGCAACATTTGTTTATTTTGCTCTAATGAATTTTGTAATCTGGCAATTTAATACTTATTTATTTCATATCTTCATTCATTTCATACCCTTATACCTACACGGTATAAAAGGGTTTTTGATTATATATATATATATTTCATATCTAGGTAAGGACAAAAACTTATTAATATACAATGAAATTAAAGTAACATAAAAAAATAAAAATAACTATAACAAATATTCAAATAAACCCCCATTCTGTATCAGACAGTATCCCAGCCTATTATAGAAAGAATTTCTCACAATCGCAAGCTGCCGATCGTTTATTAAGTTGCATTCCGCAAAAATAGCATTCCTTAAAGAATTAATATTTGGGTGACGAGTTTTATAAATCTTATTTTTTAAATGACCGCACAAGAAAAAGTCACACGGTGCCAAATCGGGAGATCTAGCTGGCCAGTTTATAGCACCACCTCGACCTATCCAGCTCTCTGGAAATATTTCATTTAATAATTCCCTCACTTGTGCTCCAAAATGTGCTGGGCATCCGTCAAGTTGAAACCAGACCTCCCGATTCGCATGTGCAACTTCTTCTAATGCAGGGCCAATATGGTTAATTAAAAGATCTAAATAAGCTTCTGAATTTAAATTTCCCTGTACATATTTCAAATGGTCCTATAATGCGATTATTAAAAATGCCTGCCCAAATATTGATTTTTTGAGGGTATTGCGTTGTAGTGGCTAGATTTATTCTGGGATTTTCCTGGGCCCAATGCCTAACATTTTGTGAATTTGGCTCATGATTTAAAGTGAAGGTACACTCATCGGTAAAACAAATTGATGAGAGGAAGCTGCGATCCCGATTAGCCCGTTCTTGCATTTCTTCACAGAAAGTTTGCCTTGATTCTTCGTCAAAAGGAAGTAACTCTTGGTGACATTGGAATTTAAAGGGATGATATTTGTTTTTTTTTAATATGTTACGGACAGTTTCTCGTGAAACATTACATTCTAGGGCAATAGACCTTAAACTAGATGTTGGACAAGCAGTTATCAGGCCTATTACCATTTCCTCTACCTCAACATTTAGGTTTCTTGGAACGACTACAAAAATAAATGATAAGATTAATTTTAGTTTTGTTTCACTCCACGTTATCACTTGTTAAATTTCTCATAAAACCCGTAAAATTTACGTTAGCGAACAATAAGGAATTAGCAACTAGGTAATAATAATAAGCGAATCAGAATTATCTAAATAAAAACCAAGTAAATTTATTAGTAAAAATTACCTTCTTTCAATGAAAGATTCCCAGTATCTTCAAATTTCTTAAGTAAATTTTTTATTGTTGTTACCGAAGGAATAGTACAGTTATTGGATTTTACAGAAAATAAGTCACGGGCTACCCGCAGACTATTGCCGCCGTAAAATGTTTTCACGATGAAAACCTTTTCTTCAACTGAATAAATATTTTTGTTCATTTTGAAACCCAAATTTTAAATTGTTGATAAATAATGTTGACAGTTCAGACGAATTAGAAATTAGAATCAAGGGAGTCTTTGATTAGAATAAATTAAATTGTCATAGGTAATCTGATGAATATCCGCGTTTTAATTTGAAAATTATTAGTGTAATTTTTGCTTTTACTGCTTTAATAAATTGTAAAATTGCAGAGTTTTTGATATCCTCGTACGCAGAAAAAAATAGTCTTTCGATTGCTACCTTTACCACCACTGTAACTACAATAATGTTATAATATTGTAAAGCAAAGGATTCAAGTTTTAAAAATGAAATGCTCTTTCCAAGTTGGTTTACAGTTGTATTCAGATAAATCCTAAGCGACTCAAACGACAAGTTATCTCACAAGAAAATAATATCATTTTCTGGTATGTCCTTTTCCGGATAACATCTCAACCGGCAGGAATGCTTTGTTTTTAAATAAAGGACCTTCCTTTCCCCGACTTTTTACTGCTTTATTTTCACGATATTCTAGATGTAGGTACGGCAAACAACGGAGACAAGAACAAAGATTATGGTATTCCACTTATCACAGTAATAGGAAAGTCGCTGCCTCTCTCTCGCGCTTATTTTTTTTTCGTTTATGTTTTTCATGCCCCTGTGTCTTTGGACCATAAGGAAATTTATGGACCATAAAGCAAAGAAAACACAAGCACAGAGGTCGACTTTTCCTATAATAAATGATATTTTTTACGACGGGCTCGGTGATCATGAAGCCGGGCTATCGCTCTGGAACAACGTCAAGCATTTCTAACATATACGTTTTAATAGGATTAACGCTAGGGTAAATCCTATTTCAACGATTGCATCCGGGCTTGTTTCACCACATGCGTTTCAGCTGGCAAGTGATACTGATTACACAATTCACGAATTGCGTTACCAACGGATGACCCACAAACCGTATAGCATTATTAATGATATTTGTTTCTGCGTCAAATACGTATGTATGAGTTTTGAACAGTCATACATGGCAAATAATTCTGAGAGGGCTGAATTTTATGGAAGTGACAGTTCGTCGGCAAAGATTAAATCACCAACATTCGATGGGATGTTTACTTGAAGTATCTGCCTCTAACCAATAGATGGGGAGCGGGTCAGCTATGGTATTCGCAAACTGAATACTTGCAAACAATAAATGAACAAGAACAAAGGTACTACGGCGAAATGGTTAAGCAGCTAGGGGTGCTATTCCTTAATCATCATCCAAAGCAATTATACCAGTTGAAATTAAGAGGTTAATTCCAACGAACCTCCAAAACATTGGAACAATTGGAAGTCAATATTGCAAGATTAGTGGGTACAGCTCAACCCATCCCAATCGCCACTGCGTTACTCTTGCTAAGCAGACTTTTATCGGAGAACTCTAAGGTAGAGTACCTACCTACGGAAGCGTAGAAAGGCCACCCAACATTATTTTTTAAGTCGACCGGTCGAGATAGTAAGTCGACCGGTCGAGATAGTAAGTCGACCGGTCGAGATATGCAAGGAAAGTGAAAATTGAAAAAAATAGTTTATTAAGAATAACACTAACAAAACTAACAAGAAGAATGAGAAAATACATCAATTATTACATTACGATATTTTAAAAAAATATTAAAACTTTTACACCCTGTATCTTTGTTAGTAGTCACTTTAAAACATATGTTCATATAAACTTTTCGTCTTATTTGGAGTTCCTCTGGCACCCATTTTAATTTGGCACGCCCGTTCTGAATCACCCTGTATAGGGTGGTCTATATAAAAAATGAGTTTGGGGTGGTACACGAAAATATAAACGCCCTGTAAAAAAACTGCCTATTGTAATGGATTCTACGGAAAAAAGTGCCTTAAGAAATTTTTTACCAAAATTAATTACCTATCTTTATTAATAAACAAGTTATAGGACATAAAAGAAATCGACGAAATTTGAGAATCGTCCTCTAGCGGCCAAACGATAAGAGATAGCAAAGTTTTGTTTGCGCCAGTGGTTTTCTCATTAAATTTGAGCTCCGGATACCTTGGTTAATTTTTTTCTATCTCTTCAAATAAGGGGTGTTCCCATAAGAACGCGTCCAGTTTGGGACACCTTGTACATTAATTTGGGGCCTAAGAGAACCTTGTTAGTAAAGTAAGTATGTAAACATGTAGAGTCGGGTTATGAGTGTTTCTATGCCAGTTTAGGTGGAGTAACATTCTACGATGCTTCACAATACATGGCGCTGAAATCCTATCTGTAATCAATAAATGATATAGGTACCAACAAGTAGTATGTTTTTCTTTTACTCTCTGCTGCACCCTTTCCGAAAACCTGCCTATTCTGCAGATCGCACTAAACCTCTAGTTTTTAAATGAAAGTGGTTGATGTAATTAGTACAGCTGAGGCTAAGACTTCATACTTTTAAGGTACCTATTTCCGATCGTCATTATTTTTTTACCTAATAAACCATGGGCAATTTACCACGATCCATAATATAATCACTAAAACAAATTAAGATTTAAGAATGCCCTCCTGAAACACAAAAAAATGCTTAAGCATATTACTACATCCTCAATTTTGGTTCCCAAAAACAAAATGTGGAAAACAAACATTTAATGAATTCCACAAAGTTCCTCTTAAATACTACGGGGAGTACAAGATTTATGTAAATACAATTCCGTAGAACCTTGTCTTGATTTCAAATAGCATTTTGCACTCACTAGATGTGTTCGAGTTGAAAACGTTCATTATTTCGAATCCGCCCGCAGTCAGCGACGCTCTGGGAGAATAAGTTTGCGTCAGGCCAACTATAAGTTGAACCCTCCGATAGTTGGAAGTTGAAATTGTAATTACAAGTATGCTGCACTCATCAAATCTCGTCAAATGGCATAAACTCGCTGCACACAACTCACGTCTCCATTGGACCGCATTTCGCGTTAGTTTATGACATTTTATTTGCAGTATCAAAGGATAGTAATTTACACAGAGATTTATAGTTGCGCTACCAGAGGATTGTAATTGAAGGTAAACGTTTTGTATTAAAATTCCAGTTGCTCTTTATGAATTTATAATGCATAGCATTATTGACAACCTCAGTCAAGTTCTCTTTGTGGAGACGACACATTTAGTTTATAATTATGTCTAGAATACTCTTTGCTAACAGCCACAGCAAAGGGGCATGCCGGTTCTCATCAAGTTAGTTCCGTGCATGTAGCCAGCCATCGACGGAAACTCCAATTACTGTTAAATAATACTTGTTGTGTCACTTTGCTACTCACTAACTATTATTATTGTACCAGATACGTTTTAATTTTTAGCAGTGGCAAGGGCCACGACAGTCCAAAGGGCTGGAAGGAGTATTGCCCAATGGATAATTATTTTCTATTTGTCGAATTATTTTTTAACCCAAACTTTTAATGGAACCACAAAACTACAATTTTGAGAGGTAAATATTTGTTTTTCATCAAACTGTTAGGTATATTTGACACTTTTTGTTAGTACTGAGCAAATGCACAAACCATCACCGTGTAGGTACGAGGCAACCAGAATTCTGCTCGATATACCGTGTGACAAACTTCCATGTGTACATGGGGAAATAACATGGGCAATTACATTTTTGGGGATTCCTGCTCCCCATGTGTAGTTACAGTGGTGGTAAAGGTAGCAATCGAAAGATTATTTTTTTCTGCGTATGAGGATATTAAAAGCTCTGCAACTTTCCAATTTATTAAAGCAAAAAGCAAAAATTACATTAATAATTTTCTAACTAAAACACAGAAATTTATCAGATTATCCATGACAACTTAATTTATTCTAATCACGGACGTCTTTGATTTTTATGGATTTTCTGAACTGTCAACATTTAAAAATGAACAAACATATTTATTCAGTTCAAGAAAAGGTTTTCATTGTGAAAATATTTTACGGCGGCAATAGTTTGCGCGTAGTCCGTGCCTTATTTTCTGTAAAATTCAATAACGGTCCTATTCCTTCGGTATAACAACAAATAATTTAGTAAGAAATTTGAAGGCTGGGAATCTTTCATCGAAAGAAGTTAATTTTTACCAATAAATAAACTTGTTTTTTTATTTAGATAATTCTCATTCACATTATTATTGTCATTACCTATGGTTGACAATTAATTGATTACTGGTGTGGATGTTTCGTTGGTGAATGCTGGTCCATAGTTTAGGGTAAATTGTAGGTGTCGTCTATTAAAAAGTTTTTGGGAAAATGTTAAAGCAGTAAAATGAAATAATAAAAATTAAATTATTTTAATTTTACTGCAATTATGAAAAATTTAACAAGCGGCAACATTTGTTTATTTTGCTCTAATGAATTTTGTAATCTGGCAATTTAATACTTATTTATTTCATATCTTCATTCATTTCATACCCTTATACCTACACGGTATAAAAGGGTTTTTGATTATATATATATATATTTCATATCTAGGTAAGGACAAAAACTTATTAATATACAATGAAATTAAAGTAACATAAAAAAATAAAAATAACTATAACAAATATTCAAATAAACCCCCATTCTGTATCAGACAGTATCCCAGCCTATTATAGAAAGAATTTCTCACAATCGCAAGCTGCCGATCGTTTATTAAGTTGCATTCCGCAAAAATAGCATTCCTTAAAGAATTAATATTTGGGTGACGAGTTTTATAAATCTTATTTTTTAAATGACCGCACAAGAAAAAGTCACACGGTGCCAAATCGGGAGATCTAGCTGGCCAGTTTATAGCACCACCTCGACCTATCCAGCTCTCTGGAAATATTTCATTTAATAATTCCCTCACTTGTGCTCCAAAATGTGCTGGGCATCCGTCAAGTTGAAACCAGACCTCCCGATTCGCATGTGCAACTTCTTCTAATGCAGGGCCAATATGGTTAATTAAAAGATCTAAATAAGCTTCTGAATTTAAATTTCCCTGTACATATTTCAAATGGTCCTATAATGCGATTATTAAAAATGCCTGCCCAAATATTGATTTTTTGAGGGTATTGCGTTGTAGTGGCTAGATTTATTCTGGGATTTTCCTGGGCCCAATGCCTAACATTTTGTGAATTTGGCTCATGATTTAAAGTGAAGGTACACTCATCGGTAAAACAAATTGATGAGAGGAAGCTGCGATCCCGATTAGCCCGTTCTTGCATTTCTTCACAGAAAGTTTGCCTTGATTCTTCGTCAAAAGGAAGTAACTCTTGGTGACATTGGAATTTAAAGGGATGATATTTGTTTTTTTTTAATATGTTACGGACAGTTTCTCGTGAAACATTACATTCTAGGGCAATAGACCTTAAACTAGATGTTGGACAAGCAGTTATCAGGCCTATTACCATTTCCTCTACCTCAACATTTAGGTTTCTTGGAACGACTACAAAAATAAATGATAAGATTAATTTTAGTTTTGTTTCACTCCACGTTATCACTTGTTAAATTTCTCATAAAACCCGTAAAATTTACGTTAGCGAACAATAAGGAATTAGCAACTAGGTAATAATAATAAGCGAATCAGAATTATCTAAATAAAAACCAAGTAAATTTATTAGTAAAAATTACCTTCTTTCAATGAAAGATTCCCAGTATCTTCAAATTTCTTAAGTAAATTTTTTATTGTTGTTACCGAAGGAATAGTACAGTTATTGGATTTTACAGAAAATAAGTCACGGGCTACCCGCAGACTATTGCCGCCGTAAAATGTTTTCACGATGAAAACCTTTTCTTCAACTGAATAAATATTTTTGTTCATTTTGAAACCCAAATTTTAAATTGTTGATAAATAATGTTGACAGTTCAGACGAATTAGAAATTAGAATCAAGGGAGTCTTTGATTAGAATAAATTAAATTGTCATAGGTAATCTGATGAATATCCGCGTTTTAATTTGAAAATTATTAGTGTAATTTTTGCTTTTACTGCTTTAATAAATTGTAAAATTGCAGAGTTTTTGATATCCTCGTACGCAGAAAAAAATAGTCTTTCGATTGCTACCTTTACCACCACTGTAACTACAATAATGTTATAATATTGTAAAGCAAAGGATTCAAGTTTTAAAAATGAAATGCTCTTTCCAAGTTGGTTTACAGTTGTATTCAGATAAATCCTAAGCGACTCAAACGACAAGTTATCTCACAAGAAAATAATATCATTTTCTGGTATGTCCTTTTCCGGATAACATCTCAACCGGCAGGAATGCTTTGTTTTTAAATAAAGGACCTTCCTTTCCCCGACTTTTTACTGCTTTATTTTCACGATATTCTAGATGTAGGTACGGCAAACAACGGAGACAAGAACAAAGATTATGGTATTCCACTTATCACAGTAATAGGAAAGTCGCTGCCTCTCTCTCGCGCTTATTTTTTTTTCGTTTATGTTTTTCATGCCCCTGTGTCTTTGGACCATAAGGAAATTTATGGACCATAAAGCAAAGAAAACACAAGCACAGAGGTCGACTTTTCCTATAATAAATGATATTTTTTACGACGGGCTCGGTGATCATGAAGCCGGGCTATCGCTCTGGAACAACGTCAAGCATTTCTAACATATACGTTTTAATAGGATTAACGCTAGGGTAAATCCTATTTCAACGATTGCATCCGGGCTTGTTTCACCACATGCGTTTCAGCTGGCAAGTGATACTGATTACACAATTCACGAATTGCGTTACCAACGGATGACCCACAAACCGTATAGCATTATTAATGATATTTGTTTCTGCGTCAAATACGTATGTATGAGTTTTGAACAGTCATACATGGCAAATAATTCTGAGAGGGCTGAATTTTATGGAAGTGACAGTTCGTCGGCAAAGATTAAATCACCAACATTCGATGGGATGTTTACTTGAAGTATCTGCCTCTAACCAATAGATGGGGAGCGGGTCAGCTATGGTATTCGCAAACTGAATACTTGCAAACAATAAATGAACAAGAACAAAGGTACTACGGCGAAATGGTTAAGCAGCTAGGGGTGCTATTCCTTAATCATCATCCAAAGCAATTATACCAGTTGAAATTAAGAGGTTAATTCCAACGAACCTCCAAAACATTGGAACAATTGGAAGTCAATATTGCAAGATTAGTGGGTACAGCTCAACCCATCCCAATCGCCACTGCGTTACTCTTGCTAAGCAGACTTTTATCGGAGAACTCTAAGGTAGAGTACCTACCTACGGAAGCGTAGAAAGGCCACCCAACATTATTTTTTAAGTCGACCGGTCGAGATAGTAAGTCGACCGGTCGAGATAGTAAGTCGACCGGTCGAGATAGTAAGTCGACCGGTCGACATAGTAAGTCGACCGGTCGAGATAGTAAGTCGACCGGTCGAGATAGTAAATCGACCGGTCGACATAGTAAGTCGAACGGTCGAGATAGTAAGTCGACCGGTCGAGATAGTAAGTCGACCGGTCGAGATAGTAAGTCGACCGGTCGAGATAGTAAGTCGACCGGTCGAGATAGTAAGTCGACCGGTCGAGATAGTAAGTCGACCGGTCGAGATAGTAAGTCGACCGGTCGAGATAGTAAGTCGACCGGTCGAGATAGTAAGTCGACCGGTCGAGATAGTAAGTCGACCGGTCGGGATAGTAAGTCGACCGGTCGAGATAGTAAGTCGACCGGTTGAGATAGTAAGTCGACCGGTCGACATAGGAAGTGAACCGGTTGAGTTAAGTTATTTAGCGGGGATAATTATTAGTAATACCCGTTCACGCCTTATAAAACAGAGTTTCCAGTTTAATTATTTAAGATATAGGTAAAACAATCATAATATCCACACGCCTTATAAATGATATTTTTCCTAATCTGTGGAAAACCTCTTATGTTGTCCCTGTGGCCAAGGTTGCTCAACCAAGTGAGTTTAGGGATTTTAGACCTATTAGCATCAACCGTGTCCTGTTCAAGGTGCTGGAAAGGGTGGTTTATTCCCAAATAAATGAGCACCTTAAAGTTTATGGTATTTTACCTCCTTTTCAGTCAGGTATCAGAACTAATTTTAGTTGTACCACTGCTTTGACGCATATCATTGATGATGTTATGGTAGCTACTGATAGGGGGCTAGCCACTGCCCTTGTGCTACTTGATTATTCAAAGGCCTATGATTGTTTAAACCATGACATCTTGATCTCAATATTTTCTTTTTTGGGTTTGGATTGCTGTGCAATAAAATTTTTGAAAAGTTATTTACTTCATAGGAAGCAATATGTGAAATTGGCAGCCAATTTTCTCTTGAAAGCACCTTGGTTAGAGGAGTATCTCAGGGCTCTATCCTGGGCCCTCTCCTATTTTCGCTCTATGTATCAAATATGCATTATTGCATACGAAACTGCGCTGTTCATGGCTATGCCGATGATAATCAATTATATTATTCTTTTGTTCCTACTAATGTTTTAAAAGCCAACGTGTTAATCAATTCAGATTTACAGGCATTAGTCAAGGTTTAATTATTATTAACACAGATAAATCTGCCTTACTTGTTTTTTATAAATCATCTTTAAGAAATACCCTTTTAAATAATTTAGATATCAAAATTAATGGCACCAAGTTGACTTGTGTTTATGAGGTTAAAAATCTTGGCATAGTGGTGGATAGTGATCTGCGTTTCACAAAGCATATCAGCAATTGTTGCAAGAAATCTTTCGGTGCTTTAAAACTAATTTTTTCTCAAGAATATTTTGGGAAAGCAGGAAAAACGTATTCTCTGACTCGTTAGTTCTTTCACAGTTTTCTTACGGAGACGTTATTTATGGAGCATGAATAGACCTTCGAACGGCCCGTAGAATTCAGTTGATTCAGAATGCATGCACACCCACACCACTGATAAATGAGCAGCATATCCAATTACTTTTAAATAATATTAGGTATACTTCCTGATTTTGATTTTGTTTATATTTATCCATCATGTCATTTTTGTTGTTTTTCTTTTTTTCTCTCTCTCTTGTGTTGCAGGTTGAGTGAAAGAACAGATGCTTATGTTCTTACATGCGCAATCTGAACTTCGCCTTTTGATGTCTTATACATTCAATTTTTGTATTTGTATCCTCATTTGGACATCAATAAATTATATTATTATTATTATTTTGTTCTAAGGACACTAGGTACATTATACACTGACCGCGGGAACGTGTCCTAATGGGTGACTTTGTTATTATTGGAGATGGAAGTAACTTAAATGTACAAAGTAATGTGAAATTATGCGTTTGTCTTGACAGACAAGGTGATAGAAGCAGTATAATTCTAATTGGTCACTTATATTTTTTAGATGGATGCCAAGCATGCGCATATAACTATAGTTACAAGCCACGGTTGCGACTTATACGTATTCTGCATACATCTGTCTCTTAATCTTAATCTCACCTTGCAGTGTAATGTAGTCCTACTGCCATACCCGTAGTTGATTTTTATCTTATGTAAAGTTATTATTTTGTTATTTGAAAGAAAAACGCATGTGCATAACTACATACTAAAATCAAAGCGCAAGCCCCATTTCCCTAAAAAAATTGAGAAGCAGTATTTGCCTAGTATGCGAATTATTTTTTGGGATTACTGCAAAAGCTTAGCCAAATTATTAGTAAAAATCGGTAAATGGCCTTAAATTAACCACGCTGATTTTGTAAGCAACGAATACCCAGCAGGAAGAATCAAGAGCGTATTTTTTGTAAACAAGCCAAGGCATCGGCTGGATTGTTACCACTTCAGGTGTTATAAATCAAGAAATAAATAAAATTTTTGTTATAACGTGTTTCTCCTATCTGACGACACCGGACACACAAAACCGAACAGGCCACGAGCCGTGAACCTTAAAAAATAAATTCGGAGTCAACGCAAGAAACGACAAGAAACCTGGTTTGATCCTCGGATATTTCGTCGATCACACAGCCAACGCATTAGCCATCCGAACACGGGAGGAACTTGTCTGATCTCTTCGAACTGCGCAGAAATAGTTAACAACACTAGCCGAGCGAATCACCTGCCTTGCCTTGTTTACAAAAAAAATTAAGCGAATCAAGAAGCAACTGGACATGGACAAGCGTAACGTTGCCAACCTTCAACGAAAAAAGTACCAGAATAGACAACTTTGTACCAACCTAACAAATTATATCAATTAAAGTAATTAGCCATTTTTTAAATCATTTATTTTTACACCCATAAAATCAACTTTCTATGTCGACCGGTCGACTTACTATGTCGTCCGGTCGGCTTACTATCTCGACCGGTCGACTTACTATCTCGACCGGTCGACTTACTATCTCGACCGTTCCACTTACTATGTCGACCGGTCGACTTACTATGTCGACCGGTCGACTTACTATCTCGACCGGTCGACTTACTATCTCGACCGGTCGACTTACTATCTCGACCGGTCAACTTACTATCTCGACCGGTCGACTTACTATCTCGACCGGTCGACTTACTATCTCGACCGGTCGGATTACTATGTCGACCGGTCGGCTTACTATCTCGACCGGTCGACTTACTATCTCGACCGGTCGACTTACTATGTCGATCGGTCGACTTACTATGTCGACCGGTCGACTTACTATCTCGACCGGTCGACTTACTATCTCGACCGGTCGACTTAAAAAATAATGTTGGGTGGCCCTTCTACGCTTCCGTACTACCCGTAGGCCTTACATTTATGTATTCTCAAAGAATTTGTAATATTTTGGCAGAATTCAAGTATTTTTTTGTGAATCATCAAAATAATTTAAAAATATCTAAGGATGTAATTTTTCAAATCATTCAAATATTCACAAATGCATGGTTTCATAGTTCTAAACCTCTGGTATATAGTTTTACGAGAGGTTATTTCAAGGTCATTCAATTTCCGCTTACAATTTACAAGTGCAGGAATCACGACGCAGTTTAATGTCCTCATGGCAATTTGGTGTCAAATTACATCAGAGGTTTCAAATTGCAAGAGGTTATTCAATTTGAAGACATTGAATTTGAAAACGTTGAACTTGAAGTCGTTGAAACTGATAGTAATATGAAACCTGAGATGTAATATGATATTCCCAGAGTAACGGGATATTATGGTGTGAAATTACAGTCGTGCTTTTAAATTATATGTATGGGGATCAGATTACTTTCTGTTGTAATGTGATACTCGAGATGCAACTTGATATCACCATCAATAATTTGATAGAATCATGTCAATTTACTTCAGCAGTTGCAAATTACACAACAGGTCATTCATTCATTCGACACCGTAGGATTAAATGATCTCAATGACCTCAAGTTTAGTTCAATGACCTGTCGTGTAATTTGAACCAATTTCCCATAGTATTTGAACTACTAGTACTAATTAATTATTCATTTTATTTTAGTGTCTTTATCAAGATTTATTTAGTATATGTAAATAAAAATGACAGTAATTTGTTTAAAAGGTCGAATTTACAAAGTTTTTGTTATATTTATCATACTTGCCAGCACTTCCCAAAATTATATATAGAAACTTGTACAAAGTGGATAATAATTTACAAGATGACGTAATAATTTGAAGTTTATAGGGCGCATCGAGAAATTACATTACGAATGTACTGAAGTCCTTTGTACCATCATTACCAGTCAAACAAATTCTATGTTTACCAGAGTATACGTACATTTTAAATATTTCTAAATATTGGTCTTAAATATGAAGACCTGAGTCGCCGTGGGGTGATCGACCTCCCATCCGCCTTTGTTGCTAGAAATTATGATAAGTAAATGCAAAGCCGGTGTGATACAGTTAAATACCAACCTACAATACAAACTTTAAAGGGATATTTGAAAGGCAATTCTGCAAGTATTACAGATACTGGGTTCAGTAATCAGAATTAAAGTGAAAAGCAAAGTTTTAACCTCGTTGGGACACCAGCGGAAGCCGAAAGAACCTTACTCATACAACAAACCTTTCCGTGGTCGTCCCCAATAACTATGAAGAACCGCATGGAATCTTCCCATTTCCAGAATGAAAATCTCCCTCTCGTCTCGACCAGTCTCGAAGAACACAATGACCGAAAAAGTGCGTTAAAAAGAAGAAGCGGGAGGCAGAAGAATGACACCCGACTACTTGCGATTTAAGTCAAATATCTCGCGATGGCAGGAGTACTAGAGATATAAAACAAACAAACAAAGATACCGTGGATAGATAAGGTTAGCAATAGTGTGGTATTAGGAAGAGCTGAGGAAAAGCGAAAGGTGTGGAAGTCAATAAAGAATAGGAGCGATAGAATGGTAGTTGGTAGGACGCCTTTTTAGACAGATTAGTTCGCGACGTACTAGAGTAGGAGATAGAAATAAAAAGAGCTGGGTTAGGCCCAGATCAGACTACTGCTCTCAAATAATTGGGGATATAAGATATTCTACTTTTAGGGAAATGCGTAGGTTAGCTCAGCATAGGAGAGGATGGAGGTACGCGTCCAACCAATCTACGTACTGAAAACTTTATGATGATGACAGCGTGTGACCACAAGAACTTCAAGGTAGAACACTATATAATTTTCATAAAATGTTTACTTAGCAAAATTTCTGTCAGCAAGGGCGAATTGGAAGTTTATCCAGGGCCTACTACAGTACAGGCCGGAACGCTCGAAACGGGAGTGGGGGATCGGAGGCACAAGAGCGCTCGATTATAATGCGGTTTGCAATGTTTCCAGGCGTATATTCACATATTATTTTTCTAGAAATATTAATATAATTTACTAATAATCTTCAGAATTTGTGACAAGTATACATGTTGGTACTTCATGAATTGTTTATTTGCAATATTAGATACGAAAAAAGCAATTCAGTACGAGTTACCTACCCATAAAGTATAAAGCCTTTGATTATTCGCCAACGCTAATAGACAAAATATTACAAAATTACAAAAACAAGGAGAATGACGGAGAAAAATGGTTTTATTATAAATAGTAAATAAAAACAAACTTTATACAAATTCAATTTTAAGCAACACAAACATAAAACTGTAAATATAACGAAATAAAACATATACATTCTAAATTTAACATACATGGTGAGTGTAAAAAATTAAGTTGGTGATAGAGGATGTCAAAATAAGAAGAAAAGTTTATGTGAGCACACACACGTCCTAAAATTACTTCCAGCAGATACATGAATTTCTCGAAAAAAATGATTCTTTGTAAAATCTTCGAAACCAGGAAAGCTATTGAATTGAAATTTTGCGTGAGATTGTAGATTTCTGTTCTAAGAATTTTTGCTTTTTTACTGCAGCCCGTGGCGCCTCCGCAAGGAGGTGAGTTCGATCATTTCGCTTAAACAATGATACATCACTATTTTCTATTCTACCCTGCTTCTACAAATGAGGCTGAAATTTTTGAATTTTGCATTCATTTTGGAAACAAAAAGGTATCCGTAAATTTTTCCTACAACTCTTAGGTTCCTAGTAGTCTGCATTTTTGATTAAACAGGTGATTGTTCTAGAACTACTTGCAAGGCCATTAGACATTAAAAAACAAAAGTTTTTAGAACAATATATGTAGGATTATAGAGGACAATCGCCACCAAAGATTTAAGTCTATAGCTTTCGCAGTTAATGGAATATTTATACATTTGGGTACATATTAAAAATATTATTTTTTTCGAAATCTACCACCATATAACCTTGTTGGGAGTAAATTTGGAAGAAATGGACGGGAATGCATCATCCGTCAGTTTCGGTATTTTTCTTTTGCAGACTAATTCTGACCTATCGTCGTGTCTCAATTTGTCTTCTGTTATTATGAAACGGTTTTCAAAATGTTTAATGCAGATAACACTGTCTTTATTGCGATTAAAGTCTTTCCTGTTAATATTTCGGGCCCATGTAGCTAGTAATTGGGGTTTACGCAAAGGGAATCTAAACACACAACAATTCCTCAGGCTTGTAATTTGTTTTGCAATTCGGTACGCAGCATCTTCGTGGCATTGTGTGGGTTACAAGCATTAAGTCATGAAAATTACTTATAAATTACAGTTGCCGAGATACCTATCAATAAATTAAGACAAAATAAAAAGGCGCGGGATACCTATTCACCAAAGTAAGTAAACGCGGGAGATGCTCTGGCGGATGCCTCCGCGGATGACGTCACACGCTAAGCTCCGCCTTACGCTCCGGCCTGAACTGTAGTAGGCCCTGGTTGATCGCCCCACGACGAGGTCATAATAGAAGTTATGAGTTCTCTACTTTATTACAGATTAGTTACTTTAATTTTAATTCCAGAAAACTATGTTAATTAAATAGGTTCCCTTTATTTTATTTTTAACTGTCTTCCTGTAATAAAAACGATAAAAATACTTCACTTTTAAATTTACTCCCAGAGTTGCTTTTTAATGCTGCTTCAACATGCAAGTTACAAAATACACGTACACACTGTAATATATTATTTGTTTGCCTGTGGTTCTAATTGCTGTCACGTTTCCTTTACACGACGTAAATTACACGTGAATGTTAGGTGCATTATTTACAAAAAGGAACACTTCCGGAATGCATAAATAAGTATTATATAAGGTAAGCCATTTTCCACCCTAAAGCCTAAATTCTGTAACTGCTTTCAAAATACCTATCCTTAGTTCTAAATTGATTTAGTTCAAACAGGCAACGTCAGTGGATGGCCCAATCTTCCCAGTTCATAAAGAAAATGGTCTTTATACTACATGGCCGAAATTTACTAGTCATGTCTTACCTCCCTCTATAAGCCGTTGCGAAAAAAATTAAAAGAAATGCTTTCACAGCTAAAAGTAGACGAAGATCATCATTTGAGAGAATACCAGGCTTGCACATCAGATTAAACATATTAAATCTGTAGTTGGTTGGTTGGTTGGTTGGTTGGTTGCTTGGTTGGTTGGTTGCTTGGTTGCTTGGTTCGTTCGTTAGTTAGTTAGTTAGTTAGTTAGTTAGTTAGTAGTTAGTTAGTTAGTTAGTTAGTTAGTTAGTTAGTTAGTTAGTTGGCATTAACTGGTTCAAAATTAAACAAATTAGAAACCTATGTTCAGGAGATAACAAATATGGCCTGGAAAATAGAAAGGTGTCAGTAGTTTGAGTATTTTCAATTCTTACGCAACAAACAAATTTTACTTCGACCAACGAAATTCGAAATGGATAAAACTCCCGGATCCCAGTTAGTATGGCTTCCCCCTGTAATGCGTTAAACAGATTCACATCCGAAAGTAACGGAGGCAGGGAAACGAAAATTACTCAACTTAACGCTCGTATAAGCTTTCCGAAATTTTCTTTGCATCCTTCTGTTACGCGAATATACGCGCAAGAACCTCCGATATAATTAGTGTTACATTAATAAATTCATTCCATCATTACACGAACGGTTGAGCTCCTTTGAATACTCGGGACGACAGAAAATTCGCAAATTGCTTCAATTATCGGATGTACCTTCAGTGTCTATTTAGTAATATCTGAGGAAAATAAAACCTGCAGATTTTCTTTATTTTTCGGCTTTAACGACTAACAGTTAAAAACAGGTTAGCGACTCTGTATATCTGGAACAAATCATTTTTCCCATTCAAGATTCCAGAACTCTTCTTTTGAATTATACATAGTGTTCCAAAAGCATGGAATAAATTAGATATTTCCTCAAATTTAAGTGGGTAGGTGGCGTTGCGCACCTCACTGATATGACGTAATCGATTTTTTAAATGGCAACCCTAGTAGGCCCAGATTAGACTACTGCTCTCAAATATTTAGGGATGTAGGATGTTCTACTTTGAGGGAAATGCGTTGGTTAGCTCCGAATAGGAAAAGATGGAGGTACGCGTCCAACCAATCTTCGGACTGAGAACCTTATGATGATGATGATTAATGATGTTACATATTTAGAAAATGCAACTTCTGGCTTTGATTTTAAAAGTACGAGTGTTAGAATAAATATGTGAATTATGTCTAGTCAAAATATACCTTCAGAAAGTTGTTTCAGTTTGTTAATGTCTTTTTAAATGAGGGAGTTATTGCTAATTTTCAATATGATTAAATTTTCTTCTATAAGTCGACAACGGCCAAAGATATTTAAATTCTGTTTATGAAAGTAAAAATGCCTTTGAAAATACACCTGAAACCGGCTAGAATTCTCTATTTTCAGTTAGTAATAATAGTACTGCCCCTTTAACACCTTCGAAAATGCATCATTTGCCAAAAATTTGCACCCAAAAATTTTTATGACTTGGATTACATTTTTTTAATAATCAAGTATATTTTGTTTTGTATTGTTGTTTGTATTATTACACGTCTAAATATTTTTCTTGAAATAGAACACATTTATTCCAGGTCATTTTTGAATATTCGTGGTTCATTTCTATGGAAACAATCGTTACATACCTGTTGTAGTTGCCCAACCTATGAGTATATATTTGAATCGAGGTAGTCAGTGAGTAGGCGACCGTGATGCAAGGTGATATTCGAACATTTCCGAGTTACGGTATGCTACGCTAGAAATTTCCATATTAAGGTGGCAATGTTAGGATTTCCCGCATTTTTCATAAATTC
This sequence comes from Xestobium rufovillosum, assembly GCA_963966045.1. NCBI lineage: Eukaryota > Metazoa > Arthropoda > Insecta > Coleoptera > Ptinidae > Xestobium > Xestobium rufovillosum. The sequence goes on from OZ014493.1 coordinate 38,673,791, forward strand.
GCAAGTTATTCAAATTTCTATAAATATTTTTAAAAAAGGGCTTTTTAGCGACCTAGATATATTCAAACTTTATACCCATGCACATTTTTGGATCGTTTCCTTGTGTAATATAATGAAGACACTGCATAAATTCATTTGGGTCGTTTTTCGCGAAGCTGCAGTTTTCTGACTTTAATACTTAATGATACGATTCAAAAATGTGTATGGATAAGAATGTCTAATTTATTTAGGTCGCTAAAAAGCCCTTTTTTAAAAATATTTATAGAAATTTGAACAACTTGCGAATTTATGAAAAATGCGGGAAATCCTAACATTGCCACCTTAACATAAACAATTTGCAAGGTTTGGACAGAAAAAAGACGTTTACTGGTTTTGTTCATCAGTTGCAAAATGGGTTATCAAGTTTTGCAACTCGTCAATTTTTATAACTAAATACAAAATGAGCTAAAGTCGTTTAAATAACAAATTGACCTATTATTTTTAACATGTATAATTGATTGCGTAGATTTTCCAATATAACAGCGATATTTATCAAAATTATTGTGGGTCATTTCACATTAATTGTCTCGTACATCATATTTAGTTCCCGGCAGTTTTAATTAAACAATAATATGATTAATTATAAACGTTTCAAATGAAGAGAAAGCTAATGCAGGATAAAAATCAAACTGAAAGGATTGTCTTTGAAAGTAATACGTTTTTCAAATTAGCCTTTTGCTTGCCTTTTTCTGAAAATTTTATTGCCTTTTTAGCCACCCATTTTCATAATAATTATAGTTGCCGAGAAGTCCCAGGTCTAGTAATAATCCAAAAGCGACATAAAAAGAAAATTTATTACTTTATAGAAAAAAGGACAATTATCTAAGTTTTGCTCAATATCCAATCACATGGGAGCATCATGGAAAGTTTCAAAACAGTTGTTTTGCCAAAACAAGAGAACACTTCACCTCAAAAACCAACACACATGGGCCTTGCTTTATTTGACTTTTTGCTTACTTTAAATGAGTGTATGCACCCTGAAACAAAACATTAAAACTATGCAAAGTCTGGTGTTTAACACCTTCATTAATATGTAACATTACTACAATAACACCCTGAAACAGAACATGAAATTCTCGCACCTGTACCCACATTTAGTAATTATTAAATTAACATACATACATACAGGGATCCCTGCATACATAGAGATGCAAGCGGTTTATGTGTATGCCGTGGAATACCGAATGCACTCTAGAGTTATTACGGTGACTTATGTCAACTGTTTCCCTCGTAATTGAACTGAAGTGGGTTGTTAGTTAAACCCAATAATGACTGATTAGACGGAGCTACAGGACTAAATTATTATAATGTTGTTTAAACTGCCTAGATAATTACAGATACGTACACTAGAACCAAAGTAAATATATCCTTCACAGATTGGAATCGCATGCGGAATTAATGAATCAGAGATTCAGGTACTGTCCGTGCCTAGATCACCCTAGTTCAGATTACTGCTGCGGCATGTTTATTGGCATTTGCGTTTGTTGTTCGCGAGCATATATTAGTCCAATAAGGTTCGGACAGCTCTGCATTTGTCGTGACGGTTAACTTTTAATGTCATCTCATTTTATCTTTCTCAACAATTGGTAGATTCATTTAAAGGTATCCAATTTTATTGTCCATGTAATAATCTGGAAACAAAGTTCAAATGTGTGTTTTTAAAAATTTGGGTTCCAAAATTGTCTGCAAAGGTTCGTGGCAGGCTGAAGCGTCACTAACCCAGAGCTTGTCCAACTACTTATGCTGACGTCACATGCTGTTTTTGCCAGCGCGCTCAGGCCTTCTTCTCGGAGGTAACGGTACAGTCCGTACATTAAAAGTTCGGCAGCTTTGTTACTAATGCACTTGATTTTAGCGAAACAAAACACGTGCCGATGAGTTTCCATAAAATATTTTTGTATAGCATTAGGGAGAAAGTTTTAAAAGTTGATTTGTGGAACAGGGAGTCTTTTACCTCCTGTTTTTGTTGGCGCGAAGTTGGCGTTGAAAAATTGGAAAACTTGAAAGATCTTTCCGCAGCTGATCTCGTGTAAAATTCACTTCAATGCCCGTTCTTTTTAATTAGTTCATCAGCGAAGCAACGAAGTTTCAGAGTAGAGGAATTTTAATCTGATTCCGGATAGTGTAACTTCACGTTCTTGTGTAAGAGCCTGATTTACTCACTCTTTCTGCTCTCTTGCTCTTATTTGTCTTCATTTTAACTTAATGCTCCTTGCGAGTCCCATTTTAAAACAATTTTGCGAGATGATCCTAATCTGAAATTTAATGCCCGAAATTTGTGCGAGATCTCAAGATTACCTAATGTAATTTTATGCAGCGTAGGTACTCAAAGCTTTTATTTAAATTCAAGATATTGTAATATTACATGAGCTTCGGAATGTTTAATTTAAATAGCTTTTACATTATTACGCCGTTTTAATCGACAATTCAGATAAAACCGGATATTTTCGGCAATTAACTTCAACTCCAACACAGCATCACTCGACTGTGAATTTAGTTTATTTCGGCAGTTCAAAAAGCTGCACCGTGACGTTACCACCACCGGAGGTGTTTGTTACGTATGAAACAAGCTGGACCAACATTGAATTTTAGCACAATGATGCTGGCTCATATTTCGCAGAAAAATGCAATTAAATCCGAGCGTCGGCCTTAAATTCGTTAAATGGAACAATCCCTACGCTGTTTCCCTAATATAGGGTCCGCGTGAAAAAGAAATATGCTACCGCAAGGGCTTAGTTTTTGGTTGCATTTTTATTTGTGCAGAATGTTACGACAATCCTGTTGTTAACTTTTCCAGAAGCAGATTCAGCGAACCCCCCTCCCCTGCCCCCCCCCTTGAGGACAGTTAATTTAACAACATTTTTAAAGGAACTAAGAATCAATGCAATAAGATACCAACACATCAGACATAGTTTCATGGACAGAAAATTATTAGTATTGGAAATACTTCTGGGCTCGTGTATATGGGACTCATCTTACGAAAAATGTATCGATACGCGACAGATTCTGTTGGCGGCGCGCGCAGTCGAGGCCGCTAATAAATTGGATGGAGAGCGCTAGCCACATCGCCAGATGTAAACTAAGGTACGGCGAGCGCGAGTACCGTTTAAGGTGGGATTTCCTAGCGACGTCCAGCGTTCGCGGCCCGCCGCGACGTCCAGCAGTAACGGCTGGCCGCGACGATTTTTGGATTTGGTTGAAGCGTCTGGCGTCCTCGTTTTTGTAGTAGTGACACCCACAGTATCAAAAATGCTTTTGTGTTCAGGTACTACAGTTGACTGCAGTTTAAGTAACAGTGGCTTGTTGCCGTGTTGAATAGGAATACTCTAACAGCATTTTCCAGAATTTGATAATCTTTGAAGTCTTTTTTCGTGGTCATAAGTGTAAGGAAATTCACGTACACGATCAATCAATACTTCCTCGTCTGCATGTCTAAATTTTTGTGACATTTTCAGTCGTAATATTCACCACAATATGCTTATTTCAACTAATACATGTGACTGCTGGGGTCTACGATCGCGGCTCGACATGTTCTTGGGCAGTCGGGACGCAGCCGCTGACGGCCGGACGATGAGACGACGAGTCGCGACGTTTCAAAGAAAACAGTTGTATTCAAAATGCATTATTGGGTCATTAACTGCCAGCAGTCGCGGCGGGCCGCGAACGCTGGACGTCGCTAGGAAATCCCACCATTAAGGAGATATCTCGTTGCAATAAAAGTCCAAACTGTACAAAACGGATGCGTTAATATTTTGTTACGTATTGTGTCAGTTTGACTATGTGCCTTGTGCTTGTCACAAATCATTTATTTTATTGTATCAATAATATACCAACTTGAAACGGCACAGATCACTTTTGTTGGACATCTTAGAAACCGAGCAGTTGTGTCGGTATTTTCAATATGCCTATGATACTTGCGTAAGATGCGAGGTCTGTGAATTTTTTTTATTATATTTTTTTTTTACATTTAACATCAGCAATAATAAGTTTACATTTCACGAGTCAGAGCATGAGATTGTGTGCAATTGGCGAACGTAGCTTCTTTATCGTGTTTTGTGCTTGTCAACATGTTCTCCTAAGAAGAAAAACAAGACATGTACGATGTTTACAGTCGCAGCAACACAAATTCTGTTTTAGCGTCTCAAAATTACGCAAATTTGAACTCAGAAAGACAGTAACCCCACCGGATCATGTTTTCTAGAATTGCAAGGAATTTGGCTATTGCTGGCGGACTTAGAATCGCACGAGGACCATTTCGGGAACGAGATAGTGTAAATGACGTGAATGTGTTGGCTCAAACATCAATCAACCCAGAAACCTCCAGTCGACAAATTGCCGAAAAATTCGGTATCCATGATTCTGCTATAAAAAAACACAATACACAAGTACCATGATTATAAGTTCCAGCCTGTCCATACTCTCCATTCCGGTGATAATGTGATAACGACAGAAGATTGGAATTTCGCAATAATTGGCAACGTCAAGAACTGGAGCAAGATCAATATTTTTCCAGAAGAACTATGGACTGACGAGTCCTTATTCACAAAGTAACTCAAGAATGTTTAATAAAAGAAATCTTCACCACTATGCAACAGAGAACCTCCACATTTTGAGGGAAACTAGGCCATTAGTTCGGTATTCCACAACCGTATGGGCCCTTTCAAAACAGGAGGATCCAGATTCTCACTGACATGACAGCCAGGCAGCATCGAAAGCTCTGGAAGCTACAAAGATACAATCCAGAACAGTTAAAGACTGTGTGGACTAGCTGGCTCGGCTAGCAGTACATAACAAGGTTATTCTACAATGGGTGAAAGGCCATCAAGGAAATGAAGGGAACGTAAAAGCAGACCTTTTAGCGAAGAAGGGAGCCAAAGTCCGGCTGATAGGACCGGAACGTACGTGTCGTTTGGCATATCAGATAGCCAAAGAGGTGATAAAGGACCTATTAAGACAAAAACATACCTCTTTCTGGATGGGGACTCCTGGACTGAGGCAATCGGGGATGGTCATTAGCGGACCATCCAGCAAGAGAGCTGAAGAGTTAATGCGACTGGGTAAGAACCAGCTGAGATGGGCAGTAGAACTATTTACGGGACACTGTTCGCTTATGAGACATCTTACCACTATTGGAGTGAAGGAAAATCCTGATTGCAGGATGTGTGGAGAAGAAGAGGAAACTCCTCATCACATACTATGCGAATGTCCGGCTCTTGGCTACCTAGACATACAAGCTTTGGAGCTATGTTTGTAGAACCAAAAGTAATAGTAGATGCACCTATAAGTCTTGTCCAAAAATATTTTGAAGGGACCGAACTTATGAGATAATCATGTATAGGGGCACAATAAGCTTGAGCTTCACTGCTAGGGGCCAAAAACCTACACCCTTAAGAAATAATAATAATAATAATAATGGGCCCGTCTCTTGGATGATGTAGTTCTGGACCAATTTTTCATTGAACTTTTCATTGAACTTTTTAGAATCAAATTTGGAAGACATGCTAGTTGAATTGCCATTATGAATGGTTCAAAACCTTGAATGGTATCAACAAGATGGAGCTAGTTTCGCAAGACCAAGACAAGACGAGACTTATACCAGTCTTGGCATTGGTCTTGCATCCTCGTGTTGGGCTTGGTCTCGGTCTTGGTCTTGAAACCCAAGACCAAGACGAGAACCACATAACCCTATTAGCATATCTCGTCGCAAAGTAGTCGCTGTTACGTAACTGCTACAAAAAACGTTTCGAAACGTGAAACAGTTCTCGTCGCCGTTACGACGCGTAGCCGTCGCTGTTACCAGAAATGAGGAATACGCTGTTACCACACACGTTACGACACACGTTACGACACATGCTACGGGATTAAGTAACTTAGTGCCGTAACTTTTACGTATTTGTTACGTAACACCACCGTCGCCGTTTCGAAACAGTTGCAAAGATGAAACGTGGCGTAGGTACTTAAATTACTATACCTATCTATGTAACTAAGTGTAGGGTTTATACATAAAATGCGAAACATCATGTCAACTCATTAATCGGTTGTACTACATATTCCGTTTTTCATGGTTTGTACCTTTCGTCATGGAATGGATGTTTTGTACAAATAGATATGTGCTAAAATGATAATATTTAGACATTGTTCTGGGCACCTGGGGTTTCCAAATTACAACGCTTCTGATTTTATTGACAATATTGGGGGCAAAACATACAAAATAACAAAGGCGCCTCAAAAATAATTAGAAACTCTCAAAAGAAAAATTCAAGAAAAAAATTAGATTTTTCGCAAATTGCTAAATTAATCAATAAAATTGGACTTAAAATGATCTGCCCTCAATCAGCTTCACAAACACACAAGAATCACCTTGCACATGCACTTGTTGTGGCCAAAAATAAGAAATTAAGAAACCCCGTTTCGACGATTGCCCGATTTTGCCATCATGGCTGCCGTCCTTCAACGAAGCAAAATGGTTGTTGTAATAAAGTTACGGAACATTACGTGTCTGCTACAAGGACGTCGCGTGTTTCTGGTGTGGAAACAAAATTACCCAATTTGCGTAGCAAAGTTTCTAAAGTCGTAACAAAATTACGCAAGACGAAGCAAAGTTACAAAAGAAGTAACAAAGCTACGAAAGGCGAAACAAAGTTACGAAAGTTACCAAAGTCGCTCGGTTTCGTCACGGTTACGACACCAAAGTTCCTTTTGTGACTAAGCCGTAACATCACGCAGAAGATGTAACGCGGTTTTCTAGTTGTAACTTTGTTACGTAATTGTAACTACTCAAAATTACCTTTGTTACATAGTTGTCGTGAATCGGTAAATTAGTGTTGAAGACATAACAAGTCACATTCACGAAACATTATTACGTAGCAGTTACGGAACTACGCGTTATGTGTAGAAAGTTGTAATATTTTTCGTCTCAGTTACGTAACGGCGACATTCCTGTAATAAATTTTTATACATTGTTACAGAAATGCTAGTAGGGAAGTCTTGGTCTTGGTGTTGTTTTTTCTCGATCTTGTTTGGTTTTTATGAGAGTACGAGAAATTTATGTATTTCAATGTTTCCACACCCACTTATAAGGGGAGATAGTTCAAAAATAAGATGTCCTATTTAATATTTCCATAATTTCATAATTTTTTGTTCGAAAAATAATGATTCAATATAAGTTGTACAGTTGGCTAAATATAACTTTTGTATTTAGTTCATGGCTGTAGTAAAATTTGATATTTTGTGTTTTGCCGGAGTCAATTGAGTAGTTGCTTCTAATCCGTTCGTGGACGTATTAATTAAAAATAGTATTAAGAACAATATACCTACTGCTTTCTATTTGAAAAAAAATATTTTGTTATGTTGGAAAAACACCTTGTTTTTATTTTAGTTTTTGAACAATAAATATTATAATATCTTTGTAGTTTCCTAATTATTATATTTACTTATTGCCTAAAAATTGTATTCCTTGAATTTAATTGCAGTTGTTTTAATCAATTTTTCAATAAACTAAAAAATAACTGTCAAACATTTTCTAAAATCTCAAGACCAAGACTTTCCCAAGACTCTTGCTCCAAGACTCTTGGTCTTGGAGGTTAAGTCTTGGTATTGGTCTTGGATCATTTATGTTAGTCTTGGTTTTGGTCTTGGTCTTGGTCTTGGTCTAGAATTCAAGACCAAGACAAGACCAAGACTTTTCTTGGTCTTGTGAGAAACCCTAGATGGAGCTGCTCCTCACAACGCCAACATTGTACGGAACTATTTAAAACTCGGTTTCCAAATTCATGGCTTGGCACATTCGGTCCTGTTCGTTGGCCTCCAAGATCACCGTGCTTAACGCCATTGGATTATTTTTGGTTGGGCTGTGTGAAAGAGGTTGTATATAATTGTATATAGGTAGTATTTTGAATGACATTTTTTGTTTAATTGGGCCTTATTCAAAACCCGTGCTAAAATGGGTTAATCGGTCATGTTTATTGTTATTGATAATTGATCCAATTGTTTTTCAAAGGATTCGCGATTTTATAAATAATTTACTTACGAAAATTTTGAAATTTTAGAATAAAAATGTAATAAAAAAATTAATTTTGGTTACCAATCCGGAAAGCTAATTTTTTATCTAATAGTGCAAAATTCCAATATTCTTCATCGCCACCTCGTATGTCTTACCGTTTCCAAAATAGCAATGGCGAGTATCGAAATTTTCACCAATCTGTATGTTTTTGTCGCTACGTGCACAAAAGTCAAGATACAATATTATTACTCATACAAAAAAGCATCACACGTGATAGATGCAGATGCAGTTTTTCACATATTCTGATAACAACTGCTAAATCAAATAAATTTTTCAAACAAACCGCATAATGTTAAGAAAACGGGCTTAATGAGCAGCACTTCTTTACAGAAATTGCCCAACATATCTCTCCGAAAAGATTCAATTTTTCAAAAACATAAACAGAGCATTTTTCACTGCCCGAAATGACATTATCTATACTAACGCGCAAAAACCCATCCGTCTGCTGTAAAGAAACGAGGGTGAAATCTCTTTAAGTACCTAGTTATTCTCGAAAGAAAAGTGTACTGCCACAAGTTGCAGAGAGAAATAACGCACGAGGTCGTAAAGCAGGTCCTTTCAATCTCATATTTTTGCGTGCTCGGATATAATGGACAGTTTCTCATTTTGTAGGATGTACGAATGACAGTAGGCAAGGTAAACCTTAAATACTTTATACGTCAGTTAACGCTCTTATCATGAGAGTTTTTTGCTAATTATTCTTTTGCTCACTGTATTAGTGTGCAGAAAATTTAAATTAATGAGGAAAATTAGTAAATGGTGAAAGCGAAGAGTTTACCATGCTAATAAACCAACATGCCGGTGGGTAAAACATGTATTAGTCTGTAAACATTATGCAAGAAATTGTCAGTGGATACTATTGCCATCATCATTCTCCTATTGAAATGGAAGTTATATGGACTAAGATAGAATTATTTACAAGTTATTCATATAAAATTGCGCATTCTCTAAAATTTTCACTTCATTCGAAGACAAAACAATTTTTTGTTTGTTAAAAATCCCATTAATAAAGCAAACACGAACAAAAACCCTATCTCTAATTTAACCCAAACATGTGTGGTGCATTTAAAGCTCCCTTTTTGTTTTACTTTTGTTGGTGACACTTCGTTTTGATGTAAATATGCAAATTGGAACACGCAGGCAGATTTTCCAATTTTTATTTAATTTTCCTCGCAATACCTATACTTCTACCCAACGGAGGCGTTAATATGTTTCGAATAAACGCGTGACTCGATTTCTTAATTATGCAATTTTGTTTTGTTATTCAAAATACTTTTCGCTCCTTTCGTATGTTTAAATTTGCCATGTACGTATTGTAATTAGTGGGAAACATGAATATAGAGGAAAGTCGCCTAATATGACGATAGTTCCTAATATGGGGTACCGCGTTTTTGGCCATATTCCATTTTGCCACCTGTTGAATTAATTGCTAATTAATATCGACTTTATTTTGCTATTTTCCTATGTGACCAACGGTGTTACTACTTTCACCGTTTCTCCACCAGGTGGCTTCAAAAGTTTGTATACATCTGAAACGTTAGTGAGAGCGTTGTTCCTGCGAGTGTACTTAGTCTTAAAAGTAAGTATTTTAAATTAGTTCATTTGCATCCGATAGTAAATTTTGCGCAGTTTATTGTCAATTATGTGACATTTTAGAAAACGCAGCAAGATTTCTGCGAAAATGCTATATAACCAAACATTCATTTGTTCCTAATATGGGGTGCAACAGAGTGCCTAATTTGGGGTACCCCATATATGAGGAAATTATTTTTTAATTCGATGGAATAGCAATGTCAGCATTTTTATTTCTGTGTATAATGGGAAATATTATTATTTCCAGATGCCCAATAACCGCAAATCATGGAAAAGAGAGCAATTTTTCAGTAATACTGCCCAAAACAATTTTTGGAGTTTTGACAACTTATTTGTTTCTCTTTTGTTATTTTGTTTATATATTTTATATTGGAATAAAACGTTTTGTTTATTTTGAGTTGATAATAAAAAACCTTTTTTCAAAATATTGTTACGAACTCACTGTACCCCATATTAAGGACATGCATAAACCTAATATGGGGTAGTAAGTGACTATTTATTTATTGCACATCTCCCTCATTTTAATTGTTTTTGGTCTGTTTTATAACATAATGCTCAAAGACAAACAAATTAATGTTTGCTAGTGAAAATTCTCCTTAAAACATAGTTACAACAACTTTGGAGCAATTTGAAAAAAAGTACCCCATATTAGGCAACTTTCCTCTACATATGTATAATAAGGTAATAAAAAACTTGTGTGTGTGTGTCAGCTCCGACGCACGACTGAAGTTTACTCCTTACGAAAGATTATTTTAACTTCAATCACTTGATAATAGGCTACACGCGAATGTCAGTTTTATGTTCGAAAATGTCCAACTACATCAAAATATAAATTGTTTATAAATTCAGTAATTAAGTGACAATCTGCTAAACATCGATCCCACTGGCAATAAAATAAATACTTTTCCTGGTGTTCGAATAGGCGTTGACTCACATTTCGGCACTAAGCAATATTTGGAGTATTTAATATTAGGTTTTTCCATATTAAATCAAAAGACTCAACAAATTTAGGAACGAACAAACACTATGCAAATGCTGACTTTACAACGCCAACGTTCATATCTACTCTATGTCTATGCCACTCTATTTTCACGATTTCCATGCTCTACGCAGGCAGACATAAACAGCCGTATCCATAGATACGTAGGTACATACCTAATTTCAATGTTACAGGTAACTTAACGCGTTACTTTTAGTCAACACGAAATGTAACGCTTGATTTTACTGCTCCGTACCGCGGGCTATAACTGAAAATCGATCCTTAAGGAGTAAACTCCAAAAACGAAAAGTAATGAAAATAATGTGTTGCTTCTTCCTTCTGGTTCTGCTGGAGCGACCGCTGCTGATTGACGTGAAATGCAGGACAATAAAAACGCGTGGCATTGTTATGGGGGTCGTTATTTTCAACTCGATTTGTTCACGTCTTCGTTTTGATTAAAATTCGGGCATCGTGTTTTACTTTCAGTAGTTTTAGTCAATGGTTAGGTATTTTATATTATATTAACAATTTATTAACCATAAACTACTTACATGAACAAACGTATATCGTGTATTCTTTGAAACGCATAATATAAATGAGCGCTGTGACGTATTGTTCCGAAAGTTAGGAAGGGACACTCAGTTGGTTTGACAACTGGGACACGGGCGGCATTTTCACTTTTTCTTCTAAATTTTGCTTTAGATGCGTCGCATCTGGTTTCCCGTCAGGAAAGGAATTTTTTTAAGGAGTGTTTATGCAACATCGCTAAAACGTTGATGTGTTCGCTTCACATAGATCTCGATCGGACATGTAAATAATCCTTATAAATGTTATTTTAATAAAGAGGACAAGATGTGAAAATAGATTAATTTTACGTGTTGTGTACAACAATGTTGCAGAAAATTACTTTTACACACATTTCTTCAAATTTTGACCGGGGTTAACTTAATAGTTATTTATGATGTTAGTGTTAAAAGTGTCGTTTTATTTTGTGAGAAGGGAAATTAGAACACGAGCGTAGCGAGTGATCTAACCCTTCGAACAAATACATCATACAATTTTTTCTACAAGCGGTTAAACAAGGCACTAAAGAGATCAAATATTTTATTACATTCAAAATTTAAACCAAAACAATTCGAGATCTAGTGATTTGCGCTCAATTCTTTGTTGTTAGTTACATAGCAACCAATGTTAAAAGTATCCACTTTAACACTAGCACTTGTTATATTATCTACGAAAATATTTTCGCTCCTTTTATAAACAACTTCTATAATGCAAGAAATATAAAATGGAAAATAACAACAACCGATTTGGTACTGTAGAAATTATAGTATGCCAAACGTATAGGTACACAAATTTGAAATATGCGTCACAAAAGCAACGTGGAGGGGTAACATTTCCTAAAGGATTTAGCAAAAGATATACACCATGTGTATTTGTTGGACATTAAAATCTTCAGAAAAAAGCAAAAAAATATATTTTTAGTTAGCTACATAATTTTCAACTTCAACTAAATAAAAAATTACTATACAGGGCGAGTCGGGAGGAACGCGCCAAATTCCAGGGGCGTATTCTACGCCGAAAAATGTTGTTATCCAATTTTTATTCGTTTTCATGTTATAGCGTCATAAAAAATACTTACACACGTTGTTCTAATCAAAGACTTGAAGAGGTGGCATAGCTATTTACATTTACGACTGAAGCAGCCGGGGTACTCACAGTCTAAGGGTTTGTTTGTGGAAAAGGCAAAATAAAGCAACCGACCAGTTGTGTAGTAAACAGGTGTCGCCGCGGAAACGGAATATCGCGGAACATCTGCCTGGTCGGTTGTTTGAATGTAATAACAAACAACGCTCCCCGCGACCCGCTGGCCAACTACCGTGTAGGCTGCACGACAAAATCAGCTGTTGCATTCTCCAAGTCTTTGGTTCTAATCATTGCGATCTTGCAATAAATTTCCAAAAATACCGCCATTGACTTCCAAACATTTTCTGCTTCGCCTATGAAATGCGCCCGTTGCTCTTCTGATTGTTTCATACCTTTCTTTAATAACGGCTGCAGCATTTCTAATAAGTACGTCGAATTAGTACCTACCTACATCCCGAGTGTCTACTTTTACTTTATAGACCTCACTTTTGAATCATAATGATAGTCCAATGGTGTGAGGACTGGAGACCTCGGAGGCCAACTAATAGGACCACAGCGACCAATCCAACTAAAAAATGAATTTACAGGTTGCGGCTTACTTTGGGAATTTGTTTAATTTTTCGTTTTTTACGCTATAACTTGAAAACAAAAATCGGATAACAACATTTTTTTGCATTATTTTTACGCGTAAAATGCAAGCCCCGGAATTTGGCGCGTTCCTCCCGACTCACCCTGTATAGGTACTGGAAACTGGGACAGTTTTAACTTATCAAAATTGTGACCTTTTTTTATTTTATGGAAGAATTTCGAATATTTCACACGGTTTGGCATTCCGCCGCTGTAAATATTTCAGAAAGAGATTATCATCAATCTTCTTAAAATTTGATTATTTTCGAAGAAACTTTGTATGTAAATAAATACCAGAACATGGAACATGGGGCACAAGTAACGGCAAAAGGAATTTTCATAACTGCGAGTAACTTATAAATAAGTAACCTGAAAAATCAACATAGGCTGCTTATAACACAATACTATATTCATGCGGAACATATTTTAAAAATATCTACTAAAAAGACGAAGGATACCGAAGCATTTAGCAAAAAAGTTAGGTATGTAGAAACTCGGAAGAGACTCTTAAAGTCGTATGTACGGCATTATACGGGTGCGAAACTTGGATAATAGGAGAAGCGGATCGAAAAAGAGTAGAAGCGTTTGAGATGTGGTGCTACAGACGCATGATGAAGATACCGTGGATAGATAGGCTTAGCAATAGGGAAGTATTAGAAAGAGTTGAGGAATAGTTCGCGACATACTAGAGTCAGAGATAGGAATAAAAAGTGGTAGGGGTAGGCCTAGATTAGATTACTGCTCTCAAATAGTTAGGGATGTAGGATGTTCTACTTTTAGGGAAATGCGTAGGTTAGCTCAGGATTGAAAAGGATGGAGGTACGCGTCCAACCAGTCTTCGGACTGAAAACCTTATGATGATGATGATATTCCCTCATACGGTATATTGATACAAATATACAAATACGCTCTTTAGCAGGAACTTGAAAAAATGAAAGTCTGTTCAAGCCGGTTCAATTTATCAATTCAATTTCCACAAATATGTAAATCAAAATGGGAAATTACACATTTACAGGAAGGGAATTTCTTAAAGAAAAGTCTCTCTCCTGTAAACCGTATTGCAAAAAAATGTAATTTACGTTTTTCTCGCTGAAAATTAATTTTACCGAAAAATCTATTTACACGCGCTAATAACCTGACGTAGAATAATTTAAATTGCTCGTCAAGTGCAGCTCGAAGCTTCCGATCGAAAGGTGGATGAAAAAGCAATAATGAATGAAAATGTTTCGCGTGCGAAAATTACAAAGTGAACGATCCTTCAGTTTGCACGACTAAAGCCCCGGGATTTTAATAATATGACAGCTAAACAAACATCCAGTTAAGCCGCTATTTCAAAAATGCCTTCTATAGAACGGCGTTAAGGACGTGGTACTCACCGTCTCTCTGGCATTAGATCAGTGTAGAGTGCAGGCACTATGAATCGTCGGATCGCGGCTCTTATCCACACCCTCGTACAGAAACGGGAATTCAGACTCATTAATAATTTTCCCCGGAATGTACGCGACAGTTTAGGTGAAACATGCAATAATAAATTTCCACAGTGAATGGCAAAGTGAGCCTCTCCAGGAAAAGCGCCAAGAGCCCATGAAAAACTTTTGTCTTTGTGTTAATTTTGAAAGTTGCGCACTGGGAAATTTTGGATTTGTTACAGGCAGTTTCGATGCGCGCGAGACTGACTGGTTGTCGCTCTTTTAGGAGAGCCACGTGAACTTCCGCCACCAGTCGCACAGCCCGACTGTCGGGTTGTACGACAACAGGGGTAGCTTGTGAATTTCGCCGTTGTCGACGCGCGCACTTCTTCCATTTCCCGGATGCCCCACATGCCCCGAAAAATCTGTCTTTTTATGCTATTTATCTGCTTCTTCGTTTCGTTTACATGTTCGTCTTTCATTTCACATTTCCACTTTGCTAAATCTGCTTTCGCAGATCGTTTGTCATCGAAGGCGCTTTTCGCCGGCGACGGGGTGGTGTGTGTTTTGGTATTAAAATTAAAATACCGAACACTGAACGGAATATAAATGAAAAGTTATTTGTCTAGTTGATCTTCCAATAACATAACTTTTATAATACATTTACTCACTTAATGCCGAATTTTGTGAAGCTGGTAAGCCCCAGTTGTTATTGTCAACTCCGAAATACACCGGACTCAATCAAATAATATGAAGTCTCACGTGGGTGTCAGAAAAAGTGGAGCGAAATGGTGTACATATATTTTTATTTAATAATTTCCACAACGTTACATAGCAGGTAACTGTTGAGTAAATTTTTAGTAAACTACTACAGATAAGAACGTTCTCATTTTGAAAATGTGACTGCAATTTCCACCGTAAAAGATGTCTGAATATAATTAGGTATACAATTTCAGTAAATGTCCCTATCTCTAATCACACTCTGGTTCTTCCAGAATTTCATCAATGTAGGTACTTCCTAGCACTTCCATCTACAAACACAATCTCAGTGCAAATCACACAGGATATACCAGCTCACAACCTTACGAATTCGACGCCGAAGTTACAACGAAGTTACAGTACATGGAGACTGACTCGAGAAGACAACCGTATTCCACTTCTCAACATTCCAATTCAGGTGTTCCAATACAAAGTTGAGTTTGGCCACACGGTGATTCCTGTGCAGTTCGGCATCAGTTGCAGTGTTGCAGTGCTTCTGCCAGTCTTCTAACTATTCTTTCGCTGACGTTGACCTGGTGCATTTCTTGTAATTCGTTCCTCACCTCAATTTATTCCGGTCACGTGGCGATCTCGTGGTTTAAGAACAGAAACCACGATGAATCGAGCATCACGTGGAGTTGCGCATCAATTTCTTCCCGATCCGGGTCTTCCGCAGTAACCGTCAGATTTTCAAAAACGAAGCGCTACCATTGTGAATTTTTGGTAAATTAAGAGCAGATGTTACAGTTTTTTGGCAGAACTTTTATGAGGAGTGTTTCAATATGAGTGATGTCGAAGAGACAACTGTGCCCAAAGAAGAAGAAGCTATACAAAACTATACAATGGTATTTTTTGTATTTTATTGACCACGTACTGACACATTTTCCTAATCAGATGCCATTCCTTTTGGCCAAATGGTCCAGATTTCTCGATTATTAGCAAAATAAAAGAAAATGCAACTATTGAAGTTCCTCAGAAACTGGATGAAACCTTTGGGCTCGTTCATGTTAACCAATCAAACCTCTTCAACGTGCAGAAAGCAGTTTACATCGATCAAGCTAAAGTCTCTTCTATGTACAAAACTACTACTGCTTTGATAAGAGACATATTCTGGCGCACAGATGAGATCTTTAGTTTGGAATAAGTTCAAGATTCTAAAAGAGTTTGCATCAACACCCCTATACTTTGATACTATCCAAATACGTCTTCTAAAGTTACGTAGTTTTCTAGATCTATGTTCGGTTTTGGGTAAAATGGAAAACAGGATTTTCTACAAATCATTCAACACAAATGGAAATGAAGAACCAACTATAGGAATACTGACTTGCAATCCGAAGATAATACCAGTGGATGTGACATTTAATCATCACAAACTTTGGTAAATGCCTTATTTCATAGGTAATCAGTTTTTTGGGGATTGCCAAAAACTACAATTTTGACCAGGTCTGTTTTTCTTCTCCTTATAACACACGGCGCATTTTCTACTTTCCTTATTTATCAGTTCTTCCTTGTCACACCTAAATCTAACAACCGTCATCTGATATTTTTATTTTTTTTTATTTAAAAGCATTTAGGGCATACAAAAGATCCTTGAGATACATGGTCTCATCTGGATCAACATACAGAAACTTACAAACTATTATAAAGAGGCAAAAAATAAAAATAAAATATGTAAGAGAATGAATACAATGAACTATTACTACTTTAAACATAATCAAAACTTACTATATTATGGTAAAATAACAAAACAAAAACATAATATAAAATCAGGCGAAAAATAAAAAGAAAATATATAAGAGAATGAATACAATGAACTATAATTACTTTGAACATATCTAATCAAAACTTACTATACTATATCAAAAAATAACAAAACAAAAAAACATAATATAAAATCAGGTAACTCTTCATTGCCATTCCGCTTCTTATTACTTATAATTTTCCTTCTTTCTTTTTATTTTTGCACATTAGTCTGTACCACTCTTCTATTGTTCTATTGTTCTTCCTTGTTCAATTACCCCTGCAGCGTAATCCAATTATTTCATAGATTTCTCGATTTTTTGTCTTCCCTGTTCTGCTGATCTTAAATTCCTTCTGATATGCCTCCAATAATTTATTTTTATTTTTTTCCCACCTTCTTCAATTTCATTAATTTTCTCCCTTCTTCTATTCTAATCTTATTCTATTCTAATCTTATCTTACTGTTTGTCTTTATAACCCCAACAACAACCTGGGATATTTTATATCTTGCCTTGTAGTCGCATCTCCAAATTTCTGCCCCATGCAAAACAACCTATTAAAAGTCGTTATACATATTTTGTAGTTATTATGTTCAGATTTATAATATATCCACCACAAATATTCCAACAAATATTCAAAAAATTTTACAATTAGGTCCTGACTTTTCTTTAAATATAAATAGTAAAAACGTTCCAATCAACAACATCATTGCATCTATAGAAAGCGGTATATCCTTACTTCCTTCTGACGAAAAAAACTTAATTAGTAATCAAATTTGTCAAATTATTAAAAAATACACTAATTCAAATTCAAACGCAAATAAAAAAGAAAAAGAAATTTTAAATAACATTAAAATTATGAACTCCCCTAATTATGAAAATAAACTTTATGAACTATTAAATGATCGATCAACATATACAGTGACAGCCATAAAGTCTGCACCATATGGAAAACTTTTTTATTTATAGGATTATTGAAAAACGGTTTTAGGGCCGTCTGACACGAGACTGATTTTAGCACTAAATTCAGTACAATTTCAGCGAGCACAGAGTAGGTGTAAAATTTAGAGTGATAACAGAATTGGGTGTGGCGTGTGGCAGGTAAATACTAAAATAAGCATGTTGGCATGCGCATTGAACTAAATTAAGTTAAATGTCAAATATATTCCCCCATGTTTGTCTTTATAATTCCTGTTTTCAATCGCACAGAACTTATTTTAATACTTACCTGTCATACACAATTCTATTGTCACTCTAAATTTCAAACTTACTTTGTGCTCGCTGACATTGTATTAAATTTAGTACTGAAATTAGTCTCGTGTCAGACGGCCCTTAGGCATTAGTTTCAGCATGATTAATAACTAGAAAATTGACAAAAATATTTGTCATGTCACAACTATGACACCGCCAAAATGTCATTTGAATTTTTAAAATACCCCGAAATGCCCTTATTTATCAAAATATGGAAAAGTGCGATAAGGAAAAGTTATTTGTAATTACATTAAGATTCTAAATACGACATTTGGTGAGACAATTTCAATGTTTTACTTTTTCCTTTTTTTTTGAAAACTTCAAATAATATTTAAGATAGGTAGGTACCTAAACATATTTTCAAACAATATTCTCTTAAATTAAATATTACATTTCTGTATGTCTTCCTTCTCTTTCCATACATGTTATTGTTCTGTTGAAAAATAATTTGGTTACGTTTCTGAAAAATCTTTAGTATAAATAAATCCACATTATTCGCTTTTAATGCTTTAAATAAATTTTAATCTGAATTTTCAGTTTTATTTGTATGATCTAAACGTAATTTAAATGAACAATCGTTTTTTAATATTTACGCCCATTATCCTGCAAAATTCTACTGTAAGGGTTTAAAATTGCTGAAAATAGTCCAAAATTGTACTGTTATTTTTCGTAAAAACGGTTATTTTGCAAGAAATCAATTAATTTAAAAAATAAATGTAACATTACCGTATTTTTGCATTGAAATATTTCAAAGTAACTCAACTGTAAACAAATAACACCCACACAAAAGTAAATGTTAAATATTTTTGGAAAAAAAAGAAAAAATTAAAACATTAAAATTATCTCACCAAATGTCCGTATTTAAAATCTTAGTGTAATTACAAATAACTTTTCCTTATCGTATTTTTCCATATTTAGATAAATAAGGGCATTTCGGGCAATTTTAAAATTTCAAATGACATTTTGGCAGTGTCATAGTTGTGACACGGCAAATATTTTTGTCAATTTTCTAGTTCATGCTTGAACTAATGCCGAAAACCGTTTTTCAATAATCCTACAAATAAAAAAGTTTTCCATATGGTGCAGACTTTATGGCTGTCACTGCACAATTATCCCTAAAGATCCAACTATTAGCTTACAAAATCAAAGCAATAATTTTGTTTCTAAATTACTTGATGAAGGTAACATTCCCCCAAACCTCTCTAACAAACTTAAAATTCAATATTTTCTACCTCCTCTGATATATGGCTAGGGTTTCCAGAATTCGGGATCGGGATTCAATTTCGGGATCGAAATTTAGAATCCCGGGATCCCGGGATTGAATCCCGAACCCGAAATTCAGAAAATGAAATAGGAAACACTACTATATTTAGGGATGTAACGTTTAAACGTTTAACCGCACGTGTGGACACTACCCGTTTAGGGCGCTGATAGAAACTTGTAAGGACATGGGGGTAACGTCCTGTGGGATACAGGAACAATTTCGTAATTCAGAAAAATTCCTTTTGCGTAAATGAATATTTCGGTATTTTACCGGGATCCCGGGATTCGGTATCCCGGGATTCCGGGATTGGAAACCCTAATGGCCTACCAAAATTACGTAAAACTAATATGCCTCTCAGACCAATTGTTTCTTGTATTCAAAGCCCATTTGATACATTTTTAGCTAACATTCTTTCTAACATCATAGGACAAAATGAATATTACATTAATATTAATAAATTATTAATAAAATACAACTTACAAATATCACACAAAAATTATAACAACTTAAAATTTTTATATTCTAATTTAAAAACACCAATTCCTAAACTAATGAAAACACATACTGTTTACAAAATTAAATGTAAAGAAAAAAAACATATATTGGGCAATCTAAAAGTCATTTAGAATAAACCAGGCTTAAGCAACACAAATACAAAAACAGTAATTCAGCAATAAGTAAACACATGAAAAACAAAAATCATACTTTTGAATTTAATGATACCAAAATTTTAGAAGAAATAAATTTAAAATCTCGACTATTCTTAGAAATGATCTACATAAAAAAAGAACAAAGCGCTATTAATGATAGAATTGATATACAAAATTCAAGTCAAATTTACTGTAATGTAATAAAATAAATCATACTTTCTGCTACTTACTTATTGATAGATTCTATTGTTAAACTAAATACATATGCCTTTTTCTCTTTCATAAATTCGAATGTTTCCAAAATCAAAAGTGCTAAAGTTTTATATTCATATCATAGTTACCATATAATTTTTGATTGTTTGAAAGAAAAAATTTGTCAAATATTTTATTATATCTTTTTACACGTTTCTTTTCAATAAATCTGGACAAAGCCCCCGAACGGGGACGAAACGTCGATATACTATATACTTATGCAGTTATTTATTGTCACAAATTCACAAAATTTATATAAAAATATTATTTAATTTGATGAATTATCATGACAAATACAACTATAGTGGTCTAGATTTTGCTCTTAATTTTCCATGTCAAGATTTCACTCGTAACTGCTGCTATTGGAAAATTACTGCTTTTTGTTGCTCATCTTCTGAACACGAAAAATTACCGGAAAAATCTAGACCACTTGTAGTAGTACTACTTATGATAATTACTCATCAAATTACGTACGATAATTATGTTATTTACATTTTGCTACCACGACGACATTGCAAATTTCGTATTTTTGATTATAAAATGTTTAAGAATCGAGTCTCCCATATGCGTATTCTCATATTCGTTCAATTATCTTGCCGTATTTCATTTTTTCTGAATAAATTCCTGTTCTGCACACTCAATTTTATTGCCTGCCAGCAATTTGACTTAAAAAACTACTGTCCTTAATAAGCCCTCCGCCTCCAGCGTCGCACTTTATTGGCTGACAGTTTTTTCCACAAACTGTTTGACAACAAAATTTCGTTCAAAACAAAAATTTTTCTGGATAAATAAAAAATTCCCGTCGAATTACAGTCGAATTACAGTCGAAAATAATATCAAATATTTAAATTCCCCCATCTGTTTTATTTTTTCATCTTCCAAGATTCCCTCGTTCCGTACTTTCTCGAATGCGTAATTCGAAAACTACATGCTTCATAACCTTTACTGAAATACCTAATTCGACTCTATTAACCATAAAACTAAGTGTCCAAAATTTTGCATGCGAGTATACTTCTTCTCTAAATTCAACGGTAAAATTGAGGTAGACATAAAAAATTGTGAATTCCAGGTTTTGCCAAATTTCTATGAAGCAAAGAATATTTCGTGAAAAAATAAAAACTTCCTTATATCAGTTTTACAAAACTACCACCTCTCTATAGCTTCAATAGTCCTGTATAACAGTAATAAAAAACTTATAATCAGGAAGGTGCAGTTTTTGAAACATATAGCATTCATAAATGGGACATATTTTATTTCTCAACGCAGCCGTGCACATCAAAAAGAATTACTACATAAAACATAGTTCCGGAATGAAATAAAAAGCCGGCATGTCGCATGTTCCTAATATGCCACTCAATATCGCTCACAATATGTAAAACAAGCAAACACTGTGCATGCCCTTTACAGCATCCGGCAAAAAAGAATGCAAGGCACTGAAAAAAGGAGTTTTTCAGCGTTAATTTTCCGCGATGAAAAACTCGACGATGTTTTATTCCTGAAACAGAGAACGACAGTCGACCGAATCGTATTCCCTGCTTCATGTGGAATGTAATACTATAACGACGTCTCGACTCGCGACTCGTCTCCCGGCAATACCACCGCCCTCAACCCCATTACTGCGGAATACTTCAGGACACCAGAAATAATTTGCATAAAAAAGGGATAATTTTTAATTGTTTCACTAACAGATCCATTAAGTACATATTTTGCTCGTTAGTTTTTTTGATGGTTCAACCACCGCCGGGATATAGTATCTCATTGTCTGGAATGTGGTCTCTTCCCCTATCATAAGTATTTCAATATTCATGGAGTTTCTATGAAAATTAAACAATAAATGCATTTCTGTGTCAGATGAAAATAAAATGTACAGCTATATTGAAAAACTGCAACTATTATACAGAGCAGTTATGATTTTCATTGAATAAAAAAATAATAAGCTAAAGTTAATGGGCGACGAGCGTGATTTGTAATTCAGTGCACAACTTTACAGCACTAAAATATTATATAGTAAATAAATAAAGAGAATTTATTAGCGACGCGAGTTGCATTGTGCCGAGGGAACGGCGAGTTATTATTTGGACCTCGGCGGACGATTCGAGTAATTTAGAACGTTTTTGTACATTACTGTATCTTTATATCACAATAAGAAAACATAATAGAGAAATTCTGTAAGAATGTTCGGATGGAACGAATTTCAGAATTTTGTCTGCTGGATTGCTCGGGGGCAGAATAATAATGCCATATTATGGCAATGATTTTCAATGGTAATTCTTCGTACATTACATTTCAAATAAATATTAATATACAGGATGTGTCAGTTTTTAAACATTTGTTATGTTACTATACGTTTCAAAAATATTTTTAGTGAGTATGATTCCGAAGATAAAACCTATATTTTGACGCACTAGACAAAACAAACCCGCGCATTTCACCACGAGAAGTAAAATTTAGGAGTCCTTGCAATGCAATCTGTTTCGACCAAATTACCGTGATAATGACGGACGGATATATTTTGACATTCCGGCTGGTTCGTAGTTCTAAATAAGTATTCAAGATCGATTATCGTTGGTAGTGACATAATCAAAAGCGCGGATAAACCTCCCATAAACAATTATCGTAAAACCGGAAACATGTTAGTGACAAATTACAATGAGTAATTGTGGCAGAGCCGCGTGCATAATTTGAGGTTTTTGCAGTTCCTCGAACGTCATAGACTACCATGCGCGCCCGTATCAAGCTGCCTCTACCCGTCTCATGGACACGTGAGTTAGACAGAAACAAAGAACCATAGATGGATCCATAATACTTCGAAGTAGCTATAAGAAGAGTGTCTCGCAAGATTTGCATGATTGATGGTCCGGAATGACTGGCCAGATTATCCGCATTGCGTTCATGTCTCCGTATCGATTGGCCTGTAGTAAGCTGCTGTCGATACAAGCTTTCATTATGTGATCGGCATCGAAATGATCAGTTCCGCGGGCCTCCTACTACTGTTAGAAATTTGAATTTTATAGTGCGCGCCCCCTTTCAGGGGATGCAACTACTTGCAGCAATGCATGCTCTAATGCACTCGTCTCCCGTCTCCGATACCTACTAAATGCGTATGCCGTACACTCAATGTGTCAATTTATATGCCTTAGTTTAGTCTTACAAACTTATACGGAATGTTCTCGAATTTGACCGAATTCTATTCACCTTGCTATCAAAAATACTTTTAAACATTTTCCATACTTTTTTTTCGTAGAACGCACAGTACTAATTTTTTTCTTAATTTAATATTTTCACAAAGATGGTGTCGAATTTCGTTTTTTCTTATGGGATATCATAAAACTCTGTCAGTTTCACAAAGTTAATATATTTCATACAATTTTACGTTGGATGCCAATTCTTCGAGATTTGCTTGCACACGTATTCAAATAAGAAGCCCTGCTAACGCCTGAGTTATTGGTATTCCTCGTTCATAGTTTATGAGAAACTTCACTCAAGATTTTATCCCAACAACTTACAGGTAGTAAGTACTAAAAGTTTTGCTAAGCTAAGGAAGCCATGAACAATTTGCGTGATGAAATTCAAACCAATGCTGATTAGCAGGGAACGACATGAACCTAACACAGGATATTTTACAATAATCAGAGCGTTAAGCCATCATTTCCTCCGATCCAGAATGGAATAAAATATATTTGTTAATGTTAAATATTATTTTGTGTGTTAAACTAAGAAAACTAAACAATCTTGCCATTTTTATTACTTAATCATTTTCAAAGTAACAAATTGTACTGTAGCAGTACTTCTGAAACACTTTCCATGGCATTTCAAACTGATTTCGATCAATACAAAATGCTTTACCAGAGTTCGGAAATATCAATTTCATTTTATAAATACTTCTAATGCTTGTAATCCTTATCGAGGTAACTATATTGTACACCAATAATCCTTAAGTAAGCCATTAGCTGTACAGCACAATAATAAAACAGATACAGAGATCACAGGACAATGAGTGGCTGCAATAACAGAAACGCTTTGGATTAAGCACAGTATTCCGCAACTTGAAAATGTCCTTACCTATATCAGTAATAATACCAAGGATAGCCAGCGGCATTCGCCGGATGCTTAAACCAATAATGAACATGTCATGACCCCAGTAATGAACCTTACGAGTATTCTTGAAGGAAACAGCATGTACATTTACAAGAAATTCGTAGATATTTTTGTTCCACGATACAAGCATAGAAAAGGTGACCTTGACATGTGGTACCCTCCAAATCTTCAGCCATTTGTATAGATAATTGATGAGTGACCTGTTGCACGGAATTAAAAATTCGACATTGGGACGACGCCATGGTAAAATTAACCGCTTTCAACTGACTAATTCAATTATGCTTCTTACATGTCTTCGTCCTGTCCTTCAGTTGACCAATGGTGTTATGTAATACTGAACATATTACCTCCTTTATTACAGTGCGTTTGAACGGTAAAACTTGAGTCCATCATAAGTTGCAATCTTTTTGGGGTATACACTCGGTTGGTCCAGAAACGGTACTATACATCTACTACGCTAATATTACGTAGTTTCTAGAACACCGCCTAATTTACAAACTTCCACTGTTTTTTCGCTACAGATTTTAAACAATTTTCTTCGGGAATTTTTACAATTTGAACTGAAATAATACGAAATAATAGGATGTCTAAATACAGTTCTACATTTAAATTATTTAACCAACTAGAGTGTAATTATCGTGTTTCGCCCACGACATACGTAAACAGAGAGCAGACAGTAGTGCACCGCGACACCACCAGGGCGTCGTTGTAATACGAGAATAATCCTTGCTTTAGTTTTGCTTAGCTAATCGCCTACGTCCCGAGATAACCAAATCAGACAAATAACATTATTCCGCTTTTCTTCTGTGTATTGTTGCGCTATGTTTTTGGCACAATTCTATGTATAAGAATGCATTTGAGACTTAGTTTAGATAACAAGTTGACATAAATCGATCTTAACTGCCTAACATTAAGTAAATGTGCAGAATAGAAAAGCATCGTTCCGATATGCATACTACTGCAGCGAAGGGAATAACGATGCGACTCTTGTCGTTAGCCTGAGTTTAATCTTCATCAAAAAGGGCAAAATCTGTCGTGGTGAGATACGCAAGGGCATTAGCGAGGAGGACTTAAATGTTCTAAGACGCATAAATTTAGTTATTTGATTATCCGCATTTAAAGAGGTGAGATTTTGAAATAGGTAACATTTTAAATTCATTTCCTGATTAGCCTTACCATTTCTGAATCTGATGTGACGTTACATTTAATAGTGCCAAGTACGGACAAAAATATTGTCTGCATATTTCAAGCACACCACTGGAAAATATGGGAGCTCATCTCTCAGTTGGGTTTCAAATTTACATAAATAAAATTAATAAACCTGACGTTTGTCAATATTATATAAAAATACCATAATGTACAGCAGATAACCAGAGATTTTCGGAAAATTAAACTTTAAAGCTGCCCTCACCTCCAGTAACAAATCTTATTACGGAAGCCAAGAATACAACTGAACCAACTCATACTACCGTAATTTACGAAATTGCGGAAATTGCGACAAGAAATACTTGATCTATTTCAACTTGCTTTAAGGTGCATATGGCTCACTATAAATATGGTTGTGCAGATTTTACAAAACCCTAATTACAACCCCATACTTAAGTCACTGTATAAACTCCCTTTCTTAACATATTTTTGGACGATATTATTTTTGGAGGCAAGCATTATAGTCTACACTAAAATTAATAAGGCAGGAGCGGCTTCAATCCGTAGCTCCGCTTCCACCGAAGGGTGTCGACCGAGTCCAAGAAAATGAGTTTCCAAAGTAAAACCTAAGCGGCTTGAAGCGTAATACTTGCCAAATTGACCTCTGGCTTATACATAGTATAGTTCAATATTTCGAAGTTATATTTTCCGAAAAAGTAGCGACATAATCTAGGATATGTACAAAGACATTTAAAGAAATAGATCCCTGGTTGTTTTCAAACATATGTTTGTTTGTTTGTTTGTGAATTCGGTAGGATTGATGACCAGGAGGTAGCGGCGAGTCTTTGTAATGTTTTCCTCAAACTCTGTCATAAACGACCAGACGAATATTCTGTTTTCAGCGCTTTATAATACTGAAGTAGCGGGTCAGGCAGTATGATTTACACCAATAGAATACTGAGCTTCTTGAGAGACATATGCTACACCGAATTGTCTTTGCAACCGACGATAAATATTGGCAGCCTTCTCACCTTCAGCACATACAAATTTGATGATGAATAATTATTGTGAAACAGTGACGGGTACATCATCTGAAGGCATGTTCAATACAACTGTAATTATTTTTATAAACAAAACAGAATTTCTGATATCTACGGCCAAATGCCTTGATTATTCTGAAGTTAATTTATAGTTAGGGAGCCGCAATGGTAAATAATGACTGTATTTTCTACCATGCCGGACATTATTAATCTTAATGTATGCAACACGAGGAACAAGAATATGGGTATAACAAAGTTGCATCTGAGTCGCAGTTACAGATGGCGCTCTTTCAAAGTTAACGGTTGAATTAAAAGTTGCTACTGACGCATTTTCTGCCAACAGATTCTTATTTTGCTGACTCTTTGCATCATGAGAAATGGCAAAATAATGCTGTCAGATACATTACAAGTCGCGAGTGGGTGCCAGAGAACCCCAAACTTATCTTCAGCGGGAGCGTCACTTGACATATTTTCTATTGACAGATTTTTCTTTTACTAACTCTTTGTATCATGAAGAATGCCAAAATATCAATGCCAGACGCTTTAGACAGTCGCAAGTGGGTGCCAGACGATTCCAAGCTTTTCTGAAGAGCGCCATCTGCAGTGCGACTCAGATGCAACTTTCTTATAACCATATTCTTGTTCTTCCTGTTTGATACATTAATACTAATAACATCTGGCATGGTAGAAAATACAGTAATAATTTACCATTGCGGCTCCCTAACTGTCATATCTACTTGGAGTAGATAATAATGAGAAGAACCACGTTAGGTATTAACTTAACATTTTATTAGGTAATTTGTACAGAGCACATACATACACATAAATTCCCAAAAAGTGACTGCTTAATGCTGACCAAAGAGATCATACGTATACTTCTTATACTTGGCCTGCGCATTGAAGCAGTATTAATACTTAGTAACTTAAATACATTACACTCTCCTCCGCTTAAATACTATAATAACATCTACATTCCATACCCAAAAACATAAATTCAATTTAATAAACTAGTCTGTCCGGTGGTTTGATATTTCTTTTAGGGCGCGTTGTGATAGTAATATCTTCCTTAACTTCTGGATCTGCGGATATTGTTTTATCAGCAGCAGACGCATCCATGTTAATAGTGTCATCACTATAACTCGTAATTTGGTTTGCATGTCTAGTCCACTGTAATTCTGTTTCGCACAATTTCACTCTATATAAGTTTTTTCCTAAAACATCTGTTATCTTGGCTGTTGACCAAATCGGTTTAGCCTTTCTATAGTCTTTAACTCTAACCGTCTGCCCTACGGAGAAAGCAACCCTTCTACTCCCCTTGAAGTAAAATTTTTGCCTATTCTGATGTTTCAGAATATTCTTTTTTGCTTCTAAAACATGCTTATTTTTTTCTGATTCAGTAAAAGGTCTGATGGCATCTAGCCTCATTCGCAGACATCTACCCAACATTAACTCAGCTGGTGTTTTCTCCGTAGTGCAGTGCATTGTGTTTCTATAAGTTAGTAAAAACCTGCTAATGCTTCTTGCAAAATCTATTTTATTGAATCTACATATTTCCTTCAGTAAAAAGGATTTTGCTGTTTTCACTGTATTTTCAGCTTGTCCGTTTGATGGTGGATTATATGGTGGACTTTTTAGATGCTTAATACAATTTAATTTTAAGAAACTTTCGAACTCGTCTGATGTAAAATACTTAGCGTTATCCGACACCAGCACTCTAGGTACCCCGAATCGTGCAAAAACCTCCCTTAATCTTTCTATGGTTGCACTTGCTGAAGTTGATTGCATTATGAAAATTTCGGGCCACTTTGAGAAACTGTCTATGACAACAAGCAACATTTTCCCTTGAAAAGGTCCTAAGAAGTCAAAATGTACTCGTTCCCATGGACCATTAGGTATGGGCCAATGAACCAAAGGTACCTTCGGAGGGTTTGATCTGTATTGCGCGCAGCTATTACAAGTCTTGCAAGTTTTTTCAATTTCATCGTTTAGTGAAGGCCACCATACGTAGGACCTCGCGAGCGCTTTCATTTTTACAACCCCCAAGTGGGTTTTATGTAATTCTTGCAAGACCCTTCCCCTTAATTTACAAGGTACTATTACACGATAACCCCACATTAATACATATTTTTCAATACACAGCTCCTTACGCTTATTAAAATATGGCTTCAACCTATCGTTATCTATTTTATTTGGCCATCCGTTTAAGCAAAATTCAAAAACTCACTTGAAAATACCTTTGGAAAATCTTTTCCGAGTGAATTCACAGAAAAATCAATAAAATTTAATTCACGAAATCCTATATTAAAAGTATGTAAAAAGTTTCGCCCTAATAATGGAGGTCCACCATTTTTAATGACAAAAAACTCTAAAACGCGCTTGTCCTCATTAAACGTAACTGAAATGTTTATTTTCCCCACCGGAAAAATTTTCTCGCCGACATAACTTACCAAATCTACTTGAGTGTCTGATAACGCTACAGTTTTGAATTCCTGTAAATACATTTTTTCTGAAATTACGCTCATAGCAGCACCGCTATCAACCTCTACAAAAAATCGTCTTCCATTCAATCCAACATCAAACTTAATTGGTCTAAAGTGCGAACTATCTTTGCTGAAATGAAATAAACCATTATTTACATCTTTAGTTACATGATCGTCATAAAAATCAACAGTTTCATTCTGATTACAATCATCATCATTCTCAAAACAACTTCCATCTTTATTAAATACAATATAGTTTACATTTCTTTTAAATTTACACATTTTCCGCAAATGACCCAACATACCGCATTTATGGCAACGAAATTGCCGATAACTGCACTCTTCTTGTGAATGATTATTCATTCCACATCGCGAACACACATTTATTTTGGGCATACCTGGTTTTTCTTGAAAGTATCGCTTACCACCTCCTCTTGCTGTCCCTGGAGAACTTCGCTGTTGTCGAAATGGTCGACTTCCGCGTCCTCTACCGGACGATAACAGATTAAAATCAACTGGTTCCTTTTTTATCGGAACAGCTGCTGGACCTTCTTGGATTCCAAAACCGGAAGAAACAGTTTCTGTTTGTTGTGCCAACTGCACCGCCCTTTCTAATGTGAGACCCTCTTCATCTTGTTGCAATAACTTGTCTAACACCGGACCAGCTTCTAATCCCGTCACGAATTTATCCCGTAGCACTATCTTTAACCATTCTCCGAATTTACAGTCAGCTGCTAAACTCTTTAACCTTGCCGCGTACTCTGCAAAAGATTCACCTTGAAATCTTTTTGTTGAATAAAAATTGTACCTTTCTGCCATCGTTAGTTTTTCATGTAAAAAATAACCATCCAATTCTTTTATTAATTGTAAATACGCTGTTTCTTCAGCCTTTTTTGGTAAAACTAAATCATCCAACAATTTGTATGTGTCTTCAACCAATCCATTTAATAAAATTGCTCGTTTTATGTTCGCATCTATTATTTCATTTGCCACAAAAAACTGTTCCAGTCGTTTCTTATGTATATACCAATTATTTACTTTACCATCAAAGATGTGTTGTACTCCCATAATTGAAGCCATCGTACGTATTGTGTTTTAATTTTCCAGCTGCTTCCCACTGTTAGTTTTTTCTTCCACCAGTACCGGCGTTCCTTCTTTCTCAATTTTAACACATGCACTCAGTTTTTCATCCGCTAGTGAACTATCCCATACTCGTCGCCAATGTCATATCTACTTGGAGTAGATAATAATGAGAAGAACCACGTTAGGTATTAACTTAACATTTTATTAGGTAATTTGTACAGAGCACATACATACACATAAATTCCCAAAAAGTGACTGCTTAATGCTGACCAAAGAGATCATACGTATACTTCTTATACTTGGCCTGCGCATTGAAGCAGTATTAATACTTAGTAACTTAAATACATTACACTAACCATTAGAAATAACACACAACTGAGAACCAGAAAATTAAGAAGTCCAGGTCAAATTTATACTTCCCTCGTATTTATAGATTCCTTTTTGTTTTCTTAGCAAACGCTTAGACTGTGATTACCATCGTTGGTGCAGTTGTAACTTAGGCCAATTTTTTAAATGTTATTGAGTAAGTCAATTTTTCATTTTGAATCAATCGGGGGGCTAATTGTAATCGAAAGAGAAGTCTATTCTTTGCCCTCTCATACATACAGCCGTTTGACTTTATTAAGCGGCTAACACAGAACAGTTGATATTTCTAAATGTTAATACTTACACTTGCTTTTAGGACTCTTCATTCAAGGAATCCATAAAATATTATATAAAACTCATCTCATGTAAATGTATTTTCAAGTACATTATTATTTATTTAGCATGTTATTTTACGCGTTGGTTTACAACTTACGAGTATTTATACCACTGTATCATGGAAGTAAATATACAGGCCGTAGCCGTTAAATTTCAGAGGAACAACAAAAAATTCAGCAGTGTTAAATAACAACTAATGTTTTGGTTAGGTAGTATGTAGGTATTTTAAATACTCAGAAAAACATATTAAACGCTGGGTAAATTTCAGTTTCGTTTTTTAGTTTTGTATTTTGTACGAAACCTAAAAATATTGGCTAAGTTAGGACAGACCGAGGGTCAAGCATAAAAAAATACAAAAACATAGTGCAACGAAAGGCAAATAGCAAAATATTGAGCTTAGAATTATTTTATTATTATTATTTTAAGTATTTTCCTACTATGTGCCAATTGTTATAGGTGCTAACCTATTACTTTAAAATGAGAATCATCATCATAAAGTTCTCAGTCCGAAGACTGGTTGGACGCGCCTCTCTAACCCCTTCGATGCTGAGCTAACCTACGCATTTCCCTAAAAGTAGAACAACCTGCAACCCCAACTATTTGAGAGCAATAGTGTAATCTGGGCCTGTCTCTAGTATGCCGTGAACTATTTCTTCGTGTCTCAGAAAGTGCCCTACCATCCTATCTCTCCTATTCTGTATTTATTTATTTTTTATTTTTATGCGAACATAGCATAAGTTTTTAGACTGGGTAAACGAGTTGTAAGTGTAACAAAAGCACTAAATATACATCAGAAACAGTAATAATTATACATTACCGTAGACTACGACATTACAAAATAAAATAGTTTTCGTTTCTGGAGCAAAGTAGCGTTTTCACCTGGTATTTTCTCAGCAACCTTCTTTGCATAACTATTAAGTCTAATTTTCAAGTACGTTTCAGCTATTTTTCTTAATCAGTTGCATTTCATGTAATCCTCGACCAAATTTGTTGCTTACCCATGAAACGACAAGTTATTACTTGGCTGCTGAAGGCTTTTACAGTCGTGAGCAACGCAAAATATCACCATGGTACACAAAAAACTGCTACCTATGCTAAAACACCTGATAAGCTCCTTGCGTTAGAAAAGGATGGAGATCCGTAAGTAGTACTGGTTGCATACACAACATTATATGCCTCAAAAAATTTTCACGGGGTAAACGGCAATGGGCCTATCCAGTAGGGGTACACATCATTGTATTAAATAAACCACTTGACGTCTGTCAGTGTCATTTACAAATTTTAACAGATTGAAAGTAAAATGCTTGAAAATAAGAACTACCTTCGGATTCGACGTCACACTTTGGTTCGTCCCACCTATAATATTCTTGCCGGTACACTATGGAGTAAGAGCGGGACTGTTATTGTTATTTTTTTTATTTCAATTTATTTTGTTTTTCATTTCCCAAATTTTGGTCCCCTATTTATGTTACGGCCTGTATATCTATTTATAGTTTATAAGTATTTAAAGTCATGTTCTTCAGCGCCATTCTATTGATTTATTAACATTTAAAGAGGCAATAAAAATGTCCCGAAGCTTTTTATGATTCACCACCCTTAACCGAGAAGTTTAAAATGCATTCCGTGTGCATCGTGCGAAGAGTACCCTTTAAATAATTCAAAAACGTTGAGGCAGTATGAATAATTAAAATTTATATTAAGAAATGCATTTTATTTGAACCTTCGACAAGAGCCCATCCCATATGCAAAAAGCGTTTTGAGGAACTGATGCATCAAATACATTTCAGAGTTTCACAGCCGAATTCATCAAATTTTGTTCCAGCTTAGCCGAAGTCAGATCAATGTTCGCCGACTCTTCATCAGATTTGAATTCCAGGGTTAAACTACGCCTTAGTTACACATATTGTCTATTTTGTGGAGTTTTATATCTAATCTTTCGAAGAAACTATGTTGATCGTACATTCGTAATTTTGGCCAAATGGTCGTGGAACGTTAGACCTATCCCTAGACCACCTCAACAGTCACTATAGTATCCGTTCCACCTTGTAACTTGAAGCTGATGGGAAGTTACACTTATTCGAAGTTCTGGTGATCCTGATGGTAGTCTTGGTTCTTCAATTGCAATGGAAATCATGACTCCTTTCTTCCAATCACATGAGTGGACGAAACCCTGACATCCTGCCGGTTATAGAAGTTGTCTTGGTGAAAAAAGCGAACATGTGGTATTGTATGTTGACATTAGTCTGGAAAGATCACGCATCAGACTTTGCTATTCGAACTAAAGAAGAAAAGGAAAGCTTCCAATATGCTGTTAATATGTGTTCAACTTATTTAGGTACCTTACTATATTTCTATCTAAAACCTATCGATTTTTTCGCCATTAATATCACTTTTACAATAAATAATTTCACTTCTGCATGCTATATCCTCGGCTGTATCAGCAAATGTGTATATTATAAATGGGAATCCGCAGACCTGCAGTGACTAAACAGTTAAGTATTCAAATTTCGTCTCGAAAAAGTAGGCAGTATTTTTCTTGTAGGAGTAAACGGTTGAAAATTGCTTAATTTTATGAAAAACTTCTGAGTTGGGATCCCCGAGATACGCGAATTCTTGTTTAAATTTGAATACGTCTGCTCCCATCGGCATATAAAGCTTTCATAAAACGCTTTAGATAAAGTGGATAAAAACCACACAAAAGCTTAGCGACAAAACTCCATTTAGGTAAATTCTTGTTTATAATACCATATTTCGTACCTTTCTTGCTATTGTTGGTAATTTCCAAGCAACGGCTTTGGCCGGGATGCATCTCTGGCGGAATGCAATGAGAGCGAGCCGCCGTATCTCTGTTCATATATTTTAGAAAGATAAACCAACGTATTCCAAATTTCCTTAGGGTCTGGACGGAACCAAGCTGTGCGGTTGTTTAAAATAGTTGGATTATAAAATTGCAATAGTGCTCTTGCGAAACTTAAATTTCACGATATAAAGATATCTAAATACATACAGTGACTTGCAAAAATCTCATTCAACGTAATTTGTTGTCTTAAAATGTTTTTCAAAATATACATACCTATTCAGTTTCGACTAATCTTGGCGTAAACTTCCACCCTCTAAGCCTCTTCAAGTTATATTGCCACTGAAGATGTTTAATGGATTCTTTAAAAGTGACATAATTGCGGGAAAAATTGACTTATATTACCTACTTCTCAAATTCAAAACATACTATTCATTTAACTCTTTTTATGGGAAGAATTTCGAAGATTGATGAAAATTAACAATAAAAGAACCAAAAATATTCGAGAAGGTACCTAATAAAACCTTTCAAGAAATGAACCGCAATAGAAAACTGGAATTAGTTAAAACCAAATACAGAAAGACATAAAAGATAACTTTGTTAAAATCGTTAACAAATAAAAAGGATGCTTTGATAGTAAAAAAATTGAAAACGAACTCAAAAATATGAGTAGGTGGGATAAAACTTGAAACATGGATTTTACGTTGTAACTAAATCTCCCTCGTTACATAAAGGTCCCTGCTCGAGCACCAAATTATTGCAACGACGATTTCGCACGGGGCACCGAAATATGTTAGTTTTTGTCAGCTTGTTAGCTTATTGACGATTAATAGTTGTATGTAGACCTATTCGTCGATAAGCCCTCAGGTTTCAGTGGAAGGAGGGCGGGTTCTCTACTATTAAACATATGCAATATAGAAAGGAAACGGAATATTCCACAGGGATCTCCGATTACCAGCCGAATTGTGATTCTGGAAGACAAATTGAGTAAAGTAGTAGTACCTCCTTCACTTTCTCCTGATCTGAACCGCTTTGAACATGTTTGGGCCTTCCTCCAGAGACAGTTGGAATGTTATCATCCAAGACCTACAACGCTGCGTCAGTTGAGGAAGATTTTACCCCTGCTATGGCAGGAAATGCCGCTGAAACACACCATTGCGTTGTGTTGCAAAAGTGCTATCAAAGCTCATGACTGTACTGTCAAAATTATGGCGCACATTACAAATTTAACCGGATTTATTTCCCTGGTTATTTAAAGGAAGATCGTTGAAAACAAAAACGTTCCGAACTTTTGTCTACTGTGTAAGTTAAGTTAATTAAAACAAGAGAAATACATAAGATGACCTAATCTGAATTTACAAGCGCACTCTACTTACATATTTCACTCTAACTTTAACGTGGATAACAGAAAAAAGACAAATACAAGAAAAGCTGGAGATTTTATTTCTTGAATCTTAGTACTAAAACAGACTAGTTTTAACAAATTTACTCTACTTAGAATTTTTGTATAACGACAAGAAGTAAATCAAAATAGAAAAATGAAATTACTTGAACTTTTTCTCTATTTATGTTTTTCTTTACATCTGTCATTAATTAATAATAATTTTTATAAACAGCAACGGTTACTATGATAACTTTCCTAACGACGTTTGACAACCAAACATTCCGCCCACCTTGAAAGATGGCAGCTTTCAACAAATTATAATTCAGTAAAAGTCTTTAAACAACGAAAAACACCAACCAACATTTGAACTTGAAAGTTATGGTTCCCCAGGAAGTACACAAATTTTGTGAATACTTCTTTTAATGTTGCCATTGGCAGTTTTGATCGTCACCACTCTCACAATTCCGTCTTCACCTGGATGGAGAGCGATAATCCGTCCCAGTTGCCATCGCTGAGGTGGCTGGTTATCTTCATGTATCAGTACCATAGCATTAGGAATACATAATTGCTTTGCATTTACTCGCCATTTCACTCGTTGTTGCAACCTTCTCCAGAAGTGTTGCGAAAGTTGATCGATCCTTTGCCATCTAGATAGACGATTTGACTTTGCCTCGATGTAATCAGGTTCGTCGATTGACGTTATCGGAGCCCCGATTAAAAAATGACCGGGCGTAAGTGCAGAAAGATCATTTGGGTCTTCGGATAAAGGAACAAGGGGTCGTGAATTTAAACAACCTTCAATCCTCACTAGGAGAGTATACATCTCCTCATATGTAACGGCTGCATTTCCTAATACCTTTTTTATGTGTGATTTTGCTGATTTTATACCTGCCTCCCACAAACCCCCAAAGTGAGGAGATCTAGAAGGAATGAAATGCCATTTTATTTGGTCATTCATAAGAGATTCTGTTACTTTTGATTGAAAAGTTTTTGATTTCATTAACTGACGCAATTCATTGTGGGCACCAACGAAATTTGTACCATTATCAGAATACAAATTTTTCACGTGTTCCCGACGCGAAGTGAATCGCTTTAGAGCACTTAAAAAACTTTCAGTTGTTAGGTCGCCGACTAATTCAATATGTATTGTCTTTGTCGCAAAGCAAATAAATAAAGCAACATAAGCCTTGACCATACGTTTGTTTCTAGTGCGTGACTCTTTAATCATTATTGGACCTGCATAGTCTACGCCGCTATTTTGAAATGGCCTTGAAATTGTTACCCTATCAGATGACAAATTTCCCATGATCTCTTGCATAAGCTTAGGTTTATATTTGAAGCAATTCAAACACTTATGAAGAATTTTTCGAACTTGAGTTCGTCCGGAAATTGGCCAATAATTTTCCCTAACTGCCGCTAAAGTAGCTTGATTACCTGCATGTAAGTGTCTTTCGTGTTCATGTAATATTATGATTCGTGTAACGTGATTATTATTAGGGAGAAGTATCGGGTGTTTTCTGTCAATTGAAATGTCTGCATTAGAAAGTCGACCGCCCACCCTGAGTATTCCAGCGGTGTCTAAGAACGGAGTTAACGAAATTAAACGATTTGATTTGTCAATTTTGTTTCGGGTTTTCAGCTGCTTGATTTCATTGAAAAATTCATTTTGTTGAGTGATTTTTATTATTGTCATTGCGCCTTTTCCAATTTCGGAACATAACAAGCTTTGTTTTGACCGTTCAGATTTGGGTATTCTACAATTGCTGATGAAACGCAAGACATAACCGAACACTCTTCGCAATTTATTCCAAGTCGAAATGTTGACAAATGAATGTGCCAATGGATTGGGATCAAAAGAAATCGTTGTGAGTGTTATGTTTCCTCTTTGTTCAATATTTGTTTCCTTTAAGAATGGTTGTGGAGGCCAACCAATTTGTCTTTGTTTTAAGAAAAAAGGACCTTGCCACCAAATTGTTAAATTTGCTAAATTTGTTGGGTTTGTACCGCGTGAAATAATATCTGCAGGATTATTTTCTGAAGATACATGAGCCCAAAATTCAAAAGTTGTAAGTTTCAATATCTCAGCTACTCTGTGGGCAATGAAAGTTTTCCACGTATTTGGAGGCGATGATAGCCACGCTAATACTATTGTGGAGTCTGTCCAAAGGAAAACATGCTTGATCAAGCCCTTTAGAATTTCTGATATTTTATGATAAAGTTTCGACAACAGTAATGCTCCGCAGAGCTCCAACCTAGGAATTGATAACGTTTTTAAAGGTGCAATTTTTGATTTGGCGCATAGCAGGTGAACCTGATAATTACCGTCGTCATCGATAGTACGTACATACAAGCACGCACCGTACGCTATTTCGGATGCGTCGCAAAAACCATGGAGTTCGATTGAACTACTAATTGTCCCGGAAGTGACGTTTCTTGGAATCTTTAATAAACAAAGATTGGATAAATCTGTTATGAAGTTGTTCCATGAAATTTGTATTTGAAATGGCAATGTATCATCCCATTCGATTTTTAAAGACCATAACTGCTGCATTATTTGTTTGGCAGTTGTTAGTATTGGCCCGGCTAAACCTAGTGGATCGAACAGTTTGGATATTGTAGAAAGAACGTTTCGTTTTGTAAATTTGACTGATTTATCGATTGGAATTACTTCGTAGGTGAACACGTCTTCCTGAAAATTCCAAGATAAACCTAAAGTTTTGATTTTTCCTTGTTTATCAAGATTAATGATTGAGTCTCCAGATGAACCGCTATTATCTGGAAGTGCTTCAACTACGTTAGAAGTCCACTTGCGCGATTCAAACCCTGCTTGTAAAAGACAACAACTTACTTGATCTCGAATTTTAACAAGCTCTCTGACCGAATTTGAACCGAGGAGACAATCGTCTACGTAAAAGCTGTTTTCGATTGCAGAACGTGCGAGAGGAAATTTTGACTCTTCGTCTATGGCTACTTGATTAATACATCTGATTGCTAGGTAAGGAGCGCAAGCAGTTCCGTACGTTACAGTAGATAAACGAAAAGTTTGCAATGGTAAATTTGGATCAGCACGCCAAAGAATTTTTTGAAATTCTCGATCTTCTTCAGCTACTAAGATCTGCCTGTACATTTTAGCTATGTCCCCAGTCAACACAAACCGATGCATACGAAACCGAGTTATTATTGAAAATAAATCAGGTTGAATGGTTGGCCCTACCATTAAGTTTTCGTTCAAACTTATACCTGTGGTGCTTTTGGCTGATGCGTCAAAAACAACTCGAACTTTGGTAGTCGTTGAATCTCGAAACACGGCATGGTGAGGCATGTAAAATTCTTTGTTTGATTCTGGTGCAGACAAAATTTGTGGAGCAAGTTCCATGTGATTCAAATCTGCGTATTCGTTCATGAAAGTGCTATAATCCTTTTTCAATTCGCTATTTCTATTTAATTTGCGTTCAAGCAAATGAAAACGTTTCTCTGCAATTGATTTTGAATCACCGAGAGGCTTCGCAGTTTCTTTGAATGGTAATTTTACTACGAACCGACCTTCAGAGTTTCTTTTATGAGTATCCAAAAAATGTTGTTCGCATGCGCGCTCTTCTTCAGACCGAATGTCGCAATTTCGAATTTCCTCGACCTCCCAGAATTTCTGCATTTGCCGTTCAATCGTGGTTAAAAGGCAATTTTGACTCTTAGAATGACTTGATATTGAAGTAGATACGGGACCGCCTATTATCCATCCCAATTCTGTACTCTGAATAATTGGTTGATCGCGGCCTAAACGTATCTGCGGTTCTTCCCTCAAAAGATCCCAAAAGATTCCTGCTCCGATCAACATGTCGATTGATTTGGATTTGTTAAAGTCAGGATCCGCTAACTTTATTGAACTGGGAATTCGCAATTGTGACACTGAAATGTATTCAGACGGAAGACTCTCAGTTAATTTCTGAAGTACTAAACACGAGATTTCCTTAGAAAATTGCTTTACCCTTGAATGGATTGTTACATTCGTTCTTTCGTTTACATTTATTGAACTTTGGTGAATGCCAGAAATTGATTGAGTTATGGCATGAGTGTGAATTTTCAAACGTTTGCAAACGTTTGTTGTTATGAAGTTACTTTGGCTACCTGAGTCTAATAATGCCCGCAATTCATGAATGCCACCTTCTGCGTCATATACGTTTACTAGTACTGTTGACAACAAAATTTGTGATGAATTAATCTGAGCTGTCAATGTTGATGAAGTTTGAATATTTGACGGAAGTGTTTGTGATTGAATTGACGTGGATGAATCAGTGTGCAATAAAGTATTATGTTTTTTATTGCAGACTCGGCAATTGGAGGATTTGCATTCGTTGACACCATGACCAGAACGAAAACAATTTGTACACAAGTTGAGTTTGCTAATTTCTGACGTTCTTGTAACGATTGGAAGTTTTCGAAAGGAATCGCATTTAAATATGATGTGTGAACCTTTACAGAAAATGCATGTCTTCCAGTTCGAGTGTGTAGTTGCTACATTGCATTGCGTATGCTTACCTGGTTGCCTTTTGGTTATGTTAATTGACTTTGATTCGAATTTTGTCTGTGATTCGAATTTTGACTGTGATTTTCCTGCGTACAATGTTTCTAAATAATTGCAACGATTATTTAGAAATTGTATGAGTTCTGTGAAGGTGGATGGTTCATCAGATGTATTTGACATTTCCCACTCCCTCTTTGTTTGATTGTCCAGTCTGGATGTGACTATGTTGACAAGAATAGCATCCCACTGATCAACTGGAAGATTGAGAGTCTTTAGTGCCCTTAGATGTTTGTTTACCGTGTCAATCAATTCTCTAAGCGCAGTATAGCTCTCACGAGTTAAATTTGGAAGTTCGAGAATAGCATTTACGTGATTACGAATTAAAATGCGTTTGTTTTCGAATCGTTCCTGTACTAATTTCCATGCTATTTCGTAATTGTCTTCAGTTACCTCCAACGAATCTATTACATTTGCGGCATCCTTGATTAGTGACGTTTTGAGGTAATGAAACTTTTGAATTTTTGCTATTGACGTTAAGTGTATCATTGAATTAAACAAATCTCTGAATTTTAACCAATCTACGTAATTGCCATTGAACTGTGGAAGATTTATTATCGGTAATTTGATGTTTTGAGGTATAACTAGAGAATTATGATTTACAGGATTTGTATGTATTGGTGTATTTTTATCAATTAAAAACTTTTTA
The DNA here is from genome assembly GCA_963966045.1 of Xestobium rufovillosum. NCBI lineage: Eukaryota > Metazoa > Arthropoda > Insecta > Coleoptera > Ptinidae > Xestobium > Xestobium rufovillosum. Next base: position 38,714,020 of record OZ014493.1, read on the forward strand.
ATTGTACCACAAATATGGAAATAATTATCCTCTATGTCTGCTATACTTCCGTTTGACGCGATTTCAAATCGATTCCACGACTCTGTTAACTGATTTAATCGATATTCGAGTTCGACAAGATTACTGTTGTATCCGCTCTCAAAAAATTGTTTAATTCGTGCAATTTGATCATTCATGCGATCTCCCGAGGAGGTATTAACATGATCGTTTAATTGTGATTGTTTACTCGCTTGTGAATGATTCTCTAAAATTAATGAAATGCTTGCTGAAAGATCGAAGAATTTTCGCTCAAATTCGTCGAATTCATGATCAGAGATCTCCTCACTTATGTCTGGTTCCAAAATGTCTATTTGTGATTGCAAATTTTCGAAATTTTCATAAAATTTGTCAAATTTTTGAAACCTGCTTTTTAAGTCTGCAACTGTTTTATCTGTCCATTGTGTTGTGGTTGTGATGAAAGTACTTGTGCGTGTAAAAAAACTCTTAATGTTTTTACGATTTCTTTTAAGATTTTCTAGCGACATTTTTATTGTGTTATGTATTGAACAAATAAAATGCAGCCGCTACACACGCTGACAAGCAACACTCCCAATGAAAACACAAGGATATTCGAATGGATTTTCGTTTGAATTTTAAGTAACGGAAATGATCAGTATGCACCACTTACCCTGGTCCGGGCGTTAATCGTGGGTACCAGTTTGTTCGTTGTAGTGGATTACGACTACCTTCCGTTGCTTTTGATGATATTATTGCAAATATCGCTTCTGTGGCTATGTGATGTGGCTGCGAAGGACCATGTTTAACGACAAGAAGTAAATCAAAATAGAAAAATGAAATTACTTGAACTTTTTCTCTATTTATGTTTTTCTTTACATCTGTCATTAATTAATAATAATTTTTATAAACAGCAACGGTTACTATGATAACTTTCCTAACGACGTTTGACAACCAAACAATTTTAATTTATGTTAATATGAACGATAAGCGCCATATAAGAACGGGCAGACATTTAAAATAAGTACTTACAGGAGAATGTTATTGTCCGTTGATGAAATTACAAGTTCCTCGCATACTGATGTTACAGTAAATTGCAACAGAGCAGAAAATGCATTATTGGATTAAACTTGTATCTACATTATGGGAAATTTAGAAATGCAAATGTAAGATAATATAATAACATTTGGAGGAATTTGTATGCAAAAGCTCTTTCTGCACAAAGAACAATTAAACACGAGTAAACAGTTATAATTATTTCACCTCAATTTGATGCTCTAACAATAAAACTGAATTCTCCGACTACAAAACTACTCTAAAACCTCGGAAGTATTTGCATAAAAGTCTGGATATCCTTCTTAAAACCATTATTACTATTAGTCTGCGTAAACCATCACTGGCCAACGGCAAAGGCAACGTACGCCTAACCATATGATAACGTCGCCTAAGAGTCGGCCACTTGGACGTCCGCATGCTGCTCGAGTTCTAAAAATCATACGAATCACCTTCGTAAGCTCGTCAGCAACCCATTCGCAATTGGGCATTTGCATGAATTTGGAATTTTGCGAAATTATAATCTTTGGGAGGTCAGAAAAATCCCTAAGCAATCTTTCTCTGAGCTCTGTAAAATTCAAATTATTGTGGAAAAAATATTTCCCGCTAAATGTGGTTATGGCGCCATGTGAGATTTATTAAAACTATACGGTGACGTCAATATGACGCAGCCTGTGAATTCCTTCATCGAAATGGCCGCTTCCGGTTTAGTTGACAGCTGTCTTATAAGTCTTGAAATTGTTTCGTGTGTATGTTCATTGTATTTGCTGGGAAAATGGAACTATAGTGGAGCTCAGAAGCAATTTGTTGTTGAAAACCCATTATATTTTATAGTTCGCAACTGTAAATAAAAAAAGTTGAACAAAAACACCTCTAAACTCTATTCTCATGAACGCGGCTATTTTAGGTTGATTATAGGATGCTGCTTGCAAGAACCTTCTGCGGGCATTTTACAGATGGATTTGTGATATTCGTACTAGTTGTGAAATAACAACAACATGGACACTAATGAGTGAAACGAAAATTCTGTGCTCGCCTAACCTATAACTGTCACTGTATGACCCGGCTCAGAGCAGCCACGGTAAAAAATTAAAATGTACTAATGATCCTGAAATACACTAATAATTAGTTTATTCTTCTTCTTAACTTATTTCTAGTGTTTAACTCCGCATTAATAAAAGATTGATACTCCTCAGTAAAGTAATAAACATCAAATTGAAGCGCTGATAACAAGCGATACAGTTGGGCGAGTAGGGACAACAGACCCGAAATGTTGGCAATGGGCAAAAGTAGCACGTCAGGCTGTGACCAGAGCTATATTATGTGACGTCAATACGACTGCTCAAGGCCAAATGGCCCACTAGCGAGTGCTCCTCGATTTGAAACTAAAAATGAAATTATATTCTTATTGCTACACAAAATAGTCTCATTTTATAAGGTCAGGATAAACTTAACACATATTTTCAAAATATGTTAAAAAAGTGGGAATTTCAATTTATGCAAGTACTCAATTGGGGGAAGTCGCTTTCCTCCACGTATTTGTCAAGTCGGCACTGTTAGTTAAAATTCAGTTGAATAATACATTCATAAATGCCAGTGGCGTAGAACAAAAACAGCAACCAAACATAGCATAAAAATTGATATCACAATATAAAAATATACAATACACTGAAAACTTATGCTAAATTTTTCAGTGAATTAATGCCCGTTTTAAAGTTCCGTCCTATTAGACTACTACTGGGTCTATTTATTTTATTTTATCGTTTTCATATTGACAGTGATTTTGATGCTACTTATGAAGGTATGTCGGATTTTCTCTTTAAAAATAGGTCCAAATTCGTGGAAGTCTCTAAAAAGAAAAAGATTACACAGAACATTTCAGTGGAATTACGTGCCAATAGAAATTTGCGGTGCTGCCTTATTAGTAGTCTATAGGCATAAACTTAAACATTGTACTTGTACAACTTTTTTTAAATTCCGAAGATGGATGTCATTTTACAACGTGTTATGCTATAAAAAGTTTTTGTTTCACCAGTTTATATTTATAAAACTAAATAATACTAATACTTAAACTGGTTGCCTTTGATATTTACTAAAATAAATATTTTTACATGAAATGTTTTTATTAGCACCAAATAATACATGTGAGTAAGGTCCTCCTGCAGTATTACTAAATATGTAATTGTTACAAAGAATATCTAACAAATGTTTTGTAACAGTTAGTAAATAACTGTAAAGTACAGTAAGTAAGTAAAAATTTATTTCCCATAAACGAATTTATTTTCTTGCCTGCATTAAAACTTTAAAAATACTTTTCAATTTGTGCCAATCAAAATTACTTAATCGCAAAGTATTAGGAACAGAAACAAAGTAATTATATAAAATTCTTGCAACTTTTTCGCGATTACTGATTATAGAAGATTCGCGATTTAACTGAATATTAGCTTGGGTAACATTTGCTATACTCATACATAATTGTTTGGATCTTACAGGAGGAAGCCGATTGGCACTCTCTGGTTTACCGTAAAACTCGAATTGCCGTTTTTGTATTAACTAAATCCAGATACTTAGGAGCCGCAAACATTTACAAAAATGAACCGAATTATATTATAAGTAAATGAATAAAGGAAGATATCTAGGGCGACTCGGAATTTCCATGCTTCCAATATCAGGATTACAATACACGTAATTTGTATTCCTCGCCAACGAGTCACCCAAAATACAATACCTGTACACAAAGTAAAAGTTTGATGCATGCTGCTCTCGCACAGAATATTAAAGGACTCAAACTTATCTGCTGCAACTTCCAACAATTCCGGCCAACTTATAGTCACTGTCGACTAGATACAGTACAATTAATATGGATTTGCGTATAGCACTATTGCGCCATTATTTAAATGGCACAGCCATAAATTTAAAAGTAATAGGGGACCGCAGCTAGAAAGCTCCTAGCATCGTGAAAGCTTACACGTTGCATGGCTTAACATGTAACGCGCATATCTTAGCAAAAGATGTTTGTTAAATGTTGCTGTATTACCATATTGAAATAAGAGCAATTCCTCATTGTTAGAAGTTAATGATATACAGCGAGCTCCCTATACGACAGTGAAAGACTAAATAACTTGAGAATGCATGCAAATCTCCGCCTTGACATCCAGTGGCGCCACAAGAGCTTTTGCCTCGACAGACAAAATCAATTTTGAATTTTGATGGCTCTCTATTAAAAAAACGATCGACAGATGTCACGCCAATTTTAAAAATCATTAAAAAGATCGCAGTGTCTCATGGGTTTCAGCTGGTAAATTATGGCCATTGACACAGTGACACAGTAATTAAACTCGACACGTGTTTCTCTGACAACGTCAGCATCCTTAGGAGTTGGAAATTAATCTAAATCTAAACTTACACTTCGCTGCTATAAATACCAAACGTCCTACTACTGAAATAAACTCAGATATTTGACAAAACAGTCGGAAATTACTAAAATTCAGCATATAAATTGCAAAATAGAACGCGGGAAAATGCGCCGGCAACAGTACCAGTGAATTATCTTCAAGCAGGGAAATAAGAACTGCATCGAATTGTATCTAATATTTAAAACCCTTTACTGCGTTGTTCCGTGCATCCGCCACTGGCTGTCAGCTAACTACTTTTCGCTGCTGCTGCTTTTACTCTAACGGCTGCATAAGAAATGAGAGACCTAAGAGACCAAAATACAGGAGCGAAACCGTAACTTATGAAAACATGTTTGCATTATGTGGTGATGGTATTGTGACGAGCCGAGTTTAACAACCGAAATTAAACTGCATACAAGATGTCTGATTGCAGTTTGTATTCAAGCAAATAAAGCAATGCAAGTTCTAAGTTGATGCAGTCTGTAAACATTGTGTTTATCCACATTAAATTTTTGTTGTTCGTATATAAATATGTAAGTATACATCTGTGCATTGATTTCCGAGATTTTTCGTGTCGTATCCCTGGTGGTTCATGAACCAGAAATTTGATTTTCTAGTGTTGGCATGTGTTGGTGGTTCTTAATGAGTTCAAACAGAGACAAGTCATCGTCCGAGTTTGCTACCTGCATCTTCATTTTCAAGCACTTCTTATGTTGGCCGCGGTCGTGCATTTCTCCCAGACTGGATGGATGGTGGTTCCAGAAAAGAAGAAGCTCCCCCACTAAAGAAAGATATAAAACAAAGAATAGCGCAGGGTCGAGTTTTGCATTTAACAAAAAGAAACAACTGTTATGCTCAGGAACCATTAATGTAGTGCTACAAATGCATGATGAAGATACCGTGGAGAGATAAGGTTAGCAATAAGGAGGTATTAGAAAGAGTTAGGGAAAAACGAAACGTATGGAAGATAATAAAGAATAGGAGAGATAGGATGATAGGATGATAGGACACCTTCTAAGACACGAAGGAATAGTTTGTGACCTACTAAAGTCGGAGATTGGGCTACTTTTCTCAAATAGTAGGACGTTCTACTTTTAGGGAAATGCGTAGGTTAGCTCAGGACAGGAAAGGATGGAGGTAATATTCTTTATGATACCTTTCTACTCTTTTTCAAGACACATACGTTCAATAGGCAGGTTCGGTGATTTTCAAATTTCGTTAAAATTGATAGAGTTTGTTATACTGAGGGCAGTTATGTTGTTAATTTTTGTTAAAAAAAAATTCCTTCGCGTGTGAGGCCGTTGCAAAGTTTTCCGTCGGTGCGAGATTGGGCCGCGTGACGTCAGTACGAGTCCCAGCTTCAGCGCGCAGAGAGTCGCATATTATGCATGTGTTGTTAAATATTATTAACTGCGTATAAAAAAAATGTCGGGTTTTAACATAACATTTATAAAATTATCTGAATAAAATCGACCATAATGTAAGGTATCGGTAGTTTTCTGGGACCACTTGGTAACGTGTTACGGTTAGCATAATTTGAAACACAGGATGCTAGGAGCATGATGAACCCAAATACTGAATCGCCGTGGCGTTCCCTCCCTGAACTAAAAAAGGAAATTTTATTAACTATTAAATTTTACAATAATTAAATAGTACGTCATCCATCATCATAAAGTTCTCAGTCCGAAGACTGATTGGACGCGTACCTCCTTTCCTATCCTGAGCTAGCATACGCATTTCCCTAAAAGTAGAACATCCTACATCCCCAACTATTTGAGAGCAGTAGTCTAACCTGCTCCTACCCCTACCTCTTTATTCCTATCTCTGACTCCTGTATGTTGCGAACTATTCCTTCGGGTCTCAGAAGGTGTCCTACCATCCTAAAGGATATTTCTCCTATTCCTTGTTGTCTTCGATACCTCTCTCTCTTCCCCAACTCTTTCTAATTCCTCCCTATTGTTAACCTTATCTATCCACGGTATCTTCATCGCCCGTCTGTAGCGCCACATTTCAAACGGTTCTACTCTTTTTTAATCCGCTTCTCCTATTGTCCAAGTTTCGCTCCCGTATAATGCCTTCCTCCATACATGCGTCTTTAAGAGGCTCTTCCGAGTTTCTATACATTAACCGTTCCCGAGTATAGCAGTTGTTTCTATTTGTTAAACAAATAGTAGGTACGTAGTTTTTTGATTCGCGTGAGTTGTATTTGCTTCCGTTTGAAAATTTGCAAATCAGGTATCTACATACCTGCTTATACTGAGTTATAAAAGGCATGTACAGTTAATAAATTGTTCATTTTGTTTTACTTATGCCGGTCTGCCTTTACACCACTGTTTTGAGCTTTTGAGGTTGAATGATATTGGTGTTAGATGCAAAAAATCACACACCATTACCACATTTACCTGCATTTATGACAAATTATGTGAATCGGACTTTTGATACCCTTGTTGCATCTTTAATCAATTATATTGTCTTTGTTTTATGTTTTCTTGACACCTTTAAAAATTCACGCTGGAACCTGGAAATAGTCCCAATAAGTATGTTATGAGATAGGTACGTACCTACCGCTTCGCGGGCATTCAAGAAAAGTGGGAGGAGCGCCATACGAAGCGCTGACGTCAAACCAATCACAAAGCGAACTAGCATGTGGGCGTGATAACTGAATTTCTTTCGCTTATTACGCTGCAAAAAAAAAATTTTTTAGGAAAATTTCGCCGTAAATCAATTGCAATAACAATTTTCTTGCGATTATAATCACCAATTAATTTTAATTGTGTTGAATTTATTGCATTGCATTTATTCAGTTAGTTCTACTGTATTATTTTGAAAAGTTTTATTGTTTTATTTATTTTATAACCGAATATCTCATGTACACGAATTAAAACACCCCTACATTGCATATTCCTAATTTACTTTACCTTTCAACTACGTGAGTAGACATAACCTGCTACATAGAGACACTTTATGAATGTTTCAATGCTACCTTAGCTGTCGTAGCAGTTCCACAAAGCAATACTCGCAACTCGCCTATTGAAATTGTTCGATATTCTAATTTTTGCACCTGAAGAAACTGGCTTCTCCGTACATACAAATTTAAACAATGCGTTTTCCTAATTTACTTTGCTTGTTATGTGAGTAGTGAATATGTAGTGTATGTAGAGTATGTTGCTGTATTTTATGATGTTATACAATAATAAAAATATGTGTGACTTTTAACACACTCTCCAGACTTTTTCGATGTCGCAAGTCCGTTGCAATTTTACCTCCCTCCCGGGTACAGCAAGTTTAAATCGAAATTAGTTCGACAACGCAATCCTCGCAGCTGGCCTGTGCGAATTGTTCAGTATTCTAATTATTGCACCTGGTAATTCAAAACAGAGAATTCAAATATTCAAATGAGCTTCTGCTAACACAGTTCAAATTGCCGCGAACAAGGCTACCCCTTCCTGATTACACGCCACTCAGCAATCGTTCGTGCGTTTTGGAAACCAAATGTACCATTTAAATGCATTGGGCGTTCGAATACCAGTAGCTGTTGAAATTAACGAGCTGTGCTTCTGCCAAACTACTGAGGAATTAGCATGCCAATCTTGAAATGTTTTCATACCGCCTTGCCAAAGGAATTGCAGTTCTACTGCGACTGTCCCTCCTCAAACAATCAATTTGTAATTTCGTTAAAGGCACACTAATTTATAAAATAAACTTTAGACAAAAAATGTTCTAGGTAATTAGATTTTTGTACCACCAAGTAACTGACGAAACTGAAGTTAATATATCTTCCGTAAACTAGCAGGTTGTTGTCCAAATCCTACTTATACGAAGCGTCTTTATAACATATAATACAGAGTGGTATACGAAAAAAAATACAGACAATAGGCAGGTTCGGTAATTTTCAAATTTTTCATTAAAATTGATAGAGTTTATTATACTGAAAGCAGTTATGTTGTTAATTTTTGTTTAAAAAAAAATTCCTTCGCCTGTGAAGCCGTTGCAAAGTTTTCCTTCGGTGCGAAGCTAGAAATCGTACCTTGCAGCGAGAGTACGCCGCGTGACGTCAGAACTTAGTATAACGTGCAAGTTCCAGCTTCAGCACGCAGCAGTCCCATAAGTAATATGCATATGCATTTGTAGTTAAATTGTTAAATATCATTAATGGTGTTTTCTGTTTTGTACCCAGACTAATACATCGTACAGCACACCAATAAAACGGAAAAAGTGGTTCGTTGGAGCCAAAAGGAAAATCGGTCAGCATTATCGATATTTTTGCGAGTTAGTTTATCATTGCAAAAGTTTATAAAATTATCGGCTGCCCCATTGCAGCCACTCTAAATAAAATCGAACATAATGTAATTTATCGACAGTTTTCTGGGACCCCTTGGTACTTGGTAACGTGTTACGGTTAGCATAATTTGAAACAGGATGCTAGGAGCATGACGGAGCCAAATACTGAATCGCCGTAGCGTTCCCTCCCTGAACTAAAAAAGGAAATTTTATTAACTATTTTACAATAATAATTAAATAGTACGTCATCATAAAGTTCTCTTTTGAAGACTGGTAGGACGCGTACCTCCATCCTTTCCCTGAGCTAGCCTACGCATTTCCGTAAAAGTAGAACATTCTACATCCCCAACTATTTGAGAACAGTAGTCTAATCTGCTCCAACCTCTACCTCTTTATTCCTATCTCTGACTCTAGTATGTCGCGAACTATTCCTTTGTGTCTCAGAAGGAGTCCTACCATTCTACGATCCTATCCCCTATTCTTTATTGTCTTACATACTTTTCTCTTTTCCCCAACTCTTTCTAATTCCTCCTTATTGCTAACTTGTCTATCCACGGTATCTTCAACACCCGTCTGTAGCATCACATTTCAAACACTTCTACTCTTTTTCAATCCGCTTCTCCCATTGTCCAAGTTTCGCACCCATTGGTATAAATTCGTACTCCATACATGCGTCTTCCGAGTTTCTACATTAACCGTTCCAGAATATAGCAGTTGTTTCTTTTTATTAAACAAGTACCTACGTAGCGTAGTTTTTTGATTCGCGTGAGTTGTATTATTTGTTTCCGTTTTTTTAGAAAATTTCAAAACCGTTATAAAACTGTTAACTTGATAACTTGTCAATCACTTAGGTATACATACCTCCATAAATGAGTAGGTATGTATTGTATTGTATTAGAGAATATAGGTGGGTACCTATTTTACAACCAGAAGTAAGCAGGTATCTACAATCTACATACCTACTTATACTGAATTATAAAAGGCATGTACAGTTAATAAATTGTTGACTTTGTTTTACTTATACCGGTCTGCCTTTACACTGCTATTTTGAGGTTGAATGAAATTGGGGTTAGATGCAAGAATCACACACCATTTCCACATTTACCGGGACATTTACCTACCTACTACATAAATATGGCAAATTATGTGAATCGGACTTTTGATACCCTTGTTGCATCATTATATCGATTATGTTGTCTTTGTTTTATGTTTCCTTGACATCTTACTTTAAAAAATCACGCTCGAAATAGTCCCAATAAGTATGTTATGAGATAGGTACCGCTTCACGGGCACTTCAAGAGAAGTGGGAGGAGCGCCTTACGAATCTCTGACGTCAAACCAATAACAACGCGAACTAGCATGTGGGCGTGATAAGCTAATTTTTTTCGCTTATTACGCCGCAAAAAAATTTTTAGAAAAAAAAATTCGCCGTAAATCAATTACAATAACAATTTTCTGTCATTTTCATGCCAAAAATAGATATCTTGTTTTTCTCCGAACCTCCCTATTTTAATTATTGAATCTAAATGTTATTAAAGACATTGGAACTAAGTGTACATACTAAATCTATAAATTACTTGCTCAAAAATTAGTATAGAAATAAGCTCTTGGTCACCTGTTACCTAAACTTAATATTTTATTTATATATTTTCCAACGACTTTGAATTTTCGTGGAATTCGGGAAGTCCTTTTTAAGGACTCGAAATAGAAAGTGAGTTTAATTTTATACCAAACACGTTTAAGCACATTCTAAAAACATAAAATAATTCTAAGGAGCAGCCCCTTTATGGCTGCAGCTTAATGAACTACATTTGCATTTCATGTTTTGCAGCGAAATTCTTTAAAAGCTTACGGTACTTAGCCAGGCTAGAGCGTTCTAAATTTTAAATGCGGGAATAAAAGGCCTACAAAAATAATTTGCATACATCTCAAATTCTTTTAATACTACGTGATTTATTGAACTCGCGGGTTTTTCTGCAGTTTTCTTGGTTAGTTGGAGAAAAATTGGTGCTCATAAGTTAAAAATTAAATTCCACCAATATTTTAATTTTATTAATTCTCATATCATACCCTTCCATCAACGCTTCTTCCATTTTGTAAACTTCTCGGGTAAACCACTATATCATCCGCAGATCTAAGTATATTAATAGTTTGACCATATCTATTAATTAACAATAATTATAATTGAGACTCAGTGGTCGCTCGTAATGGGGGGCTCTGGGGCGAAGGCCCCCAAAAATTTGTCGTTATTTTTATATATTTTCGCCTATACGATTATCATACACTGTTGAATATTCAGGCTGCGACTGAGTGTAGCGCACAGAAAGAGAACGTTATAAATCTTGATAAACGACTAATGTTCCTATTCCTACGGACTCTGTAGTACGGAGCCCGTGCGCAGTTTGTAGTAATACAAGAGTCATAGTATAGTCGCCCTTCCAAGTTCTAGAGAGCATAGAGCTTGTACAGAGAAATTTGAACACGATGATTTTCGCTATGAATTCTTAACAAGTTAACCCCACACGCCAAAAAACATTGACACAATAATTAAACTCGACACGTGTTTCGCTGACAACGTCAGCATCTTCAGGAGTTGAAGATTAATCTAACTCTAAACTTAAAATACATTGCTATAAATACGCAACCCCCACTCCTAAAGTGAAGAGAATCGATAAACCTATAGGGTTTCTTCATCAACCCCTCCCACTCAAGAAACCAACTCCATCTCTCCCCCATGCTCAAAATAGTTTCATGAAATTCTAGAACAATTTCGAACAGGAGTGCAACAAAATTGGTCTCCCAAGCGAAAGGTATCGGCATACATACAGGGGTTCTTAGAACTATTTTGAACATAAGTGCAATAAAATTGGTGTCCTAGAACTGGAAGGTACGTATAATTTTATGGCTGGTCTTAATTCTATCTACCTGATAAATCTATACAGGGTCGAGTTCGGAATCGGACTATAATTATTGTTAAGACAGCTACGTTTATTTTTATATATATTTTTATACATTTATCTTTTGCTTTGACGTTAAGCTTCTATTCTGCAAAAGCTTACAAGTACGTACGAGAAGCCCTCAATCAATCCCTAGCACACCCCACGATGGGGGTCAAAATGGTACAAGACTGTCATGGATCACCAGATTTGTCACTATACAATTTAAACGTGGAAGTGGATGAGAATTAATTGAAGAGGGAGGAAGTCATCTGTAATTTGGTGAAATGTTCATAAGAAAATTAATAGAATGGACAGGCAAAAAGTTTACAGGATATGTTGACATTAGTACCAATCTAAATTCTGATGAGGTTCTTGTTCATGTGCTCGTGTCTAAATTCTTCGTGGAAATTACCAGTTGCTACTTCTTTTTAGATGGGCTAGCTGCAAGTGAAAAAGCTGCACTTACAACGAAATGTTTAGAATTTTAACATAGAAGTAGTGTTATAGTAATAACTTTAACTTTTGATGGTAAGTATTCCAGTAAATTCACAAAAATTAAAACTTTGTTTTCCACATCCATTGACACAAGACAACATTTTCGTTCGAATGGTCCTATTAAATCATTTATTTTCTTAATAAAGCTTTCAGTTCGAAGAGTGGTTGGACCTTATACACCCATCCTTTGATATCATGGCCTAATCTATGCGTTTGTTCTGTCTTTAATAATATTATTCGCATTTTTGATATACATAATACATATAAATTTAGAATTCAGTGACAACGCACATCCCTGTACAATTCTCTTCCAAATATCTACTTCTGTACGTCCTGCTTAAATTATATAACCTGCCATTTGCTCCTTGTGCAGATTATGTATTATTCTCTTGTGCCTATATTTCATTCCTTCATTAATGAGACCTGCAAGCATCCTTTCCATTTTATATTGTCGAAAGCTTTTGCAAATCAGAAGTTCTTATTTTATGCTGATATTTGCTGTTGTATATTTGAAAGTTAAATCCTTTTATTTTATGGTGATACTATTTTTCGCGTTTGTTTAGAATATTTTCCTTTTCTCTTACCTCATCTAGCCTATAAATGTAGGTAAAAGTATGGGAGCTGACATATTTGACTAGACAATAAATGTTCATAATAAAATATTTATTTATTACCCAGACCCCTCCGAAACTGCACGCCCATGTTGCATGAGGCAACGTAAACAAACAGTGCTCCCCACATGCCCCTGGCCCAAGTGACGTTTGTTACACTTTGATACCCGCGTACTCATATGAATGCTGTGTCCCCATATATTCTTCGTCCAAGATGTAAGTACTAATCGGCGATAAAATTATACTGTATCTACTTGAATTATTTGGAACGTCTAATTTTGAGAATAAGAAAAAAAATTGGGTGCGTGGTCGCTACACGCGATAGAAGTGAAACTTCAACGTTATTAGAGGAATGAAAAATTTGTAACACTAGAATTTGTAACACTGGAATATACTCATTAATTTATAGACTACCAATCGCACTTCGAATACACAAAAAATCTATAATAAATATTGTCCGTATTAAAATAATAATTATGAAAGAATAAAACGAATTTTAATGCTTCTAACCAAGCGCTTTGTGGTGTCATGAGAACTGAAACGCTGTGGCCTCGCCTTACTGACTCTTGCCTGAGAGAAACAGCGTGAAGCATGAGACAGAGCGTGGTTCGATATTTCTTTTCTCCTCTGCCCGTCTTCTCAGACTGCTCCCCTCCATCCGTTTCACTTTTCGTGACGCTCGCATTTGCCAACACAGGAACTTACTCTACAGAGACAAAAGAAGTTTCACTTCAAAAATAAAACAAAAGGATTAAATACGATAATTTATTTAAAAACATATTTGTTATTTCGAATCTCCTTGCAAAGAGTGACTACTAAATTATATACATACAGAGGCTAGAATGATTTATGAAAAACTAGATTCAGATCACCTTGTTTAAAACATTTTCGTCGGTACGAGTTACATACAATTCTTGCTCACGGAACTCAAATATCTACCTAATTAAAATATGGTACAATTACAAAACTTTTATTTGAAATACGCATCAAGCTTTTGTTCCTATTTACATGTTCAGGATTTCTGAGTTTCGGCCTTTTAAGCGTTATTTGGCTACCACCGAACCGAACTAAATGTTATTACCTATTTTATAGCCGCAAAATTTAAAAATCGATTTAATAACCTCAATAAACACGAAATGATGTGGTGAAAATGGCAAGTGCTATGTTTCGAAGCTAATATTAAATTTTATATACCTCAATTTTATGTTTACGTACATTTGTACAACAGCCAGATTTATAAACAAAAGAATAGGTATTTGCATAAGGTTAATCAAAATTAACTTCTAAACTTGGATATGACGTCACCAGAAACGTGTAGGCCAACATGACTTTCACGTATTCGTCGCAATCGGGTTCTGTGGAAGACTCAGGTTACCATATTTGGTCAAATGTAACTCTTTGGTCATGCAAGCCCTTTCACTATTTAAAAAATCCTCCACAGCGCCCACAAGAGTCTTCTCGAACTCAACTAACGATGGCGTAAGAGATGAATTATTACTTGTCGTACAAGTAACTTCATTAGAATTATCTATGTAAGGAAACGTTTCTGCTGCTATTTCCAAGGAGTTCTGCTTGTCCTTTATGCTGAAATCTTCGAGGATTTTAAGTAAATTTGAGTGTTCTACCGTTCCTTCTTCGTTCTTCGTGGGGAAATTCATTGCTATAGTTTCTACAACTGTTCTATGTTTGGTTTGTGGTGAAGATGGAGGAGTAATACTACTAGGTCTTTCATCGTCAACCTTGACTGACCCATTTAGCATCTCTGTGGATTTACGTAAATTAGCAGCTTCCGCAGCTTTTCTGTTTAGCTTCTTCAGCAGAGATTCTGACCTTCTTACAGGAGCAACAGGTTTCGAAGCTTCTTCTACGGTTACAATCAGACTATCTAAGTCCGACAAAGTTTCCTTATTAGACTTATTTTGAACAGGTTTCCTCGGTCTAGGTAAACTACTATCCTTTGGATTATAATGTTCTATTATCTTCAAATCCCAATCTTCCAGCGGCCCAAAAGAGTCGTCGCTTTCTACATCCGCCTGTGCTTTGGATGTTTTTAATTTATGTAAAATTTGTTGGGGTAGCAAAGAGCCTATACTCCTACACCTTGTCATAAGTGTCTTAGGTTCGCCATTTAAAGATAAAGAAGAATTGTGTGTGCCATTCTGTTTAATATCTATATCAGAATTTGCCACGGTCAACTTAAATTCGTTATAATTCGGCAAAGAAACCACGGAGAGGTTCTTTTTTCGTTTCGTTTCTTTCAACAATTGTTTCTCGGTCTTCTTCTCTTCCGAGTCATGTTTATGTTCTCTATTGTGTGTTTTGCAATCAACATCATCTAAAGGACAACCGTAATGAATTGTTTTCTTTACGCACAGCGGTTCGTCGACTGGTTTCTTGTTCTGGAAGGCTTGTAAACCGCTCCTAGCCACGGCCTCGAATTTTTCCCTGATGCCGGTCCTGTGTTTCCGAGGAGGCGGCGTAGGAGTAGTGTTATCGCTAAACATAAATGAAAGTTGAGGATTCTTCTTGTGAATTACTTCTTTCTCTTCTGGTACTTCTAAATCGACGTCTGTCCAGTCGCAAGATTTTGAGAGAGGCCGGATCGGCGGAGCTGCTGCTTTACCATTTTTATTCTTCGCTTCAAAACTGAAACAAATTAAAATTATTATTATTACATTGTTGATTTGGTATTTCGAATGTCGGGGTAGTTTTGGGAATTTCGGGGTATTTAGGGATATTTCGGGGAATTTTTCTTGAAAGGGGAATTTCAATGTACAAATTTTTTCAGTGAGTTCCCTCCCTCCTGGTTATCAGAATTCTTCCGGCGCCTTTATTATACATTTCAGAGAAAAATGTTTTACGAGAGACCTCTACCTTGATTTTGGATTTTCTATTATAGGTATTCACTTTTACAGGCTGTCCCATTTCTTTTGCACAGCACCCAACTTTATTCTTTTAAATGGAACAGCCTGTATTTGATTGCATATTTAGATTGCTCGCTTGAATACACCACGAAGTTGCATAAGATATCTTTTACCTACAGTGAATATTTACTGGCATTTTTTGAAGATTTTCGCAGATATAGAAAATTTTTCAAAATCAAATATACTCAGAGTGAACAAAGCTGCAACGATAATATTTTGGTAGGATGAAGATGAAAGCAATATTCAGGGGTAACCTCTGCAGAAATAAAGAACCGAATATATTATACATGGTATAAGCAATTGCACGACCAATCCAAAATAAATTCAAAACCTCGTATTAGCTGTATTTTTTTAAATGGAACAACACAATTTTTATGTTACCTTTCTGTTATGTATCAATTTGAGTATACCTCTAAAGTTAATGGTTTTTGAGATAACAAAATTAAGCCTAGATATCGATATGATTATTCATTTTTGAGTTATTTTGAAAACTTAATATTCGAATGTTTAATTTATTTTTTCTGACGTTAATATTAAAGATGGGACGAAACCTAGAAAACTTCTTTATAGCTACTTTTAATGATCTTAATGATTACGGTATAAATTTTTTATTCGACGTTTCGTGTTGGAATAACCATCAGCAACTTATTTTTTTGAATACGGCCCAGATTTTCTGGTGCCAAATTTTAGAAGCTCTATTTAATATGACTTCAGCAATGTATCACATATTAATTACGTTTCGGACCTTCTTTGACCATCATCAAGAGATTTTTTAGATGCGAGCCTGTATTTCTCATACATACAGTGAGTTGGTCATTTTTAAATGTCGTTTTTATTGTTCATTTATTTGTTGAAAATATTTGTTATGGTTATTAAATTAATTATTCATAATTCAGACATTAAGAAGTGCATTTCAATGTTTTAATAGCATTTAAAAAAGCCCAAGTTACTGTATGAATATATTTTTACAAAATTATGAAAAATACAGGTCCATATCCTAAAAAGTTATTGATGATGATTAAAGAAGGCTCGAAACGTAATAAAACCATAACGGGTCGTAATTTGTTGAATTCGGGATAAAAAGGGCTTCTAAAATTCAACATCAAAAAATCAGGACCATATGTAAAAAATGAAGTTGATGAAGGTTTCTCGAAACGTCGAAAAAAAGAAGTAATCGTTGGTAAAAGTTGTTGCTACGCATTGCTTTCATTCCATCAATATATCACTAGTAAAGCGTTATTTGATCCAAAGATACTTCATTTTAAAAATTGTCTTGCATCTGTCAAAATTTGCAAAAAAGTGTCAGTAGGGAAGTCAAAAAATATGACGTTTAGACAAGAATCTGATACCTACTACCTCATAATAAAATCCATCAAGGAATCCGAAAATGAAGTTAAATAAATACTGTTCCATTAAAAATAACGAAGTTACCTATATACAGCAAAGAAGGGACATGCTGTCTAGCGAAAAATCATTTCGAAAACAACGCGTTTTCCCAACCAATGTTTTTTTTAATTTTTACATAAAACGTTTTGCTTATTTTTGAATCTTGTGGTATGAACTTAACAATTATTGTGGCATGCGCTGTATTTTGTAAAAAAATGTAACCTACATATCAAATGTGCCGAAAAATATTCGCCAGCGGTACTTGGGAAATTAATATTAAAAACCATGCAAAAAATTAAAGATTTGTTTAAATACTTATACAATTTATTCACTCGCACCATTATTTAAAACAACATGGTCACTTATCCATACTATATAGCAATCATTAACAACAATAGAAACTGCGTTTGAATTCTTTGGACAAATTCCAAGTGGATTGTAAACACTCTGTATTTTTAGAAATGATCGATTCATCATCGCATTAGTATGTTCAATAAATGAAAATTAAATTACATATTCAAATTCAAATCGTGTAGAACACGGAGGCTACAAGTTATCTTTTTAATTGGCAATCAGCGTCACAGTACACTGGAAATCTATATCGCAAAAACCCAGTGACTTGAACCGTTCGGCTCTGAAAATTTCTCTTGCTATTGTGGGTGCATCTCGTACCTACCAAAAAAAAATGTGGGTTTTGATGAGCATACCTCTTTGATTGTTTTCTATTCAAATCCGAATCTGACTTCCAGGAGTTGGGCCGTAACTGAAACAATATAACGACTTCAATAATTTGTTAGGTACATATCATTACATACTTTTATTGTTTGTGTATCTTTATTTAAATTTGTGCGTTTTGCGTAACGGTGATAAAGCATGTCAGGTTTTTGTTTTGGTGTGCACACATGTTATTTAAATTAAGTTCATTAGCTTAGTTTCTTGATAGACTTGCATGTTATGGTCAATTCAGGGTAATTCAGATAACATACTTAAAAGCAGTTTTGTTATACACGAGGACGCATTGATATATTCTTGTCCTACTATAGAAACAACATTTTGGAAATTAGAATATCTACATCTTAGTCAACAAACAAACAAAATTTTATTTTGGAAACCATCGAAGATAATTAATTTTCTCATTCTGCATACGTGCCAATTCGGGCTCTTTTAAGTTTTTGGGTCAACCGTTATTAACTTAATCTCGAAAAACGATTTTTTAATCTTTAATTCCAAAGAAGAAAGAGAACCAGGTGGTATTCAGAGGGTTAGATATACTCAACAATTTTATAGTTATTATTGTTCTTAGAATTTACTATAGAAAGAATGGAAGCATTCTGGTTGTTCTAGGTCTACGAAGTTCCAAAATATACTGCAAGAGTTCCATATTTTTGGATTGTCGTAGAGCAATGATAATAATAAGAGCAGCAATTATAAAGATAATAAAGGCAAGCTTATATCAAGAAAACTGGTTGATGGACAGCAACATTCACGCTAGTGACTAATAGAACGAAGTAATAATTTTATTATTGCTGAATGTGGGCCAATGGTCCGCCTGCTTGACTAGATAAAATCAGCGGATGTAACATGCATAAAAACGTAATTTCCATAAATATTATTTCCAAACGTTTTAGTAAAAGTTTATTTAATTTATGTCTCTTATTGTAATTATAAAAAAAATCAATAATACTAGTAACTTTCGTTGTAGATAATGATACATTCACTAATATTATAATGAGTTACTTTTTAGTTTTGGGAATAAATTAAATTATTCAACAGCAGGTAAATGAAAGTTTCCAGTTTCAGGTGAAATAAATTTTAATAGAAGAAAAACCGGTATTATGCAGTTTTCACATAGTGTCAAACATTTTGAACAACAAAAATTTTCAACTCATTTAGAACTTGTTTCACTTCAACATTTATATTTATGAATTTGGCATAACTTTGATACTCTTTTACTCTTTTGTTTTGTATATTTCACCAAAAATAGGGACTGGTCCACGATCTAGAACAAGAAAGAAAGCATGACAGACACAAAAAAATACTGCAAAACAGAATCTACGAAGATCTACACGAAATGAAGGACAACAAATAAAATAGAAAAATCAGATAATAAATTTGCAAGAAGAAACACATAAGAAGAAACGTCTGAAACTGAAGTAGCTAAATGCAACGTAAAAAAGGAAACAGGAATACAGGAATACAGGCCCAATACAACAAATTTGAAAGAGAAACCGATATTGATGATGGATGAAAAGATGCTTCGGAGACGCAGAAAGTTTGGTAAATGCCACAAATGTATAAACCCGGGTGTAAACCCTTTTCCAGGATTACAGTAAATCGGTAGAATCAAAGCAGGACCAAGCAGGTCCTCGAGCAGGGTTCATTACTGTGCAATGCCTCCATTGAAAAGACGAGTAAACATAATATCACTCTCTGGATGACTTCTGTTGATTTTCTCAAAACCTTCAATACTATAGAGAGATAGGTCATCACCCTAAACGTCTAAAATGAGAAATACAAAACACAAAAATTTACTATAACCTCAAAGATACGTGACCGCATATCATTTAAAACAAGCCGGCATCAGGAGACCAGCAAAATTCCAGTACCTAAATAAAGGGGGGATATTATCAGTGTTGCCAACTCGGTGAATTTTTCACCAAAACTAGAGAATTTGAGCACGCCAAAGAGAATTTTAAGATGAGTTTGAGGAGTGTCTCAAAGCTGGTGTATTTCTAATTTTGTTCAGAGAATTCTGGTGAATTTGAACAATTGCCATGTTTGAGCGTTTTATATTTTAATATTTATTCTTTGGTCCATAATCAATGGTTGTCGCTGGCTGGCGAGTATTTGCTCTATAGTATCAACTGTCAGTGCTTTAGTTGGTAATGGCCTTGCTAGTTGTCAGTGACACAGTGATACTGAACACTGACCACTGATATAAATTATTTTATTTCAGTGGCACTGACTAACTTATGGGGGACATAAGTGCCTCCGTCATACGTCAGATTTTCATTCCAAAGAAAACAAAAGCACGTGCCATTTGACGTTTGTCGATATTATTTACAACGTCTTAAAACTAGTTTTTGCAATATAATTATAGACGTTTTGCAGTGAAAACAGTTTATTTTCAATTTGTGTGTTGGGCTTACGTGTGAAAACTTGAGAACAACTATAATTATATTTCAGAGGTTAGGTTAAAACGTCAGAAAGCACGTGACTTTGTTTTGTTTGTAAAATCTGACGTTTGTGACCCGCCACTCATGTCGCTAATTACCAATACCTAATTAGTAACTTTTATTGTTGTCATTTTCGTTTTTTGACTGCATTGCACATAGCAAAAGTTCTTTTGTTGGGATTGTGCATAATTATTGAAAAGTACGTACCTACCCAAGTCTTGTTATTTAATAACTCGATATTTGAAGAATATTTTGTTTAGTGCCTCCACAATACATGCAGAAATATAAAAGCGATTGGGAAAAGTTACCAGATATATCATACATCTAAATGTCAAAGAGAATTTCTGTTTTGTTCCAAGAATGTATATTGTTTATTTTGTTTATTTCAATAAACGGTGTTCCTATTTTAATGTCCTTATAAATTTCTGTTTATTCTGGCGACAGTCGCTCTTAAGCCTGTCAAAACAAACCCCCCTTTCCAACAAAAAATGTAAAAATCTATTTTGGTGTATTTCGGCCTTTGTTTTGGAGAAATCTGGTGAATTTTCAGGTAACGTTTTGAGAATTCTGAATTTTTATAGTTGGCAACACTGGATATTATCTTTCCAACGTTACTGACACTACGGCACTATGCAAGCATCTGATGTGAAACAACAAAGGAACAAATATATCAGAAAAGAAGTTTATAATCATCTAACATTTGCAGACGATATAACCCTATTAAGAAACATCGAGGAAGAACTAAACAATCAGAGAAAATAATCAGCAAACATCATGAGGAAGAAGGGAAAATTTGTACTGCGAACTAAGAAAGTTTAATCGTTTCCGCAAAGTTCTGCGCATTATTATCTCCCGGGTTTTATTTGATTGAATGATGATATAAATTCAGAATTTACGAACTAGCAAAGCATTAATGAGTGTCATCGGTATTTTCAAGAAATTCTTAAAATTTAAGTACCGTTCCAACTTTTATCGACTTGTAAAGTAAATGAAGAAGAATTTAATTTCGGAACAATTTTAACGGACTACTTGAGCGAATTTAGTGGCTTTTGCCTCCCTTGACTAATTTATTCAGCTATTGCAGATTTCGTTTTTGAATTGAGCAATTAAATCTGTCAATTAAAGCTGATGATGTTACTGCCCTGTCTCTGTCATTTATAATTGGATTTTAAGACGGGCTGGGGGTCTGTGCGGTCGGTAATTGCGACTCTAGCCAATTTTTTATTCTAATTTTTATCTGTTTTTCATACGGATGAGCTTTATATTTAGAAAAGTCATCACCGGAATCGTTTGTGGCACAGCCTTGATCTTAGTTTCATGTTGTTTACTTTTTACACTATAAATACCGTCTGGTTGTAAATGCAAAACATAACTTGACTTTGTATTCAAATATTTTCCCAACAATTAACAGACAAATGAAAGTGAAGTAACGAACCAACAAATTTCACCTTGAATTACAGAAAATGTTGCCAAATGTTTCGAACACATCATTTAGACGGTTCCCAACGAAGAACACATGTATTTACATACTGAAAATTGAATTACGCAAGGAAGGACTTGCGCAAAAATTAATTATGATAACGGTTTAAATAAATATGGCGCCTTTTAATGTTATTTGTAATTTGTGTGTTACATGTTTTTTTTTCTTTAGAAATTCACTAGGAAAGTAATAAATGTATATAAGAACACATTAAATTACTTAATAAATTGTCATGTCAGGTCATTGAATCGCAAACTCTTTCGAATTCATGGTTAAATGGGGTCAATTTAAGATTTTTGGTGATTTTCGAAGCGAGTCGAAAATCTAATAGTACCTACATAATTTCGACAGCTTATAATAGCTTATAAGGTAGTTTATACCGTTAACAAAGTTAGAACAGTGCAAAGGAAAATGAAGAAAAGAAGGGAAGAAGGGAAGAAATATCAGGAAAAACCTTTAAACAATGCAAGATGGAAGAAATGGTTGATATGGCTAAAAACGTAGGAAGCAAATGATAGCCGATACAGAGAAACAAGGTGGAAGATTAATTATATGTGCATAATATCGAGAAGAAAATATAAGATTCTGGCAAAAAATGTCTATAGGTACACGGTGTCCCAACGAAAAATTGTACCCCCGTAAAACTCGGCAAAATAAACGTTTTGACAAAAATCCAAAAACACGTCGATTTTTATATCAAAGAGGACCAATTTTTATGCAATAATCATTCTTGCAACTCTAGCCCTGTGCCTGGGGTAGCGACCCCCCCAAAATTTTTAAATGGGACGGGATGTCAAATGATCCCTACTTTGGAAGGGTTTTTCATTACTTACACAACCGTATTTGTTTTATTCAATTCGATCAATTTGTTACCGAGAAATTGCTCCTTGAAATTTCCAAGTTAAAAAATTAATAAAAGCACAAAAAGGTTTAAACTATCGAATGTATTGCTCGAAATGACCTCCACCAATTGTCATACAATAATACATTCTGGATTCAAATCCAGATCTTACATTTCTCAAGACCTCAGGAGTTATTAGCCGGCATTCTTCTTTGAAATAAACCATTTTGATTTAGTAAATAAACACGATTTTATACTGTGGCGAATAAGTTTATTTGACATTTGTTCCGATGTTCTTTTATTCTTACTTTTTATTCTTATTAGTTTATTTGATTTTGTTACTTTTCCATTCTAATACATTCGATAGTTTAAACCTTTTTGTGCTTTATTAATTTTTTAACTTGGCAACTTCAAGAAGCCATTTCTCGGTAACAAATTGATCGAATTGAATAAAACAAATACGGTTGTGTAAGTAATGAAAAACCCTTCCAAAGTAGGGATCATTTGACCCCCCGTCCCATTTAAAATTTTTGGGAGGGTCGCTACCCCCCGCACAGGGCTAGAGTTGCAAGAATTATTATTGCATAAAGATTGGTCCCCTTTGATATAAAAATCGACGTGTTTTTGGATTTTTGCCTTGTTTTACGGGGGTACAAGTTTTCGTTGGGACACCGTGTAGAATAAAGGTTGAATCAATTTGTTTGGCTAGAACTAGGAGGTTACCAGTGCGAGTTGTCCAAGAATTCGCAGTCAGAATGATACAATAATATAAGAAAAAATTTCTACCATCCTACTAATGATTTGAAAGTCATAACTAGGGTAGAGACCTGTCCTTATTTATCTGGTTTGCCCTTCCGTCTTTCAGACAAGGTTCTTATTTTCATAAAATTCAGAGGATTTTGTGCTTTTTACAAATAATCCTTGACCTAAACAGGAAATTGTTTCTCAAATGGTGTTAAAGTAGGCTGCAGCCTACGAGGCTTAAAATAAATTCGAAGCAAAAACCCCCTGCCTCCCTTTCCGTTGGTACTTTCCGTGGGGGCTTCAGCAGTTAAAACTAGGGGCGAATTTTAAAAACAAGCAAAATAGGAGCACAAATTAACAAGGAGGAATCGAAATATATTATTTAAGGTCAAACAAGGCAAGCTAATAGTATCTGCCAAAGGAAGATGATGGAAATCGAGGTGCCAGTAAAGAAATAGAGAGGAGAATTTCCAAAGGAACAAGAAGAAGCGAAAAGAATACATCGTCTAAGAGGGTGAAAATCGGACTTATAAAACAGTAACGGGGCAGGTGTTAACTTATCCAAGCGAAACCTGAAAGCTGAGAAATGGGGACATTAAAGAAGATGGAAATTTGGGAGAAGAAAATTTTACTGAGCATATCAACCGGGGAATATTAGATTTTAATCTAGAGAAAATTTTGGTATACTTGAAAATTGACACCGTTGTCTCATTTGGTGTGCTTAATAATATACCTAAAGTTCACTAACTTCCCATGTCGGTTTCCTAAAATTCCCGGCCCTTGTACTCCTGGAACTGTGGGATTTATATTACGAGCAAACTGTTGAGCCCATGACTGTTTTAGGCCTACAATTCCTGGACTAAACATTTATATGGAGGAGTAAAACAGCAAGACACTTGCAGAACAAGAACCAGTACGGGGTTGATAGAGCTATCATTTATGAAAAATGGGGGGTAGGTACAGAGGGCACAAGGATCATTTTATTTTAAGAACAAGAAGGAAATAACCCCAGAGTAATACCTAAAAGAAGCTGAAGGCTTCAGTGTGTGGAGGAAGGCCTGAAGATCCTGAATGCAACCGACTGCGAGGACTATGCCAAAAGTAGAGATCAATTGATGGAAGTGGAAGCAATTTCGAAACAGGTTTGCGGCTTAAAAACTAATGAAATTAGACTAAAGAAGAAAAAGGCTTTTATGGAAGACAGTAAAGAGTAGGGAAGATAGATGGTAGGGCACCTTCTGAGGTACAAAGAATCAGTTCCCAGCATACTAGAGGGTGCAATAAGAATAAAAAGAGGTAGAGGGAGGTCTGGATTAGATTACTATATTACTATGTTCAACTTCCGAAGAAATGGGTAGATTGTCTCAAGGGAGGAAAGGATAGATGATAGAAGTGCGCGTCCAACCAGTTTACGTACTGTAAACCTTGTACGATTTCTAAAAATTAGATAGGCATGCATCAAATTTCGATTCATACCTACGTTATGAAATTTGAATCTTGAAATGAGTAAACTTGAAATAAGATATAATAATAAATGTAATCTGAAGCAAATTTCAATGTTCTTCAAGTTCATTTTACTCTATTATTAACCACAGATTTATTTTTCATTGGCCGAATGAAAATTTTCTTTATAAATATACAACATTCTTCTTTGGTAATTTAACTATATTTCTTTTGAGACTCTTGTTTACACAAGGTTTGTTAGATATATCCATTAAACAAGATAAGTTTTTTCGAACAACAAAGACAATAACATCGCAAATATTTATGTCAAACAGCCTAATACGAGCAGAAGTATTGTCCAAACAACTAATTTGATATGTATTTATAAACATAATACGCACTACTGTTGATCGTAACCTTGACAAACTTTTATTTTGGACTCATTCAATGGAAATCATTTGTTTGTAAATAAAAAATAAAATTAATTATCTATTAAAAACTTTCCAAAGAGTAACCATTTTGCATCGATGGAGCGGAAATGTGTATACAATTCGCGGTTTTTTGTGTAACACTTCAGATTGAAACTCATGTTATGGTTTACATCATAAAAATAAAAAGTTTTTGAGTTCGTACCCACTTGTTCTCAATTACAGCAAAGTATAAATTATTACTGGCAAGCGCTGATCTAAAGGTATGCTTCCACAAAACACTGAAGGAGTTAGGAATGTAAAAGCAGGCTTGGTTAGAGTGATCGAAACCAACATGTAAACTGGGTGCAATAATTTTTTGACCTGACCAGACAGTCTACGTTTTTCGGTATGGAGGAAGGAGGAACCCAGAAACACGTAGAAGAAAGTTTTGTTCTGGTGGCAAATTCGATGTTTCCCAAAACATTACATCCCCAAATTTTTACGCCCAGAATTTCAAGTTTTTGGAAGATACTTATAAGGCAACACTGTTCATTTCGGGTAATAGACTCATTAGAAAATGATGTTATGCTACAGCCTTCAATTATAACTGGTTGGTAAAAATCGTCAAAATGCAATTTGCACGGAAAGTGTGAGACTGGAGTTCGAGTTTCATTATTTTTAGGCAGTTTCTTATTTGCATTATTCCATTTAAGTGACATGTAGACATCTTAAAGTAAAAAGCACACTAAGACGAACTAGATAGAAACACGGGCGCCTTCGACGTCTCCACGGCGGTAACTGCAGTCGTTCCCGCTCGTTCCAATTTTCCCTTCGATGGAAACACACTTGGCAATTTATCGGAGCACAACAACAACTGTACTATTAGTGGATACGTAGCTTTAGAATCTTCTTCTTTTTTGCAAAATTATATTCTGTAATTCAATTATAATTGCTTTCTATCGTTTGATTATTTGTTACCTTTCACTTTCTACTTTTATATTTCTTTTATTTTATGTCATTATAATTTAATTTAACTTTTTTATTTTTGACCTAACAAATCCTTGGCTTGGGCAATTAATTGATTAATCGAATTCAATGTAAGTGAAATGTCAATGTTAATTTAAACACATTAAAAAAAGAAAACAAAACAAACAACAAAAGTTTATATTGCATTTTACACATCTTGATATATATCAATTTTTGCACTCGATGAAAAGTTCAAACAAAAAGTGAAGTCTTAATATAGCATAATGAACGTAGAAGGACAAGCCGCCCCAGACTAAACAATTTGAAAACACCGGAGTAAACTTGTTACGGATTAACGCATTACGCCCGAGGAACAATGATCCTCAAAGAATGAATAGAACCCAACCCAATCACTACAATTATCATCATTACGTAATTATACCTGACATCATTCTATAACGTAAACAACTTACATGTAATCTTGTGATAATCCTACCAAACGGGGACTTGGACTTAGGGTTGGGGTTGTCAGCAACACCGTCTGCTTTTTTCTTGCACAATTTATTACCCATGTTCTCCACTCGCGCCAATTACTCACCCCCAGTTAATAATTAATTGATACGAACTGCACAGGATCAAAACACACTTGTTCACTGCATGAGAGAAGGAGGTACTGCTATATCACGGCTTGCAGCAGCTCGACCTTTGCTTACCGCTCAAAATTAACTTTCCTCTCTCATATAACAGGTGAGGCTAACTCGTTCATTTACATTATGCTTAATGTTACGTAGTTATTCTATAGAAATAGCGGATTTACATGAGCGTGCGTCAAACGCCAAAATTAAGATGTACGCGACGCAAAAAAATTTTGTCTAATCGTAAGAGAGCGTGCTATGTGCTTAATCATAAATTATCTTCCTTCCATAATCGTAATATACATATAATAACATAATTAGATATTTGGTAAGACATAAATTGATAAATGTATAAAAAATAAACTATTTACTTACAACGCAATAATAGTATTATGTAAAAGTAATAAATATGTTCCTATGTATGTATATGAGTCTTGGGTCATTCATGAGACTTGAAGAATCGGTGAAGGAAGAAGAGGAAGACCAAGAGCTGGCTAGAGATAATGCAAGCCTTAGTTAGGGAGGGCGGAGAATTACAGAAAAAACTGAATTCTCTGGCATGAACACCAGTTCTTAAGTGTCTTTTTTGTTTTTCTTCTTTCTCTTTCATTCTTTTCCTTTTTTTTCTTCCAAACTTAGCTTTAGTTTATTTACATTAGGTAACATTAGATACGGTGGGAGGAGTATCGAGAGACTGACCTCCTTACCTATTTTCTGTAAGTATCAATTTGTTGTTTCTTGGCTACAAATGTACCTAATTAATCTCTGTTGATGCAGATAATAAATATTATTATTATTATTATTATTATTATTATTATTATTATTATTATTATTATATTAAATGGAATAAGCCAAGTATCCACATTCCAGAAGCAACTTAAAAGAAAAGATAAGAAATGAAGAGGTCAGTGCTCTAATCAAAAAAATAAAACAAAAAAGATGGGGTCTTTAATGACACTTTCGCATTGATGGATGCCGAATGTTGGTTCACAGAATTCGAGATTTCTATATACAGCGTGATAGTTTTATCAGGGTAAATGCGTTTTTCTCGTAAACGAATAAAGGAAGCTACATTCTACAAAAAGTATTATATTCTCACTATCTGTCACTTAAAAAAATCTTATCCAAGACTGCAAATGTCGCGGGACTGTATCTTTTTCTAGAGCATTGATCAGACTAAAATAAAATCGTGGGGCGAGTCGAATTTCTATTATCTACAGTCAACCGCTCATATCATTATTATAGGTGTGCTTTGAATGCATCTTCTCAATAGACAATATCGCAGAACTATCATTAATCATTTACCTACATATTTACTAAGGTTACGCTACGCCCCACGATTTTATTTTAGTCTGATCAATGCTCTAGGTTGATGAGGAGAGTGGTGTAATGACTGGTACCTGATACCTACCTAATTATTTTTTAGCTTTTAGTACATTATCTGCATCATTATTATGTTTCTTTACAATAAAACCGTTTTACTTAAAAATTGTTTTTTTACTTATTTTATTTTCAAGTTTTTAGTTTTTGTTTTGTTATTATTTTTCTAAAGTGTACTGAGTTCTTCTTGTCAAGCCCTTTCATTTGATACCCATATTGAGGGGATTGAAAAAAAAGTAATCCGCCATTTTGTGGTGGTGGCCATCTTGGATTTTGAATTTTTCATGGTGTACTGTATTCTACTAGTTAAACCCTTTCATTTGATACCCATATTGAGGAGGTTGAAAAAAATATCTAATCCGCAATTTTGTGGCGGTGGTCATCTTGAGTTTACAATGATACGGAATAAACATAATTTTATTGTCATCACAACCAAATTTCAGATCAATCGGTCAACAGGAAGGGGGTAAAATTTAAATTACTAGATTTGACCCACACAAACAAACAAACAAAGCAAGCTAAATAAAACCGTTTAAAAATATACGGGATTGTACGGGTGCGAAACTTGGACGATAGGAGAAGCGGATAGGAAAAAATTAGAAGCATTTGAAATTATTTGTTCGCGACATACTAGAGTCAGAGAAGTAATAAAAAGAGGTAGAGGTAGGCCCAGATTAGACTATAGGGATGTAGGATGTTCAACTTTTGGGGAAATGCGTAGGTTAGCTCAGGATAGGAAAGGATGGAGGTACGCGTCCAACCAGTCTTCGTACTGAAAACTTTTTGATGATGAGCGTCATGGATATGATTTTTTATTTTTTAATTTAATAATAATATAAATAAATTTATTGGCACCAATAATACTGAACAAAAAACAAAAATAAACACAAAATTTACACTTTTGTCAAATGGCAAGCATTCAGGCATCTCCAAATGTCAAATCTACAGAGCCTATACTTTTTTTAATTACTGTATTTAAATATAATGAATGCGAGTAATTATGAAGGTAAAAAAATATTTTAAGTAGCACCTAATTTAAACGGCAAATTTAAAATAAATAAAAATGCAAACAGTTTAATTAGGAGCTTTTATAATCTTTATTTTAGTTGCATGAAGGACATAAAGTAATTACTATGTTTCCTGACTTTGCAATATACGGTGTTTAATGGTCTAAACGAAAGAAACTTTTATAATAAAATTATATGGTACGTTTCTATAGCAACGTTTGTTCAAGGGCTACTTTCTGTGTACACTTATCTAGACCGAGAGGTTTAACATAGCCTTTGATGCACAACTTTCTAAGAGTTTTTGCAGATAAAATACAGTACCTATTCCACTCTCGAGTTATGACTATATTATTAATATTATAATAATATACTT
This sequence comes from Xestobium rufovillosum, assembly GCA_963966045.1. Taxonomy (NCBI): domain Eukaryota; kingdom Metazoa; phylum Arthropoda; class Insecta; order Coleoptera; family Ptinidae; genus Xestobium; species Xestobium rufovillosum. The sequence continues at coordinate 38,743,553 of OZ014493.1, forward strand.
ATGCTATTACCTATTAAACTAGCGTTTGAAGTTTTAGCACACTGCGAACATCCCCTTAGACCTTAAAAACAAAGCACACAATCGAAGTTGTTAGTATCAACATACTCTTCTGGCGTTTGGGCTGGCTCTTGTAAACCGGCGTTTAAAAGCAAGAACACAACAATTACTGCGTGCAAGCACATGTGTAATTTCCACTGCAGCTATTAACACAACAGTAGCTCTAAACGCAGAATAATGTCCCCGAACTTACCGAAAGGGCATAGTAAAACAGACACGTGTTTGAAAATTTGTTGCTTTGCTATAAAACTGTCGGCTGCTGGACGTTGCCAATTCGACTATTGCTGCAGCCTTCGCCGATGCGCCTCTTTAATGAGGCGATAAATATTGATGACGTTATTTACTTAAATTTAAATGTAGGTCATTAAATTGGAAATGGTGAGTCACTTTATGCGAGAAAAAAATAGCACTGACAAGACAAACCCACCCAACTTCAAGTAGGAGGGAATCGGGAATCGCCCAAAAAAAATACTGCGACCAATGTATATTTTTAATGATGGACTGCCTTTAAAAATAAACTTCGTAGGTCGAAATACTTTGTAAACGGAGAAAGACAGGTCAGGTCTGATAACTGCAGATTTGCTTTCGGCGCAATTGCTGAACCTCGAATAGCAAAATTTCATGGGAAAGGACTCCGACCTTGTGAAAAATAATCATCTATGACTTCAACTAGGTTGCAGTTGCAAAATCGACAAAAATGATTCTCGTATTATTAGCAACAATTAATATAAGCTGCAGTTACTTAGCAAATTTTCTTTTGACATCAATAAGAACCATTATTTATTAGCATCTGTGTGTCCTTCCTTGTTTATTTTACTAGCGTCAAGGAAACCATCTTCCTTTGCAAACCCTGCAACAAAGAGGACTTTGGGAAAGTGTCATATTAGCAATTACGAAATAAACGTTGTTGAATTTACTCCGTCTGGATATTATAGATGAAATCTGACATCAGGATCTAACAACAGGATACCCTGTATCCTGCATTTATGAAAACACTGGACCAACTTTTATTTGAATATCTCGAAGATACGCCATATAAGTAACAAAAGTATTGCCCTTGGGGGTAAATTAATAAATTCAAAATAACACTTTCTATGTTTAGTTCTATTCCGGAAAACAAATAAGTTTTCTTTTTTATGCAAAGTGTAATTTACAATATTCATTAATTATGGTTACGTAAATATTTATTAGTGTCAAACGAAATACGTACGTCACATATTATACAACTGAACAATAATGGTTCCACAAAATAATTATTTGTTTGTTAGCTTGGTTATCATGTCATTTCTTTGCCGATTTCGTAGATTCTTACGGCTGTGAAAAAGCAAAGTTTCTCGTAAAGTTTTTCAAATAAATTTGATAAAACAAGACTTTATTAAGGCCCACAAAAAGCCAAACAAATGTAATTCACTGGATAACTCTCAACTCTCCAACGCAATCAAAAGAAGTGCAGAAAGAACCACAATTTGTATCTAAAATGGTTTCTCCCGTGGGTGTTGTGCCCACAGTTTTCATCAGTTCAATGCCTTCGTTTAAAATGCGTACCTCATGTTTGGTTGCCATATAATAAAGATAAAGAAGATTACCGAAACTTACGGATTTTCGTTTAAATTGACTTAAAGGTTCACCTATTTCTCTTCAAACAATGTGTTTTGAAATGCTCTGTTTGAATTTGGATAAAATAAGTCTCGTGGAACTAAACCAGTGGCGTAGACATTAAAAACTTCATCAGTAGATTCTAAAATGAAACCATTTCAGCTTTGTAAAATTCCCAAAAAGTTGAAAACTGTTTCAAACGAAGGCCTCGTCGGTTATTAAGTAAATTTCGACCATATCACAAAGGGCAGCTTTAGGGACGCCAAACTAATGGTTAAACAATTAAACTGGAAACAGGGGATTTGTTTATTTCGCAGAATGATTTATCGACCTATCTTCCATCTCTTTTCTTAATAAAATTATCGTGATTATGTTTGATTTTATTGCCTTGTTTCTCTTTATTGTGTAATGGATAGTTTGTTTCATCAACGCTTAGCTCCAATTTCTTCTTCTACTTAATGCATTAAATCATTTCTGATGTATCCTCGAGTTCGAACTTCTGTGGGGGCTCATCTAATCTTTCTCCAGGGGGTGTGTACCTGCTAGCACTTGCAGAGTGTTCTTTAGGCAATTCAGTATACCTCATTCTCTCGTAAGCTACACAAGGACCCATGCAAAACTGTCTCAAAAATATGGACAAGACCATCAAAGCAAGGAATGCTTTCTGAATGCAAGACTGGGTGACTACCAAAGAGCAATAATAAATCCCAAGAACAGCTGTTTTATGCATAATAGGTAGCGACGGATAATTTGTTTGTAGATCACTAACAAATGACGTGAAGAAATTTTCGGGCACCAGATTTCATTAGATTACTCAGGATAGTTTTGAAGACAGATGGGGAAGGTAAAGCTATATGTCTGTGGGTCACACTTTCCCACCAACAAATCTGTTCACATTTAGCCACTAGAGGCAAGTGTGAAAATTTCAGTAAAATAACTCTAATGGACAATTTTTGATTTTTTAAAATATCTTTGGTGAAAAATTAAAAATTATGTAATTATAAATTTAAACCATCAAAATTTACTTGAAAATGAAAATTATTTCTTCGATTCTCTAGAGATTCAGGCAAAACCCTTATTATGTCTTCATAAACCACTGGGTCCCTATCTTCTAATCCTGGAAAGATTAAGGTATTTTTCCTGCATTTTAGCAATATTACTAGCCATTCTTCTCTGCTTTTTAGTGGTGTATTCTACTATGACCCATCTTCCTACAGCAATGTGTGACGTGATTTCTTCCTCTTCTTCAAATACTTCAGGATCAATTTCATCCTCTGAGTCCATAAGAACTGGATCCTCTATTTCTTCCTCCGAGCTATAGCTACTAAACATGTCTTTTCTTCTTTTCTTCTTTTTTTCTATTTTTGTTATTGGTTGTTGTGATCTTCTTTTCTCCTTTTTCTTTTTCCTTTTTTTTTCTCTCGCGAGACTCTCTATCTACTACCTCTTGTGAAGTAATTACCTGGTTACTTTTCTTCTCTTTTTTGAAGAAGCATCTCTGTGAGTTTGTTTCACAGTATCCAATAATAATTCCTCAAAACTCAAACTTTATTCAACAGGCTGAGCTGAGGGTCCAGGTGTGCCATTTTGCTCATTTTCAATATTAGTTGATGTCCGTTGTTGATGTTTTTCCATCTACTCAAAGACTCAAAATCGTACCTGTCATCAGGTATAAAATTACGATCATATGGATGGATACACGTTTTTCGAAATCCGTTTATACGGAGTATTTCTGGATGTAATCCCTTCCTTCCTTCTTTGGAATTTTTAAACCAGCATTTTTCCTTTACCAAGACTCTAATTTTGAATCCCAATTACCTATCCTTTACAGATTTAAAAACTGAGAAGTCTAACGAAGGAATGTACTTCATCTGGTGACCCAGAAACCCCATCAATACTTTCCGTTAAGTATTTAAAGTGGGGGAGCTTCTAAACCAGAAGCAGGAAAGCGGCTGATAAGACTGTGATGATATTGTCCCTACCTGACAAAGAAGTCTGAAAACAAACACCAATGACATGATAAAATATAACTCAATTTCAGGGATGTTGTATAGTTTGTGTGCCTGATAAATAGTCAAGACACCCTTTTTATAGCCGCTTCGTGGTCATCTTGGTCATAATTTGAAGCACCAGATGGCAGAAAAATACTAAACGAGACACGAGTGAAAGTGCCTTTCTTCCATAAAGTGCCCCTAACTAACTAATATAATGTATTAACTAATTGATATTCTCTGCCCTAACAGTCCAACACTCTAACCTAAAAGTTTTTTTATAATTTTATCTTTTGTTGTTACCTGTTAATAAATAAAGCTCTAGTATGAAGATTCAGAATATGAAAATAGGGAAACTGAAATCAAAAGCAAAAGGAGGTTATACAGGTTTCTGTCAAGTTAAAAGCTTAGAGCGCCACATTTCAAAATGGGGTTTTTAGAGAATGCCCTTTTTGCACCCAACCCCTCAATTTCAAATTTTGACTACCTATACTATGAAAGCTTGTTACGTACGAACTACTGCATACTTACATACTTAATTGTCGTACCATCTATTAGAACAATAAACTTGTCGCCAACTATAAGGGACTGGATTTAAAAATAAGGGTTGATTTCTGCTAAAGCAATTCGTTCCCAAAGTAATCGATTTACAATAAACTCCGAACAGTTAATCCCTTTTCATTCTAGAGGATATTTTTATGTATCTCGTCTGGTAATAAGAAACCACATAAAAATGAATGCAATATTCTCTTCTCCCCATACGTGACTTATTCTACCACACGAAAAATGATTTAACTATTAAGTTTTTATTATCTGCAATAAAGCCTTCCTTTTGTTTTTTGATAAGTCTTTTTATCTTGTCAATATCTTTGCAGATTTTTCGTCGATTTTTATTTTTTATGAAACAACCTTCCTGACAAATTTAGAAAATTAAATAGGAATTATCGGTTTATTTAAACCCAAACGTATAATTTTACATTATTCCGATTATGAATACTTTATTAAATATGAGATTTATCGACTTCATAAAGCGAACCATGGAATAAATTTATGGTAATAGGTACTTTCTCACATAGAGTTGTATTAACTGTTATGTCTCCTACATACACGGTCTTACACCTAGAAACAAAGTAACCTTGCATTCTGATCTTGTTCAAGGTATATATAACTATTACATTTGTATTACTTCTTTGATTTTCTTGAGAGGGTGTCATGTATGCTATACACGCAGGTACCTTTCATATACCACTTATTCAGAGAGTATTTGCCTCTCAACGTGTTACATGTCGATTCCCAGAAAAAATGAGACAAATGTACCAAATGACTGCTGAATTACAATAAATATGAACTATTTTGAAAAAAGTGTTAATGGATTTTACAAATAAAAAAATCATAGTTAGCTTTGACCAGCAGACGTCAGTAGCACCACAAATTTGGTTTCACACTGGCACTAAAATGGCCATATCTTAACATCGCTTACTCTAAACCCCACCGTCTAACATATCAAATTTCATGAAATTTTATGGGGAATCCAAATATGTAAACAAATGTGAGGAATTCCATTTAAAAAAAAAGAACTTTGGTTTGGAACGTAGCACGTGAACATCCTGTATACAGCAAAATAATTTTAACAGAAGCTTCGTGGGGTTCTCCACACACACGTAACGTACCTACTTAATTTCTCAAGAAGTGTTGGTAAGTGACCAGACTGTGTTCCAATTACAAATTGGTCATCCGTAACAGGTACCTACCTAATACATAGCATATAAAAGCAAATCAATTAGTATTGTTCCCGTAAATTTACTTAGCGGCAACAATGGAAGAATTTTACGCGAATTACAGACTCCTTTCACAAAAATCTTCACGATAATCATCTAGAAAATCAAGATCATTTTCACTTCTTTATCTTCGAACTACTTGCATGGACGTTATAAAGAGATACGGGAATCAACCCACGCCAGTTGTACTATAAATAAAGCCTTCCTTTTGTTTTTTGATAAGTCTTTTTATCTTGTCAATATCTTTGCAGATTTTTCGTCGATTTTTATTTTTTATGAAACAACCTTCCTGACAAATTTAGAAAATTAAATAGGAATTATCGGTTTATTTAAACCCAAACGTATAATTTTACATTATTCCGATTATGAATACTTTATTAAATATGAGATTTATCGACTTCATAAAGCGAACCATGGAATAAATTTATGGTAATAGGTACTTTCTCACATAGAGTTGTATTAACTGTTATGTCTCCTACATACACGGTCTTACACCTAGAAACAAAGTAACCTTGCATTCTGATCTTGTTCAAGGTATATATAACTATTACATTTGTATTACTTCTTTGATTTTCTTGAGAGGGTGTCATGTATGCTATACACGCAGGTACCTTTCATATACCACTTATTCAGAGAGTATTTGCCTCTCAACGTGTTACATGTCGATTCCCAGAAAAAATGAGACAAATGTACCAAATGACTGCTGAATTACAATAAGGTGCCTTCCTTTTATAGTATAACAAGTTTGCATGGCATGCAGAGTATTTCAAAATTCAAAGGGTCTTATGCAATGGATGGGATTCTATTTAGATATTGTACCTATTTAGTTGTACCTTATTAATAAATTGCAGACTTGCATTATTAGGGATTACAGCAGTTTCTAGAAGCGCTCGGCTCTCATGCGTGACGTATGTGACAAATGCAACAGAATCTTTTCGGTGAATATGATCCCTACACTAAGATACTAGAAATATTTTCAATGTTAAAAAGTCACTGACATTTTACTGGGATTAGTTTTTCTTGCCAGAATTAATGATCATTAGAACTCTGAACACCTTATAAAACTGGAAATAAATTTTTACATCATAAAAGTCTTTTTTTCAGCCATGAAAACATTTCTTCATTTTGTTATTAATTTTTCAAGACTACTAACATGAAAATTTCAATTTTTAATTACGAGTACAATGTACAACAGTGCCATCATGTAATGAATCAATTATGCTCCACTATTTATCTTGATCACATCAATTTGAAACTAGCGTGTATGCTAGAGAATTGAAAAAGACAGTTTATAGTTGTTCTGGAAAAAATATGAGCAACCAGGAGGTGTCTAAGTTCTCATAGCTATCTGGGGTTAAAAATCTGACACGAACAATACCGGAAACTCATAAATTTCTTTTGCAATTGTTATGCAATTGTACACGTCTATTAAACGTTGCACGATAACTATAAATTAAAGATCATAATGAAGCGTAAGTGGAAGTCAGACTGTAATTGCGATGTTGATGAAGTAGAGGCAGTATTTTTGGTTGTTGCTGTATTCATACGCCGAAATCGTTCATTTCAACATTCATTCATTCGTTCATTTCAACATTGGGCAGATACGAATTACCTGAATTAAGAAGGGTCAAACATTTCAGATTGCTGAGTAGCGTAGCCATAAATTAATTGTTTATAATGATTTAGAGGTGGCGAAATATTTGAAGACCATAAACGCTAATGACTGACACTTACAATAACGCTCCACTCGCTTCGCTTCGCTCCACTTGACCTTAGGCTGATAGATTTTTGCGTAAAAAATGTAAAACGGGATCAATAGAAAAAGAGCTGAAGCTCGAAATATTTTTACAGAAGTAGAATAGACCCTGTATTTGAGTATGGTGCGAGATTTCAAAGATGTTATAAAGTGATTAGGTATGTTCGTATTTCATTTTATACCCTCTTCGACAAAGGCAAGAAGCACTTTCCAATTTGGTAATTTATTTTGTATCTTCCTGTCGGAAAATCGGGCAGAGCACATTGAATGCAAACTTCTGTAAATTACAATAAATTTTAGAAGAAACAAAGAAAAAGCATCCGCCTGGATTCGAACAGAAACGCTCTGTTTGCTTTCATACTCAACCACGCTGGTTTCTTCCAGAACACGAGCTTTAAAAAGGTCTAAAAGCTCGTGGAAATGGTAGAGGCCTACTTGGCAAAATCTGGTTGCTATACAAATAAACGCACCTTGGCCAATTGCAGCATTGAAAATATCTTAGAAACCGGGCGTTTGAGAATACATCTTTATTCAAACTTTTCGACTATTTTGGATCATACAATACCCACAATATTTTACCGCTTTCTCAAAACCCTGTATTTGTGAGGCTCTGGTCTCAAGAAAAAATCTTGTAATTTCTGAAACTTAGTCAACCAAACAGGCGCCCAGTGATTTAGGTCTCTGCAGTGATCTAGACTTCAGGCGTGTTCTCTGTTGCAGACATTCTCTTTCAGAGACGTAACATGCAGTAATGATACGGGGTGTGAACCGTTTTTGTCCTTGCTCTTGGCACGGTTACTCGAGTTTTTCTTATTTGTTATGTAAACTGAACATAAAACTGCAAAATTTCCAATCTAATGAGGTTTTTAAATTGCATAATTTATTACTTACTTTTTTTCAATCCCCTCAATATGGGCAGAACACAGTACACTTTAGAAAAATAATAACAAAACAAAAACAAACAAAAAACTAAAAACTTGAAAATAAAATAAGTAAAAAAAATTTTAAGTTAAACGGTTTTATTGTAAAGAAACATAATAATGATGCAGATAATGTACTAAAAGCTAAAAAATAATTAGGTAGGTACCAGGTACCAGTCATCACGCCAGTCTCGTCATCAATCTAGAGCATTGATCAGACTAAAATAAAATCGTGGGGCGTAGCGTAACCTGAGTAAATATGTAAATGATCGTTCTGCGATGTTGTCTATTGAGAAGATGCATCCAAAGCATACCTATAATGATATGAGCGGTTGACTGTAGATAATAGAAATTCGACTCGCCCCACGATTTTATTTTAGTCTGATCAATGCTCTAGATTGATGAGGAGAGTGGTGTGATGACTGGTACCTGGTACCTACCTAATTATTTTTTAGCTTTTAGTACATTATGTGCATTATTATTATGTTTCTTTCCAATAAAACAGTTTAACTTAAAAAAATTTTTCGTTGCAAGTTTCTTTGTTGATTCCGATAAAAATATTGTCTTTATACTTGCATATACACATTGAGGAACAGTATATTAGCTGTAAAAAGAAATACTAGATGCAACAAGGGGGTGATATAAATAGATGCTGAGACATGGCAGCTAGTTGGGTGTAGGTAGCGTGATCTAAAATAAAGAATTTACAAATAAACTAATGATACCAAAATCGATTGAAATTAGTTATGGTAGCCAATAACCGAAATTGATAAAAATGTTTACTCAAAATAATAAAAACTGGTAAAATTAATAAAAATGCTACTTCAAAACAACAAATAATTTCAGTACACAGCGTATAGCCAATATACCATTATTTATAAAGAATTCAAAGTATAAATGTAAGTCTTATAATGAGAAAGTCGTTATTCTCAATGTGCTCTTGCATTATCGTAATGGACAATAATTACAAATATACCTACACACGCAAAACGCAATGCGTAAAAACAATAAAGTAACTACATTCTGGCATACTTATTTTGCAAACTACCATAGCACAACCATGAGAACCTAATGAATAAAATGCCTTAACAAAAAGATTGGTAGGTATTCTTTATAGTTGATTGGTCACTTTTAACTGTCATCAAGAGCTGCGATGTGAAAGTTTTCTAATATAATAAGGACAACATAATTAAATAATGTGAATGAGGAATGACTAGGCTTTGCTGAAAATTGTGTCAGAAAGTGAAAAATAAGCACAGGACATAAAAAAGTGCACGTGCGCCTTGAACACGATGGCGATGGCACGATGAGGGAAAATGGTAAAATCACGCGGCAAATTCCAGTTTTCTATTTTATAGTTTTTTGCGCCGGTTGTCGAGCAAATTTGTGGGAATCGATTAAAGATTTTACGAGAGAGCTGCCTAAAAATTTTTGCTGCGTTACCTGTATAAACAGATAAGAAAATGCCACATTTTGATACCGACAGAAATCCTTTTACCAAAGGGTGATATTCACACATCATTAGCACTAATGAGAATTCTAAAATAAATTTAGCCCCACAAATCTGGTAGTTTAGTCGTTTCTCCTATATTTTAGTGCCAAAACACAAAATATGGTTTCCATTTTGTTTCTGGAAGTTGATTTCACATTGAGACAAAAAATTTCATCGCCAGATTGCTTCTTCATGGTCATATTCTTAAATAAATGGTAACTTATTAAACCTAGGTATAAATTGAAACAAGGAGTGCCATGGAAGAAAACCGTTCTTTCAAGAAGTAATCTTGCAATGAGATTTCTTGTGCCGTTGTGAACTCTGTTCGCTAAATTTTCTGTAAAAACAAAGTGTAAGCATTCTTCTGAGTTTCGGGTGGCAAAATGGGGGAAATTCCCCAAAAATGGTACAAAATTACGGCAAAAATCTCAATTCTTACGGTTCAATCTTCATTTCTGCCTAAATTATCAATCGCAGACCTGCCAATATCTGTATCAGTCAAAAGCTTAATAAAATGGCTGTCAAACCTGCAAATAATATACGGGGTGTTCCATTTAATATTTTTGAGAAAAGGCCCATTTTGCCCAAGTTGGCCACTCTGTACAATATGAACTATTTTGAAAAAAGTGTTAATGGATTTTACAAATAAAAAAATCATAGTTAGCTTTGACCAGCAGACGTCAGTAGCACCACAAATTTGGTTTCACACTGGCACTAAAATGGCCATATCTTAACATCGCTTACTCTAAACCCCACCGTCTAACATATCAAATTTCATGAAATTTTATGGGGAATCCAAATATGTAAACAAATGTGAGGAATTCCATTTAAAAAAACAGAACTTTGGTTTGGAACGTAGCACGTGAACATCCTGTATACAGCAAAATAATTTTAACAGAAGCTTCGTGGGGTTCTCCACACACACGTAACGTACTTAATTTCTCAAGAAGTGTTGGTAAGTGACCAGACTGTGTTCCAATTACAAATTGGTCATCCGTAACATGTACCTACCTAATACATAGCATATAAAAGCAAATCAATTAGTATTGTTCCCGTAAATTTACTTAGCGGCAACAATGGAAGAATTTTACGCGAATTACAGACTCCTTTCACAAAAATCTTCACGATAATCATCTAGAAAATCAAGATCATTTTCACTTCTTTATCTTCGAACTACTTGCATGGACGTTATAAAGAGATACGGGAATCAACCCACGCCAGTTGTACTATAAATGTCGGTCAAATACCTACTCGAAAATGTTACCTATATTTATTGTATTAGCCGCAATCTCGCAATCGCACGCAAAGGTGTTTCACGATCGGTCCGAGCTTTTCAATCCGCAAAACTACGTCTATCAGTTACCGTCTTTATCGCTGCCCTACGTCAATAGCATACCTATCCCGTCCAACGTTTTAGCTGCGATAAAGCCAACCCCGGTGATAACGAAAGTGGTTAACGTGGTCACAAAATACGTAGCTAAAAGCCCGGTGTGTTTAAAAATTAGTGGCAAGAAGCCTCGGTGCCAGTCAGACAAGAAGAACAACAAAAACGACTATGAATATCTCGTTACCAAAGGTTACTTCGTCGGAGACCCTCAGAAAACAATCGAAGACTACAAACAAAACCCGGAAACAAATAGCAGCGCTGACGATAATCAACGCCTCGAATTACACATACAAAGCAGTGAATCGCAGAGAGGATTTTCTAAACCAACACAGACTCCGTTTCTCAGCAATTCAGAGGTTCAGCAATTGTTGATAGAAGATAGACTGGATCATTTAGAAGAAATTCTGCCGCACTACACAAGGCGAAGGGTGTACGAAACTTCCACAATTACCGTCACTAAGACCAGAAACTTGAATCAAGTCACTGCAACTTTGTTAGTTAAGAACTGTATCCCGAATAACATAGAGATTTGTGCGCCTAAAAACAGAACGAGACGGTCGAGAATCGGAAACCTCGATAACATGTATCCATAATTAATAGAATATTATTCGTGGTAGGTACACTTGAAGTTCGCAGTCCTCTTAACCCTGTTGTTTTTGTAATTCAAAAGAATAAAAAACACCTAAAACTGAAAGCTTTGTTTTTGGTTTCTTTTTGTACAAAAATAAAGGAAATAAGTGTACTGGAAACTGGAATGATACATCCTATACGTGCATTTACACTATGTACTCGAATTGGATTACAAAGAGGACAGAAAAAAGATTGTCTTTGGTTTCTCAGAAAAATCACTTTACAAGAAACCCTGATTGTTCCCAAACTCCCATAGCACACGTTATATTTATTTAGCTGTTACATGAAATTTGTAATAAATTTTTAAATGTTTTTGTACTTTTATTAAAACATAATCTTCATTTCACCTCTTTTTGTTTCTTTTTCAAATTTAAAAAATAATATGTGCAATGGGAGTTTAAGAAAACGCGGGGTTCTTTTTGAGAAATCAGAAATAATTATTTTTCCTTCTTTGCAACCCCATCCGCGGACATACTGTAAATTGTATAGCTCACCTTACGCATTAGATTTCTTCCGAATTCATTCCCTTCAAAAGTAAGTTATAGAGGGTGTCCCAAAGTTGGTGGTCAATCTCTCTCTCTCCTTTGGGTAAATCTAGTAAAAATAGTAACGGCACAAGTATAAACAAACACTTTTTCTCCAAGGTAAAGCTGCAAAAGTATTCGTTCTTGAAGTTGTGTTGAAAATAGGTTTTTCGAATAAATTAACTTAACTCTGTCGATTTTGGCAATTTTTACACAACGCTTTGGGGACTTGAAGGCGACCACATTCAAGCTCACTAACCTCAGATTTTTTCAATATTTAAGCTCAATTTTTAAGTCCTTTTTTAAGAAGGTTTCTGTGTTTGGCGTCAATAAAATCATTGACAAAAGCGTTTATCTGGAGAACGGTTCATTTTATATAACCCTTTTTCTTGTAAAACGCTGAAAAATATATTAATGGACTCAAGAATATCTTTAAACAATACTTTAAACAATATAATATGGACACCAAGATTATTGAATTCGATTGTACAATGAAAAAATTGATTTTTAGCCAACATCTTTGCAGCGTTACCTCGGAGAAAAGCAGTGGCGTTATTTTCACTAGGTAGGTACCCAAATCAGAGAGTTTGCCGACCAACGTTTACCAAAAATTTGTCACAATATAGAAACATTTTGCTATCAATTTATATGGCGCTATCGGTCGTCTGTGCTTATGTTCTTATGCTTATTTAAAGACTAGAAACGTGAACAAAAGTTGTCAACCGAATTTTAAGTTAAGAAAATCTAATACTTTAATTTCACCATCTCTATAAAACAAAACTGCCTAATTTACCGTGTGACAGCTCAACCCCGAATTGGAATTATGTTTTCTTGCAGTTCCTGCTCCCCATTTCAAGATGACATCAAACCAATGGTACCGTTGGATAGATAACTTTTTCTGCGTGATATGGTGCTGAGACAATGTACTTAGTTTTGTTAGATTTAATAAGCTACCTATTAATCTATACAGTATGTCCCTAAAGTTTGGAATAAAATTTATCATATTAAAATGAACGTTTTTTGGAGAAATTCCTCGGACACGTCGATTTTTATTTTCAAAATAACACCTGCAGGGATTGTTTTCAACTTCTCACCACCAACCCCCTAAGCCCTAACAACCCCAACTTTAAAATTTCAAACATGAACATACCCCGTGTGATACCTCGTTTTAAAGAAGTTTTTGTGCCGAATTCAACAAAGATTTTTTTTCAAAATTTGGTTAATAAACAACGGAGATATTCAACAAAAATCTTTTCGAATGGGTATCTATGCAGATCTAGTAATAAGGAGTTAAAAACAATTGCTGGTCGTTTGTGTTTGACAAGTACATTGAAAATCACATTTATCAGTCACTGCGGTTCGTTTTGCATTTGTATACAAGATAATTTGTCAAATTGCAGCTATTTTCAATATGCCGAATTTATCAGAAAAGCAGCGAATTGAAATCCTAATTATGATTGGATGTGGAGATAAAATGAGAAGTCAGCTTGAAGTTTGCGATATGTTTAACAATGTTTATCCCGATCAACAAATTTCACAATCAACCGTGAGTAAAATGTACCACAAATTTGAACAAACGGGCTCTGTAAAAGATATGCAAAGATCAGGCCAACCCAAAAAATTGAATGATGATTTGAGGCTTCAAGTAATGCTCGATTTAACGGAGAAACCAATTAATTCGATGAGAAAATTAGCTCAGCAATGTGACGTTTCGAAATCAACAATTCATCGTTATGTAAAAAAACAAAAATGGTCTCCATTTAAAGTACATGAAGTTCAGGAGCTCCTACCTGATGATGCTGACAGAAGACTGGAATTTTGCGAAACAGTGTCGATCAGAATAAATGATGACCCATACTTCTTGCATAATGTACTTTTCTCAGACGAAGCTACATTTAACCTTAAAGGCAACGTAAACAAACAAACTACAAGATACTGGAATGACATAAATCCTCATTGGATACAAGAGACCCATTCGCAAAGATCACAAAAAGTTAATGTTTGGGCAGGAATAATTGGCGATAGAATTTTGGGACCATATTTCTTCGAGGCAAATGTGAACGGAGATGTGTATTTGAATTTTTTACAATTCGAATTATTGCCGGCTTTAATGGTCTTGTTCCCACATGATGGTGAACCCGATTTGGTTCATGAACGTATTTGGTTCCAGCATGATGGTGCTCCTGCACATTATGCTGAAAATGTTAGAAGATTTTTAAACGTAACGTTTCCAAACAGATGGATAGGCAGACGAGGAACAGTAGAATGGCCCCCAAGATCTCCAGATCTAACCCCTTTAGATTTTTATTTATGGGGTTACCTGAAAAGCAAGGTTTACGAGAGTCGCCCAGGAAGCATTGAAGAACTGAAGATTAGAATAAGGGAAGTTATTCGCGAAATTCCGCCTGACACAATTGTTTCTTCTATAAATGCTGTCCAGTATCGAATAGGTTATTGCCAAGTTCAGAATGGTGGTCACTTTGAACAACTGTTGTAAAATTTTCTGTTTTGTCGAGTTTCGTTGTTCGTAATAGTAAAATTAAGGATATAGCTCCATTTTGTTGAATATCTCCGTTATTTATTAACCGAATTTCTAAAAAATTTTTTTGTTGATTTCGGCACAAGAAATGCTTTAAAATGAGGTATATGACGGGGTATCTTCGTATTTAAAATTTTAAAGTTGGGGTTGTTGGGGTTAGGGGGGGTGATGGTAAAAAGTTGAAAACAATCCCTACAGGCGTTATTTTGAAAATAAAAATCGACGTGTCCGAGGAGTTTCTCCAAAAAGCTTTCATTTTAATTTGATGAATTTTATTCCAAACTTTAGGGACATACTGTATAAATAAATATGAAATGCTGTTCGTTGGTAAGCGCATCACTTGAGAACGGCTGGACCGATTTGGCTAATTTTTTTAAAAATATTCGTAATAGTCCAAGTAAGGTTTTTAGGAATGCCGATAGAATTCATATCGCATGTAAAATTTCCCATTGACGTACTTCTGAATGTACTCCTCCTCAAATTGAATATCCATGCGGCCACAATCGTTAATAGATACAATGATCACCCAGAAATACGTTTTTTCTCATTTTTACTTTGTTTACACATTTCCAATAGCTTTTCAGAAATTCACAAAACGATCACAAACAAGTTTATTAAAATTTGGACATGACAACGTCTGTCGGGTCAGCTAATTTTTTTAATAAAATAATATCCAATAATCAAACCTTATTTTCAGAGAAAGTAGAGTGCCATGACTTTGACAATTAAACATACTTCAAATCAACGATTCATTTCGATTATATAATTATCTTTGTCCACGACTATGTTATAATACACTCTTTATGTTTTTTTCTACACCTATTTAATTATATGACAATTATTCGCATTTTCTTTGTGAAATATCGTACCTATAATTCACTGTAGTGAATTATGGAATCATAATTCACTGTATTCGGCCAATCACAAATATACATTCAATAATCACTGTTTCCCTGATGATATTTTATATCGACCGCGATCAACTCTTGCTGGAGCTGACAATCGACTCGGGTGACAGCCAAGTGTATCGCCATATTACTTGTTTACGTTTTCCAACGTATGCACTTCGTTCGAGTAGGTACCGATTAATCCGTGCAAACCAACAATTCAACCACTAAAACTGCCAGAATATAATAATGGAAGGGACAACTCCAAATTTATATATTACTAAGCACAAATTTCAATATATATTGTCCTAGTAAGTACCTAGTTCATTTATTGAAAAATAAAAATTAATGTATTATGATAGTGTTCCATTAAAGTTATCAAATTTGCGTATAATTTATTTGTTTAATAGGTGTAGAAAAAGTATAGTATTATATTAGCGATTATGACCATTATTCACTCATCATCATCATCATCTTCGTGAATAATGGCTGTCATAATCGCTCATATAATGATATACTATTATTTCGCCATAGATACTCAATTAAAGCATGTGTTTCATACAAATAAATTTAGGATTATGCGAAATATGTTTTTTTCTCAGTGAGACACGTTGGTTATTTTAGTTGTAGCTTAATTACTTCAACTGTGCTGCCGATATTCCTAGAAATTTTTGTACAAATGTTTAATAGTTCAGTAAAGATTTTTGTCCACGACTATCTTATAATATACTCTTTATACTTGTGTTTCTTCAATCATAAATAGATACATTATTCACTGCAGTGATTAATGAATATTATTCACTACACCAATAGGAACATCGCTTTGACCCTTTTTACATTTATTTAGTAGGCCGCGATCGCGATGTGTCAGTTCAAATTGAAACGTCAAATCAGCATGGTTTGCTTTTAATTTGAAATGCATATTTTAAAAAAGAAGATGTAATGAGTAGTGAGAGTGAAAACGAGGTTTCTTTAACAGCACCAGCAATAAAAGAAGCTGCAGAACTTGCCTCATTAGATTCATTGCCCAAAAAACCAAGAAAATTATACCTGAGAGCGTATGTATGAATCTTTCTTACACTGGAGAAGGGAAATGAAGGTAAATTCTTTCTGGGAATCTGTTTTGATAGTCGTGGACAAAGTATAGTATACAACTCGTTATAATGATGCTATTATTACCTCGGATGATTACAAAACTCGCTCGTTTCACTCGCTCGTGTTGTAAACTTCATCCTCGGTAATAATAGCATTCATTATAAACTCGTGTATAATATACTATTAATGTTATTGTTCTTATTATTATGCATTTAGAAATCAAATATTCGTAAAGTGGTGTAGTATAAACCTTTCTTATAAAATATTGTTTTGACTTATGCAGGTTGCTCCATTTTTTCTGCGCATTACCTAATTTTGTTGAAGAAATTTTCTGATGCCTTAAGGTGCCCATTCACACACAGTCGGCCTGCAGTTCCAGGACTGTACGATCTCAACTGACGATCTCATCTGTTGCGCGCCATACACAATTCAGTTTTATAAAACGATGCGCTCGTCAGTCCTTGGACTGACAGTTTGTGGACTGCCGGCGATCGAAATTTAACCATACATGTTCAGTTAAGTCTGTGACAAGGTGGTGAAAGCAAGATGTTAAGAGCTAAAAAACAAAAATTTGCAGCGCTACTTGTAATTCTTTTATTACAAGAACCTGTATCGAAGGCTAGAAAACGTTTTTGGGTGAAGAACTGGCTATTAGAACGGGACACATTGTCTCATATGACACTGGTGCGAAAATTAAGAGAAAGTGCAAAAGATGACTTAAAAAATTATCTTAGAATGGACGATATGTGTTTTTATAAACTTTTAGATTTAGTTAAACCATACATATCCAAGAAAAATACAGTTATGAGGAAAGCTATTTCACCTGAAGAGCGACTGGTTGTAACACTAACGTATTTAGCAACTGGACGAAGCTTGGAAGATTTGAAGTTTTCAGCAGTTATTTCACCTCAGGCCCTAGGAAAAATAATACCAGAAACTTGCAAATACATTTATAAGGCATTGAAAAACAACTATTTAAAAGTAAGTAATAAACAAATCAAATTCTAATGTATTTTAAGCAATCAAATTTATTGTAAAGTTCCTATTTCTATTAACAATTACATGAATGGTTGGTGAGCTGCCTGGTTGCTTGTGTATTCGGTCCTAGAGGTTGTAGCATCGGAAGAATGACCTGTTGGTAAACATGGATCAAAGTTATTATAATAATTTCTTGTTTGATCGCAAGTCAAACTGCCAATTGACGAATTTGGTAAACTGAATGCTTGAATATTTCTATTTAACAGAATATCAGTGCTATCATTCAGCATGTTTTTAATTCCATAGAAAAGGATATTATTTATTAAATGTTCAGCATATTCTCTTTGATGGGCATTCATTCGACGTAATTTATAAGCAACATTGCTGCCAACTACATCGAATTCATCATCATCAGCCGATTTCAGAGTTTTACAAGCCCTTTCAATCAAATCTTCTCTTGATTTTGTCTTTGATATCCTGCTAGTTGTTGATGAACCTCTGCTAGGAGTGCGTGATGGGGTGAGCTCTACTGATGGTCCTTGAGGATTTGCAGGTGCCGGTGAAGAGAGCGAAATGTCGTCATCTGCATTCCGATTTGCAATATTGTTGTCTTCTTCGTCATTATCAGTCTAAAACAGCGAATGAATTTCATTTAAAATTCCAATAAAATGTATCCAAAATTCTATTTCAGTTTCCCGATAACCCTGAAGAATGGCAGAAAATTGCTCGAGATTATGGAAGTAGATGGAATTTCCCGAATTGTGGAGGTGCCATCGATGGAAAGCATATTAAAATAGTGAAACCTGCCAATAGCGGATCGTACTACTTCAACTATAAGGAATATTTTAGTATTGTTTTAATGGCAATGGTAGATGCAAATTACGAATTTGTGTGGGTGGATGTTGGTTGCAATGGGAGAATTTCAGACGGAGGAGTAATTGAGAATACAAAGTTCTATGACAAACTGCTACAAAACAAACTTCATCTACCTTCGAATGAAGATACAGTTAAAAATATGAATTTTACTTTTGTAGCAGATGATGCTTTTGCATTACATAAAAATATTATGAAACCATTCCCGGAAAAAAATCTGACCCAAGAACAACGAATATACAACTATCGCCTTAGTCGAGCCCGTCGTACTGTGGAAAATGCATTTGGCATATTAGCCAACAGATTTAGAGTTTTTCATACAGCCATTCATATGAAGCCGGAAAAAGTTGACCAAATCGTTTTAGCATCGGTTGTTTTACACAATTTTTTGAGACGGAATACCAAGAATTCTTACATCCCCAGAAATTACGTTGATAGTGAAGTCCTAGACACTGGCGACCTTGTTAACGGCGATTGGCGCAATGGAATTCAGCTGGATGGTTTACAAAAAAGTTGTAATCATAATTCATCTAGCGAAGCTAAGGAAAGTCGTGAAATTTATAAGAACTATTTTATAACTGACGGAAAAGTGCCTTGGCAAGAAAAATTTCTATAAGTTAAAATTCTGTTTAGCTTTTTTTTTATATTTGGAACATATTAATAAATGAGATATCTAATTATTTATCTTTCCATTCGTTAGCTTTTTCGTTATTCCATAGAACCCACGACAGAACCCCATTCTCCCCCTTGAAACCTCGTTCCAACTTAACTTGGCATATTTTTTTTATTTAATCATCAATACCTACCTCACTATGCATTTCTTCATCGCTCTGAGTATTTGAGACGGAATTTCTAGGCTCCTCTTGATCTGCGGTGAACAATAGCAAGTTAAAGTACCACAAAGTTGGCTCATAAACGCTATCAGAACCTTCACCTGAACGCTTTGATTTCCGAACTTTTTTTAACTCCTTTCGAAAAGCACTTCGTAGGTTGTTGATTTTGCTTTTTACCGAATCCACAGTGGCATTTTCATCAGCGGTTTTATAAAAACTCAATAATTTTTCGTACGCTTTGTTTTTTTCATGTCTGTTTGAATAAGATTTTCCTTTAACTTTCCATAAACATGGCAATTGTCGGTACAACTCTATAAATTCTGTTAGAAACTCCGTTTTATTAATTCGTGTTGCCATATTAAGTGAAAAATGTTACAAACACTGATCAAATACGCGAAATTTTCCAACTAGTTGAAAGATTCTGACCGACGATCACAACTGACGATTCTACTGCATACACGTCAGTTTTGAATTAACTGCAGGTCCAGACCTGCCGACGGCCGGACGACGGCCTGAGTGTGTATTGCGAAATATTAACTGCGGATCCGGATATCGGCAGTTCCAAACTGCAGGCGGACTGTGCGTGAATGGGTACCTTTAAACAATTTTGTTGTGAGGTCATACTGAAAGGATTTTTCGTTAAATATATTTTTAGGTTATCGGAAAAAACAACACCAAAACTACCGACCAGAAATACACAACCCTATGTTAATAAAAATTCAAATTCCAATGTGAATAAAATTAATAAAAATGAACATTCTAAGAAATCAAAATCAAATACTTTTAATTGTATGTATACAATTACAACATTTTAAGATACAATTAAGCATTATAATGTTGGTACTAAAAAATTTATACATAAAAGTATGCATGCTATGCTAACAAAGCTTATTATATCAAAATATAAACAATTATGTTGTACATATAAAGTTACTATCCTCTTCCTTTATTTTCATGTAGATAAGAAATTATTGCCAATGCACGGCTCACCTGTACCAAGGAAAAACAATTATTTCAGCGGTTGCAGAGCTTCAGTTTCTACTACAGACCCATCGTTGGCAAGATGATTTTCCGTTGCTTCGACAAAAGGCCCATTATAATTTTCGTCGTTCGCCACTCCACTCTGCACCAAACCATTATCATAAACAGTGCTTTGAATATTTTGTTGAAATGGAACAGTAGAAGTGGGCAAAATTTCTTCTATTGAAATGCTGGGTACTGGTGGGCATCTATCCAGATTCATAGGCAATACTGATGGTTTGCATCCCTTGACAGAAAAAGTAACTACGATGTTCGGATCTTTCACTATTGTGGTTTCGAGTGATGGTCGAATTTCAGTAACTGTGTATGGATAGAGACCGAAATACTCTCCCCAACCTAGATCTGTAGTTTGTATGAGAGGCTCGTCATTAAACTTGAGGTAGACATCAGATTTTCCTTCGCGCTGGCGGTATCTGAAATAAAGGATTTCAATTATTATTGAGCACTTGCTGATGAAACCCGGTTGCACGAAATCAGCAGTAATTAAATTTACCTACTTATAACCAAAATGCGGCCCCCTTTATTTTATTTTCTTTAAAGTTGGAAGAAAAAATGTCAAAGTAGTTACACTTACTCATTTTTTAACGTATATCCTGCGATCTGCGGGAACATATTCATATTTCGTACATTTCTACATGGCAGAAGTGTAGGTTCCACTTGCACACAGGAAGAAGGCACAACAGAAGTTATTTTATGTACTTGTATGACAGTTGTAGTATAACGCCCCATAAAAAATCTACCCCTCCTTGTAACGTTGTTAGCAATTGCGGAAGAAATTAACGCGACGAAAACCAAAGGATATATTAAAGTCCGCATTTTTTCAAGGTTTAAGTAATACTAAAGACATAAGGGTGGCAAAATGTACCTGGACCCCTCCAAACAGTTTTATCTAAAGAATGTTTAGTGCACAATGTAAACAATATATTTTACCTGACAGATTGCTTTTAGAATGCAATTAGGTTTTGAAAAGAGACAAGTTTTTCGAAGATATGAATAAAAACATTTAAACACATTACTTTTCACTCTTACTAACGTCAAAAATGATCGTAACAAATTCATCCGCATGCTTAATTTTTATTCTCAGGCCTTAAACGTTGACCAAACTTTGGGAGGTTCTAAAGGGGGTGATTTTCGGACATTTTCAGTCCGATCGACATCAGGGTTGACGGAATCCGCTCTCAAAATTACCCGGCATCCCCCTGTTCGCAGAGGTGGAAAAATCGCGGAGGACCCTACGGACGCGCGAGGGACGCACGAGTTACCCTCGAAAACTTCGTCCCAATAGACAAATTTTTCGTTTCTAAAAAAAATCCTTACGATTTATCACTTTTCCGCCACTATTGGGTCGCTTTGCTGCAATAAAATGTCGATCCTCTTAGTAACATCCGCTAGAAAGGAAATTTTGGAAATTTCAAAATTTTGTGGGCGGGTATCCTACTTTAGAAATATTTTGATTGGTCGCAACCGCGTTGAATAAGGATAAGGAACTTTTTATGCGTTCAGAAACACACAATAAGACATTGAACGTATTTTTTGACACTTGCATATAGAAAACATTAGTTCCATAATGGTAACATGGTAAGATCATTGCTCAGAGATAATCTGAGAGTTGAAGAAAATATTCTCCCTTCTGAAGATTTCTGGTTTTATAAGTTCAAGGATTCTGTTGGTATTATGTAACTTTTGCGTAATAAACTTGTCTATCGTCACTCATAACTGGGAAACGTCAACAGCAAGAAATGACACTTCGTTTTGTTTAGTGGGTGGTTTTTGATTATTCTCATCTTCTCTTTGCAAATTTGAGTCAAAAGTCGATTGTGATTGTAACATATCCAAACAAGAAATGCAGTTGTAACAAAGCAAGTGTATACGCAGTGTGTAGAGGTTAAATACACATATATTACATTCAAACAAACAAAAATAAATTCTAATTAACCAAAGTTTCTACTACTGAGGCAATGTCATCAATAACATGGGTTTGGAAATGCTTATTTTCGCCAAGATTGAATAAAATATATGGCAATGGACCAGTTGAGGTATTTTCCAAGACAAATTTAATTTGTCCGATTTTATTTCCTCAAATTTTCAGAAGTTGTATGATCCAGCAGTTTTTGAGCGATGGGGTGATCAAATTATTCAATCTGTAAGTTATGCAAGATCAACAAAGTATTGTAACCCAAGTGATAATTTCAGATGTACATAATATACAAAATTGGCGTCTATACTTCGCCTCTTATCGCGGGTTATTTGTATCAAAAAGGTTACTTCGTTTTTGAAGGCTTGGTAACGCTTTCAAAATTTGTCACAGGCTTAAGTGTTATACTGGTAGTTTCATTTTGTATGCGAGGCATTGGAAGGGCGCAAAATCCTACATATCGCAGATTTCTCAATACGTTATTACAAGCACAGAAACATTTAACACCAGAGTTGAAACGAACGCTAGCAATCTACGATTTCGAATTTGCAGCTTGGCCGGTAGAATTTAGTTGGACAGATGTCTCAGAGTAAGTTAAAAAAGTAAATTATGGTTTGTTTTCATCATAAAATTATTCATTTAAGTGATGATTCTAAAGCACGAATAAGCATTCCTAGACCAATTTTGCATCAAAACTCGTTACAAGTAATAACCACATTACCATGCTATATTATCGGCTATATCGCAATGCATACTTTCGGAATTCGCTTGGTTTATCCAGGATCACTTGGTTTACTGCAGATGTTTTTAGGTATATTCAGTCTATTTTATTAGTTCATGTATGAAAGGGGATAGCAAATAGTTGCTTTTGGGTCCTCTTTCATACAACTTGTTAAATCTAGCTTCACTTCATCAGTTTATAAAATGTAGTAGGTATACTTTAGCGTAGCAACATTTTAACATTTTTTGCCTTGTAGCACAAGGTCTCTTACAAGGTCGTTCCAAACTTATTGAGGTAAATAAAGGTATTCGATATAAGTTATTATCGAAAAGTAATAATGACATAGACGTAATGTTCGTTGACCGCCGCAATTCTACTACTAACGGTTCCACATTAATAATAGCGTGCGAAGGAAATGCTGGGTTTTATGAAATTGGAGTAATGTGCACCCCGATAGAAGCAGGATATTCTGTTCTTGGCTGGAACCATCCTGGTTTCGGCGGCAGTACGGTACGAAACTTGGGAAAAATGCGTAGATTTTTTAATGTCGATGTTTTTATATAGGGCACCCCGTTTCCAGAGCATGAGCATAACGCTGTTGATATAGTAATGCAATTTGCTATTCATAAACTTGGTTTTCGGGTAGAAAATATTGTTTTGTTTGGTTGGAGTATCGGAGGATACACAACAACGTGGGCTGCAATGAACTACCCTGATATCAGAGGAGTGGTTAGTTTTCGTCGCCTGCAAATAATATGGAAGTGTTAATTAATTTTTTTTAGATATTAGATGCAACTTTCGATGACATGTTACCTTTAGCTAAAAACGTGATGCCTGGTAGTTTAGAATCTATAGTTGGTTTAGCTGTAAGAATGCACTGTAATTTAAACATTGGTGAACAACTGATCAAATACCCGGGACCTGTCCTGCTTATTAGACGCACTGAAGATGAAGTCATTTGTACAAAGTAATGAATTTAATATTCACGTCCAAAAAGTTATGTGTTTGTCATTTTTAGAGAAAACGATCTTGGGTCGAACCGAGGCAACTATTTATTAATTAAGTTATTAAGATATCGCTATCCTCTAATTGTCGGTGAATCGCAAGGACAATTGTTACATTCTTTCCTATCTATAAGCCCGTCAAATCACGGTATGTAATGATAAGCACTTCTTTTACTAATAGGGTTGCCACTTATCCTTCATTTCAAACAATTAAGAGTTCATGTTTCTGTATTAATGTTTTAATTTTAAGAGTCTACGGGGTAACAAAATATTACTTTTACATAAACTTTATAGTTTAGGAGTTATTCCGAGTGAAAGGAAGCAAAGATTAGCAAGAATTCGTTCATTATTTATGTCAGAATCAGTTTTTTTCATATGTGCAACTTCAGGTATCATCATCATAAGGTTCTCAGTCCGAAGACTGGTTGGACGCGTACCTCCATTCTTTTCTATCCTGAGCTAACCTACGCATTTCCCTAAAAGTAGAACATCCTACATCCCTAACTATTTGAGAGCAGTAGTCTAATCTAGGCCTACCCCTACCTCTTTTTATTCCTATCTCTGACTCTAATATGTCACGAACTATTCCTTCGTGTCTTAGAAGGTGTCCTACCATCCTATCTCTCCTACTCTTTATTGTTTTCCATACCTTTCGCTTTTCCCCAACTCTTTCTAATACTTCCCTATTGCTAACCTTATCTATCCACGGTATCTTCATCATGCGTCTGTAGCACCACATTTCAAATGCTTCTACTCTTTTTCTATCCGCTTCTCCTATTGTCCAAGTTTCGCACCCGTATAATGCCGTACTCCATACATACGACGTTAAGAGTCTCTTCCTAGTCTCTATATTAACCGTTCTCGAGCATAACAGTTGTTTCTTTTTGTTAAACGCAACTCGGCCCTGCGCCATTCTTTGTTTTATATCTTTAGTGCTCCTGCCGTCTTGAGTTATTTTACTTCCTAAGTAGCAGAAATCCGCGACCTCCTCTATCTTCTCATTTCCAATTTGTATTTCCATTTTAGTTCTATTTTCACATCCCCTACATACCAAAATTTTAGTTTTCTTTTTATTGATTTTCATGCCGAAGCCCTGTGTCAAAACTGCTTCCATTTCATTCAAAGCCGCTCCTAATTCTTCTTTGCTAGATGCTAACACTGCTATATCATCCGCAAATCTGAGCATGTTAATAGTTTGGCCCTGTACATTGATCCCTGAGGCTGTTCTTTCCTTAACAATATTAATCGCATCTTCGATATATAAGTTGAAAACTAGAGGTGACAATGCACATCCCTGTCTCACTCCCTTCCGGATATCTACTTCCCTTTGTTCCTGCTCACATTCTATAACTGCCTTTTGCTCTTTGTAGAGATTATGTATTATTCTTCTGTCCCTGTATTTCATCCCTACCTTTCTCAGCACTTCGAACATCTTCCCCCATTTTACGTTGTCGAAGGCTTTTTCTAAATCTACAAATCCTATATAGACGCTCTTTCTCTTTTCTATCGTTTTTTCTATAATTACTCGTAAAGCTAGAATGGCCTCGCGCGTTCCTCTATTTCGTCTAAATCCGAACTGATCTTCTCCTAATATTTCTTCCGCCTTTTTCTCCATCCTTCTTTGCACAATTCTTCACTTCAGGTAATATATGATAAAAAATAGCTCCTCCGAAACCTCTTTCAGAATCTACCAAATATGCCCCATTTTCAAAAACCTTTAGTTTGGCTAATGTTAATATCTTCTAATATGTCAGAGAAGTACATATAAGAGATTTTGTCTTACTTCTTGAACAGCTGTTATGTAGATATTTACACTCTAAGTTTCTTTATTCCTAAGTCTTGACCCTCCTCTCCTCTCCCATTGCAACATCAATTGCAGGGAAACCTACGGCTGCGTTGAAATGTTGAATTAATATGTTTACTAAAGGAGCCTCTCCTTTAATTTTGTTTCTAAAAACTGGTAACCCTATTAGCTAACCAAGCATCCACTAATATTTTTCAGACCAAGCGTTGCAAAAATATGGGGTTAATTACGATATGTGCACTTCTTATCTTTTATCGTACGTATCAGAAAATTCCAAGTCTTACCCGATGAAGATTGGAGAAGAAATGAGTTCGCATCTAAAAGATCAAATGACCCTCTTCCTGGTCGGTACCAAATATTTCTATAAATACTTTAATTGAGCTTATAAATTCGTAGGCTAAGAAGTACCTGAAAGATTACAAGTCGACCCATTGCACCCCCTTGCCAACCGAATTTTTCCAGATGCCATGGGATATTAATGTAGAAACCGACTTTGTTTTTACTTAGATACAATATTTATTTATTTTTTTATTCTTAACAGTTTAAAGCTTGGTGTTAATATGAAAATGGGTCATTGTATAGTGGGCCACTGAACATGAATCTATTACGTACATAGGAGGTATATTTTGGTGTAATTTTGAGTAAATAAAGATAAATAAATGTTCTTTAATTTTTTCGTGAAGTGGAAATTATTATATTACAAAATTATCTCTAAATCTGTCTAAATCTTAAAGAAAATTTGTAATTTAGGCAAAAAAAAAGTTTGGAAAATTACCCGTAAATTCTGCCAAAATAACAAAAAAATTGATAGTGAATAATTTCAAAAACCAGCTGAATGAAATAATACACGTGGAAATGAAAACTTTGCAAGAAAGTTAAAGTTCACCAGAATTTAAAAAGGCCATGGCATATTTTGAGACAAAAGCGAAGCAAACTTTAGAAAAGAACGAAGAAAATTATCCTAACAGGTTGCATGTGCATAAATCATTTTAATTTTATTTTGTAAATACTTCTATACATATACATACATACTTTGTAAAAATATATTTAGGGTATTTCGTTCTTAGTTTTAATAAATTTTAAATAGAATATGGCTACAAAAAAATAGAAATGCATCTATAAATAATAATGCCATGTTAATTAAAATATTAAAGATAAAATATTGTTTTCATTTTGGCAACAAAACTGACATTTTTTAAACCAAGAAAAGTATAATTAGGCTCAATTTTCTAAAGCACCGATACTGATGAGAGATGATTTCATCCTCCTAACACAATTCCAATCATTTAATGGGACTCTGTATTGTATAAGGCACTTTTAACTAAAATAACAATTTGTTAATTTTCGTCACGCGTTTTTGGAAAGTACATTTCTGTTTTGAAAATGTTGTCATCATAGCACCTTTCAACTTTATTCGTTTCGGTATTCCGTTTCTGAAAAAAATTGTTGCAAATTTTAAAACGCCCGTTTTTAACATGCTTACCAAAAGCGGTTTCAAAAAACTTTTTAATTTAGACGTATTATTCGTCATACCCACTGCCTCTTCGGCACTTTCTACTTTACTTTCCAAGTAATTAATATTATGTTTAATATGTTCGACCATTTTTTCAAGGGCATCGATTCTTTCGCAGAGGTTTCTTAGCTCGTCAGAATCAGCTAGCACTTCGTTCAAGCTACCCGTTATTCCAATTGCATTGCTGCTTTCTTGTTGAACGAGCATAATCATTGTTTCAAATTCCTCCAGTCTTGCGAGCATTTCATCAATTACATGATTAATTGGGAGCAGCTGAATATAGCAAAACCAATAAAGAAATTTTGAAAGTATAGATTATCACTTTTACCTTCTCTTCGCAATCTACTTTCAGATACTTGCTATATTGCACGGCAGTTTCTTCTAACATTTCTGATTAATTTATTTAGGTACGTTTTCTTTTTACAAAAATATCTTAGGTTAGGAAAACTTTGACATTAGACATCTTTGTTGACATTTAGGCGCAACAAAATAGAGATGGGTGGGTGGGACGTGCCACGTGCAGTAGATTTCGGCTTAAGCTTCGTTTACATATTACATCCCTCAGAACATTGGAGTTTGGAGTTCGCTGATGATCTATTCTATACATTCGCTAGCAAACTCATGTCGGGTACAGAAGACGACGTATTATTATTTGTTGTGCATGCTTCAGCATGAAATTAGGAAGGTAAAAAAACGGGAACGCACGCGTAATATAAGAATGTAACCGCAGCATTACATGTTACGTAGTGGAAGTTCGCGTCAGATTTAGATTTACTTTTCTCGTTTTTACAGTTGACCAAGCAAATATTGCCGATTATCATAAATTGCACATTTTAAAGTTACAAAAGCGACGTTGTTGATAAAATCTGTAATTATGTCACCTTAACTACTTATCAATTAACCTATTATTAATAACCTTAGAAAACTAAGGGTTAAATAAGAATAAACAAGTGACGAGAAAATAAAAGTATGCCTACTCTGCATTTTTGGTAATTTTTATTGAATACCTACTCGATTTGTGAATTGTATTGAAAACGCCGTGCAAAACATTAATTTATTTCAATTCGCCGAGAATGCCATGCCCGACCGCCTCTAGGGTTGCACTACCCCAATCATACACAGAGAGAAGAAACTGGCATAAAGAAAACAATAAGAAAACCAATGCATCAACTTGGACTTCGTTTCAAACGACCTCTGTCAATACCCTGAGGTTGTTATTACACTTAGTCACCTAGGTACGCGGTGAAGAAAATTCAGAATCCAACATATCTAGATATTTTTTATCTTTGCAACATTGTATTCAAAAATTATAAATTTTCATTCATCCTTGTAACAATGTGCATTTCGCTGCAAACGGCGTAGAGCGTAGACCAAAGCTCTCCCAATACTCCAAGAGTGTCACACTCCGAGTCATCTCACAGGTTGAAAATCTTCATTTACCATCGCATCAATGTTGAGTTCCTTTCAAACGAAGTATACTCAGCCCCTTTCAATACTCCGAGAGTATCATACCCCTACTCCCCTCACGGCTTGAGCTACCCCACAAATAAGGAAAAAAAAAATTCAAAATCTTTATTTATGATTGTATCAATGTGGATTTCGCTTTGAACGAAGTATACTAAGCCCCTTTCAATGCCCCGAGAGTATCATAGCCCCAGTCCCCTCACGACTTGAGCTATCCCACAAAAAAGGAAAACCAAAAAAGTTAAAATCTTTATTTATAATTGTATCAATGTGGATTTCGCTTTGAACGAAGTATACTAAGCCCCTTTCCATGCCCCGAGAGTATCATAGCCCCAGTCCCCTCACAGCTTGAGCTATCCCACAAGAAAGGAAAACAAAAAAAAATAAAATCTTTATTTATGATTGTATCAATGTGGATTTCGCTTTGAACGAAGTATACTAAGCCCCTTTCACTGCCCCGAGAGTTTCATAGCCCCAGTCCCCTCGCGACTTGAGCTATCCCACAAATAAGGAAAATAAAAAAATCAAAATCTTTATTTATGATTGTATCAATGTGGATTTCGCTTTGAACGAAGTATACTAAGCCCCTTTCACTGTCCCGAGAGTTTCATAGCCCCAGTCCCCTCACGACTTGAGCTATCACACAAATAAGGAAAATCAAAAAATCAAAATCTTTATTTATGATTGTATCAATGTCGATTTCGCTTTGAACGAAGTATACTAAGCCCCTTTCACTGCCCCGAGAGTTTCATAGCCCCAGTCCCCTCGCGATTTGAGCTATCCCACAAATAAGGAAAATAAAAAAATCAAAATCTTTATTTATGATTGTATCAATGTGGATTTCGCTTTGAACGAAGTATACTAAGCCCCTTTCACTGCCCCGAGAGTTTCATAGCCCCAGTCCCCTCGCGACTTGAGCTATCCCACAAATAAGGAAAATAAAAAAATCAAAATCTTTATTTATGATTGTATCAATGTGGATTTCGCTTTGAACGAAGTATACTAAGCCCCTTCCACTGCCCCGAGAGTTTCATAGCCCCAGTCCCCTCACGACTTGAGCTATCCCACAAATAAGGAAAATAAAAAATTCAAAATCTTTATTTATGATTGTATCAATGGGGATTTCGCTTTGGACGAAGTATACTAAGCTCCTTTCACTGCCCCGAGAGTATCATAGCCACAGTCCCCTCACGACTTGAGCTATACCACAAATAAGGAAAATCAAAAAAATCAAAATCTTTATTTATAATTGTATCAATGTGGATTTCTCATTAAACGAAGTATACTAAGCCCCTGTCAAAGATACTCTCGCGGCATTGAACGGGGCTAAGTATACAACGTTTGAAGCGAAATCCACGTTGATACAATGGTAAATGAAGATTTTGATTTTTTTGATTTTCCTTATTTGTGGTATAGCTCAAGTCGTGAGGGGACTGGGGTCATGATACTCTCTGGTCGTTGAAAGGGGCTTAGTATACTTCGTTTAAAGCGAAATACACATTGATACAATCATAAATAAAGATTTTGAATTTTTTATTTTCCTTATTTGTGGGACAGCTCAAGTCGTGAGGGGACTGGGGCTATGATACTCTCGGGTTGTTGAAAGGGGCTTAGTATACTTTGTGTAAAGCGAAATCCACATTGATACAATCATAAATAGAGATTTTGATTTTTTGATTTTCCTTATTTGTGGGATAGCTCAAGTCGTGAGGGGACTGGGGCTATGATACTCTCGGGGCAGTGAAAGGGGCTTAGTATACTTCGTTCAAAGCGAAATCCACATTGATACAATCATAAATAAAGATTTTGATTTTTTTATTTTCCTTATTTGTGGTATAGCTCAAGTCGTGAGGGGACTGGGGTCATGATACTCTCTGGTCGTTGAAAGGGGCTTAGTATACTTCGTTTAAAGCGAAATACACATTGATACAATCATAAATAAAGATTTTGAATTTTTTATTTTCCTTATTTGTGGGACAGCTCAAGTCGTGAGGGGACTGGGGCTATGATACTCTCGGGTTGTTGAAAGGGGCTTAGTATACTTTGTGTAAAGCGAAATCCACATTGATACAATCATAAATAGAGATTTTGATTTTTTTATTTTCCTTATTTGTGGGATAGCTCAAGTCGTGAGGGGACTGGGGCTATGATACTCTCGGGGCATTGAAAGGGGCTTAGTATACTTCGTTCAAAGCGAAATCCACATTGATTCAATCATAAATAAAGATTTTGATTTTTTGATTTTCCTTATTTGTGGGATAGCTCAAGTCGTGAGGGGACTGGGGCTATGATACTCTCGGGGCATTGAAAGGGGCTTAGTATACTTCGTTCAAAGTGAAATCCACATTGATACAATCATAAATAAAGATTTTAATTTTTTTGGTTTTCCTTTTTTGTGGGATAGCTCAAGTCGTGAGGGGACTGGGGCTATGATACTCTCGGGGCATTGAAAGGGGCTTAGCATACTTCGTTCAAAGCGAAATCCACATTGATACAATCATAAATAAAGATTTAGATTTTTTTGATTTTCCTTTTTTGTGGGATAGCTCAAGTCGTGAGGGGACTGGGGCTATGATACTCTCGGGGCTTTGAAAGAGGCTTAGTATACTTCGTTCAAAGCGAAATCCACATTGATACAATCATAAATAAAGATTTTGATTTTTTTATTTTCCTTATTTGTGGGATAGCTCAAGTCGTAAGGGGACTGGGGCTATGATACTCTCGGGACATTGAAAGGGGCTTAGTATACTTCGTTCAAAGTGAAATCCACATTGATACAGTCATAAATAAAGATTTTAATTTTTTTGGTTTTCCTTTTTTGTGGGATAGCTCAAGTCGTGAGGGGACTGGGGCTATGATACTCTCGGGGCATTGAAAGGGGCTTAGTATACTTCGTTCAAAGCGAAATCCACATTGATACAATCATAAATAAAGATTTTAATTTTTTTGGTTTTCCTTTCTTTGTGGGATAGCTCAAGTCGTGAGGGGACTGGGGCTATGATACTCACGGGGCATTGAAAGGGGCTTAGTATACTTCGTTTAAAGTGAAATCCACATTGATACAATCATAAATAAAGATTTTGAATATTTTATTTTCCTTATTTGTGGGGTAGCTCAAGCCGTGAGGAGAGTGGGCGTATGATACTCTCGGAGTATTTAAAGGGGCTGATTATACTTCGTTTGAACGGAACTCAACATTGATGCGATGGTAAATGAAGATTTTCAACCCGTGAGATGACTCGGAGTGGGACACTCTTGGAGTATTGGGAGAGCTTTGGTCTACGCTCTACGTCGTTTGCAGCGAAATGCACATTGTTACAAGGATGAATGAAAATTTATAATTTTTGAATACAATGTTGCAAAGATAAAAATATCTAGATATGTTGGATTCTGAATTTTCTTCACTTGGAGGGTAGTTCCACCGCGTACCTAGGTGACTAAGTGTAATAACAACCTCAGGGTATTGACAGAGGTTGATTCTACGTCGTTTGAAACGAAGTCCAAGTTGATGCATTGATTTTCTTATTGTTTTCTTTATGCCAGTTTCTTCTCTCTGTGTATGATTGGGGTAGTGCAACCCTAGAGGCGGTCGGGCATGGCATTCTCGGCGAATTGAAATAAATTAATGTTTTGCACGGCGTTTTCAATACAATTCACAAATCGAGTAGGTATTCAATAAAAATTACCAAAAATGCAGAGTAGGCATACTTTTATTTTCTCGTCACTTGTTTATTCTTATTTAACCCTTAGTTTTCTAAGGTTATTAATAATATGTTAATTGATAAGTAGTTAAGGTGACATAATTACAGATTTTATCAACAACGTCGCTTTTGTAACTTAAAAATGTGCAATTTATGATAATCGGCAATATTTGCTTGGTCAACTGTAAAAACGAGAAAGTACTTAAATCTAAATCTGACGCTAACTTCCACTACGTTTACATGTTGTGGGTGAGATCATGATCATGGGATGTTGGAATGAGCTGCGGCTGAATAACTGCTCATTTGACAGGTGGATTGGTGGAAATGGAAATTTGAACCCAATGTACATTTTTAAATTCAACACACTTATTTTTTCAAACTTATAGCAGGTGAGATACACTTTAAATTTACCATTTATCTTAGATTTGTCACTTGTTTTTCCATCCACACGATTATGAACTAGGAAAACCTGGAATTCAAAAATTATCTTTAAAGGCTAAAATTAATTAAAGATTATATACATGTTACCTATACCTACGATTTTTATTTGATTTTTCGCCAATCTTAATCTTTTTATCTTTGCAGTATGAACTTCGACACTCCACATTTTTAATTTGTTGATAAAATCTGAACTATCAAGATATACTTATTTTGACTAGTATAGGTACTGGAATAATAATTCTTATTCGCATTAAGGTAAGCACTTTGTTACCTGTTTGACTAATATTTGTCTAAAAGTGTATGATTACAGTATTTATGACTTTCTTGTGAATACTTACGTATTGTTATTTATAAGAATAAATCTTAAGGGTGAGGTGTATGACTGTTTAAGGTCACAGTTGAGTTGCTACATTCGGGGCTACCAGATAACCCGGATAATGCAGATTATATAGTATTCAAACAGAGTTCTTCATAAGTACAACCCTAGTTGCTTTAGTACACTGTTTAAAAACTTCTTTGATTTGCTTAATTGTGCTCCTTACATATAGGAAAAATGCTAGTTTTATTTTTATTAATTTTCATGCCATAGCCCCTGCTATCTACAAATCTGATTATATCAACCATTTGACCCTGTATATAATTTTTGTGGACTTTCCTATCTTCTATAATATTAGTTCCCCCTTTAATATACTGGGTGTATAGCTTTTCTGTTGCCCATTATTTTTAATTTTATTTAAAAAACCTTGAACTCAATTTTAAAAAGTAAATTTTAGGCATTTACTTGACTCATTCACAAGCCAACTAAAGCACCGACCACTGATGGCACTTTGGACTCAAACCTGATTTCCTTATCAACCCCCTCCCCTCCTAGTCTGTCTCTGAACTATAGTTTAAATGATTAATTTAAATGGGGAACACCAGTAGATTAATTGAAAATATAACTTTTAAAGTAAAGTAAAGTATATTGCCTCAAAAAAAAGATACAGGCACCATCATAATATAACATAAATGAACACACGCAAACAATTCAAAACTCTTGACATAGTGCCATATGCTACTTGAAATTAATCCAAGGAGTAGAAAGTAGTGCGGACAAAAACCGAAGAAAAGAGAAATCGGTTTCTTTAATACCCGGTTTCAGATAAAACCGGGTATACATGTAATCGCCAAAACCGATTATTCGGATGTCCGGAAAACCGATTATTCATATATCCAGAAAATATACTATTTGGATATCCAGAAAACCAGGTATTCAAGTAATTGTCAAAATTGATTATTCGAATACTAGGAAACCGACTATTTGGTTATCCGAGAAACCGAAAAGGATTATGTTTTTGAATAGAAGACACACTTTGTCGTACAACGAATAATTTCAAGAATAATTTTCTGTCGGGATTTTTCTCGGTGAAAACCTCCAACCAGTCATTGTCTGAAATTTGATCTACAGTCTCAGATCGAAAAAAGAAAGTTGCAGAATTTATTTTGAATGGTAAACTATTGATTAACACAATTTTTAATAGTTGCGGTTTTTTCCCAGTCAGAGTAACCTTGTAATATACAATCTCCCCATGTTTGTCCATTTGCCGTTAACTAGCCCCAATAATATAATTTTATACATTTCAGACAGAAATAAGCATCCATTAAAACATGGCGAATGGCACATCTGATTTTCTAGTATTTCTTGAGGATGGTGTGAGGACCATTAAATTCAATCGACCAAAAAGAAGAAATGCAGTATCATTTGAAGTTTACCAAGGCATAACGAGAGTTTTAAATTCAGATGCAACAGATGATAATGTCATTGTAACAATTCTCACCGGCGTCGGAGAATATTTTACCAGTGGCAATGATATATCGGCAGCACTGCAAGCTGGAACATCACTTGGTTATGTGGTTGATTTCATTAAAGCTTTCATTGAGTATCCCAAACTTTTAATAGCAATTGTGAATGGACCAGCTATTGGAATAGGAGTTACTATTTTGCCATTGTGTGACGTAGTGTATGCATCAAGTAAAGCAACTTTTCGAACGCCTTTCATAGAACTCGGTTTATGCCCCGAGGCTGCTTCATCATATACACTTAATGCTATATTGGGAAGAAGCAAAGCTAGTGAAATGTTATTTTTAAATCATGTGTTAACCGCAAAAGAAGCTTACAGTTTTGGTTTAGTAGCCGAGATCATTGAACATGACAAACTGGAAGAATTCTATAATAGTTTGAAGAAGTATGGAAAACTCTCTGTAAATTCCGTCAAAATAACAAAAAAATTGATAGTGGATAATTTCAAAAGCGAATTGATTAAAGTAGCACAGGAAGAAATGAAAACTTTGCTGGGTTGTTTAGATTCTGAAGAATTTGGAAACGCTGTTGCAGCTTTTATGAGCCGAAAGAAGAGTAAGCTTTAATAGGCTAGAATCTGTTATACGGAACGTAATGTAGAAAATACTACTATTTTTATTGATGTTACATTTTTGAACTTTATACTAAAGGTGAATCTAGATGCTCAGATTATTTGTGCAAATCAGCTTGTGCAAGTCATGTTATTTTGAAAATAAATACATAATTCTTATGATAAAATTCAATATGTTCCCTCGGGATCAGATACTACCTGAGCCTCGTCATATGATTTAACTCTTTCGGGATACTGGATCTTCCGTCACAGCACTCCAGTGCAACCATTCGGTGTTCAAGTCTGGAATATACGTTGGAGCACCTAGGGTGCAATCCCGTGTAGTGCAGGTTTATTAACCAGTATCCACACAGCTGTTTAAGTAATGGATCTACCGCAGAACATATACCCTCCACTGCAATTGGTACCTTCCTAGCTGTTTGGCATTTACCCAATCCATTGCAAATATGCAAATTATATACTTGAAGTTTCTGTCCTGGCTTTCTTCCGTGTTGGCTTTTTATCAACTCTCTTCTGCAGTTTCGGCTTTCTGTGGTCGGGCTCGTACTCCCTACCATCGGACTGATCGACGCGAGTGGCATGGTTCCTTCTCCACTCATCACTTGTTTATTTAAGTTTGTGACATCACTCCCTACTTTTCTCTCTTCATATGGATGGGCCACAGCTGTCTCTTAATTAAATTGTATTAAATTTGTATCGGAATAAGATTCTCTTCTCAATAACAAATCTTAGACGATTTTATTGTTTTTCCTTTCAATTTCTTATTTTCTACCATAATATATTTTGCAGCAGCTGACAATAATGAGAATTCATCATCTATCCATTTTTAAATAAATAAAATATCAGAAATATCGATGCATTTCATGAAACACGATAGAGTATAAGCCGGTGGGGAGTTATCTTTAAGTACTTTAGAACCAGAGGTACCTTAAAACAGAATAAAAAACAAGCAGCCAGTTTTATTTATTTATAAATCGAGGAAATATACTGTGTGCGATAAAGTTTGCAACATACATGGGAAAATTTTCATTATTAAGATGAAAAGTAGGCCTGTGAGATTATTACATTTCATAATCAATTATCGATTGTTGTTAAGTAATCGATAAATTTGATTAATCGATTACTTTATTATCCGATTGATCGATTTATCGATTACTTGATTGATCGATTATTTGATTAATCAGTTAGTCGATTGTTAATTAATCGATTGTTTGATCTATCGGCTTATTGATTGTTTACATTAATCGATTCAGTGTTTGATTAATCGACTTAAGTGATTATTCGGTTAATCGATTAATCAAATACCTAGTCGGTTGGACATATTGAGTTTTCATAATTACTATAGTTTCTACTAATTATAATACAAAATATAAAGTCTGTCTTTAAGTCATTAAAGACAGAGACTTTATGTTGTGCATTATAATATGCGAAATATCAGTAATAAAAATAATAACTCTAGAATAGCTTACCATAAAAAAGTACTCATTTAATTAATCAATGAAACAAAATATTCAATTAATTGCTTAATTAAATATGTAATAGATTAATCAAGTGAACAATTGATCAAATAAACGATTAATCAAAGAATCGATTAATCAAATAATCGACTAATCAAATAATCAATCGATTAATCAATAATTTGATTTATTGATTATTCGATTAATCGGCTTTTTGAGTAATCGATTATTTGATTAATCAATTATTGTAAAATCCATAATCAAATAATCAATTATTTTGCACAGCCCTGCTGAAAAGAGCTGTTTTGGAAATCATTCAGGCATATCCAAAAACCTAGAAAAGAGTTTCATTATATGCAGTGTTGTGCATTATCTAGATAATATTATCTAGATAAATCATCTAGATAAAATTTTGTTATCTATCATCTTATCTAAGATGACACTGTAATCATTTATCTATCATCTCATCTTAGATGAAAAAACAGGTTATCTGGAGGTATTAGATAACAGATAATATTTCGAATAGATCAAGAATAGATTTTCAAACGAAAAAATTCGTAGCTTCATAAAACGCGCAAAATCCCTAGTTTTCAGTAAATTTGTTTTATTTAGGTCGGCATCTTTGTAAGCTATATTAAGGTTATTATTATGCCTAATAATTTACAATTACAATATCACAATATGAGATATACATGGTGATTCTTTTAAAGCGCAAGTTATATAATCGAACCCTGTACATTTAAATGCATAATTAATCTTTATATTATATAAGCTTCATGGTATTTTAACCGCACCGTAATATATCTTTGTTTATTTCCTAGACTTAAGACACTTAGTTGCTGAGTCTGTAAATTCATATCCAACTCTGTATATTTTCCAATTGTATTTTCCAGTATAGTTCTACACCTCGAGCTTGCTCACACGTTTACTCAAACTTGTAAACTTTTGTTATTTTAAGTAAATTGTCTTAAAATAATTCGTGTATTTTTTAAAAATACATATTTCCACCCTGGAAATATAAGTGGCGCAGTCGCAACGGATGATCAAAAGTTCACCCTAAAACTAAAAATAGTTTTCGGTCGTGTTCGTGTGTTTCAACACTTAATTTGGTCAAGAACATCAAAAATCACCAGGGAAGATCCAACTTCGATCCACCCTCAACTGCTAGTCAACAGGAGGCATCTCAAATCGATCCAACTGTAAAGAAGCTGCATCGTGCCAGCAACAAATGAAGTTAATCCTAGTTCTGTAAGTCCTTTGCTTTTTCCTTTTTTTTATGAATGACATTGTAGATGAAATAATTGATAAAGTAAATAAGTTGACCATAAGTCAAGATAACATTGAAAGTAAAAATAAAATAAGTAATTCCTTCAACAAGTCAGTCATGGCAAATCCCGTGGCAAATGCTTTAAATATAAACAAAATTTACGTAGACGCCATACCCAATTTTAATGGTGATCAAGCCACATTGGGCATCTTTATTTCAGCTTGCGAAAGATTTTTACAAACATTTGTTAATGTTCAGCAACCAGAAAATAATGAATGGTTATTGAGAATTTTGATCAATAAGTTAGAGGGTCGTGCCTTAAGTTTAATAGGTAGTCGCGAAGAAGCTACTACGTGGCTTTCAATAAAAAATCTTTTGATTTCCTACTTTGGAGATCAAAGGAACATTAAATGCTTAGTTAGAGATTTAATGAACATTAGATTAGAAAGAAACGAAACACCTTATACGTTAGGTATGAGAATACAAGATATTCGCAGTTTGATTTTAACGAAGCTTAAATTAGAGGAACCAGTAGCGGAAGTGAGAATGATGAAACAAACTATGTATGACGAATTATCGTTAGACGCTTATTTAAATGCTTTACCTGAAAAATTGTCAGATAAAATTAGAATTAAGGGTCCTTTAGACTTAGAGTGTGCAATGAATTTTGTGGTAGAGGAAGAAAATGTAAATTATTATAGAGATAGATCAATGCATTCTGGATTAGGTAGCAATCGAAATTTCAAACCTACACAAAAATTTCAAGCGAGTAGACCAGCTGCTCATGCGCAAAATTTTGCTCCACAGTTTCCAACTGTTAGGCAAATATTCAATCCGTCAAATCAATTTTGGCAGAGACCAATAAATACAAATCAGGGACCATTCGCAATTAACCAATTTCAACAAAGACCATTTTTTAACAATCAAAATCAATGGCAACCAAGACAAA
Source organism: Xestobium rufovillosum (assembly GCA_963966045.1). Lineage (NCBI taxonomy): Eukaryota > Metazoa > Arthropoda > Insecta > Coleoptera > Ptinidae > Xestobium > Xestobium rufovillosum. The sequence continues at coordinate 38,782,577 of OZ014493.1, forward strand.
ACAATTTCGGTTTTCAAAATCAGAATCAGTTTGTGCAACGAAATTTCAACAATCAACGAGCGCAAATACCATCTATCAGACAGAGACCGTATGTACCAGAACCAATGGACACAAGTTCAGGAAATACAAGAAGAATCCCAAATCAACTACCATTGCAAAGCAGACCTCAACCAAAATTACAACCCAGTACTCAGGTAAGACCACAACCACAGTTCCAGTCGCAACAGCAACCACGAAGAACTTTCGTATCCGAAGAACTATTCCACCACGAAACGGAGGAAGAGGAACCAATTTATTCCCGAGAAAATTACGAAGAACAATATTACCAAGAAACTGAACAACAACCCTACTATCAAGATGACGTAGTTGAAGATCAAAATCAGGATTTTCACAACACTCCAGACTTCGAGAACCTAATAGATAATAGATTTAAATAATGTAAATATAAATGTATTACCTTATATAATAATTCCCAAATTAAATTTAAAATTCTTAATCGACACAGGATCGTCCAGAACCTTAATAAATCCTGAAACAGCAAAAGAATTTTATACAAATTATGTAATTGAAGAACCTTTCCAAATTAGAACAACACATAGAACCACTTTACATAAATATATCGCAGAAATACCCTTACCAAAAATTTTCAACACAAAAATGTATCATAAATTTTGTATCTTTGATTTTAACAATAAATATAATGGCCTTATAGGTATAGATTTATTAAAACGTTTAGAAGCTACCATAGATATCAAAAATAATTTGTTAAAAACAAAATTTAGTGAAATACCAATTTATTTTGAAAAAACAAATAATTCCTGTTATCATATAAATATTGACGCAAGAACAAATCAAATAATTAAAGTTCCAGTAAATTCAACTAAAACACAAGGTATTATAGAATACACAGAGTTAAAACCAGGAGTCGAAATTCCTTCATCTTTGGTTAACATAAAAAATAAATATGAAAAATTTAAGATTAGATCATATGAACTATGAAGAAAAAAGTGCAATTAGGAAACTTTGTTTCGAATTTAGAGATATTTTCCATCATGAAGAATTACCATTATCATTTACCAATGAAATTAAACATCGTATTCAAACCACAGACGAAATTCCAATATTTAGGAAACCATATCGTTTACCGTATGAAAATCAGAAAGAAGCCGAACGTCAAGTAGAAAAAATGTTAGAACAAGACATTATCAGACCGTCAAACAGCCCTTGGAGTAGCCCAGTAATTATAGTACCGAAAAAAGAAGACGCATCAGGAAAGAGAAAGTATAGAATGGTAATTGATTATCGAAAATTGAATGAGAAGAGCATAGATGACAAGTATCCACTCCCAAACATCGCAGATATTTTGGACAAATTAGGCAGGTGTCATTATTTCAGTACATTAGATCTAGCATCAGGATTTTACCAAATAGAAATGGATGAAAGAGATATCAGTAAAACAGCTTTCAGTACACCACGAGGACATTACGAATATAAAAGAATGCCCTTCGGTTTGAAAAACTCACCGAGTACGTTTCAGTGAGTAATGGACAACATATTGCGAGGAATATAAAATGAAAAATGCATCGTATACATGGATGACATCATAGTATACTCAGTATCACTGCAAGAACATCTAGAAAAGTTAAGAAGTGTTTTCGAAAGACTAAGAAAAGCCAACTTTAAAATACAAATGGACAAAAGCGAATTTTTGAGACAAGAAGTTAAATTTCTAGGACATGTAGTAACACCAAAAGGAGTTTTACCCAACCCGGACAAAATTTCAGCAGTAGTAAATTACCCGATTCCAAAAACAAGAAAAGAGATTAAGAGCTTTTTAGGACTCGTCGGATATTATCGCAAATTTATTAAAGATATGGCCCATATTACGAAACCTCTTACGAAATGCTTAAAAAAAGGTGCGAAGATAGAACAAAATTCTGAATTTATTAAATCATTTGAAACTTGTAAAAAATTGTTAGTGAACCACCCAATTTTACAATACCCAGATTTTTCAAAAAAGTTCATTCTAACAACAAATGTATCTAATGTTGCATTAGGAGCAGTTCTGTCACAAGGAGAAATTGGCAACGATAAACCTATTTGCTATGCGTCAAGGACACTTAGCGACTCAGAAACAAAGTACAGTACGATAGAAAAAGAACTCTTAGCTATCGTATGGGCAGTGAAATATTTCCGTCCATATCTTTATGGCAACAAATTTATTGTATACACAGACCATCGACCACTTGCATGGCTATTTAAACTAAAAGATCCGAACACAAAATTACAACGCTGGAAAATTCGATTAGAAGAATATGACTACGAGATAGAGTACAAGAAAGGAAAGTATAATACGAACGCAGACGCTTTGTCAAGAATTCAGTTAAATGCTATAGAAAATGAATCAATCGCAGTACAAGCAGATCAGACAGATTTAGATGATAACCTAAGAGAGATAGATGACATCGTAGAAGAAGCATTAAGAAGACTAAACCCAGAAGATGTACAAGAATTATTAGAAGACGATGAAAATTTGGAAACAGTACATTCAGCAATAAATCAAGAACCAATAGGAACAATTAGAATTTTAGAAGAACCAATTAACAGTAAACCTATTCAAATTTTTATTTCACAAGTTTTTGCATCTCCAAAAGAAGTTAAAGTAATCAAAGAAAATGGTCACATAAAAATTTATGCACAGTTTACAAAATATGACAATGAACAACAAATTATCAACTTCATGAAACAATTTACCGCTGAGAAGAAGAAATATTATTTATACATTGAAAATGAAAGCTTATTCATAACTTTAAGTCGCATATACACACAACTATTTGATAACAAAGGCCCTGAATTAATTAAATGCATAATGAATCAAAGAAATTACAGATAAAGACGAGATATGTAACTTAATCAGAAACCACCATGAATCAAAAACAAATCACAGAGGTATCAATGAAACCTTTAAACGAATACAAAAGAAGTACTATTTTATAAACATGGCGAAAGAAATAAGTTCCTATATCAACAAATGCGAAATTTGCAAAAAAGCAAAATATGATAGACATCCACCTGTAACCCCAATTATGATTACAGAAACCCCAAAAAGACCTTTTCAAAAAATCCACATGGACACATTTACAATCGAAAGAAATATTTATTTAACTTTAGTTGACGCTTTTTCAAAATTTGGACAAACTATACCGTTACAATCAAAAAGTAGTTTTGATATAACAGACGGACTAATTCAAATCTTTACATTTTATGGTTTACCAGAACAGATAACAACAGACAACGGAACCGAGTTTAATACTCAAGTTTTACAAGATCTTTTAGAATTGCATAAAATTAAAATTCATTTTACCACCGAAAATCACCCAGCCTCAAACGGTTTAATCGAAAGATTACACTCCACAATTCTAGAACACATTAGAATCATGAAAATAGAACATAAAGACCCTATAACTACTTTAGTAAAATATGCCCTTTTAGCATATAATAACACAATAAATTCAAGTACAAATTTTACACCCATGGAAATAATTTTCGGACACTTTAATGATAAAAACCCTTATGACATTGATTACGAAAAACAAGTATTTCAAAATTATATTAAAGAACATAGAGATAAGTTAGAATTAACATACAGGAAGGTTAAAGAAAAGATGGACGTAGAAAAGGTAAGAGTAGCAGAAAAACGAAATGAAAAGTCAAACATAGAACAATTTAAGGTAGGAACAAAGGTTTATGAGAAAAATTACCGAGCAAAAAGAGCAAAAACCGCAGCAAGAAACTTAGGACCATATACAATCACGAAAATTAGTAAAAATAATATAGCTATCATAGAAGATGATAAAACCAAAAAATATGTGCATCTCAAAAATTTACGACATGCTATCATTACAGATGGACCATCAACCTCATCAGCGAATTTACCAGAGGACAACCAAAATCTATAGACATCATGAAGATAACGAACAACCCTGGTATATTACCAATAAAGTTAGGAAAAACACAAAATGCAAAAGATCACTGGTCATTAATTCAAACAATAAATTTAGACATAATAATACAAAAATTTGAAGTTTTACAAAGAAATTACCATGCTTTAAATAATTCCTTACATCACGAAGAAGTATTCGTAAACGAAATGTATAACTACCGATATATCACAGAACACATTATAGCTCTAATTATCAAGCAATTTAAACAAATAATACCCCAAAAACAAAATAGATTTAAGAGAGGTTTAATCAATGGCTTAGGTGAAATTATAAATGCAATCACAGGAAATTTGGATCAAAAAGACGCACAAAAGTATGATGACGCGATTAATCAATTAAGCGGAAATCAAGAACAAATAAAAAAGTTATTAGGCCAACAGATTTCATTAACTACCCAAACTATTGAAAAATTTAATATAACCATAAGTAAATTATCTCACAATCAGTTAGTAATGGAAAGCAGGCTAAAACAATTAGATGCTGCAATAAAGAAGAACGAATTAGAAGTTTACACCCTAATTTTGTTTAATACTGTTTTTTCACAATTGAATATGGCACTACAAGTAATCAGTAAAATTTTAAGTACTTTAGAAAACGCAATAACCTTTGCTAAGTTAAACACTTTACATGCTTCAATTATTGAACCAGAAGACTTGCTGAACGAACTACAAAATATTAATGCTTTAATCACAAAAGGAAAATTACCTTTCGATTTAAGTTTAGAAAATGTTCTTTTATATGAAAAAATAATCAAAATCAAGAGTTACGTTAAAACAAAAGAATTAGTTTTGATTTTAGAAATCCCAATAGTGGAAAATTTACATTACAATTATTATCATCTGTTTTCTTTACCCATGGCCCATGATTCCCATTATCAGACAATAATCCCAAAATCCAAATATCTTATCCTAAATAAAGAGAAGTATGGAATGTTCAACGATGGATGCCAAGAAATTATACCAAACGAATACATCTGCGAAGCAAGAAACACAAAAACATTGACAGAAAATAGCCCATGTGCACCACAGCTATTAATTGGCATTTACACAAAATTATAAAAATTGCAACAAAATGTTGATAAACCTAAAAGAAAATAAAATTCAAAAAGTTGCAGAAAATCAATGGATAGTAACAACGAATTTGACAACAATACACACAAATTGCGAAGAAAACGAAGATAATTCAGCTTTAAAGGGAAGTTATCTAATTACAGTACCAGAAAGTTGTAGTATCCAAATCAATGGAGAAACACTCCGGTCCTACCGAAATTCAAACAAAAGACAAAGAATGGTTGACGTTCCGGACATCGAACTTACGAAATTAAAAGAAAAATCAAGAGAGCCGGAAGAAAGAACAATTCACCTTGAAGACGTCGAATTAGATGGTCTCAACCCAATAATCCAACAGCTACAACACAACAAGAAAGAAGTGGAATCCATCCAAACAAAAATCGTGCACCATGATAACGTGAGTGTGTGGACAATCCTACTGTATGTGTTTGTGTTCAGTGTAGCATGTTTTGTAATTTGCAAAATAATTGTGCGAAGAAGGAAAGCGTTGTTATCGCGAGAAACTAATGTGACAATTCCATTAGACTCTATTGGACTTAAAAAATAAGGGATTCACCCTTATGTTTTTTTCTTATGGGGGGAAGAGTTATATAATCGAACCCTGTACATTTAAATGCATAATTAATCTTTATATTATATAAGCTTCATGGTATTTTAACCGCACCGTAATATATCTTTGTTTATTTCCTAGACTTAAGACACTTAGTTGCTGAGTCTGTAAATTCATATCCAACGCTGTATATTTTCCAATTGTATTTTCCAGTATAGTTCTACACCTCGAGCTTGCTCACACGTTTACTCAAACTTGTAAACTTTTGTTATTTTAAGTAAATTGTCTTAAAATAATTCGTGTATTTTTTAAAAATACATATTTCCACCCCGGAAATATAAGTCGCACATTAGAAAATTTTCGACTTCTACTTGGAACTTGGAACCTAGCCATAATCGACGATTCCGAGACGAAATTAAATATTTACAGGATGACGTCACTCTTAAAAATGGCGGAAGTAGACGCCATATTTGTTTTTTTAAATGACAATCGGCCATTTTGATTTCATATTTGAATTCCGCATTTAATTCCGAGTACAACTAACCAAATTGTCACTACTCATCTGTCATACTTTTTGACATATGCCACATTTTCTCTTCAAATTTTCAGATGCAAGGGTTCATTAAAAAGCTGATATCTCTTGAACCGCTGAAGATAAGTCGATGATTTTTTTTACTTCGATTCTCTAAGCTCCAAGGAATGTTTTGATTGATTACCGAAGTTACAACGAGTTTGCCAGCGGTTGCTACCATTTTTTGAATACGGGCATCGCAAAACGTCAAAAACTCAATTTTTTCAAATGGCACGTGTCAAATTTTATGTCACCGTTATTGATTAGGTAATAAATTGCCACCCATGCGGATCCCGGTTGCATACAATACGCATGCGGCTTGACCATTACACTTTATCAGTCAACGATCTCGGTGGCTGTTCGGGTATCGTACAAAACTGTCGTGTTGTTCTCCTACGGCTAGACGAGTTCTGATCCCGTAGGGGTTTTATATATTTTGTTTGTTTTTACATCATCTTTTTTCCAAAAAATGGGTGTGTCTGGTGTGAAAGGGCAAGTAAATGGTCTGTTTCAAAAATGCTTTCTCTCAGCTTTAGTTTTTTACACTTCCAAAATGCGTGCATGCGATCCGCATGGGTGGCGATTTATCTCTTCCTCACCGTTGGATGTAAAATATAATTCTAATGAGAGTTATGTAAGCATGTGCTATATTTAACTCCAATCGTTTTGGAGCTATTTGCAGTTTTTGAGTAAATTGGTGTCAAAAAGTATGACAGATAAGTAGTGACAATTTGGTTAGTTGTACTCGGAATTAAATGCCGAATTCAAATATGAAATCAAAATGGCCGATTGTCATTTAAAAAACAAAGATGGCGTCTACTTCCGCAATTTTTAAGACTGACGTCATCCATTAAATATTTAATTTCGTCTCGGAATCGTCGATTATGGCTAGGTTCCAAGTTTCATAGCTCTAGCATAAGTAGACGTGCGCTTTAAAGAAATCACCCTGTATATTCTGGAACCCGAAATCCAATACTTATGTACCTAAACTAGTTTAAATTTATAAATAAAAATACCTGTCCTGAATTTTTCTACGATTATCTATAGAATTATCTAGATAATTATACTTCATCTATTATCTTTATCTAGATTATCATTTGCTAAATCATCTTTTATCTGAATCTAGATAATATTTTTCGTAATTATCTGTTATCTTATCTACATAAAAAAACGGTTTTCTGTGCACAACACTGATTATATGTCACATGTGATCACTGGTTAGGCGAGAAAATTGAAATCAAGTCGTGAAAAATGGACTTAATTGATAATGCATTGAAAAAAGTGTTTAGAATTTAATTCAGTGCCACATAACAAAATTTGGAAAATTGAAAACGGCAATCTTCATCAAAAAATAAAATTGTACCTATACATATTAATATTTCATTTTTTCTCTGTAAATTGTCTCACTAAAGTAAAGCTCACAAAAGAGATGGCAGCACAACCTACTATACTTGGGCCGCCCAACAGACGGAGTGATCACCCTGCAATCATGAGCTCTAGGCAGGACCACTATCAATTTAGGACGACCGAACCGCAGTGATGAGTTTTCTTTAGACCCAACGAAGTCGCATCACTCCAATTCGGTCGTCATAAATTAATATGGGCCCCGCTAGAGCACGTTCTTGCAGGGTGATCACTCCGTCTGTTCGGCGGCCCAAGTATAGGCATCATCTCACATCATTTCAATTATTTGGCTTTCTTTGTTTCCGTGTTAATTAAAGTACATTTTCTCTTATCCTCATCGGGTTTTTTTCCTCAATTTTTCCCCAAATTAGTCCAAAAGTGCATCCGAAATGATGCAAAAATGCTCAACATTTCCTATTTTACTATGAGTAAAATAACGGTTGATATTTACAATAAGATTGCTTTATATCTAGATTTCTGAGTGGTACTATAATTTTGAATGGTAGTGTATATTATAATCAGAGTTTCGGCTTCCTTATTAAACCAGTGTCTCATACAGTAATAGGTAAAGTCATTCCGTCTTAATAATCTCTTCGGTAATCTTAACTGGATTCAAAACTAAAGATCGAATTAATTTTTTAAATTTTATTGTTTTACACTTTTTGTAAGGTTTGTGAATTAACGGCATATTGTAAAATATTAATAATAATAGTAATAAGGTTAGCAATAGGGAAGTATTAGAAAGAGTTGGGGAAAAGCGAAAGGTATGGAAAGTAATAAAGAGTAGGAGAGATAGGATGGTAGGACACCTTCTAAGACACGAAGGAATAGTTCGTGACATAGTAGAGTCAGAGATAGGAATAAAAAGAGGTAGGGGTAGGCCTAGATTAGACTACTGCTCTCAAATAGTTAGGGATGTAGGATGTTCTACTTTTAGGGAAATGCGTAGGTTAGCTCAGGATAGAAAAGAATGGAGGTACGCGTCCAACCAGTCTTCGGACTGAGAACCTTATGATGATGTAAAATATTTAAGAAGACATTTTTACTCTGTTGTTTTAAGTAAAAACACAATTTAATATGACAGTAAAATTATGATACAAAAAATGTAAACATCCCTGCATTAAACGATTTAACATTTTTTAAACAAAAATTGTTTAAGTTGAATTAGCATACTTTTTGATTTAACTGCAAAATTTTCGTTAGTGTTCGATTGCCCATTATACGGAAACGCTCTGGTATCAGGTATTATTTATTTTCATTTTCTGTTATAACGAATTTTTTTCCATTATAACAGATCTCTTTTTCCATTATAACGGATCACTTTTCCGTTATATCGGATCTCTTATTTCCGATATTAACGGATATTTTTTCTGTTATAACGGATCTCTTTTTCCGATATATCATTTTTAGTTCAGTTAGTGTACCTTTAGAAGGAAGGTGCGACCTTTCGTAAGTTTGTGGTATAACTAAATCAGCTATTAAACCAGGTAGGTTACATAATATTAATAACCACGTACGTATTAGAAATTCTTATCTTTACATCTTTGTATGTTCTATAGGTACTTATAACGAGAGCACTGCCTAAGAACATACAACAGAAAAAGATCCGTTATATCGTAAATAAGAGATTCGTTATAACAGAAAAAGAGATTCGTTATAACGAGAAAAGGTATCCGTTATAACGGAAAAAGAGATCCGTTACAACGGAAAAAGAGATCCGTTATAATGGAAAAAGATATCCGTTATAACTAAAAAAATCCGTTATAACGCCAAATGAAAACAAATAATATGTGACTCCAGAAAGCTTCCGTACCATTATGACAAAATTTTACAAATATTTTTTGTGAATCCGAGAATGTATTGCAAGAGTCAGCAAGTGAACAGACTGCATTTTTCAAATTTGGTTCTCCCATTTTGGCTACAGGTGAAGATGGTACAAAAAATGCAGTTTTTCATATGTTATATTTCTTTAGATTTTAGGAGACTACGAGAATAAGGTTTCTCAAAATCTTAATAATAAAAATTTTCACTTGATTCCATGTTCTAAATATATTGGCAATGGCAGAACAGTATTTCATGGAGTGATTTCCCATTAAGTACTTATTTCCTCTTCAAAATTCAATTAACGAATTAACTATCTTCTTAATGCAGCAACGCCATTCAAAAACACTTCTAATTTTGTAACAAATAGTGTATTCTTAAACAAGCAACAATACAAAAAGTAGATATAAATATTCATAAAAATAAGATACTATTTAAAATATCACATTTGCGATGGCATTTTTTAATTATTCATTCGCGAAGTATTATTGGAATCTTTTTGTAAGCAACAATTTATCTAGCAGAAGGCCAATAACATGGTTTTGTGAACGAGCCAGCTCCAAAAATGGACATTATTGCACTGTAAGTTGAAACGCTCCCACCGACCAATCCAATGAAGATCAGTTCCCACATATAAACTTTGTGGTGCAAGGGAATATGTCTGCAATATAATTATATGGAGATACATGTTATTTTTATAAGCAATATGAATATTTCTTACATCTGTGTGTATGTAGAACTTTTTCGACTGCACAATTTCATATAAAAATATTGAGGAAACACAAAAGTCAGCAACGTTATTGTAGAACCTCCAACTAATGAAAGTATTTTGCCAAATCTTGGTATTGTTTCTCCTATGAATACCATTAATAATACCATTAAAGTTCTCAACAAACACCTCTTCCAATGGTATGCTAAAAATTAAATTCAAAATGAATACAGCAAATGGGTAAATTGAATAAACGTACTATGGGGTACATCGAATATTTCTTCCAATTCCTGAGAAACTGGATTAATAACGATTAAAAATGCAAATATCAAATGAAGCCCCATTAAAATATCTGCAGCTGTAACCAAACTAGTTTTTGTCACAGATGAAGCAACATTTGATGCCACACTTTCCCCGTATACCACATATCCTCCAATTGTCACCGGTAAATACAATGCCATTATAACTACAAAGTAAAGCATTAATCAAACGTCTAATTTAATTTTCACCGTAAACCAACTGAAAAACGCAATGCCAACACTGGTTGAAAATTTGTGTTTCTTCTCCATGTCATTTTGAATGGTAGGAAACGTCGAAGCACCGCCAAAGGCAAATAGAAGTGTCCCAAATGATAAAAAGAAATCTTGAAAGTCGTGAACTTTATGTTCTACTGGCTGAGTATTTGTTTGACCGTCCCTCACAATTTGGATGAAGAATAAAATGCATGATACAACTGTGGTTAGAATAGCTCCCACTCCAACCAACCTAGAAATTTGCTAAATAAATCCTAAGACATAATTAATTAATGGGGGATATTACGAGAAATCTTTTGGAGAGCCCAACCACATTGGGGGAATTAAGAGAGCAGCTATGAGCAAGAACCACGCACAAGCAGTTGTATTTGGCAGTAGATCACTTAAGAGGTTGTGGAAGATTTGGGAAGCTAGTAGTAAATATACGGTTCCTGCGCCAAACAATGTAAACTGGATGCAACCGGACACCAGGATACTGCAAAGCAATAGTTAGAAAATTTTTAGTTTTCTGCTCCCAATTGTAGCGAATTATGTCACCACTGTTATAAACGCTGACCCATAGAATTATCTCTAAATTCATAGAAGCTTGTTATCCATTTTCATAGTGCTCAAAAGGTTACCCTTCATGAACAAACACTTTGTAAATGCAAAAAATATCAGAGTGTAGCCTTGTGAAAAAAGTCTTGAGAATATAAAATGCTGCAAGAGCCTTTCAGAACAATCTTTGTAGTCTGATATTTTTAATAATCGCAAGATATTTACATTATTTTATAATGTAAACAATAATTGCAATATTCAATAAAATTTCGTCATTTGTACAAAACACAAGTGGTTGCTCTTGGAATAATAACAACTTAAATAAACTGTAATTAGGTTAATTTAAGTAGTATTAATTATTTACCTAATAACTAATATGATAGGACATTATAAAGCTAAAACACATTTCAAAAATGTTTGCTAGGAATGCTATTATAAATAAAAATTGGACTTTTTAGTTACCTTCCCCATCTACCAACAGCATGGGTAGCTATTACTGCATATGGATTTCTCGTTCTACCCCTATGTACTGAAAACCGTTCTTCTATAATACTCCAACATGCACCTAGCTTGACTCCTCCATAGGCAGCATTAAATGAGAATATAATAAGTAATATAATACCAATCCACCCTGTATAGTACAATAATACACATTAGTACATGCAAGAGGTTCGCCACAGTAACTTGTAAGTACATTAATCGGCATTTGCCCATCTAAATTTTAATAGCTCTCAAGTACACTGTGTGTGTTGCTAAATTATTATAAATTCAAAATTTAAGGATGATTTTAAGAGGTAATGAAAAATCAAGATATTTTGCCTGTAACTCTTTTCTGAAAATCATTTTACATTGCATGCAGCAACCTGTAGGTAGGTACTTATGTCAAACTTATTTATTTTTGTTTGTATTTACTTTTTATTAAAATAAATTTACAATGTTTATTTTTAACACAAGTATTATTGTTATCATAATTTTTTTGAGAAGGATGGACCCCACTTCAAAATTTGTTTTTATCATATATTAAATACCGATAGCCAACTACAAAGTATATTAATTAAATGAAAAACGTGTGATTTCATAAAAGCATTTGATGCAAGTCAAAAGTCAATTTCATAAAAAAAATATATTACCACAGATGATGTTATTTTGACATAATGATAAGTAATTCTGATACAAATAACAATGCATATATGTAATAAGTGAAATTGAAAACAGATTATTTATTGTTCAAATCGCAGTCGAAATGTCTACTGGATAAAATAAAATAACCTTTGCAAATATTGCATTCTAAATCACGTGCAGCGTTCTCTGTGCCACTTATCGCATCATTACTAGTCATTTGTTTTTTTTGGACTGCTTGGCTACAGAAGCAAACAGATAAGGTGAGATAAAACGTAAGTTTTTAAGTAGGTGCCTAATAAAAAGAATAAACAATTTTAGAAATGATTAGAACACTAAAAAAATAAAATATTCAAATCAAATTTTAAAATGAAAATAGGTCAATTATATAATACAAAAACGGTTTTGGAATTTTAATTTTATTGGTAATGTTTTGAAAGACAGGGTTATCATCCATCTTATGATATCCCCATCAAAATAAATTCCGAAAGACAAGAAAGCTGTTTGTGTTTCCAAAGCACATTATATTTTCTTGTTTATTATTTTTAATTTATTTCATTAGTTAGGTGTAACAGGAGAAGCTTGATAGAGAAACATTTGATACTGCAAACAGTTGTTGAATAGGGGACTCACTGTATTCTTTAAGTGAATGTATAAAAACTTATATTGTGGGTGCTACCTACCTGTATTAACTATAGCTTTTGGCAGTGCTAAAACCCCACTGCCTGCCATTTCACCTACGATGAAGGCCGCTGCCGACAAAACCGATAAACCTTTGCGACTGTTTTTATGCACAAATGAAACACCTTCAACTGACCGATTCAAGGAACTTTGCTACAATAAATAATTGGAAATGTGTAACAATTTTTGAAACGTGAATTAAAACATAAGGTACTTACACTAATACTATCATCCGCAGAAAGAATCAAACCATCTTCAGGATCACAAGCCACCTGGGTCCAAATCGGATCTTTTGAACCAGTAGAATTATATGATTTCCTCATCTTGATTATTTAACAATGAATAAATAACTTATAAATCAACGATGCCAAGTACTTGTTTGCATTATCATTAAGTGGATAAATGAAACCTGTGACAACATTAATTGACAATTGATATTAGTTATTTAACATCAAGAAAAACAGGAAATTATACCGCGCGACACGCTCCAGTAAACAATAATCAAGTGACTAAACAAGTTCAAAAAACGCTCCCGGCCGTGATCAGCTGACATTGCAAGTGACGTAAGCGTAAGAAAATCCAAAGGGGGGGAAACCACTGAAATTAATTTTATATCTGTGGGGGCAACGCGCCTACGCGCCGCACAATGCACAGCACATGCACAAAAAATAATATTTCATTGGTGGTATGGTGGTGTGAAATCTGAAATGGAGACATGGTACGGTACGGAGCATTTGGGAACCAAAATTAGTACCTATTAGAAAAATGCGGAATAGGTATTATACGTAATTAGGTTTTTTATCGTACCTGCCAGTTAGTGTGAGTAGAATAGCTACCCATGTTGTGGTGCATTATTCCATGTGTTTTTTATGGGCAGCCAAGGTCGCATTGCTTCCGGTCAAAGTGGAAAGAGGTAGTAGTGCGTCATTGATGACGCAGCTGATGCTTGATGCCATTACTTCTGCGCAGTGCGCAGTTTTACTTTTAATTACGAAAATTTCCATTGTCCAGTAAAACGACCAATATCTTTTACATTTATTTTAACTGACTGAACTGAAACATAAATTGCTAAATCGAAAGTACCGTATTATTTTATAAAAAACCCAAAATTTAAATTATTTGACACATTTTGAATAACCTTTACCACGCATAACGTTGTGAGCTTGCCTTTTAATATAGGTACCATAATGAGGAAAGTGCACGTAATTTTTATTTGCGCTTTTATTAATAGAGCGGTACATCGTACATTCTGAACAAAATGACACCTAAAACTCTCCCGATTTCAACTAAACTCAAAATTAAATGTTGAAATATTTACTTAAGCCACCACCCAATAAACGGCCGTTGGTCTCTCATACTGGATTACTACACTTTGGAATAATTGCACAGAATTATTGGCTAGTATTAGATAATTCCTGTAATAGGTGGCGCTGAAAGCCCCTAATAAGCGGAGTTTTCTTCTTTATTGACATTAAAGTAGGAGATAGTGATACTAGATGTCTCTTGTGAAATGGGCTTCAAAATATAATATGGCAGTCGTTCGCCTTTATATTACTTGACTTATCTAGAGTCACCCACGAAATATATATACATAAAAAGTGAACACTTCGCTCTATTTTGTTGTTAATCCAGTTTAGGATAAGTACCAGTTATTTTTAAATCTTGCAGGAAACGATTAAGACCATTTTCTACTTGTTAAATAATGTTTTAGAAATATGTATATCATCACTCCATTTGACTTCACTTATCTTGGCTAGAAATTTTTTAACATTAACCAGTCAAGGTTTTTTCCACGCTATTGGCCTTAGCTTATCGCAGTTAGTCATTTATTATGTTTATTGTCTTTGTCATTTTTTGTTATATGTCTTTAGTCATGCTCAAAGAGCGCTTTTGTCTTCGACTCACACAACACCCAGTGAAAGACGGAACAACCTGCCTTTAGCGGGAATCGAATCCACTACCGCCGAGGTACAAAGACCGGGGTCTCGCAACTCTAGCCGATACGCAACTGCGGCGTGCGGCCACACCAATCAAGGTTCAAGGTGGCTGTCAAGTGTCAAACTGGATTTCGATGTCACGACTCGGAGATACGGATCACAAATTAAACACTACAGATTATATTATTTTGGAACTGCTAACAGCGCCTCTGATGTTTGGAAGTAGAATTAGGGGCGGAAAGCGGGAATTATGAATGATGTGTGACATATTTTATTGTGTGAAGGAGGCGATGTTTAAAGAGAATCAGATACATCAATAAAACTTATATCATTATATTATTATTAAATAAAAAATTGCGCACATAATATTGGTAAAATAGGGTAGTATTTACTATCCACAACACACTTACTAACAAATTCAAAGACCCTTCCTTGATAAATTGATTCGCCACTGTCAAGAATCCAATGCACAATGAACGTTAAAAATAAGTCCCAAAATAATTTAATGAAACATACACAAAACGCAAAGGGTAGTATCCAAATTCAAAATCTATCACCTTATCTGTTATGTCCATGTTAAACAACTTGTCCAACAAACTACAATTTAAATTCAAAGACGTTTGACATTTTTGTGTTTGTTGTTTGTTATGTTGCCATGCTACGGCACAAATACATACCCCGCGTCCTTTTTTTATTTTAGAACTGTCTGCTCAATTTTCAGATCGAGTGAGCAGCTAGTGGACGATTTGACAATGATTTGACATTTTTGTGTTTTATGTGCCACCCAGCGGCGACTCGATTAAATGCAAAGAGTATACACTGGCATCTCTAGTTTGTAAGTTGAATTACTTTTCGTTTAAACGTCATTGCATTTGCGTTAAACGTCTATTATAGTGTCTAGTTTATGATACGGTTTACCCATACGCGAGACGCTTTTAGGACCGTTATTCGCAGCTTTGTTTCGTGACTTTGTAGACTACTAAATCACTAGTTATTTCGCTATTTTCTAGGCAAAGTAGTACGAAACAATATCGTTAAGGACACGATTTTCTTTAGAAAAATCGATGAAAATAATAAATAACAAACGCCTACTATATAGTTCTTTTACAGGCAAGTTCTCATGCCAATATTGTGAGTTGGCCACAAAAAATTCACTGACTCGCAACTTACGCAAGTATCATAGGCGTATTGAAAATACCGACACAACTGCTCGGTTTCTAAGATGTCCAACAAAAGTGATCTGTGCCGTTTCAAGTTGGTATAATATTATTGATACAATAAAATAAAATAAATGATTTGTGACAAGCACAAGGTACATAGTCAAACTGACGCAATTCGTAACAAAATATTAACGCATCCGTTTTGTACTGTTTGGACTTTTATTGCAACGCGATATCCCTCTTAAACGGTACTCGCGCTCGCCCTACGGCTCGCCGTACCTTAGTTTACATCTGGCTAGCGCCGAAGCCGAACGATATATCAAGCCAGAATGTAGCGGCCATGACGTAGTCACGTATAGTTATCGTGGCCAACTGGGTACAGACGATTGGCGTTCGCGGCGTGGAAATAATGCTATAATCTACCAATATATTCAATAACAACTATTGGACTTTTGAAATTTTTATTAAGAGAATATACCTGAAAGATATAACACCATATTTTCCTATTTCGAACAAACGCTTCACGTTAAAAACCCACAGAACTTAAACTCCATATGTATATAAACATTATGTAATAATATTAAATGAGCCGCACTCCGCATCAAGAACAAAACTAAAAAATATAGTAGAACACATTGTCGGAAACACGTGATCCTAAGGGTAATAATCATAAACTTTTACTTGTTGGTACTTTCGAGAGACAAAATGAAATTTTTAAGAAAGCGAAGGAACTTAATGACGATGCAACGTTACATAAAATCCGAGGTTTTTTCTTTGATAATTACGTTGATATGATTGCCAACGATTTTCAGTATCACAATTTTTGCTTAACTTTTACTCAAGTCTGTTAGTAAAAGCCCTTCTAAAACAAGACCCAACATTTTTTATATATTCTTTCGTATTTGTACCTACTCTGCAACTGATTCAAGAAAATCTCTCAAGTACCTATTGCTGATATCAGAAAACTACCGGATTCAGAATGTAAACTCTTCAATATTGAATGACATCTCATACGACATTCAGATCTCTTCATCTTAGAGACTGCACCGCCACAACTTAATATACAAAGTAACGTTAACGTATTAATTACTGATTGCAATTACTAATAAATTACTAATAATACAACAAAACGTTTTTATCATGCATAAAAGAACGCGAACACTTATGTCGCTACCTAGCAATGTATCAGTGCGGTTAGCGCGCACAAATTATTTATGTTTATTTAACTCGCCGTAACTTTTCAGAAACAATATTAATGTTTCGTTTCTCCACCAAAAATAATTTCGAGCCTTTGTTCGTATTTGGTCTCGCATATGTATATGTGAATTCCGAAAAATAAGATTACTTACCCAGTAGGTACATGAAAAATACATTACACAAATTTGTGGTCTAGCAATTAAACATAAAGCGCCAGGTATAGATGGCTTGCAGGCAGAAATCTTAAAGTGCGCAGGTTAAGAGGTAATAGATCGTTTATTTAAATTAGTTAGTCGTATATACCTGACAGGCGAGATTCCAGAGGATTACAAACGGAACATCATGGTAGCTTTGCCAAAAAGGAAAGGCGCGGATAGGTGCGAAAATTTCAGAACCATCAGTTTAACTTCCCATGCGTCAAAAATTTTAACTAGAATTGTGCAAAGAAGGATGGAGAAAAACGCGGAAGAAATATTAGGAGAAGATCAGTTCGGATTTAGACGAAATAGAGGAACGCGCGAGGCCATCCTAGCTTTACGAGTAATTATAGAAAAAACGAAAACGAAAAAGAGAAAGAGCGTCTATATAGGATTTGTAGATTTAGAAAAGGCCTTCGACAACGTAAAATGGGGGAAGATGTTCGAAGTGCTGAGAAAGGTAGGGATGAAATATAGGGACAGAAGAATAATACATAATCTCTACGAAGAGCAAAAGGCAGTTATAGAATGTGTGCAGGAACGAAGGGAAGTAGATATCCGGAAGGGAGTGAGACAGGGATGTGCATTGTCACCTCTAGTTTTCAACTTATATATCGAAGATGCTATTAATATTGTTAAGGACAGAACAGCCTCAGGGATTAACATACAGGGTCAAACTATTAACATGCTCAGATTTGCGGATGATGTAGCAGTGTTAGCATCTAGCAAAGAAGAATTAGGAGCGGCTTTGAATGAAATGGAAGCAGTTTTGACACAGAGCTATGGCATGAAAGTCAATAAAAAGAAAACTAAAATTTTGGTATGTAGGGGATGTGAAAATAGAACTAAAGTTGACATACAAATAGAGTAGGAAATGAGAAGATAGAGGAGGTCACGGATTTCTGCTATTTAGGAAGTAAAATAACTCAAGACGGTAGGAGCACTAAAGATATAAAACAAAGAATAGCGCAGGGCCGAGTTGCGTTTAACAGAAAGAAACAACTGTTATGTTCGAGAACGGTTAATATTGAGACTAGGAAGAGACTCTTAAAGTCGTATGTATGGAGTACGGCATTATACGGGTGCGAAACATGGACAATAGGGGAAGCGGATCGAAAAAGAGTAGAAGCGTTTGAAATGTGGTGCTACAGGCGCATGATGAAGATACCGTGGATAGATAAGGTTAGCAATAGGGAAGTATTAGAAAGAGTTGGGGAAAAGCGAAAGGTATGGAAGACAATAAAGAGTAGGAGAGATAGGATGGTAGGACACCTTCTAAGACATGAAGGAATAGTTCGCGACATACTAGAGGCAGAGATAGGAATAAAAAGAGGTAGGGGTAGGCCTAGATTAGACTACTGCTCTCAAATTGTTAGGGATGTAGGATGTTCTACTTTTAGGGAAATGCGTAGGTTAGCTCAGGATAGAAAAGAGTGGAGGTACGCATCCAACCAGTCATCAGACTGAGAACCTTATGATGATGAATTAAACATTTTTTTTCATAAAATTGGGAAGTTTTAGAGGCAACGTGAATACACTGTGATGATCAACACACTTCAATGTATATTCCATAAAAATACAGATCTCTAACTCTTTTCGTTGCTGAAATACAACAAGAAAAGTATTAAAAGTAGTCGAAAATTGATTTAGGAAAGTTCAGGAAAAATCGATTTTCCCGCATTTTCGCAATTCCCGATCTTCTCGTGACCTCAAAATTCGAATCTGGCAGGTCATTTTACATAAGAATCGGCTTCATATTTTTGTGTGTGTTCGAGTTGTGCAGAGGGTATCGAATTAGAGCACCTTGGTTCCCGACTAAGCGATCCCTCCACGGCTGTGACGTCACAGCAGTGCTCCACGCGCTACATTCTGGCTTGTATTATCGTTCGGCTTCGCTAGCGCTCTCCATCCCATGATCCAATATTATTATTAGCGACCTCGACTGCGCGCGTCGCCGACAGAATCTGTCGCGTGTCGATCATTTTTCGTAAGATGAGTCCCATATACACGCGCTCAGAAGTATTTTCAATACTAAAACTTTCGAGTTTTGACCATTAGCAGATAATGAGCTTTACAAAGAAAATGAACTACATACTAAAAAGTAGAAATAATAATAAAAATACTTAACAAGTTTTCAACGTTTATTACAAAATAAAAATATAAAAAATACAAACATACATTATGGAAGATATACAATATCATGGATATACATAAATATTTTTACTGAAATCGCCTAAATTAGCCGAAATAAAAAAATTGCTATTGATATAATAAATTCTTTGTTACGTTCTAGTGAGGTATTATTTATATTTATTTATTACTATGATAAGAAACTATTGTAACAAAATTAGGATTGCCATATTTTAAGTGATAAATTTGAAAATATTTTCCCACAACAGATTCCTTCCACCTCATTTGCTTTATGCGTCCCCAGCGAAATTTAAAAAAAACTACAATTGGATATTAAGGTATATTGGACAAAGACTTGGGGATTAATGCACCTAAAATCGGTATATCCTTCAGGTAACTTCCTAGCGTGTCTACAGCATTTCTGGCAGTTTCCGAACATGAGCAGATCAGCCATATTATTCCCAACCAAAATGCCAAAGTAAAGGCACGATCCAGAACGTACAATCTGAAATTTCAAAGAAAGCATATTACCATTGACTTCTGTCATAAGGCAGTGAGAATTTTTTTCTTACACTGCCTGCACTCTCCTGCATCTTGGTATAGTAGACAGATCTTCTTTCATGCAATATTGCCTAGCACCAAGAACACACAATGTTAAATATTCGTCTATAGGCATTACGGTGAAATCCATGGGGAAGAGCTTTTTATCCACACTGTTCATTTCTTCAGGCAATGCAAGGAAATTGTCACATTTAAATACCCAATTCCTTACTGTAAAAAACTGTAACAACTCCAAACCATCGTGAATTTTGCGCTGAATTCGCAACATGCTAAAATTTAATCAAATATAAATTTATGCAACTAAAAACAATGCCCTCTTACAATCTCTTCTGACGGAATATGAGCATAAGGAAATCTATAAAGTAAGCTGGCAACCAGTGAAGGAAAATGCAGTATATGTCATGGACTAATTTAGACGATCTCATGTCGCCATCAGGATACCATATTTGCATTTCAAAAGGATTTTCATACACAACTTTTCGCCCTCTGTTCAAAACTTCCCCCCACGTGATAGGAATCACAGCATCTTGCGTTAAATTGTAAACAGGTATTTCCTTTGGCCTGAAAGAAATAATAATGTTCCATTGATAATAAATGCATTTTCTGATTATCTACTTTTCGGGTGCTGATCCCAATTTGTAGGCGACGTATATAGTTGTGCAAATAGCTGTGTCGACGGGAATAGATTGCGCCCTGTTTTCTCCTTTGCAGTGCATAGACCTTATTACACCTTTACCAGCTCCAACTAGAAGTCCCATTGGCCCATTAAGACTATCTACCCATCCAGGGAGAGGTTCGCTCCAGGCCGGACACACTACAGAAAATGTTTTCGTGTTAAAACATGTACCGTAAGACTCTAAAATATAGCCAACAAGTACATAAATACACGTATGTATGGTTATGGAACGCTGTTCTACTCTTTATTCATTAAATTTTTCAAGAACAAACAGTTTTATATGGACAATTTTAATTTTATCTGATTTTTTTTGTTACAATAATTATTATTAAAGCGGTTATTTGAAAATTTCTTGAATTTTTATGTTTGTTTAATTCAATTAAAATATTATAAGAATCGCATGAATACCATGAATTAAAATGTTTGTTATAGAATTATCAACAAACATTTTATTTACCCAACATAATGAATCCTAGAATTCATACGTTTATTTAAAAGTTATTAATCATCATAATAATTCAGCAAACATTAATTCACTAAACATTTTAATTTTAAAAGTTCATCATTCATCCGAATTTTATTTAAAAATAAATATTTTTCGTGGACTATTACGTTTGTTGAATTAAAATATTTGTTGAAAATTCTATAACAAATATTTTAATTCATTGGTTTTATGCGATTGTTCTACTGTTCAAATATTTTTACTACGATTTGAAACAAACACAAAATCTCCAACAACTATTTTAATTTAACAAAGAATTACCCACATAAAATTGTTTGTTACATACTTTATTCAAACAAAAACTTTTCTAAACAAGCAATTTGTATTTTTTGTTACATTTAAAATTATTGTTGATTTTATACGTTTGTTGGGAAATTAGAAATAACCGTGAAAATGTTGCTACCAATAAATAAAAAACATCGTGAATTATTTTGTTCCAGTGTATGTATTTTTAAGCAAACATTTTAATTCACGTAACATTTTAAGCTGTTCAACACAATAATTAGTAGAATTAAAAGGTTTGTCGAATTTTTGTTTCTTTCTAAGTTTAAAACATCTATTCATTTATGGAATTATTTTGTTTAGTAAATATGTTTGTTATAAAAATTTGACGAACATTATTATTGAGTGGGAATTAATACCATTTCAATTTTTATGTTTGTAGATAATTTCAAAACAAACTCATTAATTTGTTTGTAATAATTATGTTTGTCGAAATATTTTTTTGTTGGAAAATTACCAACAAACTAAAAATTCAAAGAACATATTAATTACCAATCAATAAAGCAAGTTGCCTAATTTTTATATTTCATGATAACTTTCAAACAAACAATTCAATTCAACAAACATATTAAATCAAATAAAATAATTCCGCAAATTAATAAGTTTGTTTTAAAATTAAGAATGAACATAAAAATTCGAAAAATATTTTTCTTAATTGAAAATTAAAATGTTATCTGAACTTTTATGTTTGTTGATAATTCTATAACAAACATTTTAATTCACGCGATTGTTCTAATATTTTTCCTTTGATTTGAAACGAACCTACAAATTAATTTTTTCCAACAACAATTTTAATTGTAACAAAAAATCAACATTTAAATTAGACATTAAAATTACATTAGAATTACCCAAATAAAATTGGCAATAAAATCTATTGAAATTTAATTGTTAATGCCGTGAATTATTTTGTTTGCAAACAAACATACCTATTACATAATTCAAGTAATACTTTAAGCCATTTAACATAATATGTAATTTGTAGAATTAAAACGTTTGGTTAAAAATTTTGAACAAACATAAACATTCTGGCAACATTTTAATTCTGAATAAAAATGTTTATTGAATTATTTTGTGTGATTTAATGTTGGTTGAATAAAAATTAGATTTTATTGACTGGGAATTGATGTTATTGATGTTATTTGGATTTTTACGTTTGTTTAAAATTTTAAAACAAACGTAGGTATTAATTTTCGAAGTTATTTTAGTTCATTTTGTTTGTCGAATTATTTTGTTTGTTTTCAAATTACCAACTTAAAAATTCAAATACTTAACATTTTAATTCCCAAATAAAAATGTTTGGTAATTTTAAAACAAACAAAATAATTTGACATACAATAATTTCACAAATTAATACGCTTGTTTTAAAATTTTCAGCAAACATAAGAATTCAAAAAACGTATTAATTACCAATTAATAAATTAGGTTAGCGAATTTTTATATATGACGATAATTTCAAAACATAAAGTTCAATTCAATAAACATATTATATAAAACATAATAATTTCCCAAATTAATAAACTTGTTTTAAAATTATGAATAAACATAAAAATTCAACATTAATTGAAAATTAGAATGTAATCTGAATTCTTATTTTTGTTAAAAATTGTGAAGCAATTCTACAAATTATTATGTTTGAAAGATTGAAATTTTACTTGAATTAAAATGTTTGTTTGGAAAATACAACGAAACAAAATAAATCACGACTTTTTTCTACTTATTTGCAATGAATATTTTCATGGTTGTTTGTAACTTTCGAACGAACGTGTTAAATCAAAGAACCTTTTGCAACAAAAAATACAACTAAAGTTAAAATTGTTTGTTTCGGAGATTTTGTGAATAAAGGGTAAAACGGCGTTCCATATAAATGGTGGTTGGAGTTGTCGGTATGAAGTAAAATAAATAGGTACCTAAAACTAGTACCTATTGAAGCATAGCAGAAAACGCGTAAGAACCACGATTAATTTTCTGGCTAATACAAAATTTTGTTTGACCATTTGACCAGTAACTTGCCTATAGAAGGACGCACGATGCAAACTCGCATTTCTTTAGCTGCTTCAGCCACCAAAGTTTCAGCGAGACGTTTGCTGTATGTGTAGGTGTTGGGATGTGGTGCGATCAAAGCAGGTGTAGCTTTTTCCATAGCATCATCCCTCATCCATCTTGCAACGTCCATAACGCATCTTGGGTCATCAGTACTGGGATACACCTTCTCCTCAAACTCTTCTAAATCAGCAGAGCAGAAAGCTGTGCTTAAATGGATGAAAGCGACTAAATTTTTGATCTGCTTGCTGACTTCTATAACTCTGTGGGTTCCGGATGTGTTTTGTTCTATGGCTTCCTTTAATTTTGCTTCGAGTTTCAGGGTAGCTGCGAAGTGGAATACTACAGATACGTCATTTATGAGTCTCTGTAAATCGGTTTTGCTCAATCCCAAACCATCTGAGTAGAGGTCGCCGTGTAGAGGTATTATTTTCTTTACGGCATTCGGTTGCGATTTTCTCAAACGCTGGAACATCTAAAAATAAAAAATGCAATTGTTACAAATAAAAAAAGAAAATTTCTTATTAGGTAGAAGAACCAGAAATGTTAGCCAATAGTATTCAAACTAATTGGGTGTCATGGCTTTATTTATTATTTGGTTGGACAAACGTGATTTTGGGCTCTAATAACGCATGAAGACGCTTAATTAGGAAATTCAGGCATTTATTTTTGGTGAAAGTTAGATTACTATCGTGAAAATATACATACATGTATATGGAGTGAAATTAAGAAACTATAACTTCCGTTTCTATTCAAATAATTATTTGCAAATATTCCTGTTTAATAAAATTGATATTAATTGCATAAAACTAATTATTAGTCTAGTACAGGATGCGCTCAAGGCGTGGGGGGCGGAAGATTTCTCCTCGCCAAGTCAATATATTAAAATTTATTATGTTTGTCGGTTCCAAAAATATTTCGGTTTAAGTGTACAGCTTGTTTCGTATACTATCAGAACTTGTAGTGATGATCTTGACCTTCATACGGCTGCTGATGATGACATTTATCTACGACTGAAGAAGCGAATCAAGAGAATTCCTGCAGACAGAACAGTTTTAGCTCGAAAATGACATCGTCCGCTCCTACATCAGTGCATAAACATTATTACAGATTGCATCTCTCCATTTTAGTGTTAGCCCACATCCTATAGCCCGGAATTTACCCCGTCACGCTACCACCTGTTTGGCGAGCTCGAGAAGGACGGCTATGATTTATTTTTGTGTTCTGGGAACAATTAATTTAATGGTACACAAATACTTTTAGACAGACATATTCAGTTATAAAATGTAGGTAAATACTCATTTATTTGCAAAACGATATTTGCTCCAGGAAAGTCAAACAAGCTGTTAAATTAGTTAGGTACGCCCTTGACTGATGCTCCAATGCGAGTAAATATTAAGAGTATAAGCAATTTATTTTTTGCCTGGGAGATTATTAATGAATTTATCTCGTAGTAATGACAACTGTCAATGACATACATTCGCTCAATTGTCAAGGAAAGACATAATAATCATAAGGTTCAGGCAACTTTTTGCATCACTTTTTTGTCTTTTGACTTATACCAACTGTACGAATGTTATCTTTACGAAAGTGTTACCGAATGACACGAAAACAATTTAATAATGACGAAGAGTGAAATCGATCTATTTTTGGTAAAATGTTAAAAATTCGGTAACTGCTCATACCCTCTGTATAATATTCTTGACGTTTTGATACTGCAGCAGTTACTCCGAGATGTTACTTTTATCTATTTAATTTTGAAAATTCCTCTACATCTGTCAAACTCTTTAAAAAACTGCCGGTAACATCAAAAATATTCATTTTAGGCAAAAGGTATTTTGTACAATATTTAGAAAACTTAGCCAAGGAATCCAAAAAAACAATCGACTATTTTAAAAAATTAAAATAAGTATCGTGTAGAAGAAATGGGATAGCCCTGTACAAATGGAAATAATTTTGTGTACCTAACGGAGAATGTTGATTTTTATCGATTTTCAAAAACTCTCCAATACATACGAAGATAAAATAATCAAGCCAAGCTAGCAGAGGCAACACATGCAGCTTTCCGATATTTGCAAGCCCATCCTATTTTTTTAATTAATGCCATCAATATACGAGTATTAACTAAAAGATGTAGATTATGTGTTGAAAAACATGGCGATCAATTTGAGCAGTTCCTATAATTTTGTTGTTTGATTTTTTTCTGTTTTGTTGCTTTTATTTCAGTGGTTATTCAAAGTTGCTAACATAAAATCACAGGTATCTTGGATGTACCTAACCTATCTTATATTTTCTAAAGGTAAAAAGTACCAAAATCGTTGCCGTTTTTTGAAATAACAATATAAAAGTATATATACTTTGATAGCTTTGATAGCTCCCTAGAAAAAACTACGTACGCCACTGAAGTCATTGGAAAAAGTTCTATAGAAATCAATCTTAACAGTTTTAGTCTGCTTAGTACAAAAAGAATTGGAGAGAATTTTTGAAAATCAATAAAAATCAATATTACTTTTTTTTCTCCAAAACTAAAAACGATTACCAAATTCTGGTTTCAGCTTTCCATTATACTCAAGAAAGTAACTCAGGTTCGCGCAAACCCCAAGGCTCTATCTTTGCTGTTCTATGAGAAACCCCCAAATCACAACGAAAATAGGACAGCCTGTACATAAGAGGCGAAACACTTTTGGGCAACAAAATATTTTCTTTGAACCCCAACTAGATTACTACATTTCACAATGGAAACTTTCATTATTTTCGATTATAAGTGAATTGTGTAATGAAGTAGGATCTGTATGTGTTCTGCATGTAATTTTCCGTGTTTTTCGGTAATAAGTGGATAATTTGTTTACTAATATTGTACGTTATCAGAGTGCTTGCTACAATAATTCCAAAATTAAAAACCTAACAACAAAAACAATTAAACTATTTATTGTTAATGAAGAATCATCTAATATTAACAGTGTCTACGATATACCGGATTGTAACGAGTAACTGATCACTTTACCTGTTCATAACAAATCGATTTCTTTTAATTTTCTTCAAACAGTACCTAAGTAACATCTGCTGTGTAGGTAGATACTTAGTGGCAGTTTTATTTTAATTTAATTTTAAATTATCGAATCGGGTTTGCTTGCCATATGGACTGCGTACTGCCACATTGTTATTACCTCATCTTAATTTATGAAGACTAGTGCGTCCTGCTGAACATTAACTTTAGTTATTCATGGATTTTATAGCACCCATAAATTATTGGGAAATCCTTGTTGGTGAATGAAATAAGCATACTACTCAGTTTGTCTCGACCAACTATTACTATTCTATACGATCCATTAATTTTCATGTAAGAAGCTGTGTAATAGGAAGAATAACCAGTTTAAGGTATAACAGTGTTAAATAACTCTTGAAATATTACGTAGCATGTTGTGTTAGGCACTGAAACAAACACACCTCTTGTGCTGTCACTGACCTTTCAACGGGTACTGTTCAAAACCATTTTCTATTGACAAAACTGTCTCAAAGTATCAGACAAGATCTTGTTGTACTTACAATGTTCGATACCTAGGTACATCATCATCATCATAAGGTTCTCAGTCCGAAGACTGGTTGGACGCGTACCTCCATTCTTTTCTATCCTGAGCTAACCTACGCATTTCCCTAAAAGTAGAACATCCTACATCCCTAACTATTTGAGAGCAGTAGTCTAATCTAGGCCTACCCCTACCTCTTTTTATTCCTATCTCTGACTCTAGTATGTCACGAACTATTCCTTCGTGTCTTAGAAGGTGTCCTACCATCCTATCTCTCCTACTCTTTATTGTTTTCCATACCTTTCGCTTTTCCCCAACTCTTTCTAATACTTCCCTATTGCTAACCTTATCTATCCACGGTATCTTCATCATGCGTCTGTAGCACCACATTTCAAACGCTTCTACTCTTTTTCTATCCGCTTCTCCTATTGTCCAAGTTTCGCACCCGTATAATGCCGTACTCCATACATACGACGTTAAGAGTCTCTTCCTAGTTTCTATATTAACCGTTCTCGAGCATAACAGTTGTTTCTTTTTGTTAAACGCAACTCGGCCCTGCGCCATTCTTTGTTTTATATCTTTAGTGCTCCTACCGTCTTGAGTTATTTTACTTCCTAAGTAGCAGAAATCCGCGACCTCCTCTATCTTCTCATTTCCAATTTGTATTTCCATTTTAGTTCTATTTTCACATCCCCTACATACCAAAATTTTAGTTTTCTTTTTATTGATTTTCATGCCGTAGCCCTGTGTCAAAACTGCTTCCATTTCATTCAAAGCCGCTCCTAATTCTTCTTTGCTAGATGCTAACACTGCTATATCATCCGCAAATCTGAGCATGTTAATAGTTTGGCCCTGTACATTGATCCCTGAGGCTGTTCTTTCCTTAACAATATTAATCGCATCTTCGATATATAAGTTGAAAACTAGAGGTGACAATGCACATCCCTGTCTCACTCCCTTCCGGATATCTACTTCCCTTTGTTCCTGCTCACATTCTATAACTGCCTTTTGCTCTTTGTAGAGATTATGTATTATTCTTCTGTCCCTATATTTCATCCCTACCTTTCTCAGCACTTCGAACATCTTCCCCCAATTTACGTTGTCGAAGGCTTTTTCTAAATCTACAAATCCTATGTAGACGCTCTTCCTCTTTTCTATCGTTTTTTCTATAATTACTCGTAAAGCTAGAATGGCCTCGCGCGTTCCTCTATTTCGTCTAAATCCGAACTGATCTTCTCCTAATATTTCTTCCGCCTTTTTCTCCATCCTTCTTTGCACAATTCTAGTTAAAATTTTTGACGCATGGGAAGTTAAACTGATAGTTCTAAAATTTTCGCATCTATCCGCGCCTTTTCTTTTTGGCAAAGCTACTATGATGTTCCGTTTGTAATCTTCTGGAATCTCGCCTGTCAGGTATATGCGACTAACTAATTTAAATAAACGATCTATTACCTCTTGACCTGCGCACTTTAAGATTTCTGCCTGCAAGCCATCTATACCTGGTGCTTTATTATTCCTTAAACTTTTTAGTGCTATCTCAAACTCTTCTCTCATTATAGGACTCCCTAGGTTATCCCCCTCTACACTGCTTTCGCTTTCTAATATATCTTGCACTTCCTGTCCCGCATATAAGTTTCCTAAATATTCTTTCCACCTATCTGCCTTCTCTCCACTTCCGATTAGAATATCTCCTGCCTCATTTCTAATGTTTTTGGTACTAGATCCAATTTCTCTAAAATTTCTCCTGATTATTTTATATGCTTCATCAGTCTTTCCTACTTCGAACTTATCTTCCACTTCTTTGCATTTATTATCGATCCATTGCTCTTTCGCTTTCCTACATTTCCGAATAATTTCCCACTTGATCGCCTTATATTTTTGTTTCCCTATTTCATCTAACCTATTTTTATATTTTCGCCTTTCCTCTATTAGACTCACAATATGTTTTGTTATCCAGGGTTTCCTACTTTCATTCTGTTTATGACCCAAAATATCCCTAGCTGAGGAAACTAAACTATTTTTAATGCAATTCCATTCTGCCTCTATGTCCCTAACAATATTTCCACCCGTGCCCTTTAGTGCTTCGTTTGTCTTTTTCTCGAACTTATTGCGCATATCATCATCTTTTAGTTTCTCTGGGTCAAGATACCTTCTTCCGCTTCTTTTTTTCAAAATCTTAAATTTAAGATTGGCTTTCATAACGACTATGTTGTGATCACTATCTATATCTGCTCCTGGATAACTTCTACAATCCCTAACTTGATTTCTAAATCTTTGCCTAACGAGAATGTAATCTATTTGATATCTCCCTAAGTCTCCTGGCATCTTCCACGTATAGCATCTCCTAACATGATGGTGAAATAGAGTGTTCGCGACCGTTAAGTTATGTTTATCGCAGAACTCTATCAGTCTAACTCCCCTATCGTTCCTATTGCCTAATCCAAAGGGGCCAACTATTCCGCCCTCTCGCCCTGTGCCTACGACTGCATTGAAATCTCCTGTAATTATTAAATTTTCGTGCCCTCTCACAAACTCTAGCACATATTCAATATCACTATAAACTGCCTCTACGGCCTCATCACTGTAGTTAGAAGTGGGCATATATACCTGTATTATTACTGTTTTTACAGGTTTCGAATCTAACCTAACCATAACTACCCTGTCACTTTGCTGTAAGAAATTTTCTACACTCTGTCCTACTTTTTTCCGCATAACAATTCCTACTCCCGAATTTCCTCCTACAGATCCTGTGTGTACTACTCTAAAATCTCCGCTCCAGAAGTCTCCAGCTTCTGGCCATCGCACTTCACTGATACCTACTACGTCTAATGCTAACCTATCCATCTCAATTTTCAAATTCTCTAACTTCCCTACTTGTTTCATGCTTCTAACATTCCACGCTCCGACTCGTGAGATGTTACACTTATCATTTCTGATGACTCCCCCCGAAGCAGTCCCCGCCCGGAGATCCGAATGTGGGACTATTTTACCTCCGGAATATTTTACTCCAGAAGGTGCCATCATCATAAATTAAAGTACGCTGTACTAGGGATAAAATAATGTGGTGGTTTCCCGTTGCCTTCCACATCGCAGTAGTGTGTATCACAGTGCCATACCGACCCTCACGATCTCTGCCACTATGATTACTGAAAGAGCTGCTGCCCCCTTCCAGGGACTTGATTTAGTCTGGCTTCTCAAATAAAAACCCCTCCAATATGGTTAAACCTATGGTTCGGCTCTTTATATCATTGAAGCGCGCAAGCCATCCCACCCGTCCCAGTATTACTAGAACTGCGTCAAGGTACAAGTCCTAGGTACACAGCTTCAAAATTCTTATTTGGCTATGGGCAGGTAGGTACCTAATGTAGAGGGGCAGAGAACATTTGCACTTGGGCTATAATAATTTTTCGTTCTTATACCTACTTGAAAAATTTTAATATTGTCATAAACTCGCAAACTAACCAAAGTTTGTTATAGGTAAAATTTACTTTCCAAAATTTATACCCAGTTTTCTTTACATTTTCTCATTATAGATTCGGTCTCAAATAATATTTTCCTCGCTCGCATTCTGTTTTTTTTTCTTTTCAGCTTTATTTTAACCATCTTTCAACTATTTAATTCTATGAATTTTGAATAATTTCTTGTCATTTCTAGTCTCCAGTGTAATACAAAAAAATGTCTTAATTCAAAAGTCCACATTCGCTCTCTGGCTGGCCTTGACTAAGTTAATTAACACGTTTTCCAAAGTTGTCTGTCAAGTTTTTAGAATTCTACAGCGCGTTTGTATTATTTAACCATCACATAGAGTTATTTCAGGTTATGACAGGGCGTCATATTACATAAGCATAGATTTTTTATTAGCACCACAATTCTATTCTCATCCGAAGAACATCACTCAAGAATCAAGAATGCAAAGGGGTAGCAAGGCTTCAAGGAGCTATCGCTGCATAAAAGAGGGAATGTTTCATCAGGAATGAAGGTGACACTTTTGGTGGTGTTTTTGACAAGGGATAACTGCCCAAATAACTGGTTTGACGGACGAGTATTAAGAGTCTGAGAAGGCAGACTAGATGTTCTACTTAACTATGTTTAACCACAAAAATTGCGGAAACCGTTTGGGTCTAATATTGCCCAGTATGTCATGGTCGGCTGGTGGTTGCAGCAGCGGCTGCAGGTTCACATAACCCTGCTGCCTACTAGAAGGCAACTTTCATCAGCCAACAACAACAAAGGGCTGGTGAAACAGCCTAATCCCTAATGTGACTATAGTTTAATCGTTTAAAGCCTTTCACTGTGATATTAAATATGCAGTAGGTACCTATGAGATTTCATTTTTGCAGAACGACCATCAATTTTATATGTATGACTGAGAGCAGACATGCTTATTAATTTTACGCACTGTCATTTAGGATGCACTAAATGGTGAATACAGATTTTTTAAATTTGTTGAAAGAAAGCACAGGTTACGTGCAAAAACCTGCTTAGCCTGTTAATCAAGATAACTATGGAACAAAAACTTGTAGAAAGTAGCAACTCGCGTCTCGCGCTAGCACAAATAATTTACTATAATCTATGCTAAATTTTGATCGGTTGTATCTTGGCACTAAAGAACCATCGGTTCTTCTCTAATGGTACCTACACATAAATTGATACATTATGTCGTTTACGAGTATATTCTTATTTTGACAGGAAAGCAGTTTCCAGAAAATTGATTTGTTGCTTGACCACAGATGTCTCATAAACAGGATTCATGTATGTAATTTATTATCGTCTGCTGCTCAACGATGATTTTACTCGTTCCTCGCTACGAGTGAACTTTACCAGCTTATTCGCTTTTTATATTTTACTAATACATTTATTGTTTAGTTTGGTAAAGGTAATAAAATACCTATAGTAATTTATTATAAACTCCATAGATTACGAAAATAATATAAAAAAATGAAATATATGAAATCAACATATACTTACATTTCTTCCTTGCAAAATAAAAATAGTAATTTCATTTCTAAATTACTTGAAGAAAATAGCATTTCCTCCAACCTCTGTTATAAACTTAAAATTAAAAATTCTCTACCTCCTCGCATCGCATATTATTATGGCCTATACCAAAATTACCTAAAGTTGACATTCCCCTTAGACCAATTGTTTCTTGTATTCTTTCCAACATTGTAGGTAACAATGAATTTTACATCAAAGATTCTTGGTCATTTAAAGAAAAAAATAACACCTTTAATGCATTAGGCATAATTATTATAATTATTATCATTAATAGTGCTCATAGTACTAATAAACACAATTATCAAACGTGCAAATTATAATTTCTATTTTTAATTCTAAGTATACAATACATAGTTACGTTATTGTTTACAAATTTTGTTAGAAAAATAATTGTCATTTTTATATTAATTTTTAATAAATCTTGACAAAGACCCCAAATGGGGACGAAACGTCGATCGGCTAAAGTTTTTGTTGTCAACTTTTAAATGCAAATTTCTACCCGTGCGTTACGCAAATAAGACACTGTAACACTGGGTGTTATGGGGTATGGCCATAAACTGCTCTAAATTATAGCCAGTGGCATTCTTTCATTTGCGCCACGTTCAAGGCATATTGTCAGTGCCTAGCAAGGCCAACAATCGCTTATTATTGCTCATTGTTTTTCGTTAATTCTCTAGGAACCCTGAGTAACCCAAGAACATCCAAACCATACCAAAACATATTTTGTCCACGACTATCTTATAATATACTCTTTGTACTTGTGTTTCTTCAATCATAATTAGATACGTTAATCACTGCAGTGATTAATGAATATTATTCACTACACCCGAACTACACCAATAGGAACATCGCTTTGACCCTTTTTTACATTTATTTAGTAGGCCGTGATCGCGATGTGTCAGTTCAAATTGAAACGTCAAATCAGCATGGTTTGCTTTTAATTTGAAATGCATATTCTAAAAAAGAAGATATAATGAGTAGTGAGAGTGGAAACGAGGTTTCTTCAACAGCACCAGCAATAAAAGAAGCTGCAGAACTTGCCTCATTAGATTCATTACCCAAAAAACCAAGAAAATTATACCTGAGAGCGTATGTATGAATCTTTCTTACACTGGAGAAGGGAAATGAAGGTAAATTCTTTCTGGGAATCTGTTTTGATAGTCGTGGACAAAGTATAGTATACAACTCTTTATAATGATGCTATTATTACCTCGGATGATTACAAAACTCGCTCGTTTCACTCGCTCGTGTTGTAAACTTCATCCTCGGTAATAATAGCATTCATTATAAACTCATGTATAATATACTATTGCGGAGAAAGGGAAAGAGAAAAATGCTTTTTTTACAGTCCGGTTTCGACAAGTCAATTGAGACACAGGAAAGGTAGCAATTGCTTAAAAATTGAATACATGACAAAGAGTATAGCTTTTGCTCAGTGACAATTGCTAGATGAAGGAGGAGACAAAGGTATAAGATGGTCAAGTGGCAAATTATTCGTAAATCGTAAATGTAGGAAAACGAAAGAACAGTAGATCGATAATAAATGCAAAGAAGTGGAAGATAAGTTCGAAGTAGGACAAACTGATGAAGGGTATAAAATAATTAGGAGAAATTGGATCTAGCAGCAAGAACATTAGAAACGAGGCAGGTGACATCCTAATCGGAAGAGAGGAAAAGGCAGATAGGTGGAAGGAATATTTGGGAAGCTTATATGCGGGACAAGAACTAGGATATATACCTATTAGAAAAGGAAATCAGTGAAGAGGGGGATTTAGACGAAATAGAGGAACGCGCGAGGCCATTCTAGCTTTACGAGTAATTTTAGCAAAACAATAGAAAAGGGAAAGCGCGCCTATACCTATAGGATTTGTAGATTTAGAAAAAGCCTTCGACAACGTAAAATGGGGGAAGATGTTCGAAGAGCTCAGAAAGGTAGAGATGATTATTACATAACCTCCACAAACAGCAAACGGCATATAGAATATGAGCAGGAACGAAGCAGAAGTAGATTTAAGGAAGGGAGTGAGACAGGGATGTGCGTTGTCAACTCTAGTTTTCAACTTATATATCGAAGATTAATATTGTTAAGGGAAAGCCTCAGGGATTAATGTACGGGGCCAAACTATTAACATGCCCAGATTCGCGGATAATATAGCAATGTTAGCATTCAGCAAAGAATAATTAGGAATGGCTCTGAATGAAATGGAAGCAGTTTTGGCAGAGGGCTACGGCATGAAAATCAATAAAAAGGAAATCAAAATATTGGTATGTAGAGGGCGTGAAAATAGAAATAAAATACATCAAATAGGCGATATGAGAAGACAGAGGATTTCTGCTATTTAGGAAGTCGGATAACTCGAGATGGGAGCACTAAAGACATAAAAAAAGAATAGCAATAGGGAGGTATTAGAAAGAGTTGGGGAAAAGCGAAAGGTATAGAAGACAATAAAGAATAGGAGAGATAAGATGGTAGGACACCTTCTGAGGCACGAAGGAATAGTTCACGACATACTAGAATCCGAGGCATGAGTGAAAATAGGTAAAGGTAGGCTCAGATTAGACTACTGCTCTCAAATAGTTGGATGTTCTACTTTTAGGGAAATGCGTAGGTTAGTTCAGGATAGGAAAGGATGGAGGTACGCGTCCAACCAGTCCTCGGACTGTGAACTACTCACTCAGTACCTGCTCGCAGATCTGCACTGCCACAAGAAATTCTCCAAAAAACTTCCTTTAATGATAGTACAACTCCCCGACAAAGACGTCACCGAATTCGCGGTGGCATTGTCCGGATTTACGGTTGAGTTTAATTTCAAAATTTTGCCACTTTAACTAAGTACAAGGACTTGAATACTACGTGGTTAAAACTTAAAACATGTAATTATTTCAGATAAAACTATTTAAATAAATAAGATTAATGTTCCTTAAGGTAAGTCGATTAATTTACTAATTATGGTTTATAATAATTGTTTATTAATAGCGATTTGGTGCTTTTAGCAGTTAATTTGTTCCATGGTTAACTTGATGATTAAAAGTACTAAACTCGTTTTTATCAGCGATTTCTTTTTTCATAATTCGTTTTAAACGATAGCGCCTAGTTAATCCAAGAAAAATAAAATACTTATAGCTTTGCAAAAATAAAAGCATGTAAATTGTTAGGTACTACATATATTACCAATCAGTTTACGGGACGTTCTAAGAATTCCGAATTTTAGGTTATATGGGTCTACCAACAAAAGAAAATGCACCTTGTAGTTTGTTTAACCTAAAATTTGTTTATAATCTTTATATTGCATTCGTTTTCAGAAATTTTCAGACAATTTTTTGTTTCTTTTTGTTTGGATAAAATGAACAAATGTACTTACCGGTAATTTCCACATGTCCTCAATTCTTTGTTCTGGAGTCCTTCCTCGTTTACTTCTGAGAAGAAGATATATGGTCTTTAAGTCCGCAAAAGTGTACAATAATTTCTCCAAAAGCACTTTACCCATAAAACCACTTCCACCAGTGACAAAAACGGTACGGCCCTTGTACCATTCCACAGTGGGACTTCTTTCATCCGACTCCATTTTCTGATCTGCAAGAAATATTTAATTTAATTCATCTAAATATTGAGAAAGTATCCCGCTATTATAAAACTACATATGTATATTCAAGTTTTTGCCTGTCCCATGGAGCAACACAAACTATTACTCCAGCAAAGCTGGTATTGAAACATTCTGATGTAGGTAATAAGATTTGTTGACTCATTTAGTACAAATGATACACTTCTATAATTTAATGCCTGATGGGATACTTTCACCAAGAGTTACCTTGTTGGAACTATTCACTATTATTCGTTATATTATTCATCTATTTGCTAATTTTAAATTAATTCATTTTATTAACTTCTTAGAAACGCATTATTCAACTGTTCGATTATTAATTACGAAAAAATATCTTCACAATTTGTTGAAGCATAGAAATATTTCTATTGTGAAAACGCCAGCAATGCTATTAAACCTCATCTTCTTTATTGCTCCTTAATGTTAAATAGAATATTCGTGTTACACATCTGGATTACAGAATTACATTTATTTTTACTTTCGCCTTTCTAATTTGTTGAATTCAAATATAATTAAAGCAGTATTATTCCAAGCATGAAAATGTAGACGTGCCTCAATAGGAAGCAAAATGTTAACTTGGTAATAGATACATACAGGTTTTTAAATGACTAAAAGAAATAGAAAAGTAAAACAGTCTACAATTTTCTTCAAATAAGAATAATATTATGCAAGCAATCGGAGATAGAACGAAAAGAACTAGAAGTACCCAGGTTAGATAACTGTTCGCAAATTGCTGTGGATGTAGAATGTTCTACTTCTGAGAAAATGCGTAGGTTAGCTCAAGAGGTGCCATTTCAAATTTCAAAGCTTGGCTAGCTGAGAGTTAAGAGGTTGATCTAGAGTTACTCTGAAGTGGTACTGTACATACTAATTTGAAATGGCAGAATTCACAACCAACAAACTTTCTCTGCCAACGTCTCCAGATATTTTGTTAACTGCTTCGCCAAATCAAACATATTTTGAATAATGTGAATATTATACGAAACATTTTAAATATTAATACAATAATTCAAGGCAAGTATTCAAC
This sequence comes from Xestobium rufovillosum, assembly GCA_963966045.1. NCBI lineage: Eukaryota > Metazoa > Arthropoda > Insecta > Coleoptera > Ptinidae > Xestobium > Xestobium rufovillosum. Next base: position 38,819,412 of record OZ014493.1, read on the forward strand.
AGAGGCGGAAATGTTTGACTATACTACTTACTTATTATTAATACCGGCGTGGTATTTCGAAATTTTTCTATTCAGCTTTCTTTTATATAATAGCATAGCCGAATAAAGCGAGATAACGCTTAATGTTCTCATATCCTAATCCTAAATTTGAAAGAAGCAATTACGTAAAAAGTAAAAGAAAGTAACATACCGGCCAGCATAGTTTCCATTATTTTCACAAATAAAGTATTCACGTAACATCAGATTTATGAGATAGTTGAGAAATTAGTGTTCGTGCACAAAAGAATTTTATTTTGACAAACGTAATTATTGTCAACGTAAAAACGTGTTTGAATTCCGGTTTTTCGGTAAATTAAACTCTTATTTACACTTGAACTAATTCTGCAATAACAATGTAGTTAAATTGGGACAGAGAAAGAAAGCACGATGCGTATAATGTAACCGAAAATGACTGTGACTCGCTCCGGCCTAACGGTCTTTGCTCATTTGTTTATTCGAAAAAATAAAATGTAATAACGCAAAAAAATGCCTGCCGCGAGCGGAGATCCCGAGTTCAGCAGGTGGTTAGTTCGGTACACTATCCATTGAACCACCGAAGCGTTGAAAATAATGCTCATCGTATCTGTAAAATCCCCCTCTCTCCCAAATATTTGCATGTATTACATACGTTGTGATTTCTCATAGTACCTACATAAATCTGGATTTAGTTCTATGCCCAAATAGGTGTTCGAACTGTCCAGTATCACTCACTACAAAATATTAGCAGCTCCGGTACCTAACTGATATTTTCCAACATACATTATGAGTACTTGGTACTTCTAGTTTTATTCATAGTTTTTACTTTGTTACTAAATTATAGTTGTTGTTGTATAAGTTTTCATTTTCAAGACGTGGTCACTTTCTTTTTACTTTCAATATGCAACAAATCTCAACTGGTTTTCATACAACGAACGCTGGCTAATGAAATTGCCTCAGGCTATTTTGCCTAGAGATCTGTGTTACTTCACCTTTAATCCAAGTAGTTTGCTCATGGTTATAATGGAATGCAGTTTTTTTTACTATTGCAGACATTTTGGAGTTGTATTTCTGTATTAATTGAACTTATTTTTGTTTTTTTCTTTTTTAGTATTTATTTGTTTCTAAAAAGTTTTAGTGTGACCCTTCTGCGAGCATTTAATAGTTGCTACTAGACGAAGAAGGGAACGCTGCATCACGACATTCAGATGCAAAATTATTGCAACTTTTTAAAAGTAGAAAATGATTTAATCATATTATTCTTCTGCATTAAGATACCGTCACATTTGATCTCTAAGTGAAAGTAAAAGAATATCCAAAAGTTATCATTTTTATAATGCCATTTTACCAATTTTATTAGAAATAGATAAGTACGTTTGTAAATTATATTTATATTCACATCATTTTGATCGAAAATTTATGTGAAGGTCATTTCAAATTGCAAATTGAATAAGGAAAATAATTTTCCATCGTAAAAGCTATTACGTCTAATAACTGCGTACGCTTGTAATACTTTCTAAAAATTATAAAACATCGCTCAATTAAGAACTTTAAGAATATTTAAAACATAAAAATTATAAAATTACAGGTAACTCATTTAATTTATTGTCCGCATCGGTACATTACAATATTAGTTTAATAGATACCATTGAAACATTTGAGAACACGTGTAATTTTTTATCTCGTGTATCTTGAGGTAATAAGTGATTATTAATTGCATTATCATTGACCTAAGTCGCGTACTTTGCACTTTCAGTGACGAAAAACTTGTCAACTCGCTAGCAATTTGGATAGCTCTTTAACTACGTATATACACTGCCGGACGAAAAAACCGGACACTCTCAGAATTACCATTTCAGTGAATAAAAAAACAACGGACGGTTTGAAATGATATTTAACTATATTCTTTTCATCTTAACAATAAATAAAAAACAAGAAACAAAATGATTCGTCAAGAAAAACCTAACAAAAGTATTTTTAGAGATCAACCTGTTACTTAAGAACTTGAAAAGACAAACAAAAAAAATATTAAAAGGAAAAGCACACTAGTAGAACCAAATTAATAATGGGTGTTACCACCACGAACTCTTATTACTTCCCTTAAACGTTGTGGCATGCCCTAAATGAGGCTATCAATAGATTCTTGGGGTATTTGTTCACATTCTTCTTGAAGCGCCATTTAATGTTTCTGGTAGGGGTTGGCGACGACTAATCCTTTTCCGAAGCTGATCCCACAGATGTTCAATGGGATTCAGGTCTGGACTATTGGCTGACCATGGGAGACATCCAATACAAACTTCTTCACGGTACTCGGTAACAATTCTTGCTGTGTGTGGGTGGGCGTTGTCATCCATAAACACAAAATTGTCCGCTATAAATGGCATATATGGTGTGACATGGGGTTCCAGGCACTCAACAATGTATCGGTGTGCAGTCATTGTTCCATTCTAAATGAAAATCAATTCTGTGTGAGCCCTCAGAGATATTCCGGCCCACACCGTAATGCTACCATCATTGAAACTGACCCTAGGAGATATACAACATTGACTGTACCGCTCCCCTGGTCTTCGCCACACCTTTTCATGTGGCGACCTGACACTAAATCTTGGCTCGTCCGAGAAGAGCACGTTCCTCCATTGACGTTCGTCCCAATCTACGTATTGCCGCGCAAATGCAAGTCATGCTCTGCGATGTTCTACGGTCTACAGGGGACCCGTAGCTGGCTTTCTTGAAGTCAAAACATATTCGTTTAGCCTTTTCCGAACTGTTCTGGCTGAAACTGCCACTCCTCGAACTTCGGCTAACCGTACAGCAAGAATAGGTGATGGCAATGCTCGATCGGGCAGCGCAGCAACGTGGAGAAAACGGACATCTTGATGGTTCGCAGTCCGTGGACGACCAGATCCGACCTTCTTTACAAACCCATGAGTTTCACGAAATCGCAAGAGTACATTTTGCACTGTGTTACGGGGTATATTCAGCACTTGAGCAATATACCGAACTCTTCGGCCGTCGTGGCTTAAAGCAACAATTTGTGAACAAATTTCGGGGTGCATTGTATGAAAAATGTTAAAAGCTGACATTTACAAATGAAATTTCACCAAAAAAACAATAGAAAATAGAGAGCAGCCCAATAAGGTAAAAGATTTTGATGTTCCAATAAAGATGCATGAAGAGTCAAAATGCTGATTTGGCTTTCTTTTTCCTCACTAGTAGGGCAATCGTTAATTATTTGCGTAAGTTAAGTAACATAAAAATATTGTAGGGCCTCAAAATAAAAATAAAAACATGTGTCCGGTTTTTTCTGTCCGGCAGTGTAGTATATTGTTTTGTGGCTTTAAACTTTTCACCAAATTGTAAACACAAATTATGTAATAAAGTAAACTCCTTTCAAGATTGATCAAAGCTCGAAATTTAAAAAAATATATTTCAATATTAAAAGCAATCTATAAAGTACTACAGAAGGTTTTATCTGAAAACGTGGATTAAGTAGGTACTTAGTTATATTTTAAGAAAGAACGGGTAGAAGTAATTAAAAATGACATTTCACATAATTAAACGACTTATGGCAAATAAATTTATATCAGAAGTAAGCAATTCTTAATTTGGATATGTGAAGGGCAAGATTTGCAGAAGATACTCGAATATTAAACCAGTTTTTATAGTAGGTAAGTGTAACGCGTACTTGGAATATTCCGGAATTTTTTGCGACCATCAGTTGTTATACTTTTACTGCATTTTTTTGCAGGTATGCAGTTGGAGCTTTAATCTGGATAAAAAACAATTTCAATCATACCTACATTTAAGTGTAATCCTTCAACTGAAAAAATAATACCTACCACAATTTTGAAGCAAAAGTTGTTTCCTAAATAAATTAAAAACAAAAACTACTGATTTTGTATTACTGCATTAACACATTTCTTTGCTTCACTACCAATAAACTGATGTGTCAAAGCAAAACAAAGGCTGTGTAATTTAATGGTTTCACAGTGGTTAACGCTATTTGTTGTGGTTATTGTCTTGTTTATCATTGTTTGTGATTTGTAATGTAGTAGATTATATTAACGCTGATATAATAATTAAAGTTTCAGCGACATGATATATACTCCTTTCGTTACACCCTATATCACAACAAATAGATTTCCTAATCGCGGATTGAAATACAGTAAAGTATTAAAAACCTAATTCTGCATATAGGCATTGTCAGGCCAGTAGCGCGATTAAAGGGCCACGAAAGCAGAGTTGACGTTTTTAAGCGTGCGTTGGAATATGGCAGTTGAATTTATATTCTTGAAGAAATCAGTCGGAAAATTTGATAGTGCGGGCGTGAAAAAACCCTGTAAGATCGGATTTGAATAATTTACTTAACCTAGTGAACCATTAACTTAATAGGGAGGTTCGGAGAAAAATAAGATATCTATTTTTGGCATGAAAATGACAGAAAATTGTTATTGTACCTAATTGATTTACGGCGAAATTTTTTTTCTAAAATATTTTTTTGCGGCGTAATAAGCGAAAGAAATTAGCTTATCACGCCCACATGCTAGTTCGCTTTGTTATTGGTTTGACGTCAGAGATTCGTAAGGCGCTCCTCCCACTTCTCTTGAAGTGCCCGTGAAGCGGTACCTATCCCATAACATAGGTACTTATTGGGACTATTTCGAGCGTGAATTTTTAAAGTAAGGTGTCAAGGAAACATAAAACAAAGACAACATAATCGATATAATGATGCAACAAGGGTATCAAAAGTCCGATTCACATAATTTGCCATATTTATGTAGTAGGTAGGTAAATGTGGAAATGATGTGTGATTTTTGCATCTAACCCCAATTTCATTCAACCTCAAAACAGTAGTGTAAAGGCAGACCGGTATAAGTAAAACAAAATCAACAATTTATTAACTGTACATGCCTTTTATAATTCAGTATAAGTAGGTATGTAGATTGTAGATACCTGCTTACTTCTGTTTGTAAAATAGGTACCTACCTATATTCTCTAATACAATACAATACATACCTACTCATTTATGTAGGTATGTATACCTAAGTGATTGACAAGTTATCAAGTTAACAGTTTTATAACGGATTGGAAATTTTTTAAAAAAACGGAAACAAATACAACTCACGCGAATCAAAAAACTACGCTACGTAGGTACTAGGTACTTGTTTAACAAAAAGAAACAACTGCTGTATTCTGGAACGGTTAATGTAGAAACTCGGAAGAGACTCTTAAAGACGCATGTATGGAGTACGAAATACCTATGGGTGCGAAACTTGGTCAATGGGAGAAGCGGATTGAAAAAGAGTAGAAGCGTTTGAAATGTGATGCTACAGACGGGTGTTGAAGATACCGTGGATAGACAAGTTAGCAATAAGGAGGAATTAGAAAGAGTTGGGGAAAAGAGAAAAGTATGGAAGAAGATAAAGAATAGGGTATAGGATCGTAGGATGGTAGGACACCTTCTGAGACAAAGGAATATTTCGCGACATACTAGAGTCAGAGATAGGAATAAAGAGGTTGGAGCAGATTAGACTACTGCTCTCAAATAGTTGGGGATGTAGAATGTTCTACTTTTACGGAAATGCGTAGGCTAGCTCAGGGAAAGGATGGAGGTACGCGTCCTACCAGTCTTCAAAAGAGAACTTTATGATGACGTACTATTTAATTATTATTGTAAAATAGTTGATAAAATTTCCTTTTTTAGTTCAGGGAGAGAACGCTACGGCGATTCAGTATTTGGCTCCGTCATGCTCCTAGCATCCTGTTTCAAATTATGCTAACCGTAACACGTTACCAAGTACCAAGGGGTCCCAGAAAACTGTCGATAAATTACATTGTGTTCGATTTTATTTAGAGTAGCTGCAATGGGGCAGCCGATAATTTTATAAACTTTTGCAATGATAAACTAACTCGCGAAAATATCGATGATGCTGACCGATTTTCCTTCTGGCTCCAACGAACCACTTTTTCCGTTTTATTGGTGTGCTGTACGATGTATTAGTCTGGGTACAAAACAGAAAACACCAGTTAGAACCAGTTAATAATATTTAACAATTTAACTACACATGCATATGCTGAAGCTGGGACTTGTACGTTATACTAAGTTCTGACGTCACGCGGCCTACTCTCCCTGCAAGGTACGATTTCTAGCCTCGCACCGACGGAAAAATTTGCAACGGCTTCACAGGCGAAGGAATTTTTTTTTAACAAAAATTAACAACATAACTGCCTTCAGTAAGTATAATAAACTCTATCAATTTTAATGAAATTTGAAAATTACCGAACCTGCCTATTTTCACAGACTATATATCTAGAAGTGGGACCAGGAGATTGATAACTACATATCGAACCTATAATCTATGTTTTATTTTAAACGTGTGCGATTTCCTTCCAAACAGATAGATTGGATATAAAACCAATAGCTTTCTAGCTTTAGGCCTACCTATACCTACTTAAAAGATTTATTTTAGTAAACTTGCGTAGAGCATGACGTGATTGCTCGAATTCATGCAACAATAGCAGAAATCCTTTTGTAAGAATTTTAACAGCTTGTACTTTGAATGAAAGAATAAAATAATAGCTAGGGGGTTGGTATTTACAACAAACTTTTTGCATGCCACAGGCACAGATATCTCGATAAATTCCGACATAAATTCTTAGGAATAATTTCTACTGTTTATATTGCATAAATTCGAAGTAGGAAAGACTGATGAAGCATATAAAATAATTAGGAGAAATTTTAGAGAAATTGGATCTAGTACCAAAAACATTAGAAATGAGGCAGGAGATATCCTAATCGGAAGTGGGGAGAAGGCAGATAGGTGGAAAGAATATTTAGGAAACTTATATGCGGGACAGGAAGTGCAAGATATATTAGAAAGCGAAAGCAGTGTAGAGGGGGATAACCTAGGGAGTCCTATAATGAGAGAAGAGTTTGAGATAGCACTAAAAAGTTTAAGGAATAATAAAGCACCAGGTATAGATGGCTTGCAGGCAGAAATCTTAAAGTGCGCAGGTCAAGAGGTAATAGATCGTTTATTTAAACTAGTTAGTCGCATATACCTGACAGGCGAGATTCCAGAAGATTACAAACGGAACATCATAGTAGCTTTGCCAAAAAGAAAAGGCGCGGATAGATGCGAAAATTTTAGAACTATCAGTTTAACTTCCCATGCGTCAAAAATTTTAACTAGAATTGTGCAAAGAAGGATGGAGAAAAAGGCGGAAGAAATATTAGGAGAAGATCAGTTCGGATTTAGACGAAATAGAGGAACGCGCGAGGCCATCCTAGCTTTACGAGTAATTATAGAAAAAACGATAGAAAAGAGAAAGAGCGTCTATATAGGATTTGTAGATTTAGAAAAAGCCTTCGACAACGTAAAATGGGGGAAGATGTTCGAAGTGCTGAGAAAGGTAGGGATGAAATACAGGGACAGAAGAATAATACATAATCTCTACAAAGAGCAAAAGGCAGTTATAGAATGTGAGCAGGAACAAAGGGAAGTAGATATCCGGAAGGGAGTGAGACAGGGATGTGCATTGTCACCTCTAGTTTTCAACTTATATATCGAAGATGCGATTAATATTGTTAAGGAAAGAACAGCCTCAGGGATCAATGTACAGGGCCAAACTATTAACATGCTCAGATTTGCGGATGATATAGCAGTGTTAGCATCTAGCAAAGAAGAATTAGGAGCGGCTTTGAATGAAATGGAAGCAGTTTTGACACAGGGCTTCGGCATGAAAATCAATAAAAAGAAAACTAAAATTTTGGTATGTAGGGGATGTGAAAATAGAACTAAAATGGAAATACAAATTGGAAATGAGAAGATAGAGGAGGTCGCGGATTTCTGCTACTTAGGAAGTAAAATAACTCAAGACGGTAGGAGCACTAAAGATATAAAACAAAGAATGGCGCAGGGCCGAGTTGCGTTTAACAAAAAGAAACAACTGTTATGCTCGAGAACGGTTAATATAGAGACTAGGAAGAGACTCTTAACGTCGTATGTATGGAGTACGGCATTATACGGGTGCGAAACTTGGACAAAAGGAGAAGCGGATAGAAAAAGAGTAGAAGCGTTTGAAATGTGGTGCTACAGACGCATGATGAAGATACCGTGGATAGATAAGCTTAGCAATAGGGAAGTATTAGAAAGAGTTGGGGAAAAGCGAAAGGTATGGAAAACAATAAAGAGTAGGAGAGATAGGATGGTAGGACACCTTCTAAGACACGAAGGAATAGTTCGTGACATACTAGAGTCAGAGATAGGAATAAAAAGAGGTAGGGGTAGGCCTAGATTAGACTACTGCTCTCAAATAGTTAGGGATGTAGGATGTTCTACTTTTAGGGAAATGCGTAGGTTAGCTCAGGATAGAAAATAATGGAGGTACGCGTCCAACCAGTCTTCGGACTGAGAACCTTATGATGATGATATTGCATAAGATCAACAACATACCTATAAACGTAGTAGGAATTACTTAACCCTTTGATGCCCAGTGGTCGCATAATGTAACACCGAATGAGAAACAAAATTTAACCTTATGGAATGGGCAACTGGACTCTAATTATATTTGTGGGATTTTTTCTTTTAATATCACAGTAAATACCACCTTCATACGTTATAATTTCGCAAAATCCCAAATTCATGCAAGTACCCAATTGTGTAGTGTTACAAGGCGATGGCTACTGCCAATTTTGTTTACTCATCTATTTAAGTAATATTTAATCTAGATACTTTTCATAAATTTTGTCATAGCAACGAAAGTAAATAATTGTGTTTGCAACTTTGAAGCAAGGCATTGAAGGTGTGGATTGTAATTTTTAAAAACCTAAAGGAACAGTGAGTGTTATTAACAGAACCAAATATTTATAATTAACATGATTTTGATTGTAGATCACGCCGTGTCAGGCTTGCGGAAAGGACGATCACGCTAGATCGTCGAGTTCAAAATGCCTAAACAGAAAACGAAAAATTCGGGAAACGGGATTGGGAGCGGAAGAAGTGAACGAAATTTATACCATTAAACGAGGTTTATCTTCCTGTTTGTGTCCGTTGCTAATGAAAGATGAACGGGATCGTTTGTTAGCAGCAATACAGTCTGACGTCCGAGAAATTTCTTCATTATCTGTCGAGTTGTCCTACTTAGTGAATTATTTCTACAAATACTACCAAGCGAAGTTGACGGAGGATGAATTTCTGCGATTGTATCCGAAATTAAACGCTTTATCTTTCATCTATTTATTGAAAGGTGTTTCTTATAAGAAATTATCCGACGAAGATGGAGTTTTCGCTAAATTTTGCAGTTTCCGGCAAACGCGAAGATGTTATGATGGCAAATTACGTACTTTCATCTTACAAGCAGTGGCTAAACAATACGAAACCATAACGGAAACGAACGTATCGACACACATGTTTTCGAGACTGAAAAGGTTTTTACAAGAAAAATTCAATTATTCAAAAAGCGAAATTCACGAAAAGGCATTCGCCGCGTACTATGATGAAAAATTTGACCGAAGCCACGCCATTTCGAATTGGTTTTTCGGCGAAGGAATCACATCGAAAAAAGTGAAACAAAATTACTGGAAATTTATTCCTTTACTGATGCGAATGCAAAGAGAAATGAGAAAATCTTTCAGGTTATTCCCTCAATATAATCACGGTTTACATCACGTCCACTACGATAGCAGAGGTTTTCACGAATTACTGAGACGAATAGATCCAAAAAACACGCCTTCAGAGTGGAAAAACATTTCAGAACACATGCCATCGTATTGGAATAGTTGGTTCGATGTTCACAAGTCGAAGTTCGGATATTCCATCCAAACAGACGGCGTTGCCGTTTCGTTGTCGATGAATCGAGTTGTGGATAGAAATAAAAAGTTGGAAAAGAATAACGCAAAAAAAATATACTTTTCAATCGAGCCACAGAACGTCTAAATTCTGAACATTACGACCGCATAATTGCTGTAGATCCGGGTGCCTGTACGCCAGTGGTGACATGTGAAAAGATTGCCGAGAACAAATACGCGTATATAAAATTGAAAAAAGGAACGGTATATCAGATGAGCAAAGAAAAATTTCGCGAAAAACGACGAAAACGCTGGACCGATGACCTAGAACGTCGAATAAAAGAAGATAGGGAACATTCAGAAATTGAAATATCGTCAAAAAATGCACATTTTGAACAGCACACCAAATTTCAAATGAAGTGGTTCGAAGAAAAACAGAAAGTGTACGATAGAAGGTCTCTGCAAAGGTTGAAATTTGACAAGTTTATGAATAAACAAAAAACAATGAACGCGTTAGTGGATATGATATTTCCTGCAAACAAAGCAGCGAAAACGTTAATTGTCTACGGAACGGGATGTATTTTCATGAACAGGGCCAGATTTACAGGACACCGTAAATTTTCGCACGATTAATTGATAAAAACTGCGAAAACGAAGAAACATCTCACAGTCTACATGCAAGACGAATCGTACACGACAAAAACTTGCAGTCATTGCGATCACGTGGGGGTTAACATGTCACCTGTGAAACAATCAAATTATTTTATCAAGTGCAATGGGTGCAACAGAGGAAAAATAGTAACCGCACGCAAATCTTCTCTGGACGAAGAAAAACAGCGTATTTGCTCATTTTGCGAAGAATTTTCTACATTTTCCACTATTCGAAAGTGCGGTCACCGCTACGTACATTGTCCAATGTGTCGTAGAGGAACGCATCGGGATAAAAACGCAGCAAAAAATATTCTTTCCAAATTTCAGTTGTCGAAACGTCAAAATTCGTCGTTCGACACGGACATCGATCGTTAAGGTCGATAGTCGTAATTACTTTGCGTATCTAATGGTCCACAAAGGGTTAAAAGAATTTGTATAAGAATTTATAGAAACACCTGTGTAGAGAGAAGTAACCTCCGTGCCTATAAAAAATAAAAATCCGTGGATACAGTGATCAGGATAAAAAAACAAACACACCAAATTTTAAATAGGTGGTCTCTATGATCAATATTACTTTTCATTAATCATTTCCTAAAGTTACAAGTACTTTTCTCCTTCTCGACATTGCTAGTATGTTGAAAATTTTTTAATATTTTACTAATCTTTAGAGGTAAATATTTTCCGATTTTCTACGTTTTCATTCATGACATTTACAAGTTTATCAATAACTGCCACTGCGGTTGTTATATTGCTAAAGCAATGTATATAAAGTACGGTCTTTAAAAAGCGATGCATTAAAATACCTGCTTAAGTACTACTTTTACTGTCAGCAGTTACTATTTAGAAAAAAAATATAACCAACAACTACATATAAAATTTATAGACTTATCTCCATGTATAATTTTACTAATACTTTTTCTAAGGCACCCTGAGGTGAATAAATAATTATTCCAATGCAACATTTGTGCATAATACCATAAAGTTTTATTAGTTTTTAATTACATAGTTACAATTTAATAGTATATTATACACGAGTTTATAATGAATGCTATTATTACCAAGGATGAAGTTTACAACACGAGCGAGTGAAACGAGCGAGTTTTGTAATCATCCGAGGTAATAATGGCATCATTATAACGAGTTGTATACTATACTTTGTCCACGACTATCAAAACAGATTCCCAGAAAGAATTTACCTTCATTTCCCTTCTCCAGTGTAAGAAAGATTCATACATACATACGCTCTCAGGTATAATTTTCTTGGTTTTTTGGGCAATGAATCTAATGAGGCAAGTTCTGCAGCTTCTTTTATTGCTAGTGCTGTTAAAGAAACCTCGTTTTCACTCTCACTACTCATTATATCTTTTTTTTTTTTTTTGAATATGCATTTCAAATTAAAAGCAAACCATGCTGATTTGACTTTTCAATTTGAACTGACACATCGCGATCGCTGCCTACTAAATAAATGTAAAAAAGGGTCAAAGCGATGTTCCTATTGGTGTAGTGAATAATATTCATTAATCACTGCAGTGATTAATGTATCTAATTATGATTGAAGAAACACAAGTATAAAGAGTATATTATAAGATAGTCGTGGACAAAATTATTTTCTCTTATACATTTCTGTTTAGCATCTTTTAATTATATACAGTGCATTTGATTAACGTATCATAGATATTTACATAGTATAAATTTGATCTCGTGTTAATGGTTCTCCTGCTGCAAATTTCAAAATGATTTTTAGTACACTTTTAATTCACATCATTTTTTAGAAGCCCTAAAAGTTTTTCAAATATAAGAAGTGAAAAGTTTCTAAATACATTAAAAGAACTTCTTAATCAAATTAAATAAATTGTGCCGAGAAATAACTAAATGTCAGTTTAGTAAACATTTTACCGGAGCATTACGTAAATGTGTAATTAGGTACATATTTTGAGATAAATTTGCATTTAGGTAGAAACCACACGAAAGTATGATAATATAAATCATATCGAATTAATTAAATCTTGCAGTGCAGTATCAGATATAGGTATTAATTAAATAATGATTTCCACATCAAAATTATTTAATACATGAGCCGCTGACCATTAGAAAAGTGGAACAATTTCCAAATTATAATTGACTTCTCAAAAACATGTAGTGAAAGCATTCCTTATTTTTAAGATGCGTATTGCTAAAATATGTATCGTATAAAAGTATTACTTTACCTTAGGTTGTAGGAGAATGTAAACAAGAAAATCACGCAATGTATTCTAGAGAGAAGGAGCACTTCACCTGCCGTGATCTCACCGCGCACTGATCAAAACTCTCCGAATTCTGCCAATATACCTGGAATTACCTGTTTCTCTTGAGTTGAAGAAGTTTAACATCATTAACGGTTCAAGTCCTAATAAACTAGTGTATAATAAATTATGCTTGTTTAAACAGTATTTGCAGAAAACAGTTTTTAATATCTATTTCGTTCAATAGTATATTATACACGAGTTTATAATGAATGCTATTATTACCGAGGATGAAGTTTACAACACGAGCGAGCGAAGCGAGCCAGTTTTGTAATCATCCGAGGTAATAATAGCATCATTATAACGAGTTGTATACTATACTTTGTCCACGACTATCAAAACAGATTTCCAGAAAGAATTTACCTTCATTTCCCTTCTCCAGTGTAAGAAAGATTCATACATACGCTCTCAGGTATAATTTTCTTGGTTTTTTGGGCAATGAATCTAATGAGGCAAGTTCTGCAGCTTCTTTTATTGCTGGTGCTGTTAAAGAAATCTCGTTTTCACTCTCACTACTCATTATATCTTCTTTTTTAGAATATGCATTTCAAATTAAAAGCAAACCATGCTGATTTGACGTTTCAATTTGAACTGACACATCGCGATCGCGGCCTATTAAATAAATGTAAAAAAGGGTCAAAGCGATGTTCCTATTGGTGTAGTGAATAATATTCATTAATCACTGCAGTGAATAATGTATCTAATTATGATTGAAGAAACACAAGTATAAAGAGTATGTTGTAAGATAGTCGTGGACAATAGTATATTATACACGAGTTTATAATGAATGCTATTATTACCGAGGATGAAGTTTACAACACGAGCGAGCGAAGCGAGCGAGTTTTGTAATCATCCGAGGTAATAATAGCATCATTATAACGAGTTATATACTATACTTTGTCCACGACTATCAAAACAGATTTCCAGAAAGAATTTACCTTCATTTCCCTTCTCCAGTGTAAAAAAGATTCATACCTACATACGCTCTCAGGTATAATTTTCTTGGTTTTTTGGACAATGAATCTAATGAGGCAAGTTCTGCAGCTTCTTTTATTGCTGGTGCTGTTAAAGAAATCTCGTTTTCACTCTCACTACTCATTATATCTTCTTTTTTAGAATATGCATTTCAAATTAAAAGCAAACCATGCTGATTTGACGTTTCAATTTGAACTAACACATCGCGATCGCGGCCTACTAAATAAATGTAAAAAAGGGTCAAAGCGATGTTCCTATTGGTTTAGTGAATAATATTCATTAATCACTGCAGTGAATAATGTATCTAATTATTATGATTGAAGAAACACAAGTATAAAGAGTATGTTGTAAGATAGTCGTGGACAAAAATATTTTTGATTCAGTTCGAAAAATTTAGCAGTTGGTAAAGTGGTACTCTCAGAAGTCAGATGTAACCCAGTTTTCTCAGATCAACATAGAAAATCTGTCTTTTCACCTTTTCAGACCTATCGCGATGTAAATGTAAAAAATGTCGAAATCTTTAAGATTTTCTCGGCATTCGAACGGAGATATTCAGCTTTCAAAAAAATTTTTCAGGCAAGGGCCTGTACTAAATTGTTTCTTCCGCAGTTTTTTAGAGATAGAAGTGCCACAAATAATTTAATGATCTTGGTGCCAAACGATAGCAATTTTTACGCTCTTTACGCCAGTGTGCATAACTCAGTTTTGGATATATCGCCCTTTTGCACATCCCGATTTTTGACAGCTTTTGGATATATTATAGTCAAGACATGAACTTCAGAATGCAACAAGTTGCAGGTTGTAGGACAGGACAGGACGGGGCAGCACAGGACGGGACGGGACGGGACGGGACGGGACGGGACGGGACGGGACGGGACGGGACGGGACGGGACGGGACGGGACGGGACGGGACGGGACGGGACAGGGAACAACGATTCCCCTACCAAACGCATTTTACTGCGTTATTGGAAGCATTGAGCACTCTACTATTTGTCTTCCTTAGAAAATTTTGGGCAGTGGTACATACATGCTTTCATGATAATTCGCTTCTGTATCATTGCTAGCAACTGACGATTTCACATTTCACAATTGAAAGCACAAGTTTATTCCTTGCTCTTTCCAACTATATTTGAAATAAGCTTATACTACATAGTACATACCGAAGATGAGATGGCACAACCACTTTTAAAAAATTACTGGAAATTCTCAATTTCACCCCTGAATTCAAAGTCGCCCCGGTTGGCGGTACTTACAAAGTGGCATAGATGTAGGCACGGCCTTTTTAAAATTGTGTTGGCTTAAGAAATTCGTAAATCGTAATTAGAAAAACCGTTAAAGCCAATTTGCTTCTTTTGTGTTCGGTGCCTCGTATTTATTCACTTATTTCATATTATGTAGATAAGTATGCACAAAACACTTGCAATAATTAGTCTGGTAGGAACAAACAAAGTAATTAATACTATGTTCTGATAAAGTTTATAGTTTATAGATAGACATGTATTGAATGGCAAGTAATGATTATTGCAATTAACTCAAAATATTTTTTTCTTTCTGCTCCTTTTAACAACGTCAGGATGTAATTACCTTTATATTACTTAACAACAATTAATAATTATACGATCAAATGCGTCAGCCTTTCTTAATATTTACTACGAGAAAAATTGCCTAAGATGTTTTCCTTTTTAAAATAATTAAAGGGTAATTTATTGTTATGATTATTGCCGCCTAAATAACAACCCGTTATTCCAGTGCTGTGCCATCTTACAATTAGGGCTGGGCGATATCAAATATTTAATATCGATATTAAAAAAGATCGATATATTGATATTTATCAATAAGCGAAATCTTCCAGGCCTACTCACAATAACAATTAACTTGCAACATTTATTTTTTTTGTGCATGTAGGTACCTACTCTAGTGCGCAGAAATACTACATTAATGAAGAAACTCAACCATTTTTAATAACAGCTCGCATAAATTTTTCAATACCTAAATTGCCACTATTAAACACCATAAAAATTTAAATAACATTTGTAATTTCCTAGTTTATAAAGAAAGTATGGTTGATGAATGTGTTATCGTATTCCATATTATGTTTCTCATTCAGACTGCGAGTTTCACCTTTCGCTTATTTCGGCAAACAAAATAATATAGGTAGTGGACTTTAACTTTCTAGATTGTCATTAACTTCCTATTAATTCCTGACCTCCATTAACGTTTTTTCCGCAGTCACTCTAGTTGAAAATATTTTACGTTACGTCTGTAAACTAATTATTCTCATACATAAAGGATTTTAAAACATCAGAAATAAGTGCGACGGCATTATATACAGGTTATTAGCATGCTCCTAAAATTAACAACCCGTTCGCGTATTTACTAAATATACTGCATACCAGCACAGTACATACGTTCGCTTTGTTTGATAGTTCTTAAAACGCAGTCGTGTTTTTAATAAATTTAAGCAGAGTGACTGTTTACAGCAATCGCCGCTAGAGTGAAGCTCTCTGCAGACGAAATACTTGCCGTTTCCGCATTACCCTCATGTTTTCACATTTGCACCCCATTCTCTAGTATGGTCTGTTTTTACTCTCCATGCACTGTGTAAGTAAATGAAGTAAACATACATTATCTACTGGATACGAATACGTATTCATATTTTTTGTTTTTGAATTATCTAAGTGTAATAGTCCATGACATTATTGTTCTTATTAACAATGTACAATGTTACAAATTGTAGGTATCTGTATATCGAAAGAGTTATGAAAAAGTAACAATTTCATTAATAATTATAATAGTATATTATACACGAGTTTATAATGAATGCTATTATTACCGAGGATGAAGTTTACAACACGAGCGAGCGAAGCGAGCGAGTTTTGTAATCATCCGAGGTAATAATAGCATCATTATAACGAGTTGTATACTATACTTTGTCCACGACTATCAAAACAGATTCCCAGAAAGAATTTACCTTCATTTCCCTTCTCCAGTGTAAGAAAGATTCATACATATGCTCTCAGGTATAATTTTCTTGGTTTTTTGGGCAATGAATCTAATGAGGCAAGTTCTGCAGCTTCTTTTATTGCTGGTGCTGTTAAAGAAACCTCGTTTTCACTCTCACTACTCATTATATCTTCTTTTTTAGAATATGCATTTCAAATTAAAAGCAAACCATGCTGATTTGACGTTTCAATTTGAACTGACACATCGCGATCGCGGCCTACTAAATAAATTTAAAAAAGAGTCAAAGCGATGTTCCTATTGGTGTAGTGAATAATATTCATTAATCACTGCAGTGATTAATGTATCTAATTATGATTGAAGAAACACAAGTATAAAGAGTATATTATAAGAGTATATTATAAGAGTATATTATAAGAGTATATTATAAGAGTATATTATAAGATAGTCGTGTTTGTCCACGACTATCTTATAATATACTCTTTATACTTGTGTTTCTTAATAATATTCATTAATCACTGCTGTGATTAATGTATCTAATTATGATTGAAGAAACACAAGTAAGTAGATATGCTATGGAGGAACGGGCTCACGATTAACATTGGTTGTGCCATAAGAGACGTAATCACTGCTTTTTTGCCCCCCCCCCCCCAATCGGTTCTTATAGCAGAACCCATGTTAGACGTAAAGCTGTATGCCTTACTTTATCGGAGCGTGTATAATCGGACGGGCTTTTCGTCCACCAAGCAGCGTAGTACATAGGCCTTTATGGCCGCGATTACTATTGGTTGTGCCGTAAGAGCCGTAATTGAGTGTCAGCTGTCAGCTGACGCCCCCGTCGGCCCTAATGTTCGTGCCAAATAGGCATTAACTGACGTAGGTGTGGGATTTTCGTCCACCAAGCAGCGTGGGCCTTTATGGCCGCGATTACTATTGGTTGTGCCGTAAGAGCTGTAATCACCGGCCGATCCTAACGTTAGCGTTAACGCCAGCGCCAGCGCTAACGCGGCCCTAACGCTTGTGTCAAATGGGCATTAACTGACGTAATTACTATTGGTTGTGCCTTAAGAGCTGCTCTTATAGCACAACCAACGTTAATCACGGACCTCTACTTGCGCGCAATCCTGACGTTAGCGTTCGCGCCGGCGCAAACGCTAGCGCGAAGGAACGTTGAATAAAAACAAGGTTTCGTAAATATTTTTAAAAAAGTTTTTATTGTAATATAATCAGAACCATAACTACAATCTGTATACAGAGTAAGCATACGTTTACAATAACATGAAACATAGTTAATATAAACAAATAATAATAATAATGATTAGTCGGCTGTTTTACAAAATTGACAGTCTTTCTGCAGTGGAGGCGGACCGTCCATAGTCTCGCAATCGCTTGTTCCAGGTGACTGGAATCCCCAGTGACGGTAGCAGTAAGTGTATGATTTAGTCGCTATATTCTTCACCTGCTCCTCGCTCAACATGCCTAATTCGATGCATCTGCGCAAGTCTGAAGCATGCACGTAGTATTCGAGGAATTCCTTGGGCAGATTCATAATGTCTGCAGAATCCATGAGCAGTAAATGTTCCCCATTTCGAAAGTATTTGCCAATCGCCTTGCCAGTTTTCTCAAGCATACCAGTAAACGGTTGTTGTTGTTGTTGTTGTTGGCATTCCGGTTGCAAGTAGTTCTCGATCCAGTCCACAAGTAACTGGACGTTGACATTAGTGCAAATGGCGCTGCTGTTGGCGTAGTGCTGAATGCAGGACTCTAACGTGGAATTTTCCCTAAGTGTATGTATCGACGGACAGCAGCTCAACGTATCCAAATCGAAACACTCGGCGTTGTCGCGCAGCACCGTCTTCAGCCACACCACCTTATCCCGACCTTTTACGTAGATCCTAAGGCACTCCGCGCCTCCTATCGACCTCAATTTAGGTCGAATATCTTCATAGTTCTCGGTACCGCAAGCCCAGCTCAAACCGTGGTAACCCGTTTTTCCCTAGTCAACTATACCAGGAACGTTCCGAAAGTTTAGTATATAGAACAGATACAAATGTGTATGTTTTTATTGTATATAATATGTACTTATTTTGAACTTTGTATGTAAATCACAATAGAAGTTAGTTGTATGTTATATACCGGGTGTCAACGAGAGCATGTAACATCCCGCCATTTGTTTAGTTTTTGAAATACACTCTGGCAATCCTCTGTAAGCATTATACTCCTAAAACCCCATATTTTTATCATCTTTGACATATCTAATTACTTCCGGATAAACCGGAAGTGATATCAACTTTTTTATGTTAAATAGCAATATATCATTTTGTTTAGATAGTTCGATAGGCCTTTTTATTCTCTTGACAACCATTTATCATACATATCCAAAAACTTTATATTTTTGACGCCAGAGGGCGTTAAAGGAAAAAGTCACGTTGGCTGTGGATTTGACGATATGAGCCTAATTTTAAACGTTTTAATGAATACAACTTATAATCCTAACAGTGTTTCAATGACCATGGAAAGATTTTTGAATTTGAAGCAGTACATCCTTTTGTTTTTTAAAAAAATTAAGTTAACATAGTCGTTCAAATATTCGTTTTTGAAACAGAGTTTTTCGTGAAATTTTAAATAGCAAGGTGCTAAAATTTTTCTTGTTTTTCGAACTTCAGTTTATTGTCCTCACAATTAGTGCATAAAAGTACAATTCAATTATCAATTAGTAATTTAAATTCCATTTTTCAAAACACTTAAAATGCCTATGTTATCTTTATTTTTTTATGAAACAAAAGGATGTACTGCTTCAAATTCAAAAATCTTTCCATGGTCATTGAAGCACTGTTAGAATTAATAGTTGAATTCATTAAAACGTTTAAAATTATGCTAATATCGTTAAATTCACAGCCAACGTGACTTTTTCATTTAACGCCCTCTGACGTCAAAAATATAAAGTTTTTGGATATGTGTGATACATGGTTGTCAAGAGAATAAAGAGGCCTATCGAACTATCTAAACAAAATGATATATTTCTATTTAACATAAAAAATTTGATATCACTTCCGGTTTAACCGGAAGTAATTGGATATGTCAAAGATGACAAAAATATGAGGTTTTAGAGTTATAATACTAACAGAAGATTGCCAAAGTGTATTTCAAAAAGTAAACAAATGGCGGGATGTTACATGCACTCGTTGACACCCGGTATATATATATATATAATTATTACTGTCTGTAGTTATAGTTTTATTTGTATATAAAAATATATGCGAAACTGTATTTTATTCACTTTCGCGCTTATTCACCTTCGCGCTAGCGTTTGCGCCGGCGCGAACGCATCTTCAACTCCTGAAGATGCTGACGTCGTCAGCGAAACACGTGTAGAGTTTAATTACTGTGTCACTGTCTTTTGGTGTGTGGGGTTAACTTATTAAGAATTCATAGTGAATTTACGTCAAAGTTCTTGATCCATCTACTGTGTGAATAAATTCGGAACAAAATGACGCGTAAATCAAACAAGCTGAAAATAATGGACGACATAAGTGGCGCGTCAGGCGTCACAAACGTCAGATTTTCATTCCAAAGAAAACAAAGCCACGTGCTTTCTGACGTTTTAACCTAACCTCTGAAATATAAATATAGTTGTTTTCAAGTTTTTACACGTAAGCCCAACACACAAATTGAAAATAAACTGTATTCACTGCAAAACGTCTATAATTATATTGCAAAAACTAGTTTAAGACGTTGTAAATAATATTGATAAACGTCAAATGGCACGTGCTTTTGTTTTGTTTGGAATGAAAATCTGACCTATAACGGAGGCACTTATGTCCTGTATTGTGAAATATTTATCCAAACTCAGTCTTCCAAAAGGCAGTTCGGGACCTAAGTGCCTCCGTCATACGTCAGATTTTCATTCTAAACGAAACAAAAGCACGTGCCATTTGACGTTTATCGATATTATTTACAACGTCTTAAACTAGTTCTTGCAATATAATTATAGACGTTTTGCAGTGAAAACAGTTTATTTTCAATTTGTGTGTTGGGCTTACGTGTAAAAACTTGAAAACAACTATATGTAATTATAATTATATTTCAGAGGTTAGGTTAAAACGTCTGAAAGCACGTGGCTTTGTTTTGTTTGGAATGAAAATCTGACGTTTGTGACGTGCCACTTATCTCCCGAGTTGCGAGACGCGACTATAGCCGCTTGATTGATTGATTTGAGGGGTTTTGGAACGTACTATTCTAACTGCCCCATCTACAGGAAAATGAATGTACTATGATAGTACAGTGTTGTTCCACCTATTACAATTGTAATAGATCTATTACTTCTAACATTTTCTATTACGCTAGTACATTCTTTAAAAATCTATTACTTTTTCCTCGAGCGGGAAAAACAAATTAGAGGTATTTACCAATGTTAATAAAAACAACACAATTTGGAAATTGACATATTTTTCATCTATCAAAACAAAAAGACACCCCGTTTTTCTCGGTGGACCCTTAAATTCCCGCCCCAAAGGGAATTTTCCTCCCATCTGGCAACACTGACGGTAGTGGTATTTATATTTATAAATTCAATGGTCTTCTGTGGTTTAGGGCTATACAGCGTCATCTGTGAGCGAATAGTATATAGTAGAGAATCTATTACAGTTTTCTTCATTCTATTACGATTTTGTTGGAGAACCTGTTACAATACAGAGAACACCAAGAACAACACTGGTACTATCGCATCGGATATGTCAGTCGTCAAATCTCAAATGGTAAATGTTATGTGTCACTTGTCAGTGTTGATGTTTAGATTTATCAAAAACGTCAAATTTAAGTAACATAATCAATAGTCTTTAGAAGAAAAACCCATATTTTTAAGCTGCTTTCAATAAAATGTTTACGAGCAGGTAATGGAACTTTCAAAGTGAATTCCAACAGCAATCTTTATTTTTTGTTTGAAGTTTTAATTAATTCTGTAATTTACATGCTATTTTTTTGTTTATGCTTGCTTTAGTCACCAATAACACTTTATTGCAGAAAGAATGTAATTAGCTAAAGCTTATATTATTTGGCAAAAACCAACCATGGCCGATAATTGTTTAGATCAGACAAGCGGACATGACAATGTTGTAGGTAAGAAAATTATTCCTATGTCTCGTCACAAAGTCTATTTCAATATTTATTGTGCGTTTTTTGACTCTGGTCATTATACAATAATTGTCCTGACATGAAATCAATACTGCTTGTAATCGTATGTTCCTTGTGTTTATTTTTTATATAAACACATAACTGATAATAAATTAGAAAATACACTTATCTCTTTTTATCTTTTGGACCTATCTGCAACACTTGCTCCATGTTTCTTAGTACATTCATATTAAATGTATAAAATTGTCAATTATGATTCTTGTATAACGTTAAATATTTATGAAAGATGGATTTAAAAACATCCTGCGATTTCTTTGATGATGAAAATTATCAGTTGTAAAGGCCTGCTCTATTTGATGAGAAAATTTGTGTATTTCCTTAAGACTTCACAGAAAGGTATTTTAAATTTTCATTTAGGCGGTACCTTCTATGTTAAAGATTCCTGTAGATTAGTACTGTTCGTGCAGTTGCTTTTTAATGTAGCTGAATTTTATTTCGTTTTTTTTGCTTCTCTTTTATTTTGTGATGAAAACATTTTTTTATTAAACAGAATTATCAGGACAGGATTCAGATGTGGAATCTTCGCAGAGTGCCTGCTCTGGGTCTGATACCTACAGTGGACATACGTCTTTGTCAGGCCTCACTGATAAAAGCTCATTATCGGGTACTATCCAGTCGGGTGTTGTCGAAGAAGCCAGTACTGTTATTTTATCCACTACAACAGCTTCAGGTAAAATTACGGTCTTCAGCTGAAAATTTCTCCTATTCTTAACCTATAAGTTTAACATCAGTCTCAACATCAGTTTATTATATTCTGTAAATTTTGAATCTCATATAATATTATGGTAGTGGGTCCTAGATTATTTTTCAAAGCACAGACTACCTGGCTATTGTTTAAGTACTTCAAATTGCGGTGGTTTTCCCCTACACCTATAATGCATTATCTCTGATAACCAGTTGATTGTAAACTGTATATTCTAGGAATAAAAATCAGATAAAGTAGTAGGTACTGTAAGCTGGAATTAACCAACATTAGTGGTTTTCGTTAACTGGGGTATTATTCAAACTTGTTAGAAATTTTCACTTATGATTTAATAGATAAGGTAAAGCAGCTTTTTAATTCATTCCAATAAATTGGTTTGAGATATGAAGTAGACTATATTAATGTAAATACTTCAGTTTTAGAACTAACAAAAAGAAATTGATCATTCGTTATTAGGAACATTATTTTGTAATACTTACAGATTCTGACACGAAAAATGGCAGCGTAATAATAAATAATACAGTAGCTCCGAACAAAGGAACTTTATTACCATGGGGTGCTCATAAAGAACGTTCTCCACATCCAGCAGCTGGCTTAAACATAGACATGGATATTAGACCGGGAGAGTTCGTCATGCGTAGTCTCTTTGCAGACTTTACTGTTCAAGCAGAGAAAAAGATTGAAGCTGTCATGGGGGAACCACAGGTGAGTACTGAAAATTAAGTATAGAGTGGAGGCATATTTGGTGTGACTGTAGGAGAAGCCTCTGTCAAAAACTCTTCAACGAGGAGAGGATCAACAATTCGATCAGTTGCTGGGCGCATTTGGATCTGTAGCAGAACATTGCTTGCCTTCGTTGTTGAAAGCTTTATTTTCGTGGTACGAACGTCAGATGTCAGAGGTTTCAAATCCGGAACAGAAAAAGGCCGATCCAAAACAGAAAAGGTTTGTTGTACATTAGGGTGTCCCTTATATGGGTGATTTTTTTTTTTTTATATATCGAAATGCATACCACCTAATTCTTTTTAAACTACCCAGACTTACTCAAATACAAAATTTTATCTTCTTACGTCAACATTAACCCGTGCCGACAGGGTTCTGGTGATTTTGAAAATTGCTGTTTTTAATCCTTTCCGTTATGTAGCTATATCAATTGAAATATTTATATTTTATAAAAGTAATAATCAAAAAGAAAGTTAGTAAATAGGTACTTATTTATTAAAAGAAGAATCAGCCAGGATATTTTCTTTTGAGGGTCTCTTTTTTACAGTCTGGATACAGATTTCTATGCTCTTGCACACAGCGTAGCAAAAATTGCTTTTGTTCTTCCTTTGCAGTGATCAAACCATGAAAATCTTGCATAAGTTTTACAGCTCTTTCAGCTGTATCCATTAACTGCCCTTAAAGAAAAAACCTTTCTTTTGGCCTCTAAATGGGCAACATCTTCTTCCCACGTAGAAACGGGTTTCTGGAGGAAGTTCTCATCAATTTTTAATCGAGAAAATAAAGTTGTGCTCTTGACAGACACAAAATCACTTAACGATTTTCCTGCAACAATAAATAAGGCAGTATTATTATCAGTTTAGTGAAAACAGTGTAAAAAATAAAACTATGTATTTCCACTTACCATACAAACAATCAGACGTATTTTCTTTCGATGGAATGTATCTCTTCCCAGAATCATACAAACTCTCTCTTTGTAAGGTCACTACAATGTTTCCCTTGGTTTGTTCATCAACTTCATCATCAAAGAGTGATAAAACGGAAATATCTTCTGAGATGTACCAAAGATGTTGACTAAACTTGCTCAGGGCTGCTTTGGAGATCAATTTGTCAACAGTTTCATATTCCTTAAGCCTCTTTAAGAAGCACAATCTTGATTTGGTGCCTTCACCGCCAGACTACATCCAAGCCATGGTTTCACATTATATAACTGCAATGAATAAACAAACGTCTTGAAGTGCTCGTTTATCCTTGGCCCTAATTTTGAACTGGGATTGCAACAAACATATTTTCAAAGAGAAAATAGCTCTAGCCATCCACCCTGCTTGATGCATCGCTCCAGGAGGAGGTCTGATTTTAATTTTTTTCTTATTATCTCCTTCTAAGAAAATAATAGCTATAGTTCAATCAGTTCCCGATAATCGTCACATACAATGGATTTTTGCAGTTCTTGATTATAAAATGTCAACAATTCTTCTATTGTTGCATTACAAAAATGTGGTGGGACGATGTCGGTGTATGTTTCAATAGCAGCAGGATTAATAATTTTCCAGTTGTCTCTAAACTTTTTGAACATCGGGATATCAGGGCTGCTTGTGATTTGGTGAATTTTTGTTTCGAACACACATTTTAAAACCAGTTCGTAAACGTGATGGCGGCAAGCAAAGAGTACTAATTCCCTGTCTAGTTTTTGTTCCAAAAGTACACAAGCTCCTTTCAATCGCCCTGTATTAGACGCAGTTGTGTCACAGCATATTATTTTGTACTTTGTCATCGAGGTTCCAGTCATAAAGCGCGCTTAACACAGCTTGATCTTGACCGGAAGAGCTCTCCAGTTTGGGCACAGCCAGAAGTTGTTCCTTTTCTCAAAATGAAATAAGAATTGGCAGGCGTTCTTCTTTAGAACTTCTCACGTCCAGTCCAGGTAATAATTTCCCATCCCAGTGAATGGTCACCATTTCAGGGATATTATTCTGAAAATCTGATTTTATAGATTCCGCTCTATCTTTTCTGCTCTGTGTGCGAATGCGTTGAATGGACGATTTGTTTATCGGGAAATCATCACAGCTAAGATCTAGTGCTTCTACTACAGCCTGAAGTATACGGGGTGTCCCAAAAGTGACGCCCGTGCTTTCGGAATTTGACTTTGTGAGCTAAAACAAATCCAAAGTTAAGAGTGATGAAATTTCTGTTTGGCCTTCGTTAACGAGTTATTAAGGAAAAACTAATAAAACGCAGAAGAAACTAATCAGAGCCCAGCCGATGTGATTGTGTCATATTAATGATATTCCGTTGGCAACTAGACTAAACTGTTGGTTCCAGCCACCAGACGGTGTACAAGTACGACAGTTTTTGAATAATTCTTTCCCTGGAAAGTGGATTGGAAGAGGTGGACCTGTATCTTGGCCACCTAGATCACCCGACTTGAATCCCTTAGATTTCTTTTTTTGGGGATTTTTGAAGGACAGGGTTTACTCTATACCTGTTGCGGATGCTGAAGATGTCGTGGTTCGGATTCATGAATGAAGAAATGTTAGAGAGTGTTCGTGCTTCCATGATACATCGGGCTGCTGTTTGCATTGAAGTAGGAGGAAACCTAATTGAGCATATTTTGTAAAAACTAACTAAGATGTTATGTAGAAATTAAATTTAAAAAATTAAATAAAATCTAAAGTTGTTTTCTCAACAACTCGTTAACGAAGGCCAAACGGAAATTTCATCACTCTTAACTTTCGATTTGTTTTAGTTCACAAAGTCAAATTTCGAAAGCACGGGCGTCTCTTTTGGGACACCCTGTATAGACAGAATCCCTTATGCTTAATTGACATCTATCTAAAGTTGCAACTAACTTAGGCGTGATAAAGTCTTTCCTTTCTCTTTTTGTAGTAGTTCTAGAACTTACCGTTTGAGATGTCGATGGCAAGGGTTCCTCAAGGTTTTCATCAGAACTGGTAGGTTGATGGTGATGTCCTTGCATTTGTATAAAATCTTGTGTAGTAAGATATGATGATAAACTCTCGGAACACATTTGCTCATGTCTTTTTTAATTTAATTTTCTCTGTCTTGCCCTTTCTTCTTTCTCGGCTAACTTTTTGTCTACACCTGCTAAAGATTTTATCTTCCTCTATTTTCATCCGTTCATATCGAATAAATTATCTAAATTGTTAAATTTTTCACGGCACCTGTAAACATCTTGTGTTTTTTTGGAATTTTTTTGCAACTCTCTCCAAGCATGGTGAAGATCCACAAGTTTGTTTACACAGCTCTGGTAGGGATTCTAGCTTTTTCCCAGAATTGCAGTATTAGGGGGGGCACTGCTATTTTGTGCCTACGGGACTTAAATTTTTTAAATTTTTCAGAGTTTGTTGTGCCTGATTTGTCTATTGATTTTGTGTTTGAGTATTCCTGTGGTTTTAGTAGTGACTTAGATATTTATATTATTTGTATTTACCGTTCGCCTCAAAAGGATCTTAATGTATTTTTTGCTTCTCTTGACATTTTGTTGTCATCTGTGATGAGGAAACGCTCTCGAATTGTATTGACTGGGGACTTCAATATCGACTTTCGGGAGAACAATAGTACAACAAAAAAACTAGCCGATTTGTTTCATGTTTTTGGCCTTGAGATGCATGTGAAGACTCCTACACGTATCACTGCCGACAGCTCTAGTATTATTGATTATGTTGTTAGTAATTTTCCTTCTGGTGCAAGTCCGTTAGCACTGGTAAACAACACTTTTTTGTCTGATCATGAATTTTTGACCTTTTCTGTCAATGTATGTGGCTCACTGAATCATAAACCTATAAGATACGTAAGGGCATATAAAAGATCTGAGAGTGTTAATTCATTTAAGGACGCGTGTCTGAAGTATGAGAGATGTGATCCGAATATGCCTGTTGACTATCAGTTTGATCACCTACTTGCTTTCCTAGAGAGTTCCCATGATAGGTGTTTTCCTTTGAAGCGTCCTGCTAAAGTGAGTGAAAAACCATGGATCACACATGGTATACATGTCTCATCTAGAAATAAAACTTGTCTACATGTCTTGAGGAAATTTTTCACCGATTCAACATTTATCAAGGATTACTATTTTAAATATAAAAAAATCTTCAAGTCTACAGTCAGTCAGATTGGCCAAGTCCAACTACATTAATTCCAGAGTTAATAATTCGAATAATAAAGGCAGGGAACTCTGGAATATCATTAATACAAGTTTGGGGAGGAAAGAGTCTCATAGTGACGTTCACATATGTGTTGGCGATGCAGTGGTTAGGGATGTTGAGGCAGCTAATTGCCTGAATAATTACTTTTCAACAATTGCACAGAGATTGGTTAGTCGAATACCAGCTGTTGCAACTACTGCATCTAATTTCTTGACCGCTAATGTTGCCAAGCAGAATGATACTTTTGTTTTTTTTCCAACTGATGTCGGTGAAGTTGCACGTACTTTGAGACTTGTATCTAGCAAAGTTTCCTATAGGGACCGGATCCCTGCCATCATTTTTTCTTATTTAACTATTAATATTCATCTGTGTCTTGCTGATCTTATAAATAAGTCATTTTGTGAAGGCATTTTTCCTTCATCTTTAAAAAAAGCATTTATCGTGCCATTGCATAAGGGGGGTGAATTTGGGCCAGAAAATTTTCGGCCGATCTCATTGTTGCCGACCGTTTCTAAACTGATTGAGAGGCTGGTCAAGGTCAGATTTGTTAGCTTTTTGGACAAATGCTCTACCTTGTCCAGTTTGCAGTTTGGTTTCCGTAATAATAAGAGTACTGGTCTGGCCATTTTTTCTTTTCTGGACCATGTATATGAGGCAAAAAACACTCACTGCAACTCCCATTATATTCCTGTTTCTGTGTTTCTTGATCTCTCTAAGGCTTTTGATTGTGTTGACCACTCCATTTTGTTGGAGAAGTGCTCATATTATGGATTCAGGGGTGTTTCTGGGGGGTGGATTCGTTCTTATCTGATGGGAAGATGCCATGCCGTTTCTATTGTCAACGCTGATTGTCAGAAATTTACATCTGACTCTGCTCAGTCTATGTATGGGGTGCCTCAGGGTTCTGTCTTGGGCCCACTTCTCTTTCTGTTGTACATAAATGATGTCTTCTCTGCGCATTAGTGGCAAGTTCGTTCAGTTTGCTGATGACACCAATATAACTTGGTTCGGTAGCGATGGTCATGAGTTGCATGACAGGATTGTGTCGGACATGTCGCTCTTGAGATGTTGGTTTGCGGCGAACAGGTTGACTCTTAATCTGGATAAGACTTGTCTTATGAATTTCAGGCCTGGTGTATTGTTTGCCCTTTCTTCAGATGGTGTTATAATTTCATCTGTAAATACTACTAAATTTTTTAGTGTTCATCTCGACCATAGATTGAATTGGCAGGAGCACATTAAACACCTAAGTACAAAGTTGTCTAGATCCTGTTTTGCCCTTAGGACTCTTATGAATAATTACGATTTACTTGTGGCTAAAAATGCGTATTTTGCGCTGTTTGAGTCACATCTCCGATATGGTATACCTTTCTGGGGTTACTCCTCTGCCGAAAATTTTAATTATATCTTTCGATTGCAGAAGAAGGCAGTGAGAATTCTCTCAAGGCGTCTTCCTCGTACCCCTTCAAGGCCACTTTTTGAGAAACTGAGAATATTGCCACTGGCATGTATTTACATTTATGAGATAGCTGTTCTGCAGTTTCGGCTTAAGAATAATTGTGTCACGGGGGAACAGATTCATGAGCATTTTACGCGGTCTGCAGTGTTATTGTATCAGTCGAGGCCCTACTCGGAAAATTTTAAGAGAAGTGTAATATATATGTCCATTCAAATATTTAATAAGTTACCTGCATCAATTTCATCCATTTCAACTTTTTTAATGTTCAAGGCTTCTTTAAAAAGATTATTGCTTGATAAGTTGTACTATAGTGTAGATGATTTTCTCGGGGGTTGAGAGTGTTGTTCCCCGGTTTCCTCATGTGAGGTTTTGATATATTTTTTTTCTTTTGTTTTGTTTTGTGATTTATTTTGTTTGATATGTTATGTGTTCTATCTATGTATTGTGTTTTCTGTCTATGACGGGCTAAATAAATAAATAAATAAATATAATATACTCTCGAACGACGAGATTTGCGCTTTCACTAACAGTCAATTTAACTTCGCGAATGTTAAAAAAAGTACTTCAAGAACTTGACGATTAGACGGTAACTTTGCGCCTGTTATTTGATGATTTACGTCACCAACTAAGAAAATACTTTTTTTGTTGCTTCTTAATTCCACTGCCATCTTCTAAATGTTAAACAATACGTGTCAATCGCGAGAATAACTGAGAGCAAATGACAAATACCGCGAGTATGCGCCGCTACTTCCGCGCAACTTGATGAACATGATTCGATGCAAGTCGGCACGGGTTATCGTACTCCAAATAAGGTAAAAATTTCTTTCCGAGTGTTTTAGGAGCAAACGAACAAAACTAAGACCTATGCGTTAGAAAATAAAAACTTTGAAAAATAAGGGACACCCTCTTTTACATACATTATAAATGAATATTGAATAAGGTCTCAGTTTCCGATTATTAAGTTGCAAAACTGTTCTTGTCCCATATTTTGTTCTAAAAATTTCCACATAAGCATATCCCAATAATCAGTGTTCTACTGTATATCACATTGAAGAATGTACGAACATCTTAGAAATTTCAAAAGCATCTGCATTCACCCAAAGTTTTCTTGCCTGTCGTATCATCGTATTATCTTCTAGAAGATTATCTTCTACTCCTGAAGATGCTGACGTTGTCAGCGAAACACGTGTCGAGTTTAATTACTGTGTCACTGTCTTTTGGCGTGTGGGGTTAACTTATTAAGAATTCATAGTGAATTTACGTTAAAGTTCTTGATCCATCCACTGTATGTATTATCTCACGTATAATTTTTTTTAGTATGTTAACATTGTTGTAGTATTATCTATATTGTTTCTGGAAGTACCCCAGAAACTGTGGAACGCAGTGAATCAGATATTCAAAAGGAACGACGAGATTTAGCTGTGGAATTTATATTTTGCCTCGTCTTAATCGAAGTACTCCGTCAATTATCGTTTCACCCAGGACATGAAGATTTAGTGCAATACATCGAAAATTTGGCGTTTAAACATTTTAAATACAGAGAAGGGTAAATATTGCCCTTTTTTTCATTTTTATTTTAGCTTGAAATTTCAATTCTGTAGAAGCCAAACTGATCCAAATGCTGGCAATATCCATATAATAGCAGATTTGTACGCTGAAGTTATCGGAGCCCTAGCACAGTCGAGATTCCTATCTGTACGTACGAGGTTCATGTTAGAACTGAAAAAATTGAGATCTAAAGAAGCAGGACCGCATACGACGCAAAGTATTATTAGTTTGCTGATGGGCATGAAGTTTTTCAGGGTAAAAATGGTACCCATAGAAGAATTCGAAGCTTCCTTCCAATTCATGCAGGAATGTGCCCAGTATTTTCTGGAAGTCAAAGATAAGGATATCAAGCACGCTTTGGCTGGCTTATTTGTGGAAATATTGGTACCCGTTGCTGCGGTAAGTGTAGTTTGTGTCTATTTTAATAATTTTTCATTTTTACGACTCCTTAGGCCGTTAAAAATGAAGTTAACGTTCCATGTCTAAAAAATTTCGTAGACATGTTGTATTCACAAACGCTAGACGCCAGTACTAAGGCGAAACATCGATTGGCGTTATTCCCGTTGGTTACTTGTCTCTTGTGTGTCAGCCAGAAAACATTCTTTTTGCAAAACTGGCATTATTTCTTGGCGATGTGTCTGTCCCAGTTGAAAAGCCGCGATCCGAAAATGTGCAGAGTAGCTTTAGGTAAAAAGGAAAAACATCCAGTAATGTCGGACATAATAATTTTATATCTTTTTAGAATCTTTATACCGTCTGCTTTGGGTCTACATGATACGAATTAAATGTGAAAGTAACTCCGCGACGCAGTCCCGCTTATTGAGCATAGTTAACTCTCTGTTTCCCAAAGGTTCCAAAACCGTAGTACCTAGAGACACACCTCTGAACATTTTCGTAAAAATAATACAGTTCATTGCTCAGGAGCGTCTTGATTTCGCGATGAGAGAAATAGTGTTTGATTTGCTGTGGGTTGGACGGCCGATTAAAATCATTTTAACTCCTGAACGGATGAGTATTGGTTTGAGAGCATTCTTGGTTGTAGCTGATAGTTTACAACAAAAAGAAGGCGAGCCACCGATGCCGCGTTCCATGGGGGTTTTACCTAGTGGTAATACCCTGAGAGTGAGGAAAACGTTCCTGAATAAAGTTTTAACTGAAGACACAGCTCGCAGCATTGGCATGAGCGCTTATTTTCCGCATGTACGAAGGGTTTTTGTTGATATATTAAGGGCGTTAGATTCCCAATATGGACGACCGCTGATGATGACGAGCACACAAAATGTGAATAAGGAACCAGACGAAATGATAACTGGCGAAAGAAAACCCCGTATTGATCTGTTTCGGACTTGCGTGGCTGCTGTACCAAGGTTGATACCAGACGGTATAACTGGGTCTGAGCTTGTGGACCTGTTGAGTCGTCTCACTGTTCATATGGACGAAGAACTTAGAGGTTTGGCTTATCAGAGCTTGCAAACGTTGGTGATGGATTTTCCGGATTGGAGACAAGATGTTTTGTGGGGATTTACCCAGTTTTTGGCTCGGGATGTTCTAGATACTTTCCCACAACTTGTTGATAGTGGACTGAAGATGCTGTTCCAGTTCTTGTGTGCTTGGAAAATGGCGTTGGTTTCGCCAAATAATAATACAAATTCCAGTATGAGATTGGGTAAAGAAGCGAACAATGGTGACAGCTCAAAATCTTTTGACCGCCTATCCACATCATCCAAAAGAACAGATACGTCTTCTAAATCTGAGCCAGTGTCTTCTGTTTTGCATTTAGTGGAAGCACTTGCGTTGGTTATGCTGTCCAATTATAGGGTTGCTTCTCGCAGAGTTTCCGTCTTGATTCTCAAAGAAATTAAGTGTCTTCTTAAACTGCTGAACTGCTCTGACGATCCACCTGTTATAGACGTAATAGACCAATGTTGTCCAATAGTTATTGAGAAGTGCTTGAATCTACTACCGGCAGCAGAAAAAACTGCAGTTCAAGCAGTGTCGAGTGTAGACCTCCAGTGGTTAGCTGATAGAAATTCTTGCATATGGACGGCAGGATTACACGAGGATGGATCGTCAAAAAGTGGTTCCAATATCAGTCTAAATTCTGCCGATCCCTGGAGTATCTGTTTGTTTGGCTTCTTGGATCGCAACTGGATTCCAAGTTTGTGCCCTACGGTTATTAGTCACTCTTGGCCAATTGTGTTTACTAGGGTAAATACTCTATTTCCCGTAGTTGACCCAACGTAAGTAACTCACTTTGGGGCGTCCAGAAAGCTATATTTCTTATTTTTTAGGCCTGTAAATGATAACAGAGCATCACTTTTGCGTAGTTCAACAACAGTTAAAAAGTCTGCAAATGAACGAGACATATACATCCATTTATGGAAAAATTACATTACTTTTGCATTTCGGGTAGTTCCACCCATCGTAAGTCCAATTGTGCGCTGCGCGAGTCCAGATTTAAGTCTCAGGTGAGTTGTTATGGGTATGGGATGTGTCTGTGTTAATGTGCGCTTGACTTTTCGTTGTTCTGTGCTGACGCTTGTAGTGCAGATTTTCGTGCCGCTTCTTAAGCATTTTTTTCCGGGATTTACTTGTCTAGATCTGCAAGTGTTTGTGTGGTTGGGGATCCAGTTCAAGTAATTTGTTACAATGAATTGTTTTAAGTTTGCTCGAGGGCATTGTAGAGTCGGTTGATTTGAGTGCAAGTCTTGAAAATTTGGCGCAAACGCAGGGGATGATCTCATCTGGGAGATTTACATTGCCGCTCTCCGCAATCAGGAGGCATCACAAACGGAGCAGGTGATTTTTATTTAAACCTTGTTCGCGTTAAGAATGCAGTGTCTTAGTACAGTCTATTTTGCTATTACAAAGTAATAGTTTTGAATATTACTTACATTAGTGCACTGTTGCTTAATTGAAAATCAAATTTTATTTCAAATCTTCAACCTGGTCATTTTTGAAAAAATAAATAATGCAACGGAGACAGTTTTCAATTTTGTTAGACGATGATAGAATATGTTAGTGTAAAATTGACCGGCCGATAAGCTAATCAGAAATGGTAATTTTGGCTACCATACTTACTGACTCTGCAGCCTTAACGCGAACGAAGTTTGGATTTGCACGTAGTTGGAGCGAAAATTGTGTTTCTGTGAGTGTCGCATCAGTATCAGCATTCTTATTGTCATTGCATCTTTGGCTGCAGAAACAGTGTGTTGTATGGGGTTGCAGATTCTTGTATGCAACTTGTATGATAAATTTCTAAGCTATATGAAAATTTTGTAACTAATCAATGGGGTCGTTACACAATTTTTAAAAATCATATTTTTCTGAAGATTCTTGTAAAATATTTGAATCGTATTTTTTTATTTTTCTCACAGCCAACGTTTTAGGCATCTAAATCAGCATCAAAGTTAAGACGCTGGCCCGGTGTGCCCAGTGTTGTTTTTCAGTGTGCCTAGCTCCCAAATAATTGAAGCACTCACCGTTTCGTTTTAACATTTTTCATTTCAGTACTGAAATAGTCCAAATTGGATAAATAATAATTGTCAATTATTTCACTACTA
This sequence comes from Xestobium rufovillosum, assembly GCA_963966045.1. Classification (NCBI taxonomy): domain Eukaryota; kingdom Metazoa; phylum Arthropoda; class Insecta; order Coleoptera; family Ptinidae; genus Xestobium; species Xestobium rufovillosum. Next base: position 38,853,438 of record OZ014493.1, read on the forward strand.
CCGGTAAATCAGCTTTAACAAAACCTTGCTCCATTTTCCATTTTCCATACACAAATATACTAATTGACAATAAATAGGAATAAAAACACAAAACTAAACAACAGAGAACTATTTATACACCCAACACAAACAATAACAAACTCACGAATGTCAATGTCAAATTCTGATTATTCCCAACATTATTGCTCCCTACTTTACCGACTCAAGCTCCACGTAACTTTAGCTTTCTGGGTATCAGAACATCAATTCAGATGACCAATCCCAAGCGATTTCAAGCTAATGACGTAACCGGGGCAGCACATGTTTCTGTTTGATTCTCCAAAGGCACGCTTCGTGCTAAAATCACCGTTGCTTAACTTTTGGGCTATCGGTGAGTAAATAAATGTATCCCAGAAGGCCACGAATCACCTAGTTGGGATTGCAGTTCACCATGTAGAACTGTGACGTAGAAATGTGATGAGATTTTAATTAAATTAAATAATTTTGATACATTAATGAAAAACTTTATTTTAAACATTGTTTCTTTTTGAAACTTCAGATGTATTAGGTACAGTCCGGTGCAAAAATTCGATCCATTACTATTTTTAATCTTAATTGTTTTCTATAAAATATTAGATTTTCGGTATACTATACAGATTCCGAGTGACATTTGGACTAACAATAACAACAGATAACTTTTTACTCCAATTTCTTGCATTTTAAATTTGTTGAAGCCTAGCTTAAACTTTACCTCAAGCCCCACTTTATTTAATTTACTTATTGTTGTCTGAATATAAAGTATAAAGGAAATAATAAGCAGTTAAATCTGATTTTTGGTGCATCCGATAAGAATATTAGAATCAGATGGGTTGATCAAGGATGCAAGATTATCTGTTTTGTACAACTTCTGTGTATGTCATTGATAATTTTGTTGACTTACAAAGATAACTGTTGACCATCTTTTGTTATAATTTACAGTCGGTACAACATCAAAATTACTTGTTACAAAATAATATTATCAAATATAGCACTTGAAATGTTGTTTGGTTTTTGTAAAAATGAGCTAATTAGAACTTTAGATAAATATTGATCTACAGTAGTTTCATTCTTATCTGGTCTTTCTTTTTAAGATCTCTTAAAGATAATAATTTTTCCAATTATCGAAGTCAACATGTACAAAGAAAGCAATGTATTTAGATATACTCGTAATTTCAATGATAAAAGTTTTAAAAATCTTTATTTCTCCCCTCCAAGATACTAACATGGGACATTTGGTATATAAGTATGAATCAGTGAAAAACTCACTAACAAAAGAAATTAGCTGTTGGAGTTACAAAACAAAGAAAAAACAATGTCAATCAAATACACTGTCCAGCTTTTCTGGTAATGTCACCAGTCACCCTATACCATTGCAATATGCGGCAAATCCAACCTTCTTCAACCCACACGATGGTTTCAGCACATTCATTCCGTGTCGAATTTCTGCTATCGCGTTGCATGTTGACACTTTGGTACAATTAATAAGAAAACGATGAATGTTAAAATGCAAACACCAACTCATCTTAAAAAGTATGTGTTAATTTGGGATAAAACATTGAATAGCAAAAAAAATTCACAGCACAAACGAAAATGCATATACACTGTATACTTAAACACCACGTGGGGACGTGGGGGTGTTTCAAAATAATATTAAATATTATATGGTTTGCTTCAACAGGCTTATGTTTTTCCAGAAATTATATGTGGTGCATTGTACGAATATTACCATAACGGAAATAAGTAAAATTTCGAATTTATTTTATAGGTTAAATTTTAATTATTGGTAGTTATTTTTGTTATTTCTTTGACAGTAATGTTTTATGAACTTTTTATGTTTTTTATGTTTGTTTTGTTTTTTCTGAGGTCTAAAGATGTTACACATAATTTTCTTTATATTAACATTTCATCATGAAGTTTCGTAATGCATTTTTGGAAGAACCCTGTTGTTTTTAAAATAAAAACTGCCCTAAGTTAAATATATGCAGGCCTTTTTAGTAGGTACCAAAGAACTTCATTTGCAATATGGAAGACAAAAATAAAGTAACGCTTGTGGCATATAAAACATAAAAAAATTAAAGCCAGTTCTCAGATATGAGCCCAAATCCCTTCTACCAATTATAATGAAATATAAAATTATGTTTTTGTGCAACCATATACAAAGTTAGTGTTTCGCGTTCACACCACAGCCTGCGAAATACAACTTCGCATACGGTTGGACAAAAAAAAAGTGGTTTTAGAAACGCTGTGACATTAAGGCCACCAGACTATTTTTTCATTTAAATTGAACTGTCATTTTGTAATTATTAATTTTCACGGTTGCATAAAAAATAGTGTGCATACTGCGACCTCGGCGATAATTTTTCTCTTGGTACACTGAAAAAGCATTTCGTGGCCTTGATACACAAAGAGCAACTGGTTACTTTTTGCACAAAATAGATCATGTAGTATGGATATCAGTTTTTCTGTTTTTAATACTGACCATGTTTTTAGTTCTTCACCAGACAGCTTAAGTGCTGAACGTAGCGACAACAAAGTAGCATCTTTAAACGTGTCACCGTCAGTCTTGTACAAACTTATCGTACCTCTGCTACGATGTGAAGTTAACGATGTGCGTGACGCTGCTGTATTGGCACTCGGCAATATCAACAGTGAGGCCCTGAAGTACGTTATTTATAAAAATATCAAGTAGGCACGATTGTTTATTGATTTATTTTTAAGGGATTTAATGGAAGAATTACTGGTTTATATAAGAGAAGCTGTGGATCGCAAACAAGAAAATGTTAGAAGACGACGTAGACGGGACGCGTTAAGATTGCAGTTGATTAGAGTTTTGGAACATATAGCCGAGTTGGGCACTTTTGGTATCAGTTCAAGTGTTTTAGATAGAGACACGCAATCTTTGCATCCAACTTTCGTGGAGTATATGGATGGCGCTAGATTGTATTTAGAAAGCGAACCGGACAAGACTACTAGTTCCGTTAAAGATATCATTCAGCATTTCTGCAATTTTATTAGGAAAATGATAAAAAGCTTTAGTCGTAAGTTTTGCTCTGCGTTTTGTTCATCGTGTATTGTTTTAATTTTCTCTTTGTAGTGGAAACATGCCAAACATTACTGAAACGTGATCTTCGCCGTAATTTGTTCATACTGTTTTCTACATGGTCAGGAAAATACGGAGCCCCAGTTAGACATAACTCTAGCGCAGAAAACGAACAGGCTTACAAAAAATGTACAGAACTACACTTTTCTGCTCTGCAAGCAATGAGTGCTCTATTGTGTTGTGGCCCATGTTTTGATTCGCAAGGACTTGCCGAAGATGGGCCTTTCTATCAGTGGCTAGACGTAATGTTAGAGAGCAGTGACGAGAAGGTAGGTTTTCCGTCTTTTCGTACAGCTCTTGATATTTAGTAAGTTTTGATTGTAGGTTTACAATCTTGCCTGTGAAACAGTGGTTCTCCTGTTAGAGTGCAATCCCGATATCGGGCCTCTGTTAGACTGGGTTGTTGACAGATGTTATACGGGGACGAAAGCTGTGGCTGATGGATGCTTCTTAGCTTTGGCCATGATATTCAGCGCCAGGTTAGTAGTAAAATTTAAAATATTTAAATTTAGATGCTTTGAGAAATTATCGATATTTTTTGTTGTAGGGAGTATCCATGTGACCACTATACTGCTGTTATAAATGTGACTCTAATGAATACGGGTTGCCCACGACCAACCGTTAGGGATACTGCTCTGCAGCTTCTCCAGTTGCTGGATAAACGATTTTTTGGTGCTGTTGGCCCGTTAGCTGAAGGCGATTTGGGTGAGTGCATTTTATTTAGCAAATCAATTTCTGTGCCATTATTAATCAATTTTTGGGAACAGCGGAAAATATTGTGTTTTGTTACTTGATATTAGGGATGTCTAACGCGGAAATAGGGTGACGCCTTATAGCTCGTGTAAATTTTAATTAGAAAGTTCAGAATGCAGCTTTAAGTTTCCTTGCAATGGCTGATGTTTCATGTTTCTAAGAAATGAGAGTTTGATGTTAAAATGAAATTAGTTCTCGTCTTCAACAGTACTTTTGTAATTATTTGAATCTGGTTTCTTTATCTTGTCGGTGAAATACAACTCTACTTATACTCGTAATCATTTTAACTAGTGCAGGCTAGTACAAGGTGTCCCAAACTGGACGCGTTCTTATGGGAACACCCCTTATTTGAAGAGATAGAAAAAAATTAACCAAGGTGTCCGGAGCTCAAATTTAATGAGAAAACCACTGGTGCAAACAAAACTTTGCTATCTCTCATCGTTTGGCCGCTAGATGGCGATTCTCAAATTTCGTCGATTTCTTTTATGTCCTATAACTTGTTTATTAATAAAGATAATTAATTTTGGTAAAAACTTTCTTAAGGCACTTTTTTCCGTAAAATCCATTGCAATAGGCAGTTTTTTTACAGGGCGTTTAGATTTTCGTGCACCACCCCAAACTCATTTTTTTGATATAGACCACCCCATATATTATGAGATTTTTGAAAAGCTCGTAAAATTTCCTAAATTTTGATGTATCACTTGTCATGTTTATCTTAAAAACTATTAGCAACATTACGATTTAAAAATTAAAATATTGTACCTACAGAAATCAAGATTGCCATGACTAATAAAATCACCTTACTTTTTATGCACGTCACCGGCTTCATATCAGCACTGTTGCCACAAGAGTTTATGGTACTCAATTCGGGAGATAAGTGGCGCGTCACAAACGTCAGATTTTCATTCCAAACAAAACAAAGCCACGTGCTTTCTGACGTTTTAACCTAACCTCTGAAATATAATTATAATTACATATAGTTGTTTTCAAGTTTTTACGCGTAAGCCCAACACACAAATTGAAAATAAACTGTTTTCACTGCAAAACGTCTATAATTATATTGCAAAAACTAGTTTAAGACGTTGTAAATAATATCGATAAACGTCAAATGGCACGTGCTTTTGTTTTGTTTGGAATGAAAATCTGACGTATGACGGAGGCACTTAGGTCCCGAATTCCAAAATATTAAAATTCAATTTACCTCTCTAACTGAATTCAATGGTAATATGGGTCCATTATTTTCCAATTCTCTTTCAAAATAGTTGATAAGGGACGCTACAAGCTCCTTACACCGACTGTTTAAGAACTTGGGCATTATACCAACAATAACAATAACAACACCGATAATAAATAACTAGGAGCACTATTTTACTTCTCAAAAGAACAGATTTGTACCGCAAAAGTTGATGAACAAAGAAAACAAGGGTTTAAAACACCAAAAACAACAAAAGTTAACGAAACTTGACGCTTTCAGAATATCAGCTGTCAAGTCAACCGGGAAACGTCAACAAATTAAGCGGCAATCCTGCAACAAAATAGTGTTGTGTTTAGACATTCAAATATTTCTTTATTCTTTTTTAGCACATTCAATTTATATGACTTGTCATTTTACGTATGGCGACTCTCAATCGTTACATTTTGTGACGTGCATAAAAAGTAAGGTGATGTTACCTGTAGGATGCTAACATGTTATGATTAAAACCACAGATCTAAACTTTCATCGTTGATTGAAGGAACGCTTTCATGATAAGATTACTCATAGTTATTATATTAAATTAATAATTCTTTAAATGTTGCTAATGGTTTTTAAGATAAAGTGATACATCAAAATTTAGGAAATTTTACGAGCTTTTCAAAAATCTCATAATATATAGGGTGGTCTATATAAAAAAAATAGTTTGGGGTGGTGCACGAAAATCTAAACGCCCTGTAAAAAAAACTGCCTATTGCAATGGATTCTACGGAAGAAAGTGTCTTAAGAAAGTTTTTACCAAAATTAATTATCCTTATTAATAAACAAGTTATAGGACATAAAAGAAATCGACGAAATTTGAGAATCGCCCTCTAGCGGCCAAACGATAAGAGATTGCAAAGTTTTGTTTGCGCCAGTGGTTTTCTCATTAAATTTGAGCTCCGGACACCTTGGTTAATTTTTTTCTATCTCTTCAAATAAGGGGTGTTCCCATAAGAACGCGTCCAGTTTGGGACACCTTGTACATAGTTTACACATAATGGATATTTTGCAAAGTGGGGATAGCAACTGTATACATGGTTTTTAAGTAGATAGATAGATAGATAATGGATTTATTGTTTCCCATTTGGAATTACAATTCAAAATAAACATATAATAAATGGACAAATAAAAGTAAATAAACTCCTTCCCACAGTTAATTTCAACCCATCTAATTCCCATTTATGTATAATTAACCCTCCCTCTCCTTCTTTCCCCTCTGTATCAATTCCATCCACTTCTCCCCTCTTCCGCTGTCCTCCAGTATCATCTCCACTCTCACCTGTTCTGTGTTCTCTCTCCACCAGCACCTCTCTAATACATGTTCCCATGTCTCCTTCTGCGCCCCACATACCCTACACATTCTTCTGTCTTTGCTTTCCCAATACCTTCCACCTCTCATCTCATTTCCCAGCCTAAACCTTGCCACCCTTATTATCCTCTCTTCCCTTCCCCTACTTCGCAGATATCTCGGCAGTCCCGCTGTCCTTATTTCTTTATATTTGTTGGTGTATCTTGATTGTCTTATCTTATCTTCTTTATCCTACACTTCTATTTGCCTGCCTCTCTCCTCTACCTCTCTCACCATGTTCCATCCTGCTGTTCTCAAGTTCTCCACTTCTTCTGCTGCATAGCCTCGCTCCTGATAAAATTTCTCTCGCCTCTCCTCCCATTTCGATTTTTCTCTTCCTCCCTTCCGTACCTCTTCCCAACACTGCCTGGCTAACTCGTTCTTGCCCTGGTTCTTAGTTTTTCTCTGTTTGTTTCGTCTCTTACCATGTACCCTGGCGTTATCCAATCTAAGCCCAGTGTCCATCTTATGTATTTTTCCCGGATCCCCTCTATCTTCTCTCTCTCTCTTCCCACCCCCAAATTTCTGCTCCATACATGGCTACGCTGCTCACCAATGCGTTAAACAACTTTACTCTACTTTTCCAGTCGCCCCTACATGGTTTTTAAGTAACCCACTTGTTTTTGTAATTTTTTTGAATCAATAAAATATTCTCACCAAAGAGTTACGTACTTCCGGTATTTTATTTCTTTTTCAAAATTCTGATTCTTCCAGATCTATTTAAAATCACATATCTCTGCCAATTTCAAAGTTGTAGTTGCTATATTTGGATCAGTCATAGTCCCAATTTGTAGCTTTAGAAAAATGCATAATAAACTCCCAACGAATAATTATTAATCAAAATCTTACAACTTATTTTCTTTTCGAATAGAACACCTGTTTATTGTTGGACAATTGAAAGCACAATTTGAATTCCTCATCCACTGAAACAGTGCTTCCCAATACCTATCTTTCGCGGTTTCCGAGTTATAAACAGTTTTTGGGTAAAACTGGGAGGCAAAATAAAGATTTTGCTCAAATCACTATCGAACATTCTGCAGCGTTTTTAGAGTAATTTGGCGGCATTCTTTTATTACTCGATTCTACACTGGTGTTAAAGTGTCTTAATTAATGCGGTTTCAAAAAGTATAAAACTGATAGGCTTTTCAAGCGGTGTGTATCTTGACACCACCTTCTATTTAAAAATTTAAGGGTGCTGTCCCCTCCAGCTTTGGAGTCGAAGTTATTACTTGAACATCGAATTCAGATTTCCCCCGTAAAAATGCGTAAAAACGATGCTATATGGCATAAAATCGTACTTACTGTTTTCAGTGGACCGTCCCTGTGTATCATTTTATTGTAATATCAAGAAACTAAATTAACTAGCCAGAGGTTAAAACATACCAGATATTATTGCTATACCATAGCAAACCTTATTATAGAGAAGGCACTTGTCATTAGCAAAATCAACGAGATAGACGTGATAGTCTAGTGGTCAGAGCACTAGACTTCAAATAGCGCGAGGGTGCTGGATCAATCCCCATAGCCCGCAGTCACTACATCTGACTGATTTTATCCGCCTCTGGGTTGAGTACCTACCATTAGACTTAGACCATTAAACCTAGCGGTTTGAGAACAGTGCTTGCCACATTGCTTTCTGAAATTCACATTGTCAATGTCCAAGCTAAATTAAGCACCTCTAACACGCTTACCATGCACTGTCGCCAGACGATACAAAAGTGAAGCTATTACTATTAATATTATGGATATTTGCTACCCTTAGCAGAAATATTATTGAATAAAAAATAAGAAAACTGCAAGTAGGAATTTTCTCAATAAACGCAAAAACAAGGGAACACGCTTCATTAAAAATTCTTATAAAATATTCCAGTTATTATTCTTCAATTACATGCTTTAATATGCGAAGAATTTGCATTTCATCACCTACACGGGGCTTAATTCAACTGGGGCGCATTATAATGTGAATGAGTAATGCCGCTGAAAACTTTTGCAAGTCAATCATATTTTGATTTTGATCAGCGGTGGGATGCTTAGAAATGCAAATTAGCATTTCAATTTCCGATCAGTGCCCACGATATTCAGGCTGACCAAAAGCTGGTCTCCGAAAATTGCATTCACGCATATTTTACATACAGGGTGGAACTTTCTAATGGAATAAATTCAACAAAAACTGAACGGCTAACATTTGATCGAAATCTTCCGACACGTCGATTTTTGATTTTAATTGCGCACCTTCTAATGTAAATTTCACCACCATTTGGTCACGTGACTATGAGTTATGACGACACGGTATTTTTTTTAAAATAGCAAGGTATGTTAAATTTTATCCTTTTTAAGTAAATTTCCTGCTACCGCTTTATTATCAACAAGTTACTTTACTTAGAAATTCACTTTTGATAATAAAAATATGTTTGTTTCGTGGCCAACTTTATTTTTCTGACGTTATATTCCTGCACTTTGAAACGATTTTTCTCGAAAAGTAATAAAGATATTGAAAAACGGAAAACGGCACTGAATTTCTCTCGTAGGAATCTATCCAACGATATAAAATTTAACATACCTTGCTATTTAAAAAAATGTACCGTGACGTCATAACTCGTAGTCACGTGACCAAATGGTGATGAAATTTACATTGCTAGGTGCACAATTAAATTCAAAAATCGACGTGTCCGAGGATTTCTATCAAATATTAGCCGTTCAGTTTTAATGAATTTATTCCAATAGAAACTTCCACCCTGTATATGGCTCTTATTCATCCACATAAAGCAAAAAAAATCGATATGGAGAACCATACAAACATGACTTCCATGTTCATTGTACGTACACATATAACAAAAGAATGCTTAAAACAATTATCTGTTTACGAAAGATTGGTTATACTTGGGCCGCCCAACAGACGGAGTGATCACCCTGCAAGAACGTGCTCTAGCGGGGCCAATATTAATTTATGACGACCGAATTGGAGTGATGCGACTTCGTTGGGTCTAAAGAAAGCGCATCATTGCGGTTGGGTTGTCCTAAATTGATAGTGGTCCCGTCTAGAGCTCATGCTCGCAGGGTGATCACTCCGTCTGTTGGGCGGCCCAAGTATAGTAATCACGACCATAAACTATACTTGGGCCGCCGAACAGACGGAGTGATCACCTTGCAAAAACGTGCTCTAGCGGGGCCAATATTAATTTATGACGACCGAATTGGAGTGATGCGACTCCGTTGGGTCTAAAGAAAGCGCATCACTGCGGTTCTGTCGTCCTAAATTGATAGTGGTCCTGTCTAGAGCTCATGTTTGCAGCGTGATCACTCCGTCTGTTGGGCGGCCCAAGTATAGACACTATTTAACACTGTTTAATTTGTGATCACGACTCATGAGCATCTATCAAATTGACACTTTGTAAGTTACTGCCAACTGTCTACAATAATACCATAGAGTATAAACTATATGGACATATTTATCTAAAAGAAGAAACATTTTTGCAAAATTTCTTAAAATACTAAAAATAACTAAATAAATTTTATTTGCTTTGGTCAAATATCTTCATTACATGTGCGTCGTGTGTCGGCTTTTCTTGAACCCTAAGAATGTTCATTATTCAAAGGTAAATCAGAAAATTTCGGTTATAGCATCAAGGTTGTCAAATTTATATTTTACTTGTCCCAGAAATTCAAGAGAGCGTATTTATGTGTATGACAACGTTTATAATTATGAATTAAAAGATACTTCGCGTACTACCAATATAACGATTTATTATTGACCGGTTTCAGGATTTACAACGATCCCATCAGAAATGTACATATGTAAAAATTGTAATGGTTAATAACTTAATAAATAATTGAGTTAGGACAAAATTGATAGTAACAAAATTTTTTGGCCTTAAAATAGGTACGCAACATTTTTTATTTAAACCTTTTTTTGATTTCTCTAATACTTTAGCCGCAATATTTTTTTGAAGAATTAAAATGTTAATAACTAATGAACCCCTCGGCGAGACGCACTTTTCAAAAAAAAATTCATTAAAATCGATTAGCTTTTACGACAGTTGCCGAACGCCAAAGAAATCCAGACACACACACACAAACACCCCCCCCCCCCAAACACACCCACGCACACACAGGCACGAAGCTAAAAAAACTTTTTCTCGAAATTTTGAAGTTGTACAGTGCGAATCTGACCTTATCTCGGACACGAATTTTTGTCGGTACTCGGTAATACAATACTTCAATTTCCTTATACGGAACATATAAGTATAATTATAGACGTATGTACTATCAACAGCAAAAGTGGTGTTCCACTTTACGGTTCAATTCCGCTTAAAATGCTATAACCAATTACGTTCTGAGGTAAAAAAACCTTAGCAACTGTCCGCCAATTATAGTTTTGAAGGGGGATCTAAACGATTTTATTCGAATGACAACAAATGTGTTAGCCTTGTACTAGTAAACAAAGGGCAGCAAAAAATTGATAAATAATCATATTCTTTTAACACCGTTGGCGAATTTTTGACTTAAGAACTTCAAATAAATTAGACCGTTATTATTTATTAGTTTTCTCTGACCGTTAACTTTGCTCAATGTTTATAGTTTTAAATGTTATTACAATAATTTCTTATTATTTATATGAAACATGTAGCATTTATGTTGCTATCACAAAAATGGGAAACTGAGGAAAATTAAAATCTTGTCATCAGTACGTCTGCAAAGTAAAGATTTAACGTTTTATTAAACGTAGAAAATTCTTTTTGAAATTGTCGGAAGTAATATGAAAATCAAATTATTTACGGTAACCAGATATTTCCAAACAAGACAGCTTGTTTTCTTTTACCGTTAAGTGGACTTCAGTCCGGCAGTTTATGGATGCAGTCCTTTTATAATAATTGGAAGTTACTTGAAGTGGAAATACACAACTGAAGAATTATATGAAAGCTAAGTTTCGTGGTTTCACTTTGCAAAGTTATTTTCAAAGAGGGGAATTTTCTCCTAAATGTGTAGGCAGTAATTTTATAAACGATCTTCCAAGCTTTTGAGGATATTTTGCTTATACCTAGGGTAGTTCTTGAGCCGAAAAAGAAATTCTCTCTATTTTTTATTATGTTTTTTGCCCCCGGGAGTCCTTAATGTTTAAATTTGTCTCGTGATTTCGCTATTCATTTTGGCATAGTTTACAGTTTGTTAGGGTGCTTTGAACGTTATTAACTTTACCATCAAGCTAAGTTGGTCATCCCTTGTTTGCTTCAGTACAATAAGTTTCATATTACTCTGACGTAACCGCAATGAAATCTAAGACTGTTATATTATGCAATATGTGCTGTATATTGAATTTTGTTCCCTAATTACTGTCCGAGATCGATTCTCCCTGTTCCAACTTTGATAAAGGGTAATCGCCACAAACCTTTGGTCATCTTTTTCAGCACGTTGCTGCCGTGTAACTTATATTAACCAATTAATTTTCACCGTCCGTTTAATCCTCAAATAAAATAGAGGGAAAATTTGTTACCTAGGTACCAGGTTATCATTAAAATTTCACTTCGAAATTGAAATTTTGCAAAAACAGCTAGAAAGGTTAGTGAAAGACTGCCACGATTGCATTTATAATACTTTCTTCTTTTTAATTTAACATTAAATTACATGCTGTATTTAAACCACTCCAATAGTAACATGTATAATGCGGGTAAACGTCGAGATGGAGTTGGATATGAGTCAACTTTGTGTTACTTCAGAGATCGGAGATGATTGAACGCTTCTGACTTCGTCGTGTGATCGGCTGATATTCACCGTCTTATAAATTTGAGCAAGTGCCCGGTGAAATGCCACTAATTAAACATTACCCCAGTCACAAACTGGCTTGGTCTATCTTATGCGTACCTAATGGGTAGTAATGTGTTCAAGCCGGGGTGTCTGCTGGTAAAGGTTAGATCGATTTGACAATCCCGTGTGACTTCGGTCTGGAACAGGACGTTTTTGCGGCAGAAATCGACCGCATCTTATTGAGAAACGTCATTGAATAATAAATTGGCGTTCCAGAGAAAAGGGACACTTTCGGCGTTGTAACGGCGTAAGTAGGTATATCTACATCATTAATTGGGACAAATAGAAATTCGATTCAAAAAATGTATGAGTTCCGGATCAGCACCATTGCCTGTAACGGAGCCCAAAACATAATTAATTGTTCATGCCATCCGCGTCGACCAATTCCAACGGGATAACAAACTCGGAACGTTTGCTGTGGATTCCTATATCCTCAAAGCTCTGCCACAAGAACTTTTTTTCGCCTAAATGCGTTTAAGTTTTCGATTATACGAAGTTATAAACCAGGAAGAGTGGCTAATTCGTAATAAACAAGTTTAATTGCAGTAATTACAAATCTCAGAGCTAAAATTCTTAGTAATAGCTTTCACATTTAATTTGACACAAAGCATTCCAGTGCCGTCACTATAATCTCAGTAAAATTGGAAACTTTTATACGGAAACTAGAATTGCTTCGGATGCATTCTTCTTCTTCATTACGATGCAAATTAAAGGAAGTTAACGACTTGAGTAATTTCCTTTCCGCCTCGTCTGTCCGTAGTTTTAAATAATTGTAACCTGGGAAATTTTTCCTCGCGTCTCCCGCACGTGATGAGCTACTTTTCCGATAATTCGTTATTTACTTGACTTATTTTCGTGGAATTGGTGTGCGTTGTTTCCTGACCGTCCACGAAATTGGTTAATCTTCTTCTCTTCGACGCGGCTGAGGACACACTCGATTGCGTTCGACTTTCTGCAACACAAAATAAGAGATCGGTTTCAGTAAATAAAGCATCGTATTTGCTAACTGCAATGGGGAAACGCAATAAAACGAAGACTACCAAAATGGAGTTGTTACTCAAATTTAAGAAACCAAAGATACGGAATGGTAAACCATTGATTAAAACCATTTTACTTCCACGTTGCTTAAGGAAATGGTACCTTAACAACCCATTCAGTTTACAAAACTTGTATTGATGTAACGGGAAACTGGTTATTTATAATTGCTAATCGAGAAAACTTTTCTGATGCCAATTTCATTGTTTTACGTTTTGTTGTAACACGTAGAGGAGCTTAGTTTCAAACTTCAAATTGCTAAACTTGGAATATTATTAAACTCTTCATGTACAGAGAAAAGCGTAATGCCGTTGTTTACCTGTAGGTAGGAATGTTAAGTTTATATTGCACGTGTGCATTTCAATAGCTGCCTCAAGCACCTGAGATACACATATTGTTATGTTTAGTAGACTATGTTTAAGGATATATTTTGTTAGGCATTCAAGTCATGAAGCAAAGTCGTTGTAAACGCACTTAACTTTCAACCAAATACCAAGTCTGTTCCATCGCAGTAATCTCCGGTTGCCACCGAACAAAAGGTTGTTCGTCCAAATAATAATTATCTAGTTATTAAACACCGGTTGGGTAATCGAATCTCATAGACTAACCATTGGACGTCTTATAAATTGGGCATGAAGCAGAAGCTTGACTGGCCATTAGAGAGAGAAACACTTGTAAAATCAAAATTGTGAGTTCATTGGCAAACTAACAGGAATTTCTAAGTTTGTCGACACTGATGGATAATTTATATTTGAGGATCATTAATTTCCATTCTGACATGCTTTAAGTTAACGCCTGTTAGGGATTTTGCGAGGTCTTTGCTAGTTTGCTAATATAATAATGGAAGTTTTATTTAATCTACTTGGAAATTCAGATTTCGGTTTCTAATCAAATTCGAAACTTCTCGCTCGTTGCTAAGACAACAGTATATGTATGTCAAAGACTGTTTGCTTTGTATGTAAGTAGCGTAGTGTTATTTTATTCTTCAATAGCCTTTGTTATGGAACAGTTGATTGTTGAAGGTAGTGCTTTATAGCTGTTTTGGATTTTGGTTTAAATGATGGATTAGATTTATGGGAGGCTCTTAGTGTAATGTATGGTTTTAATGGTGCTGTTTCGCATTGGTTATTTAATTGAAAGAGCTTTTACGAACGTTTTACGGGTATAAATCTTGCCATAAAAGCTTGTATGTTCCTGGCTCAACAGGTGATAGACGTCCTTTATTAAAGCCTTCTTTCTGCACGAGAAATTTGGATTTTATCTTTGTACTTACATTTCTGGTACCGTTAATTTTACAGGGTCATAGTGTATTGCGAACTTCATGTCTATTGATGTGCACATGATTTTGTTTATACGTCCACTCCACATTCTGCAGAAATATAGTATAGTTGCTTTTCTTTTACAGCGCAGTGCGTTTCTTAAAACTGAAAATTGCGAACGCGTGTTAAATATTGTGTTGACAGTTGTAACAAAGAAATTTATCAAACAAAATAGACTAACGGAAACCTGACAGAACGCATGCTTTTAAACTGACCGCTTAACTGACGGAGACCTTTAAACCGCATTTTTTGAAAAAAAAAAGAATTTAAAAACGCAAGAAAAGAAATTAACGTCTACGGGAGTTGAGCCCACCCAGCCTAAGGGCATCAAAATACTGATTCTATGCGATACCTCCCCACCCACCGAAGCCACTGACGACGTTCACAACTAATGGTATATCAGCTGTTAGTCTATAAAGTTCTGCCACTTATCGCCCAAAAATGTGATTAGGATTATGCAAAATTTAGTCACAATCTATTATGATTGGTTTTTATAACAGCTGCAAACTCTTCAGCGACGGAACCTTTACAGCTTGGAATTTTCAAGTTTTTTTGCTTTAGGGGCAACCGAATAAATCTGGGAGGATTAGTCGGCGGTCCTATCTTTAAATTATTATTTTCTGTTTAGAAATATGAGAATAAACTGAAGCGCCACCGTCTTCTGCATTGTAGGGCTGGGCGATACCAGAAATGCGGAATCGTATATCGATACCTTTCAAACTATCGATACTATTGAAAGTATCTAAAGTATCGAGATACCGAAAGTATCGAGGTATCGAAGGTACCGAGGTATCGAAAGTATTGACAGTATCGAGGTATCAAAAGTATCGAGGTATCGTCAGTATCGAGGTATTGCCAGTATAGAGGTATCGAAATTATCTAAGGATTGAGGTATCGAAAGTGTCGAAGCAACGAAAGTATTGAGGTATCAAAAGCGGCGAGGTGTCAAAAGTATCTAAAATTCTAAATTATTGGAGGAATAGGTAAATTGGTATGGATGTGGATGTATGTAATGTACGTACATTCTATGATAAATTTGTTACTACGTATGTATATGTAAATGAATTTATTAAATAAACAAAACAGAAACATAACTCTCATTATATTATCAAAATAATAAATAGTATCTACTAGTACTACCTACTTGAATATAAAATTGGTACAAAACAAAATAAAATACCTATGTTGGTAGAAATTTTTTGTTGGGGGAAGTACCAGATTTTACGTAAAATAGTTTAGTTGCTAAGGTAGGTAGGACATATTTCTTCAATATGGTTCAGCTTTGCTCCACTAGGTGTAGTTATCGGAGTATCGGAAGTATAGAGATATCGAAAGTATCGAGGTATCGAAAGAATCGAGGTATCGAAAGTATCGAGGTATCGAAAAGATCGAGGTATCGGACGTATCGGTATAGATATAGTCGATACTTCGATACCTGCATGCAGTCAGTATCGACGATCGATACTTGATTAGGTATCGATACCTCCTTTTTTTAAGTATCCATACTTTCCCAGCTCTACTGCATTGCAGTGGCCACACTACTACTAGTTTCAAACGTTCAGTTTACTGTGCATCTCGGCCATATATGGAGAGATTGCAATAAAATTTTCATTCCAACATGCCGGTTGAACAAAGCAACGTATCAAGACGTTCTTGGTCGAAAATTAATAAGGAATAATTAACTTAGACAATCTTACTTTCTAATTACGATAAATATGTGTACAAATTAATAGTAAAAAAGGTGTCGACTTTATGACGGTTTTATGACGGATTTTTTAAAATTTGAGGGAGATTTAGATCGAAAAATATTACTATAAAAGTAGTGCGAATCTCTAAGTTGATCCTTTATTGATAAATCTTTTTTTTATTTTATGCCCTATCTACTTTAATTTCAGAAATCAAAATGTCTCTACATGTCCCGTTTTTAGTGCTCAAATTCCGCACCCTTAACCAAAAGTTTTCTGTGTACATTAAAATGCGCGTAGACACAGCGATTTAAATTTGTAGAAAGGTGTAAAAAAACGTGTTGGGCACGTGACGATTTATATTTTTTATCGATTACTTATTCGATGAATATTCACGCGTGTTACCAGGTTTTTTAAAAGACTGATGTAGCCATGAAGTTTTTCATAAAATTTTTTGGTGATTTAGTTTTTTGGGCGTTTGGGCGTAGATAATATTTCTTCCAATACATCACAAAATAATCTCCTAATTTATCGTATCAACAGTCATTTTCTAGTTTCTATACTTTTTGAAGGAAAATTTACATTATTTATGTTTTCCTTTCCTTTAGGATATATATACCAGATGTCCCGTTAAGGTTGACAACCAGCAATATCTCGAAAACTATTCGTCCTATACACATAGCTTTGAGATGAATTTTTTCTTTTATGACTTAAAAGTTTTTTACCACACACAAAATAACTTGTACATTTTCACCAGTACCTATCTACATTATGTGCCACACAGATATTGGTGACACATGGATTCGTATATGTTGATGAATACTGCAAAGGAAATCATTTACGAAATGTTCTTTGATTCATGTCATTCACAGATTTTAATGAACATTAGCAGCGCTCTGCGCGACTATTTTATGGACATGTTTTTGCATTTGATTAATTTGTTAACTATTATCCAAGCAGAATATTTTAATTATTCGACTAATTATACCAGTCGGAAACCTTTTATTCTAGTGACGTAAATGGATTGTCTCGATAATAGTGGGATGCTTTAGTTCATTTTATGTGATAATCTGGAAAATATACATAATTTTGGACTTTATGGAATGTTTAGGGTTTTCTTTCACAAGCATACAGTGTGTCCAAAAAAGTGTGCCACAATTTTTATTATTGATTTCTCAAAAAAATTGTATTAAAGTTAGTGCTTGTTATTAATGTTAAATTAATATATCAGGAATTAGGCAGCTGTTAATAAGAATGTCAAGGGCATTGTTTTTTCGAAATACACCAAGAACAAAGTACCTTAATTTGTGAGGATACAAAAAACACTATAGGAGAGAATTATTCCAATTTAGAAACCTCATTTAAATATAAAATTCGAGGCGCATAACTTTGATTTTTTTAAATTAATTTTTCGAAAACGATTCGGTTTCCCTTTTGGACCTATTCCACTGGTGTTCCAAACGTTGATGTGTCTTATTTCAAGGAAGTCATCCCCATCATCGTCTTCGTTATTGCGCACGCTCTATGCATTTAGGCGGGCCTGACCATGTCACCGAAGCACGTTTTTGCTTTTTGAACAACGAAGACCAGCTTTTGCACATTCGCTTGTTTTTACACATCCTGATTTGCAACTACATGAATTATTGATGCTTGGGCAGCAGGTTTATTGCGAGAATCGATGATAATATTAATGAATTGTCTTATGTTTGATTTTGATGAAAAGGGTGACAGGAGTGCTGACGTGCAACAACACCGACGAATTTCAGAAGAATGAAGTTGTCTGCGGTTGGAACGCAAAACACTTATTTATAAACAATGAATATTCTGCATTTTTGGAATGAAATTCAGAGCGTTTTGATTTAATGTCGAGTGATGGGGGAACTTTCCAGATCTGCCCTTTTTATTCTAGGTACTATAAGTCAAATATACGAAAGTCGTCTTTTGCTTACCTGTTAGTGCTGTAGTCTCGTTTCTTCTTAATCTTTGGCTGGGACATCTGATCGATCTGAGAGCTTTTCGGAAATTTTGGCCGCTGATGCAGTATAATACGAAATTTATGGCAAAATTTGTGTAGTACAGTTGTTGGCAATAATGTTGTATCGTTACAAAGAGGGCGACATCTACGTTTTGTATAACGCCGAGCTGAAAGAAGAAATGGGCACTATTAGTCAATTTTTCCCGCTTGATATCTGTAATTGAAAATCACGAGAATTGAGAACTAGGCACTGTGCTTCTAAAGTTCATGTAAGTCTGTTTCAAATTGCAGGTCATTCTGATAAAAAGTATAACCAAGAAATGTAAAATACCAATAGTTGTTTTTCCATGTTGAATGTGCGTGCTGACCGCAATAGAGTATTTTCGTTTGTTAGGTAGGTAATGTTTTCTTATTTTAAAAGAATTTTCTGTTTTAGTTATGTTATTTATAACAAACGGGTCGGATAACTACCGATACTAGCAATAAATTAAAACCTCGATTGGGTACTCCATTTAAAACCCCAAACAAGAAATCACGGTATGTGACTATGGAAAGTTCTTTAATAATCTTAGAAAAATTGTAGTGTACAACTTGCATGGAAAAACCGTTTCACGCACTTTAGAAGTGGCTATCGTTCCATGCTTATAGCACAATATTTTGCGCAGAAAATAACACTGTTCCGTCTTCGTCCCTTTTCTATCGTTTGTTACTGATCGAGTCGCTTGAGATATTCTTTCGTCACGGTTTGTCAAATTTGACAAGAAAATCTCCAAATCGAGCAGGCTGAAGCAAACTTTTTGACACAACAATGACGTATAGAATATTTCATTCAGTAGGCAAACGAAAAGCGGTGGATTGTCTCTGCCGTTAGCGATTCAAAGCATTTCAATATCATAGAAAGGGAAGCTTTCGTTTAGAGCTTTCCAAAAATACTTTACATAAATATTGTTTTATAATATAATGGCTGGTGGATATAAATCAGCAGGGTTTTACTTCCAACCGTGTTTTCTTATTTTCTTTAGTATTCATTGGTACATAAATAGAGAATTCAGAATTTTATATTTGAAAATAAAGTCGAACTGTAATAAATATTTATCATATTCGGCGCCTGAAGACTTAACGTGGTGGAATATAATCAAGGTGGCATCCAACCAGCCTTTCTCTTGGTGGTTACGTGATAGCGCTTCAAATTCCTGCCTGCAGCTTTTTATACGAAATTTACACT
The DNA here is from genome assembly GCA_963966045.1 of Xestobium rufovillosum. NCBI lineage: Eukaryota > Metazoa > Arthropoda > Insecta > Coleoptera > Ptinidae > Xestobium > Xestobium rufovillosum. The sequence goes on from OZ014493.1 coordinate 38,872,932, forward strand.
CACTTCAACTGGCATCGAAACTGTAATATTTTTCGAAATATGGAAATTAATGTAATTTTAAAAGCGTGTAAATTAATTGCTTTTAACACGCTGCTAAAGAGTGCAGATTGATTGTATGATAGTACACCCCCTAACCTTGCACATTATTTATGTTTGCATCCCCACAGTAAAGTTAGTGTTTAGAAGGTTTAATACTTTCTCCTACTCATCTGTTGATTGGCGTCGAGAAAAAGTTTCTCTGACATTTCAGAAGCAGATTGAAGGCCTACGCACGAAACAATGAGGTAAATTCCAAATGTTTTCTTAGCAAACTGGAGCGTGTAAAGGATTGTCTGTTTTAACTTGTTTTTCGCCAATTAAAATTTGAATGTCCTTGTTGTCGTCTCACTGTTACAAAACCAGTGGATATTGAAATCGTTCACATACAGCTTCAGTTCAAATGTGATTTAAAATTCGATTTCCAATGTTTGTATCAACTTTCCGCAACAAAACATTCCCTCTTGAAAATATCAGATCCGTTTCTTGATGGGAAGTTAGAGGAGTTCAGAATAAAATGAAATAAGCAGTTTGCAATGGAAGAGAAAGTTAAAAAAATCCTTTGTCCACGACTATCTTACAACATACTCTTTATACTTACTTGTGTTTCTTCAATCATAATTACATTAATCACTGCAGTGATTAATGAATATTATTCACTACACCAATAGGAACATCGCTTTGACCCTTTTTTAGATTTATTTAGTAGGCCGCGATCGCGATGTGTCAGTTCAAATTGAAACGTCAAATCAGCATGGTTTGCTTTTAATTTGAAATGCATATTCTAAAAAAGAAGATATAATGAGTAGTGAGAGTGAAAACGAGATTTCTTTAACAGCACCAGCAATAAAAGAAGCTGCAGAACTTGCCTCATTAGATTCATTGCCCAAAAAACCAAGAAAATTATACCTGAGAGCGTATGTATGAATCTTTCTTACACTGGAGAAGGGAAATGAAGGTAAATTCTTTCTGGGAATCTGTTTTGATAGTCGTGGACAAAGTATAGTATACAACTCGTTATAATGATGCTATTATTACCTCGGATGATTACAAAACTCGCTCGCTTCGCTCGGTCGTGTCGTAAACTTCATCCTCGGTAATAATAGCATTCATTATAAACTCGTGTATTATATACTATTATCACATTTTTCTTGTATTAATTTCCCTTTTATTGTAGGTATGATTTTTCATACTTTTGTAATCTTTAAATATTGATTGATTTAAGTATTGATAGCATTAGCTAATGGAAGTACTTAGCCGTATTTTTTGCCAGAATGTTCTGAAATTTCGAATAGACTTACATTAAACTTAGTAGCACAATATGGGGTTTCGGTTTATGTGATTTAAAAAATCTGCTTCAAATTGCATACTTTGCCATGGTGAGTATGCATCTGACTGCAACAGAAGATCAGGATAAACGGTCTTCTTAAGCTCGTAGTTCGTTCCCATCATAACATTTTTCGTACAATAGAACTTGCCTTAGCTCTCAACTGCGTGTTTCATTATTTCTGTTCGCTTGGATCAGTATAGTCACAGAAAACTTGTTTCTTGTTGACCATTACGCCCATGATTCTAAGATGTCCAAGTATGAACAAGGAAAGATCAGACACGCATTGCTTGGGAGTCAGCAAATCAAGACTTTAAAAATCGAACCTCAAACGAAAACTGCGGACAATTTCTAGGGTTCAACAAGTCGCCAAACGTTGTTTCGGCATTGCCGTCGTATTTATTGAAAAAAACGCTGCCTTTTATTTATTTTGTCCGACGAGGTAGGTGTGCAGAAGTCTGTTTTGTTCTGAAAATAAGTCTTTTCTGTGCTTGACATTTACCTTGGGGCGAAACATTTGTTTTTGTCATTATAGCAGGCGTAAATGTCTTCTTTTTCTAATAAACAGATATGCAATTATTATTGTACACTCACGAGCAAGAGAATCTACTCACTTCGTACTTTCGACTATGAACGTATTTTTTCAATCAGCAGGAGATATCGGATTTTAAAACAGAAGTCGTAAGCTGGGGCAAAGCTTGATTTACTATAAAACATGGTTAGTCATTTCGCATCCTTTGGGAACCACTGGTAGTGATCTTTGTGACGTCAGTAAGAGCCACTCTGCAGTGTTTTGCAGCAAACTAAATTTCCTGAAGTTGCCACTGTCAGTGGAAGATTAATTTGCTGTCTAACTTATGTAACATTTTTCAATTAGGTATCTGTTTTGCTACATTTCGCATTTGATCGTCGAGATCTATTTGGGCATTATGTAAAAATTGTAATTGTACCTTACCAAAGATATTTTTAGATTCACTGGTTATATTACAATGCAGGTACAATAAATTATTCGAAACACGAAATAAATAGAATCAAATTGGAAAGCGTTTTTTTTTACTTTTTTGAAATCGGTAAGTCGATCACCTAAATCCTAGATGCACACATAATGAGACATAAAAGTAATTCTTTTTATACGTACATAGGTAAAATTGATTGAAATCAATTAAATTTAATCGAAAAATGTGGCAGAATTTTCATAACAAATTACTGTACCTTTAGCAGTAGCCAATAGTGTGTAGTCGGCCCATATCTCTGGTTCTATTCAAGGTATCAAAATAAAATTTTGGACGTATGTGAAGAACCCCATGAAGCATCTGAGAAAATTATTTTGGTGTATACAGGGTGTTCTCACTCTGAGCACCAAACCAAAGTTATGTTTTTTTAACGGAACGCCCCACATTTGTTTACATATTTGAATTTCCAATAAAATTTTATGAAATATGGTGTACTACACGATGGGGTTTAGAGTGACCGATTTTAAGATATTACCATTTTAGTGCCAGTGTGGACCCAACTTTGACGAGCTGCTGACATCTACTGGTCGAAGCTATTTATTAGACTAGGTTCACAGACTGCTCTATTTGTAAAATTAATATCATACAGGTGGACAGCTTACACAATATGCATTTTTTCTTAAAAGTTTCAAATGGAACACCCCATATATTATTTCCATATTTAATATACAGTTTACTAAGCTTTTGATTGATGTAGATATTGTTAGGTCTACGATTGACGGTTTCGGTAGAATTGAAAATTGAACTTTAAAGTGTAGTATACTTTGACCGGTATAGTTTATTCGTTTCTTCCATGTTTTAGTGCGCAAACCACAAAATATGATTTCCATTTTGTTTCTGGAAGTTTATTTCACATTGAGACAAAACATTTCATCACCAGATTGCTTCTTCATGGTCATATTTTTAAATAAATGGTAACTTATTAAACCTAGGTATAAATTGGAACCAGGAGTGCCATGGAAGAAAACCGTCCTTTCAAGAAGTAATTTTGCAATGGGATTTCTTATGCCGTTCGATAAATTTTCTGTAATAACAAAGTGTAAGCATTTTTCTGAGTTTTATGTTCCAAAATGGGGGAAATTCCCCAAATATGGTACAAAATTACGGCAAGAATCTCAATTCTTAAGGTTCAATCTTTATTTCTGCCTAAATTATCAGTCGCGGACCTGCTAAAATCTGCATCAGTCAAAAGCTTAATAAACCAGCTATCAAACCTGCAAATAATATGCGAGGTGTTCCATTTAACATTTTCGAGAAAAGCTCAATTTTGCGCAAGTTGGCCACTCTGTACAATATAAAATATTTTGAAAAAAGTGTTGATTGATTTTACATATAGAGTATCCTCTGAACCTACTCCAATAAAAAAACCATAGTTAGCTTTGACCAGCAGACGTCAGTAGCACCACAAATTTGAGTTCATACTGGTACTAAAATGGCCATATCTTAACATCGCTTACTCTGAACCCCACCGTGTAACATATCGACTTTCATGAAATTTTATGGGGAATCCAAATATGTAAACAAATGTGGGGCATTCCATTAAAAAAACATGACTTTGGTTTGGTCCGTAGTACGTGAACATCCTGTATACATCAACATAATATTTTAAGGAAGCTTCGTGGGGTTCTTCACACACACGTAAAATTTCATGTTGATATCTTGAATAGAATCAGAGATATGGATCGACTACGCACTATTAATTAGTCCACTCTGTACACAAGTAAAACAGTTTATACAGGTATCCTTCGACGCGAAACACTTCATATATCTCATCCAAGTCATAGCCCTTACATATTAATCAGACACAACTTTACATTAACGACGAAAAATTATTTTGTTATTTCCTTCAGTTTCGATCAGCTAATGCTATGAGCTGTCACTTTACTGTCGATGAGTGGTTCTCATTCTCAAAAGTTTGGCCAATTGCGCAGAAGGCGACGAAAATCGGTTCCCCGAATGACTAATCATGTTCTGTACTAAACCAAGGGGCAAAGTGCATACTTATTAAAAATACAAAATTGTTGCCCTAGTCATATTTTTACCCAATTTTATTTCATTATAAAATCTTTTGACTACAAAAATTCATTATTTTTTAACCAGATACATTTACTGACTGAAGAAAATTCGATACTGCAGAGTAGGTCCATTTGTGGATGTAATATTAAAAATTGAGTGCTTAATCTAATAGGAAATGCTCCAGCTGTCTTTGCTTTTATTTTTCAGCTAAATTTATAAGTCATAGAAGCTTGTTTCGTTTATTCCCTTTTTTGTGATAGTCTCTAGCGTGGGTTCTTTCAACTAATGCACTTCGGACAGCTAAAATCCGTTATTAAGGAAAATGTCAGTTTTTTGTTCTTAACTAGATTGGCAAAAAATTAACCAGTGTTCTTTGAGAAAACCTACGCGTAGGAATTCGAATAATGGTGAGTGGGATTACTGGGAGAACGCGAGGAAATTAATTTATCGCCTGTAGAGGTCTCTTAATGCTAAAACTTTGTATTAATTTCCCTCCCATTGTTTTTCTTTGAAAGTGACATTGTAGGCAAATGTTTTCATATAGTGAAGTTTGTGTACAAAAGCTGTAGGTACGGAAAGTTTTCATACACTTCCAGTTGAGCTTTCATCGTTTTAATTCGAAATCGGCCGCTTAGCGTAACTTCAAACGTAGCAGATTAAAATTAATATTTTCGGGGTCCTTTTTTGGGATTCGTGAAAGGACTAATGACGAATGAAGCCTTTGCTCACAGAGAAGCTAATCAGCTTGGTTTTGATTTTCACATTCCGAATATGTCATTGTATAATCACCTGGGTCTGATTGTATTTGTGAAGAAAAATAAAAACCTAATTTTGACCTCCTTCTTTGGAGGAACAGAACTCCTCCCTCCTCGAGGAAGGGTATGAGAGTATATGTTCATACGAAGAAACTTGAGATCTCGCTTACTTTAAAAGATAAAGTAGGTACTTATTCAGTACTCATTAATATGCCATTGAAAAATCTCAAACAGTATAATAGTTATGGCCAAAAGACAAAGAATGCGTGAGTGAATATCATTGGAGCGCACCTTTTCGTGCTCTGGCGGAATGTCATTGATTTACAGAAAAACATTTCGTAGCTCAACCCGTCAACAATGTTTCTAATAATCCTCCTGTAAATTATTATTGAATGCCTTAAGTTATTGTTCTTGGGAACGACCGTTCTATTTCATTTTTTTAGAAAAACGCCTACAAACTTGCCCTAACTTTGGACTGTCAAACAAGAAGCATCAATCAAAGAAGCCTAGATTTCGACACATAATCGAAGAACCCTTTCAGTTGCAACTAATAGCTAAATTAGTTTCCTTTCCCGTTTGTTGCTTGAGTAAATTAGAAGTCTCAATAGCAACTCCGCTCTAATCCACATGAACAGTAATATTACGATACGACAACCGTAAGTAACAACTTAAAGGGAAGAAAAATATATTAATTAAGTGGTAGATATTTTTTGCCCAGTAGGACGGTACAAAAGCCATAGATAGAACAAAAAATATGAACTATTCTCGGCGTTCTCCGTTTTTGGGAATATCGGGAAGCGCGATCTTATAACATGCGAAAAGCCAGGGCCCATTACAGTAGTAGGACCTGGAGTAGCATTTAAAATACAGAGCCGGCCTCAGACATTTTATTTGGGCATACTCTTGTATTTCGCGATGTATTTAGTATCGATGTTTATTTGTTGTTTGTTTTGCTTGCGTATACATGGTGTTCTATAATGAGTGTAACAAACTGCTAGGGTAGATAGAATACTTAAAAATAATGCGAAAAACCTAAATCAACGTATGTGCAAAAATGCCGGCTGAGCGAGATACAAGGTGTTGAAATTTCTTTAAAAATATCTGGAAAACTACCGGAGCTATTCATTTGGAATTTTGGACATAATAATAATTTATTGAAGTTATTTACTAATTTATAAATTTTCAGTTTTGTACTCTCACCAGTGGCGTCACTACGAGGTTGGGAGACCACATTTATTACTGAAACTATGTTACGCTACTGACTTACACAGATATGTTGCAAAATGTTTGAATCTTTGTTTTATTTACAAGAAAAAATCTTTTGTTTTTTGCGTACAAGGCATAGTTTCAGAGAGAAATAATTTTGTGTAACATTGTGCATAGTCCGCGATTTTAAAAACAGTAAAGCGTTGTTAATATTGAAGTGGCTGTAAATAATGTAAAAATATTGTGAAAATCCCAAAAATGGCTACAAAAATAGATACAGGGTGTTGAAATTTCTTACAAAAATTTAATATTTTCTTGTATCGTTACCTACTATTTTCAGCTGTTTTGTGCTATTCTCGAGTATTTACACGCCAATTCGATATTAACAACGCTTTACTGTCACAGAGAATGGTTGACAATTTCGTTTTCAAAATCTCAGACTAATGCACCATGTTACACATAATTATTTCTCTCTGAAACTATGCTTCGTACGCAAAAACAAAAGAGAGCTTTTTTCTTGTAAATAAAACAAAGATTCAAATATTTTGCGACATATCTGTGTAAATCAGTAGCGTAACATAGTTTTGGTAATAAATGTGGTCTCCCCACCTCGTAGTGACGCCACTGGTGAGAGCACAAAACTCAAAATTTATAAATTAGTAAATAACTTCAATGAATGATTATTCCCCAAATTTCAAATAAATACCTCTGATAGTTTTCCAGATATTAAAAAATAACATTTTTTAAAGAACACCTTGTATCTCGCTTAGCCGGCATTGTTGGACCTTCGTTGATTAAGATTTTTCGCATTATTTTGAAGTATCTATCTAGCTACCCTAGAAGTTTGTTACACTCATTATAGATCACCCTGTATATCAAATAATAAAAGCTTCTAAATTAAGGGGCTTTCTCGTAGACAATAGAGACAATTGAAATGCGTATCATTTAAAACTAAATGAGCAATAAATTTTGTCCACGACTATCTTATAATATACTCTTTATACTTGTGTTTCTTCAATCATAATTAGATACATTAATCACTGCAGTGATTAATGAATATTATTCACTACACCAATAGGAACATCGCTTTGACCCTTTTTTACATTTATTTAGTAGGCCGCGATCGCGATGTGTCAGTTCAAATTGAAACGTCAAATCAGCATGGTTTGCTTTTAATTTGAAATGCATATTCTAAAAAAGAAGATATAATGAGTAGTGAGAGTGAAAACGAGGTTTCTTTAACAACACCAGCAATAACAGAAGCTGCAGAACTTGCCTCATTAGATTCATTGCCCAAAAAAACCAAGAAAATTATACCTGAGAGCGTATTTATGAATCTTTCTTACACTGGAGAAGGGAAATGAAGGTAAATTCTTTCTGGGAATCTGTTTTGATAGTCGTGGACAAAGTATAGTATACAACTCGTTATAATGATGCTATTATTACCTCGGATGATTACAAAACTCGCTCGTTTCACTCGCTCGTGTTGTAAACTTCATCCTCGGTAATAATAACATTCATTATAAACTCGTGTATAATATACTATTATATTCCCGCATTAAAATTTGGTAGTTTCACTTCTGTCAGTTGGCGACCAGGTCAGGGCCCTTTTTCAAATCGCGGAGTGCGCGCTTGTGGACCATTAGACCTTGAGCAGTTGTACTGACGTCATATAATCTAACTGGCGTCACAGCTCGACATGATACTTTTTCCAATATGTCGCGTCTGTTGTCCCTACTCGCCCTCCTGCTTTTATCACTTGTCAGCGGCGATTCAATTTTTTGTTTATTACTTTACTGAAGAATAACAATATTTTATTAACTCGCAGTTAAACCCTAGAAATAAGTTGAAATGAAGAATTTAATTGTTAGTATATTTCAGGATCAGTACTTGGTACATTTTAATTTTTCACCCCGACTGCCGTAAGTGTCATACAAAGTTGCTGATTCACAACTTTTGTTTTAGAAACTAATATCTCAAATTCAACCGTAAAATACCTGTAGAAGGTTTTGTGCAAGCACAATCCCATAATATATCTAAAATGATAAGAGTTTAGAGCTGTTTTTGTTGTACTTGAATAATTTTTATAATTTTTTAACTTTTATCAAGACATAATAAGTTGGTGTTTACTATGATATTAAAGGAAAAAATCCCACAAATTCAATTAGTGTCCAGTTGCCCATTGCAAATTTCGAATTAAAAGCGACAGAACTTGACATTCTCAGCAAAGAATGTTTTTAGCAGGGATCATGTACTTTTACTTAGGTACTTTTCCTTTTATACTTTTATACTATTGACTTAAAGATATACTAACAAAACTTCGGCATACTTAGAAAATGCTAAGCCCGAGCTTTTCATTCTTTGAAGACTTTTAACAACTTTCCGCTTTTCATGCGAACTACTTAAAATGAAACTTTCAAAGAAACCTTGTTAAGTGTTTCAGTTTTTCTCCTTTCTAGGATAATGTTAACACTTTTTAATGTGATAGTTACACAAACCAAGAGATGAAAGATTTTGTAAGTGATAGTAAATCATGCAAAATCATTATTTTTGGAGTTAAAATAAACGCGTTGGCTGTTTTCGCGTGGGCAAAAATTGCAGGATTCTTACATATCTGTGATGGATGGCTTTGAAGCTAAGTGTCTGTATATTTTTACGGCATATAATTTTATTAATATTATTAGTGTTGCCTTGTGTATTTCCTGTATTAATTTGGAGCAATTTGTGTAGGTATATTAAAGACCACATTTCGTTCTTCAGTAGGTACAAAATTAACTCGGTTACTGCATAAAACAAAATTGGAAGTAAACATTTTTAGCGTTGTAAAACGGAATAACATGTTTTTTATGTGGACATCCAATTTTCCTCGAGTACCTTTGTGTAGTTAATAATATAAAGGAAAAAAAATGCTAGGTCCTGAGGTGTTACAATCTCCTGTTTTCTTTTCGGAAATTAGATTTTATTGTTTTTTCTAAAAACCCATTTATATGAATCTTGTAGGATCCCGTTTGATGAAACTATTTAATAACGTACCTAATAATGAATACGTGATGAACTAGAATGCGCTTGCTGTTTGTATTGGAGACAAAGAATGGACCCCTGCGATCAAAAAAAGACAGACAATGCTTTTATATTGTATTGTTATGAGTGACGTTTTTGCTTTCCCAGATTCTATGACTACTTTGATGCGTATTGTTTATTCACATGTTAAGTGTTATTGTTTAATTATTTATCCAAATCACCACAAATAATTATAAAAATCTGTAAATAGTCACTAAAATAAAGTTTATTAAACGGAACACAACTACTACAAGTTGTTATTGTAATTCGAGAACGGCAATGCGAATTATAATACATATTGGCCGCACAGATTTCCGCAGTAGCTTCACTTGACATGACAATGAGAACAGTCAAATGGCCTGCACCGGCCTAGATGCAAAACAATGTTTGCGAACGATACACAATGTTCTGATAGTGTTTCGCTACTGAATATGAACTGTGCAGATATATTGTATTTAATCTGGACTAGCCATTAGGGTCTATTATTTTTTTTTAAATAAAATTCTCTTTTCCTATTATTATTTTTGTATTGATATTGAATACTTCATGGTTCTAGAATTTTGACAGTATATGTATGGCGCATAGCTGTGTAAAAGCACATCCATTTTCAGTAATTTGCGTTTGCAGTTACAGATAGCATAATTCGGAGTAAACTAATCTCGTAAGAGCACTTCTGTGTTAACGTTTCTTATCATTTGTTATGTATATTTTGATACCGCTTATGTTAATTGTTCGATTTGCACATTATATTGGTACTTATACCGAGTGATTCAAATTTAAGGTCACCATTGGGCTCTCGCTTGTTTGAAAGGTGGAGGGTAGGTTTAAATTAAGTACATTTGTATAATTATTTTTTGTGTAAGACAAAAATGACATTCATAACAAAAAATAACGTTAATGATGGCCTGGCTTATCCGAGCAATTTTTGTGTTTTTCGACCAAAGGCATATTGAGCAGCAAATTCCGAAAAGATGCCAAATTTAAACCTACCCTTTAGGTATCTATCCAAATAAGCGTGATTCCAATGATAACCCTCGGATTTGGATCATCCTGTATCTTGCGTTGATGGGTTATATTACATATTTTTGTACGGAAAAAATATTATTCGGAGTGTTCAAGTGGTCTATAATAATTATGCGTGTAGATCAAATCTCACTTTGAATAATGATTAATGTGGGTAATATCTACAAAGTGATAAGTCATGAATCATCCAATATTAATGTTGTATAATAATTGGGGGAAAACTCAATTTTTGCATTTTATATGAACGGCTATTCAGATTCAGCTCAATTTAACAAGTGGATCCTTCAGTATCACTCCGTTCATACTGAAATATAAAATGAGAAGCATTTTTGTTCAAACCGCTGATTACCAAATGTGAAATTTCCGTTCTGTATTTGAACGGTTAAAGTTCGAATCATTTGATTTTAATAGATGCGTATCTAGAGCGCAAAGCTGTTTTGTTTCGTTTGTTATTGTGTATCGTGTTCTTAAATTTCCAAGTTTATTTAATTTTGTTGAAGACTATTACTCTGTCCGGAAAATGCAAATATTAGTTATTGGGGAGAAGTTTTGAGCGTGTGCCAATATGAAGTAAACAAAACGAGATATTGTTTCTGTGTATGTATATCCAATATTCAATATTAGATGAATACAAAGATGTATCGATATACCTTGTGTCCCACTTGACTTCTTTAATACGGGAATTCTTAAACCACACTTTTGTTATAAGTTCTCTGATTGATACTAGAGACCGTATCTATTTGTTGATAAAATTTAAAAATAAATTTTAAAATTTTAAGTTATGGCTGCAAGGTCCCAATGGGAATTTGATACCGACTGTTATACAGGTTGTTTCATTGAAGGGATAATCCCCCACCAGTCACGTTACAATAAATTAACAAGAGTGGGCTGATGAAAGACGAGATATACTACAGGAGTATAGGAATTATTTTGAAAACATTCTCGTTGGTTTACTCGTGTGATTGCTTGGTTACAAATTTCTTGAGAAAAACCGGATTGAAGTGTATAATTAACCCATATTTTCTGCGTAGTTGATGAGAATTCTCTTGGGATAGCATGTCGTCGGTAACGCCCACGACTATAATATTTTTTGTGGTTTTGAAGATTTGTTTTCCTCGGAAAATTCAGCTCAACAGTCGAGAGTGTTCCTAATTGCTTAATTCTGCTTCCGGTCTGGTGAAAACACCTTAGTCACATTAATTTTAACTGTGGTTATTATATTTATATCTGTTTTTTTACAAAAGCATGAGAGCTGGGTCAGAAAAGAATAAAAACAGTAAGTACTCAGAGTTGAGAAACTAAGACGAGATAAATATCATAATTGATCACAGCAACGTAGTTTTCATTCCAAGCACCCCCTCCCTACCAACCAATGAAGCAGCCTTGGAGTAAGTCAGTTTTGCTATAACTACACAAGAAATTTGACGAGAAAAATACATTTTTTTCTGATTTTCACTGTATATGTTTCTGTCGGTCATTGCATATAACACTTAGGAATTATCTATTCACGTTATGTACCTATATTATTCTCTTTTCTAAGTTCCTTTCTGGAATTAGAAATAATAAATAAATTGTTTATATTAAACAACGGGTATTTATTTCTGGCAAAGCTAAATTTCCAGTGGCGAGCAACGAATGCGGGCAGCCTATATAAAACGTTTACATGATTTAAAGAGTGGTATAGTAGTCATAACTTTAATGGAAATTTTACGGACTGTTGAAATTCGATTTATTATTGCTGCTTTATATCTTTCGCTGTTGCGGATTTTCCCTAGTTAACTTCTACAGTAAAAGCTAATCAATGTGTCAGTCGTTACTCCTGTGTCTCATTAGCACGGAAAAATGTACCCACAATGGTTGGATAGGGAACTTAACTTTGGCGTAACTTCACTTCACTTCACTTCAGGGGTGCTAAAACTTAAACTTTCAAATTTGGGTAGCGCCCAGCCCCACAACCAGTGATGATATGTGTCCAATTTCTGGGACATGACTGACCTTCCCCTCCGGTGCATTCAAGGGATGGTGACATTCCCGTCCACACGGCCGTCAGTCTTGGAATTTTTTTGTTAAAGTTGGCCGTATTATGGAAATGTTTCATAATATAAAGCGAGACGGGGAGCTCCTATTTTTCCAATATTCGGCTGCTGTCCTCAGTTTATTTCGATTTCTAATTACTAGGTAATCATATTCAGTCGATGGAATAAGATTTACAAGTAATTAATTTTAGACATATGGCGCACAAATCGTATTGGGTACGAAAGATTCATATTCAGTGTTGGTAGAAGTTTCGTAAATTAACGTTTTCGTGTGGAGCCCACAATTTATTTCCGACCATAATTTTCCCATCTTATGTAAACAACATAATTAACGTACCTTCATTTTATGGATCGACAGAAATGAGTTTTAATGAAATTAAGATCTGGAGTTGACGTACTGTGCGGGTATTTCGTTTTTAAATACGCAAATGTAGATGCCGTATTAGGTATAGTCCACATCTTCTGGAATATCTTATGTCCACCAGACCGAACTGTTTTTTTCAGTTATAAACAAGGTCAAAAGTCACGGTTCCCATAAATGTTTCTTAAAATAGTGTACTTCATCCAACGCTGCTTTTGAAAGATAGTGAAATTGTTTTATAAGTACCTGGATGCTTACAGAGTTCTTCGAGGTATGGTTCATAACGTAGTGGCGAGTTTCTTTGCTATAGGTATAGTAATAAATGCTAAACCTTTGGGATGTTCAATTTGTAGAATGGATTATACAGGTTGTCCAGTTTTTCCTATGTACACTATAATGAGCGTTCTTATTTTAAATTTAACACGCTGTACAGTTTTACATTTTTGCAATTTCTTTTCGATTCTAAATCAACTTCATCGATTGCTTTTTTTGTCTAACCTTGAAGGACAATTATGTAAATAAAGAAAATAAATAATAATAAAGGTACTTGAAAATAATTTTGGGTTATAGCAGAGATAAAACATTACAAATTTTATTAAGGGAATTTTCCCTTAAGTCCAACGGTTAAGCGACTATTAACAGACGCTTGCATAGTGGACTACCCTGTATAAAAGATGTTGGCCATGATGACTATACATAATATAAGGAGTTCAAATCGTATTAAAATACTTTTGTAACGCACTTTTCTAATATATTAATGAAGACATTTTGTAAAAATGTAATAAAAACAGCAGATACGCATTCTCGACATTTAGGCCATTTGTTTTACAAAATATCGCAAAAAATAATTCGTTGATACTATTCGAGTAGTCCAAGAGATACACTGGTTAAGGTAATAAAGAAAACACAATCACTTTTTACTCTTTGGTAGTCTATGTACATACTACATAATAATTGAGTTTATCACTACTATGTGCACTACCAATTATAATATAACATATTATGTAGTCACTTTTTAATGCATTTTCCGAAAATTTAGTCTATGGTCATGTACAGACTGTCCTATTTTCGTTGTGATTTGGGGGTTTCTCATAGAAGCAGCAGAGATAGAGCCTCGGGGTTTTCGCGAAGCCGAGATACTTTTTTGAGTATAATAGAAAGCTGAAACCATAATTTGGATATCGTTTTTAGTTTTAGAGAAAAAAATAATGTTGTTTTTTATCGTTTTTCGAAAACTCTCTCCAATTCTTTTTGTACTAAGCAGACTAAAACTGTTACGATTGACTCATATAGAACTTTTTCCAAGGAATTCAGTGGCGTACGTAGTTTTTTCTAGGGAGCGTATTTTTTGAGTTCTGACATAAAGTTAAATTTTTTAATGGAAATCGTAGTAGGCTTCGGTCTAGTTCGAAAGGTCTTTTTTTAATCTATCAAAATATATATAGTATTTTTCAGATTTGTTGGCGTTTGCGCAGCCATATCCGATTATCCAAGCAACCGCCAGCAGTTCAGTAGTTTCCAAAATTTTGCTGTTGCTAGGAACCGCGACAAGCGTGTGCGCCGCGACTCTGGACACGGCACACGGCATTGAGAATTTTGACGTTTTCCCTCAAGAAATGTATTCTTTTACCCACAACATTAGCCCGTTCACACAAAAGACACCGGTTATTTTCTAGTTTGTACTTAAATCTGCTATTGGTTATAAACGCCACAAACTTTTGTCAGAAATATCCACTATTTATTTTTAATTTGTTATTTGAAATTTTTAATGTAATATGTTATTTGTTTTTTTTTCATGGAATAAATAGCATTCCTTACGTCGGTTTTAATGCTGCCAGTTACATCTTCACTTTTTAATTTTGATTTGCTCTGCCTTTTTCCGGGCGCTGCAGCAAACAAACCTCGTTTTTCCTCTCCAACTACGTATGCGCGACACGCTGCGTAGACTTACTTTTGATGCATCGGCCAATCGCTGCTGGTCACAAGTTAAAGGCAATAGGGGACCATTATTTTCCTTCTCTCGAGTAAAGTATTCAAAAATATTTCGTAAAACTTCTCGACACTGTTTGGTAAAAACATTTCCAGGCATCTTTACATCTGACAATCAAACTGACAGTTATACTTGAAAGGAAAAATAGTTTTAATAAATTGCTTGGTGACCACTGGATATTGCAAAATAAGCATATTAGTACTGAAACCATTTTGTTTCACACAACCATAGTAAGAAAGAGTGAGATCAAATACGGAAACGTGAGAATATTCTCAAGTCATCTTACGGCAGCAATTAAAATTCAACAAATCCCTTTTACAAAAGGGAGAAAGACATATAAACGTAATGCGCAGATTACTGCACACACACGCCAAGATATCTGAAAAGAACTATATACTTTTATATTGTTATTTCAACGATTTTGGTACTTTTTAAGTTTTAACTTTAGAAAATATAAGATAGGTAGCAGGTAGGTACATCCAAGATACCTGTGATTTTATGTTAACAACTGAATAATTATCTGTTGATATACCTACATTATAGCAAAATTTGCATGCAGCTAGTTTTATTAATATTATATACATAATGGCACTTCAAAATTATCAAAATTTCGAAAAATACGACATAATTGCTGTTTTCAATGAATGTCGTGAGAATGTAAATGAATCAATGGATCTATATCTCAACAGGTACACAAAAAATTCCTAGTTACCCATTTCCAGTATAATACCTATCCATCGATTTATTAAATTTAGATACCCAGAAAGAAGACAACCAAGCAAAATTATGTTTTCGAGATTAAAATCAAATTTAATTCACTATGGGTCATTCAATAAACCTAGAAACAAAATTTATAATAAAGAAAATAGAGAAGAGGAAGAAATAAATGTTTTATCGTTGGTTGAGGCGACACCAAAAACTTCTTGTCGTGAAATCGAATCACAAGTTCGTGTTTCCAAATCAAAAGTTCAAAAAATATTAAAAAAAGGCAAATATAGGCCATATAAAATTCAAATTATTCACCATCTCTTCCCGGGAGATCAAGAAAGAAGGCTTAATTTTTGTAGGTGGTACTTAAATAAAATTCAAGAAAATCCAGAATTTGGGCGGTCTGTCATTTGGACAGATGAAACTCACATAAACAGCGTAGGAATATTTAACAGGCATAATGTGCGTCACTGGTCTGATACAAATCAGCACCAAACTTTTGAACGTCAGAGGCAAGGACGTTTTGGATTTAACGTTTCGTGTTTTATTTTGGGTGGTCAACTAGCATACCAAATTTTTGATAGAAACTTAACGAGATTGAGATACATTAATTTATAGAATATTAACGCAGAGGCGATAATGGAAAATGTTCCGTTAATAAACATAAACAGGGTATATTTCCAACAAGATGGTGCCCCTGCACACAATTCTGCAATAGTTAGAAATTATTTAGAAAATCATTTTCCGGGTAGATGGTTGGGTACAAATGGACCTGTATTGTGACCTGCAAGATCACCGGATCTGAGTATATTAGACTTTTTTGTTTGGGCATTTTTAAAAGAAAAAATATATATACGAAGATACAACAATCAAGCCGAGCTAGCAGAGGCAACACATGCAGCTTTCCGATATTTGCAAGCACATCCTATTTTTTTAATTTTGCCATCAATCTATTAACTAAAAGATGTAGATTATGTTTTGAAAAACATGGCAATCAATTTGAGCAGTTCCTATAATTTTGTTGTTTGATGTTTTTCTTGTTTTTGTTTGTTTTGCTGTTTTTCTGTTTTTGTTACTTTTATTTCAGTTGTTATTAAAAGTTGCTAACATAAAATCACAGGTATCTTGGATGTATGTACCTATCTTATATTAGTATATAAATTTTGATAGCTTAAAAAAAGACCTTTCGAACTAGACCAAAGCCTACTATGATTTCCATTAAAAAAATTTAACTTTATGTCATAACTCAAAAAATACGCTCCCTAGAAAAAAACTACGTACGCCACTGAATTCCTTAGAAAAAGTTCTATATGAGTCAATCGTAACAGTTTTAGTCTGCTTAGTACAAAAAGAATTGGAGAGAGTTTTCGAAAAACGATAAAAATCAACATTATTTTTTTCTCGAAAACTAAAAACGATATCCAAATTATGGCTTCAGCTTTCTATTATACTCAAAAAAGTAGCTCAGGTTCGCGAAAATGGAAAATCCCGAGGCTCTATCTCTGCTGCTTCTATGAGAAACCCTCAAATCACAACGAAAATAGGACACCCTGTACGTGAGATGCGTTCTTACATTACTAATTTCCTACTAAACTAAAATTATTATTTTTGATTTTACTTCAACAGCAATTATTGTTTTCACGTTGCACTTTTTTAGTACATGTCTTACATGAAACGCAGAAATTTGGATATCGGAAGTAAAGAAGGTAATTTACATCTCAATTTTAAAATCTAATGTGTATATAACATACTAAATTCATGGCGAATGGCATGGATTTATTTTCAGTGATAAAGTAAACAAAAAGTGCAATTCATTTAAAATTTTATATAATTTTCACGTAAATATTTTATGCCAAATTTATGCCCCCGTTTTTGAAATATATAAACAAAAGTTTAAAAAAGTCTCAGCAACCAGAAAATTATTGGTTGCATTTTCAAGGTATAAGGGTTGTTGCAAAAACATTAAACGAAGGAGTATTTTAAGTTTTCTAGATTGACAGTGAAAAAAACGCAAAGTAGATTTTCTTTTAAGAGGACTCGAAGTATTTCCTCCTTAATGTAATGAATACTCTTCTTTTATTCGAAGTATATCGACCTTGATGACGCACTTGACAAATCAAGCAGCAAATGGATTGACCAAAAAATCCCTTCGACGCCGCATTAGGTCTTAATGTGTTTGGGTCATTTCTCAGTATGTTATCGAGAAAATAACACTTACCTGGATTAGATCCGCCAGCACTCTCATCACGTAACTCGGAAAATTCAAACACAAACAGACGGTGGAGACGGCCAGGAGCATTTTCGTGACTTTGTTTTGAGCGGAGGGATTCGGTCGCGGTCTTGCCGTCCTCATTATGGCTCCCTTCCTCAAGTGCAATCCTGACGGCGCCTCGCGATGTGTCAGTCGTCGTCGGACGCTGGCGAGCTTCCATATGGTCCGACTGATGCAAACGTTCAGTACGATGATGACCACCACGGGCACCACGAAAGTTATCAGGGTGTCGAAATAGTTGAAAATGTTGACCACCTGTTGATATTCGGGGTCGACGGTGCAAAAGTCCATGCCTCTTTCTCGCTTAATTGTGGCGAACATAGGGGATGGGGAGTATAACATCATCGCTAATACTACCAGTATTCCTATTATCATTTTGGCTCTTGATACTGTGCAGACGGATTGCCGTAGAAGAGGATAACGAACCGCTACAAAACGTTCCACAGTAAATGCTAAAACCAACCAGACACTGAGGAAACTGCAGATTCCGGTAAAATACACAATTAAATGGCAAATTCCGGATTTGTTGAATAGATCTATCTCGACCATACGTAACCACACTACGAAGAGAGCCGCCAGGAAGATGTTGTCACTGATGGTGAGCGCGGCCAAGTAGTAAGAAGAAGACAGTTTCCTTAGTTTGGTGGTGAAGAAGACGTACACTGAAATGCCGTTTCCCAAAGTCCCCAAATAAACCAATATTGGGGTAAAATAAAACTGGAAAAGTTCTATTCCCGAGAGTTTATTTGCCGGTTGTGCACTGGCGTTCGTTTGATTCATCGTGATGTTCACGAGTCCGTCTTCCATTTTTTCTGGGCGAATAATTTTTCAACACTAAAAGTAGTACATGTTTTTCGGTTAGACTGTGCTTGCGATCACTTTATACGAACTCGCATCGGCGACTTCGGCCGGCTTGTAAGTTACGGCGCGTGATACTGGAGCGTCTTTCATTCATGTTTCGTCGCGACGCCTTTTGTACCTACCTGTGGAGCCAAACAACGCATGCTAACTGTTGCATGTCGCGTCTGTTGCTCTTATCGCGGATTTATTGATGATCTGATATTATAGAGGGATGGTCGTGATTTGAATATGTAGTGCGTTTCACTTTCCACAAAGACGCCGTAACATTTTTTTATTTTAAAAGCAATCGAAATATTTTTTGTCAGGAGCAGATTTTTTTAAACGTACAAATTTAGCTAACTTAAAATTAAAATAAACAGTGGCGTTTATCAGGTAGGCATGGGCGGTTGGGACAGAGAAATGGTTTTTGCGTTCATTCAACCACCAGCTTTTGCCATGTCCTTTACGCAAGATGGCAAGAATATTTCATATTTCTAGGAAATGCTTGCAGGCGGAAGTTTTATTTTTCGGCGTGTTTTTCAATTTTGTTAATTTATTCATCAGCTTTGCTAGATGGGTTTAAATTAATCTACGTTTATAAATTTCAATTACGTAGTCTCTCGTTCGTGCGTGTTAGAAGTATAAAAAGCTAAACGAGATATTGACATTTTGCGTGGAATAAATAAAAAATAAAGATTTTCAGATAGAAATCAATCGCCGTTCATTCTAAATAAAAATACAAGTAAAAAAATCGCTACCGCCGCGCAGTTGGATTTGAACCACCATCCGTTAGATGCAATGTAGCAGGTGCAGCGACTAAACTCACTCAACCATTGCGACACGGTTATTAATATCTTTACAGTAGCATTTAAATGAAGTTGATTCCCACGCGTTATATTTTGGGAAATATTATTGATATTTTTCGTCAAACTTTGAAAATTATTGCACGAAAACGTTCTCTGGTGCACATTGTATGTGTCCTGATACTCGGAATATTCTTAAACCACTTTGGGGACATACAAATCGCAATTTTCAAATTTCCCATGTTAAACAGGATGCTTCAGAATTCCCGGGACACACGGTATATGGTCCCAAGCAAAATAGTCGTGAAAAAACTACGGTCCCTTTGAAGAAGGTTCCGAAGCAACAAAAGCATTCCTGAGGGGAATGGGAAAATATTTAAAGTGAGAACGATCTCTCAATGAGACCGAACAAATACGTCCAGCATCAATCCAACACTACCAGACCAAAAATGCAAACATGGAGCTCCATCAGGTTCACAATCGAAATCGTACACAAACTTTTCTCCTATTGGCTCCATTGTCAAAATTGAATTTAAAATAAACAAACTAAGACAAAATTATCATTATAATACAACAATGAGGTGTATAAACAAAAAGGACGCGTCCACAAAACGAAGGAAAACTTTTCGTTGAGAAATCTGATCTCAAACGGTAAAGACGTTGTGGCAGCAAAACAAAAAGATGCCTTTTTTTTTGTTTTTGCCGTGTAGCTCCACTATTTGATCTCTTATCAAAACGATATGGATATATTATTGGAGCA
The DNA here is from genome assembly GCA_963966045.1 of Xestobium rufovillosum. Taxonomy (NCBI): domain Eukaryota; kingdom Metazoa; phylum Arthropoda; class Insecta; order Coleoptera; family Ptinidae; genus Xestobium; species Xestobium rufovillosum. The sequence goes on from OZ014493.1 coordinate 38,893,138, forward strand.
CTTTTTTGTGCTCTATCTGCACATTTCCATGGATTAACTGAAAAACGTTTCGTTTAGATAAGACCTGTGACGCCAAATTTATTAACTCACAAAATAATATCAAAAGTAACAAACACCGACTCAAAGTAGATAGGTCCTGTCCCAGCCAGGCTCAGTCGAAGACGGCCGTGCGGTAATAATCGGGATAAAAATATCTTAAAAATGGGCGCCACGTAATTTACGGGACCTACCTTTCAAACTGCCCTCGTAGTATACCTCAAAATTACGAAAGGTACGATCAATAATAAAAGCACGAGTCAAATTAAGAGTTGGTGTAACTATTTAATTTAAATGAAAATCTGAATATAATATATAAAAAAAAATAATAATTAATTTTTGAAGTTACCAAAATGTAAGTGCAAAATATTAAAGTTAAACAAAAATCACAAATAAACTATGAGTAAAGTACAAAATGAATGGCTGGAAGAATGCTAAAATCAGCAACGGCCCGACGAAACGATGCGCAAAAAGACGGTAATTAACAAACCGCAGATAACCCGACCATACGCTGACGAACGAGGCCCCGCACGCGCAGACGCACCGACAAGATTACCGCGCACGAAACAAACGCGAATCGCAACAATCTGTGCCGCTACTAACACCAGCACTATCAAGCATAAAAAAAAACAGAAATAATTGAATTGTAAAAAAAGCAAAGCAAAGAAATATGAAACTAATTAATAACTAAGTATAAGAAAATAAATGCCAAAAAGCGAGGTGGTTGACAACGTTACGCCGCTGTCAGGCTATACATACAAATTAGCTAAGCTAAACTACTTACTGCAAGCGTAAAAAAAAAAGGTAAGTACATACATAATCAAACAAATACAATATTTTTGGTAACGCTACGCCGCTACCAGGCTATACATAAAAGTCAAGCTAGCAAAAACTAAATTCGAAAAGCCAAATCACACGTGGTTCGTTGGTTCGCTCCAGACGATGGCAAAATAAATGAAATAAATAATCTGACCTTATCAGTACGATGATCGGATGATCCAAAAATGGTGGACCGACGCCGCAGCCGTCCGCAAACACAACAGAAAAAAACTCCAATATAGAATAACAACTCTATTCCGGTTTCTGGGTGAACGCCAGGTGCAAATTCACAAAACGCACCCCAGGAGAAAAACCCTCGGGAAAAACCCTAAAAATCAAATGAAATAAGAACACACAAAGGAAAAGCAGGGAAGAAAGAAAATGGAATATGAAACGTGGCCTACCTTCAGCAAAAGGGTTTTTTTTGTCCTTCTCTCAAACGCAAATGCTTCAAACGCAGCACGGCGAAAATCCCAATTCAATGGACAGACAGCGGATCCAAAATCACTACCAATTGCAACAATCCAAACTGTCTTAATAGTTTTCCAAGAGAAAAATCCCACAAACGTGGCTTGAAAATATTTCAATAGACTCTAGAAAACTACCGTCGCTTTGTAGAGCACTAGCGAGAGACGAATGGCCAAAATCGACCGATGGCAAGATTTTACGAATTTTCAAAAAAAAGGTAACGTAGGTAGCAGAAGATAGCCAATGAAATTTGTTCAGAACGAGAAATTCAGAAATCGGCAAAGGCGTCGCTTCCGTCAAGATGGAAGTGAGACAAAAGATGACCTGGGAACGTCTAACCGAGAAAAATACAATCTAAACTCATTTACAATGAAGATTCGACGATAACCCAAGCAGAAAGTAAGAAAAGAAAGAAAAGGAAAACAGAAGAAACACACTAGAAAAGGGGCAAATCAACCTGGACGCCACTGGAGCATCAATCAAATGAGAGTGCAATGACCTCAACCGGGTGACAATTGAAACCTATCGGTAAGGAAGTTACCAACAGTAACAGATGACAGATAACCTCAAACAACAAACCGAAACAGACACATGGAAGAAAACAACAAATGATTGTGAAGAATTTAACAATAAGGTAAGCGCAAATAATACAACAAATGCAACCTGAGATATTAACTATTCCAATACTTTAAGGTACAAATGGTAAACATCAGAAAGAGTTGAAATGAAAAGGGGACGAAGAACTAATTGAAGAAATGCTAGAAGACAAATAAAATAGAGCAATAAACAAATTAACTGTAAGTACCTAATATCTATGTGACGCCAAATTTATTAACTCACAAAATAATATCAAAAGTAACAAACACCGACTCAAAGTAGATAGGTCCTGTCCCAGCCAGGCTCAGTCGAAGACGGCCGTGCGGTAATAATCGGGATAAAAATATCTTAAAAATGGGCGCCACGTAATTTACGGGACCTACCTTTCAAACTGCCCTCGTAGTATACCTCAAAATTACGAAAGGTACGATCAATAATAAAAGCACGAGTCAAATTAAGAGTTGGTGTAACTATTTAATTTAAATGAAAATCTGAATATAATATATAAAAAAAAATAATAATTAATTTTTGAAGTTACCAAAATGTAAGTGCAAAATATTAAAGTTAAACAAAAATCACAAATAAACTATGAGTAAAGTACAAAATGAATGGCTGGAAGAATGCTAAAATCAGCAACGGCCCGACGAAACGATGCGCAAAAAGACGGTAATTAACAAACCGCAGATAACCCGACCATACGCTGACGAACGAGGCCCCGCACGCGCAGACGCACCGACAAGATTACCGCGCACGAAACAAACGCGAATCGCAACAATCTGTGCCGCTACTAACACCAGCACTATCAAGCATAAAAAAAAACAGAAATAATTGAATTGTAAAAAAAGCAAAGCAAAGAAATATGAAACTAATTAATAACTAAGTATAAGAAAATAAATGCCAAAAAGCGAGGTGGTTGACAACGTTACGCCGCTGTCAGGCTATACATACAAATTAGCTAAGCTAAACTACTTACTGCAAGCGTAAAAAAAAAAGGTAAGTACATACATAATCAAACAAATACAATATTTTTGGTAACGCTACGCCGCTACCAGGCTATACATAAAATTCAAGCTAGCAAAAACTAAACTCGAAAAGCCAAATCACACGTGGTTCGTTGGTTCGCTCCAGACGATGGCAAAATAAATGAAATAAATAATCTGACCTTATCAGTACGATGATCGGATGATCCAAAAATGGTGGACCGACGCCGCAGCCGTCCGCAAACACAACAGAAAAAAAACTCCAATATAGAATAACAACTCTATTCCGGTTTCTGGGTGAACGCCAGGTGCAAATTCACAAAACGCACCCCAGGAGAAAAACCCTCGGGAAAAACCCTAAAAATCAAATGAAATAAGAACACACAAAGGAAAAGCAGGGAAGAAAGAAAATGGAATATGAAACGTGGCCTACCTTCAGCAAAAGGGTTTTTTTGTCCTTCTCTCAAACGCAAATGCTTCAAACGCAGCACGGCGAAAATCCCAATTCAATGGACAGACAGCGGATCCAAAATCACTACCAATTGCAACAATCCAAACTGTCTCAATAGTTTTCCAAGAGAAAAATCCCACAAACGTGGCTTGAAAATATTTCAATAGACTCTAGAAAACTACCGTCGCTTTGTAGAGCACTAGCGAGAGACGAATGGCCAAAATCGACCGATGGCAAGATTTTACGAATTTTCAAAAAAAAGGTAACGTAGGTAGCAGAAGATAGCCAATGAAATTTGTTCAGAACGAGAAATTCAGAAATCGGCAAAGGCGTCGCTTCCGTCAAGATGGAAGTGAGACAAAAGATGACCTGGGAACGTCTAACCGAGAAAAATACAATCTAAACTCATTTACAATGAAGATTCGACGATAACCCAAGCAGAAAGTAAGAAAAGAAAGAAAAGGAAAACAGAAGAAACACACTAGAAAAGGGGCAAATCAACCTGGACGCCACTGGAGCATCAATCAAATGAGAGTGCAATGACCTCAACCGGGTGACAATTGAAACCTATCGGTAAGGAAGTTACCAACAGTAACAGATGACAGATAACCTCAAACAACAAACCGAAACAGACACATGGAAGAAAACAACAAATGATTTTGAAGAATTTAACAAATGGTAAACATCAGAAAGAGTTGAAATGAAAAGGGGACGAAGAACTAATTGAAGAAATGCTAGAAGACAAATAAAATAGAGCAATAAACAAATTAACTGTAAGTACCTAATATCTATGTATTTATACTCAATAAAAGATATGTTTTAATCTTTTAGCTATGCGTATTTTGTCTAAGCATTTCTATACCTACCATAAATGCTCTAAAATAAAATTTGCCCGTAACAAATCCCCCCCTAACTTAAAGATGTTTACCCCGTAAACATCACGACTGGTAAACAGGTTTCAAGTCTTTAGTTGACCAAACGCCTTTCGAAACGCCTTTTTCGTCCCGCAACTCGTACATCCAGTTAGAAACTCTTTTTCCAATTAAGTAAGGACCGACGTATTTAGGTGCTAGTTTCTTAGTAAAATATTTAGAGGCATCCGAAAGAACATAATTCTTCTTCCATACTAGCTGATTGGGCAGAAATTCCACATTTCTCCGTCTCAAATTATACCTGTGCTGTCCTCGCTTTGAAGCTTCATCTAATCTCCTCCGTACGTCTACATATAATCCCGCGAATCCATTTCTCCTCCTGTCACAGTAATCCACCAAACTATCCAAGCTCGTATCATCCTTCAATTCTTTATGGTTACTGCCGAGAAGAACCATATCGCGTCCAAAATTAATATAGTACGGGGTCAATTTAACGGCTTCATGTCGAGCGGTACGCAAGGCACATGCAATCTTCGCCAGATTTATGTCCCAACAGCGATGATTCTCAGAGACGTAGATACCAAGTAGGGTTTTCAGAGATTGATTGTACCTCTCAGTAGGGTTTGCTTGCGGATGGTAATTTGCATTGAAACGTACTTGTATCTCATAAGAAATGACAAAGTCCTGAAACTTCTTCCCTCTGAACTGTGAGCCGTTGTCACATATGAGCGTCTTGGGCACTCCGAACAATAGGAATACGTCATCCTCAAGGTGTCTTCTCACCGTGTCCATCGTAGCTGTCCTAAGTGGGAATACAAGGGAAAACTTCGAAAAGCAATCAGTTGCTACCAAAATATACTGATGACCCTTAGTAGACCTTGGAAATGGTCCCATAAGATCGACTGCCACAATCTCCCAAGGCCTCGATGCCTTCGGCTGACAAGTCATCAATCCAATCGGAGCTTTCCTTTCCACTTTAAATTTCGCACACTCCTGACACGATTTGACATAACGAGCGACATCATCTCGAAGTTTCGGCCAGATATACCTTTCACAAATGCGATTATACGTTTTGTATACTCCCAAGTGACCACTTGTTGGAATATCGTGTGATAGTTTTAATATCGCCTTTCGTTGGGATTTCGGAATCACCAGTTTCCAATTGTCTGACTCTGTAGAAAGATTCGGGTAACTAGGTTTGACATATTTATAAAGTTTTCCGTCAGAGATACGCCACTGCGGATACGATAAAGGACCGTCTTCTACCTTCTTCAACATACTGCTATACCATCTGTCCTGCGAACCAACAGTATCGTCCCATTCAACTTCACAACAATCCGGGATTGCTCGAGAGAGTGTATCCGGCACGACATTATCCTTCCCTTTCCGATGCACCACCTTGAAATCATACTGTTGGAGTTTAACAGCCCAACGCGCCAACCTTCCCGTGGGATCACGCATATTCTGCAGCCACACTAAAGAATAATGATCGGTGATCACAGTAAAGTTCACACCTTCTATATAGGGGCGCAGTTTCTCTATTGCCCACAACACGGCTAAACATTCTCTTTCGGTAGTGGAGTAATTTCGCTCGTTTCTGGTGAGAGATTTGCTAAGGTAGCAGATCACACGGTCTCCATCCGGATGCGGTTGTACTAAAACTGCTCCTACTCCATATGCCGACGCGTCTGTCTGAACTTGAAAGGGCAAAGAATAATCGGGACAACACAGTATAGGCGCGGACACTAAACACCTTTTAATAAGTTCGAAGGATTCCTCACACGCTACACTCCATTCAAACTTGTTCGACTTCTTCAGTAAGGCGGTAAGAGGGGCTATTCTGGTGGAAAATTCCGGAATAAATTTTCTGTACCATGAAAAGGTTCCCAAGATTCTTCTCACATCAGAGACAGATCGAGGTCTAGGAAGTCTCAACATAGCGTCAACCTTCGCCGGATCTACGTGCAATCCATGGCGATCGACTACATATCCTAGGTACTTCATTTCTGGACGACAAAAGCAACATTTCTCCAGACTTATGGTAAGATTAGCCTCTCTAAGTCGTCGAAACACTTCTTCCAGAACGGCAAGATGTTTTTCCAAAGTTTGGGTTACAATTACCACATCGTCCAAATATACAAATACATGTGGTTCCAAATCAGATCCCAAAACTTTGTCAATCAACCTCTGCCACGTAGCTGGACTATTCGTGAGGCCAAACGGCATCCTTTTGAACTGAAAAAGGCCTCTGTTAGGTACGGTGAAAGCAGTATATGGGCGCGAACTCTCCGCGACTGGTACTTGCCAAAAAGCCGATTTGATGTCTAAAGATGACAAATAGCGGGCATCTCGCAACTTATTCAAGGTGTCTGACACATAAGGAAGCGGATAACTATCTCGTTGCGTTACTGCGTTCAATTTTCGATAATCTACGCAGAACCTATAACTTTCGTCCTTCTTTTTCACAAGAAGAATTGGCGAAGCCCACGCACTATCCGACGGTTCAATGATATCATTCCTCAACATGTCATCCAATTCTTTATCGATCTGCTTTTGTACAATCGGAGACACCGGGTAGTATCGTTGTTTTATGGGTGGGGAGTTCGTAATTATAACGTGTTCTGCCATGTTGGTGCAACCTAATTTTGGGCCCATAAGACTCTTATTACGGCTAATAACGTCATCCAAGAGAAGTTTCTCATGTTCGTTCAAAGCAGTCTGGTCCCTAAGATATTCCATAGTATCTACCAACATTGGTTCCTGCGAAAAATTCCATTCACCCTTTCGTAAATCAGGCACTATTCCCACTTTCTTAAAGAAATCAACTCCTAAGAAGAGTAGATGAGGAAAATCAGGTACAACCAAGGCCTCAACAATCGCAGTTCGATCTCGTATCGCTATAGGCAATGTACATGTTCCGATGCAACTACTCAGAGAGCCACTAGCCACTCTACAATTTCCAGATTTCTCCCTGTCCAACTTTACACCCATCTCCTCCATCAGTTTCCATCCTCTGCCTCCCAATACTGTATGAGTCGATCCAGAATCTAAAAGTCCCATAATTTTCTTCCCAAAAATTGTCACCTCCAAGTACGGTCTTTCGTCATTCTGCGCATGTGCCAAAACAAAACTTAAAAGTGCTTCTGTAGTGGTCGTAGATTCCCTAGTCTTGTCACCAACCAAACGACCTCTCATTGGCGACGGGGCTCGTTTCCCGACTTCTTGGAACACTTTGGGCATGTTTTAGTAGTGAACCCATCAGCTTTACATCTATAGCACCGTAAACGTCTGGGTTCTACACATCCTGCAGCACGATGTCCTGGACGATCACAATTAAAACAAACTATGCCAGTTCTACTGGTCGACGGTACCTGGTGATGAATGTTCGAGTGCACTGCCTCGACCAACGGTACGGATTCAACATAGGCGAGGTCAGGTTCCATAACATGTCCACGACGTGAGGGTGGGGCAAAATTTTCGACAGATTCCCGATTAGCCTCTAGCTTCTTACCCAACGTCTTAAGTTGCTCTATAGAAATAACCTCAACTAATCCTAACTGACTCTGATAATAGGGCGCGATGTTACGCAATAAAATCTTTAACTTCGTTCCTTCAGATATAGGACAATCAAGTCTATTAAACATTGCCGACATTATAGCCAAATAAATTCCTATGGTTTCATCGGGTCCCTGTGTGCGTCGCCTTATTTCTTCGAACAATTTTTCATTATAGTTGACTGGTTGAAACTCTTCTCGCAACGAAGATACCAACTGATCCCAAGTAAATAATCTTTGTCTAGCATCACGGTACCAGAACAATGCTTTTCCGATAAATAAATCCACCGCCGAATCAAATAAATCCTCCTTACTAACGTGTCTTGCTATTCTTAGTTCCTCAACTCGCTGCAAAAATGCACCCACGGACATATCCCTACTGTCTCCCGAAAATTTTAGTTCCCATTTATTAACTGGGACTGGCTTAAAAACGTATGGTACTGTAGGAACCATACTAGAATGACGCATACGTTCCGATCTATGGAATGGATGAGGTGTCTCATGTTTGCGATTAGCTTCGCTCTCCATCAAATTTAATAAAGGTGGTGTACTTTCAATTGGTGCCGAGGTAGAAGCGGTAGCTTGAACATCGTCAACAACAGTATTTGCAGGATCTACTGCCTCCAAGTTTGGTAAAACTACTTCTTCTTCGACATCAGAATCTGGATTCAACTTTCCGTCAACCAAGGAAATTACGTTAAGTATTCTTGTGAGGAATGCAGACTTAAGTTTCCGTTTTTCATCGTCGTCGGCTTCCATCTTATCCGCACGACCTACAACATGCGATAACTTCGTCTCCATCCTCAAAGCAGCTCCACTTCCCTTAGGACCTTCAAAAGTTTCCAATTCTGTTTCTATCTCCTTCAACTTGGCCTCAATCGCAATTGAGTCTTCTTCAAATGTATATGGGTGTCCAGGGTAAGTAAAACTTCCACCAGCCTTCTCCATTTTAAGAGCACTGGATAGCCACCTTCGCATTTCCACGACAGTGCCGTCACCAATACCTCGAATTTTTAACTCGTAGACAAGCTCGTCTTGTGCCAGCCGGTTAATGCTCATAGCACGTGCCATCTTCGCCGAGTGTTAAATGCCAGCAATAAATTCACACAAACACACCAATAAGCACTTCAGGCAAGAATAGCGAAATGTAACAATATATTTTAAACACGCGTACTTATGTGAACGAAATAAACACAAGCACACCAATTCACTAAATAATTTGAAACACTGTTATTAAATTTCAACACAAAAAATATAACAGTATCGGTAACAAAAAAAGAACACAAAAAAAATATGCACTTTTTCCAATAAAGGCCCCACGTTGGGGGCGCCAAAAATGTGACGCCAAATTTATTAACTCACAAAATAATATCAAAAGTAACAAACACCGACTCAAAGTAGATAGGTCCTGTCCCAGCCAGGCTCAGTCGAAGACGGCCGTGCGGTAATAATCGGGATAAAAATATCTTAAAAATGGGCGCCACGTAATTTACGGGACCTACCTTTCAAACTGCCCTCGTAGTATACCTCAAAATTACGAAAGGTACGATCAATAATAAAAGCACGAGTCAAATTAAGAGTTGGTGTAACTATTTAATTTAAATGAAAATCTGAATATAATATATAAAAAAAAATAATAATTAATTTTTGAAGTTACCAAAATGTAAGTGCAAAATATTAAAGTTAAACAAAAATCACAAATAAACTATGAGTAAAGTACAAAATGAATGGCTGGAAGAATGCTAAAATCAGCAACGGCCCGACGAAACGATGCGCAAAAAGACGGTAATTAACAAACCGCAGATAACCCGACCATACGCTGACGAACGAGGCCCCGCACGCGCAGACGCACCGACAAGATTACCGCGCACGAAACAAACGCGAATCGCAACAATCTGTGCCGCTACTAACACCAGCACTATCAAGCATAAAAAAAACAGAAATAATTGAATTGTAAAAAAAGCAAAGCAAAGAAATATGAAACTAATTAATAACTAAGTATAAGAAAATAAATGCCAAAAAGCGAGGTGGTTGACAACGTTACGCCGCTGTCAGGCTATACATACAAATTAGCTAAGCTAAACTACTTACTGCAAGCGTAAAAAAAAAAGGTAAGTACATACATAATCAAACAAATACAATATTTTTGGTAACGCTACGCCGCTACCAGGCTATACATAAAATTCAAGCTAGCAAAAACTAAACTCGAAAAGCCAAATCACACGTGGTTCGTTGGTTCGCTCCAGACGATGGCAAAATAAATGAAATAAATAATCTGACCTTATCAGTACGATGATCGGATGATCCAAAAATGGTGGACCGACGCCGCAGCCGTCCGCAAACACAACAGAAAAAAAACTCCAATATAGAATAACAACTCTATTCCGGTTTCTGGGTGAACGCCAGGTGCAAATTCACAAAACGCACCCCAGGAGAAAAACCCTCGGGAAAAACCCTAAAAATCAAATGAAATAAGAACACACAAAGGAAAAGCAGGGAAGAAAGAAAATGGAATATGAAACGTGGCCTACCTTCAGCAAAAGGGTTTTTTTTGTCCTTCTCTCAAACGCAAATGCTTCAAACGCAGCACGGCGAAAATCCCAATTCAATGGACAGACAGCGGATCCAAAATCACTACCAATTGCAACAATCCAAACTGTCTCAATAGTTTTCCAAGAGAAAAATCCCACAAACGTGGCTTGAAAATATTTCAATAGACTCTAGAAAACTACCGTCGCTTTGTAGAGCACTAGCGAGAGACGAATGGCCAAAATCGACCGATGGCAAGATTTTACGAATTTTCAAAAAAAAGGTAACGTAGGTAGCAGAAGATAGCCAATGAAATTTGTTCAGAACGAGAAATTCAGAAATCGGCAAAGGCGTCGCTTCCGTCAAGATGGAAGTGAGACAAAAGATGACCTGGGAACGTCTAACCGAGAAAAATACAATCTAAACTCATTTACAATGAAGATTCGACGATAACCCAAGCAGAAAGTAAGAAAAGAAAGAAAAGGAAAACAGAAGAAACACACTAGAAAAGGGGCAAATCAACCTGGACGCCACTGGAGCATCAATCAAATGAGAGTGCAATGACCTCAACCGGGTGACAATTGAAACCTATCGGTAAGGAAGTTACCAACAGTAACAGATGACAGATAACCTCAAACAACAAACCGAAACAGACACATGGAAGAAAACAACAAATGATTTTGAAGAATTTAACAAATGGTAAACATCAGAAAGAGTTGAAATGAAAAGGGGACGAAGAACTAATTGAAGAAATGCTAGAAGACAAATAAAATAGAGCAATAAACAAATTAACTGTAAGTACCTAATATCTATGTATTTATACTCAATAAAAGATATGTTTTAATCTTTTAGCTATGCGTATTTTGTCTAAGCATTTCTATACCTACCATAAATGCTCTAAAATAAAATAAAATGTTTGAACATCGTCAACAACAGTATTTGCAGGATCTACTGCCTCCAAGTTTGGTAAAACTACTTCTTCTTCGACATCAGAATCTGGATTCAACTTTCCGTCAACCAAGGAAATTCCGTTAAGTATTCTTGTGAGGAATGCAGACTTAAGTTTCCGTTTTTCATCGTCGTCGGCTTCCATCTTATCCGCACGACCTACAACATGCGATAACTTCGTCTCCATCCTCAAAGCAGCTCCACTTCCCTTAGGACCTTCAAAAGTTTCCAATTCTGTTTCTATCTCCTTCAACTTGGCCTCAATCGCAATTGAGTCTTCCTCAAATGTATATGGGTGTCCAGGGTAAGTAAAACTTCCACCAGCCTTCTCCATTTTAAGAGCACTGGATAGCCACCTTCGCATTTCCACGACAGTGCCGTCACCAATACCTCGAATTTTTAACTCGTAGACAAGCTCGTCTTGTGCCAGCCGGTTAATGCTCATAGCACGTGCCATCTTCGCCGAGTGTTAAATGCCAGCAATAAATTCACACAAACACACCAATAAGCACTTCAGGCAAGAATAGCGAAATGTAACAATATATTTTAAACACGCGTACTTATGTGAACGAAATAAACACAAGCACACCAATTCACTAAATAATTTGAAACACTGTTATTAAATTTCAAACACAAAAAATATAACAGTATCGGTAACAAAAAAAAGAACACAAAAAAAATATGCACTTTTTCCAATAAAGGCCCCACGTTGGGGGCGCCAAAAATGTGACGCCAAATTTATTAACTCACAAAATAATATCAAAAGTAACAAACACCGACTCAAAGTAGATAGGTCCTGTCCCAGCCAGGCTCAGTCGAAGACGGCCGTGCGGTAATAATCGGGATAAAAATATCTTAAAAATGGGCGCCACGTAATTTACGGGACCTACCTTTCAAACTGCCCTCGTAGTATACCTCAAAATTACGAAAGGTACGATCAATAATAAAAGCACGAGTCAAATTAAGAGTTGGTGTAACTATTTAATTTAAATGAAAATCTGAATATAATATATAAAAAAAAAATAATAATTAATTTTTGAAGTTACCAAAATGTAAGTGCAAAATATTAAAGTTAAACAAAAATCACAAATAAACTATGAGTAAAGTACAAAATGAATGGCTGGAAGAATGCTAAAATCAGCAACGGCCCGACGAAACGATGCGCAAAAAGACGGTAATTAACAAACCGCAGATAACCCGACCATACGCTGACGAACGAGGCCCCGCACGCGCAGACGCACCGACAAGATTACCGCGCACGAAACAAACGCGAATCGCAACAATCTGTGCCGCTACTAACACCAGCACTATCAAGCATAAAAAAAAAAACAGAATTAATTGAATTGTAAAAAAAGCAAAGCAAAGAAATATGAAACTAATTAATAACTAAGTATAAGAAAATAAATGCCAAAAAGCGAGGTGGTTGACAACGTTACGCCGCTGTCAGGCTATACATACAAATTAGCTAAGCTAAACTACTTACTGCAAGCGTAAAATAAAAGGTAAGTATATACATAAACAAACAAATACAATATTTTTGGTAACGCTACGCCGCTACCAGGCTATACATAAAAGTCAAGCTAGCAGAAACTAAACTCGAAAAGCCAAATCACACGTGGTTCGTTGGTTCGCTCCAGACGATGGCAAAATAAATGAAATAAATAATCTGACCTTATCAGTACGATGATCGGATGATCCAAAAATGGTGGACCGACGCCGCAGCCGTCCGCAAACACAACAGAAAAAAAACTCCAATATAGAATAACAACTCTATTCCGGTTTCTGGGTGAACGCCAGGTGCAAATTCACAAAACGCACCCCAGGAGAAAAACCCTCGGGAAAAACCCTAAAAATCAAATGAAATAAGAACACGCAAAGGAAAAGCAGGGAAGAAAGAAAATGGAATATGAAACGTGGCCTACCTTCAGCAAAAGGGTTTTTTTTGTCCTTCTCTCAAACGCAAATGCTTCAAACGCAGCACGGCGAAAATCCCAATTCAATGGACAGACAGCGGATCCAAAATCACTACCAATTGCAACAATCCAAACTGTCTCAATAGTTTTCCAAGAGAAAAATCCCACAAACGTGGCTTGAAAATATTTCAATAGACTCTAGAAAACTACCGTCGCTTTGTAGAGCACTAGCGAGAGACGAATGGCCAAAATCGACCGATGGCAAGATTTTACGAATTTTCAAAAAAAAGGTAACGTAGGTAGCAGAAGATAGCCAATGAAATTTGTTCAGAACGAGAAATTCAGAAATCGACAAAGGCGTCGCTTCCGTCAAGATGGAAGTGAGACAAAAGATGACCTGGGAACGTCTAACCGAGAAAAATACAATCTAAACTCATTTACAATGAAGATTCGACGATAACCCAAGCAGAAAGTAAGAAAAGAAAGAAAAGGAAAACAGAAGAAACACACTAGAAAAGGGGCAAATCAACCTGGACGCCACTGGAGCATCAATCAAATGAGAGTGCAATGACCTCAACCGGGTGACAATTGAAACCTATCGGTAAGGAAGTTACCAACAGTAACAGATGACAGATAACCTCAAACAACAAACCGAAACAGACACATGGAAGAAAACAACAAATGATTGTGAAGAATTTAACAATAAGGTAAGCGCAAATAATACAACAAATGCAACCTGAGATATTAACTATTCCAATACTTTAAGGTACAAATGGTAAACATCAGAAAGAGTTGAAATGAAAAGGGGACGAAGAACTAATTGAAGAAATGCTAGAAGACAAATAAAATAGAGCAATAAACAAATTAACTGTAAGTACCTAATATCTATGTATTTATACTCAATAAAAGATATGTTTTAATCTTTTAGCTATGCGTATTTTGTCTAAGCATTTCTATACCTACCATAAATGCTCTAAAATAAAATTTGCCCGTAACAGACCATCATCAACTTTTTTTCTTATGGGTGCCATTTTTTCTTACACTTTACTGAAATAAGCATGTTTTTCTGATTTCTTTGGTACAATACAACGTGTCCATATTACGTATATCGAATATTGTGGCCACTAGTCAGAAAACAGAAAATTTTAGCAAAAATCAAGTGGGCCTTGCAGGAAAATAAATAGGAAACCGTCATCAGTTTTGGTGTAATTTCAGCAAATATGTCAAATATTCTTGGTGCTATTCTGAGACGCATTTTTCGAAGAAAATTTTGCAAAAGTGCCAAATTTAAACCTACCCTCTATCATTTCAAATAAGCCAGATCCCAATGGTGGCCCTCAAATTTGAAGCACCCTGTGTAGAAAAATCCGACATATAGAAAAAATCCTACATATAGAAAAAAAATCCGACCTATAGAAAAAAATCCGACATATAGAAAAAAAATCCTACATGTAGAAAAAAAATTCGACAGAAAAAAAATCCTACATGTAGAAAAAATCCTACATGTAGAAAAAGAAATCCGACATGTAGAAAAAGAAATCCGACATATAGAAAAAAAATTCTACATATGTATATAGAAAAAATCCGACATATAGAAAAAAATCCGACAGAAAAAAATCCTACATGTAGAAAAAAATCCGACATTTAGAAAAAAATCCTACATGTAGGAAAATTACGATAATCATATAAATTGAACATCCCTTTCGACTTCGCTGTGGCCTGACTGCTATTGTATAGATTTAGCATTTTTCTGTACGTAGACTTTTTTCCTATATGTAGGATTTTTTTCTATATGTCGGATTTTTTTTCTATATGTCGGATTTTTTTCTATATGTAGGATTTTTTTCCGATATTTAGGATTTTTTTCCGATATTTAGGATTTTTTTCTATATGTAGGACTTTTTTTACATATGTAGGATTTTTTTCTATAATATAGACATATTATGTCGGATTTTTTTCTATATGTAGGATTTTTTTCCGATATGTAGGATTTTTTCTATATGTAGGACTTTTTTTCTATATGTAGGTTTTTTTTTCTACATGTCGGGTTTTTGTAAAGAAATATAATTTTATAATAATTTCGTGACCCGTAGGCGCTTTCCTAGAAAGCAATCCATCCAAATCTGATATTCAATTTCTGTAAACTGCCTGTCTATTTTATGGTCGTTATTTCCGAGATTAATGTCTGTTCAATATGCGATTTTCTCCGAGAATAATTATTGGGTTATTTTTGTGCCTATACGTATGCTAAAGAGCCACGCGTGCTGGGTTACCACAGGTTGGGCGTTCATTTGGCATCTAAAGATAACGTGGAACAATAAACAAACAAGAAAACTACTTCCTGAAATTTGCGTACTTTTTATATTCCCATTAAAGTTCTATATATGTTAAAAATACGGAACCAGGTTTTTAAGCAGCCCATTCGTACACAGAGTTGCACGATATTTAATTTGCCCATGTGTACCCATGCCTCTGTTTAAATTTATATTTATATCATTAACATATTTAATGATATTGTACAAGAAATATTAAAAAAACTATCTGTAGATAGGTATCATTTTAAATAGATCACAGCTACGAGTACCTACACGAAAACATTTAAATTTCGAAATTCAAATAAATTTTCAACAATGTTATAAAAGTGGTATGTTGGGGAAAGGATATTTTTTGCAGTTCCGCGATAGTCATCCTGGTGCACCCGCGAATGTTTATTCATATCCTAATTTTAAGTGACAGTAGGAATAATTATATTTTCCTTTGCCCGTTTACGAGAAAAGAACATTTCCCCTGGTAATAGAATCATCCTGTGCATAAATGAATGTACATGAGTTGGTTCGAGTTGGATTTGCCACATTATGTTTGATTTGATTTCACGACTAAAAGATAAAGTGGATTACTCCAAAATTCCTTTGCACACAAGAGCCTGAAATGAAAGTACTATTAAATTAATTAAACACTGTACTTTATATTCTGACTCAAGTGGCTTTTATTGCCCTAGTAGGATTTCGTTTGTTTAAGTTTCGGAAATTGAAAATTTTATGTTCAGCGTAAGTTTGCTCGATGTTTATTCAACCAAATTTCCTTTATGCAAAACCTAGCATAAAAGGTAGTTTCCCCCAGTGATAGTTTTAATGTGACACATGGGCGACTCGTGACATCGAAAATAGGAACGTTTTGCACTACTTCGTGAAGGCAAAATAATGGTATTACATAATCTGATTTGCTTACTGAACTTATTGTAACCGATGACTAAGCTTTTATTCTGAAGTTTTAAAAATGCAATTGTTAAAAACAATTATACTGGAAATGTCGATAGCAATGCGCCGAGTTAATCACGGCCCCCACTCGCCGTTTTGCATAATTTGTTTCCATAAATACATCGACGGTTTACATTAGTATTTTGCAAAGGCGTTGGAGCTAAAAATGTACATGTCCAAATTTACATATGAGTAGATGTCGGTTTATTATAGATAGTTCATTTAGTTGCTATGATACAACTAGGGTTTTCAATCCCGGGATCCCGGGATCCCGAATCCCGGGATCCCGGTAAAATTTCGATCCCGAAATCCTGAATCCCGGGATTTCGGGATCGACATTTTACCAGGATCCCGAAAAATACCGAAATAATAATTTACGCAAAAGGAATTTTTTTGCATTGCAAAATTATTGTTCATGTATCCCACAGGACGTTACGCCCATGTCCTTAGAAGTTTCTATCAGCGCCGTGGGTCAGTTTCGGCGCCGCACCTCCGCGTGCGTAAATAATCCAGTAAATCACCAGTCGCCGATTGTATTTATGTAAATACGTAAATTCGTTCGGGGTGTTTATTAGTTATAAATAATGGCAGGAATGCAACGTTTAGCGATTTTTCGTAAACGTTTAAACGCGATTATTAAACGTTTAAACGGCGTATAAACTTAACAATATTGCAAAATTGTTTTGAAACTTGAATAATTAGAAAAAATCAAACGTCGGTCGCGTCGTTTGAAAGTTGGGTTATAAATCATAAAATAATATGTACTTATACCGTTGAATGAGGACTGCGGCGCTGGCGGCGAAAGTCCTCAAAGGGATGCAAACAATCAATTTGAAAAGTGCATGACGGTTTTGCAATATTTAAGTGGTCGCCTCGCTTTTGCTCTTACGCCGTGCGCGCCTAGCACTAGCCGCGGCTTTGTTTATCTGAAATTTAAGGATGCCTATATCTAAATTTTATTTGCATTTCGTTTAAACGTTCCCCAAAACGGGTAGTGTCCACACGTGCGGTTAAACGTTTAAACGTTACATCCCTAAATAGTAGCGTTTCCTATTTCAACTTCTGAATTTCGGGTTCGGGATTCAATCCCGGGATCCCGGGATTCTAAATTTCGATCCCGAAATCCCGAAATTGAATCCCGATCCCGAATTCTTAAAACCCTAGATACAACCAATACTTAAATCAGTGCATAATGTATTTATGCATTTTTCCCAAAACTGATCGCCCAAATTAGAAGATCCAAGATGGTTCCATTTTAATCTCAGAACATCTGGGCTTTCGATGATTCATACGGCGGCGCGATTAATAAACTTAATTTATAACAATACGATGAAAGATATAGAGAAAGCCCCGGTATACACTAAAACGTGTAAACAAATTACGCACGTACCGTCATCAAAACGCCAAATACACTAGATGCATGTACTGTAAACACTTAACACGTATACTCGCTCGAAATTATCGCCTTCTGAATCTATCGCTTCTCATCTTGTCGCATGTCTAAAACAAATGATGTTGATCATTCTCGATTTCTGCGCTCCCTGCGGACCAGTTTACACAAGGTTAATACAAAATATAAGCATTTTGTCTTCAACATAACTTTTGATAGGCTGTAACTCTGCAGAGGTAAAACTTTAGATAAAGGTACCTTTGCTTCAGTAGACTTATTTTGATCTGTAGGTTTATTGGTAGCATTTATGCTAGTTGTTTCATGAACACCCAGAAGAGACAATTTCTAGGTAAACTGACTTTTTCGGAAAGGGTCAATTCTAAACCTTTTTTGTACTCGATGTGTACATTTTACGACCTTAAACTCAATATTTCTAATAGTATCCACTGCTCGTATTTATGCGGAGCAAGTTGAAACTGACAGCTGACACCCACGGGACACGCTGCTAAACCAATAACACTCGCAGCGTTTAGTGAACGTAAAACGTGACGTAGACAACTGTCTAGATTTTAACATAAAACATATTGAATTTCATTGTCATCATTTTTTTTATTTTCTAAACGGCGCATTTTATTATCGAATCTTTGCGGAGCTAATTTACGTATTTAAGTTCTTACTTTCTCGGGCACTAAAATATCAATTTATATACATTAACTAGGTGTTTTGTTACTGTCTCTCAAATGATGACAGAGGGTGTCATTGTTAATAAGAGTATTAGTGTGGGTTTAATGCAAAGTTCTTAAAAATAATATTTTTCATTTCTTTGCTCATGGGGGACTGCTAAAGCAGTGGCTGCTCTGAATTATTTTAATTTCTTTGCCAAATATTAATTTGACCTCAACGAGTCGAAAAATAAATAATGTACAGCCCCCTCTAACCTCGTGCGTCACAGAACGCTTCAGCGTATGACCTCTCTTTTACACCGTGCTGAGAAATAGGTAATAATTCTATTTTTTTAATTGTTTTAGCTGAAGGAGACAAGGGCCGAAGCACTTTAGACACATTGCTGGCGACGACGTACTGTCGGTCTCAGATGTACTTGTCCGGACAACTGGCCCAATTACACCCGGAACTTACAATGCCGATGTTTTCAGGTCAGTACACTCACATTATTTGCTGAATTTTGTTCCGTGTTTACATCAACAAAAAGTTCCAAAGTTAATTTACAATTCAGATTGTCGAACTTATTGTTTGGCCAACGTAAAAGAACTTCTCCAACAAATTTCATTCAACTCGGTTGCATACAAATGTTTTTGTGTTTCTTGGAAGATGATTCGCTTCTGCTCTATATCTCCTGTTTTCTCCTCGGGCATGATGACTTGATAGAGATCACGTTTGTAAAACGATTTTGTTCCAGTTCCGGCCAATATTAAATGTAGGCTGAATTTTTGATGTGAGTAGAGTGTTTATGGGGATTATAACACCGACAAATAATTCGTTTAAATTATTATGTATTCTCTCAAAAATGACGATTAATCTGGAACCGGCCACCGGTTTTGAGATGATCACAATATAGAGCAATTTTTGCCCCATTTTGCCAACCCCGTATCTTTTACAGATTATGAAATTCCTTGGCGAGAAAAGTTAAATGAGAATTTTGTGTAGATATAACCAACAATCCACTTTTTAATTTTAATTTTTCTAAAATTGTAGGTATATTTCAGTAAAGACATGAAACTCTAAAATCGGAACCGTTGTTAAGTTTGCTACATTATTTTTTTAGAAACTAGGATTGGATTTTCAAGGACAAATCAATCTCCACCTTAATTAATTCTCGTGTCACGCGTCCTTCGCACAAAAGGTAATACAAATATCGTATTACCGAATTAATACGATAGGTAATCTAAGAATGAAGCGAATATTGGATGTCCCAAAATGAAGTTGTGGGTTTGGAAATGGAGGAAACCCGCCTAATCGAATTTAGAACTTTTAGACACGAATATAATTTATTATGTACCTCATACATGCGATATTAAAACTTTGACAATGTGCCGTCGTAAACTTAAAATCGTCAACTGAAAACGCATTAAAATCTGAACTACTAAAACGCGTTTGAATTTGTGGTAAGGCATTCGTATTAACAAGTAACAATTTATTTACAGTGACTCACAAATATTTACAATTAAAAGAGATTTGAGAACATAAAATTTAAAATTAGCAATAATCAGCGAAATATGCAAGGAATAACAATCAAACAACTACCAGCAAACAATTAACTAACCTAAACAATCCCCCAAAACGCAAATTAACTGTTAAAACTCTTCTAAATTCACTTTACAATACAACGGTTTATCACGTCCCAAAATGCCCCGGTATACACTAAAACGTGTAAACAAATTACGCACGTACCGTCATCAAAACGCCAAACACACTATACGCATGTACTGTAAACACTTAACACGTATACTCGCTCGAATTTATCGCCTTCTGAATCTATCGCTTCTCATCTTGTGGCAAGTCATAAACAAAAACTACGAACTGTTATTTCTTGCCCTTAGATACTCTCAGAGAAACGTTCGAGTAATGGAAGCTACGAGAATTAGATTGGTTCCAGAAAGCGGCCTTAGCATTCCTTAAGTTGCAGATGCGCGTTATTTGTCGATTTGGCAAAAAATTGTTGTTAACGCATTGTTAAAACTTTTTTGCGGCAGTCGTAGGTACATGTACAATCCTACGTTCGTAAACTTCCTATACGTACACGTACGGAAAACAAAGCACTGTATTGGTGAAAATAATTAGTTTGTTGCACAGAACCATGGGGTGTCTGCTTATATCTGATTACTCTGTCAAAAAGCGCACTAAAAGATTTAATAAGGCATCCGAACTCCAGACCCCAAACATAATTCGTGCTTAGAAATTATACCCTCTTTGCAGCGAGCTGACAAACATGTATAAAGCACCTGAACATATTGACGTTATAATTAGTTTCTAATTTAACAGAAAATAGAAGGAACATTCTAGAATTTGATAAAGTGTTTTGGTTGTATCGGTAGCATTTTCAATAATTCATTATAGGCCCTTTTAGATTTTTGACCCGATATTAATTAAAAGTCTATAGAAATTAATTATCATGTCTAATTATTTTGCTTTGTGTATACGCCGAAGTGTTTGAGCACATTTTCTGCGTGTGAACCGCACCCCAACTTTGTCAATTAATTGTATTTTAACTTTTGAACTTCGTAATTTTAGAGGGTGCTTGAATAGGACCAATATTGCACAATATTATGGTAGGCATTTTCAAGCGACATTTAATAGTTTGGTTTCCTACTTAACAAAAGTATTATGTTTCTCGACTTTATTTCGAGTTTTAGAAGTTTGGAAGTTGCTGCAAAAGTTAATCTTGCACAATACTGTGTAATATTTAAATTTTATTTGTTTTTTTCCGGTTAGGTGTAGGTATTCGAAACAGTTCGTTGCATGTTCGGGTTCTTTTGGAATTGTTAACATGCAATTTAAAAAACTGAAACTTTCCGTTTTCACAATGTTGTGTAATATTGTTTCATGTCTTCACCGGGGTAGGTATCTAATCGTTCTGGCACATTTTAAAAATTTTAAATTTGAAGAATGCCAAACCCGTTGGTGTGCAAAAATTTTAGCTTTTAGCAACATGTCCGGGGAAACAAAAAATGCGGTTAAAAATTAAAAATATCCAGCCCCTTAAAAAATATGAAGTTAAGGAGGTAAGGGGTAGTTCATCCCTTGCTCCCCTGATGCACTATCAAAAAACGGGTCGCATTATTTTATCGACATTCAACACTACGTACGTTACCAAGAAAATTATCGAAATACAATTAAAATAAAAATTGTATGTAAGAAAACCATTTTTATTTCTCCAATTTAAGGAAAAATATCTCGACTGGGGGGATCGTAGGAGAAAACTTTATATTATGAACTTCGGGTGTTATTTTCGTTTAATCTATACGCACCCGAGAGATTTCCCACCTTCACCGGGACACCCTGTATATGTCGTTTTGGCGCCGCCTACAGTCTCAACCAATCAAATGGAACATTTGTATTATGAATGAGGGTCTAAACCCAAAAACCTGAGAGAAGAGGGCATTTTAAAAAATACGCGGCACTAAGGATTTGAATTCTAAGAAAAACGTCCTCAGAGTGAACCAAATTTCATTCTGTTACACTTATAACCTCGCTTAAAACGGACGGTCATTGAGTGAGCTTTTGAAAGATCACGGCAACATGTCGTCACGATTTGGCGCCAAATATAAATGCCTTCGCGATTTACCGCCTAATGTGAAAACTCTCTCATTCTGCAAGCTGTAAGTCTTTAGGATAGGAAATTTTATGATGTACTTTCATCTAATTGCCATGTTTTAAATATCCTTCAAGTGTGAGGTCTATCAATGCGTGAAGCAACTGGTCTTTTTTATTGTTTCAGAAATCACACACAGATTCCAAACAGCACGTCCCGAAGTGAGACAATTGCTTCTGCAGTATTTACTTCCCTGGTTACACAATATGGAATTAGTAGACCCCAACGTGCCGCCGCCAAATCCACTAGCTTATCAGGTAATAGATTTGCTTCATTGAATGTGGGCGTATTTTGGTTGGAGTGTTCTGTTTAAGGGTGCGGAATTTGAGCACTAAAAACGGGACATGTAGACACATTTTTACTCCAACACCATTCTGAAATTAAAGCAGATAGGGCGTTAAATAAAAAAAAGATTTATGAATAAAGGATCAATTTAGAGACTCTCACTACTTTTATAGCAATATTTTTCTTTCGCCTTAAAACTCTCTCAAATTATTGAAAAATCCGACATAAACTCTACACCTTTTTTACTATTTTGTAAACATATTTATTGTAATTAGAAAGGAGGGTTGTCTAAGTTACTTATTTGTTATTCATTTTCGACCAAGAACGTCTTGATACGTTACTTGGTTGAACCGGCGTGTTGGAATAAAAATCATGTTGCAATTTCCCCATCTTGTTAACATTTATCCGAGATGCCACAATAAACTTGACATTTATTAGTAGTAATAGTGTGGCCATTGCAATAAAGATGGCGCTGGCCCTTCAGTTTATTCTCTTATTTCTAAATAGTACATAATAATTGAAAGATAGGATCGCCGACTAATCCTTCCAGATTTATTGGGTTGCCGCCAACGCAAATTACCTTGAAAATTCCAAGCTGTAATTGTTCCGTCTAAAGAGGTTGCAGCTGTGATAGAAACCAATCATAATAGATTGGGACTATATTTTGCATAATCCTAATCACACTTTTGGGCGACAGGTGGCAGCACTTTATAGACGTTTGTCCAGAATTACTATTTAACAGCTGTTAAATCCCACCCTTAAACGCAAAACATTTGTTTCTTTGTACTGGGCTATATATTGAAAAGGAAATAAGTAATTTTATACCCATCTATCTACCATTCTACCGAGTAATGCAGGGTGATTCAAATTAGGGGACCACAATTGGGTACTCGCTTATTATAAGAGATGTATGATATAGGTTTAAATTCTGCATTTTTGGAATTCTTTATTATGCCGTGAAGAAATTGATCAATCTTAAACGGTATACGCGAATATCTAGATTATGTAGAATTTTATGGTAGCTGCAATAAAAAAATTTAAAAAAAACTAAGAAAGTTATTTAACCAGGCTTACCTATAAAGGATGTGAAATAAAAACAATAAAGTAACTAGCATAATCTCATGTTACTGAATTCAAAATGGGGCTTCCATTTGAAGAACTGTGTAACATGGGAACATATTATTCTTCAAAAAAATCTTGGACGAATAGTGGAAAGGAACCCAGCTTTCATAAATGTATACGCGCCCAGAAGAAAGTGGGAGCTAGTTGGGGGGGCATTGCTTGTTTACGTTTGGTGTGGTTTCCTTCCCCATGCGACATAGGCGTGCGTTTTTGGAAGGGTCTGGATTAGGATAGTATCGGGGGGTAAACCTCTGGGGATTCATGGTGTATACTATGTAGGAATTACAGGATTTATAGGGAATTATGGAGATTTATCGTGAATTATGGAGAATTATTGGCTAAATCATAATATTTAGATGTCAGGAATCTGCTGTTGTTCTTTGCCCTATTGCTTAAGGACCACCTGTATTAACTGGCACATTTATTTTGTGGTCTTCTCCTCGACACCTACGAGAAGAGGATTAGGTTATTATGATGATGATGATGATTTTGTGGTCTTCTTAGTTCCTTTAGCCCATTTTATTAATCATTGAATAATAAATTAGAACCACGATTTTTCTTTAGTTTTTTGCAAATGAATTGCCAAGACCAGGTGGAAGAAGAGAAGGATGGGGTTCAGCTGAAGCAACGGAAATGGTTTTAAACAATATATTTTACATCACAGCTAAGGTAAAAATAAGATGTAGTTGTATCATTTGAATGTTTTTTAATTTTTACAATAACTATTCTGTATATAGTTTGGTGACAATCACCCAAAAGAAATGGAAGAAATTTGGGCAACATTGTGCACTTCATGGCCAAATAACATAAAAATTATTATACGTTATTTGATTATAGTGTCCGGAATGGCTCCTAATGAACTGCTACCTTTCGTAAGTAAAACTTTTTTTATTCGTTATTGCGTACTATTGATTATATGTATTTACATATTCAGGCCAAGAGAGTGGTTTTGTATTTAGCTCGAGTTCAGACTGACAGACTATTAGACGAAATGATGTTTGAATTGCAAACCGTGGAAACCCTAAATTGCCTAATAGAAAGGACAGAGACACCCCCATTTTATCGTTTGACCGTAATGAGAAAAGCGTCCAGTCATTCTGATGGTACCGGCGGAGTAACTGGTCAGTCAGATTCCAATAGCCGCAGCGATTTAGGTTTGTCTTGAAATCCGTTAAAATTCGTCATAATCTCGCAGAGTTTGCAGGTGTAGAGAAGGGGACCATACACACAAAAAGGCATAGTGGTGAAGATCCTTTAAAATGTGGCCTTTCAAAATCTGATTCGGCAAGTAAAGTTCTAACCGACTATAATTCTTGTAGAGACAAGCAACGAAATATTGAAAATATCTGTTCGCCCAGTTCGGACGAGGTACGTGGTGTTGTGTACATTTCATTTTAAAAACACGAAATAATTATAATTTTTAGTTGCACATATTTGAAGATTTATTTTCGACTTCGAAGCATACTGCCGCTGCAGATAAATATGACATTCTGGTACCTCAACCGCACCCTTTACCCATGCCGGAATATGGAGGATATTTTGCACCTTTGACTGAATATTTGCCGGACAGTTCTCAGCCTATATCTGGGTTCCATAGGTAAGTCCTTCAATAATACTTTTCTGTCTAATGACAAACAGTCTCCCACAAGAAGGACTCGCAAATGTCCCTCATCATTTCTTGTGACATGGTTTTGATGGTCAGGCTACATTTACTTTTTGGTGTTAACTAGAGATGTGCAACTGATACTTTTTTCGGTATCAAGTAGATATCGATACTTCTTGTATGAGTATCTGATACTTTGTATTCGTTACTTGGTATCGATTGCCGGTAAACTACAGCGGCTGTACAGCACGGTAACATACTGATACTATTCGTAGTACATGCGGCTACTCCGTGTGATATTCGCAAGTGGTCACTACAAAAACAATTAATTTCCTTCAGTTCTTGAATTTTTTATATTAAATTTATTAAATAACCAAGTTAAAAAATAAATAGGTAGGTAAGACTTGTCTCATTACTATAAATCATGTGGTTTGATTCTTTTTTGCATAACTACTTCCAATTTATGAACCATAAACAAAATACCTAAGGAAATGCCTACAAAGCTTTTGGACACCTGCATAAGCTTTTGTCGTTCGCGTTCACTTCACATCGATACCCAGTAACGAATACTTTCGTTTGGCACTACCAGATACTTCGAATCCAAGAGAGTATCTGATACTAAGTAACGAATAGATACTTTTTGCACATCTCTAGTGTTAACCATTTTTAACCATGCAGACATGTTGACCACATTTTCCTCTCTTGCACTTACTGGTTTGCTTCTGCTATCGTTTTGCCCTTATATTTCGCAGTTTTTGCCACTACTTTCTTCTGACGGTTTTTGGTCTTCATCTGCAACCTGCTTCCTTGCCTTCCATATTTTTTACAGCTATCCATTGGCATCCATTATTTTGGGTGTGCCCACCAGACTAGTGGTGCTTTTCCTAGCTCTAGCTACTCCCTTATGCTCTACATCAGGCCCGTGCAACCTGCGGCCCGTCTCACATTTTTATGCGGCCCTCGTGGCACAGAACTGAATATTTTAAAAAAGCAAAGTGATGTCTGTTAAAAAATGTAACGTTTCTCTCAACAAGGAACACATAAAATGCACCGTTTCATGTACAGCACCACAGACAAATTTAAATTCGTATGTGACAGCACATAATAACGTGTGAACAATTCTTTTCTTTGATGAAATTGACAGATTCGCTTATATTAGCGTCAACCAACATCCACCCGAATATTGCTCAAATTGTGGACAAACACCAGTGCCAGAAATCACATTGAGTTATTATTAATAGGTATTATTTTATTAAAGTAACCTAAAAGTTTTGTTAAAAATTATTTAAAAATGGGAGTGACTACTGCACCGTCCGACCGTTACCTAAAATTATGTTCGATCACGGTCGGGCATGCGCATTACTGAATGTCAATACATTGAACGTGTAAAAACTAATTATGGTTATGAAACGAAAGCTGACATAACGCATTTTTGAAACAGACCACTTCGCTGACGGGGCACCAGACACACGCATTTTTTGAGAAAAAAGATGATGTAAAAATATAAGCGAAACAAATCAAACCCGTACGGGGGTAGAACTCATCTAGCGCTATAGGTTGAGACGATACCTGTACACCCACTGAGACCGTTGGCGTATTTTATTGACATTGCGTAATGCGCACGTCCGACCGTGTTGGAACAAAATTTAATGTAACGGTCGGACGATGCAGTAGTCACTCCCTGTAAGAATTGTTTGAAGAATAAGATATTTATTTTTTTTGCAATTTTTTCTCTATAATTTGTGTTTTGATGCCAAATATTTTTTTAGGAAGTGCCTCCGTAACCGGCGCCGGCTACAGTTTTATAGGTGTACTGTTGCCGGAGCCGGTTTCCATAATGAATTAATAATAGGGCAGTTTAAGTATCTTGTTAGTTGTAACGCATCCAGGAGCGACGGTAGATAGGGAGGTATCGCATAGAACTGGTAATTTGGTATGCTTAGCCCGGGTAGGATCGGTTCCTGTAGGGGTTAGTTTTTTGAGGTTAGATTTTTACATTATCTTTTTTTGCAAAAAATGCGTGTGTCTGGTGCGAGAGGGCAGCTAAGGGGTCTGTTTAAAATGCGTTGTATCAGTCTTTTTCGTTCCCAAATAGAAGTGCGCCGGCAACTATATGCAAGGCCGGCGCCGGCTATGGAGACCCTTTTCTTTATTTTTACACATGCAAATGTACAACTGTTCCTAACGTTTTTGTTTCTACCAAAAAAGCGTTCTTTGTTAACTTTTTCTACTATCCACAGTGGTTGGATCGAGAACTTTGACACGCCAAGACTCCTCAGGATAGTGACGTCAGCGAAACAAGTGTCGAGTTTAATTATTACTGTGTCACTGTGTTTTTCACATGTGGGGTTAACTTATTAAGAATTCACAGTGTTTTTCTATTATAAAATTATAAATCTCAATATTTAACGCGTTTGTCTTTAATTATTCAAAATACTCTGAACCCATCACACCTCAGAAACACTTGATAGACAGTAGTGCGGCCCTCTAAGATTTCATAAAACTTGCAAATGGCCCTTTCGCTTAAAAGGTTGCACGAGCCTGCTCTACATAGATGTTAAATTTCGAGTGGCTGTATTTTTAAACATTGTGCAATCTATTTCGTCTTCTGAATGGAACTGCCACTCCAAATGAATTTTTTAGCTCTAAGAACACTTAAAACTTACACATATCTAAATCTGACAAATATAGAGGGTACTCAATGGAAAATGCAACATGTTATCATCATAGTGGAACAGAAAACTGCCCCTAGAAAGATTTTTTAATGTTTCTAGGAACTCCCTGCCTCACAAACGACTGTTTTCACTTTGCAAGATCATTCTATAGGTATAACCCCAAAAATGATGAAATTTTCTGTTTCAAGTTTCAACCAATCTTCCTGCCGCAGCATTTATGCTTTTTTCTTTACCTATGTTTCTACCATTACTTTCAAGTATCTGAAGGATTTTGCTTGAATATTTTTCTCATTGATTTCAACATTAATTTAGTATCAGATGCTTCTTCAATCGTGGCATTGCTTTAGTCTCTGGCATTATTTTCGTCCTTCCTTATGAGCACTTAACTTAGTTCCAAACATTTAGATTTTGTGGAATTTGTAGAGTGATGACAGATGATGATTGATTATTTTAATATGCCCACAAATTTATCCGTAATCAGTGTCCCTAAGAACTTTTAAGTAGTAAAAATCGCGTCAGATTTTTCTTCATCTTCAAACTGACCAAGCTAATATAGTTTCGAATGAAGCTATCAAGGAATATGGAGGTAAGCATATAAAATTGGCAGAATATAAAAGGAAAAATAACAATATGCATCATATTATAGAAAACTAATAGAATCAAAGCTCTCTAAGATATTGTAAAGCAGAAACAGGAGGGAAAGATGTTAAATTCCACCATAACCAACCTCCTTGCAAAGAGCTCAATAACTGTTTCTTGAATTGTACTGACATAAACCACAACTCCGCATCAAAATCTTTCAAAATGAATTATTCTGTAGATCGATCTTCAATTTTTTTTAATCCCACATCTGAGGAGATAGTCGATTATTAGAAACTTTAAAAGCTCTAGTATATAGCAGAAACATTATGATGTAGCTCCTAAATTTTTTAAATGTATGGCTCACCTAATCTCCAAGCCCCTGTCTTCTGTTATCAACAAATGTATGGAAGAGGAAACATTCCCTACACAAGGTAATCCTTTCAGTTCTACCAGTGTTTGCAAAAAAATTTGAAGTTGTACCATACCTATACTCGAATAAGAGACTTTTTTGAACCCAAAAAGTATCTGTGCCCACCACACTATGGTTTCTGAGGTAATTGCAGGATTGCAGCACAACAAACGTCTTGCTTTCACTCATGCACATAGTAAGTGCAATACCTAGTTATATGATCTACAAAAGACATTTGACTCTATGTCACATGCATTAGTTATTTAAAAAAAATCTAACAATGGCTTTAGAGGTACTGCCCTGAAACTGCTTACCTCATATCTTAAAGACGGTCAATAAATTGTGATCATTTGTGGTCAAGTAAACTCATTGGGACGGTTAAAATCGGGCGTACCACAAGGTTCACAGTTGGGACCATTATTATTTTTATAGTATACATGAATGATCTGCCTAACTCAATCAGCTGCCACTCTATATTATATGCAGGCGACACCTCTGAACAGCAAGTGGAAACTGTTGAAAAGCTGCATCAGTTATGACTTACTTCACATAAAACTGATGCTTGCTGCCCTGAAGGGAGTAAATTGGGGTCATAGCTTGTGAATATTTGAAACACACTGCAAATCATATTTCATCAATGGGGAAGACCCACTTAATCGAATTTATAACTTTTAGTACTGTAATATCAAGCACAAATAGAATATGTATCGCGTACCACGTAAAAATTTTGATTATGTGCCGTGCTGAAAGAAAAACATGCAACTAGAAAAGCAGCATAACCGGGAGGGCTAAAACGCGCGCTTTCTGTGACGTAGGAGGCCTATCCATTGCGCCGTGGTATAACGCGTCTCCCTGGATAAAGTAGGGAGGAGTCGAAGAATGAGCGGGGGCTCAGGGTGTTAACGGATCGGTTTGCGCATGTTAAAATCCCTATGTGTAGGCCACGTAGGTCACAGCGTCATTCAAATATTGTGTTTCAAGTGTGATGCACGTTTCGTATTTAATTATGACGAAAATAACTCTCAAATATAAAAAACGAAAATTGCGGAATTTGTTTTGGATAGTAAACTATTCAATAGGATCATTTTAAAAATTTGCGGGTTTTCCCCATTATAAAATTTTAACTGCTCGAGGGTGTTATATTCTAACTTCTAACTTCTTTAAAATGAAAATCCCCACGTGATTTTTTTTCTTTTTAGACTGGTTAGTGTCTATTTTGTTTTGAATGTTTACATGGTAATTTTGTAAATTGCGCTGTATAACAGTAACATAATCGCAAATCAATTGAATAGAATTGAATTTCAGTGATAGCAAATGTCCCTTTCCAGGTGTAACGTAGCTGTGATGTTACTCTGTGATGTAGTAGTAGATGGAATAGAACTCGATTGGACCGTCCAAGTACCGTTAATGTTGCACATATTATTTTTGGGGCTGGATCATACGCGGTCTTTGGTACACCAACACTGCAAGCAGCTGCTTTTGAACTTGTTGATCGTACTGGCCCAACACAATGACCACCTGACTGTCGCTCATATTTTATTGAACAGCAAAACGAATCATCTGGAATTGGGACTGCCCACTCCAACACTTCCCATAGTCATTCACACTTTTACAGGTCAGTCATAGTTATGTCCCATATTAAGAGTAATAAACCGGAATACCAAAGCTTACAAGTTTGTCAGATTTTACCTGCTCTGCTCCTCCTGACCAGACACCACTGGTTCTTAAGATAATTATTAAATTTTCCTTTGAACAGAACCAGACTCCTCATTCGACAGTTATTTAAATGGCACCATTCCTGCGCCCCAAAATATTGCAGAAGCTCCGGCAACAACTAACAATAAGGAATTACCTCCAACAACTGAAAATCAAGGTTTGTATTCTTTTATTTTTTTAAAGCCATACTGAAACTATTTATTAGTGAACGATGCAGCTGAAGTCCCGAAAGATCCCAACGTACCTCCAATAATTATAACACCTCAAGACAACTCTTTGTGGACGGGAATAGAACCAGGTCGAAATTTAACAACCCAAGATGTTATAAAATCCCTAATCGACTTTCTTGCCACTCGTCAAAATCAGCCGCTTTGGACGTACGAAGATATTACAGCGAAAGTGTGGTCCGTTCGTAGTGCGGAACAAATCGATATTTTCTTGCAGCACGTGTTGCGTGTGTTCAGTGATTCACTACCAAACGCTCATGTCAATGAAAGGTGGGCGCAAACTGCTCTGCAATTGGGACTCAGTTGCTCGTCTCGGCATTACGCAGGAAGATCATTACAGATTTATAGGTCGTTGAGAGTTCCAATTACGTCAAGAATGTTGTCTGATATTTTGAGTAGATTGGTGGAAACCGTTGCTGAACAAGGCGAAGATATGCAAGGTACCTAATTGGAAAAAATAATTTAATAAATGTATGTATTAATTAATTTTTAGGCTATGTGACTGAGCTGCTTTTAACATTAGAAGCAGCCGTAGATTCTCTGGAATCAGATTTCCGTCCCCTAGATTTCATGAAAGATTTCTTTAAATCGACGCCAAATTTAAATAATAAAGAACCGATACCAATTAAGAGAACCATCAACGGAAATATGGTGTGTGGCGATGTGATACCAGCTTTTCCTTACCTGAATTCAGGACATACACGCAGCACTAGTTATTCTGTATCGTATGTTCTTCGAAAATCTTCAGGATCACCGTCAAGCGACGGCAAGGATCTCAGGGGTCGAGGAATTGGTGAAGTCGATAATCGTCATGGGTGCAGTATGAGCAAGTTTTGTTCAAATCTATCTCGATCGCGATCGGCACAAAGTTTAAAACTTTTGGGCGATTCCGCTACACAGGATGACAAATTAACTATTCTGGCTCAGTTGTTTTGGTTATCGGTGTCCTTGCTCGAATCTGATTATGAGCACGAGTTTTTGTTGGCACTGCGATTGTTGGCAAGGGTACTACACAGGCTGCCACTGGATAGGCCAGATGCAAGGGATAAGGTCGAGAAGTTGCAGTCGCAATTAAGGTGGAGTTCATTTCCAGGAGTACACGCTTTGTTATTGAAGGTAGGATGCTTACCGTTGGGTTTTTATTACATTCCGTTTGCTTTTCCATTCTTCGCTGTTGATATTTTTTTATTGTAATTTTGTTCGAAAATTTTGTTAACTATTACTAAATATATTTCGACCACGCCTCCACGAAGTCAAAATTGAGAAAATTCTCTCTAGAACCGGTGTTTTTTTGAGATTAAACCTCCTGCACCAACCAATCATCAAAGTTAAAGGGTGACACAATACAAATAAGTGAGGAAAAACGAAAAATTGCAAAATAATTTCCTCTCAGCCAAAACTTTACCAATCTGGACGAAATTTTCAAGGCTAACTCATGCCTCCCTTGCGAATAGACAAAGACCCTCACAATTTTTCCACCTTCGCTAAAACGTCCCATTTCTAGGTGATAACAAACTCGGTGTACCCCGATACTCTAATATATATTCAACTAATTCCAAACATCTGCCGGGCAGATCAGGCCAAAACGCGAGATTTTGTTCCCCGATGAGTCCCATAGCTCTGGGTTGGGTTTCATTACTCCAGGTTAGGCGACAGTCGAGATACGGCACCCTAAAATTGGGGTGGTTTCTTGTACCGGCCCGACAAGAGCCGGCAGGGTAATTTCGAAAGCAGGCTCCGAGAGCAAGAAAATATCAAAAAATCATCCCCCACGGACCACAGTTGCCAAGGGAAATAATTTTTCTTTCAGAACACTGCAAAAAATATAATTGAAAACGTGAAAATCGAGGGAAACATCTCCTCCTAGGGTGTAAGAGTAGAAGAATCAGGTTAGGTCAGAAATTAAAGAGGAAGGTTAGGACCATTGCGCATGCTAAAAGAATTTTAAAAAATCTGTGCTTGAGGGTATAAAATTGCTTTTGAAAATCGGCGAGAAAATTTTCGTCGGCTCTCAAACACGGAAATGTCAAAATTTTGGCAAAATTGACAATGTTTCACTGTAAGAAAAGAGAGGTCCTCATTTGACAAAGTTCTGAACAAAAATCGAGGTGGTTGCATTTCTGTACCGCGACTTTCCAAAAGTGCACTTTTTCAGACCTTGCATAGCTTACACTTTTTCAAATGCCATCTTTTTGATCATCGGGGATGAAGATATGGACTTTGTTGTATATCACGACCCTTTCTAATTTTTCTTTAAAAATTTCCATGCGTTCTCCATTGGCATCCAAAATGAAGACTGCATTTTTAAATGCCCTAATTTTTGTGAAAACTACGGAGTGGAATGAATAGAGGAATTGCAAAAGAAACATAAGCTGGATGTCTGTAGTAAATTATTTAACTGCAGCTATTGAGAGATGCGTAACGTCCATCAGAATATCACCTGGTACAAGGAAGAGGAGTAAATTAATAACACCAGCCCTGGTAGATTCGACCAACACAAAGCAACTTATGAGCGTATTTCCCGGTTGTATGCGTGGCGCGTGGGTCACCATATAATAATTTGTTTGTTGCAATTGGCGAAAAGGAAAACCATACGCAGCACCGGATAATAGTTTTACTGTCTTAATTTACATACTGGTCTGAATCTGAATTCGGAATGTTATATTTATGCAAGCTAGTTATTTTATATCTTATGTCGAAGGTTACACATATAGTATTTACAAATACACACATGGAAGGAATTTCGCTGCGGTGGCTTCTTGACCAAAGCGTTCCAGATAGCTAAACTGGGTCAGCAGTGTTCCAGTGGCGTAGAGCTGCCACAAAATTTTATATAAGTCATGGAAATAACAATCCAATAATGATAAAGCAAAAAAGAAGTACAGTAGAACCCCTATTATCCATGCCTTACGGGACCGGGTAACTCACGGATAACTGAAAAACACGGATAATCCAAATACCTTTTATTTCACATAACAAGCTTTATATTATACATATTATGACATAAAATAAATACTGTTTATTTCATAAAACAAACTTCCTATGTATACAGGGTGATTCTTTTAAAGTGCACATCAGAAAATTTTCGACTTTTACTTATGCTAGAGCTATGAAACTTGGAACCTAGCCATAATCGATGATTCCGAGACAAAATTAAATATTTACAGGATGACGTCACTCTTAAAAATGGCGGAAGTAGACGCCATCTTTGTTTTTTTAAATGACAATCGGCCATTTTGATTTCACATTTGAATTCGGCATTTAATTCCGGGTACAACTAAGCAAATTGTCACTACTTATCTGTCATACTTTTTGACACCAATTTACTCAAAAACTGCAAATAGCTCCAAAACGATTGGAGTTAGGTATAGCACATGCTAACATAACTCCCCTTAGAATTATATTTTACATCCAACGGTGACATAAAATTTGACACGTGCCATTTGAAAAATGGGTTTTTGAGATTTTGCGATACCCGTATTCAAAAAATTGTTGTTCAGTTTTACTTTGTCATACCATTGGTATTTATGGCATCTTGTGAAAGGCCCAATGTGAGTGGAGGGGTGCCGGTCGTTGTACGACCCTTATCCTGTGTATTCAGTATAGAGTTTTACAATATTAACCAGTCTTGTTCTGACATTCATAGCGAACCGTTGCTATTATAATAGTTTTCTTCAGTTTAAGTCTCGTTTTAAGTGTTTTTTGTTGTTATTTAGTTCATATAATTAAAGTTTACAGTCCACTTTATATGAAGACAATTTATTTATTTACTACGCATAAAAAGGTACGCGACCGTGAGGTCCACAACTGCAAGAAGTTGATTAATATACATTTGGCCACTTCAAGCCGTATCTACCAGGAACTCTGGATAAAGGCTTGGACTAAATAACTCAACAAAACACGAGACGTCTTCCATTTTGAAGAAACACACGCATACACACGGACGAGTAAGTCGCCATTCTTCTATACCTTATAACTCCTTTACTCTATTTAGCTTAATATTGTTTAACACGCAAGTATGGCAAATAATGACACACAAATGGTTACTCTCAACCAAGAACAAACTCAAAAAATTAGTGAATTAAACTTCAAACGCGGTCAAATAAGGGCCCAATTAACTCGTTTTTCCACGTATTTAAAATCATTTGACTCTAACACAGGGAATTTCGTTGAATTAAATACTAGACTGACAAAAATTGAAAGTTACTTGGAATTATTTGAAGACATTCAGTCCCAGATTGAAATTCTATCGGGGTACATTCCTCAAGACGCTGAAAGGTTAGCTTTTGAAAACACATATTTTAAATTAGTAGGCGAAGCGAAAAAATTAATTTCTACGCAAACTTCAAATACAACTCCTGCGACGAGCAGCAATTCGGGTGAAAACATAAATAATTTTCCTGCTCTCAATCCCGGTATTAATGTACAGAGTACGGTGCAATTACAACCTATAAACGTACCGGAATTTCATGGTTCCTATACTCATTGGATGTCATTTTCAAACATTTTTAACTCTTTGGTGCACAACAACGCGCAATTATCAAATGTACAAAAATTCTGTTACTTAACATCTTGTGTCAAGGGTGAAGCGGCACAATTAATCCAATCACTTGAAATTTCTGACCAAAATTATGATATTGCCATAGGTGTGCTAAAGGAAAGGTATGAAAACAAACGCTTAATTGTACACACGCACGTTAAGACAATTTTTGATCTGTTTCCAATGAAAGGCGAATCATTTTCTCAGTTACGAAATTTAGTAGATACATTCAAAAAGAATTTAAAGGCTTTGCAGGTTTTAGGTCATGACACAGACAACTGGGACTTATTATTGATCCACCTATTAACAAATAAATTAGACGCTGTCACAAAAAGGGAATGGGAAGAATATTTAAATAAGGAAAATCTTCACTTTCCCACTGTGCCACAACTGATCCAATTTTTAACAAAAAGATGTCAATTCCTAGAAACTATGGAAAGTAAAAATAAAATGCCAAGGGGTACGGTAAATAGGGATAGGTTCGGGGATAGATCACTAACTCATGTAACAGCCGTGAAACTATCTTGCGCATTTTGCTCAAAAAATCATCTAAATTTTAATTGCCACAAAATTGTTAATATGGCTCGTTCCGAACTCTACTCTGAAATTAAAAAACACAAATTGTGTACAAATTGCCTAAGACCCTTTCACGCTGTAGAAACATGCAATTCAGCAAAATGTAGGCACTGTGGTC
Organism: Xestobium rufovillosum; assembly: GCA_963966045.1. Classification (NCBI taxonomy): domain Eukaryota; kingdom Metazoa; phylum Arthropoda; class Insecta; order Coleoptera; family Ptinidae; genus Xestobium; species Xestobium rufovillosum. Next base: position 38,929,135 of record OZ014493.1, read on the forward strand.
GCAAACATCATTCCCTGTTGCACATTTTTAATAACGAAAAACCCAACGAAATTGATAGTTTAAATTCAGGTTTAAATGACACACAGGATAGGAATTTTCAAGACTCGTCTTGTTTACGAACCCAGACTCAGGTACAACCCCAAACGGAAACAAATTCAAATTCTTCCAATGTACCGACGCACTGTTTGTTTGCTAAGAACCCTTCGCAGGTAGTTTTGGCGACTGCAGTAATAAATATTTTAGATGCCCATGGAAATGCAATAAAATGTAGGGCCTTGCTTGATAACGCATCACAAAGAAATTTCATAACGCATTCCTTAGCTACTAGATTAAAACTGAAAACAAGTAATATGAGTATTCCATCAGTAGCTGGAGTTAATAATTCAATTAGCAATGTTTCTAAACTACTCGACACAACAATATTTTCGACAAATGGTCACTATAAAAACAAGGGCACGTTTTTAATTGTTAATAAGATAACTGATAATTTACCCCAAGTTTCGTTTGATATTTCGCAACTTAATTTGCCAACTAATATACAATTGGCTGACACTAAATTTTATTTATCACACCCAATTGATGTTCTACTCGGAGCAAATATATTTTTTGATGTACTTTGTGTCGGTCAGGTTAAACTCGGGAAAAATTGCCCTGTAATTCAAAAAACGAAACTTGGTTGGGTTATCTCTGGAACTCTTGCTAACTAAGGTAATTATAATACTCCAAACAAAACACTCTGTAACTTAACCATTACTAATAGCGATCTAAACAAACAGTTAGAGAAATTTTGGGCTATTGAACGATGCGAATACGAGGGAAATCGAAAGGTTGATATGAATTCTGAGAATTCAAAATGTGAACGCCACTTTGCTGAAACTTATATACGCGATTCAGAAGGCAGATTTGAAGTAGCCTTGCCATTCAAAGAAAATCTACACGATCTTGGCGATTCAATTCTGTTGGCAAAGAAACGTTTCCAAAATTTGGAAAAACGATTTCAACGCGATCCAAACTTTAAGCAGGACTACTCTGACTTCATGGTAGAATATGAGAAACTCGGACACATGACTCAAATTATCAATCCTATCGATTCTGATTCTAGGATGAACTATTATTTACCGCATCACGGTGTAACGAAGCTAGACAGTACGACAACAAGGTTGCGCGTGGTATTTGATGCTTCCACGAAAACAAATACAGGGCTATCACTCAATGACACCTTGATGACTGGTCCAGTAATACAACCTGAACTATTCGTCATTATTTTGAATTTCAGAATCCATAATGTTGTCTTTACCGCCGACATAGAAAAAATGCACAGGCAGGTAAACTTACGCGATTCAGATAGGAATTTACAACGCATTGTTTGGCGATCGGATACCACAGAAGAACTTAAGCATTATTCTTTAAATACATTAACGTATGGTACCGCTCCAGCTGCATTTTTGGCAATAAGATCACTCAGTCAAACAGCTTTGGACAATATTGACAGATATCCGGAGGCAAGTAAAATAATCTTGAACTCGTTTTATGTGGATGATTTAATAACCGGTGCCGACTCAGTAGAAAATGCTAACACTTTAAAAAATCAAATTATTGAAATTCTGAATAGTGTAGTTTTGACACAGGGCTTCGGCATGAAAATCAATAAAAAGAAAACTAAAATTTTGGTATGTAGGGGATGTGAAAATAGAACTAAAATGGAAATACAAATTGGAAATGAGAAGATAGAGGAGGTCGCGGATTTCTGCTACTTAGGAAGTAAAATAACTCAAGACGGTAGGAGCACTAAAGATATAAAACAAAGAATGGCGCAGGGCCGAGTTGCGTTTAACAAAAAGAAACAACTGTTATGCTCGAGAACGGTTAATATAGAGACTAGGAAGAGACTCTTAACGTCGTATGTATGGAGTACGGCATTATACGGGTGCGAAACTTGGACAATAGGAGAAGCGGATAGAAAAAGAGTAGAAGCGTTTGAAATGTGGTGCTACAGACGCATGATGAAGATACCGTGGATAGATAAGGTTAGCAATAGGGAAGTATTAGAAAGAGTTGGGGAAAAGCGAAAGGTATGGAAAACAATAAAGAGTAGGAGAGATAGGATGGTAGGACACCTTCTAAGACACGAAGGAATAGTTCGTGACATACTAGAGTCAGAGATAGGAATAAAAAGAGGTAGGGGTAGGCCTAGATTAGACTACTGCTCTCAAATAGTTAGGGATGTAGGATGTTCTACTTTTAGGGAAATGCGTAGGTTAGCTCAGGATAGAAAAGAATGGAGGTACGCGTCCAACCAGTCTTCGGACTGAGAACCTTATGATGATGATGAATAGTGCTTGTTTCCCACTTAGAAAATTTTATTCTAATAAATCAGAAATATTAAATAACTGCGAACCAGGTCAGTTACAACAATACGATTTAAACGACGATAAAACTTGTAAAACTCTTGGACTTTTTTGGCATCCAAAACATGACACGCTAGCTTACTCCGTAAATATAGATTCCAATGATTCCACAGTTACAAAGCGACAAATATTATCAGTGATAGCAAGAATTTTTGACCCCTTAGGTCTCATTTCTCCTGCTATAATTCCAGCTAAATTAATTATGCAGAAACTTTGGCAAAATAAAACCTCTTGGGATGAATCGGTTTCAATGGAAATCTACACACTTTGGAAAAATTTATATACACAATTACCCATTTTAAACGAGTTAAAAATACCACGTCAAGTAATTTCTTCAAATTTTGTTAGAATGGAACTTCATGGGTTTTCTGACGCTAGCGAAGTTGCTTACTCAGCCGCCATATACCTAGTATCTATAGAGCCAAATTCTGTTCGAAATTCAAAATTACTCTGCGCTAAGTCGCGAATCGCCCCTTTGAAGACAATATCGTTGCCACGATTAGAACTATGTGGCGCACTTCTTTTAGCCAACTTGGCAAAAAGGGTGGAAATGTCATTGAAGTTACAAATAGATGCAAAATTCTTATGGTGTGACTCTTCTATAACGCTATGTTGGATTGCTGGAGAACCTAACTCTTGGGTTACATTTGTTGCGAATAGGGTTACGCAAATACATGAGTTAACCGACAAAACACACTGGCGGCATGTGCCCTCAAGGCAAAACCCCGCGGATATACTATCTCGAGGGATAAGCCCATTACAACTAAAAACTTCAACTTTTTGGTGGCACGGTCCCGAATTCTTATTACAAAATTGCGACTCATGGCCCAATCGTATGGACATTTTACCTGCTGAGCATAACCTTGAAAAAAGAAAAAATATTCAACATACGTTTGTTACAAACATCGTGGATCAAGATCGGATTTTTGCAGGGGTATTTACAAGGTTTTCAAGCTTCAGTAAATTAATTAGAGTTGTCGGTTATGTCAAGCGGTTTATTCACAATATAAAATCAAAAAATTCTAGAAAATGCGGTATTTTGACTTGTGACGAATTAAATAATTCTTCAAATACACTTCTAAAGGTGGTACAATGTTCAGAATTTCTGAGTGAAATAAGGGACTTGTCCAAAAATAAGCAGGTGTCAAAGGGCAGCAAATTATACACTCTAAATCCTTTTATCGACGAGCACGGTCTCATTAGGGTAGGTGGAAGAATTAAGTTTTCGAGCCTCCCTGTAGATACTAAACACCCAATCGTATTGCCCCCGTATCATGATTTTACTAGACTCTTAATAGAAAACGAACACAAACGCCTATTTCACGCGGGCATACAGGCTCTTCTTACTTCTCTGAGATACAAATATTGGATTATACATGGCAAAAATGCAATTAAACGTGTAACTCATAGATGCGTAACATGTTTTAAGGCTAAGCCTTCCTTTAGCACACCTATGATGGGTGATCTACCTAAATCCAGATTAACACCAATCAGACCATTTTACACTGTAGGTTGTGATTTCGCTGGACCTCTATTAGTGAAGGATGGTAAACTCCGTAATAGAAGGTTGGTAAAATGTTATTTATGCATTTTTGTCTGTTTTGCTACACACGCTGTTCACTTGGAACTTGCTGGCGATCTTAGCACTGAATGTTTCTTGAACGCCTTAAAAAGGTTTGTTTCTAGACGAGGACTTTGTAAAAATATATATACGGATAATGGAACGAATTTTATAGGTGCAAATAATGAAATCAAGGCCATTCTAAAGTCTATTAATAATTCATTTAAATCAGACCCCGCTACTAACACATTTTTATCTGACAATAACATCGAATGGCACTTTACACCAGCCAGGGCGCCAAATTTTGGCGGTCTTTGGGAAGCGGCAGTCAAGTCGACGAAATACCACCTATGTAGAGTCTTAAAAGATGCACATTTAACGTTCGAACACCTGTACACAATATTATGCCAAATAGAGGCTATTTTAAATTCACGCCCTCTCACACCTCTATCGAACGATCCTCACGACCTATTAGTCCTTACTCCTAGCCACTTCCTCATTGGCGACATTCTGATTGCGACACCTCAGGACAATTTTTCTGAGACTCCAACGAATAAGTTGGTTCTGTACGAACGCCTCCAACAACTGGTGCAGCATTTTTGGCGTCGATGGTCGTCGGAGTATTTAACTGCTTTGCAATCTCGGAGCAAGTGGCAGGCAAATAAAGGAGACATCTTCAAGGTTGGAGCCTTGGTTTTGTTACGCGAAGAAAATCTTCCACCACAACAATGGGTTCTAGGTAGAATTTGTGAGTTGCATCCCGGAAGGGATAATATTGTGCGTGTCGTAAGTGTAAAAACAAAGACAGGTGTTTATAAACGTAGTGTTTCTAAAATTGCAGTTCTACCATTAGCCTTTGATTGACTTTATTTGAAAAACAATTATTTCGTACTTTAATCATTTACATTTTTTTTTCTTCTATTTCTTAATTTTTATTTATTACTTAGAAGTTATACGTATTCACTTATATTAGGTTAATATGCACATAATATGTCTCACCTATGTTTAGTTTGTTTATTTCTTAGTTTATTCATTCAATATGTTGGTTTACACTTTGTGTTTTGTAATCCAATTTTAATTTTGATTGCTTAGGAGTTTCTCCGGTTGAAAGCACTTTCTTTCAAGGCGGGCGGAATATGTTCAGTTTTACTTTGTCATACCATTGGTATTTATGGCATCTTGTGAAAGGCCCAATGTGGGCGGAGGGGTGCCGGTCGTTGTACGACCCTTATCCTGTGTATTCAGTATAGAGTTTTACAATATTAACCAGTCTTGTTCTGACATTCATAGCGAACCGTTGCTATTATAATAGTTTTCTTCAGTTTAAGTCTCGTTTTAAGTGTTTTTTGTTGTTATTTAGTTCATATAATTAAAGTTTACAGTCCACTTTATATGAAGACAATTTATTTATTTACTACGCATAAAAAGGTACGCGACCGTGAGGTCCACAACTGCAAGAAGTTGAATAATACACAATTGTAGCAACCGCTGGCAAAGTTTTTATGACTTCGGTTATCAATCAAAACATTCCTTGGAGCTTAGGGAATCGAAGTAAAAAAAACCATCGACTTATCTTCAGCGGTTCAAGAGATATCAATTTTTTAATGAACCCTTGCATCTGCAAATTTGAAGAGAAAATGCGGCATATGTCAAAAAGTATGACAGATAAGTAGTGACAATTTGGATAGTTGTACTCGGAATTAAATGCCGAATTCAAATGTGAAATCAAAATGGCCGATTGTCATTTAAAAAACAAATATGGCGTCTACTTCCGCCATTTTTACGGGTGACGTCATCCTGTAAATATTTAATTTCGTCTCGGAATCTTCGATTATGGCTAGGTTCCAAGTTTCATAGCTCTAGCATAAGTAGAAGTGGAATATTTTCTAATGTGCGCTTTAAAAGAATCACCCTGTATACGTAACATAACATAAACCAAATACTTTTTATTTTATATAACAAACTATACGTGACGTAATAACACAAAGCAAACTAAACTGAACCAATGCAAACAAGGAAACGTGTTAAAACAAATTCTCAGGTGCCGCACGGATAATCCGCATGCCGGTTAATCTGCGCTCGGATAATAGGGGTTCTACTGTATAACGACTTGGGCACATTATTGTGAGCAGCAAAAAGAACTTATTTTCGAAAAAAATTAATGGAAAGCAACTACTCAAATAAAGAAGTATGATGTCATTCAGTAAACTGAATTAATGGAAATAAGAAGAAACCTGTGGATATAGTGAAAGTGCAAAATCACGGAGGTGATCTCGTTGATGACCCAAGCAAGAAGGCCAACACAACTATTGGGGAGGTTATGGCTAGCCAAATAACCCGTTATAAAATAAAGAAAGTATAATATAGGTTCACAAGTCAAAACTCCATTTACCTCAAACCTACAAGTGAACTGGAAATAAAAACAAAACTTAAAAACAAAAACTGCAGCAGATCCAGATAAAATTGGAACAATGGAGATAAAATCCATTGCAAATAATATTGCATCTCCCACGGCTGCCCTTATAAACAAAATTATATCTACTGGTTTTTCATCTTCCCCTGAAATACAAGCAAGTTGAAGGAAGATGACAGGTCTGGTGTCAACTGAAAAAAAATGAATGAGTTCATCTACCAGACCCACAATTACATCTTTCAAGTGTTCTGAAACGTGCAAGAAAAATTTGCAAACTCCTGCTCCTGCAGTTTTCAAGATACCGATCAGATATTCTGGATTATTTGTGCCCCAGGCATTAGTCACACAGTCACCGAGTTACATCCCTTTCCATTACATTTCCATATAATTTTTGAAGACCTTGACAAATACTTTCTTAAAATTAAATCAATCTGTCGAAGCCTGACCATTCTTATATGTATATCGATAGATTCAAACTCTAAGGTTTATAATTTTACAGGGTTGTACTCACCCCAATATCTACGAGCCAGTGGTGGCACTGCTCTCACTGTTCACTCCACTTTTGGATTTAGTGGTGGTAGACCCTTCTCAGAGTATAGCTTTTCCAATGAACGTTATTGCTCTCTTACCGTATATGCTTCTCAACTATGAAGATGCTAATGAACTTTGTATAAGAAGTGCTGGTAATATTGCGCAGGTAAGATGGTATCACACAAAATGTAACAGTTGGCACTTGTTTGGTTGCGTTTGTAGGTTAGCATCGAAAAAAGTAAAAAACTGGAAAATTTGGGTACCGTCATGAATCTCTATAGCCGTCGAACGTTCAGTAAAGAAAGTTTTCAGTGGACGAAGTGTGTCGTGAAATATTTGTATGACACGTACTCACATCTTAGCTTAAACATGTTAACATTCCTAGTGGAAGTGCTTGAAAAAGGGCCAACGAATTTGCAATTACCAGTATTAAATATTTTACATTGCATGTTACATTACGTTGATTTAGCGTCAGCAGCAGCGCAACCGATAAACGCTGATTTACTAAGAGTTATAGTTAAGTACATCGAAGGTCTTCATTGGAAAGAAGCACTTAAGATACTCAAGTTAGTAGTGACGAGGTCCAGTAGTTTGGTTGCACCGACGAGTTCGGTGCATTATTGGGAAAGTTCTATTACCTCTGCTCCTCATCCGTCGTTTACAGAGATGGAAGTCTTTACAAAGAAGGAACTACCTGGTGAGAAATGAAGATAATCGTTTGAATCTTTTATTTACCAAAATAATTATTAGGAAGAACGATGGACTTTACATTTGATTTGTCGCAAACCCCTGTTATCGGTAGAAGATTCCTGTCTAAATCTGAAGATAATAGTGCTCCTTCTAAGACTGTAGCATCTCCTAGACGATCTTGTTCGTTAAGTCCAGCAGATACAGCTCCACTGTCAGGATGGAAACGTCCTTGGATGTCTCAGGTAACTTTCTGCGCATGTTCATTTTATAAATGATGTATTTTCATGATTCTCTTTAGGGAAGAGTTAGAGAATGTCTCGTCAATTTATTAACAACATGCGGACAAAGGGTGGGGTTACCAAAGAGCCCATCGGTGAGTGCTTTACATACTTTATTAATTTGGAATAAGAATTTATGGTGCATGATGCATATTTTACAAAGTAACATGCATTTCAATAAAAATAGGGTAGAGTGCATAATATTTTCTTTTCTCGTTTTCTGATGTATATTTTTTCTTGGATTTTCTTTTCGTATGATGATGGTCCCGGTTGTCTTCCTTGCTAGGATGATTTAATTAGTGCATTGAACTACAAGGTAAAATATATGCTGCGGTACAGATTGATTTCGTTGACGTACACAAGATTTTATACTCACTGTAGTTTAGAAATGAAATTTTTGCACTTTTTATGTAGGTCAAACACTGAAACACTGGCACTTTTTGAGGTAACCTTGCACTGCAGGCTTTTAATTTGTTGAATGTTTTTTGAATTGTTTGGTTGCTCAGAATGAAATCGGGGTTGGTGCTAGTGTTTAACCGTACCCACTAGCATCCAGCCGGAGTACAGTTCATGTATTCTTGGCCTAACAGAGGTCTGGTAGCTGTGATATCGATATCTGTAATATAAAATTTGGTTTTTCGGCGAATATCAAAAAAACATGGCTTTAGCGACTCTATGAACGACACTAAACTGTCACTTTTTATGTGTAACCAGGAGTCGGAAAACAGTTTTTTTTACTGATGCTAATCAAAAGCAATCTATCATACAATAAATGTCACTATTGATATTTTTTACTCTTTTTGCTAGCAAAATAATCATGTTTATTGGAATTCAGATGAGCGTATCGACATTTGCCGAAAAATAGTATATTTTATGTGGAGCTAAAGTGCTTCTTGTGCCTCATCTGTAGTTGCCGGACTCACTTCGTTTGTCCATCAAAAGTCTACAGATTCGCCACAAAAAGAATCACTTTAGCTCCTTATAAGATAATATACTATTTTCTTCAAAGTCAGAAAAACATGACATTTCGCGACTGTATACATGAACTTAAAGTTCAACTTTACTGCTAAGGCAGTAAAAGCTACTTTTACTGCCGCTCACACTGACAGTTGACGAATTTCATATGTTTTCATAGATATCTGGATATTTTACGATTTTGAGAAACAAAAAATTAAAAATTAGAAATGCCATGTTTTTCTAACGTTTGAAGAAAATAGCTTAAGTATTTTGAATTCTTAACCTATTTTCAACATTTTTGAAGAAAAAATGGCATATTTTATTCGGAGGAAAAGTGTTTTTTGTGATTCGGCTATGTTGGCAGCCGAGCTTGCGACTCATCACTAAAAAGTGACACTTTACCTACTTGTAAAACAATATACTATTATTTATGCTAATGTAGGCATTAACAAGTTACGTATTAAACAAAAATTGGATGCTGTGTATCACAAATTAAACACTACAGATAGACAACACACATATATTATATTGGAACTGCTAACAGCACCATCTGATGTTTGGAAGCAGAATTACCGGCGAAAAGCGGAAATTTTGAATATTTCACTTTTGAAGTTTACTTACTTTTGACGTTTAAAATCGCCTTAAAAAATGTAACATGAGAAGTTTATTTTTTTATTGTGTGAAGGAGGCGATGTTTAAACAGAATCAGATGCAAGAATTTTAAAACTTCATCATTATTAATATCAGTTATCAGATAAACAATTACTCACATAACATAACATCTGATAATAATAATAATAATAATAATATCTCTACTCACTCCTGCTAACCCTAAGGTTAGCCCCAGAAGCTATATAGCTTGTGCGGGACGGAGGAGGCGGCATATTACTATTGGCCGCAGGTGCGTCACAGGAACGACCTACAGTTGTTAGTACTCTACCCACCATTTAGTGCGAGAATGAGGAAAACCTGGAAAACCTCATTAGGTAAAGCTGGATAGGTGATCCAAGGCGCGCCCTAGCCACACCGCAGAAATGAGTCACCCATCCATAGCCAAACCGCGGGCACTGTTGCTGAGCATTAACGACTACTCACTCGCGCATGCCAACAAGATCCCACGGCCCGGATCAAACTACATTTTAAATTCAAAGAAGTTTGACATTAATTTGTGTTTGTTATGTTTGTTATCTATGGTTATGTTACGCTTATCCAGTGCATTGGTTAGTTGCTTGAGTCACAGTAATTAGTTCTCAAATTTGGGATTTTCGTGTTTTTGTTTGTTTATTTGGCTGTTAAAAGTAGCTAAGATTCCATAATTTACTTTCTGAATGTAACTTAAAAGATATAATACCATTCTGGGCTTTAAAACACAAACAACACACAACTAATAAATGAAACGGAACACAATAAGTTTAAGAGCTGAACTCAGGAAAACAGCAGTTTAAACCACAAAACATTTATATCTAAACCTAAAAATACTTCGAGAAAATCATTGCTTTAATCCTTTGATCCAAAAATAGGTACTTACAAAAATTCACAAACCCAATTTAGTGTTAATAAATATGTTGACATTAATTCCACGACAGTGTTGCCGGCATTCAAGGTTATCGTCAGTCGACGGTATGAAAAGTTTGTATTGCTTTCAGTACTTCGTAAGAAATACTAAAATAACCAATTAATAATATTCCAACAAAATGTTTATCAGTCCATATTCTTAAGTTAGTATATGATGAATGATGAACCCCAACATGAATAATTTTATACTTAGTGCTTTTGTCAAAACCAGGTTGTTAATTTTTTTGAATAAAGAGCAATAAAAGGAAATATAACAATGCCGCACGCCGATTGTGTTGCAAATAGCTCAAACTTACATTCAATGATTCCGAGTTGCTCGATATCCATAAGAAAAACGAGAATAGATCTTTGTCCCTATGTTACGTCACAAATGGTTATAATAATAATAACAATTCATATTTTCATTATTTTTTATTTGGGCTTAAACGTGAGAAACTGCAAAATGAGGACGCAAGATTCCACTGACGCACTGTTGCAGGATCCTGCATATTTCCATTTAGCATTTTTAGCCTTGTCTCTTCCATTCTTCTCTCTTTCTACATTTCCTCCTCCACTCTGTCTTTGTTTTTCTCCAATATCTTGGATAACCCCTTTTCCCCATTTCTTCCCTGTTCTCCTTATCTTCTTTTTACCTTCTTCACCATTCTTAAGCCTTCCATTTCTTTGCGGATATCCCAACCACTGAAGTCTTCTGCACTTTACCACTTTACTAATATATGGTTCTTTAAACATCTTATAAACCTCTTCAATTGTTCACCTTTCCCACTCTTTGTCCATCCTCTTCTCACCATATAGTCTTCTTAATATCATACGTCCCCATATTCCTAAGCTAAAAATACCAAAGCTGCTATTCGTGAATGCGGTTTTACTGAGCTTTATCATTCACCTTATAGTCCAGATTTCACCTCCAGTGACTATGTATTCTGTATTTTCAAATTTAAAGGCTGACCTTAAGGGACGGAGATTTAGTAGTAACATAGACCTTTTTTATTTCTGAATTCTTCAGTGCTAGGCCAAGAATACATGATTGTTTTGTGAAAGACTGTTCTTGTATCAAATTGTTTTTATACTTTGAGAGTGTTTCGTAGTCTTAATTTCTATCATCTTGCCAAACACAATTTTATTAAATTGCAGCACTAGTTAATCTTTATATTTCGCAAATTTTGAAGCCGAAATGTTTTTTTTTTGTTTGCGCCAATGCATTTTTCATTTGAATCATAGGTTATCTTCAGTCAGAGTTCAGACATAATGGAAAGGCAATCCAGCATGGCCTCCAGCACTGAGGAGGTATCGGCTGCAAATAATGATTTAAGTGGAGGGTCACGTAGAGATGATGCTACTGCGGACTTCGGTGTGTTCAAAGATTTCGATTTTCTCGAATATGAAAGTGAAAGTATTGAGGTAAATAAAGATGTGGGTGCCTTGAAGTAAGGTTTTACATTGAAATTATTGTGTTGTGTAGGGTGAAAGCACGGATAATTTCAATTGGGGTGTACGCAGGCGTCCCCTCAGTGAAGGCGAGGAAGAACAGCCCAGTTTGAAACAAGTGGAGGATAGCATAAGCGAAAAAACACCTGTTCTTTCTGTCAGAAAGGTACACTTGTGTCCATTCAGTCATAACGTGAGTGTTTTCATTGTCCATTTCTCTCCATTTTCATCCAAATAATTATTTCTTGTTTCGATATGTATGTTTCAAAACAAATGCCATGATTTACAGAGAGTTACAAATGAAGAATCTTCTGATGAAGAAATTGGATCTGAATCTCCTCTTGATGAAATAGCAGTTGCGCCGGAATTTGATAATAGTTCGGCAGGCGGAAGTGCTGTGTTCCCTCCAGCTTCCCTAAGTCTTCGAGAGCATAGAACAAGACACGATTCTAGTGCAAGATCTGATACAAGGTATGTGAACTCACTTGGGGTTTGTGTTATTTTTTATAAATCTTTTTAAGTGGTTCCAGCACTGGTGATTTGGGTGATGTGACACCCTGTAATGCGTCTCCTAATTTATCGGGTATAATAAATGTTCGTCCAATTACGAGACATGACACCCTGGATACTTGGACATCCTATGTGCAAAATATGGGCCAGGGCCCCTCGAATACTTTAAATTTGTTCCATCAGTTGCTGAAATTAATAAAGGTATTTTACTTAGTTTTAATCTCTCTCGATAATGCTATAATTCTTCTTTAGAATGTCTGCAGTTCTACGATTAATATAACGAGGGAATCTTGCGGATATTTGACGCAGTCTGCTGTTGGGGGCTCGCCAACCATCAAGTTGATAAGTTCACGCTTGCTCTCAATGATAGATATAGTTTCACACCGCATATTACCGTCTCACCATATATGGTTCAAAGCTTCCGCTCTGAACAATTCAAGATTTACAGAAACTTTGCGGTATGGAATGTTAGAAGTTCAGGAGCATTTGGAAACATTCTGTGATAAACGAGATCAGACTATGTTGGTATGTTCAGAAATGTGTGTTTAATTATAGTAGAGCATCTTTCAGAAAATTAAAATAACCCAAATTAGAAAATTAAATAACCCATCCAGCCAATTCTAAATCTCATGTACATTATTGTCAATCCGTTTAAATTTTAAGTGTTTAAAAGTTTGTGATTTCAAATTCCCGCGTGAGCAACATGCGAACTGCAAATCTGGAGACCTATTCTAATTCATTTCGACAAAAAGTAATCGAAACGACGTAACGTAATTTTGAGTCGAAAAGCGCATTTTGTTCCTGACCACACTGATCGAAATATTTGTTACTTCGTAGTGGATTACAGTTGCTGTGTTGGTAATGACAGTCCGGTTTATTGGTCGTTTGGTGATATTTAAATTATGGTCATCTGTCATCTCCACAGATACGTATGTCATATTGTAATTATTTTTACTTGTGGGTAAAGATGGAGTCAGGTAAATTGAAGCGAACAACGAAAAAAATGGGTTGTTAGCATACATACATAAACCGTGTTGTCTTCATAAATAATACAATTTCATAACCTACAACCCAGACGCACATAACTCGACTCGAAATTTTGAATTCGACACGCAGTTTGACTCGAAACCGCATTTCGACGAATCGAAAAGTAATGACATCATGTACCGTTTCGGAAGGAATCCGATAGATGGAAAACGTCGCATTTCGACGCGATTATTTCGACTTGAAAAGATTTCGAGTCGAAAATATGATTTAGAATAGGCCTCCTGATACATGTGCAATAAAAAGACATGGGCCTGTATTTCTATCTCCTTCTAGTTTAGCAACAAAGCTCCAAAAGTATGTCATGGTTAGCTGTCATATTAGTAACGCCGTGACTCCAGGCACGCTAGCGTGCCTCTAAAATAAATATTAGAGGCACGCGAAACGTAATCTTTGTCATACATTATACTTTCATATAAGTACCTCGTTAGTCGAAATCCCACCCTGCAGCGATCGTAGGTAGGTAGGTATCGTACAGAGCTGGTGGTTTGTTACTCTTAGACCGGGTGGATCGGCTCCCGTAAAAGTTAGTTTTTCTCTCACTTTTTTACATTATCTTTTTTGCAAAAAAAGCATGTGTCTGGTGCGAGAGGGCAGCTAAGGGGTTTGTTTAAAATGATTTGAATTGCTTTGTTACAAATTTCAACACAATACTTAACACCTGTTCGCAATTCGCGTGCCCGTAATTTAATTTTTAGAGGCACGTTAGCATGCCCGTAGTCTCGGCTTAATAGTAAACATAATCCAGATATAACCTCATTTTTACTATTTCTGTGCATCCGTTTCATGGAATAATTTTTGTCTGAAAGTGTTCTCATTGATGCAAATGCTTCCAGGCAGCAGGCACCATTGAGAACACTTCTTTCGGACAAAAATTATTCCATGAAACGGATGCATGTGAAGTTTAAAGCTTCTTTTACATTGAATTTCACATCGGCTTAAATTTGTTATGGAAGTGAAGAAGCATTTACATTGTCTTCTTCTTCACAATTATGGCCTTTTGCCATCAGCATGCAGCCAGCTCCATCTGTTTTTTTTCTTTTACTAAAAGGAGAGTACCTCAGCGAGGCGTCTGGAATTTTCCATGCCCTCCCGTCTTTACTTGTTTAAATAGTTTTGTTATAATTATTTACTTTAATGGTTCTAATTATTTTGACGAACTTGATTATTATATTGTTATTATTAACTGTAAAGTACTGGGTGGAAATTGGGTTATAACAAAGGTTCTAGACTCTTCTCGCTCTGGGGCACTTGCGAAGCATTAACACACTGATGATAGGGTAGTGCCTCGGATGGGAGTGTTAAGGCGCCCACTCACACAGAGGGAAGAATGCGCGGGTTTGACTGCACACTTTTACGTTAAGTTAAACCTGTAGTCTGTCCTTCCCCACACACACAATGAGTAAAATCGTCAGTTTTGGGTACGATGGCATCACGAAAAGACCTTATGTTGATGACAGTGGCGTGCTTAATAATAAAAAATCAAAGTGTTACAAAAACCAAAAGACCTAGATCCAAATGGGTGAAGGAATGGTTGCTGAAACGTCATGAATATTTTCACGTGAACAATTCAATAAACTCCGTTAAAAATTCGCGTGAAAAATTGTGTAAATCCGACATGTTGATGCGTCAAA
This sequence comes from Xestobium rufovillosum, assembly GCA_963966045.1. Classification (NCBI taxonomy): domain Eukaryota; kingdom Metazoa; phylum Arthropoda; class Insecta; order Coleoptera; family Ptinidae; genus Xestobium; species Xestobium rufovillosum. The sequence continues at coordinate 38,944,164 of OZ014493.1, forward strand.
TCGCGGATGCAATGCTGCTAAACAAACGCCACTGGCCCGACCCGAGGCGTGCACGGACTTTTTCACCATACACGGTGACTCTTTCCCGTGCAGTTATAACTGCACATTCCAAAAATCAAGCAGCGCTTGATTCCCAGCGACTTGACTGTGCACGCCACACGCTTCCCCACACACAGTGAGTTTTAACTGTACCCCGTGGCGTGTGCATTCAAGTCTTCAGTTATCCCTCTGTGTGAGTGGGCCCCTTATGGTGGGTCTGGAATAGAAAAAGTAGTTGATTAGATGTCAATTTTGACACATTTTAAATATCTCACTACAGCTTTAATTGCCTCAGTATCTAGTTGTGCAGCTACAGTCATGCTATTACTGGGGCCTTTGTACATACATGCTAGGAAATTATACAAATTGGATGCTTGAGGTTCGTTTAGTAAATAGTAAATAGTAAATAGTAAATGATCTATGTCTCCAACTTCTCCACATGCACATGCATCAGTTTCTTTGACTTTTATCCTGTTTAAATGTTGAGGTGTTGTGGTGTGCCCCGATCTCATTCTACAGAAGGTTGCTATATCTGTTCTATTTAGTTTTTTCCCCCCCTGGAACCACGGTCTCTTCTGAATAGTTTTTACCATGTCAAAATATTTTCTTCCTTTTGTTTGGCCGATAGTTTCAAATTCTGTAAACCACATGTCCCAGACTGCTTGTTTCCACTTGGTTAGTAATTCTTTGGAATCTATGGGGTAAATTTGAACGTTTTCTTGTTTCCTTCCTTTCTCTGCTAACTGGTCTGCATGTTCATTGCCTTTTATTCTCATGTGACTGGGAACCCACATCAGCTGTACATCTTTTCCCAAGTCTTGCATCTCCAAGATTTTCTTTCTTGTATCCAATGTTGTCCAGTCATTGTCCTTCCATCCAGTTCGTCCTATTTTATCAAACTCTTTGAGTCACTTACTATCAGTATATGGTTATTGCTTTGTTTTTTAATACATTTCCTGATAGCTACATTAATGGCTGTAACTTCGGCTGTGCATATGGTAATGTAGTCTGGTATTCGTGCTGCATATTGGAAGTCGAGGTGTCCTGGTCCTGAAAAAATTCCTATTCCTACTCGCTGTGTTTCTGGATCGTAAGAAGCATCTGCAGCATTATTGTCTCTTCCTTTTTTAAGTCCTGAGTCGATGTAATTTATTGGGGAGATGTATACCTTATAAGGAAATTGAAAGTTGATGTTGCAGGGGTCACTTCTTATTTTATTAATATCTTGCAGTATTATATCTATGGCCTCCATCATTGGACATTTCTGGACATTTTGTAGGATATTTGGTGGATACATGTTGACATGGGTGTAGGTGGCAAGTGCTGCTGACCACAGTGCATTTTCTTCTGTTGATATGGCTATGCTAAGAATCCCAATGGACAATGCAATTCTTCTGCAAGTCAAACTTATTTCTGCACATTCGGCTAACAGAACGTTTGTAGGAGTGGACCTCATACATCCCGTGATAACTCTCAATGCCTGCTACTGAATTCTGTCCAGAATCTTGTAAGATGTCTTGCTGCAGGTGATCATGCAGTTGGTGCCATAATCTAAATGTGACCTTACCAGTGCTTTGTACATTAGTAGCAGACACACCAGATCAGCTCCCCACCAAGTTCTCGTTAATGATCTTATTATATTTATCGCTTTTATGGCCTTGTTTGCTACACTTTTTACATGGGGCGTCCATCTCATAAGCGAATCAAATTCCACTCCTAAATATTTTGGCAGTTTGTTATGTCAAATTTGTAGGTTATGTTTGTATTTTTGACAGGATGTTCTATGGAAGATAATAATTTGTATTAACAAATAGAATTGAAATATATTGAAAGGAAACTTAAACGCACTCAAGTCTTGCAACTAGTACCAAGAATTCAAGAAAATTTGGAAACCCTTTTTTTGGATTGTACGCATTGCGTCATTGCGTGAAATATGGAATGCGCATGGCAATTTCAGAGTGAATTGGCATATTTGTTTGCCGTTGCCAAGCAGGAGATTTCGCTTGCACGACTTCAAGGTCAAATTGGGAAAATTTCAAGTTGAATTTTGAATGTAAATCGTTAGGGATAAAAGCGTATGACAAGCAATGAAATTTCGAATTCAATTTGTAAATGATACTTAATCCGTAAATAACACTAACACATAACCTCACAGCTCACTCTTGCTTTTGACAGTCAGAGAGTATGTATACACGCAGCATTAAAGACACCTTTAATAAAGGCTCTTCTAAATAACGGAATTTCTATAAGGTGTGTACACAAGATAGACAGATTTACGTTGTTAAAGTAACTTACTTTAACTAACTGCTAACTGAAGTAGTTCACCAAATGGTATACTTGGGCCGCCGAACAGACGGAGTGATCACCCTGCAAGAATGTGCTCTAGGCGGGACCACTATCAATTTAGGACAACCGAACCGCAGTGATGCGCTTTCTTTAGACCCAACGAAGTCGCATTACTCCAATTCGGTCGTCATAAATTACTATTGGCCCCGCTAGAGCACGTTCTTGCAGGGTAATCACTTCGTCTGTTCGCCGGCCCAAGTATAGTAACTTTTTGCTTTATATCTTTTCCAACTAGCTTTGCTTGATTGGATTAGTGATAGCTGACAGACCTGCTAAACGTAAATAAATATTTTGTTTATTTATTTATTTATTTAGTGTGCAATATAATTATACATGTTAGGGAATCTCAAAGAGACTCATGTCTCACTATAAATTTTCCATAAATTTCGCCCATTCATTCCAAAATTTCTTCTATCAAAACTTGCCTCCTGTCAAACTTCAAAATTATTAATTTTTTCCAATTTAAATTAGGCCTTTCTCGTTAGGCGTATGAATACACTTGTATCCAAGCACAAATATTGAATTATTTTCACAGTACTACATAGCAGTATGTCAAAACCAAAGTGTGAAGCAAAAAAAAGCGATTTTTATCCTCAACTGTCAACAGCACGTAACCAAAGAAAACTTAAAAGTACTAAAGCGCAACTCCGTTATGTAAATACCCGTATACACAGAATTTAAAGGCACTGTTGTTAATGCAAAGGCTGTTGGGAAACAGACGTTGCATTACTTACGCTGCCTTTGCTAAGGACGGTTTTGGTTCGTATACACGTAGGTTAACAACTCCTTTAATAAAGGTGCTTTTAATAAAGGTTACGTTATCGCTGCGTGTATACATACTCAGAGACAGTCACTCCAATGTCGATAATGCAGATCCCATGTTAAAGATTATGTGTTATTGGCTTGCGGTTCGTATGTCATTGACCTGTATATTTAAATGTAAGATTTTTAAATAATTTTTTATACCTAGTCATCTTATAGAATTTAATTTTTTCATTGCCAGAGTATGGTAGGTATATTAAAACATAATTTTTAGTACCCTGTGAAACTACCCCATTATCTTTTATGTTTTAAGGGAAATATTTTATGTGTGCTTGTGTGTGCACAAGTAAATTTAAGCCAGAACCCTATTTTCTTTGCAAATTACAGTTGTGTAAAGCAGTTTTACAGGTATCAAAATTAATTAGATTACTAAATAATATAAATACAAATGGCCAAGTATGGAATGAAAGTAGTGTACGCTGTTTAATTAGAATCTGTATGAAAAGTATGATGGCACGCAACTGGCTTGCTCAGAAAAATTTCTCAAGTATGTATCTTCGCTTCAAATCATCGATGAGCCAATTCAAATCCTAAAATATCAAATCGAATTGGAAATCGATTCGAATTGGTTTTGGATTTGTATCGACTAGAATCAGAAATTGACTCGAGCCAAAAAAATCGATTCATCTCTACGATTTTTTAACAAATCGATTTTTCGATTAACCGAAAAAATAGATTTTAATCGTCTAATCGATTTTTAGGCGCAGGCCTAGTCCTGATATTTAATTTATCGCTAGAACATCTTTTTCTATTTTACGTAAATGCGCTCAATTACTAAATAAACATATTTTCAGTATTGTGATGCTGTTAAAACTTCTTTGAAACTGGAAATGTTAAGTGGACAGCAGTCTGATAATCGACATGAGGAATACTTGCTCGATTTAGGAAGAGCACTCTACAAACTTCATTTCCAATTGCTGTTATTAGTAGAAGCAGCTAACAAAATGATTTGTACTTTGTGTTCTACTCTAAAAAGTGCACAGGTAATCTATTAATTTGCGCGGTGTATTATCACGAACGAATTTTTAGTTTAAGGATTTTACGCAAGAGGTGTTGGCGATAAAAAGTGCTCTGACAAGGGCGATAGAAGATACAGAAGCAGATGGAGGTACCCCAACTCAAGTATCGTCAGCGTCTGCATCTCCTGCGCCACTGAGTATCGAGGAACTGGAGGCATCTCTCTGTGATTTAATCTTGAATGAAAAGTGGTCGGCTGCTGTGTCTTTCATGAAATTGCATCGAGGACAATTCATCAGGGATTCTTATGTTGATTTTGAGGAAGACGTTTGTGTTATTTTGAACACATATTGCAAGAAAGTTATTCACGATAGACCTGGTTTGATTGAGTTTGGCGGATATGAGTAACCGAAAACTAAGATCGTTGTTTTTAGATGTTTTTATCGTGACAAATCAAGAAGGGGATTTAGCGGATGTTTTTGGAAGATTATTTCAAGTGTCGGCAGCTCTTTCTGATCTAGAAAGTATTATGAAAGATAGGGATCATGATCATTCTGACACGTCTCTAGCAAGTCAAACCAAAGAATGAATGCTCGAGAGCTAATGAACGAATAAAAAATATCCGTATTATATTACTATGTGGTAGTCTCTCTTATTATTCTTAATATATAGCCTAATTTTAATTTGTATCATTAATAAAATAAAAACATCGACTTTGTTTTCGATTTTATGTATTTGTGACTTTGTTTTATTTGTTTCTTTCATTGCTGCATATTTCCTCTTCATTTATATCTTTTAACAAAATTTTACACCTAACTCACGATGCTGAAATATCACGATGGTAAGTATAGAAGAAGTTTGCCATGAGATTTCATTGAAAACCAAAGAGACAATGTGAGTTGCAATTTGAAGTCTTGCAGGTAGCATTTCAGGGTCGCCACACGGCAATACTGGATATCCAAAGCTCGTTGCAGCAGAACCACCAAAGATAACACTAACTCTCAGAATTTGGAGATAAATTTGCAATCGGCAAAATTTACCGCACCCATAAAACTAACTGCTAAGAGCGCTCAGGCTTCACCTTCATGCTCTTACTGGCCGTCAGTTTTATTCGTCAAATTGCCTGGCAACAAAACTTCATTCAAAACAGAAATTTGTTCGGCAAATTAAAAAGAACTATCTAAAGCTGACCGCACACGATCAATATTATTGACAATATCGTGATTTGACCAGTAATACCGTGTTTTGATTGGTCAAATAACGATATTGTCAATAATATTGATCGTGTGCTGTCAGCTTAAGGGCCGTCTGACACGAGACTTATTTTATTACTAAATTCAGTACAAGTTCAGGGTGCACAGAGTTTAGCTTGAAATTTAGAGTGGCAACAGAATTGTGTATGGCAGGTAAGCACTAAAATAAGATCTGTGCGATCAAAAACAAGAATTTTAAAGACAAACATGCCGGTATATATTTGACATTTAACTTAATTTGGATCAATGCGCATGCCGACACGTATTTTAGTATTTATCTGACATACGCAATTCTGTTGCAAATAAACTCTGTGCACGCTGAAATTGTATTGAATTTAGTACTGAAATCAGTCTCGTGTCAGACGGCTCTTAGTTGATAAAAATTCGTTTATTTTCATTTAGAAATAATAGGGAGGCTGGCGCCCTAGAGCTCTCCATCACAAGTCGCCACTGCTTCGTTGACCAGCAACCAGGGTTGCCAACCCTCCGGATTTGACGCGGAGTCTCAGGGAAAAAATTACTTTCTCCGGGTTCCGGGTTTTCACGAAAAATCTCCGGGAAAAATAAATTTGCGACTCTGAACAAAAATTTGCAACGGCTCTATCAGTAACGCTAAAACGTGTGGTCGCGACCAGAGATGTCGCGACGTCGTGACGGTTAGCGTTTGGAAGCTAGCAGTCGAAGTGTGATGCGTCATGCGTCTATTATTAGTACTCAAATAAGGAATTCGCGCTGAACTAGCGCCCTTATGCATTGTGTCAGTGTGTGTTGTGTTTTAACTGTTGTAATGTTGTAAGAAGTGTCCAAAATTGTGTCTAGTATTCTAGCAATACCAGTAAGCAATGCTTCTGTTGAGGGACTATTTTCATTAATGGGAAACATTTGGACGGACGAAAGAAACAGACTGCCTCTTGAAATAATTAAGGACGAAATTTGTACTAAAATGAATTTTAATATGAGTTGCCCTGATTTTTTAGAGTTTCTAAACAATAAATATCAAATTAATCTTTTGAGGTGTGCAATGGGTACACAAATACTCATTTAAAAATAAATATTTTGATTTTTTAGATATTTTATAAATTTATGTTTAATGCTGTATTTTTGTTTTTTAGTTTCTATTTTTTTGTTAATTACTTAACAATGTAATGTGATAAAGGTAACAAAACAAATAATTTTTATTTAGTTAGTTTAAAAATCTGTTTTTAGTTAAAACGTTCCGTTTGTTTTTTTTGTTAGTTACTTAAATGCAAGAGGCAGTGTACTAGTGCAGTGTACATGTATTGTATATTATTATATATGTATTAATAAATGTTGGTATATTATTAGTAATATTATTATTTATTAAATTTAAAAAAATTAGTAAGTGCACAAAAAAAAATTTATAGCCCAAAAAAGGTTTTTAGGGCGCGGCACCCCCAAAAATTTTTCGCCTCCGCGGAGAGCCTCCGGCAGTTTTTTTCGAAGCTAGTTATTCCTCTTATAAATTCTCCGGGTTAAGCTTCTGTTGTAGTTGGCAACCCTGCCAGCAACTGGCGCATGTGCCGTTGAAAGATCATCGCTGTGTATTTAAAGTCTGTTAATCCTGGAATCTCGATTGTCAAACCCACAGAGTTACGCATATAGAGGAACGCATTTATGCCGATCCTACGCAGTATAACATAGCAACTGTACACTCATCGCTGATTTTATACTTACGGCGACGGGCGTATTTTCTTAATATACTATTTTCGTAACCGATTTTGGCACCACATCTTCATGGCTTAGTGGTCGATGTGTCAGCCTCCCAAACCGCAACTTTGAGGGTTCGCACCTCGCAGTAGTTGTCTTTTGTTATGATTACTGATTATTTCTCTTTTTTCTTTTGACCAAAAAATCGGTTCTGGTCCAAAGGACAACTAGGGGATCACCATCACGCGAGACAGACATCCACTAATTTGTTGACTTTTACTGTTGATTTACTGGTTGCGCGGCAGAAATACACCAATCAGGGAACGTTGCAATAGCTCTAATGTTATACCGCGTAGGATCGGCATATATGCTAGAGGAACGATCTCCTATGTAGGGGCGTTCATTTATATCCTAACTTGATTTTGCCAAGTAGGACACTCACGCGCTTTAATGACTGCTAAACTATATGCTCGACAAACGACAAGCAACAAGTTTGGATCAATACTGAAACGGGGGGGGGAGTATTGCCTCGAACCCGAGCGGATCATTTTCTTATTTTTTTGTAAAGTTTTTTGTAATTTACAGAATTTTGCATTCCATGTGTTGTATGTATCCAGCGCCCCGTCACGAAAGGTATTTTTTTAAAGAAAATCCGCGGTTAAGTAGGCCACTTCCATGTTCGCGCGCTTTAATAAACTGTTCAACTTCATGCTGAGCAAGTAACGGTCGTGATTCAGTACGAAAACGCACATGAAGTTTTTGTTCGAATCCAAGCGGATCCTTATTCTTTTTTCTTCTAAAGTTTATTGTTATTCGCAGAATTTTGCATTCGATGTGTTATGTCTGGTGTTCCGTCAGAAAGGGCATTTTTTTTAAAGAAAATTCGCATTTACTAATGAAAACAACGGAATAATAGCACGCTAAAACGTTTCATTGGCAAAACATAGTTGGGATATAGATGCAAAATTCTGTAAATTATAATAAATTTAAAGAAGGAAAGAGAAAAAGGGTCCGCTTGGATTCGAACAAAAACTCCCTCCACATTTTTATACTGAAATATTTTTTTTTAATACATAATATACAGGGTGGAACTTTCTAATGGAATAAAATTAGTAAAAACTGTAGGGCTAATATTTGATAGAAATCCTTGGACACGTCGATTTTTGATTTTAATTATTGCGCACCTAATGTAAATTTCATCACCATTTGGTCACGTGACTACGAGTTATGACCTCACAGTACATTTTTTTAAATAGCAAGGTATGTTAAAGATTATTTCGTTGGATAGATTCCTTCGAGTGCCGTTTTCCGTTTTTGAATATCTTTAATACTTTTCGAGAAAAATCGTTTCAAAGTGCAGATATAACGTTAGAAAAATAAAGCTGGCCATGAAACAAACATTTTTATTATCAAAAGCGAATTTCTAAAGTGAAGTAATTTGTTAATAACAAAGTGGTAGCAGGAAATTTACTTAAAAAGAATTTCCAATCAAGGTAAATGGCCCGCTTTATTTTTATGACGAATACGTCCCTGCAGTTTGAAAAGATTTTTTTTCGAAAACTAATAAAGATAATTAAAAAACGGAAAACGTGACTTAATTTTTCTCGAAAGTATCTATCCAAGATAAAATTTAACAACCTTTCCTATTTAAAAAAATACTGTGACGTCATAACTCGTAGTCACGTGACCAAATGGTGGTGAAATTTACATTAGAAGAACCCCAATTAAAATCAAAAATCGACGTGTACTAGGATTTCGATCAAATGCTAGCCGTTCAGTTTTTACTGAATTTATTCCATTAGAAAGTTCCACCTGTATGTATCTCAAAAAGTACAAGAGATGACACAACTTCCTTGGTAGCACATGATATAATTCACCTCGCAAATGTGCAACTTTGTCCCCATCATCTCAGATAAGAGATTTCCCTATGCATATGCATATACTCGAATTTGAAACATTCTGTATGTAGGTAATTCTGTGGTCAATCCGGAGCGCCTCTACCGGCGGAAGCTGATTATGATAGTAAAAAAAATAAAGTCTGACTTCCGGTCAGTCTGCCCTCTGTCAGAATTTTAGTTGGTAAACTAATATGTATCTATGCTCCGTCCATGGAATCCGAAAATGTGAAAGAACGTTTAAATACTTTGTTACACAAAAAATTAATAGAGCAAGAACGTGAGTGCAAAGTTTCCAAGCAAGCTGAAACTTTACCGCAAACATCGATAAAACAGGAAGCAGTAGAACCGGAAAAGAAAGATTCCGAATTAGAATTTGCAGAATCTACCCTTGGATCAGAAGCTGGTACATACTCCGCAAAAAAATGTTACGTAGAAAATATTGTATTACAAGATGTATTGAACGAAAAGAAAAAAATACTTTTGCAAGATAAAGATGTTATAGCTTTTCTACAAAATAAAATTAAGTAATTGAAATTACCTGTCTTATATTTTATTTATTTTATTTTTATCACTAAATTATTTTAAAGTCTTGCAAAATTCATACGAGAAATTCAAAGCGAATTTTTTTAATTTTTTGAGAACGAATTTCTATTTTCTCCTTTTCACATAAGCAATCCCCATCAAAGTGACCGTGACATCCCCTCCATTGTTAGTGTAGAGAAAAATGAAGTGAGCAAGCTTTTGTTTTGAGCGTACGTAGTTGACATTTGTGTCAATAATTATTGTAAATGTCATAAAATATTCAAAATAACCTCATATTAGTTAGTTTTCACTATGGGCACAACCTATTAACCAATAATAGATTAGGTTTAAAGTATAAAATGTAAGAAATCGGATGATCATCTGTTGTATTTGACAGGACATAAGTGTACAATTTTGTAAAGTTTCTTCATTACATTTTTTTACAACAATTCTTGCTGCAAATTGTATTCTAAGCAAAATTTTCTGGTGTGCCTGTTTTCTAATGTAATATAAATGGTAACCCACTTGCAGAAATGGATCATTCTATGTATTTACGGTATTCTGTACCAAATGGAGTTCCGCAAGAGTCTAAATTAGCCACTTATATGGTGAGTAAACTTGTTTACATAAAAGTAAGTACCTATTGCTTAGTGGTTGCACGCAATATGCTACATTTTATAGTTAGATTTGTGTTAAGTTTAGGGTGCTTTAGTTATAAATATTTTTCCGTATACACGTATAGAATCGACAAAATACCAGTACACCAGTGGGCATTAGTAACTTAAACCAAGCTTTTTCAAAAATCAATGTAACTTCACCCCCTGCGAAGAAGGTTACTCCGCAATCTCCAGAATTTGTTCCGTCTGCGAGAATAATTAGTAGTAGCACTTCAGGTAATTTTGTTTGAGATTTTTTTAAAACTTACTTAGGTATCTAGAACGGTGTTTGCCAACGCCTGGTTTGCAACCCCCTAGGGAGTTGACGAGGATTTTCAAAATAAAATAAAAAATAAAAAAAACAGCATAAACGTTTTATTAAACTCAAAAATTTTCAATGAAAGGATGTGGTAGGTTGCAAAAAATTGGGAAACACTGATCTAGGAAATGCTCATTTTATTCATATTGCTTAGGTCACTCCAAATTTATTGCGAATGGAAAATATAAAGTCGTCTTTGGAAACCCTAATCAGTCCGACAATGAATACCCATTCTAGTTTGTCGCATTATTCTACGGTGCTAAGATTTCTCCAAATAATGTGTTTTTCAGTAATTCGTGTTTGTTGAAAATCATCTCATTTTATTTATTTATTTTAAAAGTGATTTCTTACCTATGATTTTGAAAAGAGTTTATCTAATCTTGGAGTGACCTATGTTTGCTGCATTTGCATTTTCGTCTCGCTGAATAATGGAAAACGTGCATGAAGAAACTGGGCATTTGCGCTATCTTTATATCGTGTATATTTTCCGATCTAAGAGTATTTTGTACTGTACATTTCTAGCGTCACCCAACTTCTTGAATTCATATTCAGGAGTGGTTGGCTCAGGCTATTCGAGAAACTTAGTAGAGTCACCACACAGCGCTACTGTGTCACCCCACGTTACACCTCAACCCTCTCCCCCTCCCCCTACAATAGCTCGTACTAATTGTTCTCCAGTTCCCCACATTGCTCTTGAGAAACCCATTGGGACGGTTGCTGTGGCAGCATATCAAGTAAGTTACCGCAGAATACTGAGTTACCCAAAATACTGAAACGTTTTTTGACAGGAAAATGTGGGTGGTACAACGTACTTTTACCCCACTTCAGCTGAAAATTCTCACAACACAAATGATAGTGTAAGTTCTATCTCTGGAGTGAGTAGCATAACACCTGTTCATCAGGTTTACCCAGGCACCCCCAGCCACATCTTGTCTTTAAAATCGAAAGGGGGTAGTTCTGCTTTTTTTATTTCGGATGATACTCGTTCTGATATATTACACCGCAATGCTCTCACTCTGCTGCAACCTGATAGCGAACAGTTTCCAGGTAAATATAATTATTATAATAGAGGTGTTGGAGTACTGACATTTATAATTTGGGGATTTGTGATATTATGAAGGACATATTTTTTACGCAACTTTGAACTAGTTTTGAAGTAAGTGCTTACATGTATTGTTATTGCTGAATGATTAAATAAACACAAAAAATGAAATTGTGACATTTAAAAATAAAAGGTGACGACAATGGAATTATTGCAACTGCAGCATTGGTGATTTAAACTTTGATCATTTGGAAACAACATTATTAAAGTATATTTGACATAAACAATATTATAGTAAGATGGAGGTTTGATGTTTTTGGTTCTTGAAGTAACTATCTCATAAATTAATGTTGTCCCTATTATTAAAGTATATTTGACATAAACAATATTATAGTAAGATGGAGGTTTGATGTTTTTGGTTCTTGAAGTAACTATCTCATAAATTAATGTTGTCCCTAATATTTCGGAAGTCATTCTATTATACAGGGAGAGTCACTAAGGCGAAATCGGTCTATAACAAACGTACAGTTCAAATTGGAAGAAACTTTCAAATAAAAGTTTTTCAAAAATAAGTGCTTAATGAGACGAACATATTTTCAAATATGGCGGACTTCCGGTTATACCGGAAATGGACACTAACTTTGTTATTTTAAATGGAACACCCTGTATATTATTGCATTTTTGGATTTCTCATGAAAAATAAATGTCAGTTTGTTAATCAAACATTGGGTCTCAGTCGAACCGCTCTGGAGGTTTTTAATTTTTTTTGAAAATTTTGACATTTGCAGTACTTTGCGCTATTTTGAAAATCTTTGAAACGAAAGCACTTAGAGGAATGCGGTTTTGACAATTCGTTTCTGGAAGAAACGGCCTATCAGACACAAGTATAAAATGGAATCATGGCTTTTTAATTAAATAAAATTTATCCATGCCAATATTTACTAATTCAAACAGGAATAACTCTTTTCTTTTAAATGGAATGCTACATTGGTTCTCACATCATAAGACGCAAAATTAAATTTCCTTTCTGATGATTTATGGTTGTTGGTATCTGTTACCAGCAGTTTTTAAGAAATGCACGTTTTTCTGAAAATTTTCAATAATATTGCAACGAACTTTCCCTCGTGCGTCCTGGGACACACTGTATACTAGATTATTTCGGGTCGTTCGCTTATGAACGATCAAATTGTTGCATCTCGGTCGGTTGGTTGGAAAACTTATTCGTCGAAAGATATATACCCTTCGCTTCAGTCGAAGAAGGGCTGGGTTCTCTATTGCTATACGGAGATAATAATACACACGGGAAACAAATAAATATGATTCTATTATAGTTAGCTATGTACATTAAAACTGGTCAAATGGTATTATATAAAATATTGAGGGAATAGCAAACGGTACTAGGTTTTGATAGCCAGGTATCACAAGCGATTCTCTCCTGGACGGTTTTCTGGTAACTGACTGTCGTCCCGTGGGATGACTTATACTGTGTACTCGGTATCTAGTTAACGTTGCCGCACAGGTGTGCAACCAGGTGATGTGTAAGTCGGGGATATACGTAACAGCCACTCTCGGCGATCCCTTAATCGGATGGCCATTAATTGTTACGTAAGCAGGTGTATAATTGCTCCGAAATTCAACCGGACGGGATGTTCAATCGCTCACTGCATCGGTCGAAGGCAGACGTGCTATTCTCACAGCATATGCTATTTGCACCGCATGTTTCAATCTGCTTTCAGCTTGTGCGAGTTTATGGTTTGAACATCCACGGCTACCCGTAGAATTTAAGAACTAGCCTTCATCAGCCTATTATACCTCTACACCGGACCAACTAACGTATATTTAATTATTGACAGCCTCACAGCTTCAATCATTAAATAACGGCTTTTAATTATAATAGCACAGCTAATCACTTCACACGACGTAAGTCAGCTAGTCAGGTACTCGCGATAATACTGGAAGTTATTCGGAGAATGTCTGGTATGAGAATGCAGGATGAATGTCGGTTGGATGGATAATGAGTGAATGTTCCGTGAATGTCCGCGACACCGTGTTTTATTAAATCCTCCACCAAACATCGTGAACGGCCGGCCGGGGGTTCGGCTCCTCCCATTGTCAGCGCGCGATCCCGGTACCCTCTCTTTCAACTATTTTCGGTTCATTGACGTCGTGACGTCTTCTCTCATCTGTGCACTTTTTCTGATGCGCGATGTTTCTCGAACAAAATAGATAACGCCTAATCTAAGTTTGTTAGATATACAGGCGGTTAATTATGCTTTGATACAATATGTTTATGCATTACAACGATTGCTTTCTCCTGATTTCGGACGTCACTCATACAACGATGACTTTCGTCTGGGTTTACTTCGTACGCCAAATTCTGGACGTTTTAGGTGCGGTCCCTAAATATGCAGCGGTACCCCTCGGTATCACTTATTGGGATACGCTGTATATTTAGGCACAGGTGACGTGCATCTCTTCGGGATCCGGGCGTGACGTCAGAACGTTAAAAGTAAACACAATCAATTCTTGATTACCTAATGTGTTTCTTTTTGCAACGTTACAGCATTAACAGTGGTTGACGTTTGGCGGTTTTGTTTTGTCTTACAAAATGTTCATCCGAAATCTTCTATACTATTTCCAAAACTTCAAAGATCATTAGATAATAACAGCAACAAAAATAAATTAATGTAATTAGATTAAATGTTCGACATCCTCACGATAACAAACACGCAACCGTTTCAACAAAGAATTGTTCATATTTATCAGCATATCTTCACTGATATTTTTGAAATGCAATGCGAACTCGTTCCATCATATTTTCTCGAGTAGTTGGAGGTTCCCTGTAAACTAACTGCTTTACGTGGCCCCACAAAAAAAGTTAAGTTTTGTTAGGTCTGGAGATCGCGCTGGCCAAGGTATCGGACCTCCTCGTCCTATCCATCTGTTATATTGTAGCAACTGATAAATTGTCTAACATTTCTGACAAATCGTTTTCCAGAAATTGTAGCTATTCCCGTTCAAATTTCCATAGAAAAAATATGGTCCAATTACGTGTCGTCCAATGATATCATCCCATACATTTAAAGACCACCTATGTTGATGATCCAATGGCCTTATCCAATGGGGATTATCAGTACTGTAATAATGGGAGTTGTATCTTGAAACAAAACCGTTCTTATAAAACGAAGCTTCGTCCGTAAAGAGAACATGATCGAAAAAGTCATTTCGCTCCTGAAGTTTGCGTAAAACCCACTCACAAAACTGCAACCGATCGTTGAAATTATTTTGATCTAGTTCCTGTACCAACTGAACGTGGTACAGGTGAAATTTTTTTTTGCGCAGTTTTCGAGGTACAGCAGTTTGACTTATTTCTAACTCGCGACTAATTTCTCTGGTACTTAAATGAGGATGGACAACAGTAGCAGCTACTAAAACTTTGTTTTCCTCATGCGTCACTGATTTTACACGTTATTTCTTCTCGTATCCCACACAACCAGTTCGTTCAAACCTCTCCTTTAATTTTGCAAATGCCGCTACATTTGAATATCCATGCTCAGGAAAACGTTGCGCATACATTCTTGAAGCAAGTAAGGAATTTCCTTCCGCTTCACCCAAGGAATACACCATAGCAATTAATTGTTCTTGAGTATACATTTTCAGCGGTCTTAATATTATATTTATTAAAATTGAAATCAATACTCTGACTAATTAACTTAAATTGCACTCTTACTCAACAATAAGTTAATAAAAATTATATTTTGTTGGCAAAACAAAACAAAATCGCCGAACGCCAACTATTGTTAACGCAATAACACGATATCATTCAAAATTTCCAGAAAAACGTGGATTTCTTAAAAACTGCTGGTAACAGATGCCAACAACCATACATCATCAGAAAGAAAATTTAATTTTGCATCTTATGATGTGAGAACCAATGTAGCATTCCATTTAAAAGAAAAGAGTTATTCCTGTTTGAATTAGTAAATATTGGCATGGACAAATTTCATTTAATTAACAAGCCATGATTCCATGTTATACTTGTGTCTGATACGCCGTTTCTTCCAGAAACGAACTGTCAAAACCGCATTCCTCTATCTCTATCTAAGTGCTTTCGTTTCGAAGATATTCAAAATGGCGCCAGCTACTGCAAACGTCAAAATTTTCAAAAAAAATTTAGAAACTCCAGAGCCGCTCGACTGAGACCCAATGTTTGATTAACAAACTGACATTTATTTTTCATGAGAAATCCAAAAATGCAATAATATACAGGGTGTTCCATTTAAAATAACAAACTTAGTGTCTATTTCTGGTATAACCGGAAGTCCGCCATATTTGAAAATATTTTTATCTTATTAAGCACTTATTTTTGAAAAACTTTTATTTGAAAAACTTTCTTCCATTATGAACTGTACGCTTGTTATAGACCGATTTTGCCTTAGTGACTCACCCTGTAGTAGATGCCAAGATTGTGTCAAATGAAAAATCAGTAGTCCCATCTTAGTATTTTAGTAGTAGTGTTATTTTTCCCACTAACTGAAAACTTGATTTGTTCCTGAACAAGATCTGCCAGTTGAAGTGGACAACTACCACGAGCTATGCCCTTTAGAAAATATTCCGAGTAATCCGCTCCCGAAAGCCCATTTGGGCTATCAGGCTTCTATGTACAAGGCGACAAACATAAAGACTGGCGTTCGGTACTGCTTAAGAAGAATACATGGTACGATGCACCGAGGCAATATTTTAATGTGCATGTTTTTCAGTACACCATTTTATCTTTAGGGTTCCGTTTGCAAAATACAAAGTGTATGACTTATGTGGACTTATGGAAAAAACTCAATCATTCCAATATCGTTCAATTAAAAGAGGTTTTTACTACAAAGGCATTTGGTGATAACTGTACGATTATTGATATTTTTTCATTCTTGCGAGTTATTTTTTTCTTTCGGTTTTTGCAGCGTTGGTCTTTGTGTACGACTACCATCCTGGTTCTGAAACTCTGTTGAATAAACACTTTCTTTCTGAGCAGAATGGATACGCAGATCCATTTGCGAATGATCCATCAGCTCCTAGGCCATATAGTCATCAAAAAAACAATATTCTACGCCATCAGCAGAGCAATAAACTACCCGAGCCGCTTATTTGGAACTACATTATTGAACTGACTTCTGCTTTAAGGCTTATACATTCTTCTGGTAAATCACAAAGCATTACTAGATCATCATGGGCAATGTTAGTTTTTATTGCAGCTTTAGCTTGCCGTAGTCTGGATCCTACAAAAATAATAATAACATCGGGTAATAGGCTCCGATTAAGTTGTCTGGGGGTGATGGACGTAATTATGAACGATACAAGCACTGCAATGAATCCTCTGACGCTTGTGCAGCACTATCAGCAGGAGGACTTGACGGCGCTTGGGAAATTAGTCTTGGCTCTTGCCTGTAAATCGACAATGGCTGTGCAACGAGAAAACATATCCACTGCCGTGGAGGCAGTCAGTAGAACGTACACTCCAGATCTGAGGAATTTAATTATGTAAGTTTATCTATTCTAGAGATAGCTTAGTTACAAATATAATTTACATTTCTGGTTAGGTACCTGTTGGCAGCTCAACAAAGACGAAGCGTGACCGACTTGATGCCAATGATTGGGGCTCGTTTTTATATACACATAGACAACATCCAGTCACGCACAGACTTACTGGAGAACGAAATCTCCAAGGAAATGGAAAACGGGCGTTTGTTGAGACTCATGGTTAAATTGGGAACTATAAATGAACGACCTGAGTATGGTAACGTAATTTTACCTTTTGCGAATAAAATTGTGTCTCTTTGCTTAGATTCAACATGGACGCCACTTGGTCAGAGACAGGTGATAGATACATGCTGAAATTATTCAGAGATTACGTATTTCACCAAGTAACGGAGGACGGGCGTCCGTGGTTAGATATGGCACATATTGTTCAATGTCTTAACAAGTTGGATGCTGGTGCTCCTGAAAAGGTCAGTATTTGTATTTTACCTTAAGAACCGGCGTGATTTTTTTCCGTCATTTGTATCAAAGGGTAAGCACAGTAAACTTTACATTTGGGCTGAGGAGGTAACGAAAATTTGATTTATTTTTTCAAAAATTTGGGATTTGTAATACCTGAAGACTACCGAATTCAGCTTCAGAAATATATTTCGCTGGGATTTATCAGCTGTTAGTCTATAAAGTGCTGCC
This sequence comes from Xestobium rufovillosum, assembly GCA_963966045.1. Taxonomy (NCBI): domain Eukaryota; kingdom Metazoa; phylum Arthropoda; class Insecta; order Coleoptera; family Ptinidae; genus Xestobium; species Xestobium rufovillosum. The sequence goes on from OZ014493.1 coordinate 38,961,905, forward strand.
ACCTATCGCCCAAAAGTGTGATTAGGGTTATGCAAAATATAGTCACAATCTATTATGATTGGTTTCTATCACAGCTGCAAACTCTTCAGACGGAACCTCTACAGCTTGGAATTTTCAAGGTTTTTTGCTTTGGCGGCAACCGAATAAATCTGAGAGGATTAGTCGGCGGTCCTAGCTTTAAATTAATATTTTCTATTTAGAAATAAGAGAATAAACTGAAGCGCCACCGCCATCTGCATTGCAATGGCCACACTACTACGACTACTACTGTTAAGTGTCCAGTTTACTGTGCATCTCGGCCAAATATGCACAAGATGGAGAGATTGCAATATAATTTTCATTCCAACACGGCCGTTCAATCAAGTAACCGATCAAGACGTTCTTGGTCGAAAATGAATAACGAATAATAAATTAACTTAGACAACCCTACTTTCTGATTACGATAAATATGTGTACAAATAGTAAAAAAGGTATTGAGTTTATAACGGATTTATGACGGATTTTTCAATAATTTGAGGGAGATTTATTTAAGGAGAATGAAAGATATTACTATAAAAGTAGTGCGAGTCTCTAAGTTGATCTTTTATTGATAAATCTTTTTTTTATTTAACGCCCTATCTACTTTAATTTCAGAATGGTGTTGGAATAAAAATGTGTCTACATGTCTCGTTTTTAGTGCCCAAATTCCGCACCCTTAAGTTATTTTACAGCTACCCAGAAAGCCCAAATTCCCTAACAGTTTTCATTTTCACTTTGATTATGTTTAGAGCAGCCTCTGAAACATCTAGCACGAAGAGTAAGTTGAAAATTTTGTTGGTAGCCCATAAAATTCATTTCCTTGAGCAAGTGAACTGAGGTGTAAAACGGAGAAAAGATATGGCTCCTGAATTCGGAATATCACCTAACACACTGTCTACAATTTACAAAAATCAAGAATCAATTCTTGGAAAAAGTTCCAAGACAAAAAATTACTGATATTAGAACCAATAATTCATGAAAAGGCACAAGGACTCCAAATTTCACAGCTAGCTTGGGATGACTGAACTAATTTAAAGCTCGCCACAGCACTATGCAAAAAGTGATTTGCAGTGAAATTGCAGACGTTGATGAAAGTGATTGCAAAAATTAGAAAGAAAATGTACTCACTTATTGTTATTTATACTTACGGTACTTATACATTGCATAAAAATATGCACCTGTCTGTTAGATCCTTTTTGCTTTAAAAAATGATTCATTTTCACCCTTGCATATTAAAAACCTGCTTAATTGAAGTACGCTATGTTCCCGTATTTCAAGCAAGCACCCGTCTTCGGTATTCGGCCTTACAATTTTATGGTAAAATGACTGGGAACTGACATTTGTAATTGTCCTTCTTTCGAACACCCTCCTTATTTGGTATTCTACAATTTGCTTTTGAACATTCTGCACAGACTGGTAAAACATCAATAGTAACTTTATTAGATGCCTATACAGAAATAACAAGCGTGGGATACAGATTCAGAATTGTTTTAAGAAAGCGACACTATCGAAAATGAAGATCATTGGTCGAATGAAGATGATCTTAGCCTTGCACAATTAAAGGCATTATTCGGGAAGTACGGCGAATCGGTACAGTTGGAAGAGTTGGTGCGGAAGAAATGTTGCAATCGATGACATCGAAATTCCCGAGTTCAAAACCTCAGTAGCTTGATTGTAAAGTATTCGACAGCAAAGGCAATGAAGAAATCCAGAACAAAGATGCCGAGACCATGATAATAATTTCCACAGATAGACAACTAGGTGATAGTTTTAAAAACATTTTCAATTTTTTGTGCCCAAGTGAGAATGTTTCAGACAGTGCATATTCATCATTAAGAGCTATGCAAGAATTTTGCAAAAATGAGAAACTGCTACTCAAAAACAGCATTATTACGGGTTTCTTTATAAAATGGGTTTAATTTTACCCCAAAAAGGCCCTCATTTCATAACAATACGGCGCAGCATTTTCAAGAAAAACCAAAATTGCTGATTGGCAGTCAAATCATGATGTACGATTTTTTGTGCGACATCTATGTACAGTGGAACCCCTATTATCTGTGCCTTACAGCACCGGCCAGCTCACGGATAATTGAAAAACACGGATAATCAGAATCCTCTTATTTCACACAACAAGCTCTAAATGATATTATATTGTAACATAAACTAAATACCTTTTATTTCATATAACAAACTATACGTGACACATACGTGAACTAATTATGTATGTAAAATATGTTCATACATGCTAATTAAAGACTCACAAGGATGCTTTAAAAAATAGTCAGTTTTTGTTTGGTATTCTACTTTTTTGTTTTTCTTTATTTGCTGTCGTATTGTGAGTAAATTTAGGATCGAATCATTTGAAACTAAACTGCGAAGGTACCGCTTGCCGGTCCGCGCGCACTCCAGACACTGCCGTCGCATACATCTGAAGTCTGAACACCTCTCAAAACAAAAAACCGAGAAATGCGTCAAAACAAATTCTCAGGTGCTGCACGGATAATCCGCGCACGGATAATTGGGGTTCTACTGTATAATAAATAATAGAAAATGGAAGGGTCCAAGAATTCAATCAAAATCATGAATTCTCTCCAGCATCAAACACAAATTAATGTATTTCATATTGCATGCTACATAGTAGGCCGGAAGCTTGACAATTGCGTTGCCCGTGCGCTAAACTCGCAACTGTGTTGTAGTATTTGAAAATCGCACAGGTACATTCAAATTTTGTAGGCAGCTTTGGGATTTTGACGTTTACTGGATAAATATCCTGTCGTGTATCTTTTTAAATCTAATAATTTTTTATTGGAAAAATCTCTTAAAAGGTACAGCAGTTGAACATTTTAATGGCTATTCCTTGGAAGACCTAAATATTTTAGGTATGAACTGGTCTTTTATGAATTGGCAGGCAAGAGAACAAATCAACGTGTCATTCATGAGCCGGTCGGAATTATTAGAATACCAGCTGACCCGACAGACGTTGTCCTGTCCAAATTTCAATAAATTTGTGATCGTTCTGTGAATTTGTGAAAAGCTATTTGAAATGTGTAAACAAAGGGCAAGAGAACAAATCAACGTGCCATTCATGAGCCGGTCGGAATTGTTAGAATATTATGCTTATGGTATGGAAATTTTCACATCTGTTAACATAGACAACAAATCCTTAAAAATAAAGTTAGTGTTTTATGAATAAATTTGTCTTCTTAAGGGGTCGTGGGAAAAATAGTGTACATAACTCGATGGAAAGTGTATTTCCTATAAACTCGCGTGATTTCTGCACTCGGCTACACCTCGTACATAAAATTTCACGCGCTTATGAAATTTGTCACTTTCCATGCTCGTTACGTAATATACTATTAAAAGCTGTTGTCGTAAGTCGAAAAATCTGCAATTGAAAAGATGATTAAACTGGGGCCAAAGAAAACACGTGTTGGGTGACGTGTGTGACATGAAATTCCGTCTTTACATGGGGATTCGAACCCCACTCGCCTTCCCCACTCATAGGGCCTCCTAGTCGAATGGTGACTGATCCTTGGAAGAAAGTGGAGGCGAGTCAAAATCCCTTTTTAACTTTCCGGACTGATACATCAGAGCCCCCTGCCATTTAAATATTACGGTTCAAAGCGATCGCAGGTTCCCTATTTGATTTTGAAGAAATGAAAAAACGAAAGTTGCGGAACTTGTTTTGAATGGTAAACTATTGTTTAACCCAATTTTTAAAGCTTGATCGTTTTTCCCATTGCACTGATTTTGATTGAATTTTTGGACCTTTTCTATAAATATTATACGTAGGTCTCGCACAATGTAAAATCATACATTATGATTTGACTGCCAATCAGAAATTTCGGTTTTTCTTGAAAACACTGTGTTCTATTCAGTTCTGACAAGAGGGTCTTTTCTAGATAAAATTGAATGCACCTTAAAGATTTGTAACAAAAATTGTTAAAATTTCAATACCGCGACACTTCTTTTGATAAAAATATTCTCCGCCACTGGAAATAATAGGCAACAATAATTTTTTGTATTTAATGATGTGCTTTAAAATGCATTATCATGAATTTGTTGTAAGCGGTTATTTAGTAATTAAAGAAAATATTTTTTTTCCCAAATTCAGAAATGAAGCGTTCTACGGCCAATATTTATATAACATTTTATTCAGACAATGAGGCCCTCTAATGATTGTAAAAGTCCAGCAAATAAAACCTGGAACACCCTGTATAATAGGTGATGCACTATGCAATATTTGTTCACTATAAAAGCTGTTTTAGAGTTTACCTTGCTTATCTTTTGGTAATGATGATAAGAAAAAAGTGATGTCCCAGCTGTGGCTATTTTTTATGTTATTTTCTTCTGTCAAGGTGTGCTTGATGTCTCGAGACGAACAAAGCATTTTAGTTGTGAGTTACGCAGAACTAAAACATTGTATGGAACAGTCTTTTGACGAAATTCTCAGTGCTTCGATGACCCATGATAGTGTAACGTAGAGTTATAAACCAGTACAACTGAAAAATATAGCACCAGGAGGAAAACGACTAGGATTTATTATTTATTATACATTGTAAATGTAGCGTACAATGCCAAAACCGAGTACAAAAGTACAAATAATTGTTTGTTTAAGTATCACGCTTTATGAATTTTTAACGAAACGTACTTAAATGAACACTAATTGTACAATAATTTTTACTTAGAAATAAACATTTCTTTTTGTTATTGGTAAGGAAAGTGTAATTTCTAAAAGCGAGTAACTTAATAAAGTAATTGTGATACTTTTTCATGTAAAGAAAAGTTTATTTCAATAAAGGTATTTTTTTCCAAGCAGCAGCAATTATTTCCTAGTTGTTTTCCTCTGTACTTCGCCAATTTATGGGAAAATCTGTCTCGATGAAGAAACCATTTGTCTTTTAATGCAGGCGATCAATTTCATTTTATGTTATACTCGAGGCTAAGTGGTAGCTTTGAACAGTTTGTTTCATTGGAAATTTTATTTCTATATCGTGAAAATTGTGAAATTTTGCATTTGATTTTCTACTTAGTACCATTTATTTTTCTGTATATTATGATGTGCTATAAAATTATTTTCAATAAAAATATTTATATTTAACATGTTTAATTTTGAGAGGAGTCTAAAGCATCAATGCTTATCTTACTGTTCTCAATTCAGTAAAAGAAACATTATTGGCCATGAGCTGTGCAATTTCTGAGAACAAATTGTTAAATTCCGATTTATTACCGAGGAAAAGACGAGGAACTAAAGAAAATATAAAAATGTGAGAATATAATAATACTCTTTATGAGAATAAAAAAATAAGTATAAATTCATTATAAAACTTACGAAATAAACTTTAGCATTCTTCCCTTTAAATAATAACAGAAAGAAGTTTTCTTTTGAATCTTAAAGTAATACAACATTAGAAACCTACCTATCTACATAATCACATTAAAAATATTCTTGATCTGCTATTCCTGAGTGCGCTGGAAGAAAATAACATCTTCTGCTGCTATAGCTGTGGTATTTCTCGTACTACCATCGTCGCCTTTAATTTCTCCGTAAGTAATTCTACCGGTAACGTGTACTCTTTGGCCTTTTTTTAAATAATTTAAAATTGTTTCCCTTAAACCAGGTTTGAAACATACAATTCGATGCCATTCTGTACGTTGTAAAAATTCGCCAGTTTCGTAACGATAATTTGAATGTGTTGCTAGAGAAAATACTGCTACAGGATGATTTTCGTTTCCCTTTCTTTGTGGATCTGCTCCTACTCTGCCTAAGAGCTGAACAGAATTAATAGCTGAAATAAAATAAACCGAAGTAATATTTTATTTATAACAGACTTATGCTATAATACAATTTTTTATTATTTGAGATATATGACTTTCTGCAGGTTAGAAAAATTAATACATGACATTAAAATTTTGACAATAAAACTTGATAATAGTTATTTACGATACAAGTATCGAGCATCGTAATATGAAGTTGGGATATGAGTATCTTACGAAAATACTTCGTAAATGAGAAATAATTTTATCCAAAAAACTGTAGGGTTTGCACCTTGGTTGGCACATTTACTTGTCAGGCACTCTTGTCATCACTGTAATCTACTATACGAAAACTTTTCTTCGGACATCGAGATAGGCACTACCATCGTTTGAACATGAGCAACTGGTTTTTTTAAATAAGTAAATAAAATAGAATCAAGCAGTTTTGTGATATCAAGGTGCAAATGATACCTTCCTAATGTTTCATTCTATTCCCTAAACATGCTGCAGTTGTTCAGCGACACCAAATCTCACAATATAAATAACCTTCCCACACGCCCATTTCCAAAAGTTTAAATACTTTGAAAGTAAAATCGATGTTTTACGTACTTTTTTCAATGCGAGGTGGTTCTTGCTGCGTAGTGGTAGAGGTATTTGTTCTTACAAAATTGAATAATACTCGTGAGGCAGGTGATTTACTGGTTAAAGAAGCGAAATTTCTGGCCTACAATAGATTAATTTCATTAAGTAAAGGGATACAATAATGAACTTGCAAGCCATTACTTTAGCTGGGAACATTTTTATGCAGGTATAAAATTATTTTCTTAAGTGGATAAAATTAGGTTAGAATTTTAGAATGGCGTCACACAATTGACAACTGGATGATTTGTTTGTTTTGAAGCTTATTGGAGGTAAGAAGAGGAGGAATACCAAAGCAGATGTTTGTGTTACCGTTTGGCACCAAAAAAGGGGCGTAACTTAAACCTAGTCGCTTTACGCCGAGAATTGAACGAAAATTCTTAAAATTATACGACTGGTTGCACTATTGCAAACGTTGTTTCGATATTTTGAGTTAAATTACATGAACTCTAAACATCACCACTTTGGTTGGCACTAAATCTGCTCAAATTTTGGTAACACTCACGTGTATAGCGTTGTGTATCCATACTTTGCCCTCCAGATTAAAATGGCGGCCTGTCAAAATCAGGCCATTCTTAAAACCAGTGGCATAGCTTAAGAAATTCTTATAGCTCCGCCACTTGGCCATCCCCACCGAGTAACGAGACGGTCCGGCGGACTGAAGCCGGAATGAAGAGAACTCATTTCGTAGTTGGAGCCGACAGGAGATAGAACGAGAGGTTCTGGGGCGTATTAAGAGCGATTTTTGCGAGTTTATAGGTTGTTTAGTTGTTGCCCCTGTATTTCTGTTATCAATGTTGTACTTTTAGTGACTGTTTTTTTTGTGTTTGAACAATGGGCAAAGGAAGGGAAAGTTGTGCAGCTCTTGGGTGCTTAAATAATTATTATAATTGTTCCTATAGTTTTTTTTTATTTTCCCAAAGAGGAAAATAGGTAAATTATAAAAGTAAAGGAGCGATACACTTGGCGAACCGGGTCTGTAATGTAACAAATTCGTTAAATTTGGCCGTGTTTATGAACACGCCGCGAGCGTACTGCGAGTACGTCGCGATCTGCTCGTGCCGCTCCATCCGCTGTAGGTTTTTCTGACGAAATTTTAAATATTTTTGCAGCCGAGCAGTAGATAAAGTCAGGAAAATATGAGTGCCCATCTGGAGATTTGTTTTCTGGAATATATGTTTTAAGTTTTAAGCGGAAATGACAATTTAATATTAAGTGCAATCTATGTGCAGTAAGGGAACTTGGACTTACTTTATAACAGTAAATTGTAGATCGTACAAATTTTGAATATTAGATTACATAATTCAAAAAATGTGTTGAGTTGAGAGTTGAGTTCTGTTAGATATTATTTATTTTACTTTTATTTATTTTTATTAATAATAATCAATGAATATAGAATACCTTTAACGGTTATTTATTTATATTTCCGTTATTTCCAAAGTAAAAATAAAATATTTCATTCAATTCTGTGGTGCCCGCAAAATTTTTAAATGCGGCTCCTGCTGGTTTTGCCACCTCCAAAGTTAAAAGCGCGTCGCGGTCTCCCCAACATCGCGTAAGAAAACTGGCCTCGCATACATCAAAGGAGCCGCTCGGGAGCTTCGGAGCTATACTTGGTTAGGCTATGCCAGTGGGTCTCATATACCTATTACATTAATACAAACAACTCCCCATTCCTTGCATGTGCAAAAAGCGTGAGGTGGGTCTGCACCAAACATTAAGAGACAGATGTATACAAAATCTGCATAAGTCGCAACCGTCCACCGAACGTACCTAATTGCGCATGCTTGGTATGCATCTAACAAATATAAACGAGGAAGTAGAATATACTATTTCTATCGCCTTTTCTCTGTCACGCTTTTTGCACATGCAAAGAATGGGGAGTTGTGTGTATAAATGTAATGGGTATATGCTGAAAACAGTCTATAGTAACACGAGCAGCGTTGCCAACTCATCAGAGATCAGACAGGACTAGGGATGGCAAAAATATATCGCTATATTCAAAATATCGATAAATGCAGTCATATATATCGAAATATTTATGTCGTTTTTAATGTTTTAATCTACCGATATATCAGTTCGATATATCGTACAGTTTACTTTCCCTTTTCTGTCAAAGAGGTGATATTTTAAAATTTACACAAACTATACACACAACACCACTGGGTCTGCATTACACTCAGAAAGCGTACCAGACATTAAGAGACAGATGTATACAAAATCTGCATAAGTCGCAATCGTCCACCGAACGCACCTACTTGCGCATGCTTGGTATGCATCTAACAAATATAAACGACGAAGTAGAATTTCTATCGCCTTTTCTCTGTCACGCTTTTTGCACATGCAAGGAATGGGGAGTTGTTTGTATTAATGTAATAGGTATATGCACAACACACATCAGACATTACGTTGAGAAAAGCACAAACTGTGAAACTGCATGGTTATAAAGTGATATTAGTGCAATATGCTGTACGCTGATGCTCTCTGTTTTGCGTTTGCTTATATCCCAACTAAGTTTTGCCAAGTAGGCCACTTCCATTTTCACTCGCTTTAATAGACTGCTTAACTTCATGTTAAACAAGGAACGTGCTTGGCTCAGTAGCAAAACGCGCAGGAAGTTTTTGTTCGAATCCAAGCGGATCCTTGTTCTTTTTTTGTTATAAAGTTTGTTGTAATTTCCAGAATCTTGCATTCCATGTGTTGTGCCCGGTGTCCCGTCACGAAAGGTATTTCTTTAAAGAAAATCCGCTATTACTAATAAACACAAGGGAATAATAGCACGCTTTATTCATGTCTGTTATACGTAGCTTTTGGTAGGCAGGTTTTTTTTTACAACGTACGTATCGATATATCATTTCAATATATCATATGATACAATATATCGATATATGAAAATATTTTGACATCCCTAGACAGGACGAGATCACGCCAGTTTGAAATCCCTGCCTTTCTATATCCCAACTTGGTTTTGCCAATGCAACGTTTTAGCACAGTATACTGTGGTTTTAGCGTGCTATTTACTTGTTTTCATTAGTAATCCCGAATTTTCTTTAAAAACATATCTTTCGTACCGGTCCGCCAGACATAACACACGGAAATCAAAGTTCTGTAAATTACAACAAACTTTAGAAGCAAAAAAGAAATAGGATCCTGTTAGATTCAAATATAAACTTCCCACGTGTTTTGCAACTGCACCAAGCCTGTTGCTTGCAGAGCATGAAGTTTGACAGTCTATTAAGGTCGTAAAAGTGGCCTACTTGGCAAAACCTAGTTGGAATATAGATAAACGCTTACCTAGTAGAAGTCCCTGTTCCTTATTGGAATATAAAAATCTGGAACCTTAACATACTGGAACGTAAATTTGTAAACCCCCAAAAAGTTAGAATTTCAAAGCGTGCTCAGTAACTTTACAGTGGCCACAAAGATTCGTTTATCAAAATAATCGATTTGTCAAATAACCGATTATGCAAATGAACGTTTGATCAAATAATCGATTAATCAAATATTCGTCTAATCAATCTATAAATTTTAAGTTTAGCTTCTATTAGAATATAATATAACTTAAACTACTTGTACGGGCTACCCGGTTATCCGCTGATTTCAGGATTTATTATGAACTGTTCAGAAGTTCAGAAATTCTTGGTATAATAACATTACTTATTTTAATAAAAAATGAATTTATTGAAATTATTCTATATATAAAAACATTACAAAAACTATAAAATGGACGGAAATAAGTATAATCTTGTTATTAAATAATAACTAGAGATTCACATTTTTAAAATAGAGATTATTATTTTGTCACATGAACTAGTCTAAATGAGGCACTATATTTACGACTTTAAATATACTTATACTTGAATACCTAAAACAGCGTACAGTAAAGTGGGGTAATTGCAAACTAAGTGTGAATAAAAATCTTCACCAAACTATTCATGCACCAGGAAATTTCAATTTTTTTTAACAATATTCCTTGATCATTCACGTAACTTTATATTTCTGGTTAGAAGAACATTTTTTTTAAACAATCTGACTCAATTACATTTACCCCGTGACTTGGGGCAAATGTGACAATGAGGTCTCGTCAACCATAATGATTATGAGGGCCCTGGATAAGAGGCTTTTGCAAAAAACCCATTTTTGTCAATATTTTGGTATAACAGTTTTTTTTCAAATTTTTAAGAAAAATATTGGCTCTAAACTTCATCGGCTAAAAAAATAATCTTAATATTTTTATGAAATTTAAGTGCTATCTACACCTACTGCTGCATTCTTACATTTACCTCACTTTACCTTATGTGTTTATGCTAGTGAAACAGTTTGTGAATAGGTTTTGTCATCCCAATTGTGCCTTTGATTAGTGCGTTCCACCCCTCGTTTATTATCCAAAATATAAAAGCACGGACCACAAGGTACGTATGTAAAAACAGGTTTCAGAATGGATTCGAAGCGGAACAAAGCAAAAATAGTGCCAATGATCAATATAAGAGTCAAGCAAGCAAGTGCAGGCCAATAAACATGAAACATTTTGTTTAGATATTTAAATTTCACTTTCTCTCTTCTTTAATTCTAAATATTGTACCGGTTGCTCCACTTCAGGTTCAATGTGGCGTGCCTCGTATACAACTTGCGAATGCGGTATATGAACGTCTTTCAGTTCTGATAGATCAATCGGTGGTTGATTATGCGGGGTTGATGTCCAAAATGTTACAATCCAATGATTGCCTAAGAATAAAAAAAAATTATAATTTTTAATTATTTATACAGCCTCTCCACATGGTATGGGATCCTTATATTACACTTCACACTCATCAAAAGGATTTTTGGAAATTAGAAATTGTTAAAAATTTTAGAATTCGTCCCTCATGTTTTACCCCTGGTAGGGTGGCGAAGAACTATATCAAAATGTAATCTTAAAAGAATTTAAAAAACGTCTTTTGCCTTGCCCCAAATAGGTCACATACGGTATTCATATGGAGACAACTTCCATATATGTAACAGCTAACAGCTTTGATAAACCTGATATCCCGTTCACTTAGCCAATTAAAATTTGGACATAAAAAGGATGTGCTTTGCCGAAGAGATGGGATAACCTGTATATGTGGGTGAAAATCATTTGAAGGCACATATCTAGGGCAAGAGATAAACTATATCATCCCTGTAAAGGTTTTCGCCAAAAAATGTCACACATGCATATAATTAGTCATCGAAGCCCCTTTTCACACAGGCAACTTTTTGTCGCCTGCTTGCGGTTTGTCATTGCAGTCTGCTCCAACTACAAAAAGAGGTCCTTTTGAAAGAGACCAGCGACCAGCGACAGTCATCCATGTGAAAAGTGTCTATTGTATAGTTACAGTACAATATTATTTACCTGTGTGTCGCTCGTTCCAGTACCTCGAATACCTAGAGCAACAGCCAAATGCAATATTCAAAACAAATAGAAGAACTCCGATAACGGTACAAAAAGTAATTGCTATATAGAACGGGCTGAAGTCACTGTACTCTGGTTTGTAACCTGGGATTCTTTTATAAGCGTCTCTTTCGTCAAATATAGAAGACATTTCAAACGTCTTTACTTAGCATACCTTAAAAATTAATTTCTTCACTACATGGGCGTGGTACATTGCATCAAATTCATCATAATTACAGTCAATTACTGAAAACATTTTTTATAAATTTGTTGACAATAGATAATCTGATGAATCTGCCTTTATAATGAAATATGTAACAAAATAAATAAAATTAACTTTACCTGTGCCGTATTTCTGAGATTATCATCCAGGTAGTAGTCGTGCCTTCAGGTAAAACGGTAAACAAATAATAAACAAACACAAAAATGAGGAGCGTACGCGTCAGTCAGTCAGTGGGTGTGTCCCTCGGTCCCTCGTTTTCATGGTTGCATACGTAAAGCTTGTAAATTTGGTTGCATAACCCATGTTGATAATTTAAATAAATACAGGTAGCCAGCGGCATACGTCGGCAAAATAAGAGGGGTCTTTTCACCAATTCTTTCCTTCTTGTTACTAATCTTATCTATCCACGGTATCCTCATCACACATTTGTAGCGCCACATTTCAAATTCCCTCATTCTTATTTCCCAACCGTATAAAGCCGTGCTCCATACGTACGTTTTTAAGAATCTGTTCGGAGTTTCTAAATTTACTATTCTCGACGATAATATGATGGTTGTTTCTTTTTGTTAAACGTGGTTCCCTGTGCCGTTGTTTAACGCTTCTATTTAATTTAGTGACACATAGATCACATATACTCATTGAAACTATGGCGGAATTATGTGTAACAATCAAATCTGAAAAGAGGTCGTTGACCTTCGCAAGGCTTACTAAATAATGACAGTAGAAAACAAATTGTTTCAAAGCGATAATAGAGTAATCGCGATCCACGCACATGGTACTGTTAACCTTCCCAGACAGTGATAAATTGTTTTTTGTAAACTTTGGTAATTTTCTTTTTATTTACGAATAAATTTTATAATTTACGGGAGGAAGTAGAAACTTGAAATCCGTAATCTGGCAAAAATTGGACTCTCTAAACGGATGACTATAATTTGCCATAAATTGTACAAAGACGTTAGTGTTTGTTAAATGTAATTGGGCAATTTATCTCAGAGGCAAAACATCTGGAAAACAATAAAGCTGAACTCTACTAAATCTTGCAAATGCTTACTTCAATAAATCATAATTTTCTAATTTTATTGCAATAATGAACTTTGTCCACGACTATCTTATAATATACTCTTTATACTTGTGTTTCTTCAATCATAATTAGATACATTAATCACTGCAGTGATTAATGAATATTATTCACTACACCAATAGGAACATCGCTTTGACCCTTTTTTACATTTATTTAGTAGGCCGCGATCGCGATGTGTCAGTTCAAATTGAAACGTCAAATCAGCATGGTTTGCTTTTAATTTGAAATGCATATTCTAAAAAAGAAGATATAATGAGTAGTGAGAGTGAAAACGAGGTTTCTTTAACAGCACCAGCAATAAAAGAAGCTGCAGAACTTGCCTCATTAGATTCATTGCCCAAAAAACCAAGAAAATTATACTTGAGAGCGTATGTATGAATCTTTCTTACACTGGAGAAGGGAAATGAAGGTAAATTCTTTCTGGGAATCTGTTTTGATAGTCGTGGACAAAGTATAATATACAACTCGTTATAATGATGCTATTATAAACTCGTGTATAATATACTATTATTCACAATCGGTTAGTAATAAGTTAATTGTCAACTTTTAAAAAGTTTGCAAGTAGGTTATTCCTAACTTCTACTTTCCGACGGGGTTGGAAAATTTCCTACCGTTTTTTCTGCGGTCTTGGGGAGTTCGCTGCTTGAGTGTATTGTGTACTCCATCTGACTACCAAATATATATTTTAGGTGTCAGTAAATGGGTATCAACTTATATTAGCATAAGTCTGTTATGTTCATGGACTATAAAAATTTCTGATGATGTTTATTGACTTTTCGGTTAGGGCGATGAAATGAGTGCAGGAATCTATCTAAATTTACCATTCGCGCATCCTCAGTTTTCTTTAAATTACTGTTTTTATATCATCATAAAAACCTGGCAAATCTATAGAGGCGAATTTTTTACATGGAAATGTAATTTGATATTCAGAGGAATTGGGATGGTGGAGGCAGTGATAAAAATATATCGCGAAGTTATTCCGATATCGGAAAATAAAATCCATTTATGGCGAAAATGTGATGAAGAAATTATAATAAAATTTAAGCAATGAAGCTAAAATACAACTACACCATTTTTTACAGATAAAATTAGTTTTATAATAGAGTTTATAAACTGCATGTTTATAAAATGCATTGAAGGAAGGAAGGGTACTAAGCAGATTACATTCAACATGTGAAACAAAAAAAATAAATAATTGTACGCCTAAACTGATACTTTCCGAGATTCCAGAGATTTGTTATTTGTTTGCAGCATTATTTTATTACTGCACCACTTCATCTGCACGACATAGAGACCATTAGAAAGTCAAAAGATTAAGCGAGAAAATGTGTGCAGAAGATGTACCCCTGACAAAAACACCCGCAGTGTCATTCGCTTCACCCCCAAGAGGAACAGATGTTTAAGTCAGGACTTGTGATAAAGGAACTTCGTATATTACAAGATAATAAAGCAGCATTTCTATTACTAGCTGTGCGATGTGCCCTTGTGTTCTATTCGACAATAATATCGTCCTGGAAAGTAATAAGCAGTCTGAGAAAATTAATAATACTCGCCTACTACGGTTTAATCAAAGAGCAAGTGTAAAACACGGAATTAAAAAGAAATAAAAAGAATAAAGTGTGCGTGATAAAAGACATTAGGATCGGAGGGAATTTATGCCTACAATTAATTTAGTAGGTACTTAAATGTATTGGAACGATTCGTTCTTACTTGCAGATTAATTCATTAAATGTAACTAATGTTTCTGACAAGATTTCTCGGAATTTTTATTTGCTACAAAGAGTGTAAATAACAGATTGCTTCTCCATCTGTTTTTTCATATTTTGAATCAGATTACACTATCAAATTGGGACTTCTTCCAGATAGTGGCGTAACTTTTACTTGCAAAGTTTGAGTGCATAATTTATTGGGAGAATTCTTAATGGATATTGAGAAAACATGTTTAAACAAACCATGACTTTACATCCCTGCGGAGGAGGATTAGCGAAAGGATTCGGGAGAAGAGAGATATTTGGACAGGATAGTGGGACACCTGACGTTCTAAGAGACGAAGGGTTAGTTCACGACTTACTAGGTGAGGCGAATATAGGAATATAAAGTCCATAGAGCTGGGCCTAGATTAGACTACCGTTCGCAAATAGTTGGGGGTGTAGTGTGTTCTACTTTCGGAGAAATGTGTAGGTTAGCTCAGGGTAGAAAAAATGGATCGGGGGTGTGCGTCAATCAGTTTTCGTGGCTGAAATTAATCTTTATGATGATTACACAAAAAACATTAACTTTTCTGCATTCGTTATATTTCGTTGAATGAAGCATCTGGTAGTGTTCGACTTCCCCTTTCCCCACATGCGCTGACAACAAAAGAAACAAGAAAATCACAATAATTGTTTACTGGTAATTCTCCTTCGTGAGTACCAGTGGCGTAACTTCAAATTTTGGGCCCACCCTTCACGAAATCATAACTGGAGTTTCTGTACCAGTCCCTGTAAATAATAGCACTAATAGGTAGTACCATTAGTACTAATAGTAACAATATTTTTTATTAGAATTTTTATTATAAGTATCTCGAACTAACACAATAACACAAACATACTGCATTTCATTTCATATCTAATCTAAAGTAGGTAGGTACTTAAATTCTTATTTATTTATTTTTACTTATTTTATTTTACTTGATATAAAAATAATTAAAGCATTCTGATTTTAGAAGTTCTGAAAATTCAATCAAAAGTAATTCTTTATGTATTTATAATTGGGTTGTATTTAACGGAACACCAAAGTAATATTGATTTGATCTCTTTATAACATTTTTACTGCTCAAAGTATTAATTTACGGTAGCGGTATTTTGGTGCTCATTTATGAATTTTGGTTTACAAATATTGTTTACAAATATTGTTACTCGATAATAATTTTGGTGCTCATATAAAATATTCCCTTTATAATTTATAAATAATTGGGTACTTGCATGAAGTTGGGATTTTGCGAAATTATAATCTTTGGGAGGTGAGAAATACATTCCCAAAGCAATTTTTTTCTGAAAATTCAAATTATTTCGGAAAAAATTTTTCCCGCTAAATATGCTTATGGCGCCATGTGTGAATTATTGAAACTATACGGTGACGTAGCCTGTGACTTCCTAAATCGATATGGCTGCTTCCGGTTCAGTTGACAGCTGTCTTGTAAGGTTGTAAGTCTTGAAATTGTTTCGTATGTACGTTCATGGTGTTTGCTGGGAAAATGGAACTATGGTGGAGCTCAGTAGCAATTTGTTGTTAAAAACCTATTATATTTTATAGTTCGCAACTGTAAATAGCTAGAACAAAAACACCTCTAAACTCTACTATCATGAACGCGGCTACTTTAGGTTGATTATAAGATTCTGCTTGCAAGAACCTTCTGCGGGCATTTTACAGATGGATTTATGATATTCGTACTAGTTGTGAAATAACAACAACGTGTGGACCCTAATGAGTGAAACGAAAATTCTGTGTTTGCCTAACCTATAACTGTCACTGTATGACAGGGCTCAAGGCAGCCACGGTGACAAATTAAAATGTACCAATGATCCTGAAATACAGTAATAATTAGTTTATTCTTCTTCTTAACTTATTTCTAGTGTTTAACACTGTGCTTTAATAAAAGATTGATACTCCTCAGTAAAGTAATGAACTTCAAATTCAAGCGCTGATAACAAGTGATACAGTTAGGCGAGTAGGGACAACAAACGCGAAATGTTGGCAATAGGCAAAAGTAGCACGTCAGAATGTGACGACAGCAAGATTATGTGACGTCAATACGACTGCTCAAGGCCAAATGGCCCACGAGCACGTGCTCCGCGATTTGAAACCAAAAATGAAGTTATATTCTTATTACTACACACAATAGTCTCATTTTATACGGTTACGATAAACTTAACACATATTCTCAAAATATGATACAAAGAGTGCGAGTTTTAATTTATGCAAGTACCCAATTGCGGGCCCCGGGCCCCTAAGGATGTCGGGCTCTCGCGGGTAGGTAGTTACGCCACTGGTGAGTACACGCTACACGGTTTGTAAGGATCTGGGTTTGCTGTTGCTGTACCCACTGTAAAAGAACAAAGTACATCTGCATAATACGTTTTGTTAGTATTAAAGAGCAGCACATGTGTGTCATCAGCGATTACACGCTAGCGCCAGAAACTCTGCCGATTATGCCATCTTTAAGGTGCTTATGTTTACAAGTTGGTTTGTTATTAGATACTTTAAACTTTACTACCTACTTGTTACTTTACTTGCAACTTACTACTATTACAACTATGTGGAAACTGCCGCAAATCTCAAATGGCAATTTCTGTCAATGGCTTTAATGTAAGCCCTAATCATGTCTGGGATAATTAGGGAAATCAATTGAGCGAATTATTATACCTTAATTCTTTTATGACACCGCTACTTGTAATTAGGTAGGTATTTATTGCGCGGTTTATTTATTTTATGATATATGGACATGATCATGAACACCATTAAAACATTCAGTAGAATCCCCGATCATGTTGTGCATATTCTAGTACATTTTTGTCGTCATAAGGTCACATTTTTCAGCATAAGCTAGAGCTTGCTAATTGGCACAGTGTTTGTAGAATAGACAGAAGACACGAAATAATTACATTTCCCAATGATAATACATAATTATTCCAAAGTTATTTGATTTACATGCATAACATTATAGTCCTTGAATTACCAAAAATATTAAATTGATTCGAGGATCATGAATATATACCCTTCATCCATGAACGTTCTGCATCCATCTTGAGTACTGAACCCTGGCATCACTGGGCATATTACACTACACACAGTGGTGGATCGAGAACTTTGCGTGCAACGCCATGCTAGACTTACCTGTAAGGCCTTATTTGTAATGAGCTTGATGCTCCTCGAAGCGAGTTAAAATAGACCGACTTGACTGCCCGAGATATCTTTTGTCGCAATTTCCGTATGCTATTTCGTAAATTCCCACTTTATGAATGGGTTCCGTTTTATCTTTCGCATTTCCAAGTAGATTTTGTAAATCGTTGCTCGAAGTATGAACCACTTTAAATCCTGCTTTCCCGAAAATCGTATTCATACCTCTAGTTATCTGCGGTACATCTGGACAAACTATAAAACGTCAAATTATCAAGACTTTTGACACGCTTTTGGTTTTGCAAGTTGTTTGTAAAACTATTCACGACGATACATTTCCGTAAGTATAATCACAGTACCTACACGCTGCAATCTACAAATAGAAGATTGAAGAATAATTATGTACGTTACAGGTTTAATTCGTCCAGCAAAGTAAATACGAACTGCAGTGAATACCAGGAGACGAGTTAAAATTTATTGGACGTCGGGGTTTTGTAGGAACGCGAGGATGATCCCAGTTTCCTAACAGTGCAATAGTCCATTAACTACGTATCACGAATACCAACTCTCCGACTTTACTAGGTGGAACAGACACAGTGGCAGTATTTTAAGGCTGAATCGCGATAATCCAAATGCACTAAACCAAATCGTGTCTTTAACTAATTTAAGGGTGAATTACTGCAGACTGTGGGATGATTCAGATTAACACGGGCTGCGATTTTCAAGTGGGTCACCGTTTAATTGACCTCAGTTTATTAGAGATGATTCTACACTTTTGTTTTAATAATATTGAACCGTCATGAACTGCTGAAGAATTTTAGTAATTTACTAGAAATTATTTTTATATTTTTAAGTGAAAGCGTTTTCACTTCCAGCCACAATACCTCCGAAACTGTATATTCCAGCCGGCAGTTTCTCGCTGGCAAATACTGAAACATCATCAGTAATAATGTTACTTAATTTTAGCCATTGCTATTGTAATGCGGCAGTTATAGAATTTGAGCAGGGACTAAGAGAAGGGAGTGAAACAGCGATGTGCATTTTCAAATTATATGCCGAAGATGTGGTTAATATTTTAAGGATTAATATACAGAGCAAAACTATTACCATACTGAAATTCGCGGTTGATATAGCAGTCTGAGCATCCAGCAAAGAAAAATTAGGAATGGCTCTGATCGAAATGGAAGCAATTTTGATAGAGAACTACAGCATGCAGATCAATAAAAAGGTAACCAAAATATTGGTATGTAGAAGGCGTAAAAATAGAACTAAAACTGAAATACAAATAGGAATTGAGAAGATAAGAGGAAGTCGCGGATTTCTACTATTTAGGAAGTGGCAAATAACTCGAGATGGTAGGAGCACTAAAGATATAAAATAAAGAATAGCGCAGGGTCGAGTTGCGTTTAACAAAAAGAAACAACTGTTATGCTCGGGAACGGTTAATGTAGAAACTCGTAAGAGTAGACGCATGATGAAGATACCGTGGATACATGAGGTTAGCAATAGGGAGGTATTAGAAAGGGTTGGGGAAAGCGAAAGGTATGGAAGACAATAAAGAATAGGAGAGATAGGATGGTAGGACACCTCTAAGACACGAAGGAATAGTTCGCGACATACTGGAGTAGGGGCAGGTCTAGATTAGACTACTGCTCTCAAATAGTTAGGGATGTAGGATGTTCTACTTTTAGGGAAATGATCAGGTTAGCCCAAGATTGGAAAAGATTGAGGTACGCGTCCAATCAGAATTCGGACTGAGAACCTTATAATGATGACTTTAATTTACAAATAAAATAGACTCCAAACAGGACCGAAACGTTAATAATAAAAGTGTCTATTTCACGAAATTATGAATTTATAAAACAAACTGGCACAAATTAGAAAACAATCTTATATTTTTAATAGTTTTTTACCCATGTTTTATTAAAATTTTATTAATCTTTTTTTCTTATATCATATATTATTAAATTCTTTGGTATAAGTTCTGATTCACCCAGTATATGTATTTCGTGTTTAAATTTTGTGGTATTTAGATTTCGCGGAAAAAATACATTCATTACGTTGTAGCAGTAGAAATAAATGGACTAAGCATATTACTCGTATGACTGAGTACTGGTTAACCAAGGGTTTCCACAAATGGAGGCCACGACCGTTTGAGAAGCCACAAGAAAGACCGCCAACAAGATATGTATAGGGACAGCGAGTTTGACTTACGCAAACAGGGGTGCAATTGCAATAATTATACATAATAATATAACTAGATTTTCTATTTCATTTTATACTAGATCAGCAATGAGAAGTCTAAATAGTAAATCAGCTGCCTATAAAATTCTAATAGAAGTTTGGCCTTTGTAGGAATACACTCTGCATAGCTTTCTCCATTTAATTCTGTTTGACTTTTAGATCCTTTCGTTTTGCATTTTTAAGAGGTTTTTGAATAGCTATTCGATGTTCTTTGATATCCATAGTAAGTCAACGGGAACAAATTGAAAAGGGTGATCAAAGTGTGAATGCATTTGCCTATGTAAACTTTGCCATAAGTACATGTTTTCTCCAGTAAAAACTTTTAGTTCCTAACATACAGGTGATTCAGAATTACGTTTATAAATTTCGCGTGGGTGTTCAGAAGAAGTAAAAACTGAACCACACTAATTTTTCCTTTCGTAGACGTAATGTGCAAGACAAGAAGTAGGTCTAAAGTTTTTAAAGTGGCAACAACAACTTAGTTATGTTCTCGAACAACTGATCTAAGATTGCTTCTTTCAGAAATTTGGCATTATATTTTCAACGGTGCAAAATATAAAACGTTTTTCCAGGGTGCCTCAAGGAAGCCAAAAAGTTGGACACCACTAGTTTAGAGCCCTCATATCTCCCTTTTGGTCGAAAGGATCTGATGAAATTTTGCAACACACCTAATTCTGAATGACTGTATTATAACATTATTTGAACGAGCGTACCGTCCTGTTTTCTGTTAATATGCAACATACTTGAATAATTTTGAATAATCATCAGAGAGTAAATTTTCCGTAAGAGATAAATTTAGACAAGGAATTGGTCAATCCCCGGAAAATTTAGTTCCCTGTCTAACATCAAGTTTTGTTTGATCCAGCGAACAATATTGAAATGATTTACAGTTCAGTTGATTGGACAAATAGTGAATAAGGTACCTAGCAAATATAGAAAGTCCGACAATCCCATTCCATACAGTATGTGATTAACTCATATTCTGAGTCAAGAGACAGAAGTGATAATATGCAGTTAGTAGAGAATGAGATTGAATATAAAGAAACAAACAAAAAAAGTAAAACAAATGTGCGTGAAAACAGGGAATTAATTTTGGTATGACAGAGTAGGTACGAAGAAGTACCTAGCTATAGTAATAAAAAACATAGCAGAGAAAATAGAAATCTCCATATAGAATGGCAGAAGAAGATATATCTAACTATATCCTATCCCTCAATCTCTTTGTCTAGAACCTCGTTCATTCTAATTCTACATTCACATACGTCAGGTTTTATTGGCTGATATATCTTCCTCAATATCTTCCTTTCAAATATTATAAATTTTTCTTCGTCTTGTTGTGTCATGGTCTTTGTCTCCGTTGCATAATTCACAACAGGCCTTAGTAGGGTTTTATATGTATATTGCCAGCTTAGTTTTCTTCAATATGTTCTTGCTCACAAGCAACAATCTGTTCGCCCAAGAAGCTCTGTATTGGATATTTGGATCTCAAATAATGAAATGCATTCATACAAGACAGTTGTTAACTTGCAATCTCAGTTGCTTTCCAACTTATATATTGTTGTCAATGTTTTAGATGTCAGGACCACATCATCGGCATATGCTACAATTTATATTTCTTTGTTAGTTGTTATGATTTCGGTTACTCCTATTTCTCTTATTATTGTTTGAATCATTACGTTAAACACTGCAGCCATCTCTGCACGGTTTTTGTAATTCTCGTACTTTCTTCTCATATCTCAAAACTCAGAGCTCTTCGCCCTCAAATATCTTTCGAAAGTACTACCTCCATACGTTCTTAAGATCTTCCTTCTTCTCTGTTATCTCTCCCTTTCTGTTTTTAGTTCTTCTTGCTTTCCCTCAGTTCTTCTCTAATTCGTCCGTAGAACTTCCTTATATTCCATTTTTTACTCTCTTCATCACTATCTTCTGTTCTTGGTTCTTCTGAGTCTAATATAATAATTTGTAAACTGATAAACTGTATAAAAATCGAAAATTTGCTTCTCAGAAATGTAGTTTTAGTGTTTTCATCAAACGTTTTGGTCAAAAAATTATGCCCTCAAATATCACCTAAGAGTTCGATAAAAATAGAAAATACAGTTTTGCTTCTCAAACTCGTTGCCATTCGGAATTCTCCCTCCAGTCGTCCAGGCTTTAGTGACTATTACAGCAATCGTCAGTCCTTGTTCACAATGGACGTAAACGCAAAAATTACGTAAAACGTATTAGTAGCGCAAAAGTTGAACTTATGACAATCCATGCTACTGTTCATAATGGACGTAAGTTTTACGTTCCTCATACGTCAGTTTTACGGGATAACGCAAGAACACATCCCAAGTTGGAACATTTTCAACTTTTACGTAAATATTGCGTTTACGTAATTTTTGCGTTTACGTCCATTGTGAACAAGCACTCAGACGTGATGGCGAGCGACAGAGATGCGCAATTGAGTAATCCCCACTATTCACCCACTACGCTCTCGTCCGGGATTGGTTTTCGGTGGACGTACGCAACTGTCAGTGGCGCACGATTAACTTCATAATAAATTCAAAGGAACCTCGCCCCTCTGCCTGAATCTGTTTTAAACTAGGGCGTGGCCTTACCTGCGCGGGCTCTCGCCATCACGTTTGACGAATGACGATTGCTGTACCTGGCAACGAGTTATGGAAAAACTTATTTTCAATTTATTGCCAGTCTTTTGTGAATTGTGATATTACTACTGACTATTGTCTATTTTACTATTTTACAACCTGAACATGCTGAAATCAAAAATAAAATCTTTTCGAATTTACCAGCGTGTTTACAGTATTGGGGTAGAAAATTAAATAGGTAGAAATATCATAAATAATGAAAATTTTTGACGAATAGTAATTACTAAAAAACTATTCAATAAATTACAAAAAGACGTGAAAAATTTTGGGGGTTTCTGGTATAATCCAATTCAATTCAAATTAAGATCGAAGTGTTTCTTATTGTTGAATAAAATGCGTCTGTAAATTAACCAATTGGCATTAATGACCCTGCAATATTTGCAATATTTGAACAAATTAATGACCCTCTCTGGTGTTCTACTCAGTTATTGTAAGTTTCTGCATTTTAGTTAGGCACTGTTCTGTTTTTCTTATTTTATTGTTACAGACTTGTTTATAAACTTGAGCAATGGCTCACGTGTATTGAAATAATGAATTACTGGGCATCTGGACATGGTAATGATCTATGACCAAGCACGAGGAAATTCCGAAGAAGCAGCTCGAGTTTTTGTAGAAATATTTCCAAATCCAGCTTCCCGAAGATTTGTGTACCTTACGCAGTGGACACGCAATTATGGCGATCTTCAACCCCATATCGTGGTCGAGATGGTGGCTCCAATAGATCGCGTAGAATTTTAGAGGTGATGGAAGAAGATTGACCACAAAGTACGAGAAGCATTGATATTCTATTAGATGTTTCAAAAAGGATAGTTTGCTGCACCCTTCTTGAGGATTTACAGAACCCTTATCACTTTCAAAGGGTACAAGCTTTGACCCCCAGAAGACCACATACTAAGAGTTCGCCTCTGCCAATGGGTTCTCCAAGAAAATAATAATTTTCCGCCAAGAATAAATGAACTTACTCACTTGATCTTTCTTCAGAATGATTTAGAAGATTTTCTGGAAAATGAACCGTTATTAATCCGACAAAGAATGTTTTTATGCATGATGGAGCCTCCTGCCACTAGCAGGAAGATAAATTGGGCGTGAGGGAGCAATTCCATGGTCCCCACGTAGCCCTGACTTAAATTCAATGGATTTTTACTTTTGGGGATTTATAAAAAAATTGCATGTCGTCCAGGTTTACCAGAAGCTCAAAATTTCGACTGGTCCATGAGGCGACTGCACAGGTTAGACAACAGTGTACTATGGGTCAAGCCTATCAGTCGTTCCTAAACAAAATGCTCATTCCCGTTAGATTTTTTATTATGATGTAGATTATTGGTTTTCTGCTATCATGTTCAACATGACATTAAAATTTCTATCCCCCAAGACCCAAGACCGTAACCACCCGCATAACTCTGATAGGTATCAGATGTTTGAACATTGTTCAATAACAAACAAAAGTGCACTAAATCTGATATGTTCCAAACAATATTATTCTTTTGCTCCTCGAGTTACAACGAAATAAGTTTAATTAATAGGAACAAGAGCGAAGCCGATTTTACAGAGACGAATCTCTATGGAATTTGCGCTAACATACAATTCGTATTGTGCCTATACATAATACATCAAACATCAAATGGAGCCATCAAGACAAGTATGTGGGATGCCTGGCGTGTGCCGTTCGCTGATTTCTATGTACGCCGAAGACTTATCTATCACTCAGTTCGTCTCGCTGCATGCCAGAGCTTTTCCAAATCTGCGCTAAAGACGCGACCCGTCACTGTCAAACGCGATATTTCCAGTTGGTTTCTCTAAACAAGGTATAGGTTCCCATGAATTTATCATTAAACAGCTAGTGCAACTCGCATGCAGCCTATTGAGAGCAGCGGAGGTGGCAGCGGCGACGGCGGCATATCCTGAATCCCCGCCCGCTGTTCTCGCCTGTGCCTGTGCAGTGATCAATAGACGTCTCTTCTGTGCTCTGCTCTTGCTCCAGAGTATTCCACACGCTAGTGCCACACGGTTGTCGAAGAGCGTGCCACAGGAACAGCTGCACGTTTCTGTTACTGAACCAGTGCGGTCAAAGGGCAAGCGACACTCAGCCCCACCGGTCAACCTCCCCGAGCCTGTTTGTTGAAGTCCTCAGGTCCACTACCTGTAGAGGTAAGACCTTTTTAACATTTCGATTGTTCTCTCGGTGCATGCCTCTATTTTGAATTCTAAACAAGTGTGTCCGATCTCAGAGATATGTGTTGTTTACTATGGTATATTTTGGTATTCAGTTCGCGTCCGGCAAAATAACGATACGTTTGGGAGACAGGTTAGCCTATGAATATTTTCGTGCCGTATCTGCGACTGTTTTGATATATTCGTCTTTGTTTACTTCTCGATTTATTGGGGTTGATCCTTGAATACATTATCGCTGTTCACTTTTAACCTCATAGTATCGTAAGTCTTAAAATATAATTATTTACTCTCCAACAATAATAAAGCGTATTTCGCATTTTGTATTGTGTGTTTTGGACGAGGATAAAATGCCTGGCGTGGTTGTGATAAGTGGTTCAATTTTCGCCATTTTATAAAATGGGAATAAAATTTCTCCCCGTTATTTTAGAAATGAGTTTAGTTTGCTTTAAGTTTCGTCGGCATATTTTATTCATATATTCGCCCTGGCCGATTATCATAATAAAATATTTCGGGTAGCAGATTGTTTACTGCATGAACACATACACCAATTTATTCTGCGAGCGCACACATGAGCAGGTCGTTAAGAATTGATGCAAATAAATTTTTACTAAGTAATATGCAGTTGGTGTACTATTACTGTGACAGGGGTTGTTTGACCCTTCATGTTTTCATTTCATAAGAGGATTACCAATACCTTATTGGAACCACAACCTTCTCAACTTCTCAACTTAAGTTGAGAAGGTTGTGTTGGAACTAAACTGGAATATTAAACAGTCGGTAACATCTCCAGTACCTATTTATGGGTTAGAGCGTTAGAGAGTAGAATGGATTAAAGAATACCTTGAAATTGTGATCCCTTCGTCTCTTCATCCTCTCCGCTTCCCAGAAGGCGGGTTGTGTGAAGGGGAAGGGGTATTGCACGGCAATAAAGTAACCGGTCATTGTTGGAAATCGCACTTCTTCCTATTAAATGAAACAATCGTATACATATTGACATCATCAAAAGACGCTATTGTGAATTTGGTGACGATTGTTACTTCGCTTTTCGCAAATATTTTTAGAGCTATGTAACACATTTTTCAGGCAAGTAATTATTGTAAACTAAAACCCTACTTGCTTTTGTGTTATGAGAATTTTTTTGAGGTTTTTACAGATATGGAGGAATTTTGAAAATTAGACGTATATATTCGGAAACCAAAAGCCTACAAATTTGGTTATGGCCCTTAGAAGGTGTCAATCTTATAAATAATAACTTTAGTGTCAGCTCCGACGCACGACTGGAGTTTACTCCTTGGAAACGAGAACGATTATTTTAACTTCAATCACTTGATAATAGGGTACACGCGAATGTCAGTTTTATACCCAAATGTGTATTTATCAGATGGTTTATGTTCGAAAATGTCCAACTACATCAAAATATAAATTGTTTATAAATTCAGTAATTAAGTGACAATCTGCTAAATGTCCATCCCACTGGCAATGAAATAAATACTTTTCCTGGTGTTCGAATAGGCGTTGATTCACATTTCGGCACTAAGCAATATTTGTAGTATTTAATATTAGGTTTTTCCATATTAAATCAAAAGATTCAACAAATTTAGGAACGAACAAACACTGCAAATGCTGACTTTACAACGCCAACTGTCATATCTACTCTATGACATTCTATTTTCACTATTTCCATGCTCTATGCAGTCAGACATAAACAGCCGTATCCATAATTTCAATGTGACAGATAACGTAACGCTTGATTTTACTCCTCATAAAATTTCCGTACCGCGGGCTATAACTGAAAATCGATTCTTAAGGAGTAAACTCCAAACATTAGGTCATTATCAAGAATTTCAGGATTCGTGACATAACGGAGTCTATAGTTTGTGGAAGCTAGTCGAACTTCATTTGAATCAAAATCTTGAAACTCCTCTCTAACTCAAACAATCAACTCGTCCCTCGTATTTACGAGAGTGTTCTAAACATTTTCTTTAATTCTTCCCCAGGGATGAAAGTCGAGAGGCGTAAGGTCCGGGGATCTTGGAGGCCAGTTCCTACACGCCTTATCAGCCTTATCAGCCTTATCATTAAACACGGTATTAAGTTCCCGACTGACTTCTAGAGTGCAATGTGCTGAGGCGCCATCTAATGGTCTTTAACTGCTCTAAATTTATGTTTTTCACAAAATTGGTCACTACTGTCCTCAAAATTTCTAAATATTTTTGGAAATTCAGTTTTTCACATAGTGTAGTATTCAAATAGATTATCCAAGAAGATCGGAACCTACTGGAAGAGAATAATATGAATGGGAAGCTTACAAAAGGAACATCATAGTCGCTTTTCCAAAAAGGAAAGGCGCGGATACGTGTGGAAATCAGTTTAACTTCTCACGCGTCAAAAATTTTAACTAGAATTGTGTAAAGAAGGATGGAAAAACTGGCGGAAGAAATATTAGGAGAAGATCAGTTCGGATTTAGACGAAATAGAGGAACGCTCGAGGCCATTCTAGCTTTACTAGTAATTATAGAAAACACAATAGAAAATGGAAAGAGCGCCTATACATATATGATTTGTAGATTTAGAAAAAGCCTTGAACAGAAGAATAATACATAATCTCTACAAAGAGCAAACGGCAGTTATAGACTTTGAGCAGGGACGAAGAGAGGTAGATATCCGGAAGGGAGTGACACAGGGATGTGCGTTGTCATCGAGGTTGTCATCTTTAGTTTTCAACTTATAAGTATATCCAAGCCTTAAGATGATCACTCAGAAGTGGTGATAATCTGCAGGATGAACCAGAGTTCATCGTTTTCCTTTTACTCACCATGTTCATTACACAAAACAAGTCTTTATACATACTGCAAACTACTGTCCGAGTTAAATAAATGAATTCATGGGACAAATTCAGATACGGCGCGGCCTTTTCGGTACCTAGAACGTAATTTATATAGAACTGTCGAAATTACTCACTCGTTGAGACCAAACTAGTTTTAATGGGTTTACCTGTTTTCCTTTCGAAGGTGTGCCATTTCACGTCCTTTGGGGTAGAATGTCCGCCATAAATAAATTTACGATGAAATATAATACCTACGGGATCCCGATATAACAATAATTGGGGCCTGCAGTCATAACTCTGCCAATGGATTAATAAATGTCTGGCCTATAGAGCAAGGCGTAAACTACCATTATTATCTTACTGTGCAGTAGTCGAAAATATACTGCTTAAAGTTCGTTTAATATAAAATGAAGAATAAAAGTCTTATCTTTTACCTTCTTTTCTTACTTATATATTTTGTAACGGCGGTAGTAAAACGCCCCAAATTTTATCATTAAAAACGGGAATGGACTAACATTTCCAGGGAAAGTTACTACTTTGTACAATAAGTACAAAGGAAAGGAAGATTCATATCGGCTTAACAGCTTCAAATTTTTCTCGGGGATTCTTAAACAAACGATGATATAGTTTTATGGACGACGAAATATTCGAACGAAAAGAGAGAACGTAATCAAACAAGTGGCATGGAACCAACTACTCTTACTCATATGTAAGTTAATCTAATAGAAACTAATACGATAACGAATAAAGGGACAAGGCTTTGAGGTTAAACGAATTTTGTTTTCCTCTGCAAACCCAGAACACCCCTAAAAGCTTCAAATGCCTAATTATGTTGTAGTGCAGATAACCAACTGCTTTTGTAAAAATATCCCACCGAGCTAAAGCAAATACAGGAACGTAAAGGTGAACAAAAGGTAGGTATATAATATGTGATCGAAGAATATGGAGTTAATTCAATATCTTCATAATCGGTTGTTCAAATTATATAAAATTAAGTATGGAAGAACAAAAAATGCAGTCCTGCTTCCATGGAAAAAACAGCTTTAAACTAAGGAAAGCAGTGTGAATTTCATAACAGAAGAAAGGAAGAAACCATATTTGAGGGTGATTATTGACCACCGCGGAAGGCAAAAATACAAGAAAAAGTAAAGGAAAAGAAGAATAGATGGAAGAAGAACCTGCGGAATAAGAAGACTAGTACACTTCCACACTCGAATTTAAAGCAATGATCAAGAAGGTACGGGTAGACTTCGAACATAGGATGACAAATAATAACACAGAAACAGCACTTTGAAGAACTTGCACATAAGGGGTTCAAAGTGATGAATGAAGAGGTACAGGCACTGCATTCTCGAATCGGAGAAAATTTACAACCAACAACAGAAGAAAAGTTGAAAACTCCATCAGAAAGCTGAAACTGGGAAAAAACGACGAAATTACTGTCGAAATGTTTGAAGTACATTATTATATGGGAAGTAGTAGTAAGGAAATGTTTTGCAACCTACTAAATAGCATTATAACACAGAAATAAATTCATAAGGAATGGCATGTAGGAATAATTATTATGCCATTATTCAAAAAGGACGATACAAGATTGTGTGAATTACAGAGGAATAGCAATATCGAGCGTATACTCGATAACAGACTGAGAGAAAAGCTTAAACCAACGTTGGAGAACACATAGCATGAATTTAGAAGAGGAAGGAATACTCAAGATGTAAAATATTTATAATGAGACAGTTAGGGAAAAAGTTACTCAGAAAAGGAAAAAAACTAGAGATTTGCTCCATCGATCTAAAAAAGCTTTTAATAGGACAAACAGAAAGATGTGTATGGGCAACAAATATAGAAACTCGTATCTCGTATCTCGTATCTCGTAGTACACAATAAATCTGGATTTAGTTCTATGATTCAATGCCTGGCGGGGTACTCGCCCGAGGAGCAGTTGTTCGAGTGGTCCAGTACCACTCGAACTATAAAAGCGTCGTATAAATTTAATAGAAATAAAATAAGAATCAACAACGGTGACCCCAAGGAATTCTAGGCAAAGATAGATCTAAAACAAGGAGATTTTTCTGGTAACAACTGCCGGTGGCGTACACTCGATGGAGGTATCGCTGCAGTCCTCTACTTCCATTTTGCAGGAAAGTATCGAATCTTTTTATCAGATATTATTAGGTTTGAAAAGAGACGCGACGCGATGTTTATTCAGCAAACGTCAAAATTTCAAAGCTGCCTATGATATTTATACATACCCGCGCGATTTTTATTTATAGCGCACAGCTATACGAGTATAGCACACGGGTGGACGCAATTGTCGACTTTCTGCGCCTACTTAGTTGCATGCAACGTTTCGCTTTTTTAGGGGGTCGTGCGGGAAAATAAATAAATAATATTGTACACTATGTAGAAAAAACCCATACATTCTATAGAACATCTTTGAAAAAACCGCTGTCAGTTTTCGACGTTTCGGAACATCGGAACAAGCAAGAATTTTTATCTTCTTTCCCGTAACATGAAAATGATTTTTTCCTCCTCGCAACTTGTGGCCCATACCTCTCTTTATTCCTGTCTCCGACTCTAGTATGTCGCGAACTAATCCTTCGCGTCTCAGAAGATGTCCTACCATCATATATCTCTCCTATCCTTTATTGTCTTCCTTCCCTTTCGCTTTTCCCCAACTCTTTTTGATACTTCCCTATTGCTAACCTTATCTATCCATGGTATCTTCATCATCATGCGCCTGTAGCACCATATTTCAAACGCTTCTATTCTTTTTCTATCCGCTTCTCCTATCGTCCAAGTTTCGTACCCGTCTTTAAAAATCTCTTCCGGGTTTCTGCATTAACCGTTTCCGAACTAACAGTTGTTTCTTTTTGTATCACCCACTCCAGTTGTGTTAGTTTAAGATTAAAACCTCTTAAAAATTTCATTTATTCTATCGCATCGGACAGGAATGGATTTGCAAATGGGCATCCTCGTTAACAAGCGAACAAAAAGAGCTTTAAATACAACCGAATGAACAGCTCTGGAGGTAACCAAGCCTCTTTTATGTAGCTTTATGGTCATCTTATTTAAAGTTTCAGCAAACGTTTTTATCGTTCCCCTTATTTTCTTTCCTTAAGATTTAATTTTGTGTTGCTGTGTTAACTAACAGATTAGTTTTTTGGAGTGATTTTCTTCTCCATTGCAGTGAATAATGAAATACTGAGGGAGTCGAATCAGAATTCAGAAATGTCCATCCCGCTCTGCGTTGCAAAAATAGTTTCCGTAACTTTCGGCATCTACTTGAACAGAGTTGTATAAACATCGACTGATCTAATGAATAAACATGAAACCATCTGATAAATTTGTGTCTTCTAGAGATCAGTCACTTTTGCGGTTGACACGAAATGCAAATTATATGCAAATCGAACGAAATTAATGCCTGCCAATTTTCAATCTCGAATTTATTGTGCGGTGCAGGGCACACCGCAGATTTCCTCAGAGTTATCTTGTACAAATTGTATTAGTTTCAAATATAAATATTCGTATAATACACGCTGAAGAAATTCTGACATGGAGGTTGTTTTGGTTGATATGATTTGCTTCAAGCACTGCGACTTGAGTGGAGTTGGGTACATTTTTTTATTTGCAAAGAATTGTAAGCAGGAGTTTGATAGTTTTATAAGCTAGGAATAAGGTAGAGGCCAATTTGACGAACTATTCAAAAGTATTTGTTCATAGATACAGGCCACTTTTACAACTCAAAATGGGTGTACAATGGACAATGGTATATTTGTTGCAGAAAAACCCGAAAAACACTGTATAACTAAATAATAATTATTATTATCTCCATTAATTTTAATCTAACAAACCAAGTTAATTTAGAGTTCTTAGACGTAAGAGGAAATCGATACAAGTCTTGACAGCGGCCATAAATAATAGCAGCAAGAAAGAAAAGCTCAAGATGAAAATATAAACTGATTGTGTTCTTTCAGCTTTTCCTCTCTTTTTTGCCCGGTCATTTATTTTGTCCCTACAGGATTATTCTCGGTGTTGCGTAGATGCAGAGGTCATTTTTTATTTATTTTATCAAGTTCAGGGCTGAAATTTGCAAAAACACAAGGAATTTCCGCGTAAACAAGTGGTACTAATTAATCCAAGTTAAACTAGGTACACGGCAACTGATAAAAATTACGGGGTTGCGGTAATTTAGAAGAAAATAAAAGAAAACTAAAACGGCAGAGCCGCCCTTCCAGTTAAATTAAACGACGATAGAAAGTAAAGTCCAATAATTCCTACTCGAATTCCTATTAATGCATCCAAGTTTATTTACGTTTCTGAAATGTTTTCAAAAGTATCAATTGGGATCAAAATGAATAAAGAGTGACATGAAATGCTCGAGTCATTTTCATTTTGCCGACGTCATCGTCCTCAACTTATTTTCTCCGAACACAGAAAATTCTCTTTTAGGTTTGCATTTCTCTTGCCACTTAAAAAAAATAACTTGTGTTCTACGTAAAGCAATAGACCTTTTCATTTCATTTGATTTCGTTAGCGCGCATGTGCAGAAGTACAGTGACAATCAGCTGTTCTTAGTTTTTCGGACAAATGTCGCTGTCACTTTTTGAAGTTCGTGTAGGATATTGGCAAGTAAATAGTAGAGTACCAAATAAGGAGGGTGTTTGAAAGACGGAAAATGAAAAATGTTAGTTCCCAGTGACGTCCCTCATAAAATTATGAGCCTGAATCCCGAAGGCGTGCCTGGCCTGTTTGAAATACGGGAATGTTAACCAACATAATTTCAATCACGCAGGTTTTCAATACATAGCTGTGAAAATCAATCAATTTTTTAAAAGGAAACTGAGAAAAAGGATCTAATAGACAGGTGGGTTTTTTTCTACAATGTAACTACAAATAATTATTAATTTAAAGACCTAACAAATAATAACGTAAAACCTGGAAACATACATTTCGAATCTTGCCTCTTACACATTTTCATCCGCGCAATTTATATAGCATAGGTGGAACAAGTCCTCACTTGGTCACCGACCCAGTTATTAACTTCGATTTACCCCAGTGTTAGGCAGGGTTTGAGAAATTGATAAAATCGTAATCCCAAGCGATAGCTTGGCCTACCCACTCTCTGCTAGCGCCGTTGCAGTTACCAAAAGCACAAAATTTGGATGCTCCATACTAATTTTGCACGTTTGGAATAAAATTTTACTGTATAGAACAAAGAATTTAAAATAAACACTTTCAAACAATACAAAACTTTGACAACTGTCCGAAAATGTCATAGCGCCATCGCGCATACGCCTCAGCACTTTTTTATAATGAAAAGCCCTATTTCAACAATAAACCTCAAATGACAGATATTTTGTTTTCACGGCTTACTATTTTTTTATTCGTGGTCATATCAGTTTGGCCAATGTGCTTTGGCTACTTACCCAGAGTGTTTCAAAAGTAGGGATCACATTATGCACACCTAGGTCGCAAATTCAACCACTCGCATACTCGTTCTAACCAGTGTCTAGTGCATAATTGTTCAATATGCCATTCTGCTGTCCGATAGTTATGGATCGATACGCTTTAGGCTTTACACCCCATTTGTAAACTCTGCTGCACCCTTGACGGGACAATATTGTAAGCAAAAATGTTAAAATCCTTACTTACATTAATTAATCAGTTTTCAAATTTTGGGGAAAGGTGAGCAGGTATAAATACCCTAATCTACAGAATTTCTAAAGCGCTTGGTATAATCGAGCTTTCAAGTAAAATCGCGTATTAATGTGCTCTTTCAGCAAGTATGTATAGTTAAACCTTTCAGAAACCCTGACGTTTCAGAATACTGATATACACCCACACTGAAAATTTTCTATTATACTAATGAACGCTGACGACAGAATAACTCGATTTGAAACAGTTTATTTGAAACAAGTTTCTCAACTTACAGTGGCACATCGTATATGAAGGTTGGGTTTGACACCCAGGCAAGTAAAACGGAAACAATAATAATTTTAGTTAAACTGAACTTGATGAGTAAAAATTGGCTTTAAGCTTAAAATTGATGACAAGTTATAGGTGTGGAGTAGACCAGAGGAAACGGATGGAAGGTTAGGTATAGAAGGAAAACAGAGGGCAAAAGAGGAGAATTACATTACATCAAAGCCAAGAATATTAAGGGGAGCGAAAGACTTTTATTCTAAAAAGCAGATAACTTTATGCCCACGTTTATTCCAGTATCTGCTGGATCTCCGTAATGTGGCTTCCTGTATCAATCAAGTTTTCCCATTACTTAATGAGAAATATGCAAAATCTCTCGATCTTATCATCACAAGGTACTTTGCCTTGCAGTATATCTTAGAAAGAGATAATAGTAAGTGCCTTGTCATTAACCTATAACCGCAGTTCACGATTCATTTGCGTAGTTCATTTTTAATTTATTATTTGTTGTGCAAGTAGAGCAGATAAGCAAGGATGTTTCCGGACGAATTATATAAATAGCAGTTTGGAGAATAAATCTGTCTTATAGCGTTCTGGTCCTTCCTGTGTTTGTTCCCTTTAAAAGATAAAATGCACAAAATTATACGTGATAAACTGCAAAATCTTTAGAATTATAACCAGTCTGGCAAGTAGAAAAGCACTGTGAACATACCAATGTTTGCTTTTAATTTGTAGCCGTAGTCCAGGATATTTCCGAGGGTTCCGTTTTGTTAATGAAAACAAACACGCGGATAGCATTATTTGTAAGAGTTTCAAACACTGGGTTTAATAAATAACTCGTTGTAGGAGATCCAGTGTATGTTTTGACTTATAAATGATCGGAAAATGGAGAAAAAATATTGCGGTAAGGTGGCGTTTACTGAAGTTCAGAATTTTAGATTTTTTGCTTTTATTTTGGTGTCTTTTCTCGTGAATATTGTTCTAAAAGTTCCATCGTGGTATGTTGTCTTCAAGATTTTGCTGAATAGCCCCAGTCCCACATTAGAATTTCTTGGAGAGCATTCTAAAATTTCATATCCTTCTTTCATCCACTTTCGAGGTTTTTTTATTTACGTTGCAATTGCGGGTTTCTGTGGAAAAATACGAGAAATTCCAGAAATACCACCATTTATTATGAACGCTTAATACAAAATAAAAAATGAACTAGTTCAGTTACCTAATCGCAATTAGAGTTGAGCGATATTTCACAGTCGGTGATTTAGTCACTGTGAGTGGGGAATCACAATCACTGACAGTGATTTGTTCATTCAGACAACGGTGACTGCGACTGCGATTCGTTTCGTTCGTCTGCCGCGATCACGCCAGCTCCGACCTACGAGCTGGCAGACTCAGGCAATGGAGAACGGCCACCGTTGAACTTAACGGTCGCTGACGCTGAGTCGGTGAGGTGATCAGGTGATTGTAATTTTTTGTGATTGCATATTGCGATCGCAACTCGCAACTGAGATTTGTTTCGTCTTGTCTGCCCTCGCCTCTGCCGCGATCGCACCATCCGCCACGCAATAGCAGCATGCGCAGCAACAAGCGGTGTGCGGTGGCCAGATTACCACGACCGTTAGCGGGTTACCGCTCAAGTCCTCAAACTGCGATCGCAATCACCTTTTTCACTCACTGTGATTTTGGAGTAGCAATCACCAGTCACAGAGTGATTATAAAATCACCGTTTAGCTCATCTCTAATCGCAATGATCCCGTGGTTTATTTAGTTGTCCGCAACTTTGGCCCCAGTGACTTCATCAGGCCCGAATCGCGTAGATTGAAACGGCCGAAGTAGTTAGAAAATGAGAGCCTCAGGCCAGGCCATCGAGTTCTCCAGGTGCCATCGAGTTCTTCGGCAGTGACCTTGAAAGAGACCAGAGGCTGCTGAAGGAGTCGTTGCGTCATCCGAAGAAGTGTCTTCAGCAGCGGCATCTGCAGCAGCCTCTGGTGTCTTTCAAGGTCATTGCTGAAGAAGTGTGCATGTCTTCAGCAGCGTCTGGTGTCTTTCAAGGTCATTGCCGAAGAAGTGGTCTTCAGCAGCGGCCAGGCGCATGCGCCGGGGCTATTCCTCAGGTCAGTCCACCCAGTTCTTCGGCAATGACCAGAGGCTGCTGAAGAAGGGCCTCTGGTGTCTTCGGGGCCTTTGGTTGTGGCTCAGGCGCCTGCGCCGGGGCTTAAAAAGTGCGCGTGTTGCTCATTGTTGCGCAATGGAAGAATGTTCTGGAAATGCTGATGCAATAGTACGCAGATGTTGCAGAATTAATGTTTTTTCTCAGAAATTCCAACGTTTGTAATTGTTTACACTAAATAAATATTGTTATCAAAGTTTAAGAAAGAAACAATAGATTCGAAGTCGATAAGAGATGTTATGATTTATTGTTTTTATTATGATGAAATATTAATAGCTAAGAACGTTCTAGAAAAACCTTTCAACTTTGCCGACAGGAAATGTATATTTGTTTGGTTTGACTCCCACATTCTGCATGCTAATAAGTACATGTGCACTTAATATGTCGCAAACTCTACAAGATGATCGAGATTATTTTATACCCTGTTGTTTGTATTATTATAATAAAATCATTCTAGAACATAAAAAGTTTGAAGGCCACCGCCAGAAACATAAACACTCGATTGATTGTTGTTTTTGATAACTTCTGCATGTTACCAAAATTTTGCAAGCTCGGCAAAAGCTGGGAGATAAATAGAACGAATATAATTGCGAGAATTATTATTTAGTAATCACTTCAATAGTTCAGTTGGTTCCCACGGAATAGGTGCGGTAAAAGTTAGTTTCCCAATATGGATGTTGTAATTGGCCAAGATGATGTTGGAGATATTTTATTGTACCATTTTATCCTCCAAAATTTACCGGAAAATTTAAAAGTAAGTCCATTTGCAGTAATCATTTCTTTTATTGTTCAAGCATTCTGTTACTAAAACTCATTCATAATAATTTCATTATATGTAGTTAAAAAGCTCACGTATCTGTTCCATAATTGTAAACTATTTTATATCTTTAGAACCAACCCAAAATGATTATGTGCGGAAATTTATCGCACATGGCAACGGAAACCGAAAATGTTTTATTTTCTGGACTATTCATGGAGAAAGAAACCAAGATAATTTTGTTGGAATCGTGCAGTGAACTTGTGGTCATTTGGGTCAATATTGTAAATCGTAAGTAAAGTATTTAGATTTTTTAATATGCAGTGATAGTAGATAAAAAGTGTGGATTTTGGACTTCCCAATTTTAGTAGTGGAAAATTGCCGATTTTGTGATTCACAATTTTAGTAGTGGAAAATTAATTGTTTTTATAATGACTGAAGTTATTTCTTTGTTTGTCCGCCCGTTTGTTTGTTTGTTTGTTTGTTTGTTTGTTTGTTTGTTTGTTTGTCTGTCCGTTTGTTTGTCCGTTTGTTTGTTTGTTTGTTTGTTTGTTTGTTTGTTTGTTTGTTTGTTTGTTTGTTTGCTTGTTTGTTTGTTTATAATGAATGAAGTTATTTCTTTGTTTGTCCCTCCGTTTGTTTATTCGTTTGTTTGTCCGTTTGTTTGTTTGTTTGCTTGTTTGTTTGTTTGTTTGTTTGTTTGTTTGTTTGTTTCCTAGTATAATTTCGTAACTATGATTTTTCTCTTGTTGCAGCCAACGATGTATAAGCAGCGTCACGAGTTTGATTACACTATTTTATTATTTTAATGAATAAAATGTATTTTAAATATAATATTATCAAATCATATTATGAACAGTATTATATTATTTTAATTGGTAAAATGTATTTTAATCGTCACGAGTTTGATTACACTGTTATATTATTTTAATGAATAAAATGTATTTTAATATAATAATATCATATTATGAACAGTATTATATTATTTTAATTGACAAAATGTATTTTAATATAATAAATTATATTATATAATTTACCGTATTCCATGGGAACTAACTAAACTAATGAATTGATTACTGAATAATACTCCCCATTATGTTAGAAATATTTGTTGTGTGCTTTCCAATAAATGTATGCTAGAAGCGTGATTTTTTTGACAAGCTGTCTGTTGACACCAGACAGCTGTTGACCCAGACAGCTGTTGACACAGCTGTCTGTTGACGCAGACAGCTCTATTCGCAAACATCATGGCTGATGACACAAGCAAGAATAGAAAGAGGAAAAACCCCTCTATGTAGATGCA
Organism: Xestobium rufovillosum; assembly: GCA_963966045.1. NCBI lineage: Eukaryota > Metazoa > Arthropoda > Insecta > Coleoptera > Ptinidae > Xestobium > Xestobium rufovillosum. Next base: position 38,999,957 of record OZ014493.1, read on the forward strand.
GCTTAGATGCGGCAGTACGTAAACGTCTTGTTGGTGGATTGCTATGCGAATTTCGTCATTGGCATTGAATGTTGTTGTTGACACGAACGGCTGATGTAACAGACAGACAGATAGACAGACAGGCAGGCAGGCAGGCAGGCAGACAGACAGACAGACACAGACAGACAGACACAGACAGACAGACAGACACGGACAGACAGACACAGACAGACAGACACAGACAGACAGACAGACATCTGATGAGAATTCTGAAGTAGGAGAATAACTATAGATTCCTATTTGTCTCATCGAGCTGGTTAATTTGATACCCTCCATGACCTAAGTGGGCGGGGCAAGGGGGCGTGTGCAGTGGGCCCTAATCTACATGCTTTCTATATTACCGACATTCAATTTGCACTTTCCAGTAAGTGTAACAGAAATCTACATGTGTTCTATATTACCGACACTCAATTAGTACTTCCAGCACTCACCAGATGGTTCCCACACGTGTCCGAAACGCATTAAGATAACAAGTAATTTCAAAACATAGTACGTATCAATATAAACAAACTGACGAATGTTCTAGAATGTTATTTTATTGTAATAATACAAACAAATAAACGGGTCACCTTGTAGTGTCTACAACGTAGTATGTGCATATACAGAACGTGGGAGCAAACCTAAACAAACATAATCCTGTCGGCGAGTTGAAAGGTTTTTTACCCATAATAAAAACAATTATAACATCTCTTATCGGCGGCGAACGTGCTTTTTTCTTAAACTTTGATATCAATATTTATTTAGTATAAACAATTGCAACCATTGGAATTTCCGAGAAACTTCTGTTTACAATCCTAAGTATATATGGATGATTTAAAAGACGGGCATGTAGGCAGCCGATTAGCTCAGTGGGTTTAGCGAGGGCTCCGGTGCGCGGGGACCCGGGTTCGAATCCCGGTCGGCGTCATTTCCAGAACGTTTGCGAAAACCCCGGCGCAGGCGCCTGTGCCACATCCAAAGGCATCTAGCAGTAGTTGAACCTTACCACCCACAACCACACCCATTGGATGCCGCCCACAACCTCTATCATTGGCTGTTGCCCCGCCCACTCTCATAGAGCCCCGGCGTAGGCGCCTGAGCCACAACCAAAGGCCCCGAAGACACCAGAGGCCCTTCTTCAGCAGCCTCTGGTCATTGCCGAAGAACTGGGTGGACTGACCTGAGGAATAGCCCCGGCGCATGCGCCTGGCCGCTGCTGAAGACCACTTCTTCGGCAATGACCTTGAAAGACACCAGACGCTGCTGAAGACATGCCCACTTCTTCAGCAATGACCTTGAAAGACACCAGAGGCTGCTGCAGATGCCGCTGCTGAAGACACTTCTTCGGATGACGCAACGACTCCTTCAGCAGCCTCTGGTCTCTTTCAAGGTCACTGCCGAAGAACTCGTTGGCACCTGGAGAACTCGATGGCCTGGCCTGAGGCTCTCATTTTCTAACTACTGGCCGACTCCGAAAGCGCTCACACGGCCTCTCCTGAGAGACTGAGCGCCCTCGCTCATCACCACGTGAATCCTTTATCCCACTTCGACAAATTCCAGAAATATCACAATTTATTGCCACCGGTTACTACAACATGAAAAATTAACTAGTTCAGTTCTGCGCACAAATCGCAATGATCCCATGCTTTGTTTAGTTGTCCGCAAGTTTTATCCCCGGTTACTTCGTCGGCCGTGCTTCTAAGTCAAAACATCAGGCCCCAATCGCGTGGATTGAAACGCCTGACTCAGGAAACGCCTGCTGTATCAGATTTATGCGACTATATTGCATCTGGTCTGGTTCAATGGAAGCTCTGAACGATGTAATACCCTGAGCTCGGAGTTGGAGAAGGGTTCTCCAGAACTCTTCCAAAGCAAACCTAAATAATATTCTACATTAATGCTAATTAATTCTATTCAATGAAATATTGAAGGAAAATTTACCAAACAATACAAATGCTCCCATCGCGGAATCCATCGGTTAAATTGAGCTGTACGTCCTGTAGATACCATCGGTCGAATACTAACTGTTGTGGAGTAATTACGTTTATAGTGATTGGCGACACTGCCCTGTTAGTAACACAACGAAATGCTGGCTCCAACAGCTGGTTAGTCTTGGAGAGTGAGTAGATTACGCTTTTGTTTGTTGTGTTAGGGAGGAATCACGCAGTCTGTTTTCCTGATACAACGCTAATCTGCTCGACTGCGCACGACAAAAAATCAGTCTGCTTTTTATGGATTTGCTCCACTGCGAATGATTTATTAAGTTGACCGGTATTTCTAGCTGGTTTCAAGCAGCAGATCTAAGTTACGTGAACGGTTAGGTGTTCTGTGGTTACGATCCCATAGATGTGATCGAACCCACTGCCATTTATTTTTCTTGCATTAATCACTAGAGCTGGAAACGAACAATATTGAAATGGTAACGTTACCAAATTTGCTTTTTTATAATGATTAGGTATATTAGTTGTGAGAAATCCTCTCCAATACAAACTGTCAAAATGTAGACTGTGACATACGCATAAGCTCGCCATATTTTTCTTCTACAACTGTTAGATGTCAAATAATCAAGTCCCACTACATTAGGACTTGATAGCTTAAATCGTCTCAAAATAAAACTTTCCACCATATCCGACCTTTTCATCAAAATTTTCTGAAAATTAATATTATGAAAAGAGTATATACTAAGTAAAATGATTTTGTCAAGTTACATGTACCACGCTCGTTTAATTAGGGATGTCAGTCACGGTAATTCTCCTTCTTGCCTCTTTGTTTTATATCTTGTCCCTTAGGGAGTTTTCAGACGCCCTAAGTACATTGTGACTCTCTGAAACTACTTTAGTTATAACAGCTGAATTTAAGATTTTTTTTGAAAAGAAGACGTAAGTATTATATGTATTTACTTATTGTACAGTGTGTACACCAGTTTTCATTTGATACACCTGTAAACAATTAGTTTAAAGCTTACAATATTAACAGTAAAAACTGAAGTAACCCTCTGCGATTTAGTGAACAGCTATTAATGCTGGGAGGTGACGATTTAAGACTTGTAGGAAAATCTGATTCGAATCGTGAAGAACCACTGTTTCAGTTTTTTCAGTTTAGAATGTGTTCTGTTTTCTCGTTACTTTTTCACCCACTCTTTCACTCCCAGCATGTAATTTATGGAGTAAATTTCTTACATTTCTCTTTTTATTTCAAGGAAAAAAAGTTGGCTGTCTCAGAAAGATGAAAAAACTCGAGACATACCCGGTTCTACTGCCTTTTGAGTCTCACCATTATAAGTACAGCTTACTGTCATGAATTTGTGCTTGATACACCTGTGTGGTAACCCGTAAATGGCCTTTGTTTGGACGGTCGAGTGTCAGTTGTACAGCCCGACAGGTCTATCGCAGGTAGGATTAGAGGGACTTCTCTCTGAACGGCGTGCCTTGTATGGGGTCTTATACAATGACGTGGACACGAATAATATACCTTGTTTGACATAATGTGTATGAGGGGATGTAGGCTTTGTATCTCTTCATGTTTGTTTGGCATGTATATGTCTGACCACGGTATTGTTCTCGTATTAGTACTAACCCAGAACGTATTTTTAGCCAGGAACGTCAAGTTAATACCAAAATGTGTTAAGTTGGGTACCTCTATGTGCATGTGAACACAATTAAACAAAGTGCTTCGTTATTTTGTGTTTTTTTGAAAACGCTTTCAATAATGCCAATCCAATTGGTCCTTCATCAAAATCCTGCTTAGTATTATTGACAAAAACGCCATTATTTTGCAATGATTCAATTAATAAATGACTTTATTATCGAATCCGTTCATTTAATTTTCCTATTACACACTTAATTGCTTAAACTAATTTCCTGTCTGTATAAAACTTAATGTTTCTTTAAGAATTCTGTTCTTATAATGTGACACGACTTTTACAGCCTATAAACTTAATTGGTGTCTGTAAACATTACAGCTTTTAAAGCTAAATAGACAGAGACTATATTAAAACTTAAGTTAAAATCGTGATAATGTTTTGTAAAGTGTATTAATTTTAGACATCAATTTGGGTGGTATATGTTTATTATAGGTGGTTCTTTTATGTAGTATAGGAAGCAGGTGTGTACCGCTGGAACATAATTCAGATAATTAACCCATAAAAGATGCGTGCAATTTTTATGGTGCTAAATTTAGCACGCTACTACATGCATGTGTGTAATTTGCATGGCCTGTTTGATTATCGTCCTGAAATACAGGGCAAGGTTTCTTTGTTCTATATTCACGTACCCCAAGAAGAAGTTTATGAGTAAATACTCCTATAAAGAGGGATGCAGTCTTCGTAATCCTTTGTGAAATTAAATATTGATCTTTGAGCGCCCGCGTACGCAGCTATACAGGGTGATTCAAACTCGGTGGCCTATTAGACTTTTATGGAAAACTAATCGTGTTTGAATTCTGAAAATTTGCATCTAGAGGTTCCTCATAACGATCTTTTCATTGAAAATATTTTCAGCTGCACTGCATTTCCGGTTATACCGGAAGTTGGAAGCAACTTTCTTATTTTAAATAGAATACCCACATTTTTCTCGTGTAGTTGCAGGTATTAATCTTGTATGTTGGTGTTCAACATGGCAAATTATAAATTATACAAATAGAGATATTCTGAATCTATTGTATTGTAACAATGCACAGACGTAATGCCTAAGAGCTCTAATGAACTTAGAGTGGCATTCCGAAATTGTTCTACGAGGCCGTTACTGGTAATTTGAAACAGAGGAAAGCCCCGATGAAACACGCTACACGTGCGACTGACGTCACGCGAGATGATAGGAATTCCCGAGTTACTCTTTTGCACGCTGCACTGATGTGACGTAGAAACTCTTGACTCCCACTTTTACGAGATGGCAAGAATTAGTGCTGAATTTGCACCCGCCATCACAGCTGACGTAGAAGAATCCGACGTCAAACCGCCGCCGAAACCCCCACTAACCGCTTATAAAAGTGAGTGCTCCGCAGAAGAAAATTCATTATTTGGCCGTCCGGCCCTCAGCTGGAACAAATACTCCCAGCATCCGGGATGATGCTGGCGGCTGACATCCGACCTAGTAGTACTTGATCGACCGTTCCGACTTCGCCGTGTGACCAACTGATAGTAACCGTCCTTTAACTTTTGAGTAAGTACCCTAGCTTGTTGGTAACAAATAAGTAAAAATGTTCATGCTGGGGAATTGAAAGTGTCTGTCTATGAAGATTAGATCGATTTGTCAATCCTGTATGGCCCTAGTGCCTGTAACAGGACGATATACCGGTGCAAATCGATCGCATCCGGGTAATGGGCGGCTTTTGACGAAATCTTAAGGTAGAACATTTACTTATTTGTGACGGAAGAGCTAGCGACGTTCCCCCAGGTGATTGAACTCGCGTGCTTTGACGGGAATCGCCCCTAAAACCCCGCTCGGAGTCGGCACCATTCGGTGCTTCCACGAAAACTCCGAGACACCGTAAATGTTCAGTTTTGATCACACGACGGGCCGTAGCGCACCATCAGGATACACCGCGTTTTATTTCCATGTAAATATCTCGTATTTTGTTTATATTCCGATCTATTAAGTCAATTCTGTTAAGGATACTCCGTGAGAACCGCGTTTTATTTCTAAGAAAATATCTTGTATTTTTGTAAATATATAGTCTGTTTTTATACGTTCAATTCTGTTTTATCGATTCAATTCTCTCAAATATAAATAGTTAACTTAATAGAGTACCGTTTTATTTTGTTTATGGCTTGTTATTCGACGTTTAGCAATAATAATATAGTAGTAGGATCCGCCCTTCTGCGACTAAGAGCATAAGGGTGATCAACGACTAAGTCTTACCGACCTGACCGTATATACAACTCCAGTAATCGTTCATAAGAGAACGACCCGACCCGCCTAAATATACAGCTTATCCCAATAAGTGGTACCGAGGGATACAGCTGCATATTTAGGGACCGAATCCAGAAGCATGGTTTTTGGACTAGAATACGCCAATGTAAAATTTGGCGTCCCCGAAAAAGACAAAAAATCGTTGTAGTATATCCATGGTGAATGTGGTAAAATTATTAGCAGAACCTGGTCGTCTTTTTAATGAAAGATGTCCTCATTTGCCACCTATGTCCGAAAAGAAATTCAGAAGATTAGAGTCAAATTTCTTAGCTTATGGTAATGTTAAAGCACCGTATAAGACTGGTAGACGTGTAATCGGAGAAGAAAACATTGAAATTAATGTTTTGGCTTATTTTGATGCTCATCCTTATGCCTCTATTCTCAATTAACGTCTTAAGGCTGCGATTTATCAGCTGTTGGTCTATAAAGTGCTGCCACCTGTCGCCCAAAAGTGTGATCAAGACGTTCTTGGTCGAAAATGAATAAGGAATAATTAACTTAGAGGAACATTTATTTAAGGTAAGGCGAACGAAAAATATTACTACAAAAGTACTGGGAGTCTCTAAGTTGATCCTTTAATGATAAATATTTTTTTTATTTAACGCCCTATCTACTTTAATTTCAGAGTGGTGTTGGAATAAAAATGTGTCTACATGTCCCGTTTTTAGTGCTCAAATTCCGTGCCCTTAATGTTTGGAGCTTAGTACACATCTATTCAGAGAGTGTTAGAGGCATGCTGCACAGCCTGATGAAGACCCTACACAGAATTAACTTTTGTACTGATGTTTTAAATCATGTCCAAGAAGATCCTAATTTTTCGAGAAAAATCATTTGGACGGAAAAGTCTAAATTCTCAGAAGAAGGAATATTTAACCGCCATAATTGTCATTTTTGGAACAAAGAAAATCCACGCTTTATTAGAGAAAAGGGCTTCCAACATAAATTCAGCTTTAACGTATTCGTCCTGCTGATATGGACAATCAAGTGCGTTTCTTCGTTTACAATGATAACTTAAATTCTGGACGATATTTAGAAAATTTACGAACTGTTGTTGTTGACTTCATGGAAAATCTGCCACTAAACCAATTTTTAAATTATTGGTATCAAATGGATGGTGCCTCAGCTCACAGTTCCCAGGAGCTCAATCAAATATTCGAAGATAGATGAATAGGTCATTAGCGTCCGTTGCTTTGGCCTCCGAGATCACCTGTTTCAACTCGATCACAGCTGATTCATCAACATCTCGTGTTTTTGATTTCACTTGAACCCAATATTCTCTCTTGCAAAACTTCGGTGTTATGCCCAACACCTGAGAGCGCCCTATCGCTGTCATGTTGTTCCCAATTTATTTACCGACTGCTTTTCTAAAAAATACAATAAAGAAATAGGTAAAACACAAGGATTCGGACCACAAGAGGGCATGTACTCCCAAAAATCCATCAGCGTCTATTGTCATCATTAGGTTCTGTAACTTAGGTCGAACTCAAAATGTCTATAAACTAAAAGAAGTGTCCTGACTAGAGGATATATACCAATGAGGTGAGGTGGTGAGCCAAGGAAGAGTGTTCTAGTGAAGAGAAAACGGTGCGCAGAGCACGCGCGCACTCAAAGGAATTGTAGCTGTCAGTTGATGAACTCATAGACGTACCTACTACGAATAAGGCAAACTGGGCACACCAAGAAAAATGAAAGGAAAACATGACGACCATGCAGAGCAGCACTAATTTGATACTATATTCAAGTGTTTTGCCCTTGTCTCCTGCGGTGCCTAGTATGGAATGCGTTTTCATAAAATTTGTTGCTATATCCACATCATCATTTAGGTATGTTGCATTCTTAAGAAATTGATTCAGAAAGCTGCGTGCACTGACTTGTATTTCAGGCTAACACATTCCTGCGACTTGGACGATTTTCTGTTAGGGCAGACGCTAGAATACTGAAGGAACGGTGGAAACTCATTCAATCACAACAAGAATGTTTATTGGGGCGTTGCTCGTATTGTATTTCGAATTCCTGAAATCCAGTTTCTTTCACTTTACTATTATGTCTCATTGGGTCGTTGCTATATACTTCCCGTTTTATTACGCGTCAAGTTTATACTACACTTCCACTCTTAATTCTTTTTGATGTCAAACAGAGAAGGGATGCTGCATTTTCATTAACGTATTAGCAATTCACTTGATAAATGATTGTGGTCTCTGATGTGGCGCCATTATACTTGCAAATATTAATAATTAACCTCCATTTCATAATTCGTTTGTCAATAATAGAGTTCTTAATTCAGAATCATCATGCTGCTATGAATATTGGTTAATATATGCATGAAATGGAGGTATCAAGCTGCAGGGTGCTTAGAGTAATCAGTTTCCAAAGATATTGGAACTGTTAGGATATAGCTTAACTTAGTTTCAAGGTTCCATCACAAGCCCTTTGTTAGTTATTTCAAGGCTATCCCAAATCTGTGAAAGTTTGCGTTACATTGATTACTAAAGGGTTAAGTTTCGCTGTAGATATTTAGCATAAAATTAGTTTTTGCACAATAAGGTTATAGCTTACACACACATTTTTACAATCACTGTTATACCAAAAGAAAGTCGATCATATCTCAAAAGCGGTTGATCTGCGGACCCATATTTACTCAGACTTTTTAACTTGTTTTTAATCGTGTTATATGCCCTCTAAGTATTGAAAACTCCTTTTTTAACATCCTCTATAAAGACGAATTCGCTGAATTTTCACATAATTTCCAATGGTTTTATTCCTTATATGGAAACGGTATATATTTCATTTCAATTAAAGTTTTAATGATCTAGGGCAAAAACTTTGTGAAAATGTTTTTGTGCACAGTTGTACGCGAATTTGAACCTTCCAGCCTTGCATTGTACTTTTGCAGGGATTATTAAAAATGTTACAACTTGGTTATTTTATTACCAACTGCGAGTAATACTTCAGTCGGAAAGTATTAACAGATTTGTTCTGAAATCCAACAATGTAGTTTGTATTGACTTGGTTGACTGATTCCTCCGAATGTAAGCAATATTTCCGCGTCGAAATGTTGTTTTCATTCACTCAGAACACCCCGGCACCAGAGCAGTCTTTTACTCAACGCAGTTGGCCATGTTTTCTTCCTAAATAAACCGTGCGTTCCCAAGATATACCAGTGTAATTGGGTTTTCTCTGTTATTGATGACGCAAAAAGCAGGCACGGATGTAATTTATACGGATGCCGCTAGTTTTTTGCTTTGTGGAATCACTGGGGCGAATTTCAATTATATCCCTATTGCGGTACGAGTTCCACCGTATTACATGAATATTAAAAAGCTTGTTGATAATTTTCCATTGAAGCTGTCATTTGGGTTTATTAGGTCGCTAGCAAAGGGGGAAGTGGGGTCGTTATACCTGAGGGGATGTTTTAATCACTTCAGTGGGAAAATTGAATTTCCTTGAAACTCATCGCTCTTCTTTCCGTATAGTAAGATGTTTTCTCTTTTAAATTTCTGTGTTCAAAAGTCGAGCTTATACGTGTAGAAAATTCGATGTGAAACCAGTCGAGTGCCTGCACAAGCAAATTAGCTTTAGGTACATCGAGCGTTATGAAGTTTAATAATAACAATACTTTGCGAGGGAGGAGCGAAAATGGGTAAATTTGTACTTCAAGTGCAAAGTAAAGAATCATTTATCTACCCTCGTTAAATATCCCCGACAATTTAGATTTGCTATCATTGATGCCCGGTATTCCAGAGACTTAAAGTAACATATTAATTACTGATTACTATTATGTACTAACAAATCACTAATAATACAACAAAATGTTTTTATCAAGAATAAAAGCACGCCAACACTTGTCGCTACTTATCAACGTGTCAGCCCGGCTAGCGCGCACAAATTATTTATGTTTAACTCGCCGTAACGTTTTTCAGCAACAATTTTAATGTTTCGTTTATTCACCAAAAATAATTTCGAGCCTTTGTTCGTATTTGGTCTCGCATATGTATCTGTTAATTCCGAAAAATAAGATTACTTACCCAGTGCATGAAAAATACATTACACACATTTGGGGTCTAGCAAGACTTTAGAGGCAACGTGAGTATACACTGTGATGATCAGCACACTTCAATGTATATTCCACGAAAAAAACAGATTTCTAACTCTTTTCGTTGCTGAAATGCAATAAGAAAAATATTAAAAATGGTCGAAGATTGATTTAGGAAAATTTCATGAAAGCAACAACAAACATTTCCACAACTTGTCGCCATCAGTTCGCTTGGGTGGCACTGTTAAGTATCACTTGCAAAATCACTCATTCCTCATAGTGGGGGTTTGGGTTTTTGTGGTACTCCTATCTCCCCATATTTTTGAAAGAGCTGAAGAATAAGGTAAACAAGGCCACTATGTGTCGAAAGTGTAAAATAAAGAAGGAAGAAGGGTGAGGAAGAGAAGAGAGATAAAAAGGGGGAAAGGAGAGAAAAGCAAAAGGTAAGAGGGCCGAAAAAGCAACCCAGTGGGCCAAAATTGTAGAAGTAGAACTTACAAGATGGCTCGCAAGAAGGCAGACATTTAGTGTAAACATGTTCAAAAAGATTAATTCGTAAAAATAAATTGTTTTCTAGGAATTGAAAAAATAAAAACTCTTTGGCTCAAAATTTCGTCCAAAATCAACCGCCCAAGCTTGATTCAATGACTGGGAATTTCAAAATAATGATCCACAGTTAAAAAGAAAATTAATTAAATAAGTTAACATTATATGATTAAAAAGAAATTCCATATCTTTAAAATAGGCAATTATTAGCAGCTGATTTTTTCCACAGTAGATTACCCACACATGGGCTTGACTTTAATTTAAAAAATAGAACATGACCAGGCGCGACTAATATTATAGCTTAACATAAAATTTGGAGATTTCTATAACGAGCAACAATAGAAAGATAGAAACTACATAACTCCATAATTTCTAAAGTATAGGTAAAATTTACGAAAAATATGCGTTGCATGGATTTGCATACCTGTATTTAACTGGTCAAAAACGTAATTACACTGCCGGACAAAAAAACCGGACACATGTTTGTATTTTTATTTTGAGGCCCTACAATATTTTTATGTTACTTAACTTACGCAAATAATTAACGATTGCCCTACTAGTGAGGAAAAAGAAAGTTTTAGCTGAATATTGCACCTTTCGTAAGCCTAAACAGCCAAATCAGCATTTTGACTCTTCATGCATTTTTATTGAAACATCAAAATCTTTTTTGTGAAATTTCATTTGTAAATGTCAGCTTTTAACATTTTCCATACAATGCACCCCGAAATTTGTTCAAAAATTGTTGCTTTAAGCCACGATGGCCGAACAGTGCGGTATATTGCTCAAGTGCTGAATATACCCCGTAACACAGTACAAAATGTACTCTTGCAATTTCGTGAAAATCATGGGTTTGTAAAGAAGGTCGGATCTGGTCGTCTACGGACTGCGAACCATCAAGATGTCCGTTTTCTCCATCTTGCTGCGCTGCCCGATCGAGCATTGCCATCACCTATTCTTGCGGGACGGTTAGCCGAAGTTCGGGGAGTGGCAGTTTCAGCCAGAACAGTTCGGAAAAGGCTAAACGAATATGTTTTACCTTCAAGAAAGCCAGCTACGGGTCCCATGTAGACCGTAGAACATCGCAGAGCATGACTTGCATTTGCGCGGCAATACGTAAATTGGGACGAACATCAATGGAGGAACGTGCTCTTCCCGGACGAGTCAAGATTTTTGTGTCAGGTCACCAGATGGACGTGAAAAGGTGTGGCGAAGACCAGGAGAGCGGTACAGTCAATGTTGTATATCTCCCAGGGTCAGTTTCAATTGTGGTAGCATTACGGTGTGGGCCGGAATATCTCTGAGGGCTCACACAGAATTCATTTTCATTTAGAATGGAACAATGACTGCACACCGATACATTGTTGAGTGCCTGGAACCCCATGTCACACCATATATGCCATTTATAGCGGACAATTTTGTGTTTATGGATGACAACGCCCACCCACACACACAGCAAGAATTGTTACCGAGTACCGTGAAGAGGTTGGTATTGGATGTCTTCCATGGTCAGCCAATAGTCCAGACCTGAATCCCATTGAGCATCTGTGGGATCAGCTTGGGAAAAGGATTAGACGTCGCCAACCCCTACCAGAAACATTAAATGGCGCTTAAAGAAGGATGTGAACAAATACCCCAAGAATCTATTGATGGCCTCATTTAGGGCATGCCACAACGTTTAAGGGAAATAATAAGAGTTCGCGGTGGTAACACCCATTATTAATTTGGTTCTACTAGTGTGATTTTCCTTTTAATATTTTTTTTGTTTGTCTTTTCAAGTTCTTAAGTAACAGTTGATCTCTAAAAAATACGAATCATTTTGTTTCTTGTTTTTTATTTATTGTTAAGATGAAAAGAATATAGTTAAATATCATTTCAAACCGTCCGTTGTTTTTTATTCACTAAAATAGTAATTCTGAGAGTGTCCGTTTTTTTTGTCCGGCAGTGTATTTAAAAAAGAGCAAAATAATTCATACATGCACACTTAACACGTACTTCGCCGCTGCAAAATCACTATGTAGGTAATGCAAGTGAGGCGCCAAGATCACGCACTTTTAGTACCGACACCTGCTAGTGTTAACCTATTATACCCCTACCTGATCTTCGCTTTAAAATAAGACCATTTAAATAAAATTTTCAGGAAATTCTTAAAACCGAATTTTGACCATGTTTTCGACTGATTGGTCCCACTGTGCGGCGAGAGAAGTGGCAGGGTAAGAAAAGATCTAAAATGAGGCAAGGGGCAAGGCAAGCGTGCGATTTAACGATTTAATCAACTTGAGTTCTTAGTCTAGTACCTAATTAGGTATACATACTTACTAATTTAATTTATAAGCTGTTACAAGCACATTATTTTTAAAACAAGCAGCGTAATTTTATGTAATATGCACCGTTCAATTTGCCTCTCAAGCACAGTTATGAGCTTTAATATTCTCAGGAAACCAATTTAAGTAGATACTTCTCAATTTAGTTGGCAAGTGGCAATAAAAGAAATAGATAAAGAAAACTGCAGTAAGACCGACGAGATGAGGTCCTTTTAATTTAAAATTTTCCTAGTTTACTTAAAAATCTGCATTAACTACAATTCGGAATAGTTTGAATAAAAATTCAAGCGATTTTTGTCTATTGGGTGCTGACTTGGTACGTACAATGCTCAACCTTTGTCGAAATGAATGCTAGCACATAGAAACAGTTTGGTAATAATACAATAATATAAGTGGTCTGGAATTGTCGGAAATTTTACGAAAGCTGTTGCGTTGCTTGGTAGCCACGAGTGTAAATTTGACAGTTAAAAGATCACGAGTGCTTGCGCGAGTGGTCTTCTGTCAAATTTACACGAGTGGCTAGTAAAAGCAACAGCTTGAGTAAAATTACCTAAAAATTCCAGACCACGAATTGTATTTGACAAGATTATTTTTTGAATCGAAGCAAGGTAGTTCAAAACGAAATTTTATCTCAATTAATTCACATACAAAGAAATGTGTTGGGAATATTTGACGTTTGGCATCAGGTACTAAAGTAACTAGATTATACATTATAAATGCACCTACAAATTCGAAACTATGGCAACTTGTCAACAAGCAAATCATCATAAGGTTCTCAGTCCGAAGACTGGTTGGACGCGTACCTCCATTCTTTTCTATCCTGAGCTAACCTACGCATTTCCCTAAAAGTAGAACATCCTACATCCCTAACTATTTGAGAGCAGTAGTCTAATCTAGGCCTACCCCTACCTCTTTTTATTCCTATCTCTGACTCTAGTATGTCACGAACTATTCCTTCGTGTCTTAGAAGGTGTCCTACCATCCTATCTCTCCTACTCTTTATTGTTTTCTATACCTTTCGCTTTTCCCCAACTCTTTCTAATACTTCCCTATTGCTAACCTTATCTATCCACGGTATCTTCATCATGCGTCTGTAGCACCACATTTCAAACGCTTCTACTCTTTTTCTATCCGCTTCTCCTATTGTCCAAGTTTCGCACCCGTATAATGCCGTACTCCATACATACGACGTTAAGAGTCTCTTCCTAGTCTCTATATTAACCGTTCTCGAGCATAACAGTTGTTTCTTTTTGTTAAACGCAACTCGGCCCTGCGCCATTCTTTGTTTTATATCTTTAGTGCTCCTACCGTCTTGAGTTATTTTACTTCCTAAGTAGCAGAAATCCGCGACCTCCTCTATCTTCTCATTTCCAATTTGTATTTCCATTTTAGTTCTATTTTCACATCCCCTACATACCAAAATTTTAGTTTTCTTTTTATTGATTTTCATGCCGAAGCCCTGTGTCAAAACTGCTTCCATTTCATTCAAAGCCGCTCCTAATTCTTCTTTGCTAGATGCTAACACTGCTATATCATCCGCAAATCTGAGCATGTTAATAGTTTGGCCCTGTACATTGATCCCTGAGGCTGTTCTTTCCTTAACAATCTTAATCGCATCTTCGATATATAAGTTGAAAACTAGAGGTGACAATGCACATCCCTGTCTCACTCCCTTCCGGATATCTACTTCCCTTTGTTCCTGCTCACATTCTATAACTGCCTTTTGCTCTTTGTAGAGATTATGTATTATTCTTCTGTCCCTGTATTTCATCCCTACCTTTCTCAGCACTTCGAACATCTTCCCCCATTTTACGTTGTCGAAGGCTTTTTCTAAATCTACAAATCCTATATAGACGCTCTTTCTCTTTTCTATCGTTTTTTCTATAATTACTCGTAAAGCTAGAATGGCCTCGCGCGTTCCTCTATTTCGTCTAAATCCGAACTGATCTTCTCCTAATATTTCTTCCGCCTTTTTCTCCATCCTTCTTTGCACAATTCTAGTTAAAATTTTTGACGCATGGGAAGTTAAACTGATAGTTCTAAAATTTTCGCATCTATCCGCGCCTTTTCTCTTTGGCAAAGCTACTATGATGTTCCGTTTGTAATCTTCTGGAATCTCGCCTGTCAGGTATATGCGACTAACTAGTTTAAATAAACGATCTATTACCTCTTGACCTGCGCACTTTAAGATTTCTGCCTGCAAGCCATCTATACCTGGTGCTTTATTATTCCTTAAACTTTTTAGTGCTATCTCAAACTCTTCTCTCATTATAGGACTCCCTAGGTTATCCCCCTCTACACTGCTTTCGCTTTCTAATATATCTTGCACTTCCTGTCCCGCATATAAGTTTCCTAAATATTCTTTCCACCTATCTGCCTTCTCCCCACTTCCGATTAGGATATCTCCTGCCTCATTTCTAATGTTTTTGGTACTAGATCCAATTTCTCTAAAATTTCTCCTAATTATTTTATATGCTTCATCAGTCTTTCCTACTTCGAATTTATCTTCCACTTCTTTGCATTTATTATCGATCCATTGCTCTTTCGCTTTCCTACATTCCCGAATAATTTCCCACTTGATCGCCTTATATCTTTGTTTCCCTGTTTCATCTAACCTATTTTTATATTTTCGCCTTTCCTCTATTAGACTCACAATATGTTTTGTTATCCAGGGTTTCCTACTTTCATTCTGTTTATGACCCAAAATATCCCTAGCTGAGGAAACTAAACTATTTTTAATGCAATTCCATTCTGCCTCTATGTCCCTAACAATATTTCCACCCGTGCCCTTTAGTGCTTCGTTTGTCTTTTTCTCGAACTTATTGCGCATATCATCATCTTTTAGTTTCTCTGGGTCAAGATACCTTCTTCCGCTTCTTTTTTTCAAAATCTTAAATTTAAGATTGGCTTTCATAACGACTATGTTGTGATCACTATCTATATCTGCTCCTGGATAACTTCTACAATCCCTAACTTGATTTCTAAATCTTTGCCTAACGAGAATGTAATCTATTTGATATCTCCCTAAGTCTCCTGGCATCTTCCACGTATAGCATCTCCTAACATGATGGTGAAATAGAGTGTTCGCGACCGTTAAGTTATGTTTATCGCAGAACTCTATCAGTCTAACTCCCCTATCGTTCCTATTGCCTAATCCAAAGGGGCCAACTATTCCGCCCTCTCGCCCTGTGCCTACGACTGCATTGAAATCTCCTGTAATTATTAAATTTTCGTGCCCTCTCACAAAATCTAGCACATATTCAATATCACTATAAACTGCCTCTACGGCCTCATCACTGTAGTTAGAAGTGGGCATATATACCTGTATTATTACTGTTTTTACAGGTTTCGAATCTAACCTAACCATAACTACCCTGTCACTTTGCTGTAAGAAATTTTCTACACTCTGTCCTACTTTTTTCCGCATAACAATTCCTTCCCGAATTTCCTCCTACAGATCCTGTGTGTATTACTCTAAAATCTCCGCTCCAGAAGTCTCCAGCTTCTGGCCATCGCACACATCGCAACAAGCAAAATTATCGAAAAAATTACCGTAGGTAAATACATGAGAACTTTTTTATATCGATAAATACATGTTTAATTGTATGAAAGTTTTATTGTCATGGCAAATAATCGAGAATCAAGGTAGTGAAAACATCGCGAGAGCTTGCTCGAGCGTTTTTTTCTACTTCCCTTGATTCGAGATTTTTTGCCGAATAGCAATAAAATTTGAATACAATTTGAAATCTATTTATCTTATAAAAAAATGATCTCGAATGTATTTTAGGGAAGTTAATACACAACTACATTATACGGACAATTTAATTGGAAATAGAAGATTTAATGAAACAAGATTCGCAGTTGGCAGTTGTCAAGATTCCATGGATATTTTGTTTATTTAGTTTTTTCTGATATTTCACTTGAAGGTTTTTTCAATTGAATTTATTGTTTTTTCCAATATGGTTTTCTTTAAATTCATTGTTTTTTCCCTTCAAGCTACGAGGTATTCGATTTTCCTTTGTGTTTTTCTTATACCCCGTAGGTAAATATTGAAATTCAGTTATCTAGTTATCTTTTTTCATGGATATCATTATTCTTTGTATTGTTTTGTCAATTTTAGTTTCCTTGTCAACTGTCATAATAATTTGTTTACAATTTTTCGTACATTTCTGATGATGGGATCTTTGTGAATCCTGAAACCGGTAAAATATTTAAATAAAACGTTATATATTGGTAGTTCGCGGGGTAATTATTTGTTTCATCATGAACTTCTACCAAAAAGTAAAACAAGAAAATATTAACTACATGAAACAATAAACATTTTAAATTAACAGAACATATTAAAATATTTAAATATATTGTGTAGTTTGACTGATCTTTAGTTACATACATATTTTGAACATTGAAAGTGCAATGGTTATATGTTATATTATGACCAGATTTTTTTTGCATATTATTATTATTTTAATGTTTTCAGTGGTAAAATTTTCTTGCCTTATGTTTATATCTCTTGTAGTTTGAATTCCCGAAGGTCCAGGTCTCAGGTTGTTTATTAAACTAGCATGATATTCCTCGTCTAACTGTAAATAAGGGCCTAATGACTTAGCATTTGCTTGTCCAGTCATTTTGATGAGCTGTTCTTCCGGGACACCTGATTTAGCAAGATTTGATACAGCACTTGATCGATTTGAATGATTCGTGGTTTTGTTTGTCAGAGTATCAAGTCCTATTCTTTCAGCAGATTGTTTGGTCCATTTTCCAATCTCATTTACTCCAAAAGGCATATTTTTGTACCATTCATAATTGCTTTTATTCCAGTAAGGATTTACAGTCAGTAATAGTCGATCTGACGTAATTCTATTAGTGCGTTTAGAAATAAGCTTTTTAAATAACCTTACCGGGCACATATCGAGATTATTGTAATTAGGCACTAACCACTTACTGTCTGATAATTTTTGAGCTCCACCCTGGCATGTTTTGGAAAAAATCGGGTTGTATTCAATTCTTCCGGTTACGTTACCATTTGATTTCTTTTTCTCTTTAAAAAAATGCACTTTGCATTTTGCTGCCTCACCCCCTCTCCAGGCTAGTTCGAATGCTATTATATGATACAGTTTTTTTTTAAGTCCTTCTGAACAATCTTCGTTCCACAGATTTATTATTGTATATATTTCTTTCTTACTCAGAGCAGTCGAACTTGGCTTCCTCTTTCCGAGAATAGACTGAAGGTGCTTTCGTTTCGCATTTTTTGAATCCCTTGCTTGTTTGAATTCAATGTCTGTAAATGGATTAAATTTTCGGGCGTACTCTTTGTAGTATTTTTCTTGAAGGAGTTTTGCAGTAACATTCCACATGGTCTTTACAACGCATTCTTTATAATCTTCACCATCAGCCCTCTTCATATTAAGAGCCCAATCGTTCATTATCAGTCCAAGCTCTTGATTTGAATTTGAAGTAATTTCTAGAAGTTCATAATGCTTCTCTTTTAAAAATATTTCGAACTGTTTCCATATTGACTTTTGATTTTTAACTGTACTCCTCGTAGTAACACTCTGTACAGTTTTTTGAATATCTTCCAAAGATTCTTGGCCAAATCTTGCCATTTCAAAACGACGATGTTGCAAGAAAACTCGAAAATAATATGACAGTGACAGTTGCCGAGGTAGAAATTTCAAAACTATCATTCACAGCATAGTTGATCAAAAGCAAGGCGCATATTTTTCAGTTATTGGGAAAGCTAGGTAGGTTTTTATCGTTTACAATGACAGTTGATTGGTCGATTTTAAGAAATTGAAGAAATATCATTGGCTCTTAGAATAGGCGTGTATTAACCGAAATAATGCACGCTTCTAGACCCAAATGAAATGTTCCTATTGGTCAATTTGACGATGAAAAAAATAATCATTATTATCGACTGTAAATTAGATGAAATGTTTTTATTTTACCAGATTAATTCCTATTTTGAACGACATTTTGTTGGCTAGCAATTTGACGAGAAAAGCTGCCCGCCAACAAAAGCGCGACACAGCAGGGAGTTTTTAAACTTAAATTTTTGATATTTTTAATATCACAGACGTTAAATCAGCGCTCAGCATTTGTCGTAATATATAAAATGGAAGTTGTGAGCAATAATCCAATTGCCAAATCGAAATTTGGGCAATGCAGTCCAAACGATTTATTCTACACAATTATTCAATTGAGTAAGTCCTCCTCTTTTATGTACGCCCGTGCGGAAATTTCCTTATAAAACATAATTAATATCCAGACATTTTCTTACAGTTGATGTCATCTTTATGTGTCGCGAATAATTCCTTTAATTTAGAAAATCTAGCGCTCGCTGCAAAACAAAATAAGCAACAAGACCTTGGTAACGGTCTTTGTTGTCATACTAGCTTTTTCTGCACCATGCTTAATTGGGAAGAAAGGAAAACAGTAGAAAGGCAATTAATTAAGAATTTTTTTTGCTTTTGTCAAGGGATACAAAAGCACCAAGACGTCTGAAATCAGCAGCGAGAGAAGCCGTTTAATTCCCTTGGTATGTTTTTAGTAATGTAAAAAGACTTTATAATAGTTCTGTTGTAAGGGTAATTGTGCCGTCACGAGAAAAAGTATTCAATTAAGTGAAGTCTTAGGAAATCGGCGAAAAGAAATTTTAGATTGCGGTATACTCTTTAAACAAAAATTCATTAGCAAAATATAAAGGAATATTCTGTGCTGTCAAGAATAATTTATTCTATCAATTGTAGAGACTACTTTGAATATAAAAAGGACGTTGTTTGATCAAAAGCTCCCGAAGATCGTGTCATGGAGCTCTTCATATAGTTTGGCCTAAAAGACGTCTAGGTATAATATGTGTATTGTTTGTACAGTGTGACTCAAAACGGTACCTACAGCAAACTTCAAGAAATTATAGAGGAGCCCAAAATAAGAAGAAAAATTCGTATGGAAATTTGAGTTGGGTGTTGTTTCATCTGTACGGCTTGGGCTTTAGGCAATCAAAATATACAAAGGGTTGTGTATCAAAGCATCGCCCCAACAATACATTTCTGCCGATTTTAGACGTAAAATGTTTATTCAGACAGAGAAACAAAGACGCCCAAGCCACGTGGACAAACTGAAAACCTCTTTAAGATAAACACAATTTTCGCCCTTAATCTTAAACATTATTTACACATTGCAGCTTTTCTTTGAACAGTCTACCAAAGCTAATCCCTTTTGGGTAACGTTTAACGCTCCGCCTGATAATTAAATTAATTTATATCCCCTATTGCTTTTTCATCAAATGCCGTTCTCAATAAAACGTTAAAGTTAATTTCACAGATGTGAACAGTAAGAAAATGCTACGATTCCAGAAAATATTTGCAGGGAATATTAAAAACCTTAACGATCTACATAATGTTACGTATTTGGATTTAATCAATACAACCCTATTTACAGTGACTATATTTACAAGAACTATTCACAAATATTTACAATAATTATTATTAGTGATTAAGAATATTAAATAACAATAAGAATTTAAAACTTAACGAACGAACACAATTTTAACAATCCCAACTATTTCTACAACTCTCTGAACACTACTCCTATATCGTTTGTAATTGTAACGGTATCGCATTACAGACTAACTCACTCGGGACGATTGCGGCTCTTTTTATAAGAGCAGAACATTTAATTATATTCCAGAAACTGCACCTCGAAACATCTGGGCTTTCGATGATTCACTTGTTTACAAAATCTATCCGACTATTCATAGCTAGCCCACCATTTTTGTTACGCCCTGTATACAGTGTGATCTATAATCAATGCAATGCAAGATAAAATATTGTACCCATTTATTATGTAACTACATCTCGTATACAGGGCGTCATTGAATCAGTGTTGCAAGCTTGAGGTCCTGGGTCGTGATTCCTAATGAACATTTAATGCAAAAATTCATATGAATGCACTAAAAGTTACCGCCCCCTCCCCCCTCTCAGCCTCCCTAATGGAATGCCTATGAGAATGTAGTTTTCAATATGACCGCATCATATTATGACTCACATTCATTTTATTGAGATAAAACGTTCTGGAGATAATCCTAAAAACAATTTTAGTGACCCCATTTAAGGCATCGTAATTTCAGAGGGAGTGATTTTAGGACTAGTGTTCATGTAAACTTTTAGGCTTAAAATTTCGCCAGAAATCAGCGCCCTAAGCTTGTAACATGAATTAAATGAGGAAAAATTCAAAATAATGAATCACAGTTAAAAAGAAAATTAATTAAATATGTATACAGTATGTCCACGGATCGAGTTGCAAAGAGGAAAAACTTTTTTATTTTTCATTTTACAAGAAAAATGTATTCTTGATAAACGTTTTTGCATGTCCCAAAACGGCCAATTCAGTTTTAACCTTTTCAAATTTTCTTTTAGTTTCAGAGAAAATTCGAAAATAGGTCGATTTAGTTGAAAAGTCCCAAAAAATAAGTTCGCGTTATTTATTGTTATTGACTGTCACTTAGGGAAATCTGCCCTACGTTGAAAATGTTCTCGAAAGACCAACAAATTTACCTAAATTCAGTGTTATGGCAAAGGTAAAGCGATCCGTAGAATTGTCGAAGAATTTAATCAAAAGTTTCTGGATATTTACATCTCAAATGTAGGTGCACGAAAATTGGTCAAAAAATTCCTATCAACTGGCTCCATACTGGATGTAAAAAAACAAGGTAGTACGCGATGAAGATGACTCTTCTTGTCATGGACTCAGTACTGAACTATCCAAAAATTTCTTTGCGGCGAAGATCGCTCCACTTGGGAATTAGTAAATCGCTCATTCAAAAGGTTTTGAAACAATGGAAGTTCCATCCCTACAAGCCCATTTTCAATCACGCATTAGAACCCGGAGATCCTGCGAAACGTTTGGATTTTTGTCTGTGGATGGGCGCTCAAATCATGGATAATCAATACTTTTACCGAAATATTATTTTCTCTGACGAGGCCACGTTTTCTACTAATGGTACTGTTGCATCTCAAGATGTGAGATATTGGAGCGATTACAATCCGAATTTCCGAATCCCTCGTAATCGACAATATTCGGAAAAAGCTAATGTGTGGTGTGCAATTTCCTACCATAGTATCATTGGATCATATTTTTTTGATGATACCGTCAATCAGCGTACGTGCTTGGATATGCTGCAAAATTTTCTTGTTGAAAGGTTGGACGATTTACCGATTAATTACCTCGCAAAGTGTTATTTTCAACAAGATGATGGTCCGGCCCATTATGCTCGGATTGTTGTAGAATGGTTAAATCAGCAATTTGGACAGAATTGGATCTGCCGAAATGGTCCCGTGTTATGGCCACCAAGGAGCCCTGATTTGACTATGGCTGATTTTTATCTTTGTAACCGTTTGAAACAACTAGTTTATGCAAATAATCTTCCTCCGAACGTAGAGAATTTAAAGGATAGGATTAGAGACGCTTTGACGTCTTTAACTCTCGAAGAAATTCGAAGAAGTTATAGGGAATTGCGTCGAAGAGTAGAATTGTGCGTTGAAAAAGGCGACGAATGGATTGAATAGAATAGTTATTGGTTATATTATTTTTGTTGTTAAGTTTATGTTCAATCTCTATCGCTTGTTTAGCTTTCCATTTTAATTGGAGCTATTTGTTTCTTAAATTTTATTTCTCTTCCATTCTTCTTTTTTAATATTTCAATGTGCCTAGCCTCTTATATACTTGCTTTGACGTGAACATTTTTTATTGTGTGTGATACATGGAAAGATAGCTTTGGGTTGGACTCATAAAGAGGGTAGATTGTTTTTCAATTTACAAAGCAATAGCCATCTTGCCTTGACTCGAATTTAAAAGATCCAACAGGCACAAAGCCAGTTGCAAAGTTTCTGCCCGAGTTTATTATTTAATCTATCAGAATGCTTTAAATTTAATCTTTCTCGTGACATGAAATGTCGTAGTTTCTGCAGTTCTTTAATGAAAATCTGAAATTAATTAAGCGTGTTAATTTTGTGGATATCATTTTCTAAAAAGAAATTGCAATTTGCGAGGCGTCTCTAATTATTCCCAGCGCCCTCGAGCGAAGGAAAATTGAAAGTGCAGGATGGAGGGTATCGATTTACCTCATGCACGATCCGCTCATGAAGGCCTCGCCTTTATTTAAAATACACACGTTGTTTATCTAAGAATCCTGTAGGTGTATAAAAATCAATCATTTTTTCCAGATAAGGCAGGTATGTTCTTTATGATGTAGAAGCAATCAATATGTGGAAGCTGATGTAAATTCTAAATTGCTTCATTTTGTACGCCCTTAAAAGCTCCTCATTCGATGGTGTCGGATAGGCTTTCAATTTTCTTTTGTTATACTCAAGTTACTCAGAGCTACATTAACAAGAAAAAAGCTTCTAGAAAAGAAGGAGTGGCCCTTGATAATTAGGATTGTATTCACTGTTTTGTATTAATTTCAGCTACAAAACAAATAGTAGGAGCTCTCGCCTAATAATTCAGCCGAGGTTGCGGTTTGCGGTCCTCTATTTCTCCAGGAATGCAATTTTCTTCCACCAAGTTTCCTGTGATACAGTTCCTCGCTCTCGAGTGCCTGGATTTATTATAATAGTCGCTAATGAAGACGCTCATACAATGCACAAGCATTTAAACTAGTTTATGCCGTGTTTTAAGAAATTCTATCTGGTAATCGTGAACGAAACACTTAAACAACCCGAATATTTGCCGCGGGAGCTTATTTCGTGAAGCGTTTTAGTTTCAGCCATCGGGAGCATAAAACCCAGCTGCAATACGTCTTCGGAACGATAAAGACCTCGATTTTATCCCGAAACTTCTGGCATATATGTTCTGTATGCATAATGAAGAAGTCAAGTAACTGCAGCTGTGGTTTTGTCTCCTACTAAAAGAGTTCCGTGATTTTACTTCAACGATTTTTGTTTAGTCTAATGGCCTGTCTCTTTCAGGAAAGTTGGGATGGAATTCTTTGGTGGAATCGCTGTGTGCGTTTATGGTAGTTTCCTTTCTAAAAAGACCTGGTTCTTGTGTAAATACGTAAAATGATTGTGGGAAACTCCAATGCCGATTTGATAAATTTTTCTGATGTTTTGAACATGTCGAATTCTAGTTGAAGGCATAGAATACTACCTATCCTCTTCTAAAGGTAGAGTACCAAATAAGGGGGGTGTTTGAA
Source organism: Xestobium rufovillosum (assembly GCA_963966045.1). Classification (NCBI taxonomy): domain Eukaryota; kingdom Metazoa; phylum Arthropoda; class Insecta; order Coleoptera; family Ptinidae; genus Xestobium; species Xestobium rufovillosum. The sequence continues at coordinate 39,023,975 of OZ014493.1, forward strand.
AGACGGAAAATTAAAAATGTTAGTTCCCAGTGACGTCCCTCATAAAATTATGAGCCTGAATCCCGAAGGCGTGCCTGGCCTGTTTGAAATACGGGAATTTTAACAAACATAATTTCAATCGCGCGGGTTTTTAATACATAGCGGTGAAAATCAATCAATTTTTTTAAAAGAAAACTGAGAAAAAGGATCTAATAGAGAGGTGCGTATTTTTCTGCAATGTATGTATGTAACTACAAATAATTATTATTTTAAAGACCTAACAAATAATGACGTAAAACCTGGAAACATCCAACACGCTTTTTCATTTCAAATCTTGCCTCTTACACATTTTCATCCACGCAATTTATATAGCATAGGTGGAACAAGTCCTCACTTGGTCACCGACCCAGTTATTAACTTCGATTTACCCTAGTGTTAGGCAGGGTTTGAGAAATGGATAAAATCGTAATCCCAAGCGATAGCTTGGCCTACCCACTCTGCTAGCGCCGTTTCAGTTACCAAAAGCACAAAGTTTGGATGCTCCATGCTAATTTTGCACATTTGCAATAAAATTTTACTGTATAGACCAAAGAATTTTAAAATTGGCATCCGAAATCCTAAATTTTGAAGTAAGGGATGATTCGTAGGTATAATAATCGTGGTCCCTGTGCTATAAGTTCCTGACGAAGACAATAAAAAAAAAGTATTGTCGAAAGTTAGAAAAACAACAAAGAGTTTCAATTTATAACTTACTGCATCCCCAAATTAGAAGACATTACATTATGTAATTCTCATACTCGTGTCTTAATAGCTATCATTAAATGCTCATTGCAAAATATACTATTATAATTATTGAGTGTAGGATTCTAAAAACACTTATAGGGTTTTACATTAGAAAATATAACTTTTAAATGGGACAAGCTGTTTATCTGAAAATATTTCCCAATTACAGAGTTGATCGAACCTAACAACTTTTGTCTGAAGCACTTTCTCGTACAGATCCCCATTTTCCATACAAATTTGCATATGTATTTGTTTCGTGTGAACACCATGTATATCTACCCGTCTAATGCTTGTTATCATCATTTCTTCCGGCACAGTGACAGGCTCGACAAAGAAGGAATCGACATTCGGCATGTGCAAATATCTTAACACATTTTTGGCCTGAATTGGGAATAATGGATGAATGATGAATTGTATGGGCCTCATGCTATACAACCGAAGCACACTGTGAATCAATTTGCTACCGAGATTTGCTGAGATTTTCATATCAATTTTTTGTGCAAATCCTGAAAGTACATATGTTAAGACAGCTGTATTCGCATAAGATTATATTTACAATGGTAAACTGTTGGTATTTACTTAAATATTTGCGAAGTGCTGATAATATTAAGTTTCTCGCATCACCTACATCCTACATGCAGATTGCCCAAGTACAACTATGTTGTTTGGACAGGCCTATATTTCACAAATTTGGGGTCTAGGTGACGCGAGTTTGGCCCTTGCTTATACTTCACAGTGTGAAGCGTGATATGAACTTAAGTTAATTATATCGCCACCAGGTGGGAGCGGTCACAATCTATTACTATGATTGGTTTCTATTACAGCTGCAAACTCTTCCGACGGAACCTCCACAACTTGGAATTTTCAAGGTTTCTAGCTTTAGCGACAACCGAATAAATCTGGGAGGATTAGTCGGCGGTCCTATCTTTAAATTATTATTTTCTATTTAGAAATAAGAGGATAAACTTAGGGTCCCTGTATTTAGAGAGTACCGCAATCAATAGCTCCACTATGTTTCAGAACTGTGAGTAAATATGGCGGACTGCCGTGTCAGCAGCAAAATGTCATTCTGACGTTCCGCCACAATTCAAATTTGGCGGCTGTTATTGTGAGTAAATATGGCGGAGATTGCGGTACTCTCTAAATATAGGGACCCTAGATAAACTGAAGCGGCACCGCCATCTGCATTGCAATGCACCACACTACTACTACTGTCAAACGTCCAGTTTACTGTGTAACTCGCCCAAATATTCACGAAATGGAGAGATTGCAAAATAATTTTCATTCCAACGCCGGCTGAACCAAGTAACGTATCAAGACGTTCTTGGCCGAAAATAAATAAGGAATAATTAACTTAGACAACCCTACTTTCTAATTACGATAAATATGTGTACAAATAGTAAAAAAGGCGTCGAGTTTATGGTGGTTTTTATGACGGATTTTTCAATAATTTGAGGGAGATTTATTTAAGGCGAACGAAAACTATTGCTATAAAAGTAGTGCGAGTCTCTAAGTTGATTCTTTATTGAAAAATATTTTTTTTATTTAACTTTAATTTCAAAATGGTGTTGGAATAAAAATGTGTCTATATGTCCCGATTTTAGTGCTCAAATTCCGCACCCTTAACGTACTTTTGCGATTTCGCATGCGTACGTTAATAAAGCTCATATCCCACTTATATCGTAAATAACTATTGATGACCCAAGATGTCACACGAATTTCGGTTTATGTGGAGTGTTTCTACAGCAATTTTAACCGTTCTTTAGAATTTTGATTTAAATGGTGAATTAACTTTTTCAGACGTTCTATTTGACATTAATAATACCACCATTTTTGAGTAAAAAAGACTAACTTAAATATTTTATACTTTTGGCTCCCTCGCTTAAATTATTATAAATTAATGTGGTTTTAAATATGTATCTTTAATAAATTTGTTTTCTTATGAACTATACCAGTAATTATTATGCAATTTCTTTAAATTCTTGAGTAAAATATTGAGAATTTCAAGAAACTTTGTAATAATTACTGTTATAATGTAACAAGGAATTATTTAGTACGAGTAAATCATTATTTACTACTACTAAATAATTCCCGTACTAGGTGGCGCTGAAAGCCGCTAAGCGAGATTTTCTACTTTATTGGCATAAAGGTACGAGATAGTGATACTAGATGTCTTTTGTGAATTGAGCTTCAAAATAGAATATGGTAGTGGTTACGAAAAATAAAGTACATATCTCTGTAGCACATCCGGGCATAAAGTATTCTTCCTTTATTGGTACCTATTTATCCTTGTATACATTCACTATATTTATAAATATAAAATATCTCATAATTATTGACTAACAACTATACGGTTCATATTTAAAGTGATTAATTGGGCTACATATTGGCATTCTGTAAGACTTCCGCAAACGAAACTTTAAACCAAGATTCAACTGCTCCAACATATACCCTTTATTGCTGACGTTGACGTTTGAGGTGGATGTAGGTATATTGTTTGGGCCGTCCTGCAAATCCTATAGTGTTCCTAAAGAATTCCTACATTACTTGCCCCTCATCACATTTTTCAAAGGAATAAAGAACAAGAAAATACGGAAGCAACCGTGCTTCCACAAACATAAGGGCAGCTCGACATTAATCGCAAACCAAAGGTGCATTCCGTGTTTGATAAAATCGATGAAATAAAAAATCTCAGATCTGAATGTCTTCGGTTTGAAAACGAAGAATTATGAAGGCACGTATTGAGCCGTACTTCAGTATGAAATGGGAGAATTTAACTCATTTTGACGAAGGTAATCCAAAACCAGGACTGCAGGACCGGAAGTGCTTAAGCACTGTCATTTCTAAGGCAGAACTTGCCATTTATATGAAAAAATATTGATACAAAAAAACAAATGGACCTCCAGAGATCGGTTGCGTTGGTGGATAGCATGTTATTCTAACAAACGTTGTAAAGTAAGGTATACTAAGTTCTCTTATGTACCTATCTGCGTAAGACAATCTTTTGCTTGCGCTCTGTTGTACAACTGATGTTCATTTCAAATTATCGTAATACGCCATTATTCCAAATTCTGTACTTTTATAAAAATATGGTTCTTACTTTACTTATAATCCTTTTGACACATAGCCTCTTTAACCTTACTTTTAAATTTATATCTAAGTTTTATAAAACCCAGGGATTACTGTTATACTTTTCGAAAACGTTCATGTTGGGGAAGTTCATCAGTCTGTATTTTTTCGTATTCCCAAGATGATTACCTACGTTGTTTCTTCGCGTTGGCAAAAATATTTATTCAAATACTTGATTCTCTTTTCTTGCAAATCCCACGAGAAATCTTGTGACGTCCGCGGTGTGTCGGAACAAATTGGTTTCTCCAAATGAAGAGCTGGCGCCCTCTTAAGGGTCTATTAAGAATTATACTTTAAAATTGGTAGAATTACCATCCCGCAGCTTACCCATCCTTTTGGTCCACCAGATGGATTTAAATTAGCTCGCAGGTTTAAATCTGCTGGTGGTAATTTACAGCAGAAAGAGAATCAAATTAGATTCTTTGAATGTAAAAATGTCTGGTGTAAGTGTAATTATTGTAACTCTGTATTTTTGACATCTCTTAAACTATGGACGGCGTTTGAGACAGTCTGTATATCAAATAATGGCAGTAAATTTGAAATGACCATCCGCTTTACATAAAGAGCACTCGTGTTTATAATACGTGAAGCTTAGCATTCAATATACCAACAGCGTCCAATTAGCAGCGACATCAACGACAATGTAAAAGGTTTTATTGTGCAGAGCACCGAAAGGGAAAGTTCAAACTGAAAGGATCAAATCGATACCTTTAGAAGGAATTTAATCTGTCAAGCTTGCTCGCTCTGTTTGCCCTGGAAATTCTTATCACTTTACTCTTTGATATTTTTTGCGTATAATTTTCGACGAAATTTAATGTCGAATTTCTCGAATTGTTTCAGATGAAGTGGTTAGCCTTATGTGTCGTGGTAGTCATCTTTGTAACACTGGCAGTAGCTGACGGCGAAATATGGGAAGAAGATGACCATGAAGTACTAATTCGAAGTGAACGTGGAACCAAGAATCGCGGTAAGCGTAAGTTAACTTTTGTTTTTTTTTAATTTCTTAATTATGTTTAATTTCTCTTTAGGTTATATTTATTTGTTTTCATCATATTTATTTTGGGTTTGTTTTCTTTAATATCGTTTCTTTAATTCACAAATTATAGTGTCTAGTTTATGTTTTAATTACAAAACTCAATTTATAAGCGATTATTGGTTACTACGCATCGAAAATTGGGAAATACTAAATACGCAGGCCCTATAAATTTAAAAATAAAAAAGTATACGAATCGTCGTCCTTCGTACTTAATGTTTCATTTAAGTCTATAAAAACAGAAAACCCATTTAGCATTTTATAACTGAGTTAAAAATAATCTATTTAGAGTAAGTTGATAGCTTCCAGTTTCCATTTTAATGTGATTATTGGAATAATTTAGTAAACGTATCTGTTAAATTTCACCCTAATCCCAAGTTAGTCTATTAGTCAATTCTAATCAACGTTTCCTACTAGGTGGAAATTATTAATGACTTGTAGCTTAATCTCATATACACGTGTTGCGATTTCCGAAAGCGGACCAGAGATATCTATCTACTTATAAATTACTGGACAGGACTGATTAACATCAGTACCTTTCTTTCCGTGTTTGGGGAAAACTTGAGAAAAATGAGTATACTCGACGCCAAGCTTAGAAGCAGTTACGTCATTAAAAGGAAAGAGCAGTAGCCGAGTAGCTTTAATACACAAAATAACCCGCGTAAACTATACACATTTTTAAATGGGAGATTGTTACACAACTAAAAAACAGCACAATCAAAATTCCGCACGTGTCAAAAGTGGAGAGTTCAACTGTTTTCTTCAAATTGAACACCCACTATATTTTTACATTTTCTGAAAGCTTTTGACGTTTAGCAACATAACCTTTTTCTCCAATTGATAATAGTAAGAGCAATAAGCATACTTTTTAATTTATAGTCTATAGTAGGCCGTGGATGTGCAGACTTTTTTTGGTGCTGCAATTTCTGAGATGTTCCAGTTTGCCTTCGTATTTTTAACTTCTTCCTGACTGTTGCATAAGCGGAAAGTACTCTTTAAACAAAGAAACAGTATTACAGCAAAAAATAGGTCAGCACGAACAGTGAACGCTTTGAAGTCATGCTTTTATGGATGCACTATGCACTTACGCTGATGATTCCATTTTATGCACTTAAAGTTAACATTCTAAAATTGATCTCAGTTTTATAGAAAAACGAACATGCTTTCTGACATTTTCTTAGTGCCCAATATTTAGTATATTTTAGGTATAAGTCCCAAGAAGTTGTTTGCTATATTTAGTTTATTTCAATAATGTTAACGATGAAAGACACTGATTTTTCCATTGAAAGAAGAATGATAATAAAAGTACTCAAGACAGGAAATCTGGGAAGAATCACGTTTCCAAACGTGGAACCGTATCTGAGATGGGGGCTGGAAAAGCCACAAAGGCATGGTATATAATAGATCATATAACACCCTCTGAATAATCAAAGCTTATTGAGTAAAATGACGCCCACCTTTTCGGTGGTTTACGTGAGGGCGCTTTTGACAGCCTAAACCGCCAATATACATACTTGCGGAATACGTTAAATATCTACCTACAACATTATATAGATTTTGCATGCTCGTATTCAGTACTTCTTATTTTGGTCTTATAAGTACCTTCAAGATCAAAATTGAAAAAAATTACTTTTAATGCCTTACAACGTTAATTTGCATTTTTTAGTTGTTAAAAATAGCTGGATATAGATAGTGATCGCAAGTCGTTATGAAGGCCAATCTTAAATTTAAGATTTTGAAAACAAGAAGCGGAATAAGGTATCTTGACCTAGACAAAATAAAAGATGATGATACGCGCGATAAGTTCGCGAAAAAGACAAACGAAGTACTAAAGGGCGCGGGTGAAAATTCCGCAGCTAGAGATATTTTGGGTCATAAACAGAATGAAAGTAGGAAACCATGGATAACAAAACATATTGTGAGTCTAATAGAGGAAAGGCGAAAATATAAAAATAGGTTAGATGAAAGAGGGAAACAAAGATGTAAGGCGATCAAGTGGGAAATTATTCGGAAATGTAGGACAGCGAAGTGGAAGATAAGTTCGAAGTAGGAAAGAATGATGAAGCATATAAAATAATTAGGAGAAATTTTAGAGAAATTGGATCTAATACCAAAAACATTAGAAATGAGGCAGGAGATATCCTAATCGGAAGCGGGGAGAAGGCAGATAGGTGGAAAGAATATTTGGGAAATTTATATGCGGGACAGGAAGTAGGAGATATATTAGAAAGCGAAAGCAGTGTAGAAGGGGACAACCTAGGGTGTCATATAATGAGAGAAGAGTTCGAGCTAGCACTAAAAAGTTTAAGAAACAATAAAGGACCAGGTATAGATGCCTTGCAGGCAGAAATCTTAAAGTGCGCAGGTCAAGATGTAATAGATCGTTTATTTAAATTAGTTAGTCGCATATACCTGACAGGCGAGATTCCAGAAGATTACAAACGGAACATCATAGTAGCTTTGCCAAAAAGGAAAGGCGCGGATAGGTGTGAAAATTTTAGAACTATCAGTTTAACTTCCCACGCGTCAAAAATGTTAACTAGAATTGTGCAAAGAAGGATGGAGAAAAGGGCGGAAGAAATATTAGGAGATCAGTTCGGATTTAGACGAAATAGGGGAACGCGCGAGGCCATTTTAGCTTTACGAGTAATTATAGAAAAAACAATAGAAAAGGAAAAGAGCGTCTATATAGGATTTGTAGATTTAGAAAAAGCCTTCGACAACGTAAAATGGGGGAAGATGTTCGAAGTGCTCAGAAAGATAGGGATGAAATATAGGGACAGAAAAATAATACATAATCTCTACAAAGAACAAAGGGCAGTTATAGAATTTGAGCAGGAACGAAGAGAAGTAGATATCTGGAAGGGAGTGAGACAGGGATGTTCATTGTCACCTCTAGTTTTCAACTTATATATCGAAGATGCGATTAATATTGTTAAAGATAGAACAGGGTCAAACTACTAAGATATGGTCAGATTTGCGGATGATATAGCAGTGTTAGCATCAAGCAAAGAAGAATTCGGAGTGGCTTTGAATGAAATGGAAGCAGTTTTGACACAAGGCTACGGCATGAAAATCTATAAAAAGAAAACTAAATTTTTGGTATGTAGAGGGAGTGAAAATAGAACTAAAATTGAAATACAAATAGGAAGTGAGAAGATAGAGGAGGTTGCGGATTTCTGCTATTTAGGAAGTAAAATAACTCGAGATGGTAGGAGCACTAAAGATATAAAACAAAAAATAGCGCAGGGTCGAGTTGCGTTTAACAAAAATAAACAACTGTTATGTTCGGGAACGGTTAATGTAGAAACTCGGAAGAGACTCTTAAAGCCGTATGTATGGAGTACGGCATTATACGTGTGTGAAACTTGGACAATAGAAGCGGATCGAAAAAGAGTAGAAGCGTTTGATATGTGGTGCTACAGACGCATGATGAAGATACCGTGGATAGATAAGGTTAGCAATAGGGAAGTATTAGAAAGAAATAGGGAAAGGCGAAAGGTATGAAAGACAATAAAGAATAGGAGAGATAGGATGGTAGGACACATTCTAAGACACGAAGGAATAGTTCGCGACATACTAGAGTCAGAGATAGGAATAAAAAGAGATAGGGGTAGGCCTAGATTAGATTACTGCTCTCAAATAGTTAGGGTTGTAGGATGTTCAACTTTTAGGGAAATGCGTAGGTTAGCTCAGGATAGAAAAGGATGGAGGTACGCGTCCAACCAGTCTTCGGACCTTATGATGATGAATATATATAGATTTTGCATGCTCGTTTTCAGTACTTCTTATTTTGGTCTTAATATAAATACCTCCAAGATGAAAATTGAAAAAAAATACTTTTAATGCCTTACAACGTTATTTGCATTTTTACGTAGTTGTTAAAAATAGCTGAACGTATAAATGTTTACCTTAGGAATGAACTATACATTTATCAGAGCCAGTAGAATGTTTGCTATATGTTATTCTACACTTTATCTAACCCTATGACCTCAAAAGTCAATGTTTCAATGCAGAATCATTAAAAGTACATTTGTAGCAATCGCAATTCAAATCAAAATTTAGTATTACGCATGAAGTACAGAATGAATCTTAAAACCACCTCTTACCCCGTGGATTGTACCTCTGAATCAGGGCAGTCGAGATGTGAGCCCTTTCACCGTCTATTTATTCTTCTTCGAATTTTTCTTTATGAGTTTGACGTCTTTAGCTTCCTTGTGATAACCAATGCAGTAAGTTATTCAACCATTCATTCCACATGAGGACTTTATTTTTATTTCCCGTCATATTTTCTCTGGCTGCCCTTTTATCTTCTCTTGTAAGGCGCCTGCTCAAGAAATCTATGCTCTCCTGTTTCCATCATCCTTAGTTTTTGTGGCATAAACCCACCAGTTTTTAATTTGTTCAGAATTTTTCCGGTGGGATAAGGAAGAAAAGAAGCTCTCCCCTGCACTGAATTTCTTCTCCACAATATCATTATCATAGAACTGATCTGGTCTCACCTTTTCATTTCTCTTAAACTTGGCTTCTAAATTATTGCTTGCAGCAGCCACGGAATTGAAAATATATGTTAAAAAAAGACTTTTACGAAACTTAGTAACTCCTCTCGTTGTGATGCAGACCCATTCAGGCCCCAAATCTAAAATTACTTTATCAAAATTGTTGATGTGGTTAATAGCTTTATTTATTAAAGTCAAATTAAAAATGTTGTGAAAATTTAGTTTGCTGTTTAATTAGTTCAAGTTCAATACACTTTTGAGACTTATAAGATAATTAAAAATAGATTGTTTCTCTTATTACAAACACAAAACGTTGATGGAAATGCCGGCGCCTGGGTTCAGCTTACAAAAAATATAAAAAAATGTAGGTATCAGGATTTTTTTTGGTTGTAAAATGCGACATTTATCTAGAGTATTCTGGTATGCGCCGCATACCATTAAAACTAAAAATAATTAATTATCAAGGCAGGAGACGAGAGTATCGCTTGATTCTGCTTTATTCATCATAAAGTTCTCAGTCCGAAGACTGGTTGGACGCGTACCTCCGTCCTTTCATATCCTAAACTAACCTACTTATTTCACTAAAAGTAGAACCTCTTACATCCTCAACTATTTGAGAACAGCAGTCTAATCTGAGCCTACCCCTACTCCTTTTTATTCCTATCTCTGACTAGTATGTCGCGAACTATTCCTTCGTGTCTTAGAAGGTGTCCTACCATCCTATCTCTCCTATTCTTTATTGTCCTCCGCATAAATATCGCTTTTCTCCAACTCTTTCTAATACCTCCATATTGCTAACCTTATCTATCCACGGAAATTTGAATATCTGGCCCCTCTTTTCGAAGTGAAATAATTTAAATGAAAATTATAATAGAATAATCACAGATATGCCTGTTCCGTACCTACAGACAAACTTTACTTCAGTTGAGTTGAATTGAGTTCGGTGAAGCTTGATAACGAAGAGATTTACGTTCAAAATGGATGGAAATTCCTCATACTTTCAGCGACATTTATAGCTGTCAGAAGTTTTGATTGATGAGAAGTGAGGCAGGACCAGCGTTTTCTAGACGATTCAACTTGCCCACTAAATTGATTAAGCATAACTGATTAATGAATTTCTGTACTTTTATTCCTGATTCAATTACTGAAATTGGGTTCGTTCGACCAGTACCTAATTAAGTAAAACCTTGGGTGGAAATGTTTGAAGCTAAATTCATTCCGTTAGTTATGTGTTGTACTCAGTTAACACACCTTTCGCAGACATAATTTAATTCCGCTGTAGCTAAATTCGTTCTTCCAATTGCTCGAGTAGTTTTATTTTCACGCGTGCAGCAACTGAGTTTATTACCAAGTTGACAAACGTAGACTTACACAGTTCACTTCGATTTGTTCTCTATTTCAATATTGCCGATTTTCTCATACCCTCATACGCAAATTGTCTGGTTTGACTCGATTAAGGATGCGCGTGCGCATTCCCTCTCGCAGAAACCTAGCAGTTGGTAATAAGTCAAAAGTTCCTAGATCCAAGATGACTTAACGATTGGTCAATTAACCTCACTTTTTAATTTGAATATTTTTAAATAAATTTAAACCGATGTAGATCAAATCAGTTTTAATATTTGTAACGTTTTCTTTCAAAGAAATGGTTCGACATCAAGGAAAGAGCAACGGTATGCTTAAAAATGTTATAATAACAAGAAACAGTAAGAAAATAACTCGTTCTTCAAATATCTATAGACTGTTTTAGAATGGCCTGATTTTGACAGGTCGCCATTTTCTGTTGGAGGGCTGAGCATGGATAAACAACATTACACACGTGAGTGTTACCAAAATTTGAACAGATTTGGTGCCAAACAAAGTGGTGATCTTTAGAGTTCATGTAATTTAACTCAAAATAACGAAACAACGTTTGCAATAGTGCAACCAGTCATATCATTTTAAGAATTTTCTTTCAATTCTCGGCGTAAAGCGACTAAGTTTAAGTTACGCCCCTTTTTTGGTGCCAAATGGTAACACAAACATCTGCTTTGTTATTCATCCTCTTCTTCCCTCCAATATGCTTTAAAACAAACAAATGTGTGCCCTCCAGCTGTCAATTGTGTGACGTCATTCTAAAATGATCAATTGGGCACAACTCTGTAGTTTCTAAATAAGTATAAAGAAAATCATCTTTTTAGGGTATAAATAATTTTTTTTATTGCTGGGTTTATCCATTATGTTTGGGTAGATGATTGGTAATCGGCCAGTTTATAATTCAGTCACAATAAATCTTCAAATTTATTTTACTGCAAGATTCCAAAAAATAATATTTTTTCTACAAAATATCAAATTTCTGCTTAATTTAATAAACATTCTCGCGAATCCACTCAAGACTTTCACAGAATCTGATAAATGAGAAGCCCTTTTTCCGGTTTCCAATATAGCGGAGCACTCGAGGTGTATTTTTCTGCATGTCTTCTTTAAAGCACATTCTTTCAGTTCTGAATTCTCAAAGGGCTAGGAAAAATTGCAGCCGCTCGTCGCTGCGGACCGAGCATCAGCAAAATATTCTCATCTAAACAAGACATAGACGAAGATACTTTGTAAATGGGAGGGTCCCCGTCGGACGTTTCTTTTTAAATCCATGTTCTGAAAAAGTGCATTGATAGTCGTGTATCTATGTCTTAAAATTACAAATGGACAATGGTTTATCCACCGGTGGGATTTATGTATACTATACTACTTTTTATAAAGGAAATGCAAGCATACTTTTTATTTTAAAGCAGAGTTTTTTAAACGTTCTAGCACTCTAAAACAAATATTCGTGGAACACGCACCTTCAAGGTGGTGTGCAATTTTTGAAACACACCATATAACTCCCGGCGCCTCCGCCAAACAATTATCATAAGCAGTTTAGATCAGCAGTGAACCAAATAAAGGGATCCCTGTTTTAAGTTTTCAGTTTATCGATACTCAGCTCTAAGCTTGTCATGAGAAGCATATCGCCGTTTGCACAAAAATATCTAGTTTTTCACAGACTTAGAAGTATCAGCAGCTTTTTTTTATGAAATTCGGCTTGTCTTAACAGCTGTAAATTCGTTCTGTTAAATTCAGAAAAAAGTACTACTTGTGACGTGTCATCGACGTTAACTTCAACGACGTTCCGTTTTATGGAAAAAATTAGGTATTGTTGGCTCCCCCCGCCATTCTATTATATAGGTATTCATGTTTCATAACACGCAAACTTCTCTTACACTCCAAACGGAAAAACTTTTCCAATTCAATGTGTTTAGGGCTGCCCTCCATGCATTTTTTGCATAACCGAGTTTCCAAACTACCTACTTCTATTAAATTGCCCCGTTTTGAATTTAAAAGTAGCTGGTAGCTGGTAGCCGAACTAAAATCGTTCGAAAATTGTCATGGATGCGTGAAAACTTCTGATAGAAATGGGCGGTGTAACCAAAATATTCGGACAAAGAGAATCCGCAGTGTATCATTGGAATATGACATATTATATTTCACGTCTGTGATGGCTCACCTGGTGGTATATGAGGGTAGCTAAAGCTATCTTTATGTCATTAATTATACTTAGTAGTAAATATAGTGGATCGCGCCAAGTTACTCGTTTCGTTAAAATTTATACGTTTTGTATACTTGGCATAAGAAGTTGTTAAATGAAAATGTTCCCCTTGACTATGACTAGTTGATATTGCTTATCACTGTTTGTAACTGTATATTTGTATCGAATGAGATATTTAGATTTTCGTTTGTTCCAGACGAAAAGATTTTTTATGGAAAGTTTTTTCCGCTAAAGGCGTTCTAACGTCGCCGTCGCCTAACTGTGGCTTCCTTCTCTAGGGTTTGAACGTTGATTCTCAATCAACGGTTTGAAGTATTACCTGCTAATGCAACAAACAATTTTCACATCATTACAGTCCATTAATGAACAACAGGGTAGAATAGGTAAACACATTGAAACAACTAATTTGATTTAAACAAATACTTCCAGCCATATTGATTTCAATATAGTTGCCATGGCAACATCATTTCGTGTTTAAGAATATTTGGGAAATATTTTCAGTAGGTAATAATTTCTTTCAAAATGTATAGCAAAATCTTCCTTACGTTATTATTCAAATGTGTTGCAAGATTAAGGTAAGATTTCTGCAGATCACAAACTGAATATCAGAGTAACCCTATCAATGAGGAGACGCGCGAACAGATGCAGACATTTCTAATTATATTTACAAGTTCCGAGGGGTCCAAAATTTTAACTGCAATCGTGAAAAGATGGAGAAAGGGCGGAAGAAGTGTTGGGGGAAAACCATTTCGAGTTTAGCCGATATAGGGGCGCACGAGGACATTCTAGTGTAAGATGAGAAAATTTCAGTGATGAAATGTTAGGGCAAAAATGAAATATGTATATCATTTGCACAAAAAGGAAACGGTGATTATAAAAATTGAATAAAAACGTAGAGATGCAGATATTCGGAAGGGGCAAGACAGGGATGGACTTTGTCACCTCTGGTTTTCGTTTTACATATGGAAGATGCGATAACAAACTGGGTGCATGGTCGCCACGCGCGATAGAAGTGAAACTTCAACGTTATTAGAGGAATAAAAAATTTTAAAACAAGAAAAAACAAATAAAACAAAACAAAAAACAACAAAAAACCAAAAAAACTACGAACTAAAAAAAACAAAAAAAGTCAAATATTTTATATCTTTTTACACGTTTTTAATAAATCTTGACAAAGCCCTCGAACTTGAACGAAACGTCGATATTATTATATAGTTATACAGTTATTTATTTACTACATGCCAGAAAATCACAAAATTAAAAAAATTAAAATTTGAACTGGCAGACCAGCAAGACTATTTTAAACGTTTATTCTAATTTTCCTAACATTGGAATATACTCATTAATTTATAGACTACCTACCAATCGCACTTCGAGTACACAAAAAATCGATAATAAATATTGTGCGTATAATAATAATATTTATGAAAGAATAAATCTAATTTTAATGCTTCTAACCAAGCGCTTTGCGGTGTCACGAGAACTGAAACGCTATGTCCTCGCCTTAACTGACGCTTGCCTGAGAGAAACAGCGCGATGCATGAGACAGAGCGTGGCTAAAGAGTGGGGCCTTCGATATTCCTTTTTTCTTCTGCCCGTCATCTCATACTGCTCCCCTCCATTCGTTTCACTTTTCGTGACGATCTCATTTGCCAACACAGGAACAAAAGAAGTTTCACTTCAATAACGTGTGTCACAAAAGTTTTGAAACAATAAATACCAAATTCATATTTATTTGAGAAACACACTTTAATAAACACTTATACACGGTGTCCCAACGAAAATTTGTACCCCCGTAAAACTCGGCAAAATAAACGTTTTGACAAAAATCCAAAAACACGTCGATTTTTATATCAATGGGGACCAATTTTTATGCACTAATCATTCTTGCAACTCTAGCCCTGTGCGGGGGGGGGTAGCGACCCCCCAGATTTTCAAATGGGACGGGGGGTCAAATGATCCCTACTCTAGAAGGGTTTTTCATTACTTACACAACCGTATTTGTTTTATTCAATTCGATCAATTTGTTACCGAGAAATTGCTTCTTGAAGTTTCCAAGTTAAAAATTTAATAAAGACACAAAAAGGTTTAAATTATCGAATGTATTAGAATGGGAAAGTAACAAAATCAAGTAAACTAATAAGAATAAAAAGTAAGAACAAATGTCAAAATAAACTTATTCGCCACAGTATAAAATCGTGTTTATTTACTAAATCAAAATGGTTTATTCCAAAGAAGAATGCCGGCTAATAACTCCTGAGGTCTTGAGAAATGTAAGATCTGGATTTGAATCCAGAATGTATTATTGTATGACAATTAGTGGAGGTCATTTCGAGCAATACATTTGATAGTTCAAACCTTTTTGTGCTTTTATTAATTTTTTAACTTGGAAACTTCAAGAAGCAATTTCTCGGTAACCAATTGATCGAATTGAATAAAACAATTACGGTTGTATGAGTAATGAAAAACCCTTCCAAAGTAGGGATCATTTGACCCCCCGTCCCATTTAAAAAATTTGGGGGGTCGCTACCCCCCGCAAAGGGCTAGAGTTGCAAGAATGATTATTGCATAAAAATTGGTCCCCTTTGATATAAAAATCGACGTGTTTTTGTATTTTTGCCAAAACGTTTATTTTGCCGAGTTTTACGGGGGTACAAGTTTTCGTTGGGACACCGTGTATATTCATACCTAATCAACACATTTGATTAATAAGAATTGAACCGTAAAGTGGAATACCACTTTTGCTGGTGTAATAGTACATTTATTTCCTATTTCATAATGTTATCAAAATCAAATGTGCTAAGTATAATTTATATTTTTAATTTTAGTTACATATAGTTACGTTATTATGTATTTACAAATTTTATTAGAAAAATTATTGTTACTTTCTTATACTTTTTAAATAATAAATCTTGACAAAGACCCTATCCAGGGTCGAAACGTCGATAATTTACATACAGTAGTTTATTTTGCCAATAATTTCACGAAAATAATAAATTTAAATAGAAGCATTGGCACAAATAAATATACAAAAAATTATCATTTACAGTCATACATTTCTTTACAATCCACGGTTATTTATTGAATTTGAATTCGGTCCACTTTTTTCAGACTCCATTGCATCCTTAAGGGAGAAAAGAAATTCGATGATAACTGCTAAATTAATTTCAAAAGTTCCATGGCAACCTGCATTTCTAATAAAGGAATATTTCTTGCTTGAATATTGAATTGTATCATGGAACTGTATAGAATTTCAATATGACGTTCGCAATAAGTAAAAATTTTACAATGATTACTTCCAATTTAGAGTGCTGGAAAGATTTTTTTATGACTTGTTTACCATTTTAGCTAAAAGCAGTGCTAATAATATAATTTATTACTATTACTACTATTACTATTACTAAACAAGAGTTTAAGAACAAGCGGGGTTTTTTAGGAAGAGTGATTTTTTCTGAGAAATTAAAAATAAAACATTTTTTCCTCATCCAGGGATATGCTGTAGAAAGCGTCATGTCGTGAAACACTTTAAAAGTAAATATTACTTTTCCTGTTTAAAGTTTTCTGCAGCTTGGGCTACAATAGAAGCCTTAAAATATCACTAGAGCTTCTTTGACATAAATAGGATTTAAAAGCAAATCGATATAAGAATATAAAAATTAATAGCAATTGCTTGTGACACTGAAGGAGTAGAGACGATTTGGCTTTTCACGAAGATAAATGTCCGTCTCCTCTTGGTAGCATTCTATTTTTAATCGTCTCGCATTTGTCGACATCCACCAAAGAATAAAAAGAGTAAAAGAATGGCTAAAATTAAACGCCAGGGTGTCAGTGGAACTAAAACTGTTAATTTCTACAGTTTTAAACAGATTTACACTGCTGGTATTGTGGATTACTGGGGATTTTTTATCGAATAGATTTTCCGATTCACCAAAAAAAAAAAACTATTTTAATCGAATCGTCGGTTTTCGGACCCAAACCTGTCTACTTGTAATAATTTGCTACTTTACGAAACAACAATTCACCTGTTACTCAGTGAATTAGGAATTACAAATTCGACGCTGAAAGCGGCTGAAGGTATAGTGTATAACTCTTATTCTTACTATCGAAAATCAGATTTCCACTAACAGGAAATCTAAACGTCGAATAACTGCTAACCAATACTAGAAGAGTTGGTAAGCACGAGCACGTTACTGGAATGTGCTTTTGAGAAATATGAGATTTCAGAATGCCGCTCGCGTAGACGGCATTCGATTGAGCGTAATCTTTCAGAACGCGCTGAAATAACTTTTAAGAGGAAAACAAATTTAGCTTTGGTTAAGATACGTGTATATAACGTTTCCTGCTACATTTCGAGTGCCGTACTGAATTTAACATTTGATTAATAGCGTTAGAAAGAGTTACAAAGCGAAGCGTTTATGTTACGGAACTGAGTGTTTTCAATGGTCGTCGAAATTAGCTGAGTACAACAAAAAAGTAATGAGAAAATTATTTTAACATTTCTGGATTAATTGCACCAACAACAAGCAGGTCAAAACAAATCACAGATCGAAATAAAGAGGGATTGTATTTCGATAACCAAAACATCGCAACCCCAGAGCTGATTCGATTACAGTTACCTATAGGAACCCTGGCATCTTGCCAGCATTCAAATTGGCACTCTTCTTTCTCTTCCTTATTCAGTTTGTAGTTAACATTCCTTGAAATGGTAAGCCCAACATTGTACATTTCCAAAGAAGTATCCAGAGAATCGTCCAAGGAGTTGCTTAAAAAAATAAAATAAAATAGTCGAGTTTAATATTGTACGGAAAAAGTGAGCCCTCACATTTTTATTTACAATTTACCTACTTTCTACTTTATGGAAAAGCCTGTTAGACTCAATTTCTGTAAAGTATTTGCAAGATAGTGGCAAGAAACAAACATCTTTACTTTTTGCTGGGTACGAAATTGCCCCCCTCCCACAGTTATGGTTTTTTAAAACTTTTCTCAGAATTAACTTGCACGCACCTAGCACACGCTAGCACACCCAGAACTAAAGGTAGCACACCAACAGCTTAGAAACTACAGCAAATAGTTTGTGGGAGGGGCCAACTTAACGCTAGCCCCCCCCCCCAAACGATTTTCTAAAATTTTGTTGATGATATTAGATACTAGGGACCTAGCACAACCTAGCACACTCAAAATGATGTCTAGCACATTCCGAAATATGCCAGAAAGTCTGTTCTCGAAAATAATTCTAGCCCCCCCAGTTGATTTTTTTCCAATTTTTGAAAAATGTGCTAAATAGTACGGGTGTAGCACAACCTAGCACACTCAAAATTATGTCTCTCACATTCTAGAAATTGTCGGAAAGTCTGTTCTCGAGACATAATTCTAGCGCCCCGCTATTTGATTTTTCAAGTTTTGATAAAATTGCTAGATAGAAATGAATCCAGCACAACCTAGCACACTCGAAATTATGCCTAGCACATTCCGGGAAATACCGGAAAATCCGTAACCATCCCCCAGTTGTTTTTTCAAATCTTGAAAAATGTGCTAATTTTCGCATCTTGTTTCATAAAATGAACTGTTACGATATACAACCTTGCATTTTTGATTGCTGGTTTTAATAAATGGTTTTGATCAGGGAAAAAATCGGTTAAAACCGGATGGGTTTTAAGTGATGTCTTTTATTGAGTGGGAGAAACTTGTAACTTGTATAGGGTAAAACTTTGGCGCCCCCGATTTTTGTATAACAGTTCACGAAATTACACTTTTCTTTTTAAAAGTGAGAACCGTGTGTAATTTTTTATTGTATATGTGACGCCACACAACACCGCTTAACCCGCTTAATCTATTTAAAAGAAGCAACAGTTGCACATTTCGTTTATAAAGATTTTGCCCTTTGTTGAATTGTTGATTTACCACAACAAATTGATGATAGCAAAGAAATAAAAATACATTGGTCCCGAAAAGGCCCGATTATTATTTACAAATGTTTAAAATGGAATGTCAAATGTTTGTGACGAGTGCGGGCTTTTTGAAATATCATAAGCTCGCGCCACAGTTAAAGCCCGTCCACATTTGCATTAGGATGCGCACGCACAGCTTATGAAACTGAAAAGGTCTGTTGTCTACGTGCATACGTCATGTAATGTTGAGGATTATTTATAAGTTATAGGTAGTGTCTACTTCCTCACTAGCGTGGACGCAAAACTTAAAAATTATATACACGCGAACGTTATCATAGTTATACGTTATACATTTTCATCCACGCAATTTATATAGGTGGAACAAGTCCTCACATGGTCACCGACCCAGTTATTAACTTCGATTTTCCCCAATGTTAGGCGGGGTTTGGGAAATGGATAAAAGCGTAATCCCAAGCGATAACTTGGCCTACCCGCTCTGCTATCACCGTTGCACAATTTTTGGATGCTCCGTAATGTTTTAGTTCCGAACTATTACTAATTTTGCACGTTTGCAATAAAATTTTACTGTATAGACCAAAGAATTTAAAATACACACTTTCAAACAATACAGGACTTCGACATTTTTGTTCGAATTTTTTTACTAATATAACCTCGTCATTGGAAGAAAAGCGTACAGATTGGCCGGACTTCGTGCCCTCGAAATCTTACATTCACACATTTTGTTTTTCTTTTATTCCATTGTAAATGTGATCGTGCAATAAACACGTTTATTGTAATTATTTTCTCGATAACCCATTTTTCAGTATTTCCCGTGGTGTGCTAGGTCTAATTGAGGGTGTGCTAGGTTGTGCTAGCTCCGTAGTATCTAACAAAACCATCAAAAGTCTAAGAATCAGGTGGGGGGTGCAGAAATTTTCCCGAGAACCCATTTTCTGGCGTTCCCCGGGGTGTCCAGCTCTAATTTTCGATGTGCTAGGTTGTGATTGCTCCGCAGTACTGCATTTGCAGATAAAAATGGTAGAAATCAGTTGGGTGGGGGCAGCGTTAAGTTGGACCCACCCATCAAGGTGTGCTAGGGTGTGCAAGGTGTGTGCAAATTGACTGAGAGAAAATATTGAAAACAAAATTACCGGGGGGGGGGGCAACTTAACAGACCTCTTTTTGCTGCTTGTCAAAAACATACACTCTTTATAGCTTCAGCAGTTGGAAAGGAGGATCTCGAATGAAAGAAGGTAACTTTCATAAAGCTCAAAATGTGAGGTTTTGTCAACCTCTTTACAAACTGCTTTTCTTTCCGAACAGGGGAATTCTTGTTTGGACGACATGCTGAGTTGGCGACAGTCGTGGGGAATCTGCATTTTCCGAAGCTCAGCCAAATGCCGATAAATCTAACAATTTGCAGACACGAACACGGAAACAAGTCCCATGTTTACACCGACGTATTTTCACACTGGCATTATAAATTGCCGCGACCTCTAATATAAACTTCCGTATGTCAAGAAACCTTTGCACCACCACTGCCAATTTTATCGAAAGTCGATTGCCGATTACTCTAAGTTACGCCACCATCAGATCTAAGGGTATGTTTGTAGGATGGAGTCCTCTAGCGTAATGTGCTTAGAATTCAATTTAAAAACGGAATTGAACTCGCGAAAGATTTCATTGCAGTTTGGAAATCTTCCAATTTACAAACATCGAAAATGTAAGATAACGCTATTATTTCATTAACTTTTGCCAATAATTTTCCAGTTTCGTTTATAACGAAACTCCAAATCGTCTTTTAAATAAGCAAAAATGCTCTACAATCAATTTAGATATTTATAAGTACGAAAAATTTGAAATTTGGAGCAATACCACCTTTTTGTTATTTATGTCGCAACTTCTTTTGAGTTAATATCAAGAGTATGTACCTTTCAAATCAAGTTGTACGTACATCTTTTTCTTCATTTTTCTACGAGCGCTGCTTTGGGATCGCCTTTGACTGTTGCAATATTACTAACAAGACCTTTTTGGCTTTGAAATATAATAGGGTTCTAAATCGGATTACAAGCAAAGTTTCAATCAATATTATGCTAGAGAGCTCAAACATTATCAAGTTTCATAGAAAATACGCTTAAACCTGTACAAAAGTATTTCATCTCCCTATCGCAGCACTGCAATTTCCGTATTGAAACGGAGTTTGCGGAATGTAGAAGCCTTGATGCACTCGACGACTTGTGCTCGTAATTTGTAAATTAGGGCTATAGATTTTCCCTTCTAGTTTACTGCTAATTAATATCAAACAAGCAGAAAACGAATACTTGTGCGCTGGTTATCTTAACTTGCTATGCATTTAGATAGGTATGTATTTCGCCTAAATCCGACACCTATACCTATTTTGAAAACCTTCAAATTGTGTCAAAGTCTACAGTTACAGGCATCATCCAACCTTAACCCAAAACTACCTGTGTTAATGATATAGGCACAAGTCCGGGTTCCAAAGCTAAAAACGCTAAAAAAGGCAAAGGTAAAATAGGAAGTCATGAGAGCGAGAACCCCCAGTTGAAGTACGGAATCATAGAAATGAGCTGTTCAAAAGATTAAGAGGTGGTTATACCGCGAGCGATTTGTCGAGTTTGTCCGTAAGAGGCCCATGTATTTCTTGCGTTGCCGGCTCTTTGCAAGGGCTTACAAAATACAATTTTGTGTTACCAATTTTAATTTTAAAAAGCTTGCTACCATCGCAAAACTTCAAGCATGTTACCTACATCGAGTTTTTTCTCATAAATTTGCAGCAGTAACATGCAGTGGAACGTAAATATGACTAAAATTGTGTTAATTTTGTGCATTTTAAATATTTTTTTCTTGATTTCACAGTGAGAAAATTGAAAAAGGTCGTATGTAGGATTCAATTCCAACCTTTTAACTATGCACTAGAAAATTTTCACATTTCTAACTTCAAGAATGGCGTAGTAATCTTTTAGATTAGAAAGGCTGTTTTTCGCCTAAAATCGAGCGGTATAACCTCCTCTTAAGTCACTACGACTGCGTTCGATTAAGTTACATTTAATAATAATTGCAATCTTAGAACTATAAGAATCAAATATCAGTAATTGCGTATTCTTGGACAGTCCAAACAGGAACACCCCAACCTCAAATGTGTATTTGCACAACAAGTCCTATTTATAGTAGGAATACCAGTGGCGGCTCCTGACTTTAGAAAAACTTGGCAGTGCTCTGGAATGAAATCACCGCTCAGGGGGTGGAGGGGGGGGTCTGGCGGTTTCTCCCCCGTAGTTTTTTTTAAATTAAGTGCTTTAGAAGCCATTTTCAAACAAGAAATTTCACCCCAATATTTGACGAAAATCCGAAATCCAAAAGGTTAAACTTTCGCACACAACTTTTACAGCGACCTTTCTAAAAGCATTTTATAGGAGGTACTTCGCACAGGCTTAGGACGTCCATTTCATTTTATTTCAAGTTTTTCGTCAAAAGTCTATATTTAGATAAAATATTCATCTTTAACTGAATGGAGTATTACAACACAATAATAATTTTGAAAATTGCAAAAATCAGGCGACCACTTAAAGTTCACTCCACAATGTATAAAAGTGTTCACTTGAACTAAACCACTACCTCTAGCCATGCTATTGGAAATTTCAATAAATAAATAAATTTCAACTAAACACGATAATACAGCTAATTACTCACGTTATAAGCAAAGCAACGAGCCAATCTCAGACCTAAATATGGTAAACAAAAACAATAAATAATGCCGCAAAAGTACCAACTCCCGTGTCCCGTGTTTCGCCCAACTGTAAGCTTTAAGTTACCAATACCAAGTGTGGCGCTCCGAACCAAGCTTAATTCTTTCACCTAAAATCAAATACATACGACGAAATTTTCCCGAGTCGCGCCGATCTCGCTCCCATATCGAATGTGCATTTGCCTAGAGCGCCGAACAGATCCACACGCCACACCTCAGTACTCGGACAGCTGGCTGCGTGTGTAGTAGGCATTTTAATGAAAGACGATGCGGGATGCTTAGAGCGCGTACTATTTATTATCTCGCATAATAATTAATATATATTGCGGCAGCTAAACGCTGGAGATTCAAAAAGTTTTAAACTTATTAGTTTATAATAATTATAAGGTTTGAACCTTATCAAAAAAGGTTAAAACATATTTTTGTAGGCAGTGCGCGCGCACGAACGCACCTATTAAGAGGGATACGTACGTTGCCCAAGAAAAATAAGCACTCGATCGCGTGATACTCTCCCCCACTACACCAGCCAGTGTACGAGAAAAACGAGGAAAAACATCTGCCGGCCAGATACGGCCCGAACGTACTCGGCTGTCACCGACTGCCGAGGGGAGGTTAGAATCTGCTAGTGGATATAATAAAAAAGAAAAAATTCTTAGAATAACAGAAATCTATATAGGACAATCGCACCCAAAATTTTGATTCAATAGCTTTCTTGGTTTCGGAGATTTTACAAAGAATCAATTTTTTTCGTGAAATTCCTACGCCCTGCATCTTTGCTAGAAGTAATTTTAGGACGAATGCTCACATAAACTTTTCTTCTTATTTTGACTTCCTCTATCAGCACCTAAATTTTTTACACTCGCTGCGAATCACCATGTAGTATGTTAAATTTAGAATGCATGTTTTTTATTCAGTTAGTTACCTATATTTACAGAATTTTTTGTTTGTGTTACTTGAAATTGAATTTGTAAGTTTGGCTTTATTTAATAACTTATGTCACAAAAGTTTTGAGACAATAAATACCAAACCCGTATTTATTTGAGAAACAAACTTTAAATATTTCTATATAATCAACATATAACTCCTGTAATTAATAGGAATACAAAAGTAAATTGTAGTTAGGGGTTCATTATCTTCAATTTCATGTAATTTCTGACTTTACTAATTATATAATGAAACCGTCTTTCTCCTTGTTTTTGTAATTTTGAAATATTTTGTCTAATTTCGTTGCCAAATAATGAGAGGCGTTATGGGGTAACTCTTACCGAATTGCTAGTTCATAGGTACCTATCTAATAAAGCAAATAAACAATGCCAATACTAACTTGTACTTATAATTGTCACAAATGCTGAAGATTATTAGTAAATTATATTAAAATTTCTATAAAAATTTGGGCATATACGCATGGAAACATAGGAAATCGCATTATAATCAAGGGCTTGGGTGGCCTCCGATGCTCAGATCTCCGACTCCCGCTTCGAGCGTTCCAGCCTGTAGTGTTTAGGCACTGGACTACTCTCAGATGTTGAGAGTATTGTTACCAGTGAATGCCCGACAAACAAAAAATATGAAAAGTCGTACAAACTTACCAGGAATTATTTAAAGTACAGTTTTCTAAATAACGACAACGGGAAGACGAGCATAACTCAAGGTTTAGAATTTGCATTGGCAGAGTGATGAATTCCCTAAAATAATTACTTCGCCAATACGCTGTAGATAAATCCCCTGATTACCGGTAATCTCTTTCACAGGCTAGAATATAACTAGTACACGTTATCAATCAACGGGAGATTACGCTCGAGATCGACCTGCTGGCAAATATATGGGTGCCGTAAGAGAGTAGGTATCCCTGTTGTACAAGCTGCATCTCAGCGTAATACATTACATTACGGTTACACGAAATGTAAATGTTGCTAATTAAACTAGATCTATGCTGTACCGACTCTGTTTTGTTGGACAGCGGGGTAACATAAATATTAATTTTCAACCCCCACCTGTAGCATTAAAAATTCTATTATCTCTGGCGTGCTCGAATATGTGCATCCCGGTTTAATAAGGGTATCGTAAATATTTTTTGTGTTACACCAGCTATTAATCTTTAATATTAGTTTACAGTGCCCCATATTTCATCGAATGTTCCAGCCAGACAATTTTGTTTTATAATTTAAACTTTATTCAACTTAATTAAAACTAGAACGGCGAGTGAGTTATTAAAATTTTAAATTTGCCTTTCAAAATACGTGGAGGGACGTAGGCAACATCCAAGAGAAAATTTATAACCCCCTCCGCTTTTTCTGTGTTTCGCCTTTGCATTCTAGTTTTCTAAGGCACTTTTCACCATGTTTAGTCATTCATACTGAGCCTTCTTTTGTCGGCCCTGAGATTGTATTGTCTTTGCCATTCATCAAATTCTGACCCTCTCCCCAAATTTTTCTTTCTGGTGCATTTGATTTGCTTCTCCCTCTCCTCCACCTGTCTTGCAATTAGGATTGTCCTTCACTTCAATAGGAGTTACAGGTCCTTTAGATAGTTCTTACCCATCAGGTGCGCTACACTATTTACTTATGGATGACGTCACACGCAACACGTGCGTTTTGTCCGACACAAAGTGGCGCCAATTGAATAAAAGTAATATATGTAATTATAAATTAATATGGGCAGTAAAAGACATTTATTGATGTAATTTGACTCATTTGAGCCTGGTGCATTAATTTACGGCATATAATTTTTTGTCCACGACTATCTTATAATATACTCTTTATACTTGTGTTTCTTCAATCATAATTAGATACATTAATCACTGCAGTGATTAATGAATATTATTCACTACACCAATAGGAACATCGCTTTGACCCTTTTTTACATTTATTTAGTAGGCCGCGATCGCGATGTGTCAGTTCAAATTGAAACGTCAAATCAGCATGGTTTGCTTTTAATTTGAAATGCATATTCTAAAAAAGAAGATATAATGAGTAGTGAGAGTGAAAACGAGGTTTCTTGAACAGCACCAGGCACCACCAGCACCAGCAATAAAAGAAGCTGCAGAACTTGCCTCATTAGATTCATTGCCCAAAAAACCAAGAAAATTATACCTGAGAGCGTATGTATGAATCTTTCTTACACTGGAGAAGGGAAATGAAGGTAAATTCTTTCTGGGAATATGTTTTGATAGTCGTGGACAATGTATAGTACACAACTCGTTATAATGATGCTATTATTACCTCGGATGATTACAAAACTCGCTCGTTTCACTCGCTCGTGTTGTAAACTTCATCCTCGGTAATAATAGCATTCATTATAAACTCGTGTATAATATACTATTTCGCAAGTACCCTGTTATGTCTAAAATCATCAATTTTCGAATTATTAGATAAGCTGTACACAATGTGTTAAAAATACTGTTGAAAATTTTTGCAGCGTGCAGTACTTAGGTACTTATCAAAATAAGTTAAGAAGTTTGTATAAACGTTTTGCCTAAAACGTAGCATTTGGAAGTTACAAGCCCTTAAAAGGTGTGCAGATGAAATCGAGTTTTTTCCTGTTGGTTGACAGTAAAAGATAAACAGACAAATTTTTTGCGTTCACATAGTTTTTCAAGCTAAATAAGAGCATGAAAATCATCATGAAAATTTGCATTAAATACCCTAATTTTCATTAGGGAGAGTGCCATGACTTGACAACTGTTTGACAAGTGCCATACGTAAAATAAAAATCTGTATGGAAAACCGTACATGACTTCCATGTTCATTGTATATAACAAAAGAACGCTTAAAACAATTATCTGTTTATTATCGGCAATTTTACGAAAGATGATAAATTTTTGTAAAAATATTTTGTATTTTTTTTTAAAATATGTATTTTCGAAATTTTTTACAAATTTTTACAGAATATATTTTACAAATTTGTACAAAAGTTAAAAAATTTTACGGATTAACAATTTTTTACAAGAATTTACAAAATATTTTTATATATTTTTAGAAAAATTTACAAAGGCCTTAAAATACGCAACATTTTTTATTCAAACTTTTTTCATATTTGTAATAGTTTAGCTACAATACTTATTTGAAAAATTAAAATGTTAATAACAGATTAACGCTTATTTTAATTATTACCAAAATCAATAAGTCTGAAGTCCTCGTCAAAGAAAAATTCATTACGGCAGTTATCGAACGCCAAAGAACACACACACACACACACGCTAACCCACGCACACTCGCGCGCGCGCACACACGCACGCAGACACGAAGCTAAAAAATCGGTATGGAGAACCATACATGATTTCCATGTTCATTGTATATAACAAAAGAACACTTAAAACAGTATCTGTTTATTATCGGCAATTTTACGAAAGATTGTAAAAAATTTGTAAAAATATTTCGCAAATTTTTGTAAAAAATTTGTTCCGTAAAATTTTGTAATTGTTGTAAAAATTTGCGCAAATTTATTCGCAATTTTTACAAATATTTTACAAATTTTAGCAAAATATGTTTTACAAATTTTTACTAAATTTTACGGTATAACAATTTTTGTACAAAAATTTACAGTGTTTTTACAAATTTTTACAAAAATTTACAAAGGCCTTAAAATACTTTCGCATGCACGCACAGACATGAAGCTAAAAAAACTTTTTCTCCAAGTTTTGGAGTTAGTGCAATGCGAATCTGACCTTATTATCTTGGACACGAATTTTTGTCTGTGATACAATACTTCCATTTCCTTGCGGAACATGGAAGTAAAAACCTAATTTTTAAGTATCGACACCTGAATGAAAACTGGGGCATTATTTTTGATGCAACTGTTCATTTTCATTTGCACCAAATTTGTTCAATATAGACAACTGGGAGATCCCCGAATGCAATGTTACAGTAATGAATATATTTCATATTTTTAAACCGCACATGGGGTAGGTAGATGTAGATTAACAGTAGGTATTGGGGGTAATGAAAAAAATATTACTCCCACTGGCAAGCAAAAAACCGTTATTTAAAACCAGACCTTCTATTAAAAGGATTTACTAAGATTTTCATCATATACCTAAATAATCACTTTTAATCTGCCTTTATTAAGTCGTTATTCATAATCCGCAATTAGATTAATGAAAGGAAGAAAGGCACTATTCGTTTTAATTAAATAGAGACCCCTGAAAACATTTAGTGTCGCATCGTTTCTCCCCATTTATTTATGTGAATCTGAAAAATTCCAGCTATTAATTCTAGATTTTCCTGTAGCCCAGAGATAAAATGAAAGATGAATTATTACCGGTTCTAATTTTAATGAAATTTTGGCCATCTCTTGCTGCTCAAGGCAGCACGTTTATAAAATTTAAAAGACTAGTGTCGCTCACACTTCAGGAGAGGAATTTTGATTCCAATTTCTGCACCTAAAGGAGTAGCCTCGCCAGTTATGCTTGTGAAGGTGGTTGAATTCGCAAAAAATACCCAGTAGCAACTTGCATTCACTTGTCGCTTATCCCAGTTGCCATCTCTGAAACGTGCATGATCGCAAAGGGTGAACATCCTGTATGGTGTAGTCTCATTTGCATCTAATTATTATGTCTTTGTTAATAATACCGGAACATTGCCTTCTCGAATATTACCCCATGAAAGTTGGAATATATTTTGCCCATTATTTAATTTCATTATGCTTGGAAGTTGCTCAGTTTTCCGACCTAAAAGCTCTTATAATCACCTCCTTAAAGTTTCATATACAGCAACCACATAACTAAGTACTTAGATTTTACTTCAAATTAATATTTAAAGTTTTCGTGAACGCCTGCTTATTGCAGCTGCTGTTGTGTTGCCAGGATTTATCTTTATATAAACTTCGAAACTAATTTAAAATGAGGCAAGGCGAAATAAATTAGGCTAGTTATGAAGAAGAAATTTTAGTAAATTTTCATTAAATTGCCGCGAACTTTAAGTCCCTGGAGATTTATGGTTTGTTTAGCAAAGCAAAACTCTAAAATGTAATAACAGAAAACCGCATATAGTCAGACTGCAATTTTAGGAACAATTGAAATAAATGGCTTGTTACGTTTCAACCTGAGCTTCATATAAATTATTATTTACGTCGAGGTGGATGATATGCAGAATGTTTTGTTTGCTTCTGTTAAGCAGTTTTCTGAAAACTTAATGCATTCATCTGTTGTTTACTCAAGCACTTACAGGACCCCACAAGTGAAAATTTACGTTAAAATATACACTACTTGTTTCCCTCAAATGTGTAAACAACCGTGATGATCTTGAAAGCACTACAAAAGATTCGAGGATCAACCTAAAATGGAAGTGTAAGTGAATTGGAACAACTCGACTTATTTTTTTGTATTACGTGCTCAGGTAGAGTCAGTAGTTGTAATCCCAATAGACCTTTTCATTTCGTTAGTGCGCATGCGCAGAAGTACACTGACAATCAGCTGTTCTTAGTTTTTCGGACGAATGTCACTGTCAGGCTTTGAACTTCCTGTAGAATATTCGTAAGTAAATAGTAGAATACGAAATAAGGAGGGTGTGTGAAGGACCGAAAAACGGAAAATTACAAATGTTTCCACTAGGTACTTTGTCGTATGAATTCTTTGTTTTCTTATTTGTTACATCCCTAATGTGTACAGACTGTCCTATTTTCGTTGTGATTTGAGGGTTTGTCATAGAAGCAGCAGAGATAGAGCCTCGGGGTTTTCGCGAACCTGGGCTACTTTTTTGAGTATAATCGAAAGCTGAAACCAGAATTTATATATCGTTTTTAGTTTTCGAGAAAAAAAATAATGTTGATTTTTATCATTTTTCGAAAACTCTCCAATTCTTTTTGTACTAA
The DNA here is from genome assembly GCA_963966045.1 of Xestobium rufovillosum. Lineage (NCBI taxonomy): Eukaryota > Metazoa > Arthropoda > Insecta > Coleoptera > Ptinidae > Xestobium > Xestobium rufovillosum. The sequence continues at coordinate 39,053,421 of OZ014493.1, forward strand.
GCAGACTAAAACTGTTGCGATTGACTCATATAGAATTTTTTCCAAGAAATTCAGTGGCGTACGTAGTTTTTTTCTAGGGAGCGTATTTTTTGAGTTATGACATAAAGTTAATTTTTTTTAATGGAAATCATAGTGGCATTTGGTCTAGTTCGAAAGATCTTTTTTTAAGCTATCAAAATATATTATATACTTTTATATTGTTATTTCAAAAAACGGCAACGATTTTGGTACTTTTAAGTTTTACCTTTAGAAAATATAAGATAGGTAAGTACATCCAAGATACCTGTGATTCCATGTTAACAACTGAATAATTATCTGTTGACATACATTAGCAAAAGTTGCATGCAGCTAGTTTTATTAATATTAATATACATAATGGCACTTCAAAATTATCAAAATTTCGAAAAATACGACATAATTGCTGTTTTCAATGAATGTCGTGAGAATGTAAATGAATCAATGGATCTATATCTCAACAGGTATACAAAAAAATCCTAGTTACCCATTTCCAGTATAATACCTATCCATCGATTTATTAAATTTACATACCCAGAAAGAAGACAACCAAGCAAAATGATGTTTTCGAGATTAAGATCAAATTTAATTCAATATGGGTCATTCAATAAACCTAGAAACAAAATTTATAATAAATAAAATAGGGAAGAAATAAATGTTTTATCGTTGGTTGAGGCGACACCAAAAACTTCTTGTCGCGAAATCGAATCACAAGTTGGTGTTTCCAAATCAAAAGTTCAAAAAATATTTTAAAAAAGGCAAATATAGGCCATATAAAATTCAAATTATTCACCATCTCTTCCCGGGAGATCAAGAAAGAAGGCTTAATTTTTGTAGGTGGTACTTAAATAAAATTCAAGAAAATCTAGAATTTGGGCGGTCTGTCATTTGGACAGATGAAACTCACATAAGCAGCGTAGGATTATTTAACAGACATAATGTGCGTCACTGGTCTGATACAAATCAGCACCAAACTTTTGAACGTCCGTCAGAGGCAAGGACGTTTTGGATTTAACGTTTCGTGTTTTATTTTGGGTGGTCAACTAGCATACCAAATTTTTGATGGAAACTTAACGGGATTGAGATACATTAATTTATTGAATATTAACGCATAATGGAAAATGTTCCGTTAATAAACATAAACAGGGTATATTTCCAACAAGATGGTGCCCCTGCACACAATTCTGAAATAGTTAGAAATTATTTAGAAAATCATTTTCCGGGTAGATGGTTGGGTACAAATGGACCTATTTTGTGGCCTGCAAGATCACCGGATCTGAGTATATTAGACTTTTTTGTTTGGGCATTTTTAAAAGAAAAAATATACATACGAAGATACAACAATCAAGCCGAGCTATCAGAGGCAACACATGCAGCTTTCCGATATTTGCAAGCCCATCCTATTTTTTTAATTAATGCCATCAATCTATTAACTAAAAGATGTAGATTATGTGTTGAAAAACATGGCAATCAATTTGAGCAGTTCCTATAATTTTGTTGTTTGTTGTTTGATGTTTTTCTTGTTTTTGATTGTTTTGCTGTTTTGCTGTTTTTCTGTTTTTGTTACTTTTATTTCAGTTGTTATTAAAAGTTGCTAACATAAAATCACAGGTATCTTGGATGTACCTATCTTATATTTTCTAAAGGTAAAAAGTACCAAAATCGTTGCCGTTTTTTGAAATAACAATATAAAAGTATATATATATTTTGATAGCTTAAAAAAAGACCTTTCGAACTAGACCAAAGCCTACTATGATTTCCATTAAAAAAATTTAACTTTATGTCATAACTCAAAAAATACGCTCCCTAGAAAACACTACGTACGCCACTGAATTCCTTGGAAAAAGTTCTATATGAGTCAAGTGCAAGATATATTAGAAAGTGAAAGCAGTGTAGAAGGGGATAACCTAGGGAGTCCTATAATGAGAGAAGAGTTTGAGCTAGCACTAAAAAGTTTAAGGAATAATAAAGCACCAGGTATAGATGGCTTGCAGGCAGAAATCTTAAAGTGCGCAGGTCAAGAGGTAATAGATCGTTTATTTAAATTAGTTAGTCGCATATACCTGACAGGCGAGATTCCAGAGGATTACAAACTGAACATCATGGTAGCTTTGCCAAAAAGGAAAGGCGCGGATAGATGCGAAAATTTTAGAACTATCAGTTTAACTTCCCATGCGTCAAAAATTTTAACTAGAATTGTGCAAAGAAGGATGGAGAAAAAGGCGGAAGAAATATTAGGAGAAGATCAGTTCGGATTTAGACGAAATAGAGGAACGCGCGAGGCCATTCTAGCTTTACGAGTAATTATAGAAAAAACGATAGAAAAGAGAAAGAGCGTATATATAGGATTTGTAGATTTAGAAAAAGCCTTCGACAACGTAAAATGGGGGAAGATGTTCGAAGTGCTGAGAAAGGTAGGGATGAAATACAGGGACAGAAGAATAATACATAATCTCTACAAAGAGCAAAAGGCAGTTATAGAATGTGAGCAGGAACGAAGGGAAGTAGATATCCGGAAGGGAGTGAGACAGGGATGTGCATTGTCACCTCTAGTTTTCAACTTATATATCGAAGATGCGATTAATATTGTTAAGGAAAGAACAGCCTCAGGGATCAATGTACAGGGCCAAACTATTAACATGCGCAGATTTGCGGATGATATAGCAGTGTTAGCATCTAGCAAAGAAGAATTAGGAGCGGCTTTGAATGAAATGGAAGCAGTTTTGACACAGGGCTACGGCATGAAAATCAATAAAAAGAAAACTAAAATTTTGGTATGTAGATGGAGTGAAAATAGAACTAAAATTGAAATACAAATAGGAAATGAGAAGATAGAGGAGGTCGCGGATTTCTGCTACTTAGGAAGTAAAATAACCCAAGACGGTAGGAGCACTAAAGATATAAAACAAAGAATGGCGCAGGGACGAGTTGCGTTTAACAAAAAGAAACAACTGTTATGTTCGAGAACGGTTAATATAGAGACTAGGAAGAGACTCTTAAAGTCGTATGTATGGAGTACGGCATTATACGGGCGCGAAACTTGGACAATAGGAGAAGCGGATAGAAAAAGAGTAGAAGCGTTTGAACTGTGGTGTTACAGACGTATGATGAAGATACCGTGGATAGATAAGGTTAGCAATAGGGAAGTATTGGAAAGAGTTGGGGAAAGGCGAAAGGTATGGAAAACAATAAAGAGTAGGAGAGATAGGATGGTAGGACACCTTCTAAGACACGAAGGAATAGTTCGCGACATACTAGAGTCAGAGATAGGAATAAAAAGAGGTAGGGGTAGGCCTAGATTAGACTACTGCTCTCAAATAGTTAGGGATGTAGGATGTTCTACTTTTAGGGAAATGCGTAGGTTAGCTCAGGATAGAAAAGAATGGAGGTACGCGTCCAACCAGTCTTCGGACTGAGAACCTTATGATGATGAGTCAATCGTAACAGTCTGCTTAGTACAAAAAGAATTGGAGAGAGTTTTCGATAAACAATAAAAATCAACATTATTTTCTTTTCTCGAAAACTAAAAACGATATCCAAATTATGGTTTCAGCTTTCTATTATACTCAAAAAAGTAGCTCAGGTTCGCGAAAACCCCGAGGCTCTATCTCTGCTGCTTCTATGACAAACCCCCAAATCACAACGAAAATAGGACACCTGTACATTAAGGTTTGTCAAATGCAGAATAGGTGGTTATGCCTTACTTCTTCAAATCTCTGTTTTTATAACACAAAGTTTTTTAATGCCAAGACAAGATTGCTAAGACACTGGGGATATTTGATACCTCCCTTAATTACCTCTGACTGAAACTGCCTGGTGGAATTATTACGGGGCACTACGTTCCGTTAATAATGCGTTTAGGTGGATAGCAACATGGTCATTAACTGTTCTCGTTAACTAGCGAATTTAATTTCTGTTTTCCATTATGCCAGAATGATGGCCACCCGACTAATTTTACAGTACAATGTAATATATAGCTGACACGATGCGGGTACAGTCCACCCCTATAATGCGGCAAGGCTTATTATTATTTACTCAAGGGGTAATCGCGCCCTGGATTAAAGAACGTGTACACACCTGTTACCTACAAATTGTACCAATTTCAATTTGACATACTGTCTGCGCCCATTTGCTTATGCGAACGTTTATCTACCTTTTGTCTTTTAAAAAAATGGAAGACGTATTTATAAAACATGCAGTTACAAGTATTTCATTTTTACAGTGGCAAGGTTGCAATAAACGGAATGTAAGTTATAATTGTACGCAGTCGCAAGAGCTCGCGTTGCTTAAATTTAACTACGGTACGTTAGATTTATAGGCGTATAGAGCCAGTTCCGAAGAAAAGTAGTTATTTAAAAATATTTTTGTGTTCTTAGAAATTCCAGATCTTTCTATGTCTGTTCTTCTAACAACAATGACTAATAAATATTTTTCCTCTTCATGCATTCATAGTAGGTCCTAGCTATTAAATTTCATATCATCATCATAAGGTTCTCAGTCCGAAGACTGGTTGGACGCGTACCTCCATTCTTTTCTATCCTGAGCTAACCTACGCATTTCCCTAAAAGTAGAACATCCTACATCCCTAACTATTTGAGAGCAGTAGTCTAATCTAGGCCTACCCCTACCTCTTTTTATTCCTATCTCTGACTGTAGTATGTCACGAACTATTCCTTCGTGTCTTAGAAGGTGTCCTACCATCCTATCTCTCCTACTCTTTATTTTTTCCATACCTTTCGCTTTTCCCCAACTCTTTCTAATACTTCCCTATTGCTAACCTTATCTATCCACGGTATCTTCATCATGCGTCTGTAGCACCACATTTCAAACGCTTCTACTCTTTTTCTATCCGCTTCTCCTATTGTCCAAGTTTCGCACCCGTATAATGCCGTACTCCATACATACGACGTTAAGAGTCTCTTCCTAGTCTCTATATTAACCGTTCTCGAGCATAACAGTTGTTTCTTTTTGTTAAACGCAACTCGGCCCTGCGCCATTCTTTGTTTTATATCTTTAGTGCTCCTACCGTCTTGAGTTATTTTACTTCCTAAGTAGCAGAAATCCGCGACCTCCTCTATCTTCTCATTTCCAATTTGTATTTCCATTTTAGTTCTATTTTCGCATCCCCTACATACCAAAATTTTAGTTTTCTTTTTATTGATTTTCATGCCGAAGCCCTGTGTCAAAACTGCTTCCATTTCATTCAAAGCCGCTCCTAATTCTTCTTTGCTAGATGCTAACACTGCTATATCATCCGCAAATCTGAGCATGTTAATAGTTTGGCCCTGTACATTGATCCCTGAGGCTGTTCTTTCCTTAACAATATTAATCGCCTCTTCGATATATAAGTTGAAAACTAGAGGTGACAATGCACATCCCTGTCTCACTCCCTTCCGGATATCTACTTCCCTTTGTTCCTGCTCACATTCTATAACTGCCTTTTGCTCTTTGTAGAGATTATGTATTATTCTTCTGTCCCTGTATTTCATCCCTACCTTTCTCAGCACTTCGAACATCTTCCCCCATTTTACGTTGTCGAAGGCTTTTTCTAAATCTACAAATCCTATATAGACGCTCTTTCTCTTTTCTATCGTTTTTTCTATAATTACTCGTAAAGCTAGAATGGCCTCGCGCGTTCCTCTATTTCGTCTAAATCCGAACTGATCTTCTCCTAATATTTCTTCCGCCTTTTTCTCCATCCTTCTTTGCACAATTCTAGTTAAAATTTTTGACGCATGGGAAGTTAAACTGATAGTTCTAAAATTTTCGCATCTATCCGCGCCTTTTCTTTTTGGCAAAGCTACTATGATGTTCCGTTTGTAATCTTCTGGAATCTCGCCTGTCAGGTATATGCGACTAACTAGTTTAAATAAACGATCTATTACCTCTTGACCTGCGCACTTTAAGATTTCTGCCTGCAAGCCATCTATACCTGGTGCTTTATTATTCCTTAAACTTTTTAGTGCTATCTCAAACTCTTCTCTCATTATAGGACTCCCTAGGTTATCCCCCTCTACACTGCTTTCGCTTTCTAATATATCTTGCACTTCCTGTCCCGCATATAAGTTTCCTAAATATTCTTTCCACCTATCTGCCTTCTCCCCACTTCCGATTAGGATATCTCCTGCCTCATTTCTAATGTTTTTGGTACTAGATCCAATTTCTCTAAAATTTCTCCTAATTATTTTATATGCTTCATCAGTCTTTCCTACTTCGAATTTATCTTCCACTTCTTTGCATTTATTATCGATCCATTGCTCTTTCGCTTTCCTACATTCCCGAATAATTTCCCACTTGATCGCCTTATATCTTTGTTTCCCTGTTTCATCTAACCTATTTTTATATTTTCGCCTTTCCTCTATTAGACTCACAATATGTTTTGTTATCCAGGGTTTCCTACTTTCATTCTGTTTATGACCCAAAATATCCCTAGCTGAGGAAACTAATTTTGTAATTTTGTGTAAATCTCTTCTGCGCGCTGGCGGTTTTGCTAATCCTTCTTGTGTCAACTTTCAAACCTCTGCCACATTCATAATAAATGTCACATGCTGGTTTCCCAAATAGCATTGTGCACTTAGAGCCTTACACGAGCGGTGGAAACTTTCACTCCGTTCCATAACTCCATTAATAAATTAATACATCTTGTTAAACTTCAAAAAGGTTTTAACCGGCTTTGTGACATTTTGCAGGTGGGAGATTTCGAACTTTATCATTTTTTTTCAATAACCAAATACGCAAAATCTAGAAATGTTTTAAACATTTTGGAATATATTTTTATCTGAATACCTATGCGACTCTTTTTATAAATATAAAATTTTCAAAATGGTGGCCAAATTTCCCATTTTAATTCAAAATTTTGTTAAATTCGCTAATATTAAAAAAATTGTAAAATATTGTAACGTATATGTACAAATATTTACAATGATTAACAGTGATTTGAGAACTTAAAATTAACAAATTGAACAATAAGCAGCGAAATATATACAAGCAGTAAGTAACAACAAGCAGTGAAAATTAAACAATTAAGCGAACAATTAAACAATTAATTACCTAACCTAAAATACAGGGACAGAAGAATAATACATAATCTCTACAAAGAGCAAAAGGCAGTTATAGAATGTGGCCAGGAACAAAGGGAAGTAGATATCCGGAAGGGAGTGAGACAGGGATGTGCATTGTCACCTCTAGTTTTCAACTTATATATCGAAGATGCGATTAATATTGTTAAGGAAAGAACAGCCTCAGGGATCAATGTACAGGGTCAAACTATTAACATGCTCAGATTTGCGGATGATATAGCAGTGTTAGCATCTAGCAAAGAAGAATTAGGAGCGGCTTTGAATGAAATGGAAGCAGTTTTGACACAGGGCTACGGCATGAAAATCAATAAAAAGAAAACTAAAATTTTGGTATGTAGGGGATGTGAAAATAGAACTAAAATGGAAATACAAATTGGAAATGAGAAGATAGAGGAGGTCGCGGATTTCTGCTACTTAGGAAGTAAAATAACTCAAGACGGTAGGAGCACTAAAGATATAAAACAAAGAATGGCGCAGGGCCGAGTTGCGTTTAACAAAAAGAAACAACTGTTATGCTCGAGAACGGTTAATGTAGAGACTAGGAAGAGACTCTTAACGTCGTATGTATGGAGTACGGCATTATACGGGTGCGAAACTTGGACAATAGGAGAAGCGGATAGAAAAAAAATAGAAGCGTTTGAAATGTGGTGCTACAGACGCATGATGAAGATACCGTGGATAGATAAGGTTAGCAATAGGGAAGTATTAGAAAGAGTTGGGGAAAAGCGAAAGGTATGGAAAACAATAAAGAGTAGGAGAGATAGGATGGTAGGACACCTTCTAAGACACGAAGGAATAGTTCGTGACATACTAGAGTCAGAGATAGGAATAAAAAGAGGTAGGGGTAGGCCTAGATTAGACTACTGCTCTCAAATAGTTAGGGATGTAGGATGTTCTACTTTTAGGGAAATGCGTAGGTTAGCTCAGGATAGAAAAGAATGGAGGTACGCGTCCAACCAGTCTTCGGACTGAGAACCTTATGATGATGATGAAACAATCCACAGTACACAAGTCCACATTTTAAACTCTCTAAAACACTCATCTTCAACCGACGGTTAATCACATACGAAGACGCCCCGGTACACTTAAAACGCCACCAAAGAATTCGCACTCGCGTACCGTACCGACACTAAACGCGTATCAAGACTTATACTCGCACGGAACTATTAAACGCCCGGTTCTTATCGCATTCAACATTCGCTTCCAAACTTCAGACTTCAAACTGTAAGACTGTAAGACTGTCCACTCGGCTTCTTGCTTCCCATTTTATAATGGTCTTAGAAGATTCTCGAAAATTATCGATCAAACATTGTTCCAGAAAAAGAATCTTCGAGATAGACTATTCTTTTCGGGAATCATAAACAGCGACAAGGTCGCGCCGTCATAAATCAAAGCCTGCTCGCCGTCAAACAAATAATATGTCACCACCAGGGGCGTCGCTGACGGGGCAAAAGTTCGTATCACTGCCCCCTCCTTAAAAGACTGATCGCCCCGATCAGAAATTATCTCCTTCTTTCCCATGGTACGGAGCAAGCCGGTCCAGATGGACTACCTTCATCTTCGATCGTGGAGAACGTTGAATCCGGTAAACAACGTCGTTGATCCTGGTCAGTACTCGGTATGGACCTTCCCAGTTTTTCTGTAATTTCGGCGATCGTCCTTTCCTCCGGACTGGATTATAAAGCCACACCAGATCGCCAGCTTGGAAACCCACAGAATTCGCTCGGGCATCATACCGCGTCTTCATTCGGTCGCTCTCTAGGCGCATGCGATCCCGAACAGCCTCATGAATTGCATCGAGTCGTTCTGCCAATTCCCGGGAATACTCATCTACAGGCACTGGCCTATCTTCAGGATGCCCAAACAACACATCCATTGGCAGCCTCAATTCCCTTCCGAATAGCACACTGGCAGGTGTCCTTCCGATTGACTCGTGCACAGCCGATCGTTAAGCCATCAGGAACAGTGGAATATGTCGGTCCCAGTCTGTCTGATGTTCGTCCACCATTATCCTCAGATGGTTTTCTATGGTCCTATTGAATCTCTCAACCATTCCATCTGACTGGGGATGTAATGGAGTTGTCTTGGTCTTCCGTATTCCCAGCAACTTACAAACATTTTGGAACACCGCAGACTCAAAGTTCCGTCCCTGATCAGAATGAAGCTCCATGGGTATACCGAATCGGCTGAAGAAATTGTTCACCAGTACTTCAGCTACTGTAGTGGCTTCCTGATTCGGTATCGCATATGCCTCAGGCCATTTGCTGAAGTAGTCCGTCGCAACCAGGATGTACTTATTTCCATCAATTGATGTAGGAAACGGACCTGCTACGTCAATTGCAATCCTCTCAAATGGAGCTCCCACATTATACTGGCGCATTCTGCCACGGCTCCTTGTCTTGGGTCCCTTGCTTGACGCGCAGTCATCACATCTCCGGCACCAGTTCATTATGTCTGTTCGGTAGCCCAGCCAATAATATCTCTCTCTGACCTTCATCGTGGTTTTATTAACACCTAAGTGTCCCCCACTCACTCCATTGTGAGCCTCTGCTAGGACTTCCGGAACCTTGTCCTTCGGCACCACGACCTGGGGCTTTCTCTCTCTTCCGTCGGTGCTCTCCCACATTCTCTTCAGAAGACCGTCTTCGATCACAAGAGAATCCCACTGTGCCCAGTATGACTTCAGGGCCACACCCTTGTCAGAAACTTCTACCCACTCCGGTCTTCTACCAGCTTCTTTCCATCTTAGCAGAGGTTCCAAGGTCTTATCCTTCTGCTGGGCGTCTCTCCAGGATTGTAGATGCTCTTCTTCTATTTGGATCCGGGTTTGATGGCATCTGATGGGGTGTACATGCTCTTTCAGCTCTTGCCTCATGCAGTACTTACAATCTTCCGGGCAAGGTCTTCTCGAAAGTGCATCAGCATTGCCATGTTTTCTTCCAATCCGGTGTTGTATGATGAAGTTGTACTGCTGCAGCCTCTCAATCCAACGGGCTAACTGACCTTCTGGGTTCTTAAATTGCAGCAACCACTTCAAGGAAGCATGGTCAGTTCTGATAAGAAAATCTTGCCCGCACAGATATTTATGGAAGTGCTCGATGGTCCGCACAATTGCTAACAGCTCCCTCCTAGTGACGCAGTAATTACGTTCAGGTTTCGACAGTGCCTTGCTGAAATAGGCCACAACCTTTTCTTCCCCATTCTCTTCTTGGGATAATACACCACCTATGCCCACATTGCTTGCATCGGTATCCACAACAAACTTGCTTCCAGGCCTTGGATACGTCAAAACAGGAGCAGAACACAGAGCCTTCTTCAACTCTTCAAATGCTCCTCGGCACTCCTTCGTCCACTCATATGGCCTACCATCTTCGGTCAACCGATGCAGGGGCTTCGCAATGTCTGCAAACCCTTTCACGAAACGGCGGTAGTAGGTGCATAAACCCAGAAAGCTTCGAAGTTGATGTTTATCTTTCGGAACAGGCCAGTTCCTCACTGCGTCTGTCTTCTCTGGATCTGTCGCAACTCCTTTGGTGGAAATTATGTGCCCCAAAAACTTACCTGTTTCTTAAATAGCTGGCACTTCTGCGGACTTAATTTCAGGTTAGCTTGCCTCAGTTTCTCGAAGACATCGCACAAGTTCTTCAGGTGCTGATCGAAAGTCTTCCCCATCACGATGATATCGTCGAGGTACACCAGGCAAGTCTTCCAATGCAGTCCTCGCAGTACTGTCTCCATCAGTCTCTCAAAAGTGGCGGGTGCATTGCACAGCCCAAATGGCATTACCGTAAATTGCCACAAACCAGTCCCGGCAGAAAACGCTGTTTTCTCCTTATCTTTAGGATGCAACTCGACTTGCCAATATCCACTCTTCAAGTCGATGGTGGAAAACCATCTGGAACCCGCCACTGTGTCTAAGGTATCGTCAATCCGGGGTAAGGGGTAACTATCCTTCTTGGTGACATCATTCAACCGCCTGTAGTCTACACAAAAACGAGTGGAGCCATCTTTCTTGCTCACCAGCACTACAGGGGAAGTCCACGGGCTCTGCGAAGGCTCAATTACCCCTTGTCTATTCATGTCTTTAATCAAGTTGTCCATTTCGGTTTGTTTTGCTAAGGGTACTCTTCTAGGAGCTTGCTTAATGGGAGTATGATCACCGGTGTTGATGGTGTGTTGAATTACTCCCGTCCGTCCTAGGTCACCATCTTGCAAGGAGAAGACATCTTTGTATTTCATCAGGAGTTGAGCCAGCTTCTCACCCTGTATCTGATCCAGTTGTTGGGAACATTCTTCTACCATCTTTTCTAGGGGAGTTGGTAAACTGGTTGTGGACATCTTCTGATCTTCTCCCTTCTTCTCATTCTTCTTTACCATGGCAATCCTAGATACTGGCTCACACATGCCAATTAACGTACCCTTGCAAATCTTCTGGTCAAATTCGGCAATGTTCGCTATCCTTACGAATACTGGACGTTGACCAGGTCTTACCAACGTTTTCCCAATGAGTAATCCTTTCTTCACCTCTTCGTACATCGGCTCGACCAATCCCACCAAGCAGCTCGGAGCACCATCCACACGGACCCGTACGATGTTTTCGGATTTGGCAGGCAACACGACATCTTCTTCGACCTTCACTCGGTATACACAGTTCTTGCGCCCAGGAGAACTCATTACTAGTTCTTCTTCACCAATTCGAAGTACACCGGCGCCAACATCAAGCACAATCCCGTGCTTCTTCATACAATCCAGGCCCAGTATAACTTCATCCACAATGTCGGCTACAAGAACTCTCTGTGGAATGACGACATCTTCCATTCCTATGTCGATTTCTGCCTCTCCATATATAGGTGCTGTCTCGCCGGTAGCAGTAATCAATCGGATATTTTTATTGGTCGGCCTAATTCTCCACTCAGCCACAACATCTTTTCTGACTATGGTGTCACTGGCTCCTGTGTCGATGGTAATTTCGGTCTTCCTGCCATCAATGATCCCATCAATCATCAAACTATCCCCAACTCGAGCCAATCTTGACACATTCACATCTTGTACTGGGGCTTGGTAGGATGGGGCTGTCCTCACGTACCGGTTCTGGCCAGGAGTACGTCGGCATCTACTGCGAAGATGACCTTTTACACCACAGCTCCAACATCGCAGGAAATTCTCTCTGCCATACCATCTCCTACCAGTCCCCTCATTGTTGTTACTCTCCGCTCGTTGGCGTAACTTTAACATTACTTTTTCTAAGACTTTTTCCAGTAAGTCTTCGTTTGGTTCTTGGGTAAGCAGCTGTCGCACCTTGGAGTATCCTCGGGATGTTTGCTTCGCTGCCTCAAACTCCAAGGCGTGGGCCAAAGCGCCTGCCAAAGCTTTATGTCTAGCTAGCTTCAGCGCCATCTTTGTTTCGCTGTCACGCAGTCCCTCGATAAAGTTTTCAACAGCCAGGCTCTCCAAAAACTCCTCCGGGGCTGTTGGATACGCCAACCGGACTAAACGGGCGATGTCGGCCTCAAACTCTTGCAGGGTCTCATTGGAGCGCTGAGACCTACCCTTTAGCTGTGCCTGGTGGACTTGCTGGAGGTGTTGATGGCCATACCTCATCTCCAGGCGCTTAACTATCTCCTTAAAATCAGCCTGTTGTTCTGCTGTCACGGTATCCAGGATGTTCAAGGCGTCACCTCGGAGTGCAACTACCAAATTGACTGCCTTCTCGGTACTGGTCCACTGGTTCGCCGCTGCAGCTGCCTCGAACTGTTTGATGTATGTATGCCACGAGGACTTTCCATCATCATTTCTTCTTGGCTGTTCTTCATTTCTTCTAGATGATTCTTCATTTCTTCTCGAGTGTTCTTCATTGCCTCATCTAGACTGGTCTTCATTACTTCTTCTAGATTTCTCTTCGCTTCTTCTTGACTGCTCTTCATTGTTTCTTCAAATTGAACAATAAGCAGCGAAATATATACAAGCAGTAAGTAACAACAAGCAGTGAAAATTAAACAATTAAGCGAACAATTAAACAATTAATTACCTAACCTAAACAATCCACAGTACACAAGTCCACAGTTTAAACTCTCTAAAACACTCGTCTTCAACCGACGGTTAATCACATACGAAGACGCCCCGGTACACTTAAAACGCCACCAAAGAATTCGCACTCGCGTACCGTACCGACACTAAACGCGTATCAAGACTTATACTCGCACGGAACTATTAAACGCCCGGTTCTTATCGCATTCAACATTCGCTTCCAAACTTCAGACTTCAAACTGTAAGACTGTAAGACTGTCCACTCGGCTTCTTGCTTCCCATTTTATAATGGTCTTAGAAGATTCTCGAAAATTATCGATCAAACATTGTTCCAGAAAAAGAATCTTCGAGATAGACTATTCTTTTCGGGAATCATAAACAGCGACAAGGTCGCGCCGTCATAAATCAAAGCCTGCTCGCCGTCAAACAAATAATATGTCACCACCAGGGGCGTCGCTGACGGGGCAAAAGTTCGTATCAATATATAACATTTTTATTTAAATTGCAATCTCTTAACCTGTTCTAATGATATTTTTTGGAATCCCCAAAAGTTTCAAAATGGTTGCCATTTTTGAAAGTCAAATTTATTTTCAGTATACCTTGTTGGATATGGATGGACGAACTGAGAGTATTATAGACATTTTATTTTTTGTTTCTCTTTCTATTTAACATGTCAACAATTTGGTTTTGAAGATAACTATACATACATACAGGGTGTATCACGACGAGTTCCTATTAGACTTTTGTGGATAAGCGCTCACAATAGACTTCTGAAAATTTGTAATATCACTTTTTCAAAATATTCTCTATTCAATGAAAATAATGGCAACTTAATCCAACTTCCGCTTATACCGGAAATGGCACCTAACTTCCTTAGTTTAAATAGAACTACCTAATTTTTTTACACTTTCGGGTTCTCCATAATAGGAACTCGTCGTGACACACCCTGTATGTATGTATAGTTATCTTCAAAAACAAATTGTTGACATGTTAAATAAAAAGAGAAACAAAAAATAAAATGTCTATAATACCCTCAGTTCGTCCATAAATATAAATGTAAATAAATTTTACTTTCAAAAATGGCAACCATTTTGAAATTTTTGGGGACACCAAAAAATATCATTAGAACAAGTTAAGAGATTGCGATTTAAATAAAAAAGTTATATATTTTACATTTTTTAAAATTAGCGAATTTAACAAAACTTTGAATTACGATTGGAAATTTGGCCGCCATTTTGAAAATTTTATAGTTATAATAAAATATGGTTTAAATTGACTTCAGCGATATCAAATCAATATAAAATGACATATTACTTTCCCACATTGGTTATTATTTAATTATTTCTGAAATTCAAACCCTTTGGAATATATTCCGCCCCTGAGCTGCTCCTTTGGGGGTATTTTTAGGGTACTTCGGGCAAAATCTCTTAATTTGACCTATTTTAGCTGCCGACCAAGTTTCATGCTTTTAACACAATTTGCAGGGTTTTTTTTGTGAACCGCTAGGACTATGTATGAATTGTGTTGCGACTATATAAAATTCTTATTAGGTACTTTGTGCCTTAAGCTGTTGCACCACACACGGTGCTGCAACTGGTCTAGTCGGTTGGAGACCTGTTCGCCATAATATCCTGAAATCGTTTATCGGAGAAGGGTTCTTTGGAATAAAAAATGACCTACCACAAGGTTACGTCACTACTTTTTCGGTGAATTTGGATATGACGGCACGGTTGTCAAACGCCATCCCTTTTGCAGATCATGTGTTTAAAAAAGTACGTTTTTATAGGCATTTACTGAAAATTTTTCACAAATTAAATTTTCTGGCCGACCAGCCATCTACTAAAAGGCGTTTTACGCGCTGATTGAAAGCACTGCATTTGCGGAACGTTAGGAATTTAATCGTGTAGCGTAGGCAGGTAATGAAATTTTAGCATCCAGTTGTTTGATAAATTCGATCGATAAAGGTTGACGCTGAAAAATAATTCAAACGTCTAAGCAGATAAAAACCCAAGAAATTTATGCAGAACAGGTAGAATGCGTTCAGCAAACATCGCTGAGAGAGAATGGATGCCTCAGATAGGAAAGGCTGAAAGTCCCATAAATAAATCACATCAAGCCAGTGTGTCATCGTACAAAATGATTGTTTATAAATTCTGATGTGGTTGGATTTTGTGTGCTCTAGCGACAGGGAGTGATAGCGAGCGGAAAATAGGATAAAGAGGGGCGGGAAATTGGTTTCTCTTAACGCTATAAAACTGTTCGCAGGAAATTTTATTGAAGACTTGTTTTACCTTAGATAACATGTAATGATACATAAAATGCTATTTTCATACTCTGTTAACTGGCAGCATAAACCGAATATGGCTTTCCCTTACCAAAAGGAAAAATATATCACAACCACTGGATTTACTGAATATCGAGTGGTACTGGACCGTTCGAACAACTACTCCTCTGGCAAATACCCCGCCAGGCATTGAATTATAGAACTAAATCCAGATTTTGTGTACTACGGGATGCTACCCCAAACATATCGTTGGGCTTGGAACATCCTTAGATCTCTACGTACCTTCCTGCTCTACCAGCAGTAGTCTTATGAATATCCTCGATTACCGGAAGAAATCAAGTGTTACTGCATTTCAGTGATTAGTAGTTTCCCAATCCCTTTTTATTTCCTACTGCTTAGCAGTGTATTACTAAGTCAACGTGACAAATTAATAGTTGGCTTTGATATTAAAGTAAAATATTAGAAAAATTACGCGGTTCAACTTGAGGAGGGTGACCATTTCAAACTAGTTATAAGTGGCTGTCATTTCATGCTCATCATATAATAAACTATTGCGAGGAAATGTTTGGAAGAGTATTCTCTTGTACACATTCGTAAGTTAACAAGGATTTGAAATGTATCCCATAAATTATTTTATCCATTTGATGCTTTAGATTGCCTTAGATTGCTGAATTATCTAAATTAAATTGTGACTGAGTACTGGCAAGTGGATGGATACAATCGATAAAGCTAATTGACAGTCTTTTCGCTTAACTGAATCCGGGAGTAAGGGGATTCGGGAGAATACGATTTTAAGCAACAGTATTCTTACTACTAAGATACCATTTAAGTACGTCGCAGTACCTTCCGTTTATCGAACATAAAGCGTGTTTTCAACGATGAAAAATATACCTAACATGTTTTATTCAAATATAACAACTGTATCAGATGAAAGAAATATATCAAATTATGTACATAATATACAGGGTGTCCCGCAACTCAATGTCCATACTGCTACTACATATTCTATGGACCAATCTGAGTCAAAATATGTTATGCGACTTACACCATAAAGTTTACCGTTTTCAAGATACAGCCAAACAAAGTTTTAAAAAATGCCAATAAATGGAACAGCTTAACACTTAAATTATTTGTAGCAACGTACATCATACAGGCCGTAAAAAAACCTTCACTCATGGTGATAATCTAATAGGACCCATAATAATTTAATTTAATTTTAATTTGTTACAAGAACAACTGTCTGGAGTTCTTGAAGATATTCCTTTGAACATCAGAGCAACAATGTGGTATCAGTTGGATGGAGCACCACCTCATTTTAGCAGAAGGGCAAGGGAGTACTTGGAGGAACTCTTCCTCGCATGCTGGATTGGCCGAGGAGGTCCGATAAGTTGGTCGGCACGATCTCCAGATATGACTCCTCTGGGCTACTTTCTGTGGGGCACATGAAGTCCTTGGTTTATGCTAATAAACCAGCAAACCGGGAAGAATTGACAGTAAAAATTACAGACGTATGTAATAATTTGAAAGCCAATCCTTACAGAGCTTATTTTGAGGTCTCTGTCACATCAATTTCTCAACGAGCACAATATTGTATACTGCCCGAAACGGTGGTGATTTCGAACAATTTTTAAGATAATTTGTGTTGAAAAATAAATGTCATAGCAATTCATTGCAAATAAATGGTGCTTCACTTATTCCCATTTTTTAAATTTTGTTTGGCTGTAACTTGAAAACTGTAAACTTTATGACGTAAGTGGTATAACACTTTTTGACTCAGAATGGTTCCTAGAATACGTAGTAACAGTATGGACATTGAGTTGCGGGACACCCTGTACAAAATCGATTATTACCATTAGAAATAACAAATTTTGGCTAGGTATGAGAAAACTAGTTTATTAGATGCTCAAAATTTTCCTTTTGTCCTTTCCACAATTGCCCCTTTACATTAAGTAGCATTTCGGGCGTAATTTGTTCAAATCCTCCTCTTATTCGTAGCTTCATGTTTTCGCTTGTAGTCAGTGGGGTTCTATAGACTATTTCTCTTACGCACGGCCAAAGCAAAAAAATCGCAGTTGGTGAAATCTGGAAAACGTGGTGGCCAAGAACTGGTCCTCTTCTTCCGGCCTATCTACCGCAAAACCTTTTGTTCAAGTATTCCCTCACTTGTCTTCTATAATGGGGAGGAGCCCCATCGTGTTGGAACCATAGCTGCTCTGTAATCTCGTCGGGTACATTTTCTACCAGATTGTGTGAAGAGGGATTCATCGGTTTGCAAATAAACGTTCAAAAACAAGGAATTTTATTCATTTTTTGTTCCAGTTGCAATAAACTAACCTTTTTTCCAAATCATGGTCCAAAAGTGCTTGAGTGGTATAAGCTTTGTAAGGGTGGTACTTAGAAAACATAAGTACTATCCTTACAAAGCTTAAAAATTACTATAAAGTGTTATTGAAGATCCTCAAGTTTCTACTAGAATTATGAGCCGAAAACAAAATAGGTATTGAGAAAATATTCAGAAAACATATTTTCCTAATGAATTTTCTCAATATTTTGTTCTCGGCTTATAATTCTAGTAGAAACTTGAGGATCTTCAATAACACATTACGGTAATTTCTTCGTTTTCCTCGTTTGTTATACGGTCTTCGCTCGTGCACGCTTCCCCCAGTTTCAATAAATCGATGTAATAGTTTCCGAAAAAAAATTTTTTTTTTAGGAAGTCTTCTATCTGCAAATTTGGCTGCATAATGACGTGAAGCCAACAATGAATTTTATCACAAATATCATGTCTACACATTCTTCTTTTGTGTAATTCATTTTTAACCCTAAACTTAAAAACCTGTCTCACCAAAAGTACGTAATTTGTTTAACGCCTACTTTGCAACGATTTTGCTTGAAAATTTCACAGAATTTCAGAAATTTAGAGATACCGTAGAAAATAGCTGTATCGTTTTCTTTCCTATACAGGGTGATTCATAACGAGTGCAAAAAAATTCTAGAGATGATAAAGGAAGACAAAACAAGAAAAAATATTTAATGAACATCTGTCCTAAAATCGCTCCCAACAAATATACAGGGTGTAGAAAATTCTCGACAAAAATTGATTATTTTTAATATCTCCAAATCTACTGAAGCTATTGAATTTATATTTTGAGGGCTATTGTCCTTTGTGAACCTCTATCGTCCTAAAAAGATTTGCTATTCTACTGCCACCAGTGGTGCCGCTATAAGCTTGCACGATGTTACACCACTGATTTTTAAAGAAAAGATTGACGTTTTGGATTCTGCATTCAATTTCAAAGAAAAAAGGCATTCTTGATTTTTTCCGTACAACTGTTAACTTCTGAGTAAAACATCATTTTGTAAAAACATCAAAATCTGAATTTTCGGTTAAAAAATAAATTATTCTCGGATATAAAAGTATTTTTTTGATGATAGAGGTCTGCAAGCGACAAATTGTCCCTAAAACTTTCATTTAATAGCTTGCTTAGTTTCGGAAATATTAAAAATTATCAGTTTTTTTCGAGAAACTTGATCACCCCGTATTTTTGTTGGGAATAATTTTAAGACATACGTTCATAGATTTTTTCTTATTATTTTGACCTCCTCTATCAGCCCTCGAACTCTTTTACACTCGTTATGAATCACCCTGTAGATGTGAAATTCTAACTTACTGTCTTTCCTAATTACCAAAATGTCTACAAATGGAAGCTGTCATTATCTTTCTATTTCAAGGGTAAATTTGATAGAATTGAATCTACTATTTAAGTCTCTCAAAAAATCTTCAATGTTACATTTACTAGTGTCAAAAATGGCAAAAATATTGTCTACATATCTCACCCACACCTTTGGGAAATATGTGAGCTCATCTTTCAGTTGGGTTTCAAATTTTCCCATGAAAATTTCTGCAATGAAAGGAGAGAGGCAATTTCCTATGGCTGTACCTTCATTTTGTTGAAAAAATGAGACACTGACTGAAGTAATTCTGCTGCATACACTGATTGATTAAACTAATATAGGTTTTGACAGTTTGTTCGTTGGTACAGGCACACTGGGAAAAAGTGCAATGTGGTGTGTTGAATTTTATTCATAAACTCTAAAGAGTTCTTTACTGAAAAACTTGACTGCTTGAACTCGAGGTTATTAAATTCATTGACCAACCATTTGGACCATTATTTGTAAGTAGGGAATCTATAGGTGAAACTATGGGCTTTACGGCTTTCCCTACTTTATGGATCTTCGGTAAACAATACATGCGTTGTACTTTTGGATTAAACACTGTACTTACGTTTGATATCCGCGGTAATTGGGGTTATTACATAGTTTAAAGGTTTTCTGAGCATCTGAAATCATTTTAGGCAACGGATCTTTGTTAATTTTCAACTAGGGAATTGAACGACTGCTTCTAATTTTCAAATTTTCTATTCGATTCTGAAAATGGAAAGCATTTTTCTGAAACTGCAGTAAAGTCTAATTTAATATATATTATTTATAAGGTACTAAAGCATAAAAGTGCATTAGACCTACAATATGTAGGTACATAAACCAGATACAAGTAGGTATAGGTACATGGATAGGTACATGGATACATTTTCTGAGTGCCTGTCTCCCCAGACCGTAACCAGATTCCTAAAACATTCATATAAAAACGCATTTATCAAAGTCTGTTTATCCCGGGCCGATCAACAAAATGCTTATTATCTAACCCAGAAGGCTGATATTGATTTATTCTTTCCAGAGCCGTGCAGGTATGTGAAGGGACCTTGGGGTGAGTGCGATTCCAAGACGAACATGAGGTCTCGTACGTTGACTCTCAAGAAAGGCGACCAAACCACCTGCGAAGCGGCCAAAACAATCCAGAAAAAGTGCAAGAAAGGTAATTTAATTGCTGCCGTATATGGAAAAATGCTGCAATCTACCGTGTGCAGTTTTGTTCGCGTGTATATGTCGAAGTAGGCTGGGAACGTGCACAGAATCTTGTAGACTCCTGTTGTAGACCTGGAGGTTATTAAGAACCACTGTGCTTTTCGATCGTTTATCATTTTGCCCCAGTGTGTGAATGTCACAGATTAATTGTGGAATGTTTTTGTACGTTTAAAAGTTTGCCTCTTGTGACATACCTGCCTTATAGAAATTCTAAAAGTGCCCTTGTACTTATTAACTAATGACAAGCTGTGATGCTTAAAATACTAATGGGCTACTTTGTTCCTTGATGGAAACTAATTATTGCTGACATTATTAAAATGCCACCTTACATTGATATAAATATATTGCCCTAAAGTTTGACTTTCGTGATTCTTGTTCCACCAATGTTTTTAAGATCTGAGTTAGCTTCTGTCCTTCTGTGCATATTTTTATTGCTTCTGCTATTAATTCTTTTCTCCAAACTGTGCTAGTTTAGCTGAGGCTCTTGCATTGTCCATGTGTGTTGAACACACAGTGCTTGGATCGTGAACATTAGCGTATATTCACTACGAATTCTTAATAAGTTAACCCCACCTATACGCCAAAACAGGGATTATACCCGATACGTGTTTCGCTGACAACGTCGGCATCCTCAGAAGTATGAAGATGAACGTCATAGTGTGTCCTTACTTCTAAGATGGAATATACTAGAACATACTAATGACAATTCATCAAAGTATTTTCTATTGTTATGAACTCGTTGCTGTAGGTAGCAATTGCTAAATGACCAACAATTTTTGTAACTCTAAATTCCCTTTTGAATTTTCAATTCAGTTCAAAACCCAGCATTGTAATATAGGTATCTATAATACAGCGTGATTTTTTTAACGTGCCCATTAGAAGATTTTGAATTTGAAATCGAGCTAGAAATTTGAACTTTTGAACCCGGCCATAATCAACGTTGCCCAATTCAATGAAAGTATTTTCAAAATGGAGGCGCTTCCGGTTATACCGGAAATCGATACTAATATTGTTTTTTCAAATGGAAACCCCTATTTCTTATTCGATTTTTGAATTTCGCTCACTATTGCGTATGATCATAATATAAATACAATGGTAAGCTACGGCGCATATATCGCTCCTTGCTCCTCCCACTTCGATGACGTAAAATCGAGGCGGCGCGGCGATTCCAGAGACACCAACCACATACCTACTTAGATCTACATATGTGTCAAAATAAAACTTCAAATTGTCAGTGAAAAATGTTTGATTCAAATAGGAAAATTACAGTAATTGAGAAAAGTGTTTGTATGGAAATTAAGAAATGGATTGTTGGAGATGAGGATGAGTAATTTTGGATGGGGGTGAGCTTATTGAAGAAAATAATTACCTAATTGAGAAGAGTTTGACAGCTACATTTTTTCGGCAGGGGAAATTTTGGACTTTTTTCTCAGAATTGTAGAAATGTGTTCAAAACATGAGCCTCAGGCTCGCTGAATATTGTACATGTATGATTATGGAACTGATAAATAAATAAATAAATGCAAGATCTGAATTATTACACTTCACTTCACAGGAAAATTTTTCTTGGTTTGAAGGAATTTGGACACGTTTATAGGTACCTATAAGAAACTGCTTAAGAACTTGAAACTCCGAGGTAGAAATGCGTTTATTACTGTAATAGTACAGGCGAAAGACAGAAATTTAAACGCATAATGGCATAATTAATCAGAAAATATCCACGGCCGAAATAATAAATAGATAGTTTCCAAGAAGACGCACTTGGAACGGGATTTCGAAACATTATTCCTCAAGATGCGCAGTTCAGATACTTGCTAAAAGTATTTAATAAACTGTATGCATCCGAAATTGATATGAACCATGCAAATGCACTTTTTTGCGTACCATGTTTAACATTGATTTTGTCTTCACGCTTACATGCGATAATCCATGCTTTCTGCATATCATTGTGTTTGGGAAACGAAAAATACCTTATTTTTGTGCATTTTGTGTTCTTATAATGATTGTGGCATTTAGCCATCGCACAATTTGCCATTTTGACACTTGTCACTTAACGTTCGCGCCGCTAAAGCAAAAACACATCCGCCAACCGGATCTTTCGGAGACTTCGCGCCAAGAATTTTGCCTCGATGTGACGTCATGCGCAGTGCGAGACGGATTCCGGTCGGCAGCGTAGCACGGCATGCGTATGATGAACCCAAGTTATCTGTCATAGTTTTTGACGTATGCCATTTATTCTGTAAAAATGCACATTACAGAGGTCAATTAAAAAATTCATATCTCTCTTACTGTAACCCAAGAGGTAAAAGGTTTCTTTGGATCGCTAGCCCAAAGTTTGAGGTGTCTTTTAGTGTGCCGCTCGTTGAGAAAATTGTCTTGACAATGCAAAACAAATCAACGACAAAACTTTAAAAACTCGATTTTTTCAAATGGCACGCAGGTACCTATTTTTATATCGTCATCCGACAGAAAATTAAATAATTTTAAGATCATTTTTATTACCCTTTCTTATGTCTACCTATCTCCATTACTTAAGGAGATGTTTAGGTTTTTTGAGAATTTTCTATCGCAAATATCGTTTTTGCGAGCGGCTACTGTCACAACTTCTTTTAGTTGTCGCAAATTGATAGTTTTGTTGTACGTCTTTTACAAGTACCTAACTCAAACTATCGAAATGAATCACTACCCTAACGGTGTCATTTTTGATCTATTTTCTATTTACGGAAGCTGTGATAAAATAGTGGAAAGAACCTGTCGTGAATATAATTTGAAATATCCAGTTACCCAATGAATACAAAGAAATTTTCATGTCTTCGCCAGAAGTTCATTCTTACTGGAAGAATAAATCCACCCAGAAAAAGGGTTAAAGTGGTGACCAGAGGTGAAGAAAATGAAATTAATGTATTGGGATATTTTGCCGCTTTTCCAAGAGCGTCGATAAGAGCGGTCCCCAATGATTTAGGATTGAGTTATTCCTCAACTCATAAAACATAAACATCATCCCTACTCCTTTATAAGACTGTAAAAACTCCGACCAACGGATTATCCGGGGATTATATTAAACTGATTGCCTTTTGGGAAGAACTTTTGGTCCAAATACAAGAGGATGAGAATATTCTGAAACGGATTGTCTGGACGGACGAGGCCAAATTTGCTCAAAGAGGAGTACCTATTTAATAGAAGAAATGGTCATTTTTGGGCCACCGAAGATCCTCATTTGGTCATAGAAGTGGAAAATCAAATCCAGTTTTCAATCAACGTTTTTTGTTTGCTGTTGAACAATCGCGTGGAATGGTACAAGTATCAAGAAAATTTAAATGGGGAACGCTATTTGCAAATTATTAGCAATTTTGTTGAAAATTTTCTAGACAATTTGCCTTCGCGAGAAATGATTAATACGTGCTATCAAATGGACGGCGCACCCAGACATTATTCAGAAGCCATAGATCGGAAACTCACAGATTTGTTTGAAGAAATAGAGGTCCGTGACTTTGGCCGCCCCGTTCGCCGCATTTAACACCACTTGACTTTTACTTGTGGGAACGAATCAAAGAGGAAGTGTACCAAACTGAACTTAGAACTCTGAAGGACTTGATTGACAGAATTGCGCAAACTGTGACCTCTCTGGATTGACATGAAATAAAAAGAGCCACAAACGAAGCCGTTCAGAAACGTATTATTGAATGTTTGGACCAAAATGGTGGACACATTGAGCATATCTTGTATAGTCTTGTTATAAATTATTGCATTAAGTTAATTTCATAAATAAACCGTTAGTACCAAACAAAATTTGCGCATTATTCAATAATTGAAACTGCTTCTGGTTTCATTCCGTATTTATTGTTATAGGTACGTGAAAAGAGAACTATCAATTTGACAACTAAAAAAAGTTGTGACAGTAACCACAATTGTTTTACGTTCATGGCCAACTAGCCTCTAGAAAAAACGATATTTGCGGTAGAAAATTCTCAAAAAACCTAAATATCTCCTTAAGTAATGGAAATATACATAAGAAAGGGTAAGAAAAGTGCTCTTAAAATTTAATTTTCTGTCGGATGACGATATAAAAATATGTAGGTATACGTGCCACCTCAAACTTTGGACTAGCGATAAAAAAAAACCTTTTGCCTCTTGGGTTGACAGTAAGAGAGAAATGAATTTTTGAATGGACCTCTACAATGAACATTTTTTACAGAATAAATGACATACGTCAAAAACTATGACTAGACAGATAAGTTATAACAACTTGGGTTCATCATACGCAATAGAGCGAGCAATAGAGTGAGCGAAATTCAAAACTCGAATAAAAATTAGGGGTTTCCATTTGAAAAAACAATGTTAGAATCGATTTCCGGTATAACCGGAAGCGCCTCCATTTTGAAAATATTTTCATTGAATTGGGCAACGTTAATTATGGCCGGGTTCCAAATTTTAAATCTCCAGCTCGATTTCAAATTGAAAATCTTCTAATGCGCACGTTAAAAAATCACGCTATATTCTATACAATGTTATAGACTGATGCAGCATCCTTGCTCAATATTACACTTCTCATAACCGAGATGGCAACTTAAAAAGAACCTAACCAAAATAGATTTGCAATAAAGTATAAAGCTGGGTTATATGAATTCACTGGTAACTTAACATTTTATGATTTTCAAACAAAATTTTATCTACCATTTTTAAAATATTGCTACAGGAAAATATTAGATCCTAGTCGAAGAAGAAATCCAGAATAGGGAACTCGTAAAGATGGATTTCCTAATATATGCAAGTGCAAGAGTCTTATTAGTTTTCCATCAATTTCAAGCCGATATTTGAAATGCAATTCTATCGTATTTTGCGATTTTGCAAATATATCCCAATGATTTAGTGAGTATCCTCATCAGATATTCGTTGTAGATATTGTAAACCAGTGCCTCCTAGATGCGATTTTTATTGTTAGACTAGGTTTTCAAATTGGCTTCCTTCTTCCTTATTTCCACCCTTTCGCGTTAATATCTAGGCAGTGATTTGAAATGTCTCATATATTAGGTATATCATTAACCACATCATCTTGTAAGTTCCGATAAATCTTTTCCCTTTCCTCTTGTTTTCTCTGTTATTACCCGTAAAGCTGGAATGGCCTCCTCGGTCCTCGATTCCCATATTTCGTCTAATTAAAAGCGAACGTAGCCTGTATCAATGGCAATGTGCACGCCAACATGGGGCTGACACAGGCAAAAACGACGTCTAGTTTGGAACTTTTTTTTTATAATTCTACAGAGGCTATTTATATTTCATTATATTTTTAGTACCTACTAAAAACTAAACTAACCATTTCAGTTTCTTGTGGCTTGCAGAATCTGTATGAAAAATACCATCCCTCTGTTTATTGAACTGATTTAAATATTTTATTCGGAATACCCTTTTCGGATGAGCAATAACAGTGTTAATTTTCGCCTACAAATCCCTAAATCTAAATTCACTGACAGGATAAAGTCGACGACCTCGCGAATTACATATCAACCATGTATAGATTATTTGCAAAAAGCCCAGGTCATGACACTTTTATTCGAAAATGCACCATCAATCAAATAGCGTTATCGACGGTGACAAAAAAGTTTTATTGCCATCTTTTCAGGCTGCAAACTTTTGTATCAAAAGGATGATAAGTTTACACCAGCATGTGATTGAAAAAGCGCACTAATGTTGTGAATACTGCTACAGGATTTTGTGCTACATATCTATCGCGATGAATTATGGCTTAAAACAACTATAAATATCCGGAAAATGGTGGGAAGTAAAACTTGATCAGCTTCCTATTTTATGAAAAAGTGTCCAGAGTCTAACATACTTTATGATGGATTATTGGATTTTTCAGCATCTTCATTTAACTTAGTTTGTTATATTATCTTTATCACATTAGGTTTATCTCATTAGGTTTTACGGAAAGTGACGTAACATGCGCACAAACAGGGTTTTGGTGGACGTACCGGGGTTGCTAGGCAACAAAGACGTGACCGTACATTTTCATCTCACGTCGGTGTTTTTAACAGTTTTCAATGGTGTTTGCCATAATGTTCAATATTTGCGTTCACGTAACTTATTTATTTACATGCGTAAAACATGAATGTTTGCAGCAATTCATTATTCAAATTTTTTTGTCAGATATATTTGTTTCATACATATTTCATGAACACTACGTCCTGTGGACACAAAATTCATATCGGGAAAATTAATATTCTGCTTTGGGAAGCGCAAAATTGTGCACTATTTGAAGTGGTGTATTTTTTTACGATTTACTTTGGAAAAGGTTGGAATTTGTATTTTCAGGATAAAATCTCTTGTCTCTGCTGCTGTAGCTCCCCGAAGCGGTTTACTTTCATTAATCACTTTGTGCAGCTGTGGGGATTGTACCTAGTTCACATTTTTTTTGTCGCGTGTGTTTCAAAAAAATACGTAAAAGAGGAAGCGATTTAATTACTTTTCATGGATAATTTTTTTAATCATTATAAAAAGTAGACCATTCCGAAATAATTGTTTTAATTGGATTACGTTTTAATTAAAGTGGAAAGGGTAATAGGAAACATAATTAAAGCAGTCTTCGCACATATGTATGTATTGCTGGGCGTAATTTATTTGTTGATACCTGGCACCCAGAGAGCCATAAAAAGATTTTAAAAAATACCACTTCAGGAGTGTTGTTTACCATTGCCAAAATAAATAAATTGACAGCTATCGTTGTCCCTTATTAAGGTAATTAATCATCAAGACTCCAGAAGATACTTTCCAAAGACTGCCATGGGACTATACATACCCTGAAAACTGAAACGGGTATATTCACAACCACGGGAAGGGAACTACTTCGTACACTTCCCTGGGTCACATACCGTGGATGTTGCCACCCTCGATTGGAAGGGCCAGGAGCTAGATGCACCTGGAAGCAGGGCAACAAGAGATGACTGGCGCACTGGTCGGACGGACTACTCTCGGGCAAAATCATACAGACCCATGTATGTTATTCCTGCTTAAGACAATGGAAAAGCTGCTCGACAAGCATATAAGTCATGATGTATTGGTAAACAGGCCACTACATCAAAACAAGTTAGCATACAGAGCAGAAATGTCTCCAGAAACTGCTCTACACCTCCTTACATGGAGTGGAGAAAGTGCTGGAGAACAAAGAAATCCTCCTAGCCGCCTTTCTGGACATAGAAGGAGCGTTCGATAATACATCATTCAATATAGTATCTCCAAAGTAGTAGGCCAAACAGGACTAGAGGCTTTGTGCTGCAGGTGGATAGACTGCATGCTGAGGGGTAGAGTGGTGTTTACTACACTGCTTGATGAGACCTTGGCAGTCAGGGTGGCAGGTGGTTGTCCGCAGTGTGGAGTTCTATCTCCTCTTGTGTGGGACCTAGTTATGAACGGACTGCTTAGGAAACTCAGCTTAGGAAACTCAGTCGAGGGAAGATTTAGTAGTACGATTAGGGAACGTATGCAAATGGCCCTGAGTATTGTAGCTGCCTGGACTGAAAAGGAAGGCTTGACCATTAGTCCAGAAAAAACAACAATAGTTCCATTTACGCGAAAGAGAAATATAGAGGCTCTTAGACCTCTACATCTCCGTGGTAGGAAGATCCCACTGTCAAGTTAGTATCTTGGTGTTATACACTGGACTCAACACTTACCTGGAACCAACAAATCGATAGAATAGTCAGAAAGTTGGAAACTACTCTTGCAATAGTTAGGCGAACATATAACAAAAAATGGAGTCTAAGGCCATGAATGGTGCACTGGCTGTACACCAGAGTGGTCAGATCAGGAATAATGTATGCAGCTTTGGCATGGTGGCCCAAAGTCAAACAGGTATAACTACTAGGCTAAGGCTAAGCAAAATTCAGAGACTTGCCTGCCTAGGGATAACAGGGGCGATGCGGACTTCGTCAACTGCAGCCATAGAGACTCTTCTGGACCTTCCCCCTCTCGACTTCGTGATACAGGGGGAGGCGAGACTGGCACTATACAGACTGCAAAATTCTTTTTGCCGTGTCCGTCTGGGTACAGAGCGCACTAACATTATTGAAGACATAAAGGATCCCATGCTTGACATGAGGACGGATTACATGATCCCCAAGAACACCACACAACCACTCTTTCAGGTCACAATCGATGACCCTAGAGTGGAGAACCAAATTCTGAACAGCATACCTTCCGGCAGTCTAATCTGGTACACCGACGGTTCTAAGACCGAAAC
This sequence comes from Xestobium rufovillosum, assembly GCA_963966045.1. Taxonomy (NCBI): domain Eukaryota; kingdom Metazoa; phylum Arthropoda; class Insecta; order Coleoptera; family Ptinidae; genus Xestobium; species Xestobium rufovillosum. The sequence continues at coordinate 39,081,985 of OZ014493.1, forward strand.
AGGTGCTGCGTCAGGACTGTTTGGAGATAAACCAAGAGTGAAACTCAGCTCCTCTCTGGGCAAATATGCCTCTGTCTTTCAAGCAGAGGTCTACGCGATACTACAATGTGCGCGGGAAAACATTAAGAGGGGCTACAAAAATCAGCGGATCTTTATCTTATCAGACAGCCAGGCAGCTTCGAAGGCTCTTATGAGCCCAAAGATGTCTTCCATACTGGTGTGGGAATGCTTCGAGCAACTTAATATCCTAGCCATGCGGAACGCAGTGAGACTGCTTTGGATTCGAGGTCACTGTGGGCTGATAGGGAACAAGAAAGCCGATAAACTAGCAAAGCGGGGCTCCAACGATCCTTTCGTTGGACCGGAACCTACCCTAGGCATAACTAAGAGTGCCGTCAGACACCAAGTAAACGGATGGATTCGCGCTCAATATCACAATTACTGGAACATGATTCCAGGATACAGGCACAGCAAGTCGTCTATAAAGGGACCTTGCAGGAAAATATGCTCAGAACTACTTTGCCTTAGTAGGATGCAAATTAGAATCGTAACAGGCTTCCTATCGGGGCACACGACCGTTAAAGAACACCTGTGGAAGATTGGCAAATATTGCGGAGACCTTAACTGCCGCTTGTGTAATAAGGAACGGGAGACAGCTATGCACATCTTGTGCAGATGTGAAGCTCTAGACCAAAAGAGGCAGCGAATTTTCGGGCGATGTCTGATGGAACCGGAAGAATTTTCCACGCATTCAATGTTTGACTTGTACCGTTTGGTCCAAGGCACCAAGATCATGGAATGGGTGTGACTTAGAATTAGGGTGAGCACAATAAGCCCATTTTGTGGCTGCAGTGCATCTGAGCCTACGGGCAGGCAGGCCCTAAGGGGAAAAATAGGTAATTAATCACAGGAGGAAAGAATTCCGGAGCGCTGTATACCCTGTCAATGATATAGTCTACACTCAGTGGTTGGATCGAACTTTGAGGTAAATTCTCTATGAATTCTTAATTTAATTTAATCCTATGATTGCCTGCTAAGATAACCAAAATCAGTGACGCACAGAGAATTTCAGGCAATCTGTTTATAGGGTCGGAATTTGGTTCAAAGTACAAATAAAAACTGAAGTATCCCAAACATAGTGTACAACATATCCTCAACTGCCGTACCCACATTTTTTCATTGAGTTCTCCCAGCTATTTTCTCATTGCATTACGTTGCTGGCACAATGGCTGGTAACAGGGTAATTTCCCGTTGTCTGGAGCACTAGTTTCATGTTCTGACGTTTGATATCGGTACCAATATTATTTTCTTCGTTTCAGCGTGCCGGTATGAAAAGGGATCTTGGGGCGAATGCAATGCTCAAAGCCAGATGACGCGGAACGACAAGCTGAAGACTAATAGCGATCCCTCTTGCGAACAAAACAGGCAAATAACGAAAAAGTGCAAGCCAAAAAGCGTCAAGCCAACGAAAGGTAAAGGTAATTCTCGTATCAGTTCTTACATTTTTTTCAAAGTTATTCTCTGCTTTCTGTTTGTTTATTTGTTGCAACTGTACACGCGATTATTAGTGAAAAGGTTGTTTTACATGTTAACGTGAAAGAAATTTTTATGCATTGGAAATGTGACTTGAATGTGTTTTCTGTTCTAGCTACTCGTCTTAATCGCCAGTAGATTAAATGGAGACAACAGAGAAATAAAGTAATATAAATCATTCTGCATTTATAGTATTTCATGAAAGACATTTACGAGCAAATTTCATCGTTGCCCGATTCAGTCATTTCTAACCCATACTAACTTTTCATTTCATATTACCTGTTATAAAAACGATGCAAATTTCAACCAAAGGGTTAAAACCATGGGTGTCGTTTACATTGTTTCCACAAAATGTATAGATGTTCGTTGTAGACTGTATAATAGCGCCAAAAGAATTTATTGATGTGGAATTAGACATTTTCATATTAATGTTTTTGCATTGTTTTGTTCGACATTTTTTTATTATATTTTTTACTTGTAACTGTAACTACAATGTGAATGTGAGGTTAATAAAATACATCACTGTATTGTATTTGACATAAATATACTTAAGAAATTTCAATAAAATGTTTTAACATTACGAATCACACTTCATTCATTTTGTAAAACCAGACTCCCACTGTTGCCCAACTCCGTGAATAATTTTCCTTTTAAATGTTATCTCTTACTTCAGTTGTTTGACGCGATTCTCGGATTTTAATTATCAGTCATTGTTCTGCGCCCATCCCCAAATTGTCTATTGAAAATTCACAGGCAGTTCTTCAGGGACACTGCGAAGAATAATGAGAAAAATTATTTTCACCAAGAATTTTTGGGGCGTGCAGCGCGTGTAAGTATAAATGTATTGTAAGCTGTAACAAAAATGGCAAAAACTTTCCTTGAAAACTTATAATTGTATCAAGTTATGTCTTAATTTTCTATTGTAACATTCTTTTTCAAAATAATTGAGGGTACAGTAATGTTTGAAATAAAAGTTTCTAATATTACCAAAACTTATAATTCTGAGACAACAAAACACATTTCTGATGCAGAACAAAGGAAAGAAAGGCTATAGAAAATAGATATGCATAATAATTATACCTGTTAGAAACTTGTTCCAGTTCTTGTGTTATTGTTAATAAAGAAAACAGAAAACAACACGACAAGGCAGAAATTCACACTACTTAACATGTAATGCAAAATTCTATACATTACAACGAACATTAGAATAAAAAAGAAAAAGGATCCGCTTGGATTCGACCAAAAACTCGCCGCACGTTTTGGTACTGAGCCAAGCTTGTTGAACACGGAGTTTAATATTATAGTGTATTAAAAATTAAAGCGCGTGAAAGTGGAAGTGACCTACTTGGCAAAACCTAGTTGGGATGTAAATAAACGCCTGGCCTACGACCGCTGGGTCCATTCTGCAAGTCTTTGGTAATGAGACTGTCTAGTGCTATTCCTCGATGGTCTCTTAATAATTTATAATTTTTGGACTCTATGATAAAAGTAGGGATGCTAGTATCGAATGAAAGTATCGATACCAGTATTATGGTTATGGTTTTAAGTATCGACACCTCCCGATACTTAACAAGAAAGTATCGATACCTTGGAGTATCGGTATCGCTTCTGTAAAATGTCTACTGAGGGTGTTTTGTTAGAACGTAAAACTGGTAAAAAGAAAGTAAACTGTATTTTTTTATAATTACAGCTTTTCAGTTAATAAAACATACCTCTGAACTCACTACAAAACAAAAATAAACTTGGATGGGTGGCGCTAATGAATTAGGTTGTGGCTGAGATAAAACATTTTTGATCTTGACTAACAGGCTGAATTTGCCGACTCTATCAATATCTGAGACCTCCACAGTCCTTTCCAAGACTACTGAGACGTGGAGACATTTTACATCAAATTTATTAAGCATATAATAAACATTGTGGGCCGGTTGTTAGAACAAAAGACACTAATAGTAGCTCCCGGTTACATACAATACGCATGCGGCGTGACCATTACACTATATCAGTAAAATGACGTTTAAGAATATCGTTATCGGCTAGTGACGCCAACGGTCTCGGTGGGTGTGCGGATATCGTGCAGAACTGCAATTTTGTTCTCCTACGGCTAGACGAGTTCTGGCGCCGCAGCGGTTTGATATATTTTGCTAGTTTTTACATCATCTTTTTTCCAAAAAATGCGTGTGTCTGGTGCGAAAGGGCAACTAAGGGCTTTGTTTAAAATGCGTTATCTCAGCTTTAGTTTTTTTTGGCTTCCAAAATGCGTGCGCATGCGTATTGTATGCAATCGAGAGCTACTATTAAGGTCTCATGTTAGAACGCGGATCAAAATGTAACGCGATGCTACATTTAATTCGACTTTCGTTGCTATATGATACAACAAATCACGAATTCAGTACCTTAGCAACGAAAGCCGAATTAAATGTAGCCTCGCGTTACATTTTGATCCACGTTCTAGTTCTAACAACAGGGCCTAAAAGTCCTACTTTTATGACGGCCTATAAGTATTGCTTACAGCAGGTATCGTTCATTCGATATTGCTTTAAAAGTATCGATACCAGACAAGTATCACATGTAAGGTATCGATACCAAATATCGATACTTTTTTGTTGGAAGTATCGATACTTCGGAAGTATCGATAGCATCCCTAGATAGATAGATAAAAGTGACAGCCATGAAAACTTGACAACCAAACAAAACTTCTTTAAAAAAATTATTGAACTGACACGTTGTGATTGAACATTTTTCTGAAATACAAAATGAGTGAATTTAGTAAAGGTTCTAAAAAGCAACAAAATGCCTGGAATAACACTCCTCGTTTAAGAAAATCATTTTCTAACCTACAAAAGTCGCCGACATCATCTGAAGAAAAATTTAAAGAAGCTCAAAAAAAGTTGCAAGCTGCTGTTCAGAAACACGTTAAATCTTACGAGTCCTCTTCAGATGAAGAAGATCTGACATCGGAAAATGTAATTAGTAAGTACCTAGTTTTCATTTATTCTGGATTTTGATAGGGGTCGACTGTAACATATTTTATTGTTTAGGTAACATTTTAAAAAGTTATCAAGAAACCGGGAACGATGAGAAATATTTAGAACGAACACAGGGTTTTTTAGAAGACAATCTACATTCTGGAGCTTCCACATGTTTGATCTGTATTTCCAGAATAAAACGCACTGATTCAGTAAGTAATTTCATTATTTAATAATAATAATAATAATAATAATAAAGACTTTATTGCTGAAATTACATAAGAAAAAAAAATAACTTAAAATATCAAATTCAGCAAAGGGCGAAGTTCAGCTGAACATTCGTGAATGTCCCGCTGCTCTACTTAACCCTTCGCTGCTCTACTTAACCCTACTTTTTTACCCTACTTATTTACCTACTGTAAATAATTGGTGCCAGTTAGAATATTTTTATGCATTATAGGTATGGAACTGCAGCTTTTGTTACTGTTCTTTTCACGTAAGATGTATCCAGCGATGGTCCAAAGATACTATAGTACAGAAGAAGCTTGCTTTAGAAGAGCAAGTTCAAATTCAACAAATAAAATTACTGTGGGGCTGCCCCAAATGCAGACATGATTATACTCCTGATGATATACCAGATACTTATAGGTGTTATTGCCAAAAAGTGGTCAATCCAGAATATCAACCATTTCTGGCACCTCATTCTTGTGGTGAAACGTGCGGTAAACTACTCAAACCTGCATGTGGACATCAGTGTGTTCTACTCTGCCATCCAGGTATTTTTAATTCATGAATTTTTCCTTGAAATTGTTCGCCTTTGAAATTGTAAAGAGCCTGGGAAGGGGCTTATTATTTTGTTTCTCCAGCTCTTGTTTGTTATCATTTGGTAGGTAGGTACATAATTTTTTTGTGTCATAGGTCCTTGCCCACCTTGTCCTAAAACAATCAGCGTACCATGTTACTGTGGTTCAAAGCCACCAAAATTAATGAGATGCAGTAATAAAGAGTGGTCTTGTGGCCAACCCTGCGGGAAACCATTAGCTTGCGATAAACACAAGTGTGGTGAAACTTGTCATTCAGGAGAGTGTAACCCTTGCCCTAAAAAGAGCGTCCAAAAATGTTTGTGTGGGGCTAGCCAGAAATTGAGAGACTGCAGCACACCCCTTTGGCAGTGCGATAAGGTATTGTTTCAAATACAGTGCAGACTCGATAATCCGGATCAATAAAAACATGGGCGATCCGGATTATTGAAAAATCCGGATTATTAAATAAATCTATATTTGTTAATAAAAGAACTGAACAAGAGGGATTTTTAATTATTTCATTGTAAAAACATACAAAACAGGTAAAATGAACATAAAAACACTTTTGCATAATTGCTTCTACTACATTAATAAATAAAGTCTGTAATTTTAGTTTGGCTGACCTTCTGCTGAGTCAAACAAAATGCTTGACGCCTGAGTATTAACAATTCGTTTAGGGGTGCGTTGTTCTTTTCAGCCCAATCTATACATTGTTGAATGCTTAAATCTGTCTAATCGGCTTCTGTGAATTCAGGGCATGGGGTAAAGAGCATTTATACAGTGTTGAAAAATAGTAAAGGTACACTTTCGTTTGCGCCGGTAGATGCGACACGTACCGGCACTGGCGGCCGACACGCGCGACGAACACAGTCGCATTTGAACGTGAATGCACCGGCCGGCAGGTGAAACGCACAAACGAGAGCAGTTCTATTTAAATACTATTGGAGAAGTACAACGGGTGTGTCGGCTGCCGGTACACGCCGCGTCTACCGGCGCAAACGAAAGCGTACCTTTAGTCGTAAATTTTGAATTTCTTCAAGCAAAGTCGTTAATGTCAAAATGTTCTGGAACTCCAATGCGGCGGCTCTTTATAGACGTCGGTATTTCCTTTGCAAAACAAAGAAGCCGTCTCAGCATCCATAAGCTGCAAGGAAGTGTGCGGATTGCCGGCATTTTTATTTTCACCCTTTGATACCCTCGCCGCCACTCCCAGTTGACCAAAATCAACTTGTACCAGTGGAGTAGCCAGCATTAGATAAATCGAAAAAAGAATTTAAAATGTATTTTTGTACAATCAGGTCAAAAATGTACTAGATTTATACATTTGTACTAGCTGTGGCAACGCTGATTCGGGTTCGCCGCCGAACGCCTGATTTGGCAAGTATTTGGGAATTGGTTAGAAAAACACCTGAGGGGGTGACGCGCCCGCAAAGCATTTAAAAGGTACGTTAGAGGCGCATTCGGATTACCGAAACTGAAATTATCCGGATTACAAAGTATGCAATGCAATCAAGGAACTATCCGGATTACCGAATAATCCGGACTATTAAGGATCCGGATTAATGAGTCTGTACTGTATACGGGGTGATTCATTTTTAATCATTCTTAATTCTTGAGGTTATCAAGATTAAAACTGAATTAAGAATGTTTTAGAAATTTAATCTTTTTAGGTTTGCAATAAACCCTTGTCTTGTGGCAATCACGTTTGTTTAGAAAAGTGTCACATAGGTGACTGCGAACCTTGCGACCTGAGTAAGCCGAGGACTTGCCCTTGTGGCAAATCCAAATTTGAATTACCGTGTACTGAAGACACTCCTCCTTGTGGTGATACGTGTCTCAAATTATTAGAATGTGGTTTACATATTTGCCATCAACGTTGCCATAAAGAAAAATGTGGACCTGTAAGTCTTACTTTGTTTGATAGTTTCTTGTAATAGTCATTATGTTTTATTGTAGTGTTTAGAAACAATTACCAAATCGTGTCGATGTGGCTTACACACAAAAGAAGTTCAATGTAGAAAGCCGTATTTTTGTGAAACGAAGTGTAAGAGAATGAAAGATTGCAATAAACATCCTTGCAACAGAAAGGTAATAGGCTGTTGCTTTAACGATAAAATCTAAGTGTTCAATTTTATTTAGTGCTGCGACGGAAATTGTCCACCTTGCGAGAAACCATGCGCGAGATCTTTGAGTTGTGGCAACCACAAGTGTAGCTCAGTTTGCCATAGAGGACCATGTTATCCCTGCAATTTGACTGAAACTGTTTCTTGTAGATGTGGAGATACACAAATTACAGTTCCTTGTGGGAGAAAATATAAAACTCGGCCACCAAAGTGCCTAAAGCTTTGCAAGTAAGTTTTGATTACACTGAACTTTCTGTATTATTGAATCAAACCTGATGGTTTTTATTTTTTTTCTCAAGGCTTCCACCTGAGTGTCACCATGAAAAGCAGGAAGACCACCGGTGTCATTTCGGAGACTGTCCTCCTTGTAGACAAGTTTGTAATAAAGAACACGGGGATTGCTTACATCTTTGCCCAGCTCCATGTCATTCATCAGTGCTTGTGAAACTTCAGGCACAGAAGGCTTCTATGCCTTGGGAAGCCACAGGACCTCAAGAAGAGAAGAGATTGCTGCCATGTCCAGATTGTGCAGTGCCAATTCCTGTTACTTGCTTTGGGAAACACGAAACTGTTGATTGGCCTTGTCATTTGGCCAGACCTGGCAGCTGTCATAAGTCTTGTGGACGCATTTTGTTGTGTGGAAACCACGCTTGCAGTCTTCCTTGTCACGTTGTTGAATTAGCTGAAGATGACGTGAAGGTAAGAACTTCTTCCATAATTTTATTTAAATGTATGTCTACTACGTAATTCGAAGGCTGGAGCAAACTGTGAGGTTTGTGAAAATGGTTGTACTAAACCAAGACCCGAGCCAAGACCTGATGGTTGTCAACACCAGTGTCCTAAGCCATGCCATTCAGGAGATTGCCCACCGTGTAAGCAAATGCTTCGCATTAAATGCCACTGCGGGTTAAATCAGCCTTATGTTGCTTGCCACGAGTGGACTTCTTCAGATAAGAAGGAAGAATTGCAGAGCTGTGGCAACCAGTGCCCTCTCAACGTGAGTTTAGTTCTTCAATATGAATTTTTGATTACGAGTTACTTTCTTAGTTTGATTGCGGTCATCGCTGTCGGGCAAACTGTCATTCAGGCCCTTGTCCCAATTCTGAGAGTTGTAAAAAGAAAGTCAAAGTGTTTTGCAGTTGTAAACGCATTAAAAAAGAATTTCAGTGCGAGACTGTTCGCAAAAATTTGGCTGTTGTCGAGTGTGATGAAGTTTGCTTACAAAAACAAGAAGAGGAGCGGAAGAAAAATGAGTTATTGAATGAGCGGAAGAAGAAAGAGGAAGAGACTAAAAATAAAATAGAATTGGAGAGGTACGAGAAAATGTTCCAACAGAAGAAGAAGAATAGAGAAAGGAGGGTTTTGAGAGATGATAATCAAGAAGGTTTCTTCATGAGATATAGAGTTGCTTGTGGTGTTTCTATTGCACTGATTGCATGTGTTGTTTATTATGTGATAGCATAAAAATTGTTTGTTTATGTAAGTTTGTACTGGTTGACTTATGGACCAAAATAATAAAAAATAAGTTGCTTTTATAAAAAACGATTGAGTAAATAAATTTCCTTTTAATCAGTAGCTTATCAAAAGTCAAGTTATTTATCTCAATGTGTAAACACCTGTGTTGCTAAGTCTTTTTTGGTATTGAGACTGAAATATGGCAAAACAGAATCTTTACGTTGTGGGTGCTGAGTTTTCCGAGCTCGAGTATGATGGGGTAGGTACTAAATGAACTTCGTTTTAGTCACATATTTCTTGAAAGCTGTAGAAAATTTAACCTCTGCAAATTAGATGCATATGGTGCATTAAAATTTCGTGTTATACAGTGTTTCTGAAGTGTTACTAGCCCGAGCTTTTTCCATAATAAATTTAATAAGTTTCATTTCTTTGAAATATCTGGTGACACTTTTGAAGCACCTATCTATGGATATAAAGTATAAACCTAATCCCGCAATTATTTTAGTTTTGGGACTGGTTTATTCAAATAGATGACCTGTCGACCCATTGGAAGAATGCACCATCCTACGTACTATCACATTTTGTGTTTATTTTTGGAGGTCTTGCCACCTTAGCACATGGTAAATGTTCTTTTAGATAACTAATGCAATTTTAGAGAGGTTACCAATGAGTTTTCAGTTTTTTTCTAAAGTTTTTCGAGGGGTTGATCATTTCGAAAATAAGTGTACACCGAATACCGATTACACAGGAATACGGTTAAGTACATTATGAATACCACTGAATACCTGACTACGTACTCAAACAGTGAAGAATTCGCTTGTGTACTCAGACATACGACGGAATACTTGCAAATACATGGGAATACATTTTAATGCATACGAATATTGGATAGAATTCACATAAATACAAGAGAAGTAATTATTGCACTAGGTAGACAGTCACAAATCACAAGACACAAACCCAAAGGAAATATTTATGCAGGGTGGCCCACTGAAGACAGTAAGTGCGATTTGATACCATTTAGCATCAATTTTACCCAAAAAGCTTAGACAAGTCGATTTTAATTTTAGGGGGGAAATCTGAATTTCATTCAACTTCATCCCCAAAATGGGTGAAGACAGCAGGTGGTGTCTAGATACACACCATTTGCAAGACCTTTCAATTCTCTTTATAACAATTTTTTATTTTTTGAAATCGGACCTCTAACGACCCAGAAAATGCGCCTTCAAGGTAGCACCAACACCAATAGAATCAAGTAATAGAGGAATGCCGACAAATTACTCCACAAACCTTGCAGAATATTCGACGGCGATTTGAGCAAAATCTTTTTTGCTGCATGGAGGTTGACGGTGGTTATTTTGAACATTTGGTCAAATTGACAGTATTGACACATAGTAAGTAATGCCATATCTTCATGTCACCATTTCTCGAAGTTTAGTGGCCCGATTTAAAAAAATAAAAAACTGTTGTAAAGAGAATAGAAAGGCCTCTGAAACGATGTATATTTTGACACCACCTTTCATTAAAAAATTTAAGGGTGCTGTCTTCCCCCGATTTGAGGTCGAAGTTACTTGAATGAAAATGTCGAATTTAGATGTTCGAGCTTTTTTCGTAAAAATGATGTTAAATGGTGTAAAATCGCATTTACTATTTTCAGAGGGCCACCCTGTAGAAGCATTTATTATAGTTTACAAATGAATTAGTGCAAAAAATGAAAATAGTTTTGATAAAATATAACGGTATTACAAAAAAATAAAGAATAATATTCAATTATAAAGTAATAAACAAAAGTAAATAATGAACTCTGATAAAATAACCTTAAGAACTTTGAATAAAAACTAAAAAGAGTAAATGCAAATAAGAATATGAACAAAAATTTCCATTCCGTCATTTGCCCATCACCCTTTTCTGTCATTTAGCATTAGAAGCAGTTAAAATATTAGAGCACAGAAACATAATGATCTCGCCAAATGACAAAAGAAAGGTTTTTGTCAGTCACAAACAACTAAGTTATTTCGATAAAAAAGAGTACACTTTGTTGGCTATTGCAAAAAGCAAAATACTTCTTAAGTAGAGAGTCCCTACTTAAGAAGTATTTTGCTTTTTGCAATAGCCAACGAAGTGTACTCTTTTTTATCGAAATAACTTAGTTGTTTGTGAGAGTCCCTACTTAAGAAGTATTTTGCTTTTTGCAATAGCCAACAAAGTGTACTCTTTTTTATCGAAATAACTTAGTTGTTTGTGTCTGACAAAAACCTTTCTTTTGTCATTTGGGGAGATCATTATGTTTCCGTGCTCTTAACAGAACTGGTTTAAACTGACAAAATTGGGGTGAATAGTGGTGATTGGATTACCCAAGGTCACATGTATACAAGGGAATACACAGTGAATACGCGAATACATGGTGAATTCATGCGAATGTGGATGAATACACACGAATATGGGGAATGCAGATGAATATGTATTCGAATACTTCCCAAGTGTACACTTGAATACGCAAATGATTAACCCTCCGAGTTTTTTATTAGTAAAGGGAGAATAATCGTAATGCAGCCGTTGACTGTTGCGATTCGTCTTTCATAACCGCCATCGATATATTGAATTTTGACTTTCGGTCGTATAGATAATGAGCTGAGTAAATTGACTTTAAACTATTCTTGTCGACTACAAGTTTATCCCTAAATTCCAAGAGTTAGTGTTTTCTTTGACAGATCCCTCTCTCATGAACAAGTCACGAATCGGCACTGGTAAAACATCTTCAAATAGATGTGAAAATGTATAGATGTAGAACTGTGGGTCATTTGTATAAAATAGTCTCGTTATTCATTTGCAAATCTAGTATAGGTATAGTCTAATACAGTCTAGAGAGGCAGATCTGAATAAATGAAGCAAATCAACTTATCCAGAGTTCACAAAAATGTTACGTTTATGGAACGTAAATCATCTCCAATATGTTTTTAGTAATAAGTTTTTGCGCCTGCCCATATTATTTCAATGGCATTAAACTGGCAATGATATGGAGGCAGGCGCAATACCTCATGACCACGTTCCCTTAATATTTCGTCAACAGCATAAATTTTATCTTTTTTTGTTGACTTTGCAATCATCAATAATTCTGATTTTAACCACTCAAATATTTCGTTTTTTCCATGAAGAATTTGGTTGCTTATTTAATATTCTATAATGATATGATGTGTTGTCAAGAACAAAGAAGGTTCATCTAAATTTGGAATTAGCTGTTCTGTTAACCATTTTTCAAATAAATCTTTGTCCATATTATCGTGGTAGTCCATTCTTTTTGATTTTGACAAAAAATCACACCCTTTCTTTCTCTTTACTGACTTCACCGAATCATCTTGCCAAAACTCTGACCCACTGCCGTTCGAAAATATCCACGTCTCGTCCAAAAAAATCACTTTCCTAAATTTTGAATAAGATTTTCGGCATATTTCTTTAAAAATGTTACTCTTTGGTGAACTATCTGTGACTGTTCACAGAGGAATCTCCTATTGCAACGTTTTTTATATCGAAAACCCAGTATGTATATTCATTAATTTTGACAAGAAACGTAATCCAATTTCCAAAACACCCTTTTCTCTTAAGGTTTTTTGTAAACTTAACACAGTAACATTCACTTATGCTTCATATAAATTATAAATAACATTTCTTACTTCCATTTTTTTCGGTATAACTTAAATCCTTAGTTTTCATGTGTTTTCTTCTTCGTTTTTCTTTTCTTTTTTCTGGCTCTTTCATCCTCTTTCCATATGCAATCCTTTCTACTGTTCTTAAACCAACTCCTAGCGCTTCAGAAACTCTTTCATGTGTAATTATTTTTTGTGTTGCTGTCTGTTTCTTTTTCTTCATTTTTAAAGTATTCAACAAGGTTTAGTACCTTTTACCTTGCGAATTCAAAAAAACTTGAAAAAGGCTTCTTTTGTATCGTTCCCATCTGATTTAAAAAACCCATAAGTCTGTTTTATTTGACATAATTTTTTTTTTAATTTGATTTACAAAGTTGAGTGAAATGGAAATAGCCAAGTTTATCTTCGATCAACTAACAAACCCACCTCACTAGAGTGCATTTGACTATACCTATTTAACCCGATGTTAACTTAAATGATAATTTAAAGTGAGGAAACATCCCAATGTTTAAAGTTTATCAGGATTTTGAAAATGTTTTTGAAACGATAAAATTTAAAGATTTTTGGAAAATGGTGCGTTTGAGACTTGTGCCTACCATGGCAATGAATCTGTTAGAAATTTACATGCATAAATTCTTTCAGCATTAATAAGAGGAGGTAGACTGCCATACCTTTGGCTTGGGACGCTCTTGCATGGTTTGGTGGTAGAAGCCATATGTTACGCCATTCCCAATGTGGATAATTTCTGGCAATCCCAAACTCAGATTATATTCTTTGGAAGACGCATGCCTCTCCATATTATGTTATTATGTAAAACGTCGATCTTCTTATGAATTCCCAATTTTAATTTTAAATCGTTATAGACCCTTCTTTTATTTACAATTCCACCGTCGCAGTTTCCAAATTAAAGTTGCCCAAATGGGCTGAACCATTTGCTGTTGGTCTTGGTGCTGTATTAATCGACATTCCGTATGACATAGTCAGCATTAATTATTTACATTGGACTTGGCATGATACTGACCCAAACATTTACGATCGGCATTATTGGGTTCCGTGGAATTCGTATTACTTTCATATGACTTTTGCTGCAAGTTTTTCTTTCTGGTTTCACTTTATAAGAAGCAAACTGGATAAGAATAAAGGAAAATGGGAAGCTTCAAGGTGAACAAGAAGTACAACGTCTAGTTTTCAGTGGTACATCTTGTATTTTTTAGCATTCCGAAGGAACTGATTTCCGCAATTTTAGCAAGTTTGTTGGGTTTCCCAGGGGGAATACTTATGTTTATACCGTTGTATCATCCACTGCACGACATGTACAAAATTCATAGTGAAGTGACCTTTTTCATGCTCTTTCCGATATTTTTGCTCATAGTGTGGACCGGAGATAGAACTTCTAGATTATTAGCAGATAAGACTGCACTGAAACCAAAAGTACACTGGTCTACGTGGATCTTAATTTCACATCTTATTTTGCATTACTCGTGCTTTTTGAGTCTACTCTTATTCTTTAAACCCGAAAATGAGATCGCTATCGGACTTAAAGAACCTATTGGGCCCTGTGATGAATATTTAGATGTTTATACACCGTTTGGTATGGTAAGTATGCATTTATATTTTTGTGGAAAATAAGATTTTAAAAAACAGTCTTAAAATTTTGTTTTCTTGGCTTTACAGTTTAACTGTAGACTGTTTGGAAAACCAGAAAAATGTAGAGGAAAAGATTTTTCTTAATACTTCTTATCTTTTAATGAAGCAACGGCCACACTGTGTATGGTGTATCTTATGTATGTTTTAGGTACTAAAGAAGCGTAAGTACTTGTGCGTAACAGATTTTGACGAAAAATACTATAATTGGGATTGTTTGCCAAATCACAAACCTCCGTCATCTGGCTCAGTCTGGTATACCGCATGCGGAGTTCCATTACCAAACCGAGCAGAGCTAATTAGTGTTATATCCATTATCTGTGTTATAGGAGCCACAGTTTTTACAAATTTACACTTTAAGTCTTTCGGTGATGATGTTTTTGGTACTAAAGCAAATTTGTCAAAGAAGAAGAAAACAAAATAGGTAATATCTTTCATACCCACTGCCATTACTGCCGATTCTGATGTTAAATATTTTGAATAAATGTTTATAACATGCAAATTCTTTCATGTTCGAATTACCATCCCCTTAATATGCAAGCAAATGAGTTACTTTGCAATTTCAAATTGTGCGCTATTCTGCACTATAAATATGTGGCTCGTAAGGATATAACTGCCACTGCAGAACTTGGCATAGATAACGAAGGGTGAAGATGTGAAGAATATATGTTCGGATCAATTTTCTACTCGACCTCCGTTCTCCGACTTGGTTGTCGGAGGGCGGAGGCATATTCTCAATCATCTGCGCGTGTACGCATGCTGATGTTTTTGTTAAAACGCTAAGTTTGTAAATGTTCTGGAAAATTGCATTGTGTTAGACAAGTTTTATTTATCTCTGCAGGCAAGCTTTGCCGATTTTGAAAATCGGATTTTCTCACTTTCCTCGTTTCCAGTTCTGTTCCGATATTCACTTTCAGTAAATCGATTTTTTGAGCAGTGATCGATCTATTACGAATCGCCCATCCCTGAAGCACGTATTTGTCTTGTTTCTCTCATGTCCTCATCCTGCCTCTCTATGGTATGTTTTGTGCCAACCAACTGCCAAAGACGTCTTGCCCTCTTGCCTTGCACCTTCTCAGTTCTCACCATGATACAATGAGTTCTCACTTCATTAGCGCTAGTGGTTCTTATCTTGGGTAGGGATGGCAAAATATTTTCATATATCGATATACTGTATCATATGATATATGGAAACGATATATCGATACGTACGATATATTGTAAAAAAATATCGATATATTTTTCAATTACAAAAACCTGCCTACCAAAAGCTAGGTACAACAGACAGGAATAAAGCGTGCTATTATTCCCTTGTTTTCATTAGTAATAGCGGATTTTCTTTAAAGAAATACCTTTCGTGACGGGACACTGGACACAACACATGGATTGCAAATTTCTGTAAATTACAACAAACTTTATGAAAAAATAAAAAGGATCCGCTTGGATTCGAACAAAAACTCCCTGCGCGTTTTGCTACTGAGCCAAGCTCGTTCCTTGTTTAGCATGAAGTTAAGCAGTCTATTAAAGCGAGTGGAAGTGGCCTACTTGGCAAAACCCAGTTGGGATATAAATAAAAGCCCAACAAAGAGCAGCAGCATAGCTTAAGAAATTCTTATAGCTCCGCCACTTGGCCATCCCCACCGAGTAACGAGACGGTCCGGCGGACTGAAGCCGGAATGAAGAGAACTCATTTCGTAGTTGGAGCCGACAGGAGATAGAACGAGCGGTCCTGGGGCGTATTAAGAGCGATTTTTGGGGGCTTATAGGTTGTTGAGTTGTTGCCCCTGTATTTCAGTTATCAATGTTGCACTTTTAGTGACTGATATTTTTGTGTTTGAACAATGGGCAAAGGAAGGGAAAGTTGTGCAGCTCTTGGGTGCTTAAATAATTATAATAATTGTTCCTATAGTTATTTTAATTTTCCCAAAGAGGAAAATAGGTAAATTATAAACGTAAAGGTAGCGACACACTTGGCGAACCGGGCCTGTATTGTAACGTGTAATGTAACAAATTCGTTAAATTTGGCCGTGTTTATGAACACGCCGCGAGCGCACTGCGACCACGCCGCGATCTGCTCGTGTCGCTCCATCCGCTTTCGGTTTTTCTGACGAAATTTTAAATATTCCTGCAGCCGAGCAGTAGATAAAGTCAGGAAAATATGAGTGCCCATCTGGAGATTTGTTTTCTGAAATATTATGTTTTAAGTTTTAAGTGGAAATGAAAATTTAATATTAAGTGCAATCTATGCGCAGTAAGGGAACTTGGACTTAGTAAATTGTAGATCGTACAAATTTTGAATATTAGATTTCATAATTCAAAAAATGTGTTGAGTTGAGAGTTGAGTTCTGTTAGAAATTATTTATTTTTATTAATAATAATCAATGGATAACAGAATACCTTTAACAGTTATTTATTTATAATTCCGTTATTTCCAAAGTAAAAATAAAATATTTCATTCAATTCTGTGGTGCCCGCAAAATGTTTAAATACGGCTCCTGCTGGCAGGGACGTAGCAACAGGGCGTGCGAGCGGTGCCGTGCACGAGGGCCCGGCCCCTGCGGGCCCCTCGGCCAAATTGTGTTTTTGTTGGCTTCAGCTGAGCAAATTAAAAATATTTGAACTTACTGAATTTTAAATTACATTTTCCAACATAGAGATTCAAAAACTAAGTAACATACAAATTTTTGCGAAAGGATAAAGAGGGGCCCGTTGTGGTTTTGCACCAGTGCCCGGTTTCGACATGCTACGTCCCTGCCTGCTGGTTTTGCCACCTGCAAAGTTAAAAGCGCGTCGCGGTCTCCCCACCATCGCGTAAGAAAACTGGCCTCGCATACATCAAAGGAGCCGCTCGGGAGCTTCGGAGCTATACTTGGTTAGGCTATGGCAGCAGCGTACAGCATATTGCCACTAATATCACTTTATAACAATGCAGTTTCAGTTTCTGCTTATCTCAAGGTAATGTCTGATGTGTGGATATTTTGTGTAAATTTTAAAATATCGCGTCTTTGACAGAAAAGGAAAAGTAAACTTTTCGATATATCGAACTGATATATCGATAGATTAGAACATTAAAAACGATATAAATATATCGATATAATATATGACTGCATTTATTAGGAACCTAAGTGGCGCGTCACAACCGTCAGATTTTCATTCCAAACAAAACAAAGCCACGTGCTTTCTGACGTTTTAACCTAACCTCCGAAATGTAATTATAGTCGTTTTCAAGTTTTTCCACGAAAGCCCAACACACAAATTGAAAATAAACTGTTTCCACTGCAAAACGTCGAGAATTATATTGCAAAAACTAGTTTAAGACGTTGTAAATAATATCGATAAACGTCAAATGGCACGTGCTTTGTTTTGTTTGGAATGAAAATCTGACGTATGACGCACTTATGTCCCGAATTGATATTTTGAATATATCGATATATTTTTGCCATCCCTCTTACTAAGTGGTTGATGATGCGTTGATGGTTCTTATCAAAGACGTCTACAAGTGTTTGGTTCTTATCCTGCGGTTAATAAGGTTACTTGTTACATTAATTAAGTGTTTGGAATATAATTGTAGAAAAAGAAGTTACCAAGTAAACATTCTAAGCTGTGAGTACTTATAGTATTATACTCTACCATGTGAGAAGATTATGTATTTCATTTCAGCACTCTTTTATAATAACATAACCATACTTTAGGTTTAAGCTAGAAAAACGAAGATGATTATTCCAGTACGTTGTTTTACTTGCGGGAAAGTAATTGGCAATAAATGGGAAGCCTATTTGGGTTTGTTACAAGCAGAATATACAGAAGGAGATGCTTTGGATGCTCTTGGTTTAAAGCGATACTGTTGCAGGCGCATGCTGTTGGGCCACGTCGATCTGATTGAAAAATTGTTGAATTACGCACCTTTAGAAAAATAGTTCTTGGTTATTAATTTTAAAAAACAGTGTGATATGCTTATTTTTGTTCTGCAGAATGGGCGACTACTAAATAATTTTAAAATTTTGTAAATACTTCCGTTCAAGAAGTATTTCAGCGTGCAACAGAAATGATAAATCGTTCATTTTTGTAAAATTTTATATCCTCAAAAAGTGTGTAAACTTGTTTCGACTGTTGAGTATAACAATTAATAAAACAACTTATTGCGTAATGTTGTGTATTCTTTTTAATGTACTATCTCGGAATCAATATTACCGACCAATACTTTTTTGAACTAATTAATTCGAGAGTGAACAGGCAACTTGATAAGAAACTGCAAATATGATGGGAATAATAACTTTAGAAACATGGAAGGTTTAAAAACGTAGGCATTGAGGCAGCTTACAGTTGTAAAACGACAGATGATATTCTTTGTAATGTGTTTGGGTGAACTGAATTTTTGCCCAAAACTGCATAAAAATGTCCATTATGAAAAAGACTACAGCATTTATTGTTGAATGTTTACAAAAAGAAAAGTAGACATGATACCAACCAACTTGTTAAAAATAAACGAATGCACGAAATAGTTTCACTAAATATAGAACTTAAATGTACCAGCTTCATTTACTTAACTTTAAACTATACATATTAAAGTAATCATTATAGCATCTTCACATAAATACCATAATAACAAAAATTTCCTCTCGAATTAATTGTAAATGCTTAACACGAATAACCACCCGTTTGCTGTTGATAAACTTCGATGGTATCACCTTCCTCCATATCCAAGGAATTTGGTGTATCATTCTCGTTAATGGGATTACCGTCAAAACGAAAACGGACGACTTGCATACTCAAACCCTGAAATTGACAAAGAAATGAATAAAATATCAAAACCAGACCCGCAGAACCTACAGCTCGTTCGCAATATGCACTCATCAATTTCCTTAAAGGTGTGTGTTTCTTGATTTTAAATTGTATAACGGCATTGTCTTGCCCCAATACTTTTAAGTTGATGTGTTCAGATTCAGTACTCTACGAAAATACAATTTCAATACATTGACAAAGAATAGGTTATAGGAAGCTTGTATTCTTAATTACCTTCTTTTCATCGCCCATTTTTCCTTATTTTTATTCCGCAGAAGTATTAGCAATGCGAGTCGCACTAAGTTCTTAAGAAAATATAAATTTAAACTAATATTCTAACAAATTCTTGCACAAACACGCAGTAACTTCAGCCAAAGCAAAAAGATACGCAAACGCGATGACAACGCCGGAAAGCCGGTAGTACAGCGGCAGTGTCGCCAAGTCTTGGCGGATAAGGTTGCCAACTACTTTTGCAAAAAATCACCAATTTGGAAAAATATCACCAATATTTTTTGAGCAAAATATAATAAATGGTAACATTAATTTGTTGATTTAATATATGCATAAACAATAAGACATGAAAATTCTGCTTTTTTATTAAAACTTAAAACAGAACAAATATACATAACTAAATTCTCTGGCCAACATATAATTTTGGGAGTGACTACTGAACAGTCCGCCGGTTACTTTTAAATTTTGTTCCAGGACAGTCGACACAATATCAGTAAAATGACGTTATTGAAAAACATCGCCAACAATCTCGGTGGGTGTTCGGGTATAGTCAGTGGGTCTGCATTACGCTCCGAAAGCGTACTAGACATTGGGAGACAGATGTATACAAAATCTGCATAAGTCGCAACCGTCCACCGAACGTACCTACTTGCGCATGCTTGGTATGCATCTAACAAATATAAACGACGAAGTAGAGTATACTACTTCTATCGCCTTTTCTCTAGGACGCTTTTTGCACATGCAAGGAATGGGGAGTTGTTTGTATTAATATAATAGGTATATGGGTATAGTACAAAACGGCCATTTTGTTCTTCTACGGCTACACGAGTTCTGCGCCCGCACGGGTTCGCATTTTTTGTTTGTTTCTACATCATCTTTTTGCCAAAAAATGCGTGTGTCTGGTGCGAAAGGGCAATTGAAGGGTCTGTTTTAAAAAACGTTCTCTCACCTTTAGTTTTTTTACACTTCCAAAATGCCAAATATAGGTTACATTCTGTAATGCGCATGCGGTCGGACTGTTCAGTAGTCACTCCCTATAATTTTATATAAAACAAAATAAATGGGTAGGCAACACTTAAAGCCGAACTCACAACTGACGTGACAGCATCCAATTTAAAATCGATGACAATGTTTGTTTACAAACACTTTCCGCCGTATGCAAAAGTCGAAGTGTTGTGTATTAAATTATTTATTTCTTTAACTCGTTTTTAAGCACGTTTTTTGTTCGTAGGTTACACAAACGCGGTTGATTTTGAATAATGGCCATATTTCATAAAATAATCGCCGCGTCGCCAAACGCGTTAAGAAATCGCCAAATCTCCAGCACTGGCAACACTGCGCAGCGGTTACTGATTGGTTAGAGGTGGGCAGGTGGGTAATTCGATTAGATACGTATCAATTCAAACAATACTTGTTCCTTTGGATCATCCACGATTATATTCACTATCACTTCCTAACGATTATCACAAAAGGAACTGTTACAAGGCTGAGGGGGACACATTAATTTCGTAACTTAACTTTGGGAACAACTTAAATGCAACCCCAACTTGCTTTTAAATGAATGCAGTTTTGGATTCTTTAAATGTGACGAAAAAGGGGGGTTATCTGGAAAGTTTAGCGGGAGATAATTGGCATTTTTATAGATTCTGGGGTGTTCTTTATGAATTTTCACTTTGTTATCTCATATCTTTGTCGTTGGTGTCCCCATATTGCAGAAATTGCTTCGAAAACTAGTTACTCGACGATAGTTTTTTTCCAGTTCATTTTATGGTAAGAATAGTTCTGTAGTAAATTAATTTAGAGAAAATTTCCTACAATTTAGGTCGGTATCATTTTTTTGTAAAACGAATAGTTTCCGCACACGAGCATCACAAAGTCTGCTCCATCACACGTAATGGCAAAAAATCTAATGCGCGGTTGCCAAGCCGGTCAAGCCTATTCAGTATTACATTGTTAACAACTCAGGTATAGAAGATCCCCCTTAAGATTAAGGGGGACGCTTCAATGGACATACTTTTTGGTGAGACAATGACCCCAACCGAGTCGCAAAAAAATTCTGGGCAACGATAAAAACAAAAGTCGTCTCATTGGAATGATAGAGGCGAAATTTGAAGCTGCGAAATTCGTGGACAAACAAGCCATGGAAGATGCATTAATTAACACATCATCAGCATGTCATCTACATTTGATTCCGTACTAGTTGTGGGCAAATTCTTTTGACAACCCACTCTACGCATTCGAACATATATCTTCTGAAACCCGGGAAAAGAAAAATCTTCAACAAATATATTCATATCAGACTATAGTGAACAAGACGGGCGCATATAACATACTGTTCTTGCACACTATCAGTGGCTGTAGTACATCAGCTCTATTCAATCAAGGAAAAACCAAGTTTTTTTTGTGTTCTGAAAATACCTACGCTTAAACGAGCTTCTCAGGGTATTTAAAAACAAAAATGCTGACCGTTGCTCAACCCGGAGAATGTTTCCTTCTCAGCTTCTCACGCTGTATGATTGCAGTGGTAAGGAAATTATGTCGTTGAACAAATCAGCACACAAAAAGAAATGTAATATTTCACCGTCGTCACCGATTGAAGCAGCAGCACAGCATTTTTTCCGGGCGTACCATCAGGTCCATCGATGGCGTGGAGTTGAGAATGTAGAGCAGTAGGTGAAAAAAAGCCAGCAGATGTAGACGAAACTATAAAGGAATTTTGAAAACATACTAGCTTTGGATCGAATACAGCTGCAGCGGTGATATTTTAGCAGAATGGAAATGTAAAAGTAATCATCTTCATGCTTTCAGGCATACGAGACAAAAACTTTACGAAAAATACCTACGGCATTTATTCTTCAACGTTTACAAAAAAGACAGACAAACACTATTAATTTGTTAAAATGATTCCATCTACTAGAGATAAATCCATCTAAAAATACGGAACGTAAAAATATGGGTTTAAGTTACTTAACTTTAAATTATACATATTAGTCATTTTCACATCATCATAGCATTTGCACATAAATACCATAATAATAAAAAAATATCAAATTTTAGTTACTTGCTTAACAAAAATAACCTCCCGTTTGTTGCTGGTAAACTTCGATGGTATCTTGTTCCTCCATATCCAGAGAATTTGGTGTGTCGTTTTCATTTATGGGATTTCCGTCAAACCGAAAACGAACAACTTGCATACTCAAACCCTACAATTAAATAAATAGTCAGTACAGAACACCAAACTACCAAACATGCTCGCAAAAACTTACAGCTCGTTCGCAGTATGCGCTCATCAGCTTTCTAAGAGGTGTATGTTTCTTGATTTTAAATTGTATAACAGCATTGTCTTGTCCCAATACTTTCAAGTTAATATGCTCAGACTCAGAACTCTACAACATCAAGTTTGAAACATGAACAAAACTTAATTTAAGGTTATAACTCGAATTTTTGTTTACCTTCTTTTCGTCTCCCATTTTCCTTTACTTATTTATTTAAATGTTGTATTAACTATTTAAGCACAGATAAATTCTTAGTAAAATTTTGAATAGAAATTAATAATAAAATAAATTTTTGCACAAGCAAGGACTCACTTTGCCTCCAACGAAATAATGGCCGGCTTCGGCTTGGAAATTGTAAAGAAGCGGCAACGTTATTGAAAGAACGGAAATAACCACACTAGTCAAATGTAAATTAGAAGATCCACAATTAAGTATTTATGCAAAAATCAAGGCAAAATTAACAAACTGCACTTAAAGAATAGTTATTTTATACTAAATTGCATTTGTCTTTGAAATGGTCGGTGTTCATAAATTTAAAACTTAAAAAAATTTGCTTTTAGCGTAGTTCCCAGTGGCGTACGTTATCATAACTTTAATATTTTAATAAGGGGAAGATAATTCTGAAGCGCATGCGCAGACATTACCTGCAACTGCGTCAGCAGTCTTATCAGGATCCCGTTGCCAATAGATTAGATAGTTAATATGCCAACTCAGATTTTCTGAAGCATATTTATAAAGTTTGCTATCTCTGAATTTTGGAGTAGTCTAGTGGGTATAGTGGGATAGTAGAAAATCTGATACCAGTGTACGCATAAAACTTGTGATGACAAAAAGTACCTAGTAATGTAGATTTTTTTGATTCCAACAAACATATTTAAATTCGACTTGGCGGGAAGCATTTTTACCAATAGGGTACTTGCGCTAGTTAATAAATAAATTATAATAAAAATGTTTTAAACCCATAGCAATTGAAATATAATTAACCTTCCACAGCAACAAACCCATTTTTTGTCATTTATTGTAAGATAATATATTGGTAATAAAAATAAGCCCGAATTTCAAAATAGTCCCCTATATTCAAGTGCGTTCTCATTGGTGTGACGTCACGCATAAGTATCATGCCGTCAACATCCAACATGGTGGCTATTTATTTACGTATTTAGTTGATAGTTGTTCCAGTCCCTAAGTTTCCTTTTTCTGCGACTGATTCAAAGTGTTACAAGTGTTTTTTTGACTGTTATATATCCAGCGTAATTAATTTGATTAACTGATAATTATGACGGAAGGATATTTTAAAGTTCAATCAGAAAATTTACCGAAAATCGACTCATCTTTCTTGTTCTTTGAGTTCTTTGCTAAAACTTCGTATAAGTACGTCAGCTGAAATTCATGGACTAAAGGCGGAAAGGTAGGTACCTACACTTAAATTGCATGTGCATTTTGTAATTTTTCATTGAAATTTACCATAAAGATTAAGGATTATAAGGATGCAGCTAGAGATCTTTTTTTAAAATTCGCTGTAAACTGCTTGTCGAATTGGCCAGTTGCTGCGACCGGCGGCGACTCGATGTGCCTGGATTCTCAGTAACACTTGCAGTCACTAAGGCAATATTTTCGATGGACCGGCCTGGCAGAGTTCGACCTGATGATTTCTCGTTCTCAAGCGAGCCAGTTCGATGGAATTTCTCGATCAGTCTCTTAACTGTCGAACAATTTGGTGCATTTCGTCGACCAAAAATTGCACGCACTCTGCGACCGCTAAACTTTCACCATATTTTAGACACGTTTTCATTATTAAAATCCACTCTTTGATCGTGTTGCATTCCATGACTGATAATCGCAATGCATCTACTCGACAATTGTAAAATTTTTAATCCAGCATCCTTGACTAAAAGAAAATGCCGAGAAATTTAAATCTTGCGTTCATTTTGAAACACCTTTACCTTCTTAAGTAAAAACACCTTAGCAACTGACAGCCAATTAAAGTTTTGAAGGTGGATCTAAACGATTTTATTTAAATGACAACAAACGTGTTAACCTTGCACTAGTAAACAAAGGGCAGCAAAGAAAATAGATAAATAATCAAGTTCTTTTAACGAAAAGTCACATCGTCTATGGATGGGGGGGGGGGGGGGGGGGGGCTGACGAAAACATAGCAACATCCGGCATAAACGATTCGTGTAGCAAACTGGAACACCACTTTTGGAGCTTATAGAACCTATGTTAAAAATTGTTTTGAAAGAAACATAACCATAATTTTACTTTTTATTATGGATCGAAAGTACTAAAATTTTACCCTAATATGTACTAGTATTGGCAATAATAGTATATGTAGGTACCTACCATACAGGAGTCCACTTATAACGGATTCCTCCGTAGCTCCCTTATATTCATTTTTTAAAAGAAATCCATAATATAAGAGACCTTTAAGTACCTATTTATTTTTAGCAAAAATTACGTATTTTCACTTATACCGATTGCCTTATTTCTTCTGCGCAAAACCTTACTTTGTTTTTAAATGGAGCACCTTTATATGTGTATATTATTGCATTTTCTAATGCCTTTTCGAATTTAACGGTTGTTTCACATTAAGAATCGTAATTTTTCAAATTTCATGAATTCAAACAACTTCAAAACGGGAAGAGATATTGAAAAATGACTTAATAGCTAGGCTAGGGACATGCATGATGTCCCTATCGCTTGTCCCTATCCTAGTTTTTAATCCTCTATTCCTATGTCAAATGGGGCTGGAAAATAATGCTTATTGATTGGTAAAAAATTACAAAAAATTAGGTACCCACGATTCAGGATAGGTCAAGTCAGCAGTATTTTGCAATCTAGCTAGATAAAGAATTAAAAACTAGGACATATAGGAATTTTTCAATATAAACTACTTATAATAAATTGATAAAATTTGGAAAATGGCCATATTTAACGTTAAATAACACCGGAACGGTGG
This sequence comes from Xestobium rufovillosum, assembly GCA_963966045.1. Classification (NCBI taxonomy): domain Eukaryota; kingdom Metazoa; phylum Arthropoda; class Insecta; order Coleoptera; family Ptinidae; genus Xestobium; species Xestobium rufovillosum. The sequence continues at coordinate 39,107,400 of OZ014493.1, forward strand.
GAGTTACATAGTTAACAAAGTGGGTCTTAAATTCAATAAAGCAATCAGATGTATTGTGTTTCATAAAAAAAATTAAGCAAGGTGTGTTGCGTAAAAGAAAGGGGATAGCCTGTATAAGTGAAAATATTTTCAAAAAGCAATATTCGCAAAAAAATAAGTGGGGGGGGGTCTTTTATATAACTTTTTTCTCTAAAATAAATAAAAAGGGAGCTATGGAAGAATCAATCTTAGGTGGAACACCCTGTATGTAGTACTCATATAATTATTATGGAAAATTTACATAAAAATAATTCCCATATAGAAGAAAACGCGCAAAATTTTGGGCATTTACTTAGTTTTCCACGGCAAATAATGTGTCCTGGCTCATTCTTGGTTATTAAAATCGTTGTCACCACTTTTAGAAGGCAAGGGGTGTCGCCTTCCATAACTATTTTTTATTTTAGACTAAATGTTTAAATACCTACATTTTTTAACTTTAATTTTAATAAGTAAGTACTGCTTTCTGCAGAAATTTTCGACATTATTTTTTTAACACCACGTGCATGATCGCGAGGTGTGAAATACTATTTTTGTTGATGGTCGCAGGGCGGATTTGGGGGGAGCGCGAAATTACTTCACCCACCCATCGACCAAGTCATAAGTCGCCACTGGTTTCTTGTAGAGTACCTAGTAGTTTAGGCATGAAATAATTCCTGAAACGATCGTTTACTTTATTTCATTTACAACTAAATTTACATGGTGTAAGTACCTTTCATAAAATAAAATAGAATGCAATTTTTAACGTGAGTTGTGAATAGATACATACAATAGGTAATCTAGTTTGTACTTAATATATTACATTTTTTTGTTTACCGCTATTTGAGATTTGAATGAATATCTATAATATTTTTGTACTTAAAAATTACTTAAGTTAGATATACTCTGGGTTGGTGTTAAATTTAAGCTCCAATCATCTTTTTAACAGTGTAACCTGGTACAGAATAGAAGAATAGCAATATAATTATAGCTAAAGCTAAAACTATCAATATTTTGAGTATTTTCCATTTATAGTTGTGCCAAATTATGTACCGTATAGATTTCAACGGATTTAAGAACCACATGAAGGAAGAATCTGGTCGACTGTAAAAATTTTTTAAGCATTTATAGTATACAGGGTGTCTTGTAACTAATGTTACATACCTCAATGGTAGGTTCTAAGGAACAAATAAAAGTGATTTAACTTATTTTGCTCAAGTAAAAAGTAACTCATTAAAAAGTTATGGGCCTTCAAAGTCTCTGTTTTCATTTTTAATTTTTGCATTAATTCTGAACGTGCTGAACCGATTTCGATAAAATTTGGCACCTAAGAGATTCAATTGATGGCGAATACGATGGCAAGGTCCATTTTAAATTATAATGTGGAGGGCGCCGTTTTAACCTGGTCAGCAAAATACTTTTTCACTGTATCTTTTTTGTTCAGAAATTTTTGAAAATTTCGCCATAAAAAGCAAATAAGGAATTTAATTCTACACAAAAAAGGCATACCTGTTGAATATCGAAAATATGCTTCATTTAAGAGATATTGCAAAAAATATGTCATGGTCGAATCGTATAAAATAAATTGTGGGAACAAAAATACACAGTTTGAAAGAGCAAATGAGCAAATAAAAGTGTTAGACAACAATAATTACATTCATTGAGAAAAATAAAGTGTCATACTTACAAAACAAAACTTAACATGAACAAAATTTAACATAACTAAAAACTAAAAAAATAATGTTAATAATAAAATTTCCTATAATAAATGTTCAATATGCTCTCCATTCAATTCAGTGCACATCCTTAAGCGTTTAACAAAAGATTGCAGCACGGAAAAAGATTTATAGTGATTTCTAATTTGCTGCCCGGCATTTTGTATTCTCTCCCATAGTACCTCTCGTGTATTAGGAGGTACGTTGCCATATACCATTTCTTTCATATGTCCCCAAAGATAAAAGTCCAAGGGATTTAGGTCAGGGCTACGTGAGGGCCATGGAAATTCACTACCCCGACCCATCCACCTTTGGGGAAACCGTTGATTTAAATAATCTCTTACGATGTTAGCATTATGGGCAGGTGCACCATCATGCTGCAACCACATTCTTCCACGAATATTTAGAGGTACTTCCTCTAAAAGTTCAGGAAGCTGGTTTTGCAAAAAATACAAATATGCCTGGCCATTTAACCGAGCTGGAAGTACTACTGGCCCTAAAATGTAATTTCCAATGACACCACACCAGACGTTAATAGAAAATTCATGCTGAAAATGGTGGTCTTTTCTTGCATTTGGATTCTCTTCATCCCAAACATGAGAATTTCGCCAATTAAACACACCCCCTACGAGTAAATGTTGCCTCGTCAGTAAAAAGAATGCGTCCTACAAAGGTGTGGTCTCTATTATGAATTTGTAGTATTCTTTGACAGAAGGTCTGCCGCATTACAAAATCAGGTGGAAGTAGATTCTGGACAGGAGTAAAATGAAAGCAACGTAGCTGCTGGGTGTGCAGAATAGTAAACACACTATTACGATTTATACCTGTAACTGTCGAGAGTCGCCGGATACTAATTTGAGGATCTTCTTCTACTCTATCCAAGATCTCTTCCTCTTGATTCACTATTCTTTCTACGTTTCTTCCATTTCGGCGGACTGGTTTAAAACTTCCACTTTCTCCTAATCTTCTAAAAAGAGCAGCAAAGAGTGTGTGACTAGGTTGTCTGCGGTTTGCATAAGATTCTTCGTATCTTCTCTTAGCTCCCCGGCCGCTAAATCCTTGTTGTACATAAATAACAAGCATATCTCTCATTTGAGAATTTGTGAAGTCGGTATGACGAGGCATTTTAATAAAATAAAAAAGAATATGAACTTAATATTAAACTGAGTAATTTTTTGACAGACTAATAAATAATTGGAAATAACTAGATATCGTAGATATCCAATTTAATACGCAAAGCCTACTCAGAACATTTTTGTAGATTATTCCAAAACCTTAAAACATATTTTTTGCAATATCTCTTAAATGAAGCCTATTTTCGATATTCAACAGGTATGCCTTTTTTGTGTAGAATTAAATTCCTTACTTGTTTCTTATGGCGAAATTTTGAAAAAAATTTGAACAAAAAGGATACAATGAAAAAGTATTTTGCAGACCGCAGGTTAAAACAGCGCACTCTACATTATAATTTAAAATGGACCTTGCCATCGTATTCGACATCAATTGAATCTCTTAGGTGCCAAATTTTATCGAAATCGGTTCAGCACGTTCAGAATTAATGCAAAAATTAAAGATAAAAAAATAAACTTTGAAGGCCCATAAGTTTTTAATGAGACACTTTTTACTTGAGCAAACTAGGTTGAACCACTTTTATTTGTTCCCTAGAACCTACCATTGAAGTATGTAACATTCGTTTCAAGACACCCTGTATATTAACGTACTTGGGTTTTTCCAAAGCATCCGGTTCATTCCTCCCTGCTCCAGCAGGATTTTTCTCAGCTTCTTCTTTCAGTAGCAGATGTATTTCTGCTTCTACTTTCCCCGTAAGTTCTAAATCTTCGTTATCCTTTTTAATAAAAAATGGCCACCATCCTTTAATTCTTTTTTGCTTGAATATGTTTACCATCGGGACTGAACCATCATTTTTTAACATATCTAGTGTGCAGAGTTTTGATGATTTAGCTCCTCTAGGGAATTTGTTCAAATCTAAAGTGATCGCCCCTGAAATTCAATTTTTTGAAAACTACTGGAATTAGGCGCACTATAGGAGGAAAAGTACCCAAAAAGTCGTCAGCAGAAAAATGGTCTGCGTCCCAAACTTGCAGTTCTAATCGAGCAGGAATCTTACACTCCGTTTCGTCCCAAGAAAATAATGATTCTTTTCTCGATATTACAATTTTTTGTTCGGCAACCATGTAATCGAAAGGAAAGATGAATCTCCAGTTGAAATTCCCTTCTCCGGTTAAAGAACGATAATGAATGTCTGTGCACTGACAGTCTTCTTGGCCTTTTAGCCATCTAGTGTAAAATTGATGTATTAATGGCAGGTGCAGAAGAAATGACTGTATTGCAAGACCATATTTATACATATAATGACATTAATGATAACGGAGAGAGATTGATGGAACTGGAAGACAGAATCTGCCTTGAACTTACCCTTTGACATAAATATCGGACATCTTCTCCCCAGTGAAGAACGCATCATCTTCTAAAACAACATCATCGGTATTCCAAATAATAATCCTCAATTCATAACTTTTCGGCTTTCTTGGAGATATGTCGAAAGGTGGTCCTGGCAGTGGCATGTCCATCGGAAACATGTCCACCCACATTTCTAATTTCCCTTGTTCAATACCCGGTTTATCAGACCTATAAAGAGACCTGGTTTCTATGTGTTCTTTAACCAAATGGCAGCCTATTCGAGGAAATTCCTGCCATCTATGCAACACTGCTAAAGCCATGTGTTCCTCGGCTTCTCGGGACCTGTAGAAGTCTACATCTTCACACTGAATAGAAAAAATTTGACGGCCGATTTTCACTTGACCATCTGTATACGAAGGTGGTTCTACTTTAGCATCTTTACAAAGCTTTGCTAAAATTTGAGTTGGTTTTATTGCATCTCTCCACGCATTATAACCAAGCCTGAAAGTAAAATAATGAACTTGGAATAAAAGACGAATTTCTTGAAAAGTACTCTTCATATTTATCAGGAAGGCCACAAGTAGCTCTATGTCTACTATAAAATCTATTCTCCAAATCTATTTTTGTTTCTCCAATGACATCATCAGCGCCAACGAGATCCCAATCATTAACTTGCACAGTGAGCAATGAATCTTGAGGAAACGTTGCTTCGATTTCGAAGCACCTAAAAATTTTAACGGTAATTCGCCTCTAAAGACAAACTATTTCCCTTACTTTCCAAATACTGGATTTAATTGTTTCGATATGTAATTTTCTTTATCACTTATTCTCTTTGAGCCTAATGTAAGAACTATGTATGGATCAGCTTTTCCGTTTAGATCCATAGGATGCAGGTCAACCCCTTTTACAATATATACACGAACTAGTACTCTAATGGGGTCGTTGGATGGTAAACCTTGAAAGAAACCATATTGTGGATCGAACCCCATTATGGTGTGGTCCTCTACGTCTTTTGGCAGAGGCCATTTATAAACTTTTATAGCACCCTGTTATAAAAAAAAATTATAAGCTTATTATTCATTCACAATTTAGTGTGGAAAAGGAGGTGGCAATAAAATACAAATTTAACGTAAATAAGAGAATCCACTCTAATGGAGTGAGGTTGTATAAAATGTTCTTGACCTAAACTGCAAATTTTGACAAAAGTGTGGTGGAATTTAAAAATGAAATATGTTCGGATTGAACAAAGCTACAGTGGCGATATTTGGGTGGAATGAATGCAATTAGGTAGGTATCTCAGAGTAATTGTTGCAGGCATAAACATTCCAAAACATTATACGGTGTTTAAGAAATTACGCGACCACATTAGATAATTTCGAAATCCCATACCAACCACGAGTGTAAATTTGACAGTTAAAATTTACACGAGTGGTTAGTAAAAGCAACAGCTTGAGTAAAATTACCTAAAAATTCCGGACCACGAATTGTATATAATAAGATTATTTTTTCAATCGAAGCAACGTAGTTCGAAACGAATTTTATTTCTATTAATTCATATACAAAGAAAGGTGTTGAGAATATTTGACGTTTGGCAGGTACTAAAGTAACTAGATTATAAATTATAAATCCACCTACAAATTCGCAAGTATTGCAACTTGTCAATAAGGAAAATTATCGAAAAAATTACCGAAATAATATAAGTCACGGAACCCAAATGAAATATTTCAATTGGCCAATTTGACGATGAAAAAAATAATTAATAATTCCGACCGGCTCATGAATAACACGTTCATTTGTTCTCTTGCCCGCCAATTCATAAACGACCAGTTTGTACCTAAAATATTTAGGTCTTCAGCGGAGTAGCCATTAAAATGTTCAACTGCCGTACCTTTTTCTGATAAAAAAATTATTAGATTTAAAAAGATACGCGGCAGGATATTTTTTCAGTAAACGTCAAAATATCAGCTGCCTACAAAATTTGAAAGAACCTGTGCGATTTTCAAAAATTACAGCACAGTTTTGAGTTTAGCGCACGGGCAACGCAATTGTTAAGTTTTCAGCCTACTATGCTGTCTAGAGTGTCGCGGGAATAATAAATTTCATAATTTTGCTGGTAAAAATATATAAAAATCAAGTGGCCCATTGCTGTCATATTATTTTCTGTAGTAATACAATAAGTGGTCTGGAATTGTCGGAAATTTTACGAAAGCTGTTTCGTTGCTTGGTAGCCACGAGTGTAAATTTGACAGTTAAAAGATCACGAGCGCTTGCGCGAGTGATCTTCTGTCAAATTTACACGAGTGGTTAGTAAAAGCAACAGCTTGAGTAAAATTACCTAAAAATTCCAGACCACGAATTGTATTTAACAAGATTATTTTTCGAATCGAAGCGAGGTAGTTCAAAACGAAATTTTATTTCAATTAATTCACATACAAAGAAATGTGTTGGGAATATTTGACGTTTGGCAGGTACTAAAGTAACTAGATTATATAGGTATTATGAATGCACCTACAAATTCGCAACTGTGACAACTTATCAACAAGCAAAATTATTATCGAAAAAATGACCGAAATAATATACGCTTCTAGACCCAAATGAAATGTTCCTATTGGTCAATTTGACTATGAAAAAAATAATCTGCAAGAAGAACCTGTCACGTGTTCTGCGCGAAAAACCAATTTACGTAGAACAGGTCTACAATGAATAAAGTGACCATACGTCCCTCTTTTGGAGGGACAGTGCCTCATTTTAGACCTATGTCCCTCATCCGCAGCTGTCCCCCTTTTGTCCCTCATTTTGAATATCATGTTCTTCCTTTCTTCAAGTTTAGCATGTGATCCTCAGCAAATAATTATGTTATACGATGCGACAACGACGCGCGGTTGTATTTTAATTTCCACTTTAATGTTTGCCTGCCACCTATGTACTAACAGTAAAACTACATACAGTTATACAGTACGCGTGTGGGTCACAGAATGCAGTGTGACGTTTCTACGTTTCTACGTTTCTACGAATAACTCTGCCATTTTGTAAGTTTTGGATTTGGCATTTGGCAGGATTTATCATGGGCAAGGCGTGCCGAACCTTTCGATGGGGGGGGGGGTGCTCGTCGTGTCGGCCTTTACTGTTTACATGTTTATGCTGTTAATTACTTCACTGTAGGCCCGTTCTATGTAAATTGGTTTTTCGCGCAGAGCACGTGACAGGTTCTTCTTTCGCCGCGACAGGTGTAGATGCATGTAGATGTATGTTCTAAGCCTAAACTGTCATTTCAAAACGCCCGTTTTTGTTCGAGGAGTTTTTCTCGTCAAATTATTAGGCAACAAAATATAATTCAAAACATAATGAAATAAATTACAGTTATTTTGTTATAAACGATGAAACATGGAAGTCATGTATGGTTCTCCATACCGATTTTTTAGATAGTCACTCTCAAATATCTAACCGTCTCTAATTGATGGGATTAAGAATCAGCGTAAATCTGTTTTATTTGCAGTTTTCCCCTATTTCCTTGAAACCATACGTTTCAAAAAAATCGCGTAAGAAAAAATGAAAGCTACTTAGGTATCTACTGCTTTACAAATTTTTGACGTCAAACTGTGTCTTCTAAATATTTTATTCATTGCATGCCATATCATCAAAAATGCCATCTTGTATTTTTTATGGCGCGGTTACGTTCTTTTTGACAAATTTTAATTTCTGTTAATAACAACTATTTCATCAAGCAAAGGGAGCTGCATTTAAAAAAAACCCAGATTGCGGCACTAAGCCAACATCATGCCACGGAAAAAACAATTCACGCTACAAAACTATTGGTTAGGGAGCTGTATTTTCTACCATGCCAGACGTTATTTCTTAATCAATACAAGGAAAATCTGATGGTAGAAAATATGTCACGTGACGCTCCCGCTTAAGATAAGTTTGGGGTTCTCTGGCACCCAAACTCGACTTGTAATGTATCTGGAAATGTTATTCCTCATGAAACTCATGATACAAAGAGCCAGTAAAATAAGAATCTATTGGCAAAAAATACGTCAGTAGCAACTTTTAATTTAACCGTTAACTTTGAAAGAGAGCCATCTGCACTGCGACTCAGATGCAACTTTATTATAGCCATATTCTTGTTCCTCGTCTTGCATACATTAAAATTAATGATGTCCGGCATGGTAGAAAATACAGTAATAATTTATCATTGCGGCTGCCTAACTATATGGAATTTATCAAGATTTCTTTTCCAAAACGGGCGGTTGGGAAAGAATTAAGTGTTTACTCTTTAAACTCAACTATACATGGTGTTCTCCACGAAGTTCTTCCACCACTCAAGGTGCGTGTTCTCGCTTCTCGAGGTCATAATATGAACATGGATCTCATTCTCAAAAATAAGAGAGTTAGGAGAATTTTCAATTGAACGTTTTCGAAACTGTTTTTGATGACAGGGGACGGCGCGGCGGTTTGGGAAATGTTCTCGGTACTCAGCAGCGGCAGCAGTCGAATTACTATTTGTAATACCGGGAATAAACAGCGTACTGGCATACTCCTTCGTTATTGAAACGGTATACTCACTTTAAACAATCCTACTACACGGTTATCATCTTCATTTTCATCCCCCGTTTTCTTCCCCCTATACAGTTCGAAACTTTGCAGCCACTCCTTAAATCCGTTGAATTCCGATCGAACCTCCAATTCGGTCGGATAAATCTGGATAAAAATGATTTTAGAACTCAAAGATTGTATGTAGGTATACGAAAACAAGCAGAACTGTCTAAAATAGAATAAATACATACGTCACATCGGTTTGGTGAGTTCATTTCGCAACGTAATGGGGAGGGAACGACGGACTGCCAATGTCATTGTCAAATACATTTTTGTACCATTCATGACATATGCACTTATCTTAATTAATTGCGAAGAATTCTACCTACCTTACACAGAGCAGTTTTACATATACTTCGCTTTCGTACATGTTTCGGACTTATTCTCACTGCAAACCTCGAAGCTGTTGCAGCTGTCTTGAAACCAAACCTTTTCTTTTGGTCTCCAGGGCTTTTATCCAAACTGGTACTCGAAATGTGCCCGGTGCTACCTTCTTCTTCTATAACTAGGGTATGCAAATTTTCATTTTGACTAACGATTTTTCTCGCCTCTTTGGATTCGTCTATCATTTTCTCTACAGAAGAAAAATATTTGGTCCACCAGTCTTTACTGCCTTCGTCATCGTCAACGTCCTCGTCGATGCTCTGTTTTCTTTTCTTATTTACTTCTGTTTTCATTCTTTTTTGGGATTCTTGAGTGCCATAATTTATGGAGATGGATATGTCTTTTGGTAAGAGAGGGCTCTTTTCCTTGTAGATGTCGCTTGGAGCGAGACTATTCGGAGAGACGTGATTGCTTGTGTTGTAGTTTATAGTTCTCAGTTGATTGAGAGATTTTTTCCGTTCTTCAGCTTCTCGGTCGCGTTTAGTCACAGGAACATACATGTATTTATGTACGGAATTAATCTGATGAGTTCCTACTAAAGTGAAGCGTCCGAAGCTTCTGCAGTCTACAGCTCTTATCGTTAAAGGTGGCCTATACAGTTCCTGTTCTGGTAAGTCTAGATCGAAGAATTTCACAGGTGTGCTGAAATTTGGGTTCTTCTTCGCGTTTTGTACAATAGAAGAGTACAAAATATGTCCAGCGCATTCTATATCGACCCGAGGTTTGTCTACAGTCAGGAGGTGTATCCGTTTTAAATCACGCAACCCCCAGAACAATACTTCAATTCTGTATCTGGCAAGGGTCGGTCTTATGTCTTTAGGGACCGGCAGGATGGGTCCGGTATCCCTCGATTCTGTATCTTTTAAAACTGGCATTTCTTTCGGGTACGGCAGCGGTGGTAGCGTGTTTTCGCTGCCCTCCTTGGGGATCTCTAATAACTCGAAAGCAGCGAGTAACTCCCCAGCGTGATCTGAGCCCCTGCTTATATCGAACCATTCCAGTAGCGTGGGAAATCCCGGCTTGGCGTAAGATTCGGCTTGTAATTTGACGTGCGGTTTTGCGAGCGCTCTACCTATAAACTCCGACTTACCAACCTTATCTTGATCGAATATTTCTATGATAATCGAGGGTGGATCTCGTTTGATGTCCTCTCCCGTTCCATATATGAGAATTTCCTCGAAAATGAGCAATTCGTCCCAAGTTGGACTTAAAGTTTCATCTATGACTTGAGTTGTTTTGGTAAATTCGCCGGCAATTACCCTGGCAAATGGGTCAGAGAGTCCCGATGCATCCGACCCTATTAGAGACCGGGCTTGGTAGATGTGCGCTCGTAAATGGAACATCTAGAATAAATATACATCACAGTGGAGTTAATAATTTCCTTAGCTGGGGGCTTACGTGTTTCTCCGCGTAATGAATAGTAGTTGGTGGTAATGCCCGCGGGCGCTCGGCGTTTCTGAACTCTTGCGTAATTTCATATCCTTTAGGGATGCCGCTAATGAAATTTTTCTTATGTTTTAACATTCCCAGCCACAAATATATCCGCAGTTTAGCTTGTATGGCCCATCCGCTGGCACCCAGACCCCTTTTTCCCGGCAACTAAAGACCCCAAGTTTTCATTCGATACACAGCAAAATAATGGTTTGATATACCTTTAGGAACATGGTTTGAACTTTGCTACAATCTTTTCCCCTTTCCTCGTCGACGATAGAGTAAACTATGTCTCTGGCTTGTATTCTTTGGTAAGCCTGTCTCTTTCCGCCGCTTATTATCCAAAGAAATACATCAGGCAAAGCGTGTTGAGGCTAAAATTTGGTGTTTACAGACTTTGTGCCAAGTGTAGTTACAATGTAACTGCAATGTAATTAAAGAGATGGAAGGAGGGAAGGACGGATGAATGGATTAAAGAAAAAAATAAATAGATCTTGAGAATTTATGATAATTACCTATGGTAAGCATACACTGTAGCAAACTTTCGAAATGGAGCAGAACCATATTGAGAGGGGGTGTTATTAAGAAGACAGACCAAATCAAGTCACCGAAAGAGGACAACAGCTCTTCCATGAGGAAAACATTCCAGAGGTAAAATAGTCCCACATTCCGATCTCCATGCGAGGATTGTTCATTGTTTCGGGGGGAGTCATCAGCAATGATAAGTGTAACATTTCACGAAACTTGGATCGAAAAAGAATGTGGTGCTACAGACGCATGATGAAGATAAGGTTAGCACTTAGCAATAGAAAGAGTTGGGGAAAAGCGAAAGGTATGGAAGATAATAAGGAATAGGGGAGATAGAATGGTAGGACAGTTTTGATTCGAACAAATTTATCAAGTAAGTTTGACTTTTAAGAAGGAACTTATCCTGAAGTAACGTAAAAATACAGAAACATAATAATCTCGTAATTAATACCAGATAATTACATACATAGTAATCTGGTAATTAATACCAGACAATTACTCAAAGTAGTTGTCACTTTCTGATATCTGTCCAGAGCGCGGCAGCATATGGTATCACACGACGACCTTACACGATCTGTACATGGAAAAGTGTGTTTCGTAGAGTTACACAAATTTGCACAAATGGGTAATCGAGGATGCTCAATTCGACTAAAATATTTTTGACCTTCTGCGATTTCCGGTTATACCGGAAATAGACACCAACTTCCTTATTTTAAATGGAATGCCCACATTTTTATTACGGATTTAGATTTTTGGTCAAATTTTAAGGTCGCCTTATGCAAAGCATCATATGTGTAAAGTGCACCCTCTTTGAGATATTAGACGTTAAAAATAGTAATTTTTTCAAATTTCATCAATTATAACTTGGGAACGGTACGAGATAAAGAAAAATGACTTACATGTCCCTATCCTAGTTTTTAATTCTCTATCTATTGAGTGTGGAAAATACTGCCTCCTGATTGGTCAAAAAATGACAAAAAGTTGCCAATCGGGAAGCAGTATTTTCCATCCCCATTACATAGAGAATTAAAAACTAGGATAGGGACATGTAAATCATTTTTCTTTATCTCGTACCGTTTCCAAGTTATAATTGATGAAATTTGAAAAATGACGATTTTTAATGTCTAATATCTCCAAGAGGGCGCACTTTACACATATGATGTTTTGCATAAGGTGACCTTACAATTCGACCAAAAATCTAAATCCGTAATAAAAATGTGGGCATTCCATTTAAAATAAGGAAGTTGGTGTCTATTTCCGGTATAACCGGAAGTCGCAGAAAGTCAAGAATATTTTAGTCGAATTGAGCATCCTCGATTACCTGTTTGTGCAAATTTGTGTAATTCTACTGTATACAGTGTGTTCAACGAGGAATGGGACAGTGCAATATCTCGGAAACGGGTGAAGATTTTAAAATTGTGAAAATATTTTAATGAACCTCAGTCAGGGGGACATATTTTGTGGAAAAAAAATTGAATTCCATCCATCATATTGCTAGGTGGCGCTACCTGACTTTAATTTTTTGAATAGAATGACATACTTTTGGTCGCATTTTTGGATTCTATAACATATTTGTGATAACTTTTATTAAAACTTCTACGAACCTATGTCTTTTAGCTTCCGAGAAAAAAATTATTTTCAAAATTTTAAGACGAAAATATGTTTTCAAGAAATCGCATTGACACTTGAGTGGATAGAGATAAATTAACAAATATTTTACGAAATGACAGACAAAATATGCTTTTCACAAACATAATGCAGATAACGCCGAAATAATTCAACAACGCTGTACATACATTGAAAAAGTAGTCAAGTCATTGAAAGAACTATGTGTCAAAAATTTAACAAAAATTTAGCATGCCATGAAAACAAATGTCTATTGAAGTTTCTCACAATTGAGATTTCAGTTCTGAATATCTTTTGTACAGTTTCAATTTTTATAATTGTGCGAGCATATCACGTGAAACGTTGAACGCGGTAACTAGTACTACATTAATTAAAAGGTATGAAAAATGTGTTGAAAATGATGGAGAAACATTTGAACATTTAATTTAATTTGTAGGCTTATTTTAATTTTGATATTGTTTAATTTTGCTTAAATTGTTTTAATGGCAATAAAATAAATAAAGTGTGTTAGTTTAACGTAAGTGAAAGTAACTATTGGAAGCACCACGTATAAAAAATAGAATATCAGTATTTTTGTGGAAAAAGACAGTATTTTTTCTATCATTTAATATAAAATTTATTTATTTATCTCTATCCACTCAAGTGTCAATGCGATTTCCTGAAAACATGTTTTCGTCTTAAAATTTTGAAAATAATTTTTTTCTCGGAAACTAAAAGACATAGGTTGGTAGAAGTTTTAATAAAAGTTATCACAAATATGTTATAGAATCCAAAAATGCGACCAAAAGTATGTCATTCCATTTAAAAAATTAAAGTCAGATAGCGCCACCTAGCAATGATAGATGGAATTCTATATTTTTTTGCCACAAAATATGTCCCCCCGACTGAGGTTTAGGAAAACATTTTCACAATTTTAAAATCTTCACCCGTTTCCGAGATATTGCCCTGTCCCATTCCTCGTTGAACACACTGTATACTTTTCTATATACAGATCGTGTAAGGTCGTCGTGGGATACCCTGTATAGCAAGCTAAATTGCATGGTTTGAATGTGTAGGGGAAGGCGCCGTACTGATGAGTCCCAGAAGGACGAAATCAGTTGGTCTGCGGTTTTCCATACACATTCAAAACATGCAATATTTGAATAAAGACCTACTTAAAAGCACGTACGTACATGGAGACAAATTAGGATTGTTTCAAAGCCACCTTAGGTGGGGTATCAGTCTGAAACGTCTCGTAGTACAAAAAATCTGGATTTAGTTCTATAATTCAAAGCCTGGCGGGGTATTTGCCCGAGGAGTAGTTGTTCGAACGGTCCAGTACCACTGATTACTGCGATTAATTGTTCACATTTATTGTGGGAAAAGTCAGTGAATTCAAAGAATATAGGAAACAAAAAGACTAGGACGAGTTTCTCGAATGGTTTCAAAACTGAATTAAATATTTCATTCCTAATTTTTAAAGCAAAGTTGTTACCAACTCGATCAGAGGACGTGCTAATAGTAGTGACTGATTAATTAATAATTCCGTGGCAGCTACGTAGTTCTAAGATGCTCTTAGTTCACCGTCTTCGAAAAAGGAAGAAAATATTAGCTTAATATCATATGCAAATATTCGACGATTACTGGAAAGAATTGAGAGAGCAGCAGTTTTTGATGGGTCAAAATCTCAAACAGAGAAAAATTATGAACAGTACTAATTTTATTTAAAAAAGCGAGCTAAAGAACACTTACGTCATCGACTAGAAATTTCAGCTTTGCGAGGTATTTGTTGGCAGTTTTGTAACGCTCCTTCACTGAATTTTTAGTTACTAAAGCCCGAAGGTTTCTAGCATTATTTCCCATACTTTCCTAGAATAAAAGAAACACAAATCTTCTAAAAAGAGCCTTATTTCTATATCATTCTTACTATCTCTCTCTGACACAGTTTAGCTCTTTCCTTATCAAGTTTTGTTTTGCCCGAACCAGGACCACTATTAGCAGATTTTGAAATAGTCACGTATTTGCAGCAACTGTTTGACAGTTCTTCCAATACTTGTTTAAACTGAGTTTCGGTGTTAGGATCTTCTATTTCCATCATCGAATATACCTCAGCCAAACCTTCTTCCTGCAAATGTTACCTATTGAATGGAAATACTTATTGTAGCAGTCCACAAAATTTTACCAATTTATCCGTTATTTTTGCAATGATATTGGAGTTGTACATTCTTCGGCGATAATCTGGCCAAATTGATCGAATGTGCATGCATGGCTTGTTATCCCAGTAGGGTAAGAAATAATAGATTTTGTCGTGGGTCATTGGCCGTGCTGGAGTAGTTGTACTTTGCCACGATCCACTATCTGCAGCTACGGTTTCTGAAGTAATGGAATATTACAGTAAATGAAATAGTAAATGAAGTAGAGGCTGGTAAGTATTTAAGGGAATCAGGGAGTGAGAAAGCAGTCCTGAATCCCTCCTTACAAAGAAAAAAGAAGTCTAAGTCGCTCAACTCAAACCACTATTTCAAAGTCTTTCTCTTCAGAAACCGGGGTGTGAGATTGCATTCCCGGTAGTGCTAGTTGAGTCTCAATGTCTGAATTTGGTCACTATACCCAAATCATACCTTCAGAGTACGGGGCATGAGACTGCGTGCCCGGTAGTGATCATAATTAAGTTTTAAGTTGTATATATTGTACATACGTTCATTGAGAATAAAGTTTAAGTTGCCGTTACAAGCTTTTATTCTTCAACACAACCAACAGATGTCTTTCATTAAATAAAAAATGTTTGCTGATTGCTCTTGATTAACCAGCATGAAACACTGATCTATGTATGTAGCTATGTAGTTATTAGAGATAGCCTATAAAAGCATCGGTAAAATTACCGATTCGGCAAAAAACCGCATCGTACAGAAGAAAGAATTTGTTAATAATTACCAAGTTCTTCATTTTCCGAATCAAGAAAATCTTTAGATGATTCATTGTGGCCATCAATGGCGTTCCCAGCATTGCCAATACTAATCTCAAAATACACAGGTTTCTCTCCCAGCTTCTTATCAAGCATAGACGCGTCCAGAATGGACGAAAACAAGAAAAACTCTTCGTTCTTCGCATAAGAAGTTTCATTGATAGGAGTGGCCGGCTCCAGTTCCACTTCCGAGGGTGCAAAATCAATTGCGTCAGTTATTTCAGTCCTTATAGCGATGAGCAGCCGTGCTCTGTACGAAATTCCTTCTCCTAATCCAGCATTTAAATTCGAATGTTCGTCTATAAGACTGTAATCCCTTGTGGAGCCGTAGAGGTGTATGAAGTTCGGTCCGTAAGTCGGCAAAAATCCTGTAAACAAGAAATGTGAAGTTTCGATCACTTGTTTAGAGCATTCTTAGGTATACCTGAGCTCACCCTTCTCTCCATCGTTGCTGATTGTCTTTAAGTCCAGAAAGTGCGTTCCTATCACAGTTGGCTTTACCGGATCATCGTCGCGGAGCTGGAGTTTTATCCTCTGGCAGAGCGGTGGGAACATCTCTGTGAATACCAGTTGTTCGTTCCAAACGGGAGCGTAGCTATGCTTACGCACACTGGTTTTACCCTGAAATCCGGATTTATTTAGATCGCATCAACAGATTATCGGCATTGTGAACGTCAAAAAGTATTAATTCAACGATTTCTATTTGTGGATTTGTGATTCTGCGGATGAATACAGGGACTTTCACAGTTTTCAACATATACTTACTTTTCCATCAAAACTGTCTTACGAAGGAAAGAAAAGCAATCCAACTCTTTTGGGCCGCAAAAATCAGTCAGAAAAAGTGGAAGCAGTTAAGTATTGGCAAACACCAAAAAATAAAAGTCAAATTATCTGAAGTCTTGGCGTCTATATTTATCAGGACCTCTCCACTGTTTTAGGTTTTACGGAAGAAGGTATTAGACCGTATATGTGGTCGAAGGAGTTTCTATACAAGACATAAATTATTGCGTGATTAGGAAAGAGCTAATGGACATTGTGAAGACCATCGAACATTTCCATAAATACTGGTATGGCCAAGAATTCTTCGTTTGGACCGATCGCGCTTCCTTAAAATGATTACTCCAATATAAAAATTCGGAAGGAAAACGAAGTAGATGCACCTCCAACATGCCACTTCAATACTCAACATCATAGAAGCTCTTACAGAAACGCAGATGCTCTTTGGAGAAGACCTTGTCGGATGGCCTGTGATGTGGTAGGCACGAGAAGAAAGGATATGTTGAACTGGTTGGTGCCAGCTAACCAAACAGAAATTAGACGACACGTATTTAGAACATTCCTCATCCAGCAGAAAAAAGCAGGAAAGAGCCCAGAATAAACAGAAGTTTCCGAGTTGGACATTATGGGATTCGCTGGTTCCGAAAGATGACCTGCTTCGACGTTACTGTGAGAGTGCTGATGGGAAGGTGCAGAAGCCGCAAATAATTGTTCCAAAGGCGAGAATTCCTGTTGTGGTCCAAAGAATTTCATGATGGTATGTCAAAAGTGGACATTTGGATATGGTATAGGTACCGTTGGAAGTTCATTCCGATCAAGACTAGAACTTCGAGTCTGCTATCGTCCAAAGCATTTGCAGTATCATTGGAACTAGGAAGACGGGAACTACACCCCACTCAGACAGAAAAATTATGTTTTAATCAAACCTTCTTCGAATAATGATTAACAAACATAGAACAGATTGGGGGCGACATCGTCCTTTATTCGTGATGGTCTGTCAGTCAGTTACACGTATGCACTGGCAGAAAATTAAGATTGATACTGGACATCTTGAAGTACAAGGAACAGAAGAAATCACATCAAAAGTAGATGCAATTAATGGGGCTCTAAAGGGGTTCAGTTCGATTGAGAAGTGGCATTTCAAGAAGACTATCTGGAGTGGTTATACAATCCAGGAAGAAAGAAAAGCTGGTCGCCAAAGGAGCAATAACCCAATGAAAGTGGTCCATTTGGATCACTTCATATCAAGGAAGAAATGTAGCGAACATGTGATCGAGGACGAACAGATTGAAGAAGGGGGTAGTGTTACTTGTGTGACTACCTATTAGTTTAGCGAATTCAGAAAGCAGCTTTTGAAATTGCTTCCACCACTTCTGAACACCCTTTTTCATTTGGTACTAATTTACAATTTATGAAAAGGTTAACAAAACCACGAATACTTAATTATTTTTTGACATTCTCACATATTTAAATTGCGTGCTCTTACGGATAAACCGGCGAATGAAACCTGGACGTAGGGGCTGACCAGGTCGCTAATTTCCCCAGTAAAAGCTTTTTTCACATTTGCCATTAGGGAGGAATTCATCTTTGGCAAGCCGTCCGCACGATATATTTTTATTACGAACCTCGCTCTCTGCCGGTCAATAGGAACTCCATCCGGGAGTAACAGGTTGCTGAATTAGAAGTAGGGAATTAGCGAGTTTTTATTTTGATGAGACTTATAATAGACTTACGCTTCAATGTCGTCTTCGTCTTTTTCACTTTTAGGAGGTATTTTTACACTGTCTCCTTTTCCAATTACACTAATATCACATTTTAGATATCCTTTTGAGCCTCCTGCTATGTCGTCAGGATCAGTAAGAAGAGCCCATTTGTGGTAAAACTGATGATCTGCGTTATAATTCAAGGATTAGATTTATCCTCAAGTCAAGGTAACTCGAGCTATAAAATATGAAATACAGGATCTAGCAAAGAACAGAATATTTAGATACAGAAGAAATATTATAATATTGTAAAAGACCAACTTAAGCTGAGCAAGTGGACTGTACTTTATGGAGATCCTGCATAACTTACGATACCTCACTAATCTACGACAGGAAAATTTAGATATTTGATTAATTATAATTAGCAATTTAACATTTTAATTTAAGTACATTAAGACAACGAACATGCAAACTCACGTTCATCAAACACAATGGCGCACAAAGCTGTAAGCAAGACAATGAATTCAGAAGCGCAGAAAACGTGCTACACTCTTAAAGAAAAGTCTTCACTGAATTTCAGCATAAAACTACAGCAACATGTCTTTTAATGTTTTGAGTTATTAAGGGGTGCATTTGAAACAAGAAGAAAGACAAGTACGTGCAAACAGAACTCAGAGAGCCGGATTATTTTTCATTTTTATCTTGTTTTTTTGTTAACTCCGTAAATATTTATGTAGCTGTTTTACTTCTGGACAAATTGTCATCTAAAATTTGTGAAGTCGTGAAATGCGTGATCCATTAGTTTTATTCTGACGTTTTCAAAAGATAGAAAACAAACTTGAGAGTAGAAGTTATGGATAGCTACTTTATTATGGCTGCGCTTCTACTTGCAAGATTAATGAAACTTTTTTAATGACTTAATTATTGCGGTCTAAATTCCAAGGTAAGCTTTATAATCTATGGCACATTTACAGTTTGTCTTTGCTCTGGAAAGAATCCAGGCAACAAGCATAGTGCATTATTTAATGAGGGAAGCCAGCGAGAGAGTTATCGCTCGTTATATAATACGCTGCAAAGAAAAGTTCGTCGGATCCTGCTGTTAAAATCAGCTAGGTAAATGAAATGTGCCTTGTACCGAGTATTTCCTAAGTAATCGACACTCAGAAAGGATTATTTCGGTTATTTCATGAAGAAAAGTTAATACCTAGGTATATATACAACTATTAATTTTGCGGCCCACTGATGATTCGCCACTGCAGCTGCTTTAAACTGTTTAACATAATTATGCCATGAAGGCTTGCCATCGAACGTTGGTGGCTTCACTTTAATAGGGGATCTTCTATCTCCTTCAATTTCGGCATCTTCCACCTCCGGAGCCTTTCCAATTGAACCACTCTCTCATTCATCTTGGATAACTCATTCTCCACTTCATCCACCACCTTTCTTATTTTCTGCGTCTCTTCTGTTATTCTAGTCTCTAGTTGATTGGTTCTTGTCTCCAGTTGGTCGGTTAATTCGGTAATTTTCCCAACTACCTGCTCCTGGCTTCTTTATAAGACTGACTTCATTTCCTCTTGATGACTCTTCATTTTTCAAAATTGTTCTTCATTGCTTCTTCTAGATTGTTCTTCATTAATTTTTGGTTGTCTTTCATTGATTCATCCAAATTCTTCTTCATTACTTCCTGATCGTTCTTCATTTCTTCGTATAAACTATCCTTCATTAGTTCCATAGAAGCTTGTAATTGTTGCTCCATGCTGCTCCAATTCTTATCAACGGCATAAACACTTACAACTCAAAACTCACGTCCAAAATAACTTCTAGTCCTTACAGTCAGTGTCGAGTCCAAGAGCGTCAAAATTTTCACTTAATTTGGCTATTTATCAAACTCTCCTGAACTTTCTACGGCTTCCAAGCGTCCTAGCCTCTAACGCACTCTCCAGGGTATTCACATTCACAAACCCAAACACCCAAAGTACCGAAAACCCACACAGAAACCAAGTTTCACAACTTGCTCCAGAAAATTCCAGTCTTCCACGACGCTTTTCACTCTTCTCGGCTCCAAATCGCACTACTGACACCAATTATTACGCATTTGGATTTAAACACACACTTTATTTAAAGTTACTATTTTCACAAGAACTATTTACAAATATTTATACGATTATTATTAGTGAATAAGAACATTAATTAACAACAACGATTTAACACTAACGAACAAACACAATCTTATCAACCCAAACTATTTCTACAATTCTCTGAACACTCCTCGTATTGCTTGTATCACATTTCATCGTATATCTATACAAAGACTAACTAGCCCGGAATATTGAGTCTCTTAATTAAACTCTATTCCCATATGCACCTCGAAACATCTGGGCTTTCGATAATTCACTTGTTTACAATAGAAAATCGGTGGGGCGAAGAATATAAGAGATAAATATGGAACGAGTGGATCTATTCTAACCCTTGACTCACTTTGTTTACGCGATACTTTTATTTAAGAAAGGATGCTTACTTAATAGACTTCATTCATAACAATATGTTATCATATTGCGCACGTCATTTGGTGGCGAGGTACAAATAAATTTAAATAAACTGAATTAAATATATGTATATGAATAATGAATATACTGAAAATAAATATTGATCGTGTATGAGCCGCAAACACATTATCACCATTTTTTTACGGTCATACTGTTAGTAATCGTCGCGATATATTACTCAAATCTTGTCCAAAGTCCTACTCCACGAAAAATTATATTTAAGTAGATAAGCAACACTCCTTCTGGGCCACAATCCCAGGCATTTTCTTATGGAAGTTAACTTAGCGATGGAAACCATATGTGGCGTCCACAGCACATTAACAAAATTTTAATGTAGCATGTAGCTTTCGTACTTGATATTATAGCAAGTAGTAAAAGTTGTACAATCGATTAGGCGGGTTTTCCCCCGGTATAATATTGCTTGCATTGTCCCATCACATAATGTCTTTCACGTACAACCTTCAATTTATAAATATATATTTATAAACTTTTAAATGCATCACACATGACCAAATAGCAACTTGCAGCAATATCGTTACTATTTCTTTGAAAACATGAGAATAATAGCAATGAACTCATCTATTCTAACACAAACACTCTAATATATACATCATTAAAGCAGCCCCATAGATTATACAAAACGTTTTAAAGATGGAATTTCGTACCTGGCTGAGACCAAACAGTAGCAACGTCTAATTTAAAACTTCCTAATAATTTGTTACCCCTGAGAAAGTTCCGAGACTGCAACACCTGCCAGCCAAAAAAAGAAAGTAGCAGAAATATCAAGCACCAGCACGATGCAGGAAAAAGTGAGAAACCGGGTGCAGTGTCCATAGTTGAGAGTAATCATTATGCTCCTGATTGATCAAGGCGATTTTCCTGTTTTAACTGCTGACAGCATTCAGTTTGATGCTTAATAGCTTCTCGTTCCATAATTTTAGTAATATCATACAACGTTTGTACTAAAGCATATCAAGATATATTCGCACAGTCCAAAACGAAAAATAGAAAATAATTTTGGACAGCTTTCCTGGTCTTTCAAATAAAACAGTTGAAAGAAATATAGACGGTTCATCTAGAGAAAATAATATGACGTAATTAAATCTGCGCGAGTTGGCCGTTGCCCAGTAACTGCAACGCTAACGAAAATTGGTTTCTGCGCATGAGTGACGAATTCGTTTCTCTTAATAAACGATTTCTATCGGCGGAAAACTTTCTATATTGAACTGAAGCTCTTGTTAAAACAGGAAATTCACCGAACAACAGTCGCCCGTAATAAAGGTGAGGATATACCAGGTGCATCATAGACGGTCTTGACGTCTATCTTGAAGTTGCCCACCATCATACCAGATCGCAAGAATGTTCTAGAATGTAAAACCTAAAACACATTTATAACAAATATCTACTAAACTCGCTCTGTTTCTATATTGCCTTCTCCATGTTTACGACCTATTAAAAATTGAATGCAGTTGGAGTTAATTGATTAAGAAAAAAAATGAGTGAAATCAGTAAGTTAATGCACTAGAATTTGTCGACTGAGATATCTATCAAACTATTAAATGTGTATCAAAAGTGACTTTAATACACGTTTTGTTCAAAGTTATGTTGAAAGTAATGTATGGTACTTACAAGAACTTTGGCGTTGCAAGTCACAAATTTTTGTCACCAGATGATGACGTAAGCTTGTAGTACATTCAGTTGAGATTTTAATCGACGCGAGCATTTATTTTAGGTTATGCTGAATGTGGTGACTTTTGACTTTAATAGACTGTTCTAGAATGCCTGACTTTGACAGACCGCCATTTGTTGTTGGAGGGCACACATTTAGCCATATTTTACTTGGGAAGTTAAAATTAAGTTTTTATTATGTACCAGAAATGAAATGTCTAGAACAAACTCGCCAGGTTTTTAATTGGTTTTTGCTCAAAACGCCCCTTTGAAACGAATTAATAACGTGCAACGCTAAAGTTTGTAATACCATCGCAGATGGTACAGCTGCACGTCGTCCTAACGTTGAGCCTAACCTAATATACCGTGTGACAAACTTCCATGAGTGTACATGGGGAAATAACATGGGCAATTACATTTTTGGGGATTCCTGCTCCCCATGTGTAGTTACAGTGGTAAAGGTAGCAATCGAAAGGCTATTTTTTTCTGCGTATGAGGATATCAAAGACTCTGCAATTTTCCAATTTATTAAAGCATTAAAAGCAAAAATTACACTAATAATTTTCATATTAAAACACGGATATTCATCAGATTACCTATGACAATTTAATTTATTCTAATCAAAGACTCCCTTGATTCTAATTTCTAATTCGTCTGGACTGTCAACATTATTTATCGACAATTTAAAATTTGGGTTTCCAAATGAACAAAAATATTTATTCAGTTGAAGAAAAGGTTTTCATTGTGAAAACATTTTACGGCGGCAATAGTCTGCGGGTAGTCCGTGACTTATTTTCTGTAAAATTCAATAACAGTCCTATTCCTTCGGTAACAACAATAAAAAATTTAGTTAAGAAATTTGAAGATACTTGGAATCTTTCATTGAAAGAAGGTAATTTTTACTAATAAATTTACTTGGTTTTTATTTAGATAATTCAGATTCGCTTATTATTATTATTACCTAGTTGCTAATTCCTTATTGTTCGCTAACTTAAATTTTACTGGGATTATGAGAAATTTAACAAGTGATAACGTGGAGTAAAACAAAACTAAAATTAATCTTATAATTTATTTTTTAGTCGTTCCAAGAAATCTAAATGTTGAGGTAGAGGAAATGGTAATAGGCCTGATAACTGCTAGTCCAACATCTAGTTTAAGGTCTATTGCCCTAGAATGTAATGTTTCAAGAGAAACTGTCCGTGACATATTAAAAAAAACAAATATCATCCCTTTAAATTCCAATGTCACCAATAGTTACTGATTAAAAAAACAAATATCATCCCTTTAAATTCCAATGTCACCAATAGTTACTGCCTTTTGACGAAGAATCAAGGCAAACTTTCTGTGAAGAAATGCAAGAACGGGCTAATCGGGATCGCAGCTTCCTCTCATCAATTTGTTTTACCGATGAGTGTACCTTCCCTTTAAATCAAGAGCCAAATTCACAAAACGTTAGGCATTGTGCCCAGGAAAATCCCAGAATAAATCTAGCCACTACAACGCAATACCCTCAAAGAATCAATATTTGGGCAGGCATTTTTAATAATCGCATTATAGGACCATTTGAAATATAGGGAAATTTAAATTC
The DNA here is from genome assembly GCA_963966045.1 of Xestobium rufovillosum. NCBI lineage: Eukaryota > Metazoa > Arthropoda > Insecta > Coleoptera > Ptinidae > Xestobium > Xestobium rufovillosum. Next base: position 39,131,339 of record OZ014493.1, read on the forward strand.
AGAAGCTTATTTCGATCTTTTAATTAACCATATTGGCCCTGCATTAGAAGAAGTTGCACATGCGAATCGGGAGGTCTGGTTTCAACATGACGGATGCCCAGCACATTTTGGAGCACAAGTGAGGGAATTATTAAATGAAATATTTCCAGAGAGCTGGATTGGTCGAGGTGGTGCTATAAACTGGCCAGTTGGATCTCCCGATTTGGCACCGTGTGACTTTTTCTTGTGGGATCATTTAAAAAATAAGATTTATAAAACTCGTCACCCAAATATTGATTCTTTAAGGAATGCTATTTTTGCGAAATGCAACTTAATAAACGATCGGCAACTTGCGAATGTGAGAAATTCTTTCTATAATAGGCTGGGATACTGTCTGATACAGAATGGGGGTTTATTTGAATATTTGTTATAGTTATTTTTCTTTTTTTATGTTACTTTAATTTCATTGTATATTAATAAGTTTTTGTCCTTACCTAGATATGAAATAAATAAGTATTAAATTGCCAGATTACAAAATTCATTAGAGCAAAATAAACAAATGTTGCCGCTTGTTAAATTTTCCATAATTGCAGTAAAATTAAAGTAATTTAATTTTTATTATTTCATTTTACTGCTTTAACATTTTCCCAAAAACTTTTTAATAGGTTAGACGACACCTACAATTTACCCTAAACTAATGTTGACAGTTCAGAAAATCCATAAAAATCAAAGACGTCCGTGATTAGAATAAATTAAGTTGTCATGGATAATCTGATAAATTTCTGTTTTAGTTAGAAAATTATTAATGTAATTTTTGCTTTTAATACTTTAATAAATTGGAAAATTGTAGAGTTTTTGATATCCTCATACGCAGAAAAAAATAATCTTTCGATTGCTACCTTTTTACCACCGCTGTAACTACACATGGGGAGCAGGAATTCCCAAAAATGTAATTGCCCATGTTATTTCCCCATGTACTAAAAGTTCCAAAAGTGGTGTTCCAGTTTGCGACGCGAATCGTTTATGCCGGACGTTGCTATGTTTTCGCCAGCCCCGCCCCCCATAAGCGATGTGATTTTTCGTTAAAAGAACATTATTATTTATCTATTTTTTGCTGCCCTTTGGTTACTTTGTGTCATTCAAATAAAATCGTTTAGATCCGCCTTCAAAGCTTTAATTGGCGGACAGTTGCTATGGTTTTTTTACCTCAGAATGTAACTGGTTATGGCATTTTAATCGGAATTGAACCCTAAAGTGTAAGACCAATTTTGGCACCGATAGTACACATGGAAGTTTGTCACACGGTATTAAGAATGCCTACTTTATGGATTTGATGACTTGTAACTGGCCTACCTAAACTAACTGCTTTAAGTAAGTAATTAAAATTCTATTCATTGAAGTTGCTCTTTATTTGAATCGTTGCCCGATCAAATAAAAGAAAATTCACTCTTAAACTTTGTAAATTTGTTCTAGGTCCCCGACTTTTATCGTCAAGAGGTATCGCTTCCACTAGGGTAATGTTCTCAGTTTATACTTGACCTAGAGCAGTAAATTAGATATTTATCCAGATCCCAGTGTTTGCTACATAGAGTACGTAATCTCTGAGTAGGTATATTACAAACTGACGGAGTTATTGCAGCAAATGCACATTGCAAACTACTGAACACTTACCGATAGCGTTATTATCTTGTCGAACAGCATAATGGGTGGCATATGAAAGTCGAAAACAAAATACTGCAACAGAAATATTGTTCAAACGGAAGCCATAATAATGGAAGAACAACATTACGGTTACCTCGTTGTAGTAAGGGCAGTTCGTGCTCTCTTTGACGCTCGTGTACTTCTTTTGATCGCCAACTTGTATGCACACCACGGGATCCATGTTCAATCCTGCCAATTGGCGTGCCTCTATTATTGTGAGACAAACCTGGAAATCTTGAGCTTTCAATGCCGACTGGATGTTTGTCTTCAATTCCGATTTGACCCTGAAACAAAATGTCTCGTGTATTTTTTGTTTGGCGACCCAAAAACGACGCCAACAAACAGGAAAAATCGATTCTGGTAAGGAATTCATTTAAAAGTTAATTAAAAATACTGGTTTGACGGTACTTAATGGAAATTTAATGGAAATTGTAGTTTGTTGGGGACGGCAGGAATTTGTATAGATGGGTACTTTTTTCGAGCTTTGGATGCATCGTTCCCAAAATTAGGGAACAAATAATAGACCTAATACGCCAATTTAGACGATCTGAAGCATTATATGAGCATTTTCCAGGGTAGCGTAAGATATTGTTTTTCCCAAAAATTCCTGCAGTGTTGTTCATCTTAGAAAGTTTATTTCATCGTGGCTTAAAGAAAGCAGTCCTCTTCTCTTTAGGCTCATGTTCAATATAGCTGGTGTGTGTATATTTCTTTAATTATATTTACTATCCTGCCATCTTTAAATAATTTCGAAGATGGATTAACATCATTCATTACAACTTTTCTGCTAAGTTTTAGGGCTATCTCGTTTCTAGTCGAGACCTTCTCAAAATGTGCCTACTTTCTGGAAACTCGTACCTCTATCTGATATTCCTAGATCAGAGATAACATTTGAGCAAAATTTGAATGCATAATTAATTGTCAGTTTTTGTTCTCGAAATGAGTGGGCGAAATTTGGATTTTGCATGAAATGTCTATATAGTAGAGAACCATTTAGAACCAGATCTCTGATAGGCACTGTCGTATGTCGTATGAAATTGCAAAACAGAGTTACTAGCAATAGTTGAATATAATTTTTTCCCGCAGCTTGTGTGCCCCCTCATTTTCAGAACTAAAAGAATTTCCAAACTTCCTGGCCTTTTTTCGGTCGAAAATTATCTAACACGCGTAATGATCATTTTCACCCAGTCTCGATGAGTGTCGATTAAAAGGGGGTGTACGAATACCACAATGTCTAAAACGTTCGTTTTGAGCATTAATGAAAAGAAAATACGCAAATATTTACTTTATTTTATTACGTAAAGCGGCGTACAAAAGCCAAGCCCTATTTATTATACAATCATTCTGTTATGTTGAAACCCAGAAAAAATATAATACCTACCGATAGGTATTCTGATGTTTTTGAAAGAGAAATGTTCATTTCTTTAATTTTATGTTAAATGTATTTTATTAATAATTTATTTCTACTTTACATTGTCAAATACTTATAATAGTTTGTAAACTAATAAAATGTATAAAAATCCAAGATTTACTTCTCTGAAATGTAGTTTTTATGGTTCCATCAAAAGTTTGAGATAAAAAATAATCTTCTCAAATATCAGTCTTTCCATAAATCGCAAATAATTCTCCCGCTTACTTCTCAAACTCGTTGCCATTCGGCAATCCATTCTACGTAACGAATGTGGAATGTGGTAAATTTCGTACTATACGTGGTGTCCCACGCTAGCGTAATTCCTCAACTACCGTTAGAAATACGAAAAAACTGTTAAGTACAAAAGCTGTTCTATTATGCAAGCTACTTCGTTATTTGAAATGGAACACCCTGTATATTATTGCATTTTTTAATTTATTTTTGAATTTTAGGGCCACTTTGTTGAAAGCCCTTTGGACCTAAGACGTACCGTTTGGCCGTAATTTCTCATTTTTTCGAGAAATTTGACGTTTGCAATTTTTTACCAAGAGAAAAATGTTTTTATCGACTTGCTTCTTTAGTTTCGTTTCAAATGTGAAAGAATAAACATGAATGTTGATGTGCTTGGTAGACCACGAAGGCGTAGAATGTACCTAACAGAAATTCAGATTCCTACGGTCATAACTCTCATTCAAGAGGGCCACTCAAGACGGTAAGTAACCCGAATTTTAAATGTCAGGGCCTGGATAAGGTCTCAAATGTATGGTATTGCTATCCGCGTCGCGTAAGGGAAACTTCCGGGAGAGAAGACCGTCTAATACGGATTTGGGCCACCAGAATGTGCAGAATTGCCGCTACAACGCTCCAAAATCAACTGGTAGAGGCCACAGTACCCAAACGATATGTAACAGACTTCACGAACGCCAGTTTCATGCAAGAGGACCAGCTAGGTACCTCCTTTAAGCCGTGATCATCGCAGAGCAAGAAGGTTCTTTGCTGAAGAACATGTTAATTGGTACTTAGGGCAGTGGAGCAACGTGCTGTTCACTGACGAATCCAGGTTCTGTTTAAATCATATTGATGGACGAGATCGAGTCTGGAGACGAACAGGTGAACGTGGAAGAAAGGGTTCCATTTGGAGGAGAGTCCATCATGGTTTGGGGTGGGATAAATTTGAATGGGCGCACGGAGCTGGTGGTAATTCGTGAGGGGTCTATGACTGCACGTAGGTATATAGACGACGTTCTAGAACCACATATTGTACCATTTGCCGAGAATATGGGTCCAGTATTCATTCTGCAGCAAGATAATGCGCGCCCACACATCGCCAGAATAGTGCAAAATTTCCTCAATGCCCACAATATTGAGGTTATGGATTGGCCCGCCCGCAGTCCAGACCTCAGTCCAATCGAGCACGTCTAGGACACACTTGGGCAACGATTGAAGAAACGTCAGCCAATCCGGAACCTTCAACACGTTGAAAAAGTCCTCCTGGAAGAGTGGGAACAGCTGCTTCCTCAAGTTATTCGAAACTTAGTTGAAAGTATGCCCCGTCGTTGCGCTGAAGTTTTACGAGTTAGAGAAGGCCACACACGTTATTGATTTTGAAATTTTGCTTACTTTTCATTAAAACAATAAAGAACTTTAAATCGCACATTTCTGCATTTTTTTTTCTGTACGAATCACAAGCAGAATATGTAAATAAACAGCATTTCTGTATTTTTTGTTCAATTAGTTTTTTGTTTTGTGATATCGTTCGTCATATTTACAAAGCTTATAATAAAAATGTATTTTAAGCCAATTTTCATTGGACCAATCGTTGTTTGGTTGTTTTCTTATACAGGGAGGTCCTAAAGTTTGGAATAAAATTCATAATTTCTTTTTTATTAATATTTGAACGAAATGCTCGGACACGTCAATTTTTATTTTCGGTTTAAAATTTTGTGTGGAACATATAAAATATATAGGGTATTCCATTTTCATGTACAGCTATCAATGTCAATTTTCTTAAATGGAACACCCTATATACATTCATGTTTCTAAGTAGGCCATTGAAAGACAATTTCATAAATGTGGCATTTGTTACCTTTTACCTCTATGGCTATCGAGATATTAACATTTGAATTTAGATATTCCTCAAAATTAGAATTAGGATATCTGAACTTCTACAAAAGCTAGAGATTGCCGAGATTGGAAATTAGGTTTACAAAACTACCACCAAATAACAAACAATGTTGAGTAAAAACACAAGCAAGTAATTAACATCAAAAATAATCTAAATTAAATGTTCAGTGTGAGCTCCAAGAACTTGCTAAGCTATAGCCAAACTGTACTCGAATTCGTAAAGAACATTTCTAATAACTTCAGGTGTGATTCTCCGAATTTCATTTCGTATTTTCGTTCATAAATCTTTGATGTCATACGGTTGTGCGAGGTATACTTTGTTTTTTTTGCTTCTAATTTTGACGAATTTCTAAATTCAAGTGTTAATATCTCGATAGCCATGGAAGTAAAAGGTAACAAATGCCACATTTATGAAATTGCATTTCAATGGACTACTCAGAAATATGAAAATGTATAGGGTGTTCCATTTAAGAAAATTGACATTGACAGCTGTACATGAAAATGGGACAACTTGTATATTTTACATATCCCTTACAAAATTCTAAATTGAAAATAAAAATTGACGTGTTCGAGCATTTCATTGAAATATTGATAAAAAAGAAATTATGAATTTTATTCCAAACTTTAGGACCTCACTGTATATTCTGATGTGATAAACTGAGAATATTTCGACGTCAGCAGGGTTCAATTATTTTTAATTACTCACCTGAAACATTTAAACTACGTCGATTTAAAAGTTGCGAGAGTTACTGATTATCTAATTGGACATTCCGTTTTACCAAATTGTAAAAGACTATTGGTAAACAAATTAATTTATACCTTATTTGTTTTTCTGTTTATCAGCTCTAGAAAACTGCGTTTGTTAAAATGTTACTGCGATAATTGATTAGTTGGAAAAGCAAATGAAGTTCTAGCCCGAAGACCCTTTGAACGCGTTCCTCAATCCTTTCCCCGAAAGTAGAATATCCTACATCTCCAACTACGTATTTTCTCATTACTATTTTTGCGTCTAGCATATCACGAACTCGGAAGTGTCCCACCGTACTATGACCCCTATTATTTATTACCTAACAGATGCTTAATGGATAATTAATAAGCGTTTAGTTTTATTAAACTTTAATTATTATGTCAGATTTAATTTGTATATATCCGTTCAGGTTAGACTAAAGTGTCCGTAACAGAACATCTGTTGAGTTCCAGCAATTACTATTATTCGGTATTGATTTCCCAAGTTTCAACCCAGTATGTTCGAGTGATGTTAGTAATTACTGGTAAATTTTCGTACGCCCAAAGGCGCAAACAATTCAAGCTACCGCAAATTAGAAACATGTTCGGTAACGCACTGTTAAAAGTAAAAAGTTGTTAGAAAATAGACAATGTGAACCCAAATTTTAACGAAGCATGGTAAAACGGATTTTTTTTAGAATACTGCCGACGTTGTTACTGTTGAAATACAATTATTGCTTTGTTTTATAAACACCGCAGCATTGATTCAATTTCAATTTGATTTCAAGTGGAGAGTGAACAAAACCAAGGGTTTCGAACAATTCATTGCGTCAATCAGGTGGAATCATTCAAGGATCATTGCAGATATTGGAAAAGACTGCGGCACAATAATTATTTTTGTCCACGACTATCTTACAATATACTCTTTATACTTGTGTTTCTTCAATCATAACTAGATACATTAATCACTGCAGTGAATAATGAATATTATTCACTACACCAATAGGAACATCGCTTTGACCCTTTTTTACATTTATTTAGTAGGCCGCGATCGCGATGTGTCAGTTCAAATTGAAACGTCAAATCAGCATGGTTTGCTTTTAATTTGAAATGCGTATTCTAAAAAAGAAGATATAATGAGTAGTGAGAGTGAAAACGAGGTTTCTTTAACAGCACCAGCAATAAAAGAAGCTGCAGAACTTGCCTCATTAGATTCATTGCCCAAAAAACCAAGAAAATTATCCCTGAGAGCGTATGTATGAATCTTTCTTACACTGGAGAAGGGAAATGAAGGTAAATTCTTTCTGGGAATCTGTTTTGATAGTCGTGGACAAAGTATAGTATACAACTCGTTATAATGATGCTATTATTACCTCGGATGATTACAAAACTCGCTCGTTTCACTCGCTCGTGTTGAAAACTTCATCCTCGGTAATAATAGCATTCGGATGATTACAAAACTCGCTCGTTTCACTCGCTCGTGTTGTAAACTTCATCCTCGGTAATAATAGCATTCATTATAAACTCGTGTATAATATACTATTGTCCCCATAATATTGTGGCGCACTTAACGAACAACTCGATCTAATTGCTTTATCAGCTATCAATATACAGGGTGGTCCTTAAGTATTCTAAGTTTTTAAGAGGTGGTTCTTTACATTATTTTGAGTCGCATATTTCAAAAACCATATGTCTTAATTTCAAAGATGCAGGGTGCCAAAGTTGAGGGAAAGAAAATGTTTTTTCGAGAGAACTTGAAAACCAATGGAGATATTTTAATGAAACTTTGTGCACAATATTACCACACAATGGGTCAACTTTTGATGGAACAATTCCTTCATTCAATTAAACATGGGCGGGCCCAAGGGGTGACTACGATATTCTTTTAGGGAAAAATTCGTGCACCACTGAGTTTTTAAAAAAGTGAAATGGTTTCTTATAAATGGTATTAAATAGCACAAAAAGAGTCTCTTTGCTTTAAAAAAAAAATTAGTTACAGAAATTTTAATTGGGAAGTACGAAAATTTACCATTTTCGATATAAATGATGAAAACCTACCCATCTGTTTACACCGACGGTGTATTTGTAATGTCTTCTCGAAAGTTCGAAGAATAATTCCCGAAAAAACCCGTCTCGGTACTTGCTCGGGACTTTGTTGCGAACGTACTCATGTGAATATGCCCATTCTCGCGATTCTTATCACACAAGACAATGACTACATCAAGATATCATTGGAAACAATTTTAACGATTGTAATTGTGAGCGAACTGTTGAAGAAAGTTACAGTTGTTGACTAATTTGTTGGATTAGCGAAATTTGTACTTCATTTTTAATAAACGTTCCAGTATTATATCTACTATTAAGAAGTATAGTATTCATATTTTAAGAGATAGATAAAAAAATTGAAGTTTCTTGACCTTGAAACTGTGTCAGACCCATTATTATACTACTTACATACAGGGTGTCCCGGTGAAGGTGGGAAATCTCTCGAGTGCGTATAGATTACACAAAAATAATATCCCAAGTTCATATAAAGTTTTCTCCTACGACCTTCCCTTGCCGAGATATTCTCCCTTAAATTCAAGAAATAAAAAACGTTTTTTCTACATAAAATGTTTATTTTTAATTATTGTATTTCGATAATGTTCTTGGTGACGTACGTAGTGATTGAATGTCGATAAAATAATGCGACCCGTTTTTTGAGAGTGCATCAGGGGAGCAAGGGGTGAACTACCCCTTACCTTCTTAACTCCATATTTTTTAAGGGGCTGGATATTTTGCTAATAAAAAGTTACTCTTGTTAGGTTTCGACAAAATGAAGCGTTTTCGAGAAAATAAAACTCATCAAGCAAGAGGTACCGTGTTTCTACGATTTTCGTTTTTCTGGCATTCGAAAAACCGAAAACAATTTTTTAATGTAAATTTTCAATACCTTTCGCAAATTGTTAGGGTTATTTTTGTACGACGTTTCGTCTGTGGTCTACATCGTCAATTTTTATTTTTGCTTAATACGGACCTGGTCAATTTTTAATGAATTTCAAAATAAATAGCTAATGTAGGGTCATTAAATAATTTATTGAAAGAGCTTTCATTTTTTATATATCTTTGAAAACATTGCCAGAAAAAATAAAAACGAAAATCATAGAAACACGGTACCTCTTGCTCGTTGAGTTTTATTTTCTCGAAAACTCTTCATTTTATCGAAACCTAACAAGAGGAACGTTTTATTAGCAAAGTGTCCGGGGAAACAAAAAATGCGGTTAAAAATTAAAAATTTCCAGCCCCTTAAAAAATATGAAGTTAAGAAGGTAAGGGGTAGTTCACCCCTTGCTCCCCTGATGCACCATCAAAAAACGGGTCGCATTATTTTATCGACATTCAATCCTGCGTACGTTACCAAAAAAAATATCGAAATACAATTAAAAATAAAAATTTTATTTAAAAAAACTATAGATTATGCCCGTGCAAACATTCGTATTTAAGTACATACTTCTAAATGAATTTTAACACAATAATTAATGAAATTTGCCTGAACGTTATGATCAAATTAGGTATACGATGTGCCGAGCAATTACATAATGGAAAGCGAAAAAGCGACCATGCATGAATGAAATTATATGCATGTTATTCCATGTTTAATTATTAGTTCTCATTAAAGCTCCTGGAATTAGGAGAAGGGATGACACAGTTTTCAGCATGAAACAAAAGCACACATTTTTGGAGAAACACAAGCGGAAAACGCTGCTTATTTTGAATAATGAATATCCTACGGGTACTTTTAGATGGAGTATCAGATGCTAAGTTTATGCAGATTAGTGTATATTTTGAATTACTGGGTAGGGCACTAAGGATGAGGGGAAGCCGGAAGTTTTCCATTTAACTTTGAAAGTGGATGCGTGCTTGCGAATGTAACATGATCTGCTGCGAAAAATGCTTCTGCAGCTGTTAGGGAAAGCCGAACAGTGGATTTGATAATCGGAAAAACTAGAAAATGCACGTAAACTTGTTGAGTGCAATGCATTACGTTTTACGTCTGACCGGCTTTAGAATAGTTCTAAACGAGGTGTGCAAAGGCTTGTTGTGTTGCTTTTTATAAAATAAAATTTTTATCAAATAAAAGACGTGAAAAGTTGGTAAAATTCTTAAAAGGGGAGTTTTGAGCAAAACCAATTTAAAAATTGGCGGCTGTGTTCCAGACATTTCATTTCTTGTAATAAAAACTTAATTTTAACTTCTCAAATAAAATATGAATATGAATATGTGCCCTCCAACAACAAATGGCGACCTGTCAAAATCAGCCATTCTAGAACAGTCTATTTTGACTGTTGCGGCGTAGGGAGCATGCGCTCTGCGTTTGTTTGTGCTGTCAGCGATGTCACAGAATTACCAGAATAATATGTGATGGAGTTAAAGATAGTACGCACATTCTTTGTACGCATTACGGCAGCTATATTCTGGGGTCCTGTCATACTAATGCACATGTGTTTGCACTAAGCGCATGCCTTGCGCTGTTTCAATTTGGACCAGTTTTTTACAATGGCATCATTCCTCTATTTGTATATTGGTAAGTCTATGGCCCAAATGATTGACTTGCAGAGCTGTTAGGAGTGTACTGCATGCAGATAAATATTTTATTAAGTAAGAAGCTGTAATGGGGCAACAAAAATTTACGTCCATCATGTCGAATTTTAATTCTCAAACCCGGCGCTTCGGGGATATTTGTGTAACACAACGATTTAAATACCATAAAGCAGCATCCATCATTTTCCTTGTGCACGCATATTTTCCCTGCTCGGCTGAGCCTGATAAACGTCGAAGTGGATGTTGAAAGATTTCCCTCATTTTACATTCTTTTTATCCGCATTATGTCAGGATCGTGAACACACTTTCTGGTAAATCTGTTTAGAAACAATGTTTTAAATTAATTTCTTTGAAATTTCAAACTCTGGCAGACTTGGTTCCGTACTTTTACTTTCGCCGATCGACTAACTGCTTGCGTGGAAAATGTAGCGAATCTATCCCCACGGTGCCAGAGGTTATTAGTTGCCCTCCGGTTTTTTATTTGCGAAAAGTTTTAGCAACGGAACATTTCGGAAATACATAACACGTTTTGTACGAAGGTCCAGAACTGAATATATTTTCACTACCGCGTAGTCGGGGAGCAGTCTGCCTGAAAGATGTGTTTTAAACATCCTCTATGCATCTCGAACACACACACAAAAATTAAGCTGATTCTTATGTAAAATGACCTGCCGAATTTGAATTTTGAGGTCGCGAAAAAATCGGGAATTGCGAAAATGCCAGAAAATCGATTTTTCGTAAAATTGTCCTTAGTCAATTTTCGACCATTTTTAATTCTTTTCTTTTTGTATTTCAGCAACAAAAAGAGTTAGAGATTTGTTTTTTCGTGGAATATACACTGAAGTGTGCTGATCATCACAGTGTACTCACGTTGCCTCTAAAATTTTCCAATTTTAAGAAAAAAAAATTTTCTTGCTGGACCACAAATTTGTGTAATGTATTTTTCATGCAGCGGGTAAGTAATCTTATTTTTCGGAATTAATATATACATATGCGAGACCAAATATTTATTATATTTATTGTTGGTGAAGAAAGGAAACATTAATATTGTTGCTGAAAAAATTTACAGCGAGTTAAACATAAATATTTATGTTTATGTTTATTACCAACGTAGATACAGTACTCTGTTGTCTCCTGAACGCAGTGTATGAATTTCGAGTCGAGTTATAAATGTGAGATACATTTCTAGTTATGTAAATAAATCTTACCTGACTGATTTTTTCCCCTTATCCGGCTTAGATGTAACTAAGTTCGGAGAATCCTCGCAGGAGTCTATTGAGGTCTGACTTCCTGCTCTTGAAATTGGAGCAGATTCAGAATCGGATTGATATCTGCTACTTCTGCCGTGATCAGAAGCGTACATTAACGATTCGCATTCATCGTCGTCACTCTCCTTTGGCGGTCTCTGCTTTCCAAATCTAATCAGGCTTCTCACACTTTTAAGGGTCGAACTTCGTTTACGATCTCTCGAACTAATAGAAGAGCATCCTCGTTTCGTTGGTTTAGACTTGCCAGAAGGACCCCAGACAGCATTTCCTTGGCCTGTAAATGTACTTAGTAAAATGCGAACTTCTGTTTCTCTTCGAGAAATGATTCTACGAAAATTAGTTTAGTGCCATCATAGATGCAGATTACAAACAAAAAAAGTAGATAAGAAATTTCAAAGAATTTTGATTCTAGAGATTATGTTTTCAGTTCATGTATGTTCGGTAGCTGTACCAGACCATTTTTATTTCACAAATAGAACGCCACTGCACTGCTGAGTAACATTATTATTGTTCAGAGCGTTACCTGTTGATAGAGTTCGTTCCAGGTTTGCTATGTTCTGTTCTATGTCAATTAACATCTGTTGATCATCGTCGAGAGTCTCGTACGCTTGGCTACCTGTGAACGAAGCGGTCGATTCGTCTGGCAGCGAATACAGCACGTCGAACTCGACAATAGCCTAAAAAAGGATATTATTCAAATTAGATAGACCAAAAAACGAAAGTAATTTGTTTTTGTACTCATTGAGTATAGGTAAATCTTGTAATTCAAAGAGTAAACAACACAAAAAAATAATTGCTTCAGTTTTGGCGAAGGCGCCGGTTAAAAAAATCAGTAAGTCGATAATGGCATGCAATATTAATACTTGTTTGAGCTCAAAGTCATTTCACTTCGATTGAATACGGTAATTTATAAAAACGCTGCCGTGTTTGCATGACATCAACGCCAATATTCGTTTTACAAATACATTTATTCACTTAAATCGTAACAATACAAAAATAAATGCCATGGCCATCGATAAAATGAATTGTCACTTAGTTTCGGTATTGTAGATTCTCTATGAGGCTCTGTGATCGCCAACTGGTCGTGATTAACAGCAACCTCTCAGCCTATTGTGCACATACTAGTACACCTGTGGAACAACCCCGGATACGCGTTGGGCAAATCACCATACCATCCTGCAGCGTTCCATAATTTGGCGCTCCAGCAGGGAGAGTCGTTACAAACATTTATCTGAACATATTAATATCAATTTGACAAATCGGAAATGAGAGTTTATTATTATTGTACATTATTAGTTATGAATATTCAAGGCAGAAAAATATTGCAGTAGAAGCTTATGTATTCGTATTTTCTTTAAATTTAGACCTCTGTAGGCATTGTAAAAATTATAAATTATTTTATCGCGTGATATATTAACATAAAAACCTCGTTTGGTATTATTTATTATGCAAAACAGACGCATTATTGCGCAATTTCTAATAATATATTATTAGTAAATTCAATAGTAAGTAAAGCGTCTGTGAAAATTTTCTGGCATGCATATTTGAAAAAGTATGCAAACTGTACATTTATTTTCATTAATAATGATAAAACTCGTGACTTTGGAAATGCATGTTTGACTCCTGGGACCACATAAATTTAATCTATCTCAAGGGGTATTGTATTTCAGAATTAAGATTTAATTCTCACATTACAACTCTGCAATATTTATTTCACAAAGTTCTCCTGCTATGTTATTTCTGGTTGTATTCAAAGCTGTAAAGCTGAAGACGATTTCAAGTTTAACAGACTTTTAGAGAAGTGGAACAGTGGAGCCGTGGAGAAGTGAAGCAAAATAGGAATTTTTTGTTATAAACTGTCAATTGTAATGTCAAATGCATAATCGATATCCTCTACAAAACAGTTACTTTTGTTCCTTTATCGCGTAGGGAAAAAAATTTAAATTTTAAAATTTCTGATTTAGGCTGATGCATGAAGTAGGAGTACTGCTAACAATAGCAATAACAGTGGTAGTAGCAATAGCAGTCGCAGTGATAGTAGGACTTGGACTGGGAATGAGAGTAGGTGGAGGGGAAGTGGGAGAAGGCGAAAGAGCAGAAGCATAAGCAAGAGGAGAACCAAGAGTACGGGATCATGAAGAGCCTAGATTTTATTCAACCATTTTCTACATGGCGAATTTCAACGCATTTTCTTATTCACTCAATGAAATTCTTTCACTTAAACTGTCATTTTTACTGTCAAATGCCAAATTCTGAACCTTCAATGTTCGAACTGTACATATCCGTATATCCGTTGCACTCACGTTAGCCTTAAACAACGCTGGTCTTTTCCACCGTGTACGCTTAAGTTAAATTTGATCTATACTACTTTGCAACTGCTTCATGTTCACTTAACCGTACACCAGAACTACAAGTATTTAGTCGAACATTCTGAAGGTCAAGTCAGGTTCGGGTAGTCTAAGATAGATCCAGACTATCGCCCAAGGGCCAGTGGTTGGAATTGTGATGATGTAGACAAGGTTTTGCACTAAATGACAAACTTTGTGCTTGGTTTATAGCTGAACACAAGACGAATTACATGAATTAAAACATGTAAATACAATTTTGGAAATACTATTTTGATTATGGATGCTGTTTAGGATTGAACCCCTCTCAGCATGTAAATAAGTTTTGGGGTGTCGTATTTATGTTCTCCAGAAATGTCGAGATCCCCTTCAAAACAAATTATACTCGGGAAATGCGAACTACCCCATTAATTAAGGTATAAGCTCAGATTACAAATACAAATATAAGTAGAAAATTAAAATGAAACCGTGGGGACTGCATAAAACGTAAGCGACTGCATGTCGTCAATGGCCGTCTGCCAACAAGTGCCGCGCGGTGATGATATTTCTATGAAATATCGTTTGGGTTAAAAAATTTTTGTTTTACCCTTTTTTACAAGCTTCGCTACTGACACCCCCGTATATCGTCACACCATCAATTCGGTAAACATCACCGGGTAGTAAGTAGGGCTGGGCGATACCAGAAATGCGGTATCGTATATCGATACCTTCAAAGTATCGATACTATTCAAAGTATCGAAAGTATCGTGGTATCGAAAGTATCGAAGTATCGACAGTATCGAGATATTGACAATTTTGAGGTATCGAAAGTATCGAGGTATCGACAATTTTGAGGTATCGAAAGTATCGAAGTATTGAGGTATCGAAAGTATCGAAGAATCGAAAGTATTGAGGAATAGGTAGCGAGGTGTCAAAAGTATCTAGAATTCTAAATTATTAGAGGAATAGGTAAATTTGTATGGATGTATGTAACGTATGTATATGTCTATGTCGAAGCCACATAACAAAGAAGCGCGCATGTCTGTGATTACGTTTCCACCACAACTAAACACACGTTCCGATGCTGTACTTGTGCCTTGGCCTGATATAAATTTTTTACTAAATTCCGCTAAAATAGGAAATGCACTTTGGTGCAATTTCCACCATGCAGGAGGATTCTCTGAAAAGCTAATGGTACCCATTGCCTCATATTTATTGCACTCCATTTTCAACTTATCTTCTTTCGTAGCAGCAGAAGACACTGAATTTTCTGTACTTGTGCTTGACAACAGAGCAGCTATGCCACTTAACTTTTCTTTTTCTTTATGAGGCAGAACTTCATCAACGAAGACTTTGTTAATTAATTGATTTAATATTAGTTCCAAGTTCACCTTAACGCAAGTAGTTAGAAAATGAGAGCCTCAGATACGAACCCGTTCGGAGCACATAGCGCCATCGAGTTCTCGAGGTGCCATCGACTTCTTCGGCAGTGACCTTGAAAGAGACCAGAGGCTGCTGAAGGAGTCGTTGAGGCATCCGAAGAAGTGTCTTCAGCAGCGGCATCTGCAGCAGCAGCCTCTGGTGTCTTTGAAGGTCATTGCCGAAGAAGTGGGCATGTCTTCAGCAGCGTCTGGTGTCTTTCAAGGTCATTGCCGAAGAAGTGGTCTTCAGCAGCGGCCAGGCGCATGCGCCGGGGCTATTCCTCAGATCAGTCCATCGAGTTCTCCATCCACTTCTAGTGGGCGTGTCTGCAGCAGCCTCTGGTCATTGCTGAAGAAGGGCCTCTGGTGTCTTGCCATTGCGCACCCAAGCCGCCATTTTGGGGCCTTTGGTTGTGGCTCAGGCGCCTGCGCCGGGGCTCCGCCTTCAGCAGCTTCTGGTCATTGCTGAAGAAGTGGTCTTCAGCGGCCCCCCTGGTGTCTCTCATTCTGTTGGGCCTTTGGATGTGGCTCAGGCGCCTGCGCCGGGGCTGTCGCGTACAAAGCACGTGTTGCTCACTGTTCAGGCCAGTCCATCCTGGCCCCATCCACTTCTTCGGCAATGACCAGAGGCTGCTGAAGGAGTCATGTCTTCAGCAACGGTGTCTTTGGGGCCTTTGGCCGTGGCTCAGGCGCATGCGCCGGGCTCTGGCTATGAGAGTGGGCGGGGCAACAGCCAATGAGAGTGGTTGTGGGCAGCATCCAATCAGAATTGTTGTTAGGTGCTGTTGGGCCTTTGGATGTGGCCCAGGCGCCTGCGCCGGGGTTTTCGCAAAAATAAAAACGTTGAATATATTTTTACATCAATATAATTAAAACTATAATCTGTATACAGAGTAGGCATGCGTGTATTTTCTGGGCAAATCGAAGCCCTGCAGCTTCTCATACCACTCTTCTGACCGATTCATTACCCGGTGTATACTCAACGATGCGGTCATGCAGGATGAGACAGTATGCGGTTGTGTTGGGCGGAAAATTCTCGCTCGACTCAAATTCTAGACGCATATCTATGGGTCCAGGCTTGATGCTTTCCGACTGCTTTGATGCGTCAATCACCACGATGGGCGCTAGATCCTTGAACTGTTCCTTGCCGTATAACGGCTCGCCAACTTTTCCATAGTATGAACTCTGGAAGTTCTGGTACATTTCGTATAGCAGGGCGTATTTCCCCGTGGAGAAATCCAAGTTTAAATTCTCGTAGGGGAAGCACTCAGAATTCAGGTACAGTTTGACGTTTGTCAGATTGCAGTGATCAAATTTGCTTGAATCCGTGTCCAAATTCGCTTTGCGATTCGTCTGGAAGGCGACAATAACGTAGCGGGGTTTCTCCAACCGCGTTGCAGTCTTGACGGCCCACGTTTGTTTCGTAGCTTGCGGCAACACCGGATACTCGTACAGCTCCCAGCTGCGAAAACATATCTGCAACGTTCTCTCTTCCTCGACAATATTGAGAAGTTTTAGGTATTCAGCATCCGATGGATAGACGTACGGCACCCTCCAATGAACCTTGCTCAACTCAATTCTGGTGTCCTCGTTACCCACGAAAGCGTTCCTATCGTTTTTCGATCGAGTCAAAATGAGCTCGTGACACACATTTAACAGAATTTTGGGGTAATCTTCCAAGAATCCCAGCAGGATTCTTCCCGGGATGCACACGTTAAAGTTCCCGTTCGCGTCAATAAGGTGGCTCGGTGAGTCTCCCGTATTCGTCCAGCCGGCATTCTCCAGGGCACCTACCTCACCCACATTCAGAGAAACTACACCCTTCAGTGTGCTCGTGATGCCCACGTTTTTTGTTCGATCCACCTCCACCCCGTTTATTTCATAGCGGACGTCGTCAAAGAGGAAACTGAGGGCGTTATTTGTTAAAGCCGCATTTCCGCCTCCTGCACCCTTGATGAACCTGCCCTCTATGTAGATGCTGCTTAGATGCGGCAGTACGTAAACGTCTTGTTGGTGGATTGGTATGCGAATTTCGTCATTGGCGTTGAATGTTGTTGTTGTCACGAACGGTTGATGTACGTGCACCTCGACACGGCGTGCTGACTCATCCAAAACAGCACCGTCCAGAACACGAAACGTGTCTACGTTTATGTGTGTCATTATTCAAATGCGGTTCCCTTGTTGAAGCACAAGTACTAACTGACAGCACCGTTCATTTTCTTGCTTAAATACTCTCCATACAACCGTGCGCATGCGCAGTCTTATTCTTGCTCGTGTCATCAGCCATGGTGTTTGCGAATACAGCTGCCTGTGTCAACAGCCGGTCATCAGCCATGGTGTTTGCGAATACAGCTGTCTGTGTCAACAGACAGCTGTATTCGCAAACAGACAGACAGACAGACAGACAGAGAGACAGACAGACAGACAGACAGACAGACAGACAGACAGACGGACCGACAGACATACAGACAGACAACTACTGATAAGAATTCGGAAGTAGGAGAATAACTATAGATTCCTTTTTGTCTCATCGAGCTGATTAATTTGATACCCTACATGATCTAGGTGGGCGGGGCAAGGAGCGTGGCCGGGGGCGCGGTCAGTGGGTGGCTAAAAACCACCCCTAAAATCCACCCCCAAAAATCACCCTCCAAAACCACCCCAAGAACCGCCCCTAAAAACCACCCCTAAAAACTACCCCTAAAACCACCCCTAAAACCACCCCCTAAAATCACCCCTAAAAACCACCCCCAAAAACCACCCCCAAAAACCACCCCTAAAATCCACCCCAATATTCCGATACCTCTAGTCGAGTCCTTTAATTTGACACCCCACATGACATAGTTTTTACGTAGGGGTTAGCCTAAATTTAGACTACTGTTCTCAAATAATTAGCGATGTAGAATGTTCTACTACCGAGAACTAAGATGTTTGCATATATCAATCAGATGGTTCCCACACGTGTCCGAAACGCATTAAGATAACAAGTAATTTCAAATAAACAAACTGGAGAATGTTCTAGAATGTTTTTTTCCCACACGTGTCCGAAACGCATTAAGATAACAAGTAATTTCAAATAAACAATCAGAAGAATATTCTAGAATGTTATTTTATTGTAATAATACAAACAAACAAACGGGTCACCTTGTAGTGTCTACAACGTATTAAATGCACATGCAGAGCGTGGGATCAAACCTAAACAAACATATCCTATCGGCAAGATGAAAGGTTATTTCCCATAATAAAAACAATTATAACATCTCTTATCGGCGGCGAACGTGCTTTTTTCTTAAACTTTAATATCAATATTTATTTAGTATAAACAATTGTAAATTTCCGAGAAAATAAATATTAATTCTGTAACTTCTGTTTACAATCATAAGTATATACGGATGATTTGAAAGACGGGCTTGTGGGCCGCCGATTAGCTCAGTTGGTTGGAGCGAGGGCTCCGGTGCGTGGGGACCCGGGTTCCAATCCCGGTCGGCGTCATTTCCAGAACGTTTGCGAAAACCCCGGCGCATGCGCCTGAGCCACGGCCAAAGGCCCTAAAGACACCGTTGCTGAAGACATGACTCCTTCAGCAGCCTCTGGTCATTGCCGAAGAAGTGGATGGGGCCAGGATGGACTGGCCTGAACAGTGAGCAACACGTGCTTTGTACGCGACAGCCCCGGCGCAGGCGCCTGAGCCACATCCAAAGGCCCAACAGAATGAGAGACACCAGGGGGGCCGCTGAAGACCACTTCTTCAGCAATGACCAGAAGCTGCTGAAGGCGGAGCCCCGGCGCAGGCGCCTGAGCCACAACCAAAGGCCCCAAAATGGCGGCTTGGGTGCGCAATGGCAAGACACCAGAGGCCCTTCTTCAGCAATGACCAGAGGCTGCTGCAGACACGCCCACTAGAAGTGGATGGAGAACTCGATGGACTGATCTGAGGAATAGCCCCGGCGCATGCGCCTGGCCGCTGCTGAAGACCACTTCTTCGGCAATGACCTTGAAAGACACCAGACGCTGCTGAAGACATGCCCACTTCTTCGGCAATGACCTTCAAAGACACCAGAGGCTGCTGCTGCAGATGCCGCTGCTGAAGACACTTCTTCGGATGCCTCAACGACTCCTTCAGCAGCCTCTGGTCTCTTTCAAGGTCACTGCCGAAGAAGTCGATGGCACCTCGAGAACTCGATGGCGCTATGTGCTCCGAACGGGTTCGTATCTGAGGCTCTCATTTTCTAACTACTAACGCAGAAGAGATATCGAAAGTATCGAGGTATTGAAAGTATCGAGGTATCGAAAGTATCGAGGTATCGAAAGTATCGGTATCGATATATTCGATACTTCGATACCTCTATGCAGTCAGTATCGACGACCGATACTTGATTAGGGATCGATATCTTCTTTAAGTATCGATACTTTTCCCAGCCCTAGTAGTAAGTATAAGTAGTTTCTCTGTGTTAGATGATATATCGCCACATCGTGCTGAAGCTGACGCGACTGATTTGTCATGTTGCAGACGTATATTCAATAAACCAAGTTAACAGAATAAGACGTGTTCGTTTTAGCTAAATCCAAAATCTTGATGTTAATCACAGATTTCATTCATCATACCGGCAGCAAATATTCAATATCGACCCATGTTCATTTCCTTGAATAGGTCACAGAAAATTTGGTCATTTGTAAGCCAAGGCTCTCTTTATATATAGACACTAAGCCGCAATACCTAACGCAAATTGAACAACTTTTTGTATTTGACATATTGAACATTTGGATGAAAATTTTTAACCCCCCGTTTTTGCGAATTAATTTAATCATATACGTGAAAGTAAACATAACTGTACCACCTGAAATTATACCTAGAAAATGAAACTGGAGTACTAAAAATAAATTTCAGAGCTTCTCAACTTGTCTCCGAAGAACATGACAACACAGTGTCGGGAAGTAGATGCCCTGATGTCACTTATGACTTTTGCATAACCTTGTTTACTACTTGCTTGTTGTTTTGACATCTGTATCTGAAGTAAAACTAGACATTGACAAATGAAAATGACAATATACTGCAGGTAAAGTGACTCATGTTTCCGTTGGTTTTAGCATCTGGACGGGAAAAGGTTTTTAAACTGTTAGGTCATGCTCATTGGTGAGCGCAATCTAGGTCAATAAGGTTAAATCGCGCAAGGGCGGAAATCCACATTTGAATATTTACATGTATGGAAGCACTTTAAACAATTATTATTTGTCGTAAATTTTGAACTTTTAGACGTAATGTATTAAGATGGTATTTACTACGATGTTCAAAAAAAAATCTCACAAGTTTAATGCACCACATAAGTGGCGCGTCACAAACGTCAGATTTTCATTCCAAACAAAACAAAGCCACGTGCTTTCTGACGTTTTAACCTAACCTCTGAAATATTCTTCTTCTTCTTCTTTTTTATTAGCCTTTTGTCAATTTAGACAACAGCCACTCTGAAATATAGTTGTTTTCAAGTTTTTACACGTAAGCCCAACACACAAATTGAAAATTAACTATTTTCACTACAAAACGTCTATAATTATATTGCAAAAACTAGTTTAAGACACTGTAAATAATATCGATAAACGTCAAATGGCACGTGCTTTTGTTTTATTTGGAATGAAAATCTGACGTATGACGGAGGCACTTATATCCTGTATTAGTGTCCAGTCGTCCATTACGCTAATCTTTTTTTAAATGGGAGTGACTACTGCTCCGGCGCGGCGGACGATTACTTTAAATTTTATTCGAACACGGTCGGGTGTGCGCATCACACAATATCAGCAAAATGACGATTAAGTAATTTGTTGTTCGGAAGCTCCGCCAACAGTCTCGGTGGGTGTTCGGGGTTCGGGTATCGTTACGATACGGCAGATCTGTACGATAGTATCGTCTTGTTCTCCTAGGGCTAGATAAGTTCTGCTCCCGTACAGGTTGATTTATTTTGCTTGCTTCTACATCATCTTTTTTCCAAAAAAATGCTTGTCTGGTGCGAGGACAGCTAAATGGTCTGTTTCAAAAATGCGTTCTTTCAGCTTTAGTTCTTTTTACACTTCCAAAATGCAAATTGTGTTGACATTCTGTAATGCGCATGCCCGACCGTGTTCGAGCAAAATTTAAAGTAATCGCCCGCCAGAACAGAGGAGCAGTAGTCACCCTATTTTTAAATTGCATGACCCTAAGCGAACGTCATTATTATTTATTATGACAAAAATGAAGAAGTTATAGGTACCTACCACAAGTATTATGGTTCATCTTTCGATGATCTCTTGTATAAAATTCCGTTATTAGAGTGACATCACGACATGATACCATCGAATAAGCTGTACTACTTATTAGATACGTCCAATAGGAACCAACTGGGTTTCAGGAAATTCTGATTTTTGAAGTGAAACTTCTTTAGCGGCACCTCGAAAATTGCCCGAGAATTGAGAGTAAAATTTCAAGGTCGCGTCACGTTTTCGAACATTTCGTTACACAAGAGAGACGAAAGATATAACGTTGAGAGAAGGAGAAAGAGAGTTATACGACATGCATGAGTAGCTGAGATACCACGCGTTGTATAATTAATACTTACCATCGTGTTTTGTGATTATTTACGTTTTTTACGTTTGTGTCCTGTGAATATTCGATTATATCCGTGAACAGTTATTATGTAAGTAAAGTTTAAATCATATAACTTGGCGTATGGGTTGACACATGCATGTGAACTAATTTGTTTCGACATTGACAGTACTGTGACACTAATACTAGTTTCCATGATAACATCGTATGTATGTGTACGTACAAATACATTGTTATCCAACATTATAAATGAGAATGAGTGAAATAAAGAGTTACAATGGAAAATTTGATTATTTCATCTTACGTTAATAATTAGCTGCCATATCAACTAGTTGCGTGCGAGAGAGACATCAAACTAACATGATGCGTAGATTATTTCAATCATACGCCAACTTATATTATTCAGACTTTATATTTAAAATATTAAAATTTTAATGATAATGACGTTTGTATGCTTATATTGCGTCAAAGAAACGACTGAACGTTCCCGTGAAATGCCCTCTCTCTCTATCTCTCACCACCATAAATCTCTCTCAGAAGTTTCACTTCTATCACGTATACGGTGCTATGCGCGCAATTTTTTTAGTTCTATTGTTTTCATTGCACGGATTACTTGTTAAGATTTATTTCGCAATAAATGTTTACGTTATTTTTATTTTGTGACTCAAAGCTTACGAAAAAAAATAGGTAGAACAATATTTTGCATTTTTAAGGATATCAAAATTAAATGAACTTCAAAATTCTTATTTGTAAAAACTTGGCTACGACACTAAAAACCGCTAAAAACCCTAGATAAGTTTAAAATTGACACTTTATAAAAACGTCAAAAAATGAGGTTATCTTGATAATGTCACACGTGTTATAAAACTTTAATGTCTCATAAATTAGATCAAGTAGGTTTATTGTGTTTAAACCCGAAACGTCAGTTGCAGAGTTTTGGTGTTTCGGCGAATTAAATAAAGCGTAAAGAATTGCGATGCAAGACAGCAAGGCATTCTTGCGGAATTTCCCGCAAACGCCAACGAGACCATCAATATCAAGAATGTGCAGTTTACAGGACAGCCCGTCACTAAAATTAAACGCCAAGCGATCCGTCCACGACAGGAAATACTACTCTTCGAGAATTAAGGACCACATGAATAAAATCAGCAACGAAATTTCAAACATAAATGCTCTTAAAGCAAGTAACCATGTAACCGCTTGCTGCCTTTCGGCAGATAGAGCGAATGCTAAATCTAGAGCGCAGACTTTCGCAGAATATCAAACGGAATTAAACGTGTTAAACGCGGTTTTGGAACTGAACTTATTGCGAATGACGGAAACAGACGTACTCTCCAAAATTGAACATATACAAGAGGAAACTCGTAGTATTAAAGGTAATTTAGAGAAAGTTTTCCGACGCAACTCTCGTTGCAGTGAAGCAAAACAGAAGTTGGAGAGGACTGTAGAGGAAAGAATTGGGTTGGAACAAATGACAGACGAGAATAGGAAACAATATTTAATGTATTTAACTGAAAATCGAGATAAATTAAAAATTATTATTCAGTCTGAAACAGCGGCTAAGGATTTGAAGGAATCCATCAAAAAATTGCAAGAACGTTTGGAAAAGAAACGCATGAAGTTAAACAAAGTGATGTTACTGAAAGAACTTGATAATAGGAACGCACAATTGAATGACTTGGAAAAAGAAAACAACGAAGATTTCGTTGTTTATGTCGCTGATGGAAAGAAAGAGTTGGACTCCCTTATTAAAACGAAGGAGAAGCTAGAGATGGATCTTCGACAGAAAGAAAAGGAACTATCAGAAATGACTCGTATCATCCACAGTGGAAGTAAGAGTACTTTGAAACAATACATAACTCACGAAGAAGAAATTCACAAATTCATCCAGAACTTCGATACAAATATCGTCAAAATTCGGAAAAATATTAAAGAGAAAAACTCTGCCATTGCTTTTGGACTCGATTTTATACTCGAGAACGCAGAAAATAGAGAGCAAGAAGACTCTCTAGATCCATCAAAAAGTTCAAAAGCTCGATACGACTTGATGAAGTTTAAATTAAAAAATTTGTTGGCGGTCGAAAGGCAGCGCATGGAAGAAACAGCTGACTTGAGTAAAAGATTAGGAAAGATGAAACGCGAAGTAGAAAAGCACAGAGATGTTGACTCTATCTGTAAAGACCTGCGTCATCAAATAGATATCTTGGAGGAGAAGAAAAAGAAGTTAAATGCTACCCTGGTGTCTGCCCAATCTTCAACAATGGTATCAAGAGAACGTCTAGTGGAAATACAAGCATTACTAAATGAAAATGACGCTCATGTTGAAGTACTAGAACTCTATAATGAACTGGAGAATATTAGTAGTGAAAATGCTGATTTGGCGGAAAAGGTGCGATCTGCACCACCTGTAGACAAAGATTTGAAGAAAGCTTTGGATTATATTGAAGATCTTACGAAGAGAAATAACGCAAAAATCGTAGAAAGTTTGAAATTTAAAAAATAGTGTTGTTACAATAATTTATTAGATGTTATTTCATATTGATTGTAGTGTTGCAAGGATCAAAATATACCCTCATAATTAATTAATAAATGAAGCAGCAAGTATTACTTGCCCAGGTGGATGATCATCATAAAGTTCTCAGTCCGAAGACTGGTTGGGCGGGTACCTCTACCCTTTTCTATCCTGAGCTAACCTACACGTTTCCCTAAAAGTATCCTACATCCTACATCCCCAACTATTTGAGAGCAGTAGTCTGATCTGGGCCTACCCCTACTTCTTTTATCCCTGATCTTCGGCTCTAGTATGTCACCAACTATTCCTTCGTGTCTCAGAAGGTGTCCTACCATCCTATATCTCCTATTCTTTATTTGACTTCCTAAATAGCAAAAATCCGCGACTTCCTCCATCTTCTCATTTCATATTTGTATTTTATTTTTAGTCCTATTTTCGCGCCCTCTACATACCAAAATTTTGGTTTTCTTTTTATTGATTTCCATTTCATTCAAGGCCATTCCTAATTCTTCTATACAAAATGGGATGCTTATATTGTCAGATGACCTAGTGTTTGACTGCAAATATAGCTTTCTCACGTTCTATTAATAAATCATGCCCAAAAGAAAATTGAAAAGTCGAGGGCATGAACAAATTTCTATGAGAAATTTAGCAGTGACGAAAATTCAAAGAAAAACGCGTCTTTTGTAGTTGGTTTCTTATCAAAGAACGCCGAACACAAAGAAATTAAACGTTCGAGTTACCATAAAGCTTTTAAATCCACCATAACCCAAGATTTGGTGAACGCAGAGTTGAATATTTTAGACCTTTGGTTAAGAGCTATCGCTTTCTACCGCCATAAAATCATTCGTTTAAATAATAAATGAAACCTACGTAGTTTTGATTTATTTAAGTACTGATTTTCTGGTTCTAAACATATGAAATTGAAAACTTTTCAATTTCATCATGTATTCACTGTAATTTTTATTTTGCCGAATAAATTTTTGTTTTGAACGAAATTATTTTGCCAGGCAATTTGACGAAAAACTGTCAGCCAATAAAAAGCGCTCTTCACCAGACGTTTTTTAAGTCAAATTCCTGACGGGCAACAAAATTGAGTTTGTAAAGAAATTTGTCTCTGAACAAATAAATGAGCATTAGTTAGCCATCACCGCTTTAAATCTGAAGCAGCGCGTTGTTAGAACTACTATTTACGTATGTACAATGTTTGGTAGCTCAAGATCACCGCAACCAAACCTCATATTATTTACGGCACAAATTCATAAATGCTAAGTTTCATGATTTAGGATACGCCACACTCCAAGAAATAACAGTCCCTCTACCAGGACTCTTCCCAGCTTGTTTGGGCACTATTGGAAGATAGACTTCACTGATCAGTATACTATAAATCTTCTCGTGATTCAGGAAGTCGCACTCAATGGACTTTTTTGTACGGAAAATTTTAATGTTAGTAGTGGTATAGGAGCGCTTCTAGACCGGTTCAGTATCGGATGCACAGTTCAAGGTCACTCATCTTGAATGACAATCGATTCATATTTTGTGCTAGATTTCCTTGGAACATACGAACAAATATTTAAAAAATATATTTTCGAGTATTTCCAAAAAACCTACAAAAGTAAGCTCCAAACAAAAACTCACATAAAGATTTTGTCGGTGATAGGTCGAGTTTTTGTTTCGAGCTTGCTTACAAACTTTCCTTGTTACGCATGAAGTTTTATTCCAAAGCTTTATATGCTTTAATTCTAGAGAACTTACTACTCTTGCTGAAGGTTAATCTAATCCATTAACAACACGTCCAAATTCAATTATGACAGCTTATGGAATCCTAAAATTGTTTCCTATGTCAAAGTAGAAATTAATTAAACTCCATAAATATTTCCACTTAAAGGATTTGTTTGATTTATCAGTTTAATTCCCTATTGAATGTCAATCAATACGATTTAACATTTTTATTCTACATTCGAAGTTCGAGTGGTGGTTTCAATATACGTTTTAAATAAATATTTACTATGCTCTATTCGGCCGTTTATTTCAGTCGTCACTTTATTTATTCTTCCTTAATTATTGTTTGATTAATTTACTACATTAATGTTGCCCCAAGAGCACTTCCTCTAACTAAATTCAGCTTAACCACCTGTCCATGTCCAAGGTCTTTCAAAATATGCCGATTGAAATATTGGCCTTTTCTCAGACACTGATGGATTCTCTGACATAACAGTCAGCGTGTATGTCGAAGCACCCTATAGGTGCGTTCAGACACGCGTGCTCGTACTTGAACTCGCGCTTGAGCTTGTACTCGTGATATTATGTGGACGGCACACGAGCGCGTAGCGCGAGCCCAAGTAACCGGAGCCTTCACGAGCCGGTGGCTCGCGGTGCTCCATCCGGTGTCGGTAAACAGTACGAGCGCGAGTGCGATCGCGAGTTCAAGTATGAGCACGCGTGTCTGAATGCACCAGTTAGTGCTATATTATTTTTAATTTTCACTTCGCTTTGCAACGACGGGTCCCTGCTCGGGCGCCAAAACAGATAATGACACAAGGGTTCTTGTACTTGGGTCATTAAATCACTATATCCTGAGCTCGATGAACAGAGATTAGTTCTGTTGTAAACCATATGTATAGTCACTACAAGCACGTTAAATTAATATAAACACTCATTTTCAATTGATTATAATCATGGCGAACAATGAAGTGAATATTTTAGTCGAGCACTAACACAAAGAAATGTTTAAACAATACTTTCTATAGAGAACGTAGATACGTTGAGAAACAAAGCTTTTCCTTCTCTAGATTCTGGATGAATGGAAATGACAATTTTACAGCAGATCAAATTGCGAAATTGGTTTATAACATATTGCATATACCTTATTGGTGAAAATTGTGTATCATATCGCATGCCTGTCTATTCGCTTGAGTTATACTGTGGCATAGTACATACCAGTGAAGCGTAAAAATCTTTACTTGAGAAGAAAACTTTTCTGAAATGTCTTGACATAATACCTGAAAGCATTTTAAAAATCTCCGAGAGAGATGATTTCGTTTATCTACTCGAAACTCAACACAAAAGGCTTCTTTTGACGAACATGCGTCGCTCATTGAAATTTAATTTCTGAAATGAAATTTAAATATTATTTCCCAGAGTGCACAATGGATAGATTTTAAATTAAGATTAATCCGATTTCAACTTTATTGAATAAAAAATGTCAGCAGCAAGAGAAATATGAATATTCCAAGTGGTTTCCATTTATACTCTCAACAGCACAATGCTATTTCAGATTTTATAAAACTTGCAACACGTCAGAATACATTAGGTAAATAAATAATTATTTTTAAAACCCATTATGTTGTTGGACGCTAGAACACAATGCAGTTTTTTATGTACATCTACGATGTAATTTGTAGTACATAATGCAAATAATTATTTTTAAAACCCATTATGTTGTTGGACGCTAGAACACAATGCAGTTTTTTATGTACATCTACGATGCAATTTGTAGTACATAATGCAAATAAGTACAAACGTCAGTGGTGAAGGTTGAGTCCGCAACTGTGACATCAAATCCGAAGATAGGTTAGTTTTTCGTTCCACACAAACAAACAAAACCACAACCATCTCTAGAGATTACATTACCAGGGTCGACTACTTGTAATTGCAGTTTCTAGAGCATTCGTGGAAATTACTTACTAACAAGCATGGTGCGGTGGAGAATTACAACTTATCCGCCTGTTCACGTACCGATTAACGTCACGTAGACGACGGAATTGCACCCTGGTGCTTCTACGTACATCACCCGGTCTAGACTCCGATTGGATTGCACTACGGTGCCACAACGAAGAATCTAGATACCTGAAGCAGCACTATCACCCCGCGAGACCGTAAACATCTAAGACGACGTACCGAATTGCAAGCAAGAGTTCAACATTTTACTTTCTGTGTCTTAGAAGGGTAAGTATACAGAATCCCGGGACGCACCCAAGAGTTCGTTGCAATATCTTTCGTATTAGCGATTGTTTTATTGTTTTATTTTATTTTATTGTTTAGTATGATAAAAAATATTCCGACTTACCGGTAGCGATTTGTTGTTTCCATCAACGAGACTGTCCGAAATAGAAATTCTTCCATTTCTGACAACTTCTTGTAAGACCAAGCAGTAGGATCCAAGAAGTTTATCAGAAAATAAACGATTCCGACTATACAGTTCAACGAGCAATAATTCATTTTCTTCCAAAGCTCTTGCTACTGGCCAGTCGAATCTCTGAAACAAAGAAATTCACTTTATTGCTCCCAAAGGATTCTAAAAAGTTTTGCTAGAAGTATTTATAAACATGTAGCTATTCCCATTTCGAAAAGTTTAGGGTTACTGTATGCACTGAATAATAAACTAGATAGTTAGAAACAAATCTTAGTAGGTCAGGTCAGGTATGGTCAGGTATGGTCAGGTATGGCACAACAGAAATTACAACAGTATTATACAGTGTGGTCATTTGAAAACGAGCCACCTCAAATATCTAAGAAACGAATAGAATTATGAAAAAACGCCGAGACACGTAAATTTATGAAGCAAGGGGGACAGATTTTGATGTATAGTTGACTTCTGTAAAACCTACCCCCTAGCCCCCAGTCACCCTCACTTTAAAATCTCAAATGGCATCATATCACTATGGTGCCATTTAAGATTTTAAAGTGAGGGTGGCTGGAGGTTGGGGGGGGGGTTGGTTTCACCAACGTCAACTATATGTCAACTATTTGTTCCTAAGATATTTGAGGTGGCTCGTTTTTAAATTATCACACTTTATGTACAGTATTATATGTACATCAGTGAAATATATTGGCAATTCAAAAATAATCGACGTTTCAGCCACGTTTAGAGCCTTTGTCAAGATTTATTTTGTATATAGACATAAAGAATTTGACAAATAAAATTTTACGTCGATTTTTTTTAAACAATAAGGATTATTTATAATATTACGTAGGTAACTGTAAGTAACCATGTATGTGAATAAAATAAGAAATCATGATATGGCAATTTTGATTTTGAATTGAGGGAAATTAGATATACTTATAATAATTTTAACAATAATATTGATATCAAGTAGTAGAGAACAGATTAACTTTATTATGTTACTGAAAATTTGGCTTAACCAGTGTATGTTTTGTTGCAGTTATTACATGGTTGAGTATAGATAATGGTTTGCTCTTTAAACAATCTAAAACGCATACTGAACTGCGAAGGTGGAATTTTAGTGCCACTGGTTTATTAGAATACAAACGTACGTCATATTGACATTTGTCAAAATTTTAAAACTAACGTCAGAAAATAATTGGGATATTTGCACAATGAAGTGTTTTGTAAAAGGTTGCGCCGATTATCACAAGAACAAACCATGTAATTTTTTTTGAAATAAGGAATATCTGTATTAAGATTGAAAAAATGCATGGGTCTTTACTTTTCTATAAATGAACTAGGTATGTTATGCCTACATCAAGCAGCAACTGAACCAGGATTTAAATTCCGCGCCACATTTTCCACCCGATGACGTGACACGGTGCACCCAGCGGTTCTCAACACGTGCGCGATAGCAAACCATTATTTATACTCAGCCATGCAGTTATTACAATTAATTTTGTATACAGTGTGAGTTTCCATCCGTTTTGGAATTGGGGTTTTTAGATGGGAATATAAGAATTGTAGATTGTTATGTTTTTTGTGTGTATGGTATTGTTGTATTAGTTACGTTATGTTTCCGTATTGGAAATCAAAACCAACAATTAAAGGGTAGTTAATTAAGGAAACAAGCAATAGATTGCATACATTTTATGGGAGTAAGTTGGTTTGAATATAGCAATATCTATTCATTTACAAATACGTATAACTTATTGTCTTATTCAAGTAAACTTTATACTCCTTTTCAATTTCCATTAAGAACTCTGGTCACTCTCCGGGCTACTAATGTGACGTCAGCAAATGCGTTTACCGCTCTTCTGTTTCATGTTAGCCTCGTGTCAGTTTTTGTTTGGCGAAACCACGTTTAGAAATCCGTTATCTGCATACATCTCTTATGAATGTCTGGTGCGTTGTTGTACCTTTTCCACAAACAAACGCTTATACTGTGAGCATCTCGGATGCTTCAGTCGTAAATGTAAATAGCTGAGTCTCTTCTCCAAGTCTTTGGGCATGAGACAACTTGCCATGTATTAACTTTGTGGACAGTTCATGGTGCACCCGTATAACTTACGGCTAAACTGGAAAGATAGAAAGTCATTTTCGATTCTATGTAGCGCGGCACGAAAACTAACAAAGTGTTTAAGAAAAAACGTTGCCTTGAAATAATGAAATTAGTTAGCGTAAAATGATAACACACGCACTGGAACAAACACCAAACGTCTGCTGTTGCCCTATTTTGTGGCTACAGCTATCAAGCGCAAAAAATAAGTGGGCGTCTGCGAAAATCAAAACAGTTTATCAATTTTAAAATCCATCGGCAAATTTTAGGATCTACTGTATTTAATTGACATACCTGTAATAGAAAGACAATTATTGTTAAATGCTTTTTATCCACGTTCTATATTTTTCACAGTTACACGACATTTTGCGTGTAAAATTTATTCACTTTCCATGTGACATTACGAATGGTAGGTAGTTAAAAAATATGCGTGACGTATTAAGTTCACTTCGATTATGTGAAAAAAATGTTCCGTGTGGTTGCTGTCGTGCTGGAAAACGTAGTTAAAAATCACCAGAAGCATTTCGTAATTGTGTTTATATTTTAGTATACAGTGAGACGCTAAAGTTTGGAACAAAATTAATACCTACTTTCTTTTTTATCAACATTTGAATGAAATACTCGTTAATTTTTATTTTCAGTTTAGAATTTTGTAAGGAATATGTAGAATATATAAGGTACTCTATTTTCATGTACCGCTGTCAATGCAAATTTTCTTAAATGGAACACCGGATATGTTTTCATATTTCTAAGTAGGCCATTGATACACTTTCATAAATGTGGCATTTGTTACCTTTTACTTCCATGGCTATCGAGATATTAACTATTAAAAGTATAAAACAATCAAAATTAGCAATTTTTCAGATTGCAACCAATGAGATAGCTTTGTCACCAAAAAAAGGCAAGGTACTAGCTTCGTTCAAAATACCTGCAGCTCTATAGGCTAGTTGTGTACCACCAGATTTCGATGGTAGTGTCTTTGGTGAACAAACAGAGCAACATTGAGTTTGGTGACATTTACGAATTTTAAGGAAATTTAATTTTAATTACTTACATAATTTTATTTTTTCCTCAATTCTGGTGATAGAAAGGGTACTTTATTTGAAGCATTTTAAGATGACGCCCCATTAAATGTATAATTGCCCTTTTTGCCTGTTTTGGGCTAACTTGAATATTTTTAAAAGTGCTTCATCATCTTCATCGTGAGTCTGTAGCACCACATTTCAAACCCTTCTAATTTTTTCCTATCCGCTTCTCCTATCGTCCAGGTTTCACACCCGTAAAATGCCGTACTCCATACATACGTTTTTAAGAGTCTCTTCCGAGTTTCTACATTTATCATTCCCGAGCATAATAGTTGTTTCTTTTTATTAAATGCAACTCGGCCCTGCGTTATTCTTTGTTTTATATCTCTAGAGCTCCTACCATCACAAGTCATTTGGCTTCCCAAATAGCAAAAATCTGAGACTTCCTCTATCTTCTCATTTCCAATTTGTATTTTAGTTTTAGTCCTATTTTCACGCTCCCTACATACCATAAAAAGTTCATTTAATATTATCACACTCTCCCATACTTACAGATTAATAATACGCTTCCTCCTCCAGTAAATTTAAAATAAATTCTAATACTTACAGGTTTTAATCTGGGAAAATGTAGAACGCATAATTTACCCTCGGGCTATGACTCCGATAAGAGGAAGGAGAGGTTAATTAAAATGGGGCGCCAAAGTCGCAATTTCCGCTTCTTTTTGGCAAATTCCTGCCAGAAACAGGTCTGTACTCAAATTATTGCTAAACAAACGCTTGTTTACTTGATAACATTGGCAATATTGGAACAGGCAATTCTTTTCATCTGAATCTAATAGAACAACAATTTTTGTTATACAGAGCGTTCCAAAATGACATTGCCAAATAAAATTTATTATATTACTTTCTTATCAGTGCCAGCCATGAAATAATATATATTGTAGGGGAAGTTAGGGAATGATTGTGAACGGTGACACTTTTTTACTTATTAGAACGAACAAATTTGTAAAAAACAGTGTTTCACTCGAAACATCGCGTCAATAATTCACATAAGAACGCTAGTACTTCAAAACGAGGGCACTTAAGAGATCGCTAAGTACCGCATAACATGGCGTCACGTTGATAGTTCTTATTTTAAACGCAGTATTTTGGACAAGTCTTAATAAGTACACCTCATAGTGAAAAGCAAAAAAGTTTCTAGTAGTTAGGATATGAGAGCCTCAGACCAGGCCATCCAGTTCTCCAGGTGCCATCCACTTCTTCGGCTGATTCAAGGACTCCTTCAGCAACCTCTGGTGTCTTTCAAAGTTATTGCTGAAGAAGTGGTCATGTCTTCATCAACGACATCTTCAGCAGCCTCTGATGCCTTTCAAGGTCATTGGTGAAAAAGTGGACGAAGCAGAAGAAACGAGCCTCTGGTGTCTTTCAAGGTCATTGCTGAAGAAGCGGTCATGTTGTGCAACGACTTCTTCAGCAGCCTCTGGTGTCTCTCAGGGAGAAGAAGTGGTCGTTGACGAAGAAGCAGAAGAAAGCCTTTGGCGTTTTTCAAGGTCATTGCCGAAGAAGTAACCAGTGTGCACACTCAAGCCGATATCTTGACTGCTAGCATGGCGGCTTTATTTGATGCCGCAGCAGTCAAGATGGCGGCTTGGGTGCGCACTCTGGTTACTTCTTCGGCAATGACCTTGAAAGACGCCAGAGGCTCTCTTCTGCTTCTTCGTCAACGACCACTTCTTCACCCTTAGAGACACCAGAGACTGCTGAAGAAGTCGTTGCACAACATGACTGCTTCTTCAGCTGCTGAAGATATCGTTGCTGAAGACATGACCACTTCTTCAGCAATGACCTTGAAAGACACCAAAGATTGCTGAAGAAGTCCTTGAATCAGCCGAAGAAGTGGATGGCACCTGGAGAACTGGATGGACTGATCTGAGGCTCTCATATCCTAACTACTGTTTCTGAATTCAAAAATCAATTAATTCAAAACTGGCGGATGACTTAAATTAAGTATATAAAAATAGCTTACAGCAATAAATTAATAAAACCGGCTATACTGAATTATTGTGAATTATAAGTAAACATTTTACAACGCAAGCTTTTAGCCCTTAACACAAGATTTTTTACGCGTTGAATAATCAGTAATTTGCCTTACCTGATCTACTCTAATTACGTCTTCTCCGGTATCCTCCAAAAGCTTCGTAATATGAGAAACGCCTGAAAAACATTGACTTAATTAAAACAGGCACAAAGTATTTTCTGAAGAAGAAATTATAACGTCATTTAAATTTAAATACCTAAAAATGAGAATTTTAAATTGCTCCGATTGTATTGAATCAAGCTTGCTGCAAGTTTGAGTTTTTAAATTCTCTTTTATGTTTGTTTTATAGAATAAAGTCAAAAATTATAATATGTGTGGTAGTTTGCTTAAATAAGTTTTGTTCTTGGCCATACTGGAATGTCATATGCATTAACAAACTGCAATAGTGTCCCATAATGTTCAGACAAGAAATACTGTTCAAGAACTATGTCGAAGGGTCTTGAACTTTCGGGAAAAATTCCAAATGACAGTTACACTCTGGAACCGGAAGAGACTCTTAAAGACGTAAGAACGTATGAATGTATAGAGTACGGCATTGTACGGGTGCGAAACTTGGACAATAACCAATAAGACAAGCGGATCGAAAGAGAATAGAAGCGTTTGAAATGTGGTGCTACCGACGCATGATGAAGATACCGTGGATAGATAAGTTTAGCAATAGGGAGGTACTAGAAAGAGTTGGAGAAAAGCGAAAGGTATGGAAGACAATAAAGAATAGGAGAGATAGGATGGTAGGACACCTTTTGAGACACGAAGGAATAGTTCGCGACACACTCGAGTCTGAGATTGGAATAAGATGTAGGGGTAGGCCCAGATGAGACTACTCTACTTTTAGGTTAGCTCAGGAGAGGAAATCAGTCTTCGGACTGCAAAAATGAAAAATATTTTTTGGGATTAAATACTCGGAATAGGTATAATCTTAACGACCAACCATATATAGCTCGATCTGGAATCTACTTTGCTTTAGCAATGCTACTTGGAGTTTAAAGAACATTTGGTAAATGCTACAAGGAGAGCGCGGATAATTGGAAAATTAAATTATGTTCCACAATATAAGACACTTGGCGCTGGAAGTGGAGGTGATATTGTATATGAGAGCACTTATGACTGGTTCGAATCCCTTAAAAAGGAATAGAGAGCAGATCCTTTTATAAATAAGATGAGTAGATTCTAAATGTCAATGTTAAAAAGAACAGAAATTCTAAAAAAAATCAGAAAATTCTAGGACACTGTAAGATAATCAAGATCTATACTGTCGCCTGCCCAAGAAAAGCAAATTTATTTATCAAACGGCAAATACAGGGAGGCTACTGTATACAAGGATGTTTTAGGTTGTAATTATTTATCAAACTATAATCAAAAAACTTGTCTCTTTAAACGTGTATTACACAAAATATGGATTAACAAAATCTGATGATATAGGTAATCCCAACTGTTAAAGTTCTAAGCGCACGAATTTACAAACAATTTTTATTGATTAAATCCTTGGGGAGTTTTTGCGCGAAAAATTTTAAAAATCTGCTTTAGCATATCAAATTATTTGTCAAGTGACAAGGGTAATCCCAGGATTTTATAAAATTGTGTATGCAATAATTCAGAAAAATTTTTACCGCTTCCCAACTAATGTTATTAGTTAGTCGCATATACTTGACGGGCGAGATTCCAGACGATTACAAACGGAACATCATGGTAGCTTTGCCAAAGAGGAAAGGCGCGGATAGGTGCGAACATTTCAGAACCATCAGTTTAACTTCCCATGCGTCAAAAATTTTAACTAGAATTGTGCAAAGAAGGATGGAGAAAAAGGCGGAAGAAATATTAGGAGAAGATCAGTTCGGATTTAGACGAAATAGAGCAACGCGCGAGGCCATCCTAGCTTTACGAGTAATTATAGAAAAAACGATAGAAAAGAGAAAGAGCGTCTATATAGGATTTGTAGATTTAGAAAAGGCCTTCGATAACGTAAAATGGGGGAAGATGTTCGAAGTGCTGAGAAAGGTAGGGATGAAATATAGGGACAGAAGAATAATACATAATCTCTACGAAAAGCAAAAGGCAGTTATAGAATGTGAGCAGGAACGAAGGGAAGTAGATATCCGGAAGGGAGTGAGACAGGGATGTGCATTGTCACCTCTAGTTTTCAACTTATATATCGAAGATGCTATTAATATTGTTAAGGACAGAACAGCCTCAGGGATTAACGTACAGGGTCAAACTATTAACATGCTCAGATTTGCGGATGATATAGCAGTGTTAGCATCTAGCAAAGAAGAATTAGGAGCGGCTTTGAATGAAATGGAAGCAGTTTTGACACAGGGCTATGGCATGAAAGTCAATAAAAATAAAACTAAAATTTTGGTATGTAGGGGATGTGAAAATAGAACTAAAGTTGACATACAAATAGGAAATGAGAAGATAGAGGAGGTCGCGGATTTCTGCTATTTAGGAAGTAAAATAACTCAAGACGGTAGGAGCACTAAAGATATAAAACAAAGAATAGCGCAGGGCCGAGTTGCGTTTAACAGAAAGAAACAACGGTTATGTTCGAGAACGGTTAATATTGAGACTAGGAAGAGACTCTTAAAGTCGTATGTATGGAGTACGGCATTATACGGGTGCGAAACTTGGACAATAGGGGAAGCGGATCGAAAAAGAGTAGAAGCGTTTGAAATGTGGTGCTACAGGCGCATGATGAAGATACCGTGGATAGATAAGGTTAGCAATAGGGAAGTATTAGAAAGAGTTGGGGAAAAGCGAAAGGTATGGAAGACAATAAAGAGTAGGAGAAATAGGATGGTAGGACACCTTCTAAGACACGAAGGAATAGTTCGCGACATACTAGAGTCAGAGATAGGAATAAAAAGAGGTAGGGGTAAGCCTAGATTAGACTACTGCTCTCAAATAGTTAGGGATGTAGGATGTTCTACTTTTAGGGAAATGCGTAGGTTAGCTCAGGATAGAAAAGAGTGGAGGTACGCATCCAACCAGTCTTCGGACTGAGAACCTTATGATGATGAACTGATGCCTGCTTTCTCTTAATATCTGATGGCTGATTTACGTACGAAATATTTTAGTAGAAGGATAATATATGTGAAAACGTCTTCATGTATTAGTACACATATACATTAAGAAGTCTTAAATCTAGGTTCTTGAGCCCTATGCATCCTAATTTACACATTTCAATTTAACTTCCCGACTTCCAAATTTAATAATTTCGAAATTCTTTAGTAAATCAAATTGTTAAATTAATTACAAAGTTGGTTTTAAGATTACGAACCCTTCGAGTATGATTTTACATGAATGCCTGCTTGTTTAGAAGTTCTTGCATAAAATGAATAACAAATTTGTAATGAACTTCACAATAACCCGTATATGAACAAAGATATAAAATTTTGTGAAGTACAAAAGAAGGTCGAGGTTCAGAGCCTGTTGAACAGGACGGTTCAAGAATTAACTAAGAGTTTTTAAAGGAAAAAAGTAGTGCTTTGAGAAGATACAGGTAATAGCATATATTATACCTACTATTGTGATTTTTATAGAACGAGTAACTTCTTTTAAGCCTCTTAATACTTCTTTTTCCATAATAACAGCATTCGAATTCTTACATACAGGAAGAACAAATCCTTAAATCCTGGTTCAAGATAAAACCATAAACGTAATGAATCAATAGGAAGAAAAGTACATACGCCTTTCTCAGATTAATAAAACATTTCGTTTTCCAGCATTCTGAAAATTTATCGTCACATTATTAACAGCAAGAGCGACGGAAAGATGAGATTAGAGATTAAATTTGCACGAATAGTCCTAAAGCAGTAATTTCAGCGTATAAGTAGGAAAATACCTCCCGTCCAATTCCTCCAAATCCCTAGGGATAAAGAAAACTACGTCGCAATATGCCCGCGTAAGCCGTACCACATTTGGCATTATCGTATACAGGTAATCTATGCAAATCATCCTATAATATTATTCAAATAACCAAAATTACCCTCTCATGAGTACATGAATGAAACGAATACATTAAAACTCCATATCTACAACGAAAAACGTATTTTACAAACTATTGTTTTTGTTTGCAGGTCGTCTAGAAAAAACTGTACGCAGGTACGCCTATTTTCGAGTGAATGGCTCGAAAAGACACCCTGTCTATCAGTGTTTTCAGGAATGACGTCATGTACGAGTAATTACCTTGTTAAGCTTTCCATTCTAGTGTGTGAAAATTTAATTACTACATTCACTACTTCGTGACTTTGTCCTGAGGTAATTCAGACTCTCTCCCGTACGGTATTTTTATGTTAAGTCCTTTTAAATAAAATTAGTTTTATCGAGGAAGATGATGTGTAAATTACTTGGGTTCTAGGTATTCACATTACCATTTGTCAGATTACCTACTTGTTGCTTAAGACCATCTTTTGTTCCCTACCACGGTCGTGGTTAAACAAAAGTTCATTGTCTTGAACCCCAGGGAAATTTATATGGATCTTGGGGAGAAGTTGCCCAGAAAATTCAAATATGGCAGGACGTATTAGGTTGCTTGGAGCGTTTTCATAGAAAACCGTTCTTGGAACAAATTCCCTGTTATTTTCCGTTGATAAAAGTCAAAAGTTCAGAGAAATCTGATCAAGAGCATGTCACAGCCTAGAGAAGGAAAACTTGTTATTATCCAATTTGTTCTTCATTTTGTTTATCAACAGCAGTCTTTTACGAAAATTTTTCTGTTTCCTTTCATAGATAATTTAAAACTAATTTCATCAAAGTCGAAAGCAGGGAATTCAGTTTAGCAAATTTAAACGGTTGTGTAAAGTAATGACAATAGATAATGGACGTAATAAGCAGCTGAAGGGAATATTTGAAGAGATCACATAATCGGCTGCACTAACCATTTAATCCCACATCAGTTCATAAACGTTAAAGTTAAAACTGCATCACATTGCCGACCTGACCTACTTCCTGTTCGAGCCCCACTGAGTTCAGGAATATACATACCTACCTTTTTACATAATAAACATATAGGAATACGTTTGATGCACTTACTTTAATAATCCCAAGAGTCTTGCTCATTTCCGTAGAATTGTGTAACAGCGATGGGCAACAAGTGTTCGTTTGTAAATTTCTTTGCTCCAATTAATGGGGACAGTTCTTTTAAATGAATTAATTATCCACAGGCAGCAGTGAGTTTCTGTAACTTACCCTGGGCACGCTCTTGTAAAATTAGCAATTAGTCAGAGGCGGCTCGTGACTTGTTCACGAAGAAGGACTCGGCCAAATAAAACGCTAACTCGGATTTTAAGAATAAATAGTCCACTAGAGGGGTTTAAAGTCTATTAATTATTTAATGGATTATCTAGATTTAGGGCTTAAATTTTAATAGTTTAGTGCAAATATATGTACCGGGTGTTCAAATAAGAAAGGATGCCGGCCATATCTAAGGAAGCGTTCATGGTACAGCTATGGGAAAGAAAAAATAATAATAAAAGTGGCCAAGAGAAATCGCTGGAAATTATTTTTCAGTTCCTAAGTTTGCTGCCAGAGGGCGTAATAGTCATCGTTTTCTCTAAAATATCCCCAGGTAAAATAGATCAAAAATACGAATATTGCAATCTTGAATATATGTATTTTGTATAATTTTGGTTTGCCACCTCTTGCTCTAGCATCTAGCTCATCAAATAGCAGAGGCGGGGGAATGGGGACGATTGACTGTGAAGATGCTTGTAACTTAGTTTTGGTTCAGCATAATTTGGCAAACTTGGTCTCGTTGAAAAGAGCTCTCTTCGGTTAATTATATGCTTTTATGAGATAGGTTCTTTTAATTCTGCAGTGATCGCTAGGGGGCACTGTTTGAAAGGCCAGCAAACTTTTCAAATTTTCCTGAAAATTTTAATTGGAATGATATAATGATTATAACCTAGTTAGAAAAGGGATAGAATGATGATAGGAATAGTGAAATTCGCGTATTGATATATTTTTTCTAACCGGAGATATAAACAAATTAGTGTTAGAAATGGGAGGATGGGGGAAAAATTGTTAGTAACAACCTGTACAACATTTGCAATTATTATGTAGTAGTGACAAACTTGTGTATGCCTTGAAGTGACAGCACACCCCTGAGGATGCTGACTTTGTCAGCGAAATATGTGTCGAGTTTAATGACTGTGTCACTGTCTTTTGGCGTGTGGGGTTATCTTCTTAAGAATAATAAACATTGCAATTTACAAGAGTATATTCTAATACCTAAAACATAGGTTTTTGCTTTAAAAAATGGTAATTTCCACATTTAAAACGGCCGCGAAGAAGCAACATATAATTTTAATGATTGTGTTATTTTCAAAATGTCTTTTACATTCGGTGGCACGTATAAAGGTTAGTAATTAACAATTTATAAGAGTATATTTTAATACTTACCTAAAACGTAGGTATTTTAGGTTTTTGCTTTAAAAAATTGTCATTTCCACATTTAATTTATATTCGGTGGCACGTATAAAGATTAGTAATTAACCCGTCCTCCCCCACTAAAACTCTTTTGTCCATATCTCCGGTTAGAAAAAAGATATCAATATGTGGCTTTCACTGTTTCTCTCGTTATTTTGTTCTCTTTTTAATTAATTTATGATTATTGTACCGTTCCATTTAAAATTTTCAAGAAAATCTAAAAAGTTTGCTGATCTAGGGTCCCTATATTTAGAGAGTACCGCAATCTCCGCCATATTCACTCACAATAACAGCCGCCAAATTTGAATTGTGGCGGAACGTCAGAATGACATTTTGCTGCTGACAGGGCAGTCCGCCATATTTACTCACAGTTCTGAAACATAGTGGAGCTATTGATTGCGGTACTCTCTAAATACAGGGACCCTATGCTGATCTTTCAAACAACGCCCTCTAGCGATCACTAGCACAGAACAAAAATGACTTAAATTATAAAAGTATCTGATTAAAGGAAGATAGCTCTTCAACGAGACTAAGGCTCGGTTTTTCAAAGAAGTGGTAAACCAAAATTATACAAAATGTACCTATTCAAGGTTGCAATATTCATATTTTTGATCTATTTTACCCGGGTATATTTTAGAGAAAACCATGGCCAATGGACCCAGTTTACGTAAACTTATGTCCTAAAATCATTCCTTACTAAGTTTTAGTTTAGAAAATTACTTTTATTCGGTTCAAATGGGCAACAGTAAAAAAGTACATTAGTACAGTTAATGTACTTAGTGGAATCATAATAAATTTTTCAAAATGACCTTCGCGGGCAGCAATACATTTCTCAGTTCTTCGGATTATGTACTGCCTTAGGCTCAAATATTCCTGGTGTTTTCCACTCTCGTGGAATATGAATGAACTGAACTGAAGTAGAATATACTGCAGATTTTAGATGGCCCCATACGTAGAAATCCAGCGGATTTAGATCAGGAGACCGTGCTGGCCACGTTTTCTCATTTGCAATGTGCCAAATCATACATCACGTGCGCATGTCTGACGTTTCTTCAAAAGCATAATTATCCATTTTTGCACAATTGACTACAAAATCGTGCTAATCACTTCAACTTGATGATTTTTTCCGATGTCACTTAATAACAATGGCCGATAACAAGCACGGATTACTTGATAACGGTCAACGAATAATTTAATGATATAGTCTTGCTCTTGCTGTTTTAAAATTTAAACCAGAAATAACCCGAAAAGCATAAAGTTTAGACCTCATGTCTACTAGGGTTTTTTGTTTATTTTCTTTATTGAGTACTATATGCCTATGCATAGCCAGCATTTTTGTTAAACCTTGTATATCGCCTAGTCCTAGTGACAACGCGCTACGCTGTCTCACCCCCCTCCAAATATCTACTTCTCTACGTTCGTGCTCCAAGCCTGTAACTGTAGTTTGCTCTTTGAGTCTTTGTACAAATTATGTTTTACTTTAGTGACCCTATATTTGTATATTTCATCCCTACATCTTACAGATAATAAAAATTTCCCTTCGCAATATCACCCAGTCTAAGGTCCTTTGTGTAAGCTGTAGAATATTATAAGGCTGTGTATTTTTCGCAACATATGTAGGTAATAAGAAAACTTGTGATACATTAAACATATAGTAAAACATGGTTACACTTTTACTAGAGTACCTACCTAATAAACTTGAGATCACAAGTAAATTGTATTGTTTAAAAATGACATCAAGTTACTTTCAACAAACATAAATCAACAGAAGGTAAAGTAAAGTAGGTACTCAAACTTAAAACAATGTTAAAATTATTAAAAAAACAAGTTATATGTCTCTACAAGCTACAACAGTAAATCACTGCAGAAACTTCGCTTCTTTCAACATGGCGACAATTTACCCAGATGAGATATTTATTATATAGTTATTTCAGATCTATAAATCCCGATATCCCGAACATGGCGAACGTTGGGTCTCTGTGGAATAAGGGGTATGTACGGTTTGCATTTTGTCACTTCCAATAGTGTAATAAAGATGATTTCAGAGTTCAGTAACAAATTCTACCCCTGATTATATTTTGTATCGATGAGACAGAAAAGCTGCTGGTATTACGAACAAAAATATGTTTCTGAGAAGCCGTGTTAATAGAAATGTGCAGCTTATTTTTTTATTTTTTTCACCGAATGCGGTTAAAACGCACGCTGCTTGTAAAAATGACCAACTCGTTAGTGCAAATGCTTTTTCACCCCTGCATTTTAGTTTCCATATCCATTACACAGACTATGAAGCAATTGGCAGATCGCAGTATCCCACTCTTGGTTTCAGCGTAACTATAAAACTGAATCGCCATCATGGATGTACCTATCCTACTTGCCTGATCGCCACTTAAATTT
This sequence comes from Xestobium rufovillosum, assembly GCA_963966045.1. Classification (NCBI taxonomy): domain Eukaryota; kingdom Metazoa; phylum Arthropoda; class Insecta; order Coleoptera; family Ptinidae; genus Xestobium; species Xestobium rufovillosum. The sequence continues at coordinate 39,174,130 of OZ014493.1, forward strand.
CACTGATCCCGTAATGAACATACACCGGTGATATTATGTTTGTAGTTCGCAGCACACTCCTATCACACTCCTTTATCGGAAACTCTTCTGTAGTAGTCATTTCATGATGTCGTTGATTGAAAAGTCAACCAACGATGATGTCCAATAAAGCTGTGCATCCAGGCCCAAAGCCCAATTCGAGCCGAGTTCAGCCTGACCCAGCTGAAATAAAGTTGGCCCTTTTCAGGCTCGAAATGACAACTTCAACAGTAAATTGAATATTATAAAAATTTTATTCGCGAACTTATGTAGAAACTAGAAAAGACGCTCGATGACAGTTTTGTTCGTTTTTTATGGTCAGATTTTTTATAGGTTTAAATTATTTATCTGGCAAAGTGTTAATCACAGTGATTGAAGCTTGTCGCCTTCCGTTGGTGTCTGTATTGATAATTTGTTGAAATCTTTTATGTAATTTACGCGGGTGTTAATTTGATATTTCCTTGAGTTTTTCGTATAACTATATGCCACTGAATTTTTAAGTCCTCGTTTGTTGTGCATTATTTTTTACGAGCTGCAAAAATTAAAAGGAAGTAGAAATTAACTTGTGCGTCAGACTACTTACTACCCATAACCCACCTTGCACATTTCTTTATAGGAATAAACCATGGTGAAGGATATACCCATAACCCACCTTGCACATTTCTTTATAGGAATAAACCATGGTGAAGGATATAATATCATCTTACACTGAGGGATAAACTCGCCACATGCTCACGTAGGTGTAGCACCTACATTATTCATGCACATCTGCCCTACAACTTCAATTAGCCAAGGTTTCATTGCCTAAATTATCTAAGGATTGCCTGCCTTTTTAGTTTTCACGTGGTAATTTGCGTTTACACATTATAATACATCGCAAAGGAAAATTATCTAGATTTTTAATAAATAAAGCAGTCATACTGGAACGTTGTTATAACTTGCAAAAAAGGGATAACAGTTACAGCCTGGGTTGGATGAGTTGTGTCAAGAAAGCAAAAAGGACACTGCTGTGCTGCAAACGTTTATACTCGAAAGTTTAAAAATACACTCGGTGCCAAGTTCGGAAGCAATTACGTCATGACTGCCCATGACGTTGTTGTCAACATTATTTAGTCTAATTTCTATAAGTATATTATTTGTCCAACATACAGTGACAGTTTCCCGCTTTTGCTCATAGGAATAAATGGTTTACATGCATTTGCAAAATGCAGTTTGCTTCGCAAGTTTTAACTTTACGGTTATTATTGTAAAGTACCTACATTAACTAAGAGGATTCCAACTGAACCCTGATGCATAATCCGCTGTTCTAACTTGCGGTAAGCAGTCTGCATGACGTCACGTATATGCATAATATACGATGCTAAATTAACCAGTACACTTTCCACGAAGGCAAATCAAAGGTACAAATTTCTAGAGCATTCACTCATATATTCGTAGATATGCTTTAAAAAATAGATCTTGAGCAAAATTCATATCGATTTCGTCGTTCTCTTGAAAAATTTTGTGAAGGAGTTGTTTTCCACTATGGACTTTCAAGCACTTATTGTAAGCCTTCGTCTGCAAAATAGACCAAGAATCATCGGAAGGACATTGGTGGATTGTCATTTCTGGCACAAACGGAGCCTCTACAGTGAAAGAAATTACTCATCGTAATGTATGAAAGAGTAATCACGTTTTTTAAAATGGAAACCCCCCAGTTTTGTTTACATATTTGAATTCCATAGAGATTTTCATGAAAATTGATATACTCCTTGTATTATTTTAATAAAAGTTATTACCTACTACCTATAAAATCATTATTTTGGTGCTAAATGTGGACCAACCTTTGTGGTCCTGCCAACGCCTACTAGTAGAACTGAGGACACTTTGCCCCCACTCCTTTTTCGATTCCACGGGCAAGGGGAAATTTTTGAAAGCCGGTTTTCGTAAGTTTCAACGCTTCTATTCGTACTGCCTGAAGTTGCCTATCTAAGTTTTTCTTCGTATTATGTTAGGTTACCCTATTTGTAAAATCTAATAACACTTTTTCCCACACTACTTTATATTATACAGAATGTTCAATTTCTTTTCTCAAAAATTACGAATGGGAAAACCAGTAAGTATATTATTTGCACATTAGATAGCCAGTTTACTAAAATATTGATTGATATTTCCATATTTCCATGTCTCTGGATGATAGTTGCGACAGAAATTAAAATTGAACATTCAAAACTAATCATTTTCCTGTTATTTTATACTATTCATGCCGAAAGTCTCTAAAACACAATAATTGCATTCAGAAAGTTTTGAAAATTCAGTTTATTACTACAACACAAAAATTTCCAAAGCAAAATGACATCTGGAAGATACAATTTTTATGGCACTCTTTGTTTAATATAGCTAATAATTACAATTTCAAGTTTTTTTCGAACCATTTTTTTTAATATCAGTCAATCATATTACAAAAATACAGACTATGGCCTACCGGCAAGACTATTCCAATGGAAGAAATAGCAGTCGAAGACGACCTTCAGAAAGAAAATGAGCAGTTGACATGGTGACGGCAAAAATGAAATAGTTGTACACAAAGCATACTGGAGAAAGCCGTATGTTTCGCTGAAAGACATTTCTCGGCTATTTTTGTGTATTACAAAAAAGCAATTTAAATGTTGAATGAGGTCCTGATTTTCTATTGTTCCATTTTTATTTCTAGTATTGGAAATAATATTCCTCCATTTCCCAATAGATGGATTCTCACGCTACCTTCAAATCAATATCTGTCAATACTGGAACGTTTTTCATTAACAGAAAAGAATTTAATGAATCACCATCAAGGCCATATCACACTTCATACAATTTCATTAATTGCTTTTCGGTTGTTTGGAAGATCGAGGATACATATATAGGAAATTGGTTTTACTGAAAATTCTAAATGCCGAACAAAATCAGATATTTCAACGAATGCTACGCCATTTGCCTACTCATGGCAGTTTCATTGTTTTAATGAAGTACCTAAATTATGTTTTAAATTCAGATCACATTTTTGTAGATAAAATCTAATAAAATAATATTAAGGATTGAAAAGTTGAAAAAACAACTTCAGCATACAATATAGGTACTTTTATAATGGTAATGTAATGATCCCAAAAATAAAATACCTATTTAATACCTAGGTATGTTCGGCAACGTTGCAACAAACGAACATAATATGAAGTAGTTATTGGTTTTGAAAATCGTGTCAAAAATACCGCCTCATGCATAAATGCGTAAACACTGATAATGTATATTCTCTTCGACAAAATTGATCTTCAGCATTGCTTGCATTCGTATAGAAAATTCTAATGTATTTATCGAATTATATTATAAATACGAAAATAACAACTAGTGGTTTATTACGTAGGTACCTACTTTATGTTCAAAGAAAATAATAGTAATAATTCACTTTATAGAAATGGAGTTTTCATAAGAGAATAATATTTTCAAGTTCAGTATAAATTTGGAACTATCAGGTACAAAAGTAATATTCTTCAAATGCCTTTGTAATCCATGACACTTTTAGATATATCTTATTGAAAAATCGAGAAACGTGAGGTTATAGTGCATTTCTCATATTACATTTTTGTTCTACTTGTAGTTGAACGTTGTCATAAAATTTATCAAACAGTTCAAATGTTTAGCGGTCATTCCTGTTATGATTTTGATATGCTCGCTTTCAAATTATTTCTAAAAGCCTATTTAAAATGTACAAGAGCTTCTACAGACTCGCTTACGGAGGAAAATGACATTTACAAGGATTTACAATTCTCATTTCCGTTTCTTGCCGCAAAATAGGTGCTTTGGTTTAAGTAGAACATAAAATGAAACATCCCAAGGCCTACTTTTCATAGAGATTAAAAATTTTTGAAGAGCAAGATCATATTATTGATTATTTTTTTCATCGTAAAATTGACCAATAGGAACACTTCATTTGGGTCTAGAAGCGTGTATTATTTCGGTTATTTTTTGCCGTTTCTATTTTCCAATAAATGAACAGTATTTTTGATCACGCGTTTAATTCTGACCAATTAAATCATTATTATAGTGAGAATTTTTTACCTAACTTATCCCAGCGGGAATTTTTTTTAGTATTTTGGTTTTGTTGATAAAACGACTTGTTTTCTGGTTTTGACATATTGTCTTATATGTTTTAATCGCAAATTGTGACATTGAAAGAATAATATTGACAGTTGTTTCATATTTGAACGTCAAAAAATAACCTTTCGAATACCACACGACAGTAAGAATAACTTGGAAAATAATTCTCCACATTTTACTCAAACTTGTCGCCATTCGGCAATAGCCACTCGAGCCCTACGGGCTCTCGTGTCTATCGCCTGGCGACAAGTTTTCGAAAATCTGTCGAATTATTTTCAAGTAATTCTCACTCTCTTGTGATATTACCTACGGTAATTTTTTCCATAATTTTGCATGTTGATAAGTTGCCACAGTTGCGAATTTGTAGGTGCATTTATAATATATAATCTAGTTACTTTAGTAATTAGTACCTGTCGAACGTCAAATATTCCCAACACATTTCTTTGTGTGTGAATTAATTGAAATAAAATTTCGTTTTGAACTACCTTGCTTCGATTCAAAAAATAATCTTGTCAAATACAATTCGTAGTCTGGAATTTTTAGGTAATTTTACTCAAGCTGTTGCTTTTACTAACCACTCGTGTAAATTTGACAGATTATTTTTTTCATCGTCAAATTGACCAATAGGAACACTTCATTTGGGTCTAGAAGCCTGTATTATATCGGTTATTTTTTGCCGTTTCTATTTTCCAATAAATGAACAGTATTTTTGATCACGCGTTTAATTCTGACCAATTAAATCATTATTATAGTGAGAATTTTTTACCTAACTTATCCCAGCGGGAATTTTTTTTAGTATTTTGTTTTTGTTGATAAAACGACTTGTTTTCTGGTTTTGACATATTGTCTTATATGTTTTAATCGCAAATTGTGACATTGAAAGAATAATATTGACAGTTGTTTCATATTTGAACGTCAAAAAATAACCTTTCGAATACCACACGACAGTAAGAATAACTTGGAAAATAATTCTCCACATTTTACTCAAACTTGTCGCCATTCGGCAATAGCCACTCGAGCCCTACGGGCTCTCGTGTCTATTGCCTGGCGACAAGTTTTCGAAAATCTGTCGAATTATTTTCAAGTAATTCTCACTCTCTTGTGATATTACATACGGTAATTTTTTCGATAATACCACTGTTGATAAGTTGCCATAGCTGCGAATTTCTAGGTGCATTTATAATGTATAATCTAGTCACTTTAGTACCTGCCGAACGTCAAATATTCCCAACAGATTTCTTTGTATATGAATTAATTGGAATTAAATTTCGTTTTGACCTACCTTGCTTCGATTCAAAAAATAATCTAGTTAAATACAATTCGTGGTCTGGAATTTTAAGGTAATTTTACTGAAGCTGTTTGCTTACGTAAAATTTCCGACAATTCCAGACCACTTATTGTATTACTACAGATAATAAGATGGAATTTTTTATTTGACATAATTTACAGTTAGCCCAAAACTTTGAAAAAATCATTATTATTTTGAAAATAGCCGACTTACTGTTCTGTTTGGAAAAATTAAAGCAACAAGAATTGCAATTACTTTGAATACCAGTCAGTATTCTGGTATTTTTGTTAATTATTGGCAATGCAAAATTTTTAAATAATTACCGACTTTTCGACTTCATATCTTACAGTGTGGCCTACTTACGCAATATGATCTTTTCTCAAATACTTCAGATGGAACATCCGGTATATTATTTCCCTATTTGAAAGCCAATTTACTAAGTTTTTGATTGATTTAGATATTGTTAGGTCTGGGACTAACGGTTTCTATAAAATTTAAAATTGAACCTTAAAAAATGTAGTAAATTGTCTGAAGTTTATTCGGTTCTCTTATAGGTACCTACTTATTTTAGCACCCAAAACACAAAACAGGGTTTCCATTTTGACCTTGTGCCGGTGTAAACTCTGATCTCTAAATTTTATGTCAAAACAGTGTACATTTTTTTGAGTTTTAGGAGGCAAAATAGCGGAAATTCCTCAAAAATGGTATAAAATTACGGCAAAATTTTCAATTTTTTTAAGGTCCAATCTTCATTTCTGTTTAAATTATCAGTCGCATCAGACCTGCTAATATCTTCATCAATCAGAAGCTTAATAAACTGGCTATCAAATCTGCAAATATACGGGGCGTTCCATTTAACATCTTTGAGAAGCTCAATTTTGCACAAGTTGGCCAGTCTGTATAATATGAAGTATTTTGGAAAAAGTGTTAATGAATTTACAAATAGAGTAGTCTGTGAACATAGTTCAATAAAGAAATCTTTGATCAGCAGACGTCAGTAGCTCTACAAAGTTGGGTTCACTAAAATAGTAATATCGTAACATCGCTTGCTCTAAAAGCCACCGTGCTGTATATCAACATTCAGAAGCTTCGTGGGGGTTCTCCACATAAACGTAAAATTTCATGTCGATATCCCGAATAGAACCAGAGATATGGACCGACTACGCACTATTCACCCTCCCTGTATATGTATTGAAATGGTATCTATACATATAATAAAATATAATAAAGAACCTGAATTCGTTTTCCTGGCAGGGAAAATTCATTTCATTATAAATTGGAAAAGCAATATAAATGAAAATAAAATGTTTTGAAGACGTTGCTATGATATTCTCTTATTAACATAATGGTTTCTCGTTCCGTCGCATATATTTTTGAATGTTCATAATGCGTTTCATATACAGGGTTGCTTAAAAGTATATAACGTGAATACAATCTAATAGTTTAAGGACTTAAAAAATAAAGTAAAGTGATGTACGAAAGAACAGCTCATACAGGGTGACCCAGAGTTCGGCGATGCATGCATCAAAATATGCCGAGAGTAAAATACCTACCTTTAATTTGTGAAAATATAAACAACTATAGGGAAAAGTTGTACGAAATTAAAAACATTGTTATAGCAAGAGTTGTGTGTATTTGTGGTATCGAATTAAATTTTTGAATGTGAATATGAATATGAATATGTTTGCAAAGAGCTGATACTTTCAATATTGAAAAACTTAATCATACCAAAACTGTTTACCACATTTAAGTTTTTGATATAATATTGAGTAGTAAAATGTTATCGTAACTTGGCACCACAAAAATTAAAATTTACCCTTAAAAAATTGCAAAGGTTTTTAACAGGTAGGTACGAAGAATAATAAATATAGCGTATTTGAGGAAGAAAACCCGTAGTATGTCGACCTATCAATAAAAATATCTGCGGTTTTCCTAATCTATCTATATAAATAAAAATCAATTGCCGCATGTATGTAAGCTCATCACTTGAGAACGGCTCGACCGATTTGGCTGATTTCTTTTTTGTTGTGTTCGTAATTTTCAGGACAAGGTTTGTATGAAAGAAAATTTTGGAAAATCCACCGGGAAAGTAGAAAATTTGGAAGGTAAAAGTTTGTATGAAAATCTGTTTGACAAACAAAAATGTGACGTTCAGTTTGACAGTTCTAAAAATTGAATTGTCAGTGTGTTATCGGTGGTGATCATGTATTTGGTGGTTCTTTGGAAAAAATGCCACCAGTGAGGCGTCGAAATATCCGTCGGCGTACGCGAAGAGCGTAGACAGCGTTTGGAGCCAAGTCGAATAAGAATTTCTCAAGCGCGATCCATTATAACTCCGGAACAACGGATACAGTCGAGTTCGACGCGCTCAGTTGGAGCTTACGCACAAAATAATTTGGAACGTCGACAAAACAGAGGCCGAACGTGGCATTAGGGAACGAGAAATTGGAAAAGCTGCCCGGAAAATTGGAAAATTCGGGAAAAACTGAAAGTGCTTTTTTCTATGGGATTTTTGTATGATATGGATATGCTAAGTCGGGAAATTCGAACAAACTGTAAAAATCATAATTTTGGAAAATCGAACGGAAAATTTGAAAATTCGGGAAAAACTAAAAGTGCTTAACGGCTGGACCGACTTGGCTGATTTTTTTTTGTTGTGATCGTAATTGTCAGGACAAGGTTTGTATGAAAGAAAATTTTTGGAGAATCCACCGGAAAATGTGAAAATTCGGGAAAAACTGAAAGTGCTTAACGGTTGAACCGATTTGGTTAATTCTTTTCAAAAATAAGGTTTTTAGGGAACGAAAAATTGGAAAAGTTGCCCGGAAAATTGAAAAATTCGGAAACAACTGAAAATGCTTTTTTCTATTGGATTTTTGTATATGTATAGGCGTAAATCGGGAAATTCGGACAAACTGTAAAAATCATAATTTTGGAAAATCCATCGGAAAATTTGAAAATTCGGGAAAAACTAAAAGTGCTTAACGGCTGGACCGACTTGGCTGATTTTTTTTTGTTGTGATCGTAAGTGCAGGATAAGGTTTGTATGAAAGAAAATTTTTGGAGAATCCACCGGAAAATGTGAAAATTCGGGAAAAACTGAAAGTGCTTAACGGTTGAACCGATTTGGTTAATTCTTTTCAAAAATAAGGTTTTTAGGGAACGAAAAATTGGAAAAGTTGCCCGGAAAATTGAAAAATTCGGAAACAACTGAAAATGCTTTTTTCTATTGGATTTTTGTATATGTATAGGCGTAAATCGGGAAATTCGGACAAACTGTAAAAATCATAATTTTGGAAAATCCATCGGAAAATTTGAAAATTCGGGAAAAACTAAAAGTGCTTAACGGCTGGACCGACTTGGCTGATTTTTTTTTGTTGTGATCGTAAGTGCAGGATAAGGTTTGTATGAAAGAAAATTTTTGGAGAATCCACCGGAAAATGTGAAAATTCGGGAAAAACTGAAAGTGCTTAACGGTTGAACCGATTTGGTTAATTCTTTTCAAAAATAAGGTTTTTAGGGAACGAAAAATTGGAAAAGTTGCCCGGAAAATTGGAAAATTCGGAAACAACTGAAAATGCTTTTTTCTATTGGATTTTTGTATATGTATAGGCGTAAATCGGGAAATTCGGACAAACTGTAAAAATCATAATTTTGGAAAATCCATCGGAAATTTGAAAATTCGGGAAAAACTAAAAGTGCTTAACGGCTGGACCGATTTGGCTGATTTTTTTTTGTTGTGATCGTAATTGTCAGGATAAGGTTTGTATGAAAGAAAATTTTTGGAGAATCCACCGGAAAATGTGAAAATTCGGGAAAAACTGAAAGTGCTTAACGGTTGAACCGATTTGGCTAATTCTTTTCAAAAATAAGGTTTTTAAGCAACGAAAAATTGGAAAAGTTGCCCGGAAAATTGGAAAATTCGGAAAAACTGAAAGTGCTTTTTTCTATTGGATTTTTGTATGATATGGATAGGCGTAAATCGGGAAATTCGGACAAACTGTTAAAATCATAATTTTTTGTATGCGCTCGCGATCATAACTGACGATAGGAACGACATATTTGGTTGAACATAAACGTAATCAGAAAAATGTTTCACATTGAATAAACGATTTGGTTAATGAATCAAAAGTTCAATACGAAAAGTAATTTTAGGCAGGACAACGTCTGCCGGGCCGCTAGTATCTATATAAATAAAAATCAATTGCCGCATGTATGTAAGATCATCACTTGAGAACGGTTCGACCGATTTGGCTTATTTCTTTTTGTTGTGTTCGTAATTTTCAGGACAAGGTTTGTATGAAAGAAAATTTTGGAAAATCCACCAGGAAAGTCGAAAATTTGGATGGTATGTTTGTATGAAAATCTGTTTGACAAACAAAAATGCGACGTTCAGTTTGACAGTTCTAAAAATTGAATTGTCAGTGTGTTATCGGTGGTGATTATGTATTTGGTGTTTCTTTGGAAAAATGCCACCAGTGAGGCGTCGAAATATCGGTCGGCGTACGCGCAATGCAAGCCAACTGCATGATCGTCGAGTCAATGAGACTGACGAAGAGCGTAGACCGCGTTTGGAGCCAAGTCGAATAAGAATTTCTCAAGCCTCAACCGCGATCCATTATCATGACTCCGGAACAACGGGTACAGTCGAGTTCGACGCGCTCAGTTGGAGCTTACGCACAAAATAATTTGGAACGTCGACAAAACAGCGGCCGAACGTGGCATTAGGGAGAGAAAAATTGGAAAAGTTGCCCGGAAAATTGGAAAATTCGGGAATGGGAATGGGATTTTTGTATGATATGGATATGCGTAAGTCGGGAAATTCGGACAAACTGTAAAAATTATAATTTTGGAAAATCCAACGGAAAATTTGAAAATTCGGGAAAAACTAAAAGTGCTTAACGGCTGGACAGATTTGGCTGATTTTTTTTGTTGTGATCGTAATTGTCAGGACAAGGTTTGTATGAAAGAAAATTTTTGGAGAATCCACCGGAAAATGTGAAAATTCTGGAAAAACTGAAAGTGCTTAACGGTTGGACCGATTTGGCCCATTTTCAAAAATAAGGTTTTTAGGGAACGAAAAATTGGAAAAGTTGCCCTGAAAATTGGAAAATTGTGATATGGATAGGCGTAAGTCGGGAAATTCGGACAAGCTGTCAAAATCATAATTTTTTGTATGCACTCGCGATCATAACTGACGATAGGAACGACATATCGTCATGAATCTCACAGTGTCGTATCTCATTTTTACTTTAGAGACATAAACATAAACATGAACATAAACGTAATCAGAAAAATGTTTCACATTGAATAAACGATCTGGTTAATAAATCAAATGTTCAATACGAAAAGTAATTTTAGGCAGGACAACGTCTGCCGGGCCCGCTAGTCTATCTATATAAATAAAAATCAATTGCCGCATGTATGTAAGATCATCACTTGAGAACGGCTCGACCGATTTGGATGATTTCTTTTTTGTTGTGTTCCTAATTTTCAGGACAAGGTTTGTATGAAAGAAAATTTTGGAAAATCCACCGGGAAAGTAGAAAATTTGGATGGTAAGTTTGTATGAAAATCTGTTTGACAAACAAAAATGTGACGTTCAGTTTGACAGTTCTAAAAATTGAATTGTCAGTGTGTTATCGGTGATGATCATGTATTTGGTGTTTCTTTAGAAAAAATGCCACCAGTGAGGCGGCAAAATATCGGTCGGCGTACGCGCAATGCAAGCTATACTTGGGCCGCCGAACAGACGGAGTGATCACCCTCCAAGAACGTGCTCTAGGCGGGACCACTATCAATTTAGGACAACCGAACCGCAGTGATGCGCTTTCTTTAGACCCAACGAAGCCGCATCACTCCAATTCGGTCGTCATAAATTACTATTGGCCCCGCTAGAGCACGTTCTTGCAGGGTGATCACTCCGTCTATTGGGCGGCCCAAGTATAACTACATGATCGTCGAGTCAATGAGACTGACGAAGAGCGTAGACAGCGTTTGGAGCCAAGTCGAATAAGAATTTCTTAAGCCTCAAGCGCGATCCATTATGACTCCGGAACAACGGATACAGTCGAGTTCGACGCGCTCAGTTGGAGCTTACGCACAAAATAATTTGGAACGTCGACAAAACAGAGGCCGAACGTGGCATTAGGGAACGAAAAATTGGAAAAGTTGCCCGGAAAATTCGGGGAAAACTGAAAGTGCTTTCTTCTATAAGATTTTTGTATGATATGGATATGCGTAAGTCGGGAAATTCGGACAAACTGTAAAAATCATAATTTTGGAAAATCTGGGTAAAACTAAAAGTGTTTAACGGCTGGACCGATTTGGCTGATTTTTTTTTGTTGTGATCGTAATTGTCAGGACAAGGTTTGTATTAATAAAGAAAATGTTTGGAGAATCCACCAGAAAATGTGAAAATTCGGAAAAAAACTGTAAGTGCTTAACGGTTGGACCGATTTGGCTAATTCTTTTCAAAAATAAGGTTTTTAGGGAACGAAAAATTGGAAAAGTTGCCCGGAAAATTGGAAAATTCGGAAAAAACTGAAAGTGCTTTTTTCTATTGGATTTTTGTATAATATGGATAGGCGTTAAGCTGACCGCACACCATCAATATTATTGTCAATAATATTGATCGTGTGCGGTCAGCTTAAGTCGGGAAATCCGGACAAACTGTCAAAATCATATTTTTTTGTATGCACTCGCGATCATAACTGACGATAGGAACCACATATCGTCATGAATCTCACAAAGTGTCGTATCTCATTTTTACTTTAGAGACGTAAGTTGAGTTACTACAGTTTGTGAGACTGTAAAATCGTATAATATGAGATACGTCACCAGATATACATTCTGTTGCTAGCATACTATAAAGAATTGAGTTACGGCACTTTGTGAGATGAAAGCATTAAAAAATAGGCAGGTCTGTGGTCGTATCCCAAAATCATATTTTTTTAGACACGCCACTTTGTGAGATTAACGACGATATTTGGTTGAACATAAACGTAATCAGAAAAATGTTTCCCATTGAATAAACGATTTGGTTGATGAATCAAAAGTTCAATACGAAAAGTAATTTTAGGCAGGGCAACGTCTGCCGGGCCCGCTAGTGATAAAATAAAACTGCAAGCTATCTACTGCTCTAAGTTTTTGCATTACCTACTTATTTTTAATTATTTAAGTAATCGATGTAATGGCAGTGCGTAGGTGCCGCAGATAAGTTCTTTTAATTAAAATTATGTTACTAAAATAAGCAGAAGGAAGTGAAATGAGATAAAGCGTTACTATTGCATAAATTCCAGCTCCAGGCAAAACTTTAATATGCATCAAACATTAAATTTCAAATAAGACATTTTGTTTCAAATTCTTTATTATTAATTTTGTATGTTTCTGGCGTGTATCCATTCCATACGAATTAAGCTAATTATACAAAAACATTGAAATATACAGAAACTTATGCTACCCCAATATTAAAAAAATGCATTTGCAAAAGTCTTACCTCTAAATTCGATCTTGGCTAACTTCTCCCCTTTGCATTTGCCGATTTGAAATAGTTTTAATTTTACGGAAAGCGACATTTTCCCGCCTAAGTTGCTATCAGCACCCGACGTCGTGGTGGACCGTCATGACTTGTTGCTCGTTTGAGTTGTTATCCTGCCACTGTTCCAGGAAAGGTTTTCCTTGCCTTCTAGCAGTGGAGTGTAACAGGCGCAGAAGCACTGATACTGCCTCTCGTGCAGGATATATGCGTTCTGGTATGTGAATAAATAATAGGCGGTTTTGTTGGACGACAAAACTGCTCCAGAATTTTATATTAAATTCCCGCTTCACCTAGTTAGACTATGAAGTCGTAGTAGTAATTTACTTTCCTGCCTATTGGCTCTGGAAAAGAGTAGAGAACAACTGCATTTTTAAATTTTTTACTAAGTATTTATGTACATATCATATCTTTAAAATTTACAACCCTCCCCCTTATGAGGCAGTACGCTCCTTTTATCCAAATTTCCTCTTACATCCGCAATCAATGCGCCACTTTCATTCATAACAATTTCGAACGTGAAACTCTTGTACTCTTGGTCAAATAATGGTTACATCTTTCCAATGTACGTCTCTTCCAGCTTATCCAATTTTTTTCCTTCACACCCAAATTTCTTCTCTTTATTTACCTCCAACTACATAATGGAAAGCACATATTGATCGCATTTCGTGAATTTTATCTCGGATGCTTTCCAAATCTCTATAACATTTGTTTTAACTCTTGTGCTGGTGGTGCTAATAACACTACCTATCTCGCCAGCATACGCCAAACTCTAAATTTTCTTTTCATCAATTACAATTCCTCCATCCCCAACCTTTTTGAAATATGTATATCCTCCAAAACTGCTAAACACAAAGTAACGGAAACGGACTAAGTGGTGGGCATCCTTCTCTGTACAAAAAATATGTGATACAACAAAACATGTTCGCAGTTTTCCTCTTGTCTTAGCCACTTCCCTTTTTATTAAGTGCTTAATTTTAATTTAAATTGGATTTAAACCATCTAAATAATCGCCTTTGGGTATCGGACACGTGACGAACCGTCGTCTCCCGTCTCCGCCACCTCCCCTGCTACCTGTCAGTCATGTTGCATTTGCCACTTCGAGCGCAATCGCAGCAAGCTACCCATGACAACGCCCATTGCTGATGGCTCACTCTCTTCCGAATATCTACTTCTCTACGTCCCTGCTCCAGTTCTATAACCGCTGTTTGCTCTTTATAATTATAAATTAGGTAGGTATACTCTTCTATTCCTACATATCTTACCTACATTTTTGAACATTTCGAACATTTTTTCCCGTTTTACGTTGTCGAAAGGATTCTCTCTACAAATCTTATAAATATATATGCTTCCAACGGGCTTAAATTAAATTAAGGGCATCTAAATGATGTCAGATTCATACTTGTCAATGAAACAAATACCTACTTTCTCAATGATGCCACTGCGTTTGGTGTGTAGGTGAACATTTTCCGGATTTAACTATCTCGAGACAAACGTGTGCCAAACAGTCAATCAGCACACAACAGACCGCAAGACGCCTCGACAAAGCGCCGCGGCGTCTAGATTGTTTCAGAAACAGATTGCAGTTTCGTCGTTCTAAAGATATGCTAAACCCTATAGTTTATATAGCCTTTTAATGGCCTTATCTTGATAAAAAAAGGTAAATTGACCATTTCATAATTATTTCTAAATTAATTTTTGTCCGTTTATCTGAAATCAGTGTGAAGATGCCATAATTCAAGATATTATGAGTAATAATGTTTGCCTCGAGTTTGCCTGAACTTCCTGGTCATAATTTATCATCATCATAAGGTTTTCAGTAAGAAAGACTGGTTGGACGCGTACCTCCATCCTTTTCTATCCTGAGCTAACCTACGCATTTCCCTAAAAGTAGAACATCGTACATCCCTAACTATTTGAGAGCAGTAATCTAATCTAGGCCTACCATACCTCTTTCTATTCCTATCTCTGACTCTAGTATGTCGCGAACTATTCCTTTGTGTCTTAGATGGTGTCCTACCATCCTATCTCTCCTATTCTTTATTGTCTTCCATACCTTTCGCTTTTCTCCAACTCTTTCTAATACTTCCCTATTGCTAACCCTATGGTATCTTCATCATGCGTAGCACCACATTTCAAACGCTTCTACTCTTTTTCGATTCACTTCTCCTATTGTCCAAGTTTCGCACCCGTATAATGCCGTACTCCATACATACGACTTTAAGAGTCTCTTCCGAGTTTCTACATTAACCGTTCCCGAACATAACAGTTGTTTCTTTTTGTTAAACGCAACTCGACCCTGCGCTATTATTTGTTTTACATTCGAGTTATTTTACTTCCTAAATAGCAGAAATCCGCGACCTCCTTTGTCTTCTCATTTCCTATTTGTATTTCAACTTTAGTTCTATTTTCACTCCCTCTACATACCAAAATTTTAGTTTTCTTTTTATTGATTTTCATGTTGTAGCCCTGTGTCAAAACTGCCTCCATTCCATTCAAAGCCGTTCCTAATTCTGCTTTGCTAGATGCTAACGTTGCTATATCATCCGCAAATCTGAGCATGTTAATAGTTTGACCCTGTACATTAATCCCTGAGGCTGTTCTGTCCTTAACAATATTACTCGCATCTTCGATATATAAGTTGAAAACTAGAGGTGACAATGTACATCCCTGTCTCACTCCCTTCCGGATATCTACTTCTCTCCGTTCCTGCTCAAATTCTATAACTGCCTTTTGCTCTTTGTAGAGATTATGTATTATTCTTCTGTCCCTATATTTCATCCCTACCTTTCTGAGCACTTCGAACATCTTCCCCCATTTTACGTTGTCGAAGGCTTTTTCTAAATCTACAAATCCTATTGTTCTATTGTTTTTATATAATTACTTGTAAAGCTAAAATGGCCTCGCGCGTTCCTCTATTTCGTCTAAATCCGAACTGATCTTCTCCTAATATTTCTTCCGCCCTTTTCTCCATCCTTCTTTGCACAATTCTATTTAAAATTTTTGACGCGTGGGAAGTTAAACTGATAGTTCTAAAATTTTCGCACCTATCCGCTCCTTTCTTTTTTGGCAAAGCTACTATGATGTTCCGTTTGTAATCTTCTGGAATCTCGCCTGTCAGGTATATGCGACTAACTAATTTAAATAATAATTTATGACCATGGCATATTTTACTGTTAGCCAGGCGTACCTATTCTAAACCAGTAAAATGTCCACAAGACAAAGTACCTAAGTACAAGTACCTAACACATAAAAATCTGTAAAAACATTTCATAATATGAAAAATGTAGTTTAAAAAAGGGAAGAATGAATTTAAATATCTGAATATTTCAAGCACATTCCGGATCTCGGAAATGAAAACTCGCAGACACAGCATAGGTAGCTTTACGGATATGTGGAAAGCGTTCCCCAATTTTTTTATTTTAGAGGTACTTAAAGCTACCTAAGGTTTTATGAGTGGTTTATCCACAGAATGTTCTTATCCTGCGGTTAATCCCACAAGGAAATAAATTTTGGAGGAACTGTCGGACCGCACTGTGTGGGTAGCAGGAAATTTGTAGAAAATAGTTACAGCTGAAAGTCCACTGTCGAATGTCCCTTCTAATCTAAACCCTGCGACATGGGGTGATATACGAGGCTGTATTGATAGGTAGTTGACCTTGGTCATTTCTAATAAATAAAGGCGCAAGCCGTTACCATGGAAACGTACATAGGTATGAACTTTAACAATTACAAATTAATATAAAGTTTGATAAAAGGTACACAGTCATTGTCGACGAAAAATTTCGATTTCGACAAAATCAAGAATCGTTCGGGGCAATCACGTATCTGTTTTTGAATTTATTGGCTACTACTTGCTACCTACCTACCAAGGGAAATTTACGATAACAAGTTTTGTATTGACAGATCAACGTTCTCCTATTCCACCGTAACGTCCATGCTGCCTAAGAAATGATTTTGGAAAATCAACAAATTAGTTTCAAATGAATATTAAAAACTTTGGATATCTCATGCAAATGCGTTTTTTACATTGTTCATAGTAAATTGGATATGAAAAAATTATCCGCAAAATGGATGTCCAAATGTTTGAATGGTAGTCAAAAACGAATATGGATAAAAACATCCAAATTCATCTGCATCAAATTTTTGGATCGCGCTGTTACAGTGGACCAAACATGGATTCGTCATTATGACCCCTAAATCATGGAAATGGCCAAAGAGTGGAGACAAGTTGGTTCTTCCAGGTCCAAACAATTTCAGGCCCTAGAAGTCAGCCGGAAAAGATATTTTCTGAGATAAGAATGGGGTATTTACTCACTGATTGCTAACAGCAATGAAAAACAATCATAGGATATTTTTATTCTGCTGATTACAAAACTAAAAGCAAGAATTGTGGAAAACGACGTCGAAACTTTCCAAATGTGTTTTTGCTTTTGCTAGAAAATCCACCTATTTTTCAAGCCTATTTTTGAAACCAAGGCTTAGGTTATACGTTTGAGTTGAAATGTGATTATATTAAGTAAAGTCACAGATTGATCATGCCCAGATGTCTATGTTATCATACTATAACTACAACTCTAACTACAATGGCGTACGGTGGACTTTCTCGTAACGCGATTGCGACGGTCGGCAGTGCAGGACCGTATTGAATTTTTTCAGCAGATATATGCGGCCCTCTTAAATTTATGTATAATTATTAAAGACAACAACTGAAGATATTGAAAGTCCTAAAGATTAACAGTTTTGTGAACTGCGCAAATGCTAGGTGGTAGGTGGGTTCAACAAAAAAATAATTCCAATTAAATTTCAAGAGAAACACCAAACAGCCATCTGGCTAAGTAATCAGAAGGCTGTGTGGTACACGAGCACATAATTAATTAAAAAATATCATGACCGAGTAGGTAGGTACTTTATTTCCAAATGTGCCTATATGATTGGAAATTTTTGAGAGTTTAACTTTTTTTTGGAGATTTGGGCTTGGCGTTGAACAGATAGCTTTAAATGTCAATCAATGATTCAGTATCACTGGCAGTTTTTTTGTTTTTAGGATAACGAAAAAAAATCCTGAGCGCCTTTTGTTTGCCCATTTCCTGTGTGACCACTGGTGTGACGGAAAATTCAAAAAACCTTTGAAATATGTGGTATTATTTGCCTAGATTTCGGCATAATACCTATATGTAAATACATATTTAAAAAAGGGCTGAAGATTTCATTGTAAATCTGCAGGCACTTTTAGTGCAAGCAAACATTTCTAAAAATGGAAATCGCAATTCAGTGAATATTTTTTACTTATTTATGAATTCAAATTTTTTCACGAAATGAGTTGATTTAGTAAGAGGTGCGTATTTGTCTGTGACAAAATTAAATATTTCATTCTCGACTAAAACAATTAATAGTATATTATTATATGAGCGATTATGACAACCATTATTCACGAAGATGATGTTTGAGCCCACGAGCCGACGGCGAGTGGCTCAAATCATCTGAATGAATAATGGTCATAATCGCGAATATAATACTATACTTTTTCTACACATATTAAACAAATAAATTAGACTCAAATTTGATAACTTTAATCTTTAATGGAACACTATCATAATACATTAATTTTTATTTTTCAATAAATGGACTACTTAGTAGGAATATATATTGAAATTTGTGCAGTTAGTAATATATAAATTTGGAGTTGTCCCTTCCATTGATAAATTCTGGCAGTTTTAGTGGTTGGATTGTTAGTTTGTACGGATTAATGGGTACCTACTCGACCGAAGTGCATACGTTGGAAAACGAAAACAAGTAATATGGCGAGATACACTTGGCTGTCACCCTAGCGATTGTCAGCTTCAGCAAGAGTTGATCGCGGTCGATATAAAATATCATTGGATCAGGGAAACAGGGATTATTGAATCTATATTTGTGATTGGCCGAAATGCCGTGAATTATGATTTCATAATTCGAATTATGATTTCATAATTCACTACAGTGAATTATGGGTACGATATTTCACGAAGAAAATCCGAATAATTGTCATATAATTAAATAGGTGTAGAAAAATTCCATAAAATGGCTTTTCCCTAGACTGGTTATTGCAGTTAGGCCTGGGAAAGTTTTCGATATACTTATACATATTGAAGTAAACCGCAGTCTGATGTATGTTTTGTTACATAACCAAGCTTTTTGGATGCACGTTGGGTTGCCTAGATTGTTTCGTTAAACAGATAGCCAAAAGCGAAGAATGGTTTAGGTTCTCAGACGCTGATGACTTCCCAAGAGGTTTTTCCAAAATATAAGGGAAATTTAAAAAGTTTTTCCTCTGAGCGGTGAGATTTCAGAGAGTGCCTGTTCTATTTATTTTATAAAGTAAATTATTCTCTGCTATCCCACTCTCGAATGCTGAATCTCATCAGGATTAACCTAAAATTTTAGTATTTGTTAGTGTAATCCCCATTGTTAGCAATTTGATAATCATACTTTAGAACCTCTGTTTTATTTCAATAGGTTACTTTCGAGACAGACTGTATACGAAACGGTTCACCCTTACTGGAATGCACACGTAGACAACCCGAGGTCAAAGGTTGCACACCAAGCAACAACGTAGGTTAAGACGAGGGGGAAGGTTAGTTAGGGAAAGGACAGACAGGGTGTCTAGCACTTGAGAGAGGGAGTCGCATTTTTAAGATTTAAGATGCTAACCTATTTTTGTTTACGTCAATAAAATAATTATAAAGTCAGGTTTATACCTACCTATTTTATTATAAGTACCAGTGCAAAATGCTTGTACCAGGTACCTATGTCTGAAAACAATTTTGTCCACGACTATCTTACAACATACTCTTTATACTTGTGTTCCTTCAATCAAAATTAGATACATTATTCACTGCAGTGATTAATGAATATTATTCACTAAACCAATAGGAACATCGCTTTGACCCTTTTTTACATTTATTTAGTAGGCCGCGATCGCGATGTGTTAGTTCAAATTGAAACGTCAAATCATCATGGTTTGCTTTTAATTTGAAATGCATATTCTAAAAAAGAAGATATAATGAGTAGTGAGAGTGAAAACGAGATTTCTTTAACAGCACTAGCAATAAAAGAAGCGGCAGAACTTGCCTCATTAGATTCATTGCCCAAAAAACCAAGAAAATTATACCTGAGAGCATATGTATGAATCTTTCTTACACTGGAGAAGGGAAATGAAGGTAAATTCTTTATGGGAATGTGTTTTGATAGTCGTGGACAAAGTATAGTATACTATTATTCTTTTGTTTATTTGATGCAACTGCATATTATAATAATAGAATTCTGAAGGCAGGAGGCATCCCTGCAATACATAAGTATAAGCCTTTAAGCATGTGGGTATAGGTTGACCCAATAAACATGAATACTGATTAAAATACATTTGCTATTTTATTATGATGGTGGTAACCCTGAAGGAAAAGGCCAATAATAAATACAAAATTACGATAACCCCAAAGGAAACCGTCTATAAACTATAAAGAAAAAATCTTTAACGACTGCTGTTTGATTGTTGTCAGTATTCAAATGTAATAAATATATTTTGAATCTCAATAGAGTACTAAACATTTTGTGCTTATGATTAGTGCAGATGGTAACCAATCTGGTTTTGTGTCATACTTGTTAATACCTTGAAACACTTTCAGAGGTGTCAACCACAATTTCAGGCGAATTAAAGTTTGAAAGTCTGAACTGTTTCTTTACATGAAATTAAAAAACTTCCTTGTGTTAACTCTTTACTGGATTAATAATTCAACAATAAAAATAGTTAAAGCTATTAATAAATACTAGATTAAGGAACAATTATTATTTTTAAAACGTACATAAAATACCTATATAAATCTTATACAAGGCAGCTATTAATTTGTAAATTCATGAAATCAGAAAATATCTTCTCTATAATTCTAGCAATGTTAAGGCAGTTTCAGGCACTAAATTGCATTTGTCATGATTACAAAATATTTTTATATCTCAAGAAAAGATTGTACAGTACACGAAGAGTAGACTTCAGATCCAAATTAACAATATCTGAAATGAAATTTATGAAATGCCATCGAAAAATGTGTAAAAATTTCATACCTTCTGGTCGTGCTTTAGGTTTCTGAAGACCAACTTCTTCCATTAATTCAAACGCAAATGCGACGTTATGCACTTTCTGATCAAAATCCCTCGGTGTTAAATGAAAACTATACAAAGGCACGAAAAATCCTTCCAACAGCCCCATCAGAAGTGTTAAATAAACACCATCATGGAACTGACTCTCTATTTCGCTTACTTCCAAATTTATTTTGTTCAGATGTTTATTTACAAAAGTTACCAAAGACTACAGATTACGGAATCAACTATCGCCAATTAAAAATTAAAAAATTTGTATACCTTCTTAACAACTTGAAGTTTGTCTGGGGCGTGATCAAACAAGGTATCGAAAGCATCACGTTCGCAACGCATTCCCACATCTTCGTAAGACGAAGTAATGCGTTCTTTTACGATACGATTGTTCAATTTCCCTTCTGCTTTTTGTACTACGACTAGATCAACAGAAACATGTTCAGGTAACCTTACTGGAGGTCTGAAATGTCTCGCCAAAGCCACGAGCAAATGCAAAATTGGCACGATGTTCTTTGAATGAATGGCTTCAACACTCCATTTGTTGGTAAGACCTGTATGGGCCAGTATCTAGAACAACCACTTAATTCAATTTCACCCGAAGTATGACATATTTACCTTATTAAATCTTCTCAAAACAACATCTAACTTCTTACGTTGCCCTTCTTCGGACTGAGTGACTTCAGGCACATCTAATTTGCTTTCGGCCAACTTTTCCAGTAGTTTTTGAAGGACTTGACCATCATACAGATCTTCTGCAAGGTCTTGAACTATTATTCTTTGCTCGGCCAATTCATCGTTGATCCATTCAATCAACACTTGAATTAATTCTTGCAGTTTTGGGTCTTCAAGTGCACCAGGTTTGATCATGCAGCGTTCTTCGTTATCGTCTATAAATAAATGATATAGTTACAAAAGTGCAGACGGAACTGCAATACTTTTAGATCATACCAAGTTCATATTCTTCTGGTGGAATTATAGGTGTGGTAGGATTTCCAGGTGAATCGATAGCATATTTTCCCTCGGCCTGTACTTCCAACACTTAAAAGTTACTGCCTTTAATACATTGTAATTACATAGCAATCATAGCCCTACATAAGTTGGTAAATAATACAAGAAAAATAAAATTTGAGAACTAAACCACGCCTATTCTTTTAATTAACATCTATATTTGGGTATGGAAAATGAAGGCAACTGCCAACGTAAGAATAGATATTATTTGATAAAAAATTATTCTACATACCTTCCTTAATCCTCTTTTTTCTACCTAGCGTGCCAAGTTTATCCCAAATAGACTCCTCTTTATCGGGTCTGGAAATAATTGGACGAGGTGATTTTGGCCTGACAGCAGCCATTTTAACACATTGACTTGACAGTTCTACCCAAGGACGTCGATAAGGAGCGGGCTTGCAACCCGCGAAGAATGTGTCGTATGCTTCCGTTTTGTTTTGTTTTGTTTTTTTGTTTACTTCTGAATAAGATTGTATCAGTTTTGATTTCTCACTAATTGTTTTTGTTCTGTTCTAAATTTTTATGTTATTCACTTACTAGCAACCAGTCCCGGGGGAAAAAAATAAAAACAAATACACCGCATAAGTGCTTCCGTCATATGTCAGATTATCATTCTAAACAAAACAAATGCACGTGCCATTTGACGTTTATCAGTATTATTTACAACGTCTTAAGTTGATTTTTGCAATATAATTCTAGAAGTTTGGGAGTATTTTCAATTTGTGTGTTACGCTTACGTGTAAAAACGTGAAAACGACTATAATTATATTGCATAAGTTAGGTTAAAACGCCAGATAGCACGTGGCTTTGTTTTGTTTTTAATGAAAATCTGACGTTTGTGACGCACCATTTATGTGTTGTATTTTGTTGATCCGATCGCTACCAAACTTCCAATGACAGATGTTACCATTTGTCACCAAAAAGTGGAGTAATTTAGACTTCAACCCTTTTACGGTGAAAATTTTTATAATAAAATGTAAAATTCCACTATAGGGAACATAAGTGCTTCCGTCATACGTCAGATTTTAATTCCAAACAAAACAAAAGCACGTGCCACTTGACGTTTATCGATATTATTTACAACGTCTTAAACTAGTTTTTGCAATATAATTATAGACGTTTTGCAGTGAAAACAGTTTATTTTCAATTTGTGTGTTGGGCTTACGTGTGAAAACTTGAAAACAACTATAATTATATTTCAGAGGTTAGGGCAAAACGTCAGAAAGCACGTGGCTTTGTTTTGTTTGGAATGAAAATCTGACGTTTGTGATGCGTCACTTATCTCCCTCATTACAAACGTTACTTTAGTTATTTTGTGTTAAACCACATAAGCTCTATATACCACATAAGTGCTTCCGTCATACGTCAGATTTTCATTCTACACAAAACAAATACACGTGCCATTTGACGTTTATCAGTATTATTTACAACGTCTTCAGTTAATTTTTGCAATATAATTCTAGAAGTTTTGGAGTGAAAACAATTTATTTTCAATTTGTGTGTTACACTTACGTGCAAAGACTATAATTTATTATTAATTATATTGCATAGGTTAGGTTAAAACGTCAGATAGCACATGGCCTTGTTTTGTTCGGAATGAAAATCTGACGTTTGTGACGCGCCACTTATGTGGTGTATTGTGTGCAATGCGCCGATTTAGCGTTACGTTCCGTTATCCACGGGTTAAGTTGTCCCCCACTTTTAACAACCTCCGTGGTACCCATCGATTTTAACCTCAATAACAAACGTCTAGTGCCAAAAAGTTTGTAGTGTTTACTTTTCCCGGCGTTTTTGAATACAAATACTAGAAAAATGTTTGAAGATCGTATTAAGGAGTTTCAGAGCTATTTTAAAAGTCATAACAAATATAAGGAATACTTAGGGCATTCATCAAAAGTTCATTCGGTCGGTTGGAGTTGCGATGGAAAACGACTCGCCTCTGGTTCTTTTGATAAAACTGTTTGTATTTACACCTTAGATAAAGATAGATTGGTATGTTTCAATTCAAACTAATCGAATAATACCGTATGCAGTTATACGATTGTATTTCTAGAATAAAGAAACTGTGTTTAAAGGACATGGTGGTTCTGTCGATCAGTTATGCTGGCACCAATCTCACCCAGATTTATTAAGTACGGCAAGTGGAGACAAATCTGTTAGAATATGGGATACTCGAATTGGCAAAAGCGTCGCTACAATAAATACCAAAGGCGAAAATATTAACATTACGTGGGCTCCAAACGGAGATACTATAGCAGTAGGCAACAAAGAAGATTTAGTTACATTTATAGATGCAAGAACGCATAAGATAAAATCAGAGGAACAGTATGGATTTGAAGTGAATGAAATTTCTTGGAATAACACCAGCGATTTGTTCTTTTTAACGAATGGTCAAGGATCGATCCATATCTTAAGGTAACGTGTGAAATTAACGGAAATTAATAACTTAATTATGATCCGATAATTATTCATCAAATCCTGCAGTATTTGCATTAAGTCACAATATTTATTTATTTTTTCAGTTATCCGGATCTAGAGCTGCAGCATGTCCTAAAAGCACACCCTGGAACATGCATCTGCATAGAATTCGATCCAACTGGAAAGTATTTTGCAACAGGTAGCGCAGATGCTCTAGTTTCTCTTTGGGACATCGATGAGCTCGCTTGCTTGAGAGTGTTCACAAGGTAATGACCAGTACACAGTTATTGGCTAGGTTTGTAACGCATTATTTTCAGAATGGATTGGCCAGTAAGGACAATTTCATTCAGCCACGATGGCCAATTACTGGCTTCAGCCTCGGAAGATCTTATTATTGACATTGGGTTTACCGAGACTGGAGATAAAATAGCCGATATATCGGTTGAAGCGGCTACATTCACTGTAGCCTGGCATCCTTCATTGTATCTTTTAGCTTACGCATGTGATGATAAAGATGCTTACGATAGGAAGCGTGACGCTGGGAGTTTAAAAGTATGGGGTTTTCCTTCAGATTAGATTTTATAATTATTACATTTTTTAATAAAATACATGATTAAAACCTTAAAATTTTATTTTAAAAATTAAAAAACTTACATTAATCTTATAAAAATATGTATTTTCGCAAACTTTCATTCTAGTTCTTGAACTCCATTTATCACCTCTTTCGGTTTATCGAATTTTCTTGGGTCAATTGTTGCAGACTTTGTGCAATTTTGTACTTTAAAAATTCCCACCAAGTTGTCGCATAATTCATACATATTTGACCTCAGTGATATGATTATAAACTGGGCATTTTTTGTACGTTCCTAGAATGTTCAGTTTCATTTAGTACTCCTCAAAGAATTACACTAACACTGCACTTACCTTAATATAATTTCCAACAACAGATACATTCTTAAAGTCGAGAGCAGCATCTATTTCATCCATCACATACAAAGGTGAAGGTTTGTAATAATGAAGAGCAAACACTAACGCCAGTGATGACAAAGTCTTTTCCCCACCTGACAAGTTGCTGATGAGTTTCCAAGATTTCCTTGGTGGCCTCACACTAGAAATTGTTTTAATAATAATAATAATACGAGTTTATTCCTCAGGAAATCAACTAAATTAACATTTACACTGCAGTATAAACCAAAATTCCTAAAGAAATCACAGGGTACAGATTCAGGTAGTCCAGAAGAAACTGAACCCCCGCTCTACCATCTATACCCCGATAAAACTAACAATGCTTTGGTAAGTGATTGCCTAACCTAATAATTATAACCAAACAAAAAAAATCACAAACCACTAATACTCTGCTTTACAGTGATAAACCTAAATTAAAATATAAATTCACAAACTTTGGCACATGTCTGACCCACCAACAGAAAAATAATGAACGCAGATAAACAATCACAAGTCAAGCAACCTGGCAACTCAGATACAAACATGACATCTTCTTCCTGAACTGGGGCTTACCAAGACTTTTAAATTCATGCGGTACACTATTATACAACTTTGTATATTGTATTTGAAAGACTGTTCATAAAGTGCAGTCCTATGGAAAGGGGGAGTGATAGCCCCCCTATACCTCACATTTATGTGGTGTACATCGGTTCTAAATTGAATTTTATTAAAGAGATATGAGGGAGATTTGGAGACAACAATGTCATGAAACAAACAGACTGACAGAAGCTTAAAACGATTTTGCATATTCAACCATCCCAACTCAAGCAATTTGTGTGTGACATGATCAAATTTACGAATGCCGAAAATGTACCTGAGACAGGAGTTCTGAATCCTCTGCACGCGCCCCATAGAAGCAACATCAAGACCTGAAACCACCACAGGAGCGCAGTACATAAAGTGGGACAACACCAGCGATTCGCAGAGCAGAGCCTTGATATTTTGAGTTAAACAACTACGATGTCGGTACAACAATCTCAAACCTACAACAGCTCTCTGAATACAAGACGATATATGCTTTCTGTAACGAAAAGTGTTGTCCATCTCCAGACCCAGGTTCCTGACACTCTCGACAACAGGGACAACAACATCATCAATCAAGATTCTGATACTCGCCGTGTCCACACAACTCACAGCACTGCGCCTACCAAACAATATGCATTTACATTTAGATGGGTTTAAAAACAATCCATGTTCTTTAAAAGTATTGTGTATGATTGCTAAGTCGTGGTCCATAAGAGACACCGCTTGTTGAATTTCATCTTGATTGAAGGACAAATAAATCTGCGTGTCGTCGGCATACACATGGAAACTACAATATTTTATGTACGAATAAAGGTGTGTCGTATATATGGAAAAAAGTAGTGGCCCCAGAATAGACCCCTGCGGAACACCAGTATTGAGATAAAGGTAGGTTGAGTTAATTCCCTCAACAGAGACACACTGACTTCTGTCTGTCAAATAATTCCGAATTAGGGCAACCGATGAAGCAGACAAGCCGATGAAATTGAGAATCGAATAGAGAATCGAATGTTGTGTGGTGTCGAAAGCCTTTGAGAAATCTAGTAAAACCAACAATGTTAACTCATTATTATCACTAGCCTCCAAAATGTCGTCAGTAATTTTTAATAAAGCGGTTGAACAGCTATAATTTTTACGGAAGCCTGATTGATTGGCCGGGAGTATATTATTAGAATTCAGATACTGATTCAACTATGAACTCATCACTTTCTCCAAGACTTTCGACACACATGGAAGGATGCTTATGGGGAGATCCTTATATTCTCTTGGATTTGGGGTTTTATTCAATGGCAGCACCCTTGCCCTTTTCCACGCATCAGGAACTTTACTTTCCAACAAACACGTGTTGATAATATTTGTAAGAAACGGAAGAATAAAGGGACCGCACATTTTCAGCATAGATATGTTGATACCATCAATACCGGTTGAAAGTGATTTGATACTATGGATCATGTTGGACACAGTTTCAGTGGAGACCAACTTAAACTCAAAACAGTGGGATGGATTGCCAAGTTCAGAGTTATAGTAATCTACCAGACGACTCGAATTTCCCTGATATTGAGGAATGCTATTCACAAAATAATCATTCATCTTATTGCCGTCTTTAAGATGGATGGTAGGACATTGTGTAATTTCTTATTTTTATTCGTAACAGACATAGATTTTAGTTCGAACCATAAGACTTTAGAATTGTTAGTTCGTGACATGTAGGAAAAATAGGCCCTTTTTTCCTGTTTTATTGCAAACTCTGTGTAATTTCGCAACTGCTTGTAATAGTCCCAGTGCTCCTGCAATCGAGTGGTCCCAAATCTTTTCTTTGCCTTATCCCTCAGCGAAATAAGCAGTCTAATTGTTTCTGTGATCCAAGCCGGTCGCTTATTTCTTGTAATTCTTACCGTTTTTATGGGAGCATGGATATCAAAAAGATTCAACAAATTTTGAGTAAAGAAATTAACCTTTTCGTCAAGAGGAATAATATTAAATATTTCATAAAAAGGAGTTGCCTGCAAATCATCAGTAAACTGACCCAGATTGAAATGTTTGTAGTCACGGTAGGTATAAATAAAGGGTTTAAAGTTAACCGATGAAATATTAATTTTACAGTAAACGAGTTCGTGATCAGAAATATCAACAGTGCTCACCCCAGACTCAAAAATCACATCAATCAGTGTTACTGAACCATTTGTCACCCTTGTTGGCTCATTAATTAATTGATTCACACCACAGGTATCAAAAACTGAGTTAAGCCATCTTGCATCTGCATTTTCAGGTTTTAAAAGATTTATATTGAAGTCACCAAGGCAACAGACATCATCAGACACAGATGAACAGAAGGAAAGTGAGCCTTCAAGGTGATCTGAAAAGTATTTATAATTCATATTTGGTGGCCTGTAAGCAACACCACATATAATTTTCTGTCTCCCAACTAGCAATGATAACCAAAGTTGCTCAATCTCATCACCACTCGGTATTATCTCACAGCTGAATTTCTTTGATACATAGAAAGCCACTCCACCCCCTCTTCCCAATCTGTCCACACGGTAACAAACATAGCCATCAATATTGACATCGACATCAAAAACATTTGTCGATAGCCAAGTTTCACATAAGGCAATGACATCATATTTATTTTCCAATATAATTGTTTCGAGTTTTGCCAAATTCCTCAACAATGATCGAATATTTAAATGGAAAATTGTTATGCAATCCATATAGTATTGGTCAGACACGTGACATGAAACAGAAACTTTATTAAAAACATAATCATCTAAGTAATATAGGGGAAACAAAATATATTTGTGTCTAAAAGCTAAAGAGAAATAAAATATTTATCAAAATACAAAACACACAGCAAAAACAAATTCAATTCGAAACAAATAGGTTTGAAAACTGCAAACAACAAATTGAAAAGCTGGAAAAAAGAAAAAAAAACACAAGCACAAAGAAAAAGATATTAGTTTCCTCACTCGAAAATACAAAAATAGGTATTGCGATGTGAAAAAACAAAACAAATTTCGGGCACTGCTGCAAATGGTATGGCTATGCTCTTCCGCCAATAATTATGTTATATTCACAATAGTAGCGGTATTCATAAAATTTTTAAGATCTGTAGCAATCTTATGTATTCGGTCACTCACTTTAACAAATAAATTTCCATCACGTGTCCAGCAACTCCTTGTACCATACTTCTCAACTAACTTGTGGTACATATTAGCTCTTTTCCAGGTAAGATCCTCCCTGATTATCAATTTAGTCCCCTTTAACTTACTTTTGTTGTTATATACAGTCTTCTTTGTGATGCGACTTACGAAACGAACTATTATCGGGCGACTACTACCCTCCTTCCCTTTCAATCTGTGCGCTATATCTATGGAGTCGGGCGACAAATTTAAACCTAATTTGTTGTTGCACAGGGAAATAACGACATCAGACGTAACTTCCTTCTCGGACTCTGGCACCCCAAATATTCTTACGCTATTTACCCTGGAATACTGTTCGTGTGCATCCATCATACCTTGCAGTTCGGCTATACGTGCTGTGTAATGATCTTCGACTTGCGCAATCTTCCGTTCAAAACTATTGGTAACTGCTTTAAGTTCTTCTCGTATGGATTTCTGTATGATACTTGACATGCTCTCTACGAATTTTTCACTATTTAAGAGTTTCTCAACAACTTTATCGGCTATTAAATCTAAATCAATACTGATATCACTAATTTCACCTTTGCGGCTTCTTGTTGACATGTTTTACAAGTTTAAAAAAGTTATCAAAATTGTCAATACCTCACAAATAAAAAGTAAACCGGGCGGAGAAGCACAACACACGTCTCTACTCAAGCAGCGCACACATATATTTCTCATTACACATAATGGATGCAGAACATTTCTAACAATAACTGAGAACAAAAAATTGTAAGACAATGTTCGTAATTTGAAAAAAGGGTAGCGACTAAAAACTTCTCAGATGATGGTGATATCGTAAATAACTATTATTCGCTAAAATCTGACGTTCAAATTGCATATAACAATTTCCCACTTACTTGAATTGAACACCTTCAGAGAATGGATCAAACGTATCGACCAATTCAAAATTTGCGTCCCCCCCTAAGGTGATCATTTGGTACATCTCCTTCAATTTCATTTTAATTATGTTATAACCACTTAAAAACTCTTCTTTGCGTTTATTCCTGACCGCATCCAACATGTCCCGCATCTGCCTTTTCTTTTCTGAAATTTCATCTAGTTCCTTTGATCTCGCTATAAATATAGTCTGCTTTTCTCTGTACTCCTGTAGGAAATCAAGAATTTGTGAAACGAACTAAATTAAACTTCAAAACATACTGTAATCGAATTGAAATTTGGCTTAGATGTTCGCAATTGTTGTTCCGCTGATTGCAGTTCTAGTTCAGTGTGCCGCAGATCTATCGAATTTAATTCGTCAGGAGTATACGTTTTTAATTCTTCAAGCTGTTCATCAGGTATTTCTTTCAATTTCAAATGTTTAATCTGTAAATATCTTTAGTGTAGCTACACTAAACTGTATCTTATGTATATTTCTCACCTTGGCCCGCCAATGGTTAATATTATCTTTGATCTCCTTAACACCATGTTTTGCGGTTTTCACTTTCTCGTCTATCTCAATTTTTTCTGCTTTCAATTTATTTTCCTTCTTAGTTAAACCCTCTATAACCTTTTTAATTCCTGTAAAACACAAAAACTTCGAATAATCAGTAAAGTGTGAGTGAGATAGATTACTTGCAGATATTATTAGCGACACAACAATTAATTTGGAAGAAATAGAGGATGGTTTATTACTCACAAAATTTGAGGAGGTAAAGATGATGGACTTAAGGAGAGTGGTTAAAAATTTATCAAATAAAGAGAGTAGTCAAATGGAATTAACTCTAGATTGTTGAAATGTATGTTTGCGGTATTGAGGCATAGACTCCTTGAAATAGTCAACTCTTCGTTGGATACAGGAATAATTCCGGAAACATGGAAGTTATCGACAGTGGTACCAGTGGAAAAAGTAAGAAATACGGTACAGTGTGAGGAATTTTGACCCAAAAATATGCTACCTCCATATGAAAAGGTGTTGGAGACCATAGTAAAGGACCAGCTCACAAAATTTATGGAAGACCACAATATCCTAACACCACATCAAGCAGGATTCAGAAAAGGACGCTCCTGTGAAACAGCAGTACAAACAGTTATTGGCAGATGGAAGGATGCTTTATACAGAAAAAAATATGTTGGGCCGGTATTCTTGGATTACAGAAGGGCTTTTGAGACGGTGAATCGTGACTTGATGATGTGCAAATTAAAGAAAATGGGAGTGGGGGGCAGTGCACTGAAGTGGTTTGGAAGTTATTTGAGCGACAGATTCCAAGTGGTGAAGTACAATATTCCAATTTCAGGGAAGGTTCAAACAACACATGGTGTGCCGCAGGGTTCAGTGTTGGAGCCGGTACTGTTTACATTTTACATAGATGACATTGTCGATTCGTTGGATAAGTGTTGTATACAAATGTTTGCAGATGACACTCTTATTTATTACATTGGGGAGAGTAAGGCAGAAGTTATCAATAGTGAACTGAAGGCAATTTCTAGGTGGTTGAAGAACAATATGGTGGTTATAAAGACTGAAGTGATTTATTCGGGGGGCAAGAGTGTAGCAAATCAATTGTGCCCTATATGGTTGAATGAAATCGAGTTAAAGCGTGTTTGCAAAATTAAGTTTAAAGAAAGTATCTCAAAGAGTGGGCCTTCTGTCTAGAATAAGTGGCAAACTTAGCTGTTGGTCACGGCTGCTTGTATATAAAACTATGGTTGCTCTGTATTTTGAATATTGTACAACGGTTCTATATATGGTGTTCAGCGTTCAGGAGTTTCAGAAAATACAAAATAAAGCAAGGCGAGCTATATTGAACTGCAGCAGGTATACTAGTATTTCGTTTATGTTGGAGACGCTTCAGTTTATGAGTGTTGCGCAGAGAATTAGGTATAAGACATTGATTTTTATATATAAAGTAAAACATAATATGCTTCATATGGATGATCCAGTTAAACTACGAACGGATGTGCATGATTACTACACAAGAAGGAGGGAAGACATTTTCGTACCTGATGCAACTACTGCATTTGCTCAAAATCAAGTGTTTGTTAAGGGATATTCTTATTTTAATAATTTGCCTACTTACTTGAAAGATGAAAGTAGTTTTAGGATTTTAAAAAATAAAAGTGCAATTTATGTTAAAAATAGTTAGACGGTGGTTGTATTACCTACTAGTGAGGATTTATTTATTTTGAATTATATTTTTGGTGTATAGCTAAGAATAAAGTTCATTCATTCATCATGATTTTGTACAATTCATTACCAGCTCACATTAGAGATCGTAATAGCATGTTAACATTTAGGAGGGAGGTTGTCCAATATGTTATAGAAAATTATTAGTGCAGTTTTATTTGTTTATTATTGTTGTTGTTTTGTTGTTGCAGAACCTGATGTTTTGTTTTTCATATAGCATATTTGCTAATAAAGGCTATTATTATTATTATTACAAGACATTACCTGTATTGTCTTGATTATTTGTGTTCAATTTTTCACTCAGTTCTTCTATACACTGCACCAATTGCTGCCCTTCAACTTCGATTGTATCCCTTTCTGTCTGCATTTCTCTCATATTATTCTCAAATTTGATAATATCTTGTTCCATTGTTGCTATCATATCTTTAGAATTCTGAACATTTCTGTGAAAATTAGAATTCTCAAAATTGCTAAAATATCGGTACTATCACATTGATGTTACTCATAGAATGACAAAACTATCGATATTATTGAAATATCTAAAATATCGATATTAACGAAATATCGAAAATATCAATACAGTAAAATCTCTTGTAACGGACACCTCCAATAAACGGACGACCCTGTTAGACGGACACTTTCTGATAGTCCGGAATTCGGTAATAGGAAATCTCATATATGTTGATCTCTCTTGGCCGGACTCTCTCCTGGGCGGACACGGACACCAAATTTCTATTACAAACTGAACCGAAGTTCTCCCATAGGCGGACAGCAGGAGATTTCGAGCTTACGCGTTGGCACGTAAATTATGCGTAGCGCCCCGACTCTCAAGCGTGAACAGACTTGTTCGTAAGTGTTAGTTGGTAGAACACAATAAAAAAATGCAAGTGTTAATGCTGAAGATGTGCAAAGTTTTATTGATAAAGTGCCCTCTTTACTGAAAGATTATTCGCCAAGGGATGTTTATAACGCGGACGAAACAGGTCTGTTTTTTCGCGCGTTACCAGACAAGACTCTAACTTTAAAACACGAAAAATGTAGTGGCGGAAAAATGTCTAAAGAACGAGTAACAATTCTTCATTGTGTGAATATGGTTGGGGACAAGGAAAAACTGTTGGTGATTGGAGAAGCGAAAAAACCTAGAGCTTTTAAAAACATTAGCGCCAATAATTTGCCAGTCTTTTGGAAAAGTAATAAAAAAGCGTGGATGACGTCGGCTTTGATGGAAGAGTGGTTAAGAGAGTTTGACAGAAGACTGGGGTCAGAACGTCGAAAAATTTTGCTATTTTTAGATAATGCATGTTCTTATCCAAGAGACATTCAGTTAAAGAACATTAGGGTTGCTTTTTTACTGCCAAATTGTACCTCTGTTGTTCAGCCACTTGATCAGGGCATAATCAAAAATTTTAAAGTGTTCTATAGAACAATTTTAGTTAAGAATTTGTTGTCAAAAATCGACACTGTCGATAGTGCCCAAGATCTTGGCAAAGCTATCAATTTGTTAGATGCAGTTTATTTCAGAAGTTTATGGCAGAAGGTGACGAGGGAGACAATTAAACATTGTTTTTGCAAAGCCGGATTTACGTATGGAAACGATGAAAGCACTGTGGTATGCGATGATTTTTCGGGAGAAGATGACTTACCCCTGGCAGTTTTAGCTGATATGTGGCGAAATACGGGAGTTATGGGCATTAGTACTAATGATTTGGGGGAATTCTTTAATATCGATGCCAATTTGATATTTGAAGATACTGACCACATTCTTCATGATGATGGTGGAGTGCAGGCAGAAACTGTGTACGTTTCTGATCAGGAATCAGATGAAGAGTCGATTAACGCAGCAAATATTAAGAATTATCAACAAGCCATAGGGTCAGTAAATGAGTTAAAAATATTTATAAAAGATCGTGGGGAAGCTAAGGCTCTACAGATGCTGTCAGATTTGCAACTACATTTTCAAGATTCCATGTTTAAAACGAAAACTCGACAGACCACATTGCTTGATTATTTTGGGGTGCCATAAGTCAGACGTTTATTGCAAACATTTGTTAGTTTCAAGTACATACACGTTTTATATATATATATATAATGTAAGAGGAAGATGTTTTATTTGTATATTATATACAAATTGTTGTTCAGACATTGTGACATAATATAAAGATAAAAGTTCAGTCTTTAGTTTTCCTATTTCCTATAAACGGACACCTCCCTTAAGCGGACAAATTTTTACAGTCCCGAAGGTGTCCGCCCAAGAGAGATTTTACTGTATTATCAAAATATCGATATTATCGAACTGTCTAAAATATCGATATTATCAAACTGTCTAAAATATCGATATTATCGAACTGTCGAAAATATTGATATTATCGATATCGGTTTTTCCAATATCACTTATCGATAATATCGATATTAAACGACATATCGATAATCTGGCAGCCCTAGGCACAACCAATAATTAATCACTTCTTATTTGAAATTTAAGTGTCTTTTTCCGTAATTAATTATGTATTACAAATGGTAAAAATTTATAAATTCATGTTATTAAAACTTCAAATATAATTTAAGATAAATTTAATTTTTAAATGAATTTCTTATTCGTTTACATACATACCTCTCTGATGTTTTAATGGCAACATTAAGTCTGGTTATCTCTTTCGCACATTTATTGATAGCAGTTGTCCCCTCTTTAATGTCCCTCTGAAGTTTCTTCAATTTTCCTGTCACTTTCTCTTCTATTTCTCTATCAATTACATCTATATCAGCTTTTACCACAGACGCAGCAGCGCAAGCTTCATCGTAACTTTCTTTTTTGACCGCAACGATGGCTTCCAACTGTTTTTTTCTCTCTGGATCTACTTTACTCGATTGACAAGTGCTTTCCTGTTTCTTAATTTCTTCCAAAAGACCAGGCAAACTAAGTTTCGCGGCCTAAAAATAATAAATAATCAAATTGTGATATGTACTTCAAATACTGGACCATCACTCACTTGCAGTTCTCTACGGTACTTTTCCAGGTCGTGTTTCATAGACAACTCATTCTCTAGTGTGCTCACCTGATCCTCGAGAGAATGAATTCTTTTTTGTAGAGAAACTAAAGTTTTTTCTATGCCCGTTATGTCGACCGTTATACGTTCTACCTCTTCCGGACTTACATTTGTGGCAGCTACAGACTGTCCCATTCGACCCCTGCTTACTCTATTACCACCTCCACTCATGGTACCTGACAATCATTTAATACGTAACTCAACCTATCAAAAAATATATAAGAGATAAAAACACCTGTCATTTCGAAAAGTTCGCCCTTCAAAGTAACAACACGGTAACGTTGTGCACCGTACGCTATCCTCGAGCCCTGATCCAAATTATCTGCCACCAAAGTATTCCGCAAAGCGTAATAAAATGCTGTCTTAATTCTTTCGTCATTTACATGTATCAAATCATACAAACGGGGTACATTTTCAGGCCTGTAAATTCACTTTTATTTAATTAATAAAGAAAAAGGACAAATTCATTTACGTTTGAATACGACTGTTGGCTAGTTCCCTCAAATGTTCCTGCTTTTCCAGGACAAGAAAGACTGCTCTACCTATATTATGCTTTCTGAGAAACTCTATACACCACTGTGCGGTGTCTGCAGTTTCTACCACGATATTATCGAGAGGGCCACAAGCTGTTGAAATCGCCACGTCGTATTTTTGATCAATGGCTCCCAAATCGCCCTACAATAAAAACACTGTTACATAAACCCCCTATAATGAACTTCCTTAAGGTATAGGATGTGTGAACATCTCGGATAACCTGAACATTCTCAGGTAGAATATAAGGAGAGCATGCACAGGTGGGAGAAGCCAAAATCATAGGCTGCTGAATTTTCCAAATTCGTAAAATCGTCAGTTTTAAAATGACTCGAGGGATTTGTATTGCTTATTACTTATGCTTTAGGCACACTTTAACACAATAAATTATTAGCGCCAAAACTAGGGCTGCAAGTATTTAGAAAAAAATATCAAATATCAACAATGAGAATACATATATCGATATTTCTGGTCTACGAATTCTTAATAAGTTAACCCCACACGCCAAAAAACAGTGACACAGTAATTAAACTCGATACGTGTTTTGCTGACAACGTCGAGTTTAATTACTGTGTCACTGTCTCCTGGCGTGTGGGGTTAACTTATTAAGAATTCATAGTGAATTTACGTCAAAGTTCTTGATCCAACTACTGTGTGTACGAGATATTTTCGATATTATAGATAATTACGATAATATCGATAATTCCGATATTTTGATAAATACCTACCGATATTATCAAAAATATCGATAATATCGTCCACACGTAGTGGCGTAACTGACAAATTTTGAAAAATTGAGATACGCCGCCAAAACATTTATAAACAAATTATTTCTGCAGTTCTCTGTTTTACTTAGGTCATTCTTAAAACTGCACTGAAATTTATTACAGTTCCATGTTGTACAGTTTTGGGTTCAGGATGATTTTTCGGGCACTAGTTTTTTCTTTTTGCTCTTCTGCAAAATTTAGTCCATGTCAGTTATGCCACTACATGTGAAGGGCGACGACGAGGGGTGAACCGCAGAGGAATTAGTACGAAATTACATAAACTTGTAGGGAATTGCAGGAATTGTTTGGGGAATTGTTGGGGAATTGCAGGAATTAGTCGGGAATTAGTGAGGAATTGCACAGGAATTACAAGGGAATTGCAGAAATGTTTACTAACGATTGCGCATGCGCTGTAAATTATTGCATCATCTTTACAAATACAAATTACAGGAATTACATGGGGAATTGCAGGAATTACATGGGTAATTGGGGGAATTACTTGAGGAATTGCATGAATTAGATAGGATTTGCGGGAAATTAAAAGGAATTACTCATAAATAGAGGAATTTGTGTACAAGCTTGAGGAATTACATAAATTTGTAGGGAATTGCAGGAATTGTTTGGGGAATTGCAGGAATTAGTGAGGAATTGCGGGAATTGCAGAAATGTTTACCCCTCTTATACTAAAGATTGCGCATGCGCTGTAAATTATTGCAGTATCGGACGTACAGGAAATACACGAATTGGTTGTAAGGGAATTCCAGGAATTAGTAGGGGAATTGCAGGAATTACATGAGGAATTGCAGGAATTACATGAGGAATTGCAGGAATTACATGGGGAATTGCGGGAATTACATGGGGAATTGCAGGAATTACATGGGGAATAGCGGGAATTACTTGAGGAATTGCAGGAATTAGATAGGAATTGCGGGGAATTAAAAGGAATTACACATAAATAGAGGAATTGGTGTACAAGATTTTGCTCTGCGGTTCACCCCTCGGGCGACGATATATAATAATATCGATAATGAGATCGATAATATATAGGCAATCTTACCCCTTTCTACTGTTTTTTCTATTATATCGATATTATCGATAATATCAAATCAGTGTTACCAAAAGTCATCTATGTTCTCAGGGTTAGAAGGATAAACTAAAGGAAGCAAAATAATAATGTGGGTAAAGAAAACTAAAAAATGTTATCAATATTATCTTTGTAAACATCGATATGGCAAAATATCGGTACTATTGATATTATTCATAGAAATTACAAAACTACCGATATTACTGAAATATCTAAAATATCGATATTATCGAAATATCAGAAATATCGATATTAACAAAATATCAAAAATATCGATATTTTTGATAAATATTGATAGTCTCGAAATTATTGATATTATTGAAATATCGAAGATATTGATATTTTTGATAGTTCGATATCGATAATATTGATATAAATATATCGATAACATCTGGCAGCCCTAGCCAACACATTATAAAAATCCTCGAGTGTGTGGTTAACATGATACCTTCATTCAGCGATCTCCACTTCACAATTATGCAATTTAGTAGAAACATTTCGTAAATATGTGTAAAAATTAAAAATATTTAGGCCAGCGTAGTCGGTGTTCTAAGTCTAGAAAAGTTTCCTATAGGGACCGGATCCCTGCCATCATTTTTTCTTATTTAACTATTAATATTCATCTGTGTCTTACTGATCTTATAAATAAGTCATTTTGTGAAGGAATTGTTCCTTCATCTTTAAAAAAAGCGTTTATCGTGCCATTGCATAAGGGGGGTGAATTTGGGCCAAAAAATTTTCAGCCGATCTCATTGTTGCCGACCGTTTCTAAGCTGATTAAGAGGCTGGTCAAGGCCAGATTTGTTAGCTTTTTGGACAAATGCTCTACCTTGTCCAGTTTGGTTTCCCTAATAATAAGAGTACTGGTCTGGCCATTTTTTCTTTTCTGGACCATGTATACGAGGCAAAAAACACTCACTGCAACTCCCAGTATATTCCTGTTTCTGTGTTTCTCGACCTCTCTAAGGCTTTTGATTGTGTTCACCACTCTATTTTGTTGGAGAAGTGCTCATATTATGGATTCAGGGGTGTTTCTGGGGGGTGGATTCGTTCTTATCTGATGGGAAGATGCCATGCCGTTTCTATTGTCAACGCTGATTGTCAGAAATTTACATCTGACTCTGCTCAGTCTATGTATGGGGTGCCTCAGGGTTTTGTCTTGGGCCCACTTCTCTTTCTGTTGTACATAAATGATATGTCTTCTCTGCGCATTAGTGGCAAGTTCGTTCAGTTTGCTGATGACACCAATATAACTTGGTTCGGTAGTGATGGTCATGAGTTGCATGACAGGATTGGGTCGGACATGTCGCTCTTGAGATGTTGGTTTGCGGCGAACAGGTTGACTCTTAATCTGGATAAGACTTGTCTTATGAATTTCAGGCCTGGTGTATTGTTTGCCCTTTCTTCAGATGGTGTTATAATTTCATATTTCATCTGTAAATACTACTAAATTTTTGGATGTTCATCTCGACCATAAATTGAATTGGCAGGAGCACATTAAACACCTAAGTACAAAGTTGTCTAGATCCTGTTTTGCCCTTAGGACTCTTATGAATAATTACAATTTACTTGTGGCTAAAAATGCGTATTTTGTGCTGTTTGAGTCACATCTCCGATATGGTATACCTTTCTGGGGTTACTCCTCTGCCGAAAATTTTAATTATATCTTTCGATTGCAGAAGAAGGCAGTGAGAATTCTCTCAAGGCGTCTTCCTCGTACCCCTTCAAGGCCGCTTTTTGAGAAACTGAGAATATTGCCACTGGCATGTATTTACATTTATGATATAGCAGTTCTGCATTTTCGGCTTAAGAATAATTGTGTCACGGGGGAACAGATTCATGAGCATTTTACGCGGTCTGCAGTGTTATTGTTTCAGTCGAGGCCCTACTCGGAAAATTTTAAGAGAAGTGTAATATATATGTCCATTCAAATATTTAATAAGCTACCTGCATCAATTTCTTCCATTTCAATTTTTTTACTGTTCAAGGCTTCTTTAAAAAGATTATTGCTTGATAAGTTGTACTATAGTGTAGATGATTTTCTTGGGGGTTGAGAGTGTTGTTCCCCGGTTTCCTCGTGTGAGGTTTTGATATATTTTATATTTTTTTTGTTTTGTCTTGTGATTTATTTTGTTTTATATGTTATGTGTTCTATCTATGTATTCTGTATTGTGTATTCTGTCTATGACGGGCTAAATAAATGATAAATGATATGATATAGTGAACAAAAGAGATTCTGAATAGTTAATTAGTCAGTTATTCCTCAATGAAATTTATAATTTATACAGTAAGTTGGAGTTCGTAAAAAAGTGCAAAAAAACGTTACCATCTATAAAATAATAATAAAAAAACTTACGAGTCTTCCTAATAGGCCTTTGCATTTTCCCTCCCGTTTCTGCTGCATCAAAGAATCTAAAACACGGCCTTTTGACCTAGAAGCTTGCATAGAAGATCTAGTCTCTTCTAAAGTAACTCGTTTCCTATTCAATTCAGTTATTAATTGCGCTTCTTCTTGTTTTGCAGCGTTCAAATCACGTTGAGCTTCTCTGTACGACTGTAGGGTTAAAGGAACTTTCTTCTCTAACATCTGCACTTTTTCCGTTCTCTCTTCAATAGCGTTCTTAGTGATCTCTAAATCACTGCGTAAACTTTCTAGTTTCTTTTTCTGCGTTATGTCGTTGCTTAAATATTGTTGGAGATCTGAGTCGGCTAAATTAAACTAAAAATACATTTAATAATTCCAAATTAGGTATATGAAAAATTGCTCCTACTTACCGCAGTTTGTGTTTCATTTACACCTGCATTCAGCTCCATTAAATCTGTCAAGAGGCTTTCCTTTCTCTTCTGCAATTCCTGAGTTTGCACTTTTATGCTAGCGGACACTTTGATTCTTTCTTCTTCGAGTACTTTCATCTTTGCGGTCAATTCTTGCTGTTTCTTAACACACGCCGCTATTTTCTGTAACACAAAAAAATGCACCACTCAATTTAAGCAATTCCTCTGAGGAAATCATTTACCTCCTCATTTTCTTCAGGAACCTTTTCTAGTTTGGCTAATTTTTTCTGTTCTTCGATCAACAATTCTTTCGTTTTCTTTCTCATTTTGTTTGTCTGCAGCAAATCCTCTTTTATCTGATTGTCTTTAGTGTTGGCCTTCTCAAATGCTTGTTTCATGTTGTTCAGCTTCTCTTCCAAGTTTTGGAATTTCCTTAAATCAACAGTTAATGTTAAATTATTCAAAGGCGTACTAATCGTTACTTACTTAGAAGCAACTTTGAAATGATCTTCGTGTTCTTTTTTTTCATTATGAAGTTCTTTAAGTTTATCTACCATTTGTTGCTGTACAGATGATATTGCCTCATATTCAGTTTCTTTACTTTTAATTTTCTCCTCCAAAGAATATCTACAAATAGTAATGAACGTAAATTTCAGAAAATAAAGAAAAACTGACACGCCACCAGGAATTTATAACTGTTTCGTCTGGTATTTAAGCAAAACATCATTTTGAATGAAAATCAGCATCATTCCGGAAGATTCAGAAAAAAAAACATTGACCTTATGGTAAATTCAGAGTAGCACGCTAATTTTTCAGAGAGTGTATTAATTTTAATAAAGCTCACATGTTCATTTGATATATTATATTTTTACATTCCATCACCATATTCTCGGTTTTTAAGAACGTGACAGCTTCTTTCATGGGGCCTTTAAGTTCGTCAATGTCCTTTTGTACCAACTTGACTCTATTTAATTTCTCTGTACGTTTCTGTGTTAATAGTTCGACCCTTTCTTCCAATTTTGCCAATGGCACCTAAAAAATTGTGTTAAGAAGGATAAATTTCTTCTTCGTTTAATTTACTTTAAATCGAGAAGTCCCGATAATTTCTTCTAAATATTCCAACATGCCCGTTTCATGGGGCTTTGTTGCTTTTGGTTCCATCATCGCGATCTGCTCTACTTCGCCCTGAGAAAAATATTTCACAACTTCTGCAATCGCATTTAAATATGAATTAGATACCTGAAGAATAAGAAATCGATTATGGTCCAGATCGATACCATGCTGACGCAAAAGAAATGCTATTTCTTTAAACTGGACCTTCCTTCCGTTTAATTGATAAAACGATGAGTTGTCTTTATTTGCCGTACGAGACACCACAAATTCACTACCTGGTATAATTTCATAATCATCACCTTCCTAAGAATATGAATTTCAGCATAAACACTCCTCTAAATTAATACTCATTTACCTTATCATTTATT
This sequence comes from Xestobium rufovillosum, assembly GCA_963966045.1. Lineage (NCBI taxonomy): Eukaryota > Metazoa > Arthropoda > Insecta > Coleoptera > Ptinidae > Xestobium > Xestobium rufovillosum. The sequence goes on from OZ014493.1 coordinate 39,216,154, forward strand.
AGGGCAAAATGTACAGAAACTGTACAAGAAGTTACATTTCTAAACATATCCGAATTATGCACCAGTACAGAAATTTTCTTGGATCGTATTTTGCTAGCACGATAACCAAAAACAAATAATAAAGAATCAATTACGTTACTCTTGCCACTACCGTTCGGTCCAATAATAGCATTAAAACACTGGAATTATAATCACATTTCAGTTGATGCAAATAGTCTATCCCGGAAGGTCTGTCTTTCTTTATTTTTAACTTCTCTAAAACACCTAACTGTTTTCTTAAATGGAATACTACATAGGTTTTCAAATAATTCTTTTTAAATGCAAAAAAGCTGAAAATTGAAGAAACACAGACCCACAGGACACCCTGAGGCTTGTATTCAACTACAAAATGTATATTTAGGTACCTTATGAAAAGGGCCTAATCTTTGATTTGCTGCGTAACTCTTAAAAAAATTATTGTGTATTTGAGTAATCATAATTCTTGGGCCAGTGTTCTCTGAATTACAAGCTGCTCTAGGAGGTGGAGGAATATAAATATCATCAATTCGCAAACCCCCTTCTTCATCCGACATTTCCATCTTATCAAATTCATCGACATCCATTTCCTCATTTTCCAAAGCCATGATGTTTAATTTGTTGACACTAAAAAATAATTATCAAGTAATAATTTCCTTTGGGGACTATCCAAATGAACTTCTAAATAAAACTGCAAAATTGATGAATATTGCTTACCCTATCAAAACCAACAAATGTAAGGTAAAAATACTTTTTAACTCGCAAAATTAGGATTCTCTTCTGCTGCTGGGCGTTTTTAATGCTGCATTGTTCAACAAAACAAAATAATAATCAAGGCTTCAAGGCCCCAAAACCCAGAACAAACACAAACACCACTTTTTCTGGGAAATTCAAAATGTAACGGCCATGGGCCCAGTTGACACATGACAATTGACATTTGTTGAACTTATATCAGTAGCGGAACATGCAGTAATAGTCTTCGTAACACATTTTACATACGTAGCGAATGGTCCTTATTAAGGTAATCGTAAAAAATAGCGTTTTCTGAGGGCTCCCAGTTTTTGAAAGGCCCTGGTCTCTTTAAATAGCGGCGACAAACTAGTAAGTTTAAATGATTTTAATGAAATTGTCCACGCCACTGGTTACGACAATTCTAGGAATACCAACATCAACATCTCCAAAATCTCTAAACAAAACCTATATTTTTTACGTTGAAGATTAATCTTTAACTGCTGAGGATACTGACTTTGTCAGCGAAACACGTGTAGAGTTTAATTACTGTGTCACTGACTTTTGGTGTGTGGAAGTGTGGAGTTAACTTATTAAGAATTCATAAGTATACTTGCTACCACCACAAATTAAATAGTTGGCTACCACAGAGGCACAGAGCACCTGCGATTGCGCCGAAGTGAAAACGTCGAACGCAACTTGACTGTCAGACACAGAGGTCATATCAAAGCTTAGAGGAGGGAAGAAGAGGAGGAATAACAAAGCAGGTGTTCCTGTTACCATTCGGCACCAAAAAAAGGGGCGTAACCTAAATTTCTTAGTCTCTTTACGCCGAGAATTGAACGAAAATTCTTAAAGTGATATGACTAATTGCACTATTTCAAACGCTGCTTTCGTTATTTTTAGATAAATTACATGAATTCTAAACAGTAACCTGGTTTCATACCTTTGTTTGGCACCAAACACGCTTAAATTGTGGTAACACTCACGTGCACGGCAAGGGTTGGGCGTTACGTATCCATACTCTTCCCTCATCTAAGTATCAAAGACTTGGAGAATGGACCCGGCCTTCTTATGCAACAGCCTGATTTTCTTGTGAAGCCTACACGGTCGTTGGCCAGCGGGTCGCGGGGAGCGTTATATTCAAGCAACCCACCTACCCAAAAGGCGAATGTTCCACAATATTCCGTTTCCGCGGCGACACCTGTTTACTGCTTACACAACTGGTCGGCCACTTTGTTTTGCCTTTTCCACAAACGCTTAGACTGTGAGTATCCAGGATACTTCAATCGTAGATGCAAATAGCTAGAAATAAGTCCCCTCTCCAAGACTTTGAATCATATTATAACCTTTGTGCTGTCACGCTGTCAGGTAACGGTTAACCAATCATCAATGACGATACACCATGACATTTTTGCTCTTGCGCATTTTTCACGGCCCGTTGGAAATGCAATGTTGGTTTCACTCATTCTGCTTTTTGCTCAATGCTCGTTATAAGTCTATGTTTATATGGAAACTCCGAAGCCAAATAAATCCAGTGTTGCCAACTCTACCGAATTTCCGGTAGATCTACCGATTTTATATGTTATCTACCGATCTAAAGAAATGATACATAATTCTACCGAAATTTCATTTTTTAATTTTACAATTAAGAAATAACCTGAAATTGCGCACAGATCATAATTCGTAACGTCTTTGCGTTTTTCCTTTCTTTGGGAACTCGTATGGTATCATTTTAGTGCGCGGTACATTATAGTTATGCAGAAAAACCTAGAACCCAAACAAAACGAAGCCGCCGAGAGCCGTGATTCGGCGGCACCTTTGCGGAAATGGCTTTATTTAAAATTCCAACAGATTGTATTTCTGTATAAAACTGAATCTACCGAAATTTGGCAACCAAACTTCCGAAATATTTACGACTGAGGTTGGCCACACTGAATAGATCTAAACTGGAATGTCAGCTGAATGTGACGTTTGGAGTGGTTGTCTTTTGTTGGTTTTTAAATCTTAGAAATGGAAGTAAATAAAGACGAAGCAGATAGATGTATAGAACTCGCTGAACAATTTATAAAAGAACGCAATCGGGAAAAGGCAGAAAAATTTCTGCAAAAAGCGGAGCGCCTATATCCAACAGAACGCGCAAAGGGTATGCATTATTAATATTATATTTAGCACATAGACTGACGTGGTTTCTAGCTTTAAAAATTAATTATCAATTTTAGAGTTGCTTGTTAAAATTAAATTGATGGCGCCAACAATTGAAATGGAACAACCGGAACGTTTACGAAAAAGGAAAATATCTGCCAAATCTGAAGATGAGGTGAATTCAACCCCTCAGTATACATCAGAACAAGCAGAGGCTGTCAAAAGGATAAAGTTGTGTAAAGATTACTATGAAATATTAATGGTCAGCAAGGATGCCACCGATTCTGACATTAAAAAGGCATATAAGAAGTTAGCGTTGCAACTGCACCCTGACAAGAATAAATATCCCGGTGCAAGTGAAGCTTTTAAGGCTATAGGTAACGCAGTAGCGGTTCTTACTGATGTGGAAAAACGTAAACAGTATGACTTATATGGTGGAGATGAAGCAAGGTTAAGTAGCAGTCAGAGAAGTGCGCATTCATATTCACGTGGTTTTGAATCCGATGCGACAGCCGAAGAACTTTTTAACATGTTTTTCGGAGGGGGCTTTTCAAATTCTAATATTTACGTAAGGCGTAATGGGAGATGGCATCGACAAACTACTGGTAGCCATGAAGCACATCACCACCACAGAGAGGTAAATAAATTTTTCCATTTGCTTACTGCATGGGATCCAGCAAAGGTGACTGAGGGGTTATTTAAAACACAAGGTCTCATGCCCATAAGGGTATAATCGTATAATGTACAGTTTCTTCTTTATCTTCTACCTTATGCCTCAGGGCATTTTCACTAACTATTCTCTCTAAAAATCTAATAGACACGCTCGTTGCAACAGACGTCTTCATTTTCGCACTTTCCAATGTTTCTGTTTTACTTTTCTCACTTTTAAAATAACAAAACACTGTACACTATTTCCAGTGTTTGACTATATAAAACACCTTTCCATTCGCAAACCCGCCATCTTTTCTTCTCAAAAGCTCACCGTTGGACTGTATACAACTTCACTTCCGTTTCCGTACCTAGTTCTTTATTTTTTACCAGGGTTCTATTTATCTTGTTATATATTTGCGTAACTCGAGGGATGACAACTCCACAAAAAAGTGTACAATGGAATTCCAATTCTATTATAATTTCAGTAATTCCATGTAATTCCAGTAATTCCATATAATTCTAGTAATTCAATATAATTCCAGTAATTCCATGTAATTTCAGTAATTCCATTTAATTCCAGCAATTCCATATAATTCCAGTAATTCCATATAATTCCAGTAATTCCATTTAATTCCAGCAATTCCAAAGTACTCGCATATAATTCCAGTAATTCCATTTAATTCCAGCAATTCCATATAATTCCTTGTAATTCCAAAGTACTCACATATAATTCCAGTAATTCCAAAGTACTTCCATATAATTCCAGTAATTCCATATAATTCCAGTAATTCCACAGTAATTCCAATAATTCCAGTAATTCCATAGTAATACCGATATTTCCAGTAATTCCAAATAAATTCCGATAATTCCAATAATTCCATGGTAATTCCAGTAATTCCACAGTAATTCCGATAATTCCATAGTAATTTCGGAAATTCCCGTAATTCCAAACTAATTCCAGGTATATGTACAAAGTAATTCCAGAGTTGTCAACCCCCCGGCGTAGCTTTCTTCGCTCTGTTTAATACTTCTCTATCAACCTTCCGATCATTACTTCATTGTTCCCGGATATTCTATCGCAGTAACTTGTTTGTAGTTGTCTTTTCTGCAGGTAATGTTCCCTATGTCCTCTTCTACTGCATTTATTTTAATAATTTTTGTCTTCACAGTATTTATTTCCATTCCTATCTGTTTTATTACTTCTATCCACTTGTCTACCACTTGCTGTATTTTCTCTTTACTCTCCCCCAACAGTATTTTGCTATCAGCGTGTAACAGACCTACTTTGATTCGTCTCATGTTTCTGTATCATACTGTCACTTTCTTTTACTTTCTTTTACAAATTTTATTTATTTTTGTCCATATAAAGTCCCACTGTTTTATGCCCTTCCTCATTTTAAAGTTCTTGGAGCTCTTTCTATTGATTGTTACTTCTGCTATCACTCTCCTGTATATACTCTTTATCACTTCACCGAGTTTCTTCATTACGTTTAGTTCTCTTAAAGATTCCCACATCTTTTTTGCCATTGTTCTAAGAAATCTTATTCTTAATAATTGTTTATTGTTACAGCAGCAGAACAGCTATACTGCCCTTATTCAGCTATTACCTATATTATTTGTGATAATCTTATCTATGGGCTCAAGTTTCTTCATTTCTGATCCTGCATACAGTTTACAACACAGCTCGTAAGTAATATTTTCATACGTAATATCATAAGAGTTTAGATTTTGTCGGCAAGGTTTCGCATTTAATTTTGACTAAATTAAGTCTCAAATCCAAAAAACGAAGTTAAGGAATTTTGTTTAGAGTCGTAAACTACTGATTAAAAGCATTTTTAAAATTTACATTGATTTTTTGATTAATTATATCAGATGTTGACTTCTTTTATATAAACGTATTTCGAATTTTCGGAATAAAATTTTTAGCAGGTACTTTTTCCCCTGGAATACACCAACATATTCAAATATGGGCAGATTTGATTGGTTTAAAATTCTATGAATGGAATAGTCATAGATAAAATAATATATTTCCATTTACAAAGGGACAATTAAAATTATTCAAAAATTGAATACTATGTTAAATTAATGTAAACAAGAGTAGGTGATGCTATCGTCATACTTTATTTCAGTGCAATTGAGAAGATATTTTGGGCATGGTATTGAAAACATTTCCCTACTACATTATTTAAATAAATGAATGTTTGCTCAGTAAAATTATGTTTGTGTTGACTGACAAGCTAAGTTAGTAGAAAATTTTTGTCTTTGCTTCACGTTCTTACAAAATTTGTGCTTGTTGCAGCAAATATCCAGTGGCTCGTAAGACGCAGAACCTGCAAATACCCTATTTCGTAAAAGAAAATTTCCACACGGAATATCAAGGATCTGTAAAAAGGCTCGAGACATCTGTTGAAGAAGATTATATCACAAACCTGCGGCACGCCTGTTTCCGAGAGAAGAACTACCGTAAATGTTTTTCTTATGCCTTTTACAAAATTTACAACATGATAGTTTATGTCGTCAGCTTGCTGCTATCTGTAACGTCCTATGTTTTACTGTTTTGATCATTAAATACATATTTTTTGTTGCTTTATCGTTTCTGTGCCTTTTTAGTGAATGGGGACTTAACAAACTCTTTTTTGTTGTAGGTGACTCAATGATATGGAAAGCTAAAAATTTCGGCGACAGGGAGTTGTTCCATACTGCTCAAAATATACGAACGCCCTCGTGTGAGCAGTTGCAAAATTTAAAAAGTCACGGGATGTAAATATTTAGTAAAAAATTATTTTATTGATACACACATGTCATTCAGATTAAAACGTTACACTTGGTACTATTTGAATTAATATTCGGCTTGAAGGAAACATGTCAAGATGATTATAAAGTTTTTAGTGTTAAAGCTCTTGTCAGGAACTCCAAGCGATTTCTACTCGATCAGACGACGGTGGACCAAGCTAGTCACTGCACTTACACTCACCAAACGACCTATTAGAGAAAATTTCTTAAAGTATTGTTCGGTTGGCGCATAGGTAAATTTTTTTCATTTTAAAATCATGTCTTTTCTACAAAAGTAGGGATATTAATCAACGCTGTGTCTAGGTGCACGTAAAACAAAAAATTGCGGGCTCGCAAAACATCATTGTATATATGTTATTCTTTCGTTTAAGTAATTCGTTAGTTGTCAATGTCGTCAACAGCCTTGGTGAATAGGTAGGTATCGCGTAGAGTTAGTAGTTGATGTTCTTAGGCTGGGGGAGGGCGACTCCCATAGATGTTAGTTTTTTTTCCTCACATTTTTACATTTTTTTAAATAAAAATTTCTTCTGTCAGGTTTCCGTCAATGTGTTTCGTTTCATAAATTTCTTTGTTCCAATTTTCAACACAATATTTAATGGGACTTGTCGAAGTCTCGTCTATGTCGCTCATGCCCATCGATTGTCTCCAGAAACTACGTGTTCGTTTTTCAAAAATTACACAAACAACTTTCGGAGTTTCTACCAGAAGTTTTGTACGCTTAAACTTTTTGTTGTGTAAATAAGCTCTGTGATCTCAGTTTTCTTGTACTTTCAGACAGTGGCGGCGCCAGACTTTTAAAATGGTTGGGCTGATGCCGGCAAAAGAAAATAATTTGGGGGCAGGCGGTTGACGAAGTCAGCAAAAAAAATTTACCAACAAATTAAAACGCATGCAATAAATTCATTAAAATTATATTTTTCTGCATCATACGCAATGCTGGGGACAAATAATTTGCGGAATAAAAAATTCCGCGGAATAGACTTATTAAATAATCTACGGAATAGAGAATTCCACGGAATAGGTACCTATATATTTTCTCGAATAGCATAAGAACCAAAAACAGAACGTGACTATTAATAATTATGAGGTTAAACAAACTACCACCTTCCGTCATAAACCTTGTTCCGGACCTAGAATGACAGTCTTTCTATATGCATCAAACTAACAAAATATTCTTCTGCTACATACTTTTTGTCCGACTCACCTCCAGTTCCCTACAAACCCGATCGAGAAACGGAATTATAATCACGCGGAATAGAATGAAAACTTCATTCCATTTGAATAAAATTGATGACGTAGGATTCCGTTCGAGTATACTTCAAGATGATACATAATTTTCCGTCCTGCTTGCCCCCAATTGTCCGCAAAGCTACACCTGAAATGAAATTATAACTATGCGGAATGGAAGGAAAATTTTATTCTGATTTAGTGAAATTATGAAAGGAGTATCTCGTTTAAGTATATTTCAAGATAGAACATAATTTTTCGCCCTGCTCACCCTCAATTTTCGGCAAACTTACCCGCGGAATGAAATTGTAACCACACGGAATGGAGGGAACATTTTATTCTATTTTAGTGAAATTATCAAGGGAGTATCTCGTTTAAATATATTTCGAGAAGGTACATAGTTTTTCGCCATACTCACCCTCAATTCACCGCAAACCCTTTTGCCGAATGAAACTACAACCGTGCGGAATGGAATAAAAATTATATTTTAGCAAAATTACGGTCTCGTTTGAGTATATTTTCCTTCCATTCCGCGTGGTTATAATTTCATTCCGGGGGTAGCTTTGCGGGCAATTCGGGGCGAGCAGGAAGGAAAATTATGTATCATGTTGAAGTATACTCAAACGGAATCATACATTCAAATGGAATGAAGTTTTCATTCCGTTTCGCGATCGAGTTTGTGGGGGTGAGTCGGACAAAAAGTATGTAGCATCTCGAAATACGTGTACTTTGCTAATAATTGCTAATAATTGCGAAAGAAGAATATTTTATTAGTTTGATGCATATAGAGAGACTGTCATTCTAGATCCGGAACAAGGTTTATGACGGAATGGTGGTAGTTTGTCTTAACCTCATAATTATTAATAATCACGTTCCGTTTTTGGTTCTTATGTTATTCAAGAAAACATGTACCTATTCCGCGGAATTCTCTATTCCGTAGATTGTTTATTCATTCCGTGGAATAAGAATTCCGCGGAATTCTCTATTCCGTAAATTATTGATACCCATGGGTAGAGATGTGCCGGTGGTGCCTCAAACCAACGACGGGCGGCCAGGGTGGGCGGCGATCGGCGCTTGGATTTGTAGGTTGGGCTCCCGCCCACCCCAGCACCCCCCTAGCGCCGCCACTGCTTTCAGAAAGAAATCCTTTTTGTGTGCACAGTAGCCTGCACTTAGGCTCAGTCATTAATCAATTACATAGACCGTTGATTGATTAAAACTGCTATAATTACATAGCAAAAGTTAGGTTAAGAAGTTATGTAACTGACCCTGACAGACGTCCAAAACTGATCTACCACAAGGCTACACCACTTGTTTTTTTTAATTTCTTTTCTGCGTCACATACGAAAAGTTGCTTTCCAATTTCTCGCACCATAATTTCAGTCCAGATAACGGTAGAAATAAAATTGTTTGTTGGATGAGTTGATGATGTACAGGGTGACCCAAATTGGGTGCAAGTATGGTCTATCTTGGTAAATATTAGTGATAGAGAACCCGGGTCTCCGCGCACCGAAGTCCTCGTGCTCTCCAACTGAGCTATCGGCGACCTTCCACGCCTTCTTTCTATTCATCCATTTATACCTAAGACTGTAACAGTTCAGCCCGTCCTGACAAGCTAACCATCCTTGGCTACCCCAGCCACTGGCCACTTTCAGCGCCCGCGACCGATCCTGCTACGCACAACGCACCTCTTGTGCACTCCACCCGCCGTACTCTCCTCTAGCACGCGGGTTGCCTATCCCACTTCTGATATGTTACACGGCGCAAAACTTGCCGCCCCCGACCGGGAGTCGAACCCGGGTCCTCGCGCTCCGAAGCCCTCGCGCTCTCTAATTGAGCTATCGACGACTTTCCACGCCTTCTTTCTATTCATCCACTTATACCTAAGACTGTAACACAAGCATTCCTCTAAATGTCAAAAAACTCAATTTTCATCCATAGCTCGGATATGAAAAATAATTTCGAAAGTTTCTCTGCACAACTGACTTGAATTTAAAAAAAGAGATAGCAAGTGCTTTATCAGTTTTTCTCTATCACTAATATTTACCAAGATACACCATACTTGCACCCAATTTGGGTCACCCTGTACAGAGGTTGTTCCATTTAAAAAATTATTTAAAAGGTTATGTTTAAAACTTGGCAAATTTCATTTTCTTATTTTCTGAATACATTTAAAAACTTAACTAACAGAACTAAACTAAAACTTCTGTACTTAAGTTACTTCTGTAATTACAAAAATAACGGAGATAACACAGGGGTGGGAACTTTAAGTGAAACACCCCGTACCATAAAAAAGTTTTGAGTCATGAAAATTATCTAGCAGTTATTAACGCTGAAAGTGCGGATACGGGAAGTACTGGAGAGTATTGGAGAATTAAAAACTTCTGAAGCTTAAGATTGACTGGTTTATTAAATTTGTGTTAATTAGAAATATAAGTATGTACATTTTAGAAAATTTATACCAATTCTGTAAATTTGGTTGTGTAGATAGTTCGCAGTAGTTGTATATTTATTTATTTAGTTGGTTTTGTGTATAATTCTGTACAATAGTTATTTCAATAAATATGAATGTTACAATAAAATTACGTGTGTAATTTCGTGTAACTTCTAAACATGACAAGTTTAGTGGAGGGGGGCGAAAACTCTCCGCTTGATCAAAACCGGAAAATGTAAATGTATGTAGCGCACTCTTGTTCGCCGCAGAAAAAAACGTCCACCGAATCGAGTAAGTAAAGTAAAGTAAAACTTTGCATTAGAAAATAAAATGGAACGGAACACATTTTTGAATAAATTAATTCGTGGGTTTTTTTAATTCACCTAGCACCAATTTTTGGTTGGTAGTTGGTACTAATGAGAAATGACAAGTGACACAACAACGTGCATGTTGCCTTGTTGCCAAAACCAAACCCAATGAAAGTAATTCGAGAATGGCCGCTGGTGTGGTTTTATAAAAGGTATATTTTTTTTCAATTTTTATTGTATAAGTTGAATTTATTTAATGGATTATTAGTGAGAAGTGTTGGAAAAAGGTGAACGTTCATTTCGGATAGTTTTTGTATAAATTTATTAATAATGACCCGCACTTGAGAGTAGGTATTGAATAATTGTTTACTTTCCACACGGGCTTGGCCAATTTTTATTAAATTAAATCTTAAAATTCTTCACCTACCTTTGGTACTTTCCCCGTTGTTTTAATTGTAAGAAAAGATAGTTAAAAATTTCATCAGTCATGATTTTTTGAGGTACTAGAATACCTATTATAATTTTTGTGATCATGTGTTTTTTATACATACCTATCTCCAAGCGAAATTTTTATTTTTTTTTCTTTATAGCAGATAATTTTGCACATTCAATTTACTAGTCAGGCCATGGGTTGTACAGAGAATCCAAAATTAGTGAATGTCCTACGGTTCTAACCTTGATAACGAACTTGATAATGTATTGTTATTTCATTGTTTGCAAATTTATCAAACAGCTACAGCATTTTTCTTTTCAAGACTGCAGATAACCTAGAATGGCAGAATCATGTTCACCAACAGACACGAATGAAATAACAGCAGACTGTTCTATCGAACAAAACCAAGAAATTTCAAAGCCTGATTGTACAAGTCCTAGTCCAACAGAAACTGTTTGTTTATATTCTTTAAGTGACGATAATGTAGCAAGTAAGTACATATTTAAATCTTTAAAATCGCCTTCCTTTACATACATATGTATTTTGACGACAATAAATTCGGCAGCTGCTAGTGAAAGATCGAAAAAATCGATCGATGTCCTGTGGTCCTGCTTGATGGAAAATGCTTTTTGCTTTTCAATTTGTCTTGTTATACTTTCAACGATGAAAGCTAGAAGATCTAAAGAGATCCGAATAGACATTTTTAAGATTTTCATATTTTGAAAACGTTTTGATTAGACCTTAGTATGTTACACTACAGTACCTACATTCTAACTTTTGTTTCAGGTACATCACAAAATCAAGCTTTTGGATTAAAAGTTGACGAATGGTTTAAAGTGATACAGAGGAAAAAACCCAATTTTTTAAGTGACGTAGACATAGAAAAATGTGATCAAGATAATGACTACAAGGAAGAATCTGGAGAAGATTGTAGTGAAAGAGACTCTGAGTTGGTTGAAGAAGTTAATTTTTATTTATTTTTTTTAGTTATAAAATTAATTATTTCTCTTTTTAGGAGGAAGAAGGGAGTAGCGAAGAAAATAGTTTAAATAATTCCACTTTGAAGAGTTCAAATTACAGATATTGGGTATGTGTCTCACTTTAAAATTATTGTTTATTCGATTTCTTTTCGTATAAATGTTACTTGCTACTTATTGAGATCGTGCGCGTGTATAAGTAACACTTTTAAAAAAGCCTTACTGCTAAATATTACTATGTATTTGTATTGTAAATTCCAGTGGTGTTTCTCACCTATCAAGCGTTCCAAGAATTTGCAACGACTTATGTCTCTTTCGGGCTGCGTTCTGAGACACTGTGTATAGTTATGCTTATCGGGTCATTATATTATTACCGATGTATTTTTGTTGCATCTGGGTCAGTCTGAAAGTAGATGAGTTCGTCAATAATACCCTCACTCAAAGTCGAAGACGGGAGGGTTCTTTATTGCTAAGCCGTGAGAATGATAAAACAAATTAAAACTGAAAAATTAAATTAATTAAAATTGAAATGATTTTTACAATCCAGTAATTAAAAAATTATCAGGAAAAAATTAAGAGAAAAATGGTTTCATGTCGGAACGGAAATTAATCATAATTCCCTTCAGAAATTGGTTTTGTTTAAATTTAAAAAAAGCAACACAAATAGCGAGGGGTTTACCACTAGGAAAAAATCTGTCCCAAGTATTTCCCATTTCCAAATATGCCCTTCCTATTTCTTACTATTTCCTTGCAATTTCTTACTATTTCCTTCTATTTCCTCACTATTTCTTAGTATTTCTTAACTATTCCTTAGTATTTCCTCACCATTTCTTAGTATTTCTTCACCATTTCTTACTATTTCTAAGTATTTCCAGAGTATTTCCTAGTATTTCTTTACCATTTCCTAGTATTTCTTTACCATTTCCGAGTATTTCTTCACCATTTCCAAGTATTTCCAGTGTTCCCGAGTATTTTTTACAGTTTCATTCAATTCGTACCTTTTACCTCGCCTTTTACTATTACAAAAATAGCATGCATTATCTATTTTCTTCTTGTGAAATAATTTACTGCACATTTAATTTTTGTGTTGTAAAATAAATGTGTCACGATATAAACGATTATAAACGTCACTTGAAAAATAACCCCTATACAATTTATTAAATTTTGAAGTATAACGCCCATTTTCTTTAAGAATTGTCAGGGTGTCCAAAATTAAGTGCGTACCATTGTTAACTTTGTTATTATTGGACCTACGAGGTTGGTTAAATGGGCAAAGAATTAGTCGAGGAATTAGTAGTTCTTATTACGAACAATATGGTAAACATCGCATTTTCGCGATATTCACACAAACAGCAATGTTTTAAATGGAACGCCCTATATATTTCTGTAAGTGTTGAAAGAGCATAAAAGTCTGAATAAAAAAGTCTTATGGAACAACTATCCCAAAATTAAAAATAACATGGCTTTTGAAGCTCGTTTTGAAGGATCAAAACAGCCCGCTGACGCTGGTATCACGTTAGGTCTCACGTTAGGTAGTCCATAAAACAAATTTGGTTGGCTCCCATGTTTAAAATTGGCAAATAAGTAGTAAAATAACAATCAAATACTGTTAACTCCCGCCGACAATAATTATGACGCAAAATTAGTTTCATGGCCTACCTGATGTGATATACCGGGCTCGATACTGGGGCATTTTTTATGCTCCAAAAGTCGAGTTATTTTTAATTTTCAAATAAATGTTCATGTACACAATTTTATACTCTGTTTAAATATGCAAAAATATACATGTTGTCCCATTTAGAAAATTATCGTTTATTTTATGTGAATATCTCGAAAATGCGATGTTCGATTGTTTTTTTTTGTTTTCACCATCTTATTCTTCACGAAAAACACTAATTCTTTGCCCATTTAACCGACCTTGAACGTCCAATAATAACGAAGTTAGTAATTGTGGACACTTAATTTTGGATACCCCGTATATGTATGCATGATGCTTAGGAACTCTTCCCTAGTTTGGATGTGTGTTTCATAACCTCTCTAATTAATATTTAAGTATTGCTTACTAATTATGTTACTCAATTGATAAAACTTAATTTCCCTTCCTTGCATAATTAACTGAAATTTTAGCCCCCACGGTCGTGGTTTTCATAAAAATGCGAAAACAAGAAACATAATAACAATGCTACTGTATGTCACCTCTCGCGCCGCCACCGTGTCTAAATCGAGACCTACATAACATGATTACCGATATTTACAATAACTAAAATGACATGTGTTCGAGTATGTATTCAAAAAATGCTAGATATTCTTGCAATTCACGAATGGTCACCACAGTTAAATACCGACAATTCTAGATGACCAAAGTAGATACTGAAAAGCCGGCAAATCGGGGCAAAGTCCCGAGATATTACATAACTTTAATCAATCAAAACCGAATTTATCAATTTAACATTATTCGTTTATATCGAGGTTCATATTCGCTCCCAAGAGTTCCAAACATAATTATGTGACAAGGTCTTGGACCCGGTAGGTAATATTATCTTCTATATTACCCCTCAATTTCTGGCTCAGTTTAATTCACCCCGCATCGATCTTGTCCAATGCTATTTCTTAAATTATAGGTCCACAAATTGCATAAAAAGCGAGTAAAAATGACAGTATACCTCGCGGTATACCTAAAATTTCATTTTGTTGAACAATGTATACCTACGAGTACCTAACTAAAATAATATAAAAGTCTATCGTTAAAACCTCCACTTAAAAAGCTCTTCACTTCCAAAAATTGTTATCCGTTTTTATATGAATTTTGGTACCGATCATGCTATTTGCGGGAATATTTACAAATATTTTTCAGAGTTTAAAATAGGATGGCAACTATCAATTTACATTAAATAATAAATCCAGGAATACTTGTAGGTATAAAGTTCATACAATCTTTTACTCGATTTTTTATTTGCTACCACTCACTGTTGCTGCAGAAGAAACTTATTACATAGGTATTGTTCACGTGCCAACAATTGAGTCAAGTCGAAGTCACGCTATTGGCCGTCTACTGTGGCCTCATATTTGCTTCTGCGCCGCGGAGAACGCGACCGGCCTAACGTCCAATGTTTTTACTAATACTAGTACGTTTGGCGCGAAGAGGGAGTAGAAAGTTTTATAAATATCGGCCGACTATTTCCAGTACTTCCTAGGTATTTCCCTTACTATTTCCAGTATTTCCCTGAGTATTTCCAGTATTTCTCAGACTATTTCCAGTATTTCTTTGAATATTTCCACCATTTCTTTGCCATTTCCGGGGTATTTCCTGGGCATTTCCTACTATTTCTGAGTAAGAAATACTATTTCTGGACTATTTCGTAGTATTTCTGCACCATTTCCACCATTTCTCACCATTTCGGAAATACTGTTTCTTGACCCTGTCCCAACCATTTCCTTAGTGGTAAACCCCTCGACAAATAGTCTTAACGAAGATGAAACTGCCAATTGTCAAGTCAGCTCTTCAACACTGGTTTCTATAATCTCTCTCTTACAATTTAGGTAATCTGTGGTCAGACTCGTAGTCCCTTCCATCGCTCTGTTCAACACTAGTACGGAAGTACAGAACAAATCTGTAAAGGAACTTTATTTATAAATATTATTTATACTTTGAATGTTCTATAAATGTGAAATCTTTATCGACTGATCTTTATAGCATATCAAAACTATAAATGTCATTGAAAACTATATCACTCAGGATAGCCCAGTCAAATGGTGGTTTTCCCGTAACAAAAGTTTTTTTCTCAGCGGTTCTATATATTTTTTTGGGGTGCTGAATCCGAATTTCAAGTTTGCTGCCATGTAGGAGGTCGGCTTCACAAGGAAAAATGCAAAAAGCCTCAAAATTTCCGTACTTTCTCAGTTTTTCGCTTATATCTCGAAGACTAGCCATTTTTTGAAGATGAACACTCTATACAAAATTAAATTAGACAAAATTTCCTACAAAATGCACTGGTCAACTTTGATTTTCTGACGAGAGGTATCGAAGCTAGAGCGCGCTGAAAAACAGCGATTTTTTGGCCCTTCTGCGAAAACGTCAAAAACGCCCACTCCCACCCCCTACAACTCGAAAAGTATACGTGTTATCAACAAAAACCCTTATACCACGTGAAAGTACATTAAATTTCCTACAAAAAACGTCTCTAACATTCAGTTTTCTCATAAGGGGGGAGGGAGCAAAGTGCTCTACAGCCAAAACGGTCCCTCCCACCTTTCCCTCATTTCATGACATATGTACATTAATACATACAGATTTCATATTCAGCTTTATATTCAGTGTCGTGTACCTAATGTGTTGTAAATATAATTTGTTAATGTCTTCATCAAACATGCTTTGCCATCAATTCATTCAAAACAACCTCTTTTACGCGTTATACATTGAAAGTATAGCGCCGATGAGAGATAGACAGGTGGGAGGGACCGTTTTGGCTGTAGAGCACAGGAGGCATTTTTCGTCATTTTCGCTTTTCTCCCTCCCACCTTATGAGAAAATTGAATGTTAGAGACGTCTCTTGTAGGAAATTTAATGCACTATCACGTCGTATAAGAGTTTTTGTTGATAACATGTATATTTTTCGAGTTGTAGGGGGTGGGAGTGGGCGTCTTTGACATTTTCGCAGAAGGGCCAAAAAATAGCTGTTTTTCAGCGCGCTCTAACGCCGATACCTCTCGTCAGAAAGTCAAAGTTGACCAGTGCTTTTTGTAGGAAATTGTGTCTACTTCAATTTTGTAGAGTGGTCATCTTTGAAAAACACGTAGTCTTTGAGATATAAGCGAAAAACTGAAAAAAGTGCGAAAATTTTGAGGTTTTTTGCTTTTTTCGTTGTGAAGCCGACATCCTACAAGGCAGCAAACTTGAAATTCGGATTCAGCACCCCAAAAAACATATAGAACCGTTGAGAAAAAAACTTCCCCAATTTTGTTACGAAAACGACAGTTTTGAACACCGATTGACTGGACTAGGATGGCTTATTCTTAATTTAAATTACTGTGAAACTTATACGTACGGGTTCTGGTTTATAAGAACTTTGACTTGTAATATGTTTATCATAAAATTGAAAAGTAAGAGGTAAAGCAAGGCTGTTTGAATTAGGGATAGTTCGAATTAACATGACTAGACTATTTGGTTCCAACATAAGCTGGCTTTTCATGGAGCATGTGCAATCATAAGTTTGAAGTCATATTGATAGCTGTCGGGATTATTTGCAGCAGCTTTTATACAAATATAAACGTATTATAAAATTGATGAAAGCCTCGTAATGGATGACCTAGTGATGTATTACGTTAAACAGCATGCAAGTTATTTTACTTCCTGATCTTTGTTGTGATGCTGTAAAATTTCAAGTTAAATGTCATGTCAATATTCCATCAGAATCAAATTTATGTAGTATTTTAGTCTAAAAATTCTGTTTAAAGATTTCTTATTTTATTTTGCACCCAGTAGCAAAATTTTCCGATGATGAAAATTGCTAAAATTGTTGAATTAGTATCAGTACTAGTAACACTGATGACTAATAATGAGCGAACTAATCTTCTCTCTGAAATATAAAAATGAGAATTATTTTACAAATTAATTAGAAGGACTAGTTAAGAAACATGCTTTATTACAGAGAAAGAGGAAGTTAGATGCACCAAATGGTTTTCCTTGCAAAAAATTAACAGTTCGTACAACATCACCTGAAATGTCTGAGTGGCTGTCGCAGTTCCAGGTGAATATTAAGTGTAATAGAAAATCGACATTTACAATTTTATTATAAATTGTAGCGATGGTCGAATGCCGAACGAATTGTAGCAATAAATGAACTGATAGCGCATTGCGAACCAACACAGGTTCGTCATATGATGCAAGTGATTGAGCCACAGTTTCAAAGAGACTTCATTTCTCTTTTACCTCGAGAATTAGCTCTATCGGTGCTATCATTTTTAGAGCCGAGAGACTTATTAAGAGCTGCCCAAACATGCCGCAGTTGGAGATTTCTAGCGGAAGATAACCTTTTATGGAAAGAGAAATGTAAGCAAGCTGGATTCGAGGACGATCCTAAAAGACGGAACTTGCCAAAGTCTTCATTGTGGAAGGTGATTTACAAAAATATTATTCTTTAGGTAAATATGATGGACGTGCTTAATTTGCAGATGGCTTATATGAGACATCACGCAATTGAGATGAACTGGAGGACTAAACCAATTAAGCCCCCAAAAATGCTTAAAGGACATGATGATCATGTCATTACTTGTTTACAATTTTGTGACAACAGAATAGTTAGTGGATCTGATGACAATACCCTAAAGGTGTGGTCAGCCATAACCGGAAAGGTATACATTAATTGTGTTAAACTGTATAATCTTTTTATTCATTTTTAATGTATTTATAGTGTCTCCGTACTTTAGTTGGTCATACTGGGGGTGTGTGGTCATCTCAAATGTCTGGCAGTACAATTATTAGTGGTAGTACTGACAGAACTTTAAAGGTGTGGGATGCTGATACGGGCGTCTGTATTCATACGTTGTATGGCCATACGTCGACAGTGCGATGCATGCATCTTCATGAAAATAAGTAAGTGTTCTATTATTGTCTTTCTTTTTACCCTTGCTTAATTTAACTTTTCAGAGTTGTTAGTGGATCGCGCGATGCTACCTTAAGGGTGTGGGACATAGAGACTGGAGATTGTCTTCACGTGTTAGTGGGACATCTAGCAGCTGTACGCTGTGTCCAGTATGATGGAAAATTGGTAGTCTCAGGAGCGTATGATTATATGGTTAAGGTGTGGAATCCAGAAAGAGAGGAGTGTCTTCATACCTTACAGGGTCACACCAATCGTGTCTATTCCTTACAGGTATGAATAATTCACAGGCTTAAGTCTGACTCCTTTGCCGGTGTCAGACTTAAGCCTGTGTTACTTTTTTGAACAACGGCCTAAGTGGGTTTGTTATAAATTTTCACAAATTCTATGATTATTTAGTAAAAGGTTTGAAGTGTTCGTAGATTTTCCTTTGGGGTCGAAATCCGAACATTTATGATAAACATCAATGAATGAGAAAAAAATAATAGTTTGTCAGTTACGACAAAGAGGAGTTAACAGTCTTCAGGCCGTATTTGTTTTTCTTGCAGTTTGACGGTGTTCATGTGGTCAGTGGATCCTTAGACACGAGCATTCGTGTTTGGGAAGTGGAGACGGGTGTCTGTCGCCACACGCTCATGGGTCATCAGAGTCTCACATCGGGCATGGAACTGCGTAACAACATTTTGGTGTCGGGCAATGCCGATTCCACAGTTAAAGTCTGGGATATTATAACTGGACAGTGCCTACAAACCCTTTCAGGTAAATTCGCACCACACCTCACTTTACCGTAAATGTTTCACTTATAATGCAGTTCAGTTATACAACAGCTTACCTTCTGAAATTTTAACAACAAGCAATAACAATTAAATAAGTACCAGCAACAATTAAACAATTAATTGCCTAATTTAAACAATCCACAGTACCTACACAAATCAGCAGTTCGAACTTCTCTAAAAACATTCTTACGAACACTTCTACAACCAACGGTTAATTATGTCCGAAAACGGTACACTTAAAAACGCGACAAGATTCGCATGTACCGATACCAGACACTAAAATGCTAAACGAAATTGTACTGTACTCGCCCGGTTCTATCGCTTCAAGCCTCAAAACTGTCCTCTTCTTTGAAGGAGCAGGAATATTGTTCCAGAATAAGATTGTTCCATAGATAGATTTTTCTAGTCTCATAAACAAGGTCAAAGTCATGAAAACAGCTGTGGCTTGCTGACAAACAGCGTGACTCATAACCAGGAGCGTCCCTTGCGGGGCAAAAATTCGTGTCAATATTTTCAATTGTGTTTTTAAACTCTTAATATCACTTTCACCTGTCGACAGGTTACCATAACACACTGATACAAGAAAAATTGAAATCCGTTTTAAATTATTAAGAGAGGAAATATAGAATTAGTGAAACCATATTTTTACCCATCAATTCCTCCCACCTTAAAGATAGAGCGAAACTAACACAACTTCTTTGTAGCAACTTTTAATGATCTGATTAAGTTATACATTTTTTTTATTCGACGTTTTGTCTTCGGGCAACTATCAGCAACTTGAATACGACCCTGATTTTCTGTTGTCAAATTTTAGAAGCCCTATTTATTCTGAATTCAACAATGTACCACACATTATGGCTTAATTACGTTTCGGTCCTTACTTGACCATCATCAAGGAATTTTTAAGATACGGACGTGTAGTCCAGTAACCTTGTCTCTGAAAGGTGGGGGTACCGTGCGTCAAATCTGGTAGTTCTGATTTTTTGTTAAGTTATTTGTGATGTTTGCCAAATGAATAATCCAAGTTTTCGACCTCGAGCGCTGAACACAGCCTTGTCAAACATACGAAAAACCGCGAATTTTTTGACCTTTCTTCAGTTTTTGACAATTTAACCCTGAAGGACCAGTTTTTCAATAATAATTATTCAGTACGTTTTCAATGTAGACTAAATTTGCTACAATTTAAAACCACAACGGTCTCTGTAGACCTAATAGTTTCCGAAATTCAGCATTTCTAAATTTATCGCGGAATTTTTTGCCCTTCATACAACATCACGCGGTAGAAAGAGGCAGTGGTGGGAAGAGACTGTGTCTACAAGCGGCTAGCGCCTGCGAATCCACTTTACCTTCCAGACTTCCCCATGCGCTAAAACTAAAACTTTGCCGACGGAAACTTTTTAAAACAGACCCCGAAGTTGACACACGCATTTTCGACAGACCGCTTAGCTGTCCTCTCGCACCAGACACGCGCATTTTTTGCAAAAAGATAACGTAAAAACGTGAGAAAAAAATTAACCTCAAACTGACCTCTACGAGAGCCGATCCCACCCGGCCTGACAATATGAAACTACCAGTTCTATGCTATACCTACCCAACTACTGTTGCTGCTGGTTGCGTTTTCAACTAACGAGGTACTTAAACGGAAGTTTAACGTGTAATTATGATGTTTCGCGCAGAAGTAAAGTAGATTTGCAGGCGCCAGCCCAACCTCGAACAGTCAAAAATCGCTTGTTTGAAAAGGATGGAGATGACATATTGATCCATGGACACGACTGTCTGTTTTAAAAACACAGGCCACAAAATTCTCACCAGCTCTTGATACGAGAGTAAATGTTCAGATCCTCAAGCAGAAAGACTACGTGTGGTGAAGGCAGCTGCTGAAGTCATACGAGAGGACATACGTTCGCAAGTGGACGACACAAATCAGTTTGCACCTTCCGATGACTTCTTCCAGAATGTACATTTTGTGATCCTCGAATCTTTAAGACTATTGCTGGAATCGATAATTCTAAAAGACAAACGAGGCTGCTTGGATCCATATAAAAAGAAGTGTGTTGCTCTTTCACATTCAATAATATCAGCAGTAAGGCCTCGCTCATCTCTTCACTACTGCGTGGGATTGGTGTGTAGGTACTTGTATCACAAGTTCGGGTCGAAAGATCTGGTTGAGTTATTGTCAACGCTTGGATTCTCAGCTAGTTACAATGGGATATTGGTTTTGGAAACTTCAGCTATCATGCGACCAGACAAACTCATTTTGAAAGAGCTATCATTTTTACAATTTACATTTGATAATGTAGATTTCAATCTGAGCACATTGGACGGATTGGGAACCTTCCACGCAATGTGTGGTATACAGATAGTGACTCCCTATGATTCCATATATGTCCTGAGGAACACTTAACCCGTCTGACAAAGTGCACTGCTGATGAACTTGTGCAGCGAAACCCTTCTGTTCAGATGGAAACCTTCTATCAAGTCTCATCTAATCAAGGTTTGTCAACAATTAAAATTGAGAACATAGACAGTATTCATCCACTACCTGAGGAAATCATGCCACTCCCTCCAGATATTTTACTGAACCCTCTCGCCTGGGGGTGGATATCCACCTCACAAAGCCTCATCCCCAAAATGATGACCAGATACGCAGCTCCACAAAACCTCTTGCGGATGGTTTCGTGCGGTTGCAAGAAGGGTTGTGGGAACGCGTGCAGCTGCAGGAAGGCAGGGCTGAAGTGCTCCTTAGTGTTCAACCACTGCAACAGGGCATCATGTGACAATGTGCCAGATATCGAACTTGAGGTGGATTTTGACTCCCCAGAAAGCGACGATCAGCCTGATATCGAAATGCTGGAGGATGTATTGTGGACAGATTTTACAGAAGACATCGACAATCCAGCTGCAGACGTTTCCACTGAAGAAACCGACGATGTTCAACCGGGCCCTTCCAAGAGGGCAAAATGTACTTAGATAATATAATAAGTCTTCTTCTGTTCTTGTTTGATGGAATTACAACAGTGCCTTTTCAATCTTGAATAAATGTTTGGAAATTTAAAGTAAATTATCATTTACACTTCTCGTTTTCTTTCATGGGATTACATTAAAAATTCCCGTGTTCGAAAAAATTGATAAATTTAGAAAAGCTGTATTTCAGAAACTATTAGGTCTACAGAGGCCATTGTGGTCTTAAACTATAGCAAATTTAGTCTACTTTGAAAATGTACTGAATAGTTATTATTGAAAATCTGGCCCTTCAGGTTAAAATTATCAAAAACTGAAGAAAGGTCGAAAAATTCGCGGTTTTTCAAATGTTTGACAAGGTTGCGTTCAGCGCTCGAGGTCGAAAACTTGGATTATACATTGGGCCAACATTATAAACAGCTCAGCCAAAAATCAGAACTACCGGATTTGACGCATGGTCTGATGTATATGGTTACTGGACTACTGCATTTCTCATCGGTATTTTTTTAAAAAGAGGTTCATACAGTAAGTTGGTCATTTTTAAATGCCTTATTTTTGTTTCTGTATGTCCTTTGTTCATTTATTTGTGGATCATATTGGTTATGGTTATTAAATTAATGCTTCATAATTCAGACATTATGAAGTGCATTTCAATGGTTTAGTGGCATATAAAAAAGGCCAACTTACTGTATGAACCTTTTTTTACAAAAATATGAGAAATACAGGTCCGTATCGAAAAAATTTCTTGATGATAATGTTGCCTGTTTCAAGACTAAAATTTTGCCTTAACCCATTAATTTTTAAAATTATTAATCATTAAGCAATTAAAAACCCGTCGATTTTGGTGAGAATTGTTTTAAGCATTTTTTGTTTTATTCAATGGAACGTTTGTGGTTCTTCATAGCGATTTTTTAAGAGTATAATGTTTCTATTTAGACAAACAATTTCTTCTTCTTTTTATTTGTATTATTATTATTGTTATTATTATTATTATGCCTCTGTTACAATGTTGCAAACATTTCATTTCTGTTTCAGGGCAATTTAAGCATCAGTCAGCCGTGACTTGCCTACAGTTTAATAATCGCTTTGTGATAACGTCGTCGGACGACGGAACTGTTAAATTGTGGGACGTGCGCACAGGTGAGTTCATCAGGAACCTAGTGGCGTTGGATAGTGGTGGTTCCGGTGGTGTCGTCTGGCGAATTCGCGCCAACGAAACGAAATTAGTGTGTGCGGTGGGAAGTCGCAATGGCACTGAAGAAACAAAACTTTTAGTGTTGGATTTCGATATAGACTCAAATTCTAACGCTATCATTAGTAGGTAATTGTGGACTGAAAAAATGTGCGTGTTTGCGGTTTCGTTAATTTTGCCAGTGATTGCCTAATGTTAGTTCGGTATGAGTGTAGGTATTTGAAGATTCGACGGTTATTTTTTTATATCTTTGTCTTTACACGTATTTATTGTTTTTTTTTTTTGTTATCTCGATCAGTTTCTTTAGTATTACTTTGCGGTACGAGAATTTTTATAGCATTACATTTAGAATAAAAAAAATTAAAAATAGTGGGCGACTGTATGATTCAATGCGCTAATATCTTGTGTAGTTGTAAACTGCAATCATTATAAACACGCTTTGATTATTCAGAGTGAATTGTTACCTTTTATAAAGGCGATATTCAACTTACTTTCTTTTTAAGTTGTCTGACAGAATAGCTTACATGCAAACAGTGTGGTCAAGAATTCGTGTATCTGGCTCTGGAATAGCGGAAGGCAAAAGACAAAAGATAAAACAATACAAAACAATAATTTTTCCGTTCTTCAGTGAAGCAAATACAATTTTTGGTAGGTCTACTGGACACTGCAGGTACGCTAACATTTTATTTTTGTTTTTATTTCATTTCATTTACTTATTTGTAAGAAAGATGTAATTGGTGAATTGTTTTTTATTGTTTCAGCATAGAAACAGTTTTTTTACCAGATAGTGAAATAAGCACGTTATCATTAAACTTCAGCACGAACGGCCTTCAAGGCCCAAGGCTTCCTCTACCACCACTCTCCAGCAGTCTCTGCTTAGTGCCCACCTTCTCTAGTCCACAGTCTTCAATATTTGCAAATCCTCTTCCACACAGCTAAGCCACGTTCTTCTCGATCTGCCTCTTCGCACAATCATTGTAGTCTGTTCTGTCTTATGACACTTATTATCCCCGGTTTGTTGTATTTTTTGCCACTTCATAGTTTGCTCTTCTCCGTACATCTTCCTGTTTTATTCCTTCACAAATTTTTCATCATACTTTCCCACATCTGTAGGTTACAGATGTCCTCATTTATTAAAACACAACCGGTCTTATTGTCTTGTATATTCTTAATTTTAACTTTGTAGACAGGTTTTTCTTTTGCAAGATTTTGTTCAAAGATGCAGTTCGTTTGATTCCTAATACAATTCTCCTGCCCGGAAAGTGGGAAACCTGGGTTCGAGTCCCAGTTGCACATTTTTCGTACAGCTTCCTATTAAACAATGGGGTCATTGCACAATTTTTAAAAATCATATTTTTCCGAAGATTCTCGTAAAATATTTTACCCGTATTTTTTTATTTTTATCACAGCGAACGTTTTAGGCATCCAAAACAGCATCAAAGTTAAGACGTTGGCTCTTTAAGCCTTTTAAATGATGACATATCCGGGGCAATGCCGAGAATTGCCGATATTAGCCGGAAAGTACAACCGTTGCTTGTTTATGCTTGCTAGCGCAAACGTCACCTTGTGTCAAATCAAAGGTAAACTGAATTAATAAACAATCATGGCAGTCTAGTCGTTTGACAGATAGTGCCCAGTGTTGTTTTTCAGTTTGTCTAGTTCCCAAATAAACAAAGTACTCACCGTTTCGTTTTCCATTTCAACACTGAAATAGTCCAAATTGGATAAATAATAATTGTCAATCATTTCACTATTAACTATCGATAAATTGTCTGAATCGGCTTTAACGAAACCTTGCTCTATTTTCCGTACACAAATATAATAATCGACACAATAAATAGAAATAAAAACACATTAATAAACGACATAGAACTATTTATACACCCAATACAAATAAAAATAACCTCCAAATGTCAAATAGATCATTTTAGAATGTCGTCACACAATTTACAGCTGGAGGGCACACATTTGTTTGTTTATTGGAGGGAAGAAGAGGAGCAATAGCAAAGCAGATGTTTGTGTTACCATTTGGCACCAAAAAAGGAGCGTAACTTAAACTTAGTCGCTTTACGCCGAGAATTGAACAAAAATTCTTAAAATGATATGACTGATTGCACTATTGCAAACGTTGTTTCGTTATTTTCAGTTAAATTACATGAACTCTAAACATCACCACTTTGTTTGGCACCAAATCTGCTCAAATTTTGATAACACTCACGTGTATAACATTGTGTATCCATAATCTGCCCTCCAACAGAAAATGGCGACCTGTCAAAATCGGGCCATTCTAAAACAGTCTATTCTAATTATTCGTAACATTATTGCTCCCTACTTTACCGACTCAAACTCCACGTAACTAGCTTTCTTGGGTATCAAAACATCAATTCAGATGACCAGTCACAAGAGCTTCTAAGGTAATGACGTAACGGGGGCAGCATGTGTTTCTGTTTAAATCTCTGAAGGCTTGCTTCTTGCTAAAATCGCCATTGTTTAAATTTTGAGCTATTGGTGAGTAAATAAATGTAACCCAGAGGGCCATTAAACATCTAGTTACTTATTTCTATCAAAATTATATCGATTTTCTATTTAGTGCAACGACCCCATTCTCCTTTCTATTTCTTTGCCTCCCCTCCCTTTTCTTCCAGCCCTGTGCCTAGGTACACCATGTTTCCCACCCATTAAAACGAAGATTTTGCTCCTGTCTAGTTTATCATGCTCCCTTAAAATTTAAAAATACCACATGTGAGGCGATATTTTTTCTTTCGCATTTTTTGGACCTGTTGCATTGTAAATATTTAATCTATTGTTGAGCGATCCTTCCCACACTGATACTCACGTAAAACTTTTTCTGCTAATTCTTTCGCAATCTTTGCTCTATTACTTTAGCTACTATCTTGTAAATTATATTTAGCAGAGATAGTGGTCTGTGGTTTTCACGCTTTTGTTGGTTTCCCCTCTCTTATATTGCCCCCATAATGGATTCAGACCACTCCTTAAGCATTTTGCATTCCCTCCAATTTTTTTTTTTTGTAAATTAGGGTTAGTCGCTGACCTTCACTTTTGCAGAAATATTGTCTGGCCCAGGACTTTGTTGCTTCTCATGTTTAATCACATTTAAGGTCAAGAGAGTAGTTAATTCTTGAAGTTTTGTAATATAAAAGCTTGATAAAAAAAAACAATAGCAAAAACAAGAGAAACTCACCCTCCCCATATTTCTCAAAATAATCATACTCTATAATTAGTTGAAATGTTTTGGATTTCCTTTTGAGCGCATCTGATGCAGCCTATGGTAGTCCAGAGATGATAAAAAAATTGAAATCAAATTGTCCCGCATGGGCCATTTTCAAGTGATTTAGACAATGCATGTGTAATCCGAGAGTTTGCTGTAAGCTATTCTGAACGTAGTCTTGGCCAAGTAATTACATTGATAAGAATCTCCGTTCCTACAATAACATTAGTGTATAAAACAACACCAGAGACTGACCACTTTTTGCGATTGATTCTTGTACGCTAGAGAATATGATTTTGAACCGTTTGGTATATTGGGAAATAATTAAAATAGTGTGTGTTCAGTCTTTTAAATATCAGTTCGAGAATTATATTGTGTCATATGAAAGCTCAAGATTCTCATTATAGCTCAAAATTAATTGTAAGTTATTTTTAAATTAGTTAGTAATGAAGTATGCAAAAGGTGAATGTGCGAAATTGCGTTATTGTTTGGGCTACACTCGGATGAAAAATAAACGGACCGCCGATGATTTTTCAATTTTTGACATCAAGTTTATTGAAATTTGAGAAAAACCTTTTTATATTTTGACAATAAAATACGTTATCGGGGGATAGAAAAAAGCTTATAGTACTTCTTAAACATATTCTGAAGAAATTTTAATCAGCATATAACTCGGCAACAATTATCAAGAGATTTATAAAAATCGTCGACGGTCTATTTATTTTGCAGTCCGAGTGTATCGTGCTGAGTATTTGCCAAAGTTGTTTTATATAAGGTAGGGTAATGTTATTTAATAATTGAAATAAGGGAACACCCATTTACTTGCCCAATTCTTGGTATGAACCGTAAGACTGTAGTGTTAATATAGATGCATTGAAGTACTTGGGATTCTATTTCCGTTCTAATTTTTTTTTTATTTGTTTTGAATTAATTCCCGTTACTTTTAAAATACTGAGTTGCAGTTCAAATTGGTTTGTCGCTGTGATTTGGGCCAATTTTAAATAGAAAAACATTTAATTTTGTTACTGTTCAGCATTTTTATAATTATTGTTATAGTAGTAAATTTTCCCCTTTCGATAGTCATACTGGTGTTGTTAATTTTTCACTTATTCCTAAGTATTTGTTGTATTTATTATTTTATAAACCAGATATTTATTTTATTGGTTTTTTATTACCTAAATCAAATACATAACAGGTAATCCAAATTTGGGGTCTCGCTTATTTGAAAAGTTAGAAGGAAAGTGTGCATTAATCACTTGCAGAATTTGGGGCTCTTTAATATGAACTAAAAACTATCCTAAAAACCTAATGTTACTTAATGCAAAACAGAACTTTCATTTGGAAAAGTAAGTGTCGTGGGAACCTATTATTCTTCGAGAAAATGGATCTCAGGAACAAAACCAACAACGTTGCTCGAGTGTTGTTAAAATTTCATGTTTTTCATGTTCCAGAAAAGTTCTCAAAACAATTAGCGTCAGCCATAAATCATACTGGATTTACGTCAAGACTCCAGATTTATCTCATCGGTGATTCACACTGATTGATAACATCAGTGGCGATAATACGCATACAATTGAATAGGCCTGTGCGATTCGGGAAATACTGAATCAATTTTCGATTCACAAAAATTATCGATTCCAATCGAGTCATAATATGATTTTATTCGAATCGAATCGGTCACATGGAGTCGAATTGAATCAATGTAGACATTCGATTCGATATTTCGATTAAATTTTTTCTTGAATCGATTCGAATCAAAATATAGATTTTTTGCCCAGGCCTAATAGGCAGGTTCAGTAATTTTCAAATTTCATTAAAATTGATAGAGTTTATTATACTGAAGGCAGTTATGTTGTTAATTTTTGTTAAAAAAAATTCCTTCGCATGTGAAGCCGTCGCAAAGTTTTCCGTCGGTGCGAGGCTAGAAATCGTACCTTGCAGCGAGAGTAGGCCGCGTAACGTCAAAACTTAGTATAACGTACAAGTCCCAGCTTCAGCGCGCAGCAGTCCCATAAGTATTATGCATATGTATGTGTAGTTAAATTGTTAAATATTAACTGGTTCTAACTGGTGTTTTCTGTTTTGTACCCAGCACACCAATAAAACGGAAAAAGTGGTTCGTTGGAGCCAGAAGGAAAACCCGTCAGCATTATCGATATTTTCGCGAGTTAGTTTATTATTATTGCAAAAGTTTATAAAATTATCGGCTGCCCCATTGCAGCCACTCTAAATAAAATCGAACATAATGTAATTTATCGACAGTTTTCTGGGACCCCTTGGTACTTGGTAACGTGTTACGGTTAGCATAATTTGAAACAGGATGCTAGGAGCATGACGGAGCCAAATACTGAATCGCCGTAGCGTTCCCTCCATGAACTAAAAAAGGAAATTTTATTAACTATTTTACAATAATAATTAAATAGTACGTCATCATAAAGTTCTCTTTTGAAGACTGGTAGGACGCGTGCCTCCATCCTTTCCCTGAGCTACTACGCATTTCCGTAAAAGTAGAACATTCTACATCCCCAACTATTTGAGAGCAGTAGTCTAATCTGCTCCAACCTCTACCTCTTTATTCCTATCTCTGACTAGTATGTCGCGAACTATTCCTTTGTGTCTCAGAAGGTGTCCTACGATCCTATCCCCTATTCTTTATTGTCTTCCATACTTTTCTCTTTTCCCCCAACTCTTTCTAATTCCTCCTTATTGCTAACTTGTCTATCCACGGTATCTTCAACACCCGTCTGTAGCATCACATTTCAAACGCTTCTACTCTTTTTCAATCCGCTTCTCCCATTGTCCAAGTTTCGCACCCATAGGTATAATTTCGTACTCCATACATGCGACTTTAAGAGTCTCTTCCGAGTTTCTACATTAACCGTTCCAGAATATAGCATTTTTTTCCTTTTGTTAAACAAGTACCTACGTAGCGTAGTTTTTTGATTTGCGTGAGTTGTATTTGTTTCTGTTTTTTTAAAAAAGTTCCAATCCGTTATAAAACTGTTAACTTGATAACTTGTCAATCACTTAGGTATACATACCTACATAAATGAGTAGGTATGTATTGTATTGTATTAGAGAATAAAGGTAGGTACCTATTTTACAAACAGAAGTAAGCAGGTATCTACAATCTACATACCTACTTATACTGAATTATAAAAGGCATGTACAGTTAATAAATTGTTGACTTTGTTTTACTTATACCGGTCTGCCTTTACACTACTGTTTTGAGGTTGAATGAAATTGGGATTAGATGCAAGAATCACACACCATTTCCACATTTACCGAGACATTTACCTACCTATTACATAAATATGGCAAATTATGTGAATCGGACTTTTGATACCCTTGTTGCATCATTATATCGATTATGTTGTCTTTGTTTTATGTTTCCTTGACACCTTACTTTAAAAATTCACGCTCGAAATAGTCCCAATAAGTATGTTATGAGATAGGTACCGCTTCACGGGCACTTCAAGAGAAGTGGGAGGAGCGCCTTACGAATCTCTGACGTCAAACCAATAACAAAGCGAACTAGCATGTGGGCGTGATAAGCTAATTTCTTTCGCTTATTACGCCGCAAAAAAATTTGTTTGAAAAAAAAATTCGCCGTAAATCAATTATTACAATAACAATTTTCTGTCATTTTCATGCCAAAACGAGTTAATTTTGAAACATCCTGTATCATAACAAAATATACATCTTGATCTGTGATGAAGCAAATTCCAATACTTTTAATACTGCTGTTTGTGAAAGTCCTTGCCAAGAATCAATTTTAAAATTTAAGTTCTTATTCTATTTTAGTGCATTTTTTTAAGCATCTCTCTACACTGCCCAAAGAACAAAAGGATGTTAGCTTATTTAAGCCCATTCGACAAGTGTCATGTTTGCCGATACCGTTTTACATTTTCAGTAATCATAATCAGTGACTACATCTAAGTAACACCTGGAATGGTGACATCTAGCAGTAATGAATTACACTAATGTTTAACTGTATGGAACAAGTGCACGCACATGCGCTGTTCGGATTAGCGAGGTTCGTTCGGATTATGACTTGATGAAAATGTAGTTCGGATTAAAGTTTGTTCGGATTACGGAGGTTGCACTGTAGATCGTTTATTTAAACTAGTTAGTCGCATATACCTAACATTCGAGATCGGCGTGAAAATTTTGGAACGATCAGTTTAACTTCCCATACGTCAAAAATTTTAACTAGAGTTGTGCAAAGAAGGTTGGAGAAAAGAGCTGAAGAAATATTAAGAGAATATCAGTTCGGATTTAGAAGAAATAGGGGAACGTGCGAAGTCATTCTAGCTTTACGAGTAATAATAGAAAAAACAATAGGAAAGGGAAAGAGCGCCCATAGGATTTGTAGATTTTGAAAATGCCTTCGACAATGTAAAACAGATGTTCGAAGTGCTCAAAAATGTAGGGATGAAGTATAGGGATACAAGAATAATTCATAATCTATACGAGGAGCAAATGGCAGTTATAGAATTTGAGCAGGAACATAGAGAAGGAGATATTCGAAAGGGAGTGAGGCAGAGATGTGCGTTATCGCCTCTAGTTTTCGATTTACATATCAAAGATGCGATTAATATTGTTAAAGACAGAGTAGCTGCTGGAATTAATATACAGGGCCAAACTAGAAACTATCAATATGCTCAGATTTGTGGATAATATAGCAATATATACTATCCAGCAAAAAAGAATTAGGAAGGGCTCTGAACAAAATGGAAGCGGTTTTGACGAAGGGCTATGGTATGAAGATCAATAAAAAGAAAACCAAAATTTTGGTGTGTAGGGGGCGTGAAAGTAGGACTAAAACGAAAATACAAATTGGAAACGAGAAGATCGAGGAAGTCTCAGATTTCTGCTATTTAGGAAGTCAAATAACTCGCGATGGTAGGAGCTTTAGAGACATAAAACAAAGAATAGCGCAGTGCCGAATTGTATAAATAAAAAGAAACAACTATTATGCGCGGGAATGATAAATGTAGAAGCTTGGAAGAGGCTCTTAAAAACTTATGTATGGAGTACAGCATTGTACGGGTGCGAAACTTGGTTGATAGGAGAAGCGGATAGGACAAAATTAGAAGCATTTGAAATATAGTGCTATAGACGCATGATGAAGATACCGTGGATAGATAAGGTTAGCAACAAAGAGGTATTAGAAAAAGTTGGAAAAAAGTGAAATTTATGGAAGACAGTAAGGAATAGGAGAGCTGTAGGATGGTAGGACACATAGATTAGAGACTTATGGTAGGACACCTTCTGAGGCACGAAGGCTTAGTTCGTGGCATGCTAAAGTCAGAGCACAGAGTTGCTTATATACAAATAGAGGGATAATGCCTCCTACCTGCGCGGTGAAAAATGACCCAACTACGGAGAAATAATTTTGCCAGTTGCGGGGTAGAGGAGCATGCGCTCTGAGTTTGTTTGGTCTGTCACTTGTCATCCAAATGAACTAAACTAAATGTCATTTGTCACACGTCGTTTGCTATTTTTTGTACAAACGTTTGATTTGCGGTGAAATTGTTGAAATTTATCATACATTGATTGATTCTTTGAATTGCTACAAAAAGTAAATAGAGTTTTGTAGATGCCACGTATAATGTATTGTACCTTTTTGTAGCAGTCGATCACCAGCGCCAGTTGTACGTTTTTTCTTCGGTAAGTATACAGTTTGTTATAATTATTTTGAAGTAATTGAATGATATGTAAAACTAGGATAACTGTCTAATGTTGATTTCACTGCTTTAAGGCTCATTACTGCAAGACGAGAGTCGTGGTTAGCTGTTATAGGAAAGAACACCGATTAACCCTTGAGTGAACAGAATGCAGTTTGTTCCCCCACTTTGCAGAGGATGCCTTCTTGAATAATGGAGAACTGAAAAAGGACGCAATTCCAACATTGAGATTGAAACCAAAAAACCAATATGTACGTCTTGAGTAGGTATGTCTTTTAGATACCTACTTATATATATCGGGATCTGTTACACATGCATTTTCGCAGCTTTGAAATGGATGAACTTCTTCCGCTATCTGGGAAACAAGTCTCACAGCCCTCAACTTCCAGTGATGCGTATGTTTATTTTTAATGTCTGTATAATTACTTAACAATAATTGTTTACTGAGTATTATAGGCCTTCAACATATGAAATGAATTTAGAGACTGTTCCGCATGAGAATACAGATACGTATTGTAGTTTGTATTTGCGGATCGTCACTTGCAAGTACCATATCTCAAAACATCCCGTGCTATGTCAAGTGGTGATATGAAAAGGGGAAGAGATGAGGGTGAAGTGCATACTTCTACTAGTGATTCTATAGGTTTGCGAGGATCTGCGAAGAAAAGAAGGCGATTGGTTAGGCTGGATCATATGTATTAGTAAGCACTGTATTTTTGTATTAACCAGTAAATAATAAGTACCTAATTTATAGTTGGAGTCCAAGGAAAATGAAATCTACAGTAATTGAAGCTCAATCTACCCAAAAGTTGTTACGGCAGAAAGAAAGGACACCAAGACGAAGAATTAAAAGATTTGTAGAGAAAGTGAAGGGTCTTAAGTCACTTACTGCTCATTTGTGGAGCAAAAAATTTATTAATGATGAATCACACTCCATTATTAAAAAGTCCTGCTCTGGTGTACTGAAAGTTGTAACTAGGAGTAAGGGATTATTGGTGGCATAATGTGTCAATAATTATTGTATCTCAAGGACATTCTCTCCCGAAAAATGTATCTATAGTAATCGAGAGTCAAACGCAGAATCTTCTGTTTGCCGAGTGGAGTTCTGCCTGTTGGAATTTGTGATAGCTCAATTTGTAGGGCACCTAACCAACGGAAGATCCTGGGTTCCACTCCTGATCAGCTATCCATAAATTTTTCACGATTGAATACCAAAAATGCATTAACTGTATATGTAGGTATATACATTGTTTGTTTCGTTATCATTTCCAATATTTATTTATTGTGTTATTCTGCCCACAGGTAAATAGTGTGGGTTGTGTTCAGGTTGAATATGTTCCTAATTATCTTTGTATCAAAATAAAAATAATTTCGTTTTCTTTCTAAGTAACTGAATTTGTTTTAATTATTATATGCTTCCTACTCACTTTCTTTTTTGTAAGAAAAATTAAACCCTGGCTTGTCTTAACAACTTGAAGTAATTCAATTCAAGCTTTATTCAATCCCATTTAAATTCAGCCTAGAATTCAGCCTAGAATTATTGTCTCATCTCCGAAATAATTATCTTATCTTATAATTATCTTGAGGTGAACTGACATTCTCTCTAAATAGAATGCAAGCAATATTTTACAAAGTTAGTACTTTATTTAATGAACTACTTAAAGTGGCTTTTGCGATATGTAAAAGGGCCTGAAAATTTTATAAGCCGCGCCTGTGCTTTGAATACAATTTTCTGGTACCTGCTCTGTGTTTGCACTACGCGCATGCTCCCCTACCCCTTGCGCAGTTTCAATTTGGGTCAACTTCTCAACACGGCATTATCCCTCTATTTGTATATAAGCAACTCTGTGAGTCAGAGATAGGAATAAAAAGAGGTAGGGGTAGGC
Source organism: Xestobium rufovillosum (assembly GCA_963966045.1). Classification (NCBI taxonomy): domain Eukaryota; kingdom Metazoa; phylum Arthropoda; class Insecta; order Coleoptera; family Ptinidae; genus Xestobium; species Xestobium rufovillosum. The sequence goes on from OZ014493.1 coordinate 39,250,199, forward strand.
CCAGATTAGACTGACTCAAATAGTTAGGGATGTAGGATGTTCAACTTTTTGGGGAAATGCGTAGGTTACACATATATAGATCACTATATCGCTTGAGAGAGTGCAACTACACTTGTAAAATTGAAACTTGACCTTGGCGCCATTTTTACCTACTTTAGCTGTCAAACAACATAACCCAAGAATTTTCAGTAAGAAGAAACCACAATATTTTGATAAGCACATTGTTGTTAATAAAGCTTCTTGTCACGGCGAATGTAACTTTGTAATATATGGTAAGAGCAGGTATTTTGGACATGAATTTATATTTTCTTTTGTAAGAAGAAAATTTTGTGTCTAGTCGTACAAAGTTGTTATTATATTAACAATTTGATTATAGGTATGTACATATAGAGCTCTAGACTCATTAACTTCGCTGAGCAGTACATTATGAGAGTTTCCAGTCAATCAAGTTCTCATACTTTGAACCTGAAGATGAATTACCGGAAATGGATTCTCAAACAAACTATCGCTGCCATGGAGGATCATAGAACATTAGCGGTAACTTTAGATGCTATTAGAGAAATATCAAGAGCATGGGATACAGATGTCTCAGCAACAACAATTCAGAATTGTTTTAAGAAAGCCGGATTCTCCCGACATTCGTGAAAATGAAGATCATTCGTTGGATGAAGATGATCTTAGTCTTATTGAATTAAAGGCAACGCTTGCGAAATACAGGAAATCGGTACAAATGGAAGATATTAATTAAAGGCAACGCTTGCGAAATACAGGGAATCGGTACAGATGGAAGATATTGACGTAGAAGAACATTGCCATCGACGACGACATCCAAATTGCAGAATTTCCAACTAATGATGACATTTTGTCTAGTTTAAAATGTCACTCGTCTAATTGCGAAATGTCCGACAGCGAAGGCAATGAAGAAAATGAAAGTGAGGGCGTTGAGACTGGGATAACAATACCAACAACTAAGCAGTTAGGTGACAGTTTGTAACATTTTTAATTTTTTGTGTGCAAGTGAAGGTCTGTACAGCAATTTTGTGAAAATGAACAGTTATGTCATCAAAAACAGTGCAAAATTACACTTTTTTATTAAACAATGATTTGATTGGTTACAGAATTGTAATAACCTGCATTTTGTATGGGTATATTGTGTATAGTTACGTTATATGTTATTTTGTGAATAATGCAATGTATGGAAATTTTAATAAAATGTTCTTAAACTCGAAGTTTCTTTAACTCAATTTTTTTGCGTCCCTTGAGATTGAGATTTGACTTATGGGAGTTCCACTGTATTTTTATTGACCTTGTAAGAATAGCAATTGAAAAATTCGACAAATTACATAAAAATCACAATTTATTGTGCATGTTTGATACAAATAAAAATGAACTAGTCCAGTTCCAAGCACAAATCACGATGATCCCGTGCTCTGTTTGTATGTCCGCAACCTGGGTCTCGGTGGCTTCAGCAACTGTGCTTCCAAGTCAAAACATCAGGCTCCAATCACGTGGAATAAAAAGGCTGACTCAGGAAACATTCACAATCTATATTTTTACGTCAAAATTATATTAGTTTTAAACGAGTTTGATTCCAAAAGGAACACCAGGTATATGGGTGCACTAGGAGATGAAAACTTCACACAAAAAAAGAACACTTAAACTATTCCAACTGATCAGAATAATAAATGTATGGGATTTTAAACCACATTCAAAACGTGAAACCAAAGAACATAAGTAACTAAACAAACAATATTTTCTTTGGTTATGTTACTTGACACTTGTCAGTTGTTGAGCCAGCAAGCAACTCCAGATTTGATTGGACCACATCCACCAATCAACCGCGAGTATGTAAAAATGGCGCAATTTTCTATCCCTTTTTATTGCATGACCGGAATTGATGCGCAATGGTCCAAAGGCGGTATATTTATCTAAGTATGTGGTAGGTTAGCTCAGGATATTTAAGGATGGAGGTACGCATTCAACCAGACTTCAGTCTAAAAACTTTATGATTGAATTTTATACATCGTGGTATATGCAGTGATGTAGTATACAAACAGGGTGACCCGAAATCAATGTGCAATATTTTACCAGCATGTTCTGTGGTCAAAAATAAGACAAAAAGATCCTATAAGCTTATACTGAAATATGCTTCGCAAGGGAGCTATAGCTTTCTAAAAGAAAAGGCCTGAAGACGTCTTCTAAATATCTTTGAAATAAGTCCAGTTAAAATTATGAAATTTAATGGAATGTGTAAGTACCAAATGCTGAATCTTTTGCTGTAAACATAATTTTTAAAATTTAACAGGGGCGTCTCAAATCTGGGAGTGGCGGAGATAAGATTTACCCCAACTTTTTTAGAACATGTCATTTTAAATTTTTCCTTAAAAATTTGCAAATTCAGAGTTTTTTTGCAAAAAATGTGCTCATGTCTCTTTTAAGTATACAAATGAAGTTCTCCACTTCTTGTAGGAATTTTTGGGCATGCAGTGAAATTTTTGAATCGATAACTGTGCCTCCTATCAAAATGAGACAGGAGCACATTTTTGTGCAAAAAAAACTGAAGCTGCAAATTTTTATGGAAAAATAGAAAATGGCATGTTCTAAAAAAAGTTGTGGCAAATCTTACCTCCGCCACCCCCAGATTTGAGACGCCCCTGTTAAGTTTAAAAAATTATGTTTACACCAAATTTCATTCATCAAATTTCATAATTTTAACTGGACTTGTTTCGAAGATACTTAGAAGAAAATGTCTTCAGGCCTTCTCTTTTAGAAAGCTATAGCTCCCTTGGGAAGCATATTTCGGTATACGCTTATAGGAATTTTAGTATTGAAAATACTCCTGGGCGTATATGGGACTCATCTTAAGAAAAATGTATCGACAGGCGACAGATTCTGTCGTAGTGCAGCAAATACTAAAATTTTAACTTTGAGTGATCCCAAAGTATAACCAGATGAAACTCTCACAGATAATTCTACAAGTCTTTTGGCACCTAAAAATGGCAATTACGACTTTTTTGGGTGGTAGCGACAAAAATTATGGGTGAAAAAGTGAAAAAGCAGTAAATCTATCCCACCGTGCGCCGGGAGACTCTCGGGCATCTTACGCGAAAATTACAAGTCGCAGAACTTTGCGTTTTTTTTTAATTGTTGAAGAAATATTGACGTTTTTAATGGTGTAAATTTTGTGTAAATACAAGAAACCAAACTAATTTTACTGCACCGTATCTAAAATATGTCGCCACATCGGTAACAATACGTTCCACTTTGAACCTGGATAACTTTTTTTCACGATATAGATTTTGTTTTTTCTTACACAGAAAACTTCCTTATGGTATAACGAAGTTATGATTTCGAATAATGTATGGTCGCATTTCAAGAATAAGTCCGCTATAACACTTTCAATGCGCCGATGTCAAAAATTCATTTTCGGTGCACAGGACGAGCCGTGCGAGTGAAAAGGATAGACTATGGGGAATAGCCGAGCACCAGAAGGAGACAGAACGCGGCCAAGTTACTCTGCAAAAGAACAGCGTTGTAATGCCACCTTTAAAATCTTCTTTCAATGCATTTTCAAAACTCTCTTTCTGTAATAGCCACGAAATAAATGATAGTAAATGAGGTAGGTACTTGTTTGGCGAAACTTTTACTGTTTATATCATCTGGGGAAGGATAATTTTTATTGGGTATTGCAAAATTTTCCATACATTTTCTTAAAATTGCAGCAGCTCTGTGAAGAATTTGCAAATCTGATAATGTATCACCCGTTGTTTCCAGATTAAAATCAGACGATTCGTCTGTTGAGCTTGCGTCCTCATTTACACGCTTGATTTTTTTGTCAAAAGTTCTTTGTCAGAACACAACAAATCACCTGACCTGACCTGGTCTACGAATAAATTGAATAGAGTTTTTAAATCTTTTCGTGAATTTCATTTTCAGTTTCGCGGATTGTATTGGGGATCTTTCTGTATTACGTAACATAGAATTATATTTTTGAGTTACTGCAGGTACTTAATGGCAGCTTTTCTTTATTATCTAAGATGTGTTCTTGAATCCAAGAAGAAAATGTTGAAAACAAGCGATCGGAACTTTTTGTATTTCTGTCAGTTTTATTTTTGTGGGAATTTATATTTCTGGTTGATATTTACTCTGCGTAGTACAATTTGTGGTATTTTGCATCGTATGCAAATAAGTTGGGGAAAAGCGAAAGGTATGGAAAACAATAAAGAGTAGGAGAGATAGGATGGTAGGACACCTTCTAAGACACGAAGGAATAGTTCGTGACATACTAGAGTCAGAGATAGGAATAAAAAGAGGTAGGGGTAGGCCTAGATTAGACTACTGCTCTCAAATAGTTAGGGATGTAGGATGTTCTACTTTTAGGGAAATGCGTAGGTTAGCTCAGGATAGAAAAGAATGGAGGTACGCGTCCAACCAGTCTTCGGACTGAGAACCTTATGATGATGATGCAAATAAGTCTTCATACAAAATCAGTCTAGAGATAATACGATTGTCATTTCTCTATCTTGCAGCATTTTTATGCGAGTGGAATCACCCGTGCCTATAGTAACAAGGACAAACAATACATAATTAACCAAATAAAACATTTAGTACTACCATACCAGTTTGAATTGAAGTAAGTGATTTCCTTTTTCTTTTGTCAGATCCTCCACAAATTAAGGCAGTGGATAGTAGTCCGCAAGTTACGGAATCCCATCAAGTGTACTACAGTTCCGCAAGTTATGCGTTATACTTTCGTACAAGTACTTCGTTAGTTCAATCCCCACCCAGCAGCGTTTGTGGGTAGGTAGGTTATCGTAGAGAGCTAGTGGTTTGTTACTCTCGGGCCGGGTAGGATCGGCTCCCGTAAACGTTATTTTTTTCTCACGTTTCCACATTATCTTTTTCGCATAAAATGCGTGTATCTGGTGCGAGGACAAGTAAAGGGTCTGTCTAAAATGCATTGTTACACAATATTTAACACCTGTTCGCATGCCCACAACTTGCGGAACCGTAATGACAAATGATAGTGATCCGTAACTTGCGGACTACTATCCACGGCCACAAATTAAACACATGGTTCTAACGTCAAATTGATCCTGTCTTCTTGGTATTTAAAAGCGTATTGCTATTAGAGGCCGCAGAACCATTGTTGTGTGAGGGTTCACGATTTTTAGTATTGAAAATACTTCTGGGCTCGTGTATATGGGACTCATCTTACGAAAAATGTATCGACACGCGACAGATTCTGTTGGCGGCGCGCGCAGTCGAGGCCGCTAATAAATTGGATGGAGTAGGCTACCGACTAGCCAGATCGCCAGATGTAAACTAAGGTACGGCGAGGGCGAGTACTGTTTAAGAGGGATATCGCGTTGCAATAAAAGTCCAAACTGTACAAAACGGATGCGTTAATATTTTGTTACGTATTGCGTCAGTTTGACTATGTGCCTTGTGCTTGTCACAAATCATTTATTTTATTGTATCAATAATATACCAACTTGAAACGGCACAGACCACTTTTGTTGGACATCTTAGAAACCGAGCAGTTGTGTCGGTATTTTCAATACGCCTATGATACTTGCGTAAGATGCGAGGTCTGTGAATCTTTTGACCAGAGAACACTGGTAAAATATTGCACGCTAATTTCAGGCCACCCTGTATGAACCAGATTCTAACTTCAACACCTAAACCGAAGGAAAAATAACGGCCACCGGTTACTCTGCTATGTATGTAAAGGTAAAACTTTTCGTAGTTACCATCTTTGGAAAATGATGCAACAGGTGGTACTATTAGAGTAAGCACCATATTGGTTAAACAATGATATCTGATTTTAAATGTAGGTACTTATAACAAATACAACCATATATAAAACAAACGTTTAATAGCTTTCATAACTTCAACAATAATCTTTTGCATCTCCGCCACTAACACTCTTACTCTTCCGCCTCTGCTTCTTTTCCTTGCCTGTAGTGGCGAAGAAGTCTGTCAGTTGCTTAGACCTTTGCTCCCAGAGCAGATTCTGACGCTGTACCACATCCGGATACTTTGCTATAAAATCATGATCTGGAGGTAAAGTCAACTCCCAACCCTTGTTGTGCTTCAGTTTGGCGATCCCTGTTAGTATGTCTTTAATCTCTTCAGTCGGTATTCGAATTATAGAAGATACTTTTCGCCTTTCAACAAATTGATTTTGTTTAAACAGCAACAACTACAAGAAACTTATATGTAAAACCGATTATAGGTAAAACCGAAAATTTTAAGTGGCCTGGTCTTTAGAATGAACGTTGCCCAGCAATTTTGTTCTGTTCTGACCATGCACCATGCTCACTAATCTCAAACAATAAGCAGACTTAACTGCATCGTTCACTCCCCCGGTATACACAAAAATAATAAAAAAGTTATAATTTTATAAAAAATATCGCTTTGAATATTTGATAAAACAAACATAGCATACCACATAATCTCTGGCACGGCACATCAAGTCTGCGGGTACCCCACTTGTAGCTGAAAACGATCCAGTTGGATAAAGAATATCTGATTTAACGATCCAATTTCCTCGTACTAAAGTGGCTACCTTGGGGAGAGCTTTCAATAAATTATCAACTGTTGGTCCCTCGCCGCCAGTCAACAGCATTGTAAGTTGCTGAAATTGGATGATTTTGGCATCTTTCAACAGCAATTTACACTGTTCCTGTACAGGCTGTGCGCGTAGCGCGTGCAGTGATAAGACATGAGAGGGTAAGCTAGGTGCCGCATTTATCTGCTCACGGTCTTCCGGTACCAATATTCTCACGTATTCCTTATCTGTTACATTGACAGCCTGTCCGGTCTTCTCTGTATTTTCAGCAAACAGTTTCAACTTTTCTATCTGTAACAAAAGAAATTAAAAAACAAATATACATCTAACCCCAATCGAATTTATATCTCACTTCGCAAAAAGCACTCTTTTCTGTGTGCCAACTAGATGGAACCCACGCTTCATCCTCTCCCTCAATTTTCATCCTTTTCTTCCACCTTTCACTCTCAACATGTTTAAATTTGACCATAACTTGTTCAACATGATCATTTGCATTTTGTTCCTCATCGGACTGTTGTTCAGCAGCCAAAGAATTATCACCCTTTCTCTTCTTATTTAATTTCTTATCTAAATAAGTTACATTTGGCTTTAGCTGAACAATACCCTTCAAACTAGTTAAATGCAGTTCCTTTCCGTTAAAAATCGCAGCTGCGTATTTCTTCGGATCACTTACTGCTTTATTGGATGTACAAATTACTTTGTCAACAATACCATTTTCAAAAACTAACTGGTGATCTTTCTTTCGTTCACTCGTCGATCCATCAACCTCTTGAGCTATTATTTCTGCACGAATGCTATCAAAGTTTGACGATTCTGTGTGAATGACTGTTTCCAATTTAAACTCTCCTTTTTTAGGCTTTAAAAAGCATTTTTTCACATCCATTTCATTCTTGCAGTGTTTGGGACGGAGTGGGTATTGAAATAAATAAAGCTCACTTTCTAACCGTTTCGAGTGAAAAATTGGTATCTAGACACAACACAAACAAATTAATATCCCACAACTAAATGCACTGCAGGATAAAAATTTTGGGATCCTTCTGTTTCATCACGTTTGTTGTTATTGTATGATTGGCAAATGTTTATGTGACTAAACAGTTAGTAAGGTGAATGATCAAGTAATCTGGAAGAAGTACAAGCCACTAACAGAATTCAGTTCATTGAAGAAAAAGATTACAGTTCGCAAAAATCACAGCAATAACCGAACTTTAAGACAGTGCAAAATGTTTTTCATGGATGACTCTCTAGATTCATCTTAAGGTTTCCAGATGGACATGAAAGAGTGCATGATAATGTGGCAAGAGCCAACAGAAAATCTACAACAAAGTGAATGGTAAAATGAGGCGGAGACATGTCTCAACGGGGGAAACTTTACACAATATTAGTGTCAAAATCAATTAAAACCATAATAGTGGTTTAATTCAACAAAACTAAAGTGACCCAAATTTTCTGTCCAGCATTTAATTTATGAAAAATTACTACACACCTCTTTTATTACAGGATCGTTTTCCATTGAAGCCCGTTGTTCAATTTTAATTTTACCCATATTTCTGCTTTGGAGTTACAACACGTTCATGCTGCATTCACGAGGAATACAAACACAGCACGAACATAAATAAGAAATCACCCTCAAAACTCAAAATCGAAATGCAACATGCATAAATCAATTATCCAAACACAACATGTAGTCAAAACGTCAAAAGTCAAACCAGCTTTTGACAATTATGGTAGTTCAAACTTCACAGACTCCGTTGGGCGGCATTCACACCGCGTTAGGGATTTTAGAAAAACTTTGTCGTTTGACGACAGTCAACGTTATAAATAAATTATACTTCGTCCACACGTCCCCATAAATACGTCTAGAATTCGAAATGCTAATGCAGAAATCTCTTGGTAGAAGCGTAAAAGTCTAATCCGTCATCTTACTGACCTAGTGTGAACAAAGCTATTACTTATAGTAGTTCCAGAGAACAACTCTGGTAGTTGGTAGTTCTCTTATCTAAGATTTCAAATTAATTGATGACATTTTGGGAAAATACCACAGTTACAGCTTTATTTGTTTTTAAGTTCCTTGTATAAGAATTTACATTTTCCGTTTTTTAGAAAATGCCGCACTAAATTTTAACTGATGTAGCTGCTCTTCGTTTATCAGAATTTCTGACATTTTACATTTACTTTTACGGCACTGTATATTAGTTCCCACTTACCTGAAAGCATGACGGCAACAGTAGGCAAAATACGCTTTCTCTTCTGACATAACCTAGAAGGTGCCAGTTTTTGATTTTTAAAATGAATGGAGTTTTAAACGTTGCAAAATGTTTAAGGAAAATAGTTGTTCCACGCATCAGTGCCGTTACAAAAAGTGCTTTTAGTAGTAAAAATTTACTTTATACTAATATTGGAATATCGGCCTCCTTGTCTGGTTGCGGAGACTTCATTGAACAGCAGTTCGAAATATTAACAGGGAAAATTGAAAACGTCGATATGACGCGAACATTCCACATGTCTATATCGGGAGTGTCGGTTGGTGTCATTTGTCATTACTGGTACGGGTTCTTAGACAAGAAATTACCGGGATACAGCATAAATGTAGTATGCAAGAAGATACTATTAGACCAAATTATAGGCTCTCCGTTATGTATAAGCGCATTTTTTATTACTCTTGCTGTGTTGGATGGCAACTCGTTCAAAGAGTTTAAATCAGAATTTGCTCACAAGGGTTGGAGACTTTATCTCGGTGAATGGATACTATGGACTCCTGCGCAGTTTATTAATTTTTACTTTCTGCCAGGCAAATATCGAGTTCTGTATGACAATTGTGTATCGTTAGTTTCTGACGTTTATTTTTCGCATGTGAAGCACCAAAGTACTTCGGAGAAAGTTTCATGACTACTGGAATTAAACTCGAATTTTTCTGTGATACAAGTAGTTGCCTATGTGCTGTGAACGATTGTAATTATATTATGTTATACACAATACACATATGGTAACTTCAAAAGCACATTAGAAAATTTGCTCCAAAATTTGTTCTTGATGTACATACTAACTTGTAGTTGTATTTCTTGTTTTCGCTAACTAGAAATTTTATAATACAACTTAATGAAATACATGAGGGATAAACGAAAATATATGATTGTAATTTATAATACGAGTACAAACTCACTGATGTCAAGTTCGAATGTGAATAAACTACATACTTACTTGCATTAGTCAGACACAAGCGTCGCATTCTTTGCAGAAATGTTCTGAAATTTGCAGTACAATGTATTTTTGTGTCATCATCATAAAGTTCTCAGTCCGAAGACTGGTTGGATGCGTAACTCCACTCTTTTCTATCCTGAGCTAACCTGCGCATTTCCCTAAAAGTAGAACATCCTACATCCCTAACTATTTGAGAGCAATAGTCTAATCTAGGCCTACCCCTACCTCTTTTTATTCCTATCTCTGACTAGTATGTCGCGAACTATTCCTTCGTGTCTTAGAAGGTGTCCTACCATCCTATCTCTCCTACTCTTTATTGTCTTCCATACCTTTCGCTTCTCCCCAACTCTTTCTAATACTTCCCTATTGCTAACCTTATCTATCCACGGTATCTTCATCATGCGCCCGTAGCACCACATTTCAAACGCTTCTACTCTTTTTCGATCCGCTTCCCCTATTGTCCAAGTTTCGCACCCGTATAATGCCGTACTCCATACATACGACTTTAAGAGTCTCTTCCTAGTCTCAATATTAACCGTTCTCGAACATAACAGTTGTTTCTTTCTGTTAAACGCAACTCGGCCCTGCGCTACTCTTTGTTTTATATCTTTAGTGCTCCTACCGTCTTGAGTTATTTTACTTCCTAAATAGCAGAAATCCGTGACCTCCTCTATCTTCTCATTTCCTATTTGTATGTCAACTTTAATTCTATTTTCACATCCCCTACATACCAAAATTTTAGTTTTCTTTTTATTGACTTTCATGCCATAGCCCTGTGTCAAAACTGCTTCCATTTCATTCAAAGCCGCTCCTAGTTCTTCTTTGCTAGATGCTAACACTGCTATATCATCCGCAAATCTGAGCATGTTAATAGTTTGACCCTGTACGTTAATCCCTGAGGCTGTTCTGTCCTTAACAATATTAATAGCATCTTCGATATATAAGTTGAAAACTAGAGGTGACAATGCACATCCCTGTCTCACTCCCTTCCGGATATCTACTTCCCTTCGTTCCTGCTCACATTCTATAACTGCCTTCTGCTCTTCGTAGAGATTATGTATTATTCTTCTGTCCCTATATTTCATCCCTACCTTTCTCAGTACTTCGAACATCTTCCCCCATTTTACGTTGTCGAAGGCCTTTTCTAAATCTACAAATCCTATATAGACGCTCTTTCTCTTTTCTATCGTTTTTTCTATAATTACTCGTAAAGCTAGGATGGCCTCGCGCGTTCCTCTATTTCGTCTAAATCCGAACTGATCTTCTAATATTTCCTCCGCCTTTTTCTCCATCCTTCTTTGCACAATTCTAATTAAAATTTTTGACGCATGGGAAGTTAAACTGATGGTTCTGAAATTTTCGCGGATAGATGCGAAAATTTTAGAACTATCAGTTTAACTTCCCATGCGTCAAAAATTTTAACTAGAATTGTGCAAAGAAGGATGGAGAAAAAGGCGGAAGAAATATTAGGAGAAGATCAGTTCGGATTTAGACGAAATAGAGGACCGCGCGAGGCCATTCTAGCTTTACGAGTAATTATAGAAAAAACGATAGAAAAGAGAAAGAGCGTCTATATAGGATTTGTAGATTTAGAAAAAGCCTTCGACAACGTAAAATGGGGGAAGATGTTCGAAGTGCTGAGAAAGGTAGGGATGAAATACAGGGACAGAAGAATAATACATAATCTCTACAAAGAGCAAAAGGCAGTTATAGAATGTGAGCAGGAACAAAGGGAAGTAGATATCCGGAAGGGAGTGAGACAGGGATGTGCATTGTCACCTCTAGTTTTCAACTTATATATCGAAGATGCGATTAATATTGTTAAGGAAAGAACAGCCTCAGGGATCAATGTACAGGGCCAAACTATTAACATGCTCAGATTTGCGGATGATATAGCAGTGTTAGCATCTAGCAAAGAAGAATTAGGAGCGGCTCTGAATGAAATGGAAGCAGTTTTGACACAGGGCTTCGGCATGAAAATCAATAAAAAGAAAACTAAAATTTTGGTATGTAGGGGATGTGAAAATAGAACTAAAATGGAAATACAAATTGGAAATGAGAAGATAGAGGAGGTCGCGGATTTCTGCTACTTAGGAAGTAAAATAACTCAAGACGGTAGGAGCACTAAAGATATAAAACAAAGAATGGCGCAGGGCCGATTTGCGTTTAACAAAAAGAAACAACTGTTATGCTCGAGAACGGTTAATATAGAGACTAGGAAGAGACTCTTAACGTCGTATGTATGGAGTACGGCATTATACGGGTGCGAAACTTGGACAATAGGAGAAGCGGATAGAAAAAGAGTAGAAGCGTTTGAAATGTGGTGCTACAGACGCATGATGAAGATACCGTGGATAGATAAGGTTAGCAATAGGGAAGTATTAGAAAGAGTTGGGGAAAAGCGAAAGGTATGGAAAACAATAAAGAGTAGGAGAGATAGGATGGTAGGACACCTTCTAAGACACGAAGGAATAGTTCGTGACATACTAGAGTCAGAGATAGGAATAAAAAGAGGTAGGGGTAGGCCTAGATTAGACTACTGCTCTCAAATAGTTAGGGATGTAGGATGTTCTACTTTTAGGGAAATGCGTAGGTTAGCTCAGGATAGAAAAGAATGGAGGTACGCGTCCAACCAGTCTTCGGACTGAGAACCTTATGATGATGATCCGCGCCTTTCCTTTTTGGCAAAGCTACCATGATGTTCCGTTTGTAATCCTCTGGAATCTCGCCTGTCAGGTATATGCGACTAACTAATTTAAATAAACGATCTATTACCTCTTGACCTGCGCACTTTAAGATTTCTGCCTGCAAGCCATCTATACCTGGCGCTTTATTATTCCTTAAACTTTTTAGTGCTAGCTCAAACTCTTCTCTCATTATAGGATTCCCTAGGTTATCCCCCTCTACACTGCTTTCGCTTTCTAATATATCTTGCACTTCCTGTCCCGCATATAAGTTTCCTAAATATTCTTTCCACCTATCTGCCTTCTCCCCGCTTTCGATTAGGATATCTCCTGCCTCATTCCTAATGCTTTTGGTACTAGATCCAATTTCTCTAAAATTTCTCCTAATTATTTTATATGCTTCATCAGTCTTTCCTACTTCGAGCTTATTTTCCACTTCTTTGCACTTATTATCGATCCATTACTCTTTCGCTTTCCTACATTTCCGAATAATTTCCCACTTGATCGCCTTATATCTTTGTTTCCCTATTTCATCTAACCTATTTTTATATTTTCGCCTTTCCTCTATTAGACTCACAATATGTTTTGTTATCCAGGGTTTCCTACTTTCATTCTGTTTATGACCCAAAATATCCCTAGCTGAGGAAACTAAACTATTTTTAATGCAATTCCATTCTTCCTCTATGTCCTTAACAATATTTTCGCCCGCGCCCTTTAGTACTTCGTTTGTCTTTTTCTCGAACTTATCGCGCGTATCATCATCTTTTAGTTTCTCTGGGTCAAGATACCTTCTTCCGCTTCGTTTTTTCAAAATCTTAAATTTAAGATTGGCGTTCATAACGACTATATTGTGATCACTATCTATATCTGCTCCTGGATAACTTCTATTTTTGTGTAATTACTTTTTTTAATTAGCTATCTTTATACGTACAGGGTGTTTCATTAACAATGGGAAATCCATTAACTGGAGATTCTACAGGTCAAATAATGACCATTGACCCGAACATGCCTTATCCGAATGTTGATGGTTTAGGAAATACAGGGTGTTGAAAGTTACAATTTTATTTCCATTTTTTTGCCATAACTACGAAATTTCTTAGGTTATCGACTTGAAAATTTGCAATCCTATGGTTTTTCTTACGGGAAAAAAGATTCCAATAACATTTTTGACGTTGCCCATAGAGGGCGCTACTTATAACCTATTGCTTTGAAAAATTGACCCATAACTTTTTACCATGTACATCTAACTCTGGCTCCAAAATCTGAAAGATCAACCTTTTTTAAATAATAAATGTATTCTTGTCCCATTTTGATATTCCAGCCCATTTTCAAGAAAAAACGACTTAATGCAGATAGTGTTTAAATCTTAGAATGAAACGCTTATTAAGTACTGCTAACAAAATAAATTTTAATTCACTACAAACGCTTAGGCACAAGAAAAATAAAATTAGGAAACATTAAATTTTAAAGTAGTTGTTCGAAGTGTCCACCATTCACTTGGATACATTTTTCAATGCGTTTCCTGAGAGACCCCCGAGTTCTAAACAATGCTCCTTGATTGCCTTTGATTTCATTGGCAGCCGCTTGTATTCTTCGCCACAGCTCATTGGGTGAATCAACAGCTTCTTTATAAACCAAATCTTTCATTCTAGACCACATCGAAAAATCCAGAGGATTTAAGTCGGTGCTTCTAGGCGGCCAAGCAAATTCACTTCCACGGCCAATCCACCGATGTGGAAAGACGTTGTCTAAGTACTCCCACACCGGCCGGGAAAAATGTGCGGGCGCCCTGACCTGCATGAACCACACATTTTCACTTAAATTAAGTGGTGTTTCTTCAAGCAGTTCGTACAAATTTTGCTGAAGAAAATTTAAATAAAGTGGACCGTTCAGATTGGGTGGAAGTTGAAAAGGCCCAATAAAGAAATTTAAAATTACACTGCACCAAACATTGATCTTAATTTCATGTTGGAAGTGTCTTTCTTTAACGGCATGGGGGTTTTCAGAACCCCACAAATGATTGTTTCGCCAGTAGAAAACTCCACGTCGAGTAAACGTTGCCTCATCTGTGAAGAGGATTTTGTTCAAAAAATTAGGATCTGCGCCTTGCTGCTCTTGTAAGAAATTAGCGAAACGTAGACGCAGGTAACAAATTTTATACTGGAGTAATGTGGTATGGGTGAAGCTTCTCTTTGTGCAAAATTCTCCAAATCGAAGAGCTACTTATGCCTGTTGCCGCACTTAAACGACGGGTACTTACGCCTGGATTTTCGTGCAATCTAACCAAAACCTCATCTTCCTGCTCAGCCGAAATAATCTTCGGAGCGCTATTTTCACCTTTTGGGCGGAAAGATCCTCTTTCGCCTAAGCGATTGTACAGATTTCTAAATTATGATTTGGTTGCCTTCAGGCTGCAGCGAGCCCGTTAAAATTGGTTTGAGCAAAAACACAAATCATATCTCTCATATCACTATTCGAAAAGTCATTATGACGTGGCATTTTTTAATATATATGTATATAAGCTTTTACAGGCCATTCAGGCCCATTGCTTGATAATGCTTTTCCACTCTTTTCTGTCCTTCGCAACTTTTCTCCAATTCACAATTTGTTTCTCTTTCAAATCCTCCAACACAGCTTCTCTCCACTTCCCTCTCGGCCGCCCCCTTCTTCTTGTTCCCTGTGGCACTTTCCACGCGATACCCTTCACTACCCTATCACTACCCATTCTTTCCAAATGTCCCAGCCACTGCAATCTGCTTGCCCTGATGTAATTGCTAATGAGGGGTTCGTCATATAGCATGTATATGTCTGTTCGTTCGTCTCTCCCAGATCCCATCTTCTACTTTCTTACCTCCAAACATTCTTCTCAGTATCTTCCTCTCCCATGTTTCTAGTTTCTGTTGAGTCTTGTTATTCATAACCCATGTTTCGCATCCATATGTCAGAGTAGGTCTTAAAACTGTTTTGTATATCCGTATTTTTGTTTTACGTGATATAGCATTTGCCCTAAAATTTCGATGCAAGCTTCCTGCACACTTATTGCTTTTCGCTATACGTAGGTCTTCATCGGAACTGTTGACTATAAGGGTACCCAGGTACGTAAAGCTTTCCACCTCTTCAAATTCTATTATTTTTCCCCTGCCGTCCTGCACTTCAAATTTTCCTAATCGATGATCTCCCCTACTCTTAATCTGCATAAATTTACTTTTATCTTTATTAACCTGTAGTCCCATCTTTTTTGCTGTAGCTATAAATCTTTCCATAATTTCTTTCAAATCGTTCTTTCTTCTGGCAATTAGAACCACATCATCTGCGTATGCCAGACATTGATGGCCTCTATTAATTATAGTTCCTGTTCTATTTATGCAGCTTTCCCTTATTATTTTTTCCAACACGATATTAAACAACACCGTTGATAGTGGGTCTCCTTGTCGAAACCTCTTCCTACTACAAACTCATTCGACATCTTACCATTCAGCTTAATCGAGCAAACTGTGTTTTGTAGCGTCATTTTTATTAGTTTAATTATTTTATGAGGAATGTTGAATTCTTCTAGTGCTTCAAGCAGCTTTTCCCTCTTCACTGAGTCGTATGCTCCTTTAAAATCTATAAATAACAGATACGCAGGTATTTCATATTCGTAGCAACTTATCATTATTTGCTTCAGCGTAAATATTTGGTCCGTTGTCGATCTATTTTTTCGAAACCCTCCCTGATATTCTCCCAGTAGATCCTCCACGTACAATTCTAACCTTCGCTTTATTAGTGTGGCTAATATTTGGGCTAATACCTTATACGCTACATCGAGTAGAGCAATTCCTCTATAATTGCTACATTCCATTGCATCCCCTTTTTTATAAAGTGGCAGTATGTTTGCTTTATTCCATGGCCCAGGCATAATTTCTGCATTCCATATTTCCGTTATTAATTCATAAATTTTTTCTTTTAATACTTCTCCACCATATTTTAAGTTTTCCGAAGTAATGCCATTTTCACCCGGAGATTTATTGTTTTTCATTGAACATAAAATATCCTCTATTTCTTCTCCAGTTGGACCTGGAATCACTTCTTCATGAGTTGGCCTTTGGTGATCTGCCTTCAGTTCGTCATTTTCTTCCTCTTCCTCTTCCGCTTCATTCATATTTAGGAGATCTTCGAAATATTCCTTCCACCTCGCCAGTTTTTCTTCTTCATTGCCTATTAAAGCCCCTTCTCTATCTCTATAGTGTGTTACCCTAGGTCGGTAACCGCTCCTTATCTCTTTTATGTCATAGAAGTTCCTTATTTCTTTCTTTTCGTACTTTCTTTCTATACATTTTATTTCGTTTTCCATATAGGCCCTTTTTTGAGCTCGGCACATACGTTTTGCTTTCTTTCTTTGTTCACAGTAAGTTCTTGCATCATTTTCTGTTCCTGTCTGTAGCATTCTCTGTCTCAACACTCCCCTTTTATTCATTTCATTTTTTAATACTTTTGATAAATTTATAGAGAAAGTTAATGAAAAAGATATTGGGTTAACACCTGTGGTTAACACTGAACACTTTAAAACTAATGTCATATTACTATCGACTGTCTGTTTGTAAAACGTAACTATCTAGATCTAGATAGTATTTTGTTTAATGCGGAACGGCCTATTAGAACAAGTTTGGAATTTAAACACTATCTGCATTGTCATTTTTTCTTGAAAATGGGCTGGAATATCAAAATGAAACAATACAAGAATAAATTTATTATTCAAAAAAGGTTGGCCTTTCAGATTTTGGAGCCGATTTTATGTTAGATGTACATGGCAAAAAGTTATGGGTCATTTTATCAAAACAATAGGTTATAAGTAGCGCCCTCTATGGGCAACGTCAAAAATGTTATTGGAATCTTTTTTTCCGTAAGAAAAGCCATAGGATTGCAAATTTTCAAGTCGACAACCTAAGAAATTTTGTAGTTATGGCAAAAAATGGAAATAAAATTGTAACTTTCAACACCCTGTATTTCCTAAACCATCAACATTCGGATACAGCATGTTCGGGTCAATGGTCATTATTTGACCTGTAGAATCTCCAGTTAACGGATTTCCCATTGTTAATGAAACACCCTGTATATACAAATTCTTCTTGACGTGTGTATGTGTATGTCACTGAACTCCTAAACGGCTGGATCGATTTTGATGAAATTTTTTGTGTGTGTTTGAGTGGGTCCCTGGATGGTTTACATTCACAATTGGACCTGGTAGGTGGCGCTGCAATCTGGCAGGACAACGTCTGTCAGGTCCGCTAGTTTGATATAAATTATTAGAATTTAATAATTAAAGTAAACAAAAAAATACAAGTTTGGCATTGTGCTACGAGGTTTTAAGAATTCATAGTGAACTTACGTCAAAGTTCTTGATCTAACCACTGTATGCACTATTGAGGTTTACGTGAGTCTAATACAAATTTTAAAATGTTCTGACAAGAGTTCCCGCTGGATTATGTAAAACTATACAAGATGTTTTTCCATGTTGAGTCTGTTTAACCGTATTGGGGTAAATACCACTCTTAAGTAACTTAAAGTTTGAAATGTTTATAGTTTGTGTGGGGAAAAAGGAAGCAATGAAACAAGATAAAATTGACAACTTATATTTTTAAAAGAAAATCACAGACCAAAGAAAAGTGATCACTGGGATAAGAAAATGAAGGAACTCTGTCTTCTCCAATATCTTCTTTCAGTGGGAAGTCCAAAACTGTTTCAACTCGCATATTATTTGGCGTATAAAAAATGTAATCGATTGTATGGCGAATTTCTCCTTCTGGATCACGGATCTTCCAGGTCGTGTAAGGAGGCTCATTGTCCCCTTCGTACAACCTACTGTTAGCGTAAGCACTGCACAATTTCATTGTATCATTAAACAACATAGTGTTATAAACAGGTTCCGAAGGTTCGGCATTAAAGTCCCCGCACAAAATAACCGGATTATTGCCACTGTATCTTTTCGCAAACTGTAACAAGTCTTTTCCCTGTTCGTTGCGAACCAGTGACAAGACTGCGCCTTTTCGTGCTTTCATGTGTGTTGTAGCCACGCATATTTCTTTATCTGTTTTTCTTATCCTTAGCATAACCAACAGTGCCACCTATAAAACGAAAATTTTGTTTATTCGATAAATTTCTAGAAATAATTGAAATTGTCAAATACCTGATTGCTCTGAACTTTCCAAATATCTAACACTTTATTCTGAACGCCAACTAATTCAAATTTATCCCTCTTGAAGAATATAGCGCAACCATCTGGCCCATTATTACCATCAAGGTATAAACAAGGTGAGTCCGGTTTAGGAAAGAACGTCCCAGAGTAACCTTGAGTATTCAACACATATCTGAGGAAATTAAAGTGGTCCACTTCCTAGAACCATACAAAATATTTAGATTTCTATGTCTATATTTGCTGAAAGAATTACATTTTAAGAATAAATACAAAGAGAAACCCACCTGCAAGCAAATTATGTCAGGGACGTATTGAATAATTTCTTCTACAATGCGATACTTTCTAAAATTCCAATCCAAAGCTTCTTCTGGACAGCGGGCGAAATTGTCGTTCATTAGACCCAATGCTGCACAGAAATTAATTTTTAACATATAAATGTTAAAATAAAAGAATTATTTTAGTTTATAAGGTTTTCAATAAGGTGCGAAATACTTTGTTGCCAACATGTATTTCTTATAAACATCTACTTCAGGGAAATTAAAAAATTGGCAGATGTTTTCCACTAATAAAGAGGCTAGGTACTTATGAATATTATTTTTTGCAATCCTCCCTCCTCCTTAAATACGGGAATGAAGAATTTGCTACCCCAATTCAGTCTTGTTAGAATTTAACGGGCCTGAACGTGAGCATATTTAAAAATATATGCATACTTAGGTATAGAACATAAGTCCTTAAGGAATGTTTGTATTTATTTATCTTTTTTGTAAAACCAGTTATTTTCAAGCATTGATGTTGGTTCCTATAATTTTCCATTCGGAAATTTACCAAATTGGGAATTTTCTCGGGGGGGGGGGGGGGGGGGGTCTTTTCCGCGGAAAAGTTAATTTTCCCGCCATAAACGTATATGTAATTTAAAGTGTCTTCTGTCATGCGAAAGTGATTAATATTCTTATTTTATTTACATTTATAGGGCGAGTTTCTAAAGTAAATAAGAATGAGTGGTACTGGACCGTTCGAACAACTACTCCTCGGGCAAATACCCCGCCAGGCATTGAATTATAGAACTAAATCCAGATTTTCTGTACTACGAGATCTTATACTGTTTTCCATGCACATTCGAAACATGCAATGTTGAAAAACTTCTAACATAAGTAAATAAGAATGAATTCATTATTTTCTGAAATTGATCGCAGAAGTTCACAGAATTAATTTGCTTTACTTTTTTGATGTATTTGAAATATCAATTATTGGGCAAGTATTGGGCACATTTCCCAAAAATTTAGACATCGAAATCACTCGAACGCCAAATGTCATGGCAATGTTCCAAATTTGCAATAAAGAATGCGAACAGTCCGCTGAAATTAGCAAAACGGGAATTTACCCAGTTGGAACCACGATGAGTAAACGAGCAAAATACAAGGCCCAATTCGCCCACACGAAGTTTTTTCCAATAAAAATAGAAACTTCTAAAGCTTCCCAGTTCAACGACGCTTAAAAATTTGTTCCTGGTTCCTTTGCAAATTGAACTTTAATTACCTGTCAATCATGTTCTTTGTGGGGATGTAAACAATACTGCGGAATTTTTGGGCAATTCAACATTTCCATTTTACACTGTCTAGTAATATAATATAATTTCGCTGTTAAAAAGTAAGTAATCGGTGCTTACTTATACCGATTTTGTAACTTAAGGACCTCCTATACTTGGGCCGCCGAACAGACGGAGTGATCACCCTGCAAGAACGTGCTCTAGGCGGGACCACTATCAATTTAGGACAACCGAACCCCAGTGATGCGCTTTCTTTAGACCCAACGAAGTCGCATCACTTAAATTCGGTCGTCATATTACTATTGGCCCCGCTAGAGCACGTTCTTGCAGGATGATCACTCCGTCTATTCGGCGGCCCAAGTACAAACAATCAACAATATTGCAGAGTAATAATATTGCCCAATATTATTGAGCAATAATGACCAAGATGCAGGCGATCAGTTTTTACATCAAAAATATTGTTTCAATATTTATTTCTACACCTGTTCTCTTCATTACAAAAAAATGCTGAGGCGCATGCGCGATCGCGCCATGACATTTTCGGACAGTTGTCAAAGTTTTGTATTGTTTGAAAGTGTTTTTTTTTTAATTCTTTGGTCTATACAGTAAAATTTTATTGCAAACGTGCAAAATTATAATGGAGCATCCAAACTTTATGTTTTTGGTAACTGCAACAGCGCTAGCAGAGTGGATAGGCCAAGCTATCGCTTGGGATTACGATTTTATCCATTTCTCAAACCCTGCCTAACACTGGGGTAAATCGAAGTTAATAACTGGGTCGGTGACCAAGTGAGGACTTGTTCCACCTTTGCTATATAAATTGCGTGGATGAAAATGTGTAAGAGGCAAGATTCGAAATGGAAAAGCATGTTGAATGTTTTCAGGTTTTACGTCATTATTTGTTAGGTCTTTAAAATAATAATTATTTGTAGTTACATACATATACATTGCAGAAAAATACGCACCTGTCTATTAGATCCTTTTTCTCAGTTTTATTTTTAAAAAATTATTGATTTTCACCGCTACGTATTAAAAACCTACGTGATTGAAATTATGTTGGTTAAAATTCCCGCATTTCGAACACGCCAGGCACGCCTTCGGGATTGAGCCTCATAATTTTATGAGGGATGTCACTGAGAACTAGCATTTGTAATTTTCCGTCTTTCAAACACCCTCCTTATTTGGTACTCTACTACAGTACAGACTCATTAATCCGGATCATTAATAGTCCGGATTATTCGGTAATCCGGATAGTTCCTTGATTGCATTGCATATTTTGTAATCCGGATAATTTCAGTTTCGGTAATCCGAATGCGCCTCTAACGTACCTTTTAAACGCTTTGCGGGCGCGTCACCCCCTCCTAAGGTGTTTTTCTAACCAATCCCCAAATACTTGCCAAATCAGGCGTTCGGCGGCGAACCCGAATCAGCGTTGTCACAGCTAGTACAAATGTATGAATCTAGTACATTTTTGACCTGATTGTACAAAAATACATTTTAAATTCTTTTTCCGATTTAATGCTGGCTACTCCCACTGGTACAAGTTGATTTTGGTCAACTGGGAGCGGCGGCGAGGGTATCAAAGGGTGAAAATAAAAATGCCGGCAATCCGCACACTTCCTTGCAGCTTATGGATGCCGAGGCGGCTTCTTTGTTTTGCAAAGGAAATACCGACGTCTATAAAGAGCCGTCGCATTGGAGTTCCAGAACATTTTGTCATTAACGACTTTGCTTGATGACATTCAAAATTTACGACTAAAGGTACGCTTTCGTTTGCGCCGGTAGACGCGGCGTGTACCGGCAGCCGACACACCCGTTGTACTTCTCCATTAGTATTTAAATAGAACTGCTCTCGTTTGTGCGTTTCACCTGCCGGCCGGTGCATTCACGCTCAAATGGGACTGTGTCCGTCGCGCGTGTCGGCCGCCGGTACGTGTCGCATTTACCGGCGCAAACGAAAGTGTACCTTTACTATTTTTCAACACTGTATAAATGCTCTTTACCCCATGCCCTGAATTCACAGAAGCCGATTATTAGACAGATTTAAGCATTCAACAATGTATAGATTGGGCTGAAAAGAACAACGCACCCCTAAATGAATTGTTAATACTCAGGCATCAAGCATTTTGTTTGAGTCAGCAGAAGGTCAGCCAAACTAAAATTACAGACTTTATTTATTAATGTAGTAGAAGCAATTATGCAAAAGTGTTTTTATGTTCATTTTACCTGTTTTGTATATTTTTACAATGAAATAATTAAAAATCCCTCTTGTTCAGTTCTTTTATTAACAAATATAGATTGATTTAATAATCCGGATTTTTCAATAATCCGGATCGCCCATGTTTTTATTGATCCGGATTATCGAGTCTGTACTGTATTTACTTGCGAATATCCTACACGAATTTCAAAAACTGATAGTGACATTCGTCCGAAAAACTAAGAATAGCTGATTGTCAATGTAATTCTGCACATGCGCACTAACAAAATCAAACGAAATGAAAAGGTCTATTGGCTAATAATAGTGTTACTGCACGTTTTGATGTATTTTATGTTCTTTAAGATTATATTAAAGTGAAAAAATCGCCAAAATCAGTGATAAACAAATAGTTCGCATTTTTCGCGAGAGAGAACCCTCTGTTGCATAACAATAAATTATGTATTACTGACTGCATGCTAATGCTACGCGAAACCTATTTCTCTAAACAAATATCGTGCAATATGGCAAAAGTGAACCTAACCTGACAATATTTATCGATTATCGGCCTCAATAATTTGTTCTTAAAATATCGCAGTAACTTTGACGTCTTCAATATATTGATCAAACCATCAATATACATCCTAGATGCTCAATAATATTGCGCAATACAAAATATTGTGCAGTATTACTGATCGTCAAGGGGGCTCATTAGTCAGACAAAATTAAATGAATCCCTGTGACAACAACCAAAGATTAGGTAATTAGTGGTACTGGACCGTTCGAATAACTACTCCTCGGGCAAATACCCCGCCAGGCATTAAAATTATAGAACTAAATAAAAATTGTGCTTTTAATTTGACATTTCTTGAAACGTAGCGCCAATTTTTAAAAACTATAATTTTTCATATAGCATATCTATAGGGTACTTACGTACATTTAGAGGGGCAAGGTGAAACTTTTATTTTCTTAAGTGGAACATACGGTATACTTGTTTGAATTCTACATGAAATTTTACGCCCGAAAAATCTTAAAAGTTTTAGATCAATTTCGGGTTTTGTCAAAAGTTTTAACAGATGCAAGGTTATTTAAAGGCCAACATCGAAAAAGCTTCCTGTCAAGCTTTGATTATCTCCTACCAGCTTGAATAGAATAACCATTATTTCCATAATAAAATCATTGTCCATTGTTTCTAAGATACCGAACTGAGTATTTTCTTAAAAAAACGAGTTTTGTTAGTTGCATAATTTCGGGGGCGTAAACGCTTCAAAATGAGCATATGACTATGACGGAAATATTTATGGCAAATTAAATTTTGTTTCTTCCTATGGATTGGTGCAAGGATATTTTGTTGTTCTTGTAATTTCTTCTCATAAAGTGAGAAAAAAAATGTCTTATCATGTAGTTTACAATGTGACTTTAGACAAAAGTGGTGGGGATACATTTGGGCCTTTTAGTATCGATAGGCCTCCGCCGTTGAATTTGGTGCCAGAACTTGTGATAATATTATTAAAACAAGCATTTTCACTAACCTTGGGATAAAACATTCCATGTCAAAATCCTCAACTTCTTTGGTTCTGTCACATTGTGTTCTTGACTGTCGTCTAAAAATAAAAAAGCCGTCAGTGCTCATACTAAATTTAATTGATCGTATACTAACGATTTTCGCTTTCTTTCAAGCACTTTCGAAATTCTCTTCTAAGTAGAAAACTGTGCATGCTGGTTTGTGATCTACAAAATTCTAATAGTTCATTTCTGTTTATACTGAGCGGCAATCGAAGACCATTATCTTGTTCATCGTTGTTCAAAATTTTCGGCGACGACGCCAAACTACCCATTCTAAAAAACAGAAGCAAATGAAATACAGTATTGGCAGTTTACAAATTTTCCTGTGGTGAACAAGCATTTCTTATCTATGTTACAATTTCACATATCTACGACTTTTCACTTGTGTTGAAAACGAATGTACTAATGTACATATTATGCAAATTATCGCATTGTGCCAGACCTTACCTTGTGTCAAAGGCGGTGACTTATCACTGCGAACTAATTTTAGATAAAGCATGCATACAGACTGACTCAAATTCGAGAGTCAGCTTTGGGAGATCTCCCTTATTTGAAAAGACATAAGGTAGGCACTTTTGCAGAATGGGATGCTCATTAATATGCTGTCCAGTAATTTGATTTATCTCGAACGGGACCAAAACCGGGTGAGCAGGCCGCATATTTGAAATTTGATTGATAAGTACGCAACTTATGGTTTGAAAGGAATTCCAAAAACACTTTCGATTTAATCAGAAGTTGCAGTAAGTTTCTTACTTTAAATAATTAAAAGGTACCTGTACATACTTATACAGGGTGTTTCACGAAGATTTCCCACCACCCAGAGAGCGTGTTCTCGGGGTCATTTTAAGTAAAAAAGTCCCTACGAACATGAGTCCCATTCTCAAAAATAAGCGATGAGTTATGAAAAGCGAATTCGCTTTAGTCGTTTCACATGAGAACGGACAATGACGTATTGTGCGCACAAACAAGTTTATCTGGACGTACCGCGGTCGCTACGCAACAAAGACGCGACCGCCCATTTTCCTCTGGCTTCAGCGTCGGACGGCACATTCTCTACCAACACAAAATACGTCCCTCATAAGTTTTATTTCTTCTTAATGACGCCATTTTTCTTGCATTTTGTTGAATTCGTTGTAATGTATATTTTTTGTGGTGTCGCTGAGGCGCATTTTTTCGAAGGATAAGGATAGCAGGGGGTCCCATGTCACAGTTCTTCATATTAAAACTCGATTTTGCATCAAGTAACATTACCTACATTATGACAGATATAATTTATTGTTTTTAGTTCATATCAATACCAGGCAAGTCTGATGTTCCAGAATTTTTAATTTTCTCTTATTGAAGAGATGTACCCGTAGTGTTCGACAAAATTTGGACATCCGTAAAAATGCCGCCGACCGGGAATCGAACCCGGGTCCCCGCGTTCCTAATCCCGCACTCCAACCCACTGAGCTAATCGGCGACCTACACGCTGTCTTCCTACTCGTCTATATATACATACTTATGATTGTAACAGTTCGGCCCATCCTGACAAGCTAGCCGTCCTCGGCTACCCCAGTCACTGGGCTACTTTCAGCGCACGCGACGCGAACCTGCTACACACAACGCACTTCTTGTGCTCTCCGCCCGCCGTTATTTCCTAGCACGCGGATTGCCTATCCCACTTCTGAAATGTTAAACTCCGTAAAAATGCCGCCGACCGGGAATCGAACCCGGGTCGCCGCGTTCCTAATCCCGCGCTCCAACCCACTGACCTACACGCTGTCTTCCTACTCGTCCATATATAAGTACCTATTATTGTAACACGAGTATCTTGCATAGCGTTTAGACTTCTCAACAGCATATTAATGAACACCAAATTCTGCAAAAGCGAAATCCTAATAGTTGCCCTAGGATTTGAATCACCCTGTAAAATAGAAATAAATTTTGTTTCTTTTCAATAGGTACCTTCAAAATTATATTTAATTTTGGTACAGGAAGATTAATTTTGAAAATTTTTATGAGTGAATAAGGCAGCAGTATTTTTTTGGTATTTCAAGAACGTCTACTGTACAGTCGTAAAAAATTATTATTACAAATGAATCGAGACGAGAATCCAACAGGTTTGTTTTTAATTTAACTTGTTTTTAAAATGAATCGCTGTCAACACTGATACAATACCCTGAATATTAAAAACATCGCGTAGGCGATTGTTTACAAACAGGTACAACATAAATGTGGTGTTGTTATGATGCATGAATTGTAATTAAAGAAGTATAATCAGCGGACTTTGTACCAGGTGCTATAAACTACGCAATTTCTACCAATTATTTGGTACCAGAAACTTACCTTGGCAAGGCCAACAATCTGGAAAACTTCCTAACACTCTGAATTAAATACTGCCCACCCATTTTACCAGTGAAAAATTGCGTTTATTTCTTTAGTCCTTGTTTGCTTCAAAACTACATCTTACAGGAAAAGGAGCAGTCCTGCATAAATTTTCGCATTGACCTCGACATGGGATAGGAAAATACGTCTCTAAATATGACCATATTTTTCAGGCTTCTCACTTTGGCTGCAAAATTTCGAATGCGTTATTAATTTAGCCACGGCGTACTCTAATTCGGGCAGAAGTCGTTCAAATATAAATGAAATAGTTATGTATGTGGCACAAATAGAACTTTTTACGGTGCCTATAAATAAAGCAAATTAAACAATTTACCGTCCACTGATGCTTCTTAAATTTTATGCTCCCGCCATAACGAACCATACACCATGGTATGTGTAGGTACAACTGTCGCAGAATTCTCACACCGCTAAATTCTGTTTCCCAATCTTTTGTTGATGTAAACAATTAGCGCTATTCAGGTGCAAAGAATTAGGTAAAACAGAAATATCAGCGTTTTCTTCGAACTTCTCGAGACTGTGTGGAAAGGTCAATGAAACAGTAATTTAACTGATATGAACGACGCGCCAATAATAGAATCCAGAGCATTTGAAAAAAATTTCGTTACATATGTTGTAACCCAAGTTCACAGATAATTTTTAATATTAGTTGAATTTTGCCTGATGCCTCAAAAAGCTGATAAACCAACAAAAAAGCGAGTATATTATCTTCAAAAAGATAATAATTTGATACTTACAATCAATTTCGTAAATTAATTTTCACGTGTTTTATATCGCGATATCCCAAGTACACGCACAATATTATGCTATCAACACTTTAATTTCAATTCATACAGGATTAAGAGAAAATATTAACCGAGATTTGCGGACATACGAAGCGCGATTTTTCATTTCCATTACTGGTATGGTTATTACTGGCTACTGAAACAGCCTAGCAGTGCCAACTTCGGAAATCCTCTTTTAATACTAAAGGTTAGAGTCCATTGCCATTAAACTTGCTGGAATTAAGCCAGCTTCTTTTGTTTCTAGCACAGATTTTAAAAATAAAATTGCTCCAGAGCATTCGAGGAAAGTACCCAGAAATTAAAACTACGTCGGCAAGTACTCTTCCTAGCGGAGGTGCGGAGGTACATGACAAAAACAAAACAAATCATCAGAAGATGCTAAAATTTCCGTTGCATATTTGAAACTGCATTTTCTGAATTTTCGTAGTTTATCATACCGTGTGTCTCACTCACAACTCTACACGCGTCAGTGGCGGCTCGTCAGAAATTTCCGAGGTTAAGTAACTTTTTTACTCTAAATTATTTTAATTTCGTTGTCAAATACTAATTTAACCTCAAACAAAATTGTCTTTTAAATTTTAATTCGCTTTGTATTATTAGAATTATTATCCTTTCACTATTACTTTTATCTTACTATTATCCAAACGCGCTACAGGACAGAAAAACTGCAGTGCGATACGAGTTACAACTAGGGCTGCCAGATGTTATCGATATATCGTTTTATATCGATATAATCGATAAGTGGTATTTCAAAAAACCGATATCTATATTTCGATAATATCGATATTTTCGATATATCGATAATACCGATATTTAGATAATACCAATATTTTCGATATTTTGATAATATCAATATTTTAGATATTTCTACGAATAATATCAATGTAATAGTTCATACCGATATTTTGGCAATATCGATGTTTACAAAGAAAATATTGATAAAATATCAGCAGTAATGCATAGGGCTGCCAGATGTTATCGATATATCGTTTTATATCGATATTAACGATGATGATTTGAATGATTTTTTAACCACGTGTGATTTATCTACAAAAAAATTTATGCAACAGCTCATGTATAGTCCCTATCTTTTTCAAATAACTGAGATTATTGAATTACCGAATTAATTGATTATTGAACTATAAACGACCTCTGCAAATCTACTTTAATTATATTGGAAAAGTTAGATTAAGTGTTTAAATCCTTATCAATTAAAGATTTAAAACTCAGCTTTCATACTACAAAAATATCACTGCTCAGCTTTATTCAGTCCTAAAATATTTAATTTTCAAAATTTTTCTTCACCTGTTTAATTATTTAAAAAAGTAGTTAGCTACTTTATTTAGTAGGTATCTGCCGAAAATTGTTTTGCTAGGTAGGGCTAATATTATTGCGCAGCCGGCGCAGCGCGATTTCTCTATTCACTACAACAGTGGCTCGTCACAACTTTTACATTTCATTCCAAACAAACCCTTTCTCTGCGGCGCTAGCCAATCAAATGATGTATACGAAGATAACAGAATGGAGAGAACCAACCATGAAATAGTTTTGGAACGAAAACTACATCACTACTTTTGTGATCAATTGGCTGTTAAGTTCCGCCAAAGATTAATGGACGACATAAGTGGTGCGTCACAAACGTCAAATTTTAATTCCAAACAAAACAAAGCCACGTGCTTTCTGACGTTTTAACGTAACCTCTGAAATATTATTATAGTTTTTTTCAAGTTTTTACAAGTAAGCCCAACATACAAATTGAAAATAAACTGTTTTCACTGCAAAATGTCTATAATTATATTGCAAAAACTAGTTTAAGACGTTGTAAATAATATTGATAAACGTCAAATGGCACGTGCTTTTGTTTTGTTTGGAATGAAAATCTGACGCATGACGGAGGCACTTATATCTTAAAATCCTGCCCAAGTCGCGACATGACGAGCAATCTCTGTTCAGATTACATAGGGAACCATTCGCGATACACATTTCTCATAGAAACATCTGTTCGGGTTTTTGCCAAGCGGAGCGTTATCAATGTCAGTCGATGGCAATTATAATGTTGTTTTCTTGAAAAGCATGTTTAAATTTAGTAAAAACACGGCCGCGCTTTGATCGCAGACTGGTAGTAAACATACAAAGACGAAAACGTGTTGGCATGCAGTATATTTAGGAGACCGTGCTGATACCACCTACGATTCCATGATGACGTAGAAATGTAGGCTGAGCTTGTGTCGAGGGGATAGTCTGTGTGAGAGTGAAAGTAATTTCCTATGGCGAAGAAATAATAACAAAGCCGTAAAGTCTCATTATCGGCTATCTGAGACATTTGGTGAATAGCCATCTTCAAATATAGTAAAATACCTGTCAAATGAACCCCAAGAATATTTCCAAAAAATTCGTTCCCGATTGATTTGCAGTCAAAACCAACTAGGTGCCGCCACACACTGAGAAAAATCACAAAATTATGGTTTTGAAATACCGCTGCCAAAACGCTTTTTATTGACAAATTTCTTTGTTTCATTCGGCAAATTATAGAGAAAAATAGGTACTACAGAATTTTGTAGCGTTAGATTTTTTTAAATCTACACAAGAAACGTTCTAACGATTCAAAAACACATATTTTTTACATTCTTTAGCCCCACGTATCTCATAATTAAAACTTAATATGGAGAATCTAATGCTATAAAATCCTGTAGTATTGTTTCATTTACACATCAGTGAAACAAAATCACGAATCCATCAAAAAATGCGGTTTTAAAAGGTGTATTTTCATTTTGCAAACCACTGATGGGCTTAAGTGCTGTACGATGACGTCACCGATAGTACAGACAAGAAATCTGCCTTTATGGCAAAAATAGATACCATTCTTAAATTAAATTTGTTATCTTCTTAGTTTTTACTCGTTTACGTTAGTAGCCAGATTAAACTCGCATAACTGGACATCCTGTTATCTTTTTATGATATTTTTTGAATAAACCGGTTAAATACACAATGAAGAGATGGTCAGGGATCAGGGATCCCTGGAGATGGTATCACTGGCTTGGCTGTCAGCTGTCAACGAGCCAGTGACATCTCGGAAGGGAAAGCATCGATTTTATTTACCTATTTAAACTGGAAAATTAAGAAATTATTATACAGAACTGCCCTACTTATATCTGCCCAATAAGATATTCGATATATGAATATTTAACATATTATTTTCATACCGC
Organism: Xestobium rufovillosum; assembly: GCA_963966045.1. Classification (NCBI taxonomy): domain Eukaryota; kingdom Metazoa; phylum Arthropoda; class Insecta; order Coleoptera; family Ptinidae; genus Xestobium; species Xestobium rufovillosum. The sequence continues at coordinate 39,280,512 of OZ014493.1, forward strand.
TGATCTCAAGAAAGAGTAAGTGAAATTTAATTTTTATTTTACAAGGGGGACAGAAGTATTTTTGTTATTAGTAATAACAGGTACTATTTTCGTAAATTATGTGTGCCAATGCCAATACATTAATAAAGACTGTTGCTATACTCTTATTTAAGAAATTTAAAAAATAATTGCAGCAGATTATTTACTTTTGAATATTAACCATTTTTTGTTGGCCTAAATTTTGTTGTTTTCTCAACAAACCAATATTTGTAAACTACTACAGTTTTTGTCACATAATTACTGTTAAATCAGTTATAGTAGTGTAAACTTACCTGCTGTATGTATGTCAGCTGAATTTACACTAACTGTCAAATTGTTAACACATTTGGAGTCATGGAGTTTCAAGGTTATGACATGAGATAAATGTATATTTTTTTCTATTTGCCCAAAAGGCTATACCACACTAAGGAGTAATAACATAAACACTCTCACACGAAGTGTGCCAATTAAAAATTGTTTATTTACGTTGTCCCCCTGATAACGTTTTTCCCACTTTTTAAATTATCTCAAGATAGCCGCAATAAATTACCTAGTTCTTAAGAAGCAAAATAGCTTATAACCATTTTAGTTATTTTTATCTTGCGAATTTGTCTGTAAGGCAAAGATACATAAAATAAGGCAAACATCCTATTTACAAAAAGTTTATTATCCTCTTAATTAGTATACACAGTAGGGATAAGTATAGGTGTATTCTGAGCATTAAATTCGTAATAAATCATTAAAAGTATTTTTATACATAAAATTCTGATTCATATTATGTAATGGAGGAAGACGCAATGTGTAAGGTCACAATCACAAAAAATATAGATAAAAATACTTATCAAAAAATTGAGGGGGACGGGTTTGTGATGTAAAAAAATGTAGTGTAAAAGAAAATTTTCGATACCAAATGTTATATACACATCAAATCTGTAAAATTCATACTAAAAAAACACAGAACTCATTACCGATTGACATATTTTAAGAAAGTTTGTAACCAAATACTTGAATACCTTTTATTGGTACATATTCAGCAAGTAGGGATTTGAAATAATCTACATTAAATTACCTATTATTCCCCGATCCTTCAGTTAAATAAGTCAACCAATGACTACTTTGGTACACTAAATATATAAATAAATAATAAATTTAAACTTCGGAACTAAAATTTGTTCAATAATCATGATAAAACATCAGTTGAATAAAACTGAATTCGGGTCTTCATTGTCCATCTGCTTCACGTGTCGTAAGACATCTTTCTTCGTAATTACACCCAACAGACGCCTAAACAACACGACAATATTGCTTACAATTAGGCCTGGGCAAAGCATTAATACTTTTACTGGATTATTCAGAATTTATCTGGAAAACCAACTTTCGAAACTATAAAAATATTCACTTGCACCCCACTGGTTGACTATTGAAATAAAATTGAAATAGAACCTCACCTAACATAACCTGTTGAGTACGGCAGATACAAGTAAATGATCATACTGTTAGAAGATACAGATCTACAACAGCTCCAGAATTGCTCCCACATCACCACATGGCTTGGTTAGAATTTGCTCGAGAACATGTTCATTTGACAGTTCAGCAATGGAGCAAAGCATTGTTCGCAAATGAGTTCAGATTCTGTCTGAGATCTTCAGATGGACAGACAAGGGTATGGAGACGGCCAGGAAAACGATGCGCCCAATGTAACATTATCCAAAGAACGAGCGTTCCGAGGTGGATCGGTAATGGTCTGGGATGGAATTTAATTCGTAGAATGCATTTTGCTTTGTTTCATAGTAAATTAAAACTATGTTCAACAACTCCACAGCATCGTACACATGTACCATTTTGAAAATATGAGGTCACGTTTTTATATTCTCGGACAGGAGTTTTAAATTTTTAACAAATTTTTAAACAAATGTTTTTATAATTACATGTGCTTTGGTGATTTGTGTGCCAATTTACAGAACAATTAATGGCAAAAGTATTAATTTGATTAGCTGTCGTTTTGTTAATTTACGAAAATGAATAAAATCAAACACCGGCCTGTTATAAAATTCCTTGAGAAACAAGGAAAGAAGGAAAAACTCCATAAATTGTTCGCGAAGAAATGTTGATTGTATACGGGAATGATTGACCTTCTACATCAACTATTTGCGAGTGGTCAAAATTGTTTAAATGTGATCGACAATCGTTGGATGATGATCCCCGTGATCACTTCGGATATTGTTGAAAACAAATGTTTGGTACTGGAGGATGCACGATTGAAGAAGCGGCAATTAGCAACTTTATCAGGAGTTTCGGAAACTATGGTTTTCAGAATTCTACACAAGTACCTTGGAATGCAAAAGGTTAGTGTAAGATGGGTTCCATTAAGGCTTTCGTCATTCCAAATACGTGTTCGGATAGATGCACGTGAATAGCTCTTAGAGCTTTGTGGAGATGACCCATCAACCAATTTATGACCCTGAATCGAAACAATAGTTGATGCAGTGGCATGTCAAGGGCTTCAACCCTCCCAAGAAGTTTAAGGTCGCCCCTTCTGCAGGAAAAATAATAGCAACCATTTTTCAGGACTCTCAGGGAATTTTGATGATTTATTATCTGAAGAAGGGTAGTCAGCGGAGTAAATAATGGGTAAAATTGTGTCGTTTTTTTGATGAGCTTAGAACAAGATCAGACCCAGTGGGTATTGTCAACAACAGCATTATACACATAGAAACTCAAAATACGACATTTTTTAGCGGTCACATTTTTTATTTTTAAAAAACTACAAAATTTTTACTTTTTTAAAAGTCATGCTTTTTTGCATATCTACTGGCATATCTCAAAAACGAATTGAGCTATCGACGTAATCTTTTTTTTGTTTCAAAGCACACACCTATGCGCTTCTTTAGATGTATAATAATAATGGTATTGTTTTTTAAATAAATGATAAAAACGCCGATGATCTTGGACGTTCAGAAACTATGCAGGTAAATTTTCACTAATCGAGAAACTTTTTTGTTTTGGAAATTTTTATATAACATGATGCGAAGGAAATATAGCCAAAAGACAAAAAAAGTTTTTAGAAAAAAAATTTGGATATTTTCAATAGTTTTTATAATATGATTTTTTTTAGTTCGGAGGGTAATATCTAAGTTTGCGCGCACGGTGCAATAATAGTGGATAATGGTTCGGCACCTTTAATTTTGCTGTGTTTATTGCCTATTTTCAGTATTTTCGGTTATTGACCTGCAATGCTTGGGCATCCCAGATACAAATTATTAAAGCCTGACCAAGTTAAAAATGGACTAGTGCCTTTAAAATATTGAAAGAGTTTCCATGTCAAGTTTATTTTTGTAAATATTTCATCGTTTTTTTGTTAAACTCAAAGGACTTGAAGGGTAAAGGCTCTGGTCGTTTTGGAGGGCTAAAAAAGGGCAATATGTGTTGAAAGGGAAAATCAAGATCTTGAATGAATAAGGACCTTTTCTAGGTATATTTTCACCTATAAATGTAATGTTTTCTAAACGTTGCTGAAATACCACCATACCCACGCAATGAGTAGTATTCTTTCCGTGGATTGTGTCCTCATTTAAATCAAAATTATCTATACTCGAGTGTGTGTAATTTTTGATTGTATTACAAACAACTTTTACCTGGAGGTACATAAATTTTGTCATTACTAATTCTTTGTTTGGCAATGTTATAAGTACAGCTAATACCAATTTCAGATAAGAAGTCAAAAAGTTGTCTACTTCGTAGTAAATGGTGTACACATAAGCCTAATCCAAATTTAAGAAGTTTTTTTACATAACTTGACGAACAACACCATAATAAGATAATAGCAGCTTTTGGATTTATATTTTTTTCTAACGTTATAACTATCATCTTTGATAAGCCAAGATATAAATTGTAGCAACATATTTGGTACTTGCTTTGTAAACTCATTTTGATTAATATCACCAGGAGTTGAGGAACAGGAAATTTTTTTCGTGGAGAACTGAAATTGTGTGCGTTTTTTAAAAACTCCAGCTGCTTGATGCAAAATTTCATATTCATTTTGATAAACTTCTTGCTTACAGACATCATTATTAGCAGTTTCAGATAAAAAGGATGAACTTGAATCTGATTCTCTCGTTGATTCTATTTTATCAGAGTTTTATGAAAAAGTCGGGACTTGGGCTAATTTTTTGTTAATTTTCAATTTATTTAAAAATGCTTGTATGTTATGTGCGTATTTCGAAATGTAATGGCTATAACATTAAGATAAATTGGCTATTGTAGTACATATTCTTAAAAGTTTCTATAATTTTTTATTGTACGCTATCCGGTTTCCTATTTTTGTATTTTAAGTGTATTTTATCCAAATATAAGTCAGCAAACAAAAGTGTAGACTGTAGGTACCTCAGTAGTTTTTTATTCTGAGGTAGGCACTTACAACCTCACTCTCGACCTAACCAAAAAAATGATCAGTTTGGAACTTTTTTATTTCATATATCAGTGGTATATTTTTATGCAAATTAATATTTAATTTAAATCAGAATTTTTCAAGTTTTATTTTTGTTTATCTTTTGACTGACGAAACCCCTAAAATAATAAAAAGAAATGGGTAGGTACCTAATACAATCTGCAAATTTGTTTGTATAAATGTTAATTTTTGCTTTATCTTTGTCCCTTTTTGATTGCAAATAAGGCACATTTCACGTATTTCAAATGATTCCATGTTACCCCTACTTTTTGAAGAACCTGGAATGTCTCGCGGAATGTTTCTGTCTCCGTCCGAGCTATTACTAATTTAGCAAACCATCTCAATACAGTGGCGGCTCGTCCCCAACGCTTCACCTAAAATTTCCGGAATAACTTTTCTTTTCTCTAATATTATTTTTAAGTTTTTTCGTCAAATATTATTTTGATCTCAAAATTAATTCCTTTTATATTATTAGAATTATAAAATATCACCTTTAGAATTAGTCCTTTTAGCTTATGTTCATTGTTCATCCGACGTCCTATAATTTCTCTCCGCCGCTCTGCGCTCATGTGAAACAGCAACTCCCAAGTTCTACGCGTTGACGGCACCGTGCACGCGTCCAACATATAGAGTATTGTTTGCTTCCTAATAATCGTGTGTAATCGTGGTTGCCATGGTAACCTAGCTAGGAGCCTTGTCTATCTTATGTATATAAACAAGGCTAGGAGACATTGGTATTCTAGCATATGTGACGCGATACCCTCAGTTTCTGCATGTCACGTGGTATACGTTTCGTTGTTGGAAACTTGTATCTTGGAAATCATGCGCTGCGCACTGCGATGCGTTTTGTGATCTCGTATGTGTTTATTCACGGTGGAAGAAAGATTTTTCAAGTCGTGAAAAACATGTGCCAGTTTTAGGTGGTAACAAAAATAAAAACAAAGTGTACAATCGAAATTTTAAAAAGGGGTGGTACTCCGAATTCGAGTAGTTGTGTGGCAGTTACTATTTGAATAAGTTTTTTTGTATGCCGTGTTTAATTTATTATTAGTGTTAAGTCAGGTGTGTTGAATAAGAGCGGTTTTAATGATAAACATGAAGGATCTTCTGAGCACATATACGAGCATTTGGTTTCTCAAAGTTGAAGAAGAATGTAAGTATTATTGAGGAAAATTATAGGCCGTATAGGCGTATATTAAACATTTCAATGAAAATGAGTGTTATGCAGCTGCAGGTTATTGAATTCTTGCAGTTTTTTACTTGGGTAAACAAGATCTACCATTTCGCGGAAGTTTCCAAGATGTGTTTTGAAACTGTAAAGAACTGTTAGAATTCTATGTATCGATAAGCCGCATAAGACATTCAAGAGCACTATAAAAAATCACGCCCGTGTTTACTGCCAATTCTAAGCTATTCAAAATGAAATACATACTTAATTGTCTGCATTTCGCAATATAGGTACCTATCGACGAGCATATCGAAAGGGAAATAAAAGAATATATTTTTTTTCTGTTCATGTGGATGATTCCACAGATATTGTCCAAAAATCTTAGTGTAGCATTGTAATTAGGTGTGTTAATCCCTCGGTTAATCCCGACGGACAGTTGGTGGAAAGATTTTTTAGGATTTTATGATGTCGGTTCCAGCAGGATTGCCGAAACATTGTTTAACCTTGTATTAAGGTGCCTCGAAAAATTTGGCTATAAAACAAAACTTATTGGACAATGTTTTCATGGTGCAAGCATGACGTCAGGGCAATTACATGGTCTTCAAGCGAAAATAAAAGAAGCTGGGCCACAAGCAGTTTTTGTTGACTCATTCAATTTTGCAAAGAAACGTCCTTAGGGCAGTGGGGCGGTAAAATACTATTTAGATTTAGATCCTCTTTTAACGGTGCTCTATATTAGTCTCTGATTACAGACCGATTGTGGGTAAAAAAGTATTATTACTAACAATGTAATTTTATTTTGTCTCGCTCTTTGGGCAAGGCAGTGTAAAACGCAACTTTTATGTGTCGCGAGGATTGAAACACTTCTTTTGTTGATGGTCGCAAGCGGTGGGTGTGGAGCGGCGAAGCTGCTTCACCCATTCCCCAAGTCACGAGCCGCCACTGTCTCAATATTGTCTTTGCTGGTATAGACCTTTCTGCAGTCTTTATGATATTTTACTTTAATTTTTCCGTTTAAAATATCGTTCTTGATTGCTAAAATTTTCTGTCCAAAATCATCTTTTCTCAGTTCCGCATCCCTAATTATTGTCTCTAAACTCCACTTCCAAGGTTTATGCACAACAAGTTTATCTTTTCCCTCCACAACTTCACCACATAATAAGCACTTCATTTTAATACTTAGCTCATTTATCTTAAATATTTTTAAGCAGTAAAAATTAAAGAACTCGCCACTAACAATACAAACTACATGTGTAAATAAAAGACTATTTATTTCTTTGATGTTATATCTCGCACACGTCGATATTGTCATCGGTCGCTCCTTATTATTAGCCGATATAAAAAATCATAGCGCCTAAACTACAAAAGTCACAATAACAATAAATTATGCTGCCAAAAACTTTTTTGGTCTTTTGGCGGCATTTCCTTCGAAGCATGTTATATAAATATTTCCAAAACAAAAAAGTTTCTCGATTAGTGAAAATTTGCCTGCGTAATTTGTGAACTTCCTAGGTTATCGACGTTTTGAGCATATTAAAACAAAAAACACCAACCAATACTATGCTTAGAAAGAAGCGCCTAAGTGTGTGTTGTAAAACAAAAAAAAAGATCATGTCGATAGCTCAATTAGATTACCTAGATATTAGAGTGGATATATAAAAAAGCAAGGTTTTTAAAAAAGGTACGTATCCACACTTTTTTGGAAATAAAAAATTTCGTGACCACAAAAAAATTTCGTATCTTGTGATTTCTCATAAACAATGACCTAACTAATAAAATGAGATATGTCTCAGTTTGTTCTAAGATAAAAAACATAAAATCGAGAAGGAAGCGACTTTTGCCTTGGTTTTTACTCCACTAAGTACAATAACAGTATTATTCGAGTTTAATTAATTGCCTCAAAGATTCTATAAAAATGAAAAGACGTGGAAAACTGACACCGGGTGTTTTAATGCTCTACGACATTGCACCAGTGCATACGTCCAGATTTGCAGAAGCTGCCGATTGTGGCTTAGAAGAAATTGAGCACACACTTTATAGTCCAGATTTAGCACCCTGTGTTATAATTTTTTTTCTTTTTTTGTGATATCAACTTCAAATTTAATTTTTTTCAGAAAAATACTAAATCATCCAGTAGAAAGTATTGAAACTATATATAGTTGGTATCGAGTAACAATTTTTTTAAGTAATAGTTTCGGTACTCGATGCACTTACTTTAAACGAAGACGGACATCACTTACCCATTATGCGTGACGAGTGTTTGCCGCAGTCCTAATTTCCTAAACATATCTACTACGGTTTCCATGGGGGTTTGGTCCGTGATTGTTATAGGGGCCATGTCTAGGATTTTCTTGAGCTTCAATGGAGGTGGACCCAATGTTTGAGGAGGATTTCCACTAGTAAACAGAACCAAAGACTGTCCACAAATGCCATCTACCATTCGGCGGGCATTCGCTGAAAACAAATTAATACAGTAATTAAGAATAACGTTATTTTCCACTTTCTAACCTATTGCTAGATTCAGATCTCGCCTCAAAACAAATCCAACCAAATACTGAGATTCTCTGGATACCACAACGGGATATCCGTTGTGTTCAGTTTCTTTCAGCAGAGCTTCTACGTCATCCACAGTCATAGAATCTTGCGTGATGACGCTCAATGTTTCGTTTCGCCTAAACAAAGAATAGATTCAACATTTAAATGTCAGTTAAAGAAAGATCCACTAACTTAGGCTGCATGACATCAGCAGCTAAGGAGGTATGGGCAAATTCATCTTTGGAATCCAAGAAGGGATATCCGTTGAGAGCGATATGTGCATCGTAGATGCCCTGCCTTCCTAGAGCATCCCCTACCCACTTACTGGCCATTGCAGCGGCCATTAGAGGTACTATATACCTCACCCCACCTGTTAGTTCAAACATAATGACCACCAGAGAGACAGTCATTCGAGTGACGCCACCCAAAACAGCAGCCGCTCCTACCATGGCATATAAACCAGGAGTGATGCAGTCATCACCCGCAGAACACTCGGCACTAAATATCCAGTTCTTCTGGTAAGTGAAGGCCAGTTGTTCCATGCCGATGCCCACTATCCTGCCGACGATTGCTCCCAGACACAAACTCGGTATGAATAAACCACATGGAACCTGTACAACAGCGATCATTTTCTTCACCATAGGTATGCATGCTTTAACTTACATACCTTCATGCCAAATGTGAAAACGGTCATAACTAGTTTTAGTATAAGAGCCAAAATGAGTAACCAGATGGCTTTATAGACACCTGGTCCTGCTGGGGCTATTTCTATAGCTGAATTCACGTCTGTAAAATTTCTATCGTAATCGCTGGAAAAATTGTTGATTAAAAAGGATCACACTGCGGGATGTGTATATATTTACCATAAATTATCAGAATTGGATATACCACACTGACTGAACAGTAAATAAATTAACTGACTAGTGTTCATTCGGGTATATGGATTGGGATACGCGATCACGGCAGTTATCACCGTAACGACCAGCACTTCCGTAACAGGGTATTGTCCCAATTTGGAGAATTTTCTATATCGACACCAATACAAATTGGCTTTGATAAATACAGTAGCTATGACACCCTGATATGAAAAAAATATTCAAATGTATTTTTCTTACCGACAAAAGTTACTTACGCCAATGATTCCCAGACCGATGAAAGGAATCAATTCGAAAAATATCCACGGCTTGTTGTATTCTACATAAAAGAGCACTGAATGCTCATTCCCGAATGGATTTATAGACCTCAAGATGAAAGCGGCGATTAGAGCGCAGAAAAAAGATCGCCATAGTGTTTTCAACGGGAAGTAATAACTGACCTGAAGAAAAATACATATACAAAATAATATTAGAATCATCAATAACCACTGTTGAGCTATTTGTTTAAATATTTTCGGTATTTCACAACCTTGGATCTTCTCCTAGAATTTCTAACATAAGATACGCAAAAAAGTTTTCCCGCTTAAACACTTGTGGTTATTTTAATCACAATAGCAGATCGAGAAATGGCATAAAAATTACCGGTGCGATTCGGCTCAGTTGTTTTATTATACAAGTTTTCCTCTAAAATACCTGGACATAGCTTAACCACAGTTTCGAGGGTTCAAAATAAGGTGATTTGATACAGACTGTTTTTAAAATAAGAGCATAGGAAAAAGCATCATTCACATTTTCTCAGAAAACTAATAAGGAACATCAAACTAACAACTTTATTATGAATTGCAACGACTTTTCCTTTTTGCTAGTGATGCACCAACTAACTCGGTCTGCTAACTTTTCTAGTCTGCGTCCTGGGACGCTCTATATAACAGTACCTATCGCATAGTTAGCTTATTAACTATCAATTTCTTTTGTTGCATACAGATACGGTCGGCAGGACATATAATCGTCGATAGTACCCTTGGCTCTTTTTCGAAGAAGGGTAAGGTTCTCTATTGCTAAACGATGATAAATTACTAAACAGAAATAAATTAAAATAAACTACAGTGAACCCTCTCTTCGGCGGACACTAAGGGGACTGCAAATTTTGTCCGTTAAAGGGAGGTGTCCGCTATTAAGAGATTGTACTTATTTATTAAATATGTACCCCAATATTTTGGTCAATGGTTAATTACAAATATTAAGGAGCACGGAATTATTTATTTATTATAAATCACTGTGTCAGAAAGAGGTATGTTTTTATTTCGAGCTTTAATAAACCGCTGATATGTTAATGAATCGATAGTTCGCCCTTCTGGACCAAAAGAAGTTCGTTTAAATTTCAAACTCACTGTATTAGAGTGCCATAATTTAAGATTTTCTTTTTTCTTCAAAATGTCAGCAGCTTGTCTTTTAACGATGCGGGAAATTTTCGATAGTTCACGAACATTTTTTTTGTTTCATCGGCACGCTTAATATCTTCAATTTTTTCTTTCGGTGTGAGAAAACGTCTTTTAGGTGCCATATGTATTGTTATCACTAGTAGGTACGTACGTACATACACTTCTCAACTTTTCACTTCACAGTTCACACACTAATAAGGTTAATTTTTACGCGTAAATTATTGCGAAACAGTTCTTCTGACAACTGGCAATTCATGCGTTTTTTGGCGTTGCACTGGCACCAGCTAGGCGGCGGGTATTTACTTGTTTCATTCACCACATGTCCGTTCAAGGGAGGTCTACGGCCAAATTTTTACTGTGATTTGCTGTCCGCGTCCGTTCAGCAGAGTCAGTTTAACATACAATCTTGGATGTAAAATGTCCGTGACAAATTTTTTGTCCGTTCTAGAGAGTTGTCCGATTAAGGGAGGTGTCCGTTAAGGGAGAGTTCACTGTACTAATTTAGCTATTTACAGATCTGGTTTGGTAAAACAAAGATTATCATTGACCAGTATTCGGATTTTAAATTTAATTGTAATTATGTTGCAAAAAAAAGTTTTCTGTTTAGGGTATCAAATCGTCTTGCATTGTTTTCTAGACTCTTAGTTTATAAGTCAATTATTGCACCACATTTTGAGTACTGTGCTACACTCATCATGCATTACCTTAAGAGGGATATGTACATCGCTCAAGAAAAATAGGCACTCGGTTGCGTGATACTATCTCCCATTTCAAGAGCCAGTGTAGGAGAAACAAATTTGCCGACCAGATACGACCCAAACGTACTCAGCTGCCACTGACTAGGGCGGTTAGAATCTGCTAGTGGAAGGAGATTACTCCCGTTTTTAGAAATGGGTTTATTGCCGAAGAAAATTTAATGTAGGTAGCTTATTTATTTTCAGTCTAAATGCATTCAAATTTTTAAACGCAAGCAATTTAATGTTCATATTACAGTGTGCTCAAATTAGTTTTCCAGTATTTGCTTTTTGAACAAAGTTTCTAGCTGCTAAAAATACACCAAAAGGCAAATTTCATGTTTCGTTTTTATGGTTATTTGCATATTTTTTCTTAATTTGGTTTGTCGGAATTGTAGAACAAATCTTCTTCTTTCTGGAAAAGAAGAAATTCCTGCAAAATATTCATTACTTAGAGCTCTACGTTTCATAACATAGAGTTTGATTTTGGCGCTATATTGAATGCAAAATATTTTGAGATACAATCAGTATACTCCTATTGTCTTGATGCTGGATACTTTGAATTTTTTGAGTTGCCTTAAATGTCCTTAAACTGATATTTAAAATGAGAAGTAAATTATTTATGCAGTAAAATTTGTTATGTTAGGGACGAGGTTAGGGATGTACATAGTCACCACACATGAAGTAGAAATGATTCTGTGGTCGAGGCAATTAAATGCAATCTTGAATCTAGGAGTATTTTTATAAAGGTATTAATCTCTACAATTCTTTGCCAAAGCAGTTGAAGAAGGCTGATTGTATGAGTAGTTTTGTTACTGGATGTGTATGTAAAGCAATATGTTATTTAGTTATACAGGGTGATTTTTTTATGTGGTGCTAACATGGCTATCTTTTTAATCTTAATAGATACAGGTTCGGTTAAATGGGAGAAAAGTTGCGACTATTCAAGCATAAAGAAGTGCCGTTTGCAGAAGTTGATTATCTCTTTTCGTTTTTGAGATAATCTAAAAAAGAATTTTTTTTACATTTGTGTTCATATTTTCCTTATTTGGCATTCAATCTTAATCTGCAAAAACTTTCTTAGGACGACTTTTCATCCTCTTTCCATTTGTGGTAGTAGTACCTACCACGTTTCGTTTCTTCAGAATCATCATCAGGTTCATTTTTTCTTATGGCGCCATCTTAGATTTATTCACCATGAAATAGCCCATTTTTTTCTGAATAAAATGATAACATATTTGTATATTTGTATATGTTTAAATCGCATTTAGGCCCATAATTTTAATAAACCATGATAAAAATGGTTTTTCCATCTAATCACAATTGCCGTGAAAACAAAAGTTTATCTACTTTGTCAACTCAAACGTCAAGAAACTTTTTTAATACGATTGTGTTTTATTGGGTTACAATGGATTACTTTAATGACGAAAAGGTTGGCATGTTATTTGTCTATGCTACTGCCAGAAGAAATGCTGAAAACGGGGCTGCAATGCATCGCGAATCGTATCCGGAACAAACACAACCCCATCAGTGTTACTTTCGCAAATTGGAACGCAACTTACGCGACAATGGACAAATGGACAGTTTATGAAACCTAAAAGAAAAAAGGAAAATCTAGTTACGCAAATATGCGAAAATAATGAGCAAAATGTATTAGCATTTAACGAATTAAAAAATTTAGAAGGTAAAGATGTATCCCTGCGTAAAATTGAGCAGCATAGTAACGCTGATGGGGTTGTCTTCGTTCCAGATACGATTCGCGATTTCAGCATTTCTTCTGACAGTAGCATAAACAAATAACATGTCAACCTTTTCGTCATTAGAGTAATCCATTGTAACCCGATAAAACACAATCGTATTAAAAAAGTTTCTTGACGTTTGAGTTGACAAAGTAGATAAACTTTTGTTTTCGCAGCAATTGTGATTACATGGAAAAACCATTTTTATCATGTTTTATTAAAATTCTGGGCCTAAATGCGATTTAACATACAAATATGTTATATCATTTTATTCAGAAAAAAATGGGCTATTTCATGGTGAAAAAATCTAAGATGGTGCCATAAGAAAAAATGAACCTGATGATGATTCTGAAGAAACGAAACGTGGTAGGTACTTTCTGCTACCACAAATTGAAAGAGGATGAAAAGTCGTCCCAAGAAAGTTTTTGCAGATTAAGATTGAATGCCAAATAAGAAAAATATGAACACAAATGTAAAAGCCAAAATTTTATTTTTTTTCGATTATCTCAAAAACGAAAAGAGATAATCAACTTCTGTAAACGGCACTTCTTTGTACTTGAATAGACGCAACTTTTTTCCCATTTAACCGAACCTGTATCTATTAAGATTAAAAAGATAGCCATGTTAGCACCACATAAAAAAATCATCCTGTAGATATGTGAAGATAATGTAGCATAACTTGCTAATAAAGGTTATGTTACATTAGTTGTAAATATGTTATAAATAAACATTTTTGTGTAATAGCAAAGATTATGGTTATGTCCTTCGAAATTTAATTCTCAATACTTAATTTTTTACATTTTACGATAAATATTTTTTCCAAAATCCTACGCAATAAAATAGCCGCAACAAAACGCGAGTGCGCTCTACACAAACAGCCGTCGCTAAATGGTTAAAGGAAACAATAGTTAAGTGTGCCTAATTTTTATTTCCTTGTGGCCCCTTTGGAAAATAAAATTTACGCCGTTACTGAAAAGCAATAGATCAAGGCCGTCGACGCATGTCACGTGACTTCCTGGTGTCTTCTCAAAACAAACAATTGCAGTTGGTAACCTGTTCGCATGGACCACGCGATAGACTGTTCTAGAATGCCTGATTTTGACAGGCCGCCATTTGTTGTTGGAGGGCACACATTTAAGTATTCATATCTTATTTGGGAAGTCTTATTTGACAACTTGTTCAAGTATATACTCTCCACGATGATTTAGCGCAGCAGAATTCTAAAAAATCTTACCAATTTCTAAATTCCTTTCACCTCTCATTTCGTACCCCACAACACAACAAAACAGTGGCATATTGATTAGATTGATTGATTGATTAGATATAAAACAAAGAATGGCACAGGGCCGAGTTGCGTTTAACAAAAAGAAACAACTGTTATGCTCGAGAACGGTTAATATAGAGACTAGGAAGAGACTCTTAACGTCGTATGTATGGAGTACGGCATTATACGGGTGCGAAACTTGGACAATAGGAGAAGCGGATAGAAAAAGAGTAGAAGCGTTTGAAATGTGGTGCTACAGACGCATGATGAAGATACCGTGGATAGATAAGGTTAGCAATAGGGAAGTATTAGAAAGAGTTGGGGAAAAGCGAAAGGTATGGAAAACAATAAAGAGTAGGAGAGATAGGATGGTAGGACACCTTCTAAGACACGAAGGAATAGTTCGTGACATACTAGAGTCAGAGATAGGAATAAAAAGAGGTAGGGGTAGGCCTAGATTAGACTACTGCTCTCAAATAGTTAGGGATGTAGGATGTTCTACTTTTAGGGAAATGCGTAGGTTAGCTCAGGATAGAAAAGAATGGAGGTACGCGTCCAACCAGTCTTCGGACTGAGAACCTTATGATGATGATTGATTATTTAATTTTAGAAAATGAGTTTACTCGTAAGGTTATGTGTAAACTGTAAACAAACAAATGTTTGCCCTCCTAGCTGTCAATTGTGTGACGACATTCTGAAATAATCTATTACACAGACAATGTTTTCTCACATTTATTAGAAAACAGGCCTTACACAGTTGAAACTTATGACCATGAAGCTGCTTATTATTACTACGAACAAAAACAACTATCAACTGACTACCGCAACTACTGTAACTGTTCGTCACCAAAATTTTAAATATTTCTATAATGTCTCTGCATTATCTTCTTGTACCCAAAGTTTGGTAAATGGAGACAATTTATTCTTTTAGTTTGCCTGTTTTCTCAGCCGGCGCTTCTCATATTCTTCAGAGAGGGACCTCCCGTTGTGGAACACATAATTGTGTTGTCCAGTTTGTTGTTCTGGCTATCCGTGATAAAAGCGAGCAAGAGAGCAGAAGGCCGAACTGAATTTAATCTACTTTTTGTACGGAAATCGAACCTGAACGTAGAGTTAGTCTTTGAACCAAACAGAAGACCGATATTACGATTGACACTTAAACCTAAACCAAACCGAAAACTGAAATTCAGATTGTTCAGTTCAGGTCTCTGCTAAGAATAGCATTTGTATCGAAAGTTTTTTTTAGTTACATTAGATACTAGAGGATATCCTCAGTCTTAAAATACCCCCTATAAGATGACTACAAACCAACTCCATTATCATTAACAAAAAGTTGGTGCTCGTAACTTACCTCCTCTAAACTAAACAGGACCCCTCCAATGGGCGCACCAAAAGCTACAGAAACGCCAGCAGCTGCAGCAGCCGACAGTATCTCTCTTTTCTTGGCCTCGTTTCTTCCATATTTGGGAAACAGATACGATAAAATGTTACCTATAATCATTATATTATATACAATCTAAAGGGTCCATTAAATTAAAAAATTACCTATAGCGCATGCTATGTGCACCATGGGTCCCTCTTTGCCCAAACTCAGGCCTGAAGATACAGACAAGATGAGACCCACGGACTTTATGATGAGAGTCCATTTTCCCAAATAACCACGTATTATGAAACCACTTAAGATGGTTTTTATTTCTGGTATACCGGAGCCACAAGCATATGGTGCAAACATACGTACAAGGGACGCGGACAGGGCAGCAAATAGAAGTGCCCAAATAATGTAAAACATGTAAGATATTATGTAGGGACCGGCACCATTTCGAGACTGTCCCAAAACTTCTGACCACGTTCGCCACTACAAAAATAAATTTTAAGACGATCCTGAAAGACTTCCTGAACTAAAGTCACCTGTGAACAATTTCCAGGATCAAAACTGGTTTCATTTGACGACCAACAGCACTGTTCCTGATTTAACCAAAACGCTTGTGGACAAATTCCAAATTTCAAATCGGTCATCCAACTTGCACCAATATCAATAACACCAGCCACAGCCCCTGTACACAAGCCTACCAGAAGAACGCACAACCATCCGGACCATGCATCGTGTGCACCCTCTATCAAGTTCCACAAAGAATCTTGCTTCTTTTTCACTATGTACCTGTGTCGCATTCGATCTCTGGCAATATCTCTTTGCCAATCGATTGTGTGGAAATCGTCATATTGTCCGATGCCCGGTATATCAGCAGATTCTTCGAAACAAAAGAAATACGCATTTTCCGTTACTAGAAACTTCAATTTCGAACGAGAATCATGTTTTTATAACTTACCATGTCCTCCGCTAAAAGCTACTGAATCTGAAAAGGCAAATAAAAAATATTATAATACAAAACACATAAACTTGGTATAAATAAATCTAAACTTAGAATAAATAATTCTAAAAATCAGTAACAACTGTAGATACTCATTTTCATAATAAAAACAGTGGTAGTTTTATTCCTAAACATGTTTTCCCATAATAAAAGCATATAAATATCTATTGGAACTAGTTGCACGCTCAAAAAACCTAATAAGAAAGAAACAATAAACTCCCCTCGACCATTTCTCTTCTACGCCTATGGCCGCGTAAAACCATATTGTCAAAGAACATTAATTGGGTCTGTAAGTGCTATGATATTAAAGGTGTAGAAATATGACTTACAGTGTGAGATCCCATCCTCTTCTTCAAGGGGTCTTGTAGAACTTCTGTCACCTCCTCCTGACGTGGTAATGTCAATCATATCTTCATCTGACGCCACGTAGGACGCGCGGGCACCGTTCGAACTCTTGTTGCAAACGAATAAAAATGTTGTTACTCATACATCATTGAAATAATTTATCAACAAATATTGTTGTATGCATATTTTATCGGAGAATTTTACGATATGACCTAGACTGAAAGACATGCGCCAAACAAGACAGAATCCGCGGGAATCAATAACAAAACGTAAGGCGCATACAGTCAAAGAAAACTGCAGTTGAATCTTATCAGTTATTAATAAAAATGATTACCGGATTACTTTTACCATATTTCAACACCAATTTTCGCCCCAGTTCGTCGCAACTTGCGCATTAACAAAGACCGACGGAAACTTATCAACATTGTTTATGTTTTTACAATTGCAACAAATGCAATTTGCAAATAAATATAGTTGAACCCTACATGGAACTTATTTAATCAAATTGCCAAACAAAAAACGTAAAAACCTAGAATTGCCTGCATAACTTATTTTACCAGTTTAGCGGTTAAAATTTTTTCTTAAAAAAAACTACGGAAAGGTCAAGGTTTTCCAAGAAGGTATCAAAATATGACGTAAACTTTGTATGTTTGCTATCAAATGAAAAGATGAAAACGACCGACATTCATAGGCGGAGATAACCTCTTTAGGTAGGGGGCAATACAAAATGTGATAAAACGTGAAAATTATAAAAGGTGCTCGTATTTTTGCTTGTAGATCTAGGAAAGCTTCGAAAAATTTATTTCTAATGCACTTCCTGTTCTATAGCGGTATACGGGTTGCAGATTCAGGAACTTTCCAAGGAAGGGATGCACGTGCATGGCGCACGCATGACTTTCGTAAATGAGGAGGGGGAAACAAACATCTATACAGTAATTTACTATTAATTATTTTCAAAATGATACAAGAGAACGAAGAAAACGAGAGAAAATTCAAGAGAACAGAAGTTAAAGGCGAAAATTATAATACGAAGACAAAAAATACAATTTCAAGAATAACAGGTAGAAAAACCGGAACAGAAATACAGAATGAAAGGAAGAAACTTTTGTCAAGAAAGCATTTCAACTTCAACAAAAAGCAATATTTAAATTAAATGAAATAAAGAAGGAAATCTCATAGGAGAAAATAAACATATCCTGGTGGCTTATTGGTAAATACCTGATGCGTTATCTATTCGTGAAGACCGAAGTGATTATCGTAAATAGCATTTCATTTCGTGATAGGCAATGAAACTTTCAAGTTTATCTGAAAAGTTTAACTCTGACATCTATGATTCAAAAACTGTATTTAAGGTTTTTCTTAGTGCTTTAGGCCTTTGTATTGTGACTCTTTTTTAAGATGAGCTCTGCAGGAAGCAGATTTTGTCATTGAAAAACATTCAAAAAAGTTGAAAAACCTAAACGTAAAAACCCAGCGAACGTAATTCCAGATCCAGATGTGTCAGATGCATTATTCGTAAACACCCGATGTGTTATACATTCGTAAATCCTCACTTAAATGTTTGGTTAATATGCCATTGTTCATATCGGCTCTGGTGGTTGGAAAGATATACAGGGGGTGAAGCAAGCAAGAGAGTATCAGTGCGGTTTCAGAAGATATAGATCAGTTATGGACCAGAAACTAACAATAATACAACAATGCAATTTCTATTGCCTTCAGGTAGGCGTTCGACAGTATAAACAGAAAACTGATGTTTAACACGTTCACTACCGAGGTAAAAAAAGACTTCTTCCCTTATGAACCGCGCCAGTATTTCCAGAAATACTTGTAATTTTGAGATGATTTCGGTACTGGTGCAATGCATGTGACCTCTAGAGTCAAGGTCAACCCATTTGACCTTTGGCCAATATAGTGGTACTCGGTCTATTTGATGAAACTGCGCCTAGTCTAGACCGCAGGACCACTATAGTGGCCCTTGTAAAATTTGGCGGAAACATGGTAAATAATAATATAACAGTGGAAAATTTTATTGAAATAAAAATAAAATGAACACTGCATAATAAAGTATTATGTGAAAATAAAAATTACCATGAAAAAAGAACTTATGTTCAAAATTTAACTAAAGTTCAAGTGCCATTCCCTGAAACACCTAGAAAATGATTTCATAGATTCGACACTTAGGTACCTTGTACTTGAAGCAGAATTATTCTTATTTCTTTTTTTGTAACACAATACGGAGGCACAATATACATAGCTAAACACAATAGCTATTAGCAAAAGTTCAATACTATGAAGTACTTTTTACTAGGAACAATAGTCAACAACATGTAATAAATGACCAACCCTAAATGAGGAACCAATGACCACTATAGTGGCCGTAAGTGATAAAATATACTTAAAATAGACCAACATGATATTGCGTAGCTCCACTCGTGAACCAAACAAAATTTAGTTGTAGAGAAATAGGTATGAAACTGCGGCCACTATAGTGGCCGCGGTTCACCACTTGAAACCACAAAGGCCACTATAGTGGCCGACGGTAGTGAACGTGTTAAGATCCTGGAAACGTCCAACATTGATACTAAGCCTATAAATTTAGTAAAGGAAACACTGACTTACACAGAGACCAAAGCGAAGTAAAATGAACAATCAACAAGTATTAAAATGTAAGCAGGATTACGACAAGGGGACCCCGTGTCAACAATATTGTTTAATTTCCACGTAAAACTCAGTTTTTTCTGGTTTAATTGAATCGAAAATATACAAAATAGTATTTTTAGGGCTATTTATGAAGGCATATTTATGGTTTTACCTTTTTATTAACAGATTGGTAAGATGGTGAATGTGTTTGAATCGCCAAGCCGCCCCTCTTCAATGGAAATTTTTCCATGCTCACTAGGAGACCTCAAAAAATTAATAAACAATTAATTAATCTCCGATACAATAATATCATCGGTATTATTAATAATTTGCGAGTGCAACACTACTTTTTTGGACAAGTTCATTAGCCTTGAGTGAAAGTTACATTTACACAATTTTTCGCAGACAACGCAATTCTCTCTACACTAAGTAGGTATTTACCATTTTTGATGGTTGCTGGGATAATAAAAGCTTGAAATTGATAAGATAAAACTATAATCACGATTCTTTTATAAACATACTTTTCTTAAAATTTGTACTTTTTAGTACTTCAAAGCTTCAGACACATTTTTGTTGGGAGCACTGCTTTTGACGTTGACACTTGAAATGCGAAGGACAGACAGATTGACACATTAGGGATGCTAGTATCGAACGATAGTATCGATACCAGTATCATTTGATACCTTTGGCTATAAGTATCGATACCACCCGATACTTCACAAGAAAGTATCGATACCTTCGAGTATCGGTATCGGTTTTGTAAAATGGAAAATGCCTAGTGGGGTTGCTTTGTGAGAACGTAAAACTGGCGAAAGCCTGACAGATTGATTGCCAAAAAAATAAAACGCATCAAATGTCAAATTCCTGTTGGGAGTGGGTTTAACCGTTGACTGATTGTATACTTGGGCCGGCGAACAGACAGAGTGATCACCCTGCAAGAACGTGCTCTAGCGGGGCCAATAGTAATTTATGACGACCGAATTGGAGTGACGCGACTTCGTTGGGTCTAAAGAAAGCGCATCACTGCGGTTCGGTTGTCCTAAATTGGTAGTGCTCCCGCCTAGAGCACGTTCTTGTAGGGTGATCACTCCGTCTGTTCGCCGGCCCAAGTATAGTCAATCAACGGTTTAAACATGTCCGCGTTATCAATCCGGGTTTAGTTTTTAGTAATGTCTTTCTTTAAGAAGTCCAAACAAAAAAAGCCATGTGCTTTTGACGTCTGTCAGCATCTCATTTCGTGTAAATTTTACAATAAGGTTATGGCAGTTTTTACACGCACCCACAGCTGATTGCATTGCAATATTACTACAATTATGTATATTGCAAAATTTAGGTTCATTGACACTGACAGATGCCAAAATCACGTGGTTTTATTTGGAATGAAAATTTAACGTATGTTGGACGCCATTTTGAATGAAAAATTAAATGAGAGTAAAGTATTCAAGTAAATACATTCGAAAGTGCCATCAATGCACCACATAAGTGGCGCGTCACAAACGTCAGATTTTCATTCCAAACAAAACAAAACCACGTGCTTTCTGACGTTTTAACCTAACCTCTGAAATACAATTATAGTTGTTTTCTAGTTTTTACACGTAAGCTTAACACACAAATTGAAAATAAACTGTATTCACTGCAAAACGTCTATAATTATATTGAAAAAACTAGTTTAAGAAGTTTTAAACAATATCGATAAACGTCAAACGGCACATGCTTTTGTTTTGTTTGGAATGAAAATCTGACGTATGATGGAGGTACTTATGTCCTGTATTCCGATGATTGGAAGTAGTTTCAGTATATCAAAATTCAAAAAGCTAACTTTTTAACTGCAGCACCTCCAAATAGCAAGCTATTGTTTTGTTCCTACGATTATTGTCGTGTTTAGAATGAAGAATGCTTTCTAATGAACCCTATTCCCATTTAATGTTTTATATCAAAGTGACCGCCATCTTGGTACAAAAAATACTTTTTTGATGGGTCAACCTGCATACATCACAATATGTTAGTGTAGAATCTAGACAATCTGCTATTGAAAACTTCTGATACACAATACATATTTGAATTGTGAATAATTCAAGCAGTATCTTTGTCTTAAACTTTATAATCATGTTCTTTTCCAAAGTGACGAAATGAAATTTTTAAGAATTTTCCGTATCAACAGTTTATTTTTCTCTATAACAGACTTACCTATTTACAATAAGTAATATACCTAGCAATATTATAATCTTGTATAATAATTTCTGGCAGGCAGACGCTAAAATTATAAACTAACGATTACAACGTAATTTAAATGATAATTTATTTAAATTAGTCTGAATTACTCCAAATCGCACAATATATTCGCATATGACTTACTTACCTAAATAGAAAATAGTTACAACTAAAAATATAAACTATATAAAACTTTTCGATTTTAAAAATCTAGAATCATAATAAATAAAATCACAATTTTTAAGTAGGCCATTTCTATACCGAATCATCTGCAAGTTAAAAAAATGGCAATAAACGTGTTTCTTAAAAATTAATGCTGGACTCACCGTGATACCACCACTTGGTTTTCTTTGGATTTTTACTGCACGTTTTCACATAAAAAGCATTATCCGGGGGGCGTTTCTAAAAAAAAATGAATTGTAATTATCGGGCAAATGAAGCAGAATCATGCACCTACCTTTTCTTTACAACTACTGAGCATAGATACAATGGAAAGACATACAGATTGTACAGACAACGCCGGAGACCAATCGTCAGTTAAAATGGACAAACATATGTGACCGTTGCTATAAACGTGTGGATGAATTGGAATGTTATTTCCGATAAAAATTACCTTGAAAAAAACATCAATTACCAATGAATTACAAACCAAATTATTTATTTTGTTGATAATGTTCGATGCTGTACCTCTGGCGAGTCAAATGGATATTTATTACTGAATTTGAATTGCAGTTGAAACTGCTCCCCTTCATATAAAGTTCCTGACACTCCTTCCATATGAATTATCCATCTAAAAGCAAAATGCTCTTTAGTTGCAGTTATACTGTGAATTCTCCCTAGGAGAGCGAGAGCTCTGTCAAGAAACCTGAACGTTTTTCGTAAAATTTTAACTCAGAAACAAAGTTTTCTGTTGAGAGTGGTACTGGACCGTTCGAACAACTACTCCTCGGGCAAATACCCCGCCAGGCATTGAATTATAGAACTAAATCCAGATTTTATGTACTACGAGATCCATACTGAATGCTACCCCAAACATATCGTTGGGCTTGGAACATCCTTAGATCTCTACGTACTTCCTGCTCCCAGCAGTAGGTTTATGTATGTTAAAAGTTTTTCAATATTGCATGTTTCGAATGTGCATGGAAAACCGTAGACCACTGGTTTCGTCCCAACGATATGTTTGGGGTAGCATTCAGTATGGATCTCGTAGTACATAAAATCTGGATTTAGTTCTATAATTCAATGCCTGGCGGGGTATTTGCCCGAGGAGTAGTTGTTCGAACGGTCCAGTACCACTCATAACCGCCCCATAATTCGGCAAATAATTAGCTCTTGCTAATACTTACACCAAGCGTGTAAGGATATATAAAGCAAGCAATATTGCATAGTTCGAGTGTGTAGGGCAAAGCACCGTACTGATGAGTCCCAAAAGGACGAAACCAGTGGTCTACGGTTTTCCATGCACATTCGAAACATGCAATATTGAAAAACTTTTAACATACATAAACCTACTGCTGGGAGCAGGAAGTACGTAGAGATCTAAGGATGTTCCAAGCCCAACGATATGTTTGGGGGGTAGCATTCAGTATGGATCTCGTAGTACATAAAATCTGGATTTAGTTCTATAATTCAATGCCTGGCGGGGTATTTGCCCGAGGAGTAGTTGTTCGAACGGTCCAGTACCACTCATAACCGCCCGATAATTCGGCAAATAATTAGCTCTTGCTAATACTTACACCAAGCGTGTAATAGTGAATGCAATACCGGACCAAAATTTCAAAACCGGTATTTCGGTATTTTCAAAATAAAATACCGGAATACCGGTATTATACCGGTATTATCTTAAAATGGTCTATTTAACACAAACAAGTCATACATTCAAAAAATCAAAAACAAAACAATTTATTGTTCAACATCAACTTAAGGCTGGGATACGCATAGACAGGACAGGAGATCGGTAGTACATGTGTAAGACAGAAATAGACATAGCTTTAGCAACCACTCGGTACAGTCAGTCCAACAGAAAATTTGAATAACGAAATTAGGCAAATATAGTCTTAAAATAAAGCTAAAACATCGGCGAGTATGCTCACATATTTTATTTGGCAGTTAATTAAAATTCGAACATACAATTTGTGTTTGAATAATGCTAAAGATTTCCGTTAAAATTTACCAATTTTCAACTTTGTTTATTTTAACAGTGAAAATATGGTGAATAAAATAGGCATAGGCATAGGCATATTCTAGCAACCCTCGGCTTTCTTTTAAACCGACATTCATGTCTATAACTAATACAGTTTTTGAGCTGGACCGTCTGTATTAACACAGTCTCAGGAACGAGGAGAACTCAGGTGTTCGAATACCGCAGCCTTAAATAAAATATGTGGAACGTGTAATCGAGTAAGTAAACAAGTACATAACATAACAATATCTTAAAATAGATTAACAAATTTAGAATTTAGGTAGAAAAATCCAACAAATGAACACAAACCACAAACTCTTGAAGCAAAATAAATTATAAATAATAAAAATACCGAAATACCGAAATACCGGTATTTTTCTTATCAATACCGGTACCAAGAATATGCCCGGTATACCGGTTTTTCGGTATACCGAAAACCGGTATTGCATTCACTAGCGTGTAAGTATATATAAAGCAAGCAATATTGTATAGTTCGAGTGTGTAGGGCAAAGCACCGTACTGATGAGTCCCAAAAGGATGAAACCAGTGGTCTACGGTTTTCCATGCACATTCGAAACATGCAATATTGAAAAACTTTTAACAAAGTTTTCTGTTCTCCACAAGAAAACAAGATAAGAACCAAGAAACTAATGCTTAAAAGTACAGTCTAAACTCTCATTAAAACAACACAAAAATCGAAAAAGTAAAGTGCAATATTTAAAAGTGAAATCTAAATTTCTATTTTTATTTCAAATAAAACAATGCAAGAATCAAAATTTAATATCTACAAGTAAAGTCCAATCTTCTGCAGTTTAACAGCGTTGTAGTAAATTTCGGTAATTTGCTTACTGCTTATTACGGGCAGTTCTGTTCAATTATTTGTATTGGCCATAATTTTTGGGCTGGCACATGGGTGACGTTTTCATTACCCAGAAGGGTGCTGTGTGTATCCTAGGCAATTTGAGAGTTGGGGAAATATAATTCACTACGAATTCTTTGTAAGTTAACCCCACTCCCGAAAATGCAGTGACAGAGTAGAGTAATTAAACTCAATAGGCGTTTTGCTGACGTCTGTTTGTATTGCCACTCAAGTAGAACCCGCTTCATTTAAGGGGCGATTCCTTGTTTCGTACAATAGGAGACATAAAATGCAGGCTAGATAAAGCTGTAATAGGCTCGCGGTCATCTAATTGCTTACTTTTTTATAGAAATCAGTGTCCACGTATTTTCAAGAGAGTTCACACAATAAACACAAAATTTAAAATTGGCAATTTTCCAACCACCTAATGTCCACAATGCGAGATTTCATTGTACGCATAATTTTAAAAGATTATCGTGTTTATGGCTTTAACAGTCGTAAAAATAAAATAATCAAATAATGCTTACTGTAGTAAATTTTGTTCTGCTATTTCTGCATCTACTGATACACCAGGAGGCGGTTCTTTCATCAATGACATGAGTTCTTTTTGTAATCGTCTCTGAAACAATAACTGAATTATTTCCGAAAGTGCAGCAGATTGCAAGGACAAAATAAATTTAAAAACTAAACATATGCTGCATTATCAAGGGCAAGTACATATAAATTTAATTATTAGTCCTTTAGTCGAACATTGTTGATAAATAAATTAATACAGGTTACATTGAAAATTAATAAAAAAATTACCTCAGATGGCGACATTCCTGCCATTTTGAAGATTCTATTTACTCTTTGTCTAATTTGATATATTCCATTGACATACTAATTTCCAAGTAAAATCATTTCTAATTATATTCAATATAATTCTTGGACAAGTATAAATATACTGCAGTATGTATTATAGCAAATAATCACTGGTATTCCTATTTCCTTTTGTACTTTTTAACACTTTATCATCTGACTACTGGGGAAATATTTATTGTCATTTGTCAAAGAACAGACAACTAGGAACAGAAAGCAGATCAGGCAATCATCTATCAGTGATTTTATAAAATACTGTCATCTATGGTTCGGTTATAATCCACCACAGATTGAAAATATATACATAGATGAAAAATTTATCTTCAGAAAATGACGGGGATTTAGAGGCCGCCATTCTAAGCCCACTTTTGAGTGATTACCGTCGGTCATTAGAAAGTTGAATGAATGAAGTACTTTTCGTGCTACTAGTGTAATAATTTATTGTGTAATAATTTATTCTTAAAGAATGAGATTTTATAAATCTTGAAAAAAACGAGATTTTTAAAATCTTGAAACCGGTCAATAGTATAATAAATTATTACATTGGTAGTACGCGAAGTATTTCATTTATTCAACATGAATTACTACCACAAGAATATATTAACTACAATAGAAAGTTATTCTGTGCAGCTTTCAATAGACTGTTTTAGAATGGCCTGATTTTGAGAGGCCGCCATTTTCTGTTGGAGGGCTGAGCATGGATAAACAACATTACACACGTGAGTGTTACCAAAATTTGAACAGATTTGGTGCCGAACAAAGTGGTGATGTTTAGAGTGCATGTAATTTAACTCAAAATAACGAAACAACGTTTGCAATAGTGCAACCAGTCATATCATTTTAAGAATTTTCATTCAATTCTCGGCGTAAACCGACTAAGTTTAAGTTACGCCCCTTTTTTGGTGCCAAATGGTAACACAAACATCTGCTTTGTTATTCATCCTCTTCTTCCCTCCAATCAGCTTTAAAACAAACAAATGTGTGCCCTCCAGCTGTCAATTGTGTGACGTCATTCTAAAATGATCAATGGTCAACTGCACAACCGATTCCTAACCTATTTCCTCTATCTACGCCTGAACCATACAAATAGATTATTTATATGTATATGACCTGAACCCTGACCCTGAAATAATTTTAATGGCAGTTTTCGGGGAGTATAATATCAAAAAATATTAATATTAAAAATATTAACCAATTCTTCAGTTTGTTCGATGCAACTTTTATAGTACATTACCAAACAATTATGTGAACACTCCCCTAACCACTGTCTATACTTTTCGTAATCAAATGTATTTCCATCAGCACCACTATTTGAATAAAATTAATAAAACTTGCACTAGTTGTGTTTAATTTATTAAAATACGGTGAAATTTTAGAATATTTTCTGTTTGAAACATCAAACGTCAAACAAACGGCAAACAGGAGCACCACAAGACCACAACAATTTCTCAATATCCACCAGGCAAAAATCGCTAAGAATGAGCTTATTATGGCGGCCAGTCATTTTATCATAACTTTTATCAGTGGAATTTAATTCACTGAAAAAGTGTTTTAATCACGTGACTTCTGAGTGATATTTACATGCACCTCTCTTCACAACTATTATTGACTTTCAATGTAAGGTTATGTTCCTTTTGCTTCTTAACCTTAACGGGTTAGTTTGCATCACACAAAACGTAACATGACTAAGAGATGAATTTTGGTGGAGTGGTTCATCTGAATAAGCGCGGATTTGTTTTAGTCCTCGTTATAGTGCTGGTAATGTTATTTTATTCCTACAAACATTTAAGCAGGAACCCACTGGCAGAGGAATTGAGTCTACGTACCCTTTTGGAAACAGCGGTCCTTGCGGCTCAGAATGGGGGTATGGAAGTTGCACTTGCCCAGTATGATATGCAAATATCTAGTAAAGGCAAAACGAAAGAAGGTCTTGATGATAAAGTTACAAATGCCGATTATAAATCGCACTGTATTATGTTAAAAACCTTAAAATATAATTTTCCGGATGTGTTAGTTGTGTCAGAAGAAAGTACGAACCAATGTAATTGGAGTGCGTTCAATGAAGACTATGACGCAAGCAATCATCAAATTAAAGGAATTGACGATGACTATGTAAAACAAGGCGATGTTGTCGTTTGGATCGATCCTTTAGATGCTACACAAGAATACACGGGTACATAAATATCGAAAATGGCTCCATATGAGAATGTATTTATATAATTTTTATTGTTCTAGAGCAACTACACGATTATGTCACGACAATGGTGTGTGTCAGTGTAAAGGGAAAACCTGTGATAGGCGTTATCCACAAACCATTTGATGCAAAAGACAAAACAACGTGGGCGTGGGTAGATTATGGAATGTCATCTAATTTAAAAGAAATAAAAATAAACGTATGTACAGAGTAAATAACACAGGTCATTCCAGAATGAACTTGTATGGACACATGTTTCTGAAAGTAAAACTAAGTGAAAACCATTAATTTTACAAGTTTTCCATTATTAGTCACATTAACTTTCGTTAATGTGTCAAGTACAAAAGTACTTGGATGAAATCTATGGCATTTTAAAAACTGATACACGATTTACTAACATTTTACGGTGTAATTTTAAAAAATAATCGTAAAACTTTCATGCTAATCAGTAATAAAATTCGAAATATCTGAGTGTTTATTCTAATTTGTAAAATTCACAAACCATTCACTGAATGATCCTTAGATACGTTGTCTTTTGAAATTGGTTTCAATTTTTTGCTGAGAAAATTTAAGAACTTATCGGCAGAACAGAAGGCATCAAAGTTAATGCAAACAGTCAATAAGAAAGATCTATGACTACTTCAGTCTTCTAGTTATTTACTGTATTTCGGCTAAATATGAACACTATCACATAAAATTAAAGAAATTGGCTGGTTAAATATGAAAAATGTATAACAGTGTCATAGCTTAAGAAATTCTTATAGCTCCGCCACTTGGCCATCCCCACCGAGTAACGAGACGGTCCGGCGGACTGAAGCCAGAATGAAGAGAACTCATTTCGTAGTTGGAGCCGACAGGAGATAGAACGAGCGGTCCCGGGGCGTATTAAGAGCGATTTTTGCGGGTTTATAGGTTGTTGAGTTGTTGCCCCTGTATTTCAGTTATCAATGTTGCACTTTTAGTGACTGATATTTTTGTGTTTGAACAATGGGCAAAGGAAGGGAAAGTTGTGCAGCTCTTGGGTGCTTAAATAATTATAATAATTGTTCCTATAGTTATTTTAATTTTCCCAAAGAGGAAAATAGGTAAATTATAAACGTGAAGGTAGCGATACACTTGGCGAACCGGGCCTGTATTGTAACGTGTAATGTAACAAATTCGTTAAATTTGGCCGTGTTTATGAACACGCCGCGAGCGCACTGCGAACACGCCGCGATCACTGCTCGTGCCGCTCCATCCGCTGTCGGTTTTTCTGACAAAATTTTAAATATTCCTGCAGCCGAGCAGTAGATAAAGTCAGGAAAATATGAGTGCCCATCTGGAGATTTGTTTTCTGTTCTGAAATATATGTTTTAAGTTTTAAGTGGAAATGAAAATTTAATATTAAGTGCAATTTATGCGCAGTAAGGGAACTTGGACTTACTTATAACAGTAAATTGTAGATCGTACAAATTTTGAATATTAGATTACATAATTCAAAAAATGTGTTGAGGGTTGAGTTCTGTTAGAAATTATTTATTTTTATTAATAATAATCAATGAATAACAGAATACCTTTAACAGTTATTTATTTATAATTCCGTTATTTCCAAAGTAAAAATAAAATATTTCATTCAATTCTGTGGTGCCCGCAAAATGTTTAAATACGGCTCCTCCTGCCACCTGCAAAGTTAAAAGCGCGTCGCGGTCTCCCCACCATCGCGTAAGAAAACTGGCCTCGCATACATCAAAGGAGCCGCTCGGGAGCTTCGGAGCTATACTTGGTTAGGCTATGACAGTGTCTCAAGAGACCTAAAAATATTAAATATTCGACGGTTTAAATTCAGACTTCCTCATTTTCAGTAAATGAAATGTTAATTCTGTAAATTGATAACTTTAAGTTTCATCATCATAAGGTTCTCAGTCCGAAGACTGGTTGGAAGCGTACCTCCATCCTTTTCTATCCTGAGCTAACCTACGCATTTCCCTAAAAGTAGAACATCCTACATCCTTAACTATTTGAGAGCAGTAGTCTAATCTAGGCATACCCCTACCACTTTTTATTCCTATCTCTGACTCTAGTATGTCACGAACCATTTCTTCGTGTCTTAGAAGGTGTCCTACCATCCTATCTCTCCTATTCTTTATTGTCTTCCATACCGTTCGCTTTTCCCCAACTCTTTCTAATACTTCCCTATGGCTAACCTTATCTATCCACGGTATCTGCATCATGCGTCTGTAGCACCACATTTCAAACGCTTCTACTCTTTTTCGATCCGCTTCTCCTGTTGTCCAAGTTTCGCACCCGTATAATGCCGTACTCCATACATATGACTTTAAGAGTCTCTTCCGAGTTTCTACATTAACCGTTCCCGAACATAACAGTTGTTTCTTTTTGTTAAACACACTCGACCCTGCACTATTCTTTGTTTTATATCTTTAGTGCTCCTACCATCTCGGGTTATTTTACTTCCTAAATAACAGAAATCCACGACCTCCTCTATCTTCTCACTTCCTATTTGTATTTCAATTTTAGTTATATTTTCAACCCCCTATACATACCAAAATTTTAGTTTTCTTTTTATTGACTTTCATGCTGTAGCCCTGTGTTAAAACTGCTTCCATTTCATTCAAGGCCGCTCCTAATTCTTCTTTGCTAGATGCTAACACTGCTATATCATCCGCAAATCTGAGCATATTCATAGTTTGACCCTGTACATTAATCCCTGAAGCTGTTCAGTCCTTAACAATATTAATCGCATCTTCGATATACAGGGTGGCCCGAAATTAGCGTGCAATATTTTACCAGCGTGTTCTGTGGTCAAAAATAAGACAAAAAACTCCTATAAGCGTATACCGAAATATGCTTCGCAATGGAGCTATAACTTTCTAAAGGAGAAGGCCTGAAGACGTTTCCTTCTAAATATCTTCGAAA
This sequence comes from Xestobium rufovillosum, assembly GCA_963966045.1. Taxonomy (NCBI): domain Eukaryota; kingdom Metazoa; phylum Arthropoda; class Insecta; order Coleoptera; family Ptinidae; genus Xestobium; species Xestobium rufovillosum. The sequence continues at coordinate 39,311,305 of OZ014493.1, forward strand.
CAAGTCCAGTTAAAATTATGAAATTTTATGGAATGTATAAGTACCAAATGCTGAATCTTTTGCTGTAAACATAATTTCTAAAATTTAACAGGGGCGTCCCAAATCTGGGGGTGGTGGAGGTAAGATTTACCCCAACTTTTTTTACAACACGTCGTTTTCAATTTTTCCATAAAAATTTGAAACTTCAGAGTTTTTTGCAAAAAAAATGTGCTCCTGTCTCGTTATGATAGGAGGCACCGTTAACGAGCACAATCGATTTAAAAATTTCGCTGCATGCCCAAAAAATTCCTACAAGAAGTGGAAAACTTCGTTTGTATACTTAAACGAGACAGGAGCACATTTTTTTGCAAAAAACTCTGAAGTTGCAAATTTTTATGGAAAAATTTCCAGAAAAATTGAAAACGACATGTTATGGAAAAAGTTGGGGTAAATCTTACCTCCACCGCCCCCAGATTTGAGACGCCCCTGTTAAGTTTTAAAAATTATGTTTACAGCAAAAGATTCAGCTTTTGGTACTTGCACATTTCATAAAATTTCATAATTTTAACTAGACTTGTTTCGAAGATATTTAGAAGGAAACGTCTTCAGGCCTTCTCTTTTAGAAAGCTATAGCTCCTTTGCGAAGCATATTTCGGTATACGCTTATAAGAGCTTTTTGTCTTATTTTTGACCACAGAACACACTGGTAAAATATTGCACGCTAATTTCGGGCCACCCTGTATAAGTTGAAAACTAGAGGTGACAATGCACACCCCTGTCTCACTCCCTTCCGGATATCTACTTCTCTTCGTTCCTGCTCAAATTCTATAACTGCCTTTTGCTCTTTGTAGAGATTATGTATTATTCTTCTGTCCCTATATTTCATCCCTACCTTTCTGAGCACTTCGAACATCTTCCCCCATTTTTCGTTGTCGAAGACTTTTTCTAAATCTACAAGACCCTCTTTCCCTTTTCTATTGTTTTTTCTATAATTGCTTGTAAAGCTAAAATGGCCTCGCGCGTTCTTCTATTTCGTCTAAATCCGAACTGATCTTCCCCTAATATTTCTTCCGCCCTTTTCTTCATCCTTCTTTGCACGATTCTAGTTAAAATTTTTGACGCGTGGGAAGTTAAACTGATAGTTCTAAAATTTTCGCACCTTTCCTTTTTGGCAAAGCTACTATGATGTTCCGTTTGTAATCTTCTGGAATCTCGCCTGTCAGGTATATGCGACTAATTTAAATAAACGATCTATTACCTCTTGACTTGCGCACTTTAAGATTTCTGCCTGCAAGCCATCTATACCTGGAGCTTTATTGTTTTTTAAACTTTTTAGTGTTAGCTCAAACTCTTCTCTCATTATAGGACACTCTAAGTTGTCCCCCTCTACACTGCTTTCGCTTTCTAATATATCTTCTACTTCCTGTCCCGCATATAAGTTTCCCAAATAGTATTTCCACCTATCTGCCTTCTCCCCGCTTCCGATTAGGATATCTCGTGCCTCATTTCTAATGTTTTTGGTACTAGATCCGATTTCTCTAAAATTTCTCCTAATTATTTTATGCTTCATCAGTCTTTCCTACTTCGAACTTATCTTCCACTTCTTTGCATTTATTATTGATCCATTGCTCTTTTGCTTTCCTACATTTCCGAATAATTTCCCACTTGATCGCCTTATATCTTTTTTTCCCTCCTTCATCTAACCTATTTTTATATTTTCGCCTTTCCTCTATTAGACTCACAATATGTTTTGTTATCCAGAGTTTCCTACTTTCATTCTGTTTATGACCCCAAATATCTAGCTGCGGAATCTAAACTATTTTTAATGCCAACTTTAAGTTTAGTTTTCAAATATCTTCCGCATACTTTACTCCCTGCTCGTAATCTCTTATTTCGTATCTAGTGTTCTGTTTCTTTATTTTTACCTTTCTTGAACACTGTTCCCTCTCTTTTTCTTTTTCCCGTTCTCGTTTTGGTTAAGTGGAAGAGAATCTTGTGAATACTTGTATCCACAAGATGAACTTCACTGTTTGGTATTTTGTATACGTGGCATGTTATACCAATAAAATCATGTGCTGGAATGATTCAAAATTTCATCCCAGAGGGGGCTACAGCTTCCCAAATGTTTAACCCTGAAGAATTGAGTAAACTCTGCAAGTTTTAGACATTAAAAAACATCTTCAGAGTTACACATTTAAGGAGAGCCGTAACTCCCCTGAGCAGCATTTCTCGGCCGAGAAAATATCGCACTTTAATTTTTGGATACCTGAATAATTGGCGAATGATTGTTTTAGGAAAAGAAAGGTGATAAAATAAAAATAATAACTTCTAGATCTCATGCAGGCGATGTCAAAGAACAGTTAAAAAAAGTCTACAAAGATAATCTGGAGATAGAGATTGCTGGAGGTGCTGGTATGAAATATGCTTTCTCTTGGTTTTCGTGATAATGTAGATGTAAAATTCTAGGTTACAAAGCGCTGAAAGTGGCTAAAGGAGAAGTTGATGCCTATGTTCACTTGACGGCCATCAAGAAATGGGATGTGTGTGCGGGAAATGCAATACTAAACGCACTAGGGGGCAACATGACTACAAAAACCAACAAACCCATTAATTACGCTGATTTAACACCTGTAATTCAGCAAGGACTCGTAGGCAGCTTAAGGGGCCACAAACGAATTGTTGAGAAACTTACCTCCGTCTGATTTGAGTATTACTTTTCTAGTTGTATTATCTGTGTTATATTTGCTAGGTTGTTGAATAAATTTGTATAGAAAGAAACTTAAATTTATATTTAAAAATAAACTAATTAACGATACATTAAAAATTACTATAATAAACAGAAAATTTGCGAAATTATTCAACATCCTCGTGCGAGACTCCTGGAATATCGTCGATTATGTCACATTGTTCGGCATAATTCACACCTTCCTGATAGCTCATGTAAAATTCCTCCGCATCCTTCTCGGTACCGAAAGTCGCTTTCAACGTTCTCCAGTCGAATCCTTCCTCCTCTGATGCCCATTCTACTGCTTTCCAAGTGCACGTATTATTTTCCAACTGTGACAAAACAAAAAAATAAAAAAAATAATTTACACAATGAAAAGAAATCTACCTTCATGACTGTATTTATACCAATTATGGTGTTACTAACGATGCACCCCGTGTCATCATTAATCGATACCCTAGCTCCGTACAATTCCGCATCAAAATACACCTGCAGATCACCTTCCGTCACTTGATTCCATTCCCCATTCAGTCCCTGCTCACTCAAAGTACAACGCCTCATAAACATTACACAACGGTCATCGTCATCATAATCATCATCATCTTCTTCATCATCCACTTCTTCTACCACTGGCTCTTCCTGATGGTATTCATCCCCGCTGATATCTTCGTAAGTTTCTACAGTTGCAGGTATACAACTTTTACTGTTATTCACGTCTCGTTCTTTGACTGCAGTTATGGCTTTTTGGGCGGCTGTGTAAAATTCGTTCGCTAGTTGCGGATTCTTGAAGCGAGCTGCCAGTTTTTCCAAGGCCGTTTCATCTTCAGTATGATTGTATCCCACCCAAAGCCAGGCCCTATCAGATGTAGACAATCGTTGCAGCTCCATATCTGCGGTGATCAGCTGGTTCAGAACTACCTTGTGCACTTGTTCCCGCCTTAAAAGAAACCTGTATGTGTCTGAAAAATAAGATAAATAGCAAAACAAAAAATACAATTATTTATTCACCAAAATAAAATTAGTGTATTTTTTTGTGATCTGACTGTATCTTGAAGGACAAGAAAATAAGAAAAAAACACAGGACTTACTATTAACAGGATGGTGCAGCAATTTCAATTGTCCCACTCCACGCTCTTTCCACTCTTTTGCATCCGCATCAAATCTAAACAATTTTGCTCTATCTACGAACAGTATTGTCTCCTCCTCTTCCCCGGTAGAGACCACAATCGCTTCAGGAAGGGGCACAATTGGTTCATAATGTGGATCATAATCTTCACCACCTTCATCTGCCTCTCCTTCTTCTTCCTGATCTTCAGTTGTGGTCTTGGCGCTTTTCTTTTGGGCAACTGGTTTACGTGGAGAAGATCCGAAGACAGGGGCGCCTGCGCCCAAATAGCCGAATGGATTGTTGGCGTCGCCATCCCCTTTAGATGCAAATGCTGGAGTGCCAGAATTTTTGGCCGCTAATGTAGCAAAACTCAAAGAAGGATCACTAGGAAGGATTACTTCAGTTTTTACTTCAACACCTTCCGGTTGAGTCTAAAAAAAATTGCGTAAAAATCAATTGAAGTTTAAATCGTTGAATTTAATTTTTTATTACTTCTGCTGACGGCGTTCCAACAGTTGGTACAGCAAAAATTGATTTGCTTTTCATTGTCAATGACGCTGTATTGTCTACAGTTGAACCACTTTGACTACCAAAGATGCTTCCATTACCAAAGATGTTAGAACTAGTTGTGCCAGTGTTATTGCTAAATATTGAAACTGCTGGTGTGAAAGCGAATGGGCTGCCAAATATACTCTTTCTATTAGAAAATAATCCTTCAGTGGGTGCTGGTGAGAAGGTTGAACTTGCGGTCGTCTCCGCTCCAAGTGAGAAAGAGAAGTTATTGAAAACACTGCCAGAATCTGAAGTTTTTGCCGGTGTTGTTCCAGACGAAAAGAAAGTTTTTCCGGTAGAGCTATTTGTGTTCGAAAAAATACTTTCTTTAGTTTCTTCTTTTGGTTTACTTATTGATCCAAACACAGAAGGCTTTAGGAGTAAACTCTTTAACGTGTCTTCTTTCGGAGTTTCCGATTTCGCAGAGGAAAAACTAAATTCGGAGCTTTTGGGAGTATCGGCAAGAGGGGAAATGACTCCGAGAGTGTCAGAAGTGGGTGTTCCAAAGAATGGTGTACTTGGTTTGTTTTCAAGGTATGTGTCTTCCTTTTTACATTGGTCGCATTTACAATCTGGCAACTGCCTGTATGCCATAAATTTTGGCGGTAATCCCAATTTCTTAGCCTCTGCTTCCTCTTCAGGCGTAACTTTTGTTTCCGACACAAATTCGACATCAGAATCCGCTTCCTTTTCTATTTGGCTGGAAGGAGCCATCTTCTTGATAGCAGCATCAACAGCATTTTTGAATTCTTCAGCTATCTCTGATGTCTTAAATCTCAAACAGAATTGCTGGTGGTTTATCTCGCCCTCTGAGAAATCAGGGGCGGAAAATAGCCAAGTCTTGTCATCTTTGCTGATGTATTCGATGTCTGAAGTAAGAACATGATTGAGGCATATCTTCAAAACCTGATCACGACGCATGACTACTCTGAGTTTTCCCGTGTCAGTTTTGCGTAATATCTTTAAGTCGCCAACTCCCCGTTCTTTCCATTCACCCCCTACGAACCGATACAATTTTGCTCTATGACAATATACTACCTCTTCTTGTTCTTCTCCTGTTTTTACTTCCACCTTGTCGGGCAATGGTATTACCTGCATATAATTTATTTTATATTTGGAAAATATTTAATGCAGGGTTCATAGCAAAATTGAGTTTCACAAAGTTGGAAAACAACTCTGACAAATAGAAAAAGAAACTTTACAAGTAACTTGTCAATCTGTATAACAAACTTCAAGAAGTGAATGAAGTACGACAAACTCTGAGGAAAATTTCAATGTTTGCAAATTTTCACCCCCACCCATTGGAAAGTTTAAACTAACACAAGAGACATTTTTGGGGGTAAACTTATGTACTGCAGCTCCAGTTGAAAAAAATTAGAAGTATTAGAAATGAAGTATTAAGTTTTTCGAAAAACAGGCAGCTTAAAATTTCATAGGTATTTTCAGAAAGAAACGGCAAAAGAGCAAATTCCATCCTTCCGCACGCCTGAATAGGGGTTGCTAGCCTTACAGTTAGCCATGGACTTTGTATATCTAGATTATAGTTAAAAACTGTCGTAGGTAATGCTTTTTAATTTCACGCTCTTCTTTGTAAAAGTGTAAAAAAAGTTGTTGGTGCTACTCCCAATGCTCGAAAACGGTTTAAGTCGTGTGTGTATGAAGATATTGATGAAGCAATATTGAAGTGGGTTAAGGTTTGCCGTGACAAGAAACTGCCGATATCGGAAGAAAGCATAGGAATTCGCGATAACTTTGGGACATTTGGATTTCGCCGCGAGCTCGGGATGGCTGCACAAATTTAAAGTTCGTCACACAATTGTGCAAAAAGTGGTTTGCGGTGAAAGTGCAGATGTAAATGAAAAAGAGTGCGAAAATTGGAAAGAAAATGTGCTCCCTGGATTATTCTCCTAATATGAATCTAAGGACGTTTTCAACGCCGACGAACAGGTCTGTTCTTTTAACGTTTACCGGACAAAACCTTGGCTTTTAAAAATGAGAAGTGTTATGGGGGAAAGCAAAGTAAAGAACGAATTACTGTTATGGTTGGTGCAAATATGGACGGGATGCAAAAACTGCAACTTTTGGTGATTGGGAAATCAAAGAACTCTAGATGTTTTAAGGGCATCAAGTCTTTGCCGGTCACTTATCAGAATAAAAAGGCGTGGATGACCAGTGACCTGTACGAGAAATGGTTATTGTCTCTTGACAGAAAGTTTTCTGCTCAAAAGAGAAAAATTTTACTTTTCATAGACAACTGCCCGGTTCATCATACAATTGAAGAAAAGTTGAAGTTCATCCGCGTCGTATTTCTGCCACCTAATATGACGTCTAAGTTACAACCAATGGATCAGGGTATAATTAAGAACCTGAAGATGAATTACCGGAAATGGATTCTAAAACAAACTATTGCTGCCATGGAGGATCGTAGAACATTAGCGGTAACTTTATTAGATGCTATTAAAGAAATAGCAAGGGTAAAATGGGGAATAGGAAAGAGGAATTTTGGGGGCGACTGGAAAAGAAGAGAGGATCCAGGAAAAGTACATAAGATGGACACTGGGCTTAGAGTGGATAACGCCAGAGTACATAGTAAGAGACGAAAGAAACATAGAAAAACTAAGGACCAGGGCAGGAAAGAGAGCCATGGAATATGAGGAAAAGTTGAGAGGTGGGGGCGGGAATGAGTTAGTCCGGCATTGTTGGGAAGAGGTACGGAAGGGAGGAAGAGAAAAATCGAAATGGGAGGAGAGGCGAGGGAAATTTTATTAAGAGCGAGGCTATGCAGCAGAAGAAGTGGAGAACTTGAGAACAGCAGGATGGAACATGGTGAGAGAGGTAGAGGAGACAGACAGGCAAATACAAGTGCAGGATAAAGAAGAGAAGATAAGACAATCAAGATACAACAACAAATATAAATAAATAAGGACAGCGGGACTGCCGAGATATCTACGAAGTAGGGGAAGGGAAGAGAAGATAATAAGGATGGTAAGGTTTAGACTGGGAAATGAGATGAGAGGTGGAAGGTATTGGAAAAGCGAAAACAGAAGAATGTGTGGGGTATGTGGGGCGGAGAAGGAGACATGGGAACATGTGTTAGAGAGGTGCTGGTGGGGAGAGAACATGGAACAGGTGAGAGTGGAGATGATACTGGAGGAAAGTGGAAGAGGGGAAAAGTGGATGGAATTGATAGATGGGAAGTAAGGAGAGGGAGGGGTGATTATACATAATACATAAATGGGAATTAGATAGGTCGAAATTAATTGTGAGGAGGAGTTTATTTATTTTTGTTTGTTCCATTTATTTATATGTTTATTTGTTATTTTGAATTGTAATCCCAAATGGGAAACAATAAATCCATTATCTATCTATCTAGATAAATAGCAAGAGCTGGGATACAGATGTCTCAGCAACAACAATTCAGATGTTTTAAGAAAGCCGGATTCTCCCTTGACATTCGTGAAAATGAAGATTGGATGAAGATTATCTTAGTCTTGCAGAATTAAAGCCAACGCTTGCGAAATACAGGGAATCAGTACAAATGGAAAATATTGAGCAGAATACATTGCTATAGACGATGACATCCAAATTGCAGAATTTCCGACTGATGATGACATTTTGTCTGGTTTAAAATGTCGTCTAATTGCGAAATGTCCGACAGCGAAGGCGCTGAGACCGGGATAACAATACCGACAAATAAGCAGTTAGGCGACAGTTTTAAAAACATTTTTAATTTTCTGTGTGCAAGCGAAAATGTTCAAGACATTATGTATGCATCATCCTTGTTTATATACATTATAGTTAGCCAATGAAGTCTATTAACCTTGACGCCTTTTAAAGAAGTACTCACATTTCCGCTAGATGGCAGACAAAGCGCGATCTGGAATTGTTTTGAGTTTCAAAAGTATAGATACGCACCTTCTTTGGCAGTTTGAGAAGAGATGTTTTAAATCTATTCATTGTAGATGGCGAACAAGAGTTTCGCATTAGCAGGTGGTCGTCGGTTTTTTGCACTTCGGTGATCAAAACACACCGCCGACTAATAAATTATGTACATAGTTGACAGCCGGCAAGCAATGTGATTTAAATATTCCAGTCATTTTTATTACTTTATTATAGATATTTTATATCTTTCCGAACTTCAAAAACCGGGTGCTGGCAGATATCGGCCTCCTGTTCCACAAATAAATAAGTACATACTTAATTTACAAAATGAACAAAAATGAAAATTAATTAATTTGAGAGGAGCGGCACGGTTTTGGTTGAATGTCGGAGCCGCTCAAATAAATGGCTGGGTTAATTCTTACTTTTACCTATTCGAAAAGCATTTCAAGGGACATTTTTGTTAAAACCAAACAAAAGCAATATGTGGAAAGGAATGCCCAAAAGGGATCAAGGCAAAAAGTAAGTTTAAATAGAGATTTTTTGGTTTCTCTTTCTATGAGATAGTGGAACAGATATAGGTAGCCTTCGGACTATGAGAATTAAGCAGTTTCCTGATGGCAGGAGACCATGTTAAGGAAGATGATTTATACCGTTTATACCATGCTATTCCAGCGAATTGAAGACGCGCGTAAGGGTAGACGGTTGAGTTAGTAAGCATAGAAAAACCCAAGCTAAATCAAGGTTACTATAATAAAGACAGTAAGTAAACCGAAAAAATTAAATTAATCAAAAAATTGTACATTTTAATGGTCTGTAAAAAAAGGATTTCCGTACACTAAACAAATTTTAAGAAAGTGCGCAGTAGTACAAAATAATTAAGACAAATATTTATTCATTGAACATAAGGTGCATGAAGTACAAAATAATTAAAAAATACTTCCAGCGTGAACTTAGGGATTGAACAACCATGCCATACAGACAGGTCCGTAGCCCCCCCTCCCCCTAGAGCGAACAAAAAACGTTGATATGGAAAAAGTGCCCAGAAAATTTAATGACAGTCGAAATAGAAAACTGCAATAATAATTATTCTAGATTTCATATACATGGTGTTCACGATTAACGGGGCACTATTACTAGGTAACTTTGTTATCTTTGCAGCTATACGATTCCGGTTAAATGGACAAACTATATTCTGTTTATCCAACAGATGCAGTAAAAACTCCTCCCACAAATGAGCGCTAAATTTGAATAGAAAATTACTATTGGTAGGCCTATTTTACACAGCTTTACTCCTAGATAAATAACTTGACTGCACAAAACTGATTTGTCATTTTGACGTTCACTGAATTTACTGCTATTTCCATTCAGTTTATAATAATATGTAGACATGTAGAGTATTTTTAAATACTTGCATTGATTAGTTCATTGGATTTTGTGAATACATTAAGAAATACGAATAGCTATAAGTTTTAACTGATTATGGATAAGCAAGAATTACTTTCTTCGTCAAAAAGTTACCAGCCATAGGTGTTTTTCAGTTGAAGACAAGGAGTGATTTTTAAATATTTATAAAGTTTCTGCTGAACAAAACCCTGACAACACCAAAACAGAAAATTTCACATTTACTACGAAAGCGGCAGGTAATGTTCATATGTACTAATAAAAATAAATTTTTGACAGATGTGTTGTTTGGTTATTATAACTTAAAATTTTTCGAAGCAATTATTATAAGTTTTTTAATTCGCATTTTTGAAATTTTCGCAACATTGATTATTAGGGTTTTTCAACAGTTTTAAACGAAGTATTTTTGAATTCCCCAACGTCTTCTAATTTGCAGCGTGTGAAGCTGGCTTTTGCAATCAAGCCACTCCCACAAGTGTCATTTACTGCATCTGTTGAACAAACAGGGTATAGTAGTATTTTTACTCAATTTTTTTACGTAGATTCAGGTCGTGAAATCGGAAAAGTAATTGAACTTGGGGTTTTCGCGTTGTCAACAAAAATACCTTTTCTTAATTGAACAACCTGTATATTTTTATATACATATTTTGAAAGCGAAAGAAATTCTTAACAAATAAGCCTTAAAAATTATAATAATTTTCGTGAAATGTGGAATAAAGAAGATCTGAGCCATTTAAAACACTACATAATCAGGGTGTCCCAGAACAACGGGGCAATATTTCTGGAGCATATAGTTTGGGTCAAAATAACACTTAAATCATATAAAAAAAATATCTAGGACGCCTCCCTTCGAAGCTATTCGCCCTTAAAGGTCAAGTCCCGAAGAAGGTTTCTTGCTGGTATAAGTGGTAACTTTCAAACTACTGCATCGAATGTTATAAAATTTGGACTGTAGACATAGTAAGCAAGTACCTGTGATCGAGTGACATGACATCTTCCATATCTTGTCTAGGAAGCCGGGGGTGGAACACCCCTAATGCTTTTCACCCCTTAACTTTTACGTTGATGCTTTTAACAAATTTGTAATGACATTTTTAAATTCCTCAAACAATTTTCTCCAAAAAAGGTACTCTTTCTTGAAACCGTTAAAACGACCCGTTCCCGAGAAAAAAAATGATACAAAGACATGCTTTATCATTTTTACTACACAAAAACGTATGCGTCAACAAGGTGCTCACTTCAAAAATTTATTGTAGCTGCTATTATGTTTGCAAAACCGATTGTTGATACATTTTCACTTCATTTTCATTTTTTCACATGTTTCATGAAGCAGTTCATATTTCATAGCCTGGCTTGTATAGTAAAAATCGGTAAAAATGATAAACCATGTCTTTGTATACATTTTTTCTCGGAAACGGGCCGTTGTAACGGTTTCAAAAAAGAGTACCTTTTTTTGAGAAAATTGTTTGATGAATCTTAGTGAAAACTGCGATATTGAGATTCTCAGTGCAAATTAGGTTTGGCATAGTTACCAAACAACCTTTTGGGCATAATTCCATAGCACAATTTCCAAAGAAAATGGCATCATCATCATAAGGTTCTCAGTCCGAAGACTGGTTGGACGCGTACCTCCATTCTTTTCTATCCTGAGCTAACCTACGCATTTCCCTAAAAGTAGAACATCCTACATCCCTAACTATTTGAGAGCAGTAGTCTAATCTAGGCCTACCCCTACCTCTTTTTATTCCTATCTCTGACTCTAGTATGTCGCGAACTATTATCCTTCGTGTCTTAGAAGGTGTCCTACCATCCTATCTCTCCTACTCTTTATTGTCTTCCATACCTTTCGCTTTTCCCCAACTCTTTCTAATACTTCCCTATACCTTATTGCTAACCTTATCTATCCATGGTATCTTCATCATGCGTCTGTAGCGCCACATTCCAAACGCTTCTATTCTTTTTCGATCCGCTTCTCCTATTGTCCAAGTTTCGCACCCGTATAATGCCGTACTCCATACATACGACATTAAGAGTCTCTTTCTAGTCTCTATATTAACCATTCTCGAACATAACAGTTGTTTCTTTTTGTAAAACGCAACTCGACCCTGCGCGCTATTCTTTGTTTTATATCTTTTGTGCTCCTACCGTCTTGAGTTATTTTACTTCCTAAATAGCAGAAATCCGCGACCTCCTCTATCTTCTCATTTCCTATTTGTATGTCAACTTTAGTTCTATTTTCACATCCCCTACATACCAAAATTTTAGTTTTCTTTTTATTGACTTTCATGCCATAGCCCTGTGTCAAAACTGCTTCCATTTCATTCAAAGCCGCTCCTAATTCTTCTTTGCTAGATGCTAACACTGCTATATCATCCGCAAATATGAGCAAGTTAATAGTTTGACCCTGTACATTAATCCCTGAGGCTGTTCTGTCCTTAACAATATTAATCGCATCTTCGATATATAAGCTGAAAACTAGAGGTGACAATACACATCCCTGATGTCTCACTTCCTTCCGGATATCTACTTCCCTTCGTTCCTGCTCACATTCTATAACTGCCTTTTGCTCCTTCTAGAGATTATGTATTATTCTTCTGTCCCTATATTTCATCCCTACCTTTCTGAGCACTTCGAACATCTTCCCCCATTTTACGTTGTCGAAGGCTTTTTCTGAATCTACAAATCCTATATAGACGCTCTTTCTCTTTTCTATCGTTTTTTCTATAATTACTCGTAAAGCTAGAATGGCCTCGTGCGTTCCTCTATTTCGTCTAAATCCGAACTGATCTCCTAATATTTCTTCCGCCTTCTTTGCATCGGCTATTCCCGTCCAAGAAATAATTCGGCGTAGCATGCGATGGATGGAAATTCATTTTTTATAAGCTTACCAAATCACACGTGTCCCAGTTTTCTACAGAGTAAACGGCATGGTGAAGAAGTCGATATAGTCACGAAAATAATACGAAAACTCACTAAACAGCAATAAGTACCTACTAATAAAAATTTACAAAGAATATTTATTGATTTCGACACTTACCTTGTTCCTCGGCCTGTTTTGGTTTATAGGGTAAAAGATGTATTTAGTGTTTTACTTTTAAATGGCTTAAAACGTCTTTATTTTAAATTTTAGGGTAGCCATTAATTAAGACTTTCTGTTAAGAATTTTTCTCTCTCCCAATATATGCAAAAATATATAGAGCGTTCCATTTAAAAAAAGTTATTTTTGCACATAACTCGAAAACCTGATGTTCAATAATTGCTTTTCTGTTTTCGCGACCGTAATCTATTAAGAAATACTACTAGTATGGTCTTAACAGGAATCGTGGCTCCAAAAATAACAAAGCTGTCAATACTGCCCCGCACCCCGCTAATTGTTAACACCCTGTATAGTTTGTGTAGTTTTGTTTCATTGTAAGAAGTGAAGATTTTAGTTTATTGTGAAGTTCTACTGAATAGTTTTTCATTCTTCGTTGTTCAATTTTTTACAAGAATTAGTCATATTTATGTACTGTTTAAGTGTTTATTGCATCCATATCCTCAAACTAGGTATATAGGTATTTATCAATTTATCTAGTTTAGTAAAGTATTATAATTTCCAATTTTTAGAATAATTTTAATTGCATATTCCAAGAGACATCCTACCAAATATTTTGTTTAGGCCCCCTCAAAAAATTCATAAGCCCCCCCCTAAGTTTTGACCCTGGCTACGGCGCTGCATACAGATCCTCAAAATGTTTTCAAAAACGAAAGTTACTGAAAAAAACAAGTGCGCTTTTTGTTTTTCGAATAATACGTTAAAACGTCGAGAGCAAAACATCTTTTTGGGCTGTCTCTTAATTTTTATTTTTGGGATCTAGGAAGTAAGGCCATTCAAATAATTGGGGCTGGTATATGTGAACAAATTCGGAAAGACAAAATTGGACATAAAAAGTATTGTAAATGCATAAATTTCATGCAGGTGTTACCCCCGACAAGCGACAAAGCGTGCCGCCGTACCCTGCGGGAACATAAAAGCTTATTTGATATCTTATTCCGCAACGTCCCGTCATACCGGCCGGCGCCGTCTCGCCTTTCGCATCACCCCAGAATTAAAATCGCCGTGCCTGCCATCTGTTAAACAATAAAACCAACTAAAGTGCCACGATAGCAGATTGAAAACTGCAAGTTTACTAAGCGTATCGAGCCCCATCTAACCAGCTGCGTCCAAAACTAAAATACGTGGCGTCCAAAAACCGGCTTCCAATAAATTGCATTGGATTAGCAGACTAGTATATATGATAGACAAGGGCCTCATTAAGGTCTGAACAGCAATTTTGTGAAAATGAACAGTTTCGTCATCAAAAACAGTGCAAAATTACCGAATTTTTTTTGTGTCCCTTGAGATTCGATTTATGGGAGTTCCACTGTATCCAGATGTTGAAATTCAGCCAGACTACGTCTTCTTTCATAATACCTACTTCCTGAAACACCCCAAACTGACAAACGCCAAAGCGATAAGCGAGTATAAAAACCTTCGTTGTGTACACCTATAATCACTTATACTCTCCGCTATCATCACAGTTCTGTTATGCATGGACCCTTATGAGTTAGGTATTTTGTGACAATTTTATTTTAACTTTTTAGTTTAAAATTGGCTACAGAATCATCCCCTGAAGTTTGATCACGTATTTTGCGACTAACGCAACTTCGATCGTGAACTTTTCTTAAAAAAAATTGTAAATGATTCAGAAAAGGTAACAAAAAATTGCTCGCTATGAACCCTGATATTTTTGTGTATCTTACCGGTTTGAAATAAATATTGTCCGCTTCTTCCTCCAAATAGCTTCCACCATCTGATTCATCATCTCCCTGGCCTCCGCTGTAGCGTCGCGGAGATCTAGGCACAAATTCAAAATCGTGCTTCTGTGGTGAACCAAAAACAAATTGTTCTTTATCAGTTTTCTCATCTTTCTTCTTCGATTCCTCCACGGGAGAAGATTTAAAAGCAAATGGTTTATCTACTGAGTCAAACTTGACTGGCGTCGCTTCTTTATTGCTCTCGGCAGGTTTTACGTTGAAAGTGAATCCGGAAGAACCGAAATTATATGTAGCTGCGGGTTTCGGTTGCGTAGCTGAACTTGGAATGCCAAAATTAAATTTGAGACCCGGAGTTTCCAGGTTGATACCTTTACTGGTGTTCTTGTCAGGTACACTCTTATCTTTCGGAGCATCGCAACATACACAATATAATTTATCTGCATCATTTCTGACGCAACACTGCTCGCACTCCCAACTTCCCTGCTTGGGCTTGTACACATCCCCGAAACCTGCGGATTCTGTTTTTGGTTGTCCAAATAGAAAACTGGTAGGTTTTTTTTCAGGGGCGGTTGCAACTCCAAATGAAAATGTTGGTTCAGGAACTTTCTGGGCTTGGTCTTTTTTAGGAACAGTATCATTTTTGGGAGTATCGCACGCTTCGCAATAATTTGCCTTTCCTTCATTTACAATGTAGCATGTTTTACACTCCCAACTGCCAGACTTTGGTTTGAACTTGTCACCCCAACTTGGCGCAGTTTCAGTTTTTGCTTTCTCCTCTATATTCGGCTTGAATTTTACATGTTGATGACCTTCTGGCCAATGCTTAACTTTACTTAATTTACTCTCCGTTACAGAACTGGCCACAATATTATTTTCATTGAGAGAAGTTTGAGCGTCTTTCACAGCCTTAAGAAAAGCATCTGCTTGTTCTTCATTTTTGAATCGAATTGCGAACATTTCTGACTTCAGAACATCTTCTGAAAAATCTTGAGCAGCCCACATCACAGCCTTGGGAGTTTTCTGCATCTTTTCAAACTTGGTGTCTTTCAGCAATTGATGGTTGCAGCAAACTTTGTGCACATGCTCTCGCCTCATCACTAACCTAACAGTGCCATCTTGCGATAAGATCTTCATTGTACCCAAACCCCTTTCTTTCCACTCTTTCGTTGGACCATCGTACCGTAACAGCTTGGCTCTGTATTCATAGAGAACTTTGGCATTTTCTTCTCCTGTCTTCACGTCTACTATATCCGGGAGAGGTACTACTGGCTTAAATTCCGCAGTGGGTACAAAATCAGTTCCCGAAGTGTCATTATCCTTGTTTGGCGATTTCAATTCCGTAATTTCCACATCACTGGTTTCAGAGAGCGGCTTAACAGGTTTGAACTCGGAATTAGTAACACCAAAAAGTAAGGGAGTGCTAGTTTTACTTCCAAACGAAAAAGTTGCAAAAGGACTCAGCTGTTTCGGTGTATCCTGAATAACTTGTTTTGCAGGAGTAATTATGTCTTCTTTTGGTTTGAAAGTAGGCGTATTCGTAAATACAAAACCGCCCAATGAAGTTCCCTCTTGTGCAACTGCCGAAATTTGCACTTTGTCTGGCGTACTTTGGTTAAGTTTTGGAGCAGGACTGGCTTTGTCAGATGGAAGATCCTTTTTCGCTTCTTGGAAAGCTTTATAAAATCTGGTCGCCTCTTCCGGTGTTTTAAACCTATTTTAAAACTTGTATTATAGACTGTAACTAAAATAAGAGGACAAACTTCGGGGGCGTATTCGCCAAGAGACAAGAGAAAAAGTTAGTATCAACACATGTCCTAAACTGCTAAGTTTGCAAGATACAGTGTCCCAAATTAAAAAAAAAACATTTTTCATAAATATTGCTGCAACCCTTCCGCCGATTCTATTCAAACTCAGTACGTTTCATTAGCAAATCAAAGGGAATTTTTAGTTTATTTTCACCAGCGGTGTCCCTGGGAACAACTTTGATTATATTATTTGTAGAATAAAATATGGTGTGCCACTGTTTTCTTGAAAATTGGATATTTTTTATAATTCAGCCACTGAAACTACACAATAATTGTGTCCTGTATTTTTTCGTATGACTCCTTTTCAAGAAATAATTAAAAAACTATTTCATCAAGTAGGTAGCATTCATGATAGAAGGATAACGAGATATGATATTAAACCGAACAAAAACCGTTCCTTTTTGCACATGTCGTAATTTGGTGAAGCGATATTAGAAAACTATATTTTTATCATTTTTTTAGTTCAAAATGAAGGATTTTTACGATAAAAACAAGGAACCTCTTCTAATCATCAATGTTGCATTGGTTTACGAGAAAGAGGTGGAAAAGGGAAAAGTGTTAAAAACGTATAGGTATCGACGTTTTTTAGATTTAAATAGGTCGCCATATATCGAAGATGCGATTAATATTGTTAAGGAAAGAACAGCCTCAGGGATCAATGTACAGGGCCAAACTATTAACATGCTCAGATTTGCGGATGATATAGCAGTGTTAGCATCTAGCAAAGAAGAATTAGGAGCGGCTTTGAATGAAATGGAAGCAGTTTTGACACAGGGCTACGGCATGAAAATCAATAAAAAGAAAACTAAAATTTTGGTATGTAGATGGAGTGAAAATAGAACTAAAATTGAAATACAAATAGGAAATGAGAAGATAGAGGAGGTCGCGGATTTCTGCTACTTAGGAAGTAAAATAACCCAAGACGGTAGGAGCACTAAAGATATAAAACAAAGAATGGCGCAGGGACGAGTTGCGTTTAACAAAAAGAAACAACTGTTATGTTCGAGAACGGTTAATATAGAGACTAGGAAGAGACTCTTAAAGTCGTATGTATGGAGTACGGCATTATACGGGTGCGAAACTTGGACAATAGGAGAAGCGGATAGAAAAAGAGTAGAAGCGTTTGAACTGTGGTGTTACAGACGCATGATGAAGATACCGTGGATAGATAAGGTTAGCAATAGGGAAGTATTAGAAAGAGTTGGGGAAAGGCGAAAGGTATGGAAAACAATAAAGAGTAGGAGAGATAGGATGGTAGGACACCTTCTAAGACACGAAGGAATAGTTCGCGACATACTAGAGTCAGAGATAGGAATAAAAAGAGGTAGGGGTAGGCCTAGATTAGACTACTGCTCTCAAATAGTTAGGGATGTAGGATGTTCTACTTTTAGGGAAATGCGTAGGTTAGCTCAGGATAGAAAAGAATGGAGGTACGCGTCCAACCAGTCTTCGGACTGAGAACCTTATGATGATGATGCCATTTTCTTTGGAAATTGTGCTATGGAATTATGCCCAAAAGGTTGTTTGGTAACTATGCCAAACCTAATTTGCACTGAGAATCTCAATATCGCAGTTTTCACTAAGATTCATGTATCGCTCCAATACTGCAATCCATTCTTTATTAGTTACAACAAATGCTCTAGAACGGTATGTTTTTGTGCCGGGAATCAATTCGCTAACTCTATTTTCTAAAAAATCTATCTCTGCAGTTTTCATTCATCGCCCCTACAGGCACCGAAAATACCAATTATTAAGGCAACCTAGAATGTTTAAAAATATAGATAAGCATACCAACCAACACCTGCACGTAGATAACCTTTTGAGGAAGAAATCCCATAAAAACGCTTGATTTTTTTGGTTTATAACCAACATTCTGTGTTTTCAAATACACCCCTAATTTTGCAAATTTTGAAATATCAATCTCATTTCTAACATTTAAAGTTGTTCGTAACATTGAATATGTTGCCCAAGAGTTGACGCTTTTCGAATTCGAACTGGTTTGATATTCTCCGGCCGGGTGGGATCGGCTCCCGTATAGGTTACGTTCTTTCTCACTTTTTTACATTATCTTTTTTGCAAATAAAGCGTGTGTCTGGTGCGAGAACAGCTAAGGGGTCTGTTTAAAATGAGTGTGTCAATTCTGGGATCTGTTTTAAAAAAGTTACCGTCAGCAAAGTGGTCTGAACCTAAACGGAGAACGGCGCAAGGAAACTAATGAATTAGGTACCTTTCTCAAAAGTAAAAGTTCGGTAGTTCAGTTTAAAAGAAAAATTAGGATTCAGTTCTACTCTTAGAGAAAAGATGTTAAGTACCATTTCGGTTTGACAGTTTTATTTTTGTACAAGTTTAAATTTATTGTGAATCAAAATTGTGTGAGGGTATCGAAAATGTGTTGAAATTTTTGATACCTAATGGGGCCGTTGCACTAAATAGAAAATCGATATAATTTTGATAGAAATAAGTAACTAGGTGTTTAATGACCCTCTGGGTTACATTTTTTATTTACTCACCAATAGCCCAAAATTTAAACAATGGCGATTTTAGCATGAAGTGTGCCTTCGGAGAATTAAACAGAAACACATGCTGCCCCCGTTACGTCATTACCTTAGAAGCGCTTGTGATTGGTTATCTGAAATGATGTTTTGATACCCAGGAAAGCTAAAGTTACGTGGAGTTTGAGTCGGTAAAGTAGGGAGCAATAATGTTACGAATAATCAGAATTTGACATTTGGAGGTTATTTTCATTTGGATTGGGCGTATAAATAGTTTTGTCGTTTATTTATGTGTTTTTATTTCTATTTATTGCGTCAATTAGTATATTTGTGTATGGAAAATAGAGCAAGGTTTCGTTAAAGCAGATTCAGACAATTTACCGATAGTTAGTAGTGAAATGATTGGCAATAGAGTCTATTAGTGTAACGGCGAAATCAAAGCGCGAAATTTAAAACGCTATCCTAAGAGAATAGTTGGATAAAATTTTTCAATGCATTTTAAATGGAGGTTAAATGACCTTGCACTTCACATTCTATTTTTACCTTTCATCCTGATTTCTTAGCATTAAATCAATATATGGCGATTACTATGAAGCCTTTTTTCACCGTTTGTCTTGTAAAAGCATTTATTTATGCAGTCATTTTGTTTAAAACTAAAATTCAACAAACTACTGCAATTTACGGCGCGAGAATGTCGGTGATAGAACCGGCGCAGTAGATTATTTAAATGAAGTCGTTAACAACACTAATTTTTAGCACTTTTTCTTCCATTTTACACTTTTTAAATATAAATAAGAACTTAAACCACCTATTAAATAAAAATTAAATAATAAATAACCCGCAGAAATAAACAATTTAGCCTCAAACCCTGTGCAGCAAACGCCAAAATAATCTCCAAGGTCACTGGTCTGGTCTGAACGCGACATACGTTCTTTTCTAATATGTACTGTGCTCCGTTTTAAAATATTTCTGAAATTAAGTTGTATTTTAAGTTCTTTTTGAAAATGTAACAGCTGGAAAGAGCAGTCTATATGTCACTTGCAGAATCCCCGTTAAGAAATGCACTGAATTTAAATAATCAGTGTTTAAAATCTATGTCCCATAAGAGCTCCATGTTAAGAATTTTGAAGTAGGATAGCCCGCGAAACTAGTAACATAACCTAACTAATGGACTCTATTATTATTTATCCAATTCGGACTATTTCAGTGCTGAAATGAAAAATATTAAAACGAAACGGTGAGTGTTTCATTTATTTTGGAACTAGACAAACTGAAAAACAACACTGGACACTATCTTCTGTCAAACGACTAGACTCCCATGATTGTTTATTAATTCAGTTTACGTTTGACTTGACACAAAATGACGTTTGCGCTAGCAAGCATAAACAAACAACGGTTGTACTTTCCGGCTAATATCGACATTTGCCCCAGATACGTCATCATTTAAAAGGCTTAAAGGGCCAGCGTCTTACCTTTAACGCTGATTTAGATGCCTAAAACGTTCGCTGTGATAAAAATAAAAAAATACGGGTCAAATATTTTACGAGAATCTTCGGGAAAATAAGATTTTAAAAAATTGTGTAACGACCCCATTATATGTTTGCATTGTTTTGATATTTTCTTATGTTTCTCGTATGCATGTGCATGTGTTTAATGCTTGTAAATGAATGAAAAAGTGTGTAAATATTGTAAAAAGAAAGTGATTGAGGCATATGGTTGTGGAACCTGTAATTCAAACTTCCACAGAAGCTGTGGGCTGCAAGCAAAATCATTAAATAATAAAAATCAGGTGATTTGTTGTAATTCTGGAGAAAGTGAGGTTAACATGGAAAATATGGCGGAAAAGAGAATTGAAGAAATGTTTAGGAGAGAGTTTAAATCATTTCAGAAACAGATAAATGAGAAATATGAAAATGAGATCGTGGAACTAAGAAAAAGTATAGATTTTATGTCGGCAAAGTTTGAAGAGCAAAGAAAGGCATATGAAGAGCTCACAAAGCCAAACAAAAATACTATAGAAGAAAATGTAACTCTAACTAAAAGAGTACAGGTATTAGAAGGTAAAATAAACTATGCTGAGCAGCAGGAAAAAAGAAATAACATAGTAGTGTCGGGCATAGAAATCCAAAAGGATAAAAGTCTGGGAGAAACAGTGGGACAATTGTTGGAAGGAATGGGAGTGAATGTCGATAGAGATGAGATTCAGTAGTGTTACAAGATAAAGTTAGATGATGTGAAATCGCCAATAGCAATAAAGTTTCATAAATATGAAACAAAGGAAAAAGTATTAAATCGAAGGAGGGCTATAAGAAGTATAACTACAAAACAATGTAAATTTGAAGGGGAAGATACTAGGATATACATAAATGAGGACTTAACAAGATAAAATCAGTATTTGTTCGGAAAAGCTACAGAATATAAAAAACTGAAAGGATATAGATTTGCATACTGCACAAATGGAAAAATATTTATGAAAAAGGCAGAGAGAGATAGACCGATACGTGTTTTTTCCATTGAAGATCTTGATCAACTGCAATAATAATAAAAACCTAAAAAAAAAAATCAAATAAAAAAAAGTAAATTGTATTAAATGTTGTGGTGGAGGATTGTAAATAGTATTCGAAGAATCTGATGTAGGTTTGAGCATATTTTATGCGAATATCCGTAGCTTGCGTGCTAAAATCGAAGAGTTGAAAATTGAAATAAGTATTATGAAAGTAAAACCAATTTTAATAGTATTGACAGAAATATGGCTGTACCAGAATGAAATGGTATATCATGAAATTGAAGGATATAAGTTGGAATACAGCTGTAGAGGGACACGAGGGGGAGGTACATGTATATATATTCAAGAGGGAATACAGTATTTGTTAGAAACCAGCATGGAAAGGAATCTGTGCAGTTGGCTGGTCATAAATTTAACCAATGCAAAGTTAAAAGTGGTGTCTGTTTATAGACCACCATCAGTGAATGGTAACAGCTTCATAAATGACATGGATGAATTAATGAGTGAAAATAAGGGTAGAACGTTAATAATAAGAGATATGAATATAGATATTATGGAGAATACGGCTGATGCACTGGAATATAAAGACTGTGTAAATATAAATAGTTACAGATTTCTGAATACAACAAACTACACAAGAATAACACAGAGAACACAGACATTGATTGATCATGTAATAACAAACGATGAAAAAATAGAGGCTGAAATAATATATAGGGAATGTCCTATGACAGACCATAAGGTACAGGAAATATATTTGAAGAAGGAAATAGTGGTAAAGAAAATAAAGATATATTGTGAAGTTAGATATCCTGATATTGATACATTTACGGAAAAAGTGAAAGAAAGGGTTGAAACGGAAAATGTAGAGGACTTTAAACATTTGATTGACATATTCCAAGATGCCAAAATCAGAAGTACAAGAGTAAGGAAGATAAAGGTAAAAGAAAATAATTGGATAACGGAAGAATTGATATATCTAATCAAGGAAAGAGATAAGATATACAAAAAATGGAAATTTAATGAGGAAAATAGTGTATTAAAGAAGGAATTTACAAAAATAAAGAACCGGTGCAACTCACTAAAAAATCAGTTAAAGAGAAAGTACATTAAACACAGATTTGAGAATACAAATGGAGATAGCAGGAAAACATGGACGATTATTAATCAAACAATAAAAAACAACTTTGCAGAACAAAAAAACCCAAGAAATAGAATATTTGGAAGATGGATACAATAAAATAAAGGGAGATGCAAATATTGCAAATTACCTTAATCAATACTTTGTTAAGGTGGAAAGAAGGTAGAGATGAAAAAGAATACAAGAAAAAACAAAATATTTCAAGAACAGCGACAGGAAAAGAGCATATTCTTGGTTCCTGTAACAGAAGGAGAATTAAAGGCTATAATAACTAGCTTACGGAATAACTCAGCACCTGGAGACGACAGCATTACAGTCAAAGAAGTGAAAAGTGTAAAGGAAACTATATGAACAACTATGGTTAAAATTATAAATGACATGTTAACCACTGGAAAATATCCAGTGGAATTAAGTGATACCAATTCATAAAACTGGAAATTCCCATGATCCTGCAAATAAAAGACCTATATCTGTAATTACAACTTTCTCAAAGATACTTGAAAAAGTAATAAAAAGGAGATTGGTTAGCTTTATAAGTGAAACATTTAAATTTGACCAGAATCAGTATGGCTTTCAAGAAAGAAGCAACACGCAGGCAGCTGTTATGGAAGTGATAGAGTATGTAACGCAAGCGCTGGACAACTGTGAAACATGTGTTGCCTTATATATTGATCTAAAAAAGGCATTTGACACAGTTAATATAAACATTCTATTGAGAAAGCTGGAATGTATGGGAATACGAGGTGTAGCACATGACCTGTTAAAGAGTTTTCTATTAGACAGAAAGCAATATGTTTATGTGAATGCAATAGAGTAATGAGGACATGACAAAAATGGGAGTACCACAAGGGTCGGTCGTAGGTCCGATTTTGTATTTGATGTATGTGCACCGTTTATCATTGGTAAATCTGAAAGGCCACTACGTTACATTTGCAGATGACACTGTAATATTATGCTCTGGCAAGCAAATAGATGAACTCCAAACTACAATAAATAATGAATTGCAGGTGTATAGGGATTGGTTAGTAACAAACAACTTGGAGCTAAATGTAAATAAAACAGTGTACATGATATTTTCGCACAAAAAGGATAGTGATATGAAAATAAAAATAGACAATGAGTTGATGAAAAGGGTTAAAGCATATAAATATTTAGGGCTTAGAATTGATGAAAAATTGAACTATAAAGACCATATGCATAAACTTAAACAAAAACTTGCTAGTGTTGGAGGTGCATTGAGTAGATGTAGTGAACAAATTCCTAAACAATTAAAACGAAGTGTTTATCACTCAATCGTGGAGCCTCATTTAAGATATTTAAATATAATATGGGCACAGGGATCGAAACAACTAATCAAGGATCTTCAAAGGAAACAGAATAGGGTCATTAAAGTGTTGTATGGACTTCCCATCTTATATCCGACAGATGAACTATATAGCGAATTAAAGTTTTTAAAAATTGAACAGTTGGTTAAAATAGAAGAGTGCAAATATATATATATAAAATAGTTAAGGGGAGTTGCCTTAAAGGGTATACGAGCAGAAAGGAAATAAGAAGAAATTCAATTATTAACAGGAGTATAAGAACTTATAATGAATTGCCGTCACATGTGAGAAATGGTAGAGACTTAAACAAATTCAAGAAAGATGTTACTTTGTGCATTACGGGAGGGAGAAATACTGTTTGATATGTTTGTGGATTGATGTTTGATGTTTATTGTTAATGATGATTAAAATAGGTGTAGGACTCGGTACCAGTACGGTTTGTATTGTTTTGAGTTCATTAATAAATGATTTAAAAAAAAAATATGTAGTGTTGAATTTCGTAATATGTACTTGTTCTTTTTATAATTATTGCGTGTGTTTCCTTTTATAATTTTATGAAGTCTTTTTTCTTTTCAAATTATTTTTTATTTAAATTTTTAAAAAGCCCATTATTACTCTTCAGCAACCTTCAAAACACTGTGTTCGAAAAGGACCTGCTTTTTGGGTCAGGTAGAACAGTTATTAAGTTCTTTTGTATCTTCTAAGTTACAAATTATGAGAATTTGCATTCTCATCCATCGTTAAAAAATACTACACTCATGGACAAAAATATGGAATATTTTTGATTTTATTTATTTCTCAAGAAACTTTATACGAACAGCTGAGACAGCATTTTATATTAGATACTGAGGCATCTAGTAAGCCTGGCAATAACAAGCAAGTATCAGAAACTGTCATTGTGTTCTAAAAATCGAATTGAGTAAACTTCGTGTTCACACCTGACTTTTAACTTTTCCATGTAGGTATGTATACTCGTCAATCTAGGTGTTCAGAGGGAAAATTTAACATTTGTTGATTATTCTGTAGCATTACTGTCTTCGATAATGCCAGCAGTTCGATGTTGCACTGAAGTTGAGGTAGCAAAGGTTGTAACTTTGTCAAATGTTGGTTGGAGACAAAGCCATATTGCAAGATTTGTTGGAATAACTCAGTCTGCGGTTTCAAAAATTTTAAACAGGTACAGACAAACTGGAAATTACAAGAAGAGGCCTGGCCAAGGACGGAGACGGTGTACAACTTGCCAGGATGACAGATTTTTAATGTTGCAGTCACTACGAGATCGTACCTTAACATCAACTCATTTAAAAAACCAACTTTTAAATGCGAGGCAAGTTAATGTAAACTCCAAAACAGTTCCTTGAAGGTTGAAGGAAGCAAATTTGAAAGCGAGACGGCTTGCTAAAGTCCCTCGACTCACTCAAAATGCTAGGGTTCGCAGATTACAATTTGCTAGAGCATATGGTGACTGGACGGTTGACCAATGGAAGAATGTTACGTTTACCGACGAAACAAGAATCGTACTGTGGAAGCCAGATGGACGTAACCATGTGTACAGAAGAATTGGAGAAAGATATTCCAACTGTGCACTAACTCCAAACGCCAGTTTTGGAGGAGGTGGGATAATGTTTTGGGCAGGCATTAGTTGAGAGGGTCGTACAGAACTTGTAAAAGTGCGTGGAAGAATGAGCTGAAAATTACGTTGAAAACATCTTGTCAGAACATGTTGTGCCATACGTTGACTTCATTGGTTACAACAGATTCATCCTAATGCATGACAATGCACGACCACATGCTGCTGCAATTGTAAACCCGTATCTTAATGAAGTGGGAATCCAAAGTTTGGACTGGCCACCATAAAGTCCAGACTTAAACCCAATAGAGCACTTGTGGGATCAACTAAAAATTCGTATACGAGCCAGGAATCCTGTGCCAATGACGCTAAATCAATTAAGATTTGCCGCACATCAGGAGTGGGATGCAATTCCGCAAGAATGTATACAAAATTTAATCTCCAGCATGCCTAGAAGAATGGAAGCCGTAGTCCGCGCTCGGGGAAGTAATACTCGATATTGAGCAGCCCATGTTTTGTAACTGGTTTCGTTCTTTTGGTGTTAATGTTTGTCAGACCGTAATTGATCCATTCTATACATATTCAACTAATTAAGTTTTTGTTATTTGGTGTTTATTAAGGAGTTACTTGATGAACCGTTGTTATTAGATTACTCTTAAAATAGACAAAGATAACTTGATTCTTTAGTTTTTTATCTTCGTAATCTGTTATTATGAAAATTTAAAAATATTCCATATTTTTGTCCATGAGTGTATTATCGACAAAGGTTTATGAGATCTACACATACACTGAGATGAACTAACAAAAATGACTGGCTTGATGAAAAACGACTGCTAACTGGCGCTTTGGTTAAAAAACGAATTACGAAAATTGCATTTTAGTAACATTCGTTTTTAAAAAACGAACATTCAAAAATTGGCACCCAGGGGTGCGCAATGAAATAGTTTTTTAATTATTTCTTAAAAAGGAAGGGTATGAAAAAATATAGGACACAATTATTCTGAAGTTTCAATGGCTAAATTATAAAAAATTATCCAATTTTCAAAAAAGCGGTGGTGTGGCATATTTTTTTCTAGAAACATCATCAGAGTTATTTCCGGGAATGCTATTGGCAAGAAAAACAAAACATGCTTATGCCTAAAAAGTCCCTTTTGAATTGTTAAGGAAACATATCAAGTTTGAATGAAATCGGCAGAAGGGTTTTAGCAATATTCATGAAAAATCGATTTTTCTTTTTTAATTTTGAATACCATATCTTGCAAGCTAGGCAGTTTAGGAAATATTACGTCGATACTGACTCTTTCTCATGGCTCAGCGTGGAGGATACGCCCCCCAAAGTTTGTCCCCTTATTTTAGTATAAGAAAATTGAAAAAGATATTACCTTACGCATAACTTTTCCAGTATGACTTGTTCATCAGCAAAATCATTAGCTGCCCACATGTAAGCCTTTTCGTTGTTAGGCATGGGAGTAAGTGCCATATCCTCGGTGAGGAAATGATTTGCGCATATCTTGTGCACTTGATCACGTCTCATCAAGATCCTCACTTTACCCGTCCCTGGATGGCGCAGAATTTTGATGACGCCCACTCCTCGCTCCCTCCATTCTTTATCAACATACCTATTCGATAAAATTGCTACAATTTTGTATTTTTAAAACTTTGGTGTACCATACCTGAAGAGCTTTGCCCTTTCGCCGAACAAAGTTATTTCGTTCTCTTCACCTGTATTAACAGGGACTTGGTCGGGCAGTGGAATTATAGGTTTAAAATCCGGGCACGGATCATGTTCGTCCAAAGAAACATTGCTCTTGTCACTTACGGCGCTTGAATTGAATGTCTGAGATAAAGATTTTTCTATTTGAAGCCCCAAGCCAGCATTGCTCTTGTTCAAGGACTTATCAGGCAGAGACGAGTACACGGGCGGTGCTACATTTGATAGTAGGCTTTGTGTAGATATTGGTGCCACAGCTTGATTTAGCACTGACGGCGCAACTGAAGCAGTAGCAACGCTTGCCGATGGCAAAGGGATTTGGTAATTGTGAGGTTGGGTCTTGGGTGTCTGATTTCCCTTCAAGTGCTGAGGAGGTATTGTAACGGACAAAATGGGTTGTGCTGTTGTGGTTATCGTCTTGCTGGTTGGCAGTGGATCAGAAGCAGTAATCACAACATTTACCGGTGCAGTGGTTTTGGGGGTTGTATCAAGTGGTTTAGGAATGTCTTTGAAAAGAGGGGGAATTTGTGAAGTTGAGCTGGTGGGATAAACAGAAGATATCGGAGTATTTGAGGAATTCTGACTGCCAAAAATAGGTGGCTGTGTTAGAGTAAGAGGTGGTAGTACTGCTTGAGGAGGTAATACTGTCTGAGGAGGTGGATAACCGGGTTGGGACAAAGAAGCGGCTGACTGGTTCAAAGAAAGGGAATTCATGACTCGTAAATCTGCCGCCAGTTGCTGTTCTGCCCCTAACGGTAACCCACCTGGAACAATTATCATTTAAATTAAATAAGCGTATTATTATTAAAGTACATACCGGCCTGGGGTAAACCTAATCCATAATGATAAGCCATTGTGGGGTACATCGAAGGATAAATAGCAGGGGGTGGGTAACCGAAAGAAGCGGGAGGCTGCAAACGAGCATTAGCGGCTGCAGCGACCATCTGATAATTCGGGTACAAAGCGGGATTAAAGGCACCCACGTTTGTACCCATCCCATACTCGGCGCTAAATTCTTCATCCAGAGGATACAAATCTTCTTCTGTCAACTGTGCAGCATTACTTCTTTGTTTCACTGCGTCCCTTTTCATTTCTGCCATTTCCTTCTTTATCTCCTGCACCATATCCGTGACAGTTCGGAAATTCTGCAGATCATCCACAGAATTTTTTAGTTCTTCCACAGACTGTCTGATTCCTCTGACATCACTAGCTGTTACAGATTTTAGATCATCTACTGATGTCGTCAAATGGGTGACAGCCTCCCTGAAAGTGCGCAACTCGTCCACTAAATTGCGATGTGCTTCCATCAGAAGGCGGTTCTACAGATAATAACAAAATTTAAGTAAACGGAAGCTTTTACAACAAATTTTAAACCAACACACCTGATCCAAAACGGTGTTAATCGCAGTATCTCTAGTGGCAGTCAACTGCCTCAATTGGGCATCCAGTCTTTCAGGACTCGGTCTTGCTTCTCTTCTCCCCATTTTGTAAGGTGTTGTCGCTGAAGAAGTGCTGACAAAACTTGTATGACGCATGGACGCATTTGGTGTTATAAAATGTTCCTTTGTTGCATCATCATCGTTTTCGTCTGACATTCCATCACATTCATTTCTATTCACAGATTCAGGATCAAAAATCATTCTTTCCACATTCTCAATCTCAGAACCTGAAAAAAGTGGTCAAATCATAAATTAAACAGTTACTAAATTGTTGATAAGTAATAATAAATAGCTAAGGGCACGGGGATGCAGCCCCGTGCCCTTAGCTATTTATCAACTAGACAGCCGTGTCTATCATCAACTTGATAAGTAATAATGGCAGAAGACGAAGATCAAAGAGGAAGTGGAGAGACATGAAACATGTTTGTAAAGTGGAAGGAGAAAGCAAAGAACATGAGGTGGAAACAAATAGTGAATCAGACTAGCCAATAGATGGTTAAGTTACATGAGAAATTGAAAATAGTCAAATATTTACTTCCCAGCAGTGTTGGGTGTTCCAATTAATTTCTCCGCCCCCCTTATCTTCCTTCATTCGTCTTGTATTTAGAAAAATAAGCTAAATACAGAAGTTCTAGTTTTGGTTTCTAAAGTTTTCAATTATGTCATTCGAAAAATAATTGAAAATTAAAGTTTCAGACATGACTTATGTATGTGAATCGGTCGCATTGAGTTAAATCGAATCGATGTGCTAATTCAATTCGATATTTCGATTCCATTTTTTCCGTAAATCGATGAATCGATTCGAAAAGATCATCGATTCGAATTACCCAGGCCTAATTGCAAATGGAAATGGGGGATTCACCATTTTATGTCTTAACAATATATACAACAGTTCCTTCTATGTTCTGACTTTCACATTTGAAGAATTCTAATTGCAGTTATTTCTTACCAGATGGCGCGTAGATATAGGTAAATTTTCAACGAGTTAGAAATAGCCAATAGATTTAATGTCTATTTCCTGGAGAGCATAGATAGATTACTTGCAGATATTATTAGCAACAACAATTAATTTGGAGGAAACAGAGGATGGTTTATTACTTACAAAATTTGAGGAGGTAAAGATGATGGACTTAAGGAAAGTGGTTAAAAATTTATCAAATAAAGAGAGTAGCACAAATGGAATTAACTCTAGATTATTGAAATGCGTGTTTGAGGTGTTGGGGCATAGACTCCTTGAAATAGTCAACTCTTCGTTGGATAGAGGAATATTCCCGGAAACATGGAAGTTATCGACACCGGTACCAGTGGAAAAAGTAAGAAATACGGTAGTGTGAGGAATTTCGATCCATAAATATGCTGCCTCCATATGAAAAGGTGTTGGAGACCATAGTAAAGGACCAGCTCACAAAATTTATGGAAGACCACAATATCCTAACACCACATCAAGCATGATTCAGAAAAGGACGCTGCGAAACAGCAGTACAAACAGTTATTGGCAGATGGAAGGATGCTTTATATAGAAAAAATGTGTTGGGGCGCTATTCTTGGATTACAGAAGGGCTTTTGAGACGGTGAATCGTGACTTGATGATGTGCAAATTAAAGAAAATGGGAGTGGGGGCAGTGCACTGAAGTGGTTTGGAAGTTATTTGAGCGATAGATTCCAAGTGGTGAAGCACAATAATTCAATTTCAGGGAAGGTTCAAACAACACATGGTGTGCCGCAGGGTTCAGTGTTGGGGCCGGTACTGTTTACATTATACATAGATGACATTGTCGATACGTTGGATAAGTGTTGTATACAAATGTTTGCAGATATGGTTGAATGAAATCGAGTTAAAGCGGGTTTGCAAAATTAAGTACTTAGGGGTTATTATAGACAATGAGTTGAGTTTTAAAGAGCATGCTAGTTATGTTCTGAAGAAAGTATCTCAAGGAGTGGGCCTTCTGTCTAGAATAGGTGGCAAATTTAGCTGTTGGTCACGGCTGCTTGAATATAAAACTATGGTTGCCCCGTATTTTGAATATTGTACAACAGTTCTATATATGGCGACGGATTTTTTTGTTCAGGAGCTTCAGAAAAAAAAATAAAGCAATGCGAGCTATATTGAACTGCAGCAGGTATGAATTCTTAATAAGTTAACCCCACACGCCAAAAGACAGTGACACAGTAATTAAACTTGACACGTAGATTATCTTCTACTCCTGAAGATGCTGACGTTGTCAGCGAAACACGTGTCGAGTTTAATTACTGTGTCACTGTCTTTTGGCGTGTGGGGTTAACTTATTAAGAATTCATAGTGGATTTACGCCAAAGTTCTTGATCCATCCACTGTGTGTGCAGCAGGTATACTAGTATTTCGTTTATGTTGGAGACACTTCAGTTTATGAGTGTTGTGCAGAGAATTAGGTATAAGACATTTTTGTATATAAAGTAAAATATAATATGCTTCATATGGATGATCCAGTTAAACTACGAACGGATGTGCATGATTACTACACAAGAAGAAGGGAAGACATTTTTGTACCTGATACAACTACTGCATTTGCTCAAAATCAAGTGTTTGTTAAGGGATTTTGTACAATTCATTACTAGGTCATATTAGAGATTGTAATATGTAACATGTTAAGACTTAGGAGAGAGGTTGTCCAATATGTTGTAGAAAATTATTAGTGCAGTTTTATTTATTTATTATTATTGTTGTTGTTGCAGAACCTGATGTTTTGTTTTTTATATAGCATATTTGTTAATAAAGGCTATTATTAGAAAAACAATGCTTACTTTTAAAGGTCCAATGCAAATTTAAAAATGAAAAATCAAATTTTCCCTGAAAGATTATGGTCATAAGACTTAAAATTAAACAGCTTATAAAGATTTAGATTTCTACGTACTACTGGAAAGCAAATATTCGACTACTTGCAGTTTCCTACATTAAGTTGCTATCTATCAGTTAGTCCGAAAAGCCCTTTAAATAATTCTTATGATACATACCCAAAATGGCATTTAAAGGATGTTTTCTATCTATGGAAGGTTCCCGCAGCCTATCCAATGACAAATACAAGCAATCCCTCGCTTTCGACAACAATATCTGCTGCTGTTCATTACTTTCCGTCTCCGCCATTGATTTATACATCTGTGCTTGATAGAAACTAGCATATGGATCCTTCAAGCTTTCGAATATTTGTGCTGCCTTCTCGTAATCCTTTCTCTTCATGAGTTGTCTGCCCAAATAAAGTTTTCCTTCATCCAAATTGACACAAACATCACTTGAAGTTAGTTCCTTAGTCTTGTAATCGAACAACAATTCGTTGGCAGATCCGTACGTAACTGCTTGGCCATTTTTCAATTTCTCCAAGATAGGTAAAGCTGTTTTCCAGTATAATTCGGCTCGGGCTTCATTCGCCTCTATCTCCGATTGCTTGTTTAAATGTTTCACACGTTGAGCAAAAATATCCGAGAGTCTTATTAATAACTTAACGTCCATTCCATGATTACCGACACAACGTACTACTTCTATCCCTTTAATGAGAATTAATCGAATTTCGCTTAAATCTGCTCCAAACTCATTTCTGTACATCTTGTAGGCTGCTCGCAGCCACTTTGATTGTGCTACAGTTCCTAGAGGTTCAGTAACGAAAGCAGGCATCATGGGTTTCTCTGGTTCAGACAGAGAATGTTTCGTTCTCTTGATGGAATGGGCACATAAAATCGAACTTAGAAGGAAAGCTTCTATGTCTAAAATACTCAGACTCTCGGCAGAACAGTTCTGCAAGTTCTTTGAGGAATATTGGAGACCTTCAAAAGCAATACATTTGAATTGGGACAATTGTTGGTCGATGCCTGCCCAAATATAAAGATGTAAGGAATCTGGATAAACCAACTGGGCTTTTTCACTGTACTCTAACACATCCTTTGGTTCTGGTAAAGAAATGGGTATTTCCAGAAGCTGCTGACAAGATACGAAGAAGCCATTCCTCATTTTTCCCTGGTGTTCTCTGCTGGTAAACAGTTTCTTGAAAAGTTGTTCACGCCATAAACCTGTTGAATGGACTTGAGCGTTTTCAATTATAGCAGCTCTTCTGTCTTTTGCTGCACTTAATAACACTCGTCCTGTCTGAGAACATCGAAAGGTTGCTTCTTTGTGCCACCGTTTAATTTTATCTTGTTCAGAACACCACAACGGGTTCAATTCTGGGGGTTGTAAGTGGTGCGCTTTAAAAAGCAAAGGTAGACTGAGATACAGGACTTCCTTGTATTTGAATAATGATTTCTTTGCTTGCTTGAACATTAAAGTGGAAAGGTGGAAGCATAACTGACCCACATAATGGTTCAAGAAGTGCTGTAAAAGTTGTCTGTCAGGAAAATCTGTAAGTCTCTCTGCTGCCAAACCCAAAGTTTGATCGAAATTGAAGACGGCATTTACACATTCTGCGCTTGTTCTAAGATTCTCTCTATGCTCATCCAAAGTTAAAATTACCAATCTATCGAGTACAGAAATAAGCAAAATCCAATAATCGTGAGGAGGATTTTGCAAACATTCTGTCTGATATCTGTATAAAACTTGTGTTGCAATTTCATACCAACTCAAACTGTTTTGAAAGAGAGATGTATCCTTCACTTCTATAGCAGCAGTATGTCTGTATGCTTCTTTAACTTGGTTAGTTTGAAGCAAATGTCTCAACAAACGAACTCGAAGGTTAACATCTGTAGGACGTGACTCTAATTCCTTCAATAACAAAGTTGTAACAGCATTAGGATCGCCACTTTCCGCAGCCACCAATTTCTCTTTTAATACAAAAATTACTGGATTATGAGGATCAAAAGACTGTGCCTGTTCGCAGTAATACTTCGCTTCTTGTACATTAAAATTGCCATCACTTGAAGTCAGCAGTTCGCAAACTAAAAAAAAATTATTTGATTCAAACATAAATCGAACATATCGTCGCCCTCCTCACGTACTGGCGTAACTGACAATTTTGTGAAAATTGAGTTACGTTGTATAATATGCATATCTCTAGTGTCTGCACCACCTCAAGAAGTGGCGTAACTGCAGCACCAATCTACATAAAAAAAGACAACCCGTAGGTTATGTTACTGTGTTTAATGCAGTCCTACAAGTGTACGCGAATTACGTTTTTTTGTTCTCCTGAAAAATTTACCAATTGTCAGTTACGCCAGTACGTGGAGAAGGGCGACGATAGTCGGGGAGCAGCTTGCTTAAATTCAAAGTGCATAATTTGTCAGATGAATGATTCAGCAGAAACAGATCAAGCTGTAACTGAAAATGGATATAACGCATTGTTCAAGGCGGCAGGCAGGCCGTTTCTGACCCCTTGGCTGCCTTAAAGACTAGAAGTCTTTGGGCTGCCTGCGTGTCAAGTTACGTATTGCCACCCTCAACCTAACCTAAGCTAAAAAAACACTGTATAGCTACAACCCTGTACCGTTCCTCATTCGAAGAAAAAGATTCATTTTTAAAAGTTTTTATATTTGTTCTCAAAATTTGAACTTCATACATGGGCATAACATAAATTTGATATACATAAGATCTACATCGAAATGCATAAAAAATACAATGTAAGTACGAAGTAACTGCATAATATGAAATTCTCCGTGCCCCCTTAAAGTGAATGCCACCTTTAACTTTTAAAGGCGGCATTCGGTAATCCGATTTCGTTATACACCCGGTATACACCCGCCGCCTCAAAAATTGGCCGCCTGTGTGTTTGACACGCATTCCCCGCTCACTAGAAACAGCCCTGGCAGCAGGTACAAAAACAGATAGAATTAGTGTAGGCATGTCTGTCGCAGAATTTGAAAAATAAAGAACAGTTTTACAGTTATGATATGTTATTTGTAAACAATTAAACTTAAACATAAACTTCATTACATCGGAAACTGTTTATCACTTTGTCAAAGAAAAGTAATAGGTATTTGCACGAGTTTCCCGCATATGATGGAGATTAGCCGCCCGCAGGCGCAGATGCACGGAGTAGGTAGATGCATAGAGTAGAGATAGAACACTATATGCCGCAGCGCAAAAAGCAATATTTTGTTCATCGCTGTAACTCTGTCAGTATTGCAGATATCGAGATGATTTTTTCACTAAAAACTTCTGCATACTTTTCACGACATATTATTTCGATTGAATAGGTATCTATCTTTTACAATAAAAAACTTTCTCGCGTGGTGAAAATTAAGGTGCACAAAAATGACGCGGTGTACAAAATTACAAATTTCTGACGTAGTTATTTTTCAAAAGTTAATTGTGTATAGAGGTTTGCAATCAAAAATGCCTGGAGAACATTTCAAAAAAAGAATTAGCTTCCTAGCTGTCTCCAGAACGAAGATATGACGATGTAAACTGAAATGTTCGGAGTTTTCAATTTTTCGAAATTTTACGTAAAAATGCATTTTTCAGGGCCAAGGCCGTCCCAAATGAAGGGGCGCCCTCCGGATTCGGATTCAGCGGACGATTTTACAGAGAAAACAGTCTTCAAAACAAGTGTGTCCTCGACTTCGGACGAACTCTTTAAATAAGCGCTTTTTGAGATGGCTGCTCCCCGACTAATATCAATTTCGGTATTATTTTGAATAACATGCCACACGCTGCTTAAAATAATTGTTCTAAATATAAAAACTACTTCAGTTTGTAACAGCAAAATTTAGACCTACGTTTGAAGAAGCGTGCAAATAAATAATTACCAGAATGCAAGAATTCACTTTTCTTACCTTTGAGAACAACATTTTTTTGTTTATAGTCTATATCGAGGCTTGCTTTGTAGGCTTGAAGGGCAGCTTCCAATTTGCCCAACTTCTCCAATATCTGTCCCAACAAAAGCTGTCCTTCCGCAGACAATGGTTTTGCGATTAAGTAGGACAAAACGTATCGCCTGGCTTGCTCGTAATCACCCACTTTGTAATACAACTTGGCAAACGATAAACAGCGAACATTTCTCTACAATCAAAAAATAATGACATTCCCGCCACAAACAAAAACTAAAAATAGTCGCAATAGCTAAATTTACAACGTCGCTTTGGTAAAATTAACTTGCGACTCATAGAAATAAAAAGAAACAATTAAGCACATACAAAAACATAATAGTAAGAACAAAATAATCAATTTTTTACGAATGCCGGTAGGTATGACGGGACTGCCTTTACGACGTACCTCCGTTTCGCTTTTGATTTTCTTCAAACAGTTTTCAACGTGGCGATCCACTTCTAACTTAGAATTAAACATTATCACTTTTAAAACACACTTTTGCTTCAACACAAAAAATAAAATATTGAATTGTATAAGATTTCTAAATACGAAAAACTTCAAAAATGATCACAAACCGCAGCATAAAAATCTCTTTTCATCATTCATGAATAACATTTTTAACATGGACCCATCGACCAATAAAAATAGCGCATCAGACGATTGCGCAATTTGTAGGATAAATAGTTGTGGACGTAGTTTCGGCAACAGTTAGAATAAGAATTTGCTTTTGAAGTTCTTGCAATACACCACATAAGTGGCGCGTCACAAACATCAGATTTTCATTCCAAACAAAACGAAGCCACGTGCCATATGACATTTTAACCTAACCTTTGCAATATAATTATAGTAAACTAAAGAGGGTTTACAGAAATAAAACCACAAATTAATAAAAACAGCTCTGCATTTACAGAAATTGATATAAAAAATAGGTCATTTCATTTTTAAAATTTCCCTAGTAGCTATCTTACAAATAGAATTAAAATCAGCATCAACATGTGTCCTCCAAAACTTGCATCTTCCCCAAATCACAGCGGGGTAATTCGGACTTTGGATGCCGTGAAAAATACGGGCCACTGCTCTTCCGGTGAAGACGTTATCTCTGTACATGCCTACCAGTGCACGCACGTCGCTCACTATCTTTTCCTCATTCATTTCTCGAGGATCTACCAACTCAGGTACATTTTCCAATGGGTTAGGCGATTCAAAATATTCCCTACAAAATTTTTATCGCTTTTAATAAGCTCAGATTCACGGATGATGATTAAACAAAGTATCATGTTTGCTTACCGAATTTTTGTCTTTAGTGAATTGCTGCAATCATGTTGATCTGCTGTGATGCAAGTTCTGTAAGATTTTTCTGCAACTTCGGTCAATGCTGTGTGTATTGCTTGGAGCTGTAAAAGTGCTGTTTTTTCTTGGTCCACAACACGATTAAATAAAGTATCTAAAGCATCATCTAACTGAGTATCTGTCAAATTTCCAGGAGCCAGTAATCGAAAACCCAGATTTGAAAACTGGACAGTCAGTGTTGAACGTTTAGGCTGATTGTTCACTGAAATTTTATACGAAATTGAAAATACTTTAATATTATCAATACTGCTGTTTGACTGACCTGTATTCCATTCCAAATTCTTCAGCTTATGTTTACAAATGCCACTATCCCATCCGATAGCAGCGGCAACATCAACTACAGGAAATTCTAGGACATTCTCGTCTTTATCATTTTTGTATAATACTAAAGCCATCGCTAAAGGAGGACAATCTTTTGCGGCTTTCCTTATTTGATTTGGCCCTGAATAAGAAATAACTTTGCAGGTTACATATGCGGGACTCAATACTTCTATGTATCTATTTTCGTGCAGTTCCAAATAGCAAAGGAGGGTGGATAAGTTTTCTTCGGGTACGTCTAGAGCTAAGACGGTTTCTGCTATTGAAAAGGCAACTTCATGGCGAGAACAGGTGTGTGCACATGTGCACGGAATAAAAATTTTTTGAAGTAACTTTCGTATAACATGCCGATCCATCGAGTTTGCATGAACATGTCTTTGTAGTTCCCTGTTATCTCTTCCCTGGTTTCATAAAGATTTTGTTACACACAACATAAATTTTAAAAACAAACACTAACCTGGAAGTCTAAAAATAAATGGCAATGCGCAGGCAGTCCATCTCTTCCCGCTCTTCCGATTTCTTGAACGTAACTTTCAAAACTCTTCGGCATGTTGTAATGTATTACAGCTCGGATATCAGATTTATTTATTCCCATACCTTGAAAATTGATAATTTTACGCAATTAATATCTATCTACCGATTCATTTACTAAGAAAACGAATGTCTGGCAGCCCACAGCGGGGACCGTTGAGGGCCAAAGCCCGAAAACTTGCCCAAAAAGTTTGACAAGTGTCAACGTCGAATTTATGCAGAATTAACGCATGACTTGACATATTTGACGTTTTATTAGACTTAATACAGAGTATCTAACCGTATGTTGCGATATCAAGACGCGGTGTCAGTGGCTGATGCAGGCAGTATTGCAAGTTTCCTCTTCAACGATTCAAATTCACACATGTGAACAATGCAGTAGCCGAGGAAAAAGTTACGTACGACAATTTATTAGAGAAATTTACACGAAAAATAATTGGATTTGTGGATGTAACGGGAAAACCTACTAAAAGTTTCATTGGCACATCTGAAATTTCATACATTTTCTTCTGCAGAACAACCAAATGTTTTATTTACGAGCCGCCACTGGCTGAATTTTTAGAAAAAGTTTAAAGAAATCGTGGAAGAAAGTGCTTGTAGTCTGAATCAAGTCTACAACCGCGACCAAACGGGTCTGCACCCAGTTATAAGAAAATAAAGATCGTATGACGATTCTTGCTTGCAGGAATTATTCTGGACATCTGGACAGGATAAAATTTGCTTGATGTGTATTGAGAAATCAGCAACACCAAGAGCATTTAAAAGCTTTGCTATTAGTCGACAATGCGCCCGATCACCTGTCTGCAGAAGAACTTAGAATTGAAGTCCCTAACGGTGCTGTTTTTACCACCAAATGTTACGTCTCTACTCCAGCTAATGGATCAAGGCATTCTGGAAAATTTAAAAAGAAACTACCGGAAATGTTTACTGCAATCTACAGGTGTCCCAAAATTAGGGTGCCAGACTTTAACAGTCCCAAAAACACAAGAAAAAGTTCATATAAACATATCTCGAGAAATGCTTTATATAGAAGATACAGGGTGTTGAAGATGTTTTTTACAAATATTTTCGTCGCTTTTAGAGATGGCTAAATTGAATTTTGGGCAACTTCAGAACTTTTTACATTTTTCAATTAAGATAGGCGGGTAAAATTGGAGGGGGCGGGGCTGGAGTTTCCCAAGCAATAACTCGTCCAGCACGACTTTGCATTAAAGAAAATGGAAATATTTTAGAGCAGTTATTGTAACCATTCGGTTTTAATTATTAATTTGTGTTCAATATTAAATTGGTAGTCAACGCTCGTTTTGTATTTCATGGCTAAATTATTGAATTTTATCATTGGTATTGTTAGTCAAATAATTTTTAAACCAATTTTATTCGAAAACGGTGCATCCTATGGGAAGTAGACAAATGGACATTTTTTAGTGAAAGGTGTTTAGATTTTCACATTTTGGTTTCAAATTTGGAAAGTCTTCACATAAAAAAGTTGGGTCAATTTTTTTCCAGATCCCCCCCCATTTTACCCACCCCTGAATAATCTTAAGACATAATTTTCGGACTATCTTAAGAAATGTAAAAAGTTTAGTAGTTGTCTAAAATTAGATTCGGTTATCTTTAAAAGTGACGAAAATATTTATAAAACCCATCTTCATGACCGCACCTTCAACACCCTGTAGCTTCTATATAACACTTTTTTCGAGGTATATTTATACGAACTTTTTCTCATATTTTTGGATGTAGAACCTACTGTTAAAGTCTGGCACACTAATTTTGAGACATCCTGTATATTGGAAGAGGTGGAGGAATGAGAGGATCTGAGTGATTATTTGAAAAAAACTAACCTCAAAGATAAGTGTATTGGATGTAGATGCCTGGAATACTGTAAAAGACCATACAAAAAAATTTGGAAGAAAATCATTGATGCTGAAGCAGGACTTGGGAAGCTTGCACTCAAGATAAATGGACTTGAAGATCTTGAAAAAATCGATTTTGGAAGAAATCGAATAATCGATGATAGGGAGAAATCGATTTTGAAAGTCGAATTTAGAATTCGGGACCTAAGTGCCTCCGTCATACGTCAGATTTTCATTCCAAACAAAACAAAAGCACGTGCCATTTGACGTTTATCGATATTATTTACAACGTCTTAAACTAGTTTTTGCAATATAATTATAGACGTTTTGCAGTGAAAACAGTTTATTTTCAATTTGTGTGTTGGGCTTACGCGTAAAAACTTGAAAACAACTCTATGTAATTATAATTATATTTCAGAGGTTAGGTTAAAACGTCAGAAAGCACGTGGCTTTGTTTTGTTTGGAATGAAAATCTGACGTTTGTGACGTGCCACTTATCTCCCGAATTGACTTTTAAAGTCGATTTTAGAATCGATTTTTAAAGTTGATTTTGGAATCGATTTTTAGAATCAATTTTTAAAGTCGATTTCGGAATCGATTTTTAAAGTCTATTTTGGATCGACTTTTAAAGTCGATTTCAGAATCGATTTTTAAAGTCGATTTTGGAATCGATCTTTAGAATCAATTTTTGAAGTAGATTTTAGAATCGGCTTTTATAGTCTATGTTAAAATGGGCTTTAAAATTTGGTTTGAAAACCGATTTTGAATATAAAGTTAACACGGCAAGAGTGACTGTATCCAGGGTGTCCAGTAAAGAATGGGCCAAACTACAAAACCAGTTTCCTTGGAAAGAAACTGATCTCATCCAATTTATCCTTAGTACATCTGCTCCCTTAAAAGTTATGGGCCTTTGAAGAATGAAGAACAATTTTTTATTTAATGTTTTTATTATTTCTGGCGCATTTTGCAGTTATTTTAGTGAAACTTGGTATAGGAAGGTTTTTTGTGTAGCTGAACAATAATATGCAGTTATTTTTGAGTAAACTATAGAAGGCGCCAACTTTCACTCTACATCTTCTTTCGTTTTTATACATTTTGCTGGTGGGTACAAATTTTAAAACAATACTACATTACTAGTTTTATGGAAAGAACACTCGATTAACTGTAAAAAAGGTATACTTGTTGCGAATCACCAAAACGTGTCATTTTAGAGAAAAACGCATTACCTATGAAGTTAATGCTACTTTGGCATATCGATGACGCTCATCATGAATTCGACCTCCGTTTTTAGCACATTAATAATAATAATAATAATATTTATTGCACACACAAAAAAAAATATGTACAAAGAGAAGACGGTTCAACCAAAAGGGTTGTTATTCTCCATCTCTCAAAAGAAATACATACATCAATTAAATTACAATAACAATTGTCTATGAAGGAAAAAGTTCTTCAATTTGACTTTCCTCTTAATAGGGTTTTTACACATTCTTAAGTCCATGGGTAGACGATTATATAATGTAGGAGCTTGATAAGCAAAACTACATTGCAATTTACTAGTGCGGTGGGGTGGCACTCCTAAATTATCTGCATTTCGTAGATTTAATTGGGAATTAGCTTCTTCACTTCTAAATACAAGTAATGAAGACAAATACTTCGGTTGCTCATTCTGGACCACCTTGCATGCAAGATTGGTGTAGTGTAACTCGCAAAGGCCGTCGAGTTTGAGAATTAACCGTAATAGGCACCAAACACGCAGAACATGAGGCAGTGCGCACCGGGAAATTATGAAACGGTGAAATAAAAAATTGTTCTTCGAAGTCCCATAACTTTTTAAGGAAGCAGAATTGTACATAGTATAAATTGGTTCAGATCAGTTTCTTCTGACCCAAGTAAATTAGATTTGAAGTTTGGCCCATTCTTGTCTGGACGCAGGCTGTATACCAGGCCCGGAAGTAATTCTTTTCTTAGGTCTTAAAATTAGACGACACTAAAAATCACCGCGTGCCTCCGCATTGCCAACGTGATTTTTGG
This sequence comes from Xestobium rufovillosum, assembly GCA_963966045.1. Classification (NCBI taxonomy): domain Eukaryota; kingdom Metazoa; phylum Arthropoda; class Insecta; order Coleoptera; family Ptinidae; genus Xestobium; species Xestobium rufovillosum. Next base: position 39,352,590 of record OZ014493.1, read on the forward strand.
GGGAGAAATTAAATATTACCAGAATTTTAAAGTTTATTTTGCCTTGCCCAGCTGTTTTATTTTGGGCGTGTTGTGTTCCGTGGTCATATGTGTTTTGTACTCATATTTATCTTACTCGCTAGAAACACAAATACTGTGGTTTTGCCAGAGAAAGATTGCTTTTGATTATTTCCAATTTATTGCGATTTCTGATCCAAGACTTAAAAAATCGTAGGTTTTGAATGAAGGCAACGAAGAGAGGTTTAAATGCTTGAAAATTGATTATTTTAAAAAGTTAGAGGCCAGTGAAATGTGAAATGGACTTCTCGAGCTACCTAAAAAGGCATGTACCTACCTATGTCGCTATGTCATTATTGTATGTAATTATTTGTTATTATTATCAAAGGCGTTTTCACTACACATAAGTGCAAGTACCTACATATCTAAATCTTTTGGTTTTAGATACCTTCTATACTTTATATATGAAGAGAGAATTCTGATGTGGGCCCACTTTTACCGTCGAAATGCTGGAATTAATATAAACATGGCCGTAGAAAATTTAAATAATTTTTGAAAAGTAATGAGCTAAAAAGAAGAAGTAAAATTACTGTAAGAATACTTCTTGGCACTTTAGAGGATTTTGTGGACATCAAGATGTGGCAGCGGATTATGAACCGAGAGGCCAAATGCAGGGAATTACGAAGACAGAATTGTTATTAAGGTAATTGAATTTGGGGCATTTGGAGAATTCAGGGCAAGTCATCAATAGGTAACCATTCTTATGAAGTATCCTAAAAATGAGATGTGAGAATGAGTGCAGGACTCTCTTTTGTAGTTTGTAAAGTTCGTGTACATAGATACAGAAGTGAATGGAATGTTCGGAGTATGCCGGAAGAAATACCATGTGTAAACACATGCACATTGTATGTATGTATGAGCCGGGGACGGGTATTAATTATGTTTCAGATACTGTTGCGGAGATGTTCGAAAAAGAACAGTCAGAAATAAAAAAATATCATCAGGAAGAAATTGATAAATTTGTAGAAGAAAATGTTGCAACTGAATACATTTCTATTGATGAAGAAACAAAGAGAAACATTGACTGAAAATATTCAAAATTTCTTAAATGGATTGGAAAAGGAAGTAATGGAAAAATTTCACCAAAGGAGGGCAAACTATTACATCAACCAAAAGAAAAAGTACCTACATTACCCTACAAAGCGAAAAAATAAATGCATTTAAACGTAATGTATTAAACTGTTATAATAAGATTAAAAATGTATCTTTGTTATTATAAATAAAAATATAGATTGTTCTTTTAGTCTTTTGTAATTTTTAGCTTACAATTTCACTTATTAGTTGTATAATTAGTTTATTATCATGCACCTTTAACTTATGCAAAAGTGAGCCTGTTGAATTTGATGTAACATCAGTGGCGGCTCGTGGGTTAATATCCAGGAGGTCATTTTAGTTTTGGGACTTATAATTAATACATACTAAAAATATATACATAACCGCGCAATGCAATTTCAAAGACTCCGCAAAATTTTACACAATCAATTAATTTGTTTAAAATATACCTAAGTATTCATTCATTAAAGTCGTGCACTGATTTTGTGATACACACTATAAAGTTGCTGTCTTATGTGTACATGCCCTAAACTGGCGTAACTGAACAATTTATATGAGTACGGAAAGAAGCATGCTTTTTATTTTTGTCTTTTAAATGTTTAATATCGGTTACTCCATTTTTAGCCCATATAGCATCAATTGAAAATAATAAGCACGGATAGCAAAAGAACGCATTTTTAACACTGCATCCACAAATCCAGTCGCACAAATTGTACATCGATTCTTTAAAATAGCTTTGGACATTTTTACCTTTATCCTTTGTTGTCTGCTTCAAATTCAGTTTTGGTTTCGGCCGTCCACTTTCCCTCTTTTCAAGCCGGCGTTCATAATTTAATGTTCCAGCTGATTTTAAGGCAAATATATCCTCAACAACACTCATCTTGTTTTGCTAAACACACACAAAATTTCTCAACGATCAGAACTTCACAACTATCACAGTTCACAACCGCGACAATAAAGAAAGATTTCCCGCCTGCTATCTAAGAAGAACTGAGCAGAGTACTGAGATCCAGAGAAAATATAACTGAATACTGTTGAACTAAACTCGATTCTGCGCAGTTGTCATCGGGACATTGACCACGTTGGAGATATAGGAGTAAAAGGTGACTCTCACTTCCACTCAAGAATTCGCCATCTGCTATCACTGTTCTTCTTTACATGCATTTCTCCATAAGCCATAAGAGCTGTGCAGGGTCAATTTGAATAATGTCCCGGCTTGCTAGCGAGCGCGGCTTGACGCTTGGCTATTTCTAGTATTGCTGCGAATGCAGTCCGCTGAGGATTTTAAATTTGAGACTGTTAGACAAAAAATATTTTAATTAAAATTATGGTTTTGATTAGAATATTTTAGGAGGGTCATTGACCAATTGACCTTAAGGAGAAACCACCACTGTGTAACATTATTATTACTGATAGAACTTGTGAGCTTTTTCCAAGTTCTTATAAGACAGGCGATAATCGGACTTGGTTAATTTATTGGCTTTTCGTATTAAAAAACTTGCTTCAATCTCTAGAAATAGTTTTTATTTCGTTAACCCAACACAATTTTTTGGTAAGCAATTATACATAATTTCAAACAACACTCATAGTATCAGATTTAAATTTAGCGCCACTTTAGTATACACAATATTTGGTAACATTTCATTTCTCCCCCAAAAATCACGTTGGCAATGCGGAGGCACACGGTGACTTTTAGTGTCGTCTCTTAAAATTACTCAAGGATAGGCGCAATACATTATTTCTGAATATATGTATTTCTATCTGCATTTTACTATTTATCATAAAAACGAATGATGACCAAAATGTTTTAGGATTTTGCCGAAATCGGAGACGCGAACAAATATGGATAAAACCAGCAACAGCCTTGGCTGAAAACACATTAGACGGTCCATCCAATGGCTATTGGTGTCGAATCAAGAAAGTGTAGTTTTCACTACCACTTGCAGATGGCACATGCAGTCAGCACATATGAAATATCCAAATCAAGTTGTCATGTCATCAAGATCTATCACTGCCAAGTTTATAGTTTCTGAAATCGTAATTCGTACAAAATTTTATAAATTGATGTTGGCGAAGATTTTACGTTAAAAGTCAACGGAAAAATTTTGTAATAACTCGTATATTAAAAAACGATTAATCGCCTTTATTAATACACTTCTTCGTTAAATAACTGATAATTTATTTAAAAAACCTAACCCTCTACATATTTTGAAAATCGGTTTTCAGTCAACATTAAAATCGACTTAAAAATTGATTTTTAAAATCGATTTCAAAGTAGATTTTTAAAGTCGACTTTAGAATTCGATTTGTAAAATCGATTTCAGAGTCGATTTTTAAAGTCTACTTTTAAAATCGATTTTTAAAGTCGACTTTAGAAATCGATTTTTAAAGCCGACTTTAGAAATCGATTTTTAAAGTCGACTTTTGAAATCGATTTTTAAAGTCGATTTTAAAAATCGATTAAACGGTTATCGATTTTTCCCAAAATCGCAATTAATCGAAAAATCGATTTTTGCTGCCAGCACTAGTTGTTACTTATGCTATGTAAGTAGAAAACACAAATTTTTGTCTTTAAAGAAACTATTTCGAATAGTTCTTGTAACCTCCGCTTTAAATGAAATTTCGATCATCCTAAACTGGATCGGTTAAACACGTTTCAGATAATCGAGAGTTTACTGTATTGCAAAGTGTGATAAAGAAAATATACTAAATTTACAAATTACCGAAAGCTACAGTGGCAACTACAATTTTCAATTCTCCAGACATAAAGGCCTTTTGTACAGTTCGTCTTCTGCTGGCTGCCATTCCCGCATGGTACGGTTCTGCCTGCACATCCACTCTCTTTCTCTTTTTATTACTCGGATCTGGCAAAGCATGGTACTTCAAGCAAGTTCTCAAATAAGCTGCCAATCTTTCACACTCGTCTCGTCTTGTGCAATAAACGATTATACTTTTGCACCCTAAAAATCTTTGCACGAAAACAAGACAAACATAAATTCGAGAGTCCAGAATTATGAACAAACCTTTCCGATAACAGCAAACCCACCAATGCTTGATCTCTTTGGGTATCTTTGGATATTGTTAAGCAAATGTTGTCTGGCACAGGTACATCTTGTATGATCCCATCTCGACCATCCGCAATGTTAAAATGCTTTATTATACTATCACTCGTGGCTCTTGTGGCCGTTGCTGTTAGGCCCAGAATCGTATTTACTCCCAGTCTGTCTCTCAGGACACGACAGAGCATGAGATATGACGGTCGGAAATTATGAGACCATTGGGAAACGCAGTGTGCTTCGTCAACGCAAGCAAATGCTATGGGAGGTAACTTTCTCATAATTGAGCCAAAACCTATAAAGCATAACAAAAAATTTTGATTTTCTAAAACAAGGTTAAACTTGTTTACCTGCAGACCTCTCCCCAGTAACGACAGCTTCTGGAGAAACGAGCAAGACATCCAAATTCCCCGACTCTATCAACTGCATGACTTTCTCCCTTTGTACTTTAGTTTGGTTTGTGTGCAAACAAGCTGCCTTTAAAAACGATGGTATTCCAGTAACTTGGTCCTCCATGAGCGACACTAACGGTGAAACAACCAATGTTATACAAGCTTGTTTTTGGGAATACAAATAGGCTGGCAGTTGGTAACACAGACTTTTCCCAGAGCCTGTACTGAGAGTGACTAGAGTTGATTTGCCAGAAAGGATACGCATTATAGCTAGTTCCTGGCCAGGACGGAATGAAGAATGGCCGAATTTTTGTAGTGCCTCAAACACCTCAGCAGGAGTTGCTATATTAAAAGAAATGTATTTCAACGAGATTAATTAGATTTTTGACAACTTACACAAGATGCTTCCGTCTCCATTCGTTTCATATACAGGGTCAATAATCTTTTTATCGTCCAAATAACGCGTCATGTCTATTTTTGAAAACTCTTCCAATTTTAAAGTTTCTGCCAACAACAACTGTTCATCGTCACTGCTAAACAAGTCATTCTCCACATTTTTGTGGAGTTCATCATCCCCACTCTTTTCTGTCTCTTCTGTCAATAATTTTGGCGCTCTAATTGTTAAATTGGCAGTGTTACTGGCCATTTGAGAAGCTTCTTGCAAAGTTGGATAGGGGCAATCTTCTTCTGCTTCAAGGGGAAGAAGCTTATCACCTTTCGTTTCTTTGCATTGTCTTGCAAAGTGTCCCACCTGGCCGCAGTTGAAACAGGTCAACTGACCTCCGTCACACCCACCCATATCCATATCGGGGCCGCAGAGTGCTTTCGCTTTCTTCTTGCTTCTCCATTGCTGTTTCTTCATTTTGCTAAAGTTTGTTGATTTCTTTCCTAAATAATTTATTAAAAAACATTATAACCTACAGGTTACCAAGTTTTGGGGGCATATGAATTGGTCAGTTCGACAGATCGGTACAGTGACATGCTGAGACCCACTAGCGGAGTTTAAGCATGGTAGAGTCTCGAAGACGATCCAAGGATCGGAAGACCTGCAACAACTCTGAACGCTGAAACTGTGACCAAAGTGGAAATACTAGTGTTGAAGACAGGTGCATTACTGTCAGAAGGGTGGCCCAAACAATTAAGATTGATGAGAAATCAGTAAGATCTATTCTTCATGACATTTTGCATCGTCTCACAAGTGCGCTGCAGCAACATCAAAAGCGGCTGAACTGGGCTTTGAAATTCTGCCTATTCTCCCGATCTTGCATCATCTGATTTCCTTCTCGTTGGGAATCTAAAAGCTCATCTTCAAGGAAGATGAGAGCTTGAAAGCTGAGGTCACTTCAGGGTTTGAAGCTCAAAATGCGGACTTTTACAAGGAAGGGATTTTAAAGCTGAAACATCGTTGGGCTAAGTGTGTCAATTTGGCAGGCGACTACCTAGAGAAGACATAAGCTGTATGACTGTTTTCAGAATTAAACTATTAGTAGTTTCTCGAGAACGGCAAAACAAAAAATATATTTTTCCACTACCAACATACTAAAATGTCTATTGATATGTCAGGTTTGACTGACGTAAGTTGAATTTACCTAGTTTCTGGTCGCTCTAAGAAATAATAAGTACTTCACTTACCTCCCTCGGGAGGTAAGTGAGATATTCCTGTACTCAAATTAATTCAAAACCCAGAAAAAATATAAAATTTTTATAAAAATAACATAACAAACCACTTAAGAAAAATATATTAAAATTTCATAAAAATGAAAAATGTCTAATCTATTAATGTTTTTAATGTTTACTGTAAATTGACAATTCGAGCAATTTCTAAACTTTACGTTCAGTACACAAATTAGTTTAAAATTTTGAGTAGAATTCTAAAATGCAGTAAAATACATACAGGATGTCCCGTTCAAAAATAAATTGTTTGGGATTGTGGTGGCAGAAAATATGGTGTGTTGAAAGTTTCAATATTGCATGTTTCGTATGTACATGGAAAACCGTAGACCACTGGTTTTGTCTTTCTGGGACTCATCAGTACTTGCTCGAACAGTATTGGATCATTCAAACTACTCATCTGGCAAGTACCCAGCCAGATATTGTACTATAGAACTCAATCCAGATTTTGAGTGTACTCATTTTTCCAAAAACTCATTTTTCCAAAATATATCCAACCTGTTGCATTAGCGATAATACACTACGGTATATTGATTTTAACAAATTTTATAGAATCAAGCACACATTTTCCTATCCTTTACTCTCAATGGCACTCCTATAAAGCGACCACCTTATAACGCGACTGGAACTACATCAAAGCGAACGCTCGACAGTCACTTACGTCTCCCGATAATATGGTTATTGTCATTGTGAAAACAAGTTCTATTAGGAAAATATTTTATTGAAGCGGTACATCAAATACCAAGTTTAACAAAGAACAGACAACACAGTTGGTCCGACACTTTTGATACACACCCTGTACAATTTACTTCAGTTTGTTCTCAAATTTCATATTGTGCTAATGAATTTAAAATTAATTTAGAACGAATTTAAAATGGTGGCGTGAGGTTACAAATAAGAAGTTTTAACCCTTAAAGTGAGGGATAAGGTGATTAAAGACAGTGAACTAAGAAATCTAAAAAGCGTATTCAAACAACTTTACACGACTTTACATTACAACCTCAATTAATGTACTTTTTATTATAAACTGGCGTGTAATGTCTGTGTCAAATGTATGTGTAGATAATATGTAAAATAATTAATTATTATTCCAAAAAAATTTTCACATTTTGTAATACTTTGCGTAGATTGGTAAAATCGGTTAAAAATAGAATAACAGCATAATAATTATTATTTTGTAATAATATTACAAAATAATCTTAATGTTATGCATTAAATTCTCAAAGGGAAAATCTGTGCTTTGCACCTAATGTGACATCACAGAGTGTGAGAGAGAGAGATATACAGGGTGATTTAAACCAGGGGGCGAAAATTTAAAATTAGAGTTCAGAGCCACAAATTAAGTAAAACATGTCATACGAAGGTGTGTCCGGAAATGATTCATTTAAAAGTTATGCTAGTCCAAAGATGGAGGCTATTAAATTAGGTTTTTAATTTTTTTCTCAATTTTTGAGATATAAAAATTAATGTTGGCACACCTATTATACTAATAGCGACGCTTTTAAAACATATTTTTTCAATCATCCCCTATCGTTTCAAAAGGTGAAAACAACCGTCATTAAATTTTTTTATACCAGGAGGTGAAAAATTAAAGATCGGATTCAGAATTTACATTTAAGCAAAAAAGAGGAAATAATTTTCAATAATTTCAATAAAAAAAATAAATGGCAGTTGTTGTTTTCACCCTTTGAAACGATAAGGGATGATTGAAAAAATATCTCTTAGAAGCGGCCCTATTAGTATAATAGGTGTGCAAAATTCATTTTTATATCTTTCTCAAAAATTGAGAAAAAATTAAAAACCTAATTTAATAGCCTCTATCTTTGGACGAGCATAACTTTTATACAAAGCATTTCCGGACATACCTTCCTTCATATGACATTTTTTACTTCATTTGTGGCTCTGAACCATAATTTTAATTTTTCGGCTCCTGGTAGAAATCACCCTGTATATAGGCATATGCATTAGCACGACACATTTTCTCCCACCACGGTTGAGTTCATAGAACTTACCTCTCACAAAAATTTTTTTCTTTATGTTGATGGTAACAAAATTCTCGTTTAAATTTCCCGACGCTATCTTCTCCTCAAATTGCTTTTTTATCTGTTCTCTCTTATCCTTAATCTTGTCTCCACTAGCTTTGCTGCTATCATTCTTTATTATGTCAGGGTTCCTCTTCTTGGTGCATTTCAAAAGTGTTTTTATATTGTTCACTCTTGGAACTGATTTAATTCTTGGGTTGACAGAATACTCCAGTTCGTATATATCTTCTTCTTTGCTCTCTTCCGTTCCTTTTTCAGTGCGATTTTTACTTTTAACACCTCTCTTTGTCGAAACCTTGCTCTTTTTGGGAACTTTTTTATTTTGGATTTTCTTAACATTTTCTTTTTGCTCTGGTTGAATGAAGTATTTAAGTTTATTCGGTTTTTTCTTCTCGCTGAAATCAAATTCGGGATCATCTGAATCATTATCTGTAGCATATGGATCTTGTTCTTCTGTATCTGTGTCAATTTCCTTCAAATTTATTCTAGTCCTTATTTGTCTACTGGTTCTACGATTAGGAACAGACTTCTTCTTATCAGAGCCTTCATCGAAATTGTAAATATCGTTAAGTTTATTTGCACATTGATTATTATCAGTCTCATTTGATTCCTTTTCTAAATTTGTGGAACTCGCAACATTATTACCAGAATGTGCAGAACTAAGTTCACTAGTACTTATAACAGAATCTAATTTTAGCTTTTTGGCAATATGCAGAACATTGCTTGAATTATCATCATCGGAATCGTCAATAATTTCATCGCTATCATCGCAAACCTGATTCGAGTCTGAATACTCAACAGGTTGACTAAAATTATAAGCACCTTCATTAGAATTTATTGAACTGTCTACTTCTACACCCGAATCTTTAGCGGATCTTGCTACCCAGCCGTAATCTAACGTTCGCAATGGTTTAACTTTATTTTCTAATATACCTTGTACCATATTCAATGACTGTGTTGAAACCATTTTTGCCTTATCAGAAATGAAAGTAATTTCTTCATGTCCAAATAAATCGTCTTTCGAAATACATTTTTCAAATTCTGGAGTAATTTCTTCAGAAGATGTGGATGTAGAAGGTTGCGACAAAAAATTAGGTTTATTATCTTTGGCGCTTTTCTTCTGTGAAAATGAAAGTGATTTCCTCGGATTTCTTTTTGAAAATTTTGACCCAGTAAAAAGCTTTTTTGTTATGTTACTATTAAACTCGACACGCTCGTCAGTCGTATTTATGTTAATATCCGATATAACTGGTTTCTTATTTAAATGTTCACCCCACTTATCTTCAGCAGCCACCAGAGTTTCTTCTGTTTCCTTCACATTTGAGTTTTTGTGATTTAACTCCTCTTTAAGTTCTTCAACCTCTCGTTCTTCATCAGAATTAAATCCATCTATTCCCACAAAACTCTCACTTAGCGCATCAAGTTTTAATTTAAAATATATTCTATAGGCATCCCTTACTTCTTTGTCGGCTTCTCTTATGTCTAACTAAGCAAGATTTCATTATGTTTACTCAAAAAATAAAAATTATTGCAGTTATAACTTACTTTGGAGGGTACTCTTCCATATTTCTTTTTAAAATTATATTCCCATCGTTTTACTTTATATTTGCATTTGGCGTATTTGCTTTTAAGTTCTGGGTGTTGAATGAACTCCATAATTACTTAATTGTTATTAATAACTATTGCTGATATTGTTTTCTTTCCCAACTTTAACGAAAAGAGCCGTCGCCATTTTAATCTGATTCCCGCCAATTCTAATTATGAATTTATTTCTGTAGGTAGTGCTTAGAGCATCGTTCACGAGGATTTGTGTTTAACTTGTCAGTTGTCAGTGATTTCATAAAGTTACAGCCTTTGACCACAGAATAGAAATTCTGTGTTCTATTTTGTGTTCCCTTTCGGCGGACAGCAAACTTAAATAAATAAAATTAATTTAATTTAATTCAGTGGGACCACGGACAGCCTCATCTCAAGGTTTATTGGTAGAATAAATAAATAAACCTTAGCCTCATCTGTCCCCTGTGCTGCCAACAGCGCTGCCAGGCCAACCATTTTTGCGGTAGATCTACCATTTTCGTACTTCGTCTACCACCCTCCCGCATAGCGTCAAACATATACCACTTTTTACATTACTGCATTTCAAAAGTAATAAATTGGAAGTGAAGCACCCAAAGTTCGTAGGTGCGCGAAATCAGCACTCGGAAGCATCGCATTGCCCTGTGACCAAAGTGAATAAGAGAAGTGCCTCCACTCCGTGCGGATACTGAGCTACGCAAATGTAATGTTTCTAGGCGACTGGAGTGGGGGAACTGGGCCGAGCGTCCGCGCGATTATACCGATGTCGAATGTATTGTGTATGATGCATTGATTTCATTACATTACCAAAAAATGGATTTATAGTGAAAAAGATACACGTTTGACGGTGGTCAACATAGACAGGTTAACCACTTATGTAAAATTATAGAAATTCCTCGGTTTCAACAAAAAGTGGTCAACTTATACGTCAATATTCACATAGGATTCACTGTATTTCAATTATTTAAAGTCAGGCCGTAAAGTAAATTCAGCAGCTCTTACAAAAGTCATATTTATTTTGAATATAATCTTGACAATTTCTTATTTTCTCAGTTCTGTTTTTTGAGGCCTGCATTTTGCTGCTTAGAATAAAATTGCATTCTTAACAATATGTAATTATGCCCCAATGACGCCAACACATATTGATTCGTGAGATTTACATTCATATTTTAAAGTACGAGTACCTACTACAGTTACTTTTACTTAAGAAATCATATAGTTAGGTCGTAAGCATCTCTGGTATCAATATGCTTGGGAAAAAACGTTATAGTTTTCTTAATAAACAATATGTAAGAACTGGGATGCCCAAGTTAGTGTTCCCCTTGTTAAAGTGACTTCGTCTGAAATATTTTCGGGGTCCAACTGGTTGTTTTCAAGCTAAGATAAGCATGTAATACAATTGGTAATTGATGACAGATTTTACAAATAATCCAGCCAGGTAAAATAAATAACAGAATCAATTATTACTTCCTTATAGCACCAACTTTGTTTTGCAGTACCCGCTTTAATTAAATTTTGTTTCTATTTGTTTCCTTCGAATCAAAATGTTTTTCAAAAACGGAGCCCTATCGAGCAATTGCCCGAGGCCATTTAGCTGCTAATTTTGCTTGTTTTGAAATGGAGAAAAATGCTGTTTTTCCGTACGAAATTATATTTTGGGATACAGCATTTACGCCCCTTTATTCACTTTAACCAGAGTACTTCCTGAACGCTAAAACGATATGTATTATTGCAATGGCCAAGCGGTACGCCCGAACGAATGGCCCAGTTTGCTGCACACGGCACCAATGCCAGTATTACAGTTGCGTAGCCCGCTCTTCTGCTGCAACAGCTATCAAGTGGAGACACTTCTCTTATTCACTTTGCCTGTGACTGAATATCGTATATCAGTACTTATCGTAGAATAGACAATAGAACCACCACCGCCTGGTCGCTTAGTAAAAGAGACTAATTACTAATATTATTTTATTTTAGTTTATAAGTAAGAAATATAAATGTTGATTACATTTAAAGCTAAGAATAAAGCGAATTGTAGCCATGTCATATCCATTTTCTAACTTACCGTTTTTTGCTTTGAATCTACCGCTTTTTCTGGTGCACAACTACCGTTTTAAATTTTCATTGCCTGGCAGGCTGGCAGCACATTAGACCTTAATAGTCGCTCCCGGTTGCATACAATACGCATGCGGCGTGACCATTACACTATATCAGTAAAATGACGTTTAGGTAATTCGTTATTTGAAAACATCGCCAACGATCTAGGTGGGTGTTCCGGTATCGTACAGAACTGCCATTTTGTTGTCCTACGGCTAGACGAGTTCTGATCTCGTAGGGGTTCGATATATTTTGCTTGTTTTTACATCATCTTTTTTCCAAAAAATGCGCGTGTCTGGTGTGAGAGGGCAGGTAAATGGCCTGTTTCAAAAATGCGTTCTCTCCGCTTTAGTTTTTTTTACGCTTCTAAAATGCGTGCGCATGCGTATTGTATTCAACCGGGAGCTACTAAGGTCTGGTGGCAGCACTGGTTGCCAACTAGGGATGGCAAAATATTTTCATATATCGATATATTGAAACGATATATCGATACATACGATATATTGCAAAGAAAATATCTTTTTATTACAAAAATCTGCTTACCAAAAGCTAGGTACAACAGACAGGAATAAAGCGTGCGATTATTCTCTTGTTTTCATTAGTAATAGCGGATTTTTTTTAAAGAAATACCTTTCGTGACGGGACACCGGACGCAACACATGGAATACAAAATTCAGTAAATTACAACAAACTTATACGAAAAAAATAAAAAGGATCCGCTTCGATTCGAACAAAAACTCCCTGCGCGTTTTGCTACTGAGCCAAGTTCGTTCCTTGTTTAGCATGAAGTTAAGCAGTCTATTAAAGCGAGTAAAAGCGGAAGTGGCCTACTTGGCAAAACCTAGTTGGGATATAAATAAACGCCTAAAGCTGGGAACACATTTCTCTGATGTGTTGTGTTGTGTCGTGTCGTGTTGTGTTGTGTTGTGACTCGCCGTGTGCACATGTTTCTGTCGTGTTGTGACGCAACGTATGATAAACCGGTGCTACCCCATTTCTCAAAAGCTCCAGTGTGTACACACCGAGCGTTTTCGTCCCCGATTAACCGGGAACTTTTTATAGAACTGTTTCTATACTTTTTCCTACACTGTATGTAAGTACAAGTGAAGTAAAAATGCTGTTGCTTTACCTGTAGAATTCATTTCCCTGCCTATCTCCTCCCACGCCTCTTGCTGCATACACTCATTGCGGTAATTCTTCGAATTCACGTTGAATAAACATTCGTAATTTCTAACTTTTTCAATTAAGACAGCTTTATCCATATTTTTTAAGCGAAATGACCCGTGCACACTTCTCTGACGCTCTGATGTGTTGTGTCGCGATGCAACGAAAATCTGGAAAGAAGGGATCGCGTTGCGTCACAACACAACACAACACAACACAAGGCGTAGCGTCAGAAGAATGTGCACGCGCCCCGTTTAATTACATGCGATTTATGCTGTATGATCCATACAACGTTGCGTCACAACACAACACAACACAACACGTCAGAGAAATGTGTCCCTAGCTTAACAGAGCGCATCAGCGTACAGCATTGCCACTAATATCACATTATAACCATGCAGTTTCACATTTTGTGCTTTTCTCAAGGTAATGTCTGATATGTGTATATTTTGTGTAAATTTTAAAATAGCACCTCTTTGACTGAAAAGGGAAAGTAAACTCTTCGATATATCGAACTGATATATCGATATACATATCGATAGATTAGAACAAAAACCAATATAAATATATCGATATATATGACTGCATTTATCGATATTTTGAATATATCGATATAGTTTTGCCATCTCTATTGCCAACTGCCAAGTAACAAACATAACCTCATAAATGCGTGTTTATTTGCAATTGATCATTTTAGAATGACGTCACACAATTGACAGATGGAGGGCACACATTTGTTTGTTTTAAAGCTTATTGGAGGGAAGAAGAGGATGAATAACAAGGCAGATGTTTGTGTTACCATTTGGCACCAAAGAAGGGGCGTAACTTAAACTTAGTCGCTTTACGCCGAGAATTGAATGAAAATTCTTAAAATGATATGACTGGTTGCACTATTGCAACCGTTGTTTCGTTATTTTGAGTTAAATTACATGAACTCTAAACATCACCACTTTGTTTGGCACCAAATCTGTTCAAATTTTGGTAACACTCACGTGTGTAATGTTGTTTATCCATGCTCAGTCCTCCAACAGAAAATGGCGGCCTGTAAAAATCAGGCCATTCTAAAACAGTCTATTGATCATTTTAGAATGACGTCACACAATTGGCAGATGGAGGGCACACATTTGTTTGTTGTAAAGCTTATTGGAGGGAAGAAGAGGATGAATAACAAAGCAGATGTTTGTGTTACCATTTGGCACCAAAGAAGGGACGTAACTTAAACTTAGTCGCTTTACGCCGAGAACTGAATGAACATTCTTAAAATGATACGCCTGGTTGCACCATTGCAAACGTTGTTTCGTTATTTTGAGTTAACTTACATGAACTCTAAACATCACCACTTTGTTTGGCACCAAATCTGTTCAAATTTTCGTAACACTCACGTGCATAACGTTTTTTATCCATGCTCTGTCCTCCAACAGAAAATGGCGGCCTGTCAAAATCAGGCCATTCTAAAACAGTCAATGGATGACTTTTTTATTTCTTCTATTTTTATGTCGTACGTAGATAATAACTTATATAATTGCTATAATTTATATCTACAATTTAGGCTTTCCCGTATGATATTGTTTTAGATGCCCATAAACCCATAATTTAATTTAATTTTTCAGAGCAAAATTTAGCATGTCAGTGGCATTTACCAAAATTAGCTTGCTGTGTCTGTTCATGTTAAAAATGCCAGATGCCAGTCATAATTCATAATAAGGACCGGCTGCATTTTCTACCCTGATCTGTACTATGTGCATGGCATACCAGGTAAAATTGAAAAGTGTATTTGTGACAGAAATTTACCGCCTGCATTTTGAATTTTGCAGTATGTGGAAGGGATTTGTATGGAATGAAAAGTGAGAATTGTGGCAAGTAGTTTAGCATTTTGGTGCAGTACAGTCACAGATTTAAAAAATCTTTTGAAAAATCCGTGAGTACAGTACAGTTCAGCAGTATGTGAAGTTAGGCAGCCCAATTTTGTCATCAGGTGCACATGATGTAATGTGTGAAGCAGAGGTTGGTGGGAAATAATTCTATGCGTTGGGTGAACAATGATGTGTTGTTAGTGTTTGATATAAGAATTTTAAGCATCTTAGTTCCAGTTTTGTTGCAAGTAAATTTGTGTAACAATCAATTAAAATGCCTGGTTGCGCTGTGGCAAAATGTGGGAATTTCAATCGCAAAACAAAGGGCACTAACATAAGGTACTTCAGGTTTCCAAAAAATAGTGAACTCTCCAAGCAATGGATTGTAGCATGTCAGCGTTACGATAAAATAAACCTGAAGAATGGTAAGTTGTGAATAATATTTATCTAATTATGCGTTCAATACATGTATAGATAGTCTTAAAATAAGCAATCTATAATATAAATGTTGTGCACAATACCTAGGAACCTAAAGATTTGGGTTAATTAGATATTTATTATATCGACTCATTTTGTCAACTCATAATATAAAAAAGAAACAAGGTAGATAACTTTTTTAGCATGCATATGTTCCATCCACTTTGAAGACACCTGTTTTGAAATATCCTTAAAACACCGATTATTAAATTTTACTCCAAAAAACTACCGCATTCTAAAGGCAAATGCTGTTCCCACATTACACCTTCCTTTGAGCTCTCAAGCGAAAAAAGCTGAAAAGAGATCACTTCGAATGGCAAAAAGGCGAAAGTTGGACATTGATGGAACTTTGGAAGCATCGTGTAGCGCTGAACAAATGGAAATTGCCTTTCCTGCGAACAGTAATATAGAAATGGACAACCAGCAGCAGGTTTAGTGAGAAAATCGTCGTAATAATTGTACATTTTTTATATGGAGATTTTGTAAACTGTATGTGATGAGAAGTCGATCAAATTGGGGCAAAGTTGTGTCTCAGTGCCCTACAAAATGCCATGAAGGAAATTAAAAAATTATTTAGGAAGTCGACTATTGTCAACAGCCATGCTGTACATATGAAATTTTATTTTGTTGGTTTTCTTTTCTGAAAAAGGGGTTGTAAAATATATGCTATTAAAAACTATTCATACATAGGTAGGCTCCTGTTTTCGAAGAAGCAGAGATTTTAATTTTATTTATTTGAATACCTAGTGAAATGGCTTAAACTTCAAATTTTTGTTCTAAATATTGTTATTCTAAATTAGATTATAAGGCAGATTCATATTTCTGGTACTTCTTACATGTGTGTATTACTATGCGTAGTAATGTATTAAAGTGGAATAGAACACGCAATTTTTGTTTCTTCCTAGACCCCAAATTCCTACTTTACTTAAATCCATGCAGTATATTTTGTCTGCATATTTATTTCCTTGGTACATAAGTAAGTACAATGCATAATAAAAGGAATGTACTTTTGCAACTAGGAGACTTGTAGATAACTAAGACTGAACTGGGAAAACCCCTTGTACTATACCAGTTTTCCATATTACTAATGATGAGTCATCGCACAATAAAATTGATTTATCATAACGAAGTGCCTCTTTCAAGTGTGACGGCAGATGGAGCTCACCTGACAAAACCCTATTTATAATGTGAAAATGAACAATAGAGGGTGTTTCATTAACAACGGGAAATCCGTTAACTGGAGATTCTACAGGGCAAATAATGACAATTGACCCAAACATGCCTCATCCGAATGTTGATGGTTTAGAAAATACAGGGTGTTAAAAGTTACAATTTTATTTCCATTTTTTGCCATAACTACGAAATTTCTTAGGTTGTCGACTTCAAATTTTGCAATTCTATGGTTTTTCTTACAGGAAAAAGATTCCAATAACATTTTTGACGTTGCCCATAGAGTGCGCTACTTATAACCTATTGTTTTGATAAATTGACCCATAACTTTTTACCATGTACATCTAACGTTAAATCGGCTCCAAAATCAGAAAGACCAACCTTTGTTAAACAACAAATATATTCTTGTCTCATTTTGATATTCCAGCCCATTTTCAAGAAAAAATGACAATGCAGATAGTGTTTAAATTCCAAACTTGTTTTAATAGGCCGTTCCGCGTTAAGCAAAATATTATCTAGATAATAGCTACTTTTTACAAATAGGCAGTAGATAGTACAATGACATTAGTTTTAGTGTTCAGTGTTAACCCAATAGCTTTTTTATTAACTTTCTCCATAAATTTATCAAGAGTATTGAAAAATGTCTTTTCGAATAGTGATATAAGAGATATGATTTGCGTTTTTGCTCAAACCAGTTTTAATGGACTTGCTGCAACCCGAAGGTATTCAGAGTTATACCTCCACCGAAGGCAACCAAATCATAAATGATTTAGAAATCTGTACAATCGCTTAGGCGAAAGAGGATCTTTCCGTCCAAAAGGTGAAAATAGCGCTCCGAAGATTATTTCGGCTGAGCAGGAAGATGAGGTTTTGGTTAGATTGCACGAAAATCCAGGCGTAAGTATCGGTCATTTAAGTAGCTCTTTGATTTGGAGAATTTTGCACAAAGAGAAGCTTCATCCATACCACATTACTCCAGTACAAAATTTGTTACCGGAAGATCCTCCTGCTGGTATACGTTTCGCTAATTTCTTACAAGAGCAGCAAGGCGCAGATCCTAATTTTTTGAACAAAATCCTCTTCACAGATGAGGCAACGTTTACTCGATGTGGAGTTTTCAACTGGTGAAACAATCATTTGTGGGATTCTAAAAAGCCCCATGCCGTTAAAGAAAGACACTTCCAACATGAATTTAAGATCAATGTTTGGTGCGGTGTAATTTCAAATTTCTTTATTGGGCCTTTTCAACTTCTACCCAATCTGAACGGTCCACTTTATTTAAATTTTCTTCAGTAGAATTTGTACGAACTGCTTGAAGAAGTACCACTTAATCTAAGGGAAAATATGTGGTTCATGCAGGACGGGGCGCCCACACATTTTTCCTGGCCGGTGCGGGAATACTTAGACAACGTCTTTCCACATCGGTGGAATGGCCGTGGAAGTGAATTTGCTTGGCCGCCTAGAAGCCCCAACTTAAATCCTCTGGATTTTTCGATGTGGTCTAGAATGAAAGATATGGTTTATTGTAAAGAAGCTGTTGATTCACCCGATGGGCTGTGGCGAAGAAAATACAAGCGGCTGCCAATGAAATCAAAGGCAATCCAGGGGCATTGTTTAGAACTCGGGGGTCTCTCAGGAAACGCATTGAAAAATGTATCCAAGTGAATGGTGGACACTTCGAACACTACTTTAAAATTTAATGTTTCCTAATTTTATTTTTCTTGTACCTAAGCGTTTGTAGTGAATTAAAATGTATTTTCTTAGCAGTACTTAAGCATTTCATTTATAAGATTTAAACACTATCTGCATTAAGTCGTTTTTTCTTGAAAATGGGCTGGAATATCAAAATGAAACAAGAATACATTTATTATTTAAAAAAGTTTGGTCTTTCAGATTTTGGAGCCGATTTGACGTTAGATGTACATGGTAAAAAGTTATGGGTCAATTTATCAAAGCAATAGGTTATGAGTAGCGCCCTCTATAGGCAACGTCAAAAATGTTATTGGAATCTTTTCCCATAAGAAAAACCATAGGATTGCAAATTTTCAAGTCGACAACCTAAGAAATTTCGTAGTTATGGCAAAATGTGGAAATTAAATTGTAACATTCAACACCTTGTATTTCCTAAACCATCAACATTCGGATAAGGCATTTTCGGGTCAATGGTCATTATTTGACCTGTAGAATCTCCAGTTAACGGATTTCCCATTGTTAATGAAACACCCTGTATATTAAATGAGAAGTCAGGTTGATTTTGAGATTTTAACTTACCTCCATGAGTTCTTGGTATCCTGTCGTCGTGACAGGTATCGTAACAATTTTTGTTGAATATTAAATGTGTGCTAGAGGTAATTTTCCTTGTATGAAATGAAAACCAGTTATCCTTGTACCCTCTCCTTTATTTCCTATGTCTGTACAAGGTGTCCCAAACTGGACGCATTCTTATGGGAACACCCCTTATTTGAAGAGATAGAAAAAAATTAACCAAGGTGTCCGGAGCTCAAATTTAATGAGAAAACCACTGGCGCAAACAAAACTTTGCTATCTCTTATCGTTTGGCCGCTAGAAGGCGTTTCTCAAATTTCGTCGATTTCTTTTATGTCCTATAACTTGTTTATTAATAAAGATAATTAATTTTGGTAAAAACTTTCTTAAGGCACTTTTTTCCGTAAAATCCATTGCAATAGGCAGTTTTTTTACAGGGCGTTTAGATTTTCGTGCACCACCCCAAACTATTTTTTTTATATAGACCACCCTATATATTATGAGATTTTTGAAAAGCTCGTAAAATTTCCTAAATTTTGATGTATCACTTGTCATGTTTATCTTAAAAACCATTAGCAACATTTAAAGAATTATTAATTTAATATAATAACTATGAGTAATCTTATCATGAAACTTTAGATCTGTGATTTTAATCATAACATGTTAGCATCCCATGTCATTTTATTAGTCATGGCAATCTTGATTTCTGTAGGCACAATATTTTAATATTTAAATCGTAATGTTGCTAATGGTTTTTAATATAAACATGACAAGTGATACATCAAAATTTAGGAAATTTTACGAGCTTTTCAAAAATCTCATAATATATAGAGTGGTCTATATAAAAAAAATTAGTTTGGGGTGGTGCACGAAAATCTAAACGCCCTGTAAAAATACTGCCTATTGCAATGGATTTTACGGAAAAAAGTGCCTTAAGAAAGTTATTTTTACCAAAATTAATTATCTTTATTAATAAACAAGTTATAGGGCATAAAAGAAATGGACGAAATTTGAGAATCGCCCTCTAGCAGCCAAACGATAAGAGATAGCAAAGTTTTGTTTGCGCCAGTGGTTTTCTCATTAAATTTGAGCTCCGGACACCTTGGTTAATTTTTTTCTATCTCTTCAAATAAGGGGTGTTCCCATAAGAACGCGTCCAGTTTGGGACACCTTGTACAATATCTCTGCAATTCTCCTATCACCATTTCTCCAAGTATGTGTTATAAATTACCGCTTGTTATCAAATACATAAAGCATCAATTGCTACATTTAACATCCTACCAACCGACACCAGCTATTCATACAAGATTATAGACATAATCCAAGTTTATAATAAATGAGGAAGGAATGTCATTTCTATCATTTTCAGCACGGAGAGTCCATTTCTACATTGATCACCCAGTATTCTAGCCTGATATTTTACTCCGGTCAACTCCACTAACCATAATTCTTATACCATTTAAGAAAAACTTATGCCACTTTTCACTTTAGTAATTTAAACCAAAACTAGTAACTTGACTGTATGTCACCAGACCGCTACTTAAAACAACTGCCACCCGAGTATAAGTGACCCTGTTACGCAGATTTCCATCCGACTTCAGCACTTTCTAAACCCCAACTTGAATCTTAATAATCTGACTTTTTGTGACTCCCTTTTTACTTGTATTTATACCCTCGCGTGACACCATTGTCATGGTAAATATGGTTGCTTGTTTTTCTCCGAAACACTGCTAGATTGCAATTTCTAATTGTCTTTCGTGCTTTAAGGTGCGTGCTGGTACCGATTTTATGTGATGGACACAGGCAAAGGTGACTCGATTGTTTTTGGGAAATTTGTAACGGTCGTGCTTTAATAAAACTCTGAATTTCACAGTATATCTCAATTTTGCCCAACTTGTTTATAACTTATTAAATAAATATCGCATTTACTTCTAGACTGTAAGTTTTCGAAGTCGAACTTAGTGGTCCCCGTTACACAAGTGATACAAGCTTTTATCGGGTTATTGATTCTCTTCTTGTAATTTGAAAAAGTACGCATTAAAAAACATCTGTAAGAATTCGAGGCAAATATTTATTTTGTT
The DNA here is from genome assembly GCA_963966045.1 of Xestobium rufovillosum. Taxonomy (NCBI): domain Eukaryota; kingdom Metazoa; phylum Arthropoda; class Insecta; order Coleoptera; family Ptinidae; genus Xestobium; species Xestobium rufovillosum. The sequence goes on from OZ014493.1 coordinate 39,373,540, forward strand.
GTACATTCATCAAAAGTAGAAAATAAAAATTAACTTCTACTTCAATATGACCTCGTGCTACAATTATTAGTTAAAGTTAAAACACCTAACACCTAATTATAGAGTATAATGTTTATAACCATGTATATACACAAATATTAATAACAAAAAATATATAATTTTCTCGTAACGTAATACATTGTATTCCAAAGGAAGCAACATAAAAGCAAATTAACACGGAAAATTATTGATTGCTAAATAAAAATAAAAAGAACTATAGGAATATTGTTCACGGTCATCGAATCGTCTCGAGGAAACATGAACTTGCCAAAGAAAATAATTTTATACTTCAAAGTTCCCAGTTTTAAAACCTAATACTACAGGTATTCCTCTACTGAAAAGCAAATTAATATTAAACAGAATATCAATTTCTCATGGTTATTTGCTATATATCAGTTCCGTTGGAATGCACTGTATAATATGATAAAAATAATACAAAGAATTTGTCTATTCGTCTAAAATGCACGTTCGTACTAGAGCTTCAGATACAGCATATGGATCACAGTTAGACGCTGGGCGTCTGTCTTCCAAGTAGCCCTTCTTGTCCTCTGCGCAACCTCTAGGTATCCGAATACTGGCACCTCTGTTTGCAACTCCTGCAATTTTTTTATATATATGTACTTTAGTACATAAAATTAGTTCTTTAATAAAATTTTTCTCAGCAACATTTCCCACTTAATCCCCGACCCTAAATAAAGTTATACATAATTTAGACCTTTTAAATGGAATTAATGACAGCATCCTGTTTAGCGGTTATAGCAGGAATTAATTCACCTTCATTATCAAAACAAAACAGGATATATCAATAATAACACTTATGTAATAAAGCCTGACCTGCACTAAAATCATGTATGGACGATGTTTCATGTTTTCCTGTTAAGCGACGTTCATTGTCTTTCCCTCCTTTTGGATCGTAGGCCTGAATGTGCCTTAAGTGATTGCGGCTTAGCTTATCAATGGCCTTTTCTATTTCACTAGAAGCAAAAAAACAGGAGCTATGGAAAATAGCATATAACGCAAGACTAGAGTGAAATGTACAATTTAAGGACAAAGCGTGCAAGAGAGAATGATGTATGAAAGTTGGGGAAAGCCCCATATCTAAAAAAATATCTTTATTTTTATCACTTAAGTGTGCGGAATTTGAGCACTAAAAACGGGACATGTAGACATTTTTATTCCAACACCATTCTGAAATTAAAGTAGATAGGGCGTTAAGTAAAAAAAGATTTATCAATAAAGGATCAACTTAGAGACTCGCACTACTTTTATACACTCATGGACAAAAATATGGAATAATTTTAAATTTTCATAATAACAGATTACGAAGATAGAAAACTAAAGAATCAAGTTACCTTTGTCTATTTTAAGAGTAATCTAATAACAACGGTTCATCAAGTAACTCCTCAATAAACACCAAATAACAAAAACTTAATTAGTTGAATATGTATAGAATGGATCAATTACGGTCGGACAAACATTAACACCAAAAGAACGAAACCAGTTACAAAACATGGGCTGCTCAATATCGAGTATTGCCTCCCCGAGCGCGGACTACGGCTTCCATTCTTCTAGGCATGCTGGAGATTAAATTTTGTATACATTCTTGCGGAATTGCATCCCACTCCTGATGTGTGGCAAATCTCAATTGATTTAGCGTCATTGGTACTGGATTCCTGGCTCGAATACGAATTTTTAGTTGATCCCACAAGTGCTCTATTGGGTTTAAGTCTGGACTGTATGGTGGCCAGTACAAACTTTGGATTCCCACTTCGTTAAGATACCGGTTTACAATTGCAACAGTATGTGGTCGTGCATTGTCATGCATTAGGATGAATATGTTGTAACCAATGAAATCAACGTATGGCACAACATGTTCTGACAAGATGTTTTCAACGTAATTTTCAGCTATCATCCTTCCACGCACTTCTACAAGTTCTGTACGACCCTCCCAACTAATGCCTGCCCAAAACATTATCCCACCTCCTCCAAAACTGACGTTTGGAGTTAGTGCACAGTTGGAATATCTTTCTCCAATTCTTCTGTACACATGGTTACGTCCATCTGGCTTCCACAGTACGATTCTTGTTTCGTCGGTAAACATAACATTCTTCCATTGGTCAACCGTCCAGTCACCATATGCTCTAGCAAATTGTAATCTGCGAACCCTAGCATTTTGAGTGAGTCGAGGGACTTTAGCAAGCCGTCTCGCTTTCAAATTTGCTTCCTTCAACATTCGCCGAACTGTTTTGGAGCTAACATTAACTTGCTTCGCATTTAAAAGTTGGTTTTTTAAATGAGTTGATGTTAAGGTACGATCTTTTGTGACTGCAACATTAAAAATCTGTCATCCCGGCGAGTTGTACACCGTCTCCGTCCTTGGCCAGGCCTCTTCTTGAAATTTCCAGTTTGTCTGTGCCTATTTAAAATTTTTGAAATGGCAAACTGCGTTATTCCAACAAATCTTGCAATATGGCTTTGTCTCCAACCAACATTTGACAAAGTTACAACCTTTGCTACCTTCAACTTCAGTGCAACATCGAACTGCTGGCATTATCGAAGACAGTAATGCTACAGAGTAATCAACAAATGTTAAATTCTACCTCTGTACACCTAGGTTGACGAGTATACTTATCTACATGGAAAAGTTAAAAGTCAGGTGTGAACACGAAGTTTACTCAATTCGATTTTTAGAATACAATGACAGTTTCTGACACTTGCTTGTTATTGCCAGGCTTACTAGATGCCTCAGTATCTAATATAAAATGCTGTCGCAGCTGTTCGTAAGAAAGTTTCTCGAGAAATAAATAAAATCAAAAATATTCCATATTTTTGTCCATGAGTGTATAATATTTTTCGTTCACCTTAAATCCGTCATAAAGTCGACACCATTTTACTATTTGTACACATATTTATCGTAATTAGAAAGTGGGGTTGCCTATGTTAATCTATTATTCCTTATTCATTTTCGACCAAGAACGTCTTGATACGTTACTTCGTTGAACCGGCGTGTTGGAATGAAAATTTTATTGCAATCTCTCCATCTTGTGCATATTTGGCCGAGATGCACAGTAGTAGTAATGTGGCCACTGCAATGCAGATGGCGGTGGCGCTTCAGTTTATTCTCATATTTCTAAATGGAAAATAATAATTTAAAGATAGGACCGCCCACTAATCCTCCCAGATTTATTCGGTTGCGGCTAAAGCAAAAAAACCTTGAAAATTCCAAGCTGTAGAGGTTCCGTCTGAAGAGTTTGCAGCTGTGATAGAAATCAATCATAATAGATTGTGACTATATTTTGAATAATCCTAATCACACTTTTGGGCGATAGGTGGCAGCACTTTATTATTTCAAATAATGTCTTCAATATATTTTAATATTTATATGTTTCCTAACAATTTATTATATTTTCTTATGAATTATGCCAGTAACTATTATGCAATTTCTTTAAATTTTTGTCAACAGATTTGAAAACAAAAAATGCACATAATTAGAACTACTTAATAATAAAAATAGGTGGCGCTAAAAGCAAGAGTTTTCTACTTTAGTGACTAACGAGAAAAAGATACCAGATAACTCTGAACTTAGCTTCAAATTATATTATGGCAGTTCACCATCTACATTACTTAATTCATTTAGGGCGCAAACTCCGACAAGTGGCAGATAATTACATACGTAAATAACTTACATGATTCCGTTATTATCCCTCATGGCCTTGGTAGAAAAGTTAGTGTGGGCTCCCGCCCCATTCCAATCCCCCTCCATGGGCTTCGGATCCAAAGTAGCAATCACTCCAAAATCTTCAGCGACACGATGTAATATGAACCTGGCTACCCACAGCTGATCCCCGATGTCGATCCCTTCACATGGCCCAACTTGGAATTCCCACTGACAATTGCATCAATTTAACACACAAATTATTAGAATAATAGTAATGAACTGTACTTGAGCTGGCATAACTTCCGCATTGCTGCCGCAAATGTTAATACCGGCATAAAGACAGGATCTATAGTGTGCTTCCACAATGTCGCGGGCGTAAACTTTATTGGCTCCTACACCGCAGTAGTAAGGACCTTGAGGGCCAGGGAAACCGTTCTTTGGCCACCCTAAAGGCCTCAAATCCATGTCTAAGAGGGTGTATTCCTGCTCTATACCGAACCATGGTTGGTGTTCCCGGGCAGCTTCCATCGCTTGAGAACAAGACATTCTCTTATTCGATTCTAAAACATCAAGAATTTAATACGATATGTTTAAAATAATGAGAAGTCTTTACCAGTAGGCTTCTTGTTGTACTTATAAGTTTCGCAAAGTACCAATTTGTTGTTACCTCTTCTAAAAGGATCGTTGTACAATGCTACGGGGTAGAGATATGTATCAGAGTTGGACCCTTCTGATTGATACGTTGAACTGCCATCGTAATTCCAAATAGGAAGTTCTATGAGAAAAATAAAAATAAATAAAAAATGACGAATAAAAGGATAAGAAAATACAACCTTCTGGTTTACTGGGAACAAAATCCAAAGTGCGTGTTTTAGCTCTGAGATCTTGCCCCGTACCGTCTATCCATATGTACATGGCCTGAATTTTTCCATCTGGTATCGGCAGATCTAAATATCTATTCAGTATAGATTTGTTCAGAGCCGCATTAGGGGAATGCTCTAACGTATGATTCGGCATGGCGAACCTGAAAAAAACCTTGTTTGATTTACAAATATCTTTAAGGAATGTATTTATTTTACATTTTGATCGAGCATTTTGTAATATGATTATGCGAAAGTGAATGAATTAATTTTTACTGTAATTTTGCGTTTTCTTCATGCTATGAAGGTGTCAATTTGAAGTTGGCAGATTTGACATTATACAACGTGTCCAAGATAAGGAGGGGCAGTATGGGGATATTGGAAATGACAAGAGATACGGATTTGGTTAAATGGGAAAAAAGTTGCGTAACTAAAGGATCAATAAAATGGCGCCTAGAAATCCTTGATATAATTTTCCGTTTTTGAGTTATTTTGAAAAAACTGAATTTATGGATTTTTAACTATATTTTTTTCTGACTTTAATATTAAAGTTAGAGCGAAACTGACAAAACTTCTTCGTAGCAACTTTTGATGAAATTAAAGATTTCATTGCCAATTTTTTTATTCTACGTTTCGTCTTCGAGCAACCATCAACTTAATTTTTTTAAATATGGTCCTGATTTTCTGATGTCAAATTTTATTAGCCCTTTTTATTCTGAATTCAACAATGTACCACACATTATGGTTTAATTACGTTTCGACCCTTTTTTCGCCATCATCAAAGAATTTTTAAGATACAGACCTGTATGTCTCATAGTTTTGTAAAAAATATGTACATACAGTATAAGTTTGGCAATTTTTAAGTGCTCCACAAGAGTTTTACGATTCTGTTTGACGATACTAGCGATAAGCACCTACTCTATTCTAAGCATAGCGCATCTTGCAGTTTTGGAAAATCTTGTTCGTTTCTGATATCAGAAGAAAGCCCAACTAACTGTATTTCTCATAATTTTTAGAAAATTAAGAGAAATGCAGGTCCGTATCCTAAAAATTTCTTGATGATGGTCAAAAACGGGTCGAAACGTAATTAAACCATAACGTGTGGTACATTGTTGAATTCAGAATAAGAAGGGCTTATAAAATTTGGCATCAGAAAATCAGGACCGTATTTAAAAAAATGAAGTTGATGATGGTTTCCCAAAGACGAAACGTAGAATAAAAGAATTGGCAATGAAATCTTTAATTTCATCAAAAGTTGCTACGAAGAAGTTTTGTCAGTTTCGCTCTAATTTTAATATTAAAGTCAGAAAAAAATATAGTTAAAAATCCATAAATTCAGTTTTTTCAAAATAACTCAAAAACGGAAAATTATATCAAGGATTTCTAGGCGCCATTTTATTGATCCTTTAGTTACGCAACTTTTTTCCCATTTAACCAAATCCGTATCTCTTGTCATTTCCAATATCCCCATACTGGCCCTCCTTATCTTGGACACGTTGTAGAATATGTACTTCTTTTACTTTCCGAATGAGATATTGCGATCGAGAGGCATATACCTAAATATACTAGTTCGATACTATGTCATAAAAGAAAATTATTGTTCCCGCTGAAGTACGAATTTTGGTTCATGTTGCACAGTAAGTTAGGTGCTGTGCAGAAGAAATGGATCAGCCTGTATATGTAGAAATAATTGTTTAATACAAATAATAAAGAAACTGAAGCCAATATTGAAACACATTTCCCATAAATGCCTCAAGGCATAATCAATCTAAGAATGCTGTACTACGTGAGCAGACTACATTATCTTCACTAAGGCGATGGCTGCAGAGTGCTCTTCTCTCGTTACAAATTGCTTGAAAGCTTTTCTGTGTATTCGATTGTTTATTATAAAGTGTGCCTATATCAAATAGAAATAGTTTCATCTTCGTTAAGCCTATTTTTGTTTATTTTTTAAATTTGAACAGAATCAGTTTCAAAAAAAAATCCGCGCCGACATGAAAACACTTATTTCTTAATTTTTTCTGAAAATTTTTTGATTGGTTGCAGCCCCATTGAATAATGAAACTCAGTAAGTATGCGTTCAGAAACGCACAAACAATGAACGTATAATTTCACGGTTGCAGATAAAAAAATAATATTTCGTAAAGTTTGCGGTCATTGATAAAATTGAAAAAAAAATTACTATTACACAATAATTTTATTTGCTGCTTTTTTCAGAACGATTATTAGCATAACAAAGCACTATTTCTTTCATTTCACTTAGTGATATAATGTCAACTATGTAGGTAATTATAAATACTTAATAATTAACCACAAGTCTGTAAAATACCCGAAAATTAAAATATTTAGCCTTGGCCTTTCCTTCCTTCTGTTCGAATTTTAGATAACCGAAACTATTGCATAATAATTGATTAAAAACGTCAGAATAGTTCGTAATAAATAATTGAGTCTATTTAAAGAAAAGAAATGGAAATCTATTCCTAAATTTTTGATATTTTTTACAATTACGCGGAAACCAAGCAATTACCTAGCTCATTATAACGATAAAACAATAGGTACAATAAGTTTTATCAGTTATTGGCAAATACCCGTTTTGTTACTAACCACGACCTATATTTAACTTTAGTGTAAACAGTGCTTTAGGAAATATACTTGTTTACTTTGATACTATTTATTGTATAAGCGTGCAATAAAAAATTAACAGGCATAGGAAATCGATTCTAAAAAAATTATTTACATTCAAAACAGGAACATACATGACCTGAACTTTTTCGAGAAAGTTACAGGCACGTTGTTGCTATCAGAAACCAGTTGCGAAAATACGTACGTGTGACGAACAGATGCATTAAGTGGCTAAACTTCATATTAAATCTGTTGTATTATGTAATTCGTTACATTTTTTTTTTAATTTTCCAAGGTGGTACGGCCAGTGAGCCGGTATTTTTGAATTTGACACTTGAAGGCCAATTTACACCGATTGTTCGAATGATTATGAGTGAGTAACTAATTTCAAAATGACGTAAGCAATTTGATTCGTACTAATTTTTCTTGGAAACAAACTTGCAGACTGAATAACGCGTCGATTTTATAGAATATTTGTGCCCCAAAAATTTTGAGAGCACATTTTTTTGGAATTACACACACTTAATTTCTTCCGTTAAATTTTTTCGCTGAGTACCTAAATTAAAATCAATAAAATTTAAACTTATTAAGAAGCCTTTACGATTATGGGCGTTGAGAAAGATCTCCTTGACCCTTCAAACTATAGATTTTTATTATATCTTTGATAAAACGAAAAAAATCGTCTATTAATCAATTAATTTTTGTATGAAAATTACAAATTTTTGATGCTACATTTCTGATTTTTGCTACTTCCGTATTCGCATTCAAGGTTTTGACAGTGGGCTTTTCGGGATTGTTTTCAGCCTACTTGATGACATGTAAATTTTATTAAAAACCCGTAACCAGTAACCTAAACATCGCGCGTACACCGGTATGAAAGTGTTCTTGAGAAAAAGAAAATTGAGATTATAAATAATATGATGTACAAAGGTTAGTTTTTTTTATTTTGTGGAGCTGAAATGTAGTCGTAATGTGAATATGTTGCAACAGTTAATCAAATTGTATCTAAAATTAATGCAGAGTTGGATTGGAGCCATTTTGGAAAAGTACACCCACAAATAATTGTTTGCCATTCTCACAAAACTGTACTGCCACATATCAATTTGTACAGACTGCTCGCCGGCGGTCGATCCATAATTCGATTTTAGGTACCTATAGGTAGATTTTTTTATTTCCAATGCCTGGCTTAGAATATTCCGGAAATACCTACTATAAATTTACTTGTTTACAGAAAGTTTGTAAACATTTTCCTTTGATATTTTCCACGTAAACTGCGTGGTATTTTTATAACCTTTTGTACACAAATAACAAATTAATAAGCTAATTTTAATACCTTATTAACCCATCTAGTTATTCCAGCAAACACGAAATTCAAATAAAATGATGACTTACATTTTGTCTGTATGGCATCCACACAAAGACTACAAAATTTTGGCCACCAAAACAAAACGAAGTCAACGAACTCTCATTTTCTCATACATTCACACAAACCGAAAAACTGCATTTTTAGAGCACATACAGTAATATGCGTCTCATGGACCGCGCAGCATGCGTTGACCTCGTGATATCTAGACACAGATTTGAAATCCGTGTATCTAGACGACGGCGACGGTGGCAGGCACCGTTTTCTCAATAGCGCCTCACGCCCCCGCAAACACGTCGTAAAAGTTGCACTTTGCACTTACACATTTGCTCAATCTACCTGCCTTTCAACATGTGTAATTTGAACTATTTTAAGAGCGAGTTTGCATGTTTTTTTTACTATATTCACGTATAAAAATGGAAATTTCAGATGTGATCGCATGTACCTGAAAACCACAGATTTTGTGAAACTGGATGTCTGATATGCCGTAGTGGGGATATGATAAAATGACAGGAGTAAAGTGGCCGTCATACTAAGCTCAGTTTAAGTTATTTTTGTCTAGTGCCTAGCACAGTGGATATTGTCATTTGTTTGAAGTTTCAGACAGAAAATATCCTAAAATTCCACCGTATTTTAATAAATTAAACATAACTAGCGCAGGTTTTATTAATTTTATTCAATAAGTTAGTGGTGCTGAGAGATACATTTGATTACGAAAAGCTTAGGGCAGTGGTTAGGGGAGTGTTCACATAATTGTTTCGTAATGCACTATAAAAGTTGCAGTGCGGGGACATGAAATGCATAATTCAAAAGAATGAAATGGTTCAAAACTCTGTTTTATTACATTGAATAAACTGAAGAATTGGTTGCTACAAATAAAAATTCTGCCCTTAAAGTGCTTGAAAGAGACGCTTCACTACACGCATGGGCGTCGCCAAGGGGGGGGGGGGGTAAGGGGGCTTTCGCCTCCCCCAACAGGCTAATATTTTTTTGCTATTATACTGCCTAAAAACTACAAATACTTATGTCAGGCCACATGCTTTATAAATTATCTATATTGTTCGGGCGTAGATATAGCAAATAGGTTAGGAATTGGTTGAGCAGTTGACCAATGAAAGCTGCACAGAAATGCTTTCTATTGGCCAGCGGTAACCAATCAAAAGCGGGCTTAGTATGGCGGCCTCTATATCCCAGTCATTTTCCGATGCTAAATAGAAACTTTTAACGAGTACAATAAGTGCCCACTGATTGTAATGTACTCAATAAAAATAATTTCTCTTTGATCCCAAAAGATGGTTGTCATGAGCTTCTCAGCTGAAATTTATTCTCTGAGTATGGGAAGAGTCAAATTTCGTAAGAGTGTGAAATTTTATGCACAAGGCGCAGCCGAGTGCAGAAATCACACGAGTGTATGAAATACACTTTTCATCGAGTTATGTACACTTATTTTTCCCAGTCATAAAAGAAAAATGCACTTCTAAAGATTGCTAATTATCCAAAAGCCATTACCTCGAGTAAATGATCGGCTAGCCTGCTAAATTACTGCGCATTGTATCTAAGTATCACTTAAACGAAGTACCATATGACAAACTATACATTATGTTTGTTTATGACAGAATTAGTAAGTAATCCGATTGGGGAGATAAAATAATCTAAAAGCATCATTATGGACTATGAAACGTTGGTTTCATTACGGCAAATAGTGATTATTGAGAGGATTGGGTACACAATACACCCAACTTGAAAATCTGATATTATGATCGCGTAAAAACTTACTTTCCTTTCTTTCCTTATTAAAAAATAATTATAGGTGTAGGGTGCAATAATATAATACTCGTAAATTATTGCTTTTATCTATTAGAAATTGATGCTAGTACAGCCTGTAGTTTGTATCTCCATAAATAATTAGATAAATGGGATTTCTATGCGGCAGCGATGACGTCACTCACTCCGCACGTTTCGTCTCCTTGTTTGCTGTTCAAAAATCCGCTGGAAAATGTATAGTCTCGGTTTTTAGGATGTTTGAACATCTGAATAAGGGAACAGTAATAACTGTCAACTGATAAATATTATTAACTCTGCGAAAAAAATAAAAAACTATGGTAAGAGGCCGCGGAAAATTGGTCAAGAAAAGATGTTACTTTTAACGGGCGAATCAGTTAACAATGGTTATTAATTGGTTTATCCTATGTACCTACTTTATTGTTTACTGCAAAAAACAGCAATAATAGTCATTATATAAGTTTATCTTGCTTTACTGCCATTGTAATAATTACTTAATTATTCGGAAAACCCATAACACATTTAATTGCTTACAGGTAAGTATGGTAGGTATAATAATATCTACTTTTGATATATGGCATTAAAATACATAATTATTTCAATAAAGAATAGAATGTATGTGCCTACCTAACAGCAGCAGCGGTACTATACATGGGCCGCCGAACAGATAGAGTGATCACCCTGCAAGAATGTGTTCTGGCAGGGCCAATATTAATTTATGACGACCGAATTGGAGTAATACGACTTCGTTGGGTCTAAAGGAGGCGCATCACTGCAGTTAGGTCGTCATAAATTAATAGTGGTCCCGCCTAGAGCTCGTGATTGCAGGGTGATCACTCTATCTGTTCGGCGGCCCAAGTATAGGGCAATTTACATCAATCAATACCTTGCTGGTCCAAATAATAAAGAGCAACCAAGAAAATTAAACGGGGAAAACTTAGAAAAGCTTATTCGTTCGTTGTTTTCCCCCAATTAATTTTAACTTTTCGTAAAATGTGTTTACTTTGGCATTTGCCATTGGTTTTCATTTTTGTATACACTATTTGTAATTCTTTCTTCTTGCATTTGAAGATTAAACAATAATGATAACAAGCTTTTAATCTATATATTTATGTATAGTCCTGTCGTACTGATTTGTTCAAAATAAATATGATTAGATAACACATGGTACTATTAAGTACAAATAGTTGTTGAATACCGATGATTACATGATATTTACGAGGGTAGTTCATAAATTGTATATCTTCATTATCGGGTTGACATAGTTTTCCTCCTAAATCGTTTTTGAACGATCCAAAATGATAAAAATCGCTGAGAAATGCTTGAATCTCAATTTTTATTATATACTAGCGGGCCCGGCAGACGTTGTCCTGCCCGACATTAAAAAAATTTCCGTAAAAAAATCCTAGAACCCGATTGCAGCGCCACTTACCGGGTCTAATTTTGAATGTAAACCATTCAGGGACCCACTCAAACACACACAAAAAATTTCATCAAAATCGGTCCAGCCGTTTTTAAAAATATTCCTAGAACCCGATTGCAGCGCCATCTACCGGGTCCAACTGTGAACGTAAACAATCCAGGGACCCACTCCAACACACACAAAATATTTAATGAAAATCGGTCCAGCCGTTTAGGAGGAGTTCAGTAACACCCGATTGCAGCGCCACCTACCGGGTCCAATTGTGAATGTAAACCATCCAGGTACCCACTCCAACAAACACAAAAAAATTCATCAAAATCGGTCCAGCCGTTCAAAAAATCTCCTGGAACCCGATTGCAGCGCCATCTACCGGGCCCATTTGTGAATGTAAACCATTCAGGGACCCACTCCAACACAAACAAAAAATTTCATCAAAATCGGTCCAGCCGTTCAAAAAAATTCCTAGAACCCGATTGCAGAGCCACCTACCGGGTGCAACTGTGAATGTAAACCATCCAGGGACCCACTCCAACACACACAAAATTTCATCAAAATCGGTCTAGCCGTTTTGGAGGAATTCGGTGACATACACACGTACAGACTGTCAAATGCGCCAAGTTAAAATAGTCGTTACGTTTTCTCAAATTTTCCAATTTTCTGTGCAATTTTCTCAATTTTCCGTTCCGTAAGAACCTTCTACAAAGTATTAGAAACCATAAAAAAAGATGAATGAAATCGGTTAAGTCGTTCTCAAGTTATGGCGTGACCAAGGGAAATAGGGATTCATTTTTTAATATATAGATTGTTCATACAAAAATACTAAAATAGCGATTAAAAAATGGGGGGGTGGGGGTAGGAGGGTGAAAAATACTTTACGACCTATTCTCATACCTACCAAATGTACAAAAAAATCAATTATTTGGATATTGTTCATACAAAAATACTAAAATCGCGATTAATAAATGGGGGTTGGGGGTAGGAGGGTGAAAAATACTTTACAACCTATTCTCGTACCTACCAAATGTACAAAAGAAATTTCAATTATTTGGATATTGTTCATACAAAAATACTAAAATCGCGATTAAAAATGGGGGGTGGGGGTAGGAGGGTGAAAAATACTTTACGACCTATTCTCATACCTACCAAATGTACAAAAAAAATGTCATAAAAATCGGTCGAGCCGTTTCGGAGGAGTGCGACCACAAACACCGTGACACGAGAATTTTATATATTAGAAGAAGAGAAGATTTTCTTTCAGAATAAATTAGTTTACTTCCATATTTTTTTTATCAAGCAAAGCATAGCAAACCTGTTTGCACAACAAGACCACAAATGACGTCAGTATAAAACATGCCACAACCAAGTAGTAAGATATTTTTATAAAAAATATATATATATACCTAACTAGAAAAAAGGGCAAAATTTTGCAATTTCAATATTTTTAAATATTGCTATTTTAAGAAAAGTTTGTGAAATCTAAGATACAGACTTATTTGCAAATTCGTTATCCGTACAATTTGTTGTCAAATTGCGAGTTCATTGTATCACATGATCTGCATGAATATCGTTTCTACATACATAATTAATGTGATTCCGATATTATTTATCTAAAAATAAGTAGGCTATCGACTTCTGGTTTATAACATTCATGTGAATGACTCAATTGTTATAAAGTGAAAAATAAGAATAATTGTTTACAAATAATATACTCCTACTGTTAAACAACAAAAAGATAACGTTTAAATGCAGGGCCCGAACGTTTATCGCTTGCAATTTAGGTGTACAGAGTGTCCCCATTTAAGGTAGGATAACATAAGTATCTTTTTGTTGTTATCAGAGTGTTAGAGATTTGGTTAAATGGGACAAGGTTTGCCTTTGGCGGTGCTTACTAATGATGTCTACTGAAATTTGAAATGTCCCTAATCATTTTAGAGTTACATATTTTGAAAAAAACGAAAACCCAAACTCCGGCTGGTCTTGTCAAATTTTGCGTAAAACGTTTCGTTCCAAGAAAATCATCTTCAGGTTCATTTTTTCTTATAGCGGCCATATTGGATTTTTACATGTTTAGAAAGCCTAAATTTTTATTAGATATTAAATTGGTATACCACACATGATATTTTTTAATTCAAATTAACTCTATAAAGTAAGTATGGAGAAATAAAATATAAGTACGTACATACCTATAGGTCTGCTAGTCTGGAGTCTGCCTATATTTTATTATGAACAAAACTGTCATTATATTTTATTTATCTATACAATATGCAATAATATAATATATGTACCTATACTTGGGCCGCCCAACAGACGGAGTGATCACCCTGCAAACATGAGCTCTAGACGGGACCACTATCAATTTAGGACGACAGAACCGCAGTGATGCGCTTTCTTTAGACCCAACGAAGTCGCATCACTCCAATTCGGTCGTCATAAATTAATATTGGCCCCGCTAGAGCACGTTCTTGCAGGGTGATCACTCCGTCTGTTGGGCGGCCCAAGTATAATAAAAATTAAAAATTGACATTCGAGAATATTGAGTTGGAAACTTCAATTTTAGGAAACATCGAATTTATTCCATACTTTTGGGACACTATATAAATGAAATATAGTAGTACTTTTCTAGTTTTATTCGTAGGTAATAATATAGACTATATTGTAACGTATTTCGATTTTACACTTATTTATTACAGTGACTTTTTGTATATGTACAAATATTTACAATGATTAACAGTGATTTGAGAACTTAAAATTAACAAATTGAACAATAAGCAGCGAAATATATACAAGCAGTAGATGAAAATTAAACAATTAAGCGAACAATTAAACAATTAATTACCTAACCTAAACAGTCCACAGTAAACAAATCAACAGTTCAAACTCTCTAAAACACTCGTCTTCAACCGACGGTTAATCACATACGAAGACGCCCCGGTACACTTAAAACGCCACCAAAGAATTCGCACTCGCGTACCGTACCGACACTAAACGCGTATCAAGACTAATACTCGCACGGAACTATTAAACGCCCGGTTCTTATCGCATTCGACATTCGCTTCCAGACTTCAAACTGTAAGACTGTCCACTCGGCTTCTTGCTTCCCATTTTATAATGGTCTTAGAAGATTCTCGAAAATTATCGATCAAACATTGTTCCAGAAAAAGAATCTTCGAGCAATATAAAATCATAGACTATTCTTTTCGGGAGTCAAGGTCAGCGCCGCAATAAAAAACAGCGCGGCTCGCCGTAAACAAATAATGTGTCACCACCAGGGGCGTCGCTGACGGGGCAAAAGTTCGTATCACTGCCCCCTCCTTAAAAGACTGATCGCCCCGATCAGAAATTATCTCCTTCTTTCCCATGGTACGGAGCAAGCCGGTCCAGATGGACTACCTTCATCTTCGATCGTGGAGAACGCTGAATCCGGTAAACAACGTCGTTGATCCTGGTCATTACTCGGTATGGCCCTTCCCAGTTCTTCTGTAATTTCGGCGATCGTCCTTTCTTCCGGGCTGGATTATAAAGCCACACCAGATCGCCAGCTTGGAAACCCACAGAATTCGCTCGGGCATCATACCGCGTCTTCATTCGGTCGCTCTCTAGGCGCATGCGATCCCGAACAGCCTCATGAATTGCATCGAGTCGTTCTGCCAATTCCCGGGAATACTCATCTACAGGCACTGACCTATCTTCAGGATGCCCAAACAACACATCCATTGGCAGCCTCAATTCCCTTCCGAATAGCACACTGGCAGGTGTTCTTCCTGTTGACTCGTGCACAGCCGATCGATAAGCCATCAGGAACAGCGGAATATGTCGGTCCCAGTCTGTCTGGTGTTCATCTACCATTATCCTCAGATGGTTTTCTATGGTCCTGTTGAACCTCTCAACCATACCATCTGACTGGGGATGCAATGGAGTGGTCCTGGTCTTCCGTATTCCCATCAACTTACAAACATTTTGGAACACCGCAGACTCGAAGTTCCGTCCCTGATCAGAATGCAGCTCCATGGGTATACCGAATCGGCTGAAGAAATTATTCACCAGTACTTCAGCTACTGTAGTGGCTTTCTGATTCGGTATCGCATATGCCTCAGGCCATTTGCTGAAGTAGTCCGTCGCAACCAGGATGTACTTATTTCCATCAGATGATGTAGGAAACGGACCTGCTACGTCAATTGCAATCCTCTCAAACGGAGCTCCCACATTATACTGGCGCATTCTGCCACGGCTCCTTGTCTTGGGTCCCTTGCTTGACGCGCAGTCATCACATCTCCGGCACCAGTTCATTATATCTGTCCTGTAGCCCAGCCAATAGTATCTCTCTCTGACCTTCATCGTGGTTTTATTAACACCTAAGTGCCCCCCACTCACTCCATTATGAGCCTCTGCTAGGACTTCCGGAACCTTGTTCTTCGGCACCACGACCTGGGGCTTTCTCTCTCTTCCGTCGGTGCTCTCCCACATTCTCTTCAGAAGACCGTCTTCGATCACAAGAGAATCCCATTGTGCCCAGTATGACTTCAGGGCCACACTCTTGTCAGAAACTTCCATCCACTCCGGTCTTCTACCAGCTTCTTTCCATCTTAGCAGAGGTTCCAAGGTCTTATCCTTCTGCTGGGCATCTCTCCATGATTGTAGATGCTCCTCTTCAATTTGGATCCGGGTTTGATGGCATCTGATGGGGTGTACATGCTCTTTCAACTCTTGCCTCACGCAGTACTTGCAATCTTCCGGGCAAGGTCTTCTCGAAAGTGCATCAGCATTGCCATGTTTTCTTCCAATCCGGTGTTCTATGACGAAGTTGTACTGCTGCAGCCTCTCAATCCAACGGGCTAACTGACCTTCTGGGTTCTTAAATTGCAGCAACCACTTCAAGGAAGCATGGTCAGTTCTGATAAGAAAATCTTGCCCACACAGATATTTATGGAAGTGCTCGATGGTCCGCACAATTGCTAACAGCTCCCTCCTAGTGACGCAGTAATTACGTTCAGGTTTCGACAAGGCCTTACTGAAATAGGCCACAACCTTTTCTTCCCCATTCTCTTCTTGAGATAATACACCGCCTATGCCCACATTACTTGCATCGGTATCCACAACAAACTTGCTTCCAGGCTTCGGATACGTCAAAACAGGAGCAGAACACAGAGCCCTCTTCAACTCTTCAAATGCTCCTCGGCACTCCTTCGTCCACTCATAAGTCCTACCATCTTCGGTCAACCGATGCAGGGGCTTCGCAATGTCTGCAAACCCTTTCACGAAACGGCGGTAGTAGGTGCATAATCCCAGAAAGCTTCGAAGTTGATGTTTATCTTTCGGAACAGGCCAGTTCTTTACTGCGTCTGTCTTCTCTGGATCTGTTGCAACTCCTTTGGTGGAAATTATGTGCCCCAAAAACTTAACCTGTTTCTTAAACAGCTGGCACTTCTGCGGACTTAATTTCAGGTTAGCTTGCTTCAATTTCTCGAAGACATCGCACAAGTTCTTCAAGTGCTGATCGAAAGTCTTCCCCATCACGATGATATCGTCGAGGTATACCAGGCAAGTCTTCCAATGTAATCCTCGCAGTACTGTCTCCATCAGTCTCTCAAAGGTGGCGGGTGCATTGCAGAGCCCAAACGGCATTACCGTAAATTGCCACAAACCAGTTCCAGCAGAGAACGCCGTTTTCTCCTTGTCTTTGGGATGCAACTCGACTTGCCAATAACCACTCTTCAAGTCGAGGGTGGAAAACCATCTGGAACCCGCCACTGTGTCTAGGGTATCGTCAATCCGGGGTAAGGGGTAGCTATCCTTCTTGGTGACATCATTCAATCGCCTGTAGTCTACACAAAAACGAGTGGAGCCATCTTTCTTGCTTACCAGCACTACAGGGGAAGTCCACGGACTCTGCGAAGGCTCAATTACCCCTTGTCTATGCATGTCTTTAATCAGGTTGTCCATTTCGGTTTGCTTTGCCAAGGGTACTCTTCTAGGAGCTTGCTTAATGGGAGTATGATCACCGGTGTTGATGGTGTGTTGAATTACTGCAGTCCGTCCTAGGTCACCATCTTGCAATGAGAAGACATCTTGATACTTCATCAGAAGCTGAGTCAGCTTCTCACCCTGTATCTGATCCAGTTGTTGGGAACATTCTTCTACCATCGTTTCCAGGGGAGTCGGTAAACTCTTCGTGGACATCTTCTGATCCTCTCCCTTCTTCTCATTCTTCTTTACCATGGCAATCCTAGATACTGGCTCACACATACCAATTAACGTACCCTTGCAAATCTTCTGGTCAAATTCGGCAATGTTCGCTATCCTTACGAATACTGGACGTTGACCAGGTCTCACCAACGTCTTCCCAATTAGTAATCCTTTCTTCACCTCTTCGTACATTGGCTCGACCAATCCCACCAAGCAGCTTGGAGCACCATCCACACGGACCCGTACGATGTTTTCGGATTTGGCAGGCAACACGACATCTTCTTCGACCTTCACTCGGTATACAGAGTTCTTCTGCCCAGGAGAACTCATTACTAGTTCTTCTTCTCCAATTTGAAGTACACCGGCGCCAACATCAAGCACAATCCCGTGCTTCTTCATACAATCCAGGCCCAGTATAACTTCATCCACGATGTCGGCTACAAGAACTCTCTGCGGAATGACATCTTCCATCCCTATGTCGATTTCTGCCTCTCCATATATAGGTGCTGTTTCGCCGGTAGCAGTAACCAATCGGATATTTTTATTGGTCGGCCTAATTCTCCACTCAGCCACAACATCTTTCCTGACTATGGTGTCACTGGCTCCTGTATCGATGGTAATTTCGGTCTTCCTGCCATCAATAATCCCATCAATCATCAAACTATCCCCAACTCGAGCCAATCTTGACACATTCACATCTTGTACTGGGGCTTGGTAGGATTGGACCAGCTTTCGCCCCTCAAAACTGGTCGACTTTAGTTTCCCTGGTACCCGGAGGTACCAGCCTCGTTCTCGTGCCGTCTGGATGTATTTTGGCACCGGTTGCGGAGATGGCCTTTCTCACCGCAATTCCAGCATCGTAAGAAATTCTTCCTCTCTTGCCATCCCCTTCGAGTCCCATTATTGTTACTGATCTCAGTTCTTCTGTCCAGTTTCTGTACAACTTTCTCTAAAACTTTTTCCACCAGGTCTTCGTCTGGCTCCTCATTGGTATGCAGCTGTCGCACCTTGGAGTATCCTCGGGATGTTTGCTTTGCTGCCTCAAACTCCAAGGCGTGGGCCAAAGCGTCTGCCAAAGCTTTATGTCTTGCTAGCTTCAGCGCCATCTTTGTTTCACTGTCACGCAGCCCCTCAATGAAGTTTTCCACAGCCAGGCTCTCTAAGAACTCCTCCGGGGCTGTTGGGTATGCCAACCGGACCAATCTGGCAATGTCAGCCTCAAACTCTTGTAGGGTCTCATTGGAGCGCTGAGACCTACCCTTTAACTGAGCCTGGTGGACTTGCTGGAGGTGTTGATGGCCATACCTCATCTCCAGGCGCTTAACTATCTCCTTATAATCAGCCTGTTGTTCGGCTGTCACGGTATCCAGGATGTTCAAGGCGTCACCTCGGAGTGCAACTACCAAATTGACTGCCTTCTCGGTACTGACCCATTGGTTCGCCGCTGCCGCTGCCTCGAACTGCTTGATGTATGTATGCCACGAGGACTTTCCATCAAATGTAGGCGGCTTCACCTTGACAACAGGAGCTCTTCTTTCTTCGTCCAATCCAGTATCTTCAGTCTTCAATGTCTTCTTTTTCTCCAGTTCTGCCACTCTCTCAGTTATCTTCGATATTTCTTCATCCATCACCTTTCTTATTTCTTGTGTTTCTTCTGTAATTCGGGTCTCTAGTAGATTGGTTCGTGTTTCCAGTTGGTCAGTTATTTCGGTAATTTTCGCAGCTACCTGTTCTTGACTTCTTTCTATGGCTGCCTTCATCTCTTCTTGGCTGTTCTTCATTTCTTCTTGATTATTCTTCATTGCTTCTTCTAGATGATTCTTCATTTCTTCTTGGGTGATCTTCATTTCTTCTTGACTTCTCTTCACTGTTTCTTCGAGGTGGTTCTTCATTTCTTCTTGACTGCTCTTCGTTGTTCCTTCAAGGTGGTTCTTCATTTCTTCTTGACTGCTCTTCATTTCTTCAAAATTATTCTTCATTAACTCCATAAAAGCTTGAAGTTGCTGCTCCATCGCGGCGGCTCTTCTTGTTACTGGCATAAACTCTTAAAACACAAACACCAGTCCCAAACCACTACCAGTCACTATGGAGTCCAAAAACGTCGAAATTTTCACTCAGCTCGGCCAACTTCTAGAAAATTCTTCAATTTTCCACCGGCTTCCACGACGTTCTTCACTCTTCTTGGCTCCACAAATCCCACTTCTGACACCAGTTGTAACGTATTTCGATTTTACACTTATTTATTACAGTGACTTTTTGTATATGTACAAATATTTACAATGATTAACAGTGATTTGAGAACTTAAAATTCACAAATTGAACAATAAGCAGCGAAATATATACAAGCAGTAGATGAAAATTAAACAATTAAGCGAACAATTAAACAATTAATTACCTAACCTAAACAGTCCACAGTAAACAAATCAACAGTTCAAACTCTCTAAAACACTCGTCTTCAACCGACGGTTAATCACATACGAAGACGCCCCGGTACACTTAAAACGCCACCAAAGAATTCGCACTCGCGTACCGTACCGACACTAAACGCGTATCAAGACTAATACTCGCACGGAACTATTAAACGCCCGGTTCTTATCGCATTCGACATTCGCTTCCAGACTTCAAACTGTAAGACTGTCCACTCGGCTTCTTGCTTCCCATTTTATAATGGTCTTAGAAGATTCTCGAAAATTATCGATCAAACATTGTTCCAGAAAAAGAATCTTCGAGCAATATAAAATCATAGACTATTCTTTTCGGGAGTCAAGGTCAGCGCCGCAATAAAAAACAGCGCGGCTCGCCGTAAACAAATAATGTGTCACCACCAGGGGCGTCGCTGACGGGGCAAAAGTTCGTATCACTATTTAATTTCTCTAAATTCACAGAAATATTAAATACATACTTATTTATAAGCCTAAAGCCTTGGTTTTTAACAACTTTCTGTCGACGGAATTGCGTCGACGGAATTCCGTTTGCTGTATTTTAAGTCTGTCGCTGTTTGAACAGCAGAACATTTTCAGTTTTTTATTGGTGTAACTTAGCAACAATCAAATTATGCAGGTTGGATTTAAGCGAAGTCCCCCAGCGCAGGGCGTCAACGGAGTCCGTCAGCGCAATTCCGTCGACGGAAAGTTGTTAAAAACCAGGGCTTTACCTTTGAGTTAAAACATATCATGTGGTAGGAATATTATGCACCAGAAAATCAGAAAAATTATGGCTTTCTAAATGTGCAAAAATTCAATATGGCTGCCACAAGAAAAAATGAACCTGAAGATGGTATTGTCGGAACGAAACGTTTTACTCAGAATTTGACAACACTAGCTCGAAGAGCATAAAAGTGTCCCAACAAAAGGCGTTTTTTTCTCATCCAACTTCAAATAGCTGTTATAGAGGTCAAAAATAAATTTTTGGCTTTTAGGTTTTTTCAAAATAACTAGAGAACGATTAGCGACATTTCAAATTTCAGCACACATTATCACTGAGCCCACCAAAGGCAAACCTTTTCCCCTTCAACCAAATCTCTGTTATAACAAGGTACCTATGTAAAAACGTTTGTCCACGACTATCTTACAACATACTCTTTATACTTGTGTTTCTTCAATCAAAATTAGATACATTATTCCCTGCAGTGATTAATGAATATTATTCACTAAACCAATAGGAACATCGCTTTGACCCTTTTTTACATTTATTTAGTAGGCCGTGATCGCTATGTGTTAGTTCAAATTGAAACGTCAAATCAGCATGGTTTGCTTTTAATTTGAAATGCATATTCTAAAAAAGAAGATATAATGAGTAGTGAGAGTGAAAACGAGATTTCTTTAACAGCACCAGCAATAAAAGAAGCTGCAGAACTTGCCTCATTAGATTCATTGCCCAAAAAACCAAGAAAATTATACTTGAGAGCATATATGTATGAATCTTTCTTACACTGGAGAAGGGAAATGAAAGTAAATTCTTTCTGGGAATCTGTTTTGATAGTCGTGGACAAAGTATAGTATACAACTCGTTATAATGATGCTATTATTACCTCGGATGATTACAAAACTCGCTCGCTTCGCTCGCTCGTGTTGTAAACTTCATCCTCGGTAATAATAGCATTCATTATAAACTCGTGTTTAATATACTATTTTTCCATCATGAGCCTCTGTGCGACATTGCAAGATCTCATTAAATATTATCGATTATACAGATTGCCCCATTTTTTCCTACACGATAACGAACTTTCTTATTTTAATAGGTGCAACATTTTTACTGATTCTAAACCAATCGATTTTTTCCTAAACTACGTAGTTTTTAAAATTTTCACGATTTTTGAAAATTTTGAAAGGTGTGAAAGAGCAAACAAAATTATATAACTCGCAAATGCTGACTGATTAAAAGTTGCAATTTGAAATACCTACTCTTTAAGTACTTCACAGAGAGTATTCCGCCGGGAACACTTTGAAATTCTTTAGCAAAAATTTTAATTGTGAAACGTGGAAAACTTATTTTAAATTTTTGTATATCATGACACGTCACATTTGGAGCACCCAACATTTAGTTTGACATAACCTGGCGGTAAGAACGTAGAGGCACGCTGCGAGTGTTCCCATGCCAGCCTAGCTGGGATCGCATTCTATGACGTCTCGCAGCACACGAAATCTGTTAGTTGCTTAGTTGCATAATTTACTGAAGTTCAGGACAACAAATTCTCCGTCTTTTTCCGATTCATTACTTAATGGTAATTTTCAAAATTCGTACACTCAAAATACTTAGTTTCAGAGAATTTTTGAAAATTTTGTCGACTTGCTCTTATTATGGCTATTGACCTCTAATTATACCTATACGTTTTTATATTTGTAGTACAAATATGGAATAGAAACACTTCTTTTGATTTTAAACCGAAACTTCAATTTTGTTTGACGTAGATAGCATTTATTATACAGGATGAACCACATTTACATCATACTATACGTGTTAAAGTTCTAAATATTTTTGCATTTCTTGTGGGGATGCCATTCTAGATTACACCTACACCCAACTACTCCACTGTTTCCCGATAAAAGTAGGAAAAATCTTTAAAATAATTTGTTTGCAAGTGGCACGTAATGAACACGCGGAATGATACTGATAGCGTTATTATAGAAATCACCTTCCTAGAATAATTTGCACTTTATACATACATAAACGCGAAATTATCATCTTTAAACGCAGAGCACGTACCTATGTACCTACTAAAAATCTATGATGCAACGAGTTTAAACAAAATGTAATATCGTAAATGATATCTATACCATCTACATACACAAACATGATACTTCGTATCGATTAGAAGAACAAATATTTCGAAATTAATTTTTCTTGTACTTATTATAAATAGGTGTGCTTTATAACTAGGTTTTATTGTTCTATTTATTAGTTTCTTTGTTACAAAAATCACGCACTTATGGGATTGTCACGAACTAAAATGGAACGTTTAATTTTGAGTTTAATCATGTTCTTAATTTCTTATAAAGCCTTCAATTTAATTTTAATGAAGTAAACTCCAAGTATCTTCGTAAAATCAACCGTACCTTGTCACTCTGCTATAAATGAAAGGGACTGTGGCACAAAACAAGGCAATCTTCACTCATAACAAAAGATAATAATAAATACGCACCTTGATCAGCTGAGTGTCAGACAGGCTTTGTGAAAATAAACCAAACAGCAGGCAACTGGTTCATCCAGCAACGGGCATCAATAACAACACGCACACACTGGCAGCGGGAAATAATTCCACGATTATTTTATTATGGATCCCCACTAGACGGCACATGCGTCAAACAATTTTGTAGTAAATATTGTTTAAACGCTGTTAAATCGGAAAACGGAACCTGTCCACAAATTGCAATCGGAGCACTATAAGGGGTAATGTGACATTGATCAATTTTTTCTTCGTTATGACGAACAACAATGGATTAATAATTATTTTTATGGTTTGACTGACGCATAACTTTTTGTCGATATTTCTACCGCTATTTCGCTTTTTGGCGAAAAATGTGATTTTGGAATTTATTGTAGATTTTTTTAATATACAGAGTGTAAGGTGAGAAATGCCCCGCAGTTCATAATCCTTCGGCCTTGTTTGTTAATTTTCCCATCTCATATAATAATATGAACTGTTAGGATACTTGTATCTTAAATAACTATTATATGCAATTATTTCATAGTTAATTCGAGTAAATACCTAAATAAATCATTTACCCCAATTGTAATTTTCGAGGAAAATATATTTATTTGATGCTTAGTATCACAATATTTTCCTAACTACTTTTAGAAATTTGTCTAATAAATGTATGCATTAAGAGTGTTACTTGTTTATTCAATGTTTAATTCATTTAAAAATTGGGCTAGTAATCTTCAGACATGTTATTCATGAATTAGACACTGTCAGATGGTTATGAGCGATTAGGTATCTCAAAACTATTAACTTTCGAGATAACAAACTTAAGGGCGATCAAAGAAAAATATAATGGAAAAAAATGAAGTTACAAGTAGTAGTATGAAGAATACAACACGAGGTCGTGTATTTGAGAATGTAAAAGCAAAATTGTTAAACCTTTATGGTCTCAGTTGCGAATATTCCGTTTGCTAATCAGGTACCTAAGACATTGCATTTTTCTTATCTGTAAGAAAGGAAAGTTTTCGACTGAACTCCCTTCAGAACCTTGTGAAAATTTGACGACTGGGGTGACCAGAATCGAACCCACGACATTCCGTTGGATATGAACTACCAACAAACTGGTCGGTGGTCGGATTTTAAAATGGTAAACTAGTAATAGTAAGTTAACGAGTGGAGGGAACATAATTTATTAGATTTTAAAAATATGTCTGCTGCAGAATACTTCAGAAAGTTTTTAACCTAAAAAATGCAGCAAATCTTCCTGTATTTCCGAATTTACAAAGAGTAATATGCTTACTTTTAATACTGCCCTTTTCAAATGCGAATGTAGAAAGAATATTAAGGCCCGGTTTTCAAAGAATCCAACCAACACCGGATTAAGTCTGACACCGGCTTCGTTGCTATGATACAACCAATCAGAAAGCCGGTATCATAGCAACGAAGTGTCAGACTTTACCCGGTATTGGATTCTTTGAAAAACCTGGCCTTAGCGACCTCAATAATATAAGAACCGACCTCCGAAACAAATTAAAAACAGAGACAGTTAATGCTCTTTTAGCAAATTTAAGCCTACCAGAGACATGCTAAATGCCAAAATTTGGAATACTTAGGCCCGGTTTTTCAAAGAATCCAACACCGGGTTAAGTCTGACACCGGCTTCGTTGCTATGATACAACCAATCAGAAAGCCGGTATCATAGCAACGAAGCCGGTGTCAGACTTAACCCAGTGTTGGATTCTTTGAAAAACCGGGCCTTAGACTGCTAATATTTTTTAAAAGGTACCTATTTAACTACATTGTTTTTTATTTAACATTTATTTATTGTATTGTTTTATTACCAAATGTTTTAGCTTGTCATTAGAATTACATACCTATGTATTTATTTTTATATTGTTATGGTTTAAAAACATATTTTGCGTTGGCTGTTAAAAAATATTTTTACTTGTAAGGACTTTTTTGTGTTGTTTTGAAAAATACATCTTGCTGAAATAAAAAGAAGTGTAAACTAAGGAGTGAATCCCGAATCACGTCAAGTCATTTCTCTATGAATAGATTTCGCAAAGCTGTCAGAAATATTTTCTTTGCAAGACAGCAATAACTTCGGCATCTGCGTGGTAAATTTTCTTTGATATTGATTTTAATATTAATTTTGATTTGATTTTTGGTTGTATTTTCGGTTTACCTGATGTTGTTACCTATTGTTCAGACTTTTAGACCTTTGCGATTTATCTAGCATAAGTACGTATTTTATTGTTTATTATTTTTGTTTAGAGGTTGTTTAGTGGAATAGCAGTTTGTTGCTAGACTTCGCCTTTTGTAACTGCGGTTTGCAAATAAAGACCTAATATTATTATTATTATTATTTGTTCTTTTTTTCGTTGTTTTAGAACTTTACGCCACGAAATTTTGTCTTGTGAGTAATTTGTGAGTAATCCTGCACAATTCTGAGAGTAAAGGCTAATTGGCAACGCTGCGTGCCGTTATCCGTTTTAAAGAGTTGGCAACGCTGCTCCCAGCTCCCTTCTCGAACTTCGAAGTTTAATGTTTAAATCAGTGGGTCTGGGTGTAAACTGTAAATGCACCGTAAATGCTTTTTATCTTCGAATTCTGTGGCTTTTTACTTCCATCTAACATGGAAAGTAAAAGTACGTATCACCAAAACAACTGTTGTAAAAACACTGGTATTTTTTTATTTTTAGGTCAGCTAGAAACTTTAATAAAAGATTGGGTCGAATATCAGCAGTTGCGAGTAACAAAAAGGCTTGACATGAACCAATTCGAAGTGTACGTTCTGACTAACGAAGAAGACTGTTTCCCCGCAATTGCAGAGATAACAGATGAAAGAATCGTGATAGACCCTTATGATGAAACGAAACATGGATTGCTATTTAGCGAAAAAAACTTGCGGGGTTGTAAAGAGGAAGGGGAACGAAATATCACTCTCGCCTCTACATTTATGCAACCCTGCATGATCAGGTTTGCCACGGAACTAATTGAAAACCAAGCCCTGGCTTTGATTACGCAGTTGATTAGGTATACCTACCTAATGAAACTAACCAATTTATAATATTGTATTATAATTGTCATATTTCTTTTTGGAAGGATGATAGTGAGGTCAGAAGCAGCGATTCAGCTTGAAACGTTCAAAATATTAAAATGAAAGTCGGCCACTGAAATTTTTATTTGGAAAAATAAATGTCATTTTCAAAATTGCATTTTTATTTGTCAACATCACAGAACACCCAAACACCCCAACATATTCACCAACTTTTGGGTAGGTTATGTGCCAGATTTAAAATATTTTCTTGTAAACATTACCAGCCAGTTTTGCACAAAATCAATAACCGCCTCATTTGATGCAAGTCGCTGTCGTCCTAAGCCTTCTTATGCAGTCTGCACATATGGAAATCGCAAGGAGATGGGTCTGGACTAGGTAGTGGATACTGGACACCGTAAACATATACCGGTATGCTACATGGACGTCTCAAAAGCGTTCGCATTGCACATATGACGTAGCGTGGGTCGCTAAAATCGCGGGAGTTTGTGTTCTCTATGCGCGTCACTGTCTCTCTGGCCATCGCACTTCACTAATACCTACTACGTCTAATGCTAACCTATCCATCTCAATTTTCAAATTCTCTAACTTTCCTACTTGTTTCATGCTTCTAACATTCCACGCTCCGACTCGTGAGATGTTACACTTATCATTTCTGATGACTCCCCCCGAAGCAGTCCCCGCCCGGGGATCCGAATGTGGGACTATTTTACCTCCGGAATATTTTACTCCAGAAGGTGCCATCATCATAAATTAGAAGTACGGTGTACTAGGGATAGAATAATGTGGTGGTTTCCCGTTGCCTTCCACATCGCAGTGGTGTGTATCACAGTGCCATACCAACCCTCACGATCTCTGCCCACTTATGATCAAACGAAAGAAGCAATAAAAAAAGTAATTTCCCAAAGTTACCAGTATTCTGGCAGACTCTGACCCAAACCTACTCAGCGGAGCTGGTGTGCGGTCCAAATAAGTAAATAAAAGCCTAGGCGCCACGTAATTTAAATAGAAATCTGCCAGAGATGTTAAACACTTAAAAATATCTAAATTACGAAGGATAAAGAAAAGCACAAAAACATTATAAACTACTGAAATAACCCCCGATTTTGAAAAAAAGAAGCGGAAGAAGGTATCTTGACCCAGAGAAACTAAAAGATGATGATATGCGCAATAAGTTCGAGAAAAAGACAAACGAAGCACTAAAGGGCACGGGTGGAAATATTGTTAGGGACATAGAGGCAGAATGGAATTGCATTAAAAATAGTTTAGTTTCCTCAGCTAGGGATATTTTGGGTCATAAACAGAATGAAAGTAGGAAACCCTGGATAACAAAACATATTGTGAGTCTAATAGAGGAAAGGCGAAAATATAAAAATAGGTTAGATGAAACAGGGAAACAAAGATATAAGGCGATCAAGTGGGAAATTATTCGGGAATGTAGGAAAGCGAAAGAGCAATGGATCGATAATAAATGCAAAGAAGTGGAAGATAAATTCGAAGTAGGAAAGACTGATGAAGCATATAAAATAATTAGGAGAAATTTTAGAGAAATTGGATCTAGTACCAAAAACATTAGAAATGAGGCAGGAGATATCCTAATCGGAAGTGGGGAGAAGGCAGATAGGTGGAAAGAATATTTAGGAAACTTATATGCGGGACAGGAAGTGCAAGATATATTAGAAAGCGAAAGCAGTGTAGAGGGGGATAACCTAGGGAGTCCTATAATGAGAGAAGAGTTTGAGATAGCACTAAAAAGTTTAAGGAATAATAAAGCACCAGGTATAGATGGCTTGCAGGCAGAAATCTTAAAGTGCGCAGGTCAAGAGGTAATAGATCGTTTATTTAAACTCGTTAGTCGCATATACCTGACAGGCGAGATTCCAGAAGATTACAAACGGAACATTATAGTAGCTTTGCCAAAAAGAAAAGGCGCGGATAGATGCGAAAATTTTAGAACTATCAGTTTAACTTCCCATGCGTCAAAAATTTTAACTAGAATTGTGCAAAGAAGGATGGAGAAAAAGGCGGAAGAAATATTAGGAGAAGATCAGTTCGGATTTAGACGAAATAGAGGAACGCGCGAGGCCATTCTAGCTTTACGAGTAATTATAGAAAAAACGATAGAAAAGAGAAAGATCGTCTATATAGGATTTGTAGATTTAGAAAAAGCCTTCGACAACGTAAAATGGGGGAAGATGTTCGAAGTGCTGAGAAAGGTAGGGATGAAATACAGGGACAGAAGAATAATACATAATCTCTACAAAGAGCAAAAGGCAGTTATAGAATGTGAGCAGGAACAAAGGGAAGTAGATATCCGGAAGGGAGTGAGACAGGGATGTGCATTGTCACCTCTAGTTTTCAACTTATATATCGAAGATGCGATTAATATTGTTAAGGAAAGAACAGCCTCAGGGATCAATGTACAGGGCCAAACTATTAACATGCTCAGATTTGCGGATGATATAGCAGTGTTAGCATCTAGCAAAGAAGAATTAGGAGCGGCTTTGAATGAAATGGAAGCAGTTTTGACACAGGGCTTCGGCATGAAAATCAATAAAAAGAAAACTAAAATTTTGGTATGTAGGGGATGTGAAAATAGAACTAAAATGGAAATACAAATTGGAAATGAGAAGATAGAGGAGGTCGCGGATTTCTGCTACTTAGGAAGTAAAATAACTCAAGACGGTAGGAGCACTAAAGATATAAAACAAAGAATGGCGCAGGGCCGAGTTGCGTTTAACAAAAAGAAACAACTGTTATGCTCGAGAACGGTTAATATAGAGACTAGGAAGAGACTCTTAACGTCGTATGTATGGAGTACGGCATTATACGGGTGCGAAACTTGGACAATAGGAGAAGCGGATAGAAAAAGAGTAGAAGCGTTTGAAATGTGGTGCTACAGACGCATGATGAAGATACCGTGGATAGATAAGGTTAGCAATAGGGAAGTATTAGAAAGAGTTGGGGAAAAGCGAAAGGTATGGAAAACAATAAAGAGTAGGAGAGATAGGATGGTAGGACACCTTCTAAGACACGAAGGAATAGTTCGTGACATACTAGAGTCAGAGATAGGAATAAAAAGAGGTAGGGGTAGGCCTAGATTAGACTACTGCTCTCAAATAGTTAGGGATGTAGGATGTTCTACTTTTAGGGAAATGCGTAGGTTAGCTCAGGATAGAAAAGAATGGAGGTACGCGTCCAACCAGTCTTCGGACTGAGAACCTTATGATGATGATATGATGATGAAATAACCCCGGAAATAACTGTACGGGAGCATACAATTTAATAATATACCCAAAAATGTTCTCGTCGATATCGTATACAAACTCGTGAATACAACCAATAACGTCGAAATAAAGAAAATGTGGGTATAAGTAATCGGTACCCACTCAACTATAATCAAAAATAAGTACTCAATTTAATACAACAATCTAAATTAAACGAAAGTAAAAAGAATAGGCTCTAAAAGCAATTACCTATTCGAACTATTATACCTAATATATTTTCTGTAAATATCTGCCTGCAAATAAATAATTCAAAATAATTCCCCAGGTGCACCACGGTTCACAAAGTTCATAACAAAAAAAATAATGACTGAGGTGACTGAAGCTAAAGACTGATTAACGTTGGTCAATTAATGACCATACGGTATTGCATCAAAAATCAAATTAATTCAGACTACATACAAATATAATACGGAGAAAATATATTCTAAATTCAAAACGAACAAGCGTATTTTTATTACCACAAGGGCAAAAAGTTCAAGCAAAAGAAAACGAAAACAAATAGAGGTAGCTTATCTTTCGGATCCAACAGGTGACGGATATTTTCTGCTCGACTTCAATTATTTAAGAGATTGGTTGCTTTCAAAATCGGTACGACTGCCCACTGAATAACTGAACAATAATTGAGTAATTATTGAACGACTGGACAACTGGACAATTGAACAATTGGACAATTGGACCCTAAAATTATTTCATAAATGTATAAAATATAAATATTATAAATAAAGTAACACTTTACCTTTATTAAGGGATAAAATTTAAATGTAAAATACGGAATATAGCAATTCCCAATAAAGTAGAACTGACCGTAATTCAACAATTTGGTATTATAATAAAATATAATATGTATAAACAATAGTCGCTTCTACTCCAGCAAAAGACTATCAAACGAATGAAAAATGAATTTTATATCGCGCAAAGCGCTAGTGCAAAGAGTCTATTCTCAATATAAGAAATGAAAGAAGAAAATATAAGTAAAAATTGTTTTTGCTCTCGTCCTCTCGTACAGATTTTTGTTGAAAAGATTAATAAAATGCGATGAACTTGAAATCTAATAATAATGATAAAAATGTTACAATGATAACCCAAAACGTCACAATGCCAAGAATAAATGCGAGAATTTTATATTGCGCCTGTAAGAAAAAAAATTGCATTGCTCCTCGCTGGTATGCTCGTAATATACCCCGTTAGTTTTTGAGATACCTATTGTTGGTGCAAAAATGTTCGAAAACGTCGCATACCTCACAGCCCATACTTCCCTTCTGCGTTTTTCATTAAAAAATTAATACCTTCAAAGTAGTTAAGCAAATATGTAGACGCAGGATGCAGCCAGCACTGTGTACCTACCTATCTAGTAATGTAATATTTGTGAATTTACTATTTTTATATATTTTGTTTGCGCGCATAATATTAGGTACAAAGCGTTGAAGGTGAAATGCCAATAAAATTATGGAGACATTTCCTTCATAATTTACATACATTATCGTGGCTAATTAACGAAAAAATATATTGAAAGTGAAAAATACAAACATAAAAATGTTACCATTACACAAATTATTTCGTAATAGATTTATGTTCCTTACATACGAGTTTGTATTGATTCTTAAAGATAAGATTAAGGAATTGAAACGTGCCCGATTTTATCCAAAAGTACTATTATGTAATATGTCTTGAAATTATAAAATAAAATCCTTGGTGCTTATGCACTGCATATACAAGGTGTTTCAACTTAAGATCACGTTAGCCAAACCTGAAGCTCGCAGTTGTTTAAAAACCCGTATGTCAAAAACGATGCGTTTTTGGTTAATTGATGATATAGCAGACAAACACTATTTTGATGTGTCCTATATCTATATCCCTGAAGCATTTTACATTAATACTGACCTCCCCCTGTATTTGCGATTGTCTGCATCAAATGACTTAAAAATCAAAGAGTAGAAAAACGCAAATTGGTTATTTGGCAATCATCTCCGTTCGTGTGGGTAAATAAAAAAAATATCTACATACTGGTTTGTTAGACCGAAACTGGGATAATTTGCCGTTTGAATAATGAAAAACAGAACCTATAAGTTCATGATGTTGCACGTGGCATATATTTACGCACGCAACAGCAGACATTCTCCGAAAAAAAACAATCACATACAGTTTTGTTATAAATTAAATATCTGTAAGTGTTTTTGTTCTTCAGTGAGGGTCATACAGGCTTGCATGACCAACACAAATTATGTATTTATCTTAACAATACCTAATTCAATTTCCAAGGATGTTTTCCTCAAAAACAGAATTATTAACGAAATTTCAAAAACGAGCACGCAAAGGTGGGCAGTTATTATTTGGAATTTTTTACCTAAAAATTGTGTTGGTCTAATACAAGTCCGAAGACTGCTTATACGCGCACCATCACCACTTCCTATCCTGAGCTAAGCTACGCATTTTGCGGAAAGTAGAACATACTGCATCCCCAAGGATTCGCTAACAGCAATAAGCTGAGCCTCTAGCTCTTTTATCCATATCTCTGCCTCTAGTATGTCACGAACAAATCATTCGTGTTTCAGAAAAGATCCTACCATTCTACCGCTCAACTCTTTGTATAAATAATGCAATAGGGATATTACTGCATTTTTAGCATTGTGGATTGTGGAAAGCGCTTTCTAACTCCATAAATGCTACACCTATTCTTGGGCCGCCGAACAGACGGAGTGATCACCCTGCAAGCATGAGCGCTAGACGGGACCACTATCAATTTAGGACGACAGAACCGCAGTGATGCGCTTTCTTTAGACCCAACGAAGTCGCATCACTCCAATTCGGTCGTCATAAATTAATATTGGCCCCGCTAGAGCACGTTCTTGCAGGGTGATCACTCCGTCTGTTGGTCGGCCCAAGTATAGATAGGCACTCCTTTTGTTGTTGTTTTTGTTATCAGTTGTAAAACTCTGTTACACTACTTTTTCACACCAACACAAATGTGATTTTAAAGTAACAAACTGTCGATTGCTAGCTCCGCTCAGTGGAGACGGGAGGTTCGTAAATAGCAAAAATCTAAGGGCGCCACGCAATTTACAAAAAAATGACGAGGCCGACAGCAACAAAAATTCCAAAATTGCGAAATATTACTTTTGGTTGGTAATGAGACAAACGCAACTAAGAATGGCAGGTAAGTATTTTGACTACTGCTCCGGCCGACGGTCCCCTGAAATTTTGTTCCAATACGGTCGGACATGCGCATTACTTAATGTCGGTAAAATGACGTTTAAGTATATCGTTATCGGCTAATACTAGCGGTGGGTGTGCGGGTATCGTACAGAACTGCCATTTTGTTCTCCTACGGCCAGACGAGTTCTGCTCCTGTAGGGGTTTGATATATTTTACTTGTTTCGAAATCATTTTTTTTTTCAAAAAATGCGTGTGTCTGGTGCGAGGACAACTAAATGGTCTGTTTCAAAAATGCGTTCTCTTAGCTTTAGTTTTTTTACACCTCCAAAATGCAAATTGTGTTGACATTCTGCAATACGCATGCCCGACCGTGTTCAAACAAAATTTCAGGGGACCGTCGGCCGGAGCAGTAGTCACTCCCTTAATTTAAATATGAAATACATAGTTAATGTATAGTTAACAAAAAATGAATTCGTGAAAGTAATAGGAATATAACAGAAATAATGAATAATATGATTAACACGACGACGACGCCCAAGCGGCCACCAAGAATCGTGAAAAACGAGACGCACGGGGGACGAGGTTGGCCAAACTCTATCGCTACGTACTTATCCAAAGTTTTTACCAAAAACTCGCCGCTCGAACACCGAACGTGTACAAAAAAAAGAAATTGAAAAAATCAAAAAATAACAAGAATGTATGATAATTAATTTACAATCAAGTATCACGGAGTGAATTGTTACAGGCCAGTAGTGTTTCCAATTTCTTGACGAAAATAAATTAAGAATGATTGTACGACCTTAATGTCCTTGTTTCCAGGTGATTGCATTGATAGATAATAAATGACTTATAGAGGGGACTTGGCTATTTACATTTTCGATTGAAGCAGGGTGAATATTCACAGTCTAAGCGTTTGTGTGTGGAAAAGGCAAAACAAAACAGCCGACCAGTTGTGTAGTGAACAGGTGCCGCCGCGGAAACAGAATATCGCGGAACATTCGCTTGGTCCGTTGCTTGAATATAATAACAAACAATGATCCCCGCGACCCGCTGGTCTACGAACGTGTAGGCTTCAAAACAAAATCAGCTGTTCCATAAGGACGCTAGGTCCATTCTAGACGTCTTTGTAGATAATAGCCTCTTCGCAAGGTACTCCAAAAATGATTTCTCCTCTCCTTGAAATAGTGGCCAACGAATGGAAGTTTTAATTATTCACCGCAAGGGAGAAAAAAAGCTGTATACGACGAATTTACATGTTATAATATAATGCAAAATAAAATACATATGAGACATCAGTTCTTCTCCTACTTTTTGTAGATGACAGAAGACAGAGTCTACATCCTACACGCACACTTCTATTAACATCCAAGGCGCATGCGCAATGATTGAGCCTAATATCGTTGATTGAGAAGTCCTTCTCAATCAACGCTAATATGTAATGGGAGTGACTACTGAACAGTCCGCCGGTCACTTCTAAATTTTGTTCCAGGTCAGTCGACACAATATCAGTAAAATGACGTTTAAGAACTACGTTTTTAAAAAATATTGCCAACAGTATTCGTGGGTGTTCGGGTATGGCACAAAGCTGCCATTTTGTTCTCCTACGGCCATACGAGTTCTGCGCCCGCTCGGGTCTGCATTTTTTGCTTGTTTCTACATCATCTTTTTGCCAAAAAATGCGTGTGTCTGGTGCGAAAGGGCAAGTAAGGGTCTATTTTAAAAAAGCGTTCTCTCAGCTTTAGTTTTTTTACACTTCCAAAATGCCAAATATAGGTTACATTCTGTAATGCGCAAGCGGCCGGACTGTGCAGTAGTCACTCCCATATGTAATTTAGCGTTTTGTCACATAAAATTGTTTGTTTGTGATTTGTGTTTGTCAGTGCAGATTTGATAGGTTAGGTGAGCAGAGTTGTCCCCACTTTTTCAAAAATGGAATTAATTTATAACAATAGCAATAATACAGTGACAGTGTATAATTTGGAAGGTAAAATTTCGAATTGTTACTTCAATTCATCATTTTGTTTAAAATAATTTAGATTGGAAGAAACTGCGAAAAGAATACAGAATAGTTGGCGAACTGTTAGGTAGCACAAGGTTTGCTCCAGGTAAATATAGAAATGTCCTGGAATAGTTTCGATAGTTGTACGAGAATAAAAGTTTTCTAGCACTTCCTATGCAACTTTTACCGGAAGAGGCAATGTTTCTTATAAATAAGAGCATTGCGAAACTGGTTCAGTATGATAGTTGTAGTTCCACGCCAACTGACGAATGCAAAGCAGCTCAGAGTCAAATTCAGGGTGAACTTTTAAGAGAAGAAATAAATATTTATAAAGAAATACGGAAAAGAGATATAGAATATGTAACGAAGAAAATAATTGCCGGGAAAAGAAGAAAGGGCGATAAAAGAAGTGAAGATGAGATTTTACATGAAGAGTTGAATAAAAGTGTAAATGTAACAGAGCAAAATATGATATGGCCCATTCCATTGGAGAGCTTTTTACCAATTCAAGGTTAAAAAAAATTATAAAATCTTAGCATGATATTTAGAGTCGCTTCAAATGTCACACGATTGGTCTCCCGTAACTAATGTTATTTACTTATTGTTAAGTAATGGGTTCATAACAAACCGTTTTTTGACTTTCAGTTTTCAGTATAATAACCGGTTATTGCGTTTTCAAAACTGTGATAGTTCTATTAAAGACAGTATAGAAAAACTTGTGTATCGTTTGTCAGGACCAAATCTTAATTACTTTAACTGTTAAATTTACATTTTAGGTAGTAAATTTTGCATTTCAACCGAGACGTTACTAAGCAGTACTTCTAATACGAGATGTAGAGTGTATGCAGATCTTTGGGAAAGGGGCTACTATGTTACGTCTGGAAACAAATTTGGTGGGGATTTTTTAGTTTATTTAGGAGATCCTACAGTGTTCCATGCAGTGTATATCATACGGTGTGTTGAAAGTGTAGAGGACAGCATACATCCTAGTGAAATTATTAGTTTCGGTAGATTAGGGACGTCTGTGAAGAAGAAGTCTGTGTTTGCTTATATTGATCAGAACGAGACTGTTTGCTATATTTCTATTTCATGGATGGAATCGTCGTGAGTTAACAATTAAATTTGCGGTTTTATATTTTGTAAAATTTTTTATTAATAAAGAAATTTACACTATTAAACTCTAATTATTTACACCTGTTCTAATAATTTAAAATTTTGGTGCTGGCGTTCCGGAACAACATGAAAATATTTCTTAAAAAAGTCTTGGCTTCTTCTATGCGCATAAAGTCTCTGGACCCAAGTGTGGTCCCAGTCTAAGTCTACCTTTTCGCAAGTAATTAGTACCTTACCAGGTACAAGAGCAAATAAGGTACCATTACGCCCAAATCCCACCTACGGGACAAAAATAAAAATGCTGACTTTTCCAAGCAAATTGTTTCTTTACTACTTACGTTTAACCCAGGATGGAACCGCAACGTTCTTTGTAGTACTAAAATGGATCCTGCTTCTACATGATGTCCTTCGTGGCTTTTCCACCCTCTGTGCTTCGGTCTCACTTTAGGACTTGTGTTTTTTGTACTGCTTGCAGTTTTCTTGCTTGCTGATCTGATACTGTCTGGAATGACCCATTTTAGATAACTACGAAATCAATTTTGAAATGTGCTCACTGAAAAATCCGTTGGGTGAAGATAGAAAATTGTTTCTCAGATTTGTGAGTATAACATTCATTTTTACTGACAAGACTTGTAATTCTATAACTAGTGATGGGCGGACTCGAGTGCAAGAATCTAAAAGTTCTCGATTCTCAAAAGTTCTCGGTGTTCTCGAGAACTGTTTTAGTTATTGGTCTCGAATGCACGAGTTCTCGCTCAGTGAGAAGAGACGAGATAAACAAATTTATTGAGAACACGAGAACTGAAATGGAATCGAAAATACGGCGCGAGATCGGCAGCGGTATCAATAATATCAAGTATCAACTAGAACCAAATAGACAGTTGTAGTTCTCAGTTAGGTTAATTGTTATTTCCGATGGTATAGTTTGAATTTCTGGAAACCCAAACAAGTAGAAACTTTAAGATCATTTTGGAATTGCGAATTACAGTTAATACCTATGAGTGCTACTACTGGTTAAAAAAGAAACGAAATAAGTATTAATACACAATATGTAACTAAAATAAATTTCTAAAATTTAAAGTATAAACAAAGAACTAGATAAGTTCTAAGAGAAAAACGAACAATGTGCGCTTTTGCTAGTACCCTTTTTACGAAAAAATTCCACACTATCGTTTCATTTTTAATGTGATAACCGATACCTAATCCAGAAAAAACGCAAACCCATTTCAATTTTTATTTTAATTAGAAATGTACATAATTTTTTGATTTTAATTTTATTTCTGCTAGTACTACGAGCACGACACTAATATTACTTTAATGAGAAGAGTTATGTAACTTGTACTTAAGTCTTTTTAGAAGTTTCCAATAATAAATTTTACATTGGCACCATCGAATGAATAATTGTTCATTCAACGAATCTACTGAGAAATGCATTCAGAGACGTTACCGCCATAAAACTAACAGATGCAGGCTATAAAAAATGAAAAAAGATGCCGACGCATGCCGATTGAATTAGGCGAACGCTGCTCGCCGCTGCTACCCTTTGAACGTGGTCCAATGCTGCAGTACCGAGACCGAGAGAGTATCAGATTCCGAGTCTCGCAGCTCCCGTATGAGGTACAATATTTTTGTGTTGTACTCGGGTCTCGGGAAAGTTCTCGATTCTCAAAAGTTCTCGGATACGGAGTTCTCGATTCATTAAAGTATTCGATTCTGCCCATCGCTATCTATAACCCAACTTTTTGATGGAACACGGAAATGTCCTTAGATGATCGAAGAGGGGGACGCTCTTAGAGGAGGGAAGAAGAGGAGGAATAACAAAGCAGATGTTTGTGTTACCATTCGGCACCAAAAAAGGGGCGTAACCTAAACTTCTTAGTCTCTTTACGCCGAGAATTGAACGAAAATTCTTAAAATGATATGGCTAATGCACTATTTCAAACGCTGCTTTCGTTATTTTTAGTTAAATTACATGAATTCTAAACAGTAACCTGGTTTCATCACTTTGTTTGGCACCAAACACGCTCAAATTTTGGTAACACTCACGTGCACGGCAAAGGTCGGGCGTTATGTATCCATACTCTTCCCTCATCTAAGGGGACGCTCAATAAACTGGAACTTAAAAATCTAAACCATCAATATTCTGGAATTTAAATTTCTGGACATCAAAAAGCTGGAATTTAAAAAATTGGAACCTCAATATATTGGAACTGCAAATATCTGGAACCTCAATATACTGGAACGTAAATTCCTAAACGCTCAAAATACTGGTATACCTTCGATTTTTTCTCGAATCGATTAAATTTCGATTAATCGATTCTTTTTCCGATTAATCGATTATTCTTTCGATTATTTTTTCGATTAATCGATTATTTTCTTTTTCGATTAATTGATTATTTTTCCGATTAGTCGATTATTTTTCCGATTAATCGATTATTCTTCCGATTAATCGATTCGTTTTTCGATTAATCGATTCTTTTTCCGATTAATCGATTCTTTTTCCGATTAATCGATTATTCTTCCGATTAATCGATTCTTTTTCCGATTAATCGATTATTCTTCCGATTAATCGATTATTTTCCAATAAATCGATTCCATTTCCGATTAATCGATTATTCTTCCGATTAATCGATTATTCTTCCGATTATTCGATTATTTTTTTCATTTATTTTTTCGATTATTCGATTATTTTCTTTTTCGATTAATCGATTAGTTTTCCGATTAATCGATTATTTTCCAATAAATCGATTCTTTTTTCGATTAATCGATTCTTTTTCCGATTAATTGATTCTTTTTCCGATTAGTCGATTATTCTTCCGATTAATCGATTATTTTTTCGATTAATCTATTCTTTTTCCGATTAATCGATTCTTTTTCCGATTAATCGATTATTCTTCCGATTAATCGATTATTTTTCGTTTATTTTCTTTTTCGATTAATCGATTCTTTTTTCGATTATTAGATTATTTTCTTTTTCGATTAATCGATTAGTTTTCCGATTAATCGATTATTTTCCAATAAATCGATTCTTTTTTCGATTAATCGATTCTTTTCCGATTAATCGATTCTTTTTCCGATTAATCGAGTATTCTTCCGATTAACCGATTATTTTTCCGATTAATCGATTATTTTTTCGATTATTCGTAGAAACAATTTCATTCAATATGCGATCTTAGCACCCCGGTGCCACAACGACATAGTATATGTAAATATGCATCCCGGAACAGCTACATTTTCACAGATTGTTCAAGTCTTTTACAACTTTGTCCGTATTGGTCTGAAGCCAGCTGTTGCTGTCAAAGAGCACGACATCGGCATTGTGATTGGTCACCTCAAGGTCGTTCGGCAGGAAGCTCGATTTACAATGCTCAGAAAACTATTTCAGATAATCGCAAATTAATTCCTGATTATCTAAAATAGCTAATTCATGATTATCTGAAATACCTAATTTTTGCTATATTAATATTTATCTAAAGGAGATGCTGAATTCGAATTTCAGATTATCTTAAATAACAAAAGCCAAACATATTTTATGATATGTGAAATTGAATTTGACATTATCAGGATATTGGTTTTGCATGAAGTATAGTTATTTATTGTAAACCTAGTTGTGATATAAATAAGAATGTACCTGCCGGCGCCATCTAATGGTTGTGATTGCGAGGGTCCTTTGCCGGAACTCGGTTCTAC
The DNA here is from genome assembly GCA_963966045.1 of Xestobium rufovillosum. Classification (NCBI taxonomy): domain Eukaryota; kingdom Metazoa; phylum Arthropoda; class Insecta; order Coleoptera; family Ptinidae; genus Xestobium; species Xestobium rufovillosum. The sequence goes on from OZ014493.1 coordinate 39,413,411, forward strand.
GGCTGAATATACATAGATGGCCCATTCAATGCAGTTAGTTTACACTGTAAGTTAGTTCCTTGTATGATATGCATATAATGCCCATATCGCCCTAGACTAAATAAATAAGTTATTCAGTCTTTATAGACTCTAGGCTAGAGGGTATCACGCATCGCTCAAAAAGTGTAGTTCCCGCTATCACTTGCAGATGGCACATGCGGTCAATTCACGTTACACTGTTACACTGTAATTCACGTCTTGCCCAACTTTGACATACTGAGATAGCCGTTTTTGTTTTATATTCCACATATAATTTAGACACTGGCATACTTCTTGTAACGATGAATCCGACCCTTGTTTATATACATTATATATGATAGACAAGGATCCGACAAACAAGCGAGCTCACTACCGCCATCACAGTAGATGCTCCCAAAACTAACCAATTCTCGCTTCCAAAATGAGTGATAAATACAAATTTGATATTTTTGGTATACCTCTATGCTCTATTTTATATTATAAATACAGTAATCCACGAATTAGTAAACCTACCCATAATATTTAATGTTTAATTACACACATACATACTTAATAGAAACAAGTTAATGCACATGAAGCTACCACATAAATAAACGAGCATACATAACAATAATAAAGTTCTATATGAAAAATATTGAGTTTTTCCAACTCATAAATGCAATAAAAGATATACGCCTCGTATTTTACTGTGCTAGAATTGAATCACAGTCGGCAATTCCAGATCGGTGGGACTGTAGATATTTTACGTGAATATCGGTGTCTAAAAAACTCTTCGCCACAGTTTCATCTTCAAGCATTAAGGCACGCCACTCCATCTTAAATACAAGAATTATAGCAGCTTATTCAAACCAGGCACCATACCTATACTAACAAGTTTTTTGAAACGATCCTTCTTCAAAACGAACTGGTTTCCGAAAAGTTTCAAAAGATCAGCACGTTCACACCAAGGCCAAATCATGTAGTCCAACATCCCGGGTCGGTTACGTCCAAAGTAAGGGCCGCCCCTATTAGCGAGCTCTCTTTCGAAAACCTGTAGGCCTTCCATTATTGTCGTTTCATGGTCGTCAAGGCAACCTCGGCCCGAATTTAACATGAGCTTGTACATGGTACCAATCACCTGAAAATAATAATTTTGGTTGTAAAGGCAATAAAATACGCCGCAGTTCTCTACTGAGATTTCGAAAACAGTACACAACACAAATTCGGTTAAATTAAGCAATATTATGCCTAGATACTTCTCAGTATCAAATTACAGAATTTTGCCCTCATTTAACCAACTTTTCTATCTCTTGCCAATGCCGTTTTCGAGATCCCTGCAGTGAGAACCGATATTTGAATGATATGAGAAAAATAATAAGGCAATTATGGGTACCTTGCTGAATTGTTCAATAAGTAAGCGGTCTTTGGCTTTTTGCAAAGGATCTCTCGGATAAAGTTGGTTGTGGGAGTATTTTTCGTCCAAATAATCAGAAATAATCAGGCTTTCGTAGAGGACGTCTCCATTATCCAATTCTAACGCTGGAATTTTCCCCAGAGGACTTTTATCATAAATCCAGTCGGGTTTGTTGGATAAATTAATATAAGTAACTTCGTATCTGAAATATTTCTGTTTATTAACAAATTTTTGAATTTATTTTGAATAAGTTAGGTGTACATTCTTTAATAAGCATTGGGAGGCAACAGACGCGTCGGTCCCATGGTGTAATGGTTAGCACTCTGGACTTTGAATCCAGCGATCCGAGTTCAAATCTCGGTGGGACCTTCAAACCTTTTTTTGTCTGGTTAGTGTATCAACTGCTAATTTTTGTTATATTAATCGAATTATTTAAAACACTTTCAACTTCAGCTAAAAAAACATTCTAGAAATAAATTTTATAAATTTATGCATTCGTGAACGTTATTAATAATTTTCATAGGTAGGTAGGTATACTAGAAATTATCGGTTCTTTGATTACATCATGGCTCTAGGTCTCCAGGTACCTACATAAGTAGGAAGGCACACAGTTATTACTGCCTTAAAAGTACCTATTAGCCAATCCTTTAATCAATATTTAAAAAGAAAGTTGTTCTTTAAGCATAAAGCATTACGTTCTATTGTCACCTATAATTCATGTTATCATTATATTTTAAATATTTAAATTTATGAATGTTATCTATGATTTACTGCAAAATATAAATTGAAATGTATAATGCACCCTCCCTTGATTTAAAAACTGTTGTTTAGGGAAAATGCCTCTGTACGGTCCCATGGTGTAATGGTTAGCACTCTGGACTCTGAATCCAGCGATCCGAGTTCAAATCTCGGTGGGACCTGTGTTACGTTTTACTTCTTGGAAATCAGTTTTTTAAGTTTAAATAATGATTATTGTCATTATAATGTTCGTAAAAAATAAATTCATTGCCATGAAATTAATTTATGCAAAAATTTAGGGAGCTGTTAAAAATATGAGCATGAAATTTGTATAGCATTGTAGTTTGGATTTCGGAATATTGATTATTAATAATTAATAATTACAAAGTTTCACATTTCTACAATTTCACGCCTTGCTCTAAAAGATTTTAATTTATAGAATATTCTGTTAACACCGAAACAAAAGGTATCTTTTCCTTTGTTCTTTGAAACAATTATTTTTTGAATATTAATTCCTTGTGATTAGTTTCCATTTTTCAAAATAACAAAATGAAATTATTTCAGTTCTTTACGAGAAGAAAAAATTAGTTGCCGAAACCCGGGATCGAACCAGGGACCTTTAGATCTTCAGTCTAACGCTCTCCCAACTGAGCTATTTCGGCTATACACAACCATTTCTTCAGACACCTTTTAAGCACTAAACCCACAATTTACAGAAAAATTATTGTTAAACTCACGGAATTTTTTTTGCATCCAAAACTAAATGCACCCGCTGAGCGTAAGGACAAAACCTGTTACTGTACAATCTCAACTTTCCCCTAAGAGGCGAAGGAGCTTTAGAACCTAAAACAAATTATTTTTATTAAAAAAATATAAAATATTAATTAGAATACTCTCGTAAAAATACAGGGATTACGAAATGAAATAATTAATGTGCAAAGTTCTGTACAAAAATAAACATGATGGCAATACCCGGAAATAATGTCCGAATTTTAAAAGAGGACACGAGTTTCTTGTATACTGCATAATAAAATAAGCATGACGTCATTTTATTGACAAAATACTATTTTGGGAAAGTAGAACAATGCAGTTATTACGTGTGCAGAAGATGTCATGTGTGCTTATTGTTGTAAAACAATGTACTTGCCTTTTGAAAGATGCCTTGTGCTCATTTTGAATTTTCTGCCTTTTTCGCTGCTGATACAAAAATTTATACTTTTGGACCCGTTTGTCAAACTGATCGATGCACTTCTCACTTTGTGATGCAAATAAGAATAAACAATGTCAATCACTAGTAAATTTGTATAGGCGTAATTTAACTGCCAATGTGCAGCTGAAAGGAAAAGCAATAGGTAAATAAAAAGTAAGATGCAAGAAGGTAAATCGAAACCATTTGTTTACATGTTTGTGGTGCCATCTCGATCACCATAGGCAGAACGTGCTGGCATTACAGGCAGCCGATATAAAAGTGCTCCTTGATTGAGTGCGCTTTTCTTAAATAATTCATTTTGTTAAGAGTGACTTATAAATATTCGCAACTAAGTGTTTTACTAAATAGTATAAGTATAAATAATACCTTATTAATTTATTACAAGAAATAAAAATTGTATGGGAAGAGCCAAACACTATTTCTATGGTGTGAACGAGTTCGCTGTACCATCGGCCCTGTGGCGCAACGGATAACGCGTCTGACTACGGATCAGAAGATTCCAGGTTCGAATCCTGGCAGGGTCGCATCGTATTTTTTGGGAGTTTTGAATCAGTCGATTGTTAATTTGCAATTTTAAAAAAATTAGGTTTAAAATTTGTGAAATGAAAATTTGTTTTTTTTTTCAAATTAAAACTAAAAATCGATTCTTGCTAACTTGCTAAGTGCTAATCTACAATGCTGCACTACCTACATTAATTTTAAGTAAACTATAAGGTACCTATATCAACAAATTATCTTTCTGATTAATTGTGTGAAGAAATGGAGTGTTGCCAAGGTACCTGAAGTAACCACTCCATTGGCGCTTAGGAAAGGATCGATTATCTACGTGCCCAATCCGACACCATCAACTATGTATTCCGGAATGGCCGGAAATGCAATGAAGTTTTCCGAGGAAAACTGTAAAATAATTTTCCATTTGTTCGTGTTATCGATGTTCTTATTTTACAAATTTTTTATTATACCCCAACATGAAGATGGGATTACAACTGAATTTATTGCCTGAATCTGAACATGAATATGAATATGAATTTGCATACCACAACAATGATTTCCTTTTAAAATAAGCGATGAGGGGGTCATATTAGGGGATGTTATTAAAACATTTGTAGTTTTAATACGACGTAATCAATTAATCAGTCATAAGTACGGATAAGTTTATGTACTGAAAATTATTGCAGCTATAAGTAACTCGTTTTGTTTTAAACTAGGCCAGGGCAGGACTGAGATATGTTTTCGGCCCGAATTTATAGCTCTCTATTGGCCTACGTTCATAGAAGATTCCAGAAGATTACAAACGGAACACCCTAGTCGCTTTGCCAAAAAGGAAAGGCGCGGGTAGGTGTGAAAATTTTAGAACGACCAGAATGTTTCTGAACGAAATGGAAGCATTTTTGACAAATGGTTACGTCATGAAGATCAATAAAAGAAACAAAAGTTTGGCATGTAGGTGGCGAATCCCCACTTTGTACGATATATGGATCACCAGCACCGATGGTTCATCAACGTTTGGGGTGGCATTGTTGGGACACGTGTTGTTGGTTCTTATTTTTTTGGTAATGTGGATGGACACCTACTTATTCCACTTTCTGCAACATGATTTGAAAAATATGTTGGACGAGTTGCCATTAGGCGTAACACGAAGGTTATTGGATACAACACGACGGTGCCCCTGCACACTAAAGTGCTCAGGTAAGAAACTACCTGGATAATCAGTTTCCTAACAGATGGATTGGTAGAGGCGGCCCTATAAATTGGCCAGCTAGGTCCCCTGACTTGACGAAGCTAGGTTTTTATTTGTGGGGTTTTGTTAAAGATCAGGTGTACCAAGTGCGACCCTCTACAAGAGCTGACATGATGGAAAGAATATGTGATGCTTTTCTAAGGGTTAATCCTGAAGTCTTGAGAAGAGTTGAAAATTCATTTCAGCAGAGAATTCAGTTGTGCATACAACAAAACGGTCAGCATACTGAGCACATCTTAGAAGTAGCTGAATACCTAGGTACCTATTATTTTTCTTAAATTCTTATTAATTTGTATTTAACTTTCTATTGTTTTTGTTCTATGCTTTATAATATTATTTTATTTATTCGCTAATTGTTACTGTTTAATTAAATATTGCTATGGTTTGTTTTTATTTAGTTGTCTGATTTGGCACTTCCTTCAAGGAAATGCAAATTTGGCAAAAACGGTTGATTTTGGGTATAGGGAAGCATATAGCAAAATGAAAGGCAATATTAAGGGGAATCTAACAATGACCTAAAAACAATAGGGTTCTACTTGAAATTACAAAGTTTTGGTGTTCTTAAGTTTCTAATTTGGTTATGTAATTGCTAATACCCTGTATAATAGTTTAAATTTTTTCTTACCGCAGAAGTTGTTCCTACATGTTGCTTTCACTCCACTAAAATATTACTGCTACAGTTTCATTCAATGTCCAAATTATGAAATTTAAAAATTGCTCTACATCTGTCAATATTCACAAAAAAAATGCCCGCAACTTAAAAAATATACAATATACAATATACAATATACAAAAATTACTTTATACAACCTGATAGTCAAATCGATCAAGGAATTCGAAAATGAAGTGAAGTAAAGGATGTTCCATTTAAAAAAACGAAGTTAGGTGCTGTACAGAAGAAATGGGATAGTCTGTATAAGTGAAAATAATTTTATATGATAGAGAATCACAAATTAAAGGGGGTCTCTTTTATAACATTTTTCTCTAAAATGTACAATAGAGGTGCTATGGAAGAATCCCACACTATTGATTCGCCCTGTATAGACCCAGATTAGACTCAAATGTTGGGGATGTAGGATGTGCTACTTATAGGAAAATGGGTAGGTTTCGCATAAAATGCCGAGTTTCGAGTTCCACGTACTTTTCACGTGAGAGAAGTTAGACTAGGTAATCCTTCTAAAATTTTCGTATCAGCTCTTTTCCTTTGTGTCAGAGCTACTATGATGTTCTGGTGTACAAAAGATATCTCAAACAAATCAAGAAAGATTCTGAAAATCTGGATTGGTCACAAAATTGTAAAATACATTCCCCATTTAACCATCTTTTTATATTCAATAACAACCGAGTTGGCTATACTGACGATTACGTTTTGATTTTCATTGATTTAACTAAATGCATAATTTTGTGTTGATTATAGTTATAGTACGGCAATACGGTTTTCTTCGGCCGAAGAGGCGACATAAAAGTTTACATATTCCTTCCATCACACAACGTTAACTTATAACGCTTCAATAGCCACTACACTTATTTTTCCCTCAGAGTCACCCCTACGCTATTTTCAGATTCAGGGCGGCGTTTCATTGTCGAGTTTATACACTGAAAATAGGACGGCGACGCAAGCAGAATAAGGGCTAATGCTATGCCTTTAACTTCTCTACATACTACGAAGCCATGGAATAAGTGTATTCGTGTTCGAAGAAATCGTGCGGAAAACATATGCCTGTCGGCCGCCACGAGCCACTAAATGACGTAATAATGTATTGATATACGATGGAGGAACCACCCTCACTTCTACTCTCAATTCACATTCTGATGATTGCAGGCAATTTTCGACAGTTTTATAGATGAACTTTTCAAAAGAATCTTAATTTTATCATTTGTCATCCGATGATTTTATGGCAGTCAGAAAAATGAGGAACTGGGTTGGATTATTTTTATCAATGTTATTTGAATAATATTGCGTTTTATTGTTGTTAGTGTAGGTACTTACATATACCGGGTGATTTAATAAAGCTTTGTGCACGTGTATAGTACGATAAATGATAAGGTTACTGTTCCAAAGAAATTTGGTAGTTGTATTATTGTAGAAAAATCTTTTGCAACCCTCCTTCTTCTGGTATGGGGGCTTTTCTCCATATTCTTAGTCAAAGAATCTGTCCTCAGACAACATACACGTTGTTGGGATCATTGATATTTAATTTATGGCCCGTTTCCAACGTGTGTGACGCCATGCTAGACTTAATGGGGATAATAAAATTACTAAATTTATAAAAATACCATATGTACCGCAGATAACTAGAGGTATGAATACGATTTTCAGGAAAGTAGGCTTCAAAGTGGTTCACACTTCGAGCAACAATTTACAAAATCTACTTGGAAATGGGGAAGATAAAACGGAACCCGTTCAAAAAGCGGGAATTTACGAAATAGCCGGCGGAAATTGCGACAAAAACATATCGGGCAGTCAACTCGGACTATTTTAACTCGCTTTAAGGAGCATCAGGCTCATTATAAATACGGCCGTAAAGATAAGTCTAGCATGGCGTCGCACGCGTTTGAAACGGGAGATAAAGTCAATATCAATAACCTCAAACTCTTAAAACAAGGAAATAATAAATTTGATTTAAACGCCTTGGACAGTATAGCGATATATAAAAATAAACGCAGTTGTCTTAACAGTAATTATCCCAAACTCAACCCTGTATAGATTTATCAGGTAGACAGATTTAAGACTAGCCATAAATACTTACCCTCCAGTTATAAGAAACCAATTTTATTGCTAGTGTTCCAAAAGTTCTAAGAAACTCTATAGGTTTACCGATTCAAACTATTTACTAAATAGTAAATAGTTTGAAATAAGAAACTGACAATAAAGACAATAAAGAAATAAACAATTTCAAAGTAACTACAATTTTTGTTTATTCAATAAATACATAACATTTATACATTTTCAAGATTACGGTAGCCATTTTTGTGGCCCCTCAACAAATGGCTGTTCCACGACATTTATTATTATTATTATTACATGACTAGTTCTTTTTATACCTATGATAGTTTCGCCTTTTTTCTTCATCTATTACATACCTACGTCTTTGGTAGTGTTTATAATCTACTTAAGCAATAGGTACAATTTTCTTTTTACACAAATATAATACAGTTATACAAAGAATTATAAATAACAAATAATTTAAATTTGAAGATACAAAAAAGAAAAATTAAATAAGCATACAAAATACAGTGTAGCAAAAATTAAATATTTGGATAAAGTTTCATATTAAACTAATAATAAGCGAAATAAAAGTAACAAACAAATTTCTTGCAGCTACACTATATCTATTTTTTATAAATTATATTACAATGTAGTAACATTTAAAATACGTAAAATTTTATCACAGGCGCCGCGTTTGCGGTTTGTGTTGTTTTTCTTTAGTTTACACATTTCAAATTTACATTAATATACGTACACTCGTACATACAAACATTGCACTCATTTTTATGTCACCATTCTGACTAGGAAAGGTTTTAAAAACAATCTGAGACACTCCAGTAAATTCGAACGTCGGCAAACTCGCGTTTACATTTACATGGGACCCTCCGGGGTCATAATTGGGTACTTGCATAAATTTAAACTGGCACTTTTTTTATCATATTTTGCAAATATGTGTTAAGTTTATCGTGACCGTATAAAATGAGACTATTATGTGTAGTAATAAGAATATAATTTCATTTTTAGTTTCAAATCGCGGAGCACGCGCTAGTGGGCCATTTGGCCTTGAGCAGTCGTATTGACGTCACATAATCTAGCTGTCGTCACAGTCTGACGTGCTACTTTTGCCTATTGCCAACATTTCGCGTCTGTTGTCCCTAGTCGCCTAACTGTATCACTTATTATCAGCGCTTCAATTGGATGTTATTACTTTACTGAGCAGTATCAATATTTTATTAATGCACAGTTAAACACTGGAAATAAGTTAAGAAGAAGAATAAACTAATGATTATTAGTGTATTTCAGGATCATCAGTACATTTCAATTTTTCACCGTGGCTGCCCTGAGCTCTGTCATACAGTGACAGTATAGGTTAGCCAAGCACAGAATTTTCGTTTCACTCATTTGTGTCCACGTTGTTGTCAACTAATACGAATATCACAAATCCATCTGTAAAATATCCGCAGAAGGTTCTTGCAAGCAGAATCCCATAATCAATCTTAAAATAGCCGCGTTCACGATAGGTAGTAGAGTTTAGAGGTTAGAAGTGGTTTTGTAGGTATCTATTCACAGTTGGGAATTATAAAATATAATGAATTTTTAACAACAAATTGCTACTGAGCTCCACCATAGTTCCATTCTCCCAGCAAACACCATTAACGTACACACCAAACAATTTCAAGACTTACGAGACAGCTGTCAACTAAACCGGAAGCGGCCATTTCGATTTAGGAATGCATAGGTGCGTCATACTGACGTCACCGTATAGTTTCAATAATTCACACATGGCGCCATAAGCATATTTAGCGGGAAATATTTTTTCCCCAATAATTTGAATTCTACAAGGCTCAGAGAAAAATTGCTTTGGGAATGTATTTCTGACCTCCCGAAGATTATAATTTCGCAAAATCCCAAATTCATGCAAGTACCCAATTATCATAACTGTCAATATTGACAAAGTTACTAGATCTAGTGGCGACTTCGTGTTTGTTCACAAGCAAATTTGAACGTGAGTAGGCCACATTAAAAACATTCTGGTAAAACTGATGTGCTGCATCAAGCTTGGGTCATCATTTCACGATTGCATTCGCACTTCATGACATCATGTACTGCGACATGAGTGAGCCACACAATAGTTTTTGTTAGGTATACAGAGTGTGAAATCATGAAATCTCCAAGCATTAGACTTGTTATTTTTCTATTAATAATACTCCACTCTTCAATAAGACAGAATAAAAAATATAGTTATTCCTCTCTAACAGACAGTCTTCTACAGTCTATAAACTTAAAAATTGGCGGATCTTTACAAAATTTAAATAGTTTACTCATTTTTCTTTTCATGGACTACACTAAGCACGGATATTTTGTCCTCGTTTTCATTTCAACCAAAATCCACTCACATAGGTAACCTGCGAGTCCAGTCCGGCCCTGGTGAAGTGGATGTGGCCGGTCATGCATAGTGAGGGTACGTACTCAAGGGTGGGGCGCCAAGGTGAGGCCCTGCGTGATGGCTTATTGAGTGAGTTGTAGCCGCTATGTTTGAGTACAGGTTTGCACTGGGATTGCTCCAGTACGATCCTGGTGATGGAAATATGGAAGCTGGAAAGAAACATTTATCGTAAATAAATAAATTAATAAACGTCGACAGTTAAAATTTTTAGCAATGCTAAATTCATAGAGAATCACCCTTGTTTTATTAGAGGAAGGCGCAAATAAGTCTGCAAGGCTGAACAGAATGTTTCTAGAGCAAAGCAAATATCAAACTGGCTGCTGCTGTCAGTTGTCACCCGCAACGCTTTTGCATGTTAGTTAAAACCGTACAATAAGCAGGTCCGTCAGTGTATGTTTTGTTTGTGTACGGCTTTGCACTTCATCTAAGTAACATTTAATTCAATTTATTACACGTGTTATGATAAGATATAAAAACCTTTTATAAAAAATAATTTTGGTGGATGCGCAGGGAAATTTCCGTACATATACCACCCTATAAATGGTGGTGTTTTTACCAAATAATGTAAATTTTTACAACACACATGACACACCTTAAACACAGAAAAATGCGTCACAATATTCTGTATTTCCTGACGCATTACTCAATGTTGAATACTAAACATTTGTTTTTCGAGAGACTAATATTATAAACGTCAATGACTTGGACTGATAGCGCTCCGCTTGACCAAAACCCGGCAGTTTCTTTTTATAAAAACGTCCAAAATGGAATCAATACAAAAAAGAAAACTGGCAAGGTAGGCTATGCCTTTGTTAAACTTTTTAGAGAAAAAGTTAAGCATGCCACCATTTGTTTTCGATTCTCCATTAAATAAAATTATTTCGTCGAAATCTTCATCTCGTTTCTTTTGCACAGTAGATACAGTGATGCAATTTATAGAAAACTTCCTGCACAAACTTACAATAAAATCGATTAAGGATTTTAGGAACACAATAATATGCAGGCTGTTCCATTTGCAAAAATTAAGTCGTGTATTGTGCACAATAAATGATTTAGTCCCATTTCGTGCGTTCCCGGTTCGGGCGTCGATGAAAATTTTCCCGTTTCGTGCGTCGTCCCAAACCTCTACCTGGTTTGAGTGCCGTTTCGTGCGCTGACCTGCTGATAATGCAGCAATCCACTAATTCGAGTTTATCTTTACAACACAAAGTTGTTAATAACTAGACTTCAATGCGGAAGTGTATGTTGATTTCTCTTCTATTGTTTTCAAATGTTAATGTTTTTGTTTTGACGGGGGGGGGGGGTTTAAACGCTCAGCTCGCTTCGCTCGCTAAGCTTGCCCACAGACCGGAAATAGTGGGCCGTAGAACCACTTTTTTGGCCGTATTCAGTGACTGGCAACTATAAAACAAAGCAGTACGTCTTGTATGCCTTTATTGCAACAGGTACAAATGTTCAAAGTAAAGGATATCGTTGTGCAACGCACGAACTGGCACTATTTAATTACCCAGTAAATTCTTGATGCTCGAATCGGCACGAAAACAGGTAGAAACCCAAAAACGCCCGAAACGGGAACGCACGAAACGGGAAGATACCAAATAAATGGGCCAGTAAGTGAAAAATAACAATTTTTCGTAAAATAAAATTTAGAAATAAAGATAATTCAAATAAATGTTTTCTCTAAAATGTATAAATAAATGTGTTACCTGTATAGCAGCGGTTTATAAGTAGTAATACCTACTAAAATCCTGCGTTTAAATTTTTCGTCCTCATTATCTCCTCTGTCTGATCAGTGAATTTAATAAATTTATAATTTTAAAATTATTCTTTGAATCTGAATAAATATTAAGTTAAAATTAGGTACTTAACTTACCTAAGATACATAATTCTGGTTTAATTTGTGCCAGTTACAATTTAATATTTTAATTTTCGTGAAGTTCTGGCGCATATATGGAAATAAATAACTGTATAATATCGACGTTTCGCCCTCTTCCGGGGGCTTTGTCAAGATTTATTTGGTATAAAAATATTAAATTGCCAATGAAAAATTTTGATAAGAACAAATTGTTTTTCTCAAACAATAAAAACTATTTATACAGGGTGATTTTTTTATGTGGTGCTAACATGGCTATCTTTTTAATCTTAACAGATACAGGTTCGGTTAAATGGGAGAAAAGTTGCGTCTATTCATAAAGAAGTGCCGTTTGCAGAAGTTGATTATCTCTTTTCGTTTTTGAGATAACCGAAAAAAAATAAAATTTTGACTTTTACATTTGTGTTCATATTTTCCTTATTTGGCATTCAATCTTCAATCTGCAAAAACTTTCTTGGGGCGATTTTTCATCCTCTTTCCATTTGAGGTAGCAGAAAGTACCTACTACGTTTCGTTTCTTCAGAATCATCATCAGGTTCATTTTTTCTTATGACGCCATCTTAGATTTTTTCACCACGAAATAGCCCATTTTTTCTGGATAAAATGATATAACATATTTGTATGTTTAAATCGCATTTAGGCCCAGAATTTTAATAAAACATGATAAAAATGGTTTTTCCATCTAATCACAATTGCCGTGAAAACAAAAGTTTATCTACTTTGTCAACTCAAACGTCAAGAAACTTTTTTAATACGATTGTGTTTTATTGGGTTACAATGGATTACTCTAATGACGAAAAGGTTGACATTTTGTAATAAAATATGTAATAAAATAAATCATACTCTCTGCTACTTACTTATTAATAGATACTATTGTTAAACTAAATACTTATGCCTTTTTCTCTCTCATAAATTCGAATGTTTCCAAAATCGAAAGTGCTAAAGTTTTATATTTATATCATAGTTACCTTATAATTTTTGATTGTTTGAAAGAAAAAAATTGTCAAATATTTTATATTTTTTACACGTTCCTTTTTAATAAATCTTGACAAAGCCCCCGAACGGGGGCGAAACGTCGATATATTATATCGATATTTATTGTCAGAATTTCACAAAATTTATATAAAAATATTAAAAATTTAAACTGGCACAAATCAAACAAGAATTTTAACTTATCTAAGATACATAGTATAAAAATTCTACATTGACATTTTCGAGTATTCTCTTTAAAGATGCTATTTTGTCTTTCGTTTTGAAAATAAATGTGAACTGTACCCAGCAGAAACCGATTTCTGCTAACTGCCCACATAAATCACACGTCTATCAATGAATCACTATCCAGAGATCGTAATTTTGACAGATGTATTGACATCAACAAAGCCCAATGTTCATTACAGGGTTAATAAACACACCCACATATCAATAAGTGAGAGACCGTAACCGATCGGAGTAACAAAATATCCATTATACTGTACGGGGTTCTGATTTCTAGCTTCTATTTGGGGGTAGTTTGTTAACAATATCCTTATATTCGGGTGGGGCCGCTTGGAAGTAAATGACGGGTAATGCGCTCTTCAGAGGGCGAAACAATACACAATCAAGGGATTACGTCATTATAAGGGTTGCAAGTGTTGCACGACAATCATCACGTCCTTCCAAACTATTTAATAGACGAGAAATGAGTACACTCTAAGTTCTTGCGTACGATGCAATGTGATTTTTAAACTGTTTCTACATTTTATAATAAATTATCGTAATTCACTTTGAAAACCAAATGCACAAAAAAACTAAAACACCTGTCTGAAATTCTACAAGTCAGACGTTTTACTCTAAAAGAAACCCCAAAAGAAATTCCAAAATGTTACAAGGAACTACCATGAAAAGGGGCAGTGTTAGTTGCCTAACTATATATTTCATGCAGTCGTAAACTGAAGAAATAATCCCAAGCCCAAAACCTGGAAAAGACCAAGGAGTGTATTTGCTATATTGTCCTATAAGCTTATTCTCAATTATTTTTAAATTAAAAGATTCATAATAATAATAAACGTTAAATTTGGAATTGGTCTAAAATAGCATGCGGAAATTGCGATAAAAATATATCGGGCAGTCAACTCTGTCTATTTTAACTCGCTTGAAGGAGCATCAAGCCCATCACAAATACGGCGGTACAGACAAGTCTAGCATGGCGTCGCACTCGTTGGAAACTGGTCATAAATTCTATAACAATAATCTCAAACTCTTAAAACCGGGAAATAATAAATTTGATTTAAACACGTTGAAAAGCATAGTGATATATAAAAATAAATGTAGTTGTGTTAACAGTAATAAATTATGGTCCGATTCCAAATCCTGTATAGATTTATGAGGTAGATAGAATTAAGACTAGTCATAAATACTTATCGTCCAGTCCTAAGAAACCAATTTTATTGCTCTTATGTTCCCTATAGGTTTATCGATTCATTTTACTGCAGTAGTGGGGGGGTTGGTATTTATAGCAACGTAGTGTAAGTTTAGATTAATCTTCGACTCCTGAGGATGCTCACGTTGTCAGCGAAACACGTGTCGAGTTTAATTAGTGCGTCACTGTCTTCTGGCGTGTGGGATTAACTTATTAAGAATTCATAGTGATCCTTTACCAGGATTTCGAGAACACATAAAACCCATCGAATAAGCCACGAAATAAACAAACATTACCATACTGTGCATCAGTATTCCTAAACGTTAGCCAGAATTTTGACAAGGTTTGGTATGCTGGCTTTATTATATAAGATTAAAGAATTATTCCCTACGCTACCGTTTATGATCATCCCTTAAAATCGCACCAACTTAAGGAATAAAAAGTTCAGAATAAGGATAAACGACAATGTGTGTGATGATTTTCTCATCAAGGCTGGTGTCTCTCAAGGCAGTATTATGGGACCCTTGCTCTAAGTATTCTATGCAGCAGACTTACCAACCCTTGGAAATAATATGAACAAGAGGACATTTGCTGATAATAGATTCATTCTCGCATCTCACGTAAACTTAGTAGGTACTTGGCTGGCAGTTTTATAAGTCAAATTGCATCAGGAAACAGGCAACAAAATTGAAATTGCAAAACAGGAATTTATCCAGACAAAATAAAAAGTTGGAGTCTAATTCGGGTAAAGATAATTTATTGAATATGAGAATACGCATATGGGAAACTCGAATTTTAAACATTTTAGAATCAAAAATGCAACGTCGGCATGGTAGCAAAAGGTAAATAACATAATTATCGGACGTAATTTGACCAGTACTTTTTATTTTGCCTTATAAATTTCTGTTTTGAATGAAATTTTGTTGCCAGGCAATTTGACGAACAGAACTGTCAGCCAGTATAACCAAACATGAGTAGTCTGTTTCTGTCGCCAGCGTTGCCAGAGGTTCGAAATGTTTTGTACCAACCTTTAACGACAAATGTATCAGATTCGACAACTTTGTACCAACCTAACAAATTATATCAATGAAAGTAACGAGCCATTTAAAAAAAAATATACCTGGCAGTATTAAAAATAAAAAACGGTACCTAACTCAAACAAATATACAAGGTGTTACAAATTAGTAGGTCAAGCCGTTAACCACAGATTATCTGGCCGAAAATAATGGGACTTTCCTTATGCCATTTTTCATTTAGGCTTCTTTCTTTCAAGATACAGGGTGTTAAAGTTGAAATTTAAAAAACTATTTTTATTAATAATCCTCTGTTTTTTACGATATTCAGTTGAAATTTTGTGCAACGTTTTTTCATATACCGGCACAATGTTCGTGTAATTTTGATCAAAAATATTCATGGGCGAACGGAGGAAAGGTGGGGTCGTAATACCCATTGACCCCCCAACTTTTCCCTGCGCACGTCTATGGTTCATGGTCTATGTTTTTTATAACAAGCGTTCGTCTTTAAATTTTTTCACTCGTGTAAAATTTTGATTTAGGGCTTGGTTTACGAGATATTGCAACTCATTTGACTATGTGTTGTTGATCCGCTCGCTATTTAAATCTTCCAGTTTTTCTTAGGTGACGAACTAAGCTGGAGAAAAATGTTCTTGGATTAATATGTTCCTGATGCATAACGTCTAATCTTCAGAAAAATGCCCTTGGATGGTACCTCTTTTATTAATAATTATTTTGACAACTTAACGCCTACCTGTCTTTCTTTCCAATGCTAATTTGGCTGTTAGACGTTATGCAGGAACATGTCGGAATCGATGCCATCCAAGGGAATTTTTCTGAAAATTAGACGTTATGCAGAAACATATCCATCCAAGAACATTTTTCTCGAGCTTAGTTCATCACCTAAGAAAAATTGGAAGATTTAAACAGCGAGCGGATCAACAACACATAGTCAAATGGGTTGCAATATCTCGTAAACCAAGCCCTAAATAAAAATTTTACAAGAGTGAAAAAAGTTAAAGAAATAAACGCTTCTTATAAAAAAGAATACCTTTTAACCATAGACGTGCGCAGGGAAAAGTTGGGGGTCAATGGGTATTATTACCCCCCCGTTTCCTCCGTTCGCGCACCGATTTTTTTGATCAAAATTACACAAACATTGTGCCGGTATATGAAAAAATGTTGTACAAAATTTCAACTAAATATCCCAAAAAACAAAGGAGTTATTATTAAAAATCGTTTTTTAAATTTTAAATTTAACACCCTCTATCTTGAAAGAAAGAAGCCTAAATGAAAAATGGCATAAGGAAAGTCCCATTAATTTCTGCCAGATAATCTGTGGTTAACGGCTTGACCTACTAATTTGTAACACCTTGTATATTTGTTATAAAAAACTATTTCTTTTAAACTTAATCTATAATATTAAGTATGTAACAAGTTATACACAGAATGATCTATAACTTGCTTAACAAACTTTGAGGGTAGATAGAAAACTTAAAAATATTGAGAAAATTGCTAATGAACATACGTCCAAAAATGGCAACTAAATGAAATACAGGGTGTTGAAATTTATCAAAAAAAAAGTAATATAGCTTCTGTCATTACTTACTATTTTCAACTGTTTTGTTCTATTTTTAAATATTTACAAGCCATTTAGATATTAACAAGGCTTTACTGTTACAGATTTTTTCTTGTAAATAAAACAAAGATTCAAATATTTGGCACCACATCTGTGTAAGCCAGTAACGTAACAGTTTCGCATTATTTTGAAGTATTCTATCTACTCTCGAAGTTTCTTACGCTCATTATAGATCACTCTGTATTATAAGTAGGTATTAAATACTTTGCTTTCCTTTGTAATAAACTAGGCGATGGTTCCCAAGAATAACATTCTGTACCATCCAACAACTCTCTTGATAAAAATATGGAATTGCACGTTCCTACAGCCAAACGAAAAAATATTAATTGGGTATTAGTCTCTAGGCAATCGATTTTGTACCAAATTAAGACAATGTTGTACCAATGTACTTTTTGATTCAAAATGTATCAAATCTGGTACAATTGTACCCCCTCTGGCAACACTGTCTGTCGCGAATTAAAATTTTTAGGACTTACCTGCTGAACTTGGTATCGTAGCGTGTGGGCTCATAAAGCTGCCCAACTTCGCGCTGTGGTGGTATGAACTCATGAAAAGTTCACTCTGATACTTATAACTGCTGGGGTCACTAGTAGCGGGTTGCGTCGCCGCCGCCAGTCCTTGGAAATCGAATTTGTAAGCGTATCTTTTCCCATGTACTTTCGTCATTATATTTTTGTCATAATAATACCTGAAATCAAAAGAAAACTTTGTTTCACGTTCATTTTCGACGTTCCTTCCCTTAGTTCAATCAATTTTTTTTATAACTAACGCAAACATAGAAAGCAATCTCTGATTCTTTGACCGTATAAACCGTTCTATTTCGGGAGCAAATAGCATTTGTCATATCCAGTCGATCGGTAAAATACTGATATTAATTTTTAAAACCACCCCTTTGGAAAAATCCGCGGGCCGACTGCGTCGGCTGCCGACCTAGAGGTCGTTAGTTCGGACGTGAATTAGGGGTGGCGGCGCAAAACGTTTGTTCGAAATATAACGTCAGTGGGCGGGGGCCGCGGAGGGTGCAGTAATCTCATCGCAGTGTTCATTTGTAGCAATTAGCTGTCGATATCGGGTAATGCATTTACCGGCCAATTTTTCCTATTTCTGATGATGGGACGTGATTGTTCCCAACGATGAAAAATTATTTTTTGATTGTTTCTCTTCTCTTTTCCGTCGGGAACTATTCTCGAATCAATAATAAAGCTTTGAGGGAGTCAAAGGTTAAATTTAGTGGCCATAAAATAAAAATGAATTGCATTTTCGGAAATTTAAAACGGTAAATCCACGAATTTGTGTCATTTACTTTTGAGTCAAAATAAACTGATTAATATTTTTTACCTTTTCGGTCTGCACTTTACAAAGAACACTGACGATTTAGAATCAACTAAAATTTTGTATTTAAAAGTAGGCGCCATTACCATGACGTCAGTAGACTGCACATGCGCAACTCTACGCTTCTTGTTTGGTGTCATTTTGCGATTGCGATTTGTGTACTTTAGTGCTTTTTTATGTCAAAACTATTGAGTAATGTTTCCTGTTTGGTACCAAGTACGAAATTTTGGCCATTTTTTAGTAAGACATCTTGAATTAGACATATGTACTGCACTTACCTTAACGCCCTAGAAAGTTTGTCGTAATTCATGTTCGGTTTTGATTTTCTTTCACCCCATCTGCGAGCTACTTCATCAGGATCCGTAAGTTTGAACTCTCCGTTAGTTCCTTCCCAGGTAATACACGCAGCATTTGACGAATCACTGAGCAACTCGAGAAGAAACTGCCACAGCTGAATTTGTCCAGAACCTGCAATGAAAAAGATATGCGATGACGATTCTTCAAACGCATAGCCTTGCTAAACAAATCAATTGGAATGGTGCCTGATTTAGGCAAATAGGCTGGGTAAAGGTATATTGAATTATGGAGATGGCGATAATTTGTAAAGGACGGTAGAGTTACGTTTAACTGTACTTCTCTTTTCTTATAAGTTATAATAATTATGTACTTATTTTGTAATAATTATTTTTGTCTACTTGCTGATGGAACTTAATTTAGAAGCAAAAACTGGTTTATTTGACTTGATAGATGAAATCTATTTGATTTGTAGGGTACCAGAAATTGGCCGAGTTACTTTAGCAATAGAATTCTTAACTCCTGAGGATGCTGACATTGTCAGCGAAACACGTGTCGAGTTTTATTACTGTGTCACTGTCTTTCGGAGTGTGGGGTGAGGGATAGGATGGTAGGGGTTGGCCCAGATTAGACTACTGCTCTCAAATAGTTGGGGATGTGGGATGTTCTACCTTTAGGGAAATGCGTAGATTAGCTCAAGATAGGAAAGGACGGAGCTACGTGTCCAGCCAGTCTTCGGGTCGAGAACTTTAATGATCACAGTTACTTTCACGTTTTCTCATGAATTTTCTAATTTTTCTGTTTAGCAAGTCCGAAATAGCGCCCCTTAATAAGAAATGATTATATCGGCATAAATCTCCGTAAATTTCTGGCGAATTATGGGCCGTCTCAATTATAATAAGTGTGTATGTAAATGTAACAAACTGTTTCAACATGTGTCCAGGTTTCCGGGCAAACTCCAGGTGTATTAAGTAGGTTGAGGAATATATATGGGGCTATGGTAGTTAAATCACTGGCGCAACATGCGTCTATTTCCTTCCGGCGTCACCTCATTTACAAGTTAAATCGAAATTTGAATTTCTAATATTATACAACTGACAAAAACATTATTGTCGAATTATGCCGCCAACTACAATAAAAACTGTATCTACCCCGAAGATCTCGATGTAAAAAGCACTTATGTGTACAGAGTGTCCTATTTTCGTTGTGAATTGGGGGGTTCTCATAAAAGCAGCAGAGCCTTGGGGCTTTGCGAACCTCAGCTACTTTCTTGAGTATAATGGAAAGCTGAAACCAGAATTTGGATATCGTTTTTAGTTTTCGAGAAAAAAAATTATATTGATTTTTATCGATTTTCAAAAATTATCTTCAATTCTTTTTGTACTAAGCAGACTAAAACTGCTAAGATTGATTCCTATAGAACTTTTTCCAAGGAATTCAGTGGCGTACGTAGTTTTTTATAGGGAGCGCATTTTTTGAGTTATGAAATAAAGTTGATTTTTTTAAATGGAAACCGCAGTAGGCTTTGGTCTAGTTCGAAAGGTCTTTCTTTAAGCTATCAAAATATAATTATATACATACTTTTATGTTGTTATTTCAAAAAACGGCAACGATTTTGGTACTTTTTACCTTTAGAAAATATAAGATAGGTAGGTACATCCAAGATACCTGTGATTTTATGTTAGCAACTTTTAATAACAACTGACATAAAAACAACAAAAACAGAAAAAACAGCAAAACAAACAAAACAAACAAAAACAAGAAAAACATCAAACAACAAATAACAAAATTATAGGAACTGCTCAAATTGATTGCCATGTTTTTCAACACATAATCTATGTACATCTTTCAGTTAATAGATTGATGGCATTAATTAGAAAAATCGGATGGGCTTGCAAATATCGGAAAACTGCATGTGTTGCCTCTGCTAGCTCGGCTTGATTATTGTATCTTCGTATGTATTTTTTTTGAAAATGCCTAAACAAAAAAGTCTAATATACTCAGATCCGGTGATCTTGCAGGCCACAATATAGGTCCATTTGTACCCAAATATCTATCCGGAAAATGATTTTCTAAAAAATTTCTAACTATTGCAGAATTGTGTGCAGGGGCACCATCTTGTTGGAAATATACCCTGTTTATGTTTATTAATGGAACATTTTACATTATCGCCTCTACGTTAATATTCAATAAATTAATGTATCTCAATCCCGTTAAGTTTCCATAAAAAATTTGGTATGCTAGTTGACCACCCAAAATAAAAAACGAAACGTTAAATCCAAAACGTCGTTGCCTCTGACGTTCAAAAGTTTGGTGCTGATTTGTATCAGACCAGTGACGCACATTATGCCTGTTAACTAATCCTACGCTGCTTATGTGAGTTTCATCTGTCCAAATGACAAACAGCCCAAATTCTGGATTTTCTTGAATTTTATTTAAGTACCACCTACAAAAATTCAGCCTTCTTTCTTGATCTCCCGGGAAGAGATGGTGAATAATTTTAATTTTATATGGTCTATATTTGCCTTTTTTAATATTTTTTGGACTTTTGTTTTGGAAACACCAACTTGTGATTCGATTTCGCGACAAGAAGTTTTTGGTGTCGCCTCAACCAACGATAAAACATTTATTTCTTCCTCTTCCCTATTTTCTTTATTATAAATTTTGTTTCTAGGTTTATTGAATGACCCATAGTGAATTAAATTTGATTTTAATCTCGAAAACATCATTTTGCTTGGTTGTCTTCTTTCTGGGTATTATATTTATGTATATATTTTGATAGCTTAAAAAATACCTTTCGAACTAGACCAAAGCCTACTATGATTTCCATTTAAAAATTCAACTTTATGTCATAACTCAAAAAAAACGCTCACTAGAAAGAAACTACGTACGCCACTGAATTCCTTGGAAAAAGTTCTATAGGAGTCAATCATAACAGTTTTAATCTGCTTAGTACAAAAAGAACTGGAGAGAGTTTTCCAATTCGCAAAAACCCCGAGGCTCTATCTCTGCTGCTTCTATGAGAAACCCCCAAATCACAACAAAAATAGGACAGCCTGTACACCAGACCATATGCCATTTTACACCACGAATGGTGACTGCTGACACAGTTAAAGGGTTAAAGCAACCGAGAAAAACTTATGGCATCATACTGGCTAAAGATAGTAGGGTTGTTGCTGAATAGTTGCCTTGAACTCTAAAAATACTAATCCATTCTTAAAAAATCGGTGTTGGCCGATATATTCGCTCTGCTATTGGTTGTTGGTCGGAGGTTATTAATATCCCAATAGTGTTTATTGTTTCTAATCGGTACTAAAACCTGACCTCGGAGCGTAGGCATGACATCATGTCACGAACCGCGAAGCAGCGGCAAGTTCATTCGCCGGGCCTCCCAAATCTCACAACGCCTGTATTACACCCTTGAAATTAAAAGTGTATAATAAATTGTAGTAGTTAAGTTCGGACGTTTTGGTATACAGGGGATGTCCCAAAACGTTTTACTCAGATTATAGCTCCAAAACTATAACACATAACACTTTGTAGTGTTGATGAAGGAGTACACAACTCGAAGAGCGTAAAAACCCCCGGGGCTGCCGCCTCCGACATACCGCCCCTAATTATTATTTTTTAAATAGCACCCTGTATATTCTGTGAAGGAGCGTGACGAATTCAAATTCTCTACCTAACATTGTTTTTGAAATTTAAAATTGACCCATCAATGGTGGAGAAAACATATTTTTTTATTTATGTTAAAATCGGCCATGGAATTATTAACATTTATTGGAACTGATAAGCAAATGACTACCGGCTACAGGCGTAAATGTCGAAGTTAATTTGAGTTTTGTGTTGTGTTCTGAAATGCCTGCTTTATTTATGCCATATATGAGTATGTGGACAAGCGGCATGTAGAAGAAATTTATTGCCCAGGTTAGAAATGTGTGTTGTTGCAGAAGGACTCCAATTTGAACATTAATTTGATCAACTGATTATGTTATCACATTATTAGTGTTATTAGTTTAACTTATTTTAAACTTTTTCTTTAATAGTTTTAATAATTCCATGACTAACGTAAAAATAAATAAAAAGTCTGTTTTGATGGGTCAATTTTTATTTCAAAAAAATCTTGGCTAGAGAATTTGATTCTTTGTCATATTCCTTCACGGAATATACAGAGTGCTATTTGAAAAAAAAATAAGTGGGGTGGTTTGTCGGAGATGGCGGTCCCCGGGGGTCGTTACTTTCTTGGGGTTGTATACTCCTTCATCAACACTACAGAGTGGTTTTTGTTCAATTTCGTTATGTGTTACAATTTTGGAGCTATAACCTGTATAAAACGTTCTGGGACAACCTGTATAGGGTAGGTAAGTAGCTATATGCCCATTTTTCAAATATCGATTCTATAATAATTGCAGTATTTGCAAAATAACAAGTAAAACTAACAATTGCGTATACAAGATTGTGTACTTATTATTGTACTTAACAATAATCTATTTACATTGATACACAGGCATGGGAAGACGGAAAATTGATCGTACTGCTGACGAGGAAGAAGCATTTCAATGTTTGCGGCGAAAGAAACGTGCAGATAATCAACGAATAAGACATGATGCTCGGTGTGCCCAAAAGTTTCAGACTTTAAAACAACAAAAAATTAACAATGAAATTGTGGAACATTATACCTATAGGTAGGGAAAATGGATGTTTTATTTAAGTTTTATTTAAGTTCTATTTAAGTATTGGCATTTTGTTGTTGAAAAAGTAGCTAATAAGGAGGATTCTTTTAATGATTGTTGTAGTCATTGATGGTACAGTGTTTTGGATACTTTACTTATTTTTCCACAACCGCTCAAAAGTTTATTAGAATCCACTGATTCACAGTCAAAACGTTCAAAACGTTTTCGTGAACGAATACGTCCTTATAATAATGCTTTTTCATTTGCATTGTTTAACGCAAATTTAGTCAAATTCAGATCAAGACGTCCTGGTCTACATTGTTTTAAAATTCAACGTCAAATTTACTATCATTTACCCCGATCAGGGCGTATCTCCAAGTTATGGTCAATTGTTTATTGTATTGTTGATCCTAGCGAAGTGACAACCAATCGTTCAAATAACAATAATGAACTAGATGTTGAATTGTTACAAAGCCTCGATAAAATTATGCGGGATGATAACGCATTTGCCCAATCTTATCGGGTGATGCACGAAGAGGTGAAAAGACAAGAAGAAATGGAGTTGTACAATAACGAAGCCTGTCCTGAAATGCTACTGCTTTTCACACTAAAGCCTGGCATAACGCATAAATCGTAGAAGATTTAACTTTCAACAGGTCAATGAAGTTGCTGTTGTTTTTTCTACTACTGCGGATGGTGAGATTTTAGAATCATACGTTACTACACGCAATCGAAATTCAAAAGAACTGCAATGCCTAAGTTCAATGGATCCAAATGTGGAGCCATGGATTTATCCATCATTTTATCCTCACGGTACCCAAGATTGGCATAGCAATTTAATGAAAGTAAATAGTAAGAAGAGTGTTTCGAGAACAGCTTCGTGACGAATTTAACGCGTTTCTACGAGGAGGTCGATTATTTCAACAGTGGCTTGTAGATAACTAAGTTAAAATTGAAAAAGACAGATTAATGTAGGTACAATTATTATTATTATTATTATTATGTTGTTATATTTTAATATTTTAATTATTACTTCATATTATGTTACTATTGTATTATTTCCATTAGCTATATTTTTATAATAATATGCAAGTATTTTTTCTCTTTATATAACAATATTTTTCAACATTGTCAATAAACTATATCTTCCAACAGAGCACAATGTATCTTTCTATTCTTCTTGTCATAAGTACTCCCGCATTTAGATATGATTTCAGGGGAACACACATGGGCCCGATATTTTTATCCCATCAAAATAATATTTATGTTGTACTTTCGAAAATCGAAAATCTAGGAATCTAGTGTGTTACGACTTGCACAAAAAAGAAAATTTCAAAAGTGTGTATAAGCTACGTTAAAAAAATTCGTAGTAGTCATACACACTCTCCCCCTTTGTTTACGAGGGTTTGTCAAAATTTACTGTTGGTCAATTTACGAATCATTACTAATGCAAATAAAATTACGGTGAGCGAAGAATATTAACTGTCGGGCAGAAAAAGTGGGAGTGTCCGTCAGATTTACAACATAAAAACGAAAGTTAAACCTCATTAAATCATTATTCCGTACCCTCCTAATGTACGTTTAATAATACCTTTCTGAACCCATTTAGCTTTTGTTTCACATGGGGTCGGTACCTACGACCCGTTGCGACCCGTTCGCCACGCGTACATCCACGTGACCGACTTGCGTCACCGAATACACCCGACAATTACCGTTACGCGATTTGATTTTGTTTCAGCATGCGATCGCCGGTTATTTTTATAAATTGCCTGGATTATAACGAGAAATTTGTCTTTGATTACATTCCCTCTTCTTGGCAGAGTCTAATTTTCGTTTGGCGTTTCCACGAAAATATTTTCCGCTATTTAAAGAGGGGGTAGATTTCGGGGATGGGACATTAAAAATTAATTAAATGAAACTTACCTGAACTAGCGAGACGACTGCTCGTGGGGCCGAACATTTGATAAGGATCTGAAAAGTAAACATTACAATAGTTTAATTCATCCCCACCGACTTCAGTCTATGAAATTAGCAAAACTACACAATTTTACATTTCCCCTTACAGGTAGGCACGCCTGCAAAACAAGAACGTCCAGTTAGGAAAAACAATAACCTACAACAAACAATGAATAAAGAGATACGCCAAATCGCAAATGCCAAAGTAACTCTCTAATAGTATATTATACACGAGTTTATAATGAATGCTATTATTACCGAGGATGAAGTTTACAACACGAGCGAGCGAAACGAGCGAGTTTTGTAATCATCCGAGGTAATAATAGCATAATTATAACGAGTTGTATAATATACTTTGTCCACGACTATCAAAAAAGATTCCCAGAAAGAATTTACCTTCATTTTCCTTCTCCAGTGTAAGAAAGATTCATACATACGCTCTCAGGTATAATTTTCTTGGTTTTGTGGGCAATGAATCTAATGAGGCAAGTTCTGCAGCTTCTTTTATTGCTGGTGCTGTTAAAGAAACCTCGTTTTCACTCTCACTACTCATTATATCTTCTTTTTTAGAATATGCATTTCAAATTAAAAGCAAACCATGCTGATTTGACGTTTCAATTTGAACTGACACATCGCGATCGCGGCCTACTAAATAAATGTAAAAAAGGGTCAAAGCGATGTTCCTATTGGTGTAGTGAATAATATCCATTAATCACTGCAGTGATTAATATATCTAATTATGATTGAAGAAACACAAGTATAAAGAGTATATTATAAGATAGTCGTGGACAAATAATATTATTCCCAACCTGTCAGTTTATTTATTAATTTTAAAAAATTATATCAAATTTTCCCTTTCTCACAATGAAGTCATGCATTCTGTCCGTATAAATTGCTATTCTGCAGACTGATTCTTTACTCAAACTTTACTTGCGTGAGATTTAATAGGTACTTGTGGTGTGACAGACTCGACAACTTTAGTAATTATGTAGGTGTAATGTGTAGTTTGGACAACTGCTTCTCCAGCAAATGCTCCACGTCACCAGGCACTGAAATAATAACTAATTCTAGATTTCTTGTACTAGGATATACTACAGAATGCTGCCCCAGCTAAGCAGCCATAGAAACATTCCCAACGTGTCCCTACGTACAAACAAGATTCAAACTATACATTCATGTTGCGCAGCAACTGCACACTATTGGTTTCGCATACATTCTCAGATGATTGCTGAAGTAATTATTCTCGTAATTGCGTTGCATGGCACTTTATTATCCACTAAAGTTGTTAAGAGTACTTGCATACAAAAAGGGAGCAAATCTAAAGCTATAGTAATTAGAGGTAATCAACGGATAACCCTTAAAGCTTCCATTGTTTACACTGGCCCAAGCAGTGGTTCTCGTCGTAATTACTGCTATAGACAACCTCGTATCTCAAACAACCTCAAGAAGCCTACGCAATTAGGAAGTAAAGATGTCAGAAAAAGCATTTTAACCGATCCCCGATCGTCATATCAGCCTCATCGATATGCGTCACGGTCACTGGAATTACAACACAGCAGCATCAACTAGAAGGGATGTAATGCAATATGTTTGACGTCTTGGCTGCGTTTAGTGAAGGGATCCCCAGCAGCACATGAATGAGAACAACTACACAGCACGAGCTACCCTTACAAATAAGACCGGAGGGTTGCTGTCACGCGGTGGCGCCTCCGCTACGCTCTCTCCTCCACTCGTGCGAATCTTCCACACTTCATCAACATTATCTCTATATTCCATTTGCAAACAATGGATTTAGGTTTCACGCAGTCACTCGCCACTGTCTATAGATCATAACTTTCGTTAATGGACACCGAATTTTATTTTGTGTTTCAGGATTTCTGGGAAATGTACGATATTCTCTAATTAAAATATTTAAACCAAAGACGTTGCTTTCAAAATTATCTCAGAAGGAAAACTGTAGACCACTGGTTTCGTCCAGCTGTGCTTCTGCATTCATTACTTATACAGGGTGTAACTAAAATAAGAGAACCAGTTTCGGGGGTGTATTCGCCACACTGAAACATGAGAAAAAGTCAGTATCGACATACATATACGTCCTAAACTATTTTCAGTACCCCATTGATAGAATTGGGTCTAATTATGTCTCTAAATTTCTGGATTTCTTGACGAGAGTGTCAAGGGACATTTTTAAATTTTTTTTTTCATTTCATTGATCGCAACCAACAAATTTAGCCTTCCAGGGCAAGAGATCGTCTATTACACTGAAAAATGTGCATGCTAACCACTTTATATAATGTAGCATGCAGGTACTAAGAAAATCTGAAAAGTTTTTCCCAGGCACACTGCACTTGCCCCTAATCTCGAGGTCGAATCTCGCATGTTTATTTAACCACGGGTGGCCGGACTTGGGGGGTTTGTACTCCTACACAGTGTTGTCTGACGCCGCCGCCGAGGGTACATGACTTCATGGATCGCTATCTTCCGAATCTGGCTCACGCCACCCCCTTTTAGGTGGCGTGTCACTTATTTATTCTGTTCTCCTCGAATTGACCGTTTGTAGCACCCCATGATTTTTTTCACAGTTGGGCGATTTTTTGATTTTGTTCAGTCAACGTGTGCCAGAGTTAATTATAGACTTTACTCGCAGATAAGAGGTTAGATGGTGTAATCCGTTGCGAATGATAAATTAAACATTTCCTTGCATATCTGTTTAAATTGTTTGAATTTAGTCTACTAGCATAACCGTAACTTCGATTTCTAACATACAAGGTGTCACAATAATTTGAGTAGAATAAAGTGATTGCAATAATTTTACGTTACTTCAACCCGAGCTTCAACCACTGGAAAATTTCTGGGGAGTTACTTGATCGTGGACTCCGGTGGTTGCTCAGTGCCTTCTAAAGAAGAACCGTCGTGAAAATTTCAGGTGAATTAGTCGGCAATCCAACCCGTTACCTTATCTTTAGTAGCCTGACACCAATACTCATAGGTATCTCTAAACTCTAACTTATAGTCCAGTCAATCGGTGTTCAAATCTGCCGTTTTCGTAACAAAATTGCGGAAGTATTTTTCTCAGCGGTTCTATATGTTTCCTGGGGTGTTGAATCCGAATTTCAGGTTTGCTGCCGTGTAGGAGGTCGGCTTCTCAACGAAAAACGCAAAAAACTTCAAAATTTTCGAACTTTTTTCAGTTTTTCACTTATATCTCGAAAATTATGCGTTTTTCGAAGATGACCATTCTATAGAAAATTAATGTAGATAAAATTTCCTACAAAATGCACTAGTCAACTTTGATTTTCTGATAAGCGGTATCGGCGCTAGAGCGCGCTGAAAAACGGCGACTTTTTGGCCCTTCTGCGAAAACGTCAGAAACGTCCACTTCCGCCACCTACAACTCGAAAAATATACGTTATCAACAAAAACCGTTATACCACTTGAAAGTACATTAAATTTTCTACAAGAGACGTCTCTAACATTCAGTTTTCTTATAAGATGGGAGGGAGCAAAGCGAAAATTACGAAAAATGCCTTGTGCGCCCTACACCTAAAACGACCACTCCCACCTGTATAACTTTCATCGGCGCTATACTTTCGCTTAAAAGAGGTTGTTTTGAATGAATTGATGGCAAAGCATTTTTTGATGAAAACATTAACAAATTATGTTTACGATATATAGGTACATGACCCTGAATATAAAGCTGAATATGAAATCTGTATGTAGTAATGTACATGTGTCATGAAATAAGTGAAAGTCGAGCCCAGGATTGGGCCACCACTTCGAGTAGGTTCTCCCTCTAAAAAAGAAAGAATGCATTTAGTGTTAGAACATGGTTACAAAAGACAGATAACTTGTATGGTGAACTATCGATGTATGAAGAAATGCCATGTGCGTAGTTATTTTAGTCGTCTGTTTTGTTGTTGGTGGTCCAGGTCGTCTTCCTCTTCTATATCCAAATTGTCGATATTGGAGCACGACCCTTTACATTGCTGGCACAGTTTCGTGCAGAACAGCTCATCAGCACGGTGCAGCCGTGTGCGAACAAACCAAACCAGATTCTACTATATAAAGGCGAGTGGGTCTCATCAGTAAGCAAGAGCCAACTCGAAAGAGTTGGCTCTCGCTCACTGATCGTCCCCTCTAAAACAATACTAGAACTTGCACCAACAAATCTTCCCCGGATAAACCGAAGACATTGAATTACAGAGCAAGTCCCGGTCGAAAAACGTGCAGTACATACGGCAGCATAGTCTACGGAAACCCCCTGCTATCAACGAATGCAGGTATTAAGGATCCGACGTGCTCCAAGCGTACACAAAAAGCAGTATAAGGCCCCACTATGGCGATATAAAGAAAAGAAGAAGAATTTTGGTTCGCTCGCACACAACAACCGCATATCATGATTTCTCTCTATTGGAGCTGATCAGCACGTTTTCCGTTCTTTTACATTACGGATTTAGGTTAAACGAAAGAGATAAGTATACAGAAGTAGGTTATACATGGAGCCAAGGGTTAGTTCAAATACTGATCACCAACTCGCTGTTCAGCCTGGACCTTCCACAGCCCCTGACCCTTTGCCTGGACCTTTCATTGCCCAAGATCCTTCACCTGGACCTTCTAGTGCCCAAGAAACATTGCCTGGACCACGAACAACAAAACAGAGACGACTAAAATAACATCGCACATGACATCAGGTATTTCTTCATACATCGATAGTTCACCATACAACTTATCTGTTTTTTGTAACTATGTTCTAACACTAAATGCCTTCTTTCCTTTTCAGATGGAGAACCTACTCGAAGTGATGACCCAATCCTGGGCTCGACTTTCACTTATTTCATGACACATGTACATTACTACATACAGATTTCATATTCAGCTTTATATTCAGGGTCATGTACCTATAAATCGTAAACATAATTCGTTAATGTTTTCATCGAACATGCTTTGCCATCAATTCATTCAAAACAACCTCTTTTAAGCGAAAGTATAGCGCCGATGAGAGTTATACAGGTGGGAGTGGTCGTTTTAGGTGTAGGGCGCACAAGGCATTTTTCGTATTCGCTTTGTTCCCTCCCATCTTATGAGAAAACTGAATGTTAGAGACGTCTCTTGTAGAAAATTTAATGTACTTTCAAGTGGTATAACGGTTTTTGTTGATAACGTATATTTTTCGAGTTGTAGGTGGCGGAAGTGGACGTTTCTGACGTTTTCGCAGAAGGGCCAAAAAGTCGCCGTTTTTCAGCGCGCTCTAGCGCCCATACCGCTTGTCAGAAAATCAAAGTTGACTATTGCATTTTGTAGAAAATTTTGTCTACATTAATTTTTTATAGAGCGGTCATCTTCGAAAAGCGCATAATTATAATAAAGTATAATAAAATGCGAAAATTTTGAAGTTTTTTGCGTTTTTCGTTGAGAAGCCGACCTCCTACACGGCAGCAAACCTGAAATTCGGATTCAGCACCCCAGGAAACATATAGAACCGCTGAGAAAAATACTTCCGCAATTTTGTTACGGAAAAATCACCATTTGACTGGGCTATTAACAGTTGTTGAGTTGACAATTTTTAATATGAATTCTTAATAACTTAACGCCAATCGACAGTGACACAGTAATTAAACCCTACACGTTTCGCTGACAACGTCAGTATTCTCAGGAGTTGAAGATTAATCTAAATCTAAACTTAAACTACGTTGCCATAAATACCAAACCTCCTAGTACTGAAGTAAAATGAATCGATAAGCCTATAGGGTTCCTTAGAACTTTTGCGACAGAAGAGCTCTTATGTTTGCGGAGACGGCAGATTTCGGGAAGGAGTGAAATTTTTGTTGACAGCTTTCAACTGTAAATTTACTTTCCAAACAACACTCTGTGGAATCACCTCATTCGAACAGTGCCCAGCACACTTTTTGAGTGGGAAATTCCATTTTATAGCTTTTTATTCGAGCATTTCTCTTTTAAAACGATTCAGCATTTTGAATCTATTGTAAAATAATGACATAGGTGTACTTTCCAACTGTTTTAGGTACTAAGTCTCAATTGAACCTGACAGTTAAACGAATTAAAGGAACAACTTCAAATAAAACAGAAAAGATCAAAGCTCCCGAGAAAAATTTTCTAAATTTTATTTCAACTTCGTCAAAGGAAATATTATAAATATAACAGAAATATGTTTGGTGATGGATGGACAAGACATCCACATCCACATCCACATCCACATCCACATCCACATCCACATCCACATCCACATCCACATCCACATCCACATCCACATCCACATCCACATCCACATCCACATCCACATCCACATCCACATCCACATCCACATCCACATCCACATCCACATCCACATCCACATCCACATCCACATCCACATCCACATCCACATCCTTCCGAATATCTACTTCTCTTCATTCCTGGTCAAATTTGCAAATTTGCAGAGATTATGGTATTATTTTATCACTATTTTTCTGAGCACTTCGTACACTTCGAACATTTTCCTCCATCGAAACCTCTTAGATAAAAATGTGTATCTTCTATTTAGTAAATTGGATATCCCGTATTTAAAAACGGTATCAGGAGAAAATTGATACCTAGAGATTTTCCAAATACATATGATTTTTAGTTATGTTCGTTATTTTAGCTGACACCCCATTTGATTTGTGTTTACATTAAACCAAATTTCCCTTCAACTTAAAATCTAAATTAATAGGCCATAATCTGCGTTAACGAACACACATACGCGCATTACCGAAAGAAAAGGCTGCCAAATGGGAACTTAATGACATCCCCCGTTGTCTGACAGTAAAGTAATGACGGGTAGAATACAAATACAAAAGACTGAGGGGCGGTGCGCAATGTTTGAGGTAATGCGACAATTATTGAATCAAACCGGGGGCACAATCAGGTAATTATTGAATCAGGACCTTCTATCCTCGACTTATTAGACGCAGGGGAGTTCACCCTCAGCCTCCCTCGGGGAATATCGCCAGACCGATGCGATTTCGAAACGATTCTCAAAATTATTTGGGACATTAGAGACGAGGACAAAGACAGAAAAGTGGAACTATACTGAATACTGCAGAACTAATACGAAAAATAACTGATAATAAATCCAAATTTGCGTAAGGGGAGTGCAAAAAGTTTGCACAATAAACTCAATTCTTATCACATTAAATTTTTAAATTAATAAAAGTTTGGCATCATCATTCAACTATACGCAGGGTTCAATAGTGCCCCAACAAATAACTTTTTACGCATGTTTTAGCAGAATTTTAATTTCTTATGATATCCCCCAAGTTAAGGGTATGCATATCCTTAAATTTTTTCGGATAAGTTCGGAAATTTTATTTCTCACCTGGCTGTCGTAAGTGGCCATGGGGATCTAACGACGCTTTTGTCATCCCCGACAACGTATTGGAGCCATATCCTGAAACATAAATAATTCTTTAAAAAAACTTCTGTGGACATAAAACATGTGGGTGGCTGGGCGAGAAGTAGTAGTAAAATAGCTGTAACAATATGATATCGTCGGCAGCGATCGGCACAGTCCAATGCTCTTTCTGTGCACTCGACTAACTTTTGTTTCGACGTCTCCCTCCAGAGGTTACTGAGGTGGAAATCGACAAGAGAATCCTTTCCGCAGGGTAAAAGCCTGTGCTGTATACCGTTGCTATACCCAATTTCATTGAGAGAGCCCCACTTGCCTTGTAAAACGCATTTTATTCGAGGGGGATACATAGGTATTTGAATAAGTTAAAAATTTTAATGCAGGATTGACTTAATGAAAAAGAATAGGGAATAGCAAAAAAAGCCAAAAAGGTCAAAATCAGGCTTATCATGCTCGTCCAGAGATTATCAATCATATATGAATGAAATCGAAAAACCCAGAGGTTACCAAAATGTCTTGTAATTATTTACAATGAACAATGGCGTTGCCATGTGGCCAAAATACGAAAGAGTCGTTTTCACATCTGCACTAACACTTAGGTTTAAGACTACAAGATTCAAGGGCCTGTTATTTGAAAATTTCCAAGAAGATTTATTAGTAACCATGGGAGACAAGGGCGTGCCCATGGAGATTTGTCCATAGAACTGTAGGTGCTTTCCAGTCTTGGTCCGAAGACAATGTAACCCACGACAATAATTTTGCATTCCATCTCTATCCATTTTAGGAAGGATTTTTTTGCGCTCCCTCGTACATCCCCGAAAATTGTCTGGCACATTTTGTTTTCACTTCCCGAGGACGTAAACAGCGCGAAAATCGGATTATCCTTAACACGACAATAGGACGACACAAAACATCAAAGGCAAATCAAGGGTGCCTAGAGGGTTCGCAACACTCTTTGATCTGCGGTGTTACAATCACAGCTACTAAATTTATGTTGAACTATACATAAAAAGAGGATAACAGTGAAATTGCGTGTGAAAGAACTATAAAGTTTCCTTGTACGGATTTTATAAGAACTTTATCTGTTCGGGGGAAGGTTTAGCGTACGGGGGGATTTCAAAATGACCTACGATTCTAAATGGGATTTTCCACTTAAAATCCCAACGAAAATGCTTAGCACGTACGTATTTATTAATGAAATTTAAATTATTTAATCATTAGGAAGTAAATCAAAGTATAGAAAATTGCTTTACATAATTACTCGAAAAGAATACTAATAATAATAGACTTTATTGGCACATTTACAAAAAAGGTTATCCATTACAGAAAAACAGAAAAAAAACTTGTGTGTGTCAGCTCCGACGCACGAGTTTACTCCTTACGAACGATTATTTTAAATTCAATCACTTGGTAATAGGGTACACGCGAATGTTAGTTTTATACCCAAATGTGTATTTATCATATGGCTTATGTTGGAAAATGTCCAACTACATCAAAATATAAATTGTTTATAAATTTAGTAATTATGTGACAATCTGCTAAACGTCGATTCCACTGGCAATGAAATAAATACTTCAACAAATTTAGGAACGAACAAACAGTGCAAATACTGGCTTTACAACGCCAACTGTCATATCTACTCTATGCCACTCTATTTTCACTATTTCCATGCTCTATGCAGTCAGACATAAACAGCCGTATCCATAGATACGTACATAATTTCAATGTTACAGGTAACGTAACGCCTTACTTTTAGTTAACGCGAAATGTAACGCTTGATTTTACTACTCATAAAATTTCCGTACCGTGGGATATAACCTCGGATATAACTGAAAATCGATGCTTAAGGAGTAAACTCCAAAAATGCATGTCAAACGACGAAGTTCAGTTCACGCTTTATTGCCAAAACGGGAGCTGCTTTTCCTCGTAACCGCCGAAAAGAACAAAGCAAAAATTATGGTCATTGCAGAAATAGTTAATAACAATATAAATTAAAATAAATAAATAAATATAAATGAAGTAGGTATCGCAGAAAGCTAAGAAAAATGCAAAAAGAATGAAAGAAAGAACGAAAGAAAGAAAAAACTGAAAACACATGTAGAAGAACAAAAAAGAATACGAAATATCAAAATGCACGATATTTTGTTGTAAATAAAAGTCCTTCAAAATGGAGAACCGATGTTATAGGAAAATCATGTGCAACACTTGTGATCTAATATTATGAGCTTAACTAGACTTACGAAAACAAGAGTTAAAAAGTAGAGTTACATTTTTAAAGACATCACAAAATACAAAAAAAGTAGCAAATGGGCAATATTTGAAGAATTTCATTTCTTACTTGACTTATGTGCTTATGTACGAGTATGAAGCTCGGTATAAGCAAGCCATAAATTTAATATTAATAATTTGAAACTATTAAAGCCAGCCAATAATAAATTTGACTTAAACTCCTAGGAAAGTGTAGAAATACATACAGCCAAATTTAAAAGCGAGCCGCCTCAAATATCTAAGAAACAAATAGAATAATGAAAAATCGCCGAGATACGTAAATTTATGATACAAGGGGTGCAGATTTTGATATACCGTATGACAAACTTCCATGTGTACATGGGGAAATAACATGGGCAATTACATTTTTGGGGATTCCTGCTCCCCATGTGTAGTTACAGTGGTGGTAAAGGTAGCAATCGAAAGACTATTTTTTTCTGCGTATGAGGAAATCAAAAACTCTGCAATTTTCCAATTTATTAAAGCATTAAAAGCAAAAATTACACTAATAATTTTCAGATTAAAACACGGATATTCATCAGATTACCTATGACAATTTAATTTATTCTAATCAAAGACTCCCTTGATTCTAATTTCTAATTCGACTGAACTGTCAACATTATTAATTTATCGACAATTTAAAATTCGGGTTTCAAAATGAACAAGAATATTGATTCAGTTGAAGAAAAGGTTTTCATTGTGAAAACATTTTACGGCGGCAATAGTCTGCGGGTAGTCCGTGACTTATTTTCTGTAAAATTCAATAACAGTCCTATTCCTTCGGTAACAACAATAAAAAATTTAGTTAAGAAATTTGAAGATACTGGGAATCTTTCCTTGAAAGAAGGTAATTTTTACTAATAAATTTACTTGGTTTTTATTTCGATAATTCTGATTCGCTTATTATTATTACCTAGTTGCTAATTCCTTATTGTTCGCTAATTTAAATTTTACTGGGATTATGAGAAATTTAACAAGTGATAACGTGGAGTGGAACAAAACTAAAATTAATCTTATCATTTATTTTTTTAGTCGTTCCAAGAAATCTAAATGTTGAGGTAGAGGAAATGGTAATAGGCCTGATAACTGCTAGTCCAACATCTAGTTTAAGGTCTATTGCCCTAGAATGTAATGTTTCAAGAGAAACTGTCCGTAACATATTAAAAAAACAAATATCATCCCTTTAAATTCCAATGTCACCAAGAGTTACTTCCTTTTGACGAAGAATCAAGGCAAACTTTCTGTGAAGAAATGCAAGAACGGGCTAATCGGGATCACAGCTTCCTCTCATCAATTTGTTTTACCGATGAGTGTACCTTCACTTTAAATCAAGAGTCAAATTCACAAAACGTTAGGCATTGGGGCCAGGGAAATCCCAGAATAAATCTAGCCACTACAACGCAATACCCTCAAAAATCAATATTTGGGCAGGCATTTTTAATAATCGCATTAAAGGACCATTTGAAATACAGGGAAATTTAAATTCAGAAGCTTATTTAGATCTTTTAATTAACCATATTCGCCCTGCATTAGAAGAAGTTGCACATGCGAATCTGGAGGTCTGGTTTCAACATGACGGATGCCTAGCACATTTTGGAGCACAAGTGAGGGAATTATTAAATGAAATATTTCCAGAGAGCTGGATTGGTCGAGGTGGTGCTATAAACTGGCCAGCTAGATCTCCCGATTTGGCACCGTGTGACTTTTTCTTGTGGGGTCATTTAAAAAATAAGATTTATAAAACTCGTCACCCAAATATTGATTCTTTAAGGAATGCTATTTTTGCGGAATGCAACTTAATAAACGATCGGCAACTTTCGAATGTGAGAATTTCTTTCTATAATAGGCTGGGATACTGTCTGATACAGAATGGGGGTTTATTTGAATATTTGTTATAGTTATTTTTCTTTTTTTATGTCACTTTAATTTCATTATATATTAATTTTTGTTTTTGTCCTTACCTAGATATGAAATAAATAAGTATTAAATTGCCAGATTACAAAATTCATTAGAGCAAAATAAACAAATGTTGCCGTTTGTTAAATTTTTCATAATTGCAGTAAAATTAAAGTAATTTAATTTGTATTATTTCATTTTACTGGTTTAACATTTTCCCAAAAACTTTTTAATAGGTTAGACGACACGTACAATTTACCCTAAACTATGAACCAGAGCATTCACCAATGAAATACCCACACCAGTAATCAATTAATTGTCAGCTATAGGTAATGACAATAATAATGTGAATGAGAATTATCTAAATAAAAAAACAAGTTTATGTATTAGTAAAAATTAACTTCTTTCGATGAAAGATTCCCAGCCTTCAAATTTCTTACTAAATTATTTGTTGTTATACCGAAGGAATAGGACCGTTATTGAATTTTACAGAAAATAAGGCACGGACTACGCGCAAA
The DNA here is from genome assembly GCA_963966045.1 of Xestobium rufovillosum. Classification (NCBI taxonomy): domain Eukaryota; kingdom Metazoa; phylum Arthropoda; class Insecta; order Coleoptera; family Ptinidae; genus Xestobium; species Xestobium rufovillosum. Next base: position 39,450,914 of record OZ014493.1, read on the forward strand.
CTATTGCCGCCGTAAAATATTTTTACAATGAAAACCTTTTCTTGAACTGAATAAATATTTTTGTTCATTTTTAAATGTTGACAGTTCAGAAAATCCATAAAAATCGAAGACGTCCGTGATTAGAATAAATTAAGTTGTCATGGATAATCTGATAAATTTCTGTGTTTTAGTTAGAAAATTATTAATGTAATCTTTGCTTTTAATGCTTTAATAAATTGGAAAGTTGTAGAGTTTTTGATATCCTCATACGCAGAAAAAAATAATCTTTCGATTGCTACCTTTAACACCACTGTAACTACACATGGGGAGCAGGAATACCCAAAAATGTAATTGCCCATGTTATTTCCCCATGCACACATGGAAGTTTGTCACACGGTATAGTTGACGTCCGTAAAACCAACCCCTAACCCCCAGTCACCCTCACTTTAAAATCTCAAATGGCATCATATCCAAACTTATATTTTTATTTCAGATAAAACAAGGCAAGAAACAAAAAATTATGTCTAAAAATAAAATCTAATCTTCTACAGTTTAAGGAAACTTAAGAGAGTTGAAGATGTCGGTACTCTCCTTGGCTTATTCACAACCTTCTCAACTTAATTTCTAAGAAACGTTGTAGGTTTATTGATCATTTTACTCCAGTAGTAGGAGGTTTGGTATTTATAGCAACGCAGCGTAAGTTTAGATTTAGATTAATCTCCAACTCCTAAAAATGCTGACGTTATCAGCTAAATAAGTGTCGAGTTTAATTACTGTGACACTGTCTTGGCATAAAAGTCAGGGTTCTAGGGTTTTAAGAATTCGGGATCGGGATTCAATTTCGGGATTTCGGGATCGAAATTTAGAATCCCGGGATCCCGGGATTGAATCCCGAACCCGAAATTCAGAAGTTGAAATAGGAAACACTACTATTTAGGGATGTAACGTTTAAACGTTTAACCGCACGTGTGGACACTACCCGTTTTGGGGAACGTTTAAACGAAATGCAAATAAAATTTAGATATAGGCATCCTTAAATTTCAGCTAAACAAAGCCGCGGCTAGTGCTAGGCGCGCATCGCGTAAGAGCAAAAGCGAGGCGACCACTTAAATATTGCAAAACCGTCATGCACTTTTCAAATTGATTGTTTGCATCCCTTTGAGGACTTTCGCCGCCAGCGCCTCGGTCATCATTCAACGGTATAAGTACATATTATTTTATGATTTATAACCCAACTTTCAAACGGCATTTGATTTTTTCTAATTATTCAAGTTTCAAAACAATATTGCAATATTGTTAAGTTACGCGTGGGGTGCGCGTTTAGACGCCGTTTAAACGTTTAATAAACGCGTTTAAAAGTTTACGAAAAATCGCTGCAACTTTGCATTCCTGCCATTATTTATAACTAATAAACACCCCGAACGAATTTACGTATTTACATAAATACAATCGGCGACTGGTGATTTTACGGATTATTTACGCACGCGGCAGTGCGGCGCCGAAACTGACCCACGGCGCTGATAGAAACTTGTAAGGACATGGGCGTAATTTCCTGTGGGATACATGAACAATAATTTTGCAATGCAAAAAAATTCCTTTTGCGTAAATTATTATTTCGGTATTTTTCGGGATCCTAGTAAAATGTCGATCCCGAAATCCCGGGATTTCGGGATCGACATTTTACCGGGATCCCGGGATTCGGGATCCCGGGATCCCGGGATTGAAAACCCTACAGGGTTCTTAAATTTTCTTATTTGGTCATTATATGTAATTGCTGTTATAACATTTATTACTTTAACAGTTATTTATAGAAAAATATTGGGTAGATACAAGTATTACAACTTTGTTCAATAACCACAAGATATTTAACTTCAAAATTATCTGTAGTAAAATTTACACCGTGTACAAAAAGTCGTAATGACCAAATTGGTTTTGTATTGAAGTGCCTAAGAGGAAGTCAATAAAACTTCTCTCTAGGTACAAGAAAGGATATATTTTGAAAAATGATAAAGACTCCTATAGGCACATAAAAAACGTTGCTCACGGGGGAACTGAACCCGCAATCTTCACGTTATTAGCACGACGTCCTAACTAACTGAAGTACCTAATGGACCAATATTATGTCTGGTTATGAGCGACATATTACCAGTTAATGAATTTATCTATACCTAATCCGTTCGCGTTAGAAGTATACATTCATTTTAATTTAGAAAAAATGGGATAAAATTAGTTTCTCTATTTTCTTCACGTTCTTTCGAGTTAGAGCAATCTTATTTCCCGCTTTTTCTAAATTTTTAAATACGAAAAATCGGTACAAACTTTTGCATCGAGTCACATTATCATCTGAAAGTGTATTTGAATTGAAAGGGACGTAAAATACCCTCTATTTGCAGAAGGGGAGAGGCAGAGCGATGTGGCGTAAGCTCACCGAGAAATTATCTTAATAGGATGATTGACACATTCATTCAATAACAGAAAACGAAAAAGCAGAATGCACGCTTTCGATTAATGGAATTCTACTGTTATCGCGAAAACATTTTCGTTGCATGAACGATTTAGAGCCAGAACGTGAAGAAAGATTATCATCTGGTCGGTTGTAGGTGCAGGAGAGTTATTATCATTAATTCTTTTTGAGCCTGATTGGGAGCCCGGAACAGGAAAGAGAGTCCTTCCTTCCCGGACTCCCGAACCGAATGTCCTTTTCCGATTCGTCGTCGTATCTATATCACGCCTGACCGAATTCTCTTATTCTCTCGCTTTCACGTTTTTAAACGCTCGACATTGCCAATATCGCTACAATATTTATACCAAACAATCGATATTAACGGGCATGCCAAATTAAATGGGTGCTAGAGGAATTCCAAATAAGATGAAAAGTTTATATGAACATAATATATGTTCTAAAGTGACTACTAGGGTGTAAAAGTTTTAATATTTTTTTAAATATTTTTTTATTATCTTAGTAACTAGGTAAGTTATTGAGTTGAAATTTAAGGTGTCGTTTTCATTTGCCAAGTTCTAATTTTCAAAAAAAAACTGCTCTGATAGCCCCATCAGTAGCGTTGCTACGGGGTAGGCCGTTTATTTATTTCCCCAATCCAATGTTACGCCACTGGCGAATGCAGGTGATATTAATGTATTTGAAATCTACGTTCAATTTGGGAAGAAATTGGTATCTTCAAAATTTTTCGTGAAATGCTTAGTTTTTGAATGAAATAGCTTTCTGTGAAATCGAGCACATGCACTGAAATGTTCCATAATGCAATAATGGCTTCACCGATATGCAAGGAAAGTGAAAATTAAAAAAAAATAGTTTATTAAGAATGACACTAACAAAACTAACAAGAAGAACGACAAAACACATCAATTATTAGGTACATTAGGATAATAAAAAAAATTAAAACTTTTACACCCTGTATCTTTGTTAGTAGTTACTTTAGAACATATGTTCATATAAACTTTTAGTCTTATTTGGAGTGCCTCTAGCACCCATTTTAATTTGGCACGCCTGTTCTGAATCACCCTGTATAGAGAAAAACGCTAGCTGGTAATTCACAAGAGACAAGTGCTATCCAGTGCCCCAGTTAAAGGTACAGTTCAACAGATTTAAGTTGGCGAGGGATGGGGTTGCGACACGTTGGCGCCCGCCATAGCCTGCATCTAACTCGGCGCAACAGTGGAGTAAACTTTTTTTACTCTTGGGAGTAAATATTAAATAATAAAAATTCAGTAAATAATATTCAACGTGAATTAAGAAAATTATTGGTACCAAAGGTAATTCAGAATGTAAAAAGACAAATGTAATGTGATTTATTGCAGAATAATCATTAATATTAGATTCTTTGATTAAATTCATATTCCGCTAACTTCCGCGCATATTCTAATTTGAAGGTAGCATTTCTTGCAGCGACGTTGGTTTTCACTGTCGCATTATCGGTTAACCCTTTATACATATTTAGGTATACGCACGTGCGATGGTGCAGTTCTTTATTGCTAGCGTTATTATAGTATATTATACACGAGTTTATAATGAATGCTATTATTACCGAGGATGAAGTTTACAACACGAGCGAGTGAAACGAGCGAGTTTTGTAATCATCCGAGGTAATAATAGCATCATTATAACGAGTTGTATACTATACTTTGTCCACGACTATCAAAACAGATTCCCAGAAAGAATTTACCTTCATTTCCCTTCTCCAGTGTAAGAAAGATTCATACATACGCTCTCAGGTATAATTTTATTGGTTTTTTGGGCAATGAATCTAATGAGGCAAGTTCTGCAGCTTCTTTTATTGCTGGTGCTGTTAAAGAAACCTCGTTTTCACTCTCACTACTCATTATATCTTCTTTTTTAGAATATGCATTTCAAATTAAAAGCAAACCATGCTGATTTGACGTTTCAATTTGAACTGACACATCGCGATCGCGGCCTACTAAATAAATGTAAAAAAGGGTCAAAGCGATGTTCCTATTGGTGTAGTGAATAATATTCATTAATCACTGCAGTGATTAATGTATCTAATTATGATTGAAGAAACACGAGTATAATGAGTATATTATAAGATAGTCGTGGACAAAATCTATTAACTTGGAACGTGTAATTATCACAACACCTCTGCGCAAATTTCAATTTTCAGCGAGGCGAGCGCCGTTTTCATCATCTAAAACTGTCAAAGGCAGCAGTTGCCTTATAGAAATTTATTACAGAATGCCAACTCTCTCGTGTTTGATGCCAGGAGCGTTTATTTTGCTATCCAAACTTAATAATGGCAGACAAAGCCCTGATTGCGCTCGGAGCACGTAACAAGCGGCACCTTCACGGTTCGCCGCTTCGGATCAAGCGACGTCACGACGCCACCGTCTGTGCCCCGAGCTACTTTACTGCCACCACTTCCAGTTGCTGCTCTTAAATATTTGTCAATTTCAGAAGATGACACTACGAACGGGAGTCCTCAAAGGACTTGTTTTCGAAGGCCTCGGGCGTTTTGCTTTGTGTAAGGTCACATCGCAGTGTGGTATTTGATTTTGTTTTTGTATAGTAAATTCTCTATGGTCAGTTCTTTCCAGACGAGAGGTGCTGACTGCAGAAACCCAGCATAGAAAGCATTTGACATTTGTCCCAAAAAAAAGACCTTTGAAAATCTTAAATCAGTACATTCAGAAGATCTTGGGATTAAACTACGAAGAATGCGAACTATCGCTGCACAGTGGGACCAATCGCTTGAAAATGTGACCAAAATTCGGTTTCGAGAATTTCCTGGAAATGTTACTTAAATGAGCTTATTTTAAAGAGAAAATCATGTAGTTTACGATTATATAACTCATAAGGGCATAATCCGATACAAGCAGAAGTTACCGGTACCCAAAGTGCGAGGTCTTGTGTCTCATTTACGTTAGTGTATTTGCAGCGGCGGAGTGCATGTAAAGTATGCAGATACCTGTACCGCAAATTTTTAATAGTTTTTACCTATACTTTAGAAACTATGAAGTTAATGCTGTTGCTATGTTTTTAGTGTTTTTTGTTATAGAAGTCCTCAAACTTTGTGTTGAACTATAAAATTAGGCACGTTATAATTTTGTAATAAAAGTAAAGCCCATGTGTGGCTAATAATCTACTGCAAAAAAGTAGCTTCCAAGATTTGGCCATTTTAAAGCTATTCAATTTTTTGTCGGCAAGATGGAATCTAAAGCAATAAATGTTCTAAACTTTCTCATTTTCGCCTTTTTCACAAACAAAAATATTGGTTTTCGGGGATTAGTTTCAATAAAATTTATCCAGATTCGGCTAGATAATTTAATGAATACGAGAAATACGCATAGAGAGGACTCGATTTTTAAATATTTTACAATCAAAATACGATATTTGGAACGTCGTCATGGCAGCAAAAGGTAAATAACATAATTATTATCGTACGTAATTTGACGAGTACTTTTTATTTTGTCGGCTAAATTTTTGTTTTGAACGAAACTTTGTTGCCTAGCAATTTGACGAATAAAACTGACAGCTCAGTCTGAGCGCTCTTGGCCGGAGCCGAACTGCAAATTCAACGAGTCCGAAGGACGAGTTGATTGGTTTCCGTTACCCACTGCTTCTGGCTTTGTAAAATTTTGAAATTTTGATTATTCTGTAAATACCGTTTACTTAACGTGTTGCTTTTCAGATTTTCGCGTTTCTAGCTATATTGTTTGCTCAACAAAGATTTATGTTATTACCAGCGGGCCCGGCAGACGTTGTCCTGCCTAAAATTACTTTTCGCATTGAACTTCTGATTCATTAACCAAATCGTTTATTCAATGTGAAACATTTTTCTGATTACGTCTATGTTCAACCAAATATGTCGTTCCTAATCGTCAGTTATGATCGCGAGTACATAAAAAAATTATGATTTTGACAGTTTGTCCGAATTTCCGGATTTACGCCTATCCATATCATACAAAAATCCAATAGAAAAAAGCCCTTTCAGTTTCTTCCGAATTTTCGAATTTTCCGGGCAACTTTTCCAATTTTTCGTTCCCTAAAACCTCATTTCTGAAAAGAACTAGCCAAATTGGCCCAACCGTTAAGCACTTTCAGTTTTTCCCGAATTTTCACATTTTCCGGTGAAATTTCCAAAAATTTTCTTTCACACAATTACGATCATAACAAAAAAAATCAGCCAAATCGGTCCAGCCGTTAAGCACTTTTAGTTTTTCCCGAATTTTCAAATTTTCCGGTGGATTTTCCAAAATTATGATTTTTACAGTTTGTCCAAATTTCCCGACTTACGCATATCCATATCATACAAAAATCCCATAGAAAAAAGCACTTTCAGTTTTTCCCGAATTTTCCAATTTTCCGGGCAACTTTTCCAATTTTTCGTTCCCTAATGCCATGTTCGGCCTCTGTTTTGTCGACGTTACAAATTATTTTGTGCGTAAGCTCCAACTGAGCGCGTCGAACTCGACTGTATCCGTTGTTCCGGAGTCATAATGGATCGCCCTTGAGGCTTGAGAAATTCTTATTCGACTTGGCTCTAAACGCTGTCTAAGCTCTTCGTCAGTCTCATTGACTCGACGATCACGTAGTTGGCTTGCATTGCGCGTACGCCGACCGATATTACGACGCCTCACTGGTGGTATTTTTTCCAAAGAAACACCAAATACATGATCACCACCGATAACACACTGACAATTCAATTTTTAGAACTGTCAAACTGAACGTCACATTTTTGTTTATCTAACCCCGCTATGAAATGTCACATTTTAAATGCATTTTTGACATTACGAAACGTCATATTTTTCATAACTGTCAGTTCATTACATAACTAGTTATGTAATGAACTTTTACGTAACTGAATATTTAAAAGCAAAAACAAAAGTAAGAATTTATTACAGGGTATTATTGAATCTATTGCCAAATTCGCTGATTCTTCTATATCAGAAGGCATATCTACATCAGAATCATCCATTTTTTGCAGAATTTGAAATAAAAAAACTCATCACTGACAATAGTTATTTATAGTATCCATAGCAACGCCAAGGTAAAGCGATGAAGTTGAATTTATTTGTACGGCTACAAGGGATGTTACATTATTTGGAGTAGCATAATTATTTTTTATTTTAAAGCGGGGTTAGATAAAATTTTGTACTTAACACGTTATGAAAAGTCTAATTTTATTTGACTCATATAATTTGCAAAACTCGCTCACTTCGTTCGCTCGTTTTGGCAAATATTATATTCGTCAAATAAAATTAGTCTTTTCATAACTGGTTACGTAAATAACTATTGTTATACAGATTTTCATACAAACATACCATCCAAATTTTCGACTTTCTCGGTGGATTTTCAAAAAAATTTCTTTCATACAAACCTTGTCCTGACAATTACGAACACAACAAAAAAGAAATCAGCCAAATCGGTCGAGCCCTTCTCAAGTGATGATCTTACATACATGTGGCAATTGATTTTTATTTATACAGGGTGATCTATAATGAGTGTAACAAACTTCTAGGGTAGATAGAACACTTAAAAATAATGCGAAAAACCTTAATCAACATTGGTCCAAAAATGCCGGCTAAGCGAGATACAAGGTGTTGAAATTTCTTTAAAAAATTTTATTTTTTTAATATCTGGAAAACTATCAGAGGTATTTATTTGAAATTTGGGGTATGACAATTCATTGAAGTTATTTACTAATTTATAAATTTTCAGTTTTATACTCTCACCAGTGGCGTCACTACGAGGTGGGGAGTCCACATTTATTACCGAAACTATGTTACGCTACTGACTTACACAGATATGTTGCAAAATATTTGAATCTTTGTTTTATTTACAAGAAAAAAGGTATCTTTTATTTTTTGCGTACGAAGCATAGTTTCAGAGAGAAATAATTATGTGTAACATGGTGCATTAGTACGAGATTTTAAAAACGAAATTGTCAACCATTCTCTGTAACAGTAAAGCATTGTTAATATCGGATTAGCGTGTAAATACTCGAAATAGCACAAAACAGCTGAAAATAGTAGGTAACGATACAAGAAAATATTATACTTTTGTAAGAAATTTCAACACCCTGTATCTATTTTTGAAGCCATTTTTGGGCACATATTTATTAGGGATTTTCACAATATTTTCACAGTATTTACACGCCACTTCAATATTGACAACGATTTACTGTTACAAAGATGACTGATGATTTCGTTTTTAAAATCGCGGACTATGCACCATGTTACACAAAATTATTTCTCTCTGAAACTATGCCTCGTACGCAAAACACAAAAGAGAGATTTTTTCTTGTAAATAAAACAAAGATTCAAATATTTTGCAACATATCTGTGTAAGTCAGTAGCGTAACATAGTTTCGGTAATAAATTTGGTCTCCCTACCTCGTAGTAACGCCACTGGTGAGAGTACAAAACTCAAAATTTATAAATTAGTAAATAACTTCAATAAATTATTATGTCCAAAATTTCAAATGAAGAGCTCCGGTAGTTTTCCAGATATTTAAAAAAATAACATTTTTTAAGAAATTGCAACACCTTGTATCTCGCTTAGCCGGCATTTTTGGACATACGTTGATTCAGGTTTTTCGCATTATTTTTAAGTATTCTATCTACCCTAGAAGTTTGTTACACTCATTATAGATCACCCTGTATAGATTGTTAATGTTATTATTAATATTATTAGAATACAACTCGTTCATGAATTTAATTTCTAGCCCTTTTCCTATTGTCACAGTCGCAAGGTAAGCAAAAATTCCATACTATATTTTCTTTGAATATTATAAATTTTATTAATCCCCCATAAAACACCCCTCTTTATAAACTATGTAAAATTTTTAAATTATTATTATATTATATGTATTATGTTATATTATGTTATATTATGTTATATTATATTATATTATATTATATTATATTATACAGTCATGGACAAAAATATGGAATATTTTTGATTTTATTTATTTCTGGGGAAACTGTTACGAACAGCTGCAACAGCATTTTATATTAGATACTGGAGCATCTAGTAAGCCTGGCAATAACAAGCAAATAAGCAAACAAGCAAACAAGCAAACAAGCAAACTGTCATTGTGTTCTAAAAATCGAATTGAGTAAAAAAATTTCTGTCACATTTTTATACGTTTTTTCAATAAAGTCTTGACAAAGTTCCCAACCGGGAACGAAACGTTAACATTTTATACAAATTGTTTTACATTGCCATCAATTTCACAAATTATTAAAATATGAGTAAACTTCGTGTTCACACCTGATTTTTAACTTTTCCAAGTAGGTAAGTTTAACCGTCAACCTAGGTGTACTGAGGTAAAATTTAACATTTGTTGATTATTCTGTAGCATTACTGTCTTCGATAATGCCAGCAGTTCGATGTAGCACTGAAGTTGAGATAGCAAAGGTTGTAACTTTGTCAAATGTTGGTTGGAGACAAAGCCATATTGCAAGATTTGTTGGAATAACTCAGTCTGCGGTTTCAAAATTTTAAACAGGCGCAGACAAATTCCGCAAGAATGTATACAAAATGTAATCTCCAGCATGCGTAGAAGAATGGAAGCCGTAATCCGCGCTCGGGGAGGCAATACTCGATATTGAGCAGCCCATGTTTTGTAACTGGTTTCGTTCTTTTGGTGTTAATGTTTGTCAGACCGCAATTTATCCATTCTATACATATTCAACTAATTTAGTTTTTGTTATTTGGTGTTCGAAATAGGAAAGACTGATGAAGCATATAAAATAATTAGGAGAAATTTTAGAGAAATTGGATCTAGTACCAAAAGCATTAGGAATGAGGCAGGAGATATCCTAATCGAAAGCGGGGAGAAGGCAGATAGGTGGAAAGAATATTTAGGAAACTTATATGCGGGACAGGAAGTGCAAGATATATTAGAAAGTGAAAGCAGTGTAGAAGGGGATAACCTAGGGAGTCCTATAATGAGAGAAGAGTTTGAGCTAGCACTAAAAAGTTTAAGGAATAATAAAGCACCAGGTATAGATGACTTGCAGGCAGAAATCTTAAAGTGCGCAGGTCAAGAGGTAATAGATCGTTTATTTAAATTAGTTAGTCGCATATACCTGACAGGCGAGATTCCAGAGGATTACAAACTGAACATCATGGTAGCTTTGCCAAAAAGGAAAGGCGCGGATAGATGCGAAAATTTTAGAACTATCAGTTTAACTTCCCATGCATCAAAAATTTTAACTAGAATTGTGCAAAGAAGGATGGAGAAAAAGGCGGAAGAAATATTAGGAGAAGATCAGTTCGGATTTAGACGAAATAGAGGAACGCGCGAGGCCATTCTAGCTTTACGAGTAATTATAGAAAAAACGATAGAAAAGAGAAAGAGTGTATATATAGGATTTGTAGATTTAGAAAAAGCCTTCGACAACGTAAAATGGGGGAAGATGTTCGAAGTGCTGAGAAAGGTAGGGATGAAATACAGGGACAGAAGAATAATACATAATCTCTACAAAGAGCAAAAGGCAGTTATAGAATGTGAGCAGGAACGAAGGGAAGTAGATATCCGGAAGGGAGTGAGACAGGGATGTGCATTGTCACCTCTAGTTTTCAACTTATATATCGAAGATGCGATTAATATTGTTAAGGAAAGAACAGCCTCAGGGATCAATGTACAGGGCCAAACTATTAACATGCTCAGATTTGCGGATGATATAGCAGTGTTAGCATCTAGCAAAGAAGAATTAGGAGCGGCTTTGAATGAAATGGAAGCAGTTTTGACACAGGGCTACGGCATGAAAATCAATAAAAAGAAAACTAAAATTTTGGTATGTAGATGGAGTGAAAATAGAACTAAAATTGAAATACAAATAGGAAATGAGAAGATAGAGGAGGTCGCGGATTTCTGCTACTTAGGAAGTAAAATAACCCAAGACGGTAGGAGCACTAAAGATATAAAACAAAGAATGGCGCAGGGACGAGTTGCGTTTAACAAAAAGAAACAACTGTTATGTTCGAGAACGGTTAATATAGAGACTAGGAAGAGACTCTTAAAGTCGTATGTATGGAGTACGGCATTATACGGGTGCGAAACTTGGACAATAGGAGAAGCGGATAGAAAAAGAGTAGAAGCGTTTGAACTGTGGTGTTACAGACGCATGATGAAGATACCGTGGAGAGATAAGGTTAGCAATAGGGAAGTATTAGAAAGAGTTGGGGAAAGGCGAAAGGTATGGAAAACAATAAAGAGTAGGAGAGATAGGATGGTAGGACACCTTCTAAGACACGAAGGAATAGTTCGCGACATACTAGAGTCAGAGATAGGAATAAAAAGAGGTAGGGGTAGGCCTAGATTAGACTACTGCTCTCAAATAGTTAGGGATGTAGGATGTTCTACTTTTAGGGAAATGCGTAGGTTAGCTCAGGATAGAAAAGAATGGAGGTACGCGTCCAACCAGTCTTCGGACTGAGAACCTTATGATGATATTTGGTGTTTATTGAACAGTTGCTTGATGAACCGTTGTTATTAGATTAGATACTCTTAAAATAGACAAAGATGGCTTGATTCTTTAGTTTTCTATATTCGTAATCTGTTATTATGAAAATTTAAAAATATTCCATATTTTTGTCAATTATATTATATTATATTATATTATATTATATTATATTATATTATATTATATTATATTATATTTAGGAGAAACTGGAGCAGCAAAAATATCATATTGAGAATTAACAATTATAAGTCCAATTTAGAAAATTTTGCTATAACTTTATTTTTATATCATAGTCGTTTTTGAGATAATCACATTTAAATATAATAGTAATTTAAAGAAAAAGTAATATTTTCACATTGTGGCTGCACATTTTGAAAACGGTGCGCGAATAGTTGCATAACACGCTACAAGGACCCTTCTTTCCAACAAAGTCGAAAAAGCACGAAATTCGCCTGGAGAGTAGTCTGCATATAAATAAATATAATTTTAAATTATGGAGAACTAAAAATAAAGAGGGGTCACCCAAATGTTTTCAAAATGCTTAATTATAATAGACGCAAAACTCCACGGTCGTATACCTATAGGATTTAGGAAGATATTTTTGTTTGTCAATAAATATAAATCTTTTAATACCTATTATTACATGGGATATTTTTACAGATAAGTAAAGAAAACTCACAGAACATGTTCTAAATTGCCGCCAGCGATACATGTAAAGCACTGGCCCATTAGCTCAGTTGGTTAGAGCGTCGTGCTAATAACGCGAAGGTCGCGGGTTCGATCCCCCCATGGGCCACTTTTTTTTTAAATGGCCCCTTGTAATGCATTTGGACGGAAATTTTATTAAATTTTTACTTGGTACGTTGCAATAGTATCGCCTCTTAATTATTCGTGATTTCTATCCAAATGTTTATACAGGATGTTTACAAATCGTTTTATTGGAAATGTGCGGCATTTGCGAACTATATAGGTAAGTATTTCCCATTAAATGTGCCATAGAAAATAATATAACTTTGAATCGGCTTTACGTTATTTAATATTTGTATCTTGAATTTTCTACAAATTTGTTCCAAAAGTTATGCAATTAGATATTTTAATTTATTATAAATTACTTAAGCAAAACCTGCCGAATATTTATTGGAAATATTGGTAGGTACCTACTACATATGCAAATAGCAATAAATTGTGACATAAAGCAGAATAATAGTATATTATACTTATACACGAGTTTATAATGAATGCTATTATTACCGAGGATGAAGTTTACAACACGAGCGAGTGAAGCGAGCGAGTTTTGTAATCATCCGAGATAATAATAGCATCATTATAACGAGTTGTATACTATACTTTGTCCACGACTATCAAAACAGATTCCCAGAAAGAATTTACCTTCATTTTCCTTCTCCAGTGTAAGAAAGATTCATACATACGCTCTCAGGTATAATTTTCTTGGTTTTTTGGGCAATGAATCTAATGAGGCAAGTTCTGCAGCTTCATTTATTGCTGGTGCTGTTAAAGAAACCTCGTTTTCACTCTCACTACTCATTATATCTTCTTTTTTAGAATATGTATTTCAAATTAAAAGCAAACCATGCTGATTTGACGTTTCAATTTGAACTGACACATCGCGATCGCGGCCTACTAAATAAATGTAAAAAGTGTCAAAGCGATGTTCCTATTGGTGTAGTGAATAATATTCATTAATCACTGCAGTGATTAATGTATCTAATTATGATTGAAGAAACACAAGTATAAAGAGTATATTATACGATAGTCGTGGACAAAAGCATTTTTGTTCTTCACAGCACGCTTAGTGTAGAACAGAACTCGCCAATGGATGCACTGCTCATTTAAGTTAACAAACAAATTAATTAATAACATTATTACTTTCAGTTTCAGAACAGAGTTGACCCGATTCTATCACAATACGAATAAACAGCCCCAATGAATTTTTATCTCCATTTTGTGCAACCATGACAAATTACACTATTATTTTAAAAATATTTCCATTGATTAGAATTAAACAGGGGGAAAATACATTTCCCTTAAAATGAAAAATTAGTACTAACCTTGAGGTTGTGACGCAGTATGTGAGCTCCAAGATCCTTTATAAGAAGTATCTGTAAAAAAAACAATGCATGCTTAATAGAAAGAAACATAAAACATATAGGAAAGACATAGAAAAAAAGCGAGTCAGAATTCACTAATAAAAACTGAAATAATTCAGGATAATTATGCTTTCACTTCTCGCCGAACAAAAATTAAAGAGGGCGATATAAATTTGGGACACCACGCCATAGGCTCATTAGGCAAACAAACAGCCCTATAAAGTGCTAAGATATTTTTAGTTATCCACAGTTGAAAATTCGCATGTTTTTTATCACTTAACTCAACTAAACGGATTAGCAAGAAGTAAGGTAAGTACCTATAGTCGTCAACTATCGTTTATATATATTTATATATATTGTTTATAATGTAGAAGGAACATTGCTATTTCAGAATAAATTGTACTACAATGAATAGAAAATCGTACTTCTGGCAAAATTTGGAATTTGAGTTAAAAATAAGGCACGAAAACTCTCAAAAATGAATGCGAAAGCAAAAAGGAATCATTGGGAGCCGGGAGGCGGTATAGGAATCTTAATTTTTTAAACTACTGCAAGCGGCAATGAACTAAAAGCAGTCCGGGTACATTATTTTGTCAGTGGTTGTTATCAAAAACATCAGGCTTCCCATTACCAAGACCAGGAAGTTGAGCAGACTGTCAACTAAAACAAGCCTTCCACGACGAAAACTGGAAAATTGTTGGGAAATATTGACAAAGGAGCTGAACCCGGCAACGCGTAAGGGGTCAACAAGTACCTAAGCAGATTTATACTATAAATTAAAGGGGTCGTGGAAAAAATAGTGTACATAACTCGATGGAAAGTGTATTTCCTATCAACTCGCGTGATTTCTGCACTCGGCTACGCCTCGTGCATAAAATTTCACGCTCGTATGAAATTTGTCACTTTCCGTGCACGTTACATTACATTATATAACAAAATTAAGAGTGGTTTCTAGAAAGCTTATTATAGTTTACGAAAAATTTACCCTAATTAAAGATAAACATATGCAGGTACTTATATTTACCAGCAAAGAGCATGGAGAAATTACTAAACGTGGAACTTCTACTCAAGTAGTCAGCTGACGGTTTTATGTCCAACATCTCAAAAAATTGGAATTCCAGTTACGATAGCAAACACCAAAAATTTTCTCAAGAACACTTCCACCAAGTTTCCTAAGTCATTATTAAACCCCACTTTATTATTAAATCGAGACACCCACGAATCGCGAGCCCGTCTAATTTTTTAAATACCACAATCACACTGCATTCTTTCTCATATAATTCAACAGAGATTCTGAGAGATCATTCTACAATCTGTCAAGTTCCGTGAATATGAAGCACATTTATGATCAAGTGCGAACTTTTTCCAGCGGCTTTTCGGGGTGAGCTTTGGCGGAAGGTGGAGTTTAGGGTTGAATGATAGCCAATGACAATGCAGGGGTTCAAATGGTGCGCCACGTCACGAACCTCCTTCCCTTATGTTCGGAGCGAAACGAGTGGGGTTGATGTAGTGTTTTATAATATCTATACGTCCCTACTGCATGCATGCTATAGCGTTTCTGATTTTTCCTTCGTTTTTTTTACACTTGCATAATTCGGGTTGAGTGTTTTACTGCCACTGTAAATACTAAATTAGTACAGTCGTGGGGGATATATGCATATAAGTTGATGCATGTGTAATGCTCGGTTTCAAGCGTGAAAAATTGATTAGTAATTTTGGTTATGTTGGTGTTGTTTTCGATAATAAAACAGGCACAGTAAATTCAAAATATGTACTAACAATTTTAAATAATTGTGACCGCTACAATTGTGTTATCCAGATAATTTTTAGTTGCGTATAAAACGAATGCAGAAAGCACTGCACTGACGAGTCCCACAAGGACGAAACCAGTGGTCTGTAAGCATTTTGAACGCAATATGTTTGGTACAGTTGACTACCTTGCAGTTTATGCTGTGAGATCCCAATATGTAATTTAATATGATAAATCATTTAATATTCCGACACGTCATTGGTATAAATTACTACCTTAATACTTTTTGTCGATATCTTATAACGTTCAGCTTGTCTTCTGTCGTAGACTGAATAACTAAAGACGCCCCACGAATGCCTAGAAGTGTTTAGCTAAATAAGTGTAACCGCATTAAGATTTTCGCTGGAAAATTGTATCATCTGAAATGCGACCTACGATGACAAGTATTCAATAAGAAGAATGACGTAAATCTTATACTTATACCTCTTCTTTGAATGATTTACGACTTTACACTAATAAAAAAGTGCCGCTAATGCAAACTTAATCTGAAGTACAGAGCCGCATTCAGTTTTTTAACTCCAAATAAACAAACGTTCATGACATCTGTCAGTGTCAACTACAAAATATCTTACTGTAACTTTTGCAATGTAATTATAGTTTTTACCCACAAGTACATCACACAAATAAACTGTTTCCACTGCAAAAATACTATAATTATATTGCAAAAGTTACGGTAAAATATTTTGTAATTGGCACTGACAGACGTCAAGAGCACGTGGCTAGTTTGTTTATTTGAAATTAAAACCTGATCTGTCTCAAGGTTAGGTACATCACTACTCTTGAAGTCAGTTTTTCCTGACATCTCTTACTATAGGGAGATTCAGCTAACCCGTTGGTTAAAAGTTTGCATGGGTTTATTAGCATTTTTAAAAATTTGGAATTAGAGGTTTTCGAGGATTGTAACGTTGCAAAAGTAATTGATTAGTGTTTACTTTGGACGTTCTGACCTGACGTCACGCCGTGATGTGGAAGATAGGTACGTCATCTGAGTTCGTCAACACAGGTGGGAGAAGCAAGCGCGCGCCATACGAGATAGAAGTTGAGCGAGATGGATGGTAGTTGCGCCCGTCACATGACGTCACATTAGTATGTGACGTCATGTATTTTCATCCGGCACTACACCTCCCGCTAGAAATCTGGAAGTGAACCGCCGAAGCTAGACCCCACAATGGATAGATGGACCCCACTCTCCGCTTATAAAAGTGAAGGATCCCGAGAAGAAATTCAGTACCTGGTCGTCCGGCCGTCGGTCAGGACCAGTACTCCCAGCATCCGAGATGATGCTGGCCGCTCCGATCAGAAACAGAAGTTCGCCGTGTGATTAACTGATGTACAATAAATAAATTTGAGTAAGTGCCCGGTGTATGATGGTTGGTATTGCAGTAATATTAACTATCAAACACAACCTAGTTGCGAGTGGATTAGATCGAGCTTTGCGTAGCGAGGGAATAGATACAGCAGGAGCTAAGGGTATCTGCTGGTGTGGGTTGGATCGATTCGGCAATCTCTTGGTGACGTAAGTCAACGAACGAGACGACATACCGGCGGGAATCGAACACATCTGGCCGAACCGGCGGCCTTTAGTACAATCCAGCTGTAATACCGTCTATTTCCCCGATACGTATAACCCGGTGATATTCCAGAGGAGATTGTACTGTGAGGCCATGTAAATACCGATTTTGTTGTAAATGTTCTTTTCATTCTATCTTGACATAGTTAATGTAATAGAATCCCGATATGATTTTCTTACTTGTTGTTATTTTAACCTTCGTTTAGCAATAGTAAAAGAACCCAACCCTTTCTGCGACTGAAAGCTAAGGGTAGCAACGAATAAGTCTCATTCCGACCAGATACAACGAAAGAAGTTGTTCATAAGCGAACGACCAGATTCCCGTAGATATACACTGTGTCCCAATACGTGATACCGAGGGATACAGCTGTATATCTAAGGGCCCGGATCCAGAAGCACCGAGAAGGATTAAGATACGTCATTGTACCAGTGACGTCCAAGAATAAAAACAAAGAGACAGTAACGTTGTAGGATGTTCCTTGGAAGTAAAATATTTTTGATTGACTGACTATCAACTTTCTTATTTTAAATGGAACATCCTCTACCTATATGACATTTTTGAAATCTACGCTAAATTTTAACAATATTTCATCTGGTACAATCTCTACCTAAAATTAACAGTTTTTGGGATATTCATTTTTTTTTATATTATCGAGTTTGTACGCCCTTGTTATAATGTTTGTCACTGACTTTCTTAATTTATTCTTAATTATGTTGCCCATTTTTTTGTCTGACTGCCGCACAGACCAGGGTCTATGCACCTATTTATAAATAATAAATGGTAGATACCTACGTGGATGTTAAGCTTTTAACGGTACTTAATAATAATTCAATTTGGGATTCATAATTATATTCCACAACGAATAATAGTATATTATTATATGAGCGATTATGACAACCATTATTCACGAAGATGAAGTTTGAGCCCACGAGCCGAAGGCGAGTGGCGCAAATCATCTGAGTGAATAATGGTCATAATCGCGAATATAATACTATGCTTTTTCTACACCTATGAAACAAATAAATTAGACTCAAATTTGATCACTTTAATGGAACACTATAATAATATATTAATTTTTATTTTCCATTAAATGAACTACTAGGATGATAATATATGTATATTGAAATTTGTGCAGTTAGTAATATTTTTAAATTTGGAGTTGTCACTTCCATTGTTAAGTTCTGATTAGCAGTTGTACTGGTTGAATTGTTCATTTGCACGGATTGATCGGTACCTACTCGTACGAAGTGCATACGTTGGAAAACGTAAACAAGTAATATGACGATACACTTGGCTGTCACCCAAGTCGATTGTCAACTCCAGCAAGAGTTGATCACGGTCGATATAAAATATCATTGGATCAGGGAAACAGTGATTATTGAATGTATATTTGTGATTGGCCGAATACAGTGAATTATAGGTACGATATTTCACAAAGAAAATGCTAATAATTGTCATACAATTAAATAGGCGTAGAAAAAAATGTTAAAAATGTTGAGCTCAGTTTGTAATTACTGGCAAGTTCTTATACCCAGACGTACTGAGGCCGACCCTGGCGCTTGTGAAATTCGTGTATGATGTGACGTTACCTTTTCAAAAGCTCACTGAAAATTTTACCTGCGCCACTGGTACTGCAAGACATTTTATTGCGCATCTGTAAATAATGCTAATGCGCAACCCCACCGCTTAAACTTGAATCTGTTGGACTGTAATTCTCGAATCAACCTTTTATTGTAATTGACCATTGACCCATCAGTAATGGAGAAAACAGGGTTTTCCCAATCACTTTATCTCAAGCCCCTTTTCATGGATTTCCATGGATTCTCTTGGATTTCCGTGGCTTTCCATGGATTTCCGCGGATTTCGATTGATTTCCGTGAACTTTAGGTTATTCTTGTACAATATGCCATCGCTGATTCACCCCTTGGCTTTTTGCATTTTACCATGACATTTCTGTGTAGTTTTAATTGGACCAATTACTGTTTTTGACAGTACTTACTTCTTTCTGCCGCAAAGAACTGGTGGGATTAAAAGAAGATTCTTTTCTTGTGACGAAAAAATCTTTTCTCTATTTTGTAAATCTCCCTTCATTGTAAGACCGGTTAGTTCCTTAACACACCAAGGAACATGGTGAAAAGTTATAATTTAAAAACCTCCAGTACTTCACAGAAATTATCGGATGACGGCGGCGTGCTGGAGCAACTTCAACCTCCATGATGAATAAGGGGATGAAGAATATTAACATTGCCTAGGAATTGATCTAAAGTGGTACGACCATTCATCGACCTTTGATATTTGACACTTGTGCGTCATAAAAAAGAAGACAACTTGTGGAAGAACATCTTTTAAACCTCAGATGATAAGTTCTTCGACATAGAAAACTGACTTAAAGCAATCTTTGGTAAAACTCCTCATAAACCATGTCTGACACAAGTGCTTTCAAAATAGAAAAATGACTATGCAGCTTACCTTTTTTTGTGATGGCCGTTTTCAGAAGATCTTTGGAAAAGATGTGACAATACTTTTGGCAACAGTTTCGAGGGAAAGAAGGTAGCATTCCTCTTTGGGTGAATTGCGCATTCTCAACCACTCAAACAAACAAAGTAACGTGCGACGCGACGATAAAAAAGTCACAATCATACTCAATTAAACCGAGCCCGAAAGCCCACCCCTGAAATCAAAACATTAGCACGGCATAAGTGTTCCCACAGGGTGGGTATATCATCAACGCCAACACATACAAAGGTAAATTTCCACCACCAGCTCTTTCACACCGCCGCCGCTTACACAGAATCGTCGATTGTCAGTAAATTGTTACAGTATGTCAATTGTCATCCCTAAACAAACCCCATTGTTTAGCACAAAAGAAGTGAGCATCGGTCGCACGACCGCCGTGTGCTACCCGATACGCGAAACATTTAGAGGGTTCAGAGTGCTCGACGTTCGTCATTAATATTTACTTCACGTCGTTTCGATCATTGGGCATTATACACATCGATAATATCAGCATTAGGATGTCAGTGGAAATTGATCATCAATAATTCTCACATTTTTCTTATTACAACAAAATTGAACTATACCGGTACATCGTTACTTAAGGAATTATATGAACTCATTCAAGGTTGCTATGGAAATGTCAAAGTACTGACACTTTTGTTTTGGGTCTTGGTTACAGATAAATATTTTATATTGGTCTGTTTTTGGAACTTACAAAACCGTAGGTAGAAGTATAGGGACAGAAAGAGGAGCAAATCAAATATCGATTAAAATAACTGGATAATCCCGGAGTACATGGTGAGAGATGAAACAAAGAGTTATAAATTGAGAACGAGAGCAGTTAAGAGAGCGATGAAGTATGGGGAAAAGGTAAGAGGAGGAGGCGGTAACGAACTAGCAATAAGGAGGGGAGGAAGCGAAAAATCGAAGTGGTGGGAAGAAAGCAGATAGGATGGAACATGGCAGGGGAAATACAAGAAAGAGATAGACAAATACAACAACGAAATAAAGGGCAAAAAATAAGAATTCAGATACAACCATAAATATAAAGAGATGAGACCGACAGGGCTACCCAGATACTTACAGAAGAGGGAAAATCAAGAAGATGATAAGGGTGGCGAGGTTTAGACTGACAAACGAGATGAGAAGTGGAAGGTACTTGGAAAACGCAGATAGAAGGAAGTGTAGGATATGTGACGCGGAGGAGGAGCCTACCGACTGTCGGTAGGCAATAATAGAGTCCATCCTGGAAGAAAACGGAAGGGAAAGGATGAGACATTTGTGAAATCATGTTAATCATTAAAATTGTTCGTAATCTTGTGACACTCCGACTGCACAACGGTGATAAAATCATATAATTCAAAAGGAAAATACTGCAACAACAGTTTCGTTTCTGAGCGCACCAGATGTCAAAAGCGGCGCCACACACTGTCATACACAAAGCCAGCTTTCTGGCTGATTAGCGCACGCGCAGTTAAAATCAAAATAAGGTCTATTAAAGACTTCACGTTCGTCTGCTTCTGCGCATGACGTCAAGCGGTCTAAATGCCAAAATGCCCCTATTTATTTTTGTCATTGTCAGAAAAGTCAGAACGGATCTGCCGACCAAGGTAGTGACGGAAAGAGGAAATTATTCCATGTACACGCCCACTTAACTCTCGCTCATCATTATGTTCCATTTAAAAAAATGGTGCTGCGAGAGGGATATTTTCTTATATTCGGAGACGATTTCTCCAAATAAGTATTCGTGTACTTTCTGAATCATAAGAACCAAGTTCAAAGAATAGGACTTTTCATTATAAAAAATGCTGAGGCGCATGCGCGAACGCGGCATGACAATTTCGGACGAATGTCAAAGTCTTGTATAAATGTGCCCTAGAGGGGTAGGCGGTATTGCTTGTTTGAAAGTGTTTAATAATTCTTTGTTAAAATTTTACTGGGGAAAATCGAAGTTAATAACTAGGTTGATGACCATGTGAGGAAGTGAGGATTAGTTTGACCTATGTAAATGATGTTGCTTGGATAAAAATGTGTAAGAGGCAAGATTCGAAATGGAAAAGTGAATCGAACGTTTTCAGGTTTTATGTCATTATTTGTTAGGTCTTTAAAATAAGAATTACTTGTAGTTACGTACATACATTTCAGAAAAATAAACACCTGTACCTATATTAGATCGGCTATATTAAAAACCTACATGATTGAAGTATGAAGTATGATTCCCGTATTTCAATTTTCAAGTAAGAGCCAGGCACGCCTTCGGGATTCAGCCTCACAATTTTACGAGGGATATCACTGGGAACTAACATTTGTAATAATTTTCCGTCTTTCAAACACCCTCCTTATTTGGTATTCTACTATTTACTTACGAATATTCCACACGAAGTTTATACAGCCTGACAGCTGACAGTGACACTCGTCAGAAAATCTAAGAACAGCTGATTGTCAGCACATGCGCACTAAGGAACACAGAACGAAATGAAATAGTCTATTCAAAATTCTAGTAGAAAACCAAATTGACAATAAGATAAAGAGTATTCGTACCGCTAGAGGCACAGAATTCGAATATGAACAGTTCAGAAATGTGTTAACAGAAGCAGCAAAAATATGGTTGCATGCACTTGGGAAGGCCGAACTGATGAATAGGACTATCGCTGAAGATCAAAAAGTATGTTATTTGGTGCATGTATGTTGTGCAGAAGCTGTAGCCAAGACTGTATTTAATAAATCGTTCACTTACCAAATCAAATGTAAGGAAAAAGAAAAAATGTGGACGCGTATTATTCCAAATTTAGAGCATTTGATTATATTTTGGTGTAAGGCTATGGTACCTATTATACCAAAACAAAAACAATAATTGAAGTGGGTTATTGTCGGTTATTGTGACATCACAAGAGGATGCCGATTTATACATCCGAAGACTAGGAAAGTAATAATTCCCAAAGATGTTATATTTCTAGAAAAGAAGAAGAAACAATTAGGTATCTATGAATGAAAATATAAAATCGGGACTTAAATTCATGGGCATAAATAATCTGTAAATAATCAAGCTGCTATAGAGTGTCGTAAATCATCATAAGATAAATCCACCAGAAGACAATGAAAATTGAGAAAGTGGGCAAGCAAAAAATTGTGAAAATTAAATTCTTTCCTCGCGCCTGCATTTTAAATTTACTAAAATATCTTTAATTTTTGTCTACTATTCAAACTAATTATTTTATAAATGCAGTCTGATCTCTTTTCTGTATCTACCATAAGTGTTTTGCACAAGTTCTGAGGAGTTAGTTTAACGGCTTTTCACGGCGGCGCTGGTTACCGGAAATGTCTCTATGGCAACCCGGCAGCCACATCGATTGCCGCCTCCGGCTGGCGTGGCAATTCGCTAACTGGAATTATATTTCCAACTAGACTATGTACGGAGCTAATAATAATAAGCAACCAATGATTACTACGAGTAATCACCAATAATAATAATAATAGCAATAATTGAATATTTATGTGGATAAAGAATTCAAATTGTATAATAAGGAGCCTAAAACAGAACAGTGTTGTTTGTGATATTCACTTTTTATATTTTGTTTTAATTCTTTTGATTTTCTATTCCACTGAGAAGAGTGGCGAAATAGTTATTTAAAATTACGAAAACTGCCATCCAATCCGATTAAACTTAAATCACGAATTCCCAACCATCGATCTGTTCTTTTATTTCATTAAGAGTCCAAACCCAGAAATCAAAAAAACCTCATCGGCAAAAGGAAATATTCGTTAGCACCCCATTTTAGTGGTAATATAAAAGAGGAAAAAAATAAAGAAGAGCGGGGAATAGCGCCATAGAGTTAGCAGTAGAGAGAGTGGTGTGTGCGGAAAGCGTTCGCTCCGGGTGAAATTGGCCGCTCCGGGGAGGAAGTGTCCCGGAGACAGCGGTATCCGCCGGCAGCCCGCTTCCGACTACACACCGGCCCGCCGCCGCTCCGACCACTTCATATGAAATTCATTTTATTTTGTAACTTGTTACCTTTTAACATGAACAAACAGCTCCGCTAAAAGAAATCACTTCGATATTGAATTTAGTTATACAAGGAGAAGTTAAAAAATGGTAAGAAATTTTTGTTTCCTTCCTCCAGTGTCTCGGTTATTTCATGTATGTATAACAATATTATACAACCGAATTTCCTACTTCTATTGAGATGTCATTCCTAATTTCAAGTACGTTTCGTCACTTTATTAGACATCCATGGTCAGAAGTGAATGTTTGGAGTTTCAGTTCTTCAGGAATATTTCAGAAACTAGTCGACATAGATCATAGTTTTGATGGATTATCGCTGGCCACAAAATTGAGCAATTCTCTGCCCATTTAACCAACTCTATCCCTGTTTAGACAGGATGGGTTGGATATTTTTAGATTTTCTTTTAAATTTATAGTATGGTGTTCCGCAATTATTCTACAATTAGTACTACCTGATATTCTTATTATTTACATAATAACTTCATAAAGACGGAGTATTTATTTAACCTTCATTTTGTCTTCGAACTTATTGCAAACAAGCGATCTCCTAGCCTCTCTAACACCCTGAAACTTCCTCGTATTTACTTGTGGAAGTAGAATTTGTAGGATACACCTCCTTCCTCTCGGCGGAGCTCTAAAGCTCATTTCCGGCACTCGCCGCCTGCGCTATATTAATTTTAAATTAAACCCGGATAACACCCCCTTCCAGACGTCGCACCATCGCCGAGGCACACACCCACCACCCGCCGCCTCCCGGATTATCACTAATGTATTATCTCTCGACAGAAGCGTTCTCTCTCGCTCTCTGGTTCCGTGCGTTGCGAAATTCTGTTGGATATGCTTCAGGAAATAGCTCGGGCAGAACTAGATTGCTATTAATTTTCTCATTAAGATTTAGAAATGCCACCATACGGACATAATGATATCAGTTTTTAAAAAAGTATGGTTGGGTTATGTATCGCCGTTTTCGTTTCTCGACGAGGAAGTTATTTCATTTTGCGGAATGATATTGATTCACGTAAAATTTATTTTCGGTATCCTGATTATAACCAGAGATATGCTGACTACGCACTATCGGCATACTCTGCGGGTATACAGAGTGCTTCATTAACAATGGGAAATCCGTTAACTGAAGATTCTGCAGGTCAAATAATGACCATTGACTCGAACATGTCTTATCCGAATGTTGATGGTTTAGGAAATACAGGGTGTTGAAAGTTACAATTTTATTTCCTTTTTATGCCATAACTACGAAATTTCTTAGGTTGTCGACTTGAAAATTTGCAATCCAATGGTTTTTCTTGCGAGAAAAAAGATTCCAATAACATTTTTGACGTTGCCCATAGAGGTCGCTACTTATAACCTATTGCTTTGATAAATTGACCCATAAAATTTTACCATGTACATCTAACGTCAAATCGGCTGCAAAATCTGAAAGGCCAGCCTTTTTTAAACAATAAATGTATTCTTGTTTCATTTTGATATTCCAGCCCATTTTCAAGAAAAAACGACTTAATGCAGATAGTGTTTAAATTCCTAACTTGTTCTAAACAGTTCGAGAAAAAGACAAACGAAGTACTAAAGGACGCGGGCGAAAATATTGTTAGGGACATAGAGGAAGAATGGAATTGCATTAAAAATAGTTTAGTTTCCTCAGCTAGGGATATTTTGGGTCATAAACAGAATGAAAGTAGGAAACCCTGGATAACAAAACATATTGTGAGTCTAATAGAGGAAAGGCGCAAATATAAAAATAGGTTAGATGAAATAGGGAAACAAAGATATAAGGCGATCAAGTGGGAGATTATTCGGAAATGTAGGAAAGCGAAAGAGCAATGGATCGATGATAAGTGCAAAGAAGTGGAAAATAAGTTCGAAATAGGAAAGACTGATGAAGCATATAAAATAATTAGGAGAAATTTTAGAGAAATTGGATCTAGTACCAAAAGCATTAGGAATGAGGCAGGAGATATCCTAATCGAAAGCGGGGAGAAGGCAGATAGGTGGAAACAATATTTAGGAAACTTATATGCGGGACAGGAAGTGCAAGATATATTAGAAAGTGAAAGCAGTGTAGAAGGGGATAACCTAGGGAGTCCTATAATGAGAGAAGAGTTTGAGCTAGCACTAAAAAGTTTAAGGAATAATAAAGCACCAGGTATAGATGGCTTGCAGGCAGAAATCTTAAAGTGCGCAGGTCAAGAGGTAATAGATCGTTTATTTAAATTGGTTAGTCGCATATACCTGACAGGCGAGATTCCAGAGGATTACAAACTGAACATCATGGTAGCTTTGCCAAAAAGGAAAGGCGCGGATAGATGCGAAAATTTTAGAACTATCAGTTTAACTTCCCATGCGTCAAAAATTTTAACTAGAATTGTGCAAAGAAGGATGGAGAAAAAGGCGGAAGAAATATTAGGAGAAGAGCAGTTCGGATTTAGACGAAATAGAGGAACGCGCGAGGCCATTCTAGCTTTACGAGTAATTATAGAAAAAACGATAGAAAAGAGAAAGAGCGTATATATAGGATTTGTAGATTTAGAAAAAGCCTTCGACAACGTAAATGGGGGAAGATGTTCGAAGTGCTGAGAAAGGTAGGGGTGAAATACAGGGACAGAAGAATAATACATAATCTCTACAAAGAGCAAAAGGCAGTTATAGAATGTGAGCAGGAACGAAGGGAAGTAGATATCCGGAAGGGAGTGAGACAGGGATGTGCATTGTCACCTCTAGTTTTCAACTTATATATCGAAGATGCGATTAATATTGTTAAGGAAAGAACAGCCTCAGGGATCAATGTACAGGGCCAAACTATTAACATGCTCAGATTTGCGGATGATATAGCAGTGTTAGCATCTAGCAAAGAAGAATTAGGAGCGGCTTTGAATGAAATGGAAGCAGTTTTGACACAGGGCTACGGCATGAAAATCAATAAAAAGAAAACTAAAATTTTGGTATGTAGATGGAGTGAAAATAGAACTAAAATTGAAATACAAATAGGAAATGAGAAGATAGAGGAGGTCGCGGATTTCTGCTACTTAGGAAGTAAAATAACCCAAGACGGTAGGAGCACTAAAGATATAAAACAAAGAATGGCGCAGGGACGAGTTGCGTTTAACAAAAAGAAACAACTGTTATGTTCGAGAACGGTTAATATAGAGACTAGGAAGAGACTCTTAAAGTCGTATGTACGGAGTACGGCATTATACGGGTGCGAAACTTGGACAATAGGAGAAGCGGATAGAAAAAGAGTAGAAGCGTTTGAACTGTGGTGTTACAGACGCATGATGAAGATACCGTGGATAGATAAAGTTAGCAATAGGGAAGTATTAGAAAGAGTTGGGGAAAGGCGAAAGGTATGGAAAACAATAAAGAGTAGGAGAGATAGGATGGTAGGACACCTTCTAAGACACGAAGGAATAGTTCGCGACATACTAGAGTCAGAGATAGGAATAAAAAGAGGTAGGGGTAGGCCTAGATTAGACTACTGCTCTCAAATAGTTAGGGATGTAGGATGTTCTACTTTTAGGGAAATGCGTAGGTTAGCTCAGGATAGAAAAGAATGGAGGTACGCGTCCAACCAGTCTTCGGACTGAGAACCTTATGATGATGATGATGTTCTAAACAAAATATTAACTGTTTTACAAACAGACAGTCGATAGTAATATTTATGACATTAGTTTTAAAGTGTTCAGTGTTAACCCAATAGTTTTTTCATTAACTTTCTCCATAAATTTATCAAAAGTATTAAAAAATGCCCCGTCATAATGACTTTTCGAATAGTGATATGAGAGATATGATTTGTGTTTTTGCTCAAACCAATTTTAATGGGCTCGCTGCAGGCCGAAGGTATTCAGAGTTATACTCCCACCGAAGGCAACCAAATCATAAATTATTTAGAAATCTGTACAATCGCTTAGGCGAAAGAGGATCTTTCCGTCCAAAAGGTGAAAATAGCGCTCCGAAGATTATTTCGGCTGAGCAGGAAGATGAGGTTTTGGTTAGATTGCACGAAAATCCAGGCGTAAGTACCCGTCGTTTAAGGGCGGCCACAGGCGTAAGTAGCTCTTTGATTTGGAGAATTTTGCACAAAGAGAAGCTTCACCCATTCATACCACATTACTCCAGTACAAAATTTGTTACCGGAAGATCCTCCTGCTCGTTTACGTTTCGCTAATTACTTACAAGAGCAGCAAGGCGCGGATCCTAATTTTTTTGAACAAAATCCTCTCCACAGATGAGGCAACGTGTACTCGACGTGGAGTTTTCAACTGGCGAAACAATCATTTGTGGTATTCTGAAAACCCCCATGCCGTTGAAGAAAGAAACTACCAACATGAATTTAAGATCAATGTTTGGTGCGGTGTAATTTCAAATTTCTTTATTGGGCCTTTTCAACTTCCACCCAATCTGAACGGTCCACTTTATTTAAATTTTCTTCAGCAAAATTTGTACGAACTGCTTGAAGAAGTACCACTTAATTTAAGGGAAAATATGTGGTTCATGCAGGACGTGGCGCCCGCACATTTCTCCCGGTCGGTGCGGGAGTACTTAGACAACGTCTTTCCACATCGGTGGATTGGCCGTGGAAGTGATTTTGCTTGGCTGCCTAGAAGCCCCGACTTAAATCCTCTGGATTTTTCGATGTGGTCTAGAATGAAAGATATGGTTTATAAAGAAGCTGTTGATTCACCCGATGAGCTGTGGCGAAGAATACAAGCGGCTGATGCCAATGAAAAATTGAATTTTCTGATAGTTAAGGTTCTTAATGGATATAGGACTTCAACTAGCTTCTTCCATTTCTGTTTCTTGCTTGCCGTTACCTTAACCCCTCACCATGACTTCCCCATACAGTTTACACCTCTTAGAGAGTGATTCATAATTTTCGTACTCGTGTACTGGAATTCGCAGACATACACCAGTACTGCTTTTACGATCTCACCGAAGAGTTTTCAAATTAGTTCTCTTCGATTATATTGCATTAAGGTTGAACAAGAATAACTGAAAACTGCTATAAACTTTCTAGTGAGTCTGTCTTTTTATAAAATGCATATATGCATGCAAATTTAAACACAGCCGTTTAGCTGATATGTACAATTTTCCCTCTTCCATCCACTTCCCAACTCATGCCGTGTACATTTAATATGTACTATCCCCCACGATTCACAGGGAACATCTTTCAAAAGTTAGATTACTGTCATTATCAAAGTAGCACAATAACTTCAGCACGGAAGGCAATTTCTTCTTCGCCACACCGCTCACTGCACTGCCAATAGTCAGGACCGGAGCCAGCTAAAGTTGGAGTAAAATTTTCCGATATTTGTTCCTAAACATTATGTTCTTTACCTATATTTTCTAGAAGCTCAGAATCCCATTTGTTGTTGATCTGAACTGCTTTTAATTACTTTTAAACATACTTTCAAAAGTACCAAATTTTTTAGAAATATTTCAAAAACAGTTAATTTTTGAGTTTCCTTAAAAACACAATATTCAATAATGCATGAAACTGTAGTATCGGAAACTTAATCTTCAGGACCAAATATTTAAAAATAAATTGCAGCAAAGTACGGTCCTGTGCGTGCTTCTTTGTGATTAGCCAACAGAAGCGTAAGTGTTCTGAATCGTTGTTGTATAATGTATATAGTTAGAAGAGCAAGCCTTTGTGGCAGAGGAACGGCAAAGTGATAAAGAAAATGCTCTCTCGAGAGCGTTGAAAATAACACCAATCAGGTTTCTATTCATTAGTCGCTCTTCTTGTAAGTGGTAGACGGAATGTGTGAAGTGAATGGCAAATATTGCATTCGTCTACGTGCTTCTATTCAATTTGGACCCGAACAGAATTCAGTTTAAATGAAAACTATCTACTACGAGCAACTGGGAAAGTACATGTAGTTTTGAATATTGATGCCACATATGTAAGCTCAAGTGCGCTAATGAGCTTACTAAAGTTGTCTAGTTAGCTTATTTCTATCTCATGGATATTATTATTTTATTTATTTTTATTGTTTTGTCAATTTAAGTTTCCTTGTCAACTGTTACCTTAGGGTCTTAGAAATTTATTTACTATTTTACTTTATGTAAACATATTCTCAAGACGAGATTCTTAATCTTGAAACCCGTCAATATTCTAATAAACTTATCCCATTGGTAGTACGCCAAGTATATTATTAATGCAAGATTAAATAAAGCACAAACTTCATGTGTTTCAAGGCTGAGTAAGTGCAAGATTTAGATGCTTCAATTTATATACATTTCTCATTGAAATTCCCACGTATTTACTCGCACTTTCCAAATTATTACCCCGGAACAATACCATCGAAAATAACAACAAACCATTAAGAATTATATCCGAACAAAAATCTCCGCGACATGTTTATGGATTCCTGCAACAATAATGAGTATTCGAACGCGATCATACGTAATAAGCGTGATATATTAATATGAATGGTGTGCGTAGTGTTCCGCTAGAGTGCTCCGGTCGCGTGGCCTTCCGGACCACCCCCTGTAGACTGCCCGACACGTGACCCGTTATGAAAGTAAATCTGAAAGAATATACTATATTATCCTAGTCACCTATGAATAAATTCGTTTTGTGAGAATAAAGGGGCACTCGAAAAATATTTAAGTGGCGTGCTAATCGAGTTATGTATCGAAAGAACTCTAAAAAGTTGAATTTGTATAGAATAATTATGTCAGTACTGTAAAGCCAGCATTGGTTAAAAATGCAAATATAAAGGGGACTATTGTTTTAAGGGTCCCTAGAATATTCTCTGGAAGGGTAAATGTAGAAACTTGGAAGAGACTCTTAAAAACGTGCTTATGAGTACGGAATTATATGAGTACGAAACATGGGCGATAAATAAATGAGATGCAAATAGTAAACTACCTTTACAGTAAACATACCAAAAACTAATATTCTAAATAACAAGTCAACAAGAGAATATTACTAAAATACTAGGTACTAACAACCTGATACTGAACAGGGAACAGATTAATCTACAACTCCTGAGGATGTTGACATTGTCAGCGAAACACTATTAAGCGCCCCCAAATTTAACCATATCTCTATTTCTTATAATAACAAGGTTACCCATGTTATCCCATCTTACTGTACAGGCTGTCCTAACTCAAAAAATACGCTCCCTAGAAAAAACTACGTACGCCACTGAATTCTTATTCTGCTTAGTACAAAAAGAATTGTAGATCATTTTTGAAAATCGATAAAAATCAATATTATTTTTTTCTCGAAAACTAAAAACGATATCCAAATTCTGATTTTAGCTTTCTTATTATACTCAAGAAAGTAGCCCAGGTTCGCGAAAACCCCAAGGCTCTATCTCTGCTGCTTCTATGAGAAACCCCCAAATCACAACGAAAATAGTACCTACACCTGTACATTACAATATATTTCTTATTCTTCTTATTTATGAATGTGTTAGAATGAGTGATATTTACATGTTATATGAATTTTTGTCTTTGCTTTGAACTAATGAGTAAGAGGGAATTGAGGCAACAAACAAACAATAAAGATATACATAGCAGAGGGTTGACAAGTAAATGTATTAGTCGATGCCTCCAACAATCTCTCCATTATGGACATCTAGGCTATACACCGCGAACTAAAAACAAACGTCTCAACTGAGATACCCTCTGTGATCAGGGTACGGAACTAAAGCAGAACAAAGACACGACGCCTAGCGTTCTGCAGCACTAGCGTCGCGACGCGACGCCGATGCACATTTCTTTATATATTCGTTGTAGTGACATCTATTGTTAAACTCTCGACAATTGGATAGAAATTCTACTTATATCTGTGTCATGGTTATTTCCTTATGTCGTTTTCTAACTGATAAATCAATAAAAATTATTTTAGTCAAAATATAAAAAGCATAATTTTCTAACTCCTCTTGCATAATATAAACAATCACTGCCCTGCAAGGAAAAACAAAAAAGACAATCATTTAGAAAGTAGTTTATACTTCCACGAAAAGTTTTGTGACATCATTCCGCATCTAAATTAATATCGAAACTTATATGCATAAGAAAACAATAAAGCAAAACAATCGTGCATGTATATTATTAGGCAGTGGGAGATTTTCATCTGGGTCTGCTTTTTGGCATGATTAATATATATGTAGCATTTCCGGGCTGAAACGGTGGCTCCCCCTGTCTTTTCTTGCGCTCCGGAACTCGGCCCCGGTACACCCCAGTTAAGTTATTATTCTTGTAGTTTTCGAATATAATCCTTTTTGCGGCCAACCTATGCAACATTATTATTTACGTTCGTGTCCACCAATAGTACACAACCTCAATTATTATTTCGTGAAAATAGCAAGTTTTCTGTTTCTATGATTCATCTCATTTTGTCTGTCGTAAAAGAATTAGTATATTACACAACGAGCGAGTTATGATGGTTACTTTAACCGAGTTGGAAATGTGAATTCATAAAATTATATAAACATACTTGTGTGATTGTAGTAACAAAAATTGCTTACCACATTTTGTACGACTGAGAGACTCTGAGAGACTGTTATAACTTTTAGCAGAAGATAGATGAGAAGATTTGTCGTTCCTCTCCAAACCTGTAAAAATTAAACATGACATTTGATATATTGTTTTGGAAATAAATAAATTTTAGCACAATTTTATTACCCTTCGTTATTAGACGAAAGGAATACGTATGAACAATTACATAATCTAAGGATTTTATATTTCTTAAAATTGGTGGATGCGCCGGTGACATTTTTGTATTCGTAGGAAATTCTGTTTTCCTGCCAATAAGTTCCCAAGCCATCTGATCCAGATTTAGTTGGTCATCTGCCCGTATACTCCCGGTGAGATGTCGCATAACACACATTTTTTTTACTCGTTTTTTAAAACACCTGCTATTTATTTCTTCAGATGTTTATGTTGATAGTCTAGTGGCAAAACGCTAGACTACAAATAAAGCAGGCTCGGGTTCAATCCCCAGCGCCGGCAGTCACTATATTGAACGACTTTTCTGACTTTGGGCTGGCACCCAAAGAAATGGATACCTGGGGTAATAAAAGGTGGTTTGAAGCGTAGTCCCGGCCACATTCCCCTATGAAATACCATATTTGTGTATTTCAGTACGCCGAGACTATATAGTGCTTACCCGCACACTGTCGTCAGACGGTACAAAAACAGGATTATTCTGTTTATTGTTTAAACCTATATTTTAGTTGAATTTATGAAATACTATTTTGAATTTCGATATATCATTTCGTTGAGGCCTTTAAAATACTTGGGGCGTCTCTCCCGCACCTAACCTACGTTGGCTTTTGAATAACCTTGTTTACTACTTGCTTGCTGTTTTGACATCTGAATCTGAAGTGAAACTAGACAAAGGAAAACGACAAATATGCTCTAGCTAAAATGACTCATGTTTTCATTGGTTTTAGCATCTAGGAGGGAAAGGTTTTTAAACTGTTTGATCATGCTATTTGGTGAGAGTAATCTATGTTAATAAGGTTAAATGGCGCGCGAATGGAAAATTCCGTATGAAAAATTGAATGTGGAAGCGTTTTAAACAATTATTATTTGTCGTAAATTTGGAACTTGTTATGAACAATAATTTGTGCGAACGTAAAAATAACAAAGAGAGCGATGCATTCTCTTCAGCAGCGATAAAAATACTGGAGTAATTTCATACAGTGAGCAGTGTCTCATTTACCATCTTAAGTCGCGCACAACTGCATCCCCATTGAAAGGACGGAGCTTTCCTCTTCAACAGAATGCAGACCGAATGATGATTCGCCAGGCGGGGCCACCTCATCTGTTCCAAGTGCAACCACTGGTTCACAAAGATAGATCCTGATGTAATAAGCAAGAACTCCGATTAGGCGACGTTGACTTGGCCAAGATCTCCGACTGGGTGAAGTGAACTTGGGGACTTTTCAGTTTAATATAAACAATTCAGTCATTCGACTCAAACCACTATTTCCAAGTCCTTCTATTCAGGGAACGGAATGTGAGACTGCATACCCGATAGTGGTAATTAGCTGGGCATCATACATAGAGTCTGTTTACTATAGTATGAGAAATATTAGAGCAGCGTGTCACCGACAAAAAGATAATAGACTGATTACTGATTATACCTAACCCATCCAATAATAGTATATTATACACGAGTTTATAATGAATGCTATTATTACCGAAGATGAAGTTTACAACACGAGCGAGTGAAACGAGCGAGTTTTGTACTCACCCGAGGTAATAATAGCATCATTATAACGAGTTATATACTATACTTTGTCCACGACTATCAAAACAGATTCCCAGAAAGAATTTACCTTCATTTCCCTTCTCCAGTGTAAGGGCCGTCTGATACGAGACTAATTTTAGTACTAAATTCAGTACAATTTCGGCGTGCACAGAGTTTAGTTTGAAATTTAGAGTGACAACAGAATTGTGAATGGCGGGTAAGTACTAAAATAAGCTAGGTGCGATCAAAATCAAGAATTATAAAGAGAAACATGCCGAAATATATTTGACATTTAACTTAATTAGGATCAATGCGCATGCCCACATACTTATTTTAGTGTTTATCTGTCATGCACAATTCTGTTGTCACTCTAAATTTCAAACTATGCTCTGTGAACGCTGAAATTGTACTGAATTTAGTACTAAAATCAGTCTCGTGCCACACGGCCCTAGAAAGATTCATACATACGCTCTCAGGTATAATTTTCTTGGTTTTTTGGGCAATGAATCTAATGAGGCAAGTTCTGCAGCTTCTTTTATTGCTGGTGCTGTTAAAGAAACCTCGTTTTCACTCCAACTACTCATTATATCTTCTTTTTTAGAATAGGCAGTTCAAATTAAAAGCAAACCATGCTGATTTGACGTTTCAATTAGAACTGACACATCGCGATCGCGGCCTACTAAATAAATGTAAAAAAGGGTCAAAGCGATGTTCCTATTGGCGTAGTGAATAATATTCATTAATCACTGCAGTGATTAATGTATCTAATTATGATTGAAGAAACACAAGTATAAAGAGTATATTATAAGATAGTCGTGGACAAATTTCTATTTATAAGAAGATTCGAAATTTTGAATAAATATTAAAATTTTCCTTCTGAAACTGAATGAAACCTCGCTATAACATAGAAGGTGTTTGCATAATATGAATTTTTACTGCGTAACACAATAATTCTTGAGTAAACACGAAGGGGTGAAAGTGAGTGCATTTATAAGGCATAATGGTGACGGTAATGGTTGATTTTAGCGGAGTCATCTCCCTGTCGGTAGGTGGTTTTGTATAAACGACGCTCGGAGTGTGATAAAGGGCGCTAAAAGAACACACATCTTCGCTGGCACCCCGCTAAGAGCCAGTCAGATTGTTAACTACCCCATGATTTATGTCTGGCCACACGCTGGGAAA
The DNA here is from genome assembly GCA_963966045.1 of Xestobium rufovillosum. NCBI lineage: Eukaryota > Metazoa > Arthropoda > Insecta > Coleoptera > Ptinidae > Xestobium > Xestobium rufovillosum. The sequence goes on from OZ014493.1 coordinate 39,486,237, forward strand.
ATTATTTGCCAAAAGATAACATTAGTCCAACCAATTTTGCTACATTTTATTAATTTCGTTTTATTAAATTAATTTTAAGAGTAAAATATTTTTTGAAAACGAATTCTCTGCTTGGAGTGTCAATCATACCTGATCACTATCCCATTTAAGGGTAGAGGGCCAAAGCTTATAGTTTTTTTAAACTGAACACTCTGTATCTTATTTGTGTCTGGAATTCTACACTCAATCATTATAAAAATAGAATTTATAAAAAATGCCGTGCTCGAAAATGTTGAAGTTTTTGAGTTATTAGGTACAGTTTTTCGAAATCTTCGGCATTTTGTTGACCTTTAGTTATAATTCAGCATATTAGGCGAAACAGACACATCATCTAACGAACTGATATTTCGGGGATCACTAGATAGCAGACCCGTAAATGAATGCTTAAGCAAGAAAACTTAATTTGTTACATATACGGAGTGTTCAAAATAATGAAGCAGAAAATGAAGCATAAAAAGTTTATCGGAGGTACTCAGCCAATGGTTTGTTAGAATTCAGCAAGTTTGTGGTCTCTTTCGTTAACTAGACAGGATAGCTGCTGGAATTAATATATAGGGCCAAACTATTAATATGCTCAGATTCGCGGATGATATAACAGTATTAGCATCCAGCAAACAAGAAGAAAGTGTTTTTTTGCAGGACAGTTTATCGCACATAATCTATGGTCTAGCCTTCGAATTGCTTTAACTTATTCAAGAGATCTGAATTCCTCAGACTATCATCTTTTCCCTAAAATGAATAGTAGGTTAGGTTACTTCTAACAAAGAAGTCATACAAGCTGTGGAGAATTAGTTTGTTGAACAAGAAGAAACATTGTTCTATAAGAAGTTACTGGAGTACAATCAATGCAAGAAGAGTAGTTGGTCGTCGTTGATTGAATTCGTCTCTTAGGAAGACATCGGTATGTATTTGTAGAACCAACTAACTATAGTTTTCAAGCTAGAAGCTCAGTCACCAAATAGTTACTGACAAAACTAGTAGATCCTGCTTTAAAAGCACATAAGGAAAGAAACTAATTTTTCTAATGATTTACGTTTAGTCAACCCCTCTTAAAAAAAGAAACTTCGATAAATGAATGTTGACAGCGGCCTCCGGAGAGCAAAAAGACATATGCTTCGGACCATTTAACGAATTAGGGCACGAACCGTACACACACATTATAAAGTGCACACACACATCATCTCGTGCGCCAGGGGTTACGATTCTTCCCACGGGTGACTCCGCACACTACGATGCGTGCCGTAAACCACTAAACTAAACAAAAGCCGAGCGCCACAATACAATTAACGATAATTGTTCTGAAGAAAAACATACATATGTAATATGTAATGAAAAACTATCGAGTAATAAAAAAATAAGTGTGGCGAATCAATATTGGGTTACGCGATCCGAGAGAGAGAATTTATATATACTAGTGGAGCGGCGTTACTCAAATTGATAGTGACGTATTTCCGGAGCCTAATTGACGTGTGCGGGGTGATTGATGCCGCGCTTCCGGTCGCCATATTGGATCACGGCGGTTAATTGTGCTCCTGATATCAGAATTCGCTACTACTGTGATTGTTTCTGATGCAATAATTTTTTTCGATCGGTCATATTAGGTCCGAACTTGCAGCGGTCCTTGTCAGTGGTTAGGGATTTGCCCGCTATTAAGCTATGAAGTTCTCATATGAGGATTAACCCGAAAGTTGTTTATACAGAAGGCAGAGTAAGTTCCGGTATTCTAAACTAAGATTGTTGTCAAATTGTTTCCGTGATTGCGGGACCCATTAGTGTGGTGCTCCTTATCAATGCAACACAACGATTTTTTTTCGAGAATCTTCAACACCCTGTATTTTTGTTGGCAGTAAATTTTGGGCGCATGTTCATAGGAACAATTCGATTTATTTTGAAGAAGAAAATACGGCAGAGTGTAGAAAATTTGTTACAGAAAAGTGACAGGGATAGTAGTTATGGTTAGGTTAGGATTCAAAACCTGTAAAGACGGTAATAATACAGCTATATATGCCCACATCTAATATACAGGGTGTTTCAGGATTAACTGGACAAACTTAAAATCTGAATTCAGGACCTCGAAATGAGAGAAAAAGTTCCTATGAGGGTATGTCCGGAAATGCTTCGTTAAAGAGTTGCCCCCCTCCAAAGATATCGGCTAAAGTTAGGCTTTTCTTTTCTTCCTCAAATTTGGTAAAAGACGAAAAAATAAATTTTCATAGAGATTTTCTACCATCGGAAACGCTTGCAAGGAACACTTTTTCAACCATCTCTTATCATTTAAGTGGGTGAAAACAGCAACCCCCATTCAATTTTTGTTATTGAACTTTTTTCGGACCAGAATTTTATCATATAAAAGTGTGACTTACTAAGCCCGATTCATTTAGAAACTTTTTTGTGCCTTTTATTTTTTGCACGAGACTAATAGGTTTTGAACAAACAAAATTAAATATGTTGTCACTCATACGGTTATTTAATAAATTGCATTAGGTAGGTAGTTATTTAAGAAAATGAAAATTGCCTAAGAGGCTGCTGTCAAATAACCGTGTAAAATCGATTACTTGACATCAGCATCAGCCTATTAAGCATTTTCCATTTTCTTAAATAGGTACTTAATGCAATTTCTCAAATAACCGTATGGGTCGTGACAAAATATTTACTTTTTTTGTTCAAAAACTCTTGTGAAAAAAATAAAAGACACAAAAAAGTTTCTAAATGAATCAGGCTTTGCAAGCCACATTTTCATATGATAAAATTCTGGTCCGAAAAAAATTTAAATAAAAAAAATATAAGGGGGGTTGCTGTTTTCACCGATTTAAATGATAAAGGATGGTTGAAAAAGTGTCACTTGCAAGCGTTTTCGATCTTCATCAAAATTAATTTTTTCATCTTTCACCAAGTTTGAGAAAGAAAATAAAAGCCTAACTTTAGCCTATGTCTTTGGAGGGAGGTAACTCTTTAATGAAGCGTTTCCGGACATACCCTCATAGGAACTTTTTTTTTATTTTGAGGTCCTGAATTCAGATTTTAAGTTTGTCCAGTTACAGCTGCAGAGGCTGTAGAGGTTTAGAGGCAGTATACAGTGTGTTTGATTTGATGTGTCATGGCTGGTATCTCGGCTATTGTAAGAATTTCAAACAAATGTTATATATGAAAGTTGTTAGACATTTTATTTTCAATAATTTATCAAAATAAGAAAAACAATTGAGCATCAAATAATTCAGATATAGCAAATACATTCAAAATTTTAAATGTAACATACCCAGTAATATTACATGTTCTAAATCTGTATAAAATTCCCTTTACAACGATATATCACATGTCATATTTATCTAATCGATTAGAGACATAAATCTATAATTAAGTATCTACCAACTGAACGCTTACGCTACTTACAGCTTCATCCGAAAGAGTAGGCGGTGAAAATAATGAAACTCTGATGTCTGTTTCTACATGATACAATGTTACTTAAGACTAGCTTGACAATATAAAACTATTTAACATAAACAAGACATAGCAACAACAACAACAAGAAAGTACCAATAAATTAGTAGGCAATTTAAGTTTGAAATTTAAGTTAATAAAATTTAAGTTTTTTTCAAAGTGACCTCCGTTATGAAAATTAAGAATACGCAGGAATTTACTCAAGTAATTTGACAGTTCACGCGATAGCAATTCTTGTCAAAGCCTACTCTTTCGATCAAAACTCTTAAGTCATGTAGGCGCGTAGTTCTTACTTAATTATCGATTTGTTCCTTTAATTGATTAGATAACTATGACATGTGATATATCGTTGTAAAAGAAATTTCATACAGTTTTAGAATAGATACGTAAAAACACTGGGTACGTTCCATTTAAAATTTTGAATGTATTTGCTGTATCTGAATTATTTGATGCTCAATTGTTTTTCTGATTTTCATAAGTTATTGAAAACAAAGTATCTCACAACTTTCATATATAACATTTATTTGAAATTCTTTCAACGGCCGAGATATCTGCTGTGACACATAAAATCAAACACACTGTATAGTGATATCGAATATATGTGCTAGATTTGGTGAAGGGACACGAAAATTTAATAATTGTAGGAGACGTTAATGTAGTTTCAGGTACAGAGAAAATAGAAAAATTGGTCCATTTGGATTAGCTAACAGGAACGATAAACATAACTTAACCGTCGCGAACAATAGGTTTATTTCATCATCACGTTAGGAGAAAATATACATTGGAAGATGCCAGGCGACCAAGGGAGATATCAAATAGATTATATTCTTGTTAGGCAAATACTTAGAAATCAAGTTACGGAATGGAGAAGCCATCCAGATATATATTTTTTTAGATAGTGATCACAACATAGTGGTTATGCAAGCTAATCTTAAATTTACGATTTTGAAAAAACGAAACGGAATTTTCTCGAAGTTAAGGTGCTTCGAGAAACTAAAAGATAAATTCGAGAAAAAGATAAACGAAGTACTAAAAGACGTGGATGAAAATACTTTTATGGGCGTAGAGGCAGAAGGAAGATGAAAAAGATACCGTTGATACCGTGGATAGAAGGAGTTGGAGAAAAGCAGAAGGTATGGGAGACAATAAAGAATAGGAGAGAAAGGATAAAACAGGTGGGGGTAGGCCCATATCAGAATACTGCTCTAAAATAGTTGGGGACGTAGGATGTTCTACTGCCAGCGTAATGCGTAAGTTAGCTCAGGATAAGAAAGCATGGAGGTTCGCGCTCAACCAGTCTTCGAACTGAGAACATTATGATGATAATACTTTCATTGAAATCTTTTATTGTTTATAATTAAATCAATTGTTTTTTGGAAAAATGGGGCATGAAGAAGTTTTTTCTGCTTCAGATTAGTTAATTTTTGTCCCAACATTATTTTGAAAATTCTCACTCAATTTTCTTGCAAACTGAATGGTGAAGACGAAATGAACTCTACGAACAAGGCTACTCTCAAATACAGCTCACAGTTAACAATATTAAAACTCTGGAGGAGATTTTCGGAAACTGGAAGTAACACAAGGAGAGACGGGGTTGTGGAAGAGTCACAAAACTCGATGAAGAAGTTTCTTGTGGCTACATACTCTAAGATTTAACCGGAATATAATAAAGAGAAGGTTCGCAGAAGGATATGTCAGACCTAGAAGTGCAGCCACTAGTTTTTATACTTATTAGGAAAGGCAGAGGATAGTCTTCATTCCACTCGTTGGAACGTTGATTAGGGAAATGAAGATTAGGTACGTTTTTTGACCAACAGTCAGTCCATGTTATCTTTTTTCCAAAGACAGTCCGAAAGGGGAATGCAGAAGGCCAGAAGAAAGTCATACCACCGTGCAACATAACTGGAACTGTGAGTTATGGCGTGAGGTAGGATAAGTTGGGACGTTGGGAGCCCCAAGAACCCTTACTGGAGCCAAAACTAAACTACAACTACAGTAAAGATGGTTAATTCCTATTGTAATATCGAATTCAATTAATATTCTTCCAGAAATTTTGGAATAGTAGATCGAAAATGCGGTTGTCAATTGATTGCTTGTTTTCACTTTTCACCACCTTATTCTTCATAAAATATTAATTTTTTCCTCACTTAACCTAACATGTAGGTTCAGTAATAAAGAATTTAGCATTGGCATACACTCTTAATTTTGAACATCCTGTATCAGATTGATGTGTTATGTTCATGGATATGCATTTCTAAGCGATTCTGTTCGAGTTATCAAGATCCATTCTCCAAGATATAATAAACCGTGCTGATGGTGTAATGGTACAATGCAGTAAATTTAGGGTAGCGATGATACTTGGGGGTTGTTATATTGTGTTCGCCACGCCTTGCTGGTTAGCGAGTGCCGTTAATTGATAGATTGGTCGCAACCAGCATCATTCATACTGTGAGAATAAAATTTGATAGTTTCTATCTTGATACCCACCCCACTCGCAATATTTTTTGTCTCCAACTTTCGAATTTCTCATTAACGAAAATAATGGATGGATTTCGCTTCCACAAAAACAAAATTTATGTACATATATAGATATTTCCGTAAACGTGGCAAAACACCGCAGGTGTTCAACGACGAAAAGAGAGGCCAACTCCGACGGCAATTCCGGCGCACCGTAGGCACTTCCTGGTGCCCGCCATCTTATTCTCCGTCCAAAAATAAATCATTAATTTCAAAGAGCATTCATTTTTATTATTCCTTTATATTTTTGCGTTCTCTCAAGAACTTTACAATGTCTCCGGTTCCCTTTGTGCGGCCTCGTTTTTGTTTCCTTTGAATTTATAATTTAAGGGGATGCACTCTTTATTATTTTCCTCTTTCGGGCTTTGTACCCTCCGCTCACCAGTTTGTCATACGAATAAAGCGTCGCCTCTTTAAAAACGTAGGTGTATTGGGGATTATTGTGTAATCTGTAAATCTAGTGGCAATGGCGACTAAAATCGGGATCAGAGCAAGCGAGTCAGATATAGAGCGAATTAACACGCAGCCAATGGAGATAGACACGGGGGTTGCTATGGATACGCCGCCGCGGTTTCATCTTCTGCTACCATCTTACACTGGGTGAAATTGCAAGTTTCTATGGTTACATTTTATTTGTACTATTGTTACTTTTTGTTCATTTTTTCATGGTTCATCAATTTTATTTTTTTTGAAAAAGTTACATGGCTTCATTTTTATAGTATTCTGTTTCATTCTGATAAATTGAAGGTATAATGCAGTTTTGTTTTACCTTGTATTGATCTCTTCACGTCGATTTCGTTGTCACGATTCCTTGTAGAGTCCTGTAAGGTATCCTGACACCTCCCATTAGTTGAAACTCCGGTATAGAGGTCACTAAATGCGCTGCCAGCTCCAAGAAATCCATTTCTGTCCTATAGGAACAATAAAACTCCATTAGAATGACCGAAATACAATTTGTTTAACAGATATGTTTATTACAAAGGATGGAGTCATACAGTGACAAACAGAAAGTTTGCGCCACATATGGAAAACTTTTTATGGTAAAAATCTCAGAAAATTGTATTCTTGATAAAAATTGGTGCATGGAAAAATAATATATTTGAGAATAGGTACAAAATTTTAGGTATCACGTACGGGGAGTGCGAAAATAGAAAATATAAAGTAATGAGACCTCCCCCACGAAAAATGTGGAACAGGCGCCGTCCGGGATTCGAACCCAGATCTTTCGCTTTCCGGGCGACTGTTTTAACCAATTTATTGCGCTATCCGCACCCCGACAGATCAAAGTATCTTAATAAAAAAACATTCTATATTTACAAGCAATTTTGAATGGAAATATTATACTTTTCAAAATGAATATGGTACTGTGAATAGCGCTCTTAAGTGGACTTTTTGATTAAAAAATATTCCTTTTCTAATCTTAATTACCATGCTGTATTCGCAGAAAAGTATATATTTAAAATTAAGAAATTTTGCAGATTTTCTAAAATAAGAAAGATCCGGGAGTGCTGAGAAGGTCGTAAATTGTCATTTGCTATATATTTGGGCCGCCCAACAGACGGAGTGATCACCCTGCAATCATGAGCTCTAGGCAGGACCACTATCAATTTAGGACGACCGAACCGTAGTGATGCACTTTCTTTAGACCCAACGAAGTCGCATCACTCCAATTCGGTCATCATAAATTATTAATATTGGCCCCGCTAGAGCACGTTCTTGTAGGGCGTCTGTTGGGCGGCCCAAGTATAGTACGTTAGACATACAGGGTGTCCAAACTTAAGTTTACGTTAGGCATATCTCAGTTCCCAGTGAGCACATTATTTTGAAAATTTGTACACATACATCAAGGTCAAGGTAGTTGATTTTAAGAAACTAACTTGTATGTTCTTAGATGAATCTCCCCACTTTTTATTACGAATTTCAATAGGAAGGTACGGAGAAAAATAAGATATCTATTTTTGGCATGAAAATGACAGAAAATTATTATTGTAATTGATTTACTGCGAATTTTTTTTCTACAAATTTTTTTTTTGCGGCCTAATAAGCAAAAGAAATTAGCTTATCACGCCCACATGCTAGTTCGCTTTGCTATTGGTTTGACGTCAGAGATTCGTAAGGCGCTCCTCCCACTTCTCTTGAAGTGCCCGTGAAGCGGTACCTATCTCATAACATACTTATTGGGACTATTTCGAGCGTGAATTTTTAAAGTAAGGTGTCAAGGAAACATAAAACAAAGACAACATAATCGATATAATGATGCAACAAGGGTATCAAAAGTCCGATTCACATAATTTGCCATATTTATGTAGTAGGTAAATGTCCCGGTAAATGTGGAAATGGTGTGTGATTCTTGCATCTAACCCCAATTTCATTCAACCTCAAAACAGTAGTGTAAAGGCAGACCGGTATAAGTAAAACAAAGTCAACAATTTATTAACTGTACATGCCTTTTATAATTCAGTATAAGTAGGTATGTAGATTGTGGATACCTGCTTACTTCTGTTTGTAAAATAGGTACCTACCTATATTCTCTAATACAATACAATACATACCTACTCATTTATGTAGGTATGTATACCTAAGTGATTGACAAGTTACCAAGTTAACAGTTTTATAACGGATTGGAATTTTTTTAAAAAAACGGAAAAAAATACAACTCACGCGAATCAAAAAACTACGCTACGTAGGTAGTAGGTACTTGTTTAACAAAAAGAAACAACTGCTATATTCTGGAACGGCTAATGTAGAAACTCGGAAGAGACTCTTAAAGACGCATGTATGGAGTACGAAATTATACCTATGGGTGCGAAACTTGGACTATGGGAGAAGCGGATTGAAAAAGAGTAGAAGCGTTTGAAATGTGATGCTACAGACGGGTGTTGAAGATACCGTGGATAGACAAGTTAGCAATAAGGAGGAATTAGAAAGAGTTGGGGAAAAGAGAAAAGTATGGAAGACAATAAAGAATAGGGGATAGGATCGTAGGATGGTAGGACACCTTCTGAGACACAAAGGAATAGTTCGCGACATACTAGAGTCAGAGATAGGAATAAAGAGGTAGAGGTTGGAGCAGATTAGACTACTGCTCTCAAATAGTTGGGAATGTAGAATGTTCTACTTTTACGGAAATGCGTAGGCTAGCTCAGGGAAAGGATGGAGGTACGCGTCCTACCAGTCTTCAAAAGAGAACTTTATGATGACGTACTATTTAATTATTATTGTAAAATAGTTAATAAAATTTCCTTTTTTAGTTCAGGGAGGGAACGCTACGGCGATTCAGTATTTGTCTCCGTCATGCTCCTAGCATCCTGTTTCAAATTATGCTAACCGTAACACGTTACCAAGTACCAAGGGGTCCCAGAAAACTGTCGATAAATTACGTTATGTTCGATTTTATTTAGAGTGGCTGCAATGGGGCAGCCGATAATTTTATAAACTTTTGCAATGATAAACTAACTCGCGAAAATATCGATAATGCTGACCGATATTCCTTCTGGCTCCAACGAACCACTTTTTCCGTTTTATTGGTGTGCTGTACGATGTATTAGTCTGGGTACAAAACAGAAAACACCAGTTAGAACCAGTTAATAATATTTAACAATTTAACTACACATGCATAATACTTATGGGACTGCTGCGCGCTGAAGCTGGGACTTGTACGTTATACTAAGTTCTGACGTCACGCGGCCTACTCTCGCTGCCAGGTACGATTTCTAGCCTCGCACCGACGGAAAACTTTGCAACGGCTTCACAGGCGAAGGAATTTTTTTTAAGAAAAATTAACAACACAACTGCCTTCAGTATAATAAACTCTATCAATTTTAATGAAATTTGAAAATTACCGAACCTGCCTATTCTACATGCAGTTTTAGGCCTTAGATTACCATTTTTTCGTAAATGACCCGTTTCTCAGATATCTTGATTTTTAATCCCTTCCAAACTAATAGTAATTATGTAGCGATATGAGTACACAAATAAATCATAACAATGTACTAAGTAATAATTTTACGATTTACATCAAAATGTTTTAACTTTTAAAATAGTTTTTACAAATCATTGTCGAAGTTTCGCAAACAGTAAATCAGCGATAACTTTTTAATTTCTTATGGAACATCCCAAATTTTCTTACATTTTCGAATTCTGCATTAAGTTTTGAACATATTTTGTACAAAACACATTTTTCTCAAACAACAAAGTTTCAGAGAATTTAAGCTTTTATGGAACATGTACATTTGCGGGTTTTATTTCACATCAAGCTTGCCATGGAAAACAATAAACAATAATGGTTGGATTCGGCTTTGGATTTATGTCAAAATTATTAGTTGTCTTTTCACAAATTATGTTTTATTATAAAATGTCCCGATTAGGTTTCTCTAATGAAGTAAGTACTGACGACTTTGACGAATTAGATTTATTGTTTATTCATGGCCAGGACTGAGATATTTTCTCATCAACAATAATTGTATCACTCATGGAAAATTTAAATTTAAATAATAAGTGGGGGTTCAATTAAGTATAGTCAACTTCTGGTGCAACCGGAAGTGCTGGAAAGACGGAGATATTTTCTTAAAATCGGTCATCTTTCGTATTGTACCTATAGTTGTGCAAATTTTCAAAATAAAATTATCACTCGGATGTAAGATAGGCCTAACGTAGATAAGTATATATAAGTACATACCTAAAAACAAAAATATTAACAAAAATATTAACAATTAAAAATTAACTAAAATGGTGGATGCGCCGGGTAGATATACTTAACTACTCAGAAAACTGAAATTGTTACAAGGATTCAGAGAGTTTAAACAAATTTTTCTACTTCACAATGGATTACCATCAGTAATAAGATTAATTAGACTAGAATAATAGTGACACTTACTTGTAGGGCAGCTTTGGCCTTCTCGACGCTTTGCTTGAGTTGCTCGAACGTACTTGGATTACAAAATCGGTAAGCAGGCCAATCACTAGCAGCTCCGAATTCTTCGCTCTTTATGCCCAAAGAATAAGTTGCAGTTGCCCCTCTTTTCAGTTCCAGTGCGCCCTGATACGAGCATGAGCTCTCGTACATCTTGCGCCGCAAGGGACACTTCTTTCTGAAACGTAAAACATTTTTTAACAATTTAATAAATGAAAAGTGCGTCATTTTATTGAACACATAAACATTGTTTTTACAAATTAAATGAATTTTCTGCGCGACCTCACCTCATCTTGTTTTACGAATTTTTCCCAAATTTCACACGGTACACAAGATATCTAAAATTTTCACCAATCACGTTATCTTTCACAATCTCAGTCATCAGGAACCAATAAAGAGCTAAAGCGCACAAACAGATATTTAGAGCAGATAAAGATAATGCGTTAACGAGCAAGACAGAAAGTTTACGTTATCAACAACGCGGTGTTATCGGTGGATTTAAGTCGAGCCACGCGAGTTTGTCGCGGCCAACTCGATTGTTCGTTTCCGTTTCAATTAGTGTACAGGAAGAGCTCCCTCATCTCATTATGCCGTGTTTTACAAATTTTATTTTTAGACCTATCATCGTTATAAACGGGCCCACGCAATTTTTCATACTGTTGCCAAATTCAAAACAATTCGGTTCGCTTTTGCGCATGCATGAACCATTTTTCCAATTTCGTTGTCGAAGTTTCATTAGGTACTAGCTTTGAATTTTCTGTTCCATTTCGTTATCTGTTATAGTAAAACGTTCTGGGACAACCTGTAGATTTAAAAACAGAATGTACATATAAATTCTGAAATTTTGATTTTGAATAACATTTGGGTTTATTATAAAATAGAGGCAAATTTAGAAAAGTGTATTAATTTCAATAATAACAATAAAATAAACAAGTATCAAGAGAGCAGATTTATGTTGTTATTATAATATCTATCTGTTCTATCATTCGTATAATTTCTGTCCTTTTTTGCATATTATATCATTTCTAAAAATATGTAGTCCCGATTTAATTTTTTTTCTTGTTCAATAATTGTGGTATCATTAAATTCGTAATTCTGATTTGTATTTCTTTTATGTTTACTTATGCCTGAATTGTTATTTGTATATTTTATTGCCCAATGAATGTTTTATCATAGTAGTTATATATAATTTTATAACTATTCGAGTCTTCATCAATTTTCGATGATGTCTTATAGTACACAAAAATCTATATTCGTTCTATAATTCAATGCCTGGCAGGGTACTTGCCCAAGGAGTAGTTATTCGAACGGTCCAGTACCACTCATTTGGAATACTTAGGTGTTTTTAAATGATAATATGAAAATTGCAGATTATTATGTTTTTGCGTGCTACTTGGAAATTGCATTTTCTTAATAAATTATTAATGCTATCTGATATATTTTATAATATAAGTTCTTGATTCATTTGTGCCAGTTTAAATTTAATTTTTAATTTTTTAAATTTTCTGAAGAAGCGGAAGAAGGTATCTTGACCCAGAGAAACTAAAAGATGATGATATGCGCAATAAGTTCGAGAAAAAGACAAACGAAGCACTAAAGGGCACGGGTGGAAATATTGTTAGGGACATAGAGGCAGAATGGAATTGCATTAAAAATAGTTTAGTTTCCTCAGCTAGGGATATTTTGGGTCATAAACAGAATGAAAGTAGGAAACCCTGGATAACAAAACATATTGTGAGTCTAATAGAGGAAAGGCGAAAATATAAAAATAGGTTAGATGAAACAGGGAAACAAAGATATAAGGCGATCAAGTGGGAAATTATTCGGGAATGTAGGAAAGCGAAAGAGCAATGGATCGATAATAAATGCAAAGAAGTGGAAGATAAATTCGAAGTAGGAAAGACTGATGAAGCATATAAAATAATTAGGAGAAATTTTAGAGAAATTGGATCTAGTACCAAAAACATTAGAAATGAGGCAGGAGATATCCTAATTGGAAGTGGGGAGAAGGCAGATAGGTGGAAAGAATATTTAGGAAACTTATATGCGGGACAGGAAGTGCAAGATATATTAGAAAGCGAAAGCAGTGTAGAGGGGGATAACCTAGGGAGTCCTATAATGAAAGAAGAGTTTGAGATAGCACTAAAAAGTTTAAGGAATAATAAAGCACCAGGTATAGATGGCTTGCAGGCAGAAATCTTAAAGTGCGCAGGTCAAGAGGTAATAGATCGTTTATTTAAACTAGTTAGTCGCATATACCTGACAGGCGAGATTCCAGAAGATTACACACGGAACATCATAGTAGCTTTGCCAAAAAGAAAAGGCGCGGATAGATGCGAAAATTTTAGAACTATCAGTTTAACTTCCCATGCGTCAAAAATTTTAACTAGAATTGTGCAAAGAAGGATGGAGAAAAAGGCGGAAGAAATATTAGGAGAAGATCAGTTCGGATTTAGACGAAATAGAGGAACGCGCGAGGCCATTCTAGCTTTACGAGTAATTATAGAAAAAACGATAGAAAAGAGAAAGAGCGTCTATATAGGATTTGTAGATTTAGAAAAAGCCTTCGACAACGTAAAATGGGGGAAGATGTTCGAAGTGCTGAGAAAGGTAGGGATGAAATACAGGGACAGAAGAATAATACATAATCTCTACAAAGAGCAAAAGGCAGTTATAGAATGTGAGCAGGAACAAAGGGAAGTAGATATCCGGAAGGGAGTGAGACAGGGATGTGCATTGTCACCTCTAGTTTTCAACTTATATATCGAAGATGCGATTAATATTGTTAAGGAAAGAACAGCCTCAGGGATCAATGTACAGGGCCAAACTATTAACATGCTCAGATTTGCGGATGATATAGCAGTGTTAGCATCTAGCAAAGAAGAATTAGGAGCGGCTCTGAATGAAATGGAAGCAGTTTTGACACAGGGCTTCGGCATGAAAATCAATAAAAAGAAAACTAAAATTTTGGTATGTAGGGGATGTGAAAATAGAACTAAAATGGAAATACAAATTGGAAATGAGAAGATAGAGGAGGTCGCGGATTTCTGCTACTTAGGAAGTAAAATAACTCAAGACGGTAGGAGCACTAAAGATATAAAACAAAGAATGGCGCAGGGCCGAGTTGCGTTTAACAAAAAGAAACAACTGTTATGCTCGAGAACGGTTAATATAGAGACTAGGAAGAGACTCTTAACGTCGTATGTATGGAGTACGGCATTATACGGGTGCGAAACTTGGACAATAGGAGAAGCAGATAGAAAAAGAGTAGAAGCGTTTGAAATGTGGTGCTACAGACGCATGATGAAGATACCGTGGATAGATAAGGTTAGCAATAGGGAAGTATTAGAAAGAGTTGGGGAAAAGCGAAAGGTATGGAAAACAATAAAGAGTAGGAGAGATAGGATGGTAGGACACCTTCTAAGACACGAAGGAATAGTTCGTGACATACTAGAGTCAGAGATAGGAATAAAAAGAGGTAGGGGTAGGCCTAGATTAGACTACTGCTCTCAAATAGTTAGGGATGTAGGATGTTCTACTTTTAGGGAAATGCGTAGGTTAGCTCAGGATAGAAAATAATGGAGGTACGCGTCCAACCAGTCTTCGGACTGAGAACCTTATGATGATGATGAATTACTGATATTTATATCAATAAAAAACTATGTATAACATCGACGTCTCGCCCCCGGTCGGGGGCTTTGTCAAGATTTATTAAAGAAAAGACGTTTTGAAAGATATGAAATATTTGACAAAGTTTTTCAAACAATCAAAAATTATATGGTAACTTATAAATATAAAAATTTTAAGCACTTTTGATTTTGAAGATATTCGAATTTATGAAAGAGAAAAAAAGGTGGTATATATATCTAACTTAACAATAATACTAACAAGCAAAAAATTTTAAATCTCGGCTATTTTCAGAAATGATCTATATAAAAAAAGAACAAAACTAAATCTTCCAAAAGTAAATCCAAAGTGCCAATCTATTAAAATATTGTACTTAGAAAGGTAACTTCAAATTTGAAATTCAGGAATTCTGTTCAATATTTTGGACAATGTCGGTAATATAGAAATAGGTCTCAAATAAACACAATTACTACTTACTTTTTGGTAGTCTATGTACATAACTGAGTTTTACACTTCTGGAAATATTTGGGAAATGCTACTATTCATAATTCTGAACAAAAGTCCCCAATTTAAAGCTTACATTTTCAAATAAACGATATCCTGTTTGCGGCCCTCATATTTCAACCACCCTGTATATGGAAAACAATAAAGTGTGAGAGAAAAGGAGCTGGAGGTGGAGACAGAAGTCGAATAGGTAGGCTCGCATTAGGCAACTCTGGCAAATGGTTGGGGATGTAGAGTAGCCTACTTTTGAGAAAATACAGATTAGCTCTTAGGAAAGTATATGGAGGTGTCCGTCCAACCAGCACTTGAACTGAATACTAGGGCTGGGTGATTGTCTGTGTTGACAATAGATTATTGCTTGTCCTTAAATAATCGAAACAATCGATTAATCAAATAATCGATTGTAGTCTATTATAATCGATTAATCGATTTTGTGATTATCATCGAATAATAAAGTTTTCAAATTTTCAGATTTCAATAATGCCATTTTTAGCTTAAAGTGGGAAAAATAAAGCGAAAGAATCGGTCATCTTTATTTAAGTTATTTGTTTATCTTTAATACACTAATTTTTGGATTTATCATCTTACCACAGTTTCTATAACACCTTAATATAATCGAATTATATCTAAATTATAATCCATTAGTCGATTATTCGATTAATCGATTGTTTCATTAATCGGCTATTATAAAATCTATAATAAAATAATCGATTATATTTCAAAGAAAAATCCGAGAATGTTACTACATTTTATTAAGGTGTGTTTCAGCAATCAAGTTCACTCCGAATACATTTCACTCCATCAGAGAAAATAGTACATTTTAAGGGAGTAGGTGTAGTCGCAGTTGCTTTATGATGACAAGGCCATTGTCGGCGTTCCGGAACAGATAAAAACTTGAAATATAGCTTAGAGAACCAGCGGGGTCATATGATAAAATTCACCACTATTTTCCATATCACAAATATACCGCACTTGAAGGGAGCATGTAAGCTGCGAGCTTATCGCTTTCCATTCGGGGAAATTTGAGGAAACATTTCGGACTTATCTCGCCAAAAAGTTGCCAATTTTATTTGCTATACGAAAATTTGGATATTACATTCTGTTCTTTTAAAGTTTGCGGGGTCTAAAGATATTACTTGTTAGGTATTGTAGTATACTCCGTGGTCGAAAAATTGGCAAGATTCCAATAAGAATGGAAGTACATAAATATTTAAGCGAGACAGCTATAATGGTTTAAAAAGTAACCCATAGTTCGCGTACCCTTTGGTTTACTAAAAACGATTTCACGTTTTCCATTTCCGGTTCCCTAAATTGATATTTTATTATTTACTTCCACTAGTAGGTAATACTTTTTGGTAATAACTCTGAAAGCGCTGGAATAAAAATCAACTTCTTTCCGCAAGTTAACCATTTTCTAAGAAAATAAATGTTGTCTCTTCCAAATGTAGAAACCGCAGACCACATATTTTTTCTTTCTGGGACTTGTCAGTGCAGTGCTCCTGCACTCTACTCACGTACAGACATGCTATGAATGTTTCAATGCCAACTTGACTGGGATAGTCTCATGATGTCTGGCGAGTTATTTGTCTGAGGAGTCTTTGCAGGAATTGTTCAGTAAGAATTTGATGGATCTTTTCATTGAGAGGCACATTAAAATGTACCAAGTTAAAAAGAAGCTGTTCGACAACAGAACTGCATGATTTCGGTTTTCAGAAGCTTCATAGCCTGTTTAATAATCTCATTGTGTATTTGTAACACCACTTCTTGAACTCTTCTAATTGATGTGACTTAAATGTGTACTAAAAATATTTTTGAAATCATCGACAGAAAAACAATTAACACGAGATGAAGTTTATACCCTGCAAATCCCTATGATGCAATATTAGCAAAATGCACTGTATAATAAATTGAAATAAATAATAATTGTAGTAGCCGTGCAGTCATCCAGCAACAATATTGAAAATAAAATGAGTAAATTTTTTTTTTAAGTTAAACGATTTTATTGTAAAGGGACATAATAGTGATGCAGATAATGTACTAAAAGCTAAAAAAGAATTAGGTAGGTACCAGGTACCAGCCATCGCACAACTCTCATCATCAATCTAGAGCATTGATCAGACTAAAATAAAATCGTGGGGCGAGTCGAATTTCTATTATCTACAGTCAACCGCTCATATAATTATAGGTATGTTTTGGATGCATCTTCTCAATAGATAACATCGCAGAACGATCATTTACATATTTACTCAGGATACGCTACGCCCCACGATTTTATTTTAGTCTGATCAATGCTCTAGATGGATGAGGAGAGTGGTATGATGACTGGTACCGTGGTAATTATTTTTTAGCTTTTAGTACATTATCTGCATCATTATTATGTTTCTTTACAATAAAACCGTTTAACTTAAATTTTTTTTTACTTATTTTATTTTCAAGTTTTTAGTTGTTTTTTGTTTGTTTTTGTTTCGTTATTATTTTTCTAAAGTGTACTGCGTTCTACTTTCACTTCTACTTTCATTTTATACCCATATTGAGGGGATTGAAAAAAAGTAATCCGCCATTTTGTGGTGGCGGCCATCTTGGATTTTGAATTTTTCATGGTGTACTGTATTCTACTAGTTAAGCCCTTTCATTTGATACCCATATTGAGGGGGTTGAAAAAAATATCTAATCCGCCATTTTGTCTTGGATTTTTGCAATGATACTGAATATACATAATAATTGTATTGTCATCACAACTAAAGGTGTGTACCAAATTTCAGATCAATCGGTCAACAGGAAGGGGGTAAAATTTCAATTACTAGATTTGACCCACACAAACAAACAAACAAGCAAGCAAGCAAGCAAACAAACAAACAAACAAATAAGACAAGCCAAATAAAACCGTTTAAAAATACGAAAATCATGAGAAAAGAAAAACTGCTATTCAGAAATGGGCCATACACAGAATCACAAAAGTCAAAATGTGAAAGGACCATCGCATCGCATCCGGGCACTCAATTATATCAATTTTAAGTTTCAATACGCCGCCTGAATACATTTTACAATACGCGATAAAAATCGGAAGTTTTCGTCAAAAATCAAGCCAAGATTTCAGACTGAGCGAACACCGATCAATATATTTCCATCAAGCATTAGGCGGAACTTATTGACAAAATTGGGCCTTGCTTCTACCAAATAGCATTACTTACTGGGATTGAAAATTAGATTAGGCATGTCTTGAAGGGAAAATAGGACGTGCCCGAAGATCAACTACTAAAATGCTTCAGGGCGGCATAACATAAATTTAATGCACAAATAGTGAAGAGAAATGGGCCAAGTATGTATCCCTGGGACACACCAGAAACTTCCAGAAGCTAAAGATTGTACAGGTAACTGCTTTAGGCGAACTTCAGCAACATTGCTTGTTGATAAAGGTGGTGACATTCTTACTCTCAAGTGTCATGGAGACTGGAAGTCTTCATCAGTTGCGGAAAGTTATATTTGATGCAAAATAAAATTGAAATTGCCAAAAGAATTTTAGTTGGTGAATGTTCAAAGCAGATTAACAGTAGTTTATGGTCCATGGCGATAACGAGTGTCATTATAAACGTCAAAGTATGCCATTAAATTGACATTTACACCCGGTTGTGCAAAAACAAATTACGAGACTATTTTTTGATTTTATAGATCAAAAATTATGGCAAATTTGCAGCGACACTTCTGCAGATAAGTTAACACAAGTGCAGTTATGGTTTTCACTAGGCATGCGCATAAAAATCGATCAATCGATTTTTTTGGTGAATCAAAAAATTGATTCGTTAAAAAGTCGTGTCGAAAAATCAATTTTTACAATTCGATTTCCGATTCGTATCGATATTTTCCGATTGCATCGATGATTTGAAGGGGGGATATTCGATTACTAAAGAAAATATCGCTACGCACTGAATCGATTTGTAGCGATATCATTCGAATCGATATACACTGAATCGATTCGAATCGATTAGCGTTGAATCGATTCATAATTTAGTTCTTAATTGACACTGACTGAAATTGAGGAAAGAGATCATACTGAGTTAAATAATCTCGCATTTGTTGAATTACGGCTTCTTTTCATTCTGTCGCAAGATGCAATGGAAATAATTTCGGAAGTTTCAGAATTAAAAACAATAAATGACATAAACATTATGAACTGCTATGGTTCCAACTTACCTTCACTCGAAGAGGCAATTGCATACACTATTACTTTAGTTGAACACAATATTACCCATAATTATTGAGAAAATGTCTTTTAAGTATGAAACACTTTTCACCGACAACCTTAGGTTAATCTGATATGAACACTACTTGTAAATATAATATAAGTCAAAAACTCCCATATTCCTGCCATATATTTCTGCTGACAGTGCGATCCGCAATCCGTTGCAAATCCGGGAAGTAAACAGGTAGTTTTCATTCCCTGGTGGAAGGAATCATTTAATGATGGATCAGGAAGACAGTGTTGACAGGAAGTGAAGTGCAGGTCCTGCGGAACACGAAGTGCCGGCAGGAATGGCAGGAAGCAATATCGCAAGTGGCGGTTCCTCTAAGGGGCGGATCCTTTCCTACAATCACCCCCGCCACCAATGGCACCACCTCCGCGAGGGTTGATGCTCATCCCTTGGAATCCCCGCGATGTTGCTTTTGAATTCCACGGCGACGTGCGCTATCGTGTGTTTCCACTCGCTATTCCTGCTAGATGCGGAGTGATAGCTCCTTTTTTTCTTGTAGGAAATAAATTTGTTATCTCTCGTTACTCTAGGATTGTGGAAACCGGGTTGTTCAATTCTGCTTTACATGCATTCAGGTCGTTCAACTTACAATCTTATTTTGTGTAGAGTTGAGTAGATGTTTATGATTCAAAAATTATTCCTGGAGTTTGCATGCATACAAAAATGTAAAGAAGACTATTTAATAGATGGGGAAAAAATTGGAGCAGTTTAATAGGAATCAAACTCACATATAGGGCGATTCAGAAATAAATGTTGGAATTTTATGGAGTGATAAGGTGAGTATAGACGATTATTTTTCCCAATACACTCAGTGCGGCTGAGGAGAAAAATTAAGGAACGTATACAGCGTGATATTCTTGTTCAAAAATGCAAAATACATATTTTGCCAGGAGGGCTTTGTTTTCGAGTTATTAGACTTCAAAGTTTCTCCATGTGTCCAATTTTGAACTTTAATACTTAATAGCAAGCCATGAATTATATGATATAAAAAGTAGGTCATGAGTGAAGTGGCATGACAAAACATTACTAAGATTTTTCAAGTATGTAAATTCTTTGTTGATTGAAAATACAATTGTTTAATAACTTAATGTAATTCATGGCTTGCTATTAATTACTGAAGCTCAAAATTGTTCAAATGCCGAAACTTTGAAGTCTAATAACTTGGAAAGAAAGCCCTACGGGCAAAAAATGTATTTTGTATTTTTGAACAAGAATATCACACTATACGTTCCTTAATTTTTCTCTTCGAGTTTTGAAACACCCTGTATAGAGTATGTTAGTACGTTCTTACCAGACAGATTGTGCCATTTTCAAGGGTAACAAACTTGCATACATTAATTAATTTTTAATTTGACTTTTACAAAACTAATTATAAACGGCTAAGCCGCCCACGATGAATTAATGCCGTCCAAGCTATTGCATGTAGCTTCGCAACCACGTATCAGTGACACAAAGTGTATTGGCAAAAAATCCAGCATTTATTTCTGAATCACCCGGTATGTAACACAAAATTTCTAGTTGCAAATCAAATTAAAAGCAATTTCTGATTTTTAGATAGTTATAAAAAATAGTTTTCGTATTGTTATGTTTTTTAGTGCCCCAATTGGACATCAAAGGATGTTTTCATTTTCGGTGTCAAAAAATTTAAAATTAATTGAAAAATTGTGCACGGAGAATTTCAATTTCAATGGGGTTCCTTACGTAGAGCTAATCGAGATGGCTCCATAGTCGCAGATCGTGAATTTCTCTGTCACAGTCTAACACAAACAGAATTTTGGCAAACGTGTTTGTAAATATTGTTCTCTGATATTCCATCTATTTAATAGTAATTTTATTCAACGATTTTCTTCAAAAATACGATTCTTTGACTACCAGAGAAGCGAAGATTGAGTTATAATAGAATAGAATCCTACTCTGTGTAATATGATCAGCAGTTGTGACGCCATCAGTAGACAAATATGGTAGTAAATAACCCCCTTGCTGTGAACACTTGATTCTTCAAGTATGTACATACAAATGACTAAAAATAACAATAGATTAGAAACCGCAAAGGAAATATTTCGAGAGTATCACAATTTTCGAAAAACATGCAAGTGTACTTTTTTAACTATAATTAACTCAAATAAATACAAAATTTGAAAAATACTACTGTAGGGGCGATTCTTTTTTGCATGAAGTATCAGCGTATCCCCATATCTCCGCCACTGCTCACAGGAAATTTTGTCTGGCACCTTCAGATACTAAGGAAGAATCAGCCAAATATTCCTTCAAAATTTCAATTTGTTCGAACAAACTACAAAAGATGCACGATTGAACGGCAACTAACACGTTTGCGTTGAAGAGCGGCATTCCAACCATCTGCCAAAGGAGATAACTGCGATCAAAAATTTAAATGTTAATGTTGTATAATTGCGTGGTACACCCTGTGAATGGGTGTTTACGTGAAACAAAAGCCGCGCTTATCATTTAGGGTGATTTAGCACATTCAGGACGGTATATCAGTGAGCTATTTGCATTTTTGAAATATGTATACAACATGTTAGTGACAGTTTGATTTGTGTTCATATCGGTCTTGTGTCTTGGCCGAAAGAACAACCCTGATGCATCGTTTCCTTTCCAGTTTACTACGGCGGTAGCCGTGTGTGTTTGACCTATCGGTCACCGGACATGTAAAGGCGCTGTTTACTGTTTCGCATAATAAATATCTTATAGGAAATTAGTTTATGTATTAAGTTATGTACCAACATCCGTCATATTATAAATAATACATTAGTTTCGGTCAGTGGCGGTCCTACTTCGGTTCGAGTAATCTGTGATAAATGAAAATTATTGTTATAGGTTTACAACTTACAAGAAAATAATATCAACATTTTTCTGCATGTGTGACAAGTATATAACTGTTTTAGTAAATAATAACAACAAAATTTAGTAAAGCTGCTGTCATGCTGTTATGACCTGAGTCGTCGTAGGGCGATCGACCACTCAGGTATTTAGTAAATTTATCTACACTTTCTTTTCTGTCCCCTCTGCCAACTTTGACACAGGGTGTCCGAATGGACATACAGGTATATAAACTTACCATTTCGAGGTAGAATATAGCTCTATAGATGAAGCATAATATATGTTAACGATTTATAATAATTGTTATAATTATCTTTAAACATAACATAAATTTAGTGCAAAGCAGTTATTTATCAGAAAACTTATCTTGTTATCACTACAAAGGGGCTTGTGTAAAAAGAGCAGTATGATTTGTTATTGCAACTGATGCATTCTGTGGGGATTGCAAAAATATTTGCTGCTAGTACTGAAACACAACATATTTGTTACAGATGCAGGTATTGCAATGCTGTTTTGTTATTACTACAATATAGTTTTGCAGTAGGTACAAGCTAAAATACACGACAGATAATTCCCAAAAGAAATTTTATTTTAAACTGAGGCGTACAGCACTTTTGCATAACTAAAGCTTGGTTTATACAGAAAATTTAGCTTTAGCTTTAAATTTAAATTTAATTTAGATTTAGGAATTTAGGATTTAATATGGTTTATACAAATTTGAGATTTAATAATTTAAAGCATGTATTTATATCAATTTTGTCAGATAACTTCTGCATTATAACCTAAAATTTTACAGCGAACTACAATCTTCTCCGTCAAAATTGAAGCGTTATTACATCTATGGAAAATACGCTCCCCGCCATGTTACAATTTAGAATTAAAGTCCCAAAAAATGAATTTGAAAACGTCCGTCACTTTAAATGCCATCTGTCCATTCTTGTTCTTCATTAAATTTTAAATTTTGCTTGAGACCACTCCAAATGTTACCCTTTTCCAAAATATATTCAAAATTCTCTCTAAATTAAACCAATAATTTGCTTTATTTATCATGACATTTTTAGGTGACATTTTGAGTCTTAAAAAAGTATGACAAATAACTCTTTTTATTTCTGTTTATAACCTAGGAAGTACAAGCTGCTATCAAATCAAATAAAACTCGGAAGACCATAGAGCACCTCTGTCTTCTATTTGCCTTAACGGATGTGCGCATGCGCGAATTTAATTTAGTCGTAGAATTTAAGGTAAAAGTCAAAAGTTGGTGAACTTTCGTATTAGCGCCTACTGTTAAATCTAAATCTAAATCTGTCTGAACGTTTAAATGCACTTCCAAACATTCGACTTTCCTACTGCTAAAGCTAAATCTAAAGCTAAAGCTAAATTTTCTGTATAAACCCAACTTAAATGTATAATGCAATTTACTATACTGCATTCTACATTTGTAACCTTAGAGTAGGAATTTGACTGCTCTGAACTCTCAGCAATTCATTCCATCATCTGTCATCGTCCCCTTCACACATTTTTTTTTTACTGTAAGCTCTAAAAATTTCGGCTTTGCTGAAAATGATTATAAGCTTTAAAAAATATAATTATATTCTTCTCATTTTGACATTTTCAAAACTGAAACGTAATACTTTTCCTTGCTGGTGTGGAAAGGAAAAATATTTTCTAACTGGTGCTGGAATATTCATTTCAACATCAGTTGTGAAAAGAAGAGACATAAAAAATGAAAATTTTACACATTAAACCTAAATTATTATAAACACTTATAAAGCAATTTAATAGTCACTTACGTTAATTTGAAATATACGCAAATGGAAGAACGACTTACAAAATGAAAATCGCAGAACTGTCAAACTCGACACTCTTCCGTATAAACCATAGTGGAAGAAGAGGTGTGCTCGTCCGAGGTTCCATTTTCGTCTTCTTCTGCGCAAGACTTTTTGAGGTTTAAATGTCAAAATATTCTGACATTTCATTCTTTTATGTCACTGTTAATTGTCAGTTAACTTGACAGTTTCTAACATAAAAAATATAAAATTTATAAAAAAACTCGAGTATCTCTTGATGATGGTAGAAGATTTCGCTAGTCAACAACTTGACATGCGTAAATCTGATAGTCTTTCGGTGATGTTAACAAACTGGTGGGTAGATATATACACAAACCCATTGACAAAATAATCTAAATCAGATCAGAGCGAGAGTACAGTCGAGCCCCCACAATAATCACGCAGGGGCGCTATGATCTATGAAGGGTGGCAGCGTTCACAGCCACCCGCGATTCTACCATTTACATTAACGTCCTCATTGTTGTCCCATGATATACAGCATGATCGGGTGGTGCACGAATGTATAGTGTTTAGTTCGGCGAGCGGCCGCTACCAGTGCGTAGCGCGTCAGTCAATTGTCACAGAGACGGAAGCTGCATTGTGCATTTGCTGCCGGAAACGAGCGCCATGCATCCAGAATTCAAATGGTACTCCTCTCCAATAATAATTTATATAATAGTGTAGCTGTGTGTATCGAAGGAGCAACCCTCCTCCGCGCTTTATATACAGAGAAAACTACCCCAGGCGGAATTCGAGCAGATTAATCTGGCATAAGAACTAATTAAGAGGCCCTTTCATCAGATTTACGAAAGCTCATTAATTATTTTTAGTTTTTAGTTGATGAATCTAATATTTTCTTTTTTACTGATTTAAACTCAAATGATCCCTTTTACAAACCTTATCTGCGTTAGAGGCGGGTGTGGGGTGTGGTACTTTAAGTAATATGAATGTTGCCGTCCCTTTCACTAAAACTATAACGATTATCTACGGTTTGGTAGTACATAAAGAGACCTTGATGTGTAGCCACCTGTCCACCTTAATTGAAACTAAAGAGCTTTTCATATCAAGCTGCGATATATCGCTCGCTACCGTACTCCCTTGTTATTATTTATTAATTTACAAAAGGAGGGAATTAAATGAATCCCGTATCGGTAGTTTATAAAACAACTCGTGCATTGAAAGTATATTTTGCTTGTTTTGGTTCAAACTAAACGAACTTCAGTCCTACTCAACCTCCATTCCAATAATTCCACGTTCCAGCTTTCTGTTCTAATAACCACAGATTTTTCAAATTACAGTATGTCAGTTTATTTCAGGTAAAATAAATTTCATATACCTACATAGTAATTATACCCAGAGAGATTAGATTTTGGCGGGAAGATTATTCGGCTGTTAGAGACGTTGCCTAGCAATTTCGCTAATGACATTTACGTAAATAATATCAAGACACGTCAGTGGCGTGATTTCTCAACCCCGTCCGGAGCAACTAAAGCAATAAACAATAAACGCCTAATTTGACTTAACATGTCATGCGGTGCCTAATTTGAGACCATTAAAGTAAGCAGGTGTAAAATACAAAACACCTCCTTTATAAAAACAGATGTTTCGCCACCTAAATCCCTTGTTAGCAATGAATCAAAGTACAAACCCAGCCGTTGAAATACACCTACAAAACATAAATTATAATTTTATTTCGCAAAAGCGTCATTACGTATTCCACACAGTGGCAAAAGTGCAACTTAATTGATACAGAATAGTCACGCACGTCGTGTCACTTTTTTATTACAAATGAAATATGTGGTATTCGTTTTGTTGCAATTAATTGGAAACTGCATGTGGTAATAGCAGAAATATTAAAGATAACAGAGAAATTTGTCAGTGTTAGAAAATTATAAAATGAAATATGGTATTAAATTCGTTTAAATACGAATTCTTATTGACGACATTTCGACATAGGTATATACATAAGTAAAAATATATAGTTCTGTTGTTCAACAAACCTACTTCACAAAATTGGTTCTGTTTTATTTTCATTTATTCTGCGGATCTGAAGTCGCTTGCGCGGTACCGTTTACCGTATGTAACAATGATACATCGATACATCTGAAGTATCGATACTTTCAACAGAAAAGTATCGATATTTGGTATCTGCTCTGTGCCACTCTATTTTCACTATTTCCATTCTCTATGCAGTCAGACATAAACAGCCGTAGCCATAGATACGTACATAATTTCAATGTTACAGGTAACGTAACGCGTTACTTTTAGTTAACGCGAAATGTAACGCTTGATTTTACTGCTCATAAAATTTCCGTACCGCGGGCTATAACTGAAAATGGATTCTTAAGGAGTAAACTCCAAAAAGTCAAAGAGGGGCTTAATGATACTGCTTCCATTTGATGATGATTTCGCAAAGAATGAGCAAAACATTTTTCTAACAGATTTACAAGCGTGTATATGTTGATTAAAAGAATATATTTGATCTGTTTTAGGCTAGGAAAATTTTAATACACCCTCATACATCTTTAAATTTGAAATGATCTTAATATCCTCCGACCTGCGACAATAGAAATTTGAAGCATTAAATTGAAAATTTCTCTTTCAAAAATTTGCAGAAGTCAAGAACAAGTCAAGAATATCAAATTTCAATTGTACCTTATTTATTACAATTTTTAAGTTATTTTCTTGTACGTTTCGTAAATTTGGTTTGCAAAAAAGTAAGAAGTTTTTTCTCGATTAATTATTATATTATGATCACCACAAGCTCTTCTCAATAATTCCATGAGTCTATCAGCACTCATCCGCTCTACATCAGGAGCGGGAAACGAGTAATATAATTGCGTATCGTCTGCGTAGAAGTGCACCTCACAACTCCCACATATAGAGATCAGACACATAAATTGAAAACAGAAGGGGTCCGAGGAGAGAACCCTGTGGTACACCACAACTCAAGATACAGTTTCGTCCATCTTAACATTTCATCCAAGGGGTTATTTAGTAACTCTATCCTAAAATCTCCAAGGCTCTAATTTTGGTTTTGGAATAGTTAGGTAGGTACATCGCAAAATATTAACTCATGATCTGTTACAATTTATACAAACTCGCGTTGCAACAGTGCGTAGAACAAAGTATGGAAGCGATGGAGATTTGAGGCTCGTGGAGTAGCGCCCATTCTCTCTTTCAGTGCTGTATACCCAGCTGTAGATTGAATATTCAATCCACAACTGAGTGTACGAGGATCGTATGATAGGATAGATTAAAAATAACAATGAATATTACATTTCATTGTACTAAATGGATAAAAATTAAAAGAAGAAAAATTAAGTGGTTAAAAATTCCTTACGTGATTTTTTTTAATTTTGTTTTAGAATTTTGAAACATGTTCTATGGTCAAATTAGGTACTTCTAATATTTTAAAGAAAAGCAACCAAGTTTGTCCTTTTTCAAAGAAATAGGAAATAGAGTAACTGAAAATCATTTGTAACCACGTATCCTTGAATTATCAGACGACCCTGAAAAAGCACCAAACATATAAAAAAAGTAATAAAACCCTGTCGATAACAAATAGATTTCAATTCAGTTGGAATAATCGACAGGGTATGGGAACTGACGTCGTAATATTGGTTGGGCGAGTGCTGCGATTCGTTCTGCTGCCATCAAAACATACCATTCCTAATCTGAACACGGTCCAGGAATTAAACCGAATCACCCTCTGAGTGCGGAGCATAATAAATATACTTGCTATCAGCATTCATAGACTGGTGTACGCACTTCAGCGTAATCGCTTAATTCACTGCTTGTAATATGTTTGCTTATTGCTTTATTTCACAAACACGCTGAATAGTAAATTGTGTGAACATACATTAAATTCTTGTTTAAAGATTTATATTTAGTTCTAGTTGCATATCCAAGAATAGGAATTTTCGTTGTACTTTCGTCAAAGACATTCCAAAACATTTAATCAATGGCAGCACCTCTTCCAAAATATACTGCGTTACAGTATACCGACTACTGGTTTCTAACACATTTCAAAACATACTTGAATACAGCACCTTCTTCTAAATATACGCTGAGGCGCATGCGCGATCGCGCCATTTCGGACAGATGTCAAAATCTTGCATTGTTTGAAAGTGTGTATTTTAAATTCTTTGGTCTATACAGTAATATTTAGTGAAAACGTGCAAAATTAGCAATAGTTCGAAACTAAAACAGTATGGAGCATCCAAACATTGTGCACACTTGTAATTTTTCGTCTTTCAAACACCTTCCTTATTTGGTATTCCACTATTTACTTACGAATATTCTACAAGTTCTGACAGTGACATTCGTCCGAAAAACTAAGAACAGCTGATTATCAGTGTACTTCTACGCATGCGCACTAACGAAATGAAAAGGTCTATTGGAATAATATCGGACTTATCAACGTTTTTAAAAAAATGTGGATTGTCAGTCGGATATTTCAGGAACCATCAATTCGTTTTCCCGAACTACTTCTGCACCAATACACCCAGAGTTGCATAATGACACTATCGAATGCACGCGTGGTGTCGAATATATGAGGTGCGTCTTAAACTAAAGCACAGAGAAAAACGCAAAAAGATGGGTAAAATATTTTCATTCAAATTTTCAATACTTAAAATAAAAATAAATCGCTCATTTGCCAATGTTTCAAGTAATAATTTTAAGCAGAAGGTTTGAATTTTTATTTGTTTCTTTTTTCTTTCGAATTTCACTATGTACAACACACAATGCATGATTAAATTTGGTACTTCCTGATACATACGGCATTTAGAGTGGAAGACGGTCGTTAAATCCTGAAAACAATAAATTATAAAGCCCTCATTCTTTCTGGCTGCACAAAACACGTAATTGTCGTCGAAGTACTCGAATCAGTTTCTGGTAGAAGTGACACATTGTAGCTGCTAATGATCGGGATCAAGGAATCTCTGAAGGCTTAATTTACCGGAAGATCGTTCGCCGTTTTATCTCTCGGGATCGATATAAAATGCCGCTCTCGACGTTATTATCAAGTCGACTTAGAGAGCAAACAGACATACCAGATCGATTTTGTAATTATTTGATCACAAGCAGAGGTTAAATAGCACGCATGGTTGTGGCTTTGTGTCGCTCTTGTGGGGTCAGAAAGGCGTACCCTGTTACATGTTTAAGGGCATAATGAGCTTCAAGGAAGCGAAGGGCAGTTTCTGCTTAAAACAAATTTGGGCTAATGCCCGTTTTTGTGATTATTTCAATGTCAGCAGAGAAACGTTTTTGCGTAATTTAGTGGGGTCCTTTTTAATTAAAAAAGTTCATATCTCATTCAGCAGCCGCTGAAAGGGTAATTAACACATTCATTTTCATTCCAACTCCACATTTTAAAAATGAGGCGGAATTTTCTAAATTTTTAAATTTCGGAAAGTTCAAATATAAAAAAGCATTGCATAGCTGATATAGATATCGATTATCGACTGACAATAACATCTTTCAGTTGATTGGTCACTCACCTCCATCCTTTCCTATCTGGAGCATTTCGCCGAAAGTGGAATATCCTACGTCCCTACTGTATCTAACCTGGGCCCACTTCAACCATTATTTGGTTTCTTTTTGACGAAAATTTCATTTCGTTCAAGGCTATTTCTAATCCTTTTCTCTGGAAGCTAATAAATGAGAGTTGCATAAAACGGGACTGTACAAGCTTTCCCTCGTGCGTCCTGGGACACACTGTATACCTATTTACCTAGGCTCGTTAGTTTTTTTAACGATTGAATTGTTGCATCTCGGTCGGTCGGATGGGAAACTTATTCGTCGATATAATGCCCTTCGATTCAAGTCGAAGATAGACTGGGTTCTCTATTACTATACGGAGAAAGTAATAAACAAGGACGTACGCAGTTGTATAATCGCTCTACAACTCAACCGGACGGGATGTTCATCGCTCACTGCATTAGTAGAATGTAGGCGTGATATTTTCCCTGCACCGAATACATTCAGCCTGTGCAAATTCATGGTTTTGAATATCCACGGCATCCTTAGAGTTTCAGAACAAGCTTTAATCAGCCTATTATACCTTAATTATTGGTAGCCTCACAGCAACAATAATGAGATACCGGCACTTACTATACGCAACGAAAAATAGGTAGTCGACAAGCGGTTTTATTACTTTTTCCGTCATTCTTCGGGAACGTCCGTTCGTATTTTCGGCTCCTCCCATTAATCAAATCGGATAAGGCATCGCGCGTCCTGTGTGCCCTTTCTCAGCTCTCCTTTGGTTCATTGACGCGCATGACGTATTTCCATATGTTTCCTTTTTCTCAGGTGTCGCGATCTTTTATTTGATGCAGCAGCACAAAATAATTAACGTCAATCTAAGTTTGTTAGACCTATGGGGCGCCTAATTATACTTTGTTACAAAAGCAAGAAGAGTGCACCAAATATGTACCTCCAAACATAAAAGTGCTAGAAGATAATTCAACAGGACTGTACTAGAAGAGAAGGACGGGAGTTGTGAAAGGAAATGCGATTATTCGAAGAGCCAATGGATGTCAACACAGAAATGCATAATAGGGTTTATAGACTTCGCCAGAGCTTTTCGAGATAGTAGAGAAGTCATCAATTATAAGTGTAACCATCATAGATGCCAAGGATCCCCACGATCTCTGCACCCTGATTACTGAAAGAGTTGCTGTCCTCTTCCTGTGACTTATTAATTTGGCTTGATATTTCATTAACTGATAACTTTAAACTAATGGTTCGGATCTTTAGATCACTCAAACACACAGGCCATCTCACTCGTTCCAGCAGAACTGCATCAACATGTAAATCCAGATGGAATAAAAAGAACATATATTTTACAATGAGGTTATATGTTTTCTTTGACTCATAGATTGTAGCTTGAATAACGAGAAAATTGGTAGGTAAGACGCAGACTTTTCCCTAACTTCTCGTGCGATTACAGTCGATCATTAAATGTCTTATTAATTAGATCGCCCCGGAGGCATAACAGAGTACACGGCATAAATTAAGATCGTAGTAGGCTATCATGTATGCGAAGGGCTCCGGACTCCGGGAGTTTAAGAGAAGATAAAGTACACGCTATGTTCCGGAAGGGTGACGCAAGAGGGAGAGTTGGACCAGATTCAGGCAAGCACGCGATGGCATTAATGTTAAGTGTTTGATGCCACGTTCATTTGGCGCTTGCCTATTTATTTATTTATTATTCGGTTAATATACATATTAGAGTAGAAATTGATGGCAGGGTAGAGAAGGCAGAGCCGCAAAATGTACATGTATCCTAGTATGATGTTTATACGTTGCACGCATTTTTGTTAAATCTGTAACCGTTGCATGTGACTTCAAATTTTAGATAGATTTGATAGATTTTCTAAATAAGAGATTCGCAGATTTCTTGATGGTAGAAGTTGTTCTGAGAGAACCCTTTTTATTTCTGTTCCAAGGGTGAAAAGTCCAGAACCGTCTACGTCTTCATCTGCTTTTCAATACATGATTAAACCCAAAAGCTTTGACGATCATTGTCATCGAGGTGGCGATGAGCATGAGATGGTTTCCCATAGAACGAAGAATGACCGGGACCCCCATCAACTTCCATTGGGGTTTGGGATGATCCACTTGAACTTCCTCCCCATATAGATCACGTAAACGATCCTCCAGATTTCCTCGGTCATTATTGGCTTCCGAACGAAGAAATAATTGAGTGAATGTCGGCGTCTTGTGAACTCTCACGAGGAATATCTTCAGAACAACTGAGCTGGCACTGAACTAGTGGAATCAGTCTTTAGGTATGGTTGTGAAGTATATTGGAAATAAATGAAAAGGAAGTTAAACGTAGTCGATATGGACAGAGTGGGAAGAATATAGAGACTAACAAGGACAACTGAAAGGAAAATGATTCGCAGAATGGAAGGTCAGACAAAAGTTGTCGGGCGAACAGAGAATCGAGACGAAGAAAATTCGTTGGACAAAGACATGTGACAAGCATCGACGATTTGTAGATTTGCAGCTTCTAGGTTCTAGGACATGAAGGACTAAGCAACCAGAAAGAATGCTCTTCCCGAGAGATCAAGAAAGAAGGCTTAATTTTTGTAGGTGGTACTTAAATAAAATTCAAGAAAATCCAGAATTTGGGCGGTCTGTCATTTGGACAAATTTAACTCACATAAGCAGCGTAGGATTATTTAACAGGCATAATGTGCGTCACTGGTCTGATATAAATCAGCACCAAACTTTTGAACGTCAGTGGCAAGGACGTTTTGGATTTAACGTTTCGTGTTTTATTTTGGGTGGTCAACTAGCATACCAAATTTTTGATGGAAACTTAACGGGATTGAGATACAATAATTTATTGAATATTAACTCAGAGGCGATAATGGAAAATGTTCCGTTAATAAACATAAACAGGGTATATTTCCAACAAGATGGTGCCCCTGCACACAATTCTGCAATAGTTAGAAATTATTTAGAAAATCATTTTCCGGGTAGATGGTTGGGTACAAATGGACCTATATTGTGGCCTGCAAGATCACCGGATCTGAGTATATTAGACTTTTTTGTGTTGAATAACATGGCAATCAATTTGAGCAGTTCCTATAATTTTGTTGTTTGTTGTTGTTGTTGTTGTTGTTGTTGTTGTTGTTGTTGTTGTTGTTGTTGTTGTTGTTGTTGTTGTTGTTAATGTTGTTGTTGTTTTTGTTTGTTTTGTTTGTTTTGTTGTTTTTTCTATTTTTTTGCTTTTATTCCAGTTGTTATTAAAAGTTGCTAACATAAAATCACAGGTATCTTGGATGTACCTACCTATCTTATATTTTATAAAGGTAAAAAGTACCGTTTTTTGAAATAACAATATAAAAGTATATATTTTGATAGCTTAAAAAAAGATCTTTCAAACTTGACCAAAGCCTGCTGTGGTTTCCATTTAAAAAATTCAACTTTATGTCGTAACTCAAAAAATACGCTCCCTAGAAAAAACTACGTACGCCACTGAATTCCATGGAAAAAGTTCTTATTTCGAGCTAGTAAATAGCAGAGAAACCTGTTGGAAAAAGAGCCAATTACGCACATTCTATTATTTCAGGTGTGCTTACAATACAAAAGTTATCTGTAACGAAGAAACGAACCTACCCTATCAAACGCACCCCCAACCGCGTGCCAAACTAAAGTATTGATTTTATTTCATTCCATAAGGGTTGCAACTGTGCTCGTAATTTATTCCATACCCAATTCACCCTTACAAAATATCCCCAAGCAAACAATCCCAAATATCCCTAGGTAGTTTAAAACAATTTCATTTTATAAAATAAACTTATTTTTATTAAATGAATACTATGGGAATGTTGTTATTGAAAAAATGTTTTCGGGGATATTATGCAGAAAATAGTGGGGTAGTAAATGCAGTAAATTAGTGTTATGAATAACGACGTCGGAGACGTCGCGGCGCTAGCGTTGTCCATGATGTCTGCTGTTCGATTTTTCGACGCCGATCGTCGGGCACATTTCTCTTCGGTAGTTGTTATGTGAAAAATCCCAAAAATGGACATATAAACATACTATAAAGATGGTAGGGATGGCTAATATGGAAGAACATGAACGGAAGGTCGTCATGGAATTCTGTCACCTTCTCGAGAAGTCCAAGCAACTATTTAATGGATTGAGGTGAGTCACACGTTATTAGCGTTAAACAACCCCCGCAGTTTTACAAATGTTCTCTTTGCCACAAGGTATTTGTCCTTGCCTTCATAAACAGTGGAAAAATTTGCTAAAACATTCGAATGTATCTTTGGAAATAATTAAGACATCGTTGTTAATCACATCTGAAAATTTTTGAAGAGAAAATATTTTTTTAATAGCTTTTACGTTAATATAAAACAAAGAAACCTCTCGATTCAAATGGAGTGACTCAAGACTCTGTTAAGGGTTCTGTCAAAAATTATTTGTAGACCATATGCTACTTGATCTGATTTTTTTTGTAGAGATTTGCCCCAATACGGCCACAAACAGTGGCAAGCGTACTTTGGCAGAACTTTCGACATTTACACAAAATTATGGAAATTCCAGCAGCAGCACCGTCAAATTTTAGACACAAAGTACGGCTTGAAGAGATGGCAGATTGGCGAAATAGCCTCTAAAATAGGACAATTATATTATCATTATTAGTAAGTATTCGTTGTGGTTGCATCATAATGGGTTCGGTTCAATAATTTTGTTTCAGTTTGAGAACAAGCGAAACAAATTACTTAAATGAAGCTTATTCGTTCTATGCGGCCATAAGGGGCCGTGCTTATTATTCTAGAGCAGCAAAAGAGGATAGGTAATTTCCTCTTCCCCATCACCAATATTTTAACTATGTGGTTTCTTTTCATTTCTAGGTCTGAATTGATGGTAAAAAAACTACGATACTACGCCCGATTTATAGTAGTATGTCTGTTATTACGTCGGATGAAATTAGTGAGGGAATTAATAGTAGAATTAGATCGACATATCTCGGATTACACGAGCACCTATGAACCAGATGATCAAATAGAGTGGAATTTAGTTTTGGACGAAATCAAAGCTTTCATAACAGCAGATTCGTTAATATCGGTGATGCATGCCGATACCAACCCTATTGTACTCTCGCACAGGTTAGCCAACACAAAATTCCCTAACAAACCAAACGTTTCGGCTTTAATGCGAAGTGGCGCCCTCTCTGTATCCTGAATTAAGCATAATGTATTGTTCTTGCGATAGAAATTACTTTTTGAAAAGCCAATTTCCAAGAGAATTAGCAAAATATATCAAAAGGCAGCTGATTGTGATCAATGTATTCACCTAGCACGAACTTTATTCCTTAGGTTGAGAAATCTGCCCTTAAATTCTGAGTCGTATTTAAAGTGAATATACAACTTGTCAGCAACTCCAAAAATTCGACATAAACTCTATTTCTCACAACCCCCTAAGAAAGCGACACGTTGCATACGACTAAGCAGACGCTGAAGTTGAGAACTGCGTCCACACTCGTAACTGTGTTGTAAATAAAAATCGCACGGGTATGTTCAAATATTGTAGGTGACTTTGGAATTTTGACGTTTACCGAATAAAATTTCTTTAACAACATTCTTAAAGGAAACAATACATTATTTTACAATCGAGAAATATTCAAAAAAATTATTAATACACGAAGAATGTAATAAAATTGGTAAGAAAACTTAAAATTTAATAAGATCTCAAAAATTACAAGAAGTCACTATACTTCCAAGATGAACAAATAACATTTTTATTGAGTAAACCGACATTTAAAAACAAATTTCTATGGAGAAATAACACAAGGTTTCGAAAATACGCTACGAAATCCTCAAACAATACTGTAAATTAAATATTAAAATTGCAAAACTTAAAAACAATAGAATTTTTTTGTTAAACTTTAGAGAACAAGATATAATTCAAAGTTTTTTAAATTACCTCAACCCAAAAAATATTCATGTTGAAAATTTAAAATTTTCATATAAAATACGTGATACTATTCTAAAATGCCGAAAATCTTCTATAAACATTCTCATTTCTGCTCATTATGCTAATAGTATACAGAAAATAACAAAAACTCTTCAATATCTAGAAATTCAATTTAATAAAATATCACAACAAACATATAACAATTTTTTCAAATAATCACAAAACCAAAAAGTTCATACTAAATTTCTCAACATCATCATAAGGTTCTCAGTCCGAAGACTGGTTGGACGCGTACCTCCATTCTTTTCTATCCTGAGCTAACCTGCGCATTTCCCTAAAAGTAGAACATCCTACATCCCTAACTATTTGAGAGCAGTATTCTAATCTAGGCCTACCCCTACCTCTTTTTATTCCTATCTCTGACTCTAGTATGTCGCGAACTATTCCTTCGTGTCTTAGAAGGTGTCCTACCATCCTATCTCTCCTACTCTTTATTGTTTTCCATACCTTTCGCCTTTCCCCAACTCTTTCTAATACTTCCCTATTGCTAACCTTATCTATCCACGGTATCTTCATCATGCGTCTGTAACACCACAGTTCAAACGCTTCTACTCTTTTCCTATCCGCTTCTCCTATTGTCCAAGTTTCGCACCCGTATAATGCCGTACTCCATACATACGACGTTAAGAGTCTCTTCCTAGTCTCTATATTAACCGTTCTCGAGCATAACAGTTGTTTCTTTTTGTTAAACGCAACTCGTCCCTGCGCCATTCTTTGTTTTATATCTTTAGTGCTCCTACCGTCTTGGGTTATTTTACTTCCTAAGTAGCAGAAATCCGCGACCTCCTCTATCTTCTCATTTCCTATTTGTATTTCAATTTTAGTTCTATTTTCACTCCATCTACATACCAAAATTTTAGTTTTCTTTTTATTGATTTTCATGCCGTAGCCCTGTGTCAAAACTGCTTCCATTTCATTCAAAGCCGCTCCTAATTCTTCTTTGCTAGATGCTAACACTGCTATATCATCCGCAAATCTGAGCATGTTAATAGTTTGGCCCTGTACATTGATCCCTGAGGCTGTTCTTTCCTTAACAATATTAATCGCATCTTCGATATATAAGTTGAAAACTAGAGGTGACAATGCACATCCCTGTCTCACTCCCTTCCGGATATCTACTTCCCTTCGTTCCTGCTCACATTCTATAACTGCCTTTTGCTCTTTGTAGAGATTATGTATTATTCTTCTGTCCCTGTATTTCATCCCTACCTTTCTCAGCACTTCGAACATCTTCCCCCATTTTACGTTGTCGAAGGCTTTTTCTAAATCTACAAATCCTATATATACGCTCTTTCTCTTTCCTATCGTTTTTTCTATAATTACTCGTAAAGCTAGAATGGCCTCGCGCGTTCCTCTATTTCGTCTAAATCCGAGCTGATCTTCTCCTAATATTTCTTCCGCCTTTTTCTCCATCCTTCTTTGCACAATTCTAGTTAAAATTTTTGACGCATGGGAAGTTAAACTGATAGTTCTAAAATTTTCGCATCTATCCGCGCCTTTCCTTTTTGGCAAAGCTACCATGATGTTCAGTTTGTAATCCTCTGGAATCTCGCCTGTCAGGTATATGCGACTAACTAATTTAAATAAACGATCTATTACCTCTTGACCTGCGCACTTTAAGATTTCTGCCTGCAAGCCATCTATACCTGGTGCTTTATTATTCCTTAAACTTTTTAGTGCTAGCTCAAACTCTTCTCTCATTATAGGACTCCCTAGGTTATCCCCTTCTACACTGCTTTCACTTTCTAATATATCTTGCACTTCCTGTCCCGCATATAAGTTTCCTAAATATTCTTTCCACCTATCTGCCTTCTCCCCGCTTTCGATTAGGATATCTCCTGCCTCATTCCTAATGCTTTTGGTACTAGATCCAATTTCTCTAAAATTTCTCCTAATTATTTTATATGCTTCATCAGTCTTTCCTATTTCGAACTTATTTTCCACTTCTTTGCACTTATCATCGATCCATTGCTCTTTCGCTTTCCTACATTTCCGAATAATTTCCCACTTGATCGCCTTATATCTTTGTTTCCCTATTTCATCTAACCTATTTTTATATTTGCGCCTTTCCTCTATTAGACTCACAATATGTTTTGTTATCCAGGGTTTCCTACTTTCATTCTGTTTATGACCCAAAATATCCCTAGCTGAGGAAACTAAACTATTTTTAATGCAATTCCATTCTTCCTCTATGTCCCTAACAATATTTTCGCCCGCGCCCTTTAGTACTTCGTTTGTCTTTTTCTCGAACTTATCGCGCGTATCATCATCTTTTAGTTTCTCTGGGTCAAGATACCTTCTTCCGCTTCGTTTTTTCAAAATCTTAAATTTAAGATTGGCCTTCATAACGACTATATTGTGATCACTATCTATATCTGCTCCTGGATAACTTCTACAATCCCTAACTTGATTTCTAAATCTTTGCCTAACAAGAATGTAATCTATTTGATATCTCCCTAGGTCTCCTGGCATCTTCCACGTGTAGCGTCTCCTAACATGATGGTGAAATAGAGTGTTCGCGACCGTTAAGTTATGTTTATCGCAGAACTCTATCAGTCTCACTCCCCTATCGTTCCTATTGCCTAATCCA
Organism: Xestobium rufovillosum; assembly: GCA_963966045.1. Classification (NCBI taxonomy): domain Eukaryota; kingdom Metazoa; phylum Arthropoda; class Insecta; order Coleoptera; family Ptinidae; genus Xestobium; species Xestobium rufovillosum. Next base: position 39,524,283 of record OZ014493.1, read on the forward strand.
AAGGGACCAACTATTCCGCCCTCTCGCCCTGTGCCTACGACTGCATTGAAATCTCCTATAATTATTAAATTTTCGTGTCCTCTCACAAAATCTAGCACATGTTCAATATCACTATAAACTGCCTCTACGACCTCATCACTGTAGTTAGAAGTGGGCATATATACCTGTATTATTACTGTTTTTACAGGTTTCGAATCTAACCTAACCATAACTACCCTGTCACTTTGCTGTAAGAAATTTTCTACACTCTGCCCTACTTTTTTCCGCATAACAATTCCTACTCCCGAATTTCCTCCTACAGATCCTGTGTGTATTACTCTAAAATCTCCGCTCCAGAAGTCTCCGGCTTCTGGCCATCGCACTTCACTAATACCTACTACGTCTAATGCTAACCTATCCATCTCAATTTTCAAATTCTCTAACTTTCCTACTTGTTTCATGCTTCTAACATTCCACGCTCCGACTCGTGAGATGTTACACTTATCATTTCTGATGACTCCCCCCGAAGCAGTCCCCGCCCGGAGATCCGAATGTGGGACTATTTTACCTCCGGAATATTTTACTCCAGAAAGTGCCATCATCATAAATTCGAAGTACGCTGTACCAGGGATATAATAATGTGGTGGTTTCCCGTTGCCTTCCACATCGCAGTAGTGTGTATCACAGTGCCATACCGACCCTCACGATCTCTGCCACTATGATTACTGAAAGAGCTGCTGCCCCCTTTCAGGGACTTGATTTAGTCTGGCTTCTCAAATAAAAACCCCTCCAATATGGTTAAACCTATGGTTCGGCTCTTTAGATCATTGAAGCGCGCAAGCCATCCCACCCGTCCCAGTATTACTAGAACTGCGTCAAGGTACAAGTCCTCAACATAAAAAATAAACAACAACACAAATTAACAGAATTTGCTAACAAACAAGACAACAACGATTACAACAGTTCTATTAATACTGAACGGATACATAATATATATCCACTACCAATATAACAACCAATGTACGAAAAATTTTGAAATTAGACCCCAATTTAACCATAAAGACCCGTAATACAGAAATTCCAATTAATAATATTATCGCCACCATTGAAAGTAGTATAACCTTGCTTTCCTCTGAAGAAAAAAATAATATCAGAAATAAAATCTGTCAAATTATTAAAGAATTCAGCAATTCATCTACAAAAGTTAATAAAAACGAAAAAGAACTTTTAAGTAACATTAAAATCTACCAACTATGCTATACATTCGTGCGAAATTTACCACTTTTCATACTCGTTACGTAATTCACTATACCATAGCTGCCCACAACCAGCTGTGATAGGCGGCACTTGATGACGTCATCATAACATACTTGGAAAAGAGCGACTGGAAATCTTTCGATTGTACTGAGAGGAAGCTTTACTATATTTAAGCATGCATGACTACACAAAGTATTAAAATAAGAACATAAATATAATAATAATAATTATTGTAGACTGAGCCCCCTCACGACGCCTCCAGTAGAAAAGAATCAGTACATGACCCTAACTTTACAAGAAATTCTGATAATAGGTAGCACTTCTGAGCAAGTGAAATTTTCTGAACTCACTATGGACATGTTTCGAATGATACAGACGTTAGAACGAGAACCTCAAGAAGATTTTAATCACATTTACGATGCATCACCGGCACCCACAAGGGTTCCTTATGGAGTACCCGGACAGAAAGGGTAAGATATTTTCAAAGATCCAATTTGGTTTGTTCGCGTGTTGAGAATTTGATTGACCAGTGCTTCTAGGTACGCAGAGAACGGAGAACGGCCGACCAGAAGGGAAAATCCGCACAAGTACCTTCTTTATAAGCCGACCCTCAGTCAAGTTCTCGTATTTTTAGCTAGTGGTTTTAAAGAACTGCCCGCGAATGGGGCGCTTTTATTATACCTCTCCGCTGACGGATGCTTCTCCACCACCAAACATCCTGAAGACAGTAAGGAATTAATTAATTATACCTAGAAGCAATAAAGAAGGGAAACTATATATTTGATTATGCTATTGTTGCAGTGGGTTATGATTTGGGAGGTGTTTTGACCAGCAGCAAGAGAGACGGAGAACACAAGAAACAAAAAGAAGCACACTGCCTTTACCCTGGTGATCTTTACCCGTTTACTCGTAGACCTTTGTTCGTAATCGTAGATTCTGATAATAGTTTCGTTTTTCAACATATACCAAGGTACTTCGGACAACCTTTGGTCACGTTGATGTCACCTCAAGACATTCCACCTGCCTATCATGGTACAGAACTTACCGATTAGTATCTGTGAACATAACGATTGAATTGACTTTTTTTAGACCAACAACATAACGGTTCGCTGTTTACGTTATTCCTGCATTCTCCGCTAACGGCTTTCTGTTATTGTTGTAACCTGACGAGCATCCCCATCCACCACTGGGAAAGGTGTCAAAGCTTCGTGGATCGGTTTGTAACGGAGGCATCCCGATTGTTCACCAGGTCCAGAGTTGGTGAGTATGACGAAGGTACGCTTTCGGTTACAGTCAAAACTTTTCATAAGGATGTACTTCTTCAAGCATTTTAACTGTTTTTAACTGTTTTAACTGTTACAACTATAAACTCATCTCCTACTTTCATAACTCATATAGTTTCTTTTTCTCTCGCGGTAGTCTAGTTGGTATAACAATCGTCCGACAAGCTGAAAACTTTGGTTCGGCTTCCAGTTGGGGCTCGGTATATTTTTCATTCTATTAATTGTTTATAATTGCTTGTTATGTCCGATATCAATGCTTCGAATAAGCCTCTTAGCATATCCCAATAGTGATAAACACTTTAAGAAAATTTGTGAAATTCCAACAAAAAAATATTTGTAAAAGAGGTCAAGTTCTTCAGTCACAAAAAGTGAAACCGTGACACGTTGTAAAATCTGAAAAAGGAAAGGAAGCAAGGAAATTATAAATTCAAGAGAATAAAAAGAAACAGAGGGGAAAGAAGCACCTTATAGATTTGGCCAAAGGTACTAGTGATAATCTGTGGAAGGCTATGGCGGAGATCAAATATGTACTTGAATACTCTTATTGAAGAACTATAGAAAGACTCCATAAATAAATTAGAAATCGACAAAGGTTCGCAAGTGAGTTTCCGTCAAGTAAAAGGTTTAAAACACCTTCTGGTGATATGCTTGGTTTTTTCCTCTCTAGGGGAAAACCTTGTAGACCTGGAAAGTCCTGGAAGGAAACCATAAAGAACCATGAACCCAGAAACCTTAGCGATGGACAGTAAATAGGATAGGAAGGAAGAATTGGAGAAGACATCTATAGACTGAATAACGTCGTCGTTGAACAAAAGGGAAACTTGATCGTTTTTCAGATTTCATTATGTTTGAGGACAGAAAAATTTGGCTCATTTTTACAGATACGTTTTTATTGGGATAAATTCTTCTTGTAATGGTGTACTTAACACAGCATTTTTTTTGTGATAGATGCATCGTACCTTCAGTTTTTCGGAGACGACTTCCTGCGGTTGCTCCTTCTGCGCTACGTCTTTTGCGACGTGGTTCTTCACTTGCATCGCGGCTTCAGGGGCCGGCAATACCGTCCAAGATGTCAACCTCCGCTCCCCGAAGCCGAACTCCTGGAGCACCCGTCCTTGCAACATTTGGTGCTTGATCTGGCAGCTCATCTTGAGGTCCGCACTCACTTTTTGGAGAACAGCGAACTGGACTGATCCAGGGCGTCCTCCTCATGGCCGTGTGTGGGGTTTAGGGACATCATCCTGGGGCGGACACATGAGGATGGCGCGTGGGTCACTCAAATTGTACGCGTATCACTCTCTCTAGTAATACTCGCATTTTTGCTTAGGAACGGCGCGATTTTTTTCTGGAACGTTACCGATGCCTTCTTTAGGGTTTTTTCTACGCGGCAATTCATGCCCGCACTTTCTACTTTCGTAAGTTTTGTTGGAATTTTCGGAATCGGGAACGTTCCACTCACTAGGTACATTCGAAATCATTTGTCGTGCAAGTTCTCGATAGCCGAGTTTTATACCTTGCTTTAGTTGAGGGCGGAATTGCGAAAAGCTCAAAATATTCCTTATAATTAGGCCACATAACACTACTTTTTTGGTATTTTCAGAAAAAATTAACAGTACCCCCTCATTTTTTATACAGTTTGTCTCATTTATGCATCAGAAGTTGCTTTAGGTATTACAGATTTTAGGAACACTCCGTATAAGGCGTCATAGCTTATTAAAGTCAATCTAAATCATACATTATAAAAATAAAAACAAGTGGGTGAATTAAAAAAAATTGTTGCTATATGCCGGTCAATTTTGTTATTTTAAATGGAACACCTCATATTTGACTTTCGGATTCCTTGGTCAATTTTACTATTTCATTTCGTCTTACCTACTATGTGCTTCCTAATGCCCAAAATAAACCGTTTTTAAAATACAGTGTGTCCACGATTGAGCTTAACTATATTTGCAAAAACTTTTATCTTCAGTTTTTAGAAAAAAGTCATTCTTGATCATTTCTTTTGCTTGTTATATAAATACAATTCACGTTGATAAACTTTGATTTTGCTGTACAGGGTGCGCAAGAAATATAAAAATGTAGATTTGCAAAATTAAAAATTTTTGAATCAAACTTTTTGAATCATCGAAATGAAAGAGCTTAGAAGGAGAAATCTAAAAGCCAAATAAAGTTTTTTCATAGAAGTTATAGTTACTAAGATTTTTAATATTAAATCTAAAATCGATATTTTGCTTTTTCATTTATCTTAATACCGATTATTATTTTTTCAAGGCTACCACTTGTAATGAAACGTTATGTGAAACTATTAGCAAATTTAGGTATAAAGGGTGTTTCAAAGTTGACATTGGAGGGTTTCAGGCTGAATAAAACTTTACTGTTTGTCATTTACCTCAATGTATTAAGGTAAATAAATATTGATCTTTAGCTTTTCGATTTCTACTTCTATGCTCCTTCTTTTTGATATTTCAGAAAAATTTGATTCAAAAATTTTTCAGTTTTGCAAATCTGCATTTTTATATTTTTTGCGCACCCTGTATAATAAAATCAAAGTTTTTCAACGTGAATCGTATTTTTATAACAAGCAAAAGAAATTATGAAGAATGACTTTTTCTCGAAAAACTGAAAATAAACGTTTTCACAAGTAATGTAGTTAAGCCCATCCGTAGACACACTGTATTTAATTTTCTTGAAAAAAGTGTCAAATCAGGTAATAAAAACAAATTTTAATTAAACGACAAGAGTCCAGTCCACGAATAAACAAAATAGTATTAAAATCATGTCGAGGACAGGCTTTAATAGTATATTCTTCACGAGTTTATAATGAATGCTATTATTACCGAGGATGAAGTTTACAACACGAGCGAGTGGAACGAGCGAGTTTTGTAATTCCTGCTGTTTATTTTTCGACTGTTTTTGCTTGTTTAATGTTTAGTTACCTGATTTGGTACTTTTGTCATTCAAAAACTGTTTATTTTGGGCATAGGGAAGTAGGTACATAAGTAGTAGGATTATATAGGGAATTCAACAATAGTTTGAAAACCACAGGGGTCTAGTTGGAATTTCAAAGTTATGGTGTTTTGAAATTTTCTCATTTGTTCATGTAATTGCCAATACCCTGTATAATAATTTCGATTTTTTATTACTGCAACAGTTATTCCTAAATACTGCTACCACCCCTTAAAATATGACTGCTACGGCTTCATTCCATCCAGAGATATTTGAATTTCAAAATTGCTTTACACCTTTCAATATTTTCTTAAAAAATGAAGAAGTTCAAACCAAAATCACTTTATGCAAATTAATAATAAAATCGATCAGGGAATACGAAAATGAAAACAACAGATTAGAATATATCGATGAAGAATCTCACGCTATAGACTCACTCTGTATATAATATTGAATTGTGGATAATTCAGGATATACAGGGTGATATATAACGAGTGTAACAAACTTCGAGAGTATAGATAGAATACTTAAAAAATATGCGAAAAATGGTTTTTTTAATATCTGGAAAACTGCCAAAGTTATTCACTTGAAATTTGGGATATAATAATTTATTGAAGTTTTTTATTAACGTATAAATTTTGAATTTCGTACTCTCACCACTGGCGTCACAACGAGGTGGGGAGGCCACATTTTTTATTACCGATACTATGTTACGACCCAGCATAATACAGCAGAACAGCTCTCCCTAAATTTTCTAGCTCGCGCAGCGTAGCCCGCGCAACTTCTCAGGCTATGCACGTGTTCTTTTTCGTCCGTCGCCGAGTTAATACCAGTGTCAAACCGATTGATAAAACGCCGCGGTAGTAAATCACTTACAGTTGGAGGTCAACAAATGCAGCTAAAATAGTTCAAAGACACCGCCAAGAACTTATGCTGTGGTTACGGTACTGGCTTACACAGATATGTTGCAAAATGTTTGAATCTTTGTTTTATTTACAAGTAAAACTCTCTCTCTCTGATTTTTTCTGTACAAAGCATAGTTTCAGAGAAAAACAATAATTGTGTGTAAACATGTTGCGTAGTTCGCGTTTTTAAAAACGAAATTGTCAGCCATCTTTTGTAACAATAAATCGTTGTTAATATTCAAGTGGCTTGTAAATACTCAACAATAGAGCAAAACAGTTGAAAATACTAAGAAACGACAGAAGAAGATAGTACTTTTTTTAAGAAATTTCAACACCCTGTATCTCATTTAGTTCCCATTTTTGGACATATTATGTTCATACATAATACTTCTTTTTTTAAGTATTCTGTCTACCCTCGAAATTTGCTCGTTCTACATAGATCACTCTGTATAGTTATACCTCATACCTAAACCAGCAGTTCTTGAGATATTTCAGATTTTCTGAAACATTTGTTGTTTTTAGTGTCAGATTGAAAATTTCCTTTTCGAATTAGCTCTTAGAGTTCTTTTTAAACTTAATAACAATCATATTCTAGGGCTGCCCTATGGGTTCCTGTAAAGGATCGAATATCCCACTAATAATTTTAAAATTGTTGCTAAATATCATGAAATTTTTATTAATTCACTATCTTAAAATCCAACATTCTTTTGAATGTCACTGGCTTCAGAAGCAAATCAATTAAAAAATAAGGCCTTGAAGAAATAATTCAAATATTTTTAAACAAACCTTAGTAGTTGTGTAGTATTTGCAGTATTAACAGCTCCTTCTGTTGGTATAAGTGAAATAATATTTGGCTTAATTTTGGTGACTGAATTCGAAGGGGTAAAAGAAGAGGTAAGAGGGTGTTGTCAGAGAAATGCTTTTCTTGCAATTATTGGGATAAATATAGTTACTCCTCTTTCTGCGTTTCCGTTTCCTGGTTTGATGGGAAAATGTAAATTTCAGGAGACCTGGTGCAAGTAATAAAACCAACTTTATCTCTTCGCCAACAATAAATGAATTGTTGCCGTGCAGTTTTGCCTTTAACTTTTCTTAGTGAAAAAATTATCTAACGTTTTTGGTAATATGTTTCATTGCCATTTATTCTCAATCTACTTAACTATTTTTGATTAAGTCAGTAGTTCGCGAGATACATGCAAGAAACCGCAAAATAATTTTTCTGTTTGCTTTAGACTGATATTTGTCGACTTGACTCTGTTTGATACCTTTTTGGTTTAGAATGACATTAAGGAAATGACGTCCTTTTTAATGCTCCTAACGGATTGTTCATTTGATTAGTATTATCACAATTTTCTGAAATATCTTTTGTTTTTGAAAGTGTCCCCGATCGAGAACGAATTCAACTATCCTGTAGCAACATCGCGTTAGTCCGTTTATCATCTAATTAAATATTGTACATAATTTATAAATAATAATAATCGTTGATCATTATTGAAACCTATACATAATAGAATACGAACTGCTTCGAAAAATTTCTGAAAATGTTTATATACTTATAAATATAAATAACTCAAATTTTCATGAGTATACAACAAAACTTTTCTTACTCATAGCACAAAAAAACGTTTTGTGCGATCGTTAAATTTAAAATTAATTTAATAATAGTTGGGCAAATCAGCAAACTAGAGGACTTCATGCATTTTCCTTTATGTTGATTTTTACACACAAGAAAAACACTATCGTACGTTTTGTTTCATATATGTTTACGTTACATGTTCGATACCTATGTTTTAATGTATCGAAAAGTTATACGTATTCAAATTCGATTCAATAAATAAAATTATTGCAAGTTTTATTACGCCGTTTTATTTATTGAACACCTACATTTTTGTCGTAAGGAAGTATTGTAACCTGAACAGGAGACTAGCGAAGTTGTCTCTGGAGACGTGTCTCCTGGTTCTAAAACAATGGTAGAGGAGGGGGGTGCAAGTGTGGAAACATGAGGGTAATGTGGAAACGGCAGGTATTTCGACTGCAGAGAGCTTCACTCTAGCGGCGATTGCCGTAAACAGTCACTCTCGTTAGTGTGCAGATTTCTGTTTCGTGATTTTCGTGAAGATTTTGGAGGTAAGTTTGTGGTATTATTTAGTCTAACTTATCATAGAGGTAGCGTAATGCGTATCAGAGTATTTTTAAATACGAAAAACTGAATAAGTATGTTGAAATTTAGTAAACGATAAATTTCGTTGCCGTGTTTTGTAATTTAGGGGAAACGTTGGATGTATGTGGTAAGAGAAAAGAAGATTATTTATTTTTAACCACCAAAAATATAATAAAATATGTAAAACTAAAGGTAAATTCGTACATGACGTTTTTCAAGTTCATAGAGTTCATATTACTTGACTGAATTTAAATTATGCCTGCATGGAAGCAAGAATTGATTTAACATAACATTGCCCTTACAATTAAAATGCTATAATTCGATAGATGGTGTCAAATTTCATCGGCGGTTTCAGATTATACATGCTTCGATTGTAATAAGATATGCCCCATCATATTCAAGGTTACCTTGAGACACAATTCGATATCATCAGAATAATTTTATATGTTGGTTCAATGCTCCTAAGTTCAATGACCTCCTGTAAAAACTAGTGTGGGTTCGGCTCTGAGCCAGAATCCGCATTACATGTCTACTAATATTCTCGGAGAGACGAGCATTTCGGTCGAGAGAATGGGGTCGTTGTGCTAAATAGAAAATCGATATAATTTTGATAGAAATAAGTAACTATAGGTGTTTATTGGCCCTCTGGGCTACATTTTTTATTTACTCACCAATAGCCCAAAATTTAAACAATGACGATTTTAGCACGAAGCGCGCCTTCGGAGAATTAAACAGAAACACGTGCTGCCCCGGTTACGTCATTAGCTTAGAAGCGCTTATGATTGGTCATCTGGATTGATGTTTTGATACCCAGAAAGCTAACGCTACGTGGAATTTGAGCCGGTAAAGTAGGGAGCAATAATAATAAGAATAATCAGAAATTGACATTTGGAATTTTTTAAGTATTTTTATTTGTATTGGGTGTATAAATAATTCTCTGCCGTTTATTTATGTGTTCTTATTCCTATTTATTGACTCAATTAGTATATTTGTGTACGGAAAATAGAACAAGGTTTCGTTAAAGCCGATTCAAACAATTTATCGGTAGTTAGTAGTGAAATGATTGATAATTATTATTTATCCAATTTGGACTATTTCAGCGCTGAAATGAAAAATATGAAAACGAAACGGTGAGTGCTTCATTTATTTGGGAACTAGACACTATCTGTCAAACGACCAGACTGCCATAATTGTTTATTAAGTCAGTTTACGTTTGACGCGTTTGACAAACAACGGTTGTACCACAGCATAATACAACAGTTAAAGTACTTGGCGGTGTCTTTGAACTGTTTTAGCTGCATTTGGTGACCTCCAACTGTAAGTGATTTACTACCGCGGCGTTTTATCAAACGGTTTGACACTGGTATTAACTCGCCGACAGACGAAAAAGAACACCTGAGAAGTTGCGCGGGCTACACTGCGCGAGCTAGAAAATTTGGGTTTTAGGGAGAGCTGTTCTGCTGTATTATGCCGTGGTTGTACTTTCCGGCTAATATCGGTAATTCTCGGCATTGCCCCGGATGCGTCATCATTTAAAAGGCTTAAAAGGCCAGCGTCTTAACTTTGTTGCTGACTTAGATGCCTAAAACGTTCGCTGTGAGAAAAATAAAAAAATACGGGTCAAATAAGTATTTTACGAGAATCTTCCGGAAAATATGATTTTTAAAAATTGTGTAACGGCCCCATTGTGAACGCTTTTTCTGAAGCCGAAAGCATGGGTTCTGAGCTAACAGTGACAGCTTGAATAAGGAAAAGTAAACACATGTATGTTATTAGGTCCTTACTTTTCGATTACAATCATGCATACCACACAGAATATGAATATGTACAGAAGTACAGTATTCCACTTTCGAATTATAATTTATTATTTATTACAGGACATCTTTAGTTACACCTGTGTGGATCCAATGTTGTCAAATGTATATTTCTTTAAGATTTTCGAATCAAAATTTTATGCTTGACATTGTTTCGCCAATATATACATCCTGTATAAGAAAAATATGAGATTTTCTTAATTTAGCAATTGGAATAAGAAGAGGCTTAAGTACGTCAACGTACGGGTATCGGAAGTTCATCAAAAACCAACAACAAACTCCCTATCTGTATATTATTTGTACCTCCTTTTATCCATGAAACCATGCCTTCAAAGCTCAAAGCACTCCAGCTGAATTCCGCATTGCTTTCCATTTTCCCTTGAGCGTCTGTTCACAGTACTTTCCCGGTTCGCATCGGGTTTTTCCAATATTTCCCAATATTTCTATCTGGAAAGATGGGCAGTTTTTCTGAATTATTGTCATTTATAACAAAAAAGTATACGAAACATGGTAGTTAATAGTCAAGTTACAGTTTTGGTAAAACGTAGTGAAATTTTTGAGTAAATGGATTTGACGAGTTTATTGGGACATCTGTTGAATAATGGTGCTATCGTAACGGTGTGTTTACGTCCTGAAAATCCACCTCTAGCACCCACGGAAAATCAAATTGTGAATGAAACAAAAACTGACGAATTGGAAGAAGCGGAGGAAAATTTAAATCATTGGGAGGAACTAGAATGTATTAAAAGTGATATACAAAACGACGTTCCAGATAACGATCCACCTAATAAAGAAAGCTCAAAGAAATCCAAACCAGAAAAGGTGTACAAGAAGAAAACAAAAATTCATAGAATCAGGTAACTTAATTATTTTGTCTGGAGGCATTTCTTTAAATTAGGTTATATTTTAGACATTCGCCGGAAGAATACCATTGCACTACTTGTACATACACATGTACAACAGAAAAAGCTTTCATCCGACATCAAAGAGTGTGCCAAACTGGAGAAATAATTAAAGAACCATCTGTGTCCTGTCCAATTTGCGGGAAAGACAGAAACAATCAAAACTGTTTGGAACTGCACATGAAAAAGCATAAAAAAGACAGGCATTTTTGCTGCGACATGTGTGCTTTCAAAACAGTACAACTTAAAAAGGTATTCCTTATTTTTATGAAGAAAACAGTTAAAACAATTAAATTCCAAAATTTCTTCACGAATTATTAATGGATACACAAATCTGCGCCACTTAACCGGCTTTCTATCTCCGATAATAACAAAGACACCCATTCATTTTAGCGTTCCCTGACCCTGAGACAGGTTGTATATCTGAACAAATATTTTTCCAGTTAATTCAACATCGTAGAATGCACACAGGTGAAAAGCCACATTTATGTCCTTTTTGTTACTACCGATCCTCACGAAGAGATAACTTGAGGTCACACGTTAGAAGAGTTCATAAGGAAAGTGAGTTGCCCTGTGAAACTTTTGTGCCCAGAAACATCGTGCTGAAGCCCTCAAAATCAGCCGTGGATGAATCAAACTGAGAAACTAAAGGTGTTTGGAAACTTACGAATTTATAAGACTGTATAACCTCTATTTTAAATGTTACCCACTGTTTGTGATACCTGCCTATTAGCTATTAATTAAATAAATGTTTTAAATATTTTCTGTATTAATAAAAAAGTAAAAACGTCTATCTAATCTTTGTAGTTTCCCTCCATTTTTTATTGCTGAGCTGTCACGTATAGGGATATTTTGTTCCGTGATCTTTGACAGTGACATTTATTTGACTGTTCTAACCCAATTTTCCTGTTAGATTTAATTTTTCCAAGTACACTTGAAGAATACTGACATTAAATTAAGAATTAATGAGCCGTTTATAGATATACATGCTTCCCGAGAGTGAATTTAGTGATAAAAAATTTGTAATGCTTTATACGGAATTTTCGATTAAAAAACTAGTTCACGGATTTAATGTGTTACTCACAATGATTACACCGACGTAAAGCGTAAACGTACTATCTGGAATGTATTATTTTTATTAATTAGTACGTAGCATGTAGCGTGAATTAAAAAATACGAGTGTAAATAGACGAAAAAACTTTTGAGAATTTTTTTAATGCGTAATGGGTGTATGTTGGTGCAAACAGAAGCATGAAGAAAGTGATCTGTACTTCTTTCCTCAGCAGCTCGATAGCCAACATGTTGATACTGCCACAGTACAATCTATTCAGACAGGTATACTGCCAGAACATTACGTGGAAAGTGCGGAAAAGATTTGCCCCGATCCTGCAACCGTCAACCTTCTCGTTTTGGAAACTCTCAGCATTATAGGCACTTTGGTTGACAAGTAAGGCATACTTTAAGGCACCTGCAAATGACATGTTCAAGCTGGACCAGCATGAGCATGAGACCTTTTTGGTCCAGCTTGATTATGTCGTCTGCTGGCAGCTTTGCAAAGAAGTTCCGGGAATAACTAATTCGGGATTTAATTGTAGCGAACAGGAGCCACCACCTTCTATGTTACGTTTGCACAATATAGCGGACGATGAAGAAGGTTGGATTCAAGTGGTGAAATCGATGGTGACGGTTATACCTATGTCCGATCCATTGGGTCCTTCTGTTATTACATTATTATTAGACGATTGTCCTTTACCGTCCAGAAATTCAGTAATCGAGGTAGTGAAAATGTTTAATTTATCCGCTCAAAGTGCCATCGAAGGAAGAAGCAATCCACCGAGAGAGAGAAATATTTGTGTGGTTTTGGGATGCATTGCAGAAAAATTAGCCGGGCCTAGTAACTTAGGAATTTTAAATAACGAAACTTTGGACTATTTAATTACTAATTTGGTAAGTTTCATAGCCACAAAGTGCGTTATCAACATTTATGCAATAAAATTTTGGTAATGCAGCAGTACCCGATTATATAATGAATTTTTAAACTGCTCAGAATAGATTTTATTATAAAAGGAAATTTCAAGGTACTCCACTCGACAGTCACTTTTGCATGGAGTTTTCTTGGGTTTTTAGCAGACCAGTAGTGAAAATGAGCTTCCCTTCATCTAGTGTTTAGATCATTTCCGTATTCTGTTATTCTTATTCTTAAGAAACTAATGGGTTGTGCACAATAGAATATTTCCCAGCTGAACTTCATTGACTATTATAGATTCTGTCACTCATTCACGCTACGACCAGCACCACGTGGTTTTGTTTTAAAGGCAGCTTAATGAGGAATATTAAAATGAGTGCAAATTGCAGTCGAGCAAAAACTTTAAACCATTTAGTTATGGGCGTTGTATCGTTTATTAATGGTCACACCACATATTAATGTGTTCGTTGTTGGCAAAAATGGAAAACGATGCTTAGCGTCGGATAACAATTGTGTCGTGTATTACATAGTGGTCTGAATTTGGAAACTGAAGTCATCAAATAATAATGCAAGCTAGATCTTGCATTAAAGGTTACATACTATGTACAAATTTTAAACATGAAAGGAATGCCCTGATATGAATTTTAGCCCTCCCGATAACTAAACTGGGTCAGCAGTGTTCAAGTGGCGTAGAGCTGCCACATAGTGTTGATCGTTGAAATGTTATCTACATATTTTATTTATTTTCAGCAACCCGAAACAGACCCACATGTGATACTGTTCTCCCTAATTGCCTTAGAAAAGTTTGCGCAAACTAGTGAATATAAAATTACAATAATTAAACGGCTGCAATTAGAGCATTTGTCGCCTATAAGTATTCTAGAAACTTGGGCTAATTCCACACATTATGTTAAAAGACAAGTTGGATTTTGTGCCCAGTGGGCTTTGGATAATTTGTGTAAGAGTAACACAACATTTGTATACCATGATTCTCACTTAATCAAATTCATTTACAGTTGTTGTCGAAAGCCGTAAATATTCCTTCATGTCCGTAAATACTGACCATATAAACGCGATGTTAAATACAAGTGACGTCAGTGAATATCTGAAAATATCTCCTGATGGATTAGAAGCAAGATGTGACGCTTATTCATTCGAAAGTGTCCGTTGTACTGCCCAGGCAGATTCAGGAGTCTGGTACTATGAAGTTTTAATTATTACTCCAGGTGTGATGCAGATTGGATGGGCTACGAAGAATAGCAACTTCTTAAATCATGTAAGATTTGTTTTCGTATTTGTTGAGCTCGTATAGTCAATTTTATACCTTAGGACGGATATGGAATTGGTGATGACAAGTATTCTTTAGCATATGATGGTTGTCGAAAACTTATATGGTATAACGCCAAATCGGAGCCCCAAACTTTGGAACGATGGGTCGCTGGTGATGTTCTAGGTTGCCTATTGGATTTAAATGATCAACAAATTATCTTTTCCGTTAATGGTATTAGTGCACCGCCGTGCACACATGTTTTTGCAATGGCAAGGTAATTTGGTATATAATTTACTAAATAATTATATATTATTGTCGTACTTTATATTTTACAAAAAAATATGGAGACTGCCTGAAATCTGACCTGGCTTAACAGATAAGATTTTATAGTTCTCCTTGAACTTTTCCAACTCAAATAACCAAAAAATGTCTTGAGAAGCTACACCAGGAAATTTGCGAGGAAATTCTGTTCCATTACATCATTACGCCACTGGTATTATCTTGCCTAAAGGGCTCGGGGAGTTCCGTTTGAGTGTATTGTGTACTCCAACTGACTACCAGACATATTTTACCACCAGAAATACTCTTTCATATTCAGTTATTTTAATGTCAAAAAAACGATGCTTGTCAGTTTAATAATTAATAAAAATATAAATGTCAATTTCACTGCCTACCAAAAATTACCGAAAATGCAGTATTTAAAAAATAAAATCTAATATATAAAAATCTCGTGTCACGGTGTTTGTGGTCGCACTCGTCCGAAACGGCTCGACCGATTTTTATGACATTTTTTTTGTACATTTGGTAGGTATGAGAATAGGTCGTAAAGTATTTTTCACCCCATTTTTTAATCGCGATTTTAGTATTTTTGTATGAACAATATCTAAATAATTGATTTTTTTTGTACATTTGGTAGGAATGAGAATAGGTCGTAAAGTATTTTTCACCCTCCTACCCCCACCCACCATTTTTTATTCGCGATTGTAGTATTTTTGTACGAACAATCTGTATATATAAACAAGTCGGGTTCTAGGAATTTTTTGAAAGGCTGGACCGATTTTTATGAAATTTTTTGTGTTTGTTGGAGTGGGTACCTGGATGGTTTACATTCACAATTGGACCCGGTAGGTGGCGTTGCAATCGGGTGTTACTGAACTCTTCCTAAACGCGGCTGGACCGATTTTGATTAAATTTTTTGTGTGTGTTGGAGTAGGTCTCTGGATGGTTTACATTCACAGTTGGACCCGGTAGGTGGCGCTGTAATGGGGTTCTAGGATTTTTTTTAAAAACGGCTGGGCCGATTTGAGGAAATTTTTTGTGTGTATTTGAGTGGGTCCCTGGATGGTTTACATTCACAATTAGACCCGGTAGGTGGCGCTGCAATCAGATTCTAGGACTTTTTTTATGAAAATTTTTTTAATGTCGGGCAGGACAACGTCTGTCGGGTCCGCTAGTAAATTATATATTCCTTTGTTCATTAAAACTAATCATCGTGAATAAAAAATCTTTTCGACTTCATGTAAAAAGAAAAATAATGCTAATACAAAAAAATTGAATAGAATAGAAAAGTAAGAGGAAAAGCAAGTCTTTTATTTTAGAAAAAAAGTACATTAATCAAAACGAAAAAGGAGCCATTTTTAAAAATGTTGATATTTTTTCACTGGAATGACGTATTATTACAATTCTTTTTTGTTTAAATATACCTACTGGACTGGTGTTTAAAGATTTAGTACAATTTGTTATAATCTGCTTGTGATTCGTACAGAAAAAAATAAAAATGCAGGAATGTGCGATCAAGCTCTTTATTGTTTTGATGAAAGTAAGCAAAATTTCAATATATTCAAAATCAATAACGTGTGTGGCCTCCTCTAACTCGTAAAACTTCAGCACAACGATGGGGCATACTTTCAACTTAATTTCGAATAACTTGAGGAGGCAGCTGTTCCCATTCTTCCAGGAGGATTGCTTCAACGTGCTGAAGGTTCCGGATTGGCTGACGTTTCTTCAATCGTTGCCCAAGTGTGTCCCAGATGTGCTCAATTGAATTGAGGTCTGGACTCGGGCGGGCCAATCCATAACCTCAATATTGTGGGCATTGAGGAAATTTTGCACTATTTTAGGATGTGTGGGCAGGCATTATCTTGCTGCAGAATGAATACTGGACCCATATTTTCGGCAAATGGTACAACATGTGGTTCTAGAACTTCGTCTATATGCCTACGTGCAGTCATAGACCCCTCACGAATTACCACCAGCTCCGTGTGCCCATTCAAATTCATCGCACCCCAAACCGTGATGGACCCTCCTCCAAATAGAACCCTTTCTTCCACAGTGCAGTCTAAAAAGCGTTCACCTGGGGGTCTCCAGACTCGAACTTGTCCATCAATGTGATTTAAACAGAACCTGGATTCGTCAGTGAACAACACGTTGCTCCACTGCCCTAAGTTCCAATTAACATGTTCTTCACAAAGAATCTGCTTGCTCTGCGATGATCACGGCTTAAAGGAGGTACCTTAGCTGGTCTTCTTGCATGAAAATGACGTTCGTGAAGTCTGTTACGAATCGTTTGGGTACTTATTCTGATTCCTGTGGCCTCTACAAGCTGATTTTGGAGCGTTGTAGCGGTATTTCTGCGCATTCTGGTGGCCCAAATCTGTAATAGACGGTCTTTTCTCCTGGAAGTTGCCCTTGCGCAACACGGATAAGGTTGCCTTCTAACAATACCATACATTTAAGACCTTATCCAGGCCCTATTTATGGCAGCTCTACAGACATTTAAAATTCGGGCTACTTGCCATCTTGAATGGCCCTCTTGAATGAGAGTTATGATCCTAGCATTCTGAATTTCTGTCGGTACACGGTACTGATGAGACCTGTGAGAAAGAACCCAGTGGTTTAATGATGGACGTTGAATTTCAGACAGTCTGTATAGTTTTGGTGATACATTGACTGTGACTGTTTAGCTGGTGTATTTGGTGCAACTGTACGAGAATACCAATAAATTTTCTATTGCAGATCTGGGTTTTTCGCTGCAGCTAGTTTTATGTCCTTTCAGCAGTGCAGGTTCAATTTTGGATCGGAACCATTTCATTATCCGCCTAACGTGGAGTTTTCCACGTTTAATGACCATGCAATTTTAGACCCTTCGAGTAAGATGGTGATGCCAAGGCATATTTTTCTTAATCAGCTGAGACAGCAGAGCGTGAGAGAGGACAGTTGCACCCTGTGCTATGATGCTAAGGCTTCTGTGCGACTCTTACCGTGTGAACATTCGTAAGTAAAGTTTGTTTGATTATTTATTTGTTTTAAGGAAATATTTTGATTTTCTCAGTGGTTTTTGCACTTCTTGTGTGAGCCAGTTGACTGAATGCCCCATGTGCAGGGCTCCCTTCCAACTAATAGAAGAGGACAGTCCGCAATCATAATTTTTCATTTTCATTTTATCGTTTAATGTGTTCCAAGTTTTTTTTTACTTAAGTGTGATTTGGTACTGCGAAGGAGTATTTTATGTTAAGATTTTACTAGGGATTTTATCTCTAAAATTTGTACAGTTTTTTGCTTTATAAAAGATGTATATATTTACAAATTAATATTTTACAGAGGATTATATTTTAAATATTTTTATTTAGGTGATTAGGACGACAGTTGTTGTTACATATTCATATTATATCTTATTCTTTTAATTTTTGGTTGACAAAAATGGATGGCTGAATGTTTTGAAATTGTTATGAAATAATAAAAGTACATATTGACAAATTTTTTTGGGGATTTTCTTCCTTGTTATAACGGGTCAATGGGTGTCGTCACAACAAGAACACACGATAAAGTAATAACAGAAATAATTTATTAAAAATTATATTTGGATTACACAATAGGAGAGTTAGAATGCAGTGGCGATCGATGATGTTCTAGAAATGGTGCGCAATATTAAAAAAACAGTGACTTGTTCACAGCAAGCTAAGTCTTAAACAGAAAACTGGATAATAAAGCAAGAATATTGTGAATGAAATTTTATAATCTCTTTCTTAAGCTCCCCATGGTTAACGTTCTTAAAAAAAAGAAAGTTAATTTTGAGTCTAACATAAGTCCTAAATATTTAACACTATATTACGAGGGCGAATCAAATATGAACTGGACTTTTCTTTTTAACTCCCCATAGGTGAAATGAGGGACGTGACGTCTTGGTATATGTTGGGTAGGGATGTCAAGAGGCGGGGAGTACACCGGCTCACCAGGTTGAGCAGATTGACTGTTAGCAGCATCATGTCTGAGCAAGAGGTGCGCACGTCTGTTGCGCAACTCATTATCATAAACTTTTTGTCACGCGGGAGAGTGTAAAACCTGCCGAAATTTTGCGTCGACTAACTGCACAGTTTGCTGAAAAACACTTTCAAGGACCCAATAAATTATCCCCCTCTGCTCGATATCACGCCAAAAGTCTTTCGCCCACTGCAAGGTGGTTTGCTTCCTTATCTTCCGTCAAGAGGCGAGGAACTCCTTGCCGACAATTTTCGGTAACTATTGGGCCCTCCCGTATGATATCCCGATGTGTACAGTCATTTCCCATACTGTAATGCGGCGGTCACCTTTAATCAGCTCACAGATCGCACGAATATTCTCCTCACTGCTGCTTGCCTAGGGTCGCCGTGTATGGCTGGAGCTTTCCACTGACTTTCGGCCGCCTAAAATTTGTTTGTGCCAGTCGTAGACTTGGATCCTTGAAAGGGTTTTTTCAGCGAACTGTGCAGTTATTCGACGCAAAATTTCGGCAGGTTTTACGCCCTCCTGAAACAAATATTTGATGATGATGCGTTGCGCAGCAAACGTGCGCACCTCTTGATCAGACTTGATGCTAGTAACAGCCAATCTGCTCCGGTTGGCAAGCCGGTTTTACTCCCCGCCTCTTGACATCCCTACCCAACATATACCAAGACGTCACTCCCCTCATTTCACCTATGAGGCGTTGAAAAGAAAAGTTCGGTTCATATTTGATTCACCCTCGTAACATTTGATACTCGAGTATCATTAATTCTGATTGTTTTAGTATGTTCTTGTTGATTGTTTCCAAATATCAAATATTGACACTTTGTTTCATTAAGGTATATTTTATTGCTATTAGTCCACTGCACTATTTCTTTTATATCCAGTTCCATGCCTCGATAAGTTTCATTTACATCACTTGCGTAGAATATAGCTGCGGTGATTGATTGTGTCATTGGGAATATGGAAGCTTGGGAAAAGGTAGAGAGTCTGATGGTGGGAGATAGCGTGGACTCGGACCATTGCCCCATAATTGTAGAATTAAAAGAAGAATGCAATACGGTGGAAAGAAGAAAAAGGGGGAAAGAGGAAAAAACCGTGATAGATTGGTCAGGAGAAGGAATAGAGGAGTACAGAAAGAGCATCAAAGGGAAAGAAATCAGAGAAGGAAATACAGATGAGATGGTGAAGGAGATGGAACAGATAATAAAGGGAGCAGTAAGATGGAAAATGATCAAAAAGGGTGTAAGGGGAGAGGGAAGGGGAAATAAATGGTGGGACAGGGAGTGTGGAGATCGAAAGAGAGAAGTAAGGAAAGCAATGAGGAGAGGCAGAAGAGGAAACATGAGTCTGGAAGAGTACAGGATAGAAAAAAAGGCGTACAAGAACTTTTGTGAGAGGAAAAAGGAAGAGGCAAGAATCAAGCTATTGCAGGAAATAGAAAACGTGAAGTCAGAAAAAGAAGTATGGAATATAATAAATAGAGAGAAGAAACAAGGAAGAGAGATAGATGAAGGAATTACAATGGATGATTGGAAGAGGCATTTTATGAAGGTACTTGGGGGGACGGAGGGGGAGAGAGATAATTATAATAACGACATGAATGAAGACACAAATGGAGAGGTACAAGTGGAGACGATCAAACTGGAGGAAGTCAGAGAAGTGGTAAACAGATTAAAAGGGGGAAAAGCTGCAGGGGTAGACAATCTACAAAACGAAGTATGGATACATGGAGGTGGGGAGACACTGGAAATGATAAGGAAGATATGCAGTGGTATATGGGAAGGCAAAGGTTTTCCAGAAAGATGGAGGGAGGGACTGATAGTGCCAATAAGAAAGAAAGGAGATGGGAGGGAAACAGCAGATTACAGAGGAGTGACACTGATGCCAACAGCATACAAAATATATGCAGCAGTATTGGCAAACAAGTTAGAAGAAGAATTAGAGGAGAAGAATATAATACCGGAAGGGCAAACGGGATTCAGGAAGGCAAAAGGTACGATGGAAAATATTTACACACTGAACCACGTAATAGGAAGAGAAACGAAGAAGAAGGGAGGGAAAATAATAGCATCCTTCATAGATCTAGTGACAGCGTTTGATAGGATTAACAGGAAAAAATTGTTTGAGATGTTGGAAAGAAAGAATATAACAAGGAACTTGAGAGAAAGAATACAGGAAATATATAGTGGAACAAGAAACAGGGTAAGGGTGGGAGGACAGCTAGGCGAAGTATTTTGGACGGAGAGAGGAGTCAGGCAGGGGTGTCCCCTGAGCCCGTACTTGTTTAACATCTTTCTGTCGGATTTAGAAGAAGTAATGAGAAAGGGGCAGGCAGGAGGAGTGATAATAGGGAGAAAGAAATATTGGACACTAGCGTATGCAGATGA
Organism: Xestobium rufovillosum; assembly: GCA_963966045.1. Taxonomy (NCBI): domain Eukaryota; kingdom Metazoa; phylum Arthropoda; class Insecta; order Coleoptera; family Ptinidae; genus Xestobium; species Xestobium rufovillosum. Next base: position 39,545,416 of record OZ014493.1, read on the forward strand.
TGTAGTCCTCTTGGCAAAGGAAGAGAAAGAACTAAAGGAGATGCTGAGAAGAATGGAAAGATATTTGGAGAGGAAAGAGTTAGTATTGAACACAGAGAAGACCAAAATTATGAGATTCAGGAAAGGAGGGGGGAGAAGTCTCATAGAGAGGTGGGAGTGGAAGGGGAAAGAGTTGGAGGAAGTGGGGGAGTTTAAATATCTAGGATTCATCTTACAAAAGAATGGGGGTCAAGAGAAGCACGTGAGAGAGAGAGTAAGAAAGGCAACAATAGCAATGAAGCAGGTATGGGGAATAGGGAAGAGAAATTTTGGGGGCGACTGGAAAAGAAGAGTAAAGTTGTTTGACGCATTAGTGAGCAGCGTAGCCATGTATGGAGCGGAAATTTGGGGGTGGGAAGAGAGAGAAAATAGAGGGGATCCAGGAAAAGTACATAAGGTGGACACTGGGCTTAGACTGGGTAACGCCAGGGTACATGGTAAGAGAAGAAACAAATAGAGAAAAACTAAGAACTAGGGCAGGAAAGAGAGCCATGAAATATGAGGAAAAGTTAAGAGGTGGAGGCGGCAATGAATTAGCCAGGCAGTGTTGGGAAGAGGTACGGAAGGGAGGAAGAGAAAAATCGAAATGGGAGGAGAGACGAGAGAAATTTTATCAGGAGCGAGGTTACGCAGCAGAAGAAGTGGAGAACTTGAGAACAGCAGGATGGAACATGGTGAGGGAGGTAGAGGAGAGAGAGACAAATACAAGTGCAGAATAAAGAAGAGAAGATAAGAGAGTCAAGATACAACAGCAAATATAAAGAAATAAGGGCAGCGGGACTACCGAGATATCTACAAAGTAGGGGAAGGGAGGAGAAGATAATAAGGGTGGCAAGGTTTAGACTGGGAAATGAGATGAGAGGGGGGAGGTATTGGGAAAGCGAAGACAGAAGAATGTGTAGGGTGTGTGGGGCAGAGGAGGAGACATGGGAACATGTGTTAGAGAGGTGCTGGTGGAGAGAGAACACGGAACATGTCGGGGTGGGGATGATACTGGAAGAAAGCGGAAGAGGGGAGAAGTGGATGGAATTGATTCAGAGGGGAAGAAAGGAGAGGTAGGGTTAATTATACTTAAATGGGAAGGGGATAGGTGGAAGTTAATCGTGAAAATGAGTTTATTTATTTATTTATTATTTTGTTTGTTCCATTCATTTATTTGTTTATTTGTTGAGTTGTAATCCCAAATGGGAAACAATAAAACCATTATCTATCTATCTATCTATCTGCTTATAGTGTTATTTGACCCCGAAGTCCACAGTCAACTAAATCATTTATATAAACGATAAACAGCAGTGGACCTAGAAGTGATCCTTGAGGCACCCCGTATGTTAATGCTTTCATTTTGCTAGCAAAGCTGTCTATAACGGCGGTATATTGTTTACGGTCTTGAAAGTAATTTTGCAGGATATAATAAAACTTCCCTACTATTCCAATTTTATTAAGTTTCTCCAGCAAGATTTTCTGATCGACCAAATCAAATGCCCTGTGGAAATCGAGAAATAACCCTCTTATTTTTCTTCCCTAGTCTGTTTTCATTTACATATTCCAAAAGATTTACAAAGGCTGTTTGCGTGCTTCTTTTTTAACAGACTTCAAAAAAGGAGGAGGTACTCAATTAGACTGTATTTTTTGTGTTACCTCAGAACTATTTTCCAGGTGTTCTCATTCTCTCCGCTTCCCGCCGGCTATCTTCCAGGAAATTTCTTTCCCTCTCCTCCTAAAAGAATTTTGCATGTGAAAAACATAAAACTTCTGGATCATGCTTCAATATCTTTGTTGAATGAGCCGTTAAAAAGAAAGATAAGCTAAATGATTCGAATTTAAAAAAAAATTGCCTCACCTGGCTCATCCTGTCCCAGTTATCTGGAATTTTTCTCCAGTTTCTGGACATGCTGCCACAAAGACAGGAGACCATCTAATAAAAGCCACTCCGCCAAAAAATAAAGAATTATTTAATATCAATACAGACCAAGCATGTGATAATGCAGGTGTTCTCAAAAAATTACATTCAGCATATTGTGATTGAATAAATAAACCAACATGTCCAAATACCTTATCATTTCTTGTGTATCAAGTTAACGTAAACAATTCCTCAAGTATGAATCTGTTATCTTAGAAAAAGTTTCTTTAAGGTGGGTGGAATTGCATACATTCTAGAAGATTAAATATCAAATTTTAAACCTCACGGGGGCTATACACAATCCCTGTCCACTTTATTGAACTCGCTTGAATTTTTTTGTTTTTATGCAATTTCTCGCTTTATTTTTGTAGCAAATTCAATAATTTTTCGACCAGTTGGACCTCAGTGTAAATTTTTTCTTTGGCCAACTCCCTTTTTAGGCACTCCCATACGTTTTCGATCGGATTCATGTCCGGTGAGTTCCCTGGCCATGGAAGAAGCGAGTCGGAGATGGACAGAAAGGCAAGGGAGATGGAGCGAGGGTTGAACAAGCGCAGATTAAGCAGGTGCAGAGGAAGCGAGAGAAGGAACAGCAACAGCGTTAATATATGTAGGGCATAATCGAGATATTTCAATTATTAATCGATGTATTAGCAGTCAAGAATTAGTAGTACTAATTTTAGCAGTATTACCTAAAAATTAGTAAAATAAATTAAAAAATAAAGTTTCATTAAAACCTTTAATTTATAACAAATTTATTTATAAATTTATTTCATTTAATAATCGTTTGTCAGTTAATAAAAAAAAATTGTTGGGGAAAAATCAACAGAACCTCCAACGCTTGCCACACTCATGACAAATGACAAACGTCGTCATGGGCTCGTCAGCCGATCTCATTTGTAGTTGGTTATAAGAACAATTCCGTTTCTTGCATTTGCCGCATTTCAGCAAATCAGTTTTTGTTCCTTGTACTGTTGCCAGCTGAGCTTCGTTAATGGCTTCTTTTTGGAATCTTTCCCTCAATTGTTTAATACCATCATTAGCCATCTCTTCTGCCGTCATAACAGCCAATCTCGAAGCCGGAATTGATCCAATTCTGAAGTTAGTTCTTAATACCGGGTTTTTCAAGTTGGCAATACGCGATCTTATCCTGTTTTTGTATTGGTGATTTGTGTTCTTGAACACCTGGAATATTACCTTTTCTTAGGGATGCCACCTTTAAAAGTCATTTGACCCGGAGATTTACTGATGACCAAAAGAAACTTGAATAGAACTAATCTTTATTCCCATTAATTAAAATACAATTGCAACTTCCTTAAACGATATTCATTTATTGCTTTGTTTAAACTTAAAGCCATATTTGGTTTTACTTTGGCATGTTTTTAATAAAGCATTTTGTTCGCCTTTCTCTAAGTAAGTACCTGACTTAAAGCAAAACAACAAAACTGTACTAAACTATAATAAAAAAAAACAACAAAATAATCATTTCAAAAACATAAGTGATAAACTACATAGGTATAGACGTACAAAAATAAAATTAAAACTTTGGTAATATAGTAAATTCACGATACTTTACCCTCTTTGTCGAGTTCTTCGGGTAGCCGTGCCTTTCCCGCCTGATAAAGTATCCTCGGAGCTATAAATTTCACAATTTAACTTAAAATCTACTTACAAAGTGAATGAAGCTTGTCGCCCTCTGCGACGGCACGACACGAAACGATGCGGCGCGGTGCGGCACGGTATATCTATTCTCTCCACCCATATACACGATGCGCACAGGCGAGGAAAGATGACAAATTAACAGTGGAGTATCAACCGATGGAGTATACTACGTCAAGTGGTTCCTCGGTGGAAGAATCTTCGTCGTTTGAATAACAGGAAAAACGAAGAAGAAAAGGCGAATGTGGGTTCACCCTGTTAATGCCAAGAGACTAGAATAAGCTTGCCCTTCATGTTTCATCTGTTAACTGCCAGTATTAATTTGTGCCAGACCGCCAGCGCGTGCTACATTCGTAAAAACACCAAGCACGCAAGCGCAACCTGCATGGCGTCGTGAAATTATGCGCCCATATACACGGCACTGTACGGCATGATATGATTTTTGCCGGCTGGGATCGTGAGCGAAGAATCCTGGCAATGTCGTCCCGTGTAGCACCGCGCCGTGTCGGCTATATGGGCGCTTCTCCATTCATTTGCATGTATTTAATCCTAAACGGATTTTTTCGTTCCGTACCGCGCCTCGTCGTGCCGTAGCAGTGGGCGACAAGCTTTAAAATAATTACCTGCTCATCTCCAACTAAAATGCAAAGATTTGAAAGTTACAATTACAACTTACAACGAAATTGAAAACTGCCACGTTATTCAAACACGATACATACAAAACAAACAAGTACCTAAATGAAGTAAAAAACGAGGATTTGGGATTCCCCGACAACTTCACTTCACCCAACTGACATCTGACGTCTGCTGATTGGTGCTGTGTTGGCGATTGCTGCTAAACATTGTACAACAGTAGATTTCAGAGTGAAAACAAGAGAATAGTAGATTGAGGGTAAAAGCAGCAGATCTACTTTTAAAACAGTAGATCTGGCAACACTGAACGCGACATGTGTGCATAAACTCGCAACGAAATTGCGCGATTGCAGGCTGCTCGGGAACGTGCTGAAACTGCTGCGCTGTCGCCAAATATTTATTTTTTCTGGCATAAAATTACATTATTTTTGTTTTATTTTGGTAATTTTGTTTTATTTTATTAAATGCAGTTTGACCCGGAGAAAATATCTAGAAACCCGGAGACCGGAGACCATATGTCAAAACCCGGAGTCTCCGGGTCAAACCCGGAGAGGTGGCAACCCTACCTTTTCTAGGTCTTCTGCTAGTTCTTCCGCATTTGGAAAACCTGTCAAAAAACAAAAGACAGTCAATAAAACACCGAACGACTTTAAATTGTTCACAATAGGGAATCTTCCGATCACAAAAATACCTTTAAATTCATCTTTATCCACGTTTAGAGCCCGGACCAACATTTGTTGACATTTTAGCCGAACTGCGTCTGTTGTATTTGAACTCGCAGGCGGGAATTGTACTGGTCTTCGATCTCTCTCCTGTTTCTCCTTATTATACTTTCCTTTCTTTGGTTTCGAGGAACTTGAACTGAAGTCGTTACCAGATAAGAACTTTTTCCAATTTTTGATCAACTTTTTTGATAAACTCGTAACTTCCTTGTCTTTGCTAGACTTTCTTATAGCATTCACAACCATTCCTATACGTGTATTCATCAAAACTTCCAAATTTATTGATAAAGTTTGGAGTACTTTTAGCAAATCCAGAGCTTGTTCTTGCCCCTACATAAAATAAGTCATTTTAAATTTCCCGTCCTTTTACATGCTAAATTTACGAAAAAGAAAACATACACTTCCATACTGTAACATCTTATTTAGCTTCTGATGAATCTTCAACACTTCCTCAAGATTCATTATAAAATTAAAATTGACACAAAAATTCATGCAGAGAACATAATTGAGATGAGAACGATGAGAAACTGCAAACTGCAATGTAAAAAAGTGAAACATTGAAATCAGCGCCCCCAAACGTGTTGGTCAACAAACTAAAATCTAAAGCGGGTCAACCGTAAACACGAATTTTAACGAATTTTATTTTTTCGCCGAGCCGCGCGAAACTTTGTATACACCCTATTTCGACCCCGGAGAACACGAATATCGAGTCAGAAAAGTGCTAGGAGTAACGGAAAGTCGCCAAAAGCGACCCGGAAAAGTGCGAAATACGGAGATCGCGGAGAATTTTTTTCTCGGAAATGCGCAGGGATGCTGCAAATCCAATAGCACGTTCTTGTTCAGAAAGGACGAGTTATTGTCTACTGAAAATTTCATTTTCCTGGGTCACCCGGAAGTTAGCTGTTCGGCGCCCAGAAATTGAGACTCGGTTTTCTGGTAGGCCGAACTTTGGGGGGCCCCAGAAATGTTCCGGGCGGCCCAGCAAAATGGATCTTTCACAGCACAACAACTCATCCTTCCTGAACACGAGCCTGCAGTCAGATTTGCAGCATGCAGGAGAAGAAATCTTTTATGACCTTATCTTTTATAAACTTATAAACTTATGTATTTACGTAATAAAGAAAAAGTACTTACAAAAATTTTATCAATTTATCATGTTCATAATGCTAATGTTTTGTACAGGTTGTTTTTCCTTGAATCAAATTGATGATTTTCAATTTCTTGCGATCGAAGTCATCTTATGATTCCAAGAAAAAACGACCTGTACAAAACATTAACATTTCTACCACCATTATTAAATTTGGAAATGGGTAGGTTTCAAATTTTCCCGCATTTAGTGCAGTCGCAATATTACAGATTTCTGGAACTTTTCTGCTCTCTTAGTTAGTATGCAGAGGTCGCGGCGATTTTTTTTTCTCGGAATCGCGTAGGGGTGCTGCAAATCCAATAGAAGGATCTTGTTCAGGAAGGACGAGTTATTCTCTCGTAAAAATGTCATTTTCCGCGGCCGCCCGGAAGGTGGCTGTTCGGCGCCCAGAAATTGAGACTCGGTTTTCTGGTAGGCCGAACTTTGGGGGCCCCCAGAAATGTTCCGGGCGGCCCAGCAAAATGGATCTTTCACAGCACAACAATTCATCCTTAATGGAACGGCCTGTATACTTTTAAATAATTTTGGGAAATAGAGAAGTTAAATCCAAGCAACTTTTGTATGAAACATATTTTCATAACTCTGTAAACAGAGGCCCTATTGAAAAAGGGCAGAACGTGTGGACACCCTGTATATGCATCAAAAAGTTTTCACGGGGTAAACAGCAATGGGCCTATCCAGTAGGCATACACATCATTGGTTCCAATGCGGTTGGACATGCGCATTACTTAGGTCCGGTTTTTCAAAGAAAGCAACACGGGATTAAGTCTGACACTGGCGTCGTTGCTATGATACCGACTTTCTGATTGGTTGTATCATAGCAACAAAGCCAGTGTCAAACTTAATCCGGTGTTGGTTTCTTTGAAAAACCGGGCCTTAATGTCGGTAAAATGACGTTTAAATACATAGTTAGTTAGTGACACCAACGGTTTCTGTGGGTGTGCGTATATCGTACAGAACTGCCATTTTGTTCTCCTATGGCTAGACGAGTTCTGCTCGGGTTTGATATATTTTGCTTGTTTTTACATCATCTTTTTTCCAAAAAATGCGTGTGTCTGGTGAGAGGACAAATAAATGGTCTGTTTCCAAAATGCGTTCTCTCAGCTTTAATTTTTTTAACCTTCAAATTGCAAATTATGTTGACATTCTGTAATGCGCATGCTCGACCGTGTTCGAACAAAATTTAAGGGGACGGTCGGCCGGAGCCTTGGTTTAGTATAGAATAGATAATGGTTAGATACTCCGAGAACCGATTTTCGTCGCCTTCTGCGCATGTGGACAAACTTATTGAGAACCTCTGTAGTCAGGAGTGTCGGATTCTTTTCGATTTGTAACACCGCCAATATGTCAATTTAGCAACGTCAGTTGTTGTCATTAAATAAATTTCAGGATTTAATTCCCAAGTTTTTCGTTAATATAAAGTGTTTGAAGACGAAAGTGTTCTTGTATGAACTATTTTGGTTTTTACGTAATGCCCAAATAGGTGTCAATTGCAAAACGGCTAATTTCCAGATCGGATTTCCAGATCTCTTGAAGATTCAATTTTAAAGTTTATGATCTGGTCACAAATTTTCAATTTCTATTCCAAATACTATTTAAATTTAAATTGTAATTTACGCTTTCAGGTAGGTAGGTTATTCTTTTGATTTTCCCATAATTTATTCTCACATTGAAGCAAAACAACATTCAAATTCAACCAAAAATTTTGATCTTCCACAAAGTTTGACAGCAAATTCCTACTATGCTGTTGCTACGAGCAAATAATGCTCGTAGGGTCGTTGACGGCTGACGGTAAACTGCAATTTTAGAAAAATTCAGTAGTTCGCGACAAAACACCCCAGAGTTCCACATGCTGACGTCAGTATGTCCCATACCAGTGGCCCCCAAAAGCTGCGTAATGGCCAACCAGGTTTTATACTAAACCAAGGGCCGGAGCAGTAGTCACTCCCCAGAATTTAATCTGTGGCCGAATCAGACGGCGCTGTGGCGTAATTTGTATATGTAACTAGTATGCGCCACGATGACTTACTTAACCTACTTGACGTCTGGTTCTAAAATAGTTCAAAATAACAACCATTTTTGCTTCTTTTAGAAAATTTAGAGCCTTTCGTCCAATATACAGACTTTTAATACGGAAACAGCTGTAAAGTGTATCGCTGCATTCCGAACGACAAAATGTTTGCCCTCCAACAACAATTAGTCCAAGAGCTACGGTGAAAAATACCACGCGAAAAGTATACAAAGAATGAATATGTTCATGTAATTGCCGTAGGCATTGGTAACGCAAAACCGAGCGTCTGCCGTTTAATAGCGGCAGCTTTTAAGCGGGGGCGGCGCTGAATCATGTGAATTTTGGAAAAAAATTGCGTGATTTTATACAACATGAAATATATACGATCCGATAGACAAATTAATGTGGAATACAATTGCCATTGGCAGACGTCACCAATCGACAGCTTTCTACCCGGCAGACGCAGCGCAATGCGACAAAATTAATACAAAAACACGTGAATTTTATACAACACAACTTGAAACTATCACCAAAAAATAGAGAAAAATTCATTTAACATCAGGAGTCAAAGAAATTCCCGGCAGACGGTAGCGTTTCGTAAACAGACGCCCATAAATAACCGCATTACATCTTTGTTCAGACCGTTACAGTCAGCGCGTTAGATAAAGATGAAAAAACTGCAAATATACATAGCAACTTTTTATCAAATTATAATGTATTTGAACCATGCAATAACAAAAATAAAATATTGTTTTGTATAAACAAAAAATGTTTACCCACGACTAATACATAATATAAGTATTATATCTGTAATTTTTGTAATATGCCCTATGTTATTCCCTTAGGGAATAATGGTGAGGGAATAATAAACTATTATTCCCTCTCGTAAACCAATTAGAAAATAGTACTTGAATCATGGTTTCTGTGAAATTTAAGACGACCACCGTAACGGTGATAAATAAAATGACTGTTTAAACAAGTAATTGTGAAAAGTTAGTTGTGTGCGTTTTTTGTTGCGATTTTGTTATGAAAAGTGAAGAAGGTGAATTTTTCTGTACACCACCAGATATTCTTCAATGTGGTCATTCTGCTCCATGTTGAGAATTGTTTTTGGTAATTAATCAAGACATGCACATTGAAAAATATGGTAAACTTCGTTCTTTTTTGAAAAGAAAATTATGTTACAGATTAATCGTGGATAAAGTATAGTATACAACTCGCTATAATGAGTGCTACTATTCCCTCGGATGATTACACCCCTCGCTCGCTTCGGTCGCTCGTGTTGTAATTGTAACTCTCATCCTAGGGAGTAATAGCACTCATTATAGCATCGTTGTATAATATACTATTATGTATTATGAAAGTGTACTTAAGTCATATATTATTACTAGTCTTCATCACTGGAATCACAGTATAAACTTTCGTCATTTTCTTCATCACTGCCGTCGTTGGCATTTTCACTACTAATGATTATATCATTTAAACTTTTTGGATGTTGCGGCCCAGAAAACCAGTTAATTACATATTTATTGTTCAGTAATGACCAACCATTATTAACGGACTGTAAAATTTTGGTGTTTTTTCAGTAGATTACCTCCATATGGCACAAATTTGATTTGATCGTTTCGTTTTTTCTAATAAAATACTAGCAGAAGGTGGCAAGGAGCTGCCGTCAAATTTCTTTAGATTATAAAATGGGCCTTTGTCTTTCTTTGGCTTGTAGGCTTCTAAGAAAATTTCGTACCTAAAAGTATTTGCTCGTAAGTAAGGAAATATACAATGCAATACTCGCGTATATGCATTTACTGATAAATAGGTAATTAAAAATTTAGGGAAATCGTAAAACTTAGACAGAAGATATATAATACTGCCTTTGCACTACTATGACATACCCACCTCAATAGAAAATGGTATTTTAACTATCAGAAAATCAGAATATTGCCTTTATGCCTGGCCTTGTTTTATTTATTTGAATGTGTTTTCGTTTTCCGTAAATCATTAAAGTAAATTCTTCCACGACTGATACTTGCTCCTCAGATATATTTTCTGAATCTTCAAATATTGCGAACACACTCTGCAAGTTTTTATTCTGTTCTAGAATTTTAAAAGGACCGACTTTACCTTTCTTGAAAAATGCTGCTGTGTAATCAAATCCTGTGATAGCGTGAAACGCCGGAAAGGATTTACTTAATTCTGAACCCAAAGAAGCAATAATTGAGTTAACATTTTTTATAAACCTCAAAGTATTATTTGTACTTTGTAAACCTATAAAGCAAAATTATTCATATAAATATGTTCGTGAATAAAATTTATAGGAAATTACCTGTCTCAATCCAAACTGCAATATTGCTTGGAAGCAGATGAAAGTTTCCGATTGTAATGACAATCTGTATCAGATGGTTTGATTATCACATTAGATTTTTCAGGCAATTTTTTGATAAATGATATACTATTTTACTATCTGCTTCTTCGTGTAAGCAAGAAAGTTTTAGGATTTCCCTAAATTTTTAATTACCTTTCAAACCGTAAATGCATATACGCGAATATTGCATTGTATATTTCCTTACTTATATACGAGCAAATACTTTTAGGTACGAAATTTTCTTAGAAGCCTACAAGCCAAAGAAAGACAAAGACCTATTTCGTAATCTAAAGAAATTTGACGGCAGCTCCTTGCCACCTTGTGCCAGTATTTTATTAGAAAAAACGAAACGATCAAATCAAATTTGTGCCATATGGAGGTAATCTACTGAAAAAACACCAAAATTTTACAGTCCGTTAATAATGGTTGGTCATTACTGAACAATAAATATGTAATTAACTGGTTTTCTGGGCCGCAACATCCAGAAAGTTTAAATGATATAATCATTAGTAGTGAAAATGCCAACGACGGCAGTGATGAAGACAATGACGAAAATTTATACTGTGATTCCAGTGATGAAGACGAGTAATAATATTATGACTTAAGTACACTTTCATAATACATAATAGTATATTATACAACGACGCTATAATGAGTGCTATTACTCCCTAGGATGAGAGTTACAATTACAACACGAGCGACCGAAGCGAGCGAGGGGTGTAATCATCCGAGGGAATAGTAGCACCCTTGTCTATCATTTATTAAATACTACTAAAAATATTTTTAACAAGGATTTTGGCCACGCCCACAAAAAATTAAAAATTGCTTAAAAAGGGGGTTTTTTACCGAATAAAACCGCCCTACCCGGCCCGTCGACTGTCTTGCGGGGGTGACGAAGCGGGGCCTTCGGCCCCGCTTCGTCACCCCCCGCTCTAAGCGAGGGGTGGCGAAAACGTCGAAAATCGAAAAGAATTTTTTTCTCCGCGAAAAATCGGGCGATCGGGACGAAATTTGACGGGGTAGCGGGCGAATTCGTCCCGGATCCGCGGGTACCCTCGAGATTTTTCCGACTCTTCGAAAACACCCCGTTTCCAAGCGATAACAAACTAGGTGCACCCCCGCCGACCGAAACTTATCCGGTCTTACGTTTTCGATCCGAGAACCGGACGGTTTCGGGGAGCGGGCGGACGAGAACTCCGAGGGTCGGCGGGTGTTATTTCCCGGGTCCGGCTTCTCCGTCTCGAACGGTATTCGAGTTACGGCGCCCCCAAAATAAGGGTAGTTTTTTATACCGGCTCGACCGGGGGTCGCAGGGTAGTTTCGAGGGCGGATTCCGAAAGCCCAGTCGATCGGACCGAAAATATCCGAAAATCGACGCGATCGCGCGGGGGTTGCTACCGGAAATAATTTTTTCCCCGAAGCACTGCAAAATTTTCGGGGCGAAAAAGTGGCCAATTGGGGGGCCAAACTCGTCCGTGGGGATCGAAGGGGGAGAGCCGCGAGGGGTACAGTTCGAAAGAGGAAGTTTCGGGCCATTGCTTAGGGCCAAAGGGAGACGAAGAGGCCTACGTTTAAGGGTAGAAATGTGCACTTGAAGATTGACAACACGAGCTCCGGGCGATCGCGAAATTTTTCAAGTTCAGACGCCGATCTGTCAGAATTTCGCCGAAATTGCGTATCTTATTATGCTCGGGGTGACTTTCACGGACCGTCCCGAGGCGCGGTTTTTCTCGATGAAGATTACTCGACCTTTAGAGATGGACATTTCGATATGCAGATAGCCCCCGTCACGGGTCTCCGCCCCGCGACGAGCGAAAATTCCGGGGTAGATTTCGCGATTTCACGAAAATTTGCACTTTTCAATTAAAGTTTTAGGGGGTCGAACGGGAGTGCGGGGTGGAGATTTTCGCACAGGCGGACAGCCGTCTCTTCTACTTTCCAAAAGTCTCTTTAGATTTGCCGAAAAAGGTTGCACGGGGGTCGCAGGCCGCCCCTAAGTAGTACGTGTTTTCCGAAATCTTCAATTTTCTTAAGGCCGTCTTCCTCACCTGCGGAAGGCTCTGCGTGTTTCGTGGTAAGAATAAGGTTCTGCGAAGTTCGCTCTTTCGATATCCGTCAAAAAAATTGAAATCTATCAATATTTGAGAAAGTTATTAACGAAAAACCCGAGGGGTGCATTTTCGGCTATCACCGCTCAAAAAACTCACTTTTCGCGACGCCGCGGCGAACATACTTTTAGACCTGCAATTTTTCTAATAGCGGGAGGTTAAAATACGGTCTTCGGAGTGTCTAAAGTTCCGCTGCTGTTTTTCCCCAAAAAAATTCTCCCTCCCGCCAGGGGCTCCCGGAGAGAAGTCTGCATTTTCCGAACCCCCCGTTTTTTTCGAAAACTACCGGGTGAAATGAAAATCGGCTTCGCGTACGGAGGCGCGCTGCGAGACGCGGCGGTTTCCGAAAGTTGCGCCCCTATCGGGGCTCAACTACCCTCAGAATCTCTCGGGGTGTGTAAAATGCGGAATTTCCTTTTGCTTCGAAAGGGAGCATCCGGGAAGGGAATTTCTGCCTTTTCTCGAGAGAATCGGCGACGCTCCACACGAGGGAGGACTATTTTACCCTCTTCATCCCCCCGCGAGCGCCCCGGGGCGCGGTATGTTAAAAATTGCGAATTTGAGTTTCCCCCCTTTCAAAATCTCTTCTTCTCTCCCGAATGCGGAAAATGTGGCGTCGAATGAAAGAAAATGAACGAGCGCGTCCACCCGATACACCTTTACCCCTTCGAAACGTTCCGAAAGGGTCGGGAAGAAAATCCGAACTTGGACGAAATTTTTGGAAAATTTCAAGGCATCCATCACTTTCGGGTCGCCTCGCGTTGGTAGTTTTGGAGATTGCGACGGGAAAATCTGGATTATTCGTGCCCGGAGTGTATGTAAGGACGGGCCCGACTGTCGTCTCTCCCCCGTAACGTTTATCCCCCAAAAATTTTTTTTTTGCGAGACGCCGCAACTTTGCGATTTTCTCCGGCCCGAGTAAATATTTTCTTGAAATTTCTTCATTTTTCGCAAGAAAAAACATTTGTGGGTGCCGCGTGAAATTTTCAACCGTCCAGGCCCACTGGAAGGTCGTCAAAAGAATTAATTTCCCGAAGCCCGCAAGCTGCAAAAATATTATGTAATACCTAGGTCAATATTTGAAGGCAGTGATGGTATATGGGAGGGAAATTCCCTTTTTTGAGGGAATTTTGGCCGAAAGTGGGAAAAAGGGAAATTGAAAGTCAAAAGAGGGATTTTTACACATACTTAAAATACTCATAAAAGCGCATATCCCATGCGTTATTTCTAGTTGAAATTCTGTCTATTCTATGTACGTATTGCTTCTGTTCTCTATAACTGCATAGTCATTTAGTCAAGTTCTTGATCTATGAGCGAGTATCAGGGGGGATGGGGTTAAATTCAAACGAGCAGTCTGTAGAAATGCGTGCGCTACGTGCATAATTTCTTTATGTAACCAGTATGGGTTATGGAACCTCGCGCAGCTAGATTCCAGTCAATTTATTCACCTCAACACATGCTCTTAACTATTTCTATGTGAATTCGAAGGTGCCAGGTAAGTCCCTCAGTGCCCGGATGGCTATAATGTACTGGCTTCGTAATCACGATATCCGCGAAACAAACCTAGTTTATTGTCGATTTTTTCGTTTGTTGCTTTTTTGCGTTATCTCCGAACTTGTGTTTGAAGTTTTACAGCTAAGAATCTGTGTTTCTAGTGCCTCGTCAGATAACGGAATCACATTCAAAAGAAAAAAAAGCAATTTATTTTTGATTTATAATACCTCAGGTCACCCCTATTTAACCGAGCGGGTCACCCATGCGAATACTGGTTACATAAAGAAATCTATTACGGCCTGTCATATAAAAACCTCGATAAAAACAGTGGGAGGGAAAACTTGTCAGAAAGAGGGAAAAAAGTCATGCGCTAGAGGGAGCTGTACGAAGAGTTATCTACCAACACTGTTTGAAGGGAAGCCGAAATTGAATCGGACCGGACGCGCTGGCAAATCCGGGCAAAATGTAAACACATTTCCCCTGCTTTTTCCATTTTTCAATTAATGTTTTAGGGGGTCAAACGGGGTCGCAGGTCGAAAATTCTTGCACGGGTGGACGCTCCGTTCCGTCCCCTTCAAGAAATCAGTTTCGGTTTTTAAATAAGAGGTCTCCCTGGGGTTGCTGGCCGCCCCTAAAAAGTACGTGTTTCCGAAATCTCCCGCTTCCTCGAGACGGCTCCGTGCACCTCATCTCAGGCACAATGGGTGTGTTTCGAAGCAAGAATAAGGTTCTTCTAAGCTCCCTCTTTCCATATCCGTCGAAAAAATTGAAATAGGCAGAGATTTGAGAAAGTTATTGACGAAAAATCAGAGTGGTGCCGGGAGGCGGCAAAATTAAAATTTCATTTATAACTCTTTCTCCGGGAATTTCGCATAATTTCACGTCGCTGATCCCTTTTATAACCTGAAAGGAGTCGTGTTAATAAATAAAATTCTGTATTTGAGGAAATTATGGAAAAAATAAAATTCATCATGTCATGTCCATTTTATAACGCTATTAAGAAATAACTCGAGTGGGTGCAAATGGCTCAGTGCCGATACGCACGGTTTCCGTCTTTGCGAATACGAATCTGTTTTGATGCTACGAGATCGGATCCCGGCCGCGCTCATTTTTGTCTTTTTATCGATTTTTTTCGTAATCTTGCACTTATTGAGGGTCGTATTCGATACGCGAAGTGCGTTTTCGACCTGGGAATTGATTTTAATTTTTTTTCGCCCAAAATTGTAATTTAAATATTTGCCAATTTCGCAGATTTTGAGGTTGATTAAATCTGGACGGCCGTAACTCGCTACAGGTGAGAGATAGAAAAATCGACGTGGTATGAACATCTGTCGGCAGCGAGGAAATGATCCTGTTGCACCCGTTTCCGCCGCCGCTCGACCACCCCTCGAGTCGGAAAAAATTGAAAACCGTCTCCCAGTTTCTTCGCGGTTTTTTAGACTTTCTTATCCTTTTGTGTCTTTCCGCCCTGTCTTGGCGAAACGTGCCGCGAATCGGGGGAACATTTCAAGTTTCGTTAATCCAACGAGACATCAACGGATCCGATAGGGCGAACCATTGCAGAGGTATGATCTCGAATGTTAGCAAGCAAACAATTTTTCTGGGATTGCTCACACACAATGCATGGTTATAAAAATTAAATTTTCGCAAAAAAAATTAAATTCGTTTCATTTTCGGAACGGAGGTAGAAGTCGATGCTGGGAACACGCCCCGGTTCGTCTTTTCGCGATTAGCTCCCTCGCACCCCCGTCCAAGGGTGCCGAATGTTAAAAGTGCACATTCTTGCTTCCACTCTTTCAAAATATTTTCCATTTTTCCGAATGAGGAAAAAATGCGTCGGTTGGAAGAAAATGAACGCCCGATCCACTTTCATCCCTTCGAAGCGTTCCGAATGGGCCAAAAAAATAAAACCTGAGCGAAATTTTTGCCTGGTTAAAAAAACCCACGTTCGTACGGTTTTCGCGATATCCATTAGAAATTAAAGATTATTCGTGGGCGGGTTATGACGGATAAGGTGACAGAGCGTGGAGCATCCCCTATCGCGTTTGCTACCCCAAAAAGTATTTTTTTCGAAGAAATGCTTTCTTTTCCTGCAGTTGATTGCGACTTTGCGAGTAACTTTCTGCGGCATGTAAAAAAGCTGTCGAAATATATTATTTAAGAAGAACGCACGTAGATTTCGATTGTGAAATACAGTGGCGTCGCCGAGAAAATTAAAAAAAAAAGATGAAGAATCGCGTAACTCCCTTATTAAGGTCCCCCCAGACCAACGCGAAATATTCGCTGCCGCTGCGGTTATTTCGCAGCGAAAAATTCGCTTCATTGTAATTCCATGGCGGCTTATGGAGATGCTCAGACATGCGCGTCAGTTTGCCGCGGAGACTGCGATTGTGCAACGTTTTTCTTCGCCGCGACTTTTTGTTTCGCTGTCAACAGCGTTTTTATCGCACGCGTCTTATTTCGCAAGCAAAAATAATGTCAAACACGGGAGCTTTAATAGAAATTATTGTAAAAAATTACCCAATTTTATACGACTTAAAACATGATGATTACAAGAACATTAGAAAGAAAGACAAAATATGGAATGAGATTGGCAAAGGATTGAACGGAAATGGTAAAAAATATACTGACTTGACATTTTCTTCAGCTTCTAAGGCAAGTAAGAAAAGTGACTCTTCTTCATCGGATGACGAGTACATTGTCTTATTTGGGTGCAACGAAAGTGACACTATGCTATATACGAGTAGATCAAAAAATTCTGCTGAAAAGTCTAACAAAATTTTGTGCGATTTATTCGCTACGGTGTGAGGAATCCTGCGGATTCCTCTGCGAATTTCGTCACGAATTTTCCGTTGCGGATTCGCGACTAACATTTCGCGTTGGTCTGGGGGCACCTTTATGCGAGATACATGAAAACTTCCCAAATATTACTGGAATGGCTGGCCCCCTAATTTCCAGCGGCGTACGCCATTCTTTCATGCCCTTCTCTTTTTAGTAGATTTCGAAAAAACTTTCCTGCTTCTGACGATTAAATACGCCGAAGGAACTTGAGTGTGAAAGGTGCGAACAAATGTTAGTTTTCAAAAGTCAGTGGCGTACTTTAAACAAATTCAAAATAAATAAAAATTACATAACTCGCTTATAACGATCTACAGAAAGAAACTTCCGAAGCACTATTTCAACGACTGATCCACACCTATCCAGTGGCGCCTTAAACTTTTTTAATTTACGATATTTTTAAAATTATTTTCTACGGTTCTCAATTAGACGTATCAAAATAAATTGTTTAATAAGAATGTACACATATTTCTGTTATCGAATGCAGTGGCGTAGTCGATAAAATTTAAAAATAGACGGAGATTGCGAAACTTCCTTATGACACGAGATACACGGAAACTTCCTTCGCATTACTTTCATGGCCGGCCCCCTATTTTCCAGTGACGTACGCTATTCTTTTACATCTTTTGCATTTTAGAAGGTTTCTAAAAACGTTTTCTGCTTCTGACCATTAATGATGCTGAAAGAACTCAAGTGTGTACGTACAAATGTTAGTTTTTAAAAGTCAGTGGCGTACTTTAAACAAATTCGAAATAAATAAAAATTACATAACTCCCTTATAACAAATGGTAGAAAAAACCTTTCAAGGCATAATTTTAACGACTGCCCTACCCCTATACAGGGTCGTTCTCAACTTTTTAACAGATTTATTTTACGACATTTTTGAAATAATTTTACAATTGCTACAACTGAACATGTCAAAATTTATCAGTCGATAACGGCTGTCAATTACCTACACGCGACACCCATACACGACCTCAATGTCCTTTAGATGACAACAGGAGACTATCTAAATCAAAATTGCTAAAGCAAGTCGACTATAAATAATGCGTCTATAAACCCAAACATCACACGAATATTCCACCAATAAATACTATTCCACCAACAAATACTATTCCACCAACAAATACCATTCCACCAACAAATACTATTCCACCAACAAATACTATTCCACCAAGTCACGATTACACCAAAAAATACTATTCCACGGCCCACTATTTCTGGTCTTTGGGCAAGCGGAGCGAGCGTAGCGAGCGGAGCGTTTAAGTGTCCCCCCCCAAAACCCAAACATTAGCAGCGCGTTAAAACGTTATACTGGCAAAACCTACTTGGGATATAAATAAACATGCAACCCTACCGGGAATGTTGCTATTCCACCAACAAATACCATTCCATCAACAAATACCATTCCATCAACAAATACTATTCCACCAAAAGTCACGATTCCACCAAAAAATACTATTCCACGGCCCACTATTTCCGGTCTTTGGGCAAGCGGAGCGAGCGGAGATTAAGTGCCCCCCCCCCCAAACCCAAGCATTATCAGGGCGCTAAAACGTTATACTGGCAAAACCTACTTGGGATATGAATAAACATGCAACCCTACTGGGAATGTTGCTATTCCACCAACAAATACCATTCCACCAAAAGTCACAATTCCACCAAAAAATTCTATTCCACGGCAAACTATTTCTGGTCTTTGGGCAAGCGGAGCGAGCGTAGCGAGCGGAGCGAGCGTAGCGAGCGGAGCGTTTAAGTGTCCCCCCCCCCCCAAACCCAAACATTAGCAGCGCGTTAAAGCGTTATACTGGGTAAACCTACTTGGGATATAAATAAACATGCAACCCTACCGGGAATGTTGCTATTCCACCAATAAATACTATTCCACCAAAATTGCAATTCATATAATTTTAAATTTCAGAAATTACCCGTTACAACCAAAATAAATACGATAACACTCCTAAAGCTGCAATTCAAAATATTTTCCAAATTAAAAAAATAGAATATTGCGAACCCTTTAAATTAATGCGTCAATCGATTACAAACGACAATTTTCTACAAACATTTCGAATGGAAAATATTTGTAAATAATAAATTGTGTTGCGCCCGAAGGGTGCACACAAGCATTTCAATTACATACAAATTTCAAATAGACAAGCCATATTATTTATGTGAACTATTTCACAAGTTCCTCCAGAATAATGCAGTGTTGAGCTCAAATTTTCCATTGCCCAATTGAAGACAATATGCTAAAAATTTTGTACTGTTATTTATTATTTAATAGAGAAATTGCAAAAAAGATCAATAACAATATTTCCATGACAAGTCTATCTCAGGACGTGCTCGGTATTTTAACTGTTTATGTATTTATTGTGCTTCTTCTTTAAGAATTTTACTTCCTACACGTAAATTATACCAGTCCCTACAATTATTAATTTAAATTATACTATGTAGCAACCAAATTGTTGATGGTTTGAACCGTTACTTGATGGAAATTCATTATTAATGTAATGTAAAACATTGAATGTGATAATTTCCACTTTTTATTAAACACTGTCAACAATAATTATTAGAAGCTACAGTGTAGTGAAACAATTGTTAACAGTGTACTTAATAAAAAGTGGAAAATTATCACATTCAAGCGTTTTATCTGAAATACCTCTCTTAAAATTTAAATGGCCTGCTGAAAGACTTAGTTCTTCCTGTAGTCAATAGTGGCGCTAGCGTAAAAAGGTTCCATTGTTTGTCATACAATTAATCACTCTTATTTCTTTCTTTCTCTCTCTATGGTTATATAGTTTATCCTCTACAATCACAGATATAAAACATAGGGATGAGCACTTCTCAAATGTCATGCGACCCATAGTGTTGGGAATAATCGAGATGCAATAATCGAATTAGTCGATTATTATAATATATTTCGAGTTAATCGATTATTCATTTGGAAATTTATTAGCAGTTATGAAAAATATCAGTTGTTGGCGTTGCCGATAACGTTGACCGTAATAAGTAACTATGTGACTGAATATTTTCTGTCAAGTATTATAATAACGAATGCCAGCAACCAACTTCAATAAATCGAACGAGATCAAGAGCGCAAACATCCCGTTGGATCCACAAAATGACATAGCGTGAGTCATCCCCTATCACGTTTGCCACCACTAATGTTTTTTAAAAAAATATTGCATTTCCTTCAGTTGATTGCGATTTCCTCCGGTCTGAATAAATATTCTCTTTAAACTTGGCCTATTTCTGAAAACTTGAAGATTGCACTGTGCTGTAAAAAATAAGAATTCTCCACGTAAAGCCGATAATCCCCAAAATAATTAATAAATTAATAAAAAAATAAAAAAATATTACGCTATTATTATTTATTTGAATAGAACAAATTGTGTTTTCAGTGACTTTCAGTGACGTCCACGTTTACTGTTTCCACATTTGTTGAGATATCGGACGGAAAACCCTGAATTCTGTGTTGCGCCCGAAGGGTGCACACGAGAAATTAAAAAAAAATGACTATTTTGCCTGTCACAACATGTCGAAATATATTATTTACAAAGAACATATATAGATTTCGATTATCAAATACAGTGGCGTAGCCGAGAAAATGTAAAAAAAATATGAGGAATTGCGTAACTCCCTTATTATACGAGATACATGAAAACTTTCCAAATACTACTTTAATGGCTGATTCCCTAATTTCCAGTGCCGTACAGTTATTTTATAATTTTCGTATTTTTGGAGATTTCATAAAAAAATCGGCTCAAAGCAATTAGATATGTCAAAGCAAATAAAGTGTGGAGAGTACATGTAGATATTAGTTTTTAAAAGTCAGTGGCGTACTTTAAACGAATTGAAAGGAAATAAAAATTAAGTCACTCCCTCATAACGAAAGATAGAACAAAACTTTCGAAGCATTATTTTTACGACTGACCGAGTCCTATCCAGTGGCGCCCTCAATTTTTTACTACTTTCTTAATTTACGAAGTATATCAAATTATTTTTTACGGTTCTCAGTTAGACGGACCAAAATAAGTTGTTCGTTAAGAGCTTACACAGATTTCGATTTTCGGATTCAGTGGCGTAGTCGAGAAAAGTTAAAAATACATACTGATTGCGTAACTCCCTTATTATACGAGATACACGAAAACTTCCCGAACATTACTTTAATTGCTGACTCCCTAATTTCCAGTGGCGTACAGTATTATTTTATAAGTTTCGTGTTTTTGGAAACTTCGTAAAACGTTTTCGGCTCGAAGCAATTAGATATGCCGAAGCAAATAAAGTGTAAAGAGTAAATGTGGATATTCATGTTTAAAAGTCAGTGGCGTACTTTAAACGAACTGAAAGGAAATAAAAATTACGTAACTCCCTTAGAACGAAAGATAGAACAAAACTTCCAAGTCATTATTTTAACGACTGACCGAGCCCTATCCAGTGGCGTCCTCAATTTTTTAAATAATTTCTTAATTTACGAGGTATTTCAAATTATCTTTTACGGCTCTCAGTTCTGGCGATTAATCATGCCGGAAGAATTTAAGTGTGAATGGTACGAACAAACGTAAGTTTTACAAAGTCAGTGGCGTACTTTAAACAAATTTAAAATAAATGAAAATTACATAACTCGCTTATAACGAAAACTTTCAACGCATTATTTCAACGACTGAACCACACCTATCCAGTGGCGCCCTAAATTTTTTAACACTTTTTAATTTACGATATTTCTAAAATTATTTTCTACGGTTCTCAATTAGACGTATCGAAATACATTGTTCAATAAGAGCGTACAAAAATTTCTATTAGAGAATGCAGTGGCGTAGACGATAAAATTTAAAAATAGATGGAGATTGCGCAACTTCCTTATTAAACGAGATGCACGAAAACTTCCTTCATATGACTTTTATGACCGGCCCCTTATTTTCCAGTGACGTACGTTATTCTTTTACATCTTTCGCATTTTCGAAGATTTCGAAAAACTTCTGCTTCTGACCATTAATTATGCTGAAAGAACTTAAGTGTGAGTGGTGAGTGGTACGTACAAATGTTAGTTTTCAAAAGTCAGTGGCGTACTTTAAACAAATCCAAAATAAATAAAAATTACATAACCCCCTTATAATGAAAGGTAGAAAAAACATTTCAAGGCATAATATTAATGACTGCCTCACCCCTGTACAGGGTCGTTATCAATTTTTTGAAGAATCAGTTATTTTACGACATTTTTAAAATAATTTTACAATTGTTAGAACTGAACATGTCAAACTTTATTAGTCGATAACGGCTGTCAATTACCTACACGCGACACCCATCCACGACCTCAATGTCCTCTAGATGACAACAGGAGACTATCTAAGTCAAAAAATGCTAAAGCAAGTTGACTATAAATAATGCGTCTATAAACCCAAACATCACACGAATATGAACCCGTATTCACGATTGCACCAAAAGTCACGATTCCACCAAAAAATACTATTCCACCAAAAAGTACTATTCCACCAAAAAATACTATTCCACCAACAAATACTATTCCACATACAATATTAATGTGTTGTGCCCGTTAGGGTACACACAACAACGGCAAATACTAGTACTAGTCTGCTAATCCAATGCAATTTATTGGAAGCCGGTTTTTGGACGCCACGTATTTTAGTTCTGGACGCAGCTGGTTAGATGGGGCTCGATACGCTTAGTAAACTTGCAGTTTTCAATCTGCTATCGTGGCACTTTAGTTGACTTTATTGTTTAACAGATGGCAGGCACGGCGATTTTAATTCTGGGGTGATGGGAAAGGCGAGACGGCGCCGGCCGGCATGAGGGGACGTTGCGGAATAAGATATCAAATAAGCTTTTATGTTCCCGCAGGGTACGGCGGCACCCTTTGTCGCTTGTCGGGGTAACACGTGCATGAAATTTATGCATTTACAATACTTTTTATGTCCAATTTTATCTTTCCGAATTTGTTCACATATACCAGCCCCAATTATTTGAATGGCCTTACTTCCTAGATCCGAAAAATAAAAATTAAGAGACAGCCCAAAAAGATGTTTTACTCTCGACGTTTTAACGTATTATTCGAAAAACAAAAAGCGCACTTGTTTTTTCCAGTAACTTTCGTTTTTGAAAACATTTTGAGGATCTGTATGCAGCACCGTAGCCAGGGTCAAAACTTAGGGGGGGCTTATGAATTTTTTGAGGGGGCCTAAACAAAATATTTGGTAGGATGTCTCTTGGAATATGCGATTAAAATTATTCTAAAAATTGGAAATTATAATACTTTATCTAACCCCGCTATGAAATGTCACATTTTAAATGCATTTTTGACATTACGAAACGTCATATTTTTCATAACTGTCAGTTCATTACGTAACTAGTTATGTAATGAGCTTTCCTTACATAACTAGTTATGTAATGAACTTTTACGTAACTGAATATTTAAAAGCAAAAACAAAAGTAAGAATTTATTACAGGGTATTATTGAATCTATTGCAAAATTCGCTGATTCTTCTATATCAGAAGGCATATCTACATCAGAATCATCCATTTTTGGCGTAATTTGAAATAAAAAACTCATCACTGACAATAGTTATTTATAGTATCCATAGCAACGCCAAGGTAAAGCGATGAAGTTGAATTTATTTGTACGTCTAGAAGGGATGTTACATTATTTGGAGTAGCACAATTCTTTTTTATTTTAAAGCGGGGTTAGATAAAATTTTGTACTTAACACGTTATGAAAAGGCTAATTTTATATGACTCATATAATTTGCAAAACTCGCTCACTTCGTTCGCTCGTTTTGGCAAATATTATATTCGTCAAATAAAATTAGTCTTTTCATAACTGGTTACGTAAATAACTATTACTAAACTAGATAAATTGATAAATACCTATATACCTAGTTTGAGGATATGGATGCAATAAACACTTAAACAGTACCTACATAAATATGATTAATTCTTGTAAAAAAATTGAACAAGGAAGAATAAAAAACTATTCAGTAGAACTTCACAATAAACTAAAATTTTCACTTCTTACAATTAAACAAAATACAACTATACAGGGTGTTAACAATTAGCGGGGTGCGGGGCAGTATTGACAGCTTTGTTATTTTTGGAGCCACGATTCCAGTTAAATGACCATACTAGTAGTATTTCTTAATAGATTACGGTCGCGAAAACAGAAAAGCAATTATTGAACATTATTGAACCAGGTTTTCGAGTTATGTGCAAAAATAACTTTTTTTAAATGGAACGCTCTATGTATTTTTGCATATATTGGGAGAGAGAAAAATTCTTAACAGAAAGTCTTAATTAATGGCTACCCTAAAATTTAAAATAAAGACGTTTTAAGCCATTTAAAAGTAAAACACTAAATACATCTTTTACACTATAAACCAAAACAGGCCGAGGAACAAGGCAAGCGTCGAAATTAGGGTTTTCAATCCCGGGATCCCGGGATCCCGAATCCCGGGATCCCGGTAAAATTTCGATCCCGAAATCCCGAATCCCGGGATTTCGGGATCGACATTTTACCAGGATCCCGAAAAATACCGAAATAATAATTTACGCAAAAGGAATTTTTTTGCATTGCAAAATTATTGTTCATGTATCCCACAGGACGTTACGCCCATGTCCTTAGAAGTTTCTATCAGCGCCGTGGGTCAGTTTCGGCGCCGCACCTCCGCGTGCGTAAATAATCCAGTAAATCACCAGTCGCCGATTGTATTTATGTAAATACGTAAATTCGTTCGGGGTGTTTATTAGTTATAAATAATGGCAGGAATGCAACGTTTAGCGATTTTTCGTAAACGTTTAAACGCGATTATTAAACGTTTAAACGGCGTATAAACTTAACAATATTGCAAAATTGTTTTGAAACTTGAATAATTAGAAAAAATCAAACGTCGGTCGCGTCGTTTGAAAGTTGGGTTATAAATCATAAAATAATATGTACTTATACCGTTGAATGAGGACTGCGGCGCTGGCGGCGAAAGTCCTCAAAGGGATGCAAACAATCAATTTGAAAAGTGCATGACGGTTTTGCAATATTTAAGTGGTCGCCTCGCTTTTGCTCTTACGCGGTGCGCGCCTAGCACTAGCCGCGGCTTTGTTTATCTGAAATTTAAGGATGCCTATATCTAAATTTTATTTGCATTTCGTTTATACGTTCCCCAAAACGGGTAGTGTCCACACGTGCGGTTAAACGTTTAAACGTTACATCCCTAAATAGTAGCGTTTCCTATTTCAACTTCTGAATTTCGGGTTCGGGATTCAATCCCGGGATCCCGGGATTCTAAATTTCGATCCCGAAATCCCGAAATTGAATCCCGATCCCGAATTCTTAAAACCCTAGTCGAAATCAATAAATATTCTTTGTAAATTTTTATTAGTAGGTACTTATTGCTGTTTAGTGAGTTTTCGTATTATTTTCGTGACTATATCGACATCTTCACCATGCCGTTTACTCTTGTAGAAAACTGGGACACGTGTGATTTAGTAAGCTTATAAAAAATGAATTCCGATCTATCGCATGCTACGCCGAATTATTTCTTGGACGGGAATAGCCGATGCAAAGAAGGATGGAGAAAAAGGCGGAAGAAATATTAGGAGAAGGTCAGTTCAGATTTAGACGAAATAGAGGAACGCACGAGGCCATTCTAGCTTTACGAGTAATTATAGAAAAAACGATAGAAAAGAGAAAGAGCGTCTATATAGGATTTGTAGATTCAGAAAAAGTCTTCGACAACGTAAAATGGGGGAAGATGTTCGAAGTGCTCAGAAAGGTAGGGATGAAATATAGGGACAGAAGAATAATACATAATCTCTAGAAGGAGCAAAAGTCAGTTATAGAATGTGAGCAGGAACGAAGGGAAGTAGATATCCGGAAGGAAGTAAGACATCAGGGATGTGTATTGTCACCTCTATAGTTTTCAACTTATATATCGAAGATGCGATTAATATTGTTAAGGACAGAACAGCCTCAGGAATGGATGTACAGGGTCAAACTATTAACTTGCTCATATTTGCGGATGATATAGCAGTATTAGCATCTAGCAAAGAAGAATTATAGGAGCGGCTTTGAATTACCTAAATTGAAGCAGTTTTGACACAGGGCTACCGCATGAAAGTCAATAAAAAGAAAACTAAAATTTTGGTATGGTAGGGGATGTGAAAATAGAACTAAAGTTGACATACAAATAGGAAATGAGAAGATAGAGGAGGTCGCGGATTTCTGCTATTTAGGAAGTAAAATAACTCAAGACGGTAGGAGCACAAAAGATATAAAACAAAGAATAGCGCGCAGGGTCGAGTTGAGTTTTACAAAAAGAAACAACTGTTATGTTCGAGAATGGTTAATATAGAGACTAGAAAGAGACTCTTAAAGTCGTATGTATGGAGTACGGCATTATACGGGTGCGAAACTTGGACAATAGGAGAAGCGGATCGAAAAATAATAGAAGCGTTTGAAATGTGGTGCTACAGACGCATGATGAAGATACCATGGATAGATAAGGTTAGCAATAAGGTATAGGGAAGTATTAGAAAGAGTTGGGGAAAAGCGAAAGGTATGGAAGACAATAAAGAGTAGGAGAGATAGGATGGTAGGACACCTTCTAAGTCGCGAAGGATAATAGTTCGCGACATACTAGAGTCAGAGATAGGAATAAAAAGAGGTAGGAGTAGGCCTAGATTAGACTACTGCTCTCAAATAGTTAGGGATGTAGGATGTTCTACTTTTAGGGAAATGCGTAGGTTAGCTCAAGATAGAAAAGAGTGGAGGTACGCGTCCAACCAGTCTTCGGACTGAGTAACCTTATGATGATAAGAATAGCCGAACCGGACGTGCGTCCTAAAATTATACAGGAAATTAAGGAACAAAACAGATATTTTTGTACAGAAGAGGAGGAGAAAAGATTTAATTTGGGATGCACAAACGGGCCTACCTACATAGCTGTATACAGGGTGTCCCAAAACAACGGGGCAATATTTCTGGAGCATATAGTTTGGGTCAAAATAACACTTATATCATATAAAAAAATTCTAGGACGCCTCCCTTCGAAGCTATTCGCCCTTAAAAGTAAAGTCCCGAAGAAGGTTTTAAAATTTGGACTGTAGGCATAGTAAGCAAGTATCTGTGATCAAGTGACATGACATCTTCCGTATCTTGTCTAGGAAGCCGGGGGTGGAACACCCCTAATGCTTTTCATCCCTTAACTTTTACGTTGGTGCTTTTAACGAATTTGCAATGAGATTTTTAAATTCCTCAAACAATTTTCTCAAAAAAAGGTACTCTTTTTTGAAACCGTTACAACGGCCCGTTTCCGAGAAAAAATGTATACAAAGACATGGTTTATCATTTTTACCGGTTTTTACTATACAAGCCAGGCTATGAAATATGAACTGCTTCATGAAACATGTGAAAAAATGAAAATGAAGTGAAAATGTATCAACAATCGGTTTTGCAAACATAATAGCAGCTACAATAAATTTTTGAAGTGAGCACCTTGTAGACGCATACGTTTTTGTGAAGTAAAAATGATAAAGCATGTCTTTGTATCATTTTTTTTTCTCGGGAACGGGTCGTTTTAACGGTTTCAAGAAAGAGTACCTTTTTTGGAGAAAATTGTTTGAGGAATTTAAAAATGTCATTACAAATTCGTTAAAAGCATCAACGTAAAAGTTAAGGGGTGAAAAGCATTAGAGGTGTTCCACCCCCGGCTTCCTAGGCAATATATGGAAGATGTCATGTCACTCGATCACAGGTACTTGCTTACTATGTCTACAGTCCAAATTTTATAACATTCGATGCAGTAGTTTGAAAGTTACCACTTATACCAGCAAGAAACCTTCTTCGGGACTTGACCTTTAAGGGCGAATAGCTTCGAAGGGAGGCGTCCTAGATATTTTTTTTATATGATTTAAGTGTTATTTTGACCAAAACTATATGCTCCAGAAATATTGCCCCGTTGTTCTGGGACACCCTGAATATGTAGTGTTTTAAATGGCTCAGATCTTCTTTATTCCACATTTCACGAAAATTATTTGTTAAGAATTTCTTTCGCTTTCAAAATATGTATATAGAAATATAAAGGTTGTTCAATTAAGAAAAGGTATTTTTGTTGACAACGCGAAAACCCCAAGTTATTCAATTACTTTTCTGATTTCACGACCTGAATTTACGTAAAAAATTGAGTAAAAATACTACTAGTTTGTCCATTTAACCGGAATCGTATAGCTGCAAAGATAACAAAGTTACCTAGTAATAGTGCCCCGTTAATTGTGAACACCATGTATATGAAATCTAGAATAATTATTATTGCAGTTTCCTATTTCGACTGTCATTAAATTTTCGGGGCACTTTTTCCATATCAACGTTTTTTGTTCGCTCTAGGGTGAAGGGGGGCTACGGACCTGTCTGTATGGGATGGTTGTTCAATCCCTAAGTTAACGCTGGAAGTATTTTTTAATTATTTGGTACTTCATGCACCTTATGTTCAATGAATAAATATTTGTCTTAATTATTTTGTACTACAAAGTCGCTGTTTGAACACTGCGCACTTTCTTAAAATTTGTTTAGTGTACGGAAATCCTTTTTTTACAGACCATTAAAATGTACAATTTTTTGATTAATTTAATTTTTTCGGTTTACTTACTGTCTTTATTATAATAACCTTGATTTAGCTTGCGTTTTTCTATGCTTACTAACTCAACCGTCTACCCTTACGCGGGTCTTCAATTCGCTGGAATAGCATAGTATAAACGGTATAAATCATCTTCGTTAACATGTGTTACACGCAAAATAAATTTTTTAACTAACGAAATAAAAATACATATATTTATCTGACTACAGTATATAAGTTTTACTATAAATGGTGATAACAGAAATTAAGCAAAGAAAACTTAAATTGGTACATTGCTTAAGGCTCCGGAAATACTTTTATTTTGAACAAATTGGTAATATGGAAAAAATATTAGAATCAGCAAGTTTATTTTTATGACGAATTTAATAATTCTTTGACCCCAAAAGAGTAAGTAGGTACTTATCTTCGGCGATCTAACAGTATCCTGGGCCGACTGGCACTGCTAACAGCTAACCAATAAGATAGCGACTTGCGCACGGCACCGGGCACCGACGACCTTAGAAGGATACGAAACCAATAATTGGAGAAAAACCGGAGAAAAACCAGAGGAGAAAAGGCCTAAAGATACGAATATTATTAGGAACAACAAATAAGTTATAAAAGATAGCATACCTTTTCCCTACACACCGACGCTAAGATTCTGGTTTTGAGAGGAACATATGTAACTAGTATCTTGACCAATAATCCACAATACTGTGATGTAAGCTTGGTACGGAACACCCCAAAGCTTATTAAAGTAAATATACCACTCGATGGTCCGAAATTTATCGAAATTAACGAAGATTAAAAAATGTTAATAAGCGAGTAGAATATTTCTGTCAGATACTGACGCTAAACCTTAAAAACCAGAATGCCATGAAAAAAAATGTTTCCGAGCACTTGATCTATTCAAAAATGCAACAACTAAGAAGAACACAGAAAATGCATGGCTACTAAGATCCAGTTCTATTTAATCACACCGGAAATATTAAATTTGAAACTTGCCAAATGAAGACATCCTACAACTTGTACCACCTAAAATACACCATACTCGACTTTCTGACTTTAGCAAAAAAAATGATCGTAACACATGGTCTCCTGCCATCAGGAAACTGCTTAATTCTCATAGTCCGACGGCTATATCTGTTCCACTATCTCATAGAAAGAGAAACCAAAAAATCTCTATTTAAACTTACTTTTTTCCTGGAAATAAACAATCATGTTCTCATTCTTGCCTTGATCCCTTTTGGGCATTCCTTTCCACATATTGCTTTTATTTGGTTTTAACAAAAATGTCCCTTGAAATGCTTTTCGAATAGGTAAAAGTGAGAATTAACCCAGCCATTTATTTGAGCGGCTCCGACATTCAACCAAAACCGTGCCGCTCCTCTCAAATTAATTAATTTTCATTTTTGTTCATTTTGTAAATTAAGTATGTACCTATTTATTTGTGGAACAGGAGGCCGATATCTGCCAGCACCCGGTTTTTGAAGTTCCGAAAGATATAAAATATCTATTATAAAGTAATAAAAATGACTAGAACATTTAAATCACATTGCTTGCCGGCTGTCAACTATGTACATAATTTATTAGTTGGCGGTGTGTTTTGATCACCGAAGTGCAAAAAACCGACGACCACCTGCTAATGCGAAACTCTTGTTCGCCATCTGCAATGAATAGATTTAAAACATCTCTTCTCAAACTGCCAAAGAAGGTGCGTATCTATACTTTTGAAACTCAAAACAATTCCAGATCGCGCTTTGTCTGCCATCTAGCGGAAATGTGAGTACTTCTTTAAAAGGCGTCAAGGTTAATAGACTTCATTGGCTAACTATAATGTATATAAACAAGGGTAGCACTCATTATAGCGAGTTGTATACTATACTTTATCCACGATTAATCTGTAACACAATTTTCTTTTCAAAAAAGAACGAAGTTTACCATATTTTTCAATGTGCACGTCGTGATTAATTACCAAAAACAATTCTCAACATGGAGCAGAATGACCACATTGAAGAATATCTGGTGGTGTACAGAAAAATTCACCTTCTTCTTCACTTTTCATAACAAAATCGCAACAAAAAACGCACACAACTAACTTTTCACAATTATTTGTTTAAACAGTCATTTTATTTATCACCGTTACGGTGGTCGTCTTAAATTTCACAGAAACCATGATTCAAGTACTATTTTCTAATTGGTTTACGAGAGGGAATAATAGTTTATTATTCCCTCACCATTATTCCCTAAGGGAATAACATAGGGCATTATATTACAAAAATTACAGATATAATACTTATATTATGTATTAGTCGTGGGTAAACATTTTTTATTTATACAAAACAACATTTTATTTTTGTTATTGCATGGTTCAAATACATTATAAATTGATAAAAAGTTGCTATGTATATTTGCAGTTTTTCCATATTTATCTAACGCGCTGACTGTAACGGTCTGAACAAAGATGTAATGCGGTTAATTATGGGCGTCTGTTTACGAAACGCTACCGTCTGCCGGGAATTTCTTTGACTCCTGATGTTAAATGAATTTTTCTCTATTTTTTGGTGATAGTTTCAAGTTGTATAAAATTCCCGTGTTTTTGTATTAATTTTGTCGCATTGCGCTGCGTCTGCCGCGGAGAAAGCTGTCGATTGGTGGCGTCTGCCAATGGCAATTATTGTATTCCACATTAATTTGTCTATCGGATCGTATATATTTCATGTATAAAATCACGCAATTTTTTTCCAAAAGCTGCCGCTATTAAACGGCAGGCGCTCGGTTTTGTGTTGCCAATGCCTGTGGCAATTACATGAACATATTCATTCTTTGTATACTTTTCACGTGGTATTTTTCACCGTGGCTCTTGGACTAAATGGCAGACTAAACAAGTATTGGAGAACAGCCGAAAACGTTAATATAGTCAAGTTCATTACCCATCTAGGCAGATATTTAACTTCAAGCCGTGGATAACTAGGTAACCAGTCATAGACTATGGCAAAAAATGTGTACGTATTTAACTTATTTATATTATAATTTGAAGGTAGAAAATAAATAATCTTCCCCCTACACAAGGAAGTTTTGCGAGAAGCTACAATTGTAATGAATTTGTTGTGTGGCTATCCCATAGTGCAACATAACGCTAGTTGCAGCACGGCTTGCACCAATGGCGATGAGTAATCCGATCTTTAAAATTTTTAGTGGTTAAAGAGAATCTAACAGATAAAAACCAACAAACTTGTGTAGCAAATATGTATTAAATTAATGATAATATATTACAAAAAATATTTATAATACACTCCAAAATATTCCATAAATATCTCGACTTCATACACAACCAACTTTTATACATCACTCTTGAAGGTATCAAAAAAATCTAGGATAAAACAATAAAAAATACATCTAAAAACAAAAAACAAATACAAATCGATGGTCGCAATAAATTTCATCTGGCCTGAGCTTAAGAAATATTGTACAAAATCAATTTGTTTATACGAATCTTAATTAAAACACAAACGGCAATGGAATTCGCTCCCTCAGTCAATCGAGCGAATGCACCACCGTCAAATCCCTGACGTACGCTAATGAACGGACGTCCCTGTCTTTATCCGATTGCAGTCTTCTCAAAACAGTGTGCAGATTATCGTAGTACTGTCCATTTGGATCACAAAAGAATTCTGATAACAAAAAATATTAACACCCCTTCCTCAACTGAACAAAATTATTTACCATTAGTTGCGATATTTTGGGATATCGTTTTGGCAACAACCAATCTCACATTGGCGACGGGATCCCAACTAAGGTCTACTAAATGCGGCATCACTTCAGACGCAAACAGTTCCAGTGGCACCGATTGGCTAACTAGTAACTTTGCGCACAGAGAAGCGTACGTTTGTCGCAGCTGCCACTTCTTGGAGTGAGCGAAACGTTCCGCCAACTTAACAAGCAGCCGCTGAGTCAGCTGTCTCTTCGATGAAATATGACGCAAAACCTCCGCCATCTGAAACAGAAAATACTGATCGGTTAAATATACTTGTCGCACCCAACAAAACAAAAACATTACCAGAAGAATGGCGTCTTGTTTGACTGCGGCAACTTTATCACAGAGCAAGTACTGAGAGATATTTGCGAGGAATTTGGCAGTATCTGAGGCATTGAACAATGTTACAGTCAAGATTAATTGTCGGGCCAGCTCCTGCCTAAACCTCCAGTTCCTCTCGTTATCCGTTCGAAGAAAATCAGCTAACTTTGGCAGACAAGCACTCCTCTGCACAGAATTAATCGATTTGAAAAAATGGGACAAATTCTTCAACACTCCTATCCGCACTTCATCCAAATCCTTGATGAACCCGTCAAAAATAGGTGCGAGATCCTTCGAGGCAATCTCTGGGCCCAATATAGAAGCCAAAACGTGCAGAGAAAAAGCCAGCGTTCTCCTCACCTTGTATTGCAAATCGGAAGCTAGTTTTTCTAGTACTCCGCCTATTAAGTACCAATTCTTACTACCTAAAGTGAGTGCTACCGCTGGCAAGGAGTAGGCGCAGTGATACGCCATGTCGCTGTCCGTGTTTCTTCCAAGATTGGCATCCGTCATCGACACAAAGTGCTGGATTAAAGTGTACGGGACATTTTCAGAGTAGTCCGCTAAGAATTGGGCGTGTGCAAACTCTGTTTGGTATGTTTCATTTTCTGAAAATTAATACAGCGTGTAAAGAATATTACAATAAATTTACAAGCCAAAAAGAATGAAAACTGAAAAATCAATCATAGTCTGCCTTATACAAAAGTGTCTTCAAGGAAATTCGTATTGCATATGATATAATCATTTTGATTTTTGAAATTTACGAGTTGGGAAATGTGTCCTCGAGTCATCATATAAAAACAAGGCCTATACTTTTTATAATTAATTGACTCTGTCAATAAAGCTTACACCACTTGCATTCACTAAAAATGTGAATGTAAATTATACTTTTATAATAGTTATTTAGCAAATTCTGTTTTTAAATTTTTTTACAAAGTACTTTTTGCTATAAAATTATTGGTAATCTGTTAAGGTACCCATACTGCGTGCGGCCACACAGTTCTTGCCAAGCCAATTTGAAACGAGCGACACAAACTGCACACGGGTATCATTTTAGCACTTAAATTTCGTAATTGGACTAAGCCATGTCAATCACTTCCAGACAAAAACACTGGAACTGATAACTTAATTTGTCTTTAGCACAACAATTAGGGCTGTGCAAAATAACCGATTATTTGATTATAGATTTTACAATAATTGAATAATCAAATAATCGATTACTCAAAAAACCGATTAATCGATTGTGTGATTAAACGAATAATCAATAAATCAAATTATTGATTAATCGATTACTTAATTAGTCGATTATTTGATTAATCGTTTATTTGATCAATTGTTCACTTGATTAATCTATTATTTAATTAAGCGATTAATTGAATACTTTGTTCCATCGATTAATTAAATGAGTACTTTCTTATGGTATTATTATAACTGATATATCGTATATTATAATGCACAATATAAAGTCTCTACCTTTAATGCATTAAAGACAGACTTTATATTGTGTATTATAATTAGCAAAAAGCATTATGTCCGACCGACTAGGTATTTGATTAATGGATTAACCAAATAATCGCTTGGTCGAGTAATCAAACACTTAATCGATTAATTAAACAATCAATAAGTCGATAGATCAAACAATCAATTAATTGATAATCGACTAACTGATTAATCAAATGATCGATTAATCGATCAATCAAGTAATCGAAAAATCGATCAGTCGATTAAACAAGTTATCAGATAATCAAATAATTGATTAACAAATAATCGAAAAATCAATCAGCCGATTTATCAAATAATCGATTAATCAAATTTATTGATTACTTTACAACAATCGATAATCGATTATGGAATGTAATGATCGCACAGGCCTAGTAACAATGCACACATGAAGAAAGTGATCATTAGGTACATCCACTTTCTTTCAAGAATATGCCCAAAATTTTCTTAAATGTTGCAGTGTTGAATCCAGGGGGGTAACCGGGAGGGAAATTCCCCCCCGGACGTACAGAATCTGTCCTGTCCTGTAGAACGTGATGAGTTGCTAGAGTAGAGTCGCAGCTCTTAGAATAGAATTAGAATCTAAAACTGAACTCTATACGTTGAGCTTGACGCGCCTGCGTCATCTGCGAGCTGCATCGGCAAGTGCAAATATGTGCAAATATGTCACTCAAGAGCGACTTGATTTTGAGGGATAACTTTGTCAGGTTTGAAATGATCTTTTGGATGATCCTTAATTTCAGCGGTGTGGAGATGATACTAATTTTGGCAAAATAACATTTTGTAATACATGATACGAAAGGCAAACCCTTGTACAATCAAAAGATAGTTTTGATTTCGTTCTGAATCGTTGACGTTGATCACAAAAAACTTGTGTGCAACACTCAATTTTTTTTTTGTAAATTGGCAGCCATTTTGAAACGGTTGGAATAATTGAAAAAATGTATAGATAAAAATGCTTCTTTTTCTAATTCCGTTTTAATGATGTATCACACGACCCCCCTTCCTATTTGAAATTCTTGAGAAACACGCCCCCACCCTCTACTATCTCGGAAAGGGTGGCTTCGAGAAAAATGAAAATATTTTCATAAAATTCTTCACCGGCAATTTACGCAGAAGAATTTTTCCCCCAGTCCATAGCTCCGATACTTTCCCCGTAAAAGTAGCGTACGGGTGGACTGAATCACCGTGTGTATTACGTATCTTTGCATATGTAAATAAAAAAAAAATCCCTCCCTAGAAGTGTAATTTCCCCCCTGATATAAAAGTCCTGAATTCAGCACTGATGTCGCAGGGATCCAAAATTGGCTTGACGATTTCTTCATAACCAGTGGGTACCATTTTGTGGAAAATAAATTTTCCGGCGTTAGAAAATGAAGTGGACTTTAAAGACCTGAACCGAAATTAATTTTTCTTTAGTTTCGGTTTTGGTCCAAGTTCAATTGACACTCTGAATTTCAATTTTCGGTTTGGTTCAAGCGTCTATCGCAATACCAGTTTTCAGTTACATTTCGGTTTGAAGGTTAACTTGCGACGGGCCTAAATTCCGAACGTCACACAGTAGGAGAACTCTCCATGACCCAGAGTTGGGGGTGGCCAAATTAATATTGAACTTCCACTAAATAAATTCAAAAATACAAAATGACCAATATGTTCGATAAAGTTAAAAGTAAGTCAGTTTTGTGCTATAAGGGGAAGCTTCACTCGAGTAGGTGGCCAGTTAATATGGCGAATAAAGATATCTATCGCGTTAGTATCGGAATCACAGATTAATTACAATTAATTTACAAATTCAGCTATCTTCAAACTATCAAACTATAAATGAACTATTCAACCATCAATCTTCTATTTTTATTCGAAATTTACGACATAAACAATGCAATACCTAAAGCAACACTGAATTTATACACAATCACGCTATACGATATCAAAACAAGGATTTTTAGACCGGTGGCCGGGGATGGAAATTTTTCATCAACCCAATATTTCGGTATAATTTTATGGGATCTTTACAGATCTATTTATAGGAAGATTTTGCATCAGAAATGGAAAGGGACGACTCTTTTTTGTGGTTGAGACCGCCATTACAGCGGAAGAACTAAGAAAAACCACACTTTTTAAGAGCTGTATTTACGCTCCAATATCTTGGGATCTATAAGAGGTATTGATCTGAAATTTGCATGAGCCGATAGCTCTTTTAATTTACTACAAAACTGTGTCTTCGAAATCAGCCCGCTTTGATTGTTTATAACAATAAATAAACATTTTCCTCGGAGACGTTCTTTTTCTAAGCATTTCTTCAAATTCAAAGCGCTGCAGTTTAACTCTTGTATAAGATATTAAAAAAATTCTTGCACAGAAAACTGGCAAATTTCATAAGGATTATCTTCTCTCGATCACCCTCCCGCGCCTCTCTCGCCCCGCTTCCGCAACGTACTGGTACTGGTGATTTAATACACACACGGCCTTCTGCGCTACGTACGTACAACATGCCTATCGTTCGTCGTTCCAATAAATTCATTTTGGGTGGAATTATAAATAACGTGAATTAAGAACGAAAAGATTTAGTCTTTTATTTGAACTTATTCCTGCATATCATCTTGTTCATCAAACAATTCATTTTGCACTTACATTCGGAAAAACAAAACATGCCTTAATTTTTGCACGCGCATTTATTGTTATTGCAGTTTTTTTCGTTGCAGAAAAGACTGATTATTGTTCTAATATCTTGGGGAATTGGGGTCCTTGTGACAAATTGTGGGACCAAAATATCATTTTTGCGTACCCAGTCATAATTGCTTGGCTCAAGTTTATCAATTATACCAATGTGACTAATTATCCAGAGGTATACTTGGTAGTAACATTTCCCAAGATATTAGAACAATAATCAGTCTTTTCTGCAACGAAAAAAACTGTAATAACAATAAATGCGCGTGCAAAAATGAGGGCATGTTTTGTTTTTCTCGACAAACAACGATAAGCGTGTTGTAGGTACGTAGCGCAGTGGGCCCTGTATGTATTAAATCAGCAGTACGTAGGCGAAGCGGGGCGAGAGAGGCGCGGGAGGGTGATCGAGAGCGGCAGCGCGAGAAAGGTGCATTGGAGAAGTTAATTAATTCTGGCCACTTTATTGTTAAAGATAAGTGTATTCAAAATCGAGAGAAGATAATCCTTATGAAATTTGCCAGTTTTCTGTGCAAGAATTTTTGTAATAGCTTATACAGGAGTTAAACTGCAGCGCTTTGAATATGAAGAAATGCTTGGAAAAAGAACGTCTCCGAGGAAAATGTTTAGTTATTGTTATAAACAATCAAAGCGGGCTGATTTCGAAGACACAGTTTTATAGTAAATTAAAAGAGCTATCGGCTCAAGCAAATTTCAGATCAATATCTCTTATAGATACCAAGATATTGGAGCGTAAATACAGCTCTTAAAAAGTGTGGTTGTAATGGCGGCCTCGACCACAAAAAAGAGTCGTCCTTTTCCATTTCTGATGCAATATCTTCCTATAAATAGATCTGTAAAGGTCCCATAAAATTATAGCGAAATATTGGGTTACTCTTTAAAATGACGCCTTTTGGCCATCACGCCGCCGGTCTATTTGAGATTCTATACTGCAAAAAGATGGCGCCACACGATAACGTAAGAATCAAGAACACACTAATCTCAGAAGCCTATCAAGGTCCTTCTGCATTCCTGATCCAAAAATAGTTGAAAAGTTGTTAGTTCGAGGTTCCTATCATTTAATTTTGCATCCACTCTTACTTCAAAAACTTTCGTACGAAGGAACACCTTAAAATTTGGAGCTCCGATCAGAATTTTGGTTTTCTATTCAAGCTTCGACCAAAATTCCAGTTTTCGGTTCGGTTTCGGTACAAGAGCCAGTCTTTCATAAAATTAGTTTATGATTGTTTTGGTTCAACAAAAATATATTGTTACGGTTCAGTTATAGTTTTGTAATGGCGATGGTTCAAGTCCCTGGCTGAAGAAGCGACAAAAACTAGCAATTTTTTGGGCGACATGATTAAGCCATTTTCTATTACCAGAAAAAAGAGAGTTGGTTATAGACACAGCGGCAGTTTGCACACATCGTTTTACTAAAACATTAAAGTGGAACATTTTTATGGCTGACCAATAGTTGACAGGTACCTGTCTTACATCGTAAATGAATGGCTAAGCTACAATGGCTTCCTTACCTTTGGAAATGTTATC
The DNA here is from genome assembly GCA_963966045.1 of Xestobium rufovillosum. Classification (NCBI taxonomy): domain Eukaryota; kingdom Metazoa; phylum Arthropoda; class Insecta; order Coleoptera; family Ptinidae; genus Xestobium; species Xestobium rufovillosum. The sequence goes on from OZ014493.1 coordinate 39,583,734, forward strand.
AAACTGCAGAGAATTCAAAGACTCGTCGGCACTATCATCGAAGTTGATTTTTGAGAAGAGTGCATCCAGATGATTCTGCGGCAAAGACCGAATAAACGTCAATTCACGAAGTGCAAATTTTCAAAAATTATCATATACTTTGTTAAATAAATTAATCAGTAAAACGAAAATTGTCTTTTTCATGTAAAAATTCAGAAGACCGTCGTTATTATCATCATAAAAAATGTATTAACACCTTTTTTAAACGTCATAGAAATATTTCCAGTCACTCACCGATAAACTCTCTCCCTTCTCTTCCCCATTTTGAACAGGCCTCCCCGCTCCAACTATCCGAGGATCTAAAGGCAAATCCGGACTTAATTTCCAATAATTATACGAATTAAAACTCTCCAAGTTCAAATCTTCTTGCTGGTTACTATTCCCTGCGTCGCCACAGCCTCGTTCGCAAATAGGCTCACAACCATTCAAACAAACGCTACTAAAATTATGATTGCTATTATCCTCTTCGGAATAACTGAACCCTTCAGGTAAAACCGGACTTGCCTCTTCCCTATTTTCTTTTACATAAATATTGTCTGCAAATTTCGACGTTACTATTTTTCTCGTACGTTATCAACAAAAACTTACTTTCTAATTCAAAATTATCTAAACTACTATCACAAGTGCTCGTAGCACCATTTCCATTATTCGCAATGCAGTTTTCAGATTCCAAATTTAACTGAAACACGTTTCTCTGCGGCGTCCCCACAATAGCCAATATGTCCTCTTTACTCAATATAAATCTACCCGTTTCGACCTCATTCGAAGGCTCCATCATATTCTTTATTTTACATATACTATCTGCCAAACAAAATTTTTCGCTGTTATGCTCATCATCGTCACAACCTTCTTTCTCTTCGTTATCATCGGGGAGATCACCACTAATAAAGTACGAAGCTGAATCACCATCGTCATCGAGGAAAGGGTTTATGCGCCCATGAGACTGGTAAATATTGAGTGCGTAGGGGTTCATTGGTGTTGATGGCGAAGTCAGACTGAAAAAAGCATTTACGTTCTTTGTAAACACCTGTTTGTTACCCACAGCAGCGATTTTCTACCTAAATTCATTACCGTTGGGATCTACAATAACCAAATCCTCAGTATTGCTGTAACTTAATCTAGTAATTGGTGGATCAGCAAAAGTAGAAATAAAAGGCCCTAAAAGTTGATAGGCGGCCATTCTGACCCATCGATTCTTATCCTGGAGAAGCCTTACAAACGCAGGAGCCAACTGAGTCTTCCTGGCATCCTGGTCGCAAGCGCAAGATACCGACATAACAACTTTTGCACATTTTTTTCTTACACCCCAATTTTTATCTTCGCACATTTCCAAATACTTAGGAAACTGTAAAGTGCCATCAAAATACCAACTGCTCAAACTTAATGATTCTTTTGGGACTTACCAGAATGTCTTTAAACGCGTCTCGACTGACAATCGAGAAAAACTCGCCAAAATACGACAGGCAAATTTTTCTGATGAAAAACTGATCATGCCCGCACAATTCCATAAATCTGGGTAGTAACAGTTGTTCCGTAGTTGCTTCCCCCAAAAACGGGCCCAGTTTACACATCAACTGGAAAATAAATGACTATTCTGCACTTTATTATCGTCCACACTTCAAATAGTTAATAAAAATAAAGATTTCTAAATAAAATTGTAACGATATCGTCACAAAATACTTCCCTTTGTGAAATCGGTGAAAGGTGTAACTTTGCGCTCATCAAAGCTGGCTGTGATATGATGGAAAAGCACATTTCACAACTAGCTGATGAGGGCAACTATACACAAAAAACTGCAAGTAAGGGCAAAATATGTAGAATTGCAAGAAAAATGCACACGACACAAAAAACATAGAATACATATTTGGAGCTACTCAGAAAGTAAGCATAATTTTTAACTTATAAAGGTTCCAATACATGAGACCAATCCAAAAGACACGAAGAATCTTCAAGGACGGTTAAAAATTTGTTCAGGACTTACAGCAAGGGCAGTCATCCACCATAATGCTTAGCAGTTTGCTCGCGTTCACACTCTTTTGTCCATGACCTGCAGTGAGATAATTTAGTATTTCAAGCAAAATAATCGCAATTTTTTAGACCCCAGCCTGGTTGGCATGACGCGACAATCGCAGGCAACTCAAATCATAGCAAAAAATACATTCCCTCAGTTTCTTGTTAATAGCTTTTCCCTAATATGAATGAATTTTAATTTTTTTGATGGATGTTGAAAGGACAGGTTTTATAGAACCTCTATTCTTATCAAGAAAGTTGATGTCTTAAAACACCTACTTTGAAAAATATTCTACAGGTTTTTTTTTGGTGTTCACCCCGTTTAAGGGTGTCCTATAACCCCTTAGAAAGCATTTATGGTAGTGATGTTTATTTTCCAGAAAAATTCCCAGAAAAATGTAAGTTTTAGTTTATAGGTACTTCCTAGTATATTTTCCATCACAACAAAACCCCATAGTACATATTTTTGATGCAAGTTCAATATCTTTTTCATGTTGCCAAATTAAAATTCATCGATAGACATACAGTGGAACTTTCATGAGTCGAACTTCCTTTAGTCAAATTTTTCCGGAACTGAAATAAAAATACGAGTCCCTTGACCTACACGGCAAATCATACATATTTTGTAGTCCATATTTCGAAGTTCTAGAATTAGTAAATTACCATATCTTGAAGCATATTCAACCATAATTCTACGAATTTTATCCCTTTTATTCAATTTTAGCAGACAAAACCTTTTCTGCCTAAAACTATGTTCACATCTTTTATGACTCTTTCTTTGAAATCGGTAATCTGTATTTGTTAGAAATAGGGGTAATAAACAAATGGCTGGAAAACCCAGTTGAGATTCTAAAATTACTGATTGCATTCAGATCTGCTGCTAAAAATGCGAAGTGCGAAGAGGAAATTAAAAATTTTGTCGGTAGCAAAATTCTTTTAATCGAACAAGTTTATCGAGGTGCAAAACGGAAAAAAGAGTTTGGAATTCCGCCAAACACATTATCCACAATTTACAAGAATCTCGATGCAATTCTTGAAAAAAGTTCCGACGAGTTCAGCAATGCTCGAAAACGGTTTAAGTCTTGTGTATAAAGATATCGATGAAGCAATGTTGAAGTGGGTTAAGTTTGCCATGACAAGAAACTGCTGATATCGGGAACAATAATTCGGGAGAAAGCACAGGAATTAGTTCATCACACAATATTGAGCGAAAAGTGGTTTGCGGTGAAAATGCGTATGTAAATTAAAAAGTGTGAAAATTGGAAAGAAAATGTGCTCCCTGGATTACTCTTCCAATTTTCAACGCCGACGAAAAGGGTCTGTTCTTTAAATGTTTACAGGACAAAACCTTGGCTTTTAAAAATGAAAAGCTGCAACTTTTGGTGATTGGGAAGTCAACCCTAGATGTTTTAAGGGCATCAAGTCTTTGCCGGTCACTTATCAAAATAACAAGGCGTGGATGACCAGTGACCTGTATGAGAAATGGTTATTGTGTCTTGACAGAAAGTTTTCGGCCCAAAAGAGAAAAATTTTACTTTTCGTAGACAACTGCCTGGCTCATCCTACAAATTGACGAAAAGTTGAAGTCCATCTGCGTCGTATTTCTGCCACCTAATATGATGTCTAAGTTACAACCAATGGATCAGGGTATAATTAAGAACCTGAAGTTGAATTACCGGAAACCGATTCTGAAACAAACTATCGCTGCCATAGAGGATCGTAGAACATTAGCGGTAACTTTATTAGATGCTATTAGAGAAATAGCAAGAGCATGGGATACAGATGTCTCTCTCAGCAACAATTCAGAATTGTTTCAAGAAAGCCAGATTCTCCCATGACATTCGTGAAAATGAAGATCATTGGTTGGATGAAGATGATCTTAGTCTTGCAGAATTAAAGGCAACCCTTGCGAAATACAGGGAATCGGTACAAATGGAAGTTATTGACGCTGAAGAATATATTGCCATCAACGACGACATCCAAATTGCAGAATTTCCGACTGATGATGAAACTTTGTCTAGTTTAAAATGTCAGTCGTCTAATTGCGAAATGTCCGACAGCGAAGGCGGCGAAGAAAACAAAAGTGAAGGCGCTGAGACCGGGACAACAATACCGACAAATAAGCAGATAGGCAACAACAGTTTTAAAAACATTTTTAATTTTTTGTGTGCAAGTGAAAATGTTCAAGACAGTATGCATGTGTCATTAAGATCTGTACAGCAATTTTTTGAGAATGAACAGTGCAAAATTATACTTTTTATTGAACAATGATTTGATTGGTTACAGAATTGTAACAACCTGCATTTTGTATGGGTATATTGTGTATAGTTACGTTATGGGTTGTGAGTTATTATGTGGATAATACAAGGTATGGAAATTTTAATAAAATATCCTAAACTCGATTTTTTTTGTGTCTATTGAGATTCGACTTATGGGAATTTCACTGCAATTCGGCCAAAACTTTCAATCCAACTGATCACACAAGTAGTGACGTACTTTTCATTCCTAACAAACCCCTATTATCCACCCACTAATACGCGGCTAGCTACACTCCTTTTCGTTATATTTATACGTAACGCCTGATTGGCCAGCACTGCAGAGAACAGATTTGTTTGGAATGAAAAGTGACAGTTGTGAATCCACTTTTGCAGTGAACTTCAGAAAATAATTAATTCATTCTTTACTTCTGAAATAAGAAAATCAATCGTGTTCGCAGGACAAATGAAACTCTAGATTACACGTTCGTTTTGGCGGGAAAATGATTTTTTCGCGGAAAAGAACGCTTCGGAAATTTTCCAGAAAATGGAAAATTAAAAAATAAATTCGTGAAATTTCATGAAATCTTGAAATCTCACCAGACTAGTTTACTAAATTTTAAGATACGCAGCGAGAGTATACATCTACGACTTTCGGCGAGGTGGAAACAGGAACCCTGCGTTTTTATTAAATTTGAAGATAATACATTCTCAATGCGCACCTAAATCATATCATATTAACTTGACGTGAAAATCATTATGATCAAGCGTTGCCCAAATTAAATGTCGTACCGCTCATCAAAGCTGGCTGTGATATGAGCAAATATACATTTCACATCCAGCTGATGAGTGGCACAACATCTTCAATTCTCCTTACAGTAAGAAACAACAGTAGAAATAACCTCAACAACTGAACTCGTCAAAATGGCTGTGATACCTTTGTAAAAAAAATGGTTTCACAACCAAGTTGACAGTTCAGGCATCAAGAGAACGTAACAGACTTCTGCACAATAAATTACAAACTGGAACTGCTGACGCCAAGCAACCGAGCTCATCAAAGTGGCTGTGATATCTTATAACAAAAGAATTCACAGCCAAGTTGACGAGATAGGGCACTCGTATCAAAACCTGCCGCTTTTTCAAACTGACACAATAACATCACATAAAAAATAATTGGATTTAGATTAATAACAGGGAAAGTAGCACAGCAAACAAACTCTGCTCATCAAAGCTGGCTGTGATAGTATGTGAATATCTACGACAGCCAACACTGACGAGTAGAGGCAGTCTCAACACTAATGTTATAACATTCTCGTATGTGAAAATCATCGCTCCATGAAAGACAAGGTAGTGAGACAAATATAAATGAAAAACATCTCACTACCCATGTCTTTCACAAAGAAATGACAAGTCGTTCAACAAAAGCAGATCGTCAGTAAATAATATACACATACCCCATGGTAAATTACTCGAAACAGAAAACGGGTACCAAAATGTGAGCAACACAAAAAATACTCACCATGATACCGTCGGCATTCATTTCCATAATTTTTCGGACGTCCAGAAGCATCGATAGAACAACAGGCCATACTTCTTGTTCAATCTGCTCGGCATTTATAAAACCCTGAGCGATAAATTGAAATAGAACCGACTGAGCGACCTCCCGATTTTGCGTCCAATACGTACTATCTATATATCTTAAGACCAAAGGCAACAAGTTTTCTGCTACGAAATTATTTAACGTAGGCACCCTGTAACTGATTTCTCGAGCAGCTTCCGCTATCTTCGGTAGCTGCATCAGGACTTGAGTTCGTTCCGTACCCTCTGGAAAAAATAAAAACGTGTCGTTAGCAAAACAGCATTATTGAAGTATGCTACTGGTGATACACATAAAAAATTATTATCCGGCGTGGAGTACTGACTGGGGGAGGGGGGCATGGAAGCCACGAGCCGCCACTGATGGGGTTTTACGAAAAAATGTTCATTATAAACAAATTTCGTTTGGAGAAACTAAAACGAGGTAATTTCAACTGGCAAAAAGCGCTAGGCGGGCATTGCTGCCAAACACGCGGTTAAACCACCATTTTGATTTGCGCCTAAATATGGTCCTTACAGGTTAACCGGAAACGCATCATTTAATACGCAGCAAATACGCAAATTTCCCGCTAACAACTCGACCAACACTTACCGCTAATCACAAGTATCACTAATCGGTGCACTTTGATGCAGGCGTGTCGGAATTATCTGCATTTTGGTGGCGAAAATGCGAGAACAAATACCAAGCGTTACTTGAGCCATGCCGTTCCGCGCCTACTTAGTGGCATTGCCGCGGAGAGGCGCTGAAGATCGAATCGGTCGGCAGAGGGGCGACGAGGGGGCGCAAGAGAAGGGATCGTTGGCCGCTCCGTTTCGTTTGTAGTACTCGTACCCGAGGCTCGTTCATTGAGTACGAGTTGTGCTCGTGCGCCGCCCCACGGTATTGAAAAACACGTAGCTGCTAGCGCCGCGTCTTCTACGCAATCAGTGGCTGGCAAACAAGAAGTACCGGGAATTATTACCATCGTTCCATAAATTACCTGTTCATCACGCTTTTCTACGTACTTTTATCATCCGATCACTCATTCATGCATTCAAAGGTCAAAAATATAATATTACGACCCTTTCGCACAATTTAACAGTGGCGTAGACGCAACGCACAACTGCGATTTCAAGGCTAGTGCCACCAGGGTGATCGACACCTGAAAATACAGTCTGGATTGTGTTAAAATCAGAATATTACATCGAATAAATTTTGGGGGGTCAAACACTAGAAATACTATAGAAATGGTAAATACATTCAGAGCTTCCTTACTTAGATACTTTAATGCTTTACTAACCCTAAATTCGGTATTTGTGGCGCCCCAATTCAACTAAAATAAAAATAAAACCCTCCATACATGATGACAGGCGCTATTTTTAAAAACATACCCCTCCGATCAAAAACGTGATGTAATAGACTATTATGGGAATGATCAAAGTGATCAACCCCGCAGACTGTGTCAAGTTCACGGTGAGATTCAACCCCCGCGCAGTTTAGGGAAGCCGATGCGTTCTGGATCGATCAATAGGGGAGTGACCTCAACATATCTGTCTTATATCCACTCTTTTTGAAGGAATATATTGCAAATGAGCATATTTGAACCAGAAACTGGAGAATGAATTTCGTATGGTGAAAAATCTCGCTCTTAATTTATTGTTTTAAAAGGTGCAAGTGACGGAAACGTCTGTGTCAATTTTGCTCTCATTTTTTTCCCAGCCTAAACCTGTTGTCTTCAATATGTCAACGGGGTTCTCTACTACAGCTCCCAGTGGTTGGATCCATAGTGCAAGATGTGTTAACTCCTACCACGGTTGGATCGGGAACTATATGAAGTTAACCCCATACGCCAAAAAAAAGTGGCACAGTAAAACTCGACACGTGTTTCGCTGACAACGTCAGCATTCTCAGGAGTTGAAGATTAATCAGATTAATGCAGAGACGTTTCTGATATAGAATTTCACGGGCTACAATTTTGATCTGCATCATCATAAGGTTCTCAGTCCGAAGACTGGTTGGACGCGTACCTCCATTCTTTTCTATCCTGAGCTAACCTACGCATTTCCCTAAAAGTAGAACATCCTACATCCCTAACTATTTGAGAGCAGTAGTCTAATCTAGGCCTACCCCTACCTCTTTTTATTCCTATCTCTGACTCTAGTATGTCACGAACTATTCCTTCGTGTCTTAGAAGGTGTCCTACCATCCTATCTCTCCTACTCTTTATTGTTTTCCATACCTTTCGCTTTTCCCCAACTCTTTCTAATACTTCTCTATTGCTAACCTTATCTATCCACGGTATCTTCATCATGCGTCTGTAGCACCACATTTCAAACGCTTCTACTCTTTTTCTATCCGCTTCTCCTATTGTCCAAGTTTCGCACCCGTATAATGGTGTACTCCATACATACGACGTTAAGAGTCTCTTCCTAGTCTCTATATTAACCGTTCTCGAGCATAACAGTTGTTTCTTTTTGTTAAACGCAACTCGGCCCTGCGCCATTCTTTGTTTTATATCTTTAGTGCTCCTACCGTCTTGAGTTATTTTACTTCCTAAGTAGCAGAAATCCGCGACCTCCTCTATCTTCTCATTTCCAATTTGTATTTCCATTTTAGTTCTATTTTCACATCCCCTACATACCAAAATTTTAGTTTTCTTTTTATTGATTTTCATGCCGAAGCCCTGTGTCAAAACTGCTTCCATTTCATTCAGAGCCGCTCCTAATTCTTCTTTGCTAGATGCTAACACTGCTATATCATCCGCAAATCTGAGCATGTTAATAGTTTGGCCCTGTACATTGATCCCTGAGGCTGTTCTTTCCTTAACAATATTAATCGCATCTTCGATATATAAGTTGAAAACTAGAGGTGACAATGCACATCCCTGTCTCACTCCCTTCCGGATATCTACTTCCCTTCGTTCCTGCTCACATTCTATAACTGCCTTTTGCTCTTTGTAGAGATTATGTATTATTCTTCTGTCCCTGTATTTCATCCCTACCTTTCTCAGCACTTCGAACATCTTCCCCCATTTTACGTTGTCGAAGGCTTTTTCTAAATCTACAAATCCTATATAGACGCTCTTTCTCTTTTCTATCGTTTTTTCTATAATTACTCGTAAAGCTAGAATGGCCTCGCGCGTTCCTCTATTTCGTCTAAATCCGAACTGATCTTCTCCTAATATTTCTTCCGCCTTTTTCTCCATCCTTCTTTGCACAATTCTAGTTAAAATTTTTGACGCATGGGAAGTTAAACTGATAGTTCTAAAATTTTCGCATCTATCCGCGCCTTTTCTTTTTGGCAAAGCTACTATGATGTTCCGTTTGTAATCTTCTGGAATCTCGCCTGTCAGGTATATGCGACTAACTAGTTTAAATAAACGATCTATTACCTCTTGACCTGCGCACTTTAAGATTTCTGCCTGCAAGCCATCTATACCTGGTGCTTTATTATTCCTTAAACTTTTTAGTGCTATCTCAAACTCTTCTCTCATTATAGGACTCCCTAGGTTATCCCCCTCTACACTGCTTTCGCTTTCTAATATATCTTGCACTTCCTGTCCCGCATATAAGTTTCCTAAATATTCTTTCCACCTATCTGCCTTCTCCCCACTTCCGATTAGGATATCTCCTGCCTCATTTCTAATGTTTTTGGTACTAGATCCAATTTCTCTAAAATTTCTCCTAATTATTTTATATGCTTCATCAGTCTTTCCTACTTCGAATTTATCTTCCACTTCTTTGCATTTATTATCGATCCATTGCTCTTTCGCTTTCCTACATTCCCGAATAATTTCCCACTTGATCGCCTTATATCTTTGTTTCCCTGTTTCATCTAACCTATTTTTATATTTTCGCCTTTCCTCTATTAGACTCACAATATGTTTTGTTATCCAGGGTTTCCTACTTTCATTCTGTTTATGACCCAAAATATCCCTAGCTGAGGAAACTAAACTATTTTTAATGCAATTCCATTCTGCCTCTATGTCCCTAACAATATTTCCACCCGTGCCCTTTAGTGCTTCGTTTGTCTTTTTCTCGAACTTATTGCGCATATCATCATCTTTTAGTTTCTCTGGGTCAAGATACCTTCTTCCGCTTCTTTTTTTCAAAATCTTAAATTTAAGATTGGCTTTCATAACGACTATGTTGTGATCACTATCTATATCTGCTCCTGGATAACTTCTACAATCCCTAACTTGATTTCTAAATCTTTGCCTAACGAGAATGTAATCTATTTGATATCTCCCTAAGTCTCCTGGCATCTTCCACGTATAGCATCTCCTAACATGATGGTGAAATAGAGTGTTCGCGACCGTTAAGTTATGTTTATCGCAGAACTCTATCAGTCTAACTCCCCTATCGTTCCTATTGCCTAATCCAAAGGGGCCAACTATTCCGCCCTCTCGCCCTGTGCCTACGACTGCATTGAAATCTCCTGTAATTATTAAATTTTCGTGCCCTCTCACAAAATCTAGCACATATTCAATATCACTATAAACTGCCTCTACGGCCTCATCACTGTAGTTAGAAGTGGGCATATATACCTGTATTATTACTGTTTTTACAGGTTTCGAATCTAACCTAACCATAACTACCCTGTCACTTTGCTGTAAGAAATTTTCTACACTCTGTCCTACTTTTTTCCGCATAACAATTCCTACTCCCGAATTTCCTCCTACAGATCCTGTGTGTATTACTCTAAAATCTCCGCTCCAGAAGTCTCCAGCTTCTGGCCATCGCACTTCACTGATACCTACTACGTCTAATGCTAACCTATCCATCTCAATTTTCAAATTCTCTAACTTCCCTACTTGTTTCATGCTTCTAACATTCCACGCTCCGACTCGTGAGATGTTACTCTTATCATTTCTGATGACTCCCCCCGAAGCAGTCCCCGCCCGGAGATCCGAATGTGGGACTATTTTACCTCCGGAATATTTTACTCCAGAAGGTGCCATCATCATAAATTAAAGTACGCTGTACTAGGGATAAAATAATGTGGTGGTTTCCCGTTGCCTTCCACATCGCAGTAGTGATCTGCAGTATTTTACTTATTCAATGAGATATTTTGGAAGAAGAAATATTTTTGTCAATTACCTACCCCCACTTTTTTGGAAGTTGCAGCAGGGGTACCCCTGAAAAACTCTTTATTTGATTCTACGATATTAATTCACTACCGAAGTAGAAACTTCAACGTTTATTCCAATTTTCCTATCACTGGAATATACTCATTACCAATCGCATTTCAAATACACAAAAAATCGATAATAAATATTGTCCGTATGAAAATACATAATAATAATGAAAGAATAAATCGAATTTTAATGCTTCTAACCAAGCGCTTTGTGGCGTCACGAGAACTGAAACGCTGTGTCCTCGCTTTACTGACGCTTGCCTGAGAGAAACAGCGCGAAGCATGAGACAGAGCGTGGCTAAAGAGTGGGGCGGCGTCACAAGAAATGAAACGCTGTGGTCTCGCTTTACTGACGCTTGCATGAGAGAGAGCGCGGCTAAAGAGTGGGACATTCGATATTCCCTTTTTCCTCTACTCGTCTTCCCAGACTGCTCCCCTCCATTCGTTTCACTTTTCGTGATGCTCGCATTTGTCAACACAGGAACTTACTCTACCGAGACAAAAGAAGTTGCAAGTCAACAAATTAAATAAACGTATATCAAGACGTTTTATACACGTTTACGGTTTACTTATGACAAAGTTCTGAAAAACCTTATTTCATTGGTGGAAAAGGTAATCTAATACAAATATCAAGACCAAAAAAATCTTGTCGAGTTTTGACTTTATTTCAAATTTTTGGAAACGAAGTATAAATTCAGAAACGAATGAAAGCTAAAATGCATTAATATACATTATTAGAGAAAATTAAAGAAAATTTTACTAGTTTTATACTATGTTCTAGTTCTTTCATATCGTATTACTAGATAATAACAACTGTTCCAAATTTTCCAATGCACCCCTAATAAGCACGCAAAAAATGTTTAGCACGTGCCACGCAGGCCATCTCAAAAATACGGCGAGTGAGAATAACTCGAAGGTTGATGGCTCTTCGCTGGGGGGTTGATGCAACTTCCTCCTGTCTCCCGCGTATGTGTGTACACGTCTGACGGGGTGTCTGGAGCTATTTATAAATGCACGCATAAATAAATCGACGCAAGAAAAAGGGGCAGTGAGATTATCCACGTGCACTGAACTTCCCGTCATCGATGCATGTGTGCACCGGAAGTTGCACGGGCCTCCTCATCTGCCGCTCAAGCGCATCGTCCCAAATACATGCATCACCAACGATCTTGATGATTGTGATACTCTCGGCTCGGGAAGACATACTGGCTGATAGAGACGAATTACATACAGGGTCTTAAGAAGTTACAAACGAATTAACAATTAAAAACTATACAAATGTCGACATCTAAAGCTATACCGATCCACTTTCCTACGATTATCTCTTCACAAATCATCCAAATAGCATCAACAAAATGAACCCAGAAGGAAGAGGTTGTTCTGCAGTGCCTCCATAAACTATCGACTGGGTTGGGAAAAATCTTACAATACAAGAAGTCACTCTTTACAGTCTTCATCGACGACAAAAAACCTTTCGACAGTGTGTTTCAGAAGTTCTAAAACAACAAAGCCTTCCAGCTGGTATTGATCAGCGATGACTGCAACAAAAAGATAAAACTGCACGGCAAAAATCTTGAAATACCAACTGGTCGAGCAGCACGCAAAGGAAAAAACTATTCTGTGAAGTTTTCAACAAAATGTAGCGACAAAACCAACGACATATTATTTTTCTGGACGCGACATTAAACCTTTTACGTAACAGTCAAAAATTAATAATCACACTTCTTGTTTAGATTTTTGATACAGATGTCCATGAATTATAACCTCAAATCTACTTACTTACAGATGGAATGAAATGGTGAAATTTTGTGAATCCAACGTGTTGTAAACTTTACACTATTGCACCATTTTAACAGTTTATAATCACCAACAACCCAAAAATTAAGGCAAAATCGAAAAAATCGTCTGTAACACACAATATTATAATTAACCATAAACACAACACTATATCAATGAACCAGTCAACCAACTACTATCGAGAATAACCGAGCATAATGCTAACAACGCCATTGAGCAAATGGTCAACTGGAGTGTTTTTGTTTTCTTCCAATTGCCGCTATGAATGTGATAACTCATCATGCCATGTTCTAAGGATCAACAAAATATTCCATCATTTTCAGATTCGGCGATTAGTATCATTTTTTGAATAAAGTTATGGTGGTGCTTTTCTTCGCTTCTTTTTATTAAATAATTCTTTCGGCTCTTTCACCAGGGTCCGTAGAGCGTATGTAATGAATTAATTACGATTCATGTCCTCATAGAGAGACTTCATCCTCTTTAGTTTCTTTACTGAGCAAACAACAGTTTCTTCCTCTGAGAATTAGTTACCCCTATTCTTCTCTATTGTTCTTTACCATGTTCTCTTTTCGAGTGTTTGGATATTAGTTCACCCCTTTGTCCTCGCTGATACTTCTGATCTCTCTCTGTTCTCAATTTTGTCGATGTCGTCTGTCATCACTTCCATCAACCTTCCTGTTCTTGCGTCATCTTCCAAGGATTCCTGTTCCATTCGAAACCATTTTGACCGATACCACAGAAGATGGTAATATTTCCCAGTACACCCCATCCAGCCGATCCTTGATGCTTTGGGTTAGGGGAAACACCTTCTCGGGTAAGGAATTTGATAACTGCTGGATACTTTTGACATCGTGAGGAACGAGTGACACAAATTAATAACTTATGAACTTATGAATGCATAATAACTGCTACCCAGGCAATATTTTGAGTAAACTGGTAACAATGACATGAATAACATATCTGGTATCCTCGGTTTTCTTTGCCATTTGAACTTTAGTCCAAGCAACGGCATCGAACAGATTCACCCTGTATATGAAAGTATCATAATGGAACTCGGTCAGTCTGTTTTCGAAATATTTATGATCGACACACAAAAACACATGTATGGATATAGGTAAATAATCCCAAAAGGTGCAGAAAAACAACTATCACGTGCTCGTATCAAATTTGTTTACCAAAAGCTTTCGTGTGTGTTAATTCGAACACAAACGTGCGAAGTTCACGGAACCCCGAAAAAGGTCAATTCTGTTTTCGACGGCTTGCGATGTCGTGTTATTTCAGAATACATTCACCGACATAGCACGTACGCCACTGGCACATGCCAACGAAGGCACTAAATAAACAACGGGTTTTGTTATGGCGTACTTCACTTGAAGTGTAAGTGCAAGAACTATTTGCTTTAAGATTCAAAATAAAAACAATTTTACATATTCTTTAATGGTATGTTGGATAAGTATACGTATTTGGTCGGTCTCATAATAGTGTGCTTGAAATTTATATTCCCATTTGACTTAAAAAACTGAAACATATGCTGTGGGGGAGAGGGACTAAGTAAGTTCCCGAAAAGTATTCAGCGTGGCAGAGACCGTAAGGGTCGGTATGACACTGTCAGAACAGCTCTCCCTAAACTTTCTAGCTCGCGCAGCGTAGCCCGCGCAACTTCTCAGGCTACGCACGTGTTCTTTTTCGTCTCTCGCCGAGTTAATACCAGTGTCAAACCGATTGATAAAATGCCGCGGTAGTAAATCACTTACAGTTGGAGGTCACCAAATGCAGCTAAAATAGTTCAAAGACACCGCCAAGAACTTGAACTGCTGTATTATGCTGTGGCACTGTGATGCTCACTACTGTTATCTGGAAAAATCGAGGGAAAAACATAGCGTACTACGAACATGTAACGATGGCATCTTTCAAAGTAAAAGATTCTAGAGGTAAAATAGTCCCAGCGTTCGAATCTGAAAGATTGGGAATGCGAAGGGATGTTATTGGCAACAACAAGTGCAATACTAGAAGATCAACATTTAGGAGCTGGAGTGTGGAATGATAGAAGCATATAGTAGTGGGAAAATTAGAGAATGAAAAAAAATAGGTTAGTAAGTACATATTAGATATAGAAAATATAAGTGAGATGCGCTGGCCAAAAGTTGGAGACTTTTGAAGCGGAGATTTTAGAGTTAGAGTAATACAAATGGATCACTAGGAAGGGAATTCGAGGGTATTGATGGATGAATCTGTACCTTCATGTCAGGTGGTGAAGAACTGGACCAGATATTTTGGCAGAAAGGGACCTATGAGCAAGCTCCAGGTGTTGGATGTCCGAAACTGTTGTTTCCGAAGAAAACATTGATTTGGTCCATGACATGGTTCTGCAAGATAGACGAATCACTGTCAAATTCATAGTTCAGACTTGTGGTCTTTCAATAGGCAGCATTGGAACCATTTTACATGGAGAATTAGGACCGGAACACAGTGGGTATCGAAAATGTTGATGCCAGAAGAAAAGAGCTTTCGACTGGTCTCCTCAGGGATAAACATGGCCATCATAAACCGAGATTCTGAAAATTTCCTGGTAAGATTAGCCACTGTGTATGAAACCTGCAGTCAAAACGGCTGAGAATGGAATGGGGATAAAAGGGTTCACAACCCCCTCGAAAGTTTCGTGCCACAGCATCTGCTGGGAAGATTATGGGCAAAGTTTTTTGGGATGACGAGGAAAGGAAGCTATCCTTGTAGACTGTTTACCACGTGGTCACACAATAACTGGGGCAATATTATGCTACTGCTTTAATTTCAAAATTGCCCGATTCCATCAAGAAAAAACACACGAATTGTGTGCAGTTTCATCAAGCCAACGCTTTTGTCGGTAAGAGCTGTGTTTCGATAACCGCAATTCATAATGCAGGCTTCGAAATTCTCGAACAACCGCCCTATTCTCCATATTTAGCCCCTAGCGACTACATTTGTTCCCCAAACTCAAAGAACACCTTCGGTGGAACTCATTTTCGGGACGATGAGACGGAAATCATGGAGGTTTGCAGACGAAGACAAAACATTTTTTCTGCGGGTTTAAAGCTCTTGACCAAGTGTACCAACGTCTTAGGAGAACGCTGAAAAATAAAAAAAATCTACCCTTCCGTCTTTTGCTTCTGTCAGGGACAATATTTGAATTGTTCAAGTATAATTATGCCCACTTCTAACGATAGTCCAGGACTGTTGGGTTTTGGCCCAGAAAAAAATATGATCTGAAAATTGGTCCAAATGCTGAAAGAGGGAAACGTTGAAGTTAAGATAAATTTAGGTTTCATCACTGATCCCATTATGGCAGCTCTTCACCCTGCAATACTTGTATATTACTAAGCATGGCAGAGCGTTGTTTGACAAGAACTACGAGCCCAAACACTCTCCTTTGCAGATACAAGAAATGAGTTCGTTGCAGTGCGAGATGAAGATCTGCCCAAATTCTTCCATTTCTGTCCTTTGGATAAAGGAGATCGTCCAATCTTTCCTGAACTTTAAATTGTCAAAACCAAATTGCACTCCTACGTATGCCAATTAAGTTGCACTGCTACAATCAACGTGCACAAGCCAGACAATTCAAACTTCGCGAAGGCCCCTTAAAGAGTTAAACTATTATCACATTTTTTTAATTAAACGGGAATTTCAGTCAAAATTTAAAAAGTGCGCTCGCCCCTAAATTCTCATTTAAATCTGCAACAGTTTGTCGACCTACACTTCTCCCTATCTCCTTTAATAACAATAATTGCAACACTTTTTCTGACTCCTATATCTGAACTATTTCATCACTCCACAAATCACAACACAATCAATCTGAGGCAACTTCGTCAATGCAACCTTTTTATCAAACAAATTATTCCAATACTTTTATTAAATGCGTATACTGGACGATTCAGAACTTATCTGAAAAAAATTCACGAGAGATCCGCCCTTAAATTTGGAGTTGATTTAAGTAACAATAAAAAAAAAATAATAAAAAATTTAAAACATTTTTCAAGTTTCATCAATTTTTTAATACCACGTATAGAAAGCAGATTAGTTCAGGATAGAAAAAGATAGCAAATGATAGAAAATTTAGGGAGTCGTTCTGAATATGTGTCTTCTTCGAAAAAACAACATATTTTTCTTAAATTTTTTACTTCAACCGACAGTACTTCTGCCGGATATGCGTAGGTATGAATTTGCTCTAATTTTAACGAAAACATACCTTTAAAATTATTTTCGCTCTTTGTTATTTTAATGCTCCATTAAAACCAATTAAAAGCCGGCAACTAGACAACGATTTTCCCAATGTTTGTATTACAAAATTCAAACGAATTGTTTTGTTTCTACCTAAACAAATTAGAAAATTTGTAATTAAAACAGGTATTAGTCAAAATAATACCAGAACACCTCATTGTGTAAACTGTCTATTATGCTACCGTTAAATCGACTGAGTATTTTTTTAAAAATTGTTCAGAAATATATAGAAATTTCGAAAGTTTTATTTTTTCGTATTTTTGTTATTATTGCATTTGCAGATTTCAGTGTCCATGTTATGATGACTTTTCTCTCAATTTATATTTATATAATAAGTAGATACAGGGTGAGTCAGTCAAGCCATAAAATCCATTTAGTCCTTAACGTTTGTCAAAAAAAATATCAAATATCTCTCCAAATATTAAAAATACAGGGCGATTCAGAAATAGTGAATCAAACGAAAATGGTAGATTCCCCATGCGAAAATAAGACAAGAGTCTAATACACCCCTGTCCGAAGTTATACCCCTGAGGAGATATAGCCCCCCAAATTCTCCCCTTAAATTTCGATAAAAATTAATTTCTCAGAAACTATATAACTTACAAGGTTCCAATTTGGTACACAATTTAGAAACTTTACAAACTATAACTTATGTGAAATTGAAGTTAATTGAAGTAATGCAAGGTGTTTATTCGGGGTGGGTCACCCCTAAAATTTTATAGAACTATTTAATCCAGTAATTAATTTGAAATTTTTTTATGGCATTTCATGCAAAATTTAATTTTCAAACTTTTTTTACTCCTAGTACTTTTTACTAAAATGAATAGTTTTTGAGAAAAACGAAAATTACTTACTAGGTGTAAAAAAAGTTTGAAAATTAAATTTTGCATGAAATGCCATACTTTTTCAAATTAATTAATGGGTTAAATAGTTCTATTCCTCGCAGAATTAGCAAAAAAGCGCCGATAATACACAATTTAGGGAAAAATTATGGTAAAAAACCACATACAGAAATCGATTAGAGAATCTATAAAGCGGAAAATAAATGGGTCAATTTAAAGTGCCTATAGGACAAAAAATACACTCAAGCTTGAAATTTAACAAAAAATGCCGTACTACTTGGACAGAATGAACAAAGAACCTACGACTATAGTCCCTTTTCTAGAATCGCCATAAAATTAAAAAAAATAACCGTTTACTTATAGGTACTTCATATTTAAAGGCACGTTCCATTATAAAACACCCCTGCAGCACTACAGCAATCTTATTCCAAGAATTCTCTGCCCTTCGAGAACCGAAGCAATTAAAAAAATCGTTTTACATTCGCCGACCTAAGCCCATTCTTCCTGTATACCAAGAAAGCAACTCGCCGAAATATCTGAAAAAGTGGCTCGTCCAGCCTCTCGAAAACTATATACTAAGAAACAGACCTACCCCAAAGAAATTTATTATGAATCCCATGCCCTTTGGCAACGATTCAAGGGCGAATGGGGCATTATCTCGAAAGTGCACATTCCTTTGGTCTTCAGCGTTTCTTGGTTTCACAAATAATAGAATAATTCTTTTAGTGAAGCCTGTTGCTAGCAGAAATTTTGGAATTTTTTACAGAAATCTGCAGGGTGAAATAATAAACTGAAATAGTTTAGGTATTTCAATATTTTTATTCACAATCGGTTAGTAATAAGTCAATTGCAAACTTCTAAAAAATATTATGTAATGTAATAAACTTAAAATAAAATTTCCTACAGTTTTTTTCTGCGGTGTCGGGGACTTCTGCTCGGATGTATTGTGAACTCCAACTGACTACTAGACATATTTTACCACCAGAAATACTCTTTCATATTCAGTTATTTTATTGTCAAAAAAACTATGCTTGTCAGTTTAATAATTAATAAAAATATCAATGTCAATTTTACTGCCTACCAAGAATTATCGAAAACGCAGTATTGAAATAGTTATTTACGTAACCAGTTATGAAAAGACTAATTTTATTTGACGAATATAATATTTGCCAAAATGAGCGAACGAAGTGAGCGAGTTTTGCAAATTATATGAGTCAAATAAAATTAGCCTTTTCATGACGTGTTAAGTACAAAATTTTATCTAACCCCGCTTTAAAATAAAAAAGAATTGTGCTACTCCAAATAATGTAACATCCCTTGTAGCCGTACAAATAAATTCAACTTCATCGCTTTATCTTGGCGTTGCTATGGATACTATAAATAACTTGTCAGTGATGAGTTTTTTTTATTTCAAATTACGCCAAAAATGGATGATTCTGATGTAGATATGCCTTCTGATATAGAAGAATCAGCGAATTTGGCAATAGATTCAATAATACCCTGTAATAAATTCTTACTTTTGTTTTTGCTTTTAAATATTCAGTTACGTAAAAGTTCATTACATAACTAGTTATGTAAGGAAAGTTCATTACATAACTAGTTACGTAATGAACTGACAGTTATGAAAAATATGACGTTTCGTAATGTCAAAAATGCATTTAAAATGTCACATTTCATAGCGGGGTTAGATAAAAATAAATAATAGAAATAGAACAACTAACTAACTGATTGTTTTTTGCTTAAAATACGCAGACAACCTAAGAATTCCCTACTACATGGATAGACTATATACCTATTTAGGCACCTAACTAATTAGTAATTACCAATGAATTAAAGGCTAGAAATTGAATTTGGTGTACCTATACCTATAAAGTGGAGGACATAATCTTCAAGTGCTCAAATTTCTTTAGAAAGTCTAGTATCCCAAAATCCTAATAGCGAGTCACCAGAAACTCAAATACCTTTATCTAACCTCACTTTATTTAGTATTAAATATTTTCTTTTCAATAACAAAAAACCAAAGTAAAAATAAAGTACAAATTTCCTACTCAACATAAACTTCCACGGCCTCTTTATTTAACTTAAAAATTTTATGGAGCCGCTCGTCTGTTGGCGTCCCGAAATTTTTTTAAAGATAGACTTGATTTATTTTATTGTGACTCTAGACTCGTTTTACAAGGTTATATTCGGATGAGATCTAGTAGGTACACAGATATTTCCAAGAACTGCCAGTTTCTCTTCGGGTACGCAGAACATAACAACGCACCCGTAGTTTCGCTCTTATTTTATTTAGCCGTGTGAAATTTTGCCCGATTTCTTATACCTCCGCTCTATACCTACCTGTGTTGTAGCTAGACAAAAGAAGCGTCCTACCCCTATGACGCTACCTTTTCGAAGTCTGCCATTGTTATGGAAGCCCAGACAAATGCTGACAATTTGTTTCAAGAATTTACCAGCGGCCATCTAAAAAGGCCACGTTATTTTACGAACAATACTTTGCAAGAGAAATGGGTACTTTGCGTTATCTATTGCTGAAATTTGTTGTCTAGTCTAATATTATTATTCTAATGGCATGAATTTGGACCATCTCATACGCTACCTTTAGCAGCCAAACGCTTTTTATAAAACCGGTAACAGACGCCATCTAGCGAGGAATGTATTTTTCACTGATTTCTAGATTGTTGAAGAAGTAACCCAACTGCTGAGAATTTTTCGCAGTTTTTAAAATAAGACATACGCTAATAAATTTTAAAAAAATGCACCAAATAGAAAATCAATTTAATTTTGATAAGCACCTAGGCAGTTTGTTGTCTCTCTGAGTACCGTTTATTCATTTGAAAATTGCCCCAAATTTAAACTGTAACAATTATTAGCATGAAGCATCCATGCCTTCAGAAAATTAAAGAAAAAAACGCTAAGTATTAGCTAAAAGCGCTTGTGGTCGGTCATTTGAACTATGTTGTTCTGGATACAGAGACGGGTAAAATTACATGGAGTTTGAGTCGGTAAGGAGCAAGAATTATTTGAAAATAATAATCAAAATTAGGGTTTCCACAAGACCAAGAAAAGTCTTGGTCTTGTCTTGTGTTGGTCTTGAATTCTAGACCAAGAGACCAAGACCAAAACTAACATAAATGATCCAATATACCAATGCCAAGACTTAACCTCCAAGACCACAAGATAGTCTTGGAGCAAGAGTCTTGGGAAAGTCTTGGTCTTGATATTTTAGAAAATGTTTGACAGTTATTTTTTAGTTTATTGAAAAATTAATTAAAACAAAACTGCAATTTTTCATAACAAAAATTTTAAATAATGCTTAAAATTCGTATAGGGGTAGGTGGGGCAAAACGGCATGGGGGGGCAAAGTGGATTGACACTCATTTATTAAAAGAGTGTTGCTCCATATAATTGCGATAGCTGGTACTTAAGACATATCAAGGAGGCATACCTCTGTCAGCAGTTTCAATTTTGTATTTGTTTTTGTTTGACAGTTGTTGACAATTCGTGTTTTTGCAACTTTCTAATGTAAGTTTTTGCGATACAGATTTTAATATACAGTTCGTTTAAATTATAGCAGTGAATCTAAACTTTTGCTGCCACTAAGGTCTGCTTTTCCCTTAATAATTGTTAAGTTTTCTTCAGCGAAAATGTTTTGTGAATTTTTTAGATTAATTTTCATACTCAAACTACCCAAGGGGCAAAGCGGAACACTACCTGTTGTTGCTACAATTAAACCTTTAATGGACCCAGGCCCTTCATGCTCAACGCAACAAACACCACGATCTATAAAACCAGCAAGCAAGAACTACATTAGTCCCAAAGACATCCTGCCTATACCTAAGGTAAAACCTACTGCTACACCTAGGAAGGTTTCAAGAAA
Source organism: Xestobium rufovillosum (assembly GCA_963966045.1). Classification (NCBI taxonomy): domain Eukaryota; kingdom Metazoa; phylum Arthropoda; class Insecta; order Coleoptera; family Ptinidae; genus Xestobium; species Xestobium rufovillosum. The sequence goes on from OZ014493.1 coordinate 39,605,523, forward strand.
TCGTGGCAAGACCGCTGTCACAACATCTAGCCCATATTCAAAGGAACTACTGCTCCCAAGAGAACTGGTTTTCAGTTCCGTCTGGATGAGATTCAACCAAAAAAAAAACATAGAAAAAGGGTAAAGTCTAAGATAAAACGCCAGTGCAGACATGTCGAGGCCAGCCCTTTCTTCAAGCGATGATAGGAAGAGGATACGTCATGCATTTTTTTCAATAGCAAATTCTTTAAATCAAAGCCAGGAGAAGGCTGGATCACGTGCTGTAAGTGCCGGCTTTGGGCCATGAGCAGTGCTCCGGATATGACAGTGATATTGACAAGCCTTTCATATGTGACCTGATGTGCTTGGCATAAAATAGGTATGTATTTTAGATAAATACAAGTTTTAAAATATAAGAAGGATGTCATTTCACTTTGCCCCACACATCATTCCGCTTTACCCCGTAGGTGGGGCAATGTGGAACGGTACGCAGAAGTAAGAAAAAATAATTTTATGTAAAAAATGTAAGGAATGTGGCTTCCAAAAAATATGGATCACATAGCAAAATGACCGCGCCCTTTCGAATAAAATTTAAAAAAATGCATATATGACACTTGTTTCGTTGCAAAAAAATATTATTTAAAAAATGGTCCACTTTGCTCCACCTTCCCCTACTCAATACAAAATACTAACACCATCCCATCATTGTTAATTGCGTTCGCACATCAGCACGGAGAAGTGTTTCCCGCGAATCTCTGTTTCGCAACGTCATGCGCGAGTGGTGACAAAATTGGGCTGCCTACCGAGCATACTATACAGTGTGATCATTTAAAAACGAGCCACCTCAAATATCTTAGGAACGAATAGAAATACGTCAAATCGCCGAGACAGGTAAATTTAAGAATCGAGGGTGACACATTTTGACGTATAGTTGACCTCCAGCCACCCTCTCTTTATTACTTGTGACACCTCATTTTAAAGGAAATCGAATGAGGAATGCAGCAGTGATGTTTATTTTTTGATTACTCCTTATCTCAGCCTGCTAGATTTTCTCTTTTGGGGTTATTCTAAATCAGCAGTGTGTCAAACCCACATAGAAAATTTAATTATTAATTTGAGGCGCACAATATCAGAAACATTCCCTCCCAAACATTCCTGAATGTAAGAAGGCAATTCGAGAATATAGACTTTATTATTGTTTTTGCAAATAACTGGGCCCATTTTGAGCATCTAAGATAGATTTTCCTTAAATTATTCTAAAAGTTATATTTTCCCGTTTTAAATTCCAAAGCTACTTTTTTGTATGAAATGTTTATTATCTGATATCTACAAGGTTTAACTCTTATTTTGTATGAAATTTAACTCATTATTTTTCTTATTTACTGAAAGGTTGAAATGACCTTATTTTAGTTTTTAAAGCTCAAAATAAGGAATAATTAAAAAATAAATATTGCTGCTGTATTCTTCATTTGATTTCCTTTAAAATGAGATATCACAAGCGATATGATGCCATTTGAGATTTTAAAGTGAGGGTGACTGGGGGCTAAGGGGTAGGTTTTACAGACATCAACTATACATCGAAATCTGCCCCCCTTGAGTCGTAAATTTACGTGTCTCGGCGTTTTTTCATAATTCTATTCGTTTCTTAAATATTTGAGAATCTTTGCGAAAATATGATGTTCAAAAATTGTGTAACGACTCCATTTAAATAACCTGCTATAAGAAATGATTGCACAAAGCACCGGGAAGAAGAGTACCCCATAAACTAACAGATCACAGTTCAAGAAAAGTTTACCAGATGTTTCCCCTTCAGAATCGACGGTTTGTCTGGCAAACTGAGCTTCACGTGGCAGAAAGAGTCTCGAAAAGACGAGCAAGAAGAGATAGAAGATCGCGGTAACGGCACAGAATTCTGAAGTACTGGCCGGAACTGGATCAAGCGATCATTAATTTGCAGTAAGCTTTAGGTGCAGATTGACATTTTTTTGAAGAAATGTCACTTTGGACGAAAGTAGTGTCCATTTCTATGACGCTGTCACCAAGCAAACAGCATGATGGAGTGGCTGCATTCCAATACTCCGTCTCCAAAAAAGTTCAGAACGAAGCCATCGATAGACAAAGCGATGCTCTGAGAATCTAATAGCGACGTCTTGCTTATAGACTTCTTTGACAATGGCCGTGCTATCAACAGCATATTACTTTGACCTTATGGCCAAATTGAGGGACCAAATCAAAATCAGAATTCGTGGACGACTGCGAAAAGAAGTACTCCTGTAGCATTAAGCACACAGTGGGGCAATTGACATAAAAAACTAGCCAAAATTCGATTGATCAAAAGTTGATTAAGTAAAAAATTTTCCCTTGGTTTATGGGGTCATAATGGCATGCATTTGTAATTTGTACAGTTGCAGCTTTTTGACTGCAACAAAAAATAATTTTCTGCTCCTTTTTGCTTCTTCGATTTCCTTTGTCATTGTCAGCGCAAAATGTTTCCACCCTTTTTCATTTTCTTCCTTTATTTTTTTTTCTTTTAACTAGGGTCATCAGGAGTCAAAGTTACAGTATGGACATCGACCAATAAGGACAAGGCCTAGATTTAAACAAAACACTTGAATACCTGAAGATCCATGTAGGAAGAAATTTCAACGAGTTTCGTACTGTTAAGTGCAATTCAAACAAAAATGGTTCGTTGTTCAGAGAACGAGAAATTTAGATAAATCTATGGCAAATGGCTAAAACGAACTTTTGAGGTACCTACACAGTCATAGCTAATCTTAAACTTGGGACTGGTCAGTCAAAAAGGAAGCAAGGCAAAAGAAGAAAGATGGAAGAACTGAGGAAATCATCAGCTGAAACTGAAGAATTTGTTGTTATCACGCAGAAAAAGCTCAGTTTTGCAATGTTGATGTCTTGAACAGGCTTCTTTTAACATCCGATCCCATTTTGACTGGAATAATAGACTTTAAACACTTGCTATACCTTTCGAATTTTCAAATATAGACGACGAAAGTGAAACCGACAAACGTAAATGACCGTCCAAGAAGTGATGGTATCAGTGGTATCAGGACCACACATTTCGCTCAGTGGGTCATATAGAGAAAATTAGGTATATGGACAAGAAATTCTTCCGCATTCTGCTTATAGTCCTGGCTTTATAATTCCATCTGATTATCCCAAACAATATCCTAGAAAAAATCCACCAGGAACATAACTTTCCGATAAACTCAATGATACGCCATTTTTTTGCGTTTTTACATATAGGTAGAGGATTTACCACTTAAGTTCTTAAAAAGGAATGAATAACAATAATGATCACAATTTACAAGAAAGGAAATTTCATTTTAATAATTTTGGGCTGAAAGCGTAATTATGGTTTTGATGCTTAAATCATAATGATTTGGAGCAATATTATTCTCACTTGCTGGCTATAAATTTCTGAATCTAAAATGGGCATCTCCTCTATTCAGTTTTCAAAATTGAAAAAGACACTTATGTGGGATCTCCAGCATGTTATTTTAACGCTATATACCGTTACACTGACCAACAGAAACACAAAAATATCCGCAAAACAGTTACAAGTCCTGGAACACTGTTAACTTATGTATGACCAAGAATCCACATTTCTTGATGAACTCTGAGGAGTTAAAACCTCTAGGTATTATGACTTGATATACCCTTTGGTAATTTGGTGTTCAAGGTAGTCTTACTGGGAAAGTCTTTGTCATTGCCTGGTGGTTCCACTGGCATAAGTCTTTGGCATCATTTCCTATTTCTCTCTAGTACTTATTCTATCCTCTGTATAGTCTTAGTGGAAGTCTTTGATGGTCTTCAGATAATGGTAGCGCATATACTTTCTTTATTTCTTAGAAAGGCTACTATACTCCTAGATACATTTGCAACAGAAATGGAGAACAAGAAAAATCAATCAAACTGACAAGTGGCAACCTTGCAGATATTGATCAAAGGCCACAGCAGAGGCACAGTGGCAAAAATATTGCAAAGATAATATATTTACCAAATAAAATGAATGTTCAGGTTTATAATAAAAACTTACTTGAATTTGAGCAGCATCCTTCGAATTCAGCTTCCAAAGAGATCAAAAGTTCGGGTAAGTCCTCTTGGATGCTTTCCGGCGTCCCTTTTCTGAACAAATTTATTATCAATGTTGTGGAAGACACTCTGTAACAAAAAGTAAGAAATTGTAAGTTTTGAAGAATATAAGTAACTGGAGGAACTAATAGATAGGGATACACAGTTCGGTGAATTTTTGTGTTTCGCAATAGGTAATGGAATAAATAATTCTGCTCTGGACAGATTGCCTTTTCTGCAATTGCCGCACGCTGCAAGTGCATCAAATCATGTAACTATAATTGGTTTACAGTTCAATTAAGTTCACCTTTCTGGAATTTCTCTGCCGATGCTGATGACAGCACGATGCCGAATTTGTTTTGCAGGCACATTGCGCACAATAATACGAAATATAAAAACGTACTGCTCTTCTAACTTTTTAATTGGCGTTCACATCGATATTCACCCAGAGATTCACGTACTAATTTTTTTCCTTTTGGTCCTTATCGCAGAATTTAATATAAATTAATGAAAAGGAGAAGAATGAAAGGAACTATTGAAGAGATGGGTTCCATTCGGTTAACTGAAGACAATTCAAAGGGAAAATAAGTAATGTAAAAATACGACAACGACAAAATACCTAACATCCATTCCAGGTCTGGGGTGACTTGCTGATGGGAAAGTATTTTTGCATAACACGGACTTCTGATGGAAAATAAAACTGATGCACTTATACCCAAGTTATAGAAACTTCTACATTATCAGAGTTCTTCAGCCTTCATCATTAATGACGAAAAAGATATACATACACTGAGAAAAATGTACTTATGGTATTTAAAGCTACCAATCTAGTATTGTTTTTCTTTTTCTGAAAACTATAACAAATAGTAAGGGTTGTATCTAGTAGACGCAACTGTCCCAACTACACCTTCTAAGTCATACAACCACAAATTAGTAAACTGTATTAGTAAAAAACACAACTGCGTTTGTATGTAATACTATGTCGTAGTTGTATAAGCTAATATTCTAATAAAACAACGTTAACATTGTACATCATACAACTACGGGAGCAGTTTGCAATACGATTGGTCGACTTAAGTGACCAGTTTTAAAAAGTGCACATGCGCCGAGCAGACCGAGTTCTTCAAGTTTCTAGTCTACAATCGTAATTCTCAACCGTCTGCAGTCTCCTTCGCGTTCAGCCCAACCGCCAATAACCGTTGTAGAGCAGCATTTTTTTGCTTCCAATTTACATTTACGTGTACCGTGATTTACAATTTATTTGTGATACGTGATGTGAAGTGGTCTCGTCAGGGTGTTTTATTACGGTCGGTGCTGTTCATCATGGAGAAACATTTAGAAAATTGGAATCTGACTGAACTAATTCCGGTTTTTAAAGGTAAGGTGCTAGTGTGGTGCAGGGAATTCATTTAATTATTATTAAAAGCATGTATTTGTCGTGTGGCGTTCTGATTCTGAAATCATAATTTAAAAAGCACAAGAGGCCCATGTGTATTTTGTACATAACCTCAAATATTTTAAATCTAAAACCACAGATGGATCAAATTTATCTGTATTAAACTAAAAGTACTCTCCACACCATTTTTGCTTTTTGAATTACTCTGTGGGTTGTGTTGGGTGCGTTGATGGAATACATTTTTGATTTAAATTAATTTGATGTGAAGTAGAGTTGGCATTGTTTTTCTATGATTGCCAACAACAGAAAATTATTGTAGCAGCAAGGATTGTAACGGATATTTCTAATTTCTTTGTTCTTATTTAGATAATTATATTGACGAAGAAACATTTAAACTTATATTGGAAAAAGAATGATTCCCCAAAATGGATTGCCTGTAAGGGTGCATCGAGGGGTGCTTCAGCGTTGGAAAACTGCATTATTATTTATATTAAATATACATATTTTATTTGTTTATTTCAGCGAAATAAATATTTATTTTTTTTAAATATGTTATACTTTTCCACCCTGCATGCAGCAACGTGGGTTTGTTTGCACCCATGCGTGCATACGTACGTGCCAGTGCGGTACGCACTCCCAGCATTCCACATAGCGGATGGATCGAGAACTTTGACGTAAATTCACTATAAATTCTTAATAAATTAACCCCACGCCAAAAGACAGTGACACAGTAATTAAAGTCGACACGTGTTTCGCTGACAAGTCCTGAGGATGCTGTCGTAGTCAGCGAAACACGTGTCGAGTTTAATTACTGTGTCATTGTCTTTTGGCGTGTGGGGCTAACTTATTAAGAGTTCATAGTACACACAGTATTATAATACGAACAATTGAGAGTATTTTATAATAAAGATTATTGTAACTTTATACAAGAAGAAATGTTATGTTTTATATCATAATAGGCGCTACATAAAATGTATTACGAACTATTCAATACAAACAAGTAGTTGTAAAATTAAAAAATACGTACCCAGTGGGTATACTACATTGTAGTTGTAGATGATACAACTACTGGTAAATGTAATATTAATAGTTATTTAGAGTGTAATATACAACAACGAGTATATTAATTTGTAGTTGTATTTGATATTATGTGTTGTTTTTGGCGCCTATTTAACAGATACGAGCAGTAAAAGAAAGTGTTTTTCTTGTATATGTAACAACGCATTTTTCTCAGTGTAAAGGAATTGAAGAGTTAGACAAAGTATTAAGTATCTTAACATATTCAACATGACCGCTGAAACTCTGTTATACAATATAGTTCCATCAGCGTTGCTCAAAGACTAGCTGAAGCTGTCGTCAGGGTTTAAAACGATGAATCGAAAGGGTTTTGCTACAGAACAAGGAAATCTGAGTGTTCATCAATCGTGACAATTTTCTGGATCCTGATGGGAACACCTTCATTTTGATATGGTCTTCTTCCACAGACAATAAATTAGGTACGCCAAAATTTAGCTGTAACTGGGATATGGACTTGTTTAAAACTTTTTATATTTGATGATAAGAGTGCTGGAGGGTGATACCTATGAGTCCTTTTAACGTAGAATAATCAAGATATCAAAAGGACTGAAATATACCTATATCTACCTATTATAGAAAATGCTCCACAAGGCCCTCAAAATCTTCATCAAATTCTATCGCCTGCATCAGGAACTCGAGTAAATTTTGTGGGAGTTTATAAGAGAAGGAATCCGATATCTATACGCCTACTCTATAGTTTCTATGCTCATACCTAAATATTATAACGGATAAGAAATCAGAAAATTCTAGATCTGACTAAGCACATTTTGGGAGAACCTCAAATACTCTATATAGATGTTGTATGAAAGGGGAGCACAGAAAAACCGAAACTAAGGGGACTCATCAAGTGTTAATAAAAGATAATGGGTGAAATAACCACCCTATTGGGTAAAACAGCCACCTGAAGATGTTTAAGATTCAGTAAAATCTGTATACAGGTTGTTGGAACTCTGACAGTGCTCCTTAATGATCAGGAGGATGCTGTCAGTCTCGTGTTTTAGAAGATGTATACCTACTTAGATTGAAAAAATGATGACAGTATTATACCCATAATCCCATAAGTTCCTTTTGATGGGAAATCAAACGATAAATATACAAAATGCTGAAAATCTTGGGATGTTTATAATATGAAATCAACATTTTCTTGAATACCAAAAGCAACTAAAATTTCCAAAATTTTCACTTCATTTTGCAAATTCTTCATCTTATGTTTCAATGCCCAAAATACTTTCATCCTCGTGCTTGAACAATAAAATCCCCTTCTTCAATATACCCCCTCCGAAAAAAACGTCCCCCTTCAATTGCCTTCAGACCAAAAAATTCCTTCCCAGCCCCAAAACCAGCCCCCCAATAAAACACCCACTCCCCGAAGTCACCATCTCCGCAACAATCTTGGAATTTGCGTCGCAAAATCTACGTATCCTTGGGACCCCGGTCGGCCATCTTAGGCGGTTTCCGCGGGGCGGAGTCACCGCGGCCAATAGGTGCCCGATTACGACAAGTCGCGAACCAGTTTTGACCGTGTCGTAATGTGTAGGTAGATACGTACGTTCGCGAATTCGTATTCGCACATGTTCGACAATCCATTTTTGTATGCATGCTCCGATTAGGAATTTGAAAGTGCCGCGGCATGGAGCATCACGACGCACTTCGGGCGGCATGGGGGGCGCGGATGGTGGTCGATTTTTGATACTCATTGCGAGTTGAAGATTTTGAGGCGTGCGATCTATACTTTCAATATTTTTATACGGCAGAACAGAACGTACAATAGTTATTTTGCAATCGGGTTGTTATTAAATTTCTTCAATGGAGTGTACCTAATTTAACAAATTTTCAAAATTTTACAGAATTAATTTAAATAATGTTTATATTTTTACAAAAACTTGCTTTAGTTCAGCTTTTCCTATATGCTTTTCAAATTTATTCATTTAAAAGAAACATTTTCCGATAATTTCCATTTTTCCACCCCTTTCCGCATCCCTAATGACGTCATTGCTGTAATTTTGTTTTTGGAACTCAAGACAAACGATTTGGGATATGTCAGCGTTAGATTGTCCTAACTTAATCCTTGGTCATTTCTTCCTGTTGGTCAACTGGATCTAAGGCCTATTCAAAATACCTTAAACCTTGCTTTGGATGTAACCATAGAAAATAATCTATAACTAATGGTCGGGAAACGTCATCTAAATAATGATCCCGTACAACTAGCTTGACCTCAATCCTGCTGGAATCAAAGAGAAAAGATGGAATGTCGGGATCAGATATATGGTTTTGGGAAAAAAAACAATAATGGAGGAATAAGGTGTTCTTAAAGTTCCATCTTTTACGAAAATTGTGTATGGACGTCCACCATCCAGCCAACACTAACAATTTCGCCTGTTTAACAGTTTTATTCAGAAAAACCTTCTTCATCCTTGAACAAAATACGGTCACCAAGCCCCTCATCAATATTGCAGATTCATCAGTTCTTTACAAAGTTGAATTCTTCGATGATGGTATCTTTAACATAACAAGGATTTCATTTTTGAAGTCATCTGAATGATGAAATTAGTTGTGGAAATCCTAGATCAATTTGACTTTCCCATCGCCTTATTAGCAAATAAAAATTCGTGCACTTAACCGCAGCAGCTTTAGCGACCAAGACTGAATAAGTATACATAAATAGTTAATAATTGTCCAGAAGATTAAGAAGTCATCGAGTCTGGTAAGTCTTGTAAGCGATGGTCTTGCCAAAATTTTACAGCATCATTTGGTTTAGAAATTAATAAATGCTATAGAAAGATAGTCAACGCAATAATACTCTTTCATGGTTCAAGTTTCGAGAGTAGAATAAGTTTGCCAAAAAAGAACGCATATCCCTAATTTTGGGACTATTAAAATGAAGTCCTATTGACTATCTGCAAAAAGCTTTGTTTTGGTCAGTTCTCGAATAACATGATCTCCATCTATAGGTATATAAGCACTTCTTGCAATTGTTTTACATAAACAGCTAAGAGGAAAAACTCGCGAGTTCCAAAAAAAATCAACATAACTTATATACTGGTCAGGATTGTTTGGAGATAAACCAAGAATGAAACTCAGTTCCTCTCTGGGCAAATATGCCTGTCTTTCAAGCAGAGGTCTACGCGATACTACAATGTGCGCGGGAAAACATTAAGAGGGGCTACAAAAATCAGCGGATCTTTATCTTATCAGACAGCCAGGCAGCTTTGAAGGCTCTTATGAGCCCAAAGATGTCTCCAGACTGTTGTGGGAATGCTTCGAGCAACTTAATATCCTAGCCATGCGGAACGCAGTGAGACTGCTTTGGATTAGAGGTCACTGTGGGCTGATAGGGAACGAGGAAGCCGATAAAGTAGCAAAGCGGGGCTCCAACGATCCTTTCGTTGGACCGGAACCTGCACTAGGCATAACTAAGAGTGCCGTCAGACACCAAGTAAACGGATGGATTCGCGCTCAACGCATCACAATTACTGGAACATGATTCCAGGACACAGGTACAGCAAGTTGTATATAAAGGGACCTTGCAGGAAAAGATGCTCAGAACTACTTTGCCTTAGTAGGATGCAAATTAGAATCGTAACAGGCTTCCTAACGGGACACACGACCGTTAAAGAACACCTATGGAAGATCGGCAAATATTACGGAGACCTTAACTGCCGCTTGTGTAATAAGGAACGGGAGACAGCTATGCACATCATGTGCAGATGTGAAGCTCTAGACCAGAAGAGGCAGCGAATTTTCGGGCGATGTCTGATGGAACCGAAAGAATTTTCCACGCATTCAATGTTTGACTTGTACCGTTTGGTCCATGGAATGGGTGTGACTAAGAATTTAGGATGAGCACAATAAGCCCATTTTGTGGATGCAGTGCATCTGAGCCTTCGGGCAGGCAGGCTCTAAGGGGAGAAAAAATATATACCGTCTCCGCTAATAAAGCGTTTCTCGAGTTGCTTAATTCCATCAAAAAAAGCTTTTGCTTGTGCATATAGAAAAACGCCCCTGCAGCAATTTTCAACTCATCATCTGAGGAAGACTTTCTGCCTCTAAGGTACTTATTTCTTCAAATGTTTAAACAAAAAAGTCGCAGGGCGCTAAATCAAGGCTATAAGTAAGGGCATAGCTTTTGATAATGGTCTGAACTGTTGGAGTCTTGTGGTTCTTCATGAATTCGGACGTTTTTCGCTAATGACTAGCTTCAGGTTATGGATAGTCCTTCCGTAACCTCTCCATTAATTCTACTCTATCAAGGTCTCTTTCTATTCAATAAGAAAAATAAGTAAAATTTCTTCGCACAGTCCTAAAAAACGGTTGCCATCAACTTTCCAGAAGACGACTGAGTTCTCGCCTTCTTTGGAGGTGGATAGCCCTTATGCACCAATTGCATCGACTTCTTCATGGAAAGATTCCAGCAGAACACCCAAGTCACATATGACAATTCTTTCCTCGCCAGTTTCTGCTCTGGTGTAAAGAGTTTTTAACCCCATTGTGCAGCAACTTTTTTCACCCCTGAATCTTCGTACACGATCTTGAAAAATGTAGTTTTGGATACTTCAGCTTCTTTAGCAAGCATTGGGATCTTCGTTCGTCGATCTGACAGAAGCAAATCTTCAACCATTCTAATGGTTTCCTCAACCGGTCTTCCAGATCTGAGGTCATCCTCAAGTGAATCTCGGCCCCCCAACGAAACTGTTTACACCAAAAATATCGTGCTATATTTTTGTAAAGGAGAATGCTAGGCGAATTTGATCACGTTTTCTTCTAAATATCTCTTGGCTCACGAGTTGGAATGAGAAGACACTAAGTTCTCTGTACATCATTTAGCCTTGGACTATTTAATTTTTTCAATAATCACTTCATCTTTGCAAAAAATGAAATACCTTTGTAAGTTTCTTTATCTAATAATTTTAGACATTATCTGCGGGTACCATCGTTCAGAATCTTCAGCGTTTGTTCACAAATTCTAATATGTCTTTCAGGTGATCAGTTAGTTTATGGGGAAGGAAATAACTATTTTTATCAGTCGACGTTCCTGGTGCACAATGATCGTGTTCACTGCTGAGGATCCAATGTCAAGATCCTTTTAAGTTGTCTGGCTTCAATCATAGTCTTCTTACACAGCAGCGTCTTGGGTACGACTATTGCTTGTTCAGAAAATGATGATGTTTAAGAAACACATTCTTCGAGGTATTTTGTCACCCTGTCACTTTGCATTTGCATTTTTAAAATCAAGCAGAAGAACACACTTGCTGTTGCACCGCAAAGAATAAGGTATGTTATTGTTAATATCTGGAAGAGGCTTGTGGTAATGAATCGTTCGAACAAAAAAGGAATGGTAGATGTCTAAAGAATTCTTCATATTCATTTTGATCTCGTATTTTTCAAAGCTCCGACTGAAGATGCAAAAAATATCCAGGTATATTAATATCACTGGTTGAAAGTAACATTTTCAAAGGACTCGTAAACATTGTCGTCATTTTCCACTTAAAAACTGGTAAAATTGAAAATTTTTCGGTAATATAGGGATGATGCACGTTTACTGCAGATACTGAATTAGGTACTTCTTAAAAAAATAATGTAATCCTCTTTTCTAATTTAGACACGATAATCTACAGAAACAACCATTCAGAAAAAAGTCCAACGGTGCGATGCTCGGTCTGGCGTTCCCATGCAAAAAGCGAAACAAGCGAACGGGGGCCCCGAGGGCCGAAATGCCATCACAACACAATAAATTGCAGATTTACACCGTGAGAATAAGAGAAACGATATTCCCCGTATTACCATCATACACGGCGCAGAAATAGGCATAAAAACCGGCGGCACAGCATTGCAAAACATCATCTACAATTGGGAGTATTTATACCAGGAACGACCATTGACGTCGCCACTGGTATGTCCATAAGGGGGCATGATATGATTGGTATAATTGCATATTTCATAAGGAATATGACCACAAGAAGCAAAAAATTGGGACGATAAGTACGATTGCCAATTTATTTCGTGGTCTGACAAATTACGTGTTAACTGTTAAACCTATTCGGAAACTTGTGTTATATTTAACATTTGTAATATCAACATCTAGAAAATGGTCGAAATTACTTAAAACAAAAATGTGCTCTAAGATCAAACGCTAAGTTTGTCTCCCAGAAACCACCATTTAAGGGCGTTGAGGTGGTATCACGTCCTCTAATGTATTACGGTGGCTTCACAATCATCGTAATACAACCTAACAAAGATACGTAATATTTCGCTTGGGATGCCCACGCTTAAATAACAATCAGTCGCCGCACATGGAGGAATCCTCCTCAAGGAGTACATTTCCCACCGCATCATCAAAAGCAGTCCGCGCGTCCGCAATGCTTTATAATAATAACTCGACGCGGTAGGAGGCGGTGTGGTTGGTCCCAACAACGGTTCAAGAAGAAGAGGTATATATACACGACGCACGAAGTATGTTGTGTGACCCTCTGCTCACGGCTCTCGAGGAATGCGGGCCTCAGACAGAATCACAACACGCTCAGTCAACAACCTCGATTCGAAAACCTACTGATGCAGTTCGTGTTTGTTTGCCATAAACAGGGTGGAGACCGGAATAGCACGACTCTGACGTCACTGGTTCACGATAAATTCGTTTGAAAATTAAACAGAAAAAAGTTGAAAATTGTCAAAATTCTAGATGGTTTAGTCTAAATCTGAATACTTTGGATTCTGAGTGAACTACTAAAATTAAACTGTTTCTATATAGTTATACCGGGTGGGGATTTAGTGTGTAATCGGCTCATATCTCTGGAACTATTTAAGATATCAAAATGAAATTTTGCACCAATGTGGGGAACCACTTGGAGCATTTGCCAAAATTATTTAGGTATATACAGGATGTTCACATTCTAAGTACCAGACCAAAGTTCTATTTCTTTAAATGGAAACCCTACGTATCAATGCATAACATGGATTCTCCATAAAATTCCATGAAAATTGATATACTACATGATGCGGTTTTGACTAAGGAATGTTGAGATATTGACATTTTTGTGCCATTATGGAGCCAAATTTATGGCGCTACTGACGCATACTAATCAAAGCCACCTAAAAAATTTTTATTGAAATAGGTTCACACACCGCTGTATTTTTGAAATCTATAAATAATTTTATCATAATACTTGAGATAATACAGGGTGATTAAGTTATGCAAAACATAATTTTTCTCAGAAATTTCAAATGGAACACCATGTATATTATTTGTACAATTGATGGTCATTTCATTAAGCTTTTTATTGATGTGGATATTGTCAAGTCTACCAGTAAAAGTTTCGACAGAATGTACAATTGAATTATAAAAATGTAAAGTTTCATTAGTATTTTACATTATTTTTGACGATCTCCCCTATTTTGTCACCCAAAACTCCAAAAAAGGTCTGCATTTTGTTTCTATAAAATATTTAGCAAATTAAGTTTACATTAACACAAAAAATCCCATTGCAAGATTATTTCTTAAAGATAATATTTTCTTCCATGGCACTCCTTGTTTGAACATTATACCCGATTTTAAAAAGACATTATACATTTAAGAATATAACCATCAAGAAACAATTTTACAAAAAGATTTATTGTATTTATATTGATACCAATTTGCAAATACAAAGTATAAACATTATTGTGAGTTTTGACCAACAGAATAGGGCGAATTCGCCAAAAAGAGGATAAACTAATAATGAAATTCAAAAATTTTGATGCTCAATCGTAATATCTGCCGAAACTATCAGTAGTAGACCTGGCAATATCTACATCAATTAAAAGCTTAGATAACTGACTGTCAGTTGTGCAAATAATATACATGGTATTCTATTTAAAATTTTTGAGAAAAATTCCCTTTTGCATAACTTAACCACCTTGTATAATCCTAAGTATTATGGTGAAAGTATTTATAGATTTCACAAATACAGCAGTGTGTAAACCCCTTTCAACAAAAAATAATTAGGTGGCTTTGCTCAGTAGACGCCAGTAGCGTCATAAATTTGGAACCATAATGACACAAAAATGTCAATATCTTAACAGTCCTTACTCGAAACCACATCATGTAGTATATCAATTTTCATGAAATTTTATGGGGAATCGAAATCACGCAAATATTTGTGGGGTTTCCATTTAAAGAAATAGAACTTTGGTCTGGAACTCGGAATGTGAACAACCTGTATATACATTAATAATTTTACGAAATGCTCCATGTCGTTCCCCGCATACGTGTAAAATTTCATTTTGATATCTTAAGCAGTACCAGAGATATGAACCGATTACACACTAAATCCCCACCCGGTATATATCTGAATGAAAGAACATTACCATTAACATCTATAAGTAGAGAAAAATACATCTGAAAACTAACCAAGGACATTCTTCATAGTTAAGTACTTCTCATATCAGTCTGGTCTCGTAATTGCTCCTGATGACGGTATAGTAAATGACCATCGCGGCGGGCGACAATAATACCCGTTTAATTAAGAAAATGCCGATTGTCGGCGTCCACTAACAAGAAGAAGAAGAAGAGGAGATGGAATGCGAAAATGATATGAGGTGCGCGCGACAGGTGAAACACGCTGGGTAGGTCAACGCACTCTGCGACCAAAGGATTCCCGGAATGTTTATACTGTTGTGTGCGTATGTGGTGTGCCACCGTTGCTTCAAAATTCCTTCTTCTTTTGCCTGCAAGTTCTCAAACACGGAAAAAATTATATTAATCGAAGTAAAATATAATACATTCTTACGCCAATTAAAAATGGGGGTAGTAACAGAACAACATTAGGGGTGGGCATTTAAATAAAAATAGAATTCTGTAGTATTCCAGAAATTCATCGTTCCGCGTCGTGGCCTGCTGGGTCACTAGACCTGACCGTTGCTACCTTACATAGGGGTGAGCAAAGCATATGAGGTACTTACAACTAAATTTCTAGTTTCTGTCAATAACTTTGTATGAAATTCCTCATGACCTATAACAACAAAATTAAAAAGGATCCAATATCCAAAATGAATCCAAAGGATGTAAAAAATATACTTTTTGTCTTCTGGAATGTTAGCAAGAGCTTTTGGAAATTGTCCTGAAGCGCAAAGATTCTACGCCGAACAATTTCCCAATCGCCAGTTACCGCATCATACCACTTTCAGTTCTGTCAATCGACGGTTGCGGGAGACTGGATCGTTTAAAGAAAATATGACAGACAGAGTCCGAAATATGAATGTAAGGACCGTGGAAGTAAGGATTCTAAATAATATTGAAGAAGATCCAGTGTTCGCATGATTGCTAGACAGGAAAATTTGGCCCCAACCACTGTTTGGAGAGTGTTGAAAGAACAACTTCTGCATCCTCACCTCTTAGAAATGGTGCAAGCAGTAGACGAAGATGATTTTCCACGACGAATAGAATTTTGCAACTGATTTGAACGAGAAAAACAAGAAAATAATGAGTTCGAAATTATTGTGCTCTTTTCAGACGATGCAGGATTTTCACGTAACGGAATATTTAATTTCCACAGCATACATGTCTGGGATGATGAAAATCATAAAGCAACGATCGAGAGAAACCACCAACGATCCTTTACGTTAATTGTTTGGGCTGGAATTTTGGGAGACGTTTTGATTGGACCTGTTTTTCTTCCCTCCAAGATTTTATCTGGCGAAAATTATGCAGACTTCCTGTGACACCAGCTTCTTGACGACGTTCCATTGGACACTCCATCAAGACGGTATTGGTTTCAGCATGATGGAGCCCCTCCCCACTTTAGAATTATTGTTAGGCAGTATCTTAATAAGAGAGGAGGCCCTGTTCCTTGGCCGCCTGATTTAAATCCTCTCGATTTTTATCTTTGGGGGTCATTTGCAGAACCATTGCATAATATTGATCGTCTGCGCCAAAAAATATTGCTCGGATTCCAATTGGTGCGTAATACTGAAGGAATTCATCATGGAGTTATCGACAAAGTTTGAAGCAAATGGCGGACCCTTTGAGCACCTGCTTTAGGATGGGTTTTGATTTAATCTCTATGCTTAATTATTTCTTTAAATACTTATTTATTTAAATTCGAATATTTTTATTTATTATCTGTACACACATCTGTACAATTTGATGATGGCCTATATATCTTCCAAGTGAAGCACAGAGTTTGTACTACAATTTTAGGACAATCTGTATTCGCAGTTGAGAATTGGCCAACTTTCAAAATAATAATTCTTAGTGGTAAATTTGACTATGGTCAATTCTTATTTCAGTTTTTATACAGTGTGAGTAAAAAAGTCTGGAACTAATTCGATAAAAAATTCAGGAATCATTTCATCTTTTTTGATAATTGTTGTTTTTCGTTGGTATTTCGATTTCGTACTGTGACGTCATCGTCCATTTCTTTAAATGGCTCCCCATACTTTTGAAGTCGTAGTTGGATAGTGGCTGAAATTACGAATTCAGTGATATGCTACAGTATAACATTGACGTTGATACTTTTCGAAAAAATCAAGTTTAAAATAAAAACAAAAACTCTCAAAGAAAATGAGTTAGCCATGGAATATTGACAGTTTCATTGATTGGAAACGGCGTAAATTGGACCAAATAACAATAATTAACTAAAAATAACAGTTAAGTTGGTGCTGAAATTGCCATCCATGCACTTCTTGGTAATACAGAAGTCGTAATCGAAATTCCTGGAGAACATTGCGGAGGGTGTCTGGTCTAATTGCTCTAATTTCGTTGCGGATTTTCTGCTGTAAGTACCTAATTTATCAATTGTATTTGATCAGTTAAAATAAATTTTGCTTTTTTTAAGATAGCCCCACAAAAAAAATGTAGTGGGGTAAGGTCGGAGAATCGTGCAGGCCACTCAATAGCACCTCTCCTACCAATCCATCTGTTGGGGAAAATTTGGTCTTAATAATTTCGGACCATAAGTGTGCAGGAGCATCATCCTGTTGGTAACATAAAATTGTTTGGTAAGTCCGGATCTTCATGATTTAGGTAGAGAACAAACGGAAATCCAAAAAACAATGCTGAACTGTTAGAATATTCCATGGCTAACTCATTTTCTTTGAGAGTTTTTGTTTGCACTTTAAATTTGATTATTCCGAAAAATATCAACGTCAATGTCATACTGTGGCATATCATTGAATTCGTAATTTCAGCCACTATCGAACTACGACTTCAAAAATATGGAGAGCCATTTAAAAAAATGGACGAACGTTTTTTACAGAAATTATTCCTGAATTTTTTATCGAATTAGTTCCAGATCTTTTACTCACACTGTATAATTTTTATGCATAAACCCATCAGTAGATAATACTGAATCTCCAGGGTTTAACAAATATCCGATCGAGTCGATTGCTTATGAACGGAAGATAATTAGAGAGTAGGTAATTTTGGTCTCTTATGACCGTTTAAAGCAATAGGTGATAACGCAAGATTAAGAAGAAGTGGAAGACATGTTGTACACTATTTATTGTCACTAGCCATGGTCACTAGCATAGATAACTTTGGAATATGTTACTTCTAGAAACATCACCTGTTTTATTTACAAACTGTCAAATTTGACTCGTGAAGCTTTGATGGTTTAAAAGTCATACAAGTTGAAAGAAGCGGTTCAACGAAGATTGGTTTATCTTCTCCATCAAGTAGAGGATTAATTTCAGGAGTTTAAATGTAGAGGAACAATTTGGGAACATGCAAAAGATACCTACTTCTACTTGTCAGTCGAGTCGCGATCTGCGTGTACTCAAGAAAACATTGATCGTGTACATCACAAGACTAGAGATTTTAGGCTTCACCAATAAGGTGTCATCAAGACGGCCGAACAAAAACGTGAAAGTCACTTCCATAATAAGTAATTTAGTCTTGTTCAATCGTAATCCTAGTGACTTACTTATTTCCAAAGCTAAAAGAGGGTAGGTACTCGGGGAACAAGCTCTTTATGATCAAGACCAAGTTTGTGAACGATGGGGTTGTGGATGAACAAAAATAAGGCATTACTTCATCTCTCGTATCTGCAAATTCCATAACGATTTCGCATAACATTTAGCTATTCCATATTTCAAGACGTCGAGGAAAGTGACCTTGCAAACAACAAGTATTTACGTTTCACAAATTGGCAACGGCAACACCCAGAAGTTATAATAAAGTTCGCTTTCTAACCGTGGGAAGAAATCCAGGAATTCTGTCAACACCATTTCTTGGTACATGTAGGTGCTCCCTTGTTAAATTCTCTATACACTGACGTAGCCTAATACGCACAACTACCACACCAGTCACGTGGGCGTCATTAACATTCTTGTTCTTAATATTATCACATTCTAACTATCCTAAATGTATGGAACTATCCATTCTGTATTTTAAAATATCTTGATCCACTGTTTCTTTGCACAAAATACAATTACCTACTGCCATTCCAAAAAAACAGATACTATCATAATATAATGTCCAGGTTAGCTTTTCTTGGCTTCTTTCAGGCAAGTCAACAAGTGGCAAACAAAAAACCTCTCCCAAACATGATAAAAATCTCGTCTGGAAACTCATACACCAGACGGAACAGATTTGGCCCTGCATCTCGAGCCCGCTGGATGAGGGTCTCCGAGACAGTCGAAGGCAGCAGCAAATGACCGAAGCGTTATTTACACGTCGCGTCGGTCGGGCAGGAAGTGACATGACACAGCCTGGAATGCGATGAGAAACTGGCATCGCGCGTACATATGAATGAACCGCGTCATCCGTTTGCCAGAGAGTAGGCTGTACCGTGTCGTCACAACAAAACAACAACGCTTTCCTATATCCAGCAAATGGACGCTTTTGTTATCGAAGCACAACATTTCCCAGTAATTTTTGAATTAAAACCGCGAAAACCTACCTGGGTGTAGAGTGCACGACCGCTCGGGGTCATTTCCCTCGCTTCCCACGTGTTTTCCTCGCGAATTTTCATGGCGAACACAGAAATCCTTATTTCGGACACTGTCATTTCGATTTTCGGAGGCGTACACGAAACTTGCCAACAAAAACACGCGTATTTAACACGGAAGCCGCACACTTGGACACCAAACAAAACGCAAAGAAGGAACCGCGTGCGTACGGACGCGGCGTACCAGAGAAAGTGGAAACGGAGATGGCGCGACGGTAAGCGGCGAGGGGTGGGGGGGCAGGACACACATACACTGGGCACGGACCCACCCCTGATTGAGTGGACTCGGCCGCCGGGCGGCCGGAAGTTACCGACGACGGAATTCAAGAATTCGTTTGACAGACCAAAGCAAACAAACGCCAGGAAGGTGGGCTATTTTTTTGTCGTCGCTTTCTCCGCTCTCAGCGTCGCAACACGGATTATCGTGACGCGGATGGGAATTTTGCGAAATGGGGATTAGAGCAAGCGCAAGGTTGAGGATTCCCTTCGATCGATTGGTCTGAAGTGCGTAGAAGTGCGTGAAGACCCCGAACGCGACAGTTTTCGCAACTAAAGACGATTAGGTATGACTTTCAAGAAAAAAAATCTTCAAGGGTCAATCTTAATACCCGTGAATCGTACGTGTGTCGCAGTGAGTGATATCAAAAATATCTTATTAGGAAATTTGATTATCTGCCTATTCAAAAACAAACTCGAAACTTTAAGTGACATGGAGTTTCTAAACTGGCTCAGGTGAAGAATCGTTCGATTTAATTAAGTTAAAAGGATTGTTTAATTTTAAAAACTTCCATCAGTGACTCAAATTTTGCCAGCACTGTCTCCTGACCTAAGTCCGATGGGGCATGTGAGGGATATGCCATAGGGAATTCTGGATAGTCATGAACTAAGACCTGAGACGCTGGGGGAAAATAACCAGAAAAACGTTATATTTTTCTAACTATTTATACTTATGCGCTTTAAATGAATGTACGGGGTCCCCCAACGGGATTGAACTGTTTTCGTCAGGTTATCGTGAAGAAACCAACACAATTTAAACCAATTTTCATCACTGAAACTACAATAAAGTTTACCTCTTCGCCAATCATGTTACATGTTCGGAAGTACCTATTTGAAGGCGAGTCTGATGAACTCTTGACTTGAAACAGCCCCAAAGAAAAATCGGGAACCGTTAAATCGAACGATTTTGCCATCAGCAATGCAATGTCTATACAACAGACTCAGACCAGACAAAACTCATATACGACTTTACTGTGAAGACTCGAGGGTGATTGAAGCTTCAGTTACATAAATAACTTTTCCACAGCAAGCTATCAAAAACCGTTAAATCATTTTCCAGACCCTGTATAATCGACTAAATGAAAGGGAAGCCTTGATATCCTCACCACAATAAAGGTTCATTCTCCTAATGATGGTCCCAACGAGGTAGCACTACGCAATAGTTAGAACAATTCTGCCATTGTCAACGTTTGCATCTTTCTACAAATTTTTGCGTATAGGAATGAAGAAAAGTTAAAGACTTTGAGTAGAATTACGAATAATTCCCTCATTTATTGTCCTCCTTTTAGAAGTTTTTTCCAATGCTAATTTCGTCATAATTTGGGTTACCAATCCAGAATTCAGTCACATTAACTTTTGCTACCTCTTGAAGTTCCTCAACGCTGTAAAACCAAAACAGTTGCACTAGAACCTCCTTTGTTTGTCCAGTGTTTATATATCCTCTTCCACAAACACGGAAAGTTCTGGTATTTTTTTGCTTCAGTAACTCTAATATAAAGAATGTACCTAAAAGATAAAAATAAGTGGATCATGAACGACTATAGAAAAACGGAAGTCTTCTTAAAACCTAACACAGAAATAAATTCAAGAACAATCTTAAGGCCTCGCATCAGAGATACATTTTCCCATGCAAAAATTCAGAATAAAATGTAGTTGCAAAAATAATCAACAATCAAATAAATTCATAAAAATTGTGCGACTTGATTTAATCATTGACCGAGTACTTCAAGAGTGGAAAGATGGCTAAAATTGTGATGGCACCCAAACCTGGAGAAAAGTAAATTCTTACCGGCCAATCAACGTGTTCGAAAAACTATTTCTTAAGCGTTTAAAACCAATAATTGAAGATCGTAAACTTATGTCCAATCACCAATTTGGTTTTCGAAACCAATAGGTATGGAATCCTCGAACAGACACATACAGTACCTAGTTAGACAAAATAACAGAGGACTTAAGAGTAAAAGATGCTGCTTGGCGGTGATCATAGTCAAACCTTTTGGCAAGGTATGGCGCAGTAACCTCTTCTATAAAAACTGGAACATAACATTCCTTTATCCACCCGTTTGGTGTACCACAAAGATCGTTCTTGGACCTATTGTACACATCTCAATTAACAATTCACCAATAAATTGCTATCTTCGTCAACGACAAGTCCTCTTCTCAATCAACGACGATACTTTTGCTTACACGATAATTCCATTGTCTTCGTCGAAGATGAAATCAAAGCTGAAGAAGATCAAGCAATGCCCTTAGAAGATTACCAATGCAAATGCTCAATACGTGACTAAGATGGATTATTGCACTCATGAAATGAAGAATTTGATACTGGAAAGACGGCCAAAACTCTTAGTCCCATGCACTGTAAGATGCTAGATGCATTTAGGAACTTGTGCCCGAACCATCGTTATTTACCTGATAATTAACAATACCGTCTATAATCGGAAGCATATATTCCTGAATATTAATCCCCAAAAGACGAAGGTCATAAGTCCGAACACCTATACATCCAGATCACGCTCGACACTCACACCTTCTAAGCAGTGAAATAACACACATACCTTGAATACAGTGTTAGCAAGCACAGTAAAACAGCTAAAACGACAGAGAATTGAAGATTTCAGTAGAACTCAAGCGATGAGTTTGCTCGGAATCGAAGCTATTAACAAAGAACATATATGTTCTTTGCTATTACCTACGAAGAAGAGTGAGGAACAAGAAAAAGAGGTGAACCACAGGGAGTAGATTGCAAACATAACAATTCATATACTTTTAGATTAAATGGTGAGACGACACCCAACACAGGGCCGAGAACTAGATGGCACACCAGATCTAATAAACAAGGAAGAGGTGGGAGTGCTTTTTCGGGATAAAAAAGAAACGAAACAATCACCTACAACACACACAGAAAATTGTTTGGTAGAACGCCTTATTACTGCACGATGACATTGCCAAGCTTTTCAGTCTATACCGATTTTGTTTTTCTTTTCTTAAATATGCCAAATTTTGTGTCCCGGACATTATACCTGTCGATCTTCATGCTGTAGATGATGGCTCTTCGCAGCAAGCGAAGAAGTATATTCTGTGATTGATTTATCAATTTAAAAAATGTTACTTATGTAAAAAGTATGGCTGTAACTCCATATAAAGATCCAATTCGGTATTTATCTGGTCCTTAAACAAAATACGTAATTCCAAATAACCCCAGAAGTGATTAATATTATTATTATGTTAATAAACGCCCTGCGATTGACAGTTCTTTAATTGAGAACCGGCACCGAGGAGAAATACCTACAACACACACAGACAAGATAGAGAGAAGAGTCTCAAAGTGCAATGCCGCTAATGAAAGCATCCAAGCACATACACAAACATCACGAGCGTGGAGGGGTGTCGGGCGGCGGGGTCCGGGACGCATGTTTGTATCCATCACGGTGCCCCAGGGGCATTCCACGGAGAGAAGAATGTCCGGCGACCCCGCGAATGCACCGACCAACGCACAAGGACGCCGGTTCAAGGATATAGATGCATGCCTCCTCCTTTCCGATGACCGGAATGTTACACTTGTTACGGGAGTCGTTAAACCAGATCATGTACCTACTACTTATTTACCAACGATCGGTCACTTAACACACACGGGGGTACAGGGTAGACGCAGATAATCTATTCGTACAGTAGGCTGCGGCTACCGCCGATAACCCTGAAATGCCACAGTGGCATTTTTCTTTCATAAAAATTTCAGTAAGTGTTCTTTAACTTCACAAAAAACGAAAATTGAATACATATGCAAAATACAACTTTAGAAGCCACATAGATTACTTACTGGATTCGAATAAAGGGCATGTTCAAGAAATTTCAGTCGTACGACAGAATCATTAGAAATAAAATGTGCCTTTGAAATCATGAGAAAATTGATGGTCCAGGAAAGATGAAACTGAGATCCAAACTATCCTAGAAAATTCTTAATAAAACAATGACGACAGTAGGTGGACAACTGCATAGGATTTGCCGAAGATTGGAAAAAGGTCTTCATCAGAAGCTAGACGAAAATATCACATCATCTTTTGAACAAGTTTATTATTTTCAACATTTGAGTATGACCATAAAGACAAAAAATGAAGAATATGATGAGATCAAGAAGAAAATGATAAGGAGAAATAGGAAGTGGTGGGGTGAGGTAGGTATCTATCCACTTCTGTTATCCTCTACTGGTTACTATAAATCGAAGTGCTTCATTTACATTTTCTTTGGTTGACACAATCAAAATGCAGTAAAGGAGATTGCTGTTCTTCTTATGATGCTGAGGTTTAATGACAATCATGAAGAATTGGAAATAGTTCTCAACACTTATTTGAAGATTTTTTTAACTTAACCATAATGAAAACGATGAAGAGAAGACATTAAGACTGAATGGTACCCTTTCAGCGCCAGGTATACGATGTTATTGCTTTATAATAATGAAAATAGTTCGTTTTGGTCCAGGAGCACGCACCTTAACATATCCTTCAAGGGATGTTATTTCCGGTTCATTGACCCGAAAAATTTACTCCTCTTCCTGTCTGATCTTCAGACAATCGCTGATGAGATCATAAACATTCTAATGATCGCTCGCCTATCTCTGGCGCCGCCACTGATTACAACGGAGCGATAATGGCACTCCGTGGGTTATAACACACCATCTTGGAGCCGGTGGACGGCCGATTCCAAGAAAAACGATAAATAAATCTAATACCCGCAGGTGAGGTGGTTCCACGTACTACTTCTCGACCTCACACATTCCTAACTACGTACGAAAACGAATACACCTTCAAAGTGGCCGAAGGAATGTTTCCGATTACTTACGCACAATGTTTAAGAACAGTATTAGTGTATCTACGGGTACAGTTGTGTTTGTTGTGTGAGGCCGCGGCGTCTAAAACGCAATTTACACGTTTTCTGTTCAAACAAGGTTTTAGGACACGGTTTCTAGGTACGGGACCAATTCCAATTTCCATGGGTTCATTCACCATGGTCAATTTTTCTCATAAAACACCAAAGATTACAGAAGGTGGATTTTTTGCACTATGTAAAAAGGAGAATTAGAAAATGTGTATACGCGATTTATTCTGTTTTCGCGAACCTCTTCAACAAAACCATCCACCACTTCAATGTGGAGGGTTAGAGCGCACCTTCCCTTCTCTGGCGGATTCAATAATTATAGTAAACTGGGAAAGGGTGAATGACCTCATTGTACTGAAAGACAAAACTGCATTCATAACCATAAACCAAGAGGCAACCAAGCAAATATAATCGAAACATATTGAGCTTTGAACTCATAAAAAGGAGCAGGTGCTAAACCCCTTGCTCATCTGCCTCATATTATTATCTTCAGCTCATTAAAACGGCGTTTCATTAAAGAAATATCTTGATTGTAAATTTTAGTTGACTTCTCTGCAAAATCAATAAGGCTAAACCAAAGTTCCCGGTTAATCATAAACATAACTGCCACTAAGAATCTCGTTTTTTTTAATGAAACATTTTTGGGGCGGATGAGGTAATTGTAGACATCTGCCTACGGTTACCCCTGGAAAAAAAAATTAATTCAATGTCAAGTATACTATGGTTTAAGAAACGGAATATTTTCATGAATCTTATGCAACAATAGTACCACCCTTCAACATGGTTATTTTTGCCCAGCTTTAAAATAAAAAACAATACATATATTTTTAAAAACTCCTGCAAGTGTCTACACTTACCCCGATTTTTGGGGTAAATGTAGACACGTCGGATTTTCGTACTTCTTTTGATACTTAATCAGTTGAGGCTATTGGACACAGAATCTTTGTTTACACGTGCCCCAAATTCACTATAAGTTGGGGTATGTGTAGGCAACGTGGCCTGACCTGACTAAGGCAAAGTCAGAAATGAAAAAAGAAACATCCTAATGGAGCATAAAAAATAATACTTTATAACAGCAAGAAATGCACGAGCTAAACCAAACAAGAGCTACAAGAAAATAAAAAGTAAAGATGCGAAAAAACTGAAGAAGAAATTCTTTAATGTATAGTCAAAACCTAGTACTATTTACCTGAATTCCGATTAACTAAGAAGTTATTTAATGTGTTTCCAATTACCCCAATCTACGTTTACCCCACCCACCCCTAGTGTTTTACCTTACACTGGCTGAACTTCATTTTTACATAGGACACTGCTCGTCCAAAAGGGTCTAGGATAGGACTGATATTCCGATTTTGAGGGTATGTGTACTAAACATAACAGAGGTTAATTGCCCCTATGCGTATGGCGTTTGAGGATTTTAAAGTCCTTGAAAATTGTTTATTTACGGAATTATGTAAATTCCGTGCCTGTGCCTAGGAGAGCACTAACAAAGCGAAGAACAAGAAAAATTATCATTTTAAACTAGTAGGATATATGCCTAATGCGTATCCGTACACATATAAACGTAAGAGTGCGGCGTAAGGTCAATGCCTCCGTCGTATTTGTATGTAGTAGCAGCTAGCTACATACGCATCTTGTTGGTAAATTAAACTGCAACTCATTTATGTTTCTTACATGCCACTTACAACTATTACAGTTAAAAATAAATATGACAAGCAAATTACCAACGCGCCTCGTTGCATATTCTTGAACACGACATTCCAAGAGAACATAATAAAAATTGGAGCAAGCTCATTATATCAACAGGAAAAACTAAATGGAACGAAGGAAATCGTGAGAACCCCAAACAAATCAATTTTAATGTAACGAATATCACACTGCTAATCATCATGTAAATCGGAAATCGGAAGGATTAAAGAAATTGGGGGCAACACAAACAACAACGTGTGTGTTGAAAGAAGACGTCGATGAAGCAGAATTTTGGACAGCAATTAAAAGACGTGCTCGTTATACCCCATAACGCCCGTTTTGCCCCTGATGATGGAGCAAAACGGGCATTTTTATTTTACCTTAGCACTACTTTGGCTGAGCGATCCACATTGCAACAGTTTCAGAGATTCCAATGACCGGAAGGATTAAGGCAGACAAAACTTACATATGCAAAGTACATAGACACAAAAAGTGACTTTCCATTTGAGAAATGTAGGGCTAGAGGAAGTACGATCCCCGGATACCAGACCGACTTCCGCCGCCCGTTTGCTGCAACATGCCGTGCATAGGCAGCTTGCAACACCGGAGTATTACAGAGAAATGCAAGAGAATCAAAATTGATAAAAACATTTACACAGTTTCCATATGATTGAAGCAATACATACACCAACATGTTGGAACGGTTGTTCATGCCAAGAGAAATGCAAGTTACGACAATAAAACTAGTGCCATTAAAAAATAAAGCGTGACATCAATGTATACTGTAGTGTCTAGCTGATGTAATGTGATTGCTGACTATAAGAAAATTGGAGTACTTTATGGGACACGTAATACGGTATTATGAAAAGAATCAGATTTTACAACTGGAAAAAGACTGGCGACCGTCGTCGGATTTTATTCTCCAAAAACCGCTTTTATCGAAAAGCTGTTAAGAAGATCCAGGTTGCCGTTATGACAGCCAACATCCGGTCCAGATAAGTCGTGAGAGGCCGGAGATGATGGAGATACAAGCAAAATATTGAGAATCCCTGCGCATAGGCGTCACCCAAAATTATTTTCCTCACATAAGGGTGTATAAATTAACTTACATACATTTGACTTAAACATACAGTATAATCATTTAAAAACGAGTCACCTCAAAAATGAGAAGTGTTGTATAACTAACTATACAGGGTGAGTCGGGGTTAAACGGCCATACGTAAACCATGCATAGGAAATTTGATTTTTAGAAAAAAAGTTCATATAAATGTGTACTCGAAAATGCTTTCTAAGAGCGCTACAGCGTTTAGTAGGCTTGGACAAAAATAAAAAAAAAGATTTATAAAAAACGCTTCGATATAAACAACAACTTTATTAGAAACAAATAGACAAAGAAAGAGAAGAAAATGCGTCGTCAAACAGCAGTTAATTTTCAAAAATTTATAAAAATGGCTCAAAATGGCCACCATCATTTTCAATGCAAACTTCGCA
This sequence comes from Xestobium rufovillosum, assembly GCA_963966045.1. Classification (NCBI taxonomy): domain Eukaryota; kingdom Metazoa; phylum Arthropoda; class Insecta; order Coleoptera; family Ptinidae; genus Xestobium; species Xestobium rufovillosum. Next base: position 39,633,315 of record OZ014493.1, read on the forward strand.
TCTACGGACGACAGATTGTGCTGCTGGTGTGATTTCTTGGGCTGCTTCAACAATCCTTTCCCGGAGAGTAGCTTCGTCGTTAACAAGCTCAGAATAAACCTTGCTCTTCATTGTACCCCATACAAAAAATCTAAGGGGGTCAAATCCGGGGAGCGCGCAGGCCAAGGACGGGGGCAGTCTTGACCGCGACCAATCCATCTTTCCGGAAAATTGTCATGCAGCCATCGTCGGACTGGTAGAGTGTGATGAGCGGGACATCCATCTAACTGGAACCATCTGTTTGCTCTAGTAACTAGAGTAGGGATGCAACGTTTAGCGATTTTTCGTAAACGTTTAAACGCGTATATTAAACGTTTAAACGGCGTTTAAACGCGCACCCTACGCGTAGCTTACGAATATTGCAATATTGTTTTAAAACTTTAATAATTAGAAAAATATCAAACGTCGTTTGTAAGTTGGGTTATAAATCATAAAATAATACATATTGCGTTGAATGAAGGCCGCCACAACGGCGGCGAGTCGTCAAAGGGATGCAAACAATAAATTTGAAAAGTACATTACGATTTTGCAATATCTAAGCGGCCGCGTCGCGACGCGTCGCTTTTGCCCTTACGCGGTGCGCACATAGCGCTAGCCGCGGCTTTGTTTATCTGGAATTTAATGATATTTAAATTTTATCTGCCTTGCGTTTAAACGTTCCCTTAAACGGGTAGTGTCCACACGGGCGGTTAAACGTTTAAACGTTGCATCCCTAAACTAGAGGCAGGTCATCTAAGACTGCTTCAAAATCATTTTCCAAGAAAAGAAGTAAAGCCGGACCATTAAGCCGTGGAGGCAGAAAATACGGGCCAATGAGTGAGTCATCGCATAATCCCATCCAAACGTTGCACGAGAATTGATGCTGAAACTTGCTGATTTTTATAGCATGAGGATTTTCGTGTCCCCAGATATGAGCATTATGCTGATTAAAAATACCAGCACGAGTAAAAGTTGCCTCGTCATCGTCAGTCCAAATCACCCTCCGAAAGTAAGAAGCACCATTTCTTATTTGCCTTAAGAACCACTCTGAAAATTCTCTTCTTCGTGTCAAGTCTTCAGGCAGCAAATGCTGAACTTTCTGCAAATGATATGCGTGACGAGCATCTGCTTTCAGAGTCTTGTTCACAATGCTTTGCGAATATCCTAATTGTAAAGAACATCTCCGCGTGCTACTGGAAGGGATTTCATCAAAGTGCTGTAAGATATTTTCTGTTCTTCTAATATTTTGAAAGGGTGCGAAAATACCGTCTGTTCGCGATTGCAATGAAGTTGATCCTGTTTCTCTTAGACGTTGAAACGTACTGGAAAATACTGACCTGTGGGGCAATCTCCTTAGAGGAAATCTGCGGGCGTACTCAGCTACTGCAGCGCGCGCATTACCGTCACAGTACCCATAGACAAACACAATATCCGCGTATTCAGCTTTATTGTAAATTTTTGGCATTATTCCGCAATCTACGCATAAACGCACCTACAATGCACTAAAATTACGCACTTAATAAACTGACATGTGAAAAACTGCCAAACTTCGACACAAACAAATCCTCAATTTTTGTCAAAGCCTACTAATTTTGTCAAAACCTACTAAACGCTGTAGCGCTCTTAAAAAGCATTTTCGAGTACACATTTATATGAACTTTTTTTCTAAAAATTAAATTTCCTAAGCATGGTTTACGTATGGCCGTTTAACCCCGACTCACCCTGTATAATATTTCCAGATCATGATATAGGAACCTTTATTCTAAACCAAGATATTTAATTCAAATTTAAAGTGTGGAGAAATAAAAACGAAGAAGGTCCTTCTAAAATGCACAATTAGACAAATGGGACAACCTGTAATGTCTATTCAGGCTCAGATGAAAATTATTTATGCACGCCTATGTACAAGTATGTTGTACAAGGTACCTATCGGTAAATGGCTTATCGTGACCAGAAATATTTGTTATTTACGTAGTAGCCATACCTCTGATGATAAGAGTCATTCATATATTTACTCGCCATCAAACAATGTAAACAAAAACAAAATGCACATTTTACAATCGTAGGCATACTACGGCAGTTACGCATCGTTGACTCACTACAGAGCATTTAATTCATAAAAATTGTCCAGCTGAACGTATAGGCAAATTCCAAATACATTCCGCTGTCATAACGACTGTTTCCCAAACATTTCTGAAAAAAAGTAAAATTTTGGATTATGTACTCTAATTGTTCAGAAGCTGAAGGAACCGCCAAAGGAACACAAATCATCAGCCTTATATTGCGGTGTGATGCTTTCCCACGGTACCGCCCCACGCCGCGTCATTCCCTTCCCAACGATCCAAGAAGAGAACCGTAGGCGCTAAGCCGACTCTGCTTGTGCTTCTTCTTGTATTGCGTGTGGCAGCCCGCACAAGAGACATGCCCGAAAAGTACAGTTATGCAGCATGCCCGTGCTACATTAGTTCGGCTTCTGATAAAGCAGATTGAGCACACCTTGTTTGCGCATTTTTGTCCACTTCGTGAAAAAGCGCTAGCGAGAAAAAAATTGCAAAAAAATATTCCGTAGCATCCAGTGATCTACAATTGCCGGCAATTTTACGAAGCTGGTGTCAATTTGATAGTTAAAAGATCACTAGCGCTTTAGCGCGAGTGATCTATCAAAATTGACGAGAGTGAACAAATAACAACGACCGCCAATTTGATGGTGCGGGTAGGCAATTTTCAATTGAACTGCCACGAATAAAATTGACCTAAAAATATAGGCTACGAGTTATGTTTGGTGAGGTTATTTTACGAATTTGTTCATTTCGGAACTATAAACTTTTAATCAACAAGCTTGACAAGCAGACTGACAGAGGTCATATGTAACAGAATGCCTAGGACAGATAGATTGTTCTTTAACAGCTTAAGCGACGAAAACATAGCAACGTCCGGCATAAACGATTCGCATCGCAAACTGGAACACCACTTTTGGAATTTATAGTACATGTGAAAACAAGAGTAGACTGTATTACTTTCATAGCACCTGTTGCAGGGGCCCTTCTCTTGAGTATTTGTCACCAAAAACAACCCGAGGATAGTTTTCAACTATGCAATGGACGGTATAAAGCTTCAAAGAAGTAAATCCAATAAATAAGGTAATTCTTCTTAACTTAATGGATTAGAGGACAAGGTCTCGAACTGTAGTTTAATAAAGTTGTTACTCTCTAAATCGATTAAACACCTACTGAAACCAATTAGAGGACGCCTTCTCCGAGTGTGTTTTCTCTGAATGAAATCTATGAAAGTGATACGCACGGAACGAAAGAAGAACGCATTTTTAGTGAATGAACTCCAACCTGGTACGGTCATCGCGCCTACTTGTTCCTCGGGTCAAAGACGATGTATGCGTCAAATGACGCACAATTACGCGTCTGATAAACACGTCATAGGCATTTACGTTCGCGGTCGACCAAAATCCATAGGAATTAAGAAAAAACATATTATAAATTCATTTCGCAACCCGATATTCTAATTGGGTATCCTTGATTAGATACGTTATCTGTTCAAGTATTTATTTAGCTCCATTTATCCATAATGTTTACAAACAAAAGCGTTATTTTTAATGCGTCAATACTTAATTGCGCCTTGGGTGCATTCTTCTCCAAAAATTATTTCAGAAAAAAAACTGATCCATTATAACAGCTTTTGTATCTGGCTCGGCTAACGAATTAATGACCCGACCATCAGAGTGTCTGAATTCCGAAAGAATATAAGTAAGACAGGGGCCGGCAGCGGTGGCAAAACAAAATGCATCGCACAAAGTTAGCGGAGGTCAGAACGAAACAACAACACACTACACCGAATTCCTGGAAGGATCAAGACCGACCGTTGCCTGCACCGCCGCTTCTGTTGATGCACTGTGTGGCATGCATGTGCATGTGCATCCCGGTACAGTGGCGGCGGGCCCCCGGACGACGGAGACGGCAGACACTCCTTGGTCATTGCCGCGCGCTCGCATATCAAACGACCAAGAAACAGGGACGGATTACGTTAGAAAATTAATTTAAAAGCATACAAATGAATTGATGGATGACGATCTTAATGGCCATGTAATGCATGCACAACACAGTCGGACGAAATACATACGATTTTACTGGGAAGACTCGTTCGTACATAAAACGTTCATTATAAACGTGCAAATATATCACTTTCTGATATACTTTTGGTGTACTTACGTGGGCAATTTGACAAAGAAGACGTTTATTCAAATATCTGTCACCTGACCATCATAAACCGAGATCCTGAAAACTTCCTGGCAAGATTCGTTACTGTGGACGAAACCTGGGTCGAGTCAAACCGGCAGAGAATGGAATGAAGGCACAAGGGTGTAACAGCAACTGCAGGGAAGATCTTAGCCACAGCTTTCTGGGATGCCGAGGGAATTATCATCAGACTTTTTAGTTTTTACCACGTTGTCACACTATCTCTTCTTCAGTCTGACCCAATCCACTCCTGAGTTTAGGCCTCTCCCAAAACTGACGCTGCTTACAGCCATTTCCCTGAGGCCCCCGGCATCACCCTCTCCATGGCTCTTTGGCTTGTCCTTAGTCTATTTGCACTTTTCTGCGTGAGTGCGGCGGTTTCCAGGCCATATGCTGCTACCGGTAATACTCAAGACTCGTACACTCTCCATTTTAGGTTTATGGGCATTACTGGGTCTCTGAAGATGAAGCCGAATTTCCCAAATGCTGCCCACGTCAGTCCTATGATTCTGGTTACTTCATTGGCCTGGTTTTCCTTGCCGAGCCTGATGGTCGTGACCAAGATAGACGCAGTGCTCTACAACTCCCATTGTATGATTTTCAATTGAAATCCGGAGTGTCCGGACTCAAGATCGTGGTCTTTTGGAGGTTCCTCTTCAACCCAATCTTTGCTGACGCCTCGTGGAGTTGTTCCAGCATGTCCTTCGGCTTTACTGGGTTGCTGCTTATCAGAACTATATCCTTCCGGTCCCAGTAGATTCCGAAAGGCGTAAGCTCCAGTACCAGGGTTGGGAGACATCGTGTCTCCTTGGCGGACGTCTCTCTCAACCGGGATTTTCTGTAACCATGCCGTCCTCTAGTCTGATCCGAAGCGTTGCACAGGCGTATATGTTTTGGATAACGTAAGTGTATCAAGTCAATTCTCGCTAGTATTGCCCACATCTCGAACGCCTTTTAGTAGTCTATGAAGGCCAAGTGGAGAGGGATGTTGAACTCCGTCGCTTTCTCGGTTAGCATGTATGTGTATGACTTGGAGACGGTCTATCGTGCTATAGTCTCTTCGAAATCCCGCCTGTTCGACTGGTTGGTAGAAGTAGAATTCTTTGGTCTGTGAGCTGTGACTATAGTCGTCAGTAGTTTGTAGAAGATAGACAACAGACTGATAGGCCGGTAATTCTCCACACTCGTGCAGTCACCCTTTTTGAACAACCAGGATTACCTCAGCGTTCCTCTACGTAGTTGGAATCCGCTGCTCCTGTAGACATTGGTTCAAGAGGACGAACAATGCTTCTTCCTTCGATGGTTACACTTTATAACTGGGAAATATTGAGTGATCCATCAAAGGAAACAGGAGCGGAAAACTCACACGTAGTGGGCTGTTTCATCAAGACAAGGAAACTAAAACAAGTTTCCATAAATTAATTACTTTATGCGGGCGATTCGATTCTTTCTGGAAAAGAATAAAGAACCACAAGCAAATGTAGAGCACTTAAGTAGAAATATGCCACAGAGCAATCATAAAAAAATGAACTAATATAGAATGGACGGGCAACTCAAAAAGTAGAAGTATTTATTAAAAACGATGAAATACCGGAAACCAACAATATTAAATACGTGGAATCTACAATAGATGAAAAAGGAAACAAAGGAAATGAACTAAACAAAATTAACAGAGTTACGACTCTGTACAGGGAACTATAGACGTAGTCCGGACGTAATTTCTGCTTCATTGGTTTTTTCTGGGACCTAAGTAACCTGAGAAAACAAACGAAGGTGCGTTGTTTGCAGACCCATTCACTGTTGAATGTAAAAACATCAGAAGTTCAGAAGTTTTGCAGTACTATCATGAATAAGCCCGGAATGGGGTGACAAAGAAGATCGGGGCAGTTACTGGGATACCTACACTGAAAAATCTAAACGCTACACAAAAAAATTACAATAACGTATCTAACTCTATTTAAAAACAAAAATTGATGATCTGCAGATGAAATTTTGAAACCATCGATTCCTGAAAATCCCAAAATGTGCGCTTACCGAAAAAATGGCAATTTTCTTCCTCCCCGTTAAAGAAAAGGTAGGGAAAATAGAGCACCAAGTTGCTTCCTTCTTTCCTGCTACAACTTAATTATTTTTGCAGATGAGAAAATCTTTAGGATTGAAGAACACCTACATAGACAATCAAAATGATGAGCCCACGTTCCCAGGAGTGCCGAAGCTATTGAAAAGGACTAAAGACTAAGGAAAAAGGTAAGTATATCAAGAGGAAAAACGTTTAATAATGAGCACTGGCTTTTTCAAGAAGACTCACCACCGGCTCATAAGGCTACGTTTGAAGGATCGGCCCTCATCAAGTCGACACCTGAAGCCATTGGATTACAAAATGCCGTCATTTTTAAAGAAGGACTGCACTGAATGTCACGAGAAGGTCATTTTTGAATAAATTATATATAGACCTGACTACGTAAATTGTTTTTTCAATAAGACAAATTATCAAAGGTACCGAAATTAGGGGGTTCAGGGAAACAATATCGATTTTCTATTCCTAAATGAAAATAAAACACAGAAGAGAATACACACAACGGTTTCCAGAAAGTATATAGATAAAAGACAAGCAAGGGGAAGTAAAGCCATGGGAAAATTAACAAAAATGATGAACTCAAAAATGATGATAGGGTATACAGGAATAACGGTAATAGAAGCAGCGCTATTGAACGAAAGGGAAAAATATGCATGGAGGAGTGAAGACTAACTTGGGCCAGTGGAGAAGAACAAACGGGGAAGTGATGGTCACAACTGCCCCAGCATAAAACACAAAGGGTCGGAGCACAATGGTTAGGTCATAACCATGTCAGGCAATAGGCGTGCTAGAAAGAGCTTATCCTATAAGACGAGGAGGATGTAACATGCAAAGAAAGGGCGTAAACCAAAAATTCAGGATTGGCAAAAATGAAAAAAAGGCATCAGGAGAAGATGAAGACTGAGAGAAAGGAAAATTTACAGTCAGGATTCTTTTTTGCTTATACGTAACGGTATAAGCTTCTAAAGAAAGGGTGCGATTACTGGTCTAAACAGTTTCATTGGAGTTGAAAATCCACAGATGACCGAATAAGTGGAAGGCATTCTCGATGATCTTCGGTTGGAAGTGTCTACTATCGCTGAAGTATTAGACATTGAGTCACGTGTGTCTTGACCAATCTGCACGATAAATTAGGCATGAATTAGGTGTCAAGTGGGCCCAAGATTATAAATCCCAGAACAAAAACTACAGAGCAAATTTATAAAAAAATGGCATCTTTAAAAACCAAACCCGCACTTTCTCCCTGCAATGGTGACTGGGTTTGAGCCTTGGGCTCGCCATTGAGATCCAGAAACCAAATTCGAGTTCCTGAAATGTATCCCCGACCGCTCTCCTCCACCAAAAAAGGTCAGAATTTAATCTTCAACTGGGAAGCTCATGGTAATCACTTCTTGGGGGCTGTTAACAAAAAAGGTCCTGCCCGTTTTCCGAGAGTGCAAGTATATTCAGAGCTAAACCACCCGCCGCACCAACAACTTCTTTTTATTTAGAAGTTTTAAGAAACGATGACCAGCTGAAAGAGATGTAGGTGACTATTTTGCAGGCCATCAAGGGTTTTTTCCGAGGACAAATTGGGTAAGTGTGTTTAAGTTAAGGTGGGATTGCCTCTCGTAGAAAAATGAGTAACACCATATTATAGTTTACTAGTTCAGACTTATACATTGTTTACTTGCAATTGATTGCACCCTGTCTTAAACCCAGCAAGATAAGCAATTTTTAAAGAAATCTTGGGAGTTCTGCAGAGGACTGGAGACGAGAACACGCTCATCTTCATGTGATAAGTTACATCTGTCATTATCTTTGTAAGCAAACAAGAATAACAAATGGTACAATGTTCGAAAAGGTAAAAAAGAAACAAATTTCCAAAACTTATAAAACAACAATTGTTAAAACGAACATCCCCTTTCACATTTACATGAAACTTTCAAAGCTGAATTTAGTATACCCTGAATGCCTCCCTGACTATGGCCTCGGCGGCCGCATTCTTAGTCCGCCGCCCGTCTGACGTCTCCGCACCCCCGACCCCATGAAACCCGGTATCAGACTATTGCGCAGTTACTCTACTATAAATGCCTCTTGTTCCATTCCGGGCGACGTTTTCCCGCCATCTCTTCATCAAAGAAAAAATACACACGCTATCGAATACTATACACCGCCGCGTGTCTCTTTACTCTCTTTGCCTGCGCATTTTGTAATAAACAAGAGGATGCAACTAGCTCAGACGTACTTACGTACGTATACCGTCTGTTCAATCATCAACCAGTGTCTCTGCCTTTTGGAGTTCTTGGCAAGTTGCTTCACATTATACAGGGCTGTGCTATAAAAACTGTCTGTATCTCTAAAACGAATAGCTTGCACCATTGGCAATGCCCTTAAAAATTGTTACTTCAGCTAGAAACTTTAATGTTATTGAGGAAGTCGAAATCTTCAAGTTGGCTGAATCCCAAGCATTTTTGAAGAGGTGTTCCAATTTTAATTTTCCATAACATATTAACCTAAACTGTATATTGCCATGAAACGAAAAGAATTTATGCTTCGTACTATATCTATACAATATTTTTTGTTCTAAAGTACATTTACTTAACCTATTAAGTCTTAGTCATAGGTATGGAATGCTGTCTTTGTTACACATTGGTCTTGCAAATTTCGTACTTTACAGGAGAATTTAACGATCGCCTAGAACACGAACCATATGCAGAAAATTATCATTTTAGCTTAATACGAATTCACATATTTCTACGTCAATTTTACTTTACTGTTACAATTCTACCCCTGAGTAAAAAAACAAAACAAAACATAAACCTGTACTGCTCCAAATACCTATCTACCTCGTAAACTAACCTAGCATAATAACAGTCTACACAAAGAATGCCCATAAAGAATTTCTAATTGATCAACAACAAACAATAAACTGGAGCATGTTAGAAGGTACAACACTATTATCATCAGAGCTGGTGGTTGATTGTCCGGCAAGGGGAGCGAATAGGGGGGTTCACGAGACGAAATAAATATGCTGGAGAGAGCGGGAGGCGAGGGAGACAGGCCACCTAAGAACTGCTGTTGGCAGCCATTGACCGCCGCCCGGATGCTGATACACCACAACAACAAGCAGTGGCGTGCGCAATATTATTTTTCATTTTTTCTATTCAAATACAAGCGCAGGTTGTTAAGCAATTATTAACCACGGCATGTGGTGTCTATAAGCCCGAAATTTTGTACAGTGTGGTTTTCGACCATTACGAAGCCGCCCATGACACAATGTTTTTATTCTGCTATCCACGATAAACTAGTATCGAGAAACGTCCATTAACGAAATGACACCCTTATTTTAAGCTTACACTCTCACCAAATTTTTAATTTTCTTTACCCAGGATGTCAATTCTGCGTTGGGTCAATAAAATCCTCGGCTGAATAGGCGCTGAAACATTTTACGAGCTCCTCTCCACCCCTTCCTATATATAGGTATAACTCGCGCGTGCACATGGCTCATTATTTTTATTATATTACGGTTTTGTGGCTCGCGATTCAGTCAGCACCTGCCGTCCACTGCAATGATTTTCAAGCACAACAAAAAAAATAAACTGCATCACCGGAAAGAAGCAAAGAAAACAGCACGTGCCCCCTTTTTATAGGCATATATGTGTGTTCGGTCAACTCCTCTTTGGAACAGCTGGTCAATAAGCGACGTATGGTTCGAAGAAATGACTGGCTGGTAAATTGAATGTTTGCTCTTTCAGGCAAACAGGATAGCCGAAACATGGTATTTTTCATTCAAATATAAACGGGGTATTTGTAAACACAAAATTCGTGCAAGAAATTAGTTGAACAATCTTACCATGAAACGTTACAGTGGTGTTTAATTAAAGGGAATTATTCAAAATAGAAGAAGACGAATAGTGAGTTCTAGTACAGAAGGAAACATAATAAACTCAACTGTTGGTCGAGTGGGTAGTGGATAGTCACTAAAATGAACCATGAACGGGCAAACAGATTCTAAACTGGAAATTTCCTTGAAAAGACTATATAGATCTAAGAAAATAAGCTAACGTGTATATGGGAAGAGTGACAAAACAGTGGTGACACTAACGAGGAATTGTTAAACACTCAACCAGACCAGACTGTCAATCTGTGGATAAACAGTTAAACAGAAGTCGAAGAAAAATAAAGTGAACGGTTCATTAATAGTTCTTGCCTTCGTTTCTAACCATTTAGGCTTCTCTCGCCTCATTCCATCATTGTCTATTTTGCAGAACGTTGCACCAATTTTCTTCATCAGCCAGTTTTCGTACTGGCGTCCAACACTCCACACTAAAGCCCCCATTTACTAAAATTTTGACACAATTTGTTCGACGATCTGTCCATATGCATTTCCAAATTCGACCTTCCGATTAAATTTAATAATAAAACACACAAAACACTTTATTTTATGTTATAATTTTATTTTGAAGAACAAATCGGTTAATAATGAAAAATGATATCCCGCAAGTGACCCCCTCTACTTCTTCGGCATGCTAACATTCTTTTCCCGAAATTCTTGATAATATTTTCGCAGACATTCTGTCCAATTTCTCAAATTGCTTGAGTGTTGCACGAAGCTGTTCAGTTGTTTGAGGGTTGTTAGCGTAAACTCTTTCCTTCAGAAATCACCGTTCTAAATAATCCAGTAATCCAGTGGAGGGAGGTCGCACGACCTAGGCGGCCAATTACCGTCAGCTCTTCGAGAAATTATTCGATCACCAAACACCTCTCCCTTAAAAGATTCAGTGTTTCATCCGCTATATGGCAAGTGGCACCGTCCTGTTGAAACCACATGTTCTGGACATCCATACCTTCCAATTCATTCCACAAATAATCTGCCATTGTCCGGCATCGAGCTCCATTCACAGGAATAGCATCACCAGCTTCATCCTGGGAGAAATAAGGACCAATCACGCCTCCCGCCACTTTTTCTGGATACACTCGTTTCTCCAATGTCTATACACTTCTGTCTGTTTACGTAACCACCAATTTCAAAATGAGCTTCGTCGCGGAAGATTATTTTTTGAAAAAAAATCGTCATTTTCTTGCCTTTTTTCTAAGGTCCAATTAACACGTGATCGTTTGGTTTTGATAATTCTTGAGCCAAGTGTACCTTATAAGCTTTTAAATGAAGATCTTTCTTTAAAATGTTATGCAGACTCGATCTTTTAATGTTGACTTGCTGTGAACTTTTACGAACTGACATTGTCTTCTAATATAGGCACCAAAACATGTTGTCTGTTAGCTCTTAGTGACCCAGACTGTTCAAACAATAAATACATAAATCAAACTTTCCAGTGAAGGAATATTAGATCAAGAAGGAAAATAACAATATTTCCGAATAAACCATACAGATAGAAATTGAATAATGGATTATTGAAGAAAAACAATTATTTTGGAGGATGAAATTTTTGGAGAAAATTCATAATTTTGAAGAATTTGACAGAATGCAAGTTTTGGCAGAAAACATTTTGGATAGTATGGGCAAAATTTATGGAAATTCTCTAGAGTGGGACATAAGTCGCTTTAAGATTCGATAATATGTATAATTATATTGAATAATAAGTAAATAACTTTAACAGATGGTATGCCCAATTTCTTCCGAAATGCGTACGGCATCTTCCTGGAGTTGCAGCTAAACATTCGTCGTTTTGGTAATGAGTTTTCACAATAAATATGCATTCTTCGATGGACAACCGCTCTATGATGACCAAGCCACAACTAATGCTGTTAAGATTTCTGTCCTTCAAGTTATAGTTTTCCTTCCCGTTTCGTCATACAGTTCTGATTTTCGTTAGTTATTCCTAGGAATCTGTTATTATGGCGATATCGTCCGAAAATTTTAGATCTTAGGTCCTCCTCTCTCAATATATCTTGTTCCCTTGTTGTAGATGATGCTTGACATGTTATTTGGATTATGAGAGAGTGACAAAATGGGTTTGTGGCAATAATTATAACATGATAAGAAACTGCGATCATATACTATGATATAGCTGAAGATGGATTCAACGCGATGCCGAAGAATAATGAACCACAGAGAGAAAAAGCCAAGGATGTCGTTCATAGTGGGCTTTACCGCAACAATTTTTATTCTTCTTCCTTTAGAACAAGGCCCTGTTTACAGCAGTTAGCCTCAACGATCCACCTCCTCTGACGTGGATACTCTTTCCGTCAAAGTATGACTTGTAATCATTCTGAGGTTTTTAGTTTCCATAACTCGAAGGACCCTTTTTGTCGGTCCTTTTCTTGTCGGTCCTTTTCTCAATGCCATACCGTTTATCTTATGAATGCATACCTTGCTACTGGTGTACCTCCACACGAATGAAATCTGACTTCCATTAGGAAGTCCTTATCACTGGATATCGTCTACCAAATATTTTAAACACATAACCTGTTAGATGGGCTTATCCCCAACTGTCAGCTTACATCTTATCGGTTCTTTTCAAATTATCATCTACCTCTATCATATCTGCCTCAGTCAAGCATACACAAACTATAATCAAGATCCCGAAAGATGTGAAAGACAATTTTCGAAACACCTTTAGACAATACGATAAATTTCTAACTTTGACATATATTCGATAGGTACAGACACTAATGTCGGCCCTTAATCTAGTAGTTACCCTTAAATTTCTACAACCTTTGTAAAATTGTCTTGTTCAGTATGTTACAGTGTAAAACATCGTAAATAACCAAGTGGCGTTCAGAAAAGAGCGCCAAAAACGCAGTTAACGACCCCGGCCGCAAGACGTAAGGTGACCAAAAGGTGTGTTTCTTTTTTCTCGTCTAAAGGGGCTGTAGGTATACCTCTGGTCCCGGGGACTTCGCGACGAGACATATAGGACGCACATCTGCCTCTGCGAGCAGGTGTGGAGTCGGGCAGCACGCTACTACCCCGAAACAGCTTGCACATATGCGCTCTAAAAGATCAGTGCCTTTACCCAAATCCTACCCCCTTCTTCCTGCATCTTTTTTCGTCGCCCCCGTGTCTTGACGTTATAAATGAGGACAGACACGCCGAAGGAAACACCCTAATAATATTATCTGCGGCGAGATGCATTTACGGAAGTGTAGAAAATCATAATTCAAGTCGTTAAGTACGATACACCCTAAGAACTAAAAATAAGAATTTAAAGTCACATATTGGTAGCCTGTTGCTGTCAGGCTGTGTGATATTCGAGTTTCTTGAATTTTATTTAAGTACCAGTTACAAAAATTAAGCCTTCTTTCTTGATCTCCCAGGAAGAGATGGTGAATAATTTGAATTTTACATGGCCTATATTTGCCTTTTTTATATTTTTTGAACTTTTGGTTTGGAAACAACAACTTGTGATTCGATTTTGGTGTCGCCTCGGCAATTTGACTTTAAAAACTGTCAGCCAATAAAAGCTCGACACCTCAGGTGGAGCGCTTTTTGGATAACAGTTTTTCTCGTCAAATTGCTAGGAAACAAAATTTCGTTCAAAACAGAAATTTATCCGGTAAAATAAAAACCTCTCATCTAATATTATAGTCCTATAATAGTCCTTGTTGATAAGTTGACAGACATTTATATGTAGATTAAAATTAAGGAATATCTATCTAGCGGTTTTGGTGAATTTTAATATTATCCTAACGTCAAATATTTGTTGCACTTTTCTTTGTTGATTAAAAGGTTATTAAAGTTAAGATTCATAAAATATTCTTTTCAAATACAATTCTTGACTTGGAATTTTTAGGCAATTTTACTGGAGCTTATGCATATAATATTAACCACTCGGGTCAATTTGATAGAAGAGCAGTCGCGCTAAAGCGCTTGTGATACTGCAACTATCAAAGTGATGCGCGTGATTACTAAGCAACGCGATCGAAAAATGTAATCTAGTTTATTTTTTCATCATCAAATTTACCAATCAGAACACTTCGTTAAAATCCAATGATTTTTCCATAATTTTCCTTGCAATTAAATTGTTTGGCCTTGGTCAGTTCTAACGTCTAGGTATTTATTATACCATTTCTCGACGATAAAATGTTATCTACTTATTAATAAAGGTTTAAATTCATAAAATTCTTGCCAAATACAATTCGTGGTCTGGGAATGAACCACTCGTTTCACCCGAGCTAAAGCGCCCGTGATCTTTTAACTGTCAAATTGGCGCTTAACTTTCGTAAAATTGCCGACAATTCCAGACCACTTATTTTGGTATTTCAGAAAATTTAATCTGCTTTATTGTTTACGATGCTGAAGCACCTTTACATTCAGCAATGGCAGAGCTACAAACAACACCCCTTCTCTTGTTTTCTCCTGTTCTCCAGAGAGTAAAAACAAACAATAAAGTTCTGGGACAGAACACAGAACTTATGATCTGCTATTTAAAAAAAAATAAAATAAAATTCCTCGTTTTCGTCGTAATAAGCTGACCATTTACTGAATATTCCATGTAAACATCTAAAGAGAAAGCATATAATTTCCAAAAAGCGCAGACGCAAAAGGCATTCGTCAACAACTATCGATCTAACAAATGCCAACGAGACAAAATTCGAATGAGTAAAGAACAAGAGACAAAAAAATCGACGTCGGTAAATGGAACACGCATCGGTTGTTCGCAGGGGGGCCAGTCATAACAAAGTTATAAATAGAGCGGGCCCACCTACGCGTCGCGACGCTGTGCAACTGAAAGTATTAAAGAGGGCACCTCGTCATCGCCACCTATTTAAAGTCCGCCGTGTCCTTGTCTGAACGCTGGACCCCTTGCCAACACTATCTCCCCGATTTCTTTTATTTCAACCGTTTTGCATTCAAATGTCGACATCTTAGCCGTCATTAATTCAATTTCTGAAAACTTTCATTTAACAGATTTTAATTAAACAGAGTGTTTACACTTTTTCGTTTGTGGGAAGAGATGACAGTCCGAGTGAACCAGATCTGGGGAATAAGGTGGATGATTTTTTCTTCGCTTGGACCACTGCCTAGATTAATCAGACATCAATACCCCCTGGTAGATTCAAAGTTTTCTGCACATCGCAGTGAGAAATCACTTTAGTCTCACCACAAATAAATTATCATGCCCTGAAAAATCTTCTCGACTTGTGCCATATAAAGTTAATTAGAAAAATAAATATTGGGAGAGGGCCAGGTGGTTCCCAGCTAATAATGGTTATTCGCCAGAACTTCCGATCACGTGTCAGGATAGTATGGCTTTTATTGTGCTACTATTCTGAATTAATGTTAGCATGGTGGAGTATTATAATAATTATTTTGAACCACAATAATTGCTATTTTTAAATAAAATTGAAAATGAATTCAAAGTCATGCCATAATGACATAGGTACTTTACCGCACTTGTGCTTTAAAGAATGCAAATTGGCATTCTTTAGCGCACGCATTTTGTGAAGTGAATTGCACGGCAACGGCAAACTAATACTAAAATCAAATCAAATGAAACTTTTTGTACATAATTATTTCTCGTTTACTAATTACTTCTTAAGCAAATATGATAGTCGTGGTCACGCTGATAGTAGATAAAACGTTGTACGATACTCTTATATAACTATACCTGTAGATAACTATTAACTAGGTGACTGCAATACCACGTAAGACCAGTTTACACTAGCCAACAAATTTAACAAGCTCTCTTCTCCGAAATCAGAGGGCGCCTAATTTTGCATATCAAAATTAAAAACTGATATCTATAAATAATTATTTCGATCCTACAGATCATTTAAAATCAATAAAATTATCTATGAGATATTCATAATTCGTAATTTAGAAATATCTGAGAAAAAAATAATTATATTTGTGGATATCTCGTCGATAATTTTAAATATTTAAAAATAAATATCTGTGGGGAATTTCTTAATCAATTTGATTTTTGTTCATTTTGGAATCCGTATGCATATTGAAAAAAACAATAAATTCAATTGAAAAAACCTTAAAGTGAAATATCAGAACAGAAAAAACTAAATAAACAAAATATCAATGGAATCTTGAGAACTGCTAATCTTGTAATAAACTGTGTGGTCAAGTCTATGTGTTCTGTCTTGACGACTGCCAACTGCTAGTATTGTAATAAACTAACAAAAGAGAGAAATAAGTCAAAAAATAGCAAAATGGCAAAAAATAAATAAGTCAAGGATTAAGATGTTAGAGACTATGGTTGAATAATTAATTCAAGAATCAATCCTAATAATAACAATAATAATAGTAATATTGATGATGATGATGATAATGATAATGATGATGAAAACGATGATAATAATGTCAATAATAAAACAAAAAGAAAATGAATCCCATATTGCCAAATAACCTCGAAGGTCCATGGTTTATATGGGCTAGCAAATAAACTGTAATTGATTATTGAAATAATGTCATAATGGCAAAAAGAGAACCTGTCACACCTACATGAGAATCATTTTGATCAAAAGACATTTACAAAAGTTTAAATAAACTAGATTGTATTAAATCGACTTGGTCATTAAGCAGTTACAAGTTTTATCATTTTTATGTTTATAAATTTCTATAGACTCTAATATATCTAATTGATAACTCTTTACAAAATTAGACAATAATTTAGTATTCTCCGGAGGAGGGAATTGATGATTGTTATCAAAGAAATGATTAGCAAAACTTGAATGATCATTTTTTAAACGAAATGATCTTAAATGTTCATTATACCTAGTACTTATAGATCTGCCAGTTTGTCCGATATATATGCTGTTAAATAAAATATGTGATAATATATTTGATGGTTTAAATGTGACTTGTTTGTTGTTTTTTCTTAAAATACTGGCAATCTTTTCAGAAATATTTCCAAAATAAGTAATTCTGCAAAATTTGGTAACTTTACCATTAGATAATTTAGGATATAATGTTGTTACAAGCAATTTTAAATTTTGTATTGTTAATGATTCTATTGATGATTTCAGTCTTAAATCCGTTATTTATTGCAATTGGTCTAATTATGTTTAGTTCTTTATTCAATTTATCCAAAGATAGTGGTACTGTAAAGGCCCTGTGTATCATAGAATTATAAGCAGAAATTTTTTGACAAAAGGGGTGAAATGAATTTGATGAATGAATAATATCTGTATATGTTGGTTTCCTAAAAACATCGAAATTTATTGTATTACATTCATTTATTAAAGTTAAATCTAAGAAATTAATTTTGTGTTCAGTTTCTATTTCTTTAGTAAATTTAATTTTTGGAAATATGAATTTCTGACGTCAACAAAACAAAATATACCTACCATTTATTGCTTTTCTGACCCAAACAAAACTTTTTGATAAAAGACCATCAATAATCATTTTCCAAATTAATTTTAAGTCTAAAAATAAGGTGAGATATTACGAACAGAAAGTGCACGGTGGTGAAAAGTGTACTAGATTAGACATTTCGGGAGGGGTATTACGGAAGGTCCACGACATAGAAGGCAGCTGCGGGCTCGTGCCCTGAACTGCAGCTGTCTAGCATCTGGCGCCCCCGCTATTTTAGCAGTACATCGGCCTTCCCTTTTCAAATCAAGGCTACATAAAAGTACAAAGATGGCTCGCTCTATTAAAGGAAGGAAGCACCGCGTCATCGACAAACACCATTTTGCTCCTGTTTAAATACGCTTAATGTTCCCAATGGCATCGCGATCGGGCCCTTTTGTAACACGAAAGATGTCATTATGCTTAGTCCCAGATGGGAGTCGTCAGTGTCGTACTTGTAAGCAAGTAAACGGGGTGACTGAAAAAACTTCTCAATCAGAGAACGGGGCTTGAGTCTTAGCTGTGAAGTTAGTTACAGTTTCCGTATAAACTTTTACGGATCAAGAACCAAAATTAAAATTAGAAAATAAAATGTTTTGATTCAGCTACCACTGATATTAAATTTGATTTTCCCAGTGCCTCAACAACTGCCATTTTTGGAATCAACAGAAAAAATATTTTTATGTCAAAATTATTAGTAAACGACAAAAAGGGTTAAAAAATATCGACAACACGCAATAATTACCATGACAAAAATAAATAACTTTTTCTCTCAATTAAAAACCAACAAAACCGGGAAAAACATCAAGTAATAATAATAAAGGTTTGATTCATGGCAATCGCAATATCGTGCATGCACAATCTCCATGAAGCAAGTGCAGGATTGGCCGGCAAGTCGCGTGCCCCGAGGGTGAGTCACTCCCACCACATCACCTACCATTCATTACACACCGGTCTAGTCTATCAACAATTTATTTAGATATACACTTGGAACAAAATTAACAATTACCGCATGAAAAATTAATCACATAATTTACTTAAAAACTGGCATATACGACTTGCATACTACAATAACGAGTTATACCTTGATGTATGATAATAATCGCGATTTAAGCTAGGTGAATCGTATCAGCCATTTTGTTAACACGTTTAGCGAATTCAAAATGGCTTCGGGTTGAATTTTAAAATTTCAGAAGTACCGAGCAAATGTAAAACAATAAATAGTGGAAATATTTTTTAATAATTCAAGGAAAAATTTAAAATTGCCTTAATTAGTTACCGTCGAGCAAAAGTTCCAAATTCCAAGAAATGGATGTTTCTTAAACCCGGAAAAATTGGTCTTATTTTCTTATCATTTGAATTTTAGTATAACAATTTTAAATTGAAGGATTTATTAATTAATTTTCTGTAAAAAAATATTACCAGAAAAAATTTTCAACTCTTTGGACAAAAAATTTTTAGGACCGCTTGATAGCAGATACCTAATTTCTATTATATTAGGTATATTCTCAAAAAACAAAAGTTATAGAACTGGGCACAATGTTTAGCAAATCAATTTGGGGCAAATTTACGTGTATGGTGTAGTAAATAAAGGTCAATCTGATTTGCAATATAAAATTACAGACCTATCCATCTTCGTCGATTTATTTGTTAGAAAAAACTAAATGCAAGTCTCCAAGAGGCTCATTTTGCCCCTAGGGCCTAGGGGTGATGAATAAAGTGGATTACTCGCTTAGGTTGCAACCAATTATCATATTTTTTCTATCTTCAGTAGGTAGGTAATAAAGGTACCATCGAAAATGCACCATTCGATACACAAATAAAAACAAATTTTATTTGGGATAAAAATTAATAAATTGCCACCAAATATTAATGCTTATTTTACGCAAATAAGAATAAATTAGTGATAAATATCTCAAAAGTTGACGATAATTAGAAAATGTTTTGTAGTAAATAATTATTATTCACAATAAAGTGAAATTCTCAATCGCTATGCAGCCTGTTTGATTGTAAACGCTCAGCTCTGTAACATCTTTATTACACAAAATAACCCATATACAATGTGTCCACGGGTTGACTTCGAAGGAGTGAAAACATTTTTAATTCTCATTTTACGAAAAAATGTCATTCTTTATAAAAATGCCTGCTTGCTCAGAAACATCGAAATATGGAATGATTTTTCGATTTTCTTCTACAGGGTAGGCAATAATATAACAAATGTAAAAATCACCAAGTATAAAGTATCGTTATACTCATTCGAATTGAAAAGTCGCAAAGAAAAAAGTTTTTTACAATGGCAGGGTGAATTCAAATATGAAGTTTGAGATTTCTTTAAAGACATTCATATTTTGAACGACCTTGAGAATATTTCCTGTTTCTATATTGAATCTTTAATTTATATCAAAGGTCTAGTGAGTTCTTTTATCAGACTCAGTAACGAGTAATTCCAATTTTCTGAGAAAATGTTAAAGTTAGAACAAAAAGTTTTCTTTGTTCAATGTTATGGTTGTACGCTGCTGTTAGATTATTTCGACAGAAATGGTCAGGAGTTCCACTGTCTGATAATACAGCAAAAAATATCATCACTAAATTTGTGACAACCGGGAGTATTTTGACAATAAAAAAGGGAAAAAAATCTTACAACTTGGTTGACGATGCAGCAACTGCACGAACTATTGATTCAGTAAGAGAATTTCCTTTGAGAAAATGGTCTTCCCAAATTGGTAGGTATAATATTAGTAGATCACTATTGCGAAAACTTTGCAAGTGCAACAATGCTCGTCCGTCCAAACCAAGATTTATCCATACTTTGGAAGAAAGCGATGAAGAGAAGCGTTTATATTTCTGTTTATTAATTGATATGAGTTGATTTTAGAAGATAGAACGGGTTTGTCACTTCATAGAACAGTAGATATTGGTAGGTGAAAAATATTTCCGTATTCGATGCAGGAGACATATTTTTGATTTCTCACAAAAAATCACTGTTTATAAAAAAAAACCTGCTTGCCCCCAAACTCCCATAGCACATATAATTTTTTATTTAACTATTACAGAAAATTTGTTATTAATTTTTATGCATTTTTCGGACTTATTAAATTGAAAAAAAAAAACATTTTCTTGAAGGTTAAAGTATCCAAATGAAAAAACGTATTTCTTAAATTTTCGTTGAAAATTTTGTTAATTACTAAACGGTAAAATTCCTCACCAGACCATACAGCACTGAACTAAATAAATTTTTACTGTTCCAACATTAATGAAAGTGTTCTTGGTCAAAAAATGCATAAAAAAATAATAAAATATTTCCTGTAACAGTTGGATAAAGAATTCTGTTAACAGGACAGGAATCATGTTCACGGAAAAGTTTGTCTATACGATCAGGAACATTGTGAATGTAGGGACGTCGGGGGCTGCCTCTGAAACACGCCCTGGGGCGTAAGAAAATATGCCATTTTGATAACTTGAACATGGAAGGTTTTACAATCGACTGAAATTTTTGTTGTCGACTTTTAAATGCAAATTTCTACCCGTGCGTTATGCAAATAAGCCGCTTGCTGCAACATTGCCATGGTATACAGCCATAAACTGCTCTAAAAATGATACCCTGTGGCATCCTCTTTCATTTGACCAATAGACAAGGGATTTGAGTCCTATTCAAAGGTCATGAGCCTAACCATTTGCCAGTAAATTTTAGTGCTGATCCGCACTTGTCCCATTGTTTTAGGGGTTCAAGCGCATGTTGTTTTTTATTTTTGTTATTTTTTATTTTTCACTTCTACTGCGTTATAGAACAATCTAAGAATTCAAAATTTGTTAGCAGGCTGTATCGTACTCCTAAAATTTATTTATAATGTTCAAAAATTCTCTAGTTCACAAAAGTCTGTTTCATGAAAAAAGTCTACTGTAAGACCGTAACAAGCATGTTATGTATACGGCAAGCGTAGCTAATGATAGAACTATTGGCGCCGGGAATAGCTCCGAACCGAGAAGTAAAATTAGCGAGCATCCAGAATAAGTGACGGCGTTCTCAGACGCTGACGGACGCCGACGCCGCCGTCTATACTCGCAATTTTTTCACGAAACGGACGTTCCACAATAATGCGATACGATGCACATCTATACATTGACCAAGCGGCAATCGTTTGAAAACCGGATCAACTATTATAATACTCTGCCACAAACCATCAAAATAGATCTGACAAAATTAGGATTCCTTCCAAAAAATCAGTGATCGCATTTAATAGGTATTATACAGAGATGCCAACATTGGAACCTATTAAATATTGTAACGATGCAGATATGTTAAAAGCGAAGAAAAATATAACTTTATAGAAAATATTAATTAATATTAACATAATATGAATTTCTAAGGATAATAGAGGGAGTCAAAATAATATAATTATCCTAAAACCAAAATACGAAAAAAAAATGGAATACTCATAATCTCCGAAACTCTGAATTAAAGCAGTAAGGGTGACTATCCTCCATAGGCCTTTATTCTTTAAAAAATCCTTTTAACTGCTGCTAAAAGTAGGGAGGAGGGCTCCCTCCTTTAGCGTAAACGATGTTGCGCCTCTGTTTTCTATCTACGAGCTTCAAATTTATCTTATTCTGTATAGGTATTTTCTGTAGTAATACAATAAAGTGGTCTGGAATTGTGGGAAATTTTACGAAAGCTGTTGCGTTGCTTGGTAGCCACGAGTGTAAATTTGACAGTTAATGCGCGAGTGATCTGTCAAATTTTCACGAGTGGCTAGTAAAAGCAACAGCTTGAGTAAAATTACCTAAAAATTCCAGACCACGAATTGTATTTGACAAAATTATTTTTTGAATCGAAGCAAGGTAGTTCAAAACGAAATTTTATTTCAATTAATTCACATACAAAGAAATGTGTTGGGAATATTTGACGTTTGGCAGGTACTAAAGTAGCTAGATTATAGATACATTATAAATGCACCTACAAATTCGAAACTATGGCAACTTATCAACAAGCAAAATTATCGAAAAAAATTACCGTACGTAATATCACAAGAGAGTGAGAATAACTTGAAAATAATTCGACAGATTTTCGAAAACTTGTCGCCAGGCAATAGACACGAGAGCCCGTAGGGCTCGAGTGGCTATTGCCGAATGGCGACAAGTTTGAGTAAAATGTGGAGAATTATTTTCCAAGTTATTCTTACTGTCGTGTGGTATTCGAAAGGTTATTTTTTGACGTTCAAATGTGAAACAACTCTTCAATATTATTCTTTCAGTGTCACAATTTGCGATTAAAACATATGACATATGTCAAAACCAGAAAACAAGTCGTTTTATCAACAAAAACAAAATACTAAAAAAAATTCCCGCTGGGACAAGTTAGGTAAAAAATTCTCACTATAATAATGATTTAATTGGTCAGAATTAAACGCGTTATCAAAAATACTGTTCATTTATTGGAAAATAGAAACGTCAAAAAATAACCGTACGTAATATCACAAGAGAGTGAGAATAACTTGAAAATAATTCGACAGATTTTCGAAAACTTGTCGCCAGGCAATAGACACGAGAGCCCGTAGGGCTCGAGTGGCTATTGCCGAATGGCGACAAGTTTGAGTAAAATGTGGAGAATTATTTTCCAAGTTATTCTTACTGTCGTGTGGTATTCGAAAGGTTATTTTTTGACGTTCAAATGTGAAACAACTCTTCAATATTATTCTTTCAGTGTCACAATTTGCGATTAAAACATAATATGACATATGTCAAAACCAGAAAACAAGTCGTTTTATCAACAAAAACAAAATACTAAAAAAAATTCCCGCTGGGACAAGTTAGGTAAAAAATTCTCACTATAATGATTTAGTTGGTCAGAATTAAACGCGTGATCAAAAATACTGTTCATTTATTGGAAAATAGAAACGTCAAAAAATAACCGAAATAATACGCGCTTCTAGACCTAAATGCAATGTTCCTATTGGTCAATTTGACGATGAAAAAAATAATCAACATCACTGCCTACTTTCTCTTCCTATGGCCCAACTTAATTTGAATTTAATTTTAACTGAAACTGAATATTCTCCACCGAACACCGCCAATTTCCCATTTCGCCGCGATCGATTATGTATCATTGACAGCTCGCAAATTCTTTCCTTCCGATGACATAAAAAAATCCGGGCAATAAAACCGGGAGCAGCTGACCTTCCACCAGACATGAAGGGGGTAATAAATAATACGGGACGAGGTCAACAACCTCCACGCAAGTTGACCCTTCCACCCTTTTATGCAAAGTGCGTTGACCATATTTGTATTCTGCGTATCGGAATTTTCAACTTAAGGGTGCAATTTGTAAACTTCAAATAATGTTAAATTGAAGGGAAACATTGTAAATCTGACTTACCCATTGACAGATACTGATACGTTCGGAGAGGCATCAGGATCAGGAGGAGTGTCTTCTTCATTTGCAGGAATTTCAGCTTGTTGTTCCGATTCGCCTGAAACAAATTATGGAAATTTTGGAAAGTGCTTTTACGCAGAATGTGCTTAAAAATAGAAAATCTTCAACAGTTTTAATTTTATAGGCGACCCGTGAACACAATATTTCCATATTGGAATTATGTTTTCTTGCAAACCCTGATGCTCCCCTTTTTAAGATAACATCAAACCAAAGGTACTGTATGATAGATAATTTTTTCTGCGTGATATACTACAGAAAAAATGCAGTTTTGTTAGATTTTAGCTATTAATTTTTAGTAAAATGTACAATATTATTATATTATTATATGCTCTTTGGTGATATTTATTTTGTTTGAGCTTTATTAAGAGCGTTCCACATACAGAAAATTTAGACCCTTCGTTTAGTCCTTCATGAATATATAGGTTATTCCCACTCACCGAACATAATGCACTGCAAACCTCTTTGTACAACCATGCCATTTTATTATTTGTAGCAATATTCCAGCAAATTTTGGGGATTTATTTTATAAATAATGGATCATCTGTCAATAACAAATTTGCAAAATTATTCGTAGAGGTCTGCATTGCATTCTGTGATATGTTGTCCAAATAAAGGTTTATTTTTTGTACAGGCTGTCATATTTTCGTTGTGATTTGGGGGTTTCTCATAAGCAGCAGAGATAGAGCCTCGGGGTTTTCGCGAACCTGATCTACTTTTTTGAGTATAATAGAATGCCGAAATCAGAATTTGGACATCGTTTTTAGTTTTCGAGAAAAAAAATAATGTTGATTTTAATCGATTTTCAAAAACTCTCTCCAATTCTTTTTGTACTAAGCAGACTAAAACTGTTATGATCGACTCCTATAGAACTTTTCCAAGGAATTCAGTGGCGTAAGTAGTTTTTTTTTTCTAGGGAGCTTTAGTCTAGTTCGCAAGGTCTTTTTTAAGCTATATATACTTTTATATTGCTATTTCAAAAAACGGCAACGATTTTGTCCTTTTTAAGTTTTAACTTTAGAAAATATAAGATAGGTAGGTACATCCAAGATACCTGTGATTTTATGTTAACAACTGAATAATTATCAGTTAACATACATTAGCAAAAGTTGCATGCAGCTAGTTTTATTAATAGGTACTTAGTACATACATAATGGCACTTCAAAATTATCAAAATTTCGAAAAATACGACATAATTGCAGTTTTCAATGAATGTCGTGAGAATGTAAATGAATCAATGGATCTATATCTCAATAGGTACACAAAAAATTCCTAAATACCCATTTCCAGTAGGTATAATACCTATCCATCGATTTATTAAATTTAGATACCCAGAAAGAAGACAACCAAGCAAAATGATGTTTTCGAGATTAAAATCAAATTTAATTCACTATGGGTCATTCAATAAACCTAGAAACAAAATTTATAATAAAGAAAATAAGGAAGAGGAAGAAATAAATGTTTTATCTTGTCGCGAAATCGAATCACAAGTTGGTGTTTCCAAAACAAAAGTTCAAAAAATATTAAAAATGGCAAATATAGGCCACATAAAATTCAAATTATTCACCATCTCTTCCCGGGAGATCGAGAAAGAAGGCTTAACTTTTGTAGGTGGTACTTAAATAAAATTCAAGAAAATCCAGAATTTGGACGGTCTGTCATTTGGACAGATGAAACTCACATAAGCAGTGTCGGATTATTTAACAGGCATAATGTGCGTCACTGGTCTGATACAAATCAGCACCAAACTTTTGAACATCAGAGGCAAGGATGTTTTGGATTTAACGTTTCGCGTTTTATTTTGGGTGGTCAACTAGCATACCAAATTTTTGATGGAAACTTAACGGGATTGAGATCCATTAATTTATTGAATATTAACGCAGAGGCGATAATGGAAAATGTTCCGTTAATAAACATAAACAGGGTATATTTCCAACAAGATGGTGCCCCTGCACACAATTCAGCAATAGTTAGAAATTATTTAGAAAATCATTTTCCGGGTAGATGGTTGGGTACAATGGTACAAATGGACCTATATTGTGGCCTGCAAGACCACCGGATCTGTGTATTTTACACTTTTTTGTTTGGGCATTTTTAAAAGAAAAAATATACCTATATACGAAGATACAACAATCAAGCCGAGCTAGCAGAGGCAACACATGCAGCTTTCCGATATTTGCAAGCCCATCCTATTTTTTTAAGTAATGCCATCAATCTATTAACTAAAAGATGTAGATTATGTGTTGAAAAACATGGCAATCAATTTGAGCAGTTCCTATAATTTTGTTGTTTGTTGTTTTTCTTGTTTTTGTTTGTTTTGCTATTTTTTTCTGTTTTTGTTGCTTTTATTTCAGTTGTTATTAAAAGTTGCTAACATTTTATTCTGGACACTGTGACACACAAATAAAACAAACTAAACCTAATAAACTACACCCTTACAGTTTACATTCTATCTACTTTAAGTCTACAGCCTCTTCTATCCTGGACCTATCCCTTGCGGGTCTTTATGTTGCCAATTTGTATTTGTAGGTAACGACTTCTTGTTCTTTTCATCACTGTGGTTTAGAAAATATGAAATTCTAATAAAGCTCCATGAATGCAACTTGTTTCTACAAAGATTCAGTAACTCTGAGAAATTAATTTGCGAAAATTCCAATTTTTATAAGAGCTTCTGATAATACTTTTGAACATGTACCTAAAAAGCTCTTAAAAGCTCATAAAATGACTAAATGAAAAAATAAATGCATTTCAAGTTATGGCCGCAACTTCCAAGATATTCTCGTAATTTCCTTGTTTTTCTTTTCCGCAATTGTTTTTTTTTTTTCATGATCACGCGGGCGTGGTGAATGGCGCGAGTCAATGGAAGCGCGTATAACACACGCAGATCGATTCGCCACCTCCGGTTTTCTACTGCGATGTTTCGTCGTCGGTGGTAGCGGCGGCGGCGGCGGTGGGCCATCTCCCTTTTCGCGAATGATTATGATTAATGGTTCCGAATTGTTGTTTGCTGTACGGTGAACCCGCGAAAGGGGGCGGGGTAAACGGGGAAAATTATTATCGTGAACGTCATCTATAAATATTCAGAGGAAGGGGACCGCCGGGGGAAAACATATGGGGGGCGTTTTTTGAAATTGCCGATAATAGGAAAAATTGGGAATTTTTATTTATCATACTGAAATTGTATATTATTGCGGTTATGTCCCTTATTCAGTCTTAAACTAGTATAAGTTAGCAATAATCAAAATATTATTAGCTATCATACACGAATGGGAAATTTTATACATAATTGAAAAACAAATATCAACCCTTAATCGCTGTCAGAATTTGAGAAAAATCTTCCGCGCCATCTTAGAACCTTAAAAACAAACACAATCCAACCTCAATCTCATATTGCATACGCTTGTAACTTTCACCAATAAAAATATTGTGCAAAATTGCGAACCTTCCCTGAGTATCTCCGAAGACGCGCAATTTAACGAAAATCGATACAAGAACCTCTCCTTCGCAGCCTCTCTCGCACCAAGTCACTCACCTCTACAACCCCCATCTCCCGCAGTCTACCCCCCAACCACCACAAAAACTTGATCACCTTAAACTTCCCGAAATCAAACATACTTTCAGCACACCGGGGGGTGTGTTTTGAAACCCTCGGGGATGTTAGGGCGCGGGCACCGCTCTTTCGACCATACGCCATCATCTCCGACAACCGGCGCCTTTAAACTCGACACTGCAGAAAGGTACCGAAGATGATTTCCCGGAGCACCGACATGTGTTTTGACGCCGGGGACGGCGTGGAGTCGCGTGAGGATGTTATGAGAGCCACGGGGCGGGCGTAGCGTACGGACGCCGGTCGGGTGGAGACGGTATGATTCTTCACGACGCCGCACGGCGCGAGGGCACCACCGACAGGGGCGGCGATTCTCGATCAATAGGAGTGTGCGTATTCGAGGGCGTGGACGACTTCCAACTTCCAAGTATTACTTATATACAATCTAAAACGTATGCGATGCGATTATCTTTGAGGGCGTTTTTCAGACATCGAAATTTTACTTTGCCTCAAAAAGAGTAAACAGTTTAGGACTAAAATTCATGATCATTTTAAGATTACATACACCCAGGGTGAGAAGGTGCAGTGCAACGACCTCGTATAATTTTTAAAATCTAACACAGATGCATGCAGAATTTCAGAATTAAAGCTTTAGTAGTTCCCGAAATTACAAAAATTTCTCACTTCCCCCTACAAACTTACACAAGGAATAGCTGAGGATCTTCATGTAGCCAACATTTAAATCAGTTATCAGCTATTAAAAAATATGTACCTACCATGTCCGTCACGAAAATATGTACAGACTGTCCTATTTTCGTTGTGATTTGGGGGTTTCTCATAGAAGCAGCAAAGATAGAGCCTCGGGGTTTTCGCGAATCTGAGCTACCTTTTAATAGAATGATTTTTAGTTATTTTCAAAAACTCTCTCCAAATCTCCAACTGAATAATTATCTGTTGACATACATTAGAAAAAGTTGCATGCAGTTTTATTAATATACTTAGTACCTATATACATAATGGCACTTCAAAATTATCAAAATTTCAAAAAATACGACATAATTGCTGTTTTCAATGAATGTCGTGAGAATGTAAATGAATCAATGGATCTATGTATATCTCAACAGGTACACAAAAAAATTCTATACCCATTTCCAGTATAATACCTATCGATTTATTAAATTCAGATACCCAGAAAGAAGACAACCAAGCAAAATGATGTTTTCGAGATTAACATCAAATTTAATTCACTATGGGTCATTCAATAAACATAGAAACAAAATTTATAATAAAGAAAATAGGGAAGAGGAAGAAATAAATGTTTTATCGTTGGTTGAGGCGACACCAAAAACTTCTTGTCGCGAAATCGAATCACAAGTTGATGTTTCCAAAACAAAAGTTCAAAAAATATTTAAAAAAAGGCAAATATAGGCCACATAAAATTCAAATTATTCACCATCTCTTCCCGGGAGATCAAGAAAGAAGGCTTAATTTTTGTAGGTGGTACTTAAATAAAATTCAAGAAAATCCAGAATTTAGGCGGTCTGTCATTTGGACAGATGAAACTCGCATAAGCAGCGTAGGATTATTTAACAGGCATAATGTGCGTCACTGGTCTGATACAAATCAGCACCAAACTTTTGAACATCAGAGGCAAGGACGTTTTGGATTTAACGTTTCGTGTTTTATTGTGGGTGGTCAACTAGCATACCAAATTTTTGATGGAAACTTAACGGGATTGAGATACATTAATTTATTGAATATTAACGTAGAGGCGATAATGGAAAATTTTCCTTTAATAAACATAAACAGAGTATATTTCCAACAAGATGGTGCCCCTGCACACAATTCTGAAATAGTTAGAAATTATTTAGAAAATCATCTTCCGGGTAGATGGTTCGGTACAAATAGACCTATATCGTGGCCTGCAAGATCACCGGATCTGAGTATATTAGACTTTTTTGTTTGGGCATTTTTAAAAGAAAAAATATACATACGAAGATAAAACAATCAAGCCGAGCTAGCAGAGGAAACACATGCAGCTTTCCGATATTTGCAAGCCCATCCTATTTTTTAATTAATGCCATCAATCTATTAACTAAAAGTTGTAGATTATGTGCGTTGAAAAACATGGCAATCAATTTGAGCAGTTCCTATAATTTTGTTGTTTGTTGTTTTTGTTGTTTTTGTTTGTTTTGCAGTTTTTTCTGTTTCTGTTGCTTTTATTTCAGTTGTTATTAAAAGTTGCTAACATAAAATCACAGGTATCTTGGATGTACCTACCTTTATATTTTCTAAAGGTAAAAAGTATACCAAAATCTTTGCCGTTTTTTGAAATAACAATATAAAAGTATGTATATTTTGATAGCTTAGAAAAATAGGACAACCTGTACATACTTAGGTACGGAGAATTTAAAAATTATTTAATTTTCTGACTGGCCCATTGCCATTAGCAACCAAGAACTTAAACATTTTAATAAAAATATATTTCTCTCATAACAATAGCTATTAACAAACAGTCACTTAAAAGTAATTTCCCCGTTTCAACTATTGCATATACAATGAAAAATACCATTCATAATTCCGCTGTTTTTATTAATTAACTACATGAATGAATCGACTCACGCCACAAACAAAAGCAAATCGTTCGCAATGCGATAAACTGAATAACAAAAAAACATCGCAATACGCAAATACCAAGTTGAGTAAACACTAAAATCCAGATAAAAAACTACGTTTTAGTGTGTGTTGTATTATCAGGCAAAATGAGGCGCCAAATTGACAGTTACACCAGCCATACAAATATTACGAAAAATCTCCGCATTGGTAGATTTTTCGGAAAATTCCAATTCGCCGAAATGAAATATAGGTACCTTACAACATATTGTGAAATTCAATCCACAGGTGTTATCTATAATGTTGGTACTCCATAAAAGGCGCAATTTAAACTACGTCACTGGACTAAAATATACGATGTGGGACTATTAAATAATTTAACAAAATGTGTTTTTGTCCATCAGCTATGCACGCTGATCTCCATTATATTAAATGGAATAGTAGAGCCAAAGCACATGGTACTGATTTGAAGAAAATAATAAAGTTGAAAATTATTCAAAATGGGGGCTACCGCGCTTGCGCTATTCAGAAGTCTGTCTAATAATATGGTTGCCGAGGGTCAAGGCACAGACAGACAGCACTATTGTGTGTCGCATTGTTTACGGACTGAACGAATATAATTTACGTCATCAATATTACGATTTTCCCCATGACTAATCTTTCATGCTACTTTTCGTCGGAACCGTAAGCACATCGGCAATATTCATTAGGAAGTCATCTTCTGTCGCCGCCAATGCCCCTAGCCAATGAAAATAAGAGAAGAGATGGAAAGAAAGCTGGGCAGATACCAAATACACACCGGAAATGAAGGTCGACACCCGCCTTATCTGTGCACCATATGAGCATACAATAATGTAACTACGCTCTTTTATTACACATCAAACAAAATTCGTGCACCAATTTGTTACAAGAAGCGATCCGGCCGCTAGAAATTTTAAATTAAGCGCCAACTAGCGGCCAAGGTTCACCAACCTCGGAGAAAATTAAATGCGACACATAAACAACAGAAAAACCATGGCGCTACTCGCATTTTTAATTGTACGATTTACCCAAAAATTACTCCCCTAAAACAATAATTTTTTGCAAAATCAACAACTATTAAGACGGGAAAAACATTAATTTTTGTAAGAAAAATCTGGTGAATAAAAAAGTCGGTGCTTTTAACGAAAAATTAAATGAACTTACCTTCTATGCATTCCTCACTGCAGTTTTCCTGCATCAATGTAATATCTGAAAGAGTTCAGCATAAAAAATACATTTAAAAACGAAAAGTTAACTTGGTTTACTCACCCGCCATTGTGTGAGAATCAAAACATAGCATTTGAAGACACGTGATTGCAATATTGGGTTGAATTAAACACGGAACGTGCAGCACTTGACTTTCAGAACACTTTGTTGCATACAAAACAACTTTTTCACACAATAAAATGTAAAATTAATTAGTTTTAATCATTATTTTACTACTCTTCAGTCATCGAGGGTAATGAAACCACAACCTCCCAACAGCTTCCTTTGCTCCGCTGCCAATACGGAAAAAACAAAAATCCCCAAGTTTCAGAGTTATTCCAAGAATGTCGGTTTTCTAATCTAATTTTTTGTGTAAATTGAACGTCCCGTTTTAACAACGAAAGAATGATCTGTTTTATTCCACCACCGCCAGAAATAGTTTACATTTCATTTCTTCATAATTTATTTTTAATGTGCTTAAACGATCAGCAGTTTTAGACGGAAATTTTATTTTAAAAACCAAATCAAACGTCACTTTAAAATCAAACCCATTTTTTCAAAATTTGTTTATTGTGGTTATCCTTGGTAATAGAGAATTTGTATTATCTATTATTTGAAAGGCTAGATTATTTTAATATTGCAGATGCGGAAGTGCCATCTATTGACTCTCAATGGTACTTCCCGGGCTGGAAGTTCTCGAAATGGCCGCAAGATAGACTTCAAATAAAGCTTTAATTTTAAATGCAGAAAGACCGTATTTCAAAATTCTAGGAAGAGAAGGGAATCAGAGAACTTTTTAGAAACATATACAGGTACCTAGTATCTGTATTTAGTAGCGCCTAATAGAAAAGACTGTTTCGGATGTTGCCGTCTGTCGATCCAGAGTCCCAGTGGCGGCTCGTGACTTCTTAAAGAGGGAGGACTCCGCAGTTTTCTTTCACTAGCTCTTCACAAGAAAACAAGATAAGAACCAAGGAACCAATGTTTAAAAGTAAAGTTGTTGATTTTGGTAATCTACTTACCGCTCATTACAGATAGTTCTAATGCAGTATGCAGTTCTGTGCCATCTAACAGGAACACATCCGTTTACGCGGCGGGTCCAAGAAGAATAAAATGAACATTTGAAATATAAATAGTTTTTTTTTTCGTTTCGTTTCTCTACACTAAAGGCCGTTCTGGAAGTGTAAATTTCCGAAAATTAATTCCGAGTGCCCTTTGGAATTACTGGCAAGGATAGAACTAGGAACTGGCATGATAAGATGTCCGTATTTTTTGCTATTGTTCACCTACTCATTTTTTTTTAAATTACATTGCGATAGCAGCCACCATTAACTTCCAGGTCTCTTCTCACTTCTCGTTTGTGTTTGTAAGCATGCTTTATATATTTTTAAGTAATATTTTAAATATCTGTCTATTTTTGACCCAAATTTATATGCTCTATTATCTATTTGCACTTGCATTTGTGTTATAGCACTACATGGTTCAGAAAAGGCCCACATAGTGAATTTGTCTTTGTTTCAGATTCACCTATTGCGTTGCAGATTATTATTTCTTTTCCTAATCAGCTTTAATGTCTGTTTCAGAAAATAAGGGAGCACCTATAGGTAAAATTCTTTGTATATTTAACATTGATTTATTCTCAATTTCTGTTTCAGATAACATTATTCAATTATCGTTTCTTTTTATGACCTCTTCTCCAACTCCAACTAATCAATTTTTGTTTTGTTTCGAACTTCTTATGATTATGATATTCCCGCTTTTAACGTTTTTTACAGGTTTAATCGTTTAATAATTTTCTTCCAAATTTAATTTATAAAGGTGTGTTCTGTTATTATTGCTCTCTCTCTTTTTATCCAAGGCTTTTTTGTCCAACTTTTGTAAACTAAACTTTCGTGTTTTTTTTCGGAAAGATGTTCACTTAGGCAAAATCATTATTTACCTTTTTTACTAATCATCTTTATTTCAGAAAAGATTTATTTTGTTTATTTTGTGTTTTTCAGCTTTATTTTGTCTTGTTTATTTTTGGTTTTATGAAAATGAAAGTAATTTATCGTTTTGTATTTTTCTGTTTTCTTTACAGGTCTTGACGAAAGTGCAATTTAGATTTTCTTTTGCTTATTTTTATAAATTCTATTTGTATAATTAATAAACTTTTTGTGATTTCAGAATACATAATTTACATATCCGTCTGTTCTGTTCTGTTTTTATGTATTGTGTAAGTGCAGAGATAATGATTGTTAGATTTTGTTCATGATACTTTTTGCTTTGCCAATTACGTATAATACTTATTTATTACTTTTACAATTACTGATCGTGGTACTTTTTGCTTCAAAAAAAGGATCCACAGAGGTGCCACTTATTTATTATATCCTTATTACGTATTTTTAATATTTTTAGTTCATATTTTTAGTATGTACTTATAGATTTACAAGTTGTAGAGAAAGTTAAAATAACACTAAAACCTTTATGTAGAGTAGTTAGAAAATGACAATACTGGGCCAGGCCATCGAGTTCTCCAGGTGCCATCCACTTCTTCGGCAGTGACCTTGAAAGAGACCAGAGGCTGCTGAAGGAGTCCTTGAAGAAGAAGTGGTAGTCATGTCTTCAGCAATGACATCTTCAGCAGCCTCTGGTGTCTTTCAAGGTCATTGCCGAAGAAGTGGGCATGTCTTCAGCAGCGTCTGGTGTCTTTCAAGGTCATTGCCGAAGAAGTTGTCTTCAGCAGCAGCAGCAGCAGCAGCAGCAGCCTCTGGTGTCTCTCAGAAGAAGAGCCTCTGGTGTCTTGCCATTGCGCACCCAAGCCGCCATTTTGTGGTCTTTGGCTGTGGGTCAGGCGCCTGCGCCGGGGCTGTCGCGTACAAAGCGCGTGTTGCTCATTGTTCAGGCCAGTCCATCCTGGCCCCATCCACTTCTTCGGCAATGACCAGAGGCTGCTGAAGGAGTCATGTCTTCAGCAACGGTGTCTTTGGGGCCTTTGGCCGTGGCTCAGGCGCATGCGCCGGGCTCTGGCTATGAGAGTGGGCGGGGCAACAGCCAATGAGAGTGGTTGTGGGCAGCATCCAATCAGAACTGATCTTGTTGTTAGGTGCTGTTGGGCCTTTGGATGTGGCCCAGGCGCCTGGCATGCGTGCATTTTCTGGGCAAATCGAAGCCCTGCAGCTTCTCATACCACTCTTCTGACCGATTCATTACCCGGTGTATACTCAACGATGCGGTCATGCAGGATGAGACAGTATGCGGTTGTGTTGGGCGGAAAATTCTCGCTCGACTCAAATTCTAGACGCATATCTATGGGTCCAGGCTTGATGCTTTCCGACTGCTTTGATGCGTCAATCACCACGATGGGCGCTAGATCCTTGAACTGTTCCTTGCCGTATAACGGCTCGCCAACTTTTCCATAGTATGAATTCTGGAAGTTCTGGTACATTTCGTATAGCAGGGCGTATTTTCCCGTGGAGAAATCCAAGTTTAAATTCTCGTAGGGGAAGCACTCAGAATTCAGGTACAGTGTGCGTTTGTCAGATTGCAGTGGTCAAATTTGCTTGAATCCGTGTCCAAATTCGCTTTGCGATTCGTCTGGAAGGCGACAATAACGTAGCGGGGTTTCTCCAACCGTGTTGCAGTCTTGACGGCCCACGTTTGTTTCGTAGCTTGCGGCAACACCGGATACTCGTACAGCTCCCAGCTGCGAAAACATATCTGTAACGTTCTCTCTTCCTCGACAATATTGAGAAGTTTTAGGTATTCAGCATCCGATGGATAGACGTACGGCACCCTCCAATGAACCTTGTTCAACTCAATTCTGGTGTCCTCGTTACCCACGAAAGCGTTCCTATCGTTTTTCGATCGAGTCAAAATGAGCTCGTGACACACATTTAACAGAATTTTGGGGTAATCTTCCAAGAATCCCAGCAGGATTCTTCCCGGGATGCACACGTTAAAGTTCCCGTTCGCGTCGATAAGGTGGCTCGGTGAGTCTCCCGTATTCGTCCAGCCGGCATTCTCCAGGGCACCTACCTCACCCACATTCAGAGAAACTACACCCTTCAGTGTGCTCGTGATGCCCACGTTTTTTGTTCGATCCACCTCCACCCCGTTTATTTCATAGCGGACGTCGTCAAAGAGGAAACTGAGGGCGTTATTTGTTAAAGCCGCATTTCCGCCTCCTGCACCCTTGATGAACCTGCCCTCTATGTAGATGCTGCTTAGATGCGGCAGTACGTAAACGTCTTGTTGGTGGATTGGTATGCGAATTTCGTCATTGGCGTTGAATGTTGTTGTTGACACGAACGGCTGATGTACGTGCACCTCGACACGGCGTGCTGACTCATCCAAAACAGCACCGTCCAGAACACGAAACGTGTCTACGTTTATGTGTGTCATTATTCAAATGCGGTTCCCTTGTTGAAGCACAAGTACTAACTGACAGCACCGTTAATTTTCTTGCTTAAATACTCTCCATAGAACCGTGCGCATGCGCAGTCTTATTCTTGCTCGTGTCATCAGCCATGGTGTTTGCGAATACAGCTGTCTGTTGACACAGACACAGACAGCTGTCTGTGTCAACAGACAGCTGTATTCGCAAACAGACAGACAGACAGACAGACAGACGGAGAGACAGACAGACAGACAGACAGACAGACAGACAGACAGACAGACAGACAGACAGACGGACCGACAGACATACAGACAGACAACTACTGATAAGAATTCGGAAGTAGGAGAATAACTATAGATTCCTTTTTCTCATCGAGCTGATTAATTTGATACCCTACATGATCTAGGTGGGCGGGGCAAGGAGCGTGGCCGGAGGCGCGGTCAGTGAGTGGCCACCCCTAAAAACCATCCCTAAAAACCACCCCCAAAATCACCCTCCAAAACCACCCCAAGAACCGCCCCTAAAAACCACCCCTAAAAGCTACCCTTAAAACCACCCCTAAAACCACCCCCTAAAAACCACCCCTAAAAACCACCCCTAAAAACCACCCCAAAAACCACCCCCAAAAACCACCCCTAAAATCCACCCCAATATTCGGATACCTCTAGTCGAGTCCTTTAATTAGACACCCCACATGACATAGTTTTTACGTAGGGGTTAGCCTAAATTTAGACTACTGTTCTCAAATACGATGTAGAATGTTCTACTACCGAGAACTAAGATGTTTGCATATATCAATCAGATGGTTCCCACACGTGTCCGAAACGCATTAAGATAACAAGTAATTTCAAATAAACAAACTGGAGAATGTTCTAGAATGTTTTTTCCCACACGTGTCCGAAACGCATTAAGATAACAAGTAATTTCAAATAAACAATCAGAAGAATATTCTAGAATGTTATTTTATTGTAATAATACAAACAAACAAACGGGTCACCTTGTAGTGTCTACAACGTATTAAATGCACATGCAGAGCGTGGGATCAAACCTAAACAAACATATCCTATCGGCAAGATGAAAGGTTATTTCCCATAATAAAAACAATTATAACATCTCTTATCGGCGGCGAACGTGCTTTTTTCTTAAACTTTAATATCAATATTTATTTAGTATAAACAATTGTAAATTTCCGAGAAAATAAATATTAATTCTGTAACTTCTGTTTACAATCATAAGTATATACGGATGATTTGAAAGACGGGCTTGTGGGCCGCCGATTAGCTCAGTTGGTTGGAGCGAGGGCTCCGGTGCGTGGGGACCCGGGTTCGAATCCCGGTCGGAGTCATTTCCAGAACGTTTGCGAAAACCCCGGCGCATGCGCCTGAGCCACGGCCAAAGGCCCCAAAGACACCGTTGCTGAAGACATGACTCCTTCAGCAGCCTCTGGTCATTGCCGAAGAAGTGGATGGGGCCAGGATGGACTGACCTGAACAATGAGCAACACGCGCTTTGTACGCGACAGCCCCGGCGCAGGCGCCTGACCCACAGCCAAAGACCACAAAATGGCGGCTTGGGTGCGCAATGGCAAGACACCAGAGGCTCTTCTTCTGAGAGACACCAGAGGCTGCTGCTGCTGCTGCTGCTGAAGACAACTTCTTCGGCAATGACCTTGAAAGACACCAGACGCTGCTGAAGACATGCCCACTTCTTCGGCAATGACCTTGAAAGACACCAGAGGCTGCTGAAGATGTCATTGCTGAAGACATGACTTCCACTTCTTCTTCAAGGACTCCTTCAGCAGCCTCTGGTCTCTTTCAAGGTCACTGCCGAAGAAGTGGATGGCACCCGGAGAACTCGATGGCCTGGCCCAGTATTGTCATTTTCTAACTACTATGTAGTTTTTTTCGAAAACGCTTCTTTTCCAAAATACAAAATAATGTCAACTGGCGTATCACTTATTTAGCTATATCTAACCAAAGCAGCCTGAGGAATCTAAATTTTTGTGGGCAGATAATCCAGCAGTTCAGTGGCGTAGGAAAATGCCTATTTGTAATTAAAAATTTTGAGGTTAGGATTTTTGAAAATATCGTTCTATTTTTAGGTTCCCTAATCAAAATACTGCAAAAAGATACTATTTTTAAACATCTCTTGAATCGTTTGTTTTCGAGATATTTGTGATTTCATGTATAATGCTCGTGTGAACTTGGGTATCTACCTACTTCAAGTAATTCCAAATCAATCTAATAATTCCGCAAGAATTTCAGTAATTCCGCAGGAATTAAGGTAATTCCAAATAATTCCGGCAATTCAAATAATTCCAGTAATTCTAAACCAATTCCAGACATGTACATAACGTACCTAATTCCAACCCTTCCTTTAATAACACCTGATGCATTAGCAATCTGGTTTACTTGCAAAAATAGCAGAAAATGTGACCAGAAAAATCGATATGAGGTATTTTTGTTTATAATAACTTTACCGTTTTTCCGTTAGTGAGCGTACCAGGCTGTATTTGCACGTCAGATTGTTGTGGATGCATGTAACTGCTGATGGTATCATTGCATAATATAACGTAGGTATTTTATATATAAAAGGAATATATAATTTCCAACTTTCCTTTCTTCCTAAATTACCGTAATGAATTTTGCGCTTGGCAATTCATTTTGAGACATTATATTATTTTTAGAGACCAAAAATCTTGCTTCCCTCATCAGGTATGACCCACATTCTATAGGTATACCGACTGATCTTTAATCAATATGAAACGTTTTTATTGCATCTCGCGAATTTTAATCGAGTCTAATAGCTCAAATGTGCGTGATCCTATCGAATAAAATGTCTTTGGCCGACGTGGAAAATCATAATGCAGTTATATTTCGTCATTACCCGTACCAATACACTAAAATAAGAAGAAAACATCCGGAGTTATATTCTTGACGTGCGCTTGTCAGTTCATATTAAAACTTTCCCTTGGAAAAGTCGGTGCGCGCTTGTTTTAATTTTGTGGTTCTTTGCTAATTGTTTATTGTCTCGTAAAATTATCTGCGAGTACCAGGGATGGCGGATGACGAAGAACTTAATAAGGTCAGTCGATAAGGTGCTTATGTACTTCGATGGTAGCAAAAAAGCTTCAATCTTCTATATATTTCCTACATCGCAAATCCAACAGTATACTAAGAAACAGTTGTAACACTACGGAAGTGCCCAGCTGCCAAGACTTCTCCAAATCATCTCTATCCATGATTTACTGAGAAAATTTAAATGTGAATATTATTACACTATATGAATCAGAAATAAATTGTTGATAACTGATATAATCAACGTCCGTCCTCAGATCGATTGGTAAACTGAAAACTGCCGGTGATGGGCGCCGTTTATGTGATTCTTTGATAAATCAACTGACTGGTTGATTTACCTAATATGCGATCCATTGTTGGCTTTGTATTTAATCCATTAAGTTATTGATTGATAGAGCGTAATAAATTGACTATTCGTTAATTGTTTAATCAGTTGATCGACTGTGGGAACCGACATAATATTGTGAAGCTAACTCCATCATTGTATAAAATTTAGTGAACAACTAATCAAGTGCTGTTTATCATCGAATTATATCATTCGCTCAGTTGAATAACGACCAATCAATTTCTCATTTCATTATCTTTATATGCTGAAAGAATCAGAAAGCAGTTGAATCACGAAACAATTAATTCAGTGGTCAAGAAACTTATTGACCGATCAACTTAAATCAGTAGCAATTCGTATAGATGAAACTGATCAATAAACTATGAATTAGAATGTTACGATTAATGTTTTCTTGTTAATCATCAACTGAGCGAGACAATTTACAGTTGACTGTGCAGATAATAATCAATAATTTATCGCCACCAATCAACGATCAACTGATTAAATCAATGTAATATTGTTGAATAACACATTTTACCAATCAGTTGAATCACGAAACCATTTATTCAATAGTCAAGAAACTTATTGACCGATCAACTTAAATCGGTAGCAATTCGTATACATGAAACTGATCAATAAACTATGAATTGGAATATTGCGATTAATGTTTTCTTGTTAATCAACAACTGAACGAGACAATTTACAGTTGATTGACTGTGCAGATAAGAATTGATAATTTGTCGCAATCAATCAACGATCAACTGATTAAATCAATGCCATATTGTTCTGAAAACGATCAACTGATTGTTGACAGACTCTTTGGACGTATAACTGAAGAATAAGAAACATGAAATTAATTATGACTGATGACTGGTAGTAAAACAACTGATTCGTCAATTATGCTCATTAAGTTATCAAGCGATGGAATGTCATAGTTTATTCTCTAATCACAGTAAGTTTTTTTTATCTCCAACTGATTAAATATTTAACTAATGGTCAATTTATTTCAGTCTTTCAGTTGTCAATATCTTAATGGTTTATAGAAAATACCAATAACTGATCACAGATTAATCCAACTAATCAGTTGATTTATCGATGAATCAGATAACAAAGTTGGTGTCCAACTTCCAGTATTCCCGAAAATGTCACCATTTTGATTTTTCCTAGCGAAATTTGTCGATTGTATACATGTGGGATACAATATATTTTGCTAGTGCCAATTTCTAAAAAGTCTTAGAGTTTTTATGTAAATGCCACTTTCGAAATCACCGAGTAACTTCTCGCGACAACCGAAAAAAATTACGGTAAATACTTAGGATGAAAAATAATTATGGAATTGTTCAAATTGTATAACGATGGGTTATCTCAAATGCCCAATATTTCATATGCGCTATCTTCAATGTCTTTACATTTTTCCATGCTTTGCCCCTGAAACATGTTTACATTACTCCATAACTCGCAAATAAATCAGATATTTCACCACTTTCGATCAAACTAAACGTTGCCAAGGTTTCTTGTCATTCACGGACAAAAGAAATGACGACAAAATCCATATTGTCCTATACGTAAGTGACGACATAAGATTTTTTTCTTTAAAATCGCAATTCCATACTTACTTTCGAGATCGGCAAGATGAATACGAAGGAAAAAATCGGTAGTAAGTTGGTGGTTCTTGGTGGGATACGAAAATTGGCGATGCCGAGCAGATCTCTCAGCGAAGGAACCACAAGTGTGAGTATTATTGCGTAGTGTACCGTACAAAATAGAAAGCTAAAACCAGAATTTGGATATCGTTCTAAGTTTGCGAGAAAAAAAATAATATTGATTTTTATCGATTTTCAAAAATTCTCTACAATTATTCTTTTTGTACTCAGATCCGGTGATCTTGCAGGCCACAATATAGGTCCATTTGTACCCAACCATCTACCCGGAAAATGATTTTCTAAATAATTTCTAACTATTGCAGAATTGTGTGCAGGGGCACCATCTTGTTGGAAATATACCTTGTTTATGTTTATTAACTGAACATTTTCCATTATCGCCTCTGCAGTAATATTCAATAAATTAATGTATCTCAATCCCGTTAAGTTTACATCAAAAATTTGGTATGCTAGTTGACCACCCAAAATAAAACACGAAACGTTAAATCCAAAACGTCCTTGCCTCTGACGTTCAAAAGTTTGGTGCTGATTTGTATCAGACCAGTGACGCACATTATGCCTGTTAAATAATCCTACGCTGCTTATGTGAGTTTCATCTGTCCAAATGACAGACCGCCCGAATTCTGGATTTTCTTGAATTTTATGTACCACCTATAAAAATCAAGCCTTCTTTCTTGATCTCCCGGGAAGAGATGGTTAATAATTTGAATTTTATATGGCCTATATTTGCATTTTTAAACATTTTTGAACTTTTGTTTTAAAAACTATCATGGCGTTTAAAAAATGATGCGAGTTAAATGTGTACCAAATTTTTTTTTAATTGTCCATAGAAAAACCGACGAAGTAAATGTAAATCCCTGTGATGCGATATTAATAACATGCACTATATAAAATAACTAGGTTAGTAGTTGCAAAAATTTCAGATCCGGTACAAAATCTATTACCCCTACAAGCTCAAATGAAAATTAATTTGCATTGTGAGTGGAAATACTGCTTCAACCCCCAAGACTATAAATAGTAATTCCCGGTGCCAGGAACACGAGTGTTCTTAAAATTGTTACCTCACACTTTACACTATTATAAAATCTAAAGAGCGACGTGAAAATGCGATCGTCGCGTGTCGGATCACCTTTTGTTCTTTTGCACTATTGTTCGTATTCCATTCCATTCCACTCGTCGGTGGAGGAAAGTCATACCGCTGACCGGTCGCGAAGATGTTCGTCTACGGACCCCATGGAGCTAATTTGAGTGACAGTGAGTCTGAGACGGAATCCGATGATGACCCCAAAGCAATGCTTGCGGTAAAAATGTTAAACTCGTTAAATAGGTACATCCCCAAAAATCTGCGAACACCACTCTTATCTGGACCCCTTTTCCCCTCAACAAAACCAACCATATTTCACTATAAACCGTCCCTGCGTCCTCCCCTATACGGTTAAAAGCTGCTTCCATGAAATACCTACAAAGTGACGATCCCTTTTGATTTGGCAGAGAAGGAGGGAAGAATGCGAGAGAAAGGCGAGAAGAGGAGAGATGGACCCTCGACTGGAGTTCGCTTTCCAACTGCTTATGGACGCTACTGGCTTACCACGGCAAGAAATTATGGACCATGTTTTCGAAGGAGACATGGTCAGCCTCAAGAATTTAAAAATAAAGTGTTAAGAACAAAATAAACTTCTTTTAGTTGGACGAAATCAATCAGCTCTTCTTGCCGCAAATGAAGAGCAAATTAATGTGGTATTATCAAGACATGGTAGAATCAGAACCACTACATGGTACAGACGGAACCAAACCCAGTACGAGCAGACAACTACAAACGGCACCGAGTCGTGCTAACCTTCTTCCAAGCATCCCTGTGGTCAAGAAAAAACTATTTTTAACAGACGGTTGGGATGCTCCCCTTACTGGTCTTTGCATCTACATCTTTAGGACCAGCACCACTAAGCAACTTCCAGAAGAAGGTTTTCAAAAGGTTCTATCAATTTTTTTAAACACGAAGAAAGATTAAGTTTTGGTGTTGATGTTACAGGATTTATTTTGTGGTGTGATCGATGCTGAAAGAATTGGATTAGTGACAACGATTGAGAGAATTGTGGAATGTGTTTTTATGGAAGCCTTAGCTCATCCAAGTCCGGACTCTGAGGATGATGCTGCTAATTGTCCCATGGTAAAGAATCAATTACTTCCTGCTTTAAGGTCCTTCTGCAGTGCTCTCAGAGGTAAAACTTCTAATAGTTTAATGTACATAAATTATTTTGTTAGAAGCGCCTAAATACGCATCTTATTATAAGATTGAAAAGATAACTCGTATAAGATTCTTATTGAATTATTAAAAGAACACTCCGTATACTGACTTATCATTGTAGTATGCGAAGAGGTATGCGATCAGAAGAATCTGTTTGACGATGGAAGAGTCTTCATGGCCAACCTAGACCCTGAGCAGATCAAAGAGATGGCAAAAAGTCCAGAAAATGTCAAAGCCTTAGAAGAACGCGTGAAAACCTGGTGCAAGAGACTCGCCGAAGTTTTGAAGGAAAGTGAACAAATACGAAGAGAGAACGATTCTTCTGGGCCCCAGGATGAGTTGGAGTATTGGAAAAAACGTGGGGCGCAATTTTCTCAAATCGTAACGCACGTCCAAGCCCCAGAAGTCCAGATGACCATTGCCTGTCTCATGATCGCTCGGTCGAAATTTCTGAAGGAATGGAGAGAAACTGATAAGAAAATTACTTTTTGTTACAACGAGGCGAGGGACAACGCCAAATATATACAAGCCATGGAGAAGAATTGCCACGCTCTCTATTTGGATGATCCAGTAGAGTTTGATATCAGGTACTCATTTGGTAAAAAAATTCTAATCACAAATTTTCTATAGGTAAAAATGAAAGACTCTATCTTGGGTTTACTGCAGACAGTACGATTGATTCATAGTGTATCCCAATTCTACAATACCTCAGAAAGAACTTCAGCTCTAATGGTCAAGGTATTTCTTCAGTTGTTTTGTTACCTCATATGTTCAACACTGGTTATCTTAGATTACCAACCAAATGATAGAGACGTGCAAAGATTACATAACATGCCGTGGGCAAGAAACAATCTGGTCTCAAGAGAGGAACAGCATAAAAGAAAAACTAAACCAATGCATAATGTTAAATAAAGTTTATAAGAAAACTTATCATTTCGTGAAAGCCCAGCCATTTTTGCCGAATGAAGAGCCCTTTCATTTTTCTGAAAAT
Organism: Xestobium rufovillosum; assembly: GCA_963966045.1. NCBI lineage: Eukaryota > Metazoa > Arthropoda > Insecta > Coleoptera > Ptinidae > Xestobium > Xestobium rufovillosum. The sequence continues at coordinate 39,677,396 of OZ014493.1, forward strand.
TATGTTTTCGGAAAATTCGACGCCTTTTGTGGACGCCTCTGCAAAATAATCTCAATGTTTGATTTGATTGATGATTACAACAGTTTGTTTCAAAGGAGAATGGAGGGACTTCTGCTCGGTGAAGGTAAACTTAGCAAATTTTTTATACTGATTGTTAGGTATTTTTCTGTCCCTAATGAGCAATCATTTTTCTAGCTTTGGAAGAAGCCGTACATAATTTTAACGAAGCAAAAACTGTGGTTGTTAACAAACAATATGATTATTTGGATCACAGGAATGCTGAATTTCAGAAGGATTTCGAAAAGTTTATAGCAGAAACTGATAAACTAAAAGAGAATATCGGAAATATCATCGAAACCAATTTTGCTAGTGTTTGGGAAACTCCACAAGGAATCAGGTTTTTGGCCCGCTTCGAAAAGGTAAATTTTTGATTTTGTAAATATCCACATTATCGGCAAAGGTTATGGGTAGTGGTAATCGATAATTATCTGTGACCCAGGTAAGCGAGAAAATTCCCTTAACCAGAATGGATGACAAATATGAACGAGTCTTAAAATATTGCGAAAAAGAAGTCGACAGAATTGTCAAAATGTACAAAAAACAAAAAGATGATCCACCCGTTCCTTGGATGTTTCCACCTATTGCTGGTAACCTTCAAAAAATATTAAAAATCCATGTACACCAGGACTACTCCATCAATTTTGAGATATAAGAATGATGCACATGAATGGCAGAGTGAAATTTCTTTTTGCAGACGTCAATTTTTTTGGAATTTTGTATAGACCTTCTGTATATCCTGCAAAAGGCTTGAAAATTAGAAAATTAAATCTCAAAAAATCCCTCTTCATAAAAAGCCCTGCTTGTGCTTCAACTCCCGTCACACATATCATTTTTTACCCAACTTTACTTAATTCAGTGCTGAATCAAGTAATTACAAAATTATCAAAATAAATTTAACCGGCTTAAGGCTGGGATTTATCAGCTGTTAGTCTATAAAGTGCTGCCACCTATCGCCCAAAAGTGTGATTAGGATTATGCAAAATATAGTCACGATCTATTATGATTGGTTTGTATCACAGCTGCAACCTCTTCAAACGGAACCTCTACAGCTTGGAATTTTCAAGGTTTTTTGCTTTGGCGGCAACCCAATAAATCTGGGAGGATTAGTCGGCGGGTCTATCATTGAATTATTATTTTCTATTTAGAAATAAGAGAATAAACTGAAGGGCCAGCGCCATCTGCATTGCAATGGCCACACCACTACTACTGATAAATATCCAGTTTACTGTGCATCTCGGCTAAATATGCACAAGATGGAGGGATTGTAATATATTTTTTATTCCAACAAGGCCGTTCAACCAAGTAACGTATCAAGACGTTCTTGGCAGAAAATGAATAAACACTGTGAATTTGGGAACACGCAGAGTTTTTTATAGAGTAATTTTTTGAGAAATCAAAAACAGTTCTTTTTTGTCCTCTTTGCAACCCAAACTGGGGACATACTGTGTCTTATGATATAACGTAAGTAAAATTCCTAAAAATAAGCATTTACAACGAATTTCCCTAGGCTTGTCGACTTTTTTCATTGCGAGGTTTTTGAGCTACTGTACTAATACACAGGGTGGTCCAGAAAGAAGTTACGGACTGCTTTTATATTTCCCGTTTTGCGAACTCAATTTTCTTGCCCGTCAGCAGTATTTGGTTCAGTGTACGCTGATACAAATTCTAAAAATACAAAAATATAGTTTTTTCGTTTAAGAAAATATGAAAGTAACTGCAACTTCTTTCTGAATGTCCCTGTATTAGTAAAAGTTTTAAAATGCGGCAGAGACAAGAGACCGGAGATTTTGAAAAAATCTACTAATAAAGCATTTTTATAAAGCTACATACAGGGTGTCCCACGCTAGCGTATTTCCTCCATAACTCCACTACCTTTAGAAATACGAAAAAACTGATAAGAAAAAAAGTTGCTCTAATTTTTAAGCTACACGGTTGAAAATTATTTTCAAAGATGGCTGACTTCCGGTTACAGCGGAAATAGGATTCTCACTTCGTTATTTTAAATGGAACAGCCTCTATATCATTGCATTTTTTAATTTCTTATTGAATTTTAGGGTCACTTTGTTAAAAACTCTTTGGGCGTAAGTCATACCGTTTGGCCGTAATTTGACATTTTTTGAGAAATTTGACGTTTGCAGTGCTTTCAAAAATTACTGATATCTTGGAAACTAAATTACTTAGAAAGTTGCGGATTTGACTGTTGTGTTAAGAACAAAAGAAGGTATCTGCTACGTTGCAAACTTTATTTTAGAGAATTGGGAAAGTTCATGATATGGATCATTAAAATTTGAGATTTTTCAAATATTGATGAGACGCAGATTTTTACCAACTTTCAATTTTATTTAAACTATTTTTACCACACAGGTACCTACTCTATGAAAGCATATCTTAAAATACATGGAGAGGTCCCCATAAAATATATAAAATCATGAAAAATACTTTTCCTGGTGTCTAGGTAGGATTAAATGGGCCCGTTCGTTAGTTTGTCACTTAGAAGAACTGCTAGAGACAGTTACAACACATCCAGTTTTAAAAACCTTACCAGCTACAGTAGAGTTATCGAAGAGGCACAAAACTGCTGAAACAACTTTAAAATCTTACGAAAACGACATGGTTGTTATCTGGATGAACCAACATGTATACCCCGACTTTATCCTCTAATTATCATTATTAATTTTCTTTTGTTTGAAAGGTTTGGGATATTGACAAATGCTTGAAAAGGCCACTGCTTGCGGTAAGTCCAGAACAACAAAAGATCAAAGTCAACTTGCATAGTACCATCCCTTTGCTAATAAGGGAAGCCGACCTCATGGCAAAAATGGATTTACCAATACCAATGGTAGCTCTAACTCTCTACACAAAACAAGACCATTTTAACTTGATTCAAGATTCTTTACAGGTTATTACAATGCCATTGACAAGAATTTTTTGATTTCTATTTTTAAAACTTTCAGTTTCTGATAAGCGATTTTTTGCAAATAGTGAAGAGTGTGAAGATAGAAGTTCGCCCTTTGCTCTTGCCCCATCTCGTGATACTAACAAACATAATAGCGCCGGGTTTGAAGGAATTAACTTGGGTTTCATCAAACTGGAAAGCTTACGCGGACAACGCCAAAGAAGCTGTTGCTAATTTTAAGGTTTTGGTGGACCGCGTACATGATGTTTATACCAATAGGGTTCTGGAAGTACTTTCTAGCATGCAAAATATTTATCTTCACGCTCTACCAGAAGCTGGAGATGATCCGTGGACGGTGGAATTTTTTTGCGATAAAATTGAAACGATGTGTCGTTCTGCGGCGACTGAGTTGCACAACAAAAGTCTGATGGTGGAAGAAGCGGTCGAGGAAATTCTGAATTTAGTTAAGAAAGCTCGCATTGAAACCCCCACATGTTCCAAAGAAGAATTCATCTTTGAAGGTAAATTTCGTCTGAATAGCAACCCAAGTTCAACGCCTTCCACAACTTTCATTTGGTTGTACACCCCATTAGTAACACATTTGATATATTCTATAGAAGAATCAGAAACTTGCGGGGATGGAGAAAGCACGTCGACTCAACAGCAGTCATCAGATTGGACTTTAGTGTGGGAATGTTTTGAATCTCCTCACATGCTCCTTCGTGGTGGAATGGCAAAAGCAATGCAAGACACTGTCCGAGGGGCAGTAGGCGAAATGCGTCGCTATTACAGCCGGAAAATCGTAGATGTCCTCGTCCGGGTTACTCGTCAATCTTTAGAAGCTCTTAGAAAGAGATTTAGCGTCTCTGGTTAGAATTGTTTTATTCTCTAATCAAAGGAAATTATATAAACGTAAATTTTAGACCAGTCTGAAAAATCCCCAGTTTTCTTACTGAATGCGTTGCTATTGATTCCGAAAGTTGGCATACAACCAAATTTAGATGAAGTGCAAGAAGTTTTGGTTTTAGCTGGAAAATACATCACTAGCGTCGCCAAAGGTGTTGGACAATGGACAGGGGGAAGGCCCCAGGTATGTTCCCAAAGTAACTGAAATATTAGTAGAATTAGATGAATGAAATTTTTATTAATCTCCTTTTTGTCTTTTCCTACCACCAATTTACATCCACCACTAACTTTTTACACTTCAACACTGTATATATAAAATACGCATTTCACGCCAAAAACATCAATATTCTCCACCGCTATCACCGCCATCCATATAAAAACACGACCTCTAACACTCGTACGGGCGTCCACGATGCACCGCTCTTTTGTAATGACGCAAAGACTCCGCCGAAGACTGGCTGGAAAAAGCTAGCGGCGAGTCCGGCAAAAAGACTCACCGATATTGTAAATCGTACTCGTGCGAGACAGAAACCGGAAATCAAAGGCACCAAAGCAAAAGAAGCATCAGACTTCAAGACGCGCAGGAGAAGATTCTATCGTCTGGTCACTGAAGAAAAGGAAGCTTTCCCTATACAACGGAGGAATTTTTATTCGCACGTCATGGACAACAAGGAAGTAGTAAAGACTCTTTCACTTTTGTCTACTTGCACTCAAGATATGAAACTGGTGAGTTCTTTTAATTCTTCTTTCGCATAGAATAACCGAGAAAACAATTCTAGGAACTGACAGCATTTTTGGCAAGATGGCGACCGTACAGCGTTCTCTGGCGCAACGAAAAAACCCAAAGGGAATTACTATCTTGTTACCTGCTGGATTTTGAAACATATCTTCGCAAACATGAAGAATTAGAAGTCCGATTGACCACAGAACCTGATGTTCAAATTATTGCCTCATGTCTCGCTATTTACACAGAAAAATTGAAATTTGGTTTAATCACAGAGATCAAATCTTGTACCCATAGGTTAGAAACATTTCTTCTCATAATTTATTATGTTGGTTCTTTTCAATGTCTGTCCTTTTTAGAATTGGGCAAGCAATGAAGAAAAAGTATAAAAGGGAGATGGATTATGTTTATGCCGTTATCAATGAAATGGAGAGGAAACTGGACAAGCCAATTAGAGATTTGGATGATGTTCGCATGATTATGGACACTCTAAAGAAGATCAGAGAGCAAGAGGTTGACATGGAGTTGAGGATAGATCCCATAGAAGTAAGTTATTAAAAAGCAAAACCATCACTGACAGCAGTGCTGGTGGCTGGCATCGGACTGTGGCTGGTATCGGACAAGCGATACACTAGGGGTGATCGATACACCGATATGCATCGATACAGCAACACCATGTGCACTGATGTAAATTCACATTACTTTTCAGGAAGCGTTCAATGTCTTGAACAACCATGAAGTGATGCTAGAACAAGAAGTAACAGAGCAAGTAGACAATCTGAGATACACCTGGAGACGGCTGTTGGGTCAAGCCCAAAAGATCCACGTTCAACTGTTGGATATGCAACCTCAGTTCCAAAGAGAACTCAAAGAGAACTTGGACAAATTCAGACAAGAAAAGATTTCGTATTGCCAAGAGTATAAAACTGCTGGTCCCATGCAGCCAGGGCTGAGCCCCAGAGAAGCATCTGACAGACTCATCTTGTTTCAGGTTATTTCATATTTCATCGACAAATTTTATTGCACTAGCATTTTTCTTAATTTAGAATCGTTTTGACGGTATGTGGAGAAAATTACAAACTTATCAAAATGGCGAAGAACTTTTCGGGCTTCCCACCACAGACTACCCAGATCTGGCCCAGATTCGCAAAGAACTAAATCTTTTACAAAAACTGTATAAATTGTATAACGACGTCATCGACAGAGTCAACAGCTACTACGACATACCATGGGGCGAAGTTAATATAGAAGAAATCAACAACGAGTTGATGGATTTCCAAAACAGATGCCGGAAGTTACCAAAGGGTTTGAAGGAATGGCCAGCATTTTACGCTTTGAAGAAGACCATAGACGACTTTAACGACATGTGTCCATTGTTGGAACTAATGGCTAACAAGGCCATGAAACCAAGGCATTGGCAAAGAATTATGGACTCTCTGAGTTATGTTTTTGAGTTGGAAAGTGAAACTTTTTGCTTGAAGAATATTCTAGAAGCCCCTCTTCTTCAACATAAAGAAGACATTGAAGTAGGAAAATAGCTATGGAACAAAATATCTTTAATTTAAAAATTTTTAACAGGATATTTGTATCTCTGCGATGAAAGAAAGGGACATCGAAGCAAAGTTACGACAAGTTACCAACGAATGGTCCATTCACGAACTAACCTTTATGTCTTTCAACAATCGTGGTGAATTATTGTTAAGAGGCGATACAACTGCTGAAACAATAGGCCAACTGGAAGACAGCCTTATGGTTCTAGGTTCACTGCTGTCCAACAGGTTAGACACAATGTTTCGGAAATAAAACTTCTCAATGGGAGTCTTTTAGGTACAATGCTCCTTTCCGAAAGCAAATTCAGCAATGGGTGCGAGATTTATCGAACACCAACGAAATTTTAGAGCGATGGTTGTTGGTCCAAAATATGTGGGTATATTTAGAAGCTGTTTTCGTTGGTGGCGATATAGCAAAACAGCTTCCCAAAGAAGCGAAAAGATTCTCAAAAATAGATAAGTCCTGGCAAAAAATAATGCAAAGGGCTCACGAGACACCTGGGGTTGTCAATTGCTGCGTAGGTCAGTCTTTTTATTAAATAATTGCGTCGCAGATACAACCAATTAATCGCAATTTTTTCTAGGTGATGACTTATTGAAACAACTTCTACCACATCTCCAAGAACAATTGGAACTATGCCAAAAATCACTCAGTGGTTATCTAGAAAGAAAACGAATGATGTTCCCAAGATTCTTCTTCGTTTCTGATCCAGCCCTGTTGGAAATCTTGGGCCAAGCTTCTGATTCCCATACAATCCAAAATCACCTCTTATCTATTTTTGATAACACTCGATGGGTGAAATTCCACGACATTGAATACAACAAAATGACGGCTATCATTTCTTCTGAGGGAGAAATGATACAGTTGGAAAAGGCAGTAAGGGCTGAAGGGAGTGTAGAAATATGGTTAACAAATTTGTTAACAACTTCCCAAGCATCTATCCACTCCATTATCAGACAGGCGTATATTATGGTGAACGATGCCAACCTAAATTTATTGCAATTTTTGGATAAAATGCCTGCACAAGTTGGATTGCTGGGTCTACAAATGATATGGACGAGGGATGCAGAATTGGCACTGGTGCAAGCCAGGCACGATAAAAAGTTGATGCCCGAAACGAACAATAGATTTCTGGAGTTGCTGAACACTCTAATAGATCAAACTACCAGAGATCTTACCAGGATTGAAAGAACCAAATTTGAGACATTGATCACAATCCACGTGCATCAAAGGGACATTTTTGACATTCTGGTGAGTACAATTTTCTACAAGAACACGATTTGAGTTAAAACTTTCAGTGTCGCTTGAACATCAAGCATGTAAATGACTTTGAATGGCTAAAGCAATGTCGTTTCTACTTCAAAGAAGAATTAGACAAAACCTTGATTATAATAACCGACGTAACATTTTCGTATCAAAACGAATACTTAGGCTGTACTGAAAGATTGGTCATCACTCCACTTACTGATAGGTATTTTAGTTAAAATAGTTATTCAATCTCTTGCAACATATTTTTCCATCTAGGTGCTACATAACGTTAGCCCAAGCTTTGATCATGAGCATGGGAGGTGCTCCTTGTGGTCCTGCAGGCACAGGGAAAACAGAAACTGTTAAAGACATGGGCAAAACGTTGGCAAAATATGTCGTGGTCTTTAATTGTTCAGATCAGATGGATTATAGAGGTTTAGGGCGCATCTACAAAGGACTAGCCCAATCAGGTTCTTGGGGTTGTTTCGATGAATTCAACAGGATTGAATTGCCCGTACTGTCAGTAGCTGCCCAACAAATAGCAGTTGTTTTGGCCAGCAAGAGAGAAAAGAAAAAAACTTTTACTTTCACAGATGGTGACATCATTGAAATGTGCCCTGAATTCGGAATATTCATTACCATGAATCCAGGGTATGCTGGTAGAAAAGAACTACCAGAAAACTTGAAGATCCAATTCCGAACGGTTGCTATGATGGTACCCGACCGTCAAATCATCATCAGGGTTAAACTGGCCAGTTGTGGTTTCTTAGAAAATATTACGCTGGCCAGGAAATTCTATACTTTATACAAACTCTGTGAGGAACAGCTGACCAAACAGGTACATTATGATTTTGGGTTGAGAAACATCCTATCGGTACTGAGAAGTTTGGGGGCAGCAAAACGGGTTAACAATAAAGATACAGAAAGCACGATTGTTATGAGAGTCCTCAGAGATATGAATTTGTCAAAATTAATAGACGAAGATGAACCTCTCTTCATGTCACTTGTTGCTGACTTGTTTCCTAATCAAATATTGGAGAAAACTGCTTATCCTGATTTGGAAGAAGCGATCAACACACAGGTAGAAGAAGCTGGATTGATAAACCACCCTGCATGGAACCTGAAACTAATTCAGGTAAGAAATACAGGGCTCGTAGCACAAAACTGGTCACAAAATAGGGAAAAAGTGACCCATTTTATGTAAAAAAGTGATCAAAAAGTGACCAATTTCAATGAAAATGAAGCACAGAGGTGTTATAAAACTTTTGAATCCGATCTGAGGCAGTAATTAGAGCTCCAGCTCACCATATACGCTATCCCCACGCTTTTGGTGTCGCATTTTTGTTTCATTATTGAAAGATTTTACATCTACCGGGTGATAAGAAGTTTCACTTCAAAAATTCTCTAATAATAATAATAATGGTAACTCCTCGGGTAACTTCAACGCTAGTGAAATGATAACTTTAAATACATATTACTTTAGGAACGTACCTACAAAACATTCCAGCTTATGCTGAAACGGAATACTTTTGGAATGCACTTTTATCCTTGTCTAATCACGTGATCAGCGGCGGCTCATTAATAAGTGCGCTTGTGCGCTCACACTCCCTACAAAAATATGGTTTTAAACTTTAAACTATGGTTTAAACTTTTTTGATAATTATAAACTAATAAGTTTAAAACTTTTTGAATCTCTGCCGCAATATATATTAATTATTATGCGAGATAATAAATAGCACGTGCTCTAAGCATCCCACGTCGTCTTTCAAAATGCCTACCACACACGCAACCAGCCGCCCGAGTACTGAGGTGTGGCACTCTAAGGCAAATGCATATTCGATATGGGAGCGAGATCGGCGCGACTCGGGAAAATTTCGTCGTATGTGCTTTTAGGTGGAAGAATTATAGCTCGTCTGGGAGCGCTGTTTGAGCACAAACTTACTGTTGGGCGAAGCACGGGACGCGGGAGTTTGTACTTCTGCGGCAGTGTTTATTGTTTTTGTTTACCATATTTGGGTCTGAGATAGCTCGTTGCTTTGCTTATAATGTGAGTAATTAGCTGCATTACCGTGTTTATTTTTAAATATTGAAATTTCCAATACTTAGCATGGCTGAAGGTAGTGGTTTGATTAAAGTCAACACATAAACATTGTGGAGAGAACTTTAACAAAGTGGTCGCCTGATTTTTGCAATTTTCAAAATTAGTATTGTGTTGTAATACTCCATTTTATCCAAATATACTTTTGACGAAAAACTTGAAAATTTGAAATGGACGTCCTAAGCCTGTGCGAAGTATCAAATGCTTTTCGAAAGGTCGCGGTAAAAGTTGTGTGCGAAAGTTTAACCTTTTGGATTTGGGATTTTCGTCAAATATTGCGGTGAGTGAAATTTCTTGTTTGAAAATGTTGGAAAATGGCTTCTAAAGCACTTCATTTAAAAAAAACTACGGGGGAGAAACTGCCAGACTTCCCTGTGCGGTGATTTTATTCTAGAGCACTGCCAAGTTCTAAAGTCAGGAGCCGCCACTGCACGTGACAAGCAATATGTTTCACTCTTCCCATAATTTATTAACTGACGAAAACGAACAACTTGTAGTGACTTTAAAAATGCAGTATTAAAGTCACAAAATCATTAAAAAAGTGACTTGGGTGACTAAATTTTGAAATTGGTGACATTTAGTGACCAGTCTTGAAAATAGTGACAAAATACTTAAAAAGTGACCCGCTACGAGCCCTGGAAATAACAGATACCAGAAGCTTTTACTCAGACCTTCAATTTTAGTTGTACGAAACACAGAGAGTCAGGCACGGTATAATGACTTTAGGCCCCTCTGGTGCTGGCAAAACCGCCTGCATACAAATCTTAATGAAAGCCTTGACACAAATGGGTGATTTTCACAGAGAAATGAGGATGAATCCGAAGGCTATAACAGCAGCCCAAATGTTCGGAAGACTAGATGTCGCCACAAATGACTGGACAGACGGTATCTTTTCCGCTTTGTGGAGAAAAACCTTAAAGGTCAAATCAGGTAAGATAGTAAGTACTCATCTGTAATTGCAAAAATTAATTTCGTTACTACAGGAGAGCACGTCTGGTTAGTACTGGATGGACCAGTGGACAGCATTTGGATTGAAAACCTAAATTCCGTCCTTGATGACAATAAAACCTTGACTCTAGCAAATGGCGATCGTCTTTCCATGGCACCTACTTGCAAAATCATATTTGAACCTCACAATATAGATAATGCTTCCCCTGCTACAGTATCAAGGAATGGAATGGTATACATGAGCACTTCAGGTCTTAGTTGGAAACCTGTTGTCAGAGCTTGGTTAAAAAAAAGAACTCGAAAAGAGCACGATGTTTTCCAAAGTCTATTTGAAGAATGTTATGGGGAATTATACTCCTGGTGTGCCCAAAATCTAGTATTCGTCACAGAGATATTGCCCTGTAACGTGACCTTACAAATTTTGAATTTGTTGGAAGGTTTGGTACCTTTGCAAGAAGAAAAGGAAGAAGATACGTCCGCATCTAAATCAGATCAAGGTGATGATGAAGATAACGAAGAAATGTCTAAAGCAGATAGTGTGCCGGTATTTGGAACAGAGCATTTGAAAAAATTCTTCGTGTTTTCTTTGGTTTGGGGCATAGGGGCTTTTTTGGAAACTGCAGATAGGGAAAAGTTTGACGGCTTTTTAAAGGAGAAGTTCCAAAGTTTAGATTTACCAAAGAATTCTACTAAGAACCCTAATGTAAGTAGTACCAAAATCTTTATAGCTTCCACGAATTCAGCAATGATTTCAGGCCACTGTGTTTGATTACACGGTGAACGCAACGACAGGAAATTGGGACTTGTGGAACACAATGGTCACCAATTATGTTTATCCAGAACTGAGTACACCAGATTATTCCAATATCCTGATTCCAATCATGGACAACGTTAGAATAAACTACTTAATTCATACTGTAGCAAAACAGGGAAAGCCAGTTTTGCTAATTGGAGAACAAGGTTGTGCAAAAACTGTCATGATAAAATCCTATATGAAAAAGTCCAATCCCGAACTATACCTTACCAGAGCGTTTAATTTCTCCAGCGCAACATCACCACACCAATTTCAGAAAACCATAGAGAGTTACGTCGAGAAAAGAATGGGGAGTACTTTTGGACCAGCTAATGGAAAGAAAATGATTGTCTTCGTCGACGACATCAATTTGCCGGAGATAAATTGCTGGGGTGATCAGGTTACAAATGAAATAGTTAGACAAACTATGGATATGGGTGGATTCTACAGTTTGGAGAAGCCTGGAGAGTTTTCTACTATTGTGGATCTTCAATTTCTAGCAGCCATGAATCAGCCTGGTTGATATACTTAGTAATTAATAAATAACCAAACTAACACAATTAAACATTGCAGGTGGTGGTAGAAACGATATTCCATCAAGATTAAAACGCCAATTTTGCATATTCAACTGTCCTCTTCCAACAGACGCATCGGTAGACAAAATCTTTGGTGTCATAGGACAAGGACACTACAACATAAAGCGTGGTTTCACCTTAGAAGTTAGAAATCTCATCAAAAAACTAATTCCATTAACGAGACTTTTGTGGAAGAGCACCAGAGCTAAATTATTGCCAACACCAGCAAAATTCCACTACGTTTTTTCTCTGAGAGATCTATCTCGAATTTGGCAAGGCATGGTGGGTACTTTATCTACAGTTATTGAGTCGGAACGTTGTTTAATGCTCTTATGGAAACACGAATGCACAAGGGTTTTCTCGGATCGATTCACCATCCCTGAAGATAAAACCTGGTTCAATGAAGAGTTATTACGTATGGCAGAGCAAGAACTCGGGCCGGATCTGAAGAAAAAGGCTCTCGATAACCCTGTTTTTGTAGATTTCATGAGGTAAAACTTTCGTTTCCACATTTAAACTGATAAATAAACATTAGTTTGTAAAAAGGGATGCGCCTGAACCAACTGGGGAAGAAGGGGAAGATGCAGACATGGAACTGCCAAAGGTTTACGAACCAGTTTTTAGTGAAACGGAATTGCGAGAGAGACTGGAAATGTTTTTGGCACAATTCAATGAAATGGTAAGAGGTACTGGAATGGATCTGGTCTTCTTCCCTGATGCAATGCTTCATTTAGTCAAGATATCTAGAGTGATTCGACACCCTAGAGGCAACGTGATGCTAGTTGGTCAGTTTCCTTTTTATTTTCCATAATCCCAGAACAATGATTTTCAATTATAGGTGTTGGTGGAAGTGGCAAACAATCACTTACACAACTTTCTTCATTCATAGCTGGTTATAAAGCTTTCCAAATAACTCTAACTCGTTCGTATAATATCGCCAACTTTTTAGAAGACCTAAAAGTCTTGTATAGATCTTGTGGCTGTCAAGGTAAAGGCACCACGTTCATCTTCACAGATCTGGATATAAAAGAAGAAGGTTTTCTTGAATATCTAAATAATATCCTTTCTTCCGGAGTAATTTCGAATTTGTTCACGAAAGATGAACAAGCAGAAATCATACAAGAACTAACTCCTATAATGAAACGAGAAAATCCTAAAAGAACTTTGAACCAGGAAATCGTAATGGAGTACTTCATGAACAGAACACTACAGAATCTGCACGTTGTTTTTTGCTTTTCACCTGTCGGGGAAAAGTTCAGAAACAGAGCATTAAGGTTTCCTGCTCTTATTTCTGGTTGCACCATCGACTGGTTCCAACCATGGCCGAAAGATGCTTTGGTTTCTGTTGCTCATCATTTCCTCATCGAATTTGAAATTGAATGTACCACTGATGTCAAATCAGAGCTCGTAAAAGCTTTAGGTTCCATTCAAGATGTGGTTGCTGAAACTTCTCTAGAATATTTCCAAAGGTTTGTACAAATAAATACTTCAGGTTCCTCAAAAGAAATAATGGTTTAATAGGTTCCGAAGGGCCACTCATGTTACTCCAAAATCTTACTTAAATTTCATTGTCGGTTACAAGAATATTTACGACAGCAAAAGATCGGAATTAAGAGAAGGTGCTTTAAGAATGGATACTGGTCTGGAGAAATTGGCAGAAGCATCCTCATCTGTGTTGGTTCTTAAGAAGGAACTAGCTGTGATGGAAGAGGAACTTGTGGAGGCCTCTCAAAAAGCAGAAAGGGTCTTAACTGAAGTGACAGAGAGAGCAAGCCAAGCAGAAATCGTTAAAAATCAAGTAATGCAAGTAAAGGAAAAGGCGGAAATTTTGGTTAATTCCATAGCTCAAGAAAAAGCCTTGGCTGAAGAAAAATTAGAAGCAGCTAAACCTGCTCTAGAAGAAGCCGAGGCTGCTTTGAATACCATAAAACCAGCTCACATTGGTGCTACCCAAAAACTTATTTTAGAAAGCCTACTAATTCTTGTCTTCTAGCAACCGTGAGAAAATTGGGACGACCACCACATCTCATCATGAGAATCATGGACTGTGTTTTGATATTGTTCCAAAGAAAACTGCATCCTGTTATTGGTGATACTGCTGCTCCCAGTCCTAAACCATCTTGGGCAGAATCTCTAAAAGTATTAATAACTCGAGTCATCCAAAAATCCATTTTATAACGGATTCTTATTCTAGATGATGGCTTCCACAACATTTCTTCTGCAATTGCAAAATTACCCTAAAGACATTATTAACAATGAGATGGTAGAATTATTAAAACCCTATTTCGAAATGGAAGATTACAACATGGATACTGCCAAAAGAGTTTGTGGAGATGTAGCTGGTTTATTGTCCTGGACTAAAGCAATGGCTTTCTTCCACAGCGTAAACAAAGAAGTCCTCCCTTTAAAAGCAAATCTCACTTTACAAGAAGCCAGACTCAAGGCAATCAAATTGCAATTGCAAATAATTTGGTGGGTATTAAAAGTAAAGTTTTTGTAGATTGCCATGGATGATTTGGCGGCAGCAGAAAGGCAACTGGAAGAACGTGAGCAATCTTTGAGAGAAGTCAAAGAACAATACGATAGTGCAGTACTTGAGAAACAAAGACTTACTGATGCTGCTAACCTATGTTTAAGAAAAATGAACACTGCAACTACCCTTATTAACGGTTTAGGGGGAGAAAAAGTTCGCTGGACGCAACAGAGCAAAGAATTTAAAGAACAATTAGGTACCAGATGCTACCATTTTAGTAAAATGTATGTTACGTGTCCATTTTTAGGCCGTTTGGTGGGTGATGTGGTCTTAGCTACGGGATTCTTATCCTACTGTGGCCCCTACAACCAAGAATTCAGAAGCAACTTGATCAAAACATGGATGGGCATCATGGAGGCTCACTTAATTCCTTTTACAGACAATCTGAACATAACTAACATGTTAGTGGAAAATGCCAAAGTTTCTGAGTGGACTTTGCAAGGGCTGCCGAACGACGAACTTTCTGTTCAAAATGCCCTTATAGTCACAAAATCTAGATCGTATCCCTTGCTCATCGATCCCCAAAATCAGGGAAAAATGTGGATTAAAAATAAGGAAGCAAACAACAATTTGCAGATAACGTCTTTGGATCACAAATACTTCCGGACACACCTGGAAGATTGCCTCTCTTTAGGTAATTTTAGTTTCACGACAAATTGTTGAAAACCAAATAAGAATGAAATTTTTCATTTCAGGAAGGCCTCTATTGATAGAAGACATAGACATAGAACTGGATCCAGTTTTAGACAACGTATTAGAGAAAAACTTTATAAAATCTGGGTCTATAGAAAAAGTTGTTGTGGGCGACAAAGAATGTGACGTACTGAAGAGCTTCATGTTATACATAACTACAAAACTTCCTAATCCACCTTACTCTCCAGAAATCAGTGCAAAAACTTCCATAATCGATTTTACAGTAACCATGTTAGGTAAACAGAGTTATAATAAATTAGATTTATTGTTTCCCATCTAGGACTACAATATATACAAAATCATGATCCTTCACTTATTCCTTCATTTATCTTCCTCTGCAAATGCTTCATCCACTCCATCCCTCCTCTGCTCTCCTCCAGGATCTTCTCCTCTCTATTCCATATGGTGTTCTCCCTCCACCCGCACCTTTTCAACACATGTTCCCATGTCTCTTCCTCTGCCTCGCATATCCTACACTTTTTTTGTCTTCACTTTCCCAATATCTTCCTCCTCTCATTTCATTCCCCAATCTAAACCTTGACACTCTTATCATATTCTCTTCCTTTCTTCTCCTCTGTAAGTATCTAGGCAGCCCTATTGCCCTTATCCCTCTGTATTGGCTATTGTATTTTGAATTTCTTATCTTCTCATCCTTGTCTTGTTCTTGTATCTGCTTATCTCTTTCCTCGATTGCACTCCTCATGTTCCACCCCATTATTCTTCTTTTATCCACTTCCATAGTCACATAACCTCTTTCCCGTTTTTCTTTCCACCTCAATTTCATTGTCTCTCTCTTCCCACCCCCAGATCTCGGTTGCATACATCACTATGCTGCTTGCCAATGCATCAAACAATATCATTCTTCTTTTCCACCCCCCCCCCCCCCCAATCTTCCCTATTCCCCATACTTGCTTCATGGCTATTGTCACCCTTCTTGTTATGTCATTAATATGTTTCTCCTGCCCCCTGTTCATCTGCAGCGAGGAACACAAGTACTTGAACTCCTCTACCTCTTCTATCCTCTCCCCTTTCCATACCCAGCTCTCTTCTCGTTTTCTTCCGCCTCCTTTTCGAAATCTCATTATTTCCTGTCCAAATAACGTTCTAACCTTTTCAACATTTCCTTTAGGTCTTCCTCTTCCTTTGCCAGTAGCACCGCATCATCTGCATATGCCATTGTCCAGTACTTCTTCCTTCCTATCACCACCTCTCCTGTCTGCCCCTTTCTCATGACAGAGTTATATCAACAATTTTTCTGTGTCATTAAATGTTTATTTAGGTCTGGAAGACCAACTTCTGGGACGAGTCATACTAATGGAGAAATCAGAATTGGAAGCTGAAAGAGTTGTTCTATTCGAATCCGTAATGCAAAATCAATGCAGAATGAAGGAACTTGAAAGCAATCTGCTGATCCGTCTAAACTCTACTCAAGGATCATTGGTAGACGATGAAGAACTTATAAACGTCCTGCAAGTTACTAAAACAACGGCAGAAGAAGTCAACAACAAATTGTCAGTGTCAGCGTATACAGAAAAGAAAATTAATATTGCTCGAGAAGAATTTAGAGCGGTGGCGGCTAGAGGCTCAATATTATATTTCCTCATCGTGGAAATGAGTGACGTCAATGTCATGTATCAAAACTCCCTAAAGCAATTTTTGTACATCTTCGATAGCTCTATCACAAATTCCACAAAAAATTCTGATACTGAAGAAAGGATTAATATTATCCTGAAATGTTTAACTTTCGAGGTGATTCAATCAAAATGTTTCAACACTGTCGACTTACGACTTTCTTTTTAAAGATTTGGCGCTTTACCCAAAGAAGTTTATACGAATGCCACAAAGCCCTTTTCACCCTGATGATGGCTATGAAAATTGACTTGCACAAAAAAATTATCTCACACGAAGAATTCATGGTCTTCATCAAAGGCGGTGCTTCTCTAGACTTAAACGCTGTTGCCCCTAAACCATTCCGTTGGATTCTGGACATTACTTGGCTCAATTTGGTGGAAATAAACAAACTGGCCACATTCTCTGACATACTCACTAAAGTAAAATGTTTTTGTTCCTTTACATTCTGAATGCTACTCCTTGTTTTTAGATTGAACACCATGAGAAAGAATGGAGGATTTGGTATGAAAAAGAAAAACCCGAAGAAGAAGACATCCCTTGTGGATATCACACAAGCCTTGACGTGTTTAGAAAATTGATTTTGATAAGATCGTGGAGTCCAGATCGTACATTATCACAAGCTAGAAAGTATATCATTGGTAAATTCATTTTGAAATACCTCCTAAAGTTTTTTTAATAAAATCTTATCCAGATTCATTAGGAACTGAGTATGGAGAAGCATGTATCTTAGATTTAGAAGCTACATGGAAAGAATCTGAACCACGAACACCTCTCATATGCATTTTATCTATTGGATCAGATCCATCACCGCAAATAACTGCACTAGCTAAACTTAAAGACATTCGTAAGTAATTTTTTTATCTTGGAAGTGTAAAACCTAATTTTATATGTTAGAATTAAAGGCGGTTTCAATGGGTCAAGGTCAAGAAGTAGTGGCTAAAGACATGATCGAAACTTCTATGAAAACAGGTGGTTGGGTCCTACTCCAGAACATCCATCTTTCGTTACCATTTGCTACAGAAATCATGGCTATGATCGTAGATACGGAAAAGATTCACGATACTTTCCGCCTTTGGCTTACTACAGAAGTCCATCAACAATTTCCAATAGGTTTGGTTCACAACATAACATGTGTAACAGGAGCATGGTACACTTGGCACATAAACTTCACATAAACAAGGAAATTTTCACACTTCCGATTTCAGCGGAAGTGGTACCAACTTTTGATTTTCAAATGCGACAGCCTGTATATTATTGAATTTTTGGATTCTGCATAATTTTCTGAATGCAATGGTACCACATAAGCGACATTTCAAGTCTCAGACTCTTTTTAAATCCAATTTTAATTTTGTCATGTAAGTTTGTCACTCGGTAATCAGTATGTGCCAAGTTGCAAAAAAGTATCTTCAAAAATAAAGAAAAAAGGGGTGTACCATGCTCCTGTTACCCAAGGTATATAGTCCAATAAGACATCTATTTTAAAATCCCCGATTTAGGTTTATTACAAATGGCAATCAAATTTACCAACGAACCTCCACAAGGCATTAGAGCAAGCCTGAAAAGAACTTACCAAAATATAACGCAAGATTATTTGGACTATTCAAGTCAATCACAATGGCCACCCTTGCTTTACGCTGTAGCATTTCTGCACACTGTAGTACAAGAAAGGCGCAAATTTGGCCCACTAGGATGGAACGTACCTTACGAATTTAACCAAGCTGATTTCGCAGCAAGCGTGCAATTCATCCAAAATCATTTGGACGACATGGACCCAAAAAAAGGTGTTTCGTGGCCCACTGTTTGTTATATGCTTGGGGAAGTTCAATATGGTGGTAGAGTAACGGATGATTTTGATAAACGTCTTTTAACAACTTTTACCCAGGTGAAAACTTTACGCAATTTCAATAAATTCATAGTTCAAATTGAGTTTGACAGGTTTGGTTTTGCGATGTTCTACTGCGTCCAGGTTTTGAATTCTACAAGGGTTACAAGGTGCCACAAACTAGAAATCTTCAGGGGTACTTAGATTACATAAACGGACTTCCAAACACGGATACACCGGAAGTTTTCGGATTGCATGCCAACGCTGATATTACGTACCAAATAAACACTGCAAAAAGTGATATACAAAGTTGAAATTTGAAAACACACTTCTTATTGTAAACAAACATTTTTCAGATATTTTAGACACTATATTAAATGTTCAACCGAAAGAAGGTGGTAGTCAAGGGGGAGAAACCAGAGAGGGTATAGTATACGCTCTAGCTGAAGATATGTTAGAAAAATTACCTAAACCATACAATGCCTTTGAGGTACGAGAAGCTTTGCAGCGTATGGGCCCACTATTACCCATGAACATATTCCTCAGGCAAGAAATAGATAGAATGCAGAAAGTAATCAAGGACGTAAGAAAATTCATCAATCGAAAAAAAACTTCTCTAGCTGTTTTCATTAAAACAGGTTCAATCAACTTTATCTGACTTGAAATTGGCAATAGATGGCACTATCGTAATGAGTCAAAGTTTAAGGGCCTCCTTGGATGCGATGTATGATGCCAGAATACCAGAACGCTGGCAAAAGGTATTTTTCCACAATTCGACCTTAAAATCACATATCTCGAGTTCTGGAACACCTGATTCATCAATTAATTTTTCAGATTTCTTGGGAATCGGCAACTTTGGGATTTTGGTACACGGAATTATTAGAACGCGACGCACAATTCCGCAGATGGTGTAACAATGGGAAACCCAATGTATATTGGATGACGGGCTTTTTTAATCCTCAAGGGTTTCTAACTGCAATGCGACAGGTTTAAATATTCACCATAAGTTATAATGTTAAACAAATACTTCACTTTCAGGATGTAACACGGGCACATCGAGGCTGGGCTTTAGACTCAGTTGTCCTACAAAACCTAATAACTCGCTACAACAAAGAAGAATTAAAAGAAGGCCCAGCAGAAGGTGTATACGTACACGGCTTATTTTTAGAAGGAGCTAGTTTAGATAGGCGCTCCGGAAAATTAATAGAAAGCAAGCCAAAAGTACTATATGAACAAATGCCGATAATTTACATTTATGCTATTAACACAACCGCAGGAAAAGATATGAAACTATATGAGTGTCCGATCTACAGAAAGCCACAAAGAACTGACCAAAAATATGTTGGTTCCATTGATTTTGAGACCGATCACAATCCGAGACACTGGACTTTACGAGGGGTTGCTTTGCTATGTGATATCAAATAAACATTATTAAATTATTGTTGTTTACACTTTATATCTGTAGTTAACTCTCGATTATCTGGGGTAGTAACTGGCAGAGAGGTACCTACTCGAAAATCACAAATAATGCAAATCACATAAAAACCTAGGTCGACATTGTTTTAGCATAACAGACCAAACAAGCATGATTATCTTACACCCTGAATAATCGAGAATCCACTACTAAAAATTTATTTTTGCTTTTAGAAACCAAATATAACTATTAACTTCAATTTAATGGATTCATTTACGATTTACCCTTCATAAATAATAGCAAAAACTAAGGATAGGAATTTTACTTTCTACACAAACTTGCAATAAATATATAAAGCATAAATAAAGTTTATTAATCGCAAACAATCATTTCTTCACATCATAAGTTAAATTACGAAAACATTAATACATAAGTTATTTAAAAATATGTACCTGCTAGTTAAAAATTAAGCTGTATTGGACGCTTGCTGCATTTTCATCAACGTTTCCCTGACTGAATCTTGCTTCTTCTCTAATGATAACAGTAGTTCGTCTACACGCTTGAGCTCCTTCCCGATGTAATCCATTCGTTTAGTGACATTCTGTTTGGCTTCTATCAGATCCGTTTTAATTAGAACCGGTCCTACCGATTTGTACACCGTCGCATCTTTTGCCAGTAAATCTAATTCTTCTTTTACAACTTCGTTTTCTTTCATTTGACTATCCAGTTGCTGTCTGGTGTTAATCGCCTTTTTATATTCTAAAATTTCAACATGTGACAGAATAAATTATTATTTGACGTGTTTGGAATTACCTTTATGGACTGTCTTGAAGGCATCTAAATTTTTTTGTATGTCTTCGCTCATTTTGATGAAAACTAGTTATGTTGTTTGAAAAAATTTAACAAAAATCCACAAATTCTAACCAAACTGTCAGAATTTCGCACAGAACGAAGGAAAAAGGAATTGGTATTATCGACTGTTATCGACATATACATCATTGCATAACACGCAAACACATGACAGAGACCTAAAGAGGAGACTCTCCTCATAGCAGCGCGACCCTCTAAGTGCGCATGCTCAAAAAGTTATAATTAATTATAACTTAGTTTCTTTAACTACATATACCGTAATACCATTTGAGCAGTGAAAGCCGCACATAATTATTTCCTATTGGCTGACGATAACCAATCAACAGCAGGCTTAATATGGCGGTCATGAATGCGCCCTTTTAGCGTTTAATTATATCCCAACCAGATTTTGAAAAAAGCAACGTTTTAGCGTGCTATTATTCCCTTGTTTTCATTAGTAATGGCGAATTTTCTTTAAAATAATATATTTCGTGACGGACCACCTGACACAACATATGGAAATCAAACAACAAACTTTAGAAGAAAAAAAGATCCGCTTGGATTCGAAAAAACTCCCCGCATGTCTTGAAGCTCGCCCTCCACGCCACAGTCATTTTTGTATCTATAGCTTGCATAGTATTGCGCAGGCGTATTAAGAGTCTCGCCCCCACCGTGAACCTTAAAAAGCTGTCACTTTTGGCCTAACCTCACTATTTCACGCGAGATCTATAATCATTATGAAAATAGAACAAATAATTAGAAGAAAATGAGTTCTGAAGATCTTTTTGAAGAAGTAAACGAAGAAAGTGAACCAGAAATATCAGATGTTATCAATATTGTGCAAAATATTATAAAACACCGGCACATTGTTGGTCCTTTCGATGGCACATTTGCCTGTTTTCATGTAATAAGTTGAACACAGATGGTTAATTTTCGTTAAAATGGTATTTTTAGGTATTTCATACTACCATTCAAAACTATATTCATAATAATTCAACTGAGGTTGATTTAAGTAACTTGAACATCCTCAGTGTTTGTATTAAACAACTACGAGAAGCCGAATTGTTTGATAACAATGTTTTCTCTTCATGTGTAATGCGCCTTTTCTTCTTAATTCCTTTAGAAGTCTTAGGATGGTTGCAATCAAACAATATAATTACTATAGCAGAGTACTGGTAAAAAATTTTTGTATTAATTCAGCGAAAGTTAAATTCACAAATGTTTTTTTAGTAAAGAACGAATGCCTGATATTATTTCCGATTTAATTAATATAATAGGAAACAGAGAGCCCTTCCCAAATATTTTCAATGTTGAACGTATATGCGTAGACGTACTGGATGAACTTGTTTGTGGAGCCTATGCACCTCGCTTGGGTATCTGCAGATTAAGTAGAAGCAAAATGTGGTGTGACTATTGTAAAAATGCTTTAGACGACCTAACGACGAGGACGATAAAAGCTGCCATACTTAATAAACAAACTAACTTTCTTGTATATTTAAAATACGTTACAGAAAGATTAAATAGGCACGCTAGTAAGAGTTGAATATAATGTAACTAATCAATCGTTCATAGATTACTTATTTTAGCTATGTATGAATATTTTTTTATAAATATGTTAATTAAATTTCTAAAAGAGACTGACAAATTCAGTATCTACTCTTGTTACAAGTTTCAATATCTATTTGAATATGAAAACATGGAAAAGAACGTTTTATTGATTTTTGATACAGTACGTAAATCCTTGAGAGCATTATTCCTTGATATAGTTAAGTAAAATTGCAGATGTTTTCTTTTTATGATGTGGAAGAATTATTCAAAATTATGGAGAACAGTGACTGTGATAATATTAATTGGAAATATGTGTTGCATGCAATTAGTATAGCAATAAGGAAATATCCGGACAATTCTCAAAAAGTAAAAGGTATTTTTAGTACCCCACATATACAGGGTGTTAAAGAAATACTGTCAAGAATTTCTACAAATCAAAAAGCACACTTTTGACTCGCTCTATATAAATTGAATATTTCATAATAATTTCAGAGAAAGCAGCGGAATATTTAGACAACACTTTTAAAGGAGGAAAAATAAAGGAATTCACCAAAGCTATTATTCTATTACGCCAAGTGGACAAAAACTATTATAAAACATGGTTAAAACAATATCACTACATCAATTCCATCGTATAATTATTATTCAATATATTACAGGTACTCAGAAAAATTTGGAATCGACACTCAGTACAAAACTAGCACAAACAGCACGTTTTTTAAGTACTTGCTCGAGTGTCTCACTCATTTATGTGTACATGAACCAATGGACACTCTTCAGATACATGTAGACTTGTCCTTAAAGGCTCCACCTAAATGCAACTCTTTAATTTTTGATTATAAAGGTGTGGCTCGAGCCCAACTGGATGTTTTGAGCAATTCTCCAGCAGCGTTATTAGTAAGTGTTTATAAAAATTTGTTATATCTAACTTATCTTTCCCATTAAAGACATATGTCAAGTGATCACGTCTCATCACACATTAACTTGAAATCTTGTGTTTCTACAGAATGGCTCCAAAATACCCATAATTCACTTGCTAGAAGAATGCAAGGAACAAAAATGCATAAGTCCGTTTGTCAAGCTAATTTTCTCCAAACAAACATCTCATGTTAAAAAACTTATATTTCAACAAACACAAAATAAGGAATTTTCTTTCCTCGAGCAACTGTTTATGGCAGAAAATATGGAGCTCCCTTCACATGTATCAGACGGGGAAGACAGTGATTTTGCATAAATAAGAAAAATATGATTATTAAAACAATTTTATTTACTTCTCCAATAAAAACATTTTGTACAATTTCTCTTTATCACCGGATTCAAAACTAGGCACAAACGGGACTTGAACAATATCCGAAAATCCTTCTGAAAGATCAGGAGGTTCAAACTGTTTTTTATACGAATGAAGGATCATATCATTTATGGGCACATGTTCCTTATCAGTAAGTTCTCTGAATTTATTGTTATGTTTTGCATGCTCTAATGTGGTGGTCATCAAAAAACATCTACATTTCCAATTGTGTTTTTTGATCACATCCAAGTATTTTCTACGTGTTTCTTTGTTTGGATTTGTGTTGTCGATGACTACACTTCTTTTAGCGTGCATTGACTCTTCTAACGATTTTACACACTTCTGCCAACTACCCAACTTATCCCTATTCACATGTGTGTAGCTGAAATTACGAGAGAATATGCAACCTTTACACATCAATTTGTAAAATTAACATGCTTGACTTCGGACAAAATTCCAGTGAACTCTGTAGTCAGTCGAGGGATTCTCTCAATCAAGTTATATGAGAAACCTTTCTGTCAGAAACAATATACCATTACCAGGTTCAAAGCTGACCCTAAACAGCAAAATGAATAACACGCTTAACTTACCCTTTTGGTAAAAAATGTCTTTTGCAAACACTAGATTTCCCAGACGCTGGTCCACCCACCATCATGACTACCTCTAAATCATCAGGAATATCCACAGAAAAGTTGCTGCTTAGAGTTAGACTTTTTGGGTCAAAAACTGGGGATAAAAACTTTGGTGCAGTATAGCCCAAAAAAAATTCTTCGGGAGTATAAAATTTAACTCCCACATTCAAAGCAAACAATCGATCTGCCATAGAGTGGTCTTTCTTTGCTTTTGGAGCCCAATTTTTATCCCGACCAGCTGCATCGCCAACAAAAAATGAATCGTTTTCGTCAATAGCAATATTCCCATTCTTTTCATCACGTAGCAAATCCCACATACCAGGCAATGGTTTTCTACAATAGTTTTTACGCGTTGTGATAAATACCTGAATTGGAACTCCTAAAACCAATGAAATATCACATTTATATATGCTAGATCTAGAATTATAAATACCTATACACTTCACTACATTCTCTATTTTATTTCTAAAATCCTTTATTTCTGAAGGATGTGTACCCAAACCTCTTTGGTTTGTAAAAATAACCACCTTTCTGTTGCCATCATAGAGTTTTTTCAATTTAGAAGTAACGTTACCAAAATTTAAAGTCCAATCTTCGTAAGTTTTTGGAAATCGCAACCCAGACTTGGTTTTTATCAGAGTACCATCCATATCAAATGCACTAATTTTCGAACTATTTTTAACATTTGCAGCTGTATATATCAACACACCATCTGCTTTTCTCTCTTCCCAAGTATCCACGTTATTATCATTTTGGTTATCCATAGGAAGGTCAAGTTTTGCCCTTTTAGCTTCTTGTTTTATTTCAGTATCATCCGTATCCTTTTCAGGTGGTGGATCAAAAACTACTCTGAATGCGTGATAACCCAAACGCAATTCTACATTGTCTCCATGAAACAATCTATAAGCAGACTTTTTAGCTAAAGCGTAACCATTACATCCCGATATAGCCATGCCCATTGTATAGACTTTCACTTGACAATTTTCCAGATTAGCAGTTACTTCAATCTGTTCCCGAGAAACAAAAGTATCTTCTACAAGGGTAGTTCTACTTCTTCCAACAGTGATCGGCACTCCATGTTCTAGAGTAATTTTGATTTCAGGATTTAAACATGATTCTAAATGACAAGTTCTTGTAGACATTGTAAAATTGTCTTTACTCTACGTTCTCTGCCTTCACCATCGCTCAAGAACGATGGAAAACACTAACAACTATAAGTCATTTTTGAACTAAGCTACTTAACCTCTAAAACAATCTGTCAAACTTCATAAGTCAAATCTAGTCACCGAGCAATCACAAAAATAGACCAGGCAATGCTAAATGCAGCAATTATTGTTTCTGGTGCCATATTTAAATTCATTAAATTTACATTTAGTTAATGCAGGATCCTTAAATCGCTTCATAAACTGAATTTTAAAAAATTATGAAAAATCAAATGAAGAAATAGGTAACTAAACGTCCATCGGCTGAACCACCAAGAGACTGAACGACTTTCAAATCAAAATAAAAGACAAATAAAAGCGTTTCTATGGAAACGCACAACAATTAAAATGTTTTTCAGAAAGGTTCTGCAAAGTTATTGTCATTGTCAGTTACTTGTAAGAATGGCGACCCCATCATCAGCATGTACTAATTGCCAGAAATCATGTGCAAAATCAAAATCTGGCGTCAGTCCAGACGTAATGAAGAAGCTTGAAACTGGTTATGAGAAATTGACTGAGTCGAATTCCACTTCCCTCCTGAAAAAGTATTTAAGTCGAGAAATATTTGATAACTTGAAAACCAAGAAAACATCATTTGGTTCAACACTTTTGGACTGTATTCAGTCAGGTATTGAAAATTTGGATTCCGGTTGTGGAATTTATGCGGCAGATGCGGAATCGTATACTGTTTTTGCCGATTTATTCGATCCGATAATTGACGACTACCATTTGGGGTTTCCAAAGTCCGCTTGTCATCCACCTACTGACTGGGGCGACACGCAGAGTCTTAAAGATGTGGATCCAACAGGAAAATTCGTTGTTTCCACAAGAGTCCGTTGTGGAAGGTCCATAGACGGTTATCCATTAAATCCTTGCATGACCGAAGCTCATTACAAGGATATCGAAAAGAAAATGATGGAAATTTTGACATCATTGACTGGTGAGCTGGAAGGTAAATTCTATCCACTTACAGGAATGTCCAAACAAGACCAACAACAACTCATAGACGACCACTTCTTGTTCAAAGAAGGCGACAGATTCTTGCAAGCAGCAAACGCATGCAGATTTTGGCCGTCAGGAAGAGGGATATATCATAATGACAATAAAACATTTCTGGTTTGGGTTAATGAAGAAGACCACTTAAGAATCATATCTATGCAGCAGGGAGGTGATTTGGGCACAGTTTATCGTAGATTGGTAGAAGGAGTCAAGCAGATTGAAAGCAAAGTCAAATTTTCTCGTAGCGATCGATTTGGCTACTTAACTTTTTGTCCTACAAATCTAGGAACGACAATCAGAGCTTCTGTCCACATAAAAGTTCCCAAATTGGCAACAAATAAAGAGAAATTAGACGAAGTGGCAGGGAAATTCAATCTCCAAGTTCGAGGAACTCGAGGAGAACATTCAGATGCAGAAGGCGGGATTTACGACATTTCGAACAAGCGTCGATTGGGTCTGACAGAATTTGAGGCAGTAAAAGAAATGCATGATGGTATTCTTGAATTAATCAAATTAGAAAGTGCTATGTAAATGTTAATGTTGTTATGCGTTAGAAAATTTCTGCTAAATAAATTTGAAATTCTGTTCAGTGTTGATGATCTATTTTGTTTACACACCCATGGTTTAACCAGATGACAGCTGATTTATTTTGACAGCAAAGTTCTAAAAAGTTAGTCTAATGCAATTTTAACACATTTTCAAGTTTGAACTGATAATTAAACTCAACCATGATAGAAAAAGTGAAATGCAAAATGTGCAGGGCTACGATACTGGACGAAACAGATTGCAGAGATTTACTTTTGAACGCACATAACCTTACTTACGACGACGAACTACGATCTTGTAGTACGATTGAAGATTTAAAATTGGTGTTCCTTAAACAAGACTCAGTTCCCAAATGGATAAATAAGTATATAAAGGCCCATCAGTGGACCAAAGGAAAAATAAATTGTGAATTTTGCGGTGGCAGAGTTGGCGGCTTCGATTTCATTTCGGGAATACAATGCGACTGCAACTACAACGTCCTGCCTCCTGTGTATTTAATAAGAAGTAAAGTTGACTTAATACCCAGGTAGTTATTTGACTAATGTTTACCTGTACGAACTTTTTAAACAAATCTATATTTGGTATCCTACATAATTGTAGTGTTAATGCCTAGATGTAACAAATACTCCATTTCATCTGCGCCAAAAATTGTTTCATTATTTTTGTATATTTCAGAATTTTTAATTTTAATATTGTGCTATGACAAAAAATAAAACTGCTACAATCGTTTTTACGCTTTATTTTTATACGTTATAAAAATATAAATGTAAACATACAAAAGACGAAAAATGTCATGACTAAAAGAGAAAATGTGAAAACCAACCACCGTAAGTATTTCTTTGATATGGATATTAACTTGCCAAAAGCAAGTTTTTAAGATATATAATTATTTTATATTTGTGCTTTATTATTTAAAAAATTTTATAAACTTCGATTTTTAACATGTATGCAATAGCAGTTTGCACCCCACTTTCAGGCTGTGATTTTTGATTAAAATGCTTACGCCCGATTTTTCAAAGAATCCAACACCGGATTAAGTCTGACACCGGCTTTGTTGCTATGCTACAACCAATCAGAAAGCCGGTATCATAGCAACGAAGCCGGTGTCAGACTTAATCCGGTGTTGGATTCTTTGAAAAACCGGGCCTTAGAGTATCAAAACATTAACTTAAGTATTAATAATATATTGAGCAATATGTTGTTATTCAGATATAAATAAACGGCTACAAATATTTGTGCTCGTTTTTTCCATATATTAGAATACAGGTAATGTTAAAAAAAACTTAAAAATAAGTACATATTTTTAATACAAACATAAATAAATGCATTTTGGCTCTTGCTTTTGTAAAAAAGAATGAAATTCAAAATATTTCTTATTCAAATTTATAAAAAAAAAGTTGAAGTAGGTAAATATAAAGTACAATGGTACATAAAAATTTAACACTGCTTTCTTATTTACAGTCTGTCCATACAGAGGCGTTCCTCAGATTACTCATTCGGAAACCAAGAATATCTTTTTTAATAATTAAAAATTGATTCTAACAACTATATAAGCAGTATAAATTTACATTACCACATTAAATTCTCTTATTTTAAATGGACCCCACTTATATCTCTCTTTAATTTTTAGAGAAATTTCTCATATTTTGTGGTTTTTCTTTTGCTAATAATCTGCAGTGTTGTGCATATCACTGCTATATAAGACAAACAAAAGGCGAGGATACATTTTTCAAGATACTTAGGGATGAGTTGATAAAATTAGCTGCAAAAACTGGACACCCAGTGAAAATGTATGACTCTGTGAAGTCAGTATGTGCATGATTTTATTCTCGAATGCGAACTGACTAAATTTAAACAATTGATATAAAACAATGCGATATTTAATACACACAGACTTTTAAAATAAATACTACTGCATATAAGGGGATATTTGACATAACTTTACTTTATGGTTTTAAGTAAATTGCGGTAAGTGTACCAGATACAATATTTTATATTATTCTGCACTTCTACAAACATCAAAAATTTATTGTTTTGTGGAATACGAAAATAGTGAAGTGTTCATTCATGACGCTAAGCGGGGGGCGAAAAAGAAAAAGAGAAAACGATCAAAAAAGAATCAAGAATTCAGAATCAGTGGTGAGGCTTACACAACTTACAGGGGTAAAGGGAAACAAATTATTAAGAAGTGCAGGACCTAATTGCGACTGTAAAAACAAATGTTTCGAAATTTGATGGAAAGCAGATCACACACAAACTTTCAAAAATTTCTGGGACATACAAAAATTATAATATGCAAAATATGAAGCTGAATAGAGTAAACCGTAGAACAAAAAAGAATATTCCCTCCAGGCAGAATTTCACCATTGAATACGCTGAAATTTAATCTGGCAAGAAAAGGAAAAATTGCAGAAAGGACTTTTTAAACATTCACAGCCGAAGAAAGACTGAAAATATTGCTTCAAAAATGTCAAATGGGTCTAATATACCAAACGTTGACAAAAGGTAGGAAGGGTTATTGAAGAAAGCCCAGAGGAAAACCCCTCTCAAAGTTTGAAGAATGATCCAATCAGATTTTCTAGAGATATCTAAGTTGCGTTAAATATTTTTTATAATTCTTTTCTGTATCAATAACTCGTAATTCCATGGTGAGGTGCGGCCTCAGTTGCCTCATTCATAAGACCAGCCGCCACTGGTGGGAAGTTGTGAAAATTTAGTGTAAAATATGGTAAGTACATGCCATTTTGGCAAAAAATATGCACTTTTCAAAATTGAAATAGTATATTAGGTACGAACCGAGGTGGAAAATGTTTCATTACAGCCTAGGGCTAGATAGATGACCAAAAGGCGCGAAGCGCCACTGTCATCTAGAGCGCGAGGCTGGAATGAAATTTTCCAGCAAGGTATGCATACTATTTTATTCACAATCATTAGTTTTAATGAACAATAAAGGAATAAATAATTCATTTTATTTTTTAAATACTGTATTTACGATCATTCTTGGTAGGCAGTGA
The DNA here is from genome assembly GCA_963966045.1 of Xestobium rufovillosum. Classification (NCBI taxonomy): domain Eukaryota; kingdom Metazoa; phylum Arthropoda; class Insecta; order Coleoptera; family Ptinidae; genus Xestobium; species Xestobium rufovillosum. Next base: position 39,707,367 of record OZ014493.1, read on the forward strand.
AATTGACATTTATATTTTTATTAATTATTAAATTGACAAGCATCGTTTTTGGACAATAAAATAACTGAACATGAAAGAGTATTTCTGGTGGTAAAATATGTCTGGTAGCCTGTTGGAGTACACAATACACTCAAGCAGAACTCCCCGAGACTGCAGAAAACACGGTACGAAATTTTATTCCGAAAGTTTATTACATAATACATACATACTCAAGTATAAAATCAAACAGGCACTGAATTTTCCACCCGGGTGGAAAATTTCCCAACACGGTCGGGAAGTAGAAGTTAGGAATAACCTACTTTCAAACTTTTTAAAAGTAGGCAATTGACTTATTACTAACCGATTGTGAATAAAAAATATAACGAAAAACCCTGTCTGTTTCAGAAATATAAATACAGAAAATGTGCATGTTCAATATTTTAAAAGGAACAACCAGAAACTACCATTGAAAAGACGAGTTTATTGAAATTGTGACGGAAAAATATGAGAGTTCAGCTCTCTCAGACCTTAACCTTAGTTACTTGAACTACGAGGGAACATTAAAATGAAATCTGCCTAGCCATGAAACAAACGCGCTATCATGACAAGTGTTTACTGTCAAGTTGCTGCAACTGTTTAACGAGTATCTGTCAAGTTGTGTACTTATACATCAATTCATTTTTGTGGTGTGTGTGAAGCTGTAAATGCGGGGAAATGAGTGATTTAAAACTAGAGCATAGAAGCGTGATGAAGTTTTTGACAAAAGGAGGCACGAACATGGTGAAAATTGTCCGTCATATTTTCAAATAAAATTCTGGTCAAAGCAGTTTAAATGGGGCAGAGAATCCATTCGAGATGACACTAAAAGTGGACGACCTGTGGAGCGAAGACAACATCAAGCAAGTGGAAGAAATGGTGCTACAGGATCGATGAATCAAAGTCTCGATTATCGCCCATGCAATAAGAATCTGTGAGGCATCTGTGTTGGCAATTTTGCATGAAGATTTGGGGACCAATAAATTGTCAGCGAGTTGGATTCCGTGATTTTTGACTCCTGAACGAAGGTTGTGCAGGCAAGAAATTTGCGAAGAAAACTTGGCGATAGCTCGTAACAAAGACATTTTCTCCAAAATTGTAATGGGCGATGGAACGTAGGTGTTCCACTGGGATCCCCCAACAAAACAAGAGTCAATGCAATGGTTGCACAAAGGATCTCCACCACCCAAAAAGGCAAAGACGCAAGCATCTGCAGGGAAGCTGAAGGCGACAATTTTTTTGGGATAATGAGGGCATTCTGTGGATTGAATATATGCAGAAGGGGTCTATAATTAACGTAGATGTCTACAAAGAAAGAATTAAAAATTTAAAAGTTGCGATACGCCAAAAAAGACCCTGTAATTTTGCCCAAAAAACTTTATTGCTGCACGACAATTGCCGAGTGCATAAGCGTTGACTGATTATTAGTCAATCAACGGCATAAGGCTCACAAAGTTCGGGAAGAAATCAAGAACTTCAGTTTTGTTGAGTTACGACACCCCCCTTACAGCCCTGACTATTATCTCTTTCCTAAGCTGAAAAAACACTTGCGAGGAAGCCGATTTTCTTCAAATGAAGAACTCAAAGAGGCCGTTTCCGAGTTTTTTGAGGAGTTACCGCAAGAATTCTTTTTGGAAGATATCGCGTTATTGAAGAAGAAAGGTTCATATGTAGAAAAATAAAATTTTGTTTTTTGTCTAGCTCTTTTCTTTTCTGATTAGATAGGTTCATTTTTAGAGATGTAAAATTCTCGGGAATTTATAAATCGGTAATATTCCCTGCGAAAATTCGTGAATTTAAGAAACATTGCCATGATGACCTATTAAACAAATTTGGTATAAAAGTGTACAACATGAATGTTCAATATTTTGTATTATTCTAAGGTGTCACATGTTTCCAGACAAACTTAAAAAATGGTTTGGCGAGCAAAATTTATTAAAAAGTGTGACAGGTAAGAAAAATCATACTTAACTCAAAAGTAGCTGGGAAATTTAAATGTGTAATATTATATAAATGTCCCGTTTAAAATAAGAAAGTTTGATATGGTCCTAATATGCCCTGCATATAATCTTGGAAGAAAAATGCACATAAGTAATTTAAGAATCCTCTGTACGGATAGACTGAACAATAAACATTTATTTTAAATATCCGTCATGATATGGCGATCTCTATTTAATCTTTATTCCTTGAATCTCCACGTGTGGTTAACAAAAACTCAAACCTTTATTGCTGCTTACACCCCCCATCCTTCCCCTTCTTCTTGGGCTTCTTCTCCAAAGAAGACGTCCTCCTCTGCCCCTGTATAGGCATATAAGGCGGCACAGGACTGGTATCCTCTTCATGTTCAGTCACATCTGGCGGAGGAAGATTATAACCAGGGCTGCTGCTAGAAGTGCTCGTTGTTACTGTGCTAGAAGTGGTGTCATAACTTGGAGGAGAGTTATACTGGTGTTGTAATCCCCTTCTTGGATATGTAGGGTCTATCGCCATCGCTATGTTAGCGAGATGGGCACCGTTTGTTGCTGAAGGCACTTGTTGAATGGCGCGAGAATTCTCAGATTCCGGGTCAGGATACCGAGGTTTAGTTGGACGGTTCAAGGGTCCCCTGAAATTAAACAACAGATGTTATAAAAGTGACTAGGTTTGGGAAGATTACTGAATTGCCTTAAATCCAGATGTGTCGGTCTGACAGCAGGAGAGCAATTTTCTGAGCCCTGTCTTACGTGGCTGACTCCAGGATAACTTTCACCGGGACCCAAACCATTCAAAATTTTCTCTTCTAGACTCCTTTGAGAATAATTACGACTGTTATTGTCATAGACAGCTCTAGGTGGCAACACATCCACAGGAAAACTGTAATTAATATCTTCTTCGTGTTGGATCTGATTGGAGTAACTGTTTGAGTATGACTTCTGAGCATTAATAGCAGTGTTTTGAGGGAGTAAGTCTACTGGACAAGAGTAAGAATCATCGGGCATTAGTTGATTGAGATCTGGATCACGATTTTGCTGTTGTTGCTGCTGCTGTTTCTTTGCCAAGGATTTTTGTTTAGCTCGCTCGCGAGCTCTTTTTGCTTTAGCTCGTTCTCGTTCTTGCAGCATTTTTGCTAATTCCTTATCTTGTGCTTCAATCGCCAACAATCTAAACAAATTAAATCAACAAACAGTACGATTATAAAACTAAAAATATAATACCTGTCTCTATTGAATTGATAATTCTCGTTTTTGCTTTCTTCCTCCTGCAACTTTCTAGCTAATTCGGCATCTTTCTCCTCTTGTATCTTACGTTCCATGGCTTCGTCGAGCGGGACGCCAACTTCCACAATTTCAATTCTATCTAACTGATCTGTGAGATTTTCTACCGGTGAATATGGTTCGCAATAAACACTGTTATCTTTAGGGAGAGGTTTTGGAGGCAATGGCATTTGTGGAGCTTGTCTTCTTGGTGAATTATTTGAAGAAGGATGATGGTATACTAAATCTGGCCCTTGCATTGGAGATGTATTTAAAGGAGGATTGGGAATTTTAGGGGGATTGGGCATTTTGGGGGGATTCGGGATTCTATGGGGAGCATAATGAAGGTGTTGTCCCACGGGACGGCTGTGATCAAGAGAGCCACCTAAAACACAGGATTTTAAAATAAAGTAAGTTTAAAAACAGAGTTAATAATATGCAGAGTGGCTGCTCTGAGACGCTGCACAGTGGTTCAGCTTTCAAAATACTCGATCGAAATTCATATCTGGTAAATGAATTACAATTTTCAATTAAAAGTTTGTGATGTAACACTAAAAAGACATACTAATGCATTTAGAATAGTAATAATAACTAATAATAATAGTAACAATAATAATAATAATAGTAGTTGTTACGACTTTGCAACAGAAATTATTTAAGGGCTTTAGATGTAATGTATGTTGTAATATTATGTAGAAATTTAAAAAATGCACCAATACATTGACAATAATAATAATAATAATAATAATAAAATAATAATAATATTACAGGCGATTTTGCATGTTACGAAATATTTGGAAGGGCTTACTTTTACTAATCATCATCTTCTTCTTCTTCTTCTTCTTCAAAATCGTCATCAGAATCTTTCTTGTCTTCGTCAGAAATATTGATTAATTGGAGGACATCAACATCAGTGATCTTCTGTTTATGTTTTCCGTGTACAAATGAACTTAATTGTGGATCTGAGCTTAAAATTAATCGATGGAAAAGATCTTCATTTATTTTAATGGCACTAATTTTCCTGTATCGTCGCAAATCTTTATTTTTCGCTTCTTGTGCCTCTTCGGATAATTCTCCAATAGACAAAACAGCATTTTCTATAACTGCTGCTCCGTGTAGTAAGATTTTATGGACGGAAGTGGGCATGTAGTACCACTCATACAAGCTCACAAATTTTTGGGCTGTTTCCACACAATAATTTTCAAATTTCTCTGTGTTTATTTCGTGGTTGCTATTGATTACCTTCAAAATTACTGAAAATCTTTTAATTAGATCTTCATCGATGCCAGTAATTTCAAACGATAATTTAGGATCAGCAAAAAATCGTCTTGCAGTATTCCCATCATTTGTGGTGCCTACACCTGCTTTAGGTACATCAACGACTAGTCCCATTCTCTGCCGAAACTTATTTTGAAGTTCGCGTTTCTTGTTTTGTAGTACTTCCCTGTTTTCTTTAGATACTTTCCACACGTTTAGATTTAGTCTATAGGCCACACGAAGAAGACATTCGAAAAAACGAATATAAGCATGTAAGACTGACAATCCAAATCTTAACATTTGCGGTTGGATGGGGCAAGAACGAATTTGTTCAGTATCATTTAATTGCGAAATCGTAGCATTGCATATGTAGCACCTCATACTCGAAGTGTTAGCCAATGCACTGCACACCTTTCCGTCAACCATTGTCGGTGAAAGTGTAAATTTAATTCGACCGAATTCAGAATCAAATGGCAATAAGTTGATAATTTGTTGGTTTATGAACTCTTCTTCAGCTTTAGAAATTTCTTGGGTTTCGTGAATCCACTGAAGTCTTATCGGCCGGCAAAATCTCTTCGAGGCAGGGCTTGGATTTTTCCAAAAAACATTTGAACTATTTTCATCCACTAATCTTAATGGTACTAAAGATGTAACAAATACACTCTCTTCAGCATGTATTTCTTCTGACGTGTTGGATTTTTGTTTAAATGTCGTATATCCAGAGCTTCCATCAAAGCCCCATTTGCAAATCAAATTCAATAACCTATCGGGATTGCTTTCTTCCGGTATTATTTTCAAAATACTTTCACATGTTTTGTTCAGAAGGGTTTGAAGAGGAACTTCGCATTTTTCTTCCGTGAAAATAATACCTTCTGGATACAATTGTTTTTTTATGTCCAGCACAGTATGATATGATGGATATAAATTAGTGTGCCCATGAAGCGAAGCTGATCGTCTTAGAGTAAGGTACTGTTGTTTGGTTAAACTTAACAAAATTACAAGTGACAAAGCCTCTTCCGGAGTATATGCAGACTGATTTGTTTCTATAGTTTTCCATTTTTTTAAAAATGCGTTTAGCACGGGATGGAGTTGTTGTCACAGTTTCTTTAAGCAATTTAGCAGCAGCTTCATCGCCTTTTTCTCTTAATTTCATTGTTGTGGCATAAGCCAATTCTTCAGAGGATTTTGTAGTTCGCAGTTCTTCAGTTTTTCTACGCTTTACCACATCAGAACAATCCTCAAATTGTTTAGATGGGCGACCGCGACCTAAATTTTGTTATCCGTAATACAAATTGATAAAAAGTTTTTTAGTTCGGCTTACCTCCTGCGGATGTTGAAGGTTCACTACTTATAGGAGTAGGCACACAACGGAGAACAATATCTGGGAATTTTATTTCTTCGTGAAGCCACATATCAAATTTCTGTAGAAACCGTTCATTATTTCTATTTACACTCTTCCAATTTCTGATATATGGAGCAAAAAAATTAGTTCTAGTAAAAACTATAAGTGCGTTTGTAGCAGCATCATTTCCGTTTGTATGAAAAACGTCTTTCAAATAGTCTATAACACAATTTTTTCGAACTTCAATGGATAATTCGATATTTTCTAGAAACTTTTCGTGTAAAGAAAAACGCGTAATTGGACGAACCGCCATCGTTAAAATATACACAAATACACAAAATATCCACAAACTAAAGCTACACCACAACACGCAATATCAAACAACAGAGTAATAGCCACCGAAAGTGCGAACAGCAAGAGGCGCAAATACAATGCTGGGTGAATGTGACAACGCAACCCCCTGTCGTAAGAGGGGCAAACCGATGCAAACCATTTAGGTGTTTTTGTTTACCTAAGACCCTAACTAATACTGTGTACCGAAAATTATTTTGTCCTCTTGTGTCCTCTGTTTCGTAGAATACATTTAGTGCGAAAATTAGTGGAATATGGAGGGTACATAAAGTACTGGTGAATTTAAAAGCAGGTAAAATTTCTTAGAAAAATAATACGTTCAGGTGATAGCTAAAGGTCCAAACTTTCTCGGCATATTCATTTTTTTCAAATATTTTGCAAGATAAATTCTGCACAGCCCCTAGAAAAGGTCGCATTTCAGAGAACTCAATTTTTGTTCGAAAGGCATGTGTTTTATCGCACGCTTCGGGACTAATATTGTCTTTCTATGTAATTTCATTTTGTAATTATTTATTTCAGAAGTTGACCAGATACCAGAAGAATGATTGTGTGTTATGTTTAACGTCATATAAAAAAATAAAAATTTTGATTTTCGATCGACTATTTGGGATTTTGAACCACTGTGCGCTGGCTTCACAAAAATTTCTGAAAGAAAACGCCACTGAATGGGTCAACTTATGGCTCACCTTGAAACTTTTCAACTCTAATCCTCTCCCTTTCTAGCAACTGTCGAGCTACATTCTCGTCATAAACCTCGGCAGTCCTTCGCTTCAATCTCTCTTCATATTCCAACTTTTCAGCCAATTGTCTAGCAACTTGATTGTCAATTTCCTCTTGTTCAGCTAACATTTTGTGATAAATAGCAGCCGCTTGCTCGGCAAGCTGCTGTTCCCTAACTTGCTCATTTAGGGCTCTTGGAAAATCCTCACGAACTAGAGCATTCCGATGTTTATTACCGGTGTAATGTTCCTTAATTTCTTGGTCTTGTAACTGATAAGCCAAAGCCCCATCTTCACGTACAACCCATTCTCGGCACATTTCATTTACTTTCCCTGGTTTTGGAAAAGGTTCTGGTTCGTTATATTTTGATTCAGCCATTTTATGTTTGTTTTAACATAATATTGAGTATTAATTCTTTGTATATTATTGCCTTGAAGCAGGTCATTAGTAACAGGTATCACAGATTATCTCCACTCTTTTTGTTCTTGCAACAAAAACGAGGTTACTTTCTTTTATGCTATTTGGTATTTGTCACTGGGCATATATGCATAAAGGCAGCATCTACATGATTTATGCTTATTTAATATTTGTACTGGACTGATTGTTCATAAATTTAACGAAATATGGATTTAACCACATACAACAATAATGGAATTTATTTTTCTTTCGCACATTTGACGTTTGAATTTTGACAATTGACTTTGACGTTTGTTATTTGAGATGTGGCTACTGACTACGTTTACACGAAGGCGGACCTAGTTTAACCTACGAAGAATAGGAGACCTTCCCTTAATCTTATTTTCTTTTACTATACCTTAGTTACCAAGCCACTGGTCAGCCGTATGGCTAGTGTGTTGGCCTGGGGATCGAATGGGCCGTAGCGTAGCCGACCGGTCGGCTACGGCCGTAGGTCGATCCTTTCCTATATGCGTCGCCGCCTCGCCGCTTTTTTCTGGGAGTCCCTTTTAGGTAATTTTCGTACACAAAAATCTATCAGGTCAAGACCAAGCGGAGCGAAACGAAGCGAGTGGAGTGTTATTAGTATATTACGTACTGTGGTGGAAAATTTTTCATTACTACTGAGGGCTAGATAGACGACCAATGCGCGAAAAATATACCCAAGTTTATTTTTGAGCATGCGCTTTTTCAGGATCGCCAAACAGGAAATTTAAAAAAATATATATTTAAGGGAACATTTATTAAAATGTATCACATAATAACATATGATTTTAGCCTGATATACATAAAACAGTACTTGCATTTTTCACCACAAAAATGAAGCATATCTATAAAATTATAAAACAAATAATAACAATAAAAAACAAATAAACATAGAATTCGTAATTTTTCATAAAGAAAAGTAGTAATTTACGTTACAATTTGTCTTACGCAATCAATACTGCAATGTTTGACTTTGTTATTTCTCTTTACTTGTATCTCATTGATCTTCTTTGAAGAATTAGTCTCTCTACAGGGCCCGCAAAATTGACTTGTAAAGACATGCAATGGGCTTTGATAGTATTTATCAAAAACTTTGGTATCCCTTAGACGTTTATTCTTCCGGTGCGACCAAACGTGCAATGCAACTTCAGAAATCACTAATACAACAGCAATGAGAGGATTAAAGAAGAAGGCTGTTGGTAGCAAGAACAAAAACACCGGAGAAATGCATAACTTGCAGCATGAATCAGTTGAACAGTTTTTCTTGCTTTTAGGGGTATAATTATTGGGAATTCTGAACGTTGTTCTGGAGGATGATTGGTCACTTGATGAATATGTTGTTTGAGTTTCTCCTGTTTCTTCGTCTTTCTTGATTCTATTTAGAAGCTCTCCAGTTTCTTGGTCCACGTACGTTTCTTCTCCTGTTTCAAGGTCCATAGTTCTGGAAATAATAGAAACTGTATTAAAATCAGTCAAGAAGAAAAACAATGGGATTATTGCAAAAAATAGGTAACGCACAAAAGGGGGAATTTACAAGTTGGTCTTACAAATTACGGTGTAATCTTGATTGCTTCAGCTTCTTCACTTCTAAGACATTTTAAATTGTTTCAGATCTTGAAATCGAAGTTACGTGAAAGCCACAAATAGATCGCGGAAAAAATTAAATTCAAAATATCTTGTTAGAGGCGTCTGGAATTGAGCAAACACCAAACTTTTTTGCAGGACATTTTCAGCCTGCTGTCAAAGAAATAAAAAACTTGTGTGTGTCAGCCCCGACGCACGACTGGAGTTTACTCCTTACGAACGATTATTTTAACTTCAATCACTTGATAATAGGGTACACGCGAATGTCAGTTTTATACCCAAATGTATATTTATCAGATGGTTTATGTTCGAAAATGTCCACTACATCAAAATATAAATTGTTTATAAATTTAGTAATTAAGTGACAATCTGGTAAACGTCGATCCCACTGGCAATGAAATAAATACTTTTCCTGGTGTTCGAATAGGCGTTGATTCACATTTCGGCACTAAGCAATATTTGGAGTATTCAATATTAGGTTGTTCCATATTAAATCAAAAGATTCAACAAATTTAGGAACGAACAAACACTGCAAATGCTGACTTTACAACGCCAACTGTCATATCTACTCTATGCCACTTTATTTTCACTATTTCCATGCTCTATGCAGTCAGACATAAACAGCCGTATCTATAGATACGTACATAATTTCAATATTACAGGCTTACAGGTAACGTAACGCCTTACTTTTAGTTAACGCGAAATGTAACGCTTGATTTTACTTTACTACTCATAAAATTTCCGTACCGCGGAAACGAAAACTTTATTACTTTAAATTATTTTTAAGCTATAAAAGGCATTACAAACCGTTTTAGTATAACATTGGTAGCTATTATATTATTATTAAGACTTGTAACTTATTGTAACACGGTTCTACATGTTTATTCATCGCAACTAAAAGTGTTTACCGATCTCGTGGCCATTTGGCGACCAGCCCGGAAAAAAATATTTCACGACCAATGACCACGAAAACCTCAAGGAGATTGGAGATATACAGTGAGAGACAAAAAACCAAATAAACGAATTGACATGCTGGCACTGAAATGTGTTGGTAAGTACAAACGATTGCAAAAATTGGCTGTTTAGCGCTAAACTCACTATTGGCGGACAGTTTTTTAGTCAAATTGCTAGGTAACGAGATTTGGATCAAAACAAAAATTTCTCCGTCAAAATAAAAACCTCTCGTCTAATTACCCTCGAGCATTAAACACTGCAATAAACATCAAACCAATTAAACGGTGTAATTTTTCAAAACACGCCAATCAAAAACCGTAACTGGAAATATTACTGTCACATAATTTCACGTGATCGCAATTGGATATAACCAGTTTTGAGTTAAATTCAGTAATTTAGCGTAGTATTAAAAATAGAATGGCCTCCGGAATTAGTATACAGGGTGAAACGATTAGTATCTTCAGATTCTATAATGCATATACATACATATTTGTATTTGCATAGAAAAATTAGAAGTGGCTTTGAAATGGAAGTAGTTTTGGCAAAATGCCATAGAGTATGTAAAGTTCAGTTTTTAGTCAAGTACCTATATATTATGTACCTACTTACGCGAATAAAATTAAAACCACTCATTGAAAACAACTAAAGAAGGTTGCTCAAGTACTCCATTCCTTGTTTTTAAATTAAATAAATATTTTAATGGGTTCATTAGGCGTCTGCATAGTTCATAGTTCAAAACGTACAGCATTGTTAATTTCATTTTGCATATAAATTGTTGTCTACCTATCCACATTATTTAAGACTCCATATAATAACGGAATCTATTTAGTATTTTAGTGAACATATAATTTTATGTTTTTATAGTGTAGCTAAAAATAAATATAAAACTACAAAAAAATTATTGGGTAATGAAAAAAACCTTGAGTTGTGTCAAGGTCATGAAGACCAACAACAATTTTTTTGGAGGTAGTGGGTACTAAATTTAATTGGTACAACAATGTACAGACGCACATTGTTGCGAAATATTACCTGATTCACTTGTTTGGATTCTGTATCTCAAAAGTGTATACTGGCTTATATTAGTAGCATCATGTGTCAACTTTCGAGTCTGAAGATAAATTTTTAGCTATTATCTTATCAACACTCAAACCAAGGCCACAAAAGTAAAAGGAAAACATGGTTTATTCAACAAAATGAGCGAAAACTAATCGTAGTTCAGTTTCGAGTGGAGTTGTACATTACTATAGATAGATATTTCATTTTTATTCTGTGTTTTAGGAAAATGCTTTTATGACTATTTTTTCTTGGACACTAGATAATTTATTTTTTAGTAATATAGTGCGTACTGTTTTCATGTACCACTTTTTGTTTAAATGGAAGATCTGTATATTATTACATTTTAAATTTCACAACTAATTTTAGATCAACTCAGTTAAAGGATTCTTATGCCGAAAAAGAATATTTTTTGCGTTATTCATATTTTTTATGAAGTTTCACATACGAGGTTTAATTCGAAATTTTAGGGTTCATCGGCTCCATTAACAACAATAGGTGAAGTAACATTTTAACGCTGAAGCAAGGTAAGTTATAAGTATGTAGGTACCCATTGCTACTAAGAAAATGGGCGCAAAAACAAGGACTTGTTAATTATGAAGTTGCCATTTTGAAAACAATTGCTCTGCGATATCTTCACATGGAATGAAGTATTTTATATCGCAGATGGATTCTACATAAAATTACGTATTTATTTTGTTTATGCACTCTTCCCTATATTTAAATGTAGGTAACAGTTTTTCAGTAATGCCCAAAGTACCTACTTACGTAAAATAATTTTTTTACCAGGAGGTATGTATTTCGCGAAAAACTTTGAAATTTTCAAAACGAAAATGTTAACGAAACTCTTCGTTTTTGGCTGATCAGATGATAGCAAGAGGAAACTTCCTTGCAATACGCACAGTGGGCATACATAAAGGGTGATTTCGGAGTTGAGGCATTTTTCTAATGATATAGACTGAAATTTACATGTCAATTAGACTCTTCCCAAGGCTACGGCGGCCCTGTGGGTACGCCGCAAACTATTTGGGAAGCCATGGGAACTACAACCGAAAATAGGGCCCATCGTCACCTACGCCTCTTTGGTTTGGTGAACGAAAACTCAAGAAATTACAACGCAGCAGAAACTGCAAAAACTGCAGCGGCTGGCGTGTATCGAAATAATTGGACCAATGGGTACAACTCCCACGACAGTCATAGAGGTAATGTTGGACATGCTTCCACTTCACTTACAGGTGAGAAAGGATGGTCTGCTAGCGGCCTTAAAACTTTCCCAGACTGAAAACTTCAAACAAGGAAACTGGCAAGGACAATTAAAGATTCTGGAAGAGGTAGAAGCAGAATTTTTGGCTAAACCATCAGACTTAATGCCGAAAGTGTTTGACTTCGAAGAGCCGTGCGCCGTATATGTACCAAATACAGGGCATCCATAGCCTTAGGAAGCTCCCCAACAGCCAGGCATCCATCAAAGCTTTAAAGGTCCACAGCCTTGAGTCGAGGTCTGTCTGGGAATGTCGACAATCCCTAAAACAGCTTACCTTTATGTGGGTGCCGGGGATAGCAGGCAATGATAAGGCCGACGAACTGGCTAGAACACCCTGTAAGACACCACCCATTGAACCGGAACCGTTCTGGGATTTAAATAAAACGCACAAACAGATAGAAGTCGAACGGTGCGAAAGGAACAGAAAAAGGGTCCCACTGGGGAAAGATTCCAGGGCAGAGCTAGGCGAAAAGTTTATCGACTACTCGCCAAGGAACGCCAAAATGCTTCTTGATCTATCCAGCAATAAACTGAGGCTCCTTACAGGCTTTCTTATCGGACATTGCCCAGTGAGCTACCATCTCAATAAATTGGGTAAATCAGATGGTCGGTTGCGTAGCTGTAGACTATGCGAATCGGAAGACGAAACCTCAGAAGACATACTGTGCGTAGCAAAAGTGCTCACGCAAGACTTACTCACTTTGGTAGTGTGAATTTAACACCTACTAAAGTGAAAGAAAAGTCTCCTAGGGAAATACTAGGCTTCGCGAGAAGATTGGAATTCCTAGGAGCCCATCAGATGAAGGGTAAAAACAAGAGACTTTGCTGGTCGCAGCTGAGAAGGGCCAGCAGGCGATCGACCCAATTGCAAAAACTAAACTAAACTAGGTATAGAAGCTCAGATTATCTGCACAAATTGGCTTGTGCAAGTCACGTTGTTCAGGCAAATCGAAATTTGCAACTGGCATAGGTAGTCCAAGAATTTTGCCGATCCCTCAGAGACAACGTCAAGTAACAACGTTTTCAAATACTTAATTAGAAGCTATACAAAAATGTAACGGCACGCAACTGGGATTCGAACCCAGGTTTACCAGTTTCCGGGAGGTCGTTTTGACCACTTAACTACTGCGGGTCGGATATCACAGCAATAATATATGTGATAGTCGTGGTCATGTTGATAGTAAATAAAACGTTGTACGATACTTATATCGTAAACTTCATACTATCTATTCTACTTGTATGGTAAATAAAAGACGTTAATAACATAGCACCCAACATAAGAATGTCATATTGCGATGCATAAACAACGATCAAATAGAACTGCACTAAAAATACTCCGACCAATAATTAAAATTTGGTATCTTTGTACATTATCTTATTAACATGATTTATTACGTTATCTCTTTGTCACAAGTGCAAATGGAATACATTAAAAATAGCCACATTTTAGTGTTTATTACTTGATAAACCAAATATTCCTCAAAACACTGCCTATTTTTATTTACGTATTTACTTCCATTTTTTTTATTTAATATCAACTTTCAGTACAATACAATGAATAGTTATGACGTTAAACTATATCCTGTATTTGTGCAGTACACAATAATTAGCATCTTGGCATTGGCATAAAAATATTTTTGCACGCATCGAAAACTTTTGGGGCAGAACGTATTTTTTATTTCTTTTGCTTTAATTCTGATTTGAATGTTGACCTTAACTTTGACCCCTATAAAAATGTAAATGTATCACCTTTTCCTCATGGTGCTATAAATTGAATTGAATTGAAGTTAATTTATAATGTGTGGTCGTTTAATAGGAAAACTTGATGGAAATATAAATTTTCCTAGAAGTTTGTGGAAAAATTGCTCGCACTCGTCGACTGCGCATCTTTTGACATATTGTATCAATTCATTCGGAAAGGGAGGGCATGGAAAATTCCAGATACCTCGCTGAGTGAGACACTCTTCTATTGGTAAAGAAACAAACAGATGGAGCTGGCTGCATGATAATGGCAAAAAAGGCCATAATTGTGAAGAAGAATTCATTGGGCCATATTTAAATGGGCTTTGACGTCATCGCCACTTTTCTTAAAGGGGCTTGCGACCGTCTTCTCCTGTCTCGCTCGGACTCGTTGATTGTCCCTGAGAACCAGGTGTTCGTTTTTCAAAGACTCCACAGCCAACTTTCAGAGTATCTACCTGAAATTTTGCACACTAAAGCTTTTTGTTGTGTAGAAGTGCGCTATGATCTCAGTTTTGTTTATAATTTTAGAAAAGGATGCCTTATTTCACGTACAAAATTTGAGAAAAATGCCAGCTTTTAAGTAAACAAAATTATCAGTTTTTTTGAAATTACAAAAAAACTGGGATCATAGCGCATTTCTACACAACAAAAAGCTTTAGTCTGCAAATTTTCAGGTAGATACTCTGAAAGTTGGCTGTGGAGTCTTTGAAAAACGAACACCTGGTTCTCAGGGACAATCAACGAGTCCGAGCGAGACAGGGAAAAGTTCGACGAGCCGCCTTAAACCCTCTTAAACCCTCGATGTTTTGGTGCATTTATACAGAGGACGAAATTTTAAAAACAGCAATATGTAGAAGTATAAGCAAGTACTTAAAAAATAACAACCAACGTGTGGCGTGTGTGAGGATTTTTTCCACAGACTTCCAAGTACATAAATTTATGTTAGATAACAGTTAACCGCCTTTATTCCTGATTCTATATTACCTACATAGGGCCCCGTAGCCAGACATTGATTTTAGGGAGGGCCTAAGATTTTATTTTATTTAATGCTTAAAAATATGAAAAGGTAAACAAATTTTATTGTTATAAATCAAACTAAACTAAAATAATTTCAACTTTCAATACACTAGAAAAGTAGTGACGTAACTTTGGGATAGGTTAGAGTTTTCAAATAACTATACCTAGAGTATTTAGTTATAAAGTTTTTAAGTACAAACTCAACCCACAAATTCAAAATAAACTGGTTCCACTACAAAACTACTGTAATACATTATTTTAAAATAAATTATCAAGATTTTTATCTGTAAAACGATGAAAATAAGTATGTAATAGCGTAATAGGTGAAAATTTAATTATACCTATTACTAGAAAGAGGATCATGTAAAGTGCTATAGGAAGGTCGAAATTTCTTAGAGGAAGGGCTTTGCCCTGCCTGGCCCCTCCCTGGCTACGACCCTGTACCTACATTAGACGACACATTCCATGGTTATTTTTTGGTAAATGAAACCATATACCTAATAAAATTATTATGCCACGATTACTGGCGAATTTCCTTCCGATTATGTATAAACTTTCCTAGTTTTAAAATTATTATTTTTTGGAGATAATTTCAAGCAGTCTTTAATTTATAAGAAAATCAATATTTTCGTAGGTATAGCTAAATGTTCCATATACATATGTAGAAACAATTTAAGGGCCAAGAAATCTTTCAGAATAAAAACTGGCATCAACCTATCAGTCTAAAATTAGTCGAAGAAAAGTTTTTTTACGCCATTTTGAAAACTTTCGGACATAACGGGAAAATCTGAACTTATTCTTTTTACAAATTAGAAAAGGTTTCATATTTTTGAGGGCGACTGTCAGCTCAAAAACCTCGTCAAAAACTTTCCGATTTACAGGGTGATTCTTTTAAAGCGCCCATTAGAAAATTTTCGACTTTTACTTATGCTAGAGCTATGAAACTTGGAACCTAGCCATAATTGACGATTCCGAGACGAAATTAAATATTTGCAGGATGACGCCAAATATGGCGGAAGTAGACGCCATCTTTGTTTTTTTAAATGACAATCGGCCATTTTGATTTCACATTTGAATTCGGCATTTAATTCCGAGTACAACTAACCAAATTGTCACTACTTATCTGTCATATTTTTTGACATATGCTACATTTTCTCTTCAAATTTGCAGCTGCAAGGGTTCATTAAAAATTGATATCTCTTGAACCGCTGAAGATAAGTCGATGATTTTTTCAAGGATTTCAAAATGCATTAAGATACAGGTGTCCCATTGGGTGCAGTTAGAAATAATGGAATGCTCTGCATAATGAAAAACATTATTTTTACTTTAGAACGAACTTTTATGTAATTTTTTGACATCTCTTAAAATGCGGACAATATCCAAGAAAGAAACATGTAAATCTGAAATAGGTACCCTGTATACCGTTTCAGTCAACTAAGTGGAATGGTCAACTGGCATTAATTTATTTCCAAGCATATTAGTCTTTTATTAAATTTGTTAAAAGTAAAATAAAAGGAAGAGTTAGACTAGAGTACTTACAAAAAAGTAAAACTCTGACGGCCAACGGCCAATCAACGCATTTCTCACACTGCCACCTTGATTTTTTTTGTCAATTTATGGGAATGTGATGTGGCACTAAACAAAACCGTACGCTTCATGCGATGGCAATCGTAACGTCTGACTAATACAAGTTAGCAGAGGTAGAGGTATATCTATCTGCCTCTGATAAATAATAACAGCTTTGTAGATAGCCTGCTGTTCACGATATGTATAATTAATTATACCAGGATTCCAGGAAACTCAAATACAAACATACGTGATTCGTTCTAACAAGCAAGTGCAAGTGTAATAATTATTTGGCGTGTTTATCTTTGTTTGTTAACAAAGAATTTAAGATTAAAAATTACATGTATTGCATAATTTAGACACATGTTATACAATTTTAAATATTATTAAATATTGCGTAATATAAAAAATAAACAATTTTTACGGGACTGCCTAAAATGCATCATATTTTTAAGAAAATTCTAATTTTATTCTTGGATATAGAAGACTTACGTTGTAGAAATCTGTAATCCAGTACCACCAGATAGTTTCCTATAAATACATTACATTTCACAGTTACAAATTCATCTTTTACAATGTCATAAACTACAAATTTAATATTTGGTTTTGTACAGCTTGGTACAACATAAATCAATATGTAAAATTAATAATTTGTAAAAACGTCACTCACAAAAAAGAACACTATTTTCTTGCAATGACTACGCTTGCGTAATCGGTAATGCAGAGACCGCTGATAAAAATATAACTACGGAGAACTGAAACTAGGAGAACCATCCGGCATATCCGCCTATGTTAGGAAAGTGTACCCGTTCTGACTCTAGTTCTAACGAATTGTAATAGGTGGCGCTGCCGTAGAGTGGCGTTGTTTTTGCATTGCGCTTATGGGACAATCATGAATTTCGTAAATTTTTTGTTGTTTCTGTTATTCTTCGAGGCGTTTTCGCGCCAATAGTGTGTTATTTGACGTTCTTAGATATAGTAAGTGTCCCTTGTGAAACGGTTCATATCCTTGAAATTAAAAATGCGGACGTGTTTTGTTCCGGGGTGCAAATCTGGTTACAACAGCCAGACAGAAACACTAGCGTGATCATAATGATACAAAATTTCTTAACTCTTCCACTTATTGTAACTACCTACAATATGTTTTATGTTTTGGTTTTAAGTCTTGAAGTATGTACATGTATAGTTATATAGATACTATTAATGTGTTCCTGTACTGAGTTTACTTCTGTCTGTCTGTAACTAATAAATCAATGTTTTTGTTTTTTATTACGTATTTTAACTGTGAAGATGCTATACCCTCAAAGAGTGCGCCACACTCATAAAAATTACATTGAGTTAAATGCATCTGTTCGCATATTCCCGCTAAACCGCATGCATTTAACTCAATGCGTTTCAACGGGCGCCGCCAAAGCGCAATGTGTGGGTGGGCACTAAAGTTTCCACAAATCATGAAATTTTCTTCAATTGTTGCTAAAATGCACAGAAAACAGTAATAATTTGCTGCCGTTCCATAAGGCTACGTATAAAAATGACGCTACGCTATCGCAGCGCCATCTATTGCTACTAGTCTGTACTGTTAATTCAGCGCAAAAACTGGGGCCGCTATTTCATGCCCGATGGTTCTCCTAGTTTCAGTTCTCCGTAAATATAACATAACCTGTCCTGTGTCTTGTGATTATAACCTAAAAATAGTCAAAAAAATGGTAAGATTTTAGATTTATTGGTTTGCAAAACGCATTAATTAATAAATTTATAGCTATTCTATTCATTTTTCAAATCGCTTGTGGGCAAAGAAGTTGTTGTTGAATTAAAGAATGACCTGAGGTAAATATATATGAAAAATTGATTTCTTAGTATAAAAACTTCTTTTTTCAGTATTTGTGGGACTCTCCATTCAGTAGATCAATATTTGAATATAAAGTTGACAGATATTAGTTGCATTGATACAGAAAAATATCCACACATGGTAATTACTTAGATTTTTGTAAATTTTTTCTTTGACGTGTGTTTTTAGTTGTCGGTTAAAAATTGCTTTATACGAGGATCAGTAGTGCGATACGTACAACTACCAGCCGAAGAAGTCGATGTGAATCTATTACAGGATTCTGCCAGGAAAGAAGTGTCTGCGCCTACCCGATAACTTGTAATTCTTAAATTTAAGCTAAATCGTACTTTAGTTCGACATAATTATGTTTAAATATTTTTTTATTTATTTTAAGGTATGTATTAAAATCGGGTGAAATAAATTTAGAAAACACAAATTGCGGTTTATTATTTATTTAAAATATACATAGTAAAATCTAGGCAATTATAAATAATTACTAATTAAGTTAAATATATATATTTTTATCATCACAATTATTAATTCGACTGGAATATATCTATTTTTATTACAAATAAGTTGCGTTTATTTACAATAAAGGTAAAAAGTTAAAAATATCTATTTTAGAACTAGGTATTTGACATTACTGCGGTATTAACTGTTTTGGAAACCATCTGTAGCTGTGTCTATCGACAAATGAAATTGCAATATCGCAAAAAGTAATCGTTGAAAATTAATGACTAGTTTTGGTACCTATTTTTGACTAGAAAAATGCTAGAACTGTACGGAGTGTAAAAAGATCCAAACAAAACATTTTTTATTAAAAATTCCTATTGCTCTGTGCTGAAATACGAATTCTGCATAAGGTACAACTTGTCTATAGGATTTGCTATTGTTGCAGAAGAAATTCCTTCGTGGGAATGGGAATGTGTCGACTGAAGTTCTAAATTTTGTAGAGATAGTGTATCGGATGTGGCTTCATCCAAATGATCGAAATTGGTGCTGTCGTCTAAGGATATATCTGAACTGCAAAAACTTTCTCCAGAATGTGCAGGGTAGTTATCTGAAAACAAT
The DNA here is from genome assembly GCA_963966045.1 of Xestobium rufovillosum. Classification (NCBI taxonomy): domain Eukaryota; kingdom Metazoa; phylum Arthropoda; class Insecta; order Coleoptera; family Ptinidae; genus Xestobium; species Xestobium rufovillosum. The sequence continues at coordinate 39,726,806 of OZ014493.1, forward strand.
CAAAAGACGTCAGTTTACTAACACAAATTCAGTTGACTAAAGTATGTGTAGGATGTTGTGTATAGTATGATTGGTTTCAATCACAGCTGTAAACTCTTCAGACGGAACCTCTACAGCTTGAAATTTTCAAGGTTTTTTGCTCTAACGGCAACTGAATAAATCTGGGAGGATTAGTCGGCGGTCCTATCTTTAAATTATTATTTTCTATTTAGAAATATGAGAACAAACTGAAGCGCCACCGCCATCTGCATCGCAGTGGCCACACTACTACTACTACTACTGTCAAACGTCTAATTTACTGTGCATCTCGTCCAAATATGCACAAGATGGAGAGATTGCAATATAATTTTCATTCCAACACGCCGGTTCAACGAAGTAATGTATCAAGACGTTCTTGGTCGAAAATGAATAAGGAATAATTAACTTAGACAACCCTACTTTCTAATTGCGATAAATGTGTGTACCTACCTACAAATAGTAAAAAAGGTGTGGAGTTTATGACGGTTTTATGACGGATTTTTCATTAATTTGAGGGAGATTTATTTAAGGCGAATGAAAAATATTACTATAAAAGTAGTGCGAGTCACTAAGTTGATCCTTTATTGATAAATATTTTTTTATGTAACGCCCTATCTACTTTAATAAAAATGTGTCTACATGTCCCGTTTTTAGTACTCAAATTCCGCACTCTTAATAATATTTGTCCACGACTATCTTATAATATACTCTTTATACTTGTGTTTCTTCAATCATAATTAGATACATTAATCACTGCAGCGATTAATGAATATTATTCACTACACCAATAGGAACATCGCTTTTCCCCTTTTTTACATTTATTTAGTAGGCCGCGATCGCGATGTGTCAGTTCAAATTGAAACGTCAAATCAGCATGGTTTGCTTTTAATTTGAAATTCATATTCTAAAAAAGAAGATAAAATGAGTAGTGAGAGTGAAAACGAGGTTTCTTTAACAGCACCAGCAATAAAAGAAGCTGCAGAACTTGCCTCATTAGATTCATTGCCCAAAAAACCAAGAAAATTATACCTGAGAGCGTATGTATGAATCTTTCTTACACTGGAGAAGGGAAATGAAGGTAAATTCTTTCTGGGAATCTGTTTTGATAGTCGTGGACAAAGTATAGTATACAACTCGTTATAATGATGCTATTATAACCTCGGATGATTACAAAACTCGCTCGTTTCACTCGCTCGTGTTGTAAACTTCATCCTCGGTAATAATAGCATTCATTATAAACTCGTGTATAATATACTATTAATTACAAATTTCTCATTACATTTATACTTAATATTAGTATTTAAAGTTACATACCATCTGGTGAATATGGAATATTTGGATTCAGCGGTTGACTGGAGCCAGAAAAATGGGAATCTCCCAACCCCATCCCCATATAATGTCCGTGCTCGCTAGAGGGCGACTCCTGTTTGATTATTTTATCTTCTTTATCGCCTTTCTCTTTGTCTCCCGTCGATTTTCCGTCGTCTTGCTTAGCTTTTCTTTGTATCTTCTTCATCTTCGCCCTTTGATTTTGAAACCACACTTGCACTACCCTTACACTCAACCCCGTTTCTTTCGCCAAAGCTTCCCTAACTTTCCTACAAGGTTTCGGGCTAACTTCAAAAGAAGCTTTAAACTGTCTTCTTTGGGCCGAAGTTAAAATAGTTCTCGGCCTTTTTGGACCTCTTCTGCCATCCCTTGGTCTACTGTTTTCGTCCAAAATATCGTCATCTCCAGAGCTTGCTTGTTGCATTAGGTACATCTCTTTTTCGAAATCTTGGCGGCAGAAAAGTTGACCGGCGCGCAGCACGAACTGTTCGCCTTTTTGAAGGGGTTGACAACACACTACGCATACAAAACAGGGTAAATGGAAGACATGCTGTTGTGCTCGCATTACCATTTCATGGGGGAGGAGACGATCGCCGCACCGGGAGCACTTCACTCCGAATATCCTGTAAGAATAATAGCAGATAATTTTGTGAACTTGAGACAATTCAGCTAACCTACGAATTTCCCTAAAAATAGAACAACCTACATCCCCAACTATTTTAAAGCAGCAGTCTGATCTGGGCCTACCCCTACCTCTTTTTATTCCTATCTCCGACTCTGGTATGTCGCGAACAATTCCTTCGTGTCTCAGAAGATGTCCTACTATCCTATCTCTCCTATATTATTTGTTATCTTACGCTTTCCCCCAACTCTTTCTAATAGATAGGCATATGTACCTGTATTATTTCCGTCTTTACAGGTTTCGAATAGCGTAATGAATGTGATATATTTTCGTTAAGAAATAAAAAATACTCACCGATCGTAGTCTGCCTTGCAATACAATTTGGTGTTCCTCGTATAGCAGGAATGGTTTAGCAGGACGCCGCAAATGCAGCAGGAGAGGCAATGTTCGTGCCAGCTCGCATCTCCAACCCTCATCAGGTACCGATCGTGGATTTTTTGGCCGCAACCCTCGCACATTTCGTACGTTTTTTCGCATTTTATTAGGGCGCCGGCTGCAACAAAGAGTTCCAGATATTAGACGTGGGGGTAAGAGATATTGGGGACGCGGGTGTAGAAGATGGTATTGTTATTGAACGCATGAAAGACACTGTATTTGTTATTCGTATGGCTTAATATACCATGGAGGTTTAAATGTAAAACTGATTTGTATATCTTACTCTTGCTAAATACAAAATAAACAACAGCATATATTTAGTTTTTTCACGATTATACTGGTGTTTTAGACGACATCCAGATAAGGTATTGATTTTTGTCGTACGTACAACGCATCAGGTTTTTGCTAAAGTCAAAAATTAATCTAGGGCGATTATTAGGAAGTGTGGTACTAGCTAGAAACGTAGATAGGCCAGGAGACATTCTAATCGGAAGAGAGGAAAAGGTGGAAGAAGTATTTGGGAATCTCATGTGCTAGATAAAAACTAGGATTTACATATATTAAAAAAGGAAATCAGTGTATAAGGGGGATAACCTAGGCTGTCCTATAATGAGGGAAGAGTTTGAGCTTAGCACTAGAAAGTTTAAAAAATAATAAAGCACCAGGTATAGACTAATTGCAAACAGAAATCTTAAAAGTGTGCAGGTCGAGAGGTACGAGATCGTCTGAAACTTAGCTTATGATTAAGGGGGAACCTATAGGATGGCTTGCTATTGCAACTGTAGTACCAACTTGAGGAACACTCCTATCTATCGCATGGAACATGAACATGATCCAAAGAGTGGTAGCTCACTTAGTTCTGGACAGGCTATATAAACTTCAGTGTCTGAGGAAAAGATTCTGAATTTCACCGAACACCCTGGTGTTATACACCGACGGCTCTAGCTCGAGGAGCAATTCTGGAGCACGTTCAGCGAACAACAGACGTGTAGATCAAACTTTGATGTTCCAAGTTGAGCAAACTGATTACACCGTCCAGAGCCGTCTCTTGGAATACCTACCTCAGCATATACTACAAGAGAAGCTATAACTAAATGGACCGCCAAACAGCACTGCAGATTATGGGAAAAATCACCTACAACCATATTAACGGAAAATTACTAATTAGACCGAACAACAAGAGAACTCGAGAACCATTCTCGATGAGCAGATAGCAGTTTCGAAAATGAAAGCGTGCAAAAACATAGTGGACGAAATCCGAACTTTCTTGAATTTGTTGTGCCATTCCTTGACTGTAAACCACATGAGGGTGCTTGCTCATAAAGCATCGTGAAGCTTTTATTTTGCTATTTGCGTGAAAGTTGGGAATGAACATAGTTTTCGAACTGTTTAGTTTATTTCCTCACAAATTTCAAGAAACGTTCAAACAAATAAATTTAAAGCATCCTATACGTTCCTCGTGAGCCAGGCATTACAGTGACAATAATGGATTGTCAAAGACAAAGACGCGCAGGAATCAGAATACCTAATGCCAGCAACTCCGGGGCTCATCAACCCGGAAGGTGACAAGAATCCGGAGCTTTACCAGAGAACACAGAAAGCGTTTTCTGGTTTCGCATAATGATGAGATTATATTATTCCTCTCACGATTAGCGCACAACGTGTACTCAGAATTACATTATTAGAACCATTAAGTGAATACTGAAATATGCGACTACTAATGCGCGGAAGATTTTCTGCTCACTGAAGCGAAAGAGTCACTGCGGAGTAAAATCAAGGGGATCTTCGAGAAGTCTGTATTCTGGGTTTGGATGGTTCAAATCTTGCCTTGTTTAAGAGTTAATGTATATTCAGTTTTTAAAGCTATTTTAACCTGAGGAATCGGAAATAATCCCTTTGTAAACAAAAAGTACGATTATGACAGGCGTAAGGCGTTCTATTCAAAGTTGGTGGGTGAGCAATAATTATTGGTGGCATTTCTTCAAATTTTCTCTTTATTAATTTAGTTGGACATGACTTAAAATGCCTTCAGGTAGTATTAACACCGTCTACTAAGTACAACGCTAGGAGGGTTATACTGTTCAATAGTATACAGGTTGTCCCACGGTGGCGGCCTGTTAGACGTTTATGGAGAACGAAAAATGGGATAAATTTGAAACTTTGCATGGTATTATAGTTGATAGTGATCTACTTTTCCAAAATATTTTCAGACTTCTAGCACTTCCGATTATACCGGAAGTTGACATAAAGTTCAGTTTCTTTAATAGGACAACCCCCAAATATACCAATATTTGGTTTTATCACATGAGTTCGAATTATTTTTACTCGGAAAGTTTTTTGTTATCTCTTCCCTTTTTTGAGATAAAAATTATGTTTCGAAATTTTGACACATTTCTTCCGCTTGTAAAATCGCTAATAACTTTTGATCCAAACCACTCACCAGCTTAAAATTAGGATCAGTTCGTTGCTAATGAATGTTGCTCTCTGAGGAATTGTTTAATAAATTGGCTCCTTTACAAATAGGAAGTCTAAAAAAGTCTTCTAAATGAACACAAACTTCAAACGCTTAAAAGTCCGTTTTCTTAAAGATATTTAGTACAGCAATGCTATGAAATAGAAAAAGTGGTACAAAAATACGACCTCTCAGAAAAGATATTGTGGTGAAGGGAGAAACAAGAATGAACAATTTGCGATACATGGATGACAAGGACACAATGTCCTTCTGATGTTTTCGAGTTTAGGTCTACTACAGGACCTGTTGTGGATAGCGCATTTGAATCCCACGAAGCATATTATCATCTAACCAGTTAGTTATAAGCGAGGTTATAAGGCAGATATTCTGTCAAAACATATTGAATAAATTACAGAAGGCGACTGAAAGGTTTTTAGAAAATGGCACTTTTGGACCAGCCGCCTATGGAACTAGAATCGCCTGGACGGTTGCTGGTGGTTGGGTGCTCTAAAAGTTAACAGATTTTTGGAAGACAGTGGCGGAAGAAACTAGTTTAAAGAGGCTTATCAAACAAAACTTCTGTTGGCGAACTGATCGTTCTGGGACTGCTTGCGAACGGTTTTCGAAGTGGCTGTACGCGGTACTTTGCCTTTACGAAGAATTCTTCTTTCTGGGCCTCATGGAACTGTACCGCCTGCTTGGAAATTCAGAACTCAGAATTCGTTTAGTTGAAATTAACTTCGTTAACAAACAACGAAAGAAGACTAAAAATGGTTAACTTCTGATGGAGTAATTACCTACTTTCTGAATAAAATGATTCGCTTTTGAAAATTGAAAAATTGATTCCTGCCTCATCATCGCGTTATTTGAACGTTTTCTTTTTGTTTTATATTGGTAGGTATAGATTATTAATACATTTATTTTGTAAACTAATTAATTCTTCTATGAAGATGTAAGCATTTCCGGATACCAGGGACTACCATAACACCAAAATGAACATTTCTTTCTTGGAGAACATAGATTTAAAATTATTTCTATTTACCGGGTCTTCCATTACAGTCCGCTCTTTGCATTCCGTTATGTTCTGGTATCATCACAGTACTCAAGTTCAAATTTGGATAAAATTCCAACATATTCCAGCTGGTACCTACTTTACAGTTTATCAAAAATGCACAACACTAGCACATCACCCTTTAACCTTTACAAGACACATTCCTATTGAAAGAAATATCGTGGATTTATTTTTCGAAAAAAAAAAACAAAAAATCACGAACACCTAGACCAACAAAAAAATTGCGTAAGCTGTGTTGAAAAGAAGGGCGCAGCAACATTTACGGCGCTGCTGCAACCACTACTGTCTCCTTGCTTATAGATTGTCGTTGACAGAAGATATCGGGGATTTTGACGTCCCACCCTCTGAGGGGGTGATCGGGACGCTGTAGGGGTCGTGTTCCTCCGCCGAAAAGTAGTTCCGCGTCGGTACGTTTGACGTGGATGCGTGCGCGTCGCTAAGGGGTGGAGTTTGTCGTTAACGGGGATACGTCAGAGATTTTGATCTTTGAGAAAGATTGGGGGTGCTGACGACGGCGAGTTTGCGCTCTGTAATGTAGGGATTATAGTGTATATGGAGCTGTAGGGTATTATACAAGGTGTAATATATTTTTTTTTCGTTTTGGAGGAAATAGTATAGGTACGTGTGTGAATTTCTAGGTTAATGAACCGGTAGTGACGTTTTTATGATAGATACATGCCTACTATTGGTATAGGTATACTTATTTCAGTAATAGTACATATTGCGATCATATTGAAAATGCTACGATGACCTCCACGTTGGCATAGTTTATATAACATTTACTGTAAATATACAGGGTGATTCTGAACTTAATAACTGGCGTTCAGTTTGGTGGCATTTTTGAGTTTTTCGTAAGATCAACTTTTCGATAAATCGTACATGTCCTACAGATAAAATGACGTCATGAATGTTCAAATAAGCAATGAAACAACTAATATTTTCAACAAATAGCAAATAGCGACTTTCAAAATTTTCGAGATACTGAAACTCCACCCACTTTGTATCTTTGTTAGTAGTATAACTTTCGGACATAATTTTGGTGTTTTAATAAATTTAATAATTTGTTTATTAATCTATTTATAATAGGGGAAATGTGTCTATGATGGACCCCCGCCAATGATGGACCACTAGCTGTATTTTCAAATTTACCGCGCATAATACACTACCGCCGTATTAGTTAGGCTGATTGAAGTTAACAGTCAGTTGTTTGCAAGCGCTCGCGCAAATATAAGCAGTTTTTGTGAAAAGTAAGGTAAGTATTGATATAACAAAGTAGCTTGGCATGATGCTAGGTAACTTTTGTTTTACGCTCAGCTAGAATCTGCTTTTGTTACTGTAGTTTGAAGGAACTGTTGCATGTTAATTGCCGAGCAAAAATTGAGGTTATGGGAACGAACAAAAAAGTTTCGGATTTTTATCTGATTTATGCAATGTGGCCTATGATGGACTCCTTAACTGTGTCCTATGATGGACCACATATATGGGCTTTAAGTTGGCTGCAAAGACCTTCAATGTTCCGAAGACAACTTTGCGAAGGCGTTTGGCTAAACAGGACAGTTCCAAGGGTGATTTGGGAGGACGAAAAGCAATTTTCTCTAAAGCCATCGAAGAGGAGATTGCAGGTCATATCATTGATATGGAAACACGATTTTTTGGACTAACTTCCAAAGATTTGCGGCGGATGGTATTCGAAGTAGCCGAAAAAAATAAAATAAAGCATGGTTTTAATCGTGACATAAAAATGGCAGGTTGGAAATGGGTTAGGGGATTCCTAAAGCGCAACCCACGAATATCTTTGCGAAGCCCTGAAAGTACATCATTAGCTAGAGCCCAGGCTTTTAACAAGCCTAATATTCAAGCCTATTTCAATGCACTATCTAATACTTTGGAGCAGTACAACTTTCTCCCCGAAAATGTATATAACATGGATGAGTCAGGTTTAACTACGGTCCAAAAGAAATGTCAAAAAATTTACGCTGCAAAAGGTCGGAAGCAAGTTGGTGCACTTAGTAGTGCAGAGCGTGGACAACACGTAACCGTAGTGTGTGCAATGAATGCCATAGGCACTTACGTTCCTCCTGTCTAATTTACCCTCGTCAAAGGATGAACGATGAGCTTATGAACGGTGCTCCCGCTGGTAGCATAGCTTTCGCACAAGAAAAAGGATGGATGACCAGTGAAATTTTTTGTAAATGGCTAAAGCATTTTGTAAGGTATACGAAAGCGTCTAATGAGAATAAGGTTCTTTTACTCCTAGATGGGCACAGTAACCATAAGAGTCTTGAATCTCTGCAGTTTGCAAAAGAAAATGGTGTTATTGTGTTTTGCTTTCCTGTACACTGTTCTCATCACGTTCAACCACTGGACGTTGGATACTTCCGTCCTCTTCATACGTATTTCGATCAAGAAATCCAATTATGGCTGCGTCAAAACCCGGGAAAGGCAGTGACTCAATTCAAAATAGCAGGTCTTCTCAATCAAGCTTATTTGAAGAGTGCTATACCATCAAATGCAATAAATTCGTTTAAAAAGACCGGCATCCATCCTTTCAATCCTCATGTCTTTGAGGACTGGGAGTTTGCACCAGCTTTAGCAACGGATAAGCAGATTACCGAGGCTCAAGGCGATATCATAGAAAACCAAATGGAATTAGACATTCAAAACCAATCCACATCTTGTCTTAACTCGTCTTCATCGTCATCAGTTCTCGACATTTCGGTGAAAGAAATTTTACCTCCCCCTCAAGCTGTAGCCATTGGTGCTGATAAAAGAAAAGGCAGAAGGCGTGGAAAAACGGGCCATTTGAATTCAACACCAGAAATTCAAGAACTTAAAGAGAAAGTAATTGAAAAGGAAACGAAGATGAGAAAACAACAAGGCAGTGCAGTAAAACGGCAACTTGTCATTGAAAATGACAGTTCTGATGAAGATGAATCCGCCTTTAAGAAATTTCTGGAAGAAGGAAAAGACGACTCAGATGATGCTAGTTGCCTTTACTGCAATGAATTATACTCGCACTCACGTGCAAGAGAAATGTCGATTCGTTGTCAAATATGTAAGTCATGGTGCCACAATGAGTGCGCTGGTGTTACCTTCCGTTGCAAAAATTTTATTTGTGAACTATGTACCTAATATTTTATTATGTTAGTTTGATCTATATTTGCTTAATAAAACTTTAAAAATACACTTTTATTCATTTATTTTAAAGGGGGCCGACATGGGCACATATGCGCCAAATGATGGACTCCTCGACTATTTTTATAAAAATGCTTATGTTGTTAAATAGGAAATTAATTGGTAAAAAATTCACCCTATACTATAATAAACTTCCAATTAAGTATAGATTTCCATATAAAAAAAATAATAACTCCAAAACTAAAAAAGATGTAATGACATTTTCTTAAGGGGTCCATCATAGGCACATTTCCCCTATTTCGGGATCTAAACCGTTGCATTTTGCTATTTCTTTGATTGCGTTTACTTCTAAATAGTATCTTTCAGCGGATAATGATAAACACAATGAAAAATTAATGAAGCAGTTTTATTGGTTTTATCGGGTTTTACGATGATAATTTGTGGATTGTTTTTAAGGAAAGTGTTGGTAATTTTAATGTTACTTAAAAGTTCTTTTTCTTTTTTGTTAATTTTTGTAGATGCATTTTTAAATTTTTTTTACAATTTGACAAATTTCGCTTCTAATATTATTTTTTCTTCAGATGGAAATAAGGTTATACAACTTTCAATGGTGGCAATAATATTATCAATTGGAATTTCTGTATTACGTGTATTTATGGTAAAATTGAGACCTAATTGTAAAATTTTTTGTATATTGGTTGGAATATCAGTGGTAGAAATGTTATGTATCCATTCAGTATTAATAGAAAAGTTGTAGTCATTGTTATTAATATGTTTATTGGCAAGTTTTGTTAATTTGTGTTGTTGTTTATTTTTTATGTTAAAGAAATTTAGTATGAAATTTTAGGTTTTGTGATTGTTTGAAGAAATTGTTATATGTTTGTGGTAATATTTTATTAATTTGAATTTCTAGATATTGAAGAGTTTTTGTTATTTTTTGTATGCTAGTTTAATGATCAGAAATAAGAATGTTTATACCTCGGTTTATACAAGATTTTTGACATTTTAAAATAGTATCATGTATTTTATACGAATAATTTGGATTTTCAATACGAATATTTTTTGGGTTGAGGTAATTTAAAAAATTTGGAATTATATCTTGTTCTCTACAACAAAAATATTCTATTACTTTTAAGTTGTGCAATTTCACTTTTAATATTTAATTTAGAGTATTGTTTAAGGATATTATTTGTAGTGTATTTACCAAACTTTTGCGTGTTATTTCTCCATAAAAATTTTGTTTGATCATATCTTTAAAGTATTATAAAATCTTCTAGTTTGTGATATATTCTTAAATATTAAGTTTTCTTACCAATTTTCTTCGAGTTTCCAATTTTCTTAGAATCTTCTAGTTATTATAATTTTCTTGAAAAATTTTCTTGAATATAAAATAAAGTCGTTTATAATCATAGTTACCTGTTATTTACAAATCTTATTTAGAAAAATTATGTCACATTTTTTATAACTTTTTACTATTTTTAATAAAATCTTGACAAAGCCCCCGAACGGGGGCGAAATGTCGATAATTATACAAAAAAGTTAATTCGCCGAGTACAAATCACCTTAACTGCAAAAGAGAGAGTTCCATGGCTTAGCATTTTCGAACTTAGAGCAAGCAATATTCTGCTTTTACCATAAATTTCACTCATCGAGCAGTTTATTTCTCCGTGTTCATGTCCCGCATACGAACGTCAAACCCGTCACTTTCTCAAACGTCTCCAAACTCTAATTATGCTGAAAATCATCCCCTAAACCAACCGAAACCCACAAGGGGACAATATTTGTACGAATACATAATGTGTGCATTATACTTCTAGAAAATTCAACAACACATATGCCCAGGGAATGAATTCATGCAAGTGTAATTCCATTGTGTGACCCCAGAGACATCCAGATGATGATGAGTGTCGTAAAAACGATGAAAGGTTAGTTAGGCTACTCGAATAGTACGAGTACGTTTTGTGGCTACCCTTCTATGCAGACCACATAGGTAGGAATATTAGGACACTTCTTAACGCTCCGGTTATTGCAAAATTAGAAGCTGAACTTGTGTTTATAATACAGAAAAATAAATCGAGGGGCACAATTCCTTGGTTCATCAATTCCAAGCTCTGTTTGTCTATTTCGTTTGTTTCTGTTATTACCATTGTTCTGAGTTATCTGAAAAATGTCTGCATGTCTGCACCAAACAAAATAGTAATCTCCCAAAGAGGGTAAAGGTATGGATATACTAACCTAACCTCATCTATCCACGGTACCTTCATCATGCGTCTGTAACACCACATTTCGAACGCTTCTATTCTCCTATTGTCCAAGTTTTGCACCCGTACAATGTCGTACTCCATACATACGTCTTTAAGAGTCTCTTCCGAGTTTCTACATTTCTACATCCAGAAATAGCAGTCCAAATTACTGAAATCAAAATAAGTTTGATACTCTGTGGTATATACTCTTTCACAAGCGATATTTTTATGGTGCAAAATAAACACAAAAAAATTGATGAATATGCAAAAGACACTGCTGAATTGCTTATAGAAGGATACCCTTAGTTTTATGTACATGCCAGTGAGCATGCATAAAATATTAATTCACGGTGCAGCCATCATACTTAGATTCAATTCTGCTCCCTAAGGGCAATTTTCAGAAGATGTTCGAGAACGTTTTTCCAACGTTTTTTTTTGTAAACGTTCCCATTTCCGATATCAGTTTGTCTATTAGTTTCATGTATAATGGGACTGATAATTTTATCCCAGAAACGCAGTGAACTTTTTCCTTCTTTCCGAGACCAGAAGATGGTAATTTAGATTTTCTAATTAGGTGAAAACTCTTTCATGTATTCTTGTACCGAAAAAACCCGTCCTGATTATACGTTTCCAACTTGTTATCGATGATGATGATATTTGTTCGCCGCACAATAATTAAAATCTTTTATTTGAGACCCCGTCAGTATACAGATCAATTCTGCCGTGCAAAATATTAACATATGCTATATTACAAACTCTGTACTCAATAAAATGCAATTAAATTCTATCTATGAACGTTTTGTCAACTGTATAATATAAAACAATAATAACCTTTATCTGAACGTGGTGATTTTATTAAAATCTATATCGCGGATTATCTGAGTCGGGTTTTGACGATCCCTGTTTCCCATTTTTGATTTATTTATGTCATTGTTAAGTACATAATTGAATAATCCAATCAAACACAATACTTTTTGGTGAACGATGAGCGAAAATGAATAATTGCAAATATTCTATAAACGAGAATAGGTATTTTAGATCGAGTGAAGAAATTGTTAGACATTTCTAGTAGGGCTGCAGCGAAAACCGGCTGTATTTTAGTAAATAACCTTCGATTTTGAAAGTGCAAGAATCGATCATAATGATCAACAGGCTATAATAATCGTACTCGGTTACAATGATCGGTCATAATAATCGATTATGATAACTAGCTGGTTATGATGACCGGTCAGTATAACCGATTATTATAACCAATCAGTATACAGGGTATTACAAAAAGGTAAGTCAAGCCGTTAACCACAGATTATCTGGTCGAAAATAATGGGACTTTCCTTAAGCAATTTTTCATTTAGGCTTCTTTCTTTCAAGATGAGGGTGTTACATACGTTTTCAAGAGCCTCTTACGAGTTTCTACGTTTATCATTCCCGAGCATAATAGTTGTTTCCTTTTATTAAATGCAATCTCCGTCAAAACTGCTTCCATATGTCGTTCAGAACCCTTCCTAATTGTTCCTTGCTGGATATGCTAATACTACTATATCATCCACGAATCTGAGCATATTAATATTTTGGCTGCCGTTTGCTCTTTGCATAGATTATGAATTATTCTTCTATCCCTATACTTCATCCCTCCATTTTTGAGCACTTCGAACATCTTCTGCCATTTCACATTATCGAAGACTTTTTCCAAATCTACAAATCCTACATCGGCGCTCTTTCCCTTTTCTATGGTTTTTTCTATTATTACTCGTAAAGCTAGACTCTCCTCGCGCGTTCCCCTATTTCTTCTAAATCCGAACTGATCTTCTCCTAATATTTCTTTCGCCCTTTTCTCCATAAAAAAGTAGTAAGGTAGGATATGTCTCTTTTTACTTCTGTCATACACTCTAATCTAGGCTTTTGACAACAAAACCCTTCTTCGTAATGAAACTGCGTATTCGCAGGCAACTTCTGTAGCAAGACTTACTGAAGTGGAAAAGGAATTGTAATATTTTCATGTCAGCAGTAGTGCAATATTGGTTCACCTGCATTATCTGCTGAGCTTTAATCCCTTGCAAAAAATCTCGTGGGAAACGGCAGACAGAAGCAAGTCAGGTGAGCGCATTAATCGCGGAAGCGTGTCCAGCATATCTGCCACACGTGCCGACCTATTTTCCACCATCACCGTTCCAAAGTGAATCTTCTTTCTGCACGTTTTAGCACTCTAAAACGGAATGGTAGCCATCCATCCTCATATCAGTCAATTGTTTAATGAATAGGTACAGGGTGCTTCACTTGAATCTCCCACCAACCTCTGCCCATTTATAACTAAAACTTTATTTATGAAGATTATACGAAGGTGGCAATGTTATCGACCCATAAAAAGAAACATCCTGTACGAACTTTCTTGCCGATAATAGCTTTGTCAATAGGTAGCTATTAAAAATATAAACATTCTGTATAAGACAAATTCGGGTTGTATTTAGTCGTTTACGGAGCGCGCCTAGGTATATAAAATTTAGCAAACTTTGGAATGTGGGGGAATATCTATGTAGTACAAGGTGAGATATTGTGGTTTGCTTGGTAGCAATGAAGCAGCAGGTGTAAAATTCAACGTTGCTTTGGCCTCAGACATTTGCATCTGTTTTAATATATCTCTGTTTATCTGCAGCAAATTATACTCCCCGAAATTTCATTTTAGATCAATTCCTGCATACCTAATTTTTATACTTACTGAAACTGGGAAATTAATAATTTTGGAGCTTGAAATTGATTTAGAAAGAGGCTGTTTTGCAATTTAAATTTAAATTCAGTAGATTTTAATATTAAATAGCTGGCCTATCAATGATTCCCGTGAATCAAAATTATTATTCGAGAAAATCACCAGATACGAAGTACGAAGCAAATTAGATCAAATTTCTTTAATTATTTTTGCCAAATTTTTATGATATAAATTTATTGGCAAATAAAATATTATATAAAAAGAGTGGGTGCGTGGGTCGCCACACGCGATAGAAGTGAAACTTTAACGTTATTAGAGGAATGAAAAATTTGTAGGGTACCTAAACAGATGATTGGAGTGTATGCATTTATGAGCTTCAAATATATCTTTATTTATCAACTTCCATGTCTTCACTCAAATTTAAAACTGAAATGATAGTTCTAACACTGGATTATACTCTTTACAGACTACCAATTGCACTTCAAATCCACAAAAAATCAATAATAAAAATATTGTCCATATCAAAATAATAATAATGAAAGAATACATCGAATTTTAATGCTTCTAAACAAGGGGTTCGTGGTGTCACGAGAACTGAAACGCTGTGTCCTAGCTTTACTGACGCTTGCCTGAGAGAAACAGTGCGAAACATGAGACAGAGCGTGGGTAAAGAGTGGGGCGGCGTCACGAGAAATGAAACGCTTTGGTCTCGCTTTACTGACGCTTGCCTGAGAGAAAGAGCACGAAGCGAGGCACGAAGCATGAGAGAGAGAGAGAGCGCGTGGCTAAAGAGTGGGGCGCTGGATATTCAATTTCTCCTCTGCCCGTGTTCTTAGACTGCTCCTCTTCATTCGTTTCACTTTTCGTGACACTCGCATTTGACAACGCAGGAACTAACGAGTCAAAAGAAGTTTCACTTCAAAAAATAATCGACGATTCGGCCCCGTTTAGGGCCTTTGTCAAGATTTATTTAAAAAAGTAAAAGTATAAAAAATGACTATTATTTTTCTAATAAAATTTGCAAACAATAACGTATACTGATAAAATTTTCCGTTTTCTTAAATAATCTTTTTTAGGTATAAATCACACTGGCATTATATTTGTCTGCTTTAGACATAACTAGACTGTTCTTAATAACCTTTTTTTTAATAGAATTTAATTTATCTGTATTATTCAAATTATGAGTTACCTGTTTTTGCATATTCTAAAATTTTCTTAATTTTATTTCTGATGCATTCATGTCTGTCAATAATGATGTCAAAGTCACTAATATTTATTTTTTTGCAGTCTTTCTGGATTTCATAGTGCCTTGGTTAGCTTTTTTTAAATTTAAAAGTTGTCTGCACTGAAAAAAAATAGTGACTATGTTATGTAATAAATATTGGTAGTGCGCATAGTAGTATTATAAACAACAAGATTTTCATGTGCCTTCTTTAATTTGTATAATAATGTAAACATGAGACGACGGAACATCTTCTACAACTGTACCTATTTTATATAATACGGGACCAATCAATCTATCTACAGCTCCACCCCGGGGTAGCAGCGCACCCCTCGCAATGTCCATCAGGACGCGCGCCGCGTTGACAAACAAGCGACTGAGAAGCGGAAAATCAGCGACGTTTCGCCCGGAACTGATCTCTGCCTGTGGGGGGCCACACACTGCCGAAACGATTACCGATTTATCACTTCAAGGTATTAGAAAGTAAGGTATACTCATTGAACGCAGTAGATAAGTTCCTACTATTATTATCATCGAATTTTTTTAAATGGAAGATGCAGATCCAACTTGGCGAGATAGGCCCCCTCAGCTCTTCACAAACCATGGCCCAGATGCTAACAACCCCTTTTTGCAGCAGCCTTGCCTAATGCAGTCAGTGCCAAGCGCAACAGTTTGAAAGTGGGTTCACTCAGAGCAAATTTTCCTTAAAATTCGAATCCTCTTTACCTCAGCTACAGGTAATTCACGGAGGCCTACCGCCGAAAGTAAAGTAGTAGAGTGAATTAAAGTAGAAGTTAAAAGTTATACAAAACTCTAGCCTGCTACACTCTTTTCATCGGTCTACTGTCGTTCATGCTCATCAACTATTCCATATTGCTCCTTGGTGCACTGTCATGCCGTCTTATCCCAAAGTTATTATATAATAACTTTGGTCTTATCCAACCAATAAGTTGGGAATAAAACTTGTTCATTCAATAACTTTACCTTTTATTTCTCTCACCTTGCCCCACACATGCAAAATGATGGGCATCACTGAAGCAATATAATATACAGTATAAATAGCACGCCAGCAGGTGGCACGCACCAACACGTGTCTAGAACAATAGGATGATCCCGATGACAGAAACACAGGAATAATAAGAAGATCACGGACCTAAAACTCATTCATACAGTTCACCTGATTTGGCGTCGAAACGGAATATAGACTATGGCGAGCGCCGTCGCCATGGAAACGACGGGGTCGACGGATAGCTTTGATGTTCCGTGTATGTTGTGCAGGTACAGGGAGTTTTTCAATAAAGCTCGTCAGGTGTCAGTTGTGAACTCGAACAAGACACTAGATAAATAAAAAAATAACACTTGTTTTGTGTTGGAATTAGAGAAATTGATTCCGATTTAAATTTAACTTTTAAAATAATAATAGTAATGATAGTACACTTACGAGTATTTTAGAAGGTTCAAGGTGGTAAGCAATTTTCAATAGAGAAACTCGTTTTGAATTGTCCCTCACTCGAAGGACCAATAATAGACAATAAATAGGAGAGATAGACTGAGACACCTTCTGAGACACGAACGGATAGTTCGCGACATACTAGAGTCGGGGATAGGAATAAAAAGACTATACTGCTCTCAAACAGTTAGGGATGTAGGATGCTCTACTTTTATGTTACCTAAAATTTTTACATTTGGGTAGCAACATTTTTGTTTGGTATTTTTTTTTCATAAATTCAATCTCCATTTTTTAAAACTTTAACAGGGCGTCCTGTATAGCATCCGGAGCGTGATAAACTTTCGACATGTTTCACGTGTAGAAATGTTAAAGCGTGGGTGTGCAACAGATAGATAACAATGGCCATAGTGGAACATCATCGCGCAATATTCAAAATTTAATAACGCCAGATGCGTGTTTGTAAATATTGCAAGTTCAATAAGCCATGGAGGCTCATTTTTCTATATCTATACATCACAAAAGGTTTCAAGTGGGAGCTTGTTGAACGCCCTTAAGTGCCCTAGTTAAAATCTCAATATCATCCAGATTTGTTTGCTCGGATCTATGAATAGTGTTTTCTCACAGTAGTTTGATTGCAATAATCAGATGGAACTGATTTGCAATATTGGCAGTAAAATATTGTTTTTAAATGTTTTTTAGTTTGAAATGGGTAGAGAAATTTTCTGTTCGAAAGGCTACCTTGTCACAAAACCTTGGTCTGATGATGGCTCATGGACTAACCACTACAAAAGAATCAGCATCAGATCTTTCTTCACAAAGAAAAGACAGCTATAAAGCTAAACGTAAGAGAAGAAAGAGGACACTCAAAAATGTTTAATAGAAAAATCTTAAATAAATTGAAGGAAGAAATACCTAGTGATAGACGAATTGCAAACAAACCTAAATTGGATGTTCGTAGAAGAAGGAAGCGACTTCTTAGTAAATTCTAACCGCAGCTGTTGAGAAATTCATAACTTATAACAAAATATCACCTGGTATAGAAGATTAGCGAATGGGTAACACCAGTCCTGGTAAATCGACCAACACAAAGCAATATTTATATAAACAACCGAATAATGATGGAGCAAGAAACAGCATTAAGAGGGACTTGCTTCTTAAAGAAAATTAACGGATAGCAACTTCTCAAATAAAGAAGTATGACATGCAATAAACTGCCTTACTGGGAACAAGAAAACACCTGCGGAAATAGCAAAAGTGTAAAATCGACTGGGTGATCTCGTTGACGACCCAAACAAGATGACCGATATACATATTTAAGGATCAGTACACCACCATTGGGGAGGTTATGGGCAGCGGCGGCTCCTTAATAAGTGCGCTCGTGCGCGCGCACTGCCTACAAAAATATGGCTTTAACCTTTTTTGATAAAAGGTTCAAAACCTTATAATTATAAACTAATAAGTTTAAAACTTTTTGAATCTCTGCCGCAATATATATTAATTATTATGCGAGATAATAAATAGTACGCGCTCTAAGCATTCCGCGTCGTATTTGAAAATGCCTACCACACACGCAACCAGCCGTCCGAGTACTGAGGTGTGGCCAATGCATATTCGATATGGGAGCGAGATCGGCGCGACTCGGGAAAATTTCGTCGTATGTGCTTTTAGGTGGAAGAATTATAGCTCGTCTGGGAGCGCTGTTTGAGCGCACACACTGTTGGACGAAGTACGAGACGCGGAAGTTTGTATTTCTGCGGCAGTGTTTATTGTTTTTGTTTACCATATTTAGGTCTGAGATAGCTCGTTGCTTTGCTTATAACGTGAGTAATTAGCTGCATTATCGTGTTTATTTTTAAATATTGGAATTTCCAATACTTAGCATGGCTAAAGGTAGTGGTTTAGTTAAAGTCAACACTTAAACATTGAGTGAACTTTAACAAAGTGGTCGCCTGATTTTTGCAATTTTCAAAATTGTTATTGTGTTGTAATACTCCATTCAGTTAAAAATGAATATTTTATCTAAATATAGACTTTTGACGAAAAACTTGAAATAAAATGAAATGGACGTCCTAAGCCTGTGCGAAGTATCAAAAGCTTTTCGAAAGGTCACGGTAAAAGTTGTGAGCGAAAGTTTAACCTTTTGGATTTGGGATTTTCGTTAAATATTGCGGTGAGTGAAATTTCTTGTTGGAAAATGTTTGAAAATGACTTCTAAAGCACTTCATTTAAAAAAACTACAGGGGAGAAACCGCCAGACCCCCTCCCCCAACCCCTGAGCGGTGATTTCCTTCTAGAGCACTGCCAAGTTCTAAAGTCAGGAGCCGCCACTGGTTATGGGTATCCAAATAACACCGTCTGCAAGTATAATAGGTTTGCAACTTGCAAGTCAAAACTCCATCTCAAACCTATACATGATCTTGAAATGAAAGCAATAATAGGAAAGTCAAAAAAAACTGCAGCAGGTCCAGATAAAATTGGAACAAAGGAAGTAAAATCCATAGATCAGAGAAAAAACTTTACAAGTGAGACAAATCAATTTGGATTTGAAAAAGCATGTCAACTGAAGATGCGATGAAAACGCTAGTGGCTACAATGTCTGGTGTATTTGTAGACCTGGCCAAAGCATTTGATTCTGTAAACGTTACGCAATTATTGGAAGCATTGGACAGAGTGGGCATTAGAGGGAGTGCTCATAGCTGAACAGGATCTTCCTAAATATATTGATACGAACTTTTGCCCCGTCAGCGACGCCCCTGGTGGTGACACATTATTTGTTTACGGCGAGCCGCGCTGTTTTTTATTGCGGCGCTGACCTTGACTCCCGAAAAGAATAGTCTATGATTTTATATTGCTCGAAGATTCTTTTTCTGGAACAATGTTCGATCGATAATTTTCCAGAATCTTCTAAGACCATTATAAAATGGGAAGCAAGAAGCCGAGTGGACAGTTTTACAATTTGAAGTCTGAAGTTTGGAAGCGAATATCGAATGCGATAAGAACCGGGCGTTTAATAGTTCCGTGCGAGTATAAGTCTTGATACGCGTTTAGTGTCGGTACGGTACGTGAGTGCGAATTCTTTGGTGGCGTTTTAAGTGTACCGGGGCGTCTTCGTATGTGATTAACCGTCGGTTGAAGACGAGTGTTTTAGAGAGTTTAAACTGTGGACTTGTGTACTGTGGACTGTTTAGGTTAGGTAATTAATTGTTTAATTGTTCGCTTAATTGTTTAATTTTCATCTACTGCTTGTATATATTTCACTGCTTATTGTTCAATTTGTTAATTTTAAGTTCTCAAATCACTGTTAATCATTGTAAATATTTGTACATTTACATAAAGTCACTGTAAATAAAAAGTGGAAAACGAAATACGTTACAACATTATATACAGGGTGTCCCGGTGAAGGTGAGAAAATAACACCCCAAGTTCATATAAAGTTTTCTTTTACGTCCTTCCCCTGCCGAGATATTCTCCCTTAAATTGGAGAAATAAAAATAGGTTTTTTTACATAAAATTTTTATTTTTAATTGTATTTCGATTAAAAACGGGACGCATCATTTTATCGACATTCAATCACTACGTACGTCACCAAGAACATTATCGAAATACAATTAGAAATAAAAATTTTATGTAAAAAATAATTTTTATTTCTCCAATTTAAGGGAGAATATCTCGGCAGGGGAAGGTCGCAGGAGAAAACTTTATATGAACTTGGGGTGTTATTTTCGTGTAATCTATACGCACCCGAGAGATTTCTCACTTTCACCGGGACAACCTGTATATTATACTACATTACATTACATTACATTACATTACATTACATTATATATGCTTGTTGTTGGTGGTGGGTAGGTTATGCGATTCTTTATGATTACTATTATATTGTGTCATCGTCGAGGATAATATAGAAAATAAGTCATTATGACTTATTTTCTATACCCATCTCCAGGATGACTACAATTTTGTACGTAGTCAACAATTGAGAACAAATAAAGAAGAAAGCTGAACAGGATCTTCCTAATTACATTACATTACATTACATTACATTACATTACTTTACATTACATTAAATTAAATTACATTACATTACATTACATTACATTACATTACATTACATTATGTTATTATAAGCTTTTTGATGATGGTGAATAGGTTATGCGATTCTTTGTGATTACTATTATATTGTGCAAATGTGCTTCATATGGCGTTCGTTTAGAAAATGGTGAGAAGGAAAATACAACCAGATTGATGCCGATTTTTACAAAAATAATATTTCTGGTTTAAAAATGATTCTGGGTCACCCTATCTTGATTTATCCAATCCATTGTTTTAATATAGTCGCAAGCAGCGATCTCAGGCGTGTAACACAATAAAGAACCGTGACTTATCCGTCCATTTGACGCCAGGAAGGGGGCGCGACATTTGTCACATCTTGTTGGGCAGTGAAAGTGCAGCTGCACCATATCACTTTGATGCCCTTACATAAGTATTAGCATGAAAATTGCGAACACGAACTGTAAGGCGCGTCCAATCCAGGCAGCACCTGTTTTTGTAGAACAAGAAGAATGTTATTTGCTACATCAAGTTCCCCCAATATTTGGAAAAATTCATTCATCAGATTGTCTCGTTTAATTTCACGTTTGGTTATGCACCTTATGGATTTTTGACGATATGCCCGCGTAATGTGTCACGTGTTCGTGTTCAGAATTGATTGATTTGTGGAATTTGCTGTAATGGGATCTGTCATCTGGGGTATATTTACAGGTTACCATTACGTATATTTCTAGAGAAATTATAGAATTATAACGCCTTATCACGGGAGCAAAATGTCCAAACAAATCATATTGATGAACACCGGGTCACCGGGTATCGAAATAAAAAAGGATGCGGGCCATATCTAAGGAATCGTTCATGGTACAGCCATGGGAAAGAAAAAATAATAATAAAAGTGACCGACAGAAAACGCTGGATATTATTTTCAAGTTTCTAAGTTTGCTGCTAGAGGGCGTAATAGTCATAGTCGACAAAAAACATAGTTTTCTCTAAAATATACCCAGATAAAGTAGATCAAAAATACGAATATTGCAATCTTGAATATATTTTGTATAATTTTGGTTTACCACTTCTTGCTCTAGCAGTCTAGCTCATCAAATAGCAGCGGAGGGGGAAGGGGGAGCATCTGGTTGTGGAGATGCTTGTAACTTCGCTTCGGTTTGATTTAATCGAATTTAGCAAACTTAGTCTCATTGAAAAGAACTCTCTTCCTTTAATCAGATACTTTTATAATTTAAGTCATTTTTGTTCTGCAGTGATGGCTAGAGGGCGTTGTTTGAAATATCAGCAAACTTTTCAGATTTTCTTGAAAATTTTAACCTTTATACTTGCCACCGAATATAAAAGACATATATTCGTATTTTTGATCTACTTTATCTGGGTATATTTTAGAGAAAACCATCTTTTCTTTGTCGACTATGACTATTACGCCCTCTAGCAGCAAACTTAGAAACTTGATAATAATTTCCAGCGATTTCTCTTGGCCACTTTTATTATTATTTTTCCTTTCCTATAGCTGTACAGGGTGACCCAAATTGGGTGCAAGTATGGGGTATCTTGGTAAATATTAGTGATAGAGAAAAACTGATAAAGCACTTGCGAGCTCTTTTTTTACGTTCAAGTCAATGGTGCAGAGAAACTTTTGAAATTGTTTTTTATTTTCGAGCTATGGACGAAAATTGAGTTTTTTGACATTTCCAGTAATGCTTGTATCTCGCTTATTATAGGAGTTGGTGGGATGCAATGCAGACATTCTTAATGCACTTTTTTAAGTAAATTACAGTGGCGTAGTCAACATTTTTATATTATTAAGGGTTTGGCAACTGCAGGCCAAACTTTGAAATTTTAAATGGCGGCCATATTTGATTTTCATTTCGTTGAATAGAGGAATTTTTCTGCTTTCAAAAATGTATAATTTGACATATCTGATTTCAATAATTGCGGAGTTATGACGAATTTTCTGTCTTAAGCATTACCTATAATAAGTATAGGCTTATTTCGCAGTCATAGCCATCTTATGTTTTCGACAGATATAATAATTATTGTCCACATCGTCACTACTTTTTAAATTGGCATGAATATTTATTTATAACATCGAATTAAATTATGCATGTAATGAATGAATAAATACCTATACAAGGTGTTTCTAAATTGAGTACCATAAATTTAGGAGTTTGTAGAGAAAGTTAAAATAATACTAAAACCTTTATATAGTTTTGTAAAAAAATCGCTTCCCTTCCAAAATACAGAGTGTTATAATGTCGACTGGCGTATCAGTTATTTAGCTGTATCTGCAACTAAAGCAGCCTGAGAAATCTAAAGTTTTGTGGGCAAGTGCTACTCAAAACTACAGATACTCCAGCAATATTTTAAGTGTAATACGACAATTCAGTGGCGTAGGAAAAGGGGTCGTGTAACACCTTTTTGTTAATAAAAAGTTTGAGGTTAGGGTTTTTGGAAATATCGTTTTATTTTTAGATTCTCTAATCAAAATACTACAAAAACGATTATCTTTTTAAATATCTCTAAAGTCGTTTGTTTTTGAAATATTTGTGGTTTTATGTAGCAGTGCTCATGAGAACTGGGGTATTACCTATTTATGGTTGATTTGCGAAAAAAGAAATCGCATATGATTGCTACATGTTTTTGTAGGTACCTTCGTAATTTCTACCTGCAAGCACTTCTAGATGATTTTGTTATCAAGTTTTACATAACTAATGATAATACAGCAAAACAAAGACAATATTTTAATAGCACTGCCACGTAAAATCGTGCATATCTCGAAAACGAAAGACTCTAGAGATATTTAAAAAGAGTATATTTTTTGCAATATTTTGATTAGAGAATCTAAAAATAAAACGATATTTTCAAAAAACCTAACCTCAAATTTTTAATTAACAAAAAGGTATTACACGCCACTGAATTATCGTATTACACTTAAAATATTGCTGGATTATCTGTAGTTTTGAATAGCACTTGCCCACAAAAATTTAGATTCCTCAGGCTGCTCTAGTTGCATATATGTATAGCTAAATAACTGATACGCCAGTCGGCATTATAACACCCTGTATTTTGGAAGGGAAGCGTTTTTGTACAAAACTATATAAATGTTTTAGTGTTATTTTAACTTTCTCTACAAACTCCTAAATTTATGGTATTCAATTTAGAAACACCTTGTATATCAAATTTTTATCACAAATAGACATACAAACTGATACCATTATTATCCGAATTAATTAACGAAACAGAAAATTCGATATAGCTCCGTTAATATTGAAGTTAGATTTATCAAACTATATATTTCTGAAATCAGAAAAAAATCCTCCATTCAGCTGTGTGAAAATCAAATATGGCCGCCGTTTAAAATTACAAAAGTTTGGTACGCAGTTCATAAACCCTTCATGTCATTAAAAATCTGACTACGCCACTGTATTTTACTCAAAAAAGTGCATTAAGAATGTCTACATTACATCTCACCATCTCTTATAACAAGCGAGATACAAGCATTCCTCGAAATGTCAAGAAACTCAATTTTCGTCCATAGCTCGGAAATGAAAAACAATTTCAAAAGTTTCTCTTCACCATTGACTTGAACATAAAAAAAGAGATCGCAAGTGCTCTATCAGTTTTTTTCTATCACTAATATTTACCGAGATACACCATACTTGCACCCAATTTGGGTCACCCTGTACAATGAATGGTTCTTTAGATATGGCCGGCATCCTTTCTTATTTGGACACCCGGTACATTAAATAGTAATTTGTTTCAAAATAAACAGACCACAGGTTTCGTCCTATCTGGGACTCTTCAGTTCGGTGTCCCATCTTTGCTTTAGAACGAAGATAACTTGCTTTTAAACCAACCAGCTAAAATATTATTAGAAGTAATAATTTTAGGATCCAAAGATCTTAGATTAAAGGCCAATTTAAAGAAAACAAAGAAACATTAGTCTTCTCTGCTGTGAGGATAGAAAACATTGGTGCCACGAAGGGCAAAGAGGTGTGCTAAAGTTTTAGAAGGATGATATAATCAGGGAAGAAGAAATTCTACACAATCTTAAACAGAGATGGTTGGGACTTGTTGTGAAGCAAGACCAATCAAGTTGAACAAATTAACTGGTTTATTGGCGCCCAAGACAACAAAGTGAAGTTTGAGAAGACCGTAGAAGAGGTGGATAGAATATATCAAAATCATAGATGAACCAAACCACATTGGAATTCATTGATGGAGGGCATGAGGGCCTATATACACTAGTGGACTAGCCGAAGAAAAGGAAGACATTTTTTGCAGATGGACTATTATTTGATGTTTTCAGAAAGGGCTGTTTTAAAGGAGGCATTTTGTCGGTGAGCTATTTTGTCGGAGCTACTTTGCTTGGGGCTGTTTTGTCGGCGGGCTATTTTGTCTTGGCCGTTTTATGGAGGCTATTTTGTCGCAGACCATTATGAAAAAATTGCTTGTGGAAGAATGATCACGTCATCAATACGAAGATTCCTCATTAAGTAAACTGTCAACTATATTTAAATTTTAGTGATTTTTATTTTTAGTTAATTATTGCTGAATTAACTGTAGGTATTAATCTATTATACAAGCGCTAACAATTTTTTAAAAGCTACTACCAGCAACTAGTACAAGAGCAGAACACGTAACTGCAAGTAATTACTCATTGCCTCGAACGACAGCCCAGGACCAGTAACAGAAGCACGAGAGGGCAACGGAGAACTGCTGTTCGTTCGCAAGAGGCGTCAGCCGCTAACTGAATACTTTTAATTAAGTTCTGTCATTAATCAAGGGCGGCACACGGTGCGCCTTTTCGTCGGGTCCTCACTTGTTTCTGCATGCCGCTGACGTCGAATCCAGTCGTTCACGTCGGTTGTACTACGGGCAGGCTCTTAAATAAATGGGGTCGACATGATGTACGAAACTTATTGGTGGAAAAAAGTACACTTTATTTAATTTCGAAGTATTCCATATTTTGCTAGAGGGGACTTTTCCGTGGCATCGCCTATATCGCTTAGTATAAAGAAATCTGCTATCCGATGTTATTGACTTAAAGAAAGGATCTGCTACAAACAGTTGGGACTTATACCAGTGTTTCCTCTAAAGAATGTTGCAGAAAAGACTTGGCTTAAAAATTTGTTAAGCAAAACCCTACTTTGTCTCTTCGAACTGGTCAACCAACTAGCAAAGCAAGATGTTCAGCGTTTAGAAGAAATAAAGTCAACGAATTCTTTGACAATCTTTTGTCCACAATGGAGAAATATGGTTTCAACATATCCCCCAATGGCATTTATAATGTAGATGAAACTGGGGTTACAATGACCAACGAGCTCTAATAAGCCACCAAAAGTAGTACCTATCCATCAAAGGCGAAAGGCTTTCTTTATATTTGGTCACCGTAAAATATTAAATGAACGAATGTTAGATTATGGCCTTGCAGGAAGCAAGGGCTTTTGCGCAGATTCTGGTTGACTAAACTCGGACATATTTCTCAGTTGGACGAGATTTTTCATGGGCTGCCTTAAATCTAGTCAAGATCATCCCGTCTTGCTGATCTTAAGCAATCATAATTCTTATATAAATATCCGAGTTATTACGGGATCGTAATGTGATCAGTGCCTCCACACACCACGCACAAGTTCCAGCCATTAGATGTTTGAGTTTATAAGTCTTTCAAAATTGCCTTCGAATATGCTATTGGCAGATTTCAGAAGAGGCACCCGAGGAGAAGGATTAATCAGTTTGATATTCCGGCACTAGTGAAAGAGGCATTTGAGGCTAGTGCGACGAATCAAGAATCGTGGTATTTGGTCTTTCAATCGATAAATTTTCAAGGATCTGGATTTTGTCCCCTCAACAGTCCATTTTGTTCCTGTACCAGAAGACGCTGCTCCAGAACCTGTTCCGGTACCAACAACTTCAGCTGGTAAGTCAAGACTCGAAGTCAGATTTCCAGAGAGCTCACACCACCACCTCAGTCTTCATCTTTCGATACCGTCCACTCCTCCACTTCTGCTGAATCACCGAGGTAGCTGCTTGCCAGATGTATGCTTTATGAATAAGAAAAGCACTTTCTGTTTTACCCTCCCAAACTGTCCACTTTACCCTACCAAGGCGAACAAAGTGGAAAAATGCAATCTTGGAAAACATTTTTTATTAAATGATATGCAACTTTTTCGTTCGAAGATATTGTGGATAGGGTCCTTTGGTGTCTGCGACGCCTTTGTGCTTGACGTAATTGGTGCGAGATCTGAAGGTGACTAGCTTATCGAAGATGATACCCAGATACTTGAGTTCTGGAGACCAGAGCGTGTCGGCGTCCTTGTACTGGAGAGTTTGTGGGCAATTTCTGCATTAACTTTGATCCTCCATAGTGATGGAATTTGCAGTTTTCGAACGGCTAAGTCAGGAAACTTTGGGCTGCTTTTTATGACAGTATCATCTGCATACATCTGTAGTCTATCCTAGGACAGGTCGGCGATATAAATGCTGTACGGAGCTCTTCCCAGGACAGAGCCCAAGACGGACCCTTGCGGTACACCTGCTCTGATTGATTTGATTATGAACAGCTTATTGTTGGCTCCTACGATAATGGTTCTGCCTTGTATGAATGATCCAATAATCTTGATGATGTCCATGTTAGTCAGCATCTTATGAAAGTTAAGTTTGTTAGGTTGTCTTTACCAAGGGCTTTCCTGTTAAGAAGTTTTGTGATGATCGACAACAGTTCTTTTAATTTGGCCACTGAAATATTTATGTCCGCTGATGAATCTGGATACTTACTATATTTTCCATGAATTTGAGGAACTATTGGAAATATAAACTAAAAAGACTTATTGACAGCAACTTCTCTTAGAGGAGTTGATTTTGCGCCACCGTGTATAATTTGAATAAAGTTTATTGATGCAGCATAAAATGACTTTGTATACGGAAATGTTGCTCTTTGTTAGCTAATTAGACTCTTCCTTCCTGGAAAATCCTTCAGTCACTTGTTGTACACGACTTTATATCTCAAGCTAGGATCCTGCTGATTCCCTAAATTCATCACCGTTGACAGGAAAACAAAGGGAAGGGTAAAACGCCTCCTTTATAAAGGAATTGGTTGTTTCGTAACAAATGAATTTCTTAATTTCATCCTGCCTAATTTTATTGGACGTTTCTTAAATGATCACTTGTTTAGAAAAAAAATTGTCAATAGAAGGGTTCATTTAATAAAAGTGTGCCGTGGATTGTAGATTAGCCGTGACATACGTACAGTAGGCTATTTATGTACATCATACTGAGAAGTGTATATTGTAAACGAGGACGACGGGTGGCCGCAGCGTTTGTGAATGTGTATTAAACAGTGGGTGGCGGCAGGACGTGCGCTCCCAAGCTTTCAGATTGTAATCCTTCCGTCAACAGGACGCTGCTCCTAAGCCGTATCTGGATTAGTCGCTTCCCAGAAAATGTGTTTATATTCATTTGCCCACAGTCATTTTCTCTCTAATGGATCATAACAGTTTTATTAACTATTTGACCTCGTTTCTCTGCCGATAAGAAAGCATCGATTTTTAATCAACTGGAAAATTGTTGCTTTATGTTTCTTTTTACAAGGATTAAGATAGCTAGAGACTGCGGTTAAATTACTAATTCAAAACCACGCAAAATGTGAAACACTAAATACGTATTTCGGCATCTACGTGGCCATCATCAGTAGGACCAAAATATACTTAACCCACTCTACCGTGAATATATCGAAGCTCACTCGACCAGATCTTAAACAAGAATGAGCTCCGCCCGAGGCAAACTCCTTTTATATAACCAATTTGACGTCACAATAGAGTATAAAATACAATCCTATCTAATAAAAGTGAAGTTAGTCGTGGAGAATGCGCAATAGGCACGTATCGTTTCGATCTAGCGAGGTCAGATTTTTCGTTTACAGGAATCTTATGTAGCGGCGTGTTTAAAATTAGGTCTTATTTAAGATCATCACGAGTGGAAAAGAGCCATGAATGAAGCTGAAATTTGAATGATGCCCAGACAGCTGAGATATTTATTCATTCGTATTTTAATGCATTGCCGACCAATTTATCAGGAAGAATTGTCGGAAGAATTTAAAGAAGCAATGTCACAAGATTATAAAAGACGTTACAGCAATACTGAAGGACAAAAAAGCCTATATTCAAATTAGTTCCATGCTTTCTACGGAAGATTACAATTAGGGCTGGGCGATACACAAATTTATGTATAGATTTTCGATACGGAAAATGTATCGAGACGTATCGATATATCGATTTTCGATACGTATCGCAATATCGACATTCGATACGTATCGGCGATCGATACGTATCGGCCTTCAAATACGTATCGGCCTTCGATACGTATCGGCCTTCGATACGTATCGGCCTTCGATACGTATCGGCCTTCGATACGTATAGGCCTTCGATACGTATCGGCCTTCGATACGTATAGGCCTTCGATACGTATCGGCCTTCGATACGTATCGACGTTCGATACGTATCGGCCTTCGATACGTAGCGGCGCTCGATACGTATCGGCTTTCAATACGTACCGACATTCAGTATATATTGATATTCCATACGAATTGACATTTTTGGTACTCGATAATGGAATAGAAATCGATGTCGTCTACCGATACGTATCGTGTATCGCTTGTGATTCATATTCAACCGTATCGAAAATTGGTACGTGGCAAATATTAATTGATTTTAAGTACCATCTGCCTATTAATAGTTACTTATGCACTAGGGAAATTATTGTTTATTATTGGGCGTGACTGCTGCTCCGGCCGCCGTTCCCCTGAAATTTTGTTTCAAGACGGTCTGACGTGCGCATTACGCAATGTCGGCAAAATGGCGTTTAAGTACATTGTTATCGGCTAGCACTGCCAGAGGTTTCGGTGGGTGTGCGGGGATCGTACAGAACTGCCATTTTGTTCCCTTCCACCAGACTAGTTCTGCTCCCGTACGGGTTGATATATTTTGTTTGTTTCTACATCATCTTTTTTCCAAAAAATGCGTGTGTCTGATGAGGCGTCAACTGAATGGTCTGTTTCAAAAATGCGTTCTCTCAGCTTTAGTTTTTTTACACTTCCAAAATGCAAAATGTGTTGACATTCTGTAATGCGCATGCCCGACAGTGTTCGAACACAATTTCAGGCGGCGGTCGACCGGAACAGTAGTCACTCCCTTTATTATTATTGGAATATCAGGCGAGTGTGACTGAAATATGAGGGTTATTTTCAAATCAGAAATCAAGATCAAAGCTGTTTTATTTCGTTAGAAAATAGTAAGACACACAACGTGTAAAAACTTAAAAATATCACACAAAAGATAACTCCAAAGGGAGCAAATTAAAATATATGCTGTAGGTGTAAGCAACGTTTGCCCCAGATCAAACCTGCATGTAGCGCCGAAACTTCAAATTTACGTTCAATACTACTTTGAAAAATTCCTTTTTTATTTTTGATCGACAATTACGGTTTACATAGAGAACTGTATGAGTTTCTTTGCACAATTACAACGTTTAAACTGTAATTTTCAATATCTCTTGGACGAATACCACAGTACCTAACTCACTTATAAATTTGTCAGAACAAAAAAAGGAAACTAAGTTATGATGCCCAGAACAATCTACCCCATTCAGTGATAGTGCTGACATGACGTAGTCTATGTGCTGATGTGACGACACGAACTATTAAATAGGACTACAGCAAGATTATTACGCATTCATTATTCATTCGACCCATAATTGACATTCGATTCATATTCAAATCATTGTATTCCAAATTATGTATTCAAATTATTAATTGTCTTTTTCACGTTATAAATCATTTAATGTATTTGTACTAAAATACAAAAAGTATAAAGTAGTGTAAAAAGTTAAATAAAAGTTTTTTAAAAACAAGTTTTCGTGAACGAGAAATATATTTGGCGCAGTCGGTAGGATTGGCGACTTTTCTGACTGAAGAAATTTGTCAAGAAAAAGGTTCGTTCCAACGATTCACGTCAATTCAAACACAAGAAGAAAGAACTACAAACCCAGAAGAATTCAGATTGGACTAGACTTACAACACGACCCGGACGTGTATCCTTTTAACCCTGACCCTGGTCCTAGTAATCGCTAAGACTCAAATATCTATTAATCCCATAACTAATCCACTTTTAATACTTAAGTTAGGTAAAGCTAGAATTATTAATGATCAATATACTTTATTTTACTCAATTAACCTTACTAAAATAGAAACACATTTATTAAATGCTAATAATCAATACGAAATAGTGAAGAAGACAGTAGATACCGAAAGAACTTGGGCTCACTCTAATTATCAAACACTTGTCAAATTTGTACAGCAAATCGAATTTTTATTACACAGTGTAAACCACAAATTTACCAGCATTAAAACCACACAAAATCGCAAAGAGAGGTCTACTGGATGTTGTAGGAAAAGCTTCAAAATGGTTATTTGGTACTTTAGATAATGATGACGCTCAAAAATACGACAGTCAAATAGATGCACTGTTGCAAAATCAAGAATCTCTAAACAAGGATCTCCAATCTCAAGTAAAATTCTTGCAAGACATGACACAAAAATATAACAAATCATTCACTACTTTGGAAAACAATCAAAAACTCATAGAACAAGAAATTAAAAAGGTTTTGAAAATTACAGAAACGATAGGAAAATTAGAAACAATTCTTAATACTCAAAACGCATTAGATTTACTAATGTTGTATTTACTCAATTTGCAAATCATCCTGCAAGATTTAGAAACCGCTATATCGCTCTCTAATTTAAATTTATTACACTTTACAATTTTAGAACCACAGGAATTACTTAACAATTTACAGAATATTAGTGTATACTCCAGGATTCCAAAAGTCGATCTTGATAATTTATTTAAACTTGCTTTCACACGAAAACGCATTTCAGATGAACAATTTCTCTTTATAATACAAATTCCATTAATCAACCACCCTGTATATGAATATTATCATATAATATCCTTACCATATTACAATCAAACCTTCATTCCTCAATACCCTTTCCTTCTGCTCGACGAAGAAGAAACATGGAATAGCATCAAACCCTGTCAGAAAAGTACTTCTATTGCGAACAAGAAGAATTAAATTCAGAAACAACCTGTGTTAAAGAAATCATCACCCATGGAATAAATAAATGCTCTGCGATACCAATAGATCTTCAAAATGACTTCATCGATGTCATTTCCAATCACCTAATTGTTATACCAAAATTTCCTGTTATAATAAAATCATTTTGTACAGAAGAATTAATCAAAGTTCAAGAACCAAGCATCATCTCAACGCACAACTGTGCAGTAGCTGTAAATGGAACTACGTATTTGGACCATGCAACTATCCAAACAGAAATATTTCATCTACCGAAATTGGAAGAACCGAATTCTGGTCAATCAACCCAGTTGTCACCCCTGATTCTAAAAGATGTCAACCTCAAGCAAATTCAAGACATCGCTAAAGCTGCTCAAACACTTAGAGTGGAACCGCTAAGGACGCTTCCAGTGTCTCACTTATGGACCAACACTGGTATATCATTAATTACAATAATCGTTCTACTTTTCGTAGGAATACTTTTATACAAAATCTACCCCAAGAGAACTAAAGCCAAAGCAGCAACCGTAAAAATGGAACTTTCGGAGAAGCCTCAAGAAAGAAGTTCGAACTCCATCCCTCAGTTCTCACACTTACGGAGGGAGGAGTTATGATGCCCAGAACAATCTACCCCATTCAGTGATAGTGCTGACATGACGTAGTATATTTGCTGATGTGACGACACGAACTATTAAATAGGACTACAGCAAGATTATTACGCATTCATTATTCATTCGACCCATAATTGACATTCGATTCATATTCAAATCATTGTATTCCAAATTATGTATTCAAATTATTAATTGTCTTTTTCACGTTATAAATCATTTAATGTATTTGTACTAAAATACAAAAAGTATAAAGTAGTGTAAAAAGTTAAATAAAAGTTTTTTAAAAACAAGTTTTCGTGAACGAGAAATATATTTAACTACTATAGTTTGAACTATAAAACAAGCCTTTTCTCGTAATGATACGATTTTTGCTCTTGATTAAAAATAATAAATAATGGGTTACTGTAGTCTTCGTTGGACGAGTCGATATGTACAAACTTAGATTGAAACAACTAAATCACGTAATGTTACCTGAAATACTGTATTCCTGGCATGCCCCTTATTTATGCAAAACAGCACTATAAATACAACTTTGTCCCCTCATTATATTTGTAAACATAACCACTGCTTACTAAATTACATAATTACAAAGCAATGTTGATGTGGCTACTCCAAAATGTCACACAAAAACAACTGGAAAAGTAGCCAGGCAAACGTGAATCCGAATGCACAGAACAATACACAAAACAAGAAACGTGAGCAGGAACTTATTGGAACCAGAAACGAACAACAACAAGAAAAACTATTTACCCCCTGGATAAGGAAGGTTTCCCCGTTAATTTAAGTGAGAAACTACAATAAATGTAATAAATTCGTTGTGTGCGTGTGTCTCTTACTGTGACGTCACGCTAGCTGCAGCACGGCTTGCTTTGGAGGCGTTGGTGTAAGGTATAATACCTATTATTTGTTTCATGGGAGAACAGAAAGTAATCTTGCGGCGTACGCTAAGCAACGGAAATGCTTCAATGTCCAAACGGTGCGCTTTTGATAGTTTCCTAGCTCGATCATACATCACTTAAACCGCAACTAATGTTTGACGTCATTAATATTGACCGAACTTGATAACGAAATTGAGCGTTCTCCCATGAAACAGACTATATTCAAGATAAGCTAAACAGTATAAAACAGTAACTAACAAAATATTAAATAACAAAGTAAAATATTAACTCAACACGAAATTGAAGCGGGGACTCCAAAACGAACAACCTATAAATAGATCACTGAAAACTACAAGGATTACTAAAAAACAAAGACAGTAACAATGAAAATTCCAAACCTATAAAATGTAGCTCTCGTTCATTGAAAGAAAAATTAATTGCTCAGCATGGCTGGATGTTAGGGATGCTCGTCTGTCTTCTACGATCAATCCCCCTTTGCTGAACACACGTTCTGACGGCACACTCGTGGCTTGTGCAGATAAGTATTTTTTTGCCAGTTTCGAAAGAGTAGGCAGTTGTTTCTCGTGGAGTTTCCACCAATCTAATGGATTTTCTTCTAAATCTATAGGATCGTTTCGAAAATACATTTGTATTTCGGTGTCTATTTGGTAATCCGGAGTATATGTTTGGCTTTTGTTTTCTGACAGTAAGAAAGCCAAACCAGATAATTTTTGTTTTTTTGGTTGTCCCTCAGGCGTCTCTGATAAATGTTGGTACATTTCAGTTCGAATATCTGTCTTTATATCTTCCATATCATGAGTTGTGAAATCTCTAAATCGAGGATCTAATACCGTCGCTTTTTTTAAAAATAGGTAGGTCTCCTTGTTATCATAATACCTTTCTTTTAAAATATTGCATATAGGCTGAGCAAGCTGTTCAGTTATAGTTGTAGGACTATTTTCAAATGATGTTTCTGAATCTACCACATAATCGATATTTGTCTCTTCAGAGTCCTGGGACAAGTTTTCATTTTTTTCATATGCAATTTTGTTTATTATTCGTTGTGTAATTGGTAGAATTGTAGACGACGTTATTGTTTTCTCAGATGACATATGCGACGATATTAATTCATATTCTTTCATGAAAACTGTAGTTTCCTTCAAACAATCAATTTCAGATTGTGTTAGAATACAATTTTTATATTTTCCGTTGTTGTATTCAGATAACAACGAAATCAGTGCTAAGTGTTGTTCCACACACATAATTAGTAATTTGAGTAATGACCACCATCGAGTAGGCGAGAAACTTGGAAAATTTCTTGTGGGCAATTGTAATTTTTCTTGGATTTGTTTCAAATTTTTGTTGATTTTATAGCTATGAGAAAATGCCATTTGTATTTTCTTGCATTTTTGAATCGCCGATGCAATTTTCTCAATCTTGAATGATCTATTAACGGCTGTATTAATGGAATGACCAAAGCAATTAACATGTTGAAGGCCTAAAATTCTTACAGCTAATAAAATGTTGGAGCCGTGATCTGTGGTGACGCACACCACTTTTCTAAAATCAATGTGCCACTCTTCCAACGTAGTTGTAATAATTTCAGATACATTTTGTCCAGTCTGATCGTCAGCCATGTAACTGCAAGCAAGACAAGCTGTCTTCATTTCCCAATTGTTTGTTATAAAATGAGCTGTAACAGCTACGTAAGGTTCTTGAGCAACACTAGTCCAAGAATCTGTTGTTAAACTAACAAATTCACATTCATGTAGAAGAACTTCGATGTTTTCCCTGATTTTATGGTACAAGAGCGGAATTTTCACCTCACTCATCGTTTTACGACTTGGAATTTTATATGATGGTACGCAAACTTGCATAAATTGTTTAAAACCCTTCTTCTCCACGATCGAGTAAGGAAGTAAATCTATTGCTATGAAACGAGAAAGAGCATTTGTAATACTTTCCTGAACCGATGAAGAAATATTTCGAAAACTATGTATGCGCGTCTGAATTTTTGGTCTTAAAGTATCCGGCGAGGATGAAACCGCAACCGAAGCAGTCTCTTCTGTATTTCTATCACTCTTCGCAGCAACTTCTTCAGATGCTGATGATTCTTCTTGTTGTATTTGTATCTTGTATGTTATCTTCTTCTGTCGCCCTGGAATTTGTATGAGCGTACTTTAAATATTTACTTTCGCGTTTACTTTTTATCTTCGCTTTAAAAATTATCTGCATTTTCTGCATTTGCAATTGGATTAATGAGCCACTTATTGTTAAGTAGAGTACAAGGTGGAGCAACTTGGAGGTAAATGATGGGTATGTGTACGCAACCTCGTCCCAGTTTTTCGAGACAAATTCAATGGTGAACAAGAATTTGAATTTATCAAGTCGTTTTCGAGTTATAAGTCAAAATATTGTTGTAACTTCGGTATTACTAAAAATGTGAAACACTTTGAATGACAAATTTTTTTAAGAAGTTTGATAAACGTTTTTCAAATTTTTAATACTAACAAAGTTACAGTTTTTTCGGATCGGGCGAAAATCAATTTTGACTTGTAACTCGAAAATGTCGTGATAAATACATAATTCATGTTCGCCATTGAATTTGTCTCGAAAAACTGGCACGAGAGTGCGTGTACGGTTTTTACGTATCTACACTCCTTCATACCCATAACCATAATTTACCTCCAAATCGATCCACCCTGTATAACAGAATAGTGTTACAACCAAAAGATTTGTTATTTTAAATTTATTAATACCTGCTCTGATAATTTTGTTTCTCTATTTGATAAAAACGAAGAGGGTGATGTCTCTTCAGGTGTGTCTTGAGATTTGTAGTGTTTCCACTGATGGTTACTGTCTTATGCTCTTATGACACAGCTTGCATTTAGCGCTGTGTCTGTTTTCTTTTTCAAAACATTCCCAAAAAATGATTTTTGTTGCCGACATACTGCAAACTGCAGAATGACAAATACCAATTATAAATTGGAGTAAACAAATAAAATAGGTCGATCTTAGAAGAAAATTCCTAACTAACCGGGCCCAGTGACAATAAACTTGGTCTGTAAATTTCCTGACCGGCAAAATCTGTAGGTGCACAAAACACAATTTATTCTGTCGGAATTTTCCGCCCGATAAGTATTGTTGGTCCTGTGAAATTTCCTTTTAGAAAGACTTAATGAATTGAATTCAGAGTGTATGAAATGTACTGTTTGAATAAGTAAATTAATTGTGGAACCTAAGTCATTATTGTTTTTTATTATGGTACAACTGGAAATTGGAACGGTGCACCAGTACACCCTGTATCATGAATACTCTGGGTAAAATAATGTCCAACACTACGAACAGCAAAATGAAAATTTAAAACCATTATGCGGGTTTTGACAGGACATAAAGGTACGGACACATAAATAATTATTACTTATAGTGCAAACTTACCCGCTTTTAGACAATAAAGAAGTATCACAATAAGTTTTATGAAACAAATTGTACCACACAATGAACACGCCTGACAACACTCATTCTGTTCGGGGAATACCAAAACTGAGGGTAGTCCGTTTGTACTTTAGACTTTCTGTCAGATATCTAGTTGGACTACTGTACGTATTCTTTGACTACTACAGCTACAAAATACATACAACCCAATATCCATAGATCACTTTCATGCCATAGCCCTCTGTCAAAACTGCTTCCATTTCATTCAAAGCCATTCCTAATTCTTGGAACTTCCAAGATCTATAAAAACCGATGTAAAACGTGTTGACGTACATTAGGCATTAAACGGTGATAACTATCAATACTAGATACATACCGATCCACAGCATCAGGTATGTATCGATCTTCGATACGTATCGATCGTCGATACGTATCGAAAGCCGGTACGTATCGAACGCCGGTACGTATCGAAAGCCGATGCGTATCGAACGCCGATACGTATCGAAAGCCGATACGTATCGAAAGCCGATACGTATCGAAAGGCGATACGTATCGAAAGCCGATACGTATCGAACGCCGATACATATCGAACGCCGATACGTATCGAAAGCCGATACGTATCGATTTTCCGATACGTATCGAATTCCGATATATCGATATTTTTTTCTTGATGTATCGTTTCCTCGATACGGCTAAGTGTATCGATACGTATCGATATATCGATACGACAACCCAGCCCTAATTACAATTTTTCAATGTTTCCTACCATGCCACGACATTGAATATGCAAATGAAGAACAAGCAATAGAAATAGGATCACGACAATATAAACACCTAAATGAAAAGCAGAAAAAAATTGTAGATATTATTTTGGGTAAATCTGATGCTAACATAAATGAATCAATTTCTGAATCTTCATGTTTTTATATAGACGGTCCAGGAGGCTCCTGTAAGACTTATGTTTATACAACCCTTTACAGCTTACTGAAGAGTAACAATAAAATTGTTTGTACCATGGCCTTCACGGGCATAGCAGCAACACTACTTCCTCATGGCAGAACAGTTCATAAAACGTTTGGGTTACCTGTTCCTCTGTTTTTAGATTCATCTTCCAATTTTAAGAAAAATTCAAAAGAAGCAGATTATTTAAGGAGTGTAGATGTTTTTATTTGGGATGAAGCTCCTGTGGCGCCAAGGTATGCTTTAGACATTATAGACAGAACCTTACGAGACTTTATGAATTGTGATGTTCCGTTTGGTGGAAAAATTATGGTGTTGCGAGGAGATTTTTGACAATTGTTACCACTTAAAATAAATGCTACCCGCTGTGAAACAGTGAATTGAAGTATCAAACTTAGTTCTCTTTGGAGTTATTTCGGTAAATTTTCTTAAACACAAAATATGCGGGCTCTACCACAGGAACAAGAATTCACCAAGTTTTTATTGGATGTTGGAGATGGAGTTTTGAACGATATGAATAGCAATTTAGAATTGCCACAGAGATGTATTTATAATTCGGATATCGTTGAACGTATATATGGAG
Organism: Xestobium rufovillosum; assembly: GCA_963966045.1. NCBI lineage: Eukaryota > Metazoa > Arthropoda > Insecta > Coleoptera > Ptinidae > Xestobium > Xestobium rufovillosum. Next base: position 39,765,138 of record OZ014493.1, read on the forward strand.
GAATCAATTAGAGAAAAGCGATTCATAGATATGACCAAATCAGCTATTCTGATGTTGAAAACATTAACAAAAAAGTGGTAGAACTGTTAGACATAAAAACAGAGAAAATATATACAAACTTGGATAGTGTTGAAAATTGTGATAATGGAGATTTAAACGATGCTATATTCTTCCTGAATATTTAAATACTTTAAACCTGCCAAATTTTCCTTTGCATGAATTAAAGTTGAGAGTATATTGTATTGTGATGTTCGTTAGAAACCTTAGCATTAATGAAGGCTTATGTAATGGTACGAGATTGTTAATTTTACAATTGGGAGACAATATCCTACAGTGCAAAATTTTAACATGCGATAAACATGGAGATAATCGTTTTCGTTAACCGTATAGCGTTGTACTGTGAAAATGTTTATCCTTTTACTTTTAAAAGACGACAATAATTTCCCATTAAACTAGCGTTTGCAATGACTATTAACAAATCACAAGGCCAAACATTTGATCAAATAGGAATTGATCTCCGAAAAGAAATATTTACTCACGGACAATTATGCGTGGCTTTTTCAAGAGTTCGTTCTTGGGAAGGTTTGATCATTTATTTAGGAACTCAAAGAAATAGCCGTATAGTTCATAACTACGTTTTCAGGGAATTATATTAGATGTAAATTATTTTGTAATCAGGCAATAATGCGTTTCTTTGAAGTCATATGATTCGACTAGGGCAGTGAGCGCGCATAGCGCGCGAGATGACCTAATAGAGTATAAAATACCTATGTTTAACCTATGTTTAACTTTTACCCAACATAACAAATGTACAAATATACAATCTTTCCTGGGGGTATATTACGCTTATTAAAGTGTCTTTTTCTTACTAGTCAAGATTTCGTGGAAAATGTACGAGTGTTTATCTTTTGTGGCTATTTATTTACATATAAATAACATCTTTGAACTGATCATAATCCTGCTAAAGGAGCCAGCATAGATACGGGCTCGTTTCATTATAAAGATTTAGGTCGGTAGGGTGTGCATTTTAACAGTAGGCGGCCATGATATTGACACATGACACTGCGGATCACAAAGGCGTTTGCTTCGGTTACAAACTTAGCAGTAGCGTTGCTGTCGATTTATTTTGACTAGAGATAGATTTCTAAATAATACGAAGCTGCATAATATTTGCTTGAGAAGTATTAAATAGTTTATTTTGGGTTTTATGTATTTGCTAAAAGGTAAATACATATCATCTGTCAAAGTGTTCTGTTATATCCTGTCGCCCGATTAGTGGCGACCGTCTGAACATAACCGTCGAAGTACAATCTTCTTCTCCCAGGTGACAGTCTGGCACACTTTACACGAACTTCAAAAACTGACAGTGACATTCGTTCGAAAAACTAAGAACAGCTGATTGTCAGTGTACTTCTGCACATGCGCACTAACGAAATCAAACGAAATGAAAAGGTCTATTGAAATGACAGCAGGTACAGTTTCAGTTCGATACACAAAAATTTCACATTCTTTTCTCATGCAAATCATTTCCATGAATACCACAGAAGCTGCGGGGAACTGATTTGTAGAAAGAGGTCCAATATTTTTAGTACAATAAAGCAATTTCTTACAATATTAAAAAGCGGGACGCAACGAGCACCTGCCTCTGAAGCTCCTTCCCAAAAAATAAATCACCTCGATAATTTCCCTCGCGCCATCTATCATCATAACTTTTTAAAAAGGGCCTGAATATAAATCACACATATCAGGATGATATATAAGTAGCGGTGTAGGCAATTATACAACGTAGCTACTGGGCATTCACCGCATTCACCGGACTGGAAAATTCAATTACATCCAGATTGGAAATGAGCCGCAAACATCTCTTTAGCGAGAGGCTACCATGCGGAAAAGAATGCTTAAAAGAGATATGTCCAAAAGGCACCAGAACATACAACAAAGCTGAGATAAAAATTTGTAATTTAGAAACTTTTCTAAAAGAGTGAACACCTAATTTACATTTTCGTTTCCTTAGTTACCTGTTTTAATTATTTATCCTTTCGTCAAAAAATAATTGCCAAGATATTATACGCTTACCATAATACCATCCGATTCTAGCCTAACTATTGCATGAAAGATAAATCTGTTGGGATATTTAAGCCCCCACTTGAATTTAAAACCGTGAATTTGGTTGGAAGAAAGCGATTTTTTTGGTGAATCGAAAAATCATTTAAGTAAAGAAAATCGTATCGATTAATCGGTATTTCAGATTAGATTCGAATCGGTTTCCGATTTGCGTCGATTCATCGATGGATTAATATACATTTAATCGATTCAAGCCATTTAGCATCGAATCCGTTAATCCAGAAAATCGATTCAAAAAGGAAAATCGATTTTCGGTTTGTCTCAATCAGGTACCTACTGGAACCGAACCGAAACCGTACTGTAACCATTTATTTTACCGCACCGGGTCAAAATGATCAAACTATTGAGATAATAAGATGCAGATAAAAAGTGCCAGTGTGGACCCAACTATGAGGAACTGCTGACGTCTATTGGTCGAAGCTATTTAAGATTTCCTGTATACGTCAAAATAATTTTAACAGAAGCTTCGTGGGGTTCTCCACACACACGTAAAATTTCATGTTGATATCTTGAATAGAATCAGAGGAGGAATCTAGGACACTTGGAGACCAGTCTTGTGACTATCCTCTTCCTTATCCATCGATAAGGAAATTGAACGTTCAGTACACTCTAGACCTGCACACTAAAATGCCAAAATAAAAAGGCCAAGTAGGTATTTCAAAAGGACTTTCATTTCAATGGTGACTGTTTTCTGGACTTAGATTCTCAATAATTTCCTATGTTCTTTGATCTTCACCGCAAATAATATAATAAATGTTAATATTTACTTGCTGAATACGTATCTATCAGATTAGTGGGAGTACATATCTACAAAACACAACGATCCAAGATTACCCTAGGACGATCCCCTAAAACTACATACACTTGTGTCTGAAATATCCTGATGATTTTACATAACAACAAGTAAGCCTTTCAAGATAACTATGATGGGGACAAATAATATTATTGTTTTTGGTATATCAGGTGGAAATTCAGCTGGTGGATTCCCGCCAGGACTAGCACCTGCACAATAGGAGATGGAAAATTTCAATTAAAATATAGGCCCGATAAAGTTATAAGATAACGTACTGGCGTTATCAATACTCGACTGAACAAGTGCATATTTATTAACGTTTCCATACTATTTACTTATAACTCGAACGGAATCGTAATTACGGGAGAATAAACATTGTGTCTTTTTGTTTAAATTGTTGAACTGCGGAAACACAGCGTGCTCTACGTACAAACACATCGGGGAGTTAATAAGGAAACTTGATCTTGTAATTTACTTCTACGATCTACGAAGAAAACTGAAAAAAACCCTTTTCTAAGGCACCTTGCGCACGTCACATTTTTGATTTTGATATACATAATTGAAAATTTGTTTGTTTCTATTGTTAAAAATGTTTATGGAAACAGATTATTCCAGTACTCATGTAGAAATAGGTCGGTAATGAGACGGAGGAGTTTAGTTTTTGAATTGGCATCGAAGAAGAGAGATTACGAGAGTTGTGCGACAACGAGTGTATTATATAATATTAAGGTTCCAATTTCTTCTAGGAATTTTATCGCCGCTTCTTTCTGGACCCCCAAATCCATTTCCTGGATGGACTAGTCTCCATCTCCTTTTCAGTTCAGGCATATTAGATGAAATTCCAGAAAAGATACTGTAAACCTGAATATTGCCTTAAACCTCCCTTAGGCACTACCTTCTTGTCATAATATTGAATTAATACAGTGCAGTCATAATTTTAACATGTTTCCCATCCAATGTTTCCTAACCGATGGGGATGTGCTTCTAATGATGTTTGTTGGGCACCGCGGAGAAGAAACTGGAAATTGACCGAGTCAAACTTTCTGCCAATCCAGAAGAGAAAATCAGTATCGGTACTTAGGATTCTATACTATTTTCAGTGACTTGTTATACGTAAAGTAGATATTTGCTCCTAGCAGAAGAAAGATAGGTAGACCCAGATGATATTATTGTTCGTAAATGGTTGGAAATCTGGTTGGCTATAATGCAATAAATTCTATAATTCTATAAATTCTATAATTCTATAATTCCATAAATTCCATAATTCTGTAATTCTATAAATTCTACAATTCTACAAGTCTATAGATTCTATAATTCTATAATTCTATAGATTCTATAATTCTATAATTCTATAGATTCTATAATTCTATAGATTCTATAGATTCTATAGAATCTATAATTCTATAGATTCTATAATCCTATAGATTCTATAATTCTATAATTCTATAGATTCTATAATTCTATAGATTCTATAAATCTATAATTCTATAGATTCTATAATTCTATAGATTATATAGATTATATAATTCTATAGATTCTATAATTCTATAGATTCCATAAGTTCTATAGTTCTATAAATCTATAAATTCTATAAATTCTATAATTTTGTAATTCTATACATAATTCCATAATTCCATAATTCTATAATTCCATAATTCTATAATTCTATAATTCCATATGAGGCAACATCAGCTAGCAAGACACAATGTATGCTTAAAACTACTTGAAATTACTTAACACGAGTAAGTAAGTACTATCAACATAGAAAACAGCAACGTCCGGCATAAAAGATTCGCATCGCAAACTGGAACACCACCTTTGGAATTTATAGTACATATTTTCAATTAAATATTACTATTATTATTAATTTTTAAATAACATGCCTATTAAATAAAGTACATTAAATTAAGGAACTATTTAATTCTAGGCATTTATTATGATATATACCAGCAATAAAACTAAACTCAGTAAATAGGTACCCGTGTACATTGTAACTTGCATTCAGCATTTAGATAAACACCAATAACAGTTACCAACTTCATTACCTCTATATAAACGCTGCAAATGTGCACAGAAATTTAATTGCACAAATGTACAAACACAATGGGCTTTGCGTTGACGTCCCTATCCTTTTATTGGCTACAAAACTGCTTCGGTATAGGCGACCGTCCACAGGGTGCCAAATGTTGCAAAAATACGCGATTTTTCCGACCGCTGAATTTGTCCGAAACGTTTTCGCAGCGTGTCGTTCGAATAATAAAACTTGGACGTGATCGTGACCGCCACTTATTACGTTTTTTTATTGCGCGGTTTATCCCTCTTCTGATAGCAGTTGGTTTAGAAGTTTCTCTAGTTTACTTCTATTAAAATTAGTCTTATTGTGATTCTGTTTGTGTTTCCGAGTAGTTGGTTCATCTTCGAGTAATATATTTCCATAACGACTGGCCAAGACAGCAGAGAGGGCACTGAGATTAACCAAACAATGGGTAATGACGGTGTTACACAACGTGAGGTCGTGTTTCTATTAGGTTATTGAACAGGGGTTCGGGAGATACTGGAAACACTATAGTAGGTAAAATCAAACATACCATTAAGGATTTAACGCAATGGAGGGGCGAGTTACATGAAATTTATTATGGGATCACGTAAAAGCGATGTTGAATTGGGAATATTTGCATCAAAAGATTGGAAGCCTCTTTTCAAAATCTATAATAATAATAATGCATATTAATTATTATGTAGAATCGGATGATGAAAGCAATAATTGTAGATATATTATCTACCAATTAAATTTGAAACCAAAGAAAAAATGCACGCCGCTTGTTCCAGTTCGAGCTTTTTAAGAATTTCCTCTCTCGGAGTAAAGAGTGTGCTCTCTCATCCCTTTTTCTCTGCGAGGGGAGGATGCGCGCCTGCTTCGACTTTTAATAAAACTCTTGTCTGTTTGGGATCTGATAGATGACTGCACCCCAGTTAGATATTAAACCAGGCATGGACGGATCGGGGACGCGACAAAGAGGACGCGCGATGAAAAGGAGAAAGCCAGAGATCAGAGGCAAGGGAAAAAAGAACACTCCACACCCACTATATCATCCATGCTGTTGTGATCTTTCGAGTGTGCATTGTGAATGTCTGTATTTGTTTTGTACATACCTATTGGATGAATCAATGAAATTTGTAAGAAAATTGAGAGAAAAATAACGTAGGAGTAAATTAAAAATACGTTTGATGTGGAACGTATAAATACACTGAAGTAAATGATCTATGAGGCCAAACTACATCTTCATGACGTCTCATCGAAACGAATCTATTGGCGTATGACACCCTCTTTACACCTAAAATCTTGTAAAACCACCATGCTGACGTCACGCGAGAGCGCTCAGGCTTTGTTCTCGGTGGTAACGCATTGATCTGCATATGGATAATATGGGACACTATTTTAATAAATAGAAAATGCTCTGCACAACAACATTTAGATAAACAACTTGTGCACATTTCATTTTAGAAATAAAGATAGGTTCTAGAGTGCATTCTTGTGGATATTGTGTATGTTTGGCATTGAAAATAGTTAGAAATGCTTTCGGCAGGAACTTAAGAATTCTGCTAAGCTTTCACAAATATATATCGTGCCAGTTTGAAAAGACGCTGGCCGGGAAAAGAGAAAAATATATAAGGGTGACTGGGGTAGAGCTATGTGCTGAGAATCTAATATCGGCTGATCCTTACATTCTTGTCGGTTCTGCCCAAGTTTTTGTCCGCCGGATTTTTAGGGAGAGACAATCTCTACGTCATCCTGCAACCCCTGTGTTAATTCTTTCGTTCATTGGAAGAAAATTCACATTGTTCCCTATATTAAACGTAGGTTTATTACTCACATAAACGATATTATTGAATCTCGTTCCTAGAAAACATCTTTTAATAAAGAATCAATAAAATAAATTCATTGCAAATAGAGACAAAGAGGGTTGAAAGTCAAAACAATTTCTATTCAATCCCAAACGACAATCGGATGAGATTCTCACGGTAAAGTTTAGTTTCGAAACATTATTTTCCGTCTCCTGCTGGTCGTCCGTATACACGCCTTGTTGATCTCTGTAAAGCAGCAGTTTAGATGATGGCAAACAAAGCGTTTGCGATCCCCTTCAATTTTTGTCTTATAAATATAGCAGGGGTGCGATCCTCGGATAACTTAGCATAAATTTGACAGCGATAGCTTTTGAACATTCAACAGGCCGTGTGCGACACTTCTGTCTTGTGTGTGTATAAAATTCAATTGGAACACGAAAAACTTATCTCTCGATAATTTGTAATTGTAATTTTGTAATTAGAAGGTTTAAAAAACAATAGTGCGCCCAGGTGTAGACGGATTGCAGGCAGAAATTTTAAAGTGTGCAGCTCAAGAAGTAAGAGAGCGTTTATTTAAACTAGTTAGATATGCCAGACAGGAGAGATTCCAGAATATTACAAACGGAACATCATAGTCGCTTTGCCAAAAAGAAAAGGCGATAGGAGAAGCGAAGCGAAAAAGAATAGTAGCGTTTGAAATGTTGTGCTACAGGCTCATGATGAAGATACCGTGGATAGAAAAGATTAGCAATAGGGGTATCAGAAAGAGTAGGGGAAAAGTGAAAGATATGGAAGACAATAATACAATAAAGAATGGGAGAGATGAGAGAGACATGAAACAATAGTTCGCGATATACTAGAGCCCGAGATAGGAATAAAAGAGATAGGTTTAGGCCCAGATCAGGCTATACTGCTCTCAAATAGTTAGATATATAGGATGTTCTACTTTTAGGGAAATGCGTAGTTTAGCTTAGGTTAGGAACGGATGGAGGTATGCGTCCAACCAGTCTTCGCACTGAGAACTTTACAATGATGCTGATTATTGAAAGAATTATTTTTTTATGTGCAAGCTTTCGGCACTTTTATTGCAGCTTCTTCAGGAATATATACAGGATGAGTCAATAGTGCGGGATTCTATAATATCGACGGCGTTACGACAAAAAGGCGTAAGCGACAAAAATCTGAAAATGAGATTATTTTAGCAAACGAGTCGTAAGAGACATGCCTTTCGGCTAATACTACCGTTGAATCCACCAAAAATTCGAGAGTCGTGAAAATTTGAGTTCAAGTGGTGTAAGCGACAATTTCAGTTGTAATAAAGTGAGGTTATAAAAGTAGTAACCGCCAAGATCTCACAGTGGCACGTGCTGTTACGCCAAACGTCATTAATTAGACGCCCTGACCGGGTATGGGTTTTGAACTATTATTAATCTTAAAACTATTGTGGCAAAGCTTAGATTGCATAGTTTTGGGCATTTAGAGTTAATAATAATTGGGGAAAATCCTCGAAAACAGATTTTGTCGTTTACGCCTTCTAGATACAGTAACTTTTGGTGGGCTTAAACGCCATTTCCCCATGCGTAACGTATGCAATGTTTGAGTGTGTTTTTTAAAATTACCTATGCCAAGATCGCTAAAATGTTTGAACAAATTGATTAGAAGGCTACTTTAATTTTTAAATATCATTGTACATTAATCACAGATTCAACAGGTTTCCCCAAATTTGACTTTGAATTTTCGTTTCAATACGTCGCTTACGCCTGTTGGTTTTTTCCTTTTCTTAGATGTCAGGTGGCCAAAAAATGTTACTTAGGTTAAAATTTTCGTTTTGTTTTTCGTTTATTTTTAAATATAGTATTTTCCGTCGGTTTCCTTAAATGTTATATAATAAAAATTTATAGTTAATATTTTGAGAGTTAAATTTCAAAATTTTCAGTTTGTTTCTTGTTTTTTATTATTCTTATATAAAGCATTTTTCTTAAAATATTTTGGATTTTGTGAATTTTCTATTATCTACTTATTAGAGGGCGTTTATACCGATTATCAAAATATTTCACGAGAAATGTGAGGGCGTATGCGAGACTCAAACGCCTCCTCAAAACAAAAAAAATGGCTTCAAGAGGCATATGCACCACAAAAGAAGGCGTAATCACCAAATGCAAAATGAAAAAGGCGTAAGTGACAAAAATGCGAATAAAAATGAGACCAAGTGGTAAATACACATTCTTTAACTATAAACACTATTACTAATTTTATAACTAATTAATAAATTAAAATTTGCATCTTAGGCAACCTTTTTTAAGGTTTTAATCAATTTTTTGGTCTCCTGTAAAATTTGACAAAAGCCGCTTACGCCTTTTTGTCGTAACGCCGTCGATATATCCTGAAAAGCGTTAAATTTAATAGTACATTATACACGAGTTTATAATGAATGCTATTATTACCGAGGATGAAGTTTACAACACGAGCGAGTGAAACGAGCGAGTTTTGTAATCATCCGAGGTAATAATAGCATCATTATAACGAGTTGTATACTATACTTTGTCCACGACTATCAAAACAGATTCCCAGAAAGAATTTACCTTCATTTCCCTTCTCCAGTGTAAGAAAGATTCATACATACGCTCTCAGCTATAATTTTCTTGGTTTTTTGGGCAATGAATCTAATGAGGCAAGTTCTGCAGCTTCTTTTATTGCTGGTGCTGTTAGAGAAACCTCGTTTTCACTCTCACTACTCATTATATCTTCTTTTTTAGAATATGCATTTCAAATCAAAAGCAAACCATGCTGATTTGACGTTTCAATTTGAACTGACACATCGCGATCGCGGCCTACTAAATAAATGTAAAAAAGGGTCAAAGCGATGTTCCTATTGGTGTAGTGAATAATATTCATTAATCACTGCAGTGATTAATGTATCTAATTATGATTGAAGAAACACAAGTATAAAGAGTATATTAGGTATAAGATAGTCGTGGACAAAAGTTGTTTCATGCTTAATGAAGGAATAACTATTGTTGCAATAAGAAATTGAAGATATTGTACAAGATATTGTACAAGATATTAGGATATTAGCTGTTATAATTATGACCAAATTAGAAGATTTCGGAACACCATAGGTTTCCAATTCTAAATAGAACCGTATAGTTTTTAAACCATTATTGAATTCCCCATGATATTTCCATTCATCTTACTATGTGTTTCCCTTTACAGTTTTGAAATACTTTGGTACATATTTGCATTTTCTTGAAAAATCAGATAACAAAAAACGCCAAAAATTTTAATTATACGGCAAGAATTACATGAAAGGGCAGTTAATAACGAACAAAATGGGGTAATATTAAAATCAACGAGCAGAACAAAAATTGTACACTCTGGAAACTTAAAAAAATATCTGGGAATCGAAGAGAAACAATAGGCGGTATTAATATTATTTCGTTTATTCGTTCTCATGTAGTTCTCGTTGCTTAATTACAATTTTCTACTGTTTTTTTATTTAGTTTCCTAATTTGACACTTTTTTCAAGAAAATGCAAATATCTCAAAATCGGTTAATTTTGGGCATAGCACTTAGTAAAACGAGAAGAAATATGTTACGGGGAATCCAACAATGCTTTAAAAATCATGGGGTTGGAATTTAGAAAGCTATAGCGTTTTGAAATTTTCTAATTTGACAGTATTATTGCTAGCATGCTGTACAATAGCTTCGATTCCTTATTTCAGTAACAGTTATTTCTAAATGTTGCTTTCATCTGCTCAAAACCTATTATTGGTAAGCCTTTAATCAATCCCAAAATATTTAAATTTTAAAATTGTTCTCCGTTTGTCAAAACTCGAGAAGAAGTTTAGACAAAAATCAGTTTATCCAACTTCATAATTGCAAAGAGATACTAAAATGGAACCAAATACAGGGTCTTCCACTTAAAATAACCCAGTTGGCATATAGTAAATATGAAACAAGCTGTACAGGGTTTCCCACGACGACCTTACACGATCTGTATATAGAAAAGTATATATAGTAGAATTACACAAATTTGCACAATTAGGTAATCGCGGATGCTCAATTCGGCTAAAATATTTTTGACTTTCTGCGACTTCCGGTTATATCGGATTTAGATTTTTGGTCGAATTTTAAGGTCCCCTTATGCAAAACATCATATGTGTAAAGTGCACCCTCTTCGAGATATTAGACGTTAAAAATCGTCATTTTTCAAATTTCATCAATTATAACTTGGAAAGGGTACGATATAAAGAAAAATGATTTACATGTCCCTATCCTAGTTTTTAATTCTCTATCTAATGGGTCTGAAAAATACTGCTTCCTGATTGCCAACTTTTTGTCATTTTTTGACCAATCAGGAGGCAATATTTTCCAGACCCTTTAAATAGAGATTTAAAAACTGGGATAGGGACATGTAAGTAATTTTTCTTTATCTCGTACCGTTTCCAAGTTATAATTGATGAAATTTGAAAAAATGACGATTTTTAACGTCTAATAACTCAAAGAGAGTACACTTTACACATATGATGTTTTGCATAAGGTGACCTTAAAATTCGACCAAAAATCTAAATCCGCAATTAAAATGTGAGCATTCCATTTAAAATAAAGAAGTTGGTGTCTATTTCCGGTATAACCGGAAGTCGCAGAAAGTCAAAAATATTTTAGTCGAATTAAGCATCCTCGATTACCTATTTGTGCAAATTTATGTAATTCTACTATATATACTTTTCTATATACAGATCGTGTAAGGTCGTCGTGGGATATCCTGTATAGCTGAAAATAATTTAGCTAGAGCGTCTTGTCACTGGAAACAACTTTTATATTTAAAGTTTTTATTTTAAAACTCTTAAAAGTTGAAGGTTGGAAAATACAATGACAATGAAACAAAATAAAAAGCATTAACATATTTTGGGCTAAAAATTAATAAATTAAATTCGCTTTTCAAACACTCAAATGTCAAATCACAAGCTAGCTTTCATGATAAATAATTCTGTAGGAAAAATCATTAAATATAACAAAGACTAAACAGATAAAAACTTAGATTGGGAGTTTACAAATTAATATGTAGATCTTGCCCTAAGAATTACGTGGGACTGCGTGGGACAAACTGGACGGCCATTTGCAAAACGAATCAAAGAGCATCTACAATCTACAGAGTTTCATGCTTTCAATGAAAATTACAAAATTTTACATTTTGAAAACAAAGACACAAAAATCAACTTATTAGAAGCGTTAGAAATTAATAAGCTTAAATACTTCTTTGTTAGTTTAGTGCTATAGCGAGACCAACTGAAACATAGGTGAGGAAAATCATCCAAATTTGGTAGTGGCGCATTAAGGCCGATTTTTATTTCCGCAAATTGAGGATCTCTTGTATTTGCCATACATTTTATACGAATTTAAATTAAATGATGTCCAAGCAACTCAATTTTATTCTCATTATTCATTCTCTGTGTCTTGCGGGTTCGCCGCAGTGGTCGTCGCATCTACCTCACCGTGCCGCAGCTACCACAGTTTGATAAAGTTGAGACTTATGACTATTAACTAGTGCGGCGTCGGCGGCGGTCGTCTGTTTTGAATAATGGCCAACTAATGCTCCAGGCACGTGCCCACCCCGGTGTGGATTACAACTATAGCGTCGGTGACGTTAAAACTTTGGAAGGTTTGCGTCGCAAAGCTCATTTAGACAAGGATCAAAGTAAGTAATGGTTAATAAATAGTTGGGGGTTCGTGTGTGGTTAATAACCATTTAATTTTTATTTCATTTCGGTTATAACCAATAAATATACGGCTCCATTTACAGTCCAACAGATTTAAGTTGGCGAGCGGTTAGAGGCGCGACGCGTTGGCACTTGCCATAACTACGAAATTTCTCAGGTTGTCGACTTGAAAATTTGCAGTCCTATGGTTTTTCTTACGGGAAAAGAAGATTCTGATAACATTTTTGACGTTGCCCATAGAGGGCGCTATACTTATAACCTATGGCTTTGATAAATTGACCCATAACTTTTTACCATGTACATCTAACGTCAAATCGGCTCCAAAATCTGAAAGACCAACCTTCTTTAGATAACAAATGTATTCTTGTCTCAACAGGCGTAAGTAGCTCTTCGATTTGGAGAATTTTGCACATAGAGAAGCTTCACCCAGCTTACTCCAGTACAAAAGTTGTTACCGGAAGATCCTCCTGCTCGTCTACGTTTCGCTAATTGCTTACAAAATCCTCTTCACAGATGAGGCAACGTTTACACGACGTGGAGTTTTCAACTGGCGAAACAATCATTTGTGGGATTCTGAAAACCCCCATGCCGTTAAAGAAAGACACTTCCAACATGAATTTAAAATCAATGTTTGGTGCGGTGTAATTTCAAATTTCTTTATTGGGCCTTTTCAACTTTCACCCAATCTGAACGGTCCACTTTATTTAAATTTTCTTCAGCAAAATTTGTACGAATTGCTTGAAGAAGTACCAGTTAATTTAAGGGAAAATATGTGGTTCATGCAGGTCGTACATTTTTTCCGGCCGGTGCGGGAGTACTTAGACAACCTCTTTCCACATCGGTATGGATTGGCCGTGGAAGTGAATTTGCTTGGCCGCCTAGAAGCCCCGACTTAAATCCTCTGGATTTTTCGATTTGGTCTAGAATGAAAGATATGGTTTATAAAGAAGCTATTGATTTACCCGATGAGCTGTGGCGAAGCATACAAGCTGCTGCTAATAAAATCAAAGGTAATCCAAGGGCATTGTTTAGAACTCGGGGGTTTCTCAGGAAAAATGTATCCAAGTGAAAGGTGGACACTTCGAACAACTACTTTAAAATTTAATATTTCCTAATTTTATTTTTCTTGTAGTGAATTAAAATTTATTTTGTTAGCAGTACTTAATAAGCGTTTCATTTCTATAAGATTTAAACACTATCTGCATTAAGTCGTTTTTTCTTGAAAATGGACTGGAATATCAAAATGAGACAATAATACATTTCTTATTTAAAAAAGGTTGGTCTTTCAAATTTTGGAGCCGATTTGACGTTAAATGTACATGGTGAAAAGTTGTTGGTCAATTTATCAAAGCAATAGGTTATAAGTAGCGCCCTCTATGGGCAACGTCAAAAATGTTATTGGAATCTTTTTTCCCGTAAGAAAAACCATACGATTGCAAATTTTCAAGACGACAACCTAAGAAATTTCGTAGTTGTGGCAAAAAATGGAAATAAAATTGTAACTTTCAACACCCTGTATTTCCTAAACAATCAACATTCGGATAAGGCATATTCGGGTCAATGGTCATTATTTGACCTGTAGAATCTCCAGTTAACGGATTTCCCATTGTTAATGAAACCAGAGAACATTAAAAAACAGACAAAATTTCGAAAATTTTCGAGTTTCCTTAACTGAGCATGAATGTGTTGAAACCTGCATCTTATTGTAGAATTAATGACTGCAGTTCTAGACAGTTCCAGAATAATTAATTCTAAATTTGCAGCCCAGTTAACTCAACGAGAGAGAAGCTATTTTACAAAGTCCAAAGGGAACAGCCGTTGAGAATAGTCCTCTGTCTTGCGTACGTCTGCACGTCACTTGTCATTTGATCCTAAACGACCGGCAGTAAAGTTGGGCTTAAGATTCCGGGGATCCGGGGAGGTAACCTCTGTGTAGTTGTTGGCGTTTCTCCCTCCTTTCCTTCACCACTTTTGCTTGTTTATAAAAGGCAATAAAGCCTTATTGCACTCCCGATATGGCGTCATATTTTCTCAAGACTATATAAGCTCACAACCCCGAAAATTCCTTGATGTTAAGTGCTTTCGGGAAATCCTGTACGCAATTTCGTCAAGGAAATTTTGGCCCTTAATGAATATTATGAGAATGATGCAACGATTAAGTTCTTAGTAGGAATGCGAATTTCATCGATTTTGTTCACAATTATTTTTCTATAGTTAATTGTTAAGTTTAGACTTAAGAGTCTTACGTGAATAAGACTGAAACATTAAACATACATTAAAATGACCATGCATGACAAAGGATTGAAGAGAAGTAGGGAGGAGGTTGGCAAATTCATCAGGATATCAAGTGGAGAAGAAAGGGGAGTAGAATATAACTTATATGCAAAAGAATAGGCAGGTTCGGCAATTTTCAAATTTCATTAAAATTGATAGAGTTTATTATACTGAAGGCAGTTATGTTGTTAATTTTTGTCTAAAAAAATTCCTTCGCCTGTGAAGCCGTTGCAAAGTTTTCCGTCGGTGCGAGGCTAGAAATCGTACCTTGCAGCGAGAGTAGGCCGCGTGACGTCAGAACTTAGTATAACTTACAAGTCCCAGCTTCAGCGCGCAGCAGTCCCATAAGTATTATGCATATGCATGTGTAGTTAAATTGTTAAATATTATTAACTGGTTCTAACTGGTGTTTTCTGTTTTGTATCCAGACTAATACATCGTACAGCACACCAATAAAACGGAAAAAGTGGTTCGTTGGAGCCAGAAGGAAAATCGGTCAGCATTATCGATATTTTCGCGAGTTAGTTTATCATTACAAAAGTTTATAAAATTATCGGCTGCCCCATTGCAGCCGCTCTAAATAAAATCGAACATAATGTAATTTATCGACAGTTTTCTGGGACCCCTTGGTACTTGGTAACGTGTTACGGTTAGCATTGGAAACAGGATGCTAGGAGCATGACGGAGCCAAATACTGAATCGCCGTAGCGTTCCCTCCCTGAACTAAAAAAGGAAATTTTATTAACAATTTTACAATAATAATTAAATAGTACGTCATCATAAAGTTCTCTTTTGAAGACTGGTAGGACGCGTACCTCCATCCTTTCCCTGAGCTCGCCTACGCATTTCCGTAAAAGTAGAACATTCTACATCCCCAACTATTTGAGAGCAGTAGTCTAATCTGCTCCAACCTCTACCTCTTTATTCCTATCTCTGACTCTAGTATGTCGCGAACTATTCCTTTTTGTCTCAGAAGGTGTCCTACCATCCTACGATCCTATCCCCTATTCTTTATTGTCTTCCATACTTTTCTCTTTTCCCCAACTCTTTCTAATTCCTCCTTATTGCTAACTTGTCTATCCACGGTATCTTCAACACCCGTCTGTAGCATCACATTTCAAAGGCTTCTACTCTTTTTCAATCCGCTTCTCCCATTGTCAAGTTTCGCACCCATAGGTATAATTTCGTACTGCATACATGCGTCTTTAAGACTCTCTTCCGAGTTTCTACATTAACCGTTCCAGAATATAGCAGTTGTTTCTTTTTGTTAAACAAGTACCTAGTACCTACGTAGCGTAGTTTTTTGATTCGCGTGAGTTGTATTTGTTTCCGTTTTTTTTAAAAATTTCCTATCCGTTATAAAACTGTTAACTTGATAACTTGTCAATCACTTAGGTATACATACCTACATAAATGAGTAGGTATGTATTGTATTGTATTAGAGAATATAGGTAGGTAGGTACCTATTTTACAAACAGAAGTAAGCAGGTATCTACAATCTACATACCTACTTATACTGAATTATAAAAGGCATGTACAGTTAATAAATTGTTGACTTTGTTTTACTTATAACCGGTCTGCCTTTACACTACTGTTTTGAGGTTGAATGAAATTGGGGTTAGATGCAAGAATCACACACCATTTCCACATTTACCGGGACATTTACCTACCTACTACATAAATATGGCAAATTATGTGAATCGGACTTTTGATACCCTTGTTGCATCATTATATCGATTATGTTGTCTTTGTTTTATGTTTCCTTGACACCTTACTTTAAAAATTCACGCTCGAAATAGTCCCAATAAGTATGTTATGAGATAGGTACCGCTTCACGGGCACTTCAAGAGAAGTGGGAGGAGCGCCTTACGAATCTCTGACGTCAAACCAATAACAAAGCGAACTAGCATGTGGGCGTGATAAGCTAATTTCTTTCGCTTATTACGCCACAAAAAAAATTTTTTGAAAAAAAGTTTCGCCGTAAATCAATTACAATAACAATTTTCTGTCATTTTCATGCCAAAAATAGATATCTTATTTTTCTCCGAACCTCCCTATTGTAAAGGTGGCATTAGCAATCTGTAAAATGGCTGGAAATTGATGTCCATAAGTCGTCTACTGGAAGAATTCTCTGCTGTGATACCATAAAACAATAATTTCTTGGATGGGGTCTCTATCAATCTTTTAGTTTCAGAAAGTTGTAGATTGATGGGGAAGGAAAAAGCTGTTGAGGAAGAGGAAATATCTGGCGGTGGATATAACGAGCAATTTGATTGCAACAGAAGAGAAGTAGTTATTATGACGAATCACGTATTTGTATGACAACTGAAAAGAACGACAGAATTATGAAATTTGTGTGGCCCTTACTGACCTTAAGAATTGAAGATAAGGAATGAAGCAAAAATTGGTAACTTCACATAGATGACGGCTAAATCGATGGACCAGGATAAGTTGGAGGGACAGAGACAGGTATAAAAAATTAAGGAAACAGAGTTAACAGACCATCTGAAAGATGAATGAATAGCTAAATCCCAACATGGACAGAAAACTAACAAAAGAAAATTGACAAAAGAGAATTCATGTAAATAACATAACCATGCCATAACTCGTGTAGAAGACGAAGGAAGGGGGAGCGATGTGAGATTATCTGAACTCATTTGGTTGGCCAGGAATTATAACATTTTTAACATTTCTTAGTAATGAGAATATGTATTTCTGCTGGCTTAAGTACCTACCATCCTCAGTGATCATCTTGTCGTGGTGGAATTTCCTCCATCGACGAACCTTCTTAAACTATTTATAAGGGCTGCTGGCCAACATTTATATATCCAACCCTTTGCACATTGCTGCTTCAGAAAAGTTACTATATGGCTCCATGATTTTTCTTGAATTAGATCGCTGATAAATTTTAGATCTTCATGTAAAGTTTCATTCGATACATACCAAAGTTCATTCGTAATAATTTTTTGTGTTCCAACTATTCGATTTGGATTAACACGACCCCAGAGTTCTAGTTCATTGGTAAATCTTTTATTCTGTTAAAACCTGAGTCGCCGTGGGGCGATCGACCTCTCATTCAACGAATTTATGATCAGAAATAGGGATGGATCGCATAATCCCATGTCAGTAGGTGTTCAATTGAGGTCATGTAAGTTATCTAGCCCGCGAATGTCAAAGTCGCTAAAATTATTAAAATCAGAAAACACGATCCCAGGGTAAGTTTAATCGTCAGCCAAATCAGTTCCAAAATGCTAATCGTTACAGATAATGCATTAATAAGCAAGTTAGGTAGAACTACTTCCACACCCTACTGAAATGAAGTGGAGAAAATCGAAAGTGGAAATTTCGGGAAATGCATTAGGATAGCCGAACATGGTATGGTAAGAGGTAAGGTCGACGAGTAAATGTAATTTTCAATTGCTCCAAGTACAATATTCAATTAACATGATGAATGAGAGGCCGATCGCCTCACGGCGACTCAGGTCATAACAATTTGATGAGAAAGTTATGTGATAGGTACATAAGTAAGTCTGAAGGATCCTAAAGTAGACTCTTTGCTAAGTTTTAAACTTTTTGTGATATTACCAGTCGTTGAAGTGCTCTGGGAACTTTCCGGATCGACTCAAAGTTACAAATAAGCCACCCCTTCCGGCGGCAATTCGAGTTCTTCTATTCCTGCACACCTCCGTTCATATCAATCGTCGGTAGCATACAGTCAATATTGGCACAGTGGCGGCCACGTGGCCCGGGCGAGAAAACATCCAATACCGGTATTTGCGGCACGTGACCGGGCTATTTACAAATTGCCGGCGGTGCGATGCGGATTGCAACAGTTCAACCTCCCCTGGGGGGCAATGAATGTGTATTTCACTCAATAAGTACTGTGCAACCCCCTGAACGATCGACGGCGGAGATATGAATCTTTAGGGAGCTGACACAGGGTATTATCTGCTTTATTAAATCTCTGGAACGGTGCTTAGAGCGAAAGTTAAACGTTCGGGGAGGGCGCCCGTGTGAATTCGTGGGAGGTATGGGATTAAGTGGGTTATTAGTGTATGTGGTTAATGAAAAAATCGTTTATAATTTTTCTTCCAAAGTAGAAATATGTACATACTTATCTAGTTGTTTATGCAACAAGATGCTAAATGAGGGCGTTTTTTTTCACCATCAATCAATTATTTGTCAAGGTTATTTTTTGACCCCAAGCTTTAGTGGAACTACAACAACTATGTTTCTGAGTTTGAGATGGAATTAAGTAGTCTCTAAAAAGGGAAAAAAGGACGAGAACATCTAAACCGTTGTTTATTATAAAAGTTAATAAAAATAGATCGTAATCACATGCAAATGCAATTTGTCCTCAGACTCAGCGCAGCAGAAGTGCAAACTTCAAAATATAGAGTTCCGCTGTGGGGATCGGATTGCGAGACACTGCAGGCGTCAATAAATAATAGATGCGACATCTCCTACGTCCGATTATAAATCGCTCATTTTCTCAATATAATGGTAGGATTGGCCGAAACCAAAAATAATTCACTTTTTCTAGGAAACTTTAAAAAAATATTGATATAATTTTCTGTTTCAACATCTAAGTATGCAATTAAAAAGTTGAAATTTCAGTTGAAAGTTGCTAAAAGTATTCGACTGACTCTGGTTTTCATGACTAGTGTTAAGGTCGGAATAAAATAATAAATACAATAATAAATTTATTTACATCAGTTTACAATAATATAAAATTGTATGATACATTTCTGATATTATACATAGTACGGATCAATCCAAAACACATTTAACGATAGAACAAGCGAGGAATATTTTAACAAAGAAAGAATATCTACAATAAAAGTAATTTAATATCGATAATCAGTCTTTTTAAACAAATATGTGACAAAAATAACAATATACAAATATTTTAGGATGGGTGCTTGTATAGAAGATATACATCATGCCCATAAAGTACTTATTCATTCGCAGTGGGAGTTCTGCAAAACAAACGACCAGGTCGTTGTCGGAATCTATAAGTATAATCTTCGTTTTTTACGGAACAACCTGTATACCTAATGTTAGATTGTAGAAAATAACTACCGTTCGAGATAAGTTTGGAAAATAGTGGTTTTTGAATTTTTCATACAAACTTTATTAGTATTATGTTTTATTTTTTGTTTTTGTTTTGTATCTGGGTTCAACATAAGTCGGCATTCGCGTATGCAGGTCAATCGAATATGTTACATTGCAGCACCCCCTATTGGTACAAAATTTCATTACATTGTATGAAACTCTTGTATTTAAGACGGTTCATACCTTATGTTGTTGAATAATAATTGTTAATATTAACATACAGTTTATCAAAAATTGTAACAACGATATAAAAATTTACTTAAAAGCTTAGGATAATGAATACTTTGCTTACATTTAATTTTCTCAGTTTTTGCAGACTTCTGATTTTGTGAATATTTTCTCACAAAATTGTCTTTTGCCATCCCTTAAAGTTGCACTGTTTTAGACATTTATTAACGAAAAGATGTCTGTATTTACTGTTCTATCATGGGTTCATCTTCGGCGCAAAAATACGAACTTTGCATGGAGTACAGTCGATCGATCGGATTGAGTCCTTGTGTGCCGTGGGGCGGATTCTGGTGCGCTAGGGGTGGTGTCATGAACATAGTTTGCTGTTGCTGTCCCGAATCTAACGCACCCGGAAAAGGAATTTCTATGTATTTGTCGCCTCTGCGATCGACGGATCCAATTCCTAGAATTATTCGAATTATTCACTTGCTTAAAGGAACTATGACTATAGCAACACAGTCCATGTTTTGGATAGGTATAGAAGAGGAAAAATATGAAAACTTTATAGTGATTTACGCGCATTTATTGGTTATAATATAATATTAGAGGAAAATGTTATGGGTGCCTATGATAAATTCCGCTTTAGTTTTTTATTTATTTATTTGTTTGCTTTCGAAAAATACAATCAACTCCTATACAGGGGAACTCTCTCTTGTGCGTACAGATTACACGAAAATAACACCCCAAGTTCATATAAGGTTTTCTCCTACGACCTTCCCCTGCCGTGATATTCTCCCTTAAATTGGAGAAATAACAATTGTTTTATTTACACAAAATTTGTATTTTTAATCGTATTTCGATAATTTTCTTGGTGACGCACGTAGTGATTGAATGTCGATAAAATAATGCGACCCGTTTTTTGATAGTGCATCAGGGAAGCAAGGGGTAAACTACCCCTTACCTTCTTAACCTCATATTTTTTAAGGGGCTGGATATTTTTAATTTTTAACAGCATTTTTTATTTCCCCGGACATTTTGCTAATAAAAAGTTACTCTTGTTAGGTTTCGATCAAATGAAGCGTTTTCGAGAACATAAAACTCGACCAACAGCGTTTCTATGATTTTCGTTTTCATTGTTTCTGGCATTCGAAAAAACGAAAACAATTTTTTTAATGTAATTTTTCACTACCTTTCGCAAACTGTTAAGGTTATTTTTGTACGACGTTTCGTCTGTTGTCTACATCGTCAATTTTTATTTTTTCTTAATACGGACCTGGACAATTTTTGATTAATCTCAAAAGAAATGGCTAATGTAGGGTTAAATCATACTTAAAAAAATCCTAAGAAATAATTTGTCGAAAGAACTTTCGAGTTTTTGATATCTTTGAAAATAATGCCAGAAAAAATAAAAACGAAAATCTTGCTCGTGGAGTTTTATTTTCCCGAAAACGCTTCATTTTATCGAAACCTAACAAGAGTAACTTTTTATTAGCAACATGTCCGGGGAAACAAAAAATTCGGTTAAGGTTAAGAATTAAAAATATTCACCCCTTTAAAAATATGAAGTTAGGAAAGTAACAAAGTAAGGGATAGTTCACCCCTTGCTTCCCCGATGCACTATCAAAAAACGGGCTGCATTATCCTATCGACATTTAATCATTACGTACGTCACCAAGAAAATGATCGAAATACCATTAAAAATAAAAATTTTATGTAAAGAAAGCAATTTTGATTTCTCTATTTAAAGGGAGGATATCTCGGCAGGGGAAGGTCGTAGGAGAAAACTTTATATTAACTTGCGGCCTTATTTTCGTGTAATCTATACGCACCCGAGAGATTTCCCACCTTCACCGTGACACCCTGTATACTCTGGAGAAAAAATACATTCCCAAAAAAAATACGTACACAGAAAAAAATCTTTAATAACCCTTTTCTTTTATAGAATTTAGTGTAAGTTTATGTATATTATTCAAATTATGACTCAGGCTCACAAATATCTATTATCAGAACAATTTACGCATCCACAAGATGAAGGAATGGCATTTTTAAAGCAAAAAAATGTCTTAAAATCCGTCATAGTTCACCATGTAAGCTAGAAACGCATTCTTTATGAATTAGACAAATTTATTGTTTTAGAAAGGGTTAAATATTTTGGAATTATTTTTTATCCTAAAAGTTTTTTTTTACTTCATATTACATATTTTGACGTAAGAAAATGTTCCTGTGCTGTCCTATTTCGAAAATTTCTCATCTCATCTCGCGAAAGTATTAATTCTCCTGTTTACTAAAAAATGTACGCAGTACAGACAACCCTTGAAATCCAACAATTCGCTAATATCCAGGGGATTCAATTTTTGACAGAATGGTAAGTGAAAATATGTAATTTCTATTTAAACTAGAGGGAGGTTGCGTATATTGTACCGGCTCCCAAATTGCACCATTCAACTATCTGCAAAGCTTTGACTTTCAAACGCCATATAAAAAGTGGTACAATATAGGTAATCTTACACCCCTATGCCTTTTACTAACCTGTAAATGAATGAATATGATGACTATTAGTGGAACACTTAAAAAATAAGCTATCCGTATCGGATTCTTCTTTAATGTGAAGAAAATGTTTGCTATCGTTTCTTGCCATCATGCTCTCAACTTCAGCTGTTTCAGTATCACTACAACTGTCATTGAAAAAAGGTGTCGACCTCGGACCTGTCAACACGCACAAAATTGCTCAGTTCGTCCAATTAAAACATAAATACAAAAGCATTTGTACAAAACTCTAAACAATAAAGAACAAAGACAACGTTGATCCTTTTGACAACGATATTGAAATATTAATTAATTCATTGAAAAACAATAACCGGGGTGTTCATTAAATAACAATTAAAAATCAACATTTAATACTTTTACGCACAGTTGGGTATTTCGCCCCCTTTTGTACTCACTCTGTTCCTCCTCTTTGATATTCAATTTCTTTTCATCGTCGTTTTCCGGATCTTTGCCCCCTTTGTTATCCTGACGCGCTTTCTTTTGCATCTTCTTCATTTTAGCGCGTTGATTTTGAAACCAGACCTGTCGGAAAATATTCGATATAGAATACGTTACTCTCTTTTACAATAAGTGCGCGTCTTGCTGTTTTACGCGCGAGGAATTTTATCAAATCGAATCTTATTTTTGTTGCAAGGGAATATTCTGTTATTAATTCGAAGCCCTCTGATTTAGGATTCCGTATCATTTTGAGTGGAGGGATGCTCCAATGTCGATGTTTAATAATAAAATGGCAAGGTTTTATAGCACGCGGTACGGAAATTTTATGAGGAGTAAAATCAAGCGTTACGTTACCTGTCACATTGAAATTATGTACTTATCTATGGATACGGCTGTTTATGTCTGACTGCATAGAGCATGGAAATAGTGAATATAGAGTGGCATAGAGTAGATATGACAGTTGGCGTTGTAAAGTCAGCATTTGCAGTGTTTGTTCGTTCCTAAATTTGTTGAATCTTTTGATTTAATATGGAAAAACCTAATATTAAATACGCCAAATATTGCTTAGTGCCGAAATGTGAAACAACGCCTATTCAAACACCAGGAAAAGTATTTATTTCATTGCCAGTGGGATCGACGTTTAGCAGATTGTCACTTAATTACTGAATTTATAAACAATTTATATTTTGATGTAGTTGGACATTTTCGAACATAAACTATCTGATAAATACACATTTGGGTATAAAACTGACATTCGCGTGAACCCTATTATCAAGTGATTGAAGTTAAAATAATCGTTCGTATCAATTGGAATCGATTAATCGATTTTTAGGGGCAAGATGTATAATACAGAATTATAGAATTTTGAACTATAATTCTTCTGATTTATTCGTTTCTGTGGGTTGATAACATTTATACAGATGAAACTGGGTTAGCAAAATATCAACGAGAGCTCCCACGCAAAAGAAATTAGTATTAGAGGACGAACTTACTTGAACTATTCTAACACTTAGTCCAGTATCTTTGGCCAGCGTTTCTCTAACTTTCCGACAAGGCTTAGGGCTCACTTCAAAAGACGCCTTGAACGCCCTCCTCTGTTGCGTTGTTAAAATTGTTCTTGGTCTTTTCGGACCCCTCCGACCATCGTGCGTGCGGCTGGCTTGCAGCAAATCGTCACAAATAAATTCACCTACAAACAACATAATTAGTAAAACTTGAAAATTAAGAAAATGTTGTTACCCTACCTTGGCCGAAACCCTGCAACATTTCCACTTCCTTTTCGTAATCTATTCTGCAGAAAAGTTGGCCTTGTTTGATGACGTATAAGTCCCCTTTTTGGAGTCTAATTCCGCATACCACGCATACGAAACATCGAAGATGAAATATGTTTTCTGATGCTCTCATAACTAATTCTTCTGGTGATATTCGTTCGGAACATCCAAGACATTTCTTTATGTACAATCTGTATATAAATAGCGCTGCATTACTTAAATACATCATAGGCCATGAAGGTTTGAAAATATATGTATAAAATGCATTTTGCAACGTAACATTAATATCAATTGTTCCAACCCCCGTATGCTGCATATGCGACAGGATTATAAGAGTATGGATGGAAGAATCCAAGATACGTCGACGTGCAGCATATTGCCTCTCGGTCTTGGGGGGTTGCGATGATTCCCCCGGCGCAATATGTTCCGGGCGCCGCGTGCCGTGGTTTATATTATTGGGGGCGCTAGCAGCATCACAGAGAAAGAGAATAGAAAAAAATCACCCAATTCCCGTCGTCTGCTGCTTGACAGAACGTGAATTCCATAATTTATTGAAATAATACAGGACGAAAGAGGGCCCTTCTTTAAATGTGGGTCGGATATTATTTGAAAAAACTAGAACTATTTTTGATAACTTCTAATTGAACTAAAAACCTGATACAGGAACATCCTAGTAATGTTTCTTGGAACTGACATATGGGAAAGTTAACATGGAAATATTTCAACAAATTTATTCTACCATTATTTAGAGAAAGTTTAAAAACAATAAAGTACCAGGCGAAGACGGATTGCAGGCAAAAATTTTAAAGCGTGCAGGTCAAGAGGTAAAAGAGCGTTTATATGGAGGTATTAGAAAGAGTTGGGGAAAAGCGAAAGGTGTGGAAGACAATAAAGAATAGGAGAGATATGGGATGGTAGGGCACCATCTGAGACACGAAGGAATAGTTCGCGATATACTAGAGTCGAAGATAGGAATACAGAGAGGTGGGGGTAGGCCCAGATTAGACTACTGCTCTCAGGTAGTTGGGAGATGTAAGGTGTTCTACTTTTAGGGAAATGCGTAGGTTAGCTGAGGATAAGAAAGGATGGAGGTACGCATCCATAACCAGTCTTCGATCTTAGAACTTTATGATGATGATGATGATGATGAGTTGAGTAATGCAGCTATAGGAACAAGCAAAATAAAACGTTTCCTTTATTTTGATGCATGGAATCAATGTCGTTTATTTTTCCGCTGTAACACGTGAGAAACTGTACCACACATTTTATTTCTCTCTTTGCCAATAACCACTGAAATACAGAAAATCATCCAATTTAGTTTCATACAAGCAGTGCTTTCTATAATAAACTGTCGTCACGTGTTTGCTTCACAGGTCAGGATATTGAAGCTTTGATCAACAACTGTGAAGTTTGAAAAGGACACACCGCCATTCGCCTGTCACTGTTAAACAAACATTATAGCGCTGGTCTTTTGCCAGTTTCTCCGCTGTTTATCTCTCGGTGCCGTGGGACTTTGTACACAAAGAGATGTTTTCACTATGGTGTAGTAGTAAGGGTGGTAAATCTGCCTGGACGTCGAAATCGTCATCTTATCGAATAATTATTCATTATAAATTTGGAACTCTTATGATGACGGAATCTTGTGTTTGGTCAAAACCCAAGTTAAAGTATCTTCGATAGGTAGGTATGTAAGAGATTAAATGAATCCTAAAGAACATTTTTGTGAAGATGCACCGGTTTGGTTGCTTCCCTTAATTACGTTTTTGAGAAAGAGTCTGTATTCAGCCGTAATTTTATGCACCGCTGGCGCGGTTGTGTCGGGGTTCCCCATGTAGCAAGCAACATATTTTGATTCATATTGAACGAATTAAATAGCAGTTTCGACGGGCTGAATATATTAATGTATGATATGCGGCCTCGTTTATGTCAGTGACGCACGTGCAATGTTCATTGTGTTGTATTATGCACTCTTCTGAACGTGCATCATCGACAGGGGTGGCCGAGGCAAGAGCACAATTTCCTTGAACTTCCTTGGATTGAATTGAATTTTTCTCCGATCATGCTTTCCAACTTTCATATCAGAATGAAAACTGCCATTAGGTACATAACATACTCCAAACATTTAATTTTTATTGTCTCAGTTCGACGCTTAATTATGGCGATTTCTTTTGTAGTTTGATAAATAATGGCACAACATTTTCACACCAAGGTGATTCACGCAGACCATTGAGTATAGATGATACAGCACTTTGCATTCTTATCTGGCCACCCGGTACATAAAATCGATTAATCGATTTTTCAAAAAATCTATTAGGTAATCGAATTTCAGAAAAAATCGATTTTGGAAGACGAATTAAAAATTGATTTTATAGAATCGATTTTTAAAGTCGATTGTTGGAATCGATTTTTAAAGTCGATTTTGGGATTGATTTTTAAAGTCGATTTCTAAATTTACTTTAAAAATCAATTTTGGGACCGATTTTTAAAGTCGATTTTGGAATTGATTTTTGAAACCGATTTTACATAGAATCAGTTTTTATAGTCGATGTTAAAATCGGTTTTAAAATTCGATTTGAA
This sequence comes from Xestobium rufovillosum, assembly GCA_963966045.1. NCBI lineage: Eukaryota > Metazoa > Arthropoda > Insecta > Coleoptera > Ptinidae > Xestobium > Xestobium rufovillosum. The sequence goes on from OZ014493.1 coordinate 39,792,011, forward strand.
AAACGATTTTGAAAATAAAGTAACCCGGCAAGAGCGGCGGTGTACCGGATGTCCAGCAAAGAATGGGCCAAACTGCAAATCTAGTTCCTTCGTGTCAAAAGAAACGGATGTGTTCCAATACATCTTTGATATAATTTTGCTTTCTTAAAAAGTTATGGACTTTCTACCAACAATTTTTTACTTAGTTTTTCACTACGAATTCTTAATAAGTTACCAAATTCCTGAAGATGCTGACGTTGTCAGCGAAACACGTGTCGAGTTTAATTACGGTGTCACTGTCTTTTGGCGTTTTGGCGTGTGGAGTTACCTACCAACTTATTAAGAATTCATAGTGAATTTACGTCAAAGTTCTACTCTGTGTATTAATTTTTTCATTATTCCCCGTACACTTTTGAAGTTATTTTAGTGAAACTTGGTATATAAGAAGGTTTTTGGGTAACTAAACAATAACAATGCAGTTATTTTTGCATAAAACATAGAAGTCGCCGATTTTCACCCTATATACGTCTCCTTTTGTTTTTGGCAAATTTCATAGCTTCTCTATTTTTATACATTTGTTCTTTCTACTTTTTACTTATTTTATCTGTTAGTTTTATAGTTATTTTTTTGAGAAATTGAAAATAATCATTTTTCGCCCTTTGTAACCCCATCCGGCGACAAACTGTGTATACAAGTGCCTTAAACGTATTTTTCGCCAGAGTGTCATACAAGATTTTTTCTTCGATGCACCGTAAAGAATAAAAAATATAAAAATATCTTGATTTTTCCGTAAATAATTAATTCTATAAAATACTAAACTGCAGTCATGAACTGAGCAATAAAATGTAAGTTGCATTTCTTAGTTCGAAGAGTGACAGTGCGGTTTCTGCACTAGTGAGTTAATAAAGTGACGTTTTCAAACTGAAATATTGATTTCATGTTTATATTCCAGAGTCAGGTTTGTGAAATGCTGAATTTGGTTTTGTTTATGGCAGCCCCCCGCCCCCGAAGCAGTTCCTTCCCGGAGATCTAAATGTTGGACTGTCTTACCTCCGGAATCTCTTGCTCCAGAAGATGTCATCATTCGGAATATTGAAAACAATATACTGTGAATAAAATTACTTTCCAGTTATCTTTCACTTTGCAGTAGGTATAGTGTGCATCACAATGTCATACCGATCCCCACGGTTCCTACCTCCCTGATTACTGTCCCTTTTCAAAAACTTGGCTTTCATTACATTAAAACTCCCACCAAAACGGTTCAAACTGCGATTTAAATATTTTGATAAATGAATCGTCATTGGGTGTGGTACCGAGTTTACACTTAACCAAAAGTATGCATTTTTTTATATATGTATATTCTATAGTGCGGAGCAGCATACATTCAACAGAGTGAGTGAACTGCCTTGAGCAAATATTTAAAGACCTCCAGTGCGGATGATGAAAGTTCGAGAACGTACAGAAATGAGCTTTTCTGTCAAAGACACATCTTTTATATTAGAATTTTCATTTCGGTTCGGTTTGCTCGTGTTTATAGAGTTCGATGCGGCGTGAAAATTCCGAGAGATGAAACGGAAATGTTACTTATTCGCTTGAGGAAATACGCGGCGCGTATTTTGGGGAAACTATACACTAATGTTCTTTGCAATATAGGTTGTATTCCGCGTTGTCTTTGCATTAATAATTAATAGAATATGCAAAGTTACACTGAATTGTATTCTTTTTTTGTGGTACCTATCGTAATCTATCCTGCAATAGAGTTTGGAATCCCTGACGAAGCAAGTCTGCAAGAGTCGATCTCCACATACGCAGCAAAGTAGGCATCGTTCGTGGTAGGAAATGTCCATGACTCTCAATAAGTATCGGTCGCTGATGGGCCTGCGACACGTTCCACATAAAGGCCCCAAGCCAGCAGCTGTAACAAATTGTTTTTATTAAAGGGAGGTCCTGCATGAAAAGTATTCGAAACCGAAAACTGCCAACCCAACACTTCGCAAGAAAAATAATAGACGTGAACAATTTAGAAGGAAAATAATTTTGCAAGTTGATTTTCCTTAGATAAAATCTGTGACAAGCCACCTGGTGATATGGCTTCATCAATCTTTGGCCTAAAGTCCTTGATGTCCTGTTCAATTAATGGAATATATTTCACAGATTAGGGGTGTTAATCCTGTGCGTAAACCCTTTGTCACCAATTTAACTCTTTTTAATAAGAATTTCATGCAATGTCATAGCTATTAATGTTTAGTAGGTTGTAGCAGTAGCTTTGAACCCTTATTTTTTAAACTCAAATAAGAGGGTTGATAAATGTTGTGGGGTAGATATTAAACTGACAAGTGTTTAAAAGTACACGTTCTCTCTAACTAAAGCCAACTTGTCCTTATTTGCTGGACCTTATAATTACTGATAGTCAAGTTGTCCCATATACTGACACCTGTTGTTTTTGTCACGTAGTAGGTATCATGTAAAAATGGACTTGCTTTGAAATTTCCATTCGGTTTTGATGTTTGATCTAGTTACCATGAAACAGTATATAAACAGATTGTTTTTTAATAAACGTAAAATTTATTCAATAACTAAGTTCAAAATGTCGTACAAACTTGAAATTTGCAAGAGTATCAATCTATCGCTTAATCGCTTAGTTCAGAGATCAAAATGTTATAGCCAGGCAACGATTTATAGGGGAATAAGAGAATTCGAAGGGGGTATAACTTAGCATTAATTTGCCGAAAACTGGAAGACCTCATGTTTTGGCACAAAACAGGATTAATAGAACGAAGTGGAGATCTCATTGAGACAAGATCGAGAAATTTCTCGTCTCATAATATAGGTAATCGCCCCAAAATATTTTCAAAAGTAGGTACTTACCTTACCCCAACAATTATTTTTTTTCTGCAGGGATTTTTATCTGGCCTTTGGTAATTTTCTCCCTTTAAAAGCAAAATGTTTATAAGTGATTCTTGGCAACGCACTAAACATACTTAGGTATATGTACCTAATACATCCCAGACTCACAAGTGAAAATAATCTGTCGGGGATCACCTGTAAGCCTTCTGAATTATTTACGCCAAGTAATAATAACAACCCCAGTGTCTACTATATGAATCAATTAATCACGCTTCAGTTAAGCTCAATAATCCCCCTACGATCCGATTATTCGGCTCTTTGCCTATTAGCTTCTACCCCTGCGCTATGTGGGGCTCTAGGCATGCCGGGCACTTATTTGAAAAATTTATGAAAATATATGTTTTTTCGATCTCAACCCATCTTTCATGGTCATGGTTGAAGCACAGTGAACTTTACTTGTTGAACCAAATACCTAAGTATTTACCTATATTTACTGAAGTAATTTTATACAAATGTGATTCCAGAATAATTTAAAAATTGTCTCAAAAATGATAGAATTTATAAATGCAAGTTGATTTGATATACCTATACCATTGATTAATATACTACTACTAGTATATTAACCCTTTGTGGCCCACTGGTTTCACAGTGAAACCACTTACAAAATAATTTTTATCTAAACTCCTGCCGGTTTTGCAGTGAAACCAGAAGGCGTGGCCATATATCACATGGCTATCTACGCGCTGCTATGAGTGGCTTGCCCAGAACTGGCTACTTGTAAAATTTCTGTTTTGTTTACATGTGGCCTTTCTTTGATTGCTGAGTGTCCCCAAATTTAGTAAATTTAGAAATGTTTTACAAAATGTCAGGTGAGTGAATTATTGCTTTTCAATTTCAGGATGATTTACTTGAAATAATAGAAACACTTTTCGGTAAAAGTATTACGAATTCTGATTGTTTTTACTATAATAATTTGTTGGTTCCTCGATGAAACCGGTAGGCAGTAAGATAAACCCAGAAGATGTTTTCACACTTGTAGATGTTATAATGTTATAACATACTTACTAACTGCTAGTTGAGCAGGAAAGTACACAGAGATCTAAAGATGTTCCAAGCCCAACGCTATGTTTGGGGTAGCATTCAGTATGGATCTCGTAGTACATAAAATCTGGATTTAGTTCTATAATTCAATGCCTGGCGGGGTATTTGCCCGAGGAGTAGTTGTTCGAACGGTCCAGTACCACTCAAATCATTATAATGATGGGAATCAAGAAGTTTCCTAGTTATCGAGATTACTGGGTCTTCCCGTCCAGAAACTAGGGACACTTGTATTAGTCAATGTCTTTCCAAAGATCGATTCATTTGGTTATTTGGTCACTTGCTTCTAAATGATAACCCCGTCTTATCTCTAAGAGATTCTCCTAATTATGCTTCTTGGAATTTCATAAAAAATAGTTTGTTTTTGTAACATGGGATGTGAAATAAACATTTAGTTCAAAAAAATGCTTATTTGGGTATTGCCTACCGGTTTTACGGTGAAACCACCACCTGGAGCGCCCCCCCCCACAATTAGAAGTTTAAAATATTGCTTGACATCACCCTTGATGCTATGTTATTAAGAAAAAAAGTGTTTGGCAGTTTCTCAACAAAATTAGATAAATCCGGACACAAAGGGTTAATCAATGCCTATACTTAGGCTTCACAGAAAGTGGTCACAGAAAAATGCAAAATGACTTAATTATAGCTCTTGCATTAAAAATCTAATTCTGATGTTCAGCAAAAGTTAATAATTCTAAGCATCAAAAATAATCTGGACCTATTCAAATATTCTCAACAGTCTTTAATGGACAGTTTCGGAAAATTTAAGGTACACGACACGAATGGATGAAGTTTTTGAATTTTGAAGTTTTTAGAAATTAGCAGCCTTATTTTCAAACAAATTTGAATGGACTTTCTTTTAATGCATAAATGAACATTCAGTGGCGGCTCGTAATGAAGGGCTGTATGACACGCTCCCAAAAATTTCTAAAAGAAAATTAAACAACATGCTCTTAATTTTTGTCTAAAAGTATAACAAAATATAATAAGTATACTTTTATCGTTATTTATTACCTATCGATTTACGTCTATGATTCTCGTACGTGCATGTGTACAGCTCTAGACCAAATATTCAACTCTGCCGTTCCAATGAGTGGAGCCGGGGCGCGAATTATAAGAAAAGACCAGCTGTGATCAGCAGCGAACCCGGTTCACCTGCAGAGATAATAATCTTTAGCTCTGCCGTACTTACTTTGTTCGACGTTCCGTTGTCGTTCTGAAACGTATCATTGGGGCGAAGTATAGTATGGGGCAAAGAAATGCATCTATTAAGCAAAAACCCGCAGTAGCTGGTAGCTGCATTAGCGATCGTATCGGCTTAGTGATTCCTTTGGTTCGGGTTCTATGCTTGCAGAGGTTGGTTTTCGCGCACTTTTCAGTCTGTTATTGTTTCTTTTATTTCGGCAATGAGGGTGCTTTTAAATAATATTTTTAAATCTTTTGAGAGGCACAATATTTTTCATGTCGATTGGTAACAAATAACCATTACCAAAAACTAAAACTATTTGGAGATGCCCAGAAAAAAATTCAAAAATGATGCTAATGGCGACCTTCAAAGACAGCAATTTCTTCCCCCCACCGTTTTAATAAATGTTCCGATATCTTTTATAATAGGTAGGTAACTGACGAGTCTAAATTGGGCCTGACCTAACATTACACATCATTGTGTACCTACCTGCCTACCTTCTTAATAGGTAGAGGAGACGGTGCAAATGTGGAAACCCAGTTTGTTTTTAATTTGTAAAAAATCAGTGAATCGTTATTTTAACCGGGAAAATTTGCCTTAAAATGCCTTATAATGTTAGAAATAGGGGACCATAAGTCACAAATGCAAAAACCATGTACTTAAAAAATAAAAAAATATTTGGCCAACTTACTACATTTTTCGATTTTTGAAAAAAGTGCTGGTAATGTGGAAACACCGTAAAATTATAGTAAATAAATGTGTAAACACATAAAGATGTTGAAATATTGAACTTTAAGCATTACATTCGTTTTATATTATGTTTTTATTCATAGAAAACATTATTCGTTGATAAAAAAATACAACTCATTGTCCTTATCCACATGTTTCCAAGTTACCCGCATTTTAGCTAAACTGAATTTTACGAGTTAAGTCAAGAAAACGTTAGCTTATGATTCATTGAAATCCAACAATACTTTCCCTATAACTCCCTTTCCCAATACTCTGATCCGCATTACGCTACCTCTATGATAAGTTAGACTAAATAATACCACAAACTTACCTCCAAAAACTTCACGAAAATCACGAAACAGAAATCGACGCACCACCATTAACTACAATGCCCGACTGATTCCTAGCGCTGCTCCGTGACGAATAGGGACGAGAGTGACTGTTTACGGCAATCGCCGCTAGAGTGAAGCTCTCTGCAGTAGAAATACTTGCCATTTCCACATTACCCTCATGTTTCCACATTTGCACCACCTCCTCTAAGTATCCGATGCATCCCATGCAGAAATATCATTAACGATTCTTAGTACATTTATCTACCTGTCAATGCCTAGGTATCTATACTTTGAATTTATTAAATTTGCAAAGGGATTCCGGCACCTCCACCATAATGATTTATGTGCATTTCGTTTTATTGATTATTATTTATTTTGCTAACTATTAATTTTTACTGTAGTTAAAACTTAGGTTGACAAATAAATCACTTTCAAAAATCACCACATGTTAGTTTTATTGAAATAGGTTCCTCAACCCGTACGCGTGTGACATCACAGATGTAAAATGAATGAAACTGTCGTCTAAACCGTTAAAGGAACAGTTAACAAAACATGAACTTTTTGGTTGGGGTTAAATATCACACGTGTAAAACTATCTACCCCAAAAATCACCAGATCTTAACACTCTATGATGTCAACACTTTTCTCAATATGTCCCTCGAGAATTAGATACAAGCAACAGGCCAAAAATAAAAGGGGGAATACCCTAGACAAGTTATAGTTTTATTTCCAATTTTACTAAACATTAACTCCTGTAAATAGGCACTTAAAATTATTTCAAAATTTTCTTTATAAATAAGTAAGTAGATGTAGGTACATAGAATTTCGTATTCAAATAAATTAGCGTTTGCTCTGTCACATCAACATACATCGAGGCTTACCCATATCGATCCTTCCGCCTCGATATCGCAAATCAATCAGAATCACATCAGATGTAATATTTATTTAGAGCTAATCAAGCATTTAGCAGTGGCCAGGATCACCATACACTTGCACGGGCATGCACATGTATTATCTGGCCCTCTAGCGGGGATTTAAGTGTCCCGCCATCACTGTATTCCTACGCCAGTTCAGTGCTGGAAACAGGCGTGGCCTAGCAGTAATCACGCCTATCGGATTAAAGCGATGCCACTGCCAGTCATATAGTTGGCTAAGAATTACCAGAAGGAAAGAATAGTGGGGTTTCTTTCTGGTTTTTGCCAATATTCTGTTTTTCTTTTTCTTTTGGGTCGATGTGGGATTTTCAGAGCTCCTTGGTGTATTTGCTTTGTGCTTTTATTTTGTTAGAAAGGAGACTGTCGTTTTATTAGTCAATGGTCCTATACTGTTCTTTTTATGTGGGACCAGTTTTATGGAACTGGCAATGACTGTTCAACAATGACACTTCAGTATGCACTTATTTCATATGTTTTCTTATTAACGTGATTTTATTGTAATGTGTTTTCAAACCCCAATTTTTCAAAAAATTTAAGAAATCAATCATCCATTTGTAATTACGAACTTTTACATGACTTTGGGAGTCCGATTTCGTAGTAAAGAAAAAATCCGAAGGTACCTACCTGATGCATTTCCGTTGAAATAGTTAAATTGCAACAAAACTGAGTGTTTTTATTCCTATATTAACATATTTTGAGTCGTTGTGAATTAAACTTTTCCGGCATGTTTGAGTTTGTACGTTTATAGTTTTTCATTGTTTATATATCAAATTTATAGACGCTAGCGTCCATTTTCTGATTCCCAATATAATTTTCTGTTTTTCTGATTGAATCAGAGAAATCTACAGAAATATAGAAACAGATGATGTATTCTGTCGTACAACGTACGCTATCTGAACTACTGAACTTATAGTTTATACATTCTCCGCTAGATGAGTCCCGCATCAGGTGTCGGTAAAGTAGGGCTCACGCACCAATTGTCAAAAAATTAGTGACACAGCGAATGTTTTGTACCGGTTGTAGTGCAAAAATATAATTTTTTATTTCTAAAATAATAAAAACTTATTGTTTAAAATGTTCAGAAATCAATACGATAGTGACGTAACGGTCTGGAGCCCCCAGGGCCGTTTGCACCAAGTGGAATACGCTATGGAAGCAGTTAACTTGGGTTCAGCAACCGTGGGGCTAAAAAATAAGTTTTATGCAGTACTAATCGCTTTAAAACGAGCTTCTTCTGAACTGTCTGCATACCAGAAGAAGATCATACCGATAGATCAACATGTGGGTATAGCGATTTCTGGACTGACAGCTGATGCGAGAATGCTGAGTCGCTATATGCGTACAGAATGTTTGAATTACAAGTATTCTCATGATTCTTTACTCCCTATTAATAGGCTCATTAGCCAGTTGGGGAATAAAATGCAGGTCTGTACCCAAAGGTAAGTTGTAATTTTTCTTTATGTAAGAATCCGATATATCAGTTATTTTTATAGATATGATAGGCGGCCTTATGGGGTTGGTCTTTTGGTGGCTGGATATGACGGAGAGCCTCATATCTACCAAACCTGCCCCTCAGCTAATTATTACGATTGCAAAGCTATGGCAATTGGAGCTAGGTCACAGAGTGCTAGAACATATTTAGAAAAACATCTAGATGAATATAATTGTTTATTCTGCCCTCTGGATGAGTTGATCCAACATGGTTTGAGGGCTTTAAGAGATACTTTACCGCCGGAAGTTGATCTTACAACCAAAAACGTTTCTATATCTATCGTCGGTAAAGAACAAGACTTTAAAATCTTAGATGAAACCGAAACGGCAAATTACTTAACTATGATAGCTGGTGAAGAAAGACGTGGCGGCGGTGGTGCACCACCTGACCAGCCTCCCAAGCCCTTGAAAGAACGTGACGAAGCGGGGGACCAAGAACCGCGCGATCCTGTACCAGCAGTGGCTATGGAAACGTAATTGCTTCTCATGTGAATTTAAAACCCAGCTATACTTTTCAATTTTACACAAGTGTTTTTGAAGAATTGAAGTTAGAAATAGGGTCGTCTTTAGTTGAATTCATTATGTTTAGCCGTGACTGTCTTGCGGTATTTCTGTAAGGCAGTCACGGCTAAACAAATCTGTACTTTTACTTGCTTTATATGATTAATTATTATAAACGAATAAATCATTTCAAACATGCCCTCATTTATTGTTTCATTACTGAATTATTTTTATAAAATAGTATATAGGTGCAGTTTAGAAACTTGAAATATGAAGAATCAATCTTTTCCAACCAACTCGGTCTGCTTTGCTTCTAAAATATTTTCTGCTTCTTTAATGTAAGTGTCAGCTAATGCAATGACTTGCTTTTCTATATTTCTAAGATCGTCGCTGGACATGCCTTCTATCTTCTTCATATTTTTATTAGCCTTCAATTGAACATCTCTTATGCTACTTTTACATTTTACAAAAAGCATTTTAGCATTTTTTGCCAAGTTTTCTCTGTGTTCTTTTGTCACCCTACAACATTGATTATATTTTAGTAATGGAAATAATCATTTTAGCGAAGACGAGGTTTTCTTACTTAGGTATTGGAACGTAGAGCGTGGTGCCTTCTTGTTGCGGATTTAGATTCATTCCGGACTTTGAAATGGCAGTGAGAACATCGGGAATAGCTTGTGGAAACACTGCCATATTTATTACAATAGTTTTTGGATTTTTACGCACTATTTGGGCTAATTCCTGTAGAGTGTGTTCATTTCCGTCCACATTCACGATTAGAGATTCTATGGATCCTAAACGCAATATAATGAATGAAATTGTTACTTTAAATTAATATTTTGTACCTGCTGAGGATCGTAACGAAACATTCTTGATGAAATCGTCTTTTAGAACTTCTATTGCTTTCTGGAAGTTCGTTTTAAGTGTATCAACGTTGACGGCATCTGCAATAGCGCGTTCATCTATTTGTACTTTACCTTTCCCTGAAAAAAATCAATGTTTTATGACGTCTTAATTAAGATACCTTATACCTTTTTCTTTTTTAATATTTTTTCCTTTAGCATATGTTCTTGAGAATGAAAGGGATGGTGTAAATGACACAGGGTTTGTAAAATTTTGACTTAAAATAATTGGGTGCTTACATACTTTTAATGCGAGACTGGTGGCGATAAATCTCCTGGCTAGACTTGTGATAATTCTAGTTTTGCTCATATTCCTAAATAAGTTTAGTTAGAGTACCTGAAAGTTGATTATTTTTGAGGTTAGAATAATTGACATCAGGATCAGAGAGTATGTAGATACGGAAGCAATTCCCTGTTGCACCGACGTGTGCAGTAGCGAAACATCATTCTTTATTCTGTGATCTGGTTCTGCTTTGAAATACTCGTAGTTCCTCAACAGGTGGCAGCACAAAATTACATTTTTACGTTTAACAAGTCCATAAATTGGCTAATTAGCTGTAGGTAAATGGTAAAAGAGCGTTTGGGACTAGCTTTAGCTAATCAGAAAGACAGCTGCCATCTGAAAATTCGCGAACTTGTCTTACTTGTTCATTTTATCTGCTTCGAATCCTTCGAAGGGTAAATAGATTACGGGATTTGACAACATACAGTTTATTCGCCCAATTCAGACCGTAGGTACGCGAACATCAACTTCCTTGTCAGAAAAATGATTAAATGGGTAAAATCTGACAGAATTGTTAGGGTTAGGGTAATTCAAAGACGTTTTGAATTTGAATAATTCCCACAACTTTTCAAGATACTGTAAAAAGGCGAAAATTCAGGCCATTGTAACAGTGCTCGCCCTACGCTAATCAGCTACGCCTGTGCTTACTATCAAAATTTTCAATTGAAATTATTTTTCTTATCAAAGTTATGGTATGGGTAAAACACAACGTAGGTAAAAGACGATCACTTGGCTATGTAGGTGGAGTGTAAGTGTGTAAGTAAATTCTTTATTGGGTTAATTACTTAGCGCCGCCAGGAGACCAGCAGGTAGTTAAACAGGTAAATCTAAGCTACAAGGGTGGGGTATAGAATCCATTACAGTACCGGTTTGAATTGAGCGAATGGATTGTAGTTACCATCGAAACATCTTTAATTACTCGTTTGTCACGACAGAATATACAGGGTGTTTCATTAACAATGGGAAATCCGTTAAATGGAGATTCTACAGGTTAAATAATGACCATTGACCCAAACATGCCTTATCCGAATGTTGTTGGTTTAGGAAATACAGGGTGTTGAAAGTTACAATTTTATTTCCATTTTTTGCCATAACTACGAAATTTCTTAGGTTGTCGACTTGAAAATTTGCAATCCTATGGCTTTTCTTACGGGAAAAAAGATTCCAATAACATTTTTGACGTTGCCCATAGAGGGCGCTACTTATAACCTATTGTTTTGATAAATTGACCCATAACTTTTTACCATGTACATCTAACGTCAAATCGGTTCCAAAATCTGAAGGACCAATCTTTTTGAAACAATAAATGTATTCTTTTCTCATTTAGATATTCCAGCCTATTTTCAAGAAAAAATGACTTAATGCAGATAGTGTTTAAATTCCAAAGGCAACCAAATCATAAATTATTTAGAAATCTGTACAATCGCTTAGGCGAAAGAGGATCTTTCCGTCCAAAAAGTGAAAATAGCGCTCCGAAGATTATTTCGGCTGAGCAGGAAGATGTGGTTTTGGTTAGATTGCACGAAAATCCAGGCGTAAGTGCCCGTCGTTTAAGTGCGGCAACAGGCGTAAATAGCTCTTCGATTTGGAGAATTTTGCACAAAGAGAAGCTTCACCCGTACCACATTACTCCAGTACAAAATTTGTTACCGGAAGATCCTCATGCTCGTCTACGTTTCGTTTACAAAAGCAGCAAGGCGCGGATCCTAATTTTTTGAACAAAATCTTCTTTACACATGAGGCAACGTTTACTCGACGTGAATCCAACATGAATTAAGATCAATGTTTGGTGCGGTGTAATGTCAAATTTCTTTATTGAGCCTTTTCAACTTCCACCCAATCTGAACGGTCCACTTTAATTAAATTTTCTTCCGCAAAATTTGTACGAACTGTTTGAAGAAGTACCTACCGCACTTAATTTAAGGGAAAATATATGGTTCATGCAGGACGGGGCGCCCGCACATTTTTCCCGGCCGGTGGATTGGCCGTGGAAAAGAATTTGCTTGGCCGCCTAGAAGCCCCGACAAATCCTTTTTCGATGTGGTCTAGAATGAAAGATATGGTTTATAAAGAAGCTGTTGATTCACCCGATGAGCTGTGGCGAAGAATACAAGCGGCTGCCAATGAAATCAAAGGCAATCCAGGGGCATTGTTTAGAACTCGGGTGTCTCTCAGGAAACGCATTGAAAATGTATCCAAGTGAATGGTGGACACCTTGAACAACTACTTTGAAATTTAATGTTTCCTAATTTTATTTTTCTTGTACCTAAGCGGTTGTAGTGAATTAAAATTTATTTTGTTAGCAGTACTTAATAAGCGTTTCATTTCTAAGATTTAAACACAATCTGCATCTGCATTAAGTCGTTTTTTCTCGAAAATGGACTGGAATATCAAAATGTGACAAGAATACATTTATTATTGGTCTTTCAGATTTTGGAGCCGATTTGACGTTAGATGTATTTTTTAAAATTATGTTTCATATATTCAGTGAAATTGAAATTTTCCGTTTAAGCCATAAAATATTTTTCGGATGAAGATGATAAAATACGAAATTATTGGGTCCATTATCATTTATCTTTTGGTAATAAGCCTGATTAATTAATATCCGATACGACATCCTGTTTTGTGTCGAAATATTTCATATAGTTCGTGTTCTGTAGTCTGTTCGTGTGGCAGTCATAACTCTTGAGCATTAGACCAATCTGTAACGTGGGTGTAAAACATATTCATTATCGGTTTTATGGAAGTACGCTCTCGGTTTCTCTGCAGCACAGCGACGTGACATTGATTAATTAGAAGCGCCAAGACGTGCGCCGACAAACATCTTTAGTAGTTGGCAAGTTTTTTTTCTCTCGAAGAACCGATCCCCTTATAACATTGTTGCTGATGCTGGGGAAATTGAGCGGAGGTATTTCTCTTGCTTTGGAACTATGTATAGCTGCGATGAGAACAAAAGTACGAGGGGGAAATAACGCCTCGGGAAAAATTTTTGCGCCTCTGTTTTTTGTATAATTAGTCCTGAATCTCGGATCGACACTTTTGGCGATAAGGCACAGATATAGGTCAATCTATCCGGGAGAGAATCTGGGCAATATGCTCCTTAAAGGTTTCCAACGAATTGTTAAAGAAAAAAATTAAAGCTACACAGTGTGCCCAGCTGACTTGTTTGAACTGCGTATTTTTGAGCTGCCAGCATTTTTTTAAATTTCTCAGATGTAGGTAGAGATGTCTTGAAAATTAGTAACTGCATTGAAATTTATTTGAGTGTATTTGCAGCTTATATGAAAAATCAAAGTTGCCGAAACAATCAAGTAGACCTCAAAAGTTTAAAACTGTAATGAAATTCAAAAATGTCCTATTATGTGTGTATCTCATTTGAAGATCAAAAGTTGGAGGCAGATTGGTAAATTGTCATGTTGTTTTAAAATGACGAAGCAAGATAAAAACCTTGGGTAAGGAATCCAAAAATGCAATCGAATACAGGGTGTTATATTTAAAGAAAAGAAGATTTAATTGCTAAATAAAAACTGAAAAATAATCTTGATAAACTAACAAAAATAATTATGTGTGGATATAGCAAGTAACAGAAAGAATAGCAAGCTAAATTCGATACACCCCATAACATAATAAATTAAATAATTTAAAAATAGATTACCTATCAACTATCTATCACATATCAGTTTATTCTTTATAAGTTCAGTTAGACAGTTTTTCTTGCGTCTGATCTTCAGAGACATCAGTTGTCTTTTTTGTAACTAACTGCTAGGACGTGAGGACTTTAGTGGAACGACTTTAATTCTATGCTTGAAGTTATAATGCATTTACCGTATTAAAATATCGTACATAGTGCTCTATTACTTATTTTTATATAGTAGGAAGGTACTACAGAGCGACGTAAATCACTGAAATTCAGAAACATCGTTTGAAGGCTGTTTCTCTTATATTTAGGAAAAATTCGACACGAAATCAATAGCGGAAACAATACCTTCAAGAAATAATGACACATTCGATGGCCCAATCAAATCCTTACAAACAATTGGAGATAGAAACTGCACATTCCTATTTTCTTGCAATTGCTGTAGGAATTCTTTTGTAATATGTTTAGTCGCACTTGCAAGACGGTGAGAGTGTATTAAACTTAGTTTGCCAGTATATACCGTGTGACAAACTTCCATGTGTACATGGGGAAATAACATTGGCAATTACATTTTTGAGGATTCCTACTCCCCATGTGTGGTTACAGTGGTGGTAAAGGTAAGCAATCGAAAGACTATTTTTTCTGCGTATGAGGATATCAAAAACTCTGCAATTTTCCAATTTATTAAAGCATTAAAAGCAAAAATTACACTAATAATTTTCAAATTAAAACACGGATATTCATCAGATTACCTATGACAATTTAATTTATTCTAATCAAAGACTCCCTTGATTCTAATTTCTAATTCGTCTGAACTGTCAACATTATTTATCGACAATTTAAAATTTGGGTTTCAAAATGAACAAAATATTTATTCGGTTGAAGAAAAGGTTTTCATTGTGAAAACATTTTACGGCGGCAATAGTCTGCGGGTAGTCCGTGACTTATTTTCTGTAAAATTCAATAACAGTCCTATTCCTATTTGAAGATACCTAATTTTTACTAATAAATTTACTTGGTTTTTATTTAGATAATTCTGATTCGCTTATTATTATTACCTAGTTGCTAATTCCTTATTTTTCGCTAACTTAAATTTTACTGGGATTATGAGAAATTTAACAATTTGTGATAACGTGGAGTGAAACAAAACTAAAATTAATCTTATCATTTATTTTTTTAGTCGTTCCAAGAAATCTAAATGTTGAGGTAGAGGAAATGGTAATAGGCCTGATAACTGCTAGTCCAACATCTAGTTTAAGGTCTATTGCCCTAGAATGTAATGTTCCAAGAGAAACTGTCCGTAACATATTAAAAAAAACAAATATCATCCCTTTAAATTCCAATGTCACCAAGAGTTACTTCCTTTTGACGAAGAATCAAGGCAAATTTTCTGTGAAGAAATGCAAGAACGGGCTAATCGGGATCGCAGCTTCCTCTCATCAATTTGTTTTACCGATGAGTGTACCTTCACTTTAAATCAAGAGCCAAATTCACAAAACGTTAGGCATTGGGCCCAGGAAAATCCCAGAATAAATCTAGCCACTACAACGCAATACCCTCAAAAAATCAATATTTGGGAAGGCATTTTTAATAATCGCATTATAGGACCACTTGAAATACAGGAAAATTTAAATTCAAAAGCTTATTTAGATCTTTTAATTAACCATATTGGCCCTGCATTAGAAGAAGTTGCACATGCGAATCGGGAGGTCTGGTTTCAACATGACGGATGCCCTGCACATTTGGAGCACAAGTGAGGGGATTATTAAATGAAATATTTCCAGAGAGCTGGATTGGTCGAGGTGGTGCTATAACTGGCCAGCTAGATCTCCCGATTTGGCACCGTGTGACTTTTTCTTGTGGGGTCATTTAAGAAATAAGATTTATAAAACTCGTCGCCCAAATATTGATTCTTTAAGGAATGCTATTTTTGCGGAATGCAACTTAATAAACGATCGGCAATTTGCGAATGTGAGAAATTCTTTCTATAATAGGCTGGGATAGTGTCTGATACAGAATGGGGGTTTATTTGAATATTTGTTATAGTTATAGTTATTTTTCTTTTCTTATGTTACTTTAATTTCATTATATATTAATAAGTTTTTGTCCTTACCTAGATATGAAATAAATAAGTATTGATACGAACTTTTGCCCCGTCAGCGACGCCCCTGGTGGTGACACATTATTTGTTTACGGCGAGCAGGCTTTGATTTATTACGGCGCGACCTTGTCGCTGTTTATGATTCCCGAAAAGAATAGTCTATCTCGAAGATTCTCATTCTGGAACAATGTTTGATCGATAATTTTCGAGAATCTTCTAAGACCATTATAAAATGGGAAGCAAGAAGCCGAGTGGACAGTCTTACAGTTTGAAGTCTGAAATTTGGAAGCGAATGTTGAATGCGATAAGAACCGGGCGTTTTAATAGTTCCGTGCGAGTAAGTCTTGATACGCGTTTAGTGTCGGTACGGTACGCGAGTGCGAATTCTTTGGTGGCGTTTTAAGTGTACCGGGGCGTCTTCGTATGTGATTAACCGTCGATTGAAGACGAGTGTTTTAGAGAGTTTAAACTGTGGACTTGTGTACTGCGGATTGTTTAGGTTAGGTAATTAATTGTTTAATTGTTCGCTTAATTGTTTAATTTTCACTGCTTGTTGTTACTTACTGCTTGTATATATTTCGCTGCTTATTGTTCAATTTGTTAATTTTAAGTTCTCAAATCACTGTTAATCATTGTAAATATTTGTACATATACATAAAGTCACTGTAAATAAATTGAGTGAAAAAACGAAATACGTTACAGTATTAAATTGCCAGATTAGAGCAAAATAAACAAATGTTGCCTCTTGTTAAATTTTTCATAATTGCAGTAAAATTAAAGTACATAATTTAATTTTTATTATTTCATTTTACTGCTTTAACATTTTCCCAAAAACTTTTTAATAGGTGAGAAAACACCTACAATTTACCCTAAACTATGGACCAGCATTCACCAACGAAACATCCACACCAGTAATCAATTAATTGTCAACTTTACTATAGGTAATGACAATAATAATGTGAATGAGAATTATCTAAATAAAAAAACAAGTTTATGTATTAGTAAAAATTAACTTCTTTCGATGAAAGATTCCCAGCCTTCAAATTTCTTACTAAATTATTTATTGTTATACCGAAGGGATAGGACCGTTATTGAATTTTACAGAAAATAAAGGCACGGACTACGCGCAAACTATTGCCGCCATAAAATATTTTCGCAATGAAAACCTTTTCTTGAACTGAATAAATATTTTTGTTAATTTTTAAATGTTGACAGTTCAGAAAATCCATAAAAATCAAAGACGTCCGTGATTAGAATAAATTAAGTTGTCATGGATAATCTGATAAATTTCTGTGTTTTAGTTAGAAAATTATTAATGTAATTTTTGCTTTTAATGCTTTAATAAATTGGAAAGTCGTAGAGTTTTTGATATCCTCATACGCAGAAAAAAATAATCTTTCGATTGCTACCTTTACCACCACTGTAACTACACATGGGGAGCAGGAATCCCCAAAAATGTAATTGCCCATGTTATTTCCCCATGTACACATGGAAGTTTGTCACAGGTATTAGTTTGCCAGTATTCTATTCTATTCACATTTCCAGAAATAATTTACAAACCTATTCATAAAGAGGAAATTCACGAAAATTGCACCAAAAATTATATCGGGCACTACAAATATGGTCATACAGATAAGTCTAGCATGGCCTCGCTTCGTTGTGTACCTTTGATATTAACGATTTAAAACTTTCAAGGCCTGTTAGACAATTCTCATTCGTTGGTACTTACGCTAACAGCGAACTGGGTGGTCTGGAGTTCCGGGATAATATTTCTCGCAATCTTGGAAATTAATCAGCAAACAACGGGCATTATTCCCGCATCCCTGTCACATCCTTGCCCACTCGATGCACATTACTTTATAATTTCACCCATATAATTGGCGGACGCTGTTGAAAGGGCGATAAGAATCGTTACTTTAATAGTTTATGGCCTCAGAAGTGTACCTGTAATTATGGTATCTTCTTAATCGCTGTTTGAACATAAACACTATCATTACCAGTTTCTTATCTTTTATGGTGTTGGTATACATGTTTTAAATAAGAGAGGAGTACGGTAACCTATCAATTAACACGTTAAAACTTGGGCTCTTTCACACGTTCATGTGTATAAGTAATTTACCATTATCTACCTTCTCACTATAGCAGAATGCATAATGTATCATCCGCTAAATCGTCTGCCATCTGCTCGTTCGAATTTAAATATTAACAAGGTTCGTCCACGGCAAATTTTAAGGTTTTACTGTATTTTTATCACTAACCAACCAGTTCCTTTGTCTTTATCGACATTTTTGTTCCAGAATTCGATCACGGAATTTTAAAAGCAGATTCCTTCATCACGTTTCCCAATTATTTTCCTTTTCCCCCGGTTTAACAGTTGCTAGACAAACGTGAAAGTATATAAAAAGATATTTTGCGATAAACTAAACTAATATTAGTCGTAGAAAAGGCTTAGTGTACAACTTGCCTGGAATTGCGATTTATATTTCTATATTTCGAGCGGCACATCCAAGTCAAACTCCTTCGACATTTACCATAAATTCTGTCAGCATTACTTCCAGAATTTTAAGTGTTTTTGCCAGTTCTTGGTATGAACTAACACTATTGGAAAGTTTTAAGGCAGCCAGTAGAGCATCAATCCTTTCCTGCAAGTGGAGCGAAAATAGGTTCAACATTACCTCCACGACTGTCATGGGAGCCGTACCTATGGTACCTGTTATTCCCGCATACGCCAGTTACTGCAAATTTTCGCAGCTTTTGTTTGAATTGTAGTGTTTTTAGGTCTTCTCCACAGTACCGAGGAAGAGGTGATGGGTCTCATGACTCTTGTGGTAAGACTAATAAGCTATTTATTTGTTGTAGTCCCCAAATTTTCAAAGAATATGTTCATAGGACCTTAGTGGCTTCGGAGGAATTCTCGTTCAGTTTGTCATCCAGGAATATTTCAAAATCGCTAAAAATTCGACCGTTCGTCAATTTAAGTGTAGAGCTCGTATATAGATTCAACTTCCAGCGTTTTGTGAATGAAAATGTTAAGTTTTTATGGATGAAGAAGAAGTTCTTCCTACAGGCATCAGTTGATGGTGTTTTGCATTATGCTTGATAGGACGCGATAATGCTTGCCTCTAATAAGTACAGCTATAGTTGTACCCCACTTAAATTCAATCGAGGAAATTCTAGTGACATGCTGAGTATTTACAAGGAACTGTTACTTTCACAGTTTCCCAATTAAACCAAAGTATCGATGCTTCACTGCATAAAGTCGTCGAGTGCTGTAAATGGCGTTTTTCAGCGAATTTCGACGATTTAACCAATTTGAACGCCTTTCTGATTATAACTTGGAAACGAAGCGTGATACGAGAAAAGTGCAAGAGGTACTTTCGGAGGCGCTACCGGGGAAGAACCCTTTCAGATTTCAACATTTGGCTTTGGTCCTATGCTTCTTCAACAAAAAGGGAAAGTATCTGATTTGGGGGTTGCCCCGGATATGTCTGTATCCATAGTCCTCGATTTTCTACTGAAGTACTTCATTACTGAAAGCTACGACGCCAAGTAACGTCAATAAAAGCACTCCAAGAATTCAGATACTCTGAATTTGTCCATAACTTGCTTTAGGAGCTCACTCTTCCAACACCCCACTTAACTTCAAGGTAATCGAGGAAATTTTTGTGACATACTGAGTCTTAAGTACTTACAAGGAACTTTTACTTCGACAATTTCCCCATTAAACCGAAAGAATCGATGATTCACTGCATAAAGTCGTCGAATACCGTAAATGGCGTTTTTCAGCGATTATAACTTGGAAACGAAGCGTGATACGAGAAAAGTGCAGAGGTACTTTCGGAGGCGCTGCCGGGGAAGAACCCTTTCACATTTTGCTTTGGTCGTATTCTGCTTCAACAATAAGGGAAAATACCTGAATTGTTTGTTGCCGCGGATATCTCGGTATCCATGGTCCTCGATATCCCACTGAAGTACTTCATTACTGAAAGCTACGACTCAAGCAACGCCAATAAAAGATGGTAAGCACTCCAAGAATTCAGATAGTCTGAATTTGTCCATTAACTTGCCTTATGACCGTTGTTCAGTTACCGATGTTACAGTATTACCTACAGAGGTTGCAATAATCGGTCTTTTGGGTATGGCTTCGATCCGTCTAATGCCGAAAGGTTCAATGATTTTTTGGGAAACACCTTCACAGTTAGTTATCAAAAGCACCCTCTATGTCCAAATGGTGCTTGTTCTACCATATCCATTACTGAGTGATTCAGGGCTTCTACAGTGAACTTAATTGGTTTGTAAGCAGCAAATTGTTTGATGTGTAGCAAGATGTTGCTTCTTATACGGTTGTCAAAAAGTATCTGAGACAACCGACAACACATTGTTAAGGGTAACAATTTGCCCCGACAGGCTCTCTCTTTATTTTAGATTTTACTCTAGAGAGAAGATTACATGTTTGAATTTTGCATTACGGATAAAGATTAAATCTGATTCACCGGAAAACTTTGGACGAAAACCCCATTAAAAAACTTCCTGGCAAATTGTTAGGTATACATAATTTGATGCCAAGTATCAGAGTATAAAGGTTACCCGATACCAGTTACATTATTTGGTGTTAAGTATAGGTAGGTAGTGAAGGAAATCATTTCAGTATCATTTCGATTTTTGATATTTTTCTTTTGAAGGATTTTTGCATGGAAATGCTTGGAACTTCTTCATCAAAAACAATATTGAAAATAAAGAAAATCAGCATAGTAGATAATTTATTACCCAGTATAAATGGCGTACACGGCAACAATAAGACCAAAAGCTGATCAACTCGGATTCGCATGCCTCATTAATAACAACACGTACCCATCTCGCCAGCCGTGATCTTTAAAACAAAACGCTAACTAGCCGTGAGCGCGGACTATAAAGTGCGTGATAGCAGCCTATTCGCGGTCATAATTACACTCTTCATCCACGGCCTGCTTGATCGGACACTCCGCGTTGGCGGCAACACAGTAATTACAGTGCAAATACTTCATTGCTGTCTAGATTTAAACGTGGCGCCCGCTCTTATTTTATGCTCATGTCCCCAGGAATTAATCGAGATTCGAAGTGTGATAATTCGAGTAATGTTTACCCCATTTGTTATATACGACTTGCGAGCTCGTTTTCTTCGTGTTCTGCTTCACAGGCAGCTGCGTTGCAGCGTTTTAGATAACCTACTTCATTTATTACGGGTGATTTACTAATATACAGGTTGTTTCGCTTAATAGGCTTATTGCGGGATTCCCCCAAAAGATACCGCCATTTCGTTTTTATAAATTTCAGGGACATTTTTTCAAAAATTTTCAATGACTTGTTTATTGCAAATGCCTTTTAAAGATCCTGAAATGTTCCATTCATATCCAGAAAAACACCACAACGAATGGTCTAGAACATTCCACACAAACTACTAAACATCTCAACGGTAAACAAGGTCGTAAATCAATCAATCAATACACCTCGTATAGTACATAATTACCTTTTTGATGGGATTCTTTTCCGGTTTTATTTTATTTCAAAAGCGGACTTCCAACTTTGTTTGAAAAATTGAAATTTAAATGAAGATTGAATTTTGTGGCAATCACGTTCTAGATGCATCGGCATTCCCCGTAGTGAAATTAGGCGGTGAAAATGTGGACGAGGTTTCCGGCAAATCGAATTCCGGGCTAGGCATCCGCGCTGAAAGACATGTGAACTGCATTACCATGTACTCGTACGTTGCACTACTAATTTTAAGTACATTTCAGTCACATCTGCCAATGCTATGAAGGCTTTTTTTCAGCAGAACTGGACAAGCCGCTTAATTTAGAAAAATCAGATTAGTTTGGTTTGATGAATGTCATCGCAATTAATTTCATTCGTTTTTCATATAGACTGGTTTAATGGGAAGACTCTTGCGCATAACTTTTAACTTTTAACTTCATTTTTATATTAAAGAGTGGATTTTAGATAGACATTGTAAAGAAAAAAAATATGGGGTGTTGTATTTCAGACATCTTGATATTAAAAAAATGTGTATGCGGGTTCTAGCAAATTATTAATATTTTCCAAACTGTCTACAATAAATAAATGAAATTTATTCATAGTTAACTATTTAAACAATTGGTTAAGTATACAATCATGTAAAGACGCCTGTAAAAACATTTACAGGGTGTGTGCAAATTACTGTTAAATTTCGGAAAACTAATTAAAAAAATCGGTATGGAGAACCATACATGACTTCCATGTTCATTGTATATAACAAAATAACACTTAAAACAATTATCTGTCTATTATCGGCAATTTTACGAAAAATTGTAAATTTTTGTAAAACTGTGTAAAAATATTTTGCAAATTTTTGTAAATAATTTGTTATTCCGTAAAATTTCGTAATTTTTGTAAAAATTTGCGCAAATTCATTTTACAAAAATTTTTTAAATTTTTGTAAAATATTTTGGCAATTTTAACAAAATATTTTACAAATTTTTACAAAATATATTTTACAGTTTTTTTCAAAAATTACAAAATTTGACGGAATAATAAATTTTTTACAAAATATTTTTACAAATTTTTACAACAATTTACAATGGCCTTAAAATTAGCAACATTTTTTATTTAAACTTTTTTCTCATATCTCTAATGGTTTAACCACAATATTTTTTTGAAGAATTAAAATGTTAATAACAAATGAACGCCTAAGCTAAATCAATAGGTCTGGAGTCCTCGTCGAGACGCACTTTTCAAAAAAAGAATAATTAAAATCGGTTAGCTTTTACTGCAGTTATCGAACGCCAAAGAAATCCGGACACATACAGACACACGCACACACAGACGAGTTAGTACAATACGAATCTGACCTTAACTCGGACACATATTTTTGTCGGTAATACAATACTTCCATTTCCTTATACGGAACATGGAAGTAAAAATTACCTTGAAATTTTAAATGCAACGCCATATTTTTGTAATAGAATAGAATTAAAAAATGTAGTTAAAAGTATATATAGCATTATATTTAAAATAAACGAGTTAATATAAACTTTCGGTAATCAGTGGTACTGGACCGTTCGAACAACTACTCTCGGGCAAATACCCCGCCAGACATTGAATTATAGAACTAAATCCAGATTTTTTGTACTACGAGACGTCGCAGAATGCTACCCCACCTAAGGTGGCTTTGAAGCAATCATAACCTGTCTCCATGTAGATACGTGCTTTTAAGTAGGTCTTTATTTAAATATTGCTTGTTTTGGATTAGGTAGGTGTGTAAATTTTCAGATCAATATTTGTTTTATTAATCGAGATTATATCTAACGTAAGCTTAAACTGAAAGACCCTGTATAAGTTTACTTACATAGCAAACTATATTTTTTTCACGTGTACTATGGCTTCCCTAAATTTCTCAGAACAAAAATGGAATAGCCTGTATAATCAATATCGAATGTTTTGTTAAACATACATATTTTTTCGCAAACGAAAAAATCTGAATTCAATTAAACGACAAAAATAAACAATATGTAAATATACCCGCTAATGAAAATAAATTAACAAATTGCATAGGTTGCTCGTATCGTTAATACATACTATAGTTAAAAATAACAGCGTGTATTAGTATTTATTTTCAAAATGTAATGTAATTTTTAGGATTTTAATAGACTCTTTATTGAATGCCTTTTGCATACTTAATGCCACTAATACAACAAATCCCATAAAAAAACATGAAATTTGGGAGAAAACCGCTGAATAAGAAGACTCCGGAAAACCTGGCGAATGTCTTGCCTCCACACGACAAAACTAATTTTAGTGCAACAGCCTAATAACTGTAACAGATTTCAAAAATAAATCCTTCCAAGAATACGTAAAAAAACTGATACCAATATCTGATACCAGCTATGCGTTACTCAATGCTACACGAAAATTAAAAACAATCATGAAAGCACATACCTCCCATAAGAAGACCAAATGGTAGATGGTTCAGAACAACTAGGGAAAGAGCGGAGCCTCTTGTTGGTACACGTTCTTTAAGCCAATTCCATCAGCTGATAGAAGAACTGTCTCGCTCAGGAATAGTCATGTGGAGGCAACTCTTCAGGCAGCTTATTGGGTTCAAAAATGTAACTGCTTAACACGGTTACACACATTTACAGGTGGTACAGATGCTTGATTCCCTTTTCAATAAACATCAGCCTATAATTACTGCTCGTTGCACTAAACGCCCTGCTCCATGGCTAACAGAAACCATTGCAATGATGATTTCTTTCGAAAAAAAGGCCATGCAAAATTTAAACGAACTCGTTTACGGGAGCATTGGGACTATTACAAGAGTTGGAACACATATTTGCTCATTCTGGTACCAACAGTATTTGGAAGAAAATACGATCTTTCTTGAAGGCCACTGATCCGGGATTGTGCACTGCCCGTGTTCTCTTGACTGTACGAAAGCATTTGATACCCTTAACCACAAAACTTTCCTCTCGATTCTTCATTTTGTTGGACTGTGTGAGAATGCCGTTCAAATAATACTAAGCTCCTTGACTGATTGGAGTCAGTAGATGCTCTTAAACCCTATGTTTATTGCTGCCGATGTTCCGCAAGGTTCATTTCTGGGCCCTCTTCTTTTCGCTGTATATGTTGATATTACAAATCTGTTTTTACGCGGACGAAACTCACATCTTCGCTGCCAATTTTAACCAGGGAGTACTTGGCTTTTGTTTCTTCATGTCGCCTCACCATGCCAATGTATGTCTTTCGCTTGCTTTATATATTGTCCTTTTTTAGCATGTTCGTAAGTGAGATGAGTGACAGGCAAGCAGCAATGGCGACGAGTCGCCTTGGAAAATTCCTCTTTTAATGGCGATTTGGTCGGTTTCGACGCTTCCTGTTGAATGGTTGAGGCTCAACTTAGTTCTCCACTTTTTCATCGCACTATATAGGAATGAGGCACGCTATCAAAAGATTTTTTGTAATCAACCCATGCCATGTGTAGATTACATTTCCTTGTTTTAGCGTTTTCGATTATTCGATTATCATTTTATTTAGTAGGAGTTGGTTCTTGATGCCTTGGTTGCCCTTCGGCACCCTTTAGGCTCCTCTTGTAGTATGTTGTTATTTCCAGGTGTTCGTAAAGCCTTTTTGGCCTGACCTGCCCAGAATTGTCAAAAACTGCCTCATTGCCGTCGGCATTGAAGTGACCAGCTAAATCTCTTAGAGCATGTACAGGATATCCTCAGAAGATGACTCAAGCACCACTGTAAGCAGCTAGGGTAGACGGTAATATTCCATACAAAATACAGGAACTTGAGGTTTTTCTTTGTTAATGTCATCTAATCAAATTGTATCCTCACATCTTGTATACTGGGAAATAAAGCTATGGTTTTAAAATGAAAAGGTTACCAAAAAACAAGACAAAGTACTCGGCACATATTGCATGCACTGGTAAAATTTTTATACTAAAGTTAGACTTTTTTAAAAAACATTTTGAAGATTAGATTTACGGTTTCTGAAACACCAATGGTGTACGCGTTGAATTTCAGTCTTCCTTCTTGCTATAAATGACCCAAATACACCCGAGTTTAGACTATAGCATTTATGCGAATGAAATGATAACTCGAGTTGATAAATTTCTTTTGTTGTTCCGAAAAGAATTTTAATGAATAGCTAGATACTCCGGGCAACTGGAAGCATATTATTAACCCGGAGCAAATTTTTTTCGGATGTTAAAATTAAATGAAAATATTGGATCTTAAAATTTAGGGAGACGGAGACGTATATTCTCTTTTCCTACCCCTCGGCATGTGCTCGTTCTGTAGGTTTGCTGCTGCTTCCGCCGTTTCCTGTTTCTCGTCCTCCCCGCAATTCGTAAATTAATAAGCGACCTGGATTAAAAACAGAAGTTACTTTCACGTTCAACGTACCTAAGTAATTTACTTAAAAAATTTATTAAAAGAAAAAGAAGGCGAATTTCATTTTACCGAGCAGATTACGTTTTCTCTCCTTTGTGGATACGACTCTTCCGACTCTCTATCAGTTTTTCAGACAAAAACCCTTAATATTCTGAAATTACATTTAGAAAGGCCTCTCTTTCTTTGTTGTCTACAATGCCGCTCCTGTTAATGCACCCGTGAAAAGTTGCAGCAGAATAAAACATTTCAAAAACACTATTTTTTCAATACAGCGTTTTACATTACAATTCTGCATCGATAGAACTATATGCCGGTTCTGGATCAACCTTGAACAAAAAGCATTATCCCGTATTCGGACACTTTTTTCGAATACCGGATACGGATACTTTGCTGTTAGGTTATTTGGCATAGTGCGCTCCATGATTGAATTGGTAGTGCATCGGCTTTCAAATCTGTCGAGCTCGTGGTCGATTCTTGTGGCGGTTATTTTTATACATTCTTCAATTTCATTTAATTTTATCCGAATACTTGCTAATTGAATACAGAAAACTGATTTCGTGTCGAATAGATACAAAATTCGAAGAGTATTCAAATACAGTCTGAATCAGACATTGTATTCGAATACTGTAAAGTTGTAGCGACGGCGCAACGTTTAGAGCCCCGACCACCCTTATCCCACATGTTGCATCCACTTCTCCTCGGAACAAGATAAGTCCTCGAAAAACCTACCCTTCATCATAATTACCCGGGTCCATCCACCTACTCGTCGCAATACAATAAAAGATGGTGCAGTTGTCCATTATGTGATTTGATGTAATGAAATCAACGGGGGATGGATGGCTGTAGGGGTGGGAAGCGGAAGACGCGCGTGCCCCGTGGATGCTTCTGGACCGCCGCAACCCGTGGCCCGCGCCAGTCGGTGTCCGCGATCTTCTCGCGATGTTCATGTAATAAAGTATTCTGTGTGCGTCCGATTTCTATAGATGGTGTTTCACGCGTCCGGGGATCCTCCTCAAGACTGTTAGAAAGGGGTAAGTTGGGTTTTGTCGAGGGGGTTGGGAGGATATTTTGAGATTCAGTGTTGTCTGACTGAGGAATTTTCCGGGCCGGCGGGTTGTAATTGGTTTTATGGCCGCGTGATTAAAGGGCGTTCTTGGGGTAATAGTTTGCGGAAGGGGTAGTTTCAGTTACAGGTAGGAATTTATGATTAAAGTTTGTTAGAGAGTTTTAGACTAGTCTTAGACTAAATTAAAGTGGCTTTCATTTTGGAGATAAATATTACATTTTTGAACATTGATTGGGAAATTTAACATACCTACTGTAAAATTGTAGTACAAACTGCCTTGTTGCAAGGAACTAACTCACTCTGAATTTGGGAATATTTTGATTTAACGGTAGTTTCTATTGGAAACTAATTAATATTTGTTTAGAATGTTTAGTAAAAGTTGAAACGCAAGAGAATTTACTTTATCTGCCAATAATTGATTGAGACTTATGTGCATACGTGGGTATCTTAAAAAATTTCTGCATACATAATAAGTAAAAATGACATCAAGTGGGCTGGGAACAAAATATACCCGCATGCTTGTACGCAGTTTGACAGTCGCGAATGGAAGTATTTTTTATATTTGCCAATTTGACAGATGATGATCGAACCGCTTATTAATTATTGGCATAGGTAAAGTTAATTTCTACTCTTGACTGTTACATAATACTTTTTGACACCATATCACTTTAATTATTGATTCATATTGCACTTTATTTAAATGTTACGTTTGTGTCACTTTGGCAATGACGTGTGTATTGGTTTGACTTTTTGGTGCTCGGGCAATAATGGTATTATACATAATTGAATAACCCGTAGTAATACAATAAGGCCCGGTTTCTCAAAGAATCCAACACCGGATTAAGTCTGACACTGGCTTCGTTGCTAGGATACCGGCTTTCTGATTGGTTGTAGCATAGCAACTAAGCCGGTGTCAGACTTAATCCGGTGTTAGATTCTTTGAAAAACCGGGCCTAAGTGGTCTGGAATTGTCGGAAATTTTACGAAAGCTGTTGCGTTGCTTGGTAGCCACGAGTGTAAATTTGACAGTTAAAAGATCACGAGCGCTTGCGCTAGTGATCTTCTGTCAAATTTGCACGAGTGGCTAGTAAAAGCAACAGCTTGAGTAAAATTACCTAAAAATTTCAGACCACGAATTGTATTTGACAAGATTATTTTTTGAATCGAAGCAAGGTAGTTCAAAACGAAATTTTATTTCAATTAATTCACATACAAAGAAATGTGTTGGGAATATTTGATGTTTGGCGGGTACTAAAGTAACTAGATTATACATTATAAATGCACCTACAAATTCGAAACTATGGAAACTTATCAACAAGCAAAATTATCGAAAAACATTATCGAAATAATACACGCTTCTAGACCCAAATGCAATGTTCCTATTGGTCAATTTGACGATGAAAAAAATAATCTATGATGTTAATTTAGTATTATTGCCGTGTTTGAACAATATCAAAATTATTTAATTGTCAAAGTCATGGCAAACTCGCTACATTTTTCTGAAAAAAGAAAACATAATTCCAATGTTAAATCACTATGTGCGGATTTGAGCTGTGTTACACAGAGTACAAAACGAAATAATATACCTAATTTACTAGAATATGAGAAAAAGGAATTTTGAAAAATGCTTTATTTTTGAAAAATTTCCAATTGTGCAAGAGTTTGAACTAATTTTTTAATCCAATATCGAAAACTCTTATTTTTGCACTTTCAATTCGAGAAGCAGAAACAGAAGAGCGGAAAAGTGAAACAAATTAAAATAAATAAATAAAATAAACTATGTATATAAAATGAAATTATTTATTATGCAGAGTGTCCCAAAAGTATGGAATAAATTCTATATTTCCTAAAATTGAATTTTTAATTTTTATTAGGGACAGTTTGAACCCACGCATGTGTAGGTGGCGCTGCGCGCCTGGCTGATATGACGTGATCGACTTTTTTTAAATGGAAATCCTATATTTTTCCGTCGAAATATTGTAATTATTTTTTTCATCGTCAAATTGACCAATAGGAACACTTCATTTGGGTCTAGAAGCGTGTATTATATCGGTTATTTTTTGACGTTTCTATTTTCCAATAAATGAACAGTATTTTTGATCACGCGTTTAATTCTGACCAACTAAATCATTATTATAGTGAGAATTTTTTACCTAACTTGTCCCAGCGGGAATTTTTTTTAGTATTTTGTTTTTGTTGATAAAACGACTTGTTTTCTGGTTTTGACATATGTCATATCGTCGCTCTCCTCACGTACTGGCGTAACTGACAATTTTGTGAAAATTGAGTTACGTTGTATATAGGTATGCATATCTCTAGTGTCTGCACCACCTCACGAAGTGGCGTAACTGCAGCACCAATCTACATAAAAAAGACAACCTGTAGGTTATGTTACTGTGTTTAATGCAGTCCTACAAGTGTAAGCGAATTACGTTTTTTGTTCTCCTGAAAAATTTACCAATTGTCAGTTACGCCAGTACGTGAGAAGGGCGACGATATGTTTTAATCGCAAATTGTGACACTGAAAGAATAATATTGAAGAGTTGTTTCACATTTGAACGTCAAAAATAACCTTTCGAATACTACACGACAGTAAGGCCCGGTTTTTCAAAGAATCCAACACCGCGTTAAGTCTGACACCGGCTTCGTTGCTATGATACAACCAATCAGAAAGCCGGTATCATAGCAACAAAGCCGGTGTCAGACTTAACGCGGTGTTGGATTCTTTGAAAAACCGGGCCTATGAATAATTTGGAAAATAATTCTCCACATTTTACTCAAACTTGTCGCCAGGCAATAGACGTACGGTAATTTTTTCGATAATACCACTGTTGATAAGTTGCCATAGCTGCGAATTTCTAGGTGCATTTATAATGTATAATCTAGTCACTTTAGTACCTGCCGAACGTCAAATATTCCCAACAGATTTCTTTGTATATGAATTAATTGGAATAAAATTTCGTTTTGACCTACCTTGCTTCGATTCAAAAAATAATCTAGTTAAATACAATTCGTGGCCTGGAATTTTAAGGTAATTTTACTCAAGCTGTTTGCTTACTAACCACTCGTGAAAATTTGACAGAAAATCACTCGCGCAAGCGCTCGTGATTTTCTGTCAAATTGACACTCGTGGTTACTAAGCAAACAGCTTTCGTAAAATTTCCGACAATTCCAGACCACTTATTGTATTACTACAGACAATCGTTTCTAGTGTACAGTAATATGTCACACTTTCTATTTTCTGTCAATCTGACATAACGTATTCATTTGATTTTTGTTAGTGTCAGTTGTGCACGCTACACTACAATTTCGATTAAAATTAAGGATCTAGGCATTCCAGCTGGCGAAATCTGAAGAACTTAACGAATGGTGCAAAAATATTTGCCTAAGTAGTTATTTTTTCGCGTTGTTGCGTATTTTCTAAATGTTCCCGAATTTTCGTTTTATTTTTTCTTCTTATTTATGACAAAAAAACACTAAGTGTGGCATGTTACCGTATACGGGAAACGATTCTCTACAATATTCTAATGGAAAAATATAGGGCTGCCATTTAAAAAAACGATTACGTCATATCAGTGAGGTGCGCAGCGCCACCTACCCATGCATTACAACACCAAAAGTCACTGCCTTTAATGCATTTTCGGATTGCGACTCGTGAGAGGGACTCTGGGAAACCGTTTTACCTGGAAATGTTATATAATAAATAATACGAAACTCTGACTATTGAACAAATCCGGAATAACTATTAGCGATGGTTCTTGAAGTTTGGCAGGAGCCGTTGTTCATGCTACTTTTGGAAGTTAGCAGAGTTCATCGAATTGTGATAGTCGCCTGATTTGCTACCAGACTGGGCATTTTAGACGAATTCGCCTTCTGCCCCTGCATGCCAAATAATATATCTAACTCCTTCGGCAGTTTTCTAACTTACTGCATGGAAAGTTCTTCTTGCTAACTTGCTGTTGGAGACAATACATTTTCGCCATTCTTCGCTAAAGAACTATTTGCACTCCATCTGTAATGAGTGCAGGGTGACATGTTCATCTGCAGCATTTGGCACATTTTCGTGTCCCTATTGAAGGTTCATAAACATTGTGAAGAGAAAGTCCACGAGAGGAACGAGTAGCAAGACTTTTACCTGCCTTATAGTCGTCGTCTTTCTGAGCGCCATTCGCACTGAATCTTTGCACAGTTGACTTACCCAAAGCAACAGAAACTCATAACTCAGAGTACTTTATAATGACAATACTGGCATGACTTCTAATTCTTTTAAGATTAAAGTTGTAGTAATAATAAATAATTCAACCGGCATAAGATAATCCAGCAAAAATTCACTCAAGACCAGAATAATTTTTGTCTGTAAGGTAAACATAACAAGTTGTTATTCAAATAACTTTGACAACTAAGTACATTTTTCTAAAATATTGTTATTAATACTTATTATAACATTTATTCCTGAAGTGTTTAAGTAAACACTATACTATTTACATAGAAATTATGACCAGAATACTACCTACGTTTCTAAAGTAAATATACAAAGACCAATTTTATAAAAAGAACAAATTTATTTATAAGACTCATTGAACTTGTTCTGTCATCCATTATGTTCTTCAAGAATCGTTCCTAATTGAATGTCAACTGCGTCTCGAATTTCATTCAAAGTATTTGCTTTTAAGACCTCTCCAATAATGAAAAACTACCCCTGTAATTTCGTTGCATATAATGTCAAATGGAAGGATGTCATTTGTAAAGGACACCGTTATTCCCGAACCCCACTGCATATACGCAGAAAAACATCAAGAACCAAACTCGTAGCGAGGGGGTTGGTTGCACGGATGTGGTAGCTTTTCTGTTTGCTCGTCGGGTCGCATTTAAGTTATCGCTTGCACGGGGAGAATATAATAATAAATCCGGGGAATTTGTCAGACATCAGGCACCTGCATTGTGTAGCCCAAATGTGGAAATGCACATAATACACGAATTCGATATTAAACCACATGTTTTGTTAAGGCTTTTAAGGATATGGGGGTGGTAAACTTGTTGGATTTTATAATACGCGGTTTTATTAAGGATTTTCGGAACTTGTTCCACTGGTTCTAATACCGAAAGTAGAACGGTCGGGGAAATGTCACGTGCGAGTAGGGTGCCAGTTTTTATCAGAGATTAAGGCCACGTATTATTTTTGCGTTTTTTAACAGCTTGCCAGCAATTCAGCATCTTCAGTGGATAATATTATTGCACTATACTCAAAACATAATAGAAGGAACACAACAAGTCATTTATCAGGGAATGCAGTAGAGGGCTGAATAAAAGAAATACTTTTGTTACTCTCTCTAGCTTTCGTTTTATATTAAACCTTCATCAGGAGCTACAAAACAACAGCAGTGCCACTAAAATACCATGTGTAACAGGAGCAAGGTACACCCCCTTTTTTCTTTTTTTTTGAAGATAAATTTTTGCAACTTGGCACGTCTTATAAATGAATGTACGGAATAAACGTCAAGTTTTGACACACAAGAAAATTTTCACACTTCCGGTTTCGGCGGAAGTGGTGCCAACTTTTGATTGATTTGATTATTGAATTTTTTGACTACATAATTTTCTCAATGCATTGGTACCACATAAGCGACATTTCAAGCCTCAGACTTTTTTGAAATCTAATTTTAATTTTGTAATTTAAATGTGCCATGCCATGACTATTCCAATTTATTCTGATAGACCCAGGTAATTCCGTTTTCTGACATTACCTGGGTCTACCAGAATACGGAATTGCATCGGAAATCTATATATCTATATAAAACATAAAACACAAAAAATGTTTCTACCTATCTACCTACCTATGTCCGTTATAGACTCCGAAACGGCTGGACCGATGTTGATGAAATTTTCAGACAACCTTCAGATTAGCCCAGCGGGTGTTCCTGTGAAGTTTGGTAGCGATCGGATCAACAGAATTTTTTTATACGTGTATGTGAAGCCGAGGCGGGTCGCTATAATTTATAAAGTGACAATTGACAGCAAACGTCAAACTGCATGTGTCATTCGCAGTTTATCAAATTTCAAACGATTTTACCACAATTATTTCTTCTGGGGCGGCAACGCGCCGGGTACCAGCTAGTACTAAATAATGTAATTCGTGTTTAAACAAAGTTTTCCATATGGTTTTTTGGGCGAATCTCATTTTTTTCAAATGGAACCATATTGGTACCAAGGTACTATTTAAGGGTACTCTTGATAACGAATCTTCTGATATGACCACTTTGCATTTAGGATAAGTACGACTGAAGAACTGAATTTACAGTCCATCGAAAATTAAAAATACCTAGGTATTTCATTTTGTTTTCATCAAATGCTAAGAAAAACCTATAAGGGGGCTTTGAAATAATGGCATACCTACAGCAAAAAGTAATAAACTAATGCCGAGGAATGAAGCAACAAATTAAGTCAGAATATGTACAAATTTCGAAAAACAATAACTATAACAATGATGAACATGAATTAAACAATTATTGTAAAAAAATTCCAAGAAGGAGAACATAAATCGGCATAATAATACAATAATTAAAACATCATACATGACTTATAAAAGACAACTGACAATTGAGAACCACCTTGACATTGACAGAAAAAAAGATGGCTTCCATGCATGTCAAATAACAATGTAACTAGAAAGTCAAGAAAAGGAATGAAGGAGTTAACTTCCCTCTAAAAAGTGAACTGAATTAAGGGGTTGTAGGGATTAAACACATATAAAGTGTGGTCGATTTTATCCATAGAAAGGGGTAATAAAAATCATCCACATATTTTTTGAGGAAAGGTAACTTAAAATCTAAAAGTGATAAGCAATGGTACAGGAGGTCGCCCATGACATACTGAGCTAAGATAGGTGAGATCTTGGCGCCCATGGCAGAATCCAAAATTTGTGTATATACCTAGTTTTTCTTGGAAAGAGAAAGAATTATTATCAAATATAATCTTGATTATAATATCAAGGAGCTCATCTAGCGAAAAGTTGCAATTCCTCCTACAACAATCTCTGACCTTTAGAGATATTTGTATATAGTCCTGTCCAATTATTCCAAGAGACGTGGCTACTGAGCCATGTCTCTTCGGTCCATTTTGATTTCGGAAATATTTAATTTTTTTCAAATGCGAAATACGAAGAGACCTTATACTTATCGTGTTTTTCAATTAGTACTTTTCTATTATTTTGTGTCCTTCTCCACCTGAACCCCATTTTTCCCAAAAGAACTCTCAGTGTTTCATTGGATCCATTCCATTCTAGATCGGTCCGTATTTTTAAGCAATTTTGCAAGAGTAACACGACAACCTTCAGTCTTGTGAAATTTGTGTGCGATGTGACTTATACCAGCCGTCTTATACTCCGGTAAATCAGTCGTTAAGGAACTCTTCCTTGTACGCTTCTTTGCTGGCGTTCGCTTTTGCCGTTATTTGCCGACGTGCTAGTGTTGCCTTCACTAACTATTCTCTCTATAAATTTAATATTCTCGCCCGTTGCATTCTCACACTTTCCTTCAATGTTTCTGTTTAACTTTTCTCACTTCTATATAACAAAACACTCTGTACACTATTTACCGTGTTTGACTACGTAAAACACCTTTCCGTTCGCAACCCGCCATCTTACCTCTTCAAAAGCTCACCGGTAGCTGAAAATGTTACCTGCGTCACTGGTACTACAAGACATGTTATTGCATCCGTAAAGTATGCTAATGCGCAACCAAAAGCTCACCGGTAGCTGAAAATGTTACCTGCGTCACTGGTACTACAAGACATGTTATTGCATCCGTAAAGTATGCTAATGCGCAACCCCACCTCTCGGCAACTTAAATCTGCTGGACCGATCCAGAGTATCTACTATTAATATTTATTGTTTTCTAGATTATAATTCTGTAAATTGTATTATAGACTGCCGCACTGGCCTTTCCAAATAATATTATTGAATATTATTTGTGAGTAATACTTTCGCTGGCCTTTAATGTCTTTCTCGACATTTTGCGATCCATTGTCATCAGTAACCCGGTTTTTCTATTTATTTTCATCGAACGGGTGAAAGCATATTTTTCCTTGAAAAGGCTTTACCAATAATTGGTATTGACAATACAGCTTTTCGTGGGGGCGATGAAAGAAAAAAACTATTATTTACTCTGCCGTCCCGGCGTCTTAACACCGCAAGTGGCCCATTATCCCCGCCGCCACTTAGGACATGGAACACCACTATGGTCATAATACCCGAGCATTGATTCTGTATAGCCAAGCGCACACCTAAAGGGTCTATAAAACGGGGGCGAGAGGGGGGATAGCTTATTCAATTTGGGAACGCACCGCGAGAAGATTTATCGGTTTTTCTGTGGGATGTTGCTTCCACGGAGCCTTGTGTCATATAAGACTGCTCAAGCTGACGCGCACGTCGCGACGACGACGTCGCCGCAACTATAAAGCTATGCAAATGAATTTAATGATTTATGATCGAAGCGTATACAACATTCCGACCGGCAATCTCGCACGTAAAGTCATTGCTGGCGGTTTTTATTATTTTGCGAAAACTATAAAGTCCACTCCATGCATGCCGACGGAAACATCATGGTTTTTATGATGCGGATAGCAGGTGGTCCCTTTGAAGTTCCATTCAAGCTTGTGGTTCTGTTGTTTTTTATTTTCATTTAATATGATTATGCTGAATATTTGATGTCTTCATTTTCCTTTGACCAGCTGTTGTCTGCTTGCCAACAATTTAATAATTTACATGGGGAGTTTATTAGGAACAGTGATCAATAGGGCGATACTTTATTGAAGGCTGTCTACTGCATAACCATGAAAAAGTAAAGACCTTTTTTTACAAACTGGAGTTCGGTGGAAAGCTCTTTTTTTGGGTATGGCATAAAGGATAAATCTTCCGTTCTGTCTTTAGTATTTATATTATGGGTGAATGAATAAAGATTGATTTTCTCGTAGAATTACAGACAAGTTATACACTTACAGTAGAATCTCCAATATGGTGCCTTTCGGGACCGGACAAGTCACGGATAATTGAAAATTACAGATAAGTAAAGTAGGTATTTATTTTGTATAACAGAACTTAAAGATTCATATAATCGTCGGGAACGAATGTAATTGGTTTTAAAATACCACCTGATAGGTACATAGATAAAATAAGTAAAAAAAAATTTTGAGTTAAACGGTTTTATTGTAAAGAAACATAATAATGATGCAGATAATGTACTAAAAGCTAAAAAATAATTAGGTAGGTACCAGGTACCAGTCATCACACCACTCTCCTCATCAATCTAGAGCATTGATCAGACTGAAATAAAATCGGGGGGCGTGTCGAATTTCTATTATCTACATTCAACCGCTCATATCATTATAGGTATGCTTTGGATGCATCTTCTCAATAGACAACATCGCAGAACGATCATTTACATATTTACTTAGGTTACGCTACGCCCCACGATTTTATTTTAGTCTGATCAATGCTCTAGATTGATGTGGAGAGTGGTGTGATGACTGGTACCTGGGAACCTACCTAATAATTTTTGTTTGCTTTTAGTACATTATCTGCATCATTATGTTTCTTTAGAATAAAACCGTTTAACTTAATTTTTTTTTACTTATTTTATTTTCAAGTTTTTAGTTTTTTTTGTTTGTTTTGGTTTTGTTATTATTTTTCTAAAGTGTACTGTGTTCTACTTGTCAAGCCCTTTCATTTGATACCCATATTGAGGGGATTGAAAAAAAAGTAATTCGTCATTTTATGGTGGCGGCCATCTTGGATTTTGCATTTTTCATGGTGTACTGCATTGCAGTAGTTAAGTCTTTTCATTTGATACCCATACTGAGGGGATTGAAAAAAAAGTAATCCGCCATTTTGTGGCGGCGGCCATCTTGGATTTTGAATTTTTCATGGTGTACTGCATTCTACTAGTTAAGCCCTTTCATTTGATGCCCATATTGAGGGGGTTGAAAGAAAATATCTAATCCGCCATTTTGTGGCTGCGGCCATCTTGGATTTACAATGATACTGAATATACATAATTGCATTGTCACAACTAAAGGTTTGTACCAAATTTCAGATCAATCCGTCAACGGGAAGGGGGTAAAATTTCAATTACTAGATTTGGACCACACAAACAAACAAGGCAAGCTAAATAAAATCGTTTAACAAATAACAAAATTCAAAATTTTAAGTAACCCCCGACACAACGCCTGAACAGATCTTCGTAAATTATAGCTAAGAACCATGTCGATCACGTCAGCTTTCAAACAAAAAAAAACGCATCAAAATCGGTCCATTCGTTTAGGAGCTACTTTGCCACAGACAGATACACACACACACACCCACACAGATACACAAATACACAGACAGACACGTCAAACTGGGGGTGAAAAATCAGCATGAAAACATACTTTTTAAAAAGCCTGCTCCGCATCTACTGATTACTGAAATATAAAAAAAAATGAGAAATACAAATTTTTGTTAATGTATTTTAAATGTGTCGTGGCTGTGCAGTATGTCCGAAGCCGCGAATTGACGCCACAAGTGTGTCGTCACGAACCTCAAGCATAAATGCCACACGTCAGTGTCACGTACAAATACCTAACCTAACTTTTGCAATGTAATTATAGTAATTTTGCAGTGGAAACAGTTTATTTTCACTTTGTGTGCTATGCTTGCGTGTGAAAGCTTTAAAACTACTATACAGGGTGTGAGATTTAATCGTGGGTGAAAGATTACTCAGTTACGAGAGCAGATAGACAAAAACTGTTTAAACAAGCTTGAATTTATTTCAGAAGTGCTATATTCTAAAAATGTTTTCAATCATACGAGGTGTGTCCAAATAGTGTAGTAAACTGAATGCAACTTTGATTTTTCTCATAGAAGCGGTATAATTTTATATTTTTTTCAGATTTCTTATAAAATTTTAATGACACTTTATTCGTAATACTTTATGTCTATCTTTATAAGTTTTCTAGAAAAAAACATATTTTGTGAAAATTTGACAGATAAGTGGTGCAGTTTAAAAATTCATATCTTAAGAATGGTAGCATCATCATCATAAGGTTCTCAGTCCGAAGACTGGTTGGACGCGTACCTCCATTCTTTTCTATCCTGAGCTAACCTACGCATTTCCCTAAAAGTAGAACATCCTACATCCCTAACTATTTGAGAGCAGTAGTCTAATCTAGGCCTACCCCTACCTCTTTTTATTCCTATCTCTGACTCTAGTATGTCACGAACTATTCCTTCGTGTCTTAGAAGGTGTCCTACCATCCTATCTCTCCTACTCTTTATTGTTTTCCATATCTTTCGCTTTTCCCCAACTCTTTCTAATACTTCCCTATTGCTAACCTTATCTATCCACGGTATCTTCATCATGCGTCTGTAGCACCACATTTCAAACGCTTCTACTCTTTTTCTATCCGCTTCTCCTATTGTCCAAGTTTCGCACCCGTATAATGCCGTACTCCATACATACGACGTTAAGAGTCTCTTCCTAGTCTCTATATTAACCGTTCTCGAGCATAACAGTTGTTTCTTTTTGTTAAACGCAACTCGGCCCTGCGCCATTCTTTGTTTTATATCTTTAGTGCTCCTACCGTCTTGAGTTATTTTACTTCCTAAGTAGCAGAAATCCGCGACCTCCTCTATCTTCTCATTTCCAATTTGTATTTCCATTTTAGTTCTGTTTTCACATCCCCTACATACCAAAATTTTAGTTTTCTTTTTATTGATTTTCATGCCGAAGCCCTGTGTCAAAACTGCTTCCATTTCATTCAAAGCCGCTCCTAATTCTTCTTTGCTAGATGCTAACACTGCTATATCATCCGCAAATCTGAGCATGTTAATAGTTTGGCCCTGTACATTGATCCCTGAGGCTGTTCTTTCCTTAACAATATTAATCGCATCTTCGATATATAAGTTGAAAACTAGAGGTGACAATGCACATCCCTGTCTCACTCCCTTCCGGATATCTACTTCCCTTTGTTCCTGCTCACATTCTATAACTGCCTTTTGCTCTTTGTAGAGATTATGTATTATTCTTCTGTCCCTGTATTTCATCCCTACCTTTCTCAGCACTTCGAACATCTTCCCCCATTTTACGTTGTCGAAGGCTTTTTCTAAATCTACAAATCCTATATAGACGCTCTTTCTCTTTTCTATCGTTTTTTCTATAATTACTCGTAAAGCTAGAATGGCCTCGCGCGTTCCTCTATTTCGTCTAAATCCGAACTGATCTTCTCCTAATATTTCTTCCGCCTTTTTCTCCATCCTTCTTTGCACAATTCTAGTTAAAATTTTTGACGCATGGGAAGTTAAACTGATAGTTCTAAAATTTTCGCATCTATCCGCGCCTTTTCTTTTTGGAAAAGCTACTATGATGTTCCGTTTGTAATCTTCTGGAATCTCGCCTGTCAGGTATATGCGACTAACTAGTTTAAATAAACGATCTATTACCTCTTGACCTGCGCACTTTAAGATTTCTGCCTGCAAGCCATCTATACCTGGTGCTTTATTATTCCTTAAACTTTTTAGTGCTATCTCAAACTCTTCTCTCATTATAGGACTCCCTAGGTTATCCCCCTCTACACTGCTTTCGCTTTCTAATATATCTTGCACTTCCTGTCCAGCATATAAGTTTCCTAAATATTCTTTCCACCTATCTGCCTTCTCCCCACTTCCGATTAGGATATCTCCTGCCTCATTTCTAATGTTTTTGGTACTAGATCCAATTTCTCTAAAATTTCTCCTAATTATTTTATATGCTTCATCAGTCTTTCCTACTTCGAATTTATCTTCCACTTCTTTGCATTTATTATCGATCCATTGCTCTTTCGCTTTCCTACATTTCCGAATAATTTCCCACTTGATCGCCTTATATCTTTGCTTCCCTGTTTCATCTAACCTATTTTTATATTTTCGCCTTTCCTCTATTAGACTCGCAATATGTTTTGTTATCCAGGGTTTCCTACTTTCATTCTGTTTATGACCCAAAATATCCCTAGCATATGAAAAAATTAAATTTTTAAGAAATATGCCCGCGATGGTGTAGCTTATTACTGGTTACTCAATTTTTTTAAAAGTTATACCGGGTCCGACCGACAAATAATTATTTGTAGATGAGAGAAAAATTGCAAAAAGGCATTTTTTTAAATATAATGATGCTTTTTTTCTTGCACCATCGGAAAAAGTAGAAATTTTGCATAAAAATCAGCACGCATTTGCAACTATTGCATAAAGAAATTTCTTAAATTCCTTCCTTAATTGTGTAAGAACTATGTTTTCAATTAAAGATCTACAATTATTGCACAAAGAGAATTTAGTTTTATACTGCTGGTCACATTGTCAAATTGGCAATGAATACGGGAAATGAAAATCCCTGTAACGAAATGACCTTAGAATAATCCATTACGACCCTCAAGTATAAAATGAAAAAGTTCTTAGAACGACTTAGCCCAAGAAGACCTGTGGGCCGACAAGACCTTGTATATTGATTGAAATAATAGTACATTACGCAACGAGCGTGGAAAGTGCCAAATTTCGTACGAGCGTGAAATTTTATGCACGAGGCGCAGCCGAGTGCAGAAGTCACACGAGTGTATATGAAATACACTTTCCATCGAATTATTCACAAAACAGTAACTTTACTTTGAATGATTTGTTATTTATGCTAGTAAATGTCAAAATTTCTAAGTAGCCTACTAACTATCAATACATTCAAATAGGCAATTCCGACCGGCTCATGAATGACACTTTGATTTGTTCTCTTGCCTGCCAATTCCTATAAATTAATTCCCAGTTTGCACCTAAAATATTTAGGTCCGGGCTTCGTTGCTATGATACCGGCTACGTTGCTATGATACCGGCTTTCTGATTGGTTGTATCATAGCAACGAAGCCTTTGTCAGACTTAATCCGGTGTTGGTTTCTTTGAAAAGCCGGGCCTTATTTTTTCCATCGAGAAGCCATTAAAATTTTAACTGCCGTACCTTTTAAGAGATTCTTCTGGAAAAAATTATTAGATTCAGAAAATGTCAAAAGCAAAGCACACGGATGAATATAATTGTCAACTATCGCGCCTACTTAGTTGTATGCAACGTGTCGCTTTATTGGGGGACCGTGGTAAAATAAACATTTGAAGCAACATTGAATTAATAATAATAGAACTTGGCAAATAGCGTGAATCCAAACTGAACGTCGTATGTAAATTAAAGAGTAGTGCTCTAGTTTAGCATACAATGCGCTAGACGTGGGCCACAAGTGTGTAAAAATTCCATCGTTTTCCAATTCCACCTTTCTGATCGTTACTTAACCGCGTCCCAGTAATCCCGTAGACCGAAAAGACCACGGCGTCGCCGACAACATCGCCTCGCCATCGCAAACTTTTAAAATAATCGATTCCAACTTCGTAATATCATTTGCCCTGCAAGAACCAATTTTGAATCCGCTTTGTTCTCGTGTATATAAAGAATTTTCTTTTTCTTCGGAGCGGAATATGCATGCGAGGAGATTTCAGGACGTGATTAAAATTGCTTTTCGTACATACTCTGAGTTTTCTTTCTCTTCCCAGAGTTGCATTGTCTCAGAGTCTCGTAAACAGGAACTTGGATGGAATAAAAAAGGAACAAAAGCATACGCGGGCGCATTACTGAGGAGAAATTGCTTTTTTTATTTTTTCATGCAGCATGCCAGAAAACCGCATAATACGAATATCTTTCAGAAATTCACTTGCTCGGAAAATTATGGCACATGGTACATTACTGCGATGTACAAGTTGATGTAAGCAGCGGATGTATAATAAACAGTATTTTTCTGCTTTTTTAATGAAATCGAATATGTGCTAGGATATGTGAACAAGTATGAGAATTTGTATTTTGTATCAATAGGAACAGTCTATTTCCAACGTGTGTCGGAGAGCCATCATGAGGAACCTCGGGACCATATGGAAGAGCCGCTAACATTTAATTTTTAAGCAGTTTACAGAACGGGCTCTAAAATTACCTCTGCCCAAAGAATATGTTTTTAAAATAAGATCCTCATCTCAAAATTTTGCGAAAGCGATTGCAATTTTAATAATAACTGGAATTACTGTTTTATTATTTCCGTATTTCTACAAACTCTCCGCCATTAAAATTGACCAACCACAACACATATTTGAAAAACCTCAAATTTCTTGGAAGTTCATAAGAAGCAACCGTTTTCTATTAAATTATTTACTGAGAGAGAGAGATTGTTTTTATCTTAATACGTGAAAATTAACAAAATGATTTCAGATACGCAGAAAAACAATAACCTCATTACCTAGGACATCAAACGTAAGTTACATGTGTCTAACCCAAAAGGACTTCTCAATCAACGCCCAAAGGTACCACGCATGTATTGTTTACCGAAGATCCATAAAGTAGGGAAAGCCGTAAGGCCCATAGTTTCAGCTAGGTATATATTCTCCTACTTACAAACTGTCCAAATGGTTAGTCAATGAATTTAATAACCTCGAGATCGAGCAGTCAAGTTTTTCAGTAAAGAACTCTTTAGAGTTTATAAACAAAATTCAACACATCACACTGCATGATAAAGAATTATTAATTTCATTCGACGTCAGCTCACTTTTTCCCAGTGTACCTGCATCAAAGGTTTAGGAGAACTTGTATGAACAAATAACATTGCTGAACAAACTGTCAAAGAATATATTAATTTAACCAATCTGTGTATGCAGCAGAATTATTTCAAAGTCTGTTTGGTTGTCAAACGTCGTTAGGAAAGTTATCATAGTAACCGTTGCTGTTTATAAAAATTATTATTAATTAATGACAGATGTAAAGAAAAACATAAATAGAGAAAAGTTTCAAGTAATTTCATTTTTCTATTTTGATCTACTTCTTGTCGTTAAACATGGTCCTTCGCAGCCACATCACATAGCCACAGAAGCGATATTTGCAATAATATCAACAAAAGCAACGGAAGGTAGTCGTAATCCACTACAAC
This sequence comes from Xestobium rufovillosum, assembly GCA_963966045.1. Classification (NCBI taxonomy): domain Eukaryota; kingdom Metazoa; phylum Arthropoda; class Insecta; order Coleoptera; family Ptinidae; genus Xestobium; species Xestobium rufovillosum. The sequence goes on from OZ014493.1 coordinate 39,835,005, forward strand.
GAACAAACTGGTACCCACGATTAACGCCCGGACCAGGGTAAGTGGTGCATACTGATCATTTCCGTTACTTAAAATTCAAACGAAAATCCATTCGAATATCCTTGTGTTTTCATTGGGAGTGTTGCTTGTCAGCGTGTGTAGCGGCTGCATTTTATTTGTTCAATACATAACACAATAAAAATGTCGCTAGAAAATCTTAAAAGAAATCGTAAAAACATTAAGAGTTTTTTTACACGCACAAGTACTTTCATCACAACCACAACACAATGGACAGATAAAACAGTTGCAGACTTAAAAAGCAGGTTTCAAAAATTTGACAAATTTTATGAAAATTTCGAAAATTTGCAATCACAAATAGACATTTTGGAACCAGACATAAGTGAGGAGATCTCTGATCATGAATTCGACGAATTTGAGCGAAAATTCTTCGATCTTTCAGCAAGCATTTCATTAATTTTAGAGAATCATTCACAAGCGAGTAAACAATCACAATTAAACGATCATGTTAATACCTCCTCGGGAGATCGCATGAATGATCAAATTGCACGAATTAAACAATTTTTTGAGAGCGGATACAACAGTAATCTTGTCGAACTCGAATATCGATTAAATCAGTTAACAGAGTCGTGGAATCGATTTGAAATCGCGTCAAACGGAAGTATAGCAGACATAGAGGATAATTATTTCCATATTTGTGGTACAATTAAAAAGTTTTTAATTGATAAAAATACACCAATACATACAAATCCTGTAAATCATAATTCTCTAGTTATACCTCAAAACATCAAATTACCGATAATAAATCTCCCACAGTTCAATGGCAATTACGTAGATTGGTTAAAATTCAGAGATTTGTTTAATTCAATGATACACTTAACGTCAATAGCAAAAATTCAAAAGTTTCATTACCTCAAAACGTCACTAATCAAGGATGCCGCAAATGTAATAGATTCGTTGGAGGTAACTGAAGACAATTACGAAATAGCATGGAAATTAGTACAGGAACGATTCGAGAACAAACGCATTTTAATTCGTAATCACGTAAATGCTATTCTCGAACTTCCAAATTTAACTCGTGAGAGCTATACTGCGCTTAGAGAATTGATTGACACGGTAAACAAACATCTAAGGGCACTAAAGACTCTCAATCTTCCAGTTGATCAGTGGGATGCTATTCTTGTCAACATAGTCACATCCAGACTGGACAATCAAACAAAGAGGGAGTGGGAAATGTCAAATACATCTGATGAACCATCCACCTTCACAGAACTCATACAATTTCTAAATAATCGTTGCAATTATTTAGAAACATTGTACGCAGGAAAATCACAGTCAAAATTCGAATCACAGACAAAATTCGAATCAAAATCAATTAACATAACCAAAAGGCAACCAGGTAAGCAAACGCAATGCAATGTAGCAACTACACACTCGAACTGGAAGACATGCATTTTCTGTAAAGGTTCACACGTCATATTTAAATGCGATTCCTTTCGAAAACTTCCAATCGTTACAAGAACGTCAGAAATTAGCAAACTCAACTTGTGTACAAATTGTTTTCGTTCTGGTCATGGTGTCAACGAATGCAAATCCTCCAATTGCCGAGTCTGCAATAAAAAACATAATACTTTATTGCACACTGATTCATCCACGTCAATTCAATCACAAACACTTCCGTCAAATATTCAAACTTCATCAACATTGACAGCTCAGATTAATTCATCACAAATTTTGTTGTCAACAGTACTAGTAAACGTATATGACGCAGAAGGTGGCATTCATGAATTGCGGGCATTATTAGACTCAGGTAGCCAAAGTAACTTCATAACAACAAACGTTTGCAAACGTTTGAAAATTCACACTCATGCCATAACTCAATCAATTTCTGGCATTCACCAAAGTTCAATAAATGTAAACGAAAGAACGAATGTAACAATCCATTCAAGGGTAAAGCAATTTTCTAAGGAAATCTCGTGTTTAGTACTTCAGAAATTAACTGAGAGTCTTCCGTCTGAATACATTTCAGTGTCACAATTGCGAATTTCTAGTTCAATAAAGTTAGCGGATCCTGACTTTAACAAATCCAAATCAATCGACATGTTGATCGGAGCAGGAATCTTTTGGGATCTTTTGAGGGAAGAACCGCAGATACGTTTAGGCCGCGATCAACCAATTATTCAGAGTACAGAATTGGGATGGATAATAGGTGGTCCCATATCTACTTCAATATCAAATCATTCTAAGAGTCAAAATTGCCTTTTAACCACGATTGAACGGCAAATGCAGAAATTCTGGGAGGTCGAGGAAATTCGAAATTGCGACATTCGGTCTGAAGAAGAGCGCGCATGCGAACAACATTTTTTGGATACTCATAAAAGAAACTCTGAAGGTCGGTTCGTAGTAAAATTACCATTCAAAGAAACTGCGAAGCCTCTCGGTGATTCAAAATCAATTGCAGAGAAACGTTTTCATTTGCTTGAACGCAAATTAAATAGAAATAGCGAATTGAAAAAGGATTATAGCACTTTCATGAACGAATACGCAGATTTGAATCACATGGAACTTGCTCCACAAATTTTGTCTGCACCAGAATCAAACAAAGAATTTTACATGCCTCACCATGCCGTGTTTCGAGATTCAACAACTACCAAAGTTCGAGTTGTTTTTGACGCATCAGCCAAAAGCACCACAGGTATAAGTTTGAACGAAAACTTAATGGTAGGGCCAACCATTCAACCTGATTTATTTTCAATAATAACTCGGTTTCGTATGCATCGGTTTGTGTTGACTGGGGACATAGCTAAAATGTACAGGCAGATCTTAGTAGCCGAAGAAGATCGAGAATTTCAAAAAATTCTTTGGCGTGCTGATCCAAATTTACCATTGCAAACTTTTCGTTTATCTACTGTAACGTACGGAACTGCTTGCGCTCCTTATCTAGCAATCAGATGTATTAATCAAGTAGCCATAGACGAAGAGTCAAAATTTCCTCTAGCACGTTCTGCAATCGAAAACAGCTTTTACGTAGACGATTGTCTCCTCGGTTCAAATTCGGTCAGAGAGCTTGTTGAAATTCGAGATCAAGTAAGTTGTTGTCTTTTACAAGCAGGGTTTGAATTGCGCAAGTGGACTTCTAACGTAGTTGAAGCACTTCCAGATATTAGCGGTTCATCTGGAGACTCAATCATTAATCTTGATAAACGAGGAAAAATCAAAACTTTAGGTTTATCTTGGAATTTTCAGGAAGACGTGTTAACCTACGAAGTAATTCCAATCGATAAATCAGTCAAATTTACAAAACGAAACGTTCTTTCTACAATATCCAAACTGTTCGACCCACTAGGTTTAGTCGGGCCAATACTAACAACTGCCAAACAAATAATGCAGCAGTTATGGTCTTTAAAAATCGAATGGGATGATACATTGCCACTTCAAATACAAATTTCATGGAACAACTTCATAACAGAGTTATCCAATCTTTGTTTATTAAAGATTCCAAGAAACGTCACTTCCGGGACAATTAGTAGTTCAATCGAACTCCATGGTTTTTGCGACGCATCCGAAATAGCGTACGGTGCGTGCTTGTATGTACGTACTATCGATGACGACGGTAATTATCAGGTTCACCTGCTATGCGCCAAATCAAAAATTGCACCTTTAAAAACGTTATCAATTCCTAGATTGGAGCTCTGCGGCGCATTACTGTTGTCGAAACTTTATCATAAAATATCAGAAATTCTAAAGGGCTTGATCAAGCATGTTTTCCTTTGGACAGACTCCACAATAGTATTAGCGTGGCTATCATCGCCTCCAAATACGTGGAAAACTTTCATTGCCCACAGAGTAGCTGAGATATTGAAACTTACAACTTTTGAATTTTGGGCTCATGTATCTTCAGAAAATAATCCTGCAGATATTATTTCACGCGGTACAAACCCAACAAATTTAGCAAATTTAACAATTTGGTGGCAAGGTCCTTTTTTCTTAAAACAAAAACAAATTGATTGGCCTCCACAACCATTCTTAAAGGAAACAAATATTGAACAAAGAGGAAACATAACACTCACAACGATTTCTTTTGATCCCAATCCATTGGCACATTCATTTGTTAACATTTCGACTTGGAATAAATTGCGAAGAGTGTTCGGTTATGTCTTGCGTTTCATCAGCAATTGTAGAATACCCAAATCTGAACGGTCAAAACAAAGCTTGTTATGTTCCGAAATTAGAAAGGGCGCAATGACAATAATAAAAATCACTCAACAAAATGAATTTTTCAATGAAATCAAGCAGCTGAAAACCCGAAACAAAATTGACAAATCAAATCGTTTAATTTCGTTAACTCCGTTCTTAGACACCGCTGGAATACTCAGGGTGGGCGGTCGACTTTCTAATGCAGACATTTCAAATGACAGAAAACACCCGATACTTCTCCCTAATAATAATCACGTTACACGAATCATAATATTACATGAACACGAAAGACACTTACATGCAGGTAATCAAGCTACTTTAGCGGCAGTTAGGGAAAATTATTGGCCAATTTCCGGACGAACTCAAGTTCGAAAAATTCTTCATAAGTGTTTGAATTGCTTCAAATATAAACCTAAGCTTATGCAAGAGATCATGGGAAATTTGCCATCTGATAGGGTAACAATTTCAAGGCCATTTCAAAATAGCGGCGTAGACTATGCAGGTCCAATAATGATTAAAGAGTCACGCACTAGAAACAAACGTATGGTCAAGGCTTATGTTGCTTTATTTATTTGCTTTGCGACAAAGGCAATACATATTGAATTAGTCGGCGACCTAACAACTGAAAGTTTTTTAAGTGCTCTAAAGCGATTCACTTCGCGTCGGGGACACGTGAAAAATTTGTATTCTGATAATGGTACAAATTTCGTTGGTGCCCACAATGAATTGCGTCAGTTAATGAAATCAAAAACTTTTCAATCAAAAGTAACAGAATCTCTTATGAATGACCAAATAAAATGGCATTTCATTCCTTCTAGATCTCCTCACTTTGGGGGTTTGTGGGAGGCAGGTATAAAATCAGCAAAATCACACATAAAAAAGGTATTAGGAAATGCAGCCGTTACATATGAGGAGATGTATACTCTCCTAGTGAGGATTGAAGGTTGTTTAAATTCACGACCCCTTGTTCCTTTATCCGAAGACCCAAATGATCTTTCTGCACTTACGCCCGGTCATTTTTTAATCGGGGCTCCGATAACGTCAATCAACGAACCTGATTACATCGAGGCAAAGTCAAATCGTCTATCTAGATGGCAAAGGATCGATCAACTTTCGCAACACTTCTGGAGAAGGTGGGGGAAGGAGTATTTACCTACGTTGCAACAACGAGTGAAATGGCGAGTAAATGCAAAGCAATTATGTATTCCTAATGCTATGGTACTGATACATGAAGATAACCAGCCACCTCAGCGATGGCGACTGGGACGGATTATCGCTCTCCATCCAGGTGAAGACGGAATTGTGAGAGTGGTGACGATCAAAACTGCCAATGGCAACATTAAAAGAAGTATTCACAAAATTTGTGTACTTCCTGGGGAACCATAACTTTCAAGTTCAAATGTTGGTTGGTGTTTTTCGTTGTTTAAAGACTTTTACTGAATTATAATTTGTTGAAAGCTGCCATCTTTCAAGGTGGGCGGAATGTTTGGTTGTCAAACGTCGTTAGGAAAGTTATCATAGTAACCGTTGCTGTTTATAAAAATTATTATTAATTAATGACAGATGTAAAGAAAAACATAAATAGAGAAAAGTTTCAAGTAATTTCATTTTTCTATTTTGATCTACTTCTTGTCGTTAAACAAAGTCAGTGGATCATTTTTTCAACAAAGTGAAGGCACAGCCATGGGAAATTGCGTCTCTCCTTTCATTGCAGAAATTTTCATGGGCAAATTTGAAACCCAACTGAAAGATGAGCTCCCATATTTCCCAAAGGTGTGGGTGAGATATGTAGAAGATATATTTGCCATTTTTGACACTAGTAAATGTAACGTTGAAGATTTTTGAGCCACTTAAATAGTAGATTCAATAGGGAGGTTCGGAGAAAAATAAGATATCTATTTTTGGCATAAAAATGACAGAAAATTGTTATTGTAATTGATTTATGGCGAAATTTTTTTCGAAAACATTTTTTGCGGCGTAATAAGCGAAATAAATTAGCTTATCACGCCCACATGCTAGTTCGCTTTGTTATTGGTTTGACGTCAGAGATTCGTAAGGCGCTCCTCCCACTTCTCTTGAAGTGCCCGTGAAGCGGTACCTATCTCGTAACATACTTATTGGGACTATTTCGAGCGTGAAATTTTTAAAGTAAGGTGTCAAGGAAATATAAAACAAAGACAACATAATCGATATAATGATGCAACAAGGGTATCAAAAGTCCGATTCACATAATTTGCCATATTAATGTAGTAGGTAGGTAAATGTGAAAATGGTGTGTGATTCTTGCATCTAACCCCAATTTCATTCAACCTCAAAACAGTAGTGTAAAGGCAGACCGGTTATAAGTAAAACAAAGTCAACAATTTATTAACTGTACATGCCTTTTATAATTCAGTATATGTAGGTATGTAGATTGTAGATACCTGCTTACTTCTGTTTGTAAAATATGTACCTACCTATATTCTCTAATACAATACAATACATACCTACTCATTTATGTAGGTACGTATACCTAAGTGATTGACAAGTTATCAAGTTAACAGTTTTATAACGGATTGGAAATTTTTTAAAAAAACGGAAACAAATACAACTCACGCGAATCAAAAAACTACGCTACGTAGGTACTAGGTACTTGTTTAACAAAAAGAAACAACTGCTATATTCTGGATAGGTTAATGTAGAAACTCGGAAGAGACTCTTAAAGACGCATGTATGGAGTACGAAATTATACCTATGGGTGCGAAACTTGGACAATGGGAGAAGCGGATTGAAAAAGAGTAGAAGCGTTTGAAATGTGATGCTACAGACGGGTGTTCAAGATACCGTGGATAGACCAATAAGGAGGAATTAGAAAGAGTTGGGGAAAAGAGAAAAGTGTGGAAGACAATAAAGAATAGGGGATAGGATCGTAGGATGGTAGGACACCTTCTGAGACACAAAGGAATAGTTCGCGACATACTAGAGTCAGAGATAGGAATAAAGAGGTAGAGGTTGGAGCAGATTAGACTACTGCTCTCAAATAGTTGGGGATGTAGAATGTTCTACTTTTACGGAAATGCGTAGGCTAGCTCAGGGAAAGGATGGAGGTACGCGTCCTACCAGTCTTCAAAAGAGAACTTTATGATGACGTACTAGTTAATTATTATTGTAAAATAGTTAATAAAATTTCCTTTTTTAGGTCAGGGAGGGAACGCTACGGCGATTCAGTATTTGGCTCCGTCATGCTCCTAGCATCCTGTTTCAAATTATGCTAACCGTAACACGTTACCAAGTACCAAGGGGTCCCAGAAAACTGTCGATAAATTACATTATGTTCGATTTTATTTAGAGTGGCTGCAATGGGGCAGCCGATAATTTTATAAACTTTTGCAATGATAAACTAACTCGCGAAAATATCGATAATGCTGACCGATTTTCCTTCTGGCTCCAACAAACCACTTTTTCCGTTTTATTGGTGTGCTGTACGATGTGCATTTATGCCGATCCTACGCGGTATAACATTAGAGCTAATGCAACGTTCCCTGATTGGTGTATTTCTGCCGCGCAACAACAATAAATCAATAATAGTAAAAGTCAACAAATTAGTGGATGTCTGTCTCGCGTGATGGTGATCCCCTAGCTGTCCTTTTGGACCAGAACAGATTTTTTGGTCAAAAGAAAAAAGAGAAATCATCATCACAAAAAAGAGCTACTGCGAGGTGCGAACCCTCAACGTTGCGACTTGAGAGGCTGACACATTGACCACTGAGCCATGAAGGTGTGGTGCCAAGATCGGTTACGAAAATAGTATATTAAGAAAATACGCCAGTTGCCGTAAGTACAAAATCAGCGATGAATGTTGCTATGTTATACTGCGTAGGATCGGCATAAATGCGTACGATGTATTAGTCTGGGTACAAAACAGAAAACACCAGTTAGAACCAGTTAATAATATGTAACAATTTAACTACACATGCATATGCATAATACTTATGGGACTGCTGCGCGCTGAAGCTGGGACTTGTACGTTATACTAAGTTCCGACGTCACACGGCCTACTCTCGCTGCAAGGCACGATTTCTAGCCTCGCACCGACGGAAAACTTTGCAACGGCTTCACAGGCGAAGGATTTTTTTTAAACAAAAATTAACAACATAACTGCCTTCAGTATAATAAACTCTATCAATTTTAATGAAATTTGAAAATTACCGAACCTGCCTATTCACCCATGAAGCCGAAGGAGAAGGACAAATTCCATTTTTGGATATTTTGGTAATTAGGAAAGACAGTAAGTTAGAATTTGACATCTATAGGAGAGAAACCAGTACAGCTCGGCACATAACTGCAGATTCGAACCTAGTAAGGCAGCCTTAACCCAAATTACCGGAGGCACTATTAAGTTGTATTTTTCATTTAATGCAACCAAGCGACTTTCCGCTCATGGGACACAATAAAAACGACGACGAATAAACGCCACAAAAATTTTCGTTTGGCCACATGGGCCATGAACATTTATGTTGCGTCATTTACTTGCACCTTCCGAGAAACATCTTCCCGAGTTCTAGTGAATAATGAAAACACTACACCTCATTATCAAAATATAATCAAAGGCGGCCTACACGAAAGCACCCAGCCGCATAATCCACCTCTACAATACAGCATGCTGAAAACAATGAAATTGAGGGCTAATAATAAATTCATAAAGAAACAACAGCGAATTTTATTTGAAACCCCCCAGCTTGGAGCATATACGGGAGCTCGTTGAATTTATTCCAGGTCGACTTTTTCTTTCTGTCAAAATCGAAATGTAATGTTTGTCACGGTCAAAGCCAACTTCTTTTGACGACTGGAAATATGTCATAGAAACAAACAGGAGAGTTTTGAAGTAAAGAGACGGAGCATGATAGTGACATGAAATTCTAGAAATGAGAACTTGTTGCCAACATTTTATTGGAAAAACATAAAAATGCACCGACTATGTGAGTGTAAAAAGTATCGATTTGTTGTAGGTACAACACTGCAGTATACGTATGTCTCGAGAGAGAGAAAAGAGAAGACCGACTGCTAACGATAAATTTTAGCGGCGATGTTATTGATGGCTTTCGATAAATTTATTTTTGCGTTATTTCTATTACTCTTTGTATTATATCGTTTATGACCATTTCGTCTTGGGCAATTTGTCAAGATCTTGGAAGTTTCAGGAAATAATTGTGTGTTTACTGCAGAAAAAAAGCAAAAAACAAACAGAATATTAAAAAATCCAACTTGTATAATAGCCAAAATAAAAGTCACGTGAAAACAAACCTAACAGACTTCAAGAACTCTTGATAATCTTGACCCTTCTCAATACTTTTTATTTTTCTGTAAATATTTGCATCACTTGGACATATCTAAATATAGATTTTTCACAGTTTTCTTGTGTTCTTATTTTTCTTGGGAACGATTTTATTTATATATACATTGAAGATCGAAGGTTGGGCCCGGAAGAGATAAAAGACAATTTGTTTGCTTTTGCAAAGGACTTGTTATTTTTGCAGTAAATTTAAAATAAAGTTAATTCGAGATAGTCAACAAAAAATACGTAGAAGCCAAGTTAAGAATCGAACGTGTATTTTTTATTGGATCATCGACTAACAAGTAAGCAATAAGTAAGTAGAAATTTTTTATAAAAATAAGTTTCGAAAAGGACATCTACCTAGCGATGTTTGTTCACAAGAGGCTACAAATTACGAGCCAGCAGCTAATCGTTATTGGTATTAGACTATCCTATTACATTCGCACACCTTTGCAAGAAGTCAAAGTAGTGTTTACAAACACATTACCACCATATTTGGTGGTATCTGCCTTTGCTTGACGAAAATCCATAATCACTAATTTAAATGAGACAATTCATCCTTGTACAAGCACAAAATACTACAAAAATCGACAATTTGAACCAATTTTTTACCCACCCAGCACCCCTATTCGCTCCCCAGTCCCGTAAGTTTGAGGGGTTTTTGGCCTTTCCGACAAAACATTTCAACATTACACCATGTTTCAATACAAAAATTAGTTGTTATTCCAAAAAAAACGCAAAAATTCGATAGGCACCTAATCTGTAGAATTTCCTAAATAATTCCTTAGGAAAAATCATTAAAAACAGCAAAGACAAAAAAGACAAAAAATTTAGATCGGGAGTTTACAAGTTAATTTGTGGGTCTTGCCCTAAGAGTTACGTAGGTCAAACAGGACGACCATTTATAAAAAGAATCACAGAGCATTTAAATAGTTGCAAAAATATGAAGACAGACTCTAGTTATGCAAATCAGTTAATATAAGAAAACCACGCATTCAATGAAAACTATGAAATTCTACATTTAGAAAATAAAGGAGTTAAATTAAACTTATTAGACGCGCTAGAAATAAATAAACTTAAAAAATCAAATATTATATTACATGATTAAATAGATTTTTCACCATTGTTAAATATCTTTCACAAGTAGTAATAAAATTTCAGCCAGGTAAAAACAGGTATAAATAGGAGTTTAGCATTGTAAACATTTAGTTCAGTATCAACATCTGAATTTACTCTTATACGCTGTGTGCCTTGACCGTTTTTCTTTATTTGATAACCGCCAAATTCGAATCTTCATAATCTATGAATTTCTGACCCTTAAAAGTGGATGGTTACGCCAAGTTTCTTTATGTAATCAGCTCAAATTTAAAACAAATTTTCATTATCACTCCTGTATGGACCTATTTTTCAGATTATTTGTCATACCTAAATTGAAGTGAACTATGCGATGAAGGACATCCTATGAAATTCGACGCTCTGCTAATATCTTATCGGGAAGTGCACCGATATTTCCGAGAGTACAGGTATATCCTTCCTTCAGGTATTCTGAAATTTTGTAGAAAATTTGGCTCCCCTTATTTATTTCTTCAAACGTTAGAAAATCACATTTCGAGACTATACACAAACTTAAAGTCTACTTTTTCTTCCTAGGCGGTAAAAGTACTTTTAGTGCCGCTGTAAACGTCAGGAAAACATGACATTTCTAATTTTTTGTTACTCAAGATCGCAAAATATCCAGATATTTCTGACATCATAGGAACTCGTCAACTGTCGGCATGAGTGGCAGCAAAAGTAGCTTTTACTGCCTTGGCAGTAAAGTTCAACTTTAAGTTCATGCATACAGTCGAGAAATATCATGTTTTTCTGACGTTTGAAGAAAAAACAGTTAATTTCAACTTTACTGCCGAGACAGAAAAGCTAGTTTTACTGCCGCCAGTAAGCGACGATTAGATATATAGTAGCGACGAATTTCCTTTGATGTTTTAAGAGATATCCTGGCTATTTTAAGGTTTATTTTGAGTAACAAATATTGAAAATGGATCAGCCCAAAATCGTACTTGCAGTTCGCGCACTACCGACTGCGCTATCCAACACCGTTGGTTTGTAATTACTTAATCACCTTAATAAGCCATGGCATATAAAAAATTACCATTAAAATAGAAATAGCTAATTCTTAACCTATTTTCAACGTTTGAAGAAAAAATAGCATGTTTTATTCGGAGGCAAAGTGTTTTTTGTGTTTTTTGTGTTGTGTGTGTTTTGTGATGTATATACACCTACCCGGAAAGCGGGAATTCTGAGTTCGAGACCCAGTTGCGTTCCGCCACATTTTTCGTCTGTGTTGCCCCAAAAAGTGAAGCTTTTACTCCTAATGAAACCATACGTCTATGTACGGGTGTACAAATAAGAAAGGTCGGCGGCCGTATATCCGTAACCGTTTGCCCCAGAACTTTCGGAAAAAATATTTAAGATAAAATTGGCCACGAGAAATTGCTGGAAATTATTTTCAAGTTCGTAGATTGAGATAAAAGAATGCTTCTAATTCCGGTTTGGCTCAACGGAATTGGACAAACTTGAGCTTCTTGAAAAGAGCTTTCCTTGTTCTATCAAACGAAAGTTAAATAAAGTCATTTCGAATTTTGTGGCCACCGGTAGAGGGCGCGATTTTACATTCAAAGCTATTTTCGCGTTTATCTTGAAAAATTCAAATGGAATAATATAGTTTTTTTAATACTGCTAAAAAGAGGTGAAAATTATAAGAAAAATGGAGCAAGCCTACCAATTATTTTTTTCAACTTGTGTATTATAATAAAGAAACATTTTAATATTTTTCTTTATTATTTTTAATAACAAAGTAATAATATTCTTCTCATAGTTTTGTATTGTTCGAAATGAAAATGGGTCATACCGAAGCCTACTTGTTTTTTGCAATCAAGATTTCTGTTCAAGTTAATGGAGCAGCCATTCTCAATATTCCTTCATTTATATCTTCGGTTCTAAAAAAGATATCACCATGCGGCTTGCGCCATTTTTCTTATAATTTTCACCTCTTTTTAGCAGTATTAAAAAAAACTATTATTCCATTTGAATTTTTCCAGATAAACACGAAAATAGCTTTGAATGTAAAATCGCGCCCTCTACCGGTGGTCACGAAATTCGAAATTACTTTGTTTAACTTTCGTTTGATAGAACACGGAAAGCTCTTCTCAAGAAGCTCAAGTTTGTCCAATTCCGTTGAGCCAAACCGGAGTTAGAAGCATTCTTTCATCTCAATGTTTGTCCGCCCATGCCATCTCTATTTGACGAGCTAGAGCAAAAAATCCTAAACGAAAGTTATTCAGAATTTTCAGTAGAATTCAACAAAATTATTTTTGATAACCCTTTATTGGTGATTTTTCAGGAAAAAAATTATTTTTCTCCTTTGGTGTAGCCCTTACGTCCCCTAGCGGCCAATCTACGAACTAAAAAATAATTTCAAGCAATTTCTCGTGGCCAATTTTATCTTAAATATTTTTTTCCGAAAGTTCTAGGGCAAACGGTTGCGGATATACGGCCGCCGACCTTTCTTATTTGTACACCCGGTACTATTACTTATTGGAATTTGTAATTTGTATAGAAAAATTTGCGGACTTTATTGTATTATAAAAAGAAGAATCTTGAAATAAGCAACACCCTTATTGTAATATAGAAATGCCAAGTCTTGTTACCATTTGATTTTCCTCCACGTGTACGTACAAAGGATACAAGACGAATTGACGCAAGCGATAATTAACCCCTAACAATATAATCTGTACATGAATTATTAGTGTATAATACAACAGCGGAGGCTTATGCTCGTCTATAACATCATATCGTTTTCTAAAGGCGATTTTAGAAATATCCGCTTAAAGGGAATAAAAATAATGGTGGTGGCCTCTTAATGTCTCTTTCTCTCTCTACGCTCCACATTTCGTGTGTGTAATCACATTTGGTTTGACCACGATCTTTTCCGGACTTAAATTTATCTTACGGCCATCTCTACTTCTATTTCTTTTTGAAGCAGTCGTTTGTTTTCCGATGTCTGACCGCTGCCCTGCCTTGATCTATCCTAATTCCTTTGAAAAATACCGCTCGAAAAACTAATTTATTATAGTACTTGTAATGCCTTTATACAGTTATGGATTTGATTTACTAATGCATTTGGACGAAAGGTTAGCCTCTTATTATCAGTTAAAATACGTAGTATTGGGCCACAGAGTTGCTTATATACAAATAGAGGGATAATGCCTCCTACCAGCGCGTTGAAAAATGACCCACCTACGGATAAATTATTTTGCCAGTTGCGGGGTAGGGGAGCATGCGCTCTGAATTTGCTTGGTCTGTCACTTGTCATCCAAATGAACTAAACTAAATGTCATTTGTCACACGTCGTTTGCTATTTTTTGTACGAACGTTTGAGTTGCGGTGAAATTGTTGAAATTTATCATACATTGATTGATTCTTTGAATTATTGTTACACGTACATTGCTACAAAAAGTAAATAAAGTTGGAGATGCCACGTATATGTATGGTAGGTACCTTTTTGTAGCAGTCGATCACCAGCGCCAGTGGTACGTTTTTTCTTCGGTAAGTATACAGTTTGTTATAATTATTTTGAAGTAATTGCATGATATGTAAAACTAGGATAACTGTCTAATGTTGCTTTCACTGCTTTAAGGCTCTTTACTGCAAGACGAGAGTCGTGGTTAGCTGCTATAGGAAGGAACACCGATTAACCCTTGAGTGAACAGAATGCAGTTTGTTCCCGCCACTTTGCAGAGGATGCCTTCTTGAATAATGGAGAACTGAAAAAGGACGCAATTCCAACATTGAGATTGAAACCAAAAAAAACAATATTAATCTCTAGTAAAAGTCGTGTACGTCTTGAGTATGTTTTTTAGATACCTACTTATATATATCGGGATCTGTTACACATGCATTTTTGCAGCTTTGAAATGGATGAACTTCTTCCGCTATCTGGGAAACAAGTCTCACAGCCCTCAACTTCCAGTGATGCGTATGTTTATTTTTAATCTCTGTATAATTGCTTAACAATAATTGTTTACTGACAATTATAGGCCTTCAACATCTGAAATGAATTTAGAGACTATTCTGCATGAGGATGCAGATACGTATTGTAGTTTGTATTTGCAGATCGTCACTTGCAAGTACCATATCACTTAAAACATCCCGTGCTATGTCAAGTGGTGATATGAAAAGGGGAAGAGATGAGGGTGAAGTGCATACTTCTACTAGTGATTCTATAGGTTTGCGAGGATCTGCGAAGAAAAGAAGGCGATTGGTTAGGCTGGATCATATGTTTTAGTAAGCACTGTATTTTTGTATTAACCAGTAAATAATAAGTACCTAATTTATAGTTGGAGTCCAAGGAAAATGAAATCTACAGTAATTAAAGCTCACTCTACCCAAAAGTTGTTACGGCAGAAGGACACCAAGACGAAGAATTAAAAGATTTGTAGGGAAAGTGAAGGGTCTTAAGTCACTTACTGCTCATTTGTGGAGCAAAAAATTTATTAATGATGAATCACACTCCATTATTAAGAAGTCCTGCCCTTGTGTACTGAAAGTTGCAACTAGGAGTAAGGGATTATTGCTGGCAAAAAATGTATCGATAGTAATCGAGAGTCAAACGCAGAATCTTCTGTTTGCCGGATGGAGTTCTACCTGTTGGAATTTGTGATAGCTCAATTTGTAGGGCACCTAATCAACGGAAGATCCTGGGTTCCACTCCTGATCAGCTATCCATAAATTTTTCACGATTGAATACCAAAAATGCCAATAAAAATGCATTAACTGTATATGTAGGTATATACATTGTTTGTTTTGTTATCATTACCAATATTTATTTATTTATTGTGTTATTCTGCCCACAGGTAAATAGTGTGGGTTGTGTTCAGGTTGAATATGTTCCTGATTATCTTTGTATCAAAATACAAATAATTTCGTTCTCTTTCTAAGTAACTGAATTTGTTTTAACTATTTACTTTGTCATCTATTATATCATTATATGCTTCCTACTCACTTTCTTTTTTGTAAGAAAAATTAAACCCTGGCTTGTCTTAACAACTTGCAGTAATTCAATTCAAGTTTTATTCAATCCCATTTAAATTCAGCCTAGAATCTTTGAATTATTGTAATTATTGTCTCATCTCCGAAATAATTATTTTGAGGTGAACTGACATTCTCTCTAAATAGAATGCAAGCAATATTTAACAAAGTTAGTACTTTATTTAATGAACTACTTATAAGTGGCTTTTGCGATATGTGAAAGGGCCTGAAAATTTTATAAGCCGCGCCTGTGCTTTGAATACAATTTTCTGGTACCTGCTCTGTGTTTGCACTACGCGCATGCTCCCCTACCCCTTGCGCAGTTTCAATTTGGGTCAACTTCTCAACACGGCATTATCCCTCTATTTGTATATAAGCAACTCTGTGTATTGGGCTGATAATTTGAATAAAATTGTTTGTAGGTACTTGTGTCAACTTACATTTTGATTTTGGGGAGTTCTTGATTTTGAAAGTGTATTCGATCTTTTTGCAACAAACTCTACATAGGGCATATTGAAATTTGCTTGCCTTGCAATAATTTGACCGGCTGTAGTGTAATAGTATGGAATAAAGCTCGGCTTTAGAACTAGTGGAATAGAGGGTATTGCATGTTACTGATTATAATAGCAAGAAACGTTTACTATTGTTATTGGTTGCTATTAATTACTGTTAAAATCCATTGGCTCCATTCAGTACGTTATCTGGAGTTAATTTGTCTCCAAACGAATGAAGGATAATTACAGGACCTTCTGGTTATGTCAGCGTAATATATAGAATATAGTGGTTTCTAAAGCAATGGAGGCACCTGTCCCGTGACTAGTTCCTAGGTCGCCTGACAGGTCCATTCAAAGGAATCAATATGAGCTTTTGCTCTGGCCAGGATATGCATTTCCGGCTTGCTTTGTTGTAAACTCCGAGTCTCGTAAAACATGCTTATTGAAATTCAAACTGCAGAATGAGAATCACGGTAGCAGAAACACCTGAGTTCATTTTGCATTAAAAGGATCTCGTTGAATGCTATTTCAAACTAGCATCAGGTTTTTTCTTGAGTTTAAGTGGATGTAATCATACAGTTGACTTTTGAGCGTAACAAATTAAATCTCAGGTATAGAGACTGCTCGTTTTACTTTGCACTGCGTTCCGAGCATAACAGGATGAGTTTAAAGTGTTTTCGCCTTCTGGACTGCGGCCAAATTGGTACGTATTGTCGTTAAGACCTGCTTTCTCACCACTTCCAGTTTCTTTACCTCAGCGTCCTCGCCAACTTGAAGTTATTATGCAAAATGTAGGTTATTGCAATAACTCAGAAGTGGGATAACACTATTCAGAAGTTGTATTAAATGCTTACGAAGTTGGACTGTTCTGTTTTGAACATCCAGTTCGAGTTAGTTAACAGTATTTATTATTTTGCCTGGTGCTGTAATATAATCAATTAATTGATTCCATACGAAACTGTATCCTTACAATCATTCAGCGTATTAAGAAACTGTTTATTCTAGAAAGACGATATCCCGATTTAACCCCGACGTTATAGTGGGAAATACTGATTCTCGGTCGTTTTAGGGTGGATCACCCCGGATAAATCAATGTCAATACGCGGAGAGAAGACCGATCTGCCAAAACTTTTTAAGTATTCGATGTTAGTGTATCGGTAAAGGCCACCTGGGACAAAGAGCGCTAATGAAACTTGGGCCAAGTATCCAGACACTTTGAGCTCATTTTCGTGTTCGATCACATCCGGATGTGACCTCCGAAAAAAACTTTTTATCGTAAATCTCAGAGATATAAAAACTGCTTTCCTGCTAATTTATTAACACGCAGGAGTCCTGCGAATCGAATTCGACAGAAGCATTTGGATTGGACCGCCCATCGTGCAAGCTCATTCTCGCAAATTGCTTGAAATACCGACTAATAGATTTGTCAGAATAACTGCTGCTCGGACACAGACCCCGCCAGGCATTGGACAAGTTTACGTCGGCAGACAAAAGGGCCCTATCACAGTAATGCTGATGGGTTTGAAATTTCCATATGTTCCCCATCGTACTACAGCGATTAAAGTTTGCTTGCTAAGGCAAGACTTGTGCGGTTCAAATTTACACAGCAACTGCAGATCGCTGTCTTCGTCCTATTGGGACTCGTCAGTACGGTGCCACCATGCACAAATAATAGGCCCATGTTTTCACCAATTTGCGTCTAGGTGCCGTGAGCATACTTGACTCAAACAGTCACTTACGAAACCAGTGGTTTATGGTTGCTATGGATATTTGGAACATGGAAGTTCTATCTCATATTGTTACTAGAACTATTTTGGTAAAATACTTCAGAACGCTGTATTTCAAGATGAATAAGTGACGAAGGGGTCTATTTGAAAATGTACCTTGTATATCAGATAATTTTCCAGACGTGCGAGTGTAACTGATATATATTGGCCAGAAACTGATATTAATTTCCCCCAGGAGAAATCCCATCCCTACTAGAGTTATTAAAATAATTCCATCGTGATGAGGCCATTTATCACGATGACAATGAAGAAAATAAATATCAATTGTAATGAGGAGGCTTAGGCTTCTCGGGGAAAACACAAAACATCGTAACAATAAGAACTCAACCGTTTACAATTCGACGGTATCTTTCTCTCTCGTCACTGACAACGCCAGAACGACGAAATTAAATTATAAAGTTGACATCGCAGCCAGATGCGTCACAGGTTTTATTGTTCGGGAGATCTTTATTGTGCGTTTGTCATTAAACAGAAGTAGCTACCCTTATTAATTTATATTATTATCGGGGAGTTTTCTGCTGGTGGTTGTTTCGCACAGTTCTCTCTTGATTGTATCTCTTATTCCGTGACTCTCGACGAATTTTATAAAGTCACGATAAGCTTTACGTCTACGACAGTTACGTGCCCGTTTCAATTCCCCTCTTTTAACCCGTTTAATATAAAGGGAGGAAATTAGCCTAATCGAGATTCTTGATTTTTGTACTCTTGTACTATACAATGTAAATCAACACCAAATACAGCTACCTACTGGAAAATTCGTTTAACTAGACATATTTAAACATTTCTGCAGTTATTTTGTTTCTCCCTGGACTCTTGTGATTTCTAAGGCTTCTAATTATGTCTTCGACTGCCTTCAAGGTTGGCGGTTCGTATTCCTCTCAATTTTGACTTTCCATGCCATCTTCTGTGCTTTCACCTATTCTTTCCTCATTTTGTTCTTTACCCCCATTTAATAGATCGCATCAAAGTCATTTCTCCATAAATCTAACACATCACCCTTTTCCCCTACCAATTCGTCAATTTGATTGTACCGCTACAACGCTCCAAAATCAGCTAGTAGAGGCCACAGGAATAAGAATAAGTACCCAAGCGATACGTAACTGGCTTCACGAACGTCAGTTTCATGCAAGAAGACCATCTAAGGTACCTCCTTTAAGCCGTGATCATTGCAGAGCAAGAAGGTTCTTTGCTGAAGAACATGTTAATTGGAACTTAGGGCAGTGGAGCAACGTGCTGTTCACTGACGACTCCAGGTTCTGTTTAAATAACATTGATGGACGAGTTCGAGTCTGGAGACGCCAAGGTGAACGTTTAGACTGCACTGTGGAAGAAAGGGTTCTATTTGGAGGAGGGTCCATCATGGTTTGAGGTGAGATAAATTTAAATGGGCGCACGGAGCTGGTGGTAATTCGTGAGGGGTCTATGACTGCACATAGGTATATAGACGAAGTTCTAGAACCACATGTTGTACCATTTGCCGAAAATATGGGTTCAGTATTCATTCTGCAGCAAGATAATGCCCGCCCACACATCGCCAGAATAGTGCAAAATTTCGTCAATGCCCACAATATTGAGGTTATGGATTGGCCCGCCCGCAGTCCAGAGCTCAATCCAATCGAGCACGTCTGGGATACACTTGGGCAACGATTGAAGGAACGTCGGCCAATCCGGAACCTTCAACATGTTGAAGACATCCTCCTGGAAGAGTGGGAACAGCTGCTTCCTCAAGTTATTCGAAATTTAGTTGAAAGTATGCCCCGTCGTTGCGTTGAAGTTTTACGAGTTAGAGGAGGCCACACACGTTATTGATTTTGCTTACTTTTTATTAAAACAATAAAAAGCTTAATCGTACATTTCTGCATTTTAATTTTTTTCTGTACGAATCACAAGCAAATTATAACAAATTGTACTAAATTTTTAAACACCGGTCCTGTATATTTAAATAAAAAAGAATTGTAACAATACGTAATTCCAGTGAAAAAATATCAACATTTTTGGCTCCTATTTCGTTTTGACTAGTGTATTTAGAATAGAAGTGTATGAAGTAAGCTGATTATGTCAGCGGAATAGCCTTGAGCGCTAAAATGAACTCCATTAAGAATACATGGGAATCTCGCTCCAGGAACAGCATAGCTTATCTACTAACACGTACGTCCGTGTTACAACATAGCAATTAGCAAGTATTCCTCACTTTTTATAGTGTCTCGTCATTGCATTCCTCGATGTTTGACTGCCAGAAATAGCAACTGTCGATTTCCTGCGGATTTTTCTCCATTATAGCTGTTTAAACTCTGTTTATGCCTTTTGGTGCATTTCATTGAAAATTTTGCATAGTGCAACGAATTATCCCGGGACAATTGGTGAATTTGCCTACTTAGCTACGCTAATGCCTCGCGACAAACATTAACCGATTTGTGTTTTGTCGGTGGACATTGTAAAATCCGATGAATACATCAGCATGTCAGTGCTGATAAATAATTCTCAATCGCATTGATTAATTTCCCTTTGTTAGCGGCTAAATTCGCGAAATTAATTTCATATGCGAACGAAACAGACTGATGGATGGGATGAAGTATTTTTTTCAAATTTTATATTGTTAATGCCCTGACGGGAATCATTTAGTTGATGTATTGAAAGTAATCTATGGTATTAAGCAATATTCACAATTTCGAATTAATACGTAAATCATTCGATGGGAGATATGCATCAGCTTAAGCTGAGCTGTGTCGTTGGCAAAACGACCGGATTAATGCAAATTGGCTATAAATTTGAAGATGGTAATAGCCTACTCCTAATAATCCTTTAAAATTAACTTTTTCCGGAAAGTAGAAAAATCGATGAAGAGGTTTTTCCGATTCGATTCTGATCGATTTCAGATTCACACTCGATAGTTTCCTATTCGAAATGAATCGGCTTCCCGATTCGAATCGATTCATAAATGAACTCAGTTCAGTTCTCTACAGATCGACCCGCCACTCCTAATAAAACTGTCGAGACTAATTTTATCACTAGATTTAGATTATCTTCGTAGAACTACGAAGACGCGAAATTATTATGCAAAAAACTTGGGGAAGTTGCAAGTTGTAATAAAAAGATGCAGCGGATGATCACACTTGGGAATTTAATTTTAGTTTTGCATGGTAATTCGGTGTTTTCAAAGAGCCTTTGCGCGAATCTGGGCATAATAATAGTTTGACCCTGTACATTAACTCCAGCAGCTATCCTGTTTTTAACAATATTAATCGCATCTTCGATATACAGGGTGATTTTTTTTGATCGTCTATTAGAAGTATCTGGAGAACTAAAAGAGATATTGATTTGAAATTTAGGCTGTGGCCGAAACCGGGTCGGATATATTTAATGAAAATATTTTCAAAATGGTGGCATTTTATGTAATAGATTTTGAAAATTTGTTTGCCTGATTAGTAACTTCAACACCTCGTCTTGCCACCATAAAAAATCGAACATCTTACTACTAGATGTTATCGAGATATTAATTTTTACATAATCTACCACAACTGTCAAAATATTGAGAAAACAATTTATATCTCCGAAAATATTGATTTTAGACATAGCGAACCTTTATTGAATTGACATTAAAATTTTCCGTGGAATCTAAAAAAAAAAAATAGAAAATGGTAGCATTCCATTTAAGATAACAAAGTTGGTGTCAACTTCCGGTATTCCCGGAAATGCCACCATTTTGAAAATATTTTCATTAAATAGATCCAACCCGGTTTCGGCCACAGCCAAAATTTCAAATCAATATCTCTTTTAGTTCTCCAGATACTTCTAATAGACGGTCAAAAAAAATCACCCTGTATAAATTGAAAACTAGAGGCGATAACGCACATCTCTGCCTTACTCCCTTTCGGATATCTACTTCTCTATGTTCCTGCTCAAATTCTATAAAACTTTCTGAGAAATAAACTTTAATATTCTTTTTGCTTTTGAGTGTTTCCAAATAAGCAAGTGTAAAGTATTTTAATGTTTGATTAATAAAGTTAATTCTGTAACGAAATCTTCAGTTTCCACGTAGATCGCTCACCCCGTTAAAAGTTTTAATACATTACGTTAACGATTTAACTAAGTAGGTCACTTTAAGCTAAAGTTGCAGTACAATCTGTCACAGTGTCATAAAAGCTTGAACTGCAGTTTAAGAGATAGTAAAACTAGCAAAATTATGTAAGCATATTTCCGTCTACAAACTGCAAAATCCTATTTCCACTCGTTGGTGTTTTATGCCAGCCCTTTTATAATAGCTGCCGGCATCGTAATTTTAACCACAGACAAACCAGTAACGATTTGACACGCCCCCATAATAGATGTCTGTTGGAATCTACATAAACTTTAGCTAGCATTGTTTTGATGGCGGACAAATTATTGCTGTGTGTGAAGGAAAGAACAAAACAAATATACTCAGATAGTTTTGAGGTATTGGCTATGAGATTGGGCTAGAACCAGGCTAGAATAGTGGAATAAAGCCCTAAGCCGCTCGTTGTAAAGTAGATGTTCAATCCGCTCATCCGTTCTGGTATAAGGTGGGTATGCAGATGCTGCGTACATCTCTGGCTTTCTCTATATTGGTCTCCCGAGCTTCTTCCTTAAAGTCGGGCGTAGATGGTTCAGCTCCTAATGTTCCATCTCCCTTTCGACTAACAAATACATCCAGAAAAGGTAGTGTGCGGTCCTCATCTCTCCATGGTTGACTGTTAATGTGGTCCTTAAATTAATGCACAATCGTGTCAAATCTGCTTGGTCTCCATGCCCTTATCCAAAGGTCTTCCTGGCTTGGTTGTGGCTTCCTTAATCAGCCTCAATGGTGTTCCTGACTTAAGGATCTTCGATAGATGCTGGTAGATGCTGGAATAGCAGCAGAGACAGTTCTTGTTATTCTTCATTTTCCTGTATGATCTTCTAAAACGGTTTCCACTTTGGACTTGTAGTTTACTGTCCAGAGCGGAAGAAGGACCTCGAAATGAGTGTCGAGATGATTGGCAATCAGCCTGGAACATTAATATCTGTTTCAGATATCGACAATTTTTTAAGTCCGTCCTTCTACTTGGAATAATGCAATTTTTATGACTTTTACGCGGATTTTCCGTTTAGTTGTTCGGAAGAGAGAACGTAATTTTACGCTGCAATAATTCCAAATGTAAGTACCTACTCAATTACGTTCGTATTTCGTCACAATGACTGTTTATTGCAGAGTCCAATTCTAAATGGCCGCCTTGCCGGAATTCGTGAAAACCGTGTAATGGAAGCCTATTCGGCTATGAAATTTACGTAATTAAACGTAATTAAATTTGCCTCTAATTAAAAGTAGCAAATGAAAACAGATACACACTCCGACAACAAAGTTTTGGGTTTTAAGTCTTCGGTAGAGCTGAGGGATTTGGACCCCAGTCGCTGAAAGAACGTCCCCGAACTATGTATATTATAACGAATTTATTTCTCATCTTTAAATTAATCTCCTGTTACCCATTTATTATGCTAATTTAGATTTAAGGCTTCACTTGGGTAACTTAGTTAAAGAGAACACCAGAATGAGTTTCAGAATTTCTGGTAATACAACTTTGCCGCCGATAAATTAAATGATAAATGCTAATGGAATGTGACTGGGGGATCCATGTCATCGGAACGTCGTTCACCAAATTTATTCAATTAAAATACCATTTTTGTAGTTTAAGACATCGGGCAGAAAAGTGTAAGAGCCCCCTTGTGGCGTGTGTTCAGCACATGGTATAAAAGAATGGCTACATTTCCTGAACAAGAAATTCCTGAACATGGGCTGAAACTTTTTCAAAATTCCAAAACCAATGTGTGTGTTGACCAAATGAGCTTTTGCTTCCATAACGTACAGGAAGATTTTATATTTTGGTTGCCCCAATGGTCTTTTCCTAATAGGCTTCTCTGTTCTCTCCTCACACTGTTGTAATTAATAGGTAGTTGGGGGGCTCTTTGGCCATACTCAGTGTACTTCAACTATATCAGATCCTTGGGTACAAGTTTTGAATCTTTTATGCTGTACCAGAATGGGGCCAGAGTATTTTTAATGTATTCTGCCGAAATTTTTTGCATACCTACGCATCAGACACAATTTTTACGAGATACGGTTGCACATTTCAAGCTTTTGTTCAAATAGAATTCCGATTGCAGAGGGCATGAGCTGCCTCATTAATATGGTGTGGTCCAGTGCTTGTCTAGGGGTGACCATAGTTTTGTTACAAATATGACAGATATCATGCAACCCCTGCATCTGTGGTCGCGATTAGGCGCAGACGGTGACATTCATCCATCATCCCTTGCGGTGCTATGTCGACTCTCACTCGTGTTTGCTCACGCGAAAATCGTTATTTTCTAGTTATCTCATTTGGCTGGGGAAATTCCCTCGGATTATTGACGAAAATTCGTCATTTGCAACAGATGTCATCGATGCACTCGTGGTGAATTTTTTCCGATAATCGTTGGATTCGACAGTGATTCATTGCGCATTAATTGGGATTATAATTGCTATTCAATTCTCCTCTAGGTAACTATAGACTTAACGTAGCCCATGCGATTTCATTTTTATTGTTTATTAATTTCATTAAGTTCAGTTTCTGTAGTTTAAGTTTAAAGTATAATCTTGGGTGGTAAATCTATCCAAAAGTTGATATTTTATTTAAAGATCCAATAGTTTTTCCAAATTGTTGCACCACGTCTATAAATGGAGTCATTTTGATGTTTAGTTTGTTAAATATACCTATTTGATAAAGTTAGTTTTAGTTAGGTTTAGTGTTAGTTTTTCTTTTTTTGCCAGTTTCAAAGGAATTGTTCTTTTCTTCAAGTGTTAGCTGTAACTTTTATTTAAATTGTATCCTCTTGCTACCCCTAGTGTGAAATAAATTAATTAATATGCAGCAAAGTGTTAAAAGCAGTGGCGTATCGCATGGATGAGGTATCAATGCACGATTAACCGGATAAGCCATATTCCATTTATTTGTGGTTAAAGATTAAGATTTATTAATTTGCCAGTGTATGAACTTTGAAAACGGCAAGGAATTGTAACACGGCACTGAAAAAACATTTTATTACGTCTAAATAAAAGAAAGAATAGGGAGGTTCGGAGAAAAATAAGATATCTATTTTTGGCATGAAAATGACAGAAAATTGTTATTGTAATTGATTTACGGCGAATTTTTTTTCTAAAAAATTTTTTTGCTGCGTAATAAGCGGAAGCAATTAGCTTCTCACGCCCACATGCTAGTTCGCTTTGTTATTGGTTTGACGTCAGAGATTCGTAAGGCGCTCCTCCCACTTCTCTTGAAGTGCCCGTGAAGCGGTACCTATCTCATAACATACTTATTGGGACTATTTCGAGCGTGAATTTTTAAAGTAAGGTGTCAAGGAAACATAAAACAAAGACAACGTAATCGATATAATGATGCAACAAGGGTATCAAAAGTCCGATTCACATAATTTGCCATATTTATGTAGTAGGTAGGTAAATGTCCCGGTAAATGTGGAAATGGTGTGTGATTCTTGCATCTAACCCCAATTTCATTCAACCTCAAAACAGTAGTGTAAAGGCAGACCGGTATAAGTAAAACAAAGTCAACAATTTATTAACTGTACATGCCTTTTATAATTCAGTATAAGTAGGTATGTAGATTGTAGATACCTGCTTACTTCTGTTTGTAAAATAGGTACCTACCTATATTCTCTAATACAATACAATACATACCTACTACTCATTTATGTAGGTATGTATACCTAAGTGATTGACGAGTTATCAAGTTATCAATTGGGAATTTTTAAAAAAAGCGGAAACAAATACAACTCACGCGATTCAAAAAACTACGCTACGTAGGTACTAGGTACTTGTTTAACAAAAAGAAACAACTGCTATATTCTGGAACGGTTAATGTAGAAACTCGGAAGAGACTCTTAAAGACGCATGTATGGAGTACGAAATTATACCTATGGGTGCGAAACTTGGACAATGGGAGAAGCGGATTGAAAAAGAGTAGAAGCGTTTGAAATGTGATGCTACAGACGGGTGTTGAAGATACCGTGGATAGACAAGTTAGCAATAAGGAGGAATTAGAAAGAGTTGGGGAAAAGAGAAAAGTATGGAAGACAATAAAGAATAGGGGATAGGATCGTAGGATGGTAGGACACCTTCTGAGACACAAAAGAATAGTTCGCGACATACTAGAGTCAGAGATAGGAATAAAGAGGTAGAGGTTGGAGCAGATTAGACTACTGCTCTCAAACAGTTGGGGATGTAGAATGTTCTACTTTTACGGAAATGCGTAGGCTCAGGGAAAGGATGGAGGTACGCGTCCCACCAGTCTTCAAAAGAGAACTTTATGATGACGTACTATTTTATTATTATTGTAAAATAGTTAATAAAATTTCCTTTTTTAGTTCAGGGAGGGAACGCTACGGCGATTCAGTATTTGGCTCCGTCATGCTCCTAGCATCCTGTTTCAAATTACGCTAACCGTAACACGTTACCAAGTACCAAGGGGTCCCAGAAAACTGTCGATAAATTACATTATGTTCGATTTTATTTAGAGTGGCTGCAATGGGGCAGCCGATACGATAATTTTATAAACTTTTGCAATGATAAACTAACTCGCGAAAATATCGATAATGCTGACCGATTTTCCTTTTGGCTCCAACGAACCACTTTTTCCGTTTTATTGGTGTGCTGTACGATGTATTAGTCTGGGGACAAAACAGAAAACACCAGTTAGAACCAGTTAATAATATGTAACAATTTAACTACACATGCATAATATGCATAATACTTATGGGACTGCTGCGCGCTGAAGCTGGGACTTGTACGTTATACTAAGTTCTGACGTCACGCGGCCTACTCTCGCTGCAAGGTACGATTTCTAGCCTCGCACCGACGGAAAACTTTGCAACGGCTTCACAGGCGAAGGAATTTTTTTTTAACAAAAATTAACAACATAATTGCCTTCAGTATAATAAACTCTATCAATTTTAATGAAATTTGAAAATTACCGAACCTGCCTATTGGCCAGGGCTAGAGAAATATGCCTAAAATAGCCTCAACCTCAGCACCGTGCATTTATGTTTGTAAAAAATCAAAGATATTTGAACTTTTTTGAAAAATTGTAAATTGTACTGCTTACAGTAGTGTTTGAATTATCCTTAAAAGCGTTCAAGTACCAAGTATAAACCGTCTTAACAACAATCAGAAGACACTTTTTTGACTAGAATGCACGTTTTCATTGAGATTTATTCTAGTACTCGTACTTTTAAATTTAAAGCTTTAAGTTGCATCCTACCCTTCAATAACATTAAAATGCTTCACTCACTCGTTAATAATGACCAATTTTAGGTGGAAAGCAAAAAGTTGAAAAATGTGCCTTCGCAAAATGAGGAATACTTGGAATCCCCATTTTTGGGAGAATTAAAAAAATCACAAAATTGCTTGATAGCATGCTCTCAGTAATTTCATAGTTCATAGTAAGTTCATAGGTCGGGCTTGTTACAGTATATGCCCGCTTGGGATTTAGGGTACGTCTGGCATTCCTCATGCTTTTTCTTGTACCTACCAAAAAAGTCATTTTTGTATTTCGTAAGAAATTCCGGCAAAATCAAATAACTATATCAGGTAATCATAATTTGTATCGAAAGTCTGAGACAGTGACGAAGAAACCTTGTCACATAAGAACGAATTATTTTAGCCAACGCGCCTGAGGAAACCATCGAAACTTCAGTAACGAAAATTATTACATACCTACAGAGACATGGCATGGAAAATCGAATTGGTTGATGATTTATACACTTCGCATTCGTCTATTTTAAATTTGCTCATTTCATTTCTGGAAACGCAACGTTTTCCCACTGAATTTTGCATTTTCACGCTGTAGGAGAATGAAATTACAGTATCGAGGCGGGCTAGGTTGCACTACTCGTGTACTCGTGCCTTGGGACGTTTTTTTCTAAATAAAATACGAGTACGAAATCAAGAAAGCCGCCAGTGGGTCCCGTACCGTTCCGAGGTGATACGGCGTCGACTGATTTCCAGGGAAATACAGTGTAATCATTTATTCATACGTAATTCTGTTCTGGAGAAATTAGTTTAAATTATATAGTGATTCGGCTAATCTGGCCGGATGGTTTTTATCAGGATGTAGTAGCGCTCTGCGCCGTGAGACCTACTCATTTTCTGTGTGGATATGTATAGCCTTGCTACCTGTGTTACAGTAGCGGCTGCTCACACATAGATATGTAAATGCAACGTGGCAAACGTCGGTGACCCCCATCGCAGTCTGGCTATATTAAATTTCCAGATTCGAGTTGTTTGTATAATGAGGTTTTATTAAAAATTTCGATGCCAGCATAGTTTAAATGAAATGTATATGCCTTAGGCAATTTAAGAGAAAAGTTAAACATGGAAAGAGCAGTTATCAAATGTTTTAAATTAAGTTTTTAAAAGGAAACTGAAGAACTCCGCATAATTTGGATGAAAAACATGGTCTAGGTAACTTCCTCTTCGGATGGATTGGTAATGTGTAAGTTAACAGAAAACGAATTAATGGCCTGTGTACAAATTTTTTTTGCATATATTTGCAAATATAACATGGAAGATAAACAACTAAATAAATTAACTCTTGGTAGACTCAAGAAACAAATAAACTCATAGATTTACTATTAAAATCCTGTCGAGGTAACATAGTCCTGCTTGATATAATAAATTGAACGCTTAATAAATCGTAAAAACACCAGCGGAAACACTGCCACCAGCGATATGCAAACCGATTATTGAAAAAAGCTTTTTTAAATGAAATTCATTTATTCAAATTTAAATTTTCAATACTTAGTTCCTGACTGGTTGCTAACCGTAATTTTGTATGCATTGCCGATTCAGCTGCGATAATCATTTAACCGTTTGAAAGGTCCTGAATTATTAATATTTTTACTTTCGAATACACAAAATGCATAGACGACTCGTTACAACACAAAAGGGTTTTAAAATGCACCCCTGATTTGTTCGACCGGTGGACATAAAAATGTGCTCCACGTTTGCAGCTTGAGGCTTGGTGAGCCCTGTAATCCATACGAGTGAGAAATGGATATTTCGTGCGAGATGTACACTATACTTTTTCTATCAACTATTGCAGTTTTTAAAAAAACGAATGAGGAATTTTCTCATGACAGTTTTGTTTGTTACAAAATGTCTCTGGCCTCTGACAACAATTTGATTTTTACCTTGGTATTAACAAACAACCATTTGTAATGGTTTATGTTTGTATTTGAATGCATTGCTATATTGTCAGCTTCATAGCTACGATCTATGCACAATAGGTTTATGACAACGGGTTGAAAATAGGTACAATGTGCAAGATTTATTAAGCAATAATAATAATAATAATAATAAATTTACTTTGTGTTTATTCGAGTCGTACAACTAGTTTCGTCAGTTGTGACATTCTCAACTACATATTTCTACAAAATAAAACTGGTGGGGAGCCCCTTCAGACAAGAAAAGACAGACCAAATGTAAACATAGCAAGAACAATTACACAAACAAATTGACAGAACTCAAAACTTTAGATTCAGTAGCGGAGAACTGTTTATATCCTCCTGGTCATTTAACATATTGAGGGACTTGTTAATCTCCAGTGCTTCCGAGTTATTTAGCATTCGGCCTTTGCTGCAGATATGCAACACTTGAGGGTCAAAATAAATTACCAGAAATGTGTTTGGATTCTATTAGGTGTTTACAAAAGTGTGTTCCTTAAGGCTTTTTTGAAAAGATCTACCAGTTTGACCAACGTAACACGCCTCGTACTGCTGGCACTCAAGTTTATACACCCCACGATGTTGTAACTTCAAGATTTACCAAAAATGTTTGCATTCCATACTCGCACATAAGTTACATCCAGTAGAACTTGACACTTTAGATGATAAGATCAGAGAAACAGTTAGCGAAATTGTGCATGGAAAATACATCCTTAATACAGGTGAACAAGCTGAAGAACTTCACGCATGTACAAATAAAAACCGGCCAACTTATTTCCGATTATAGTGAGGACCACCGTCAACCCAAGTTCTGTCCTAGAGTGTAGTGAACCTCAGTAAAGTAAATTCTAATAGAGATGAATTGCATATCCTGAATTTGGGGCTGAAATTTGTCCCAAAAATATCTATAACAATACTAAAAATAAAGAAATTTAAGCAGCCTCCCAATGGGGTCACCTCTGATGTACTTAGTGAGAGCTTTCGATAAGTTCAGTCACAGATTGGTGGTAGCCTATTGGAATTGTTTGATTCTTATCTTTCCGATAGGAAGCTTGTTAATGTCAGGGGCGTTTTGTCTGATGAAATAGTCGTGTCTTCTGATGTTGCTCAGGGGTCGCACTTGGAGCCCCTATTATTTATGATTTATATTAAATATTTTCGTTGTTATTTTGTTTGGATATTTTTTTTTGCTTTTTGGGGATGATTTTCGGAACATGATTTTACTGAATTCAATATTAGTACTTTAAGTTCAGCTAGAGATAGGGCTGACTGAGGGGTAAATATCCCGAAAAATGTGTGTACATTTATTTAGAATTCCAATGGACTTCTTTGGAATTCATCGGAATTCATCGGAATTCTCAGAAATTTGTTAATTTTGCATGTCGTCCTTATGAGACAGAAGAGTCATTTCCGGTCATTTTCAAACGTTTCTAAAGCAACTGTGATTTCGTTTTAAAAGACGCAGTAGATACCTAATGGTTTTTCATCAAACCATGCTGTACAGCAAATTTTATGAAAGGACTACCTACCTCACTAAATATTAATTTTTCAATAATTGAATTAAATTTTATTATTCTGTTCATTAACTGGATGTAAATTAAATGAATTAAAACTAAACCTTGCGCCGTTTTGAACTTTGCGGGGGGCGGCAACTTAACGGTAGTCCCCCCGCCACTGCCAAAAAACTTCATTTTTAAGCAATGCAAATTGTGCAAGTAACCTTGCGCCATAGAAATTGGAGCTTGCGCTCTTTCACCCTTCATAATAAAACCTACCTATGCCAGAAAATAATTCAGCCCCCCCCCCCCCAAATGTTTCTTTTCATTTAGCGGAAATGGGGCAATATGCTCGAACAATTTTATTTATTACTAGCTGGTACCCGGCGCGTTGCAACCTTCCTATTTTCATTCTGAACTTTTATAAAAACCAAAATCTATCTAATATATAAAAATCAACATTTGTTTGTTTGTTCGTATTGTATGCGTTCTTCCCTTTTCTGCAACATTTCTGCAACATTTCCCGGTACGACACGCGCGCCGCCTACTGTAAGTTAATTGTACTATGCCTATATCTTTCGCGCAAGTGCGAGCAATAAGTTGACAAAGTTTTATCGCAATGGGATGAACGGTATGGCAGCGCATACAATACGAACAAACAAAACAAAACCAATAAAAAAATTATGTTGATCCGATCGCTACCAAACTTCACAGGATCACCCGCTGGGCTAATCTGAAGATAGCCTGAAAATTTCATCAACATCGGTCCAGCCGTTTTGGAGTCAATAGGGAACATACATACATACACGCATCGATTTTTATATACAGGGTGTCCCAGAACAACGGAACAATATTTCTGGAGCATATAGTTTGGTTCAAAATAACACTTAAAGTATGTAGAATTTTTTTTCTAGGACGCACCCCTTCGAAGCTATTCGCCCTTAAAATCAAGTCCTGAAGAAGGTTTCTTGCTGGTAACTTTCAAACGACTGTATCGAATGTTATAAAATTTGGACTGTAGACATAGTAAGAAAGTATCTGTGATCGAGTGACATAACATCTACCGTATCTTGTCTAGGAAGCCGGGAGTGGAACACCCCTAATGCTTTTTATCCCTTAACTTTTACGTTGATGCTTTTAGCGAATTTGCAATGGCATTTTTAAATTCCTTAAACAATTGTCTCAAAAAAGGTACTCTTTTTTTGAAACCGTTAAAATGGCCCGTTTCCGAGAAAAAAATTATACAAAGACATGGTTTATCATTTTCACTACACAAAAACGTATGCGTCTACAAGGTGCTCACTTCGAAAATATATTGTAGCCGCTATTATCTCGGCTATTATGTTTTCAAAACCAAGTGTTCCTATACTTGGGCCGCCGAACAGACGGAGTGATCAGCCTGCAAGAACGTGTTCTAGCGGGGCCAATAGTAATTTATGTCGACCTAATTGGAGTGATGAGACTTCGTTGGGTTTAAAAAAAGCGCATCACTGCGGTTCTGTTGTCCTAAATTGATAGTGGTCTCGCCTAGAGCACGTTCTTGCAGGGTGATCACTCCGTCTGTTGGGCGGCCCAAGTATACATTTTCATTTCATTTTCTCACATGTTTCATGTAGCAGTTCATATTTCATAGCCTGGCTTGTATAGTAAAAATGATAAACCACACCTTTGTATATTTTTTTTCTCGGAAACGGGCCATTTTAACGGCTTCAAAAAAAAGTACCTACCTTTTTTGAGACAATTGTTTAAGAAATTTAAAAAGTCATTGCAAATTCGCTAAAAGCATCAACGTAAAAGTTAGGGGGTGAAAAGCAATAGGGGTGTTCCATCCCCGGCTTTCTAGGCAAGATACGGAAGATGTCATGTCAGAAAACCTTCTTCGGGACTTAAGCTTTAAGAGCGAATAGCTTCGAAGGGGTGCGTCCTAGAAAAACAATTCTGCATACTTTAAGTGTTATTTTGACCCAAACTATATGCTCCAAAAATATTGCCCCGTTGTTCTGGGACACCCTGTATAGGTATAGATTAAAGAAGAATCCGAACGTAAGGATTTTTATGGACTCTATGAGAAACATTTCACACTTTTTGG
The DNA here is from genome assembly GCA_963966045.1 of Xestobium rufovillosum. Lineage (NCBI taxonomy): Eukaryota > Metazoa > Arthropoda > Insecta > Coleoptera > Ptinidae > Xestobium > Xestobium rufovillosum. Next base: position 39,867,734 of record OZ014493.1, read on the forward strand.
GTTATTAGACACAATTAGAGATACATGCTTGCGTGAGAAAAAAAGTCATCAAGAACATCATCCTCAAAAATTAACTAAAAATAGTGGCACATTAAACAAAAACTAAATTCGGACTGCCATTGATTTAAGCCAGGAAAGCGCCACTTTAAAAATCTTTGAAATCCTTGGAATTCCTCGGAAATGTTTGGAAATCTTTGAAATTCCGAGTCTTGTGTACCAAAATTTTTCGGGATATTTACCCCTCAGGGCTGACTTATTATTTGTGTTTAAACTGTTTAATAGTATGGTTGACTGTATCGAATTCTTCCTTACACGCTTCTTTCCTGGTATTCTAAAGTTCGCTTTGCTGTAATTTTCCGACGCGCTAGTGTTGCCTTCACTAACTATTCTCTCTATAGATATAGATCTAATAGACACTCCCGTTGCAACATACTTCTTCATTTTCACACTTTCCAATGTTTCTGTTTCGCTTTTCTCACTTTTAAAATAACAAAACACTCTGTATACTATTTATAGTGTTTAACTACGTAAAACACTTACTTTTACTTTCTTACTTTTTCAAGAGCTCACCGGTAGCTGAAAATTTTACCTGCACCACTCATACTGCAACACCATAAAGTATGCTAATGCACAACCCCACCGCTCACCAACTGTAACTGCCTTAAACACCGGGTTAATACTTACCTAAAGTCGTACACGTAACACCTTCCGCACAAATTTTAATTTTCGTTTCAGCATAGTTCAATATGCCTTTCAGAACCCTCTATATGCCACTTTCTAGATTTCTTCTAAGTTGACTGTTATAGAGGTTAGAAATGTGCAGCAAATCAATCGCTGGAAGAGTTGTGGTAGCGGTATTGACTAAAATAGAATTCCATATCAGTTTCCGCATATACATATTTCTTCCCCAAATGCGGAATAAAGAGTTGCTCTTTCGCGTTGCAAAGTGCATGTATTTCGAAAATTTTATTTCGCGTAAATCATATTCCATATCCGGCACGTCGGGAGATAACAAGCGAGAGCCCGCTCCCACTGTTTGAATAAGGTACATCCCCTGTCATACGTCTTTACTTAAATTCTCCATCTGATTCTCGTGTATGCGGCAGCGGGCACAACTTAATGCGGATTTTCCCTTCAAGCCTTTCCGAATGTATTTCACTTCTGCTAAAATTTCATACTCCTCTGATTTTCTGTCAATTTGCGAACGCTATAAATTTCCGCATCAGTCCTGGGAGAATTTTCAGGTATTTGTTTTCCCCAAGTTGCTAAACACACACACAGTGGAAAGATTAAAAGGATATGGTGATGCCCGAATGGAACCCGCTCGCTCATTAGTTACCTACACGAATTCTGTAAATCAGGTTTTGTAAAAGTTGGCAAATATCCGCAGAGGCTTAGTGAATCAGTTCAAAGCTCTGAAGTTGCCACGGTCGGACTTGTTTTAATTTCTTCTAATAACATTTGCAACTTAAGTATAATTTTTGGAGTTTACTCCTTAAGAATCGATTTTCAGTTATAGCCCGCGGTACGGAAATTTTATGAGGAGTAAAATCAAGCGTTACGTTATCTGTAACATTAAAATTATGTACGTATCTATGGATACGGCTGTTTATGTCTGACTGCATAGAGCATGGAAATAGTGAAAACAGAGAGGCATAGAGTAGATATGACAGTTGGCGTTGTAAATCAGCATTTGCAGTGTTTGTTCGTTCCTAAATTTGTTGAATCTTTTGATTTAATATGGAAAAACCTAATATTAAATACTCCAAATATTGCTTAGTGCCGAAATGTGAATCAACGCCTATTCGAACACCAGGAAAAGTATTTATTTCATTGCCAGTGGGATCGACGTTTAGCAGATTGTCACTTAATTACTGAATTTATAAACAATTTATATTTTGATGTAGTTGGACATTTTCGAACATAAACCATCTGATAAATACACATTTGGTTATAAAACTGACATTCGCGTGTACCCTATTATCAAGTGATTCAAGTTAAAATAATCGTTCGTAAGGAGTAAACTCCAGTCGTGCGTCGGAGCTGACAGACAAAAGTTTTTTTCATTACAAGTTTTTCCATTCACTTTGCTAGTTTTTCTTTTATTTTTACATTACTTCAATTCAACATGTTTCTTGGTATGCTACTGGACGTTACAATATGATCTAGTAGGACCTATAATTTTTGAATTTTCCCGGTATGCAAAGAAGTGGAAGATAAGTTCGAAGTAGGAAAGACTGATGAAGCATATAAAATAATCAGGAGAAATTTTAGAGAAATTGGATCTAGTACCAAAAACATTAGAAATGAGGCAGGAGATATCCTAATCGGAAGTGGGGAGAAGGCAGATAGGTGGAAAGAATATTTAGGAAACTTATATGCGGGACAGGAAGTGCAAGATATATTAGAAAGCGAAAGCAGTGTAGAGGGGGATAACCTAGGGAGTCCTATAATGAGAGAAGAGTTTGAGATAGCACTAAAAAGTTTAAGGAATAATAAAGCACCAGGTATAGATGGCTTGCAGGCAGAAATCTTAAAGTGCGCAGGTCAAGAGGTAATAGATCGTTTATTTAAATTAGTTAGTCGCATATACCTGACAGGCGAGATTCCAGAAGATTACAAACGGAACATCATAGTAGCTTTGCCAAAAAGAAAAGGCGCGGATAGATGCGAAAATTTTAGAACTATCAGTTTAACTTCCCATGCGTCAAAAATTTTAACTAGAATTGTGCAAAGAAGGATGGAGAAAAAGGCGGAAGAAATATTAGGAGAAGATCAGTTCGGATTTAGACGAAATAGAGGAACGCGCGAGGCCATTCTAGCTTTACGAGTAATTATAGAAAAAACGATAGAAAAGAGAAAGAGCGTCTATATAGGATTTGTAGATTTAGAAAAAGCCTTCGACAACGTAAAATGGGGGAAGATGTTCGAAGTGCTGAGAAAGGTAGGGATGAAATACAGGGACAGAAGAATAATACATAATCTCTACAAAGAGCAAAAGGCAGTTATAGAATGTGAGCAGGAACAAAGGGAAGTAGATATCCGGAAGGGAGTGAGACAGGGATGTGCATTGTCACCTCTAGTTTTCAACTTATATATCGAAGATGCGATTAATATTGTTAAGGAAAGAACAGCCTCAGGGATCAATGTACAGGGCCAAACTATTAACATGCTCAGATTTGCGGATGATATAGCAGTGTTAGCATCTAGCAAAGAAGAATTAGGAGCGGCTTTGAATGAAATGGAAGCAGTTTTGACACAGGGCTTCGGCATGAAAATCAATAAAAAGAAAACTAAAATTTTGGTATGTAGGGGATGTGAAAATAGAACTAAAATGGAAATACAAATTGGAAATGAGAAGATAGAGGAGGTCGCGGATTTCTGCTACTTAGGAAGTAAAATAACTCAAGACGGTAGGAGCACTAAAGATATAAAACAAAGAATGGCGCAGGGCCGAGTTGCGTTTAACAAAAAGAAACAACTGTTATGCTCGAGAACGGTTAATATAGAGACTAGGAAGAGACTCTTAACGTCGTATGTATGGAGTACGGCATTATACGGGTGCGAAACTTGGACAATAGGAGAAGCGGATAGAAAAAGAGTAGAAGCGTTTGAAATGTGGTGCTACAGACGCATGATGAAGATACCGTGGATAGATAAGGTTAGCAATAGGGAAGTATTAGAAAGAGTTGGAGAAAAGCGAAAGGTATGGAAAACAATAAAGAGTAGGAGAGATAGGATGGTAGGACACCTTCTAAGACACGAAGGAATAGTTCGTGACATACTACAGTCAGAGATAGGAATAAAAAGAGGTAGGGGTAGGCCTAGATTAGACTACTGCTCTCAAATAGTTAGGGATGTAGGATGTTCTACTTTTAGGGAAATGCGTAGGTTAGCTCAGGATAGAAAAGAATGGAGGTACGCGTCCAACCAGTCTTCGGACTGAGAACCTTATGATGATGATGACCCGGTATGTTACTCTTTCCTTGCTCAAACAGAAATGGAGGAAAGCACTATAAAAGACAAATATCTCGACCTTCCACGAGGACGTAAACACACTCGGCAAACATTACCAAAACGAAACTAATTTCTTAATGCTCTTAATGTACGACCGCATTTACGTATCTCCGGAGCTCAGTTACACGTCAAAATATTTCAAGACATAAGAGCGCCCCATACCTTATGATTATGTCGCGTAATAAACGTATTATATGTGTACCTCCGCGTATATGAGCGTAAACTTCAGAGGCGGCGTTGGGCCGTAACGCAGATGTATCGACCGGGTTGCGGGGTTGCGGCTGCTTCACTACAAACATCGCAGCAGGCTGCGAGATGCGGGTTCCGCGTGTCCTGCGGTTTTTACACATATCCTATTTGGTTCGTGTTTTGAGACAAACTTTACGGGAAAGCGAAATTATTTTGCTCGAGAATATAGCTTTAAGCGAACATTTTGAATTTTGCACGCACGTCGGGCAAGATATAAAGTTAAGTAATGTCACCACGAACTCTTTATATCGGGTAATCGCTATCTCAGTCGAGAAGTTGTGTAAAACTATAAAATCTCGAGGAAAATTTACCGAAGTTTCTTTATCTATATTCTTGTCAACTTCTCGCGATACGTGGCATTACAACAGAACTTAGGTTCTATGAAAATTTATTTTGCATGTTAATATTTTTTATGTATCTTTTACAGATTTAAGTTCGTTTATTTTTCGAACAAAATCACTTTTTACGAGTATGCCATCGTGTTTGTCATAGCTTAGATGGAAGAGAGACAACAATAAACTTCCTCTTTCCCTATGAACCCCTTATAGACCAAGAGCCCATAGACCAAAAATTGTGCATAATAGGTTTACTCCAAAAATGCCTGAGATGTTGTAATTTTTGGGTCGTGGAGCACAGAAATGCTCATGCCAGTTTTTGTTTTTGGTACAGTGATGTGTGGCAGACCCGTAAATGTGTAAAAAAAATTGCTCAAGAAAGTATTATAGGTTTAGGACTGGGGTTTGCGGGAAGCGCTAAATAATAAAAAGTAATCCAGGGTACGCGGTTCGCTTGTTGTGAATTCTGGGACACTGACCCGCTGCAGGGGTCAAACTGTGTAAATAAATCACCCCAAAAAAATCGTAGGTTTACGCATGGGGATTGGAGGGATCTCCTAATTTACCCCCAAACATCATGACTGTCGACTCCCATTCATTTTGGTTGGTACAAAGAGGCGCCACTCTCGCGACATTTTGTAAATTCACTCAGGTAAAAAAAATCATAAGTTTATGAATGGCTTTCAGTAACTTGTTTAATATAAACATACTGAGTGCGAAAATACATTCGCCATCGTTGAAAAGTGGTACAAAAGTCTTGCCATTCACGATAATTGATTGTGCACTGAAGCTTCGTTCCTACTGCGTGTAGATTACTGCAGTAAATAGGAAATGCAAGAAATTAAAAAAAAATTAAAATGGTTCTATATGAAACGTTTAGCTGCACATACCAGACAGGCGATATTCCAGAAGAATACAAACGGAACATCATAGTAGCTTTGCCAAAAAGGAAAGGCGCGGATACGTGTGGAAATTTTAGAACAATCAGTTTGACTTCCCACGTGTCAAAAATTTTAACTAGAATTGTGCAAAGAAGGATGGAGAAAAGGGCGGAAGAAATATTAGGAGAAGATCAGTTCGGATTTAGAAGAAATAGGGGAACGCGTGAGACCATTCTAGCTTTACGACTACTGATAGAAAAAGCAATGGAAAAGAGAAAGAGACCCTATAAAGGATTTGCAGATTTGGAAAAAGCCTTCGACAATGTGAAATGGAGGAAGATGTTCGAAGTGCCCAAAACCGTAGGGATTAAGTATATAGTTAGGGAGCCGGTATAGTAAATTATGACTGTATTTTCTACCATGCCGGACATTATTAATCTTAATGTATGCAACAAGAGGAAGAAGAATATGACTATGAGAAAGTTGCATCTGAGTCGCACCGCAGATGGCGCTCTTAAGAAAAGTTTCGAATCGTCTGGCACCCACTCGCAACTATCTAATGTGTCTGGCATTGATATTTTGGCATTCTTCATAATACAAAAATTCAGTAAAAGAAAAATCTGTTGGTAGAAAATACCTCAAGTGACGCTCCTGCTTAAGATAAGTTTGGGGTTCTCTGGCACTCACTCGCGACTTATAATGTATCTGATTCTTCTTTTACTGACTATTTGTATCATGAAGAATGCCAAAATATCAATGCCAGACACATTAGATAGTCGCGAGTGGGTGCCAGACGGTTCTAAACTTTTCTTAAGAGCGCCATCTGCGGTGCGACTCAGATGCAACTTTCTCATAGTCATATTCTTCTTCCTCTTGTTGCATACATTAAGATTAATAATGTCCGGCATGGTAGAAAATACAGTCATAATTTACGATACCGGCTCCCTAACTAATAGGGATAGAAGAATAATTTATTCATAATCTACACAAAGAGCAAACGGCAGTTACAGAATTTGAGCAGGAACATAGAGAAGGATAAATATCCGAAAGGGAGTGAGGCAGGGACGTGCGTTATCGCCTCTAGTTCTCAATTTATATATCGAAGATGCGATGAATATTGTTAAAGACATTAGAATAGCTGCTGGAATTAATATACAGGGTCAAACTATTAATATGCTCAGATTTGCGAATGATATAGCAGTATTAGCATCCAGCGATCCAGCAAAGAAGAATTAGGAAGGACTCTGAACGAAATGGAAGCGGTTTTGATGGAGGGCTATGGTATGAAGATCAATAAAAAGAAAACCGAAATTTCGTTGTGTAGGGGGCGTGAAAATAGGGCTAAAACTAAAATACAAATAGGAAACGAGAAGATAGAGGAAGTCTCAGATTTCTGCTATTTAGGAAGTGAAAAAACTCTAGATTTAAGACAAAGAATAGCGCAGGGCCGAGTTGCATTTAAAAAAAAAGAAACAACTATTATGCTCGGAAATGATAAATGTAGAAATTCGGAAGAGACTCTTAAAAACGTATGTATGGAGTACAGCAGTGTCTGGGTCGGAAACTTGGACGATAGAAGCGGATAGGAAAAAATTAGACGCATTTGGAATGTGGCGCTATAGACGCATGACAAAGATACCGTGGGTAGATAAGGTTAGCAACAGAGAGGTATTAGAAAAAGTTGGAGAAAAGCGAAATTTATGGAAGACAGTAAGGAATAGGAGAGATAGGATAGTAGGACACCTTCTGAGGCACGAAGGCTTAGTTCGCAACATACTAGAGTCAGAGATAGGAATAAAAAGTGGTAAGTGTAGGCCGAGATTGGACTACTGCTCTCAAGTAGTTACGGATATAGGATGTTCAACTTTTAGGGAAGAGCGATGGTTAGCTCAGGATAGGAAAGATGGAGGTACGCGTACAACAGTCTTCGGACTGAAATCTTTATGATGAAGGGTGAAAATTTATAATTGCTTTCTTTCAAGCTTTCTAGCGGGCCCTTGTACCACCGTTCAATGATAAGAAAAAATGTATTTTTGTACTCAGCAGGTTCATCATAATCAAATTCTTGAATGCCATTCATAAACTTATGATTTTTTTACGTAAGCTTTTTTTACAAAATGTTGCGTCTCTAGCGCCCCCCTGTACCATTTTTTTTTATCGGCAACGGTGAATACTCGACTTTTGTGATTGAAATAACTTGTCTCCAAGTTTTGAAGAGTAAACTTATGATTTTTTTTACCTGAGTGAATTTACAAAATGTCGCGAGAGTGGCGCCTCTTTGTACCAACCAAAATGAATGGGAGTTGAGATTCATGATGTTTGGGGGTAAATTAAGAGGTCCCTCCAATTCAAATGCGTAAACCTATAATTTTTTTGGGGGTGTTTTATTTACACAATTTGACCCCTGTAGCGGGTCAGTGTCCCAGAATTCACAACAAGCGAACCGCGCCCGCTGGATTACTTTTCATTATTTAGCGCTTCCCACAAACCCCAGTCCTAAACCTATAATACTTTTTTAAGCAATTTTTTTACACATTTACAGGTCTACCACACATCACTGTACCAAAAACAAAAACTGGCATGGGCATTTCTGTGCTCCACGACCCAAAAATCATAACATCTCAGGCATTTTTAGAGTAAACCTATTATGCACAATTTTTGGTCTATGGGTTTCTGGTCTATTATTATCGAATTTGAACACATAAACATAAACATTGCAATTTTCTTGTGAATTGGGAACCAGTGGCCTTGCGAATTGGTGCCTTTTTCGTTGGAGCTTGATCTTCTTCTGATAGCTACCCGTATTTTCAGGTGTTACAACCAAAAAACAGACCGAAATCGTTTCAAGGTCAACCATTTGTCAGATTATTAAGCTGACAGTATATATGGTAATATGTAGTCTTATTCCATTGTTGTTTGTAGCTGTATCGCCTCGCTCATCTATAGTCGCTGCATATATCGTGTCTTTTCTCTTTAAATTAAATCTTCTGATACAAATAATTTTCCTTTACCTTTTTCGGTTACTGTCATTCAGTATTTCCAAAATTTGTCCTTGTTTTGCACCTTTTCATCCTCATTTGGTGAATGTTTTATGATTTCCATCCTTCTTCATTTCTATACCACAAGTATTTTATCTGACCATGCTTCCCATTTATTTATGTAGCTCTCGTATCATTTTTTTAATTTTCCTCTCTTGCACTGTGAAATCGTGGAGTTTGTTTTATTCGGTTGCTTCCCAAACTTCGATATATTTCACTATTCACTTGTAATTCTGTTTATTATTTCTATAGACTGTTTTAGAATGGTCTGATTTTGACAGGCCGCCATTTTCTGTTGGAGGGCAAAGTATGGATACACAACGTTATGCACGTGAATGTTACCAAAATTTGAGCAGTTTTGGTGCCAAACAAAGTGGTGATGTTTAGAGTTCATGTAATTTAACTCAAAATAACGAAACAACGTTTGCAATAGTGCAACCGGTTATATCATTTTAAGAATGTTCGTTCCCTTCTCGGCGTAAAGCGACTAAGTTTAAGTTACGCCCCTTTTTTGGTGCCAAATGGTAACACAAATATCTGCTTTGCTATTCCTCCCCTTCTTCCCTCCAATAAGCTTTTTACAAACAAATGTGTGCCCTCCAGCTGTCAATTGTGTGACGACATTCTAAAATGATCTATTTACACTTGTTAGGTAGGTAGTTGTCAGAATTTTTAGGTTATGTAGCTAATTTCAGATAATTGTCCGCTTGCTGCTTCGTTTTCTGCAGTGGCGTCCGCGTCACTTTTTCCATTTCTCGATCCGTTCCTTTGCTGCAAATTCTAGTTTCTTCTTATTTGACGGCTTGGGCGATTGTCTTAAGGCATTTTAAGGTGAGTAGGTCATCTTAGACCACTTCTTGGTCGTCCACAAGTCATCCTCGTTATTTTCTTTCACACGGACCCCGATGACGCCATTGTCTTCTTGCTGAATTTTGAAGGAATTTTACTGCGTCACCGGGGGCACGTTCCCTGCGCCTTTTTTCGAAATTTCTGATCGCCTAGCATTCTGGAAATTTTCCTTCTTCTCTTGGTGATCGCGAATTGATGTGAATGTGAATCAAGTTTCGTTTTTCTACTTTGAGTTGTGCTACGTGTTGGGTTTTGGAATTCTTGCTACGAGCAGGTTGATTTATTTAAATTTCTGTCGCACTTGAGGCAGCTTGGACACACCCTCTGGAGTCTAGAGGTAGGGGATCATCTATATTCTTTTTGCTTTCCTTAATTGTAATTATCTTGACAGTTTATTTCCCTGTTCCTTTGCTGTTTCCATGTTTCGATTTTAGGGTTTTTCTCCTAGGATTTAGTCCTTTTTGTGGGGTATAATATCTGGGCCCCCTCTACATGTGGCGTAAGCCGTAAGCACGTAAGCTGCAGTGCATGAGATCCGCAGTGCGTAGGATTTTTAAGGAACTGTCAACTGCATCCCGCATCCCGCATACAACTTTTACCAATAACGAAGGACATAGATCTTTTTATTTAGTGTACTGCCTGGCCACGGCTTAACGTGACCACCTTAATGGAATTAGTTTGTCAAGATTGACTCTTAGAGATATTGTTATAATAGTAGTAAGTAGTTTACTTTTTTGATCACTGCATACCGCCTACTAAATTTCCCTTTCTTTGCTAGTACATTGTTTCAATTCCAACGAAAATTTGTACCCCCGTAAAACTCGGCAAAATAAATGTTTTGACAAAAATCCAAAAACACGTCGATTTTTATTTTATGCAATAATCATTCTTGCAACTCTAGCCCTGTGCGGGGGGTAGCGACCCCCCAAAATTTTTAAACGGGACGGGGGTCAAATGATCCCTACTTTTGAAGGGTTTTTCATTACTTACACAACCGTATTTGTTTCATTCAATTCGATCAATTTGTTACCGAGAAATAGCTTCTTGAAATTTCCAAGTTAAAAAATTAATAAAAGCACAAAAAGGTTTAAACTATCGAATGTATTGCTCGAAATGACCTCCACCAATTGTCATACAATAATACATACATTCTGGATTCAAATCCAGATCTTCCATTTCTCAAGACCTCAGGAGTTATTAGCCGGCATTCTTCTTTGGAATAAACCATTTTGATTTAGTAAATAAACATGATTTTATACTGGTGGCGAATAAGTTTATTTTGACATTTGTTCTGATGTTCTTTTGCTCTTACTTTTTATTCTTATTAGTTTACCTGATTTTGTTACTTTTCCATTCTAATACATTCGATACTTTAAACCTTTTTGTGCTTTATTAACTTTTTAACTTGGAAACTTCAAGAAGCAATTTCTCGGTAACAAATTGATCGAATTGAATAAAACAAATACGGATGTGTAAGTAATGAAAAACCCTTCCGAAGTAGGGATCATTTGACCCCCCCCGTCCCATTTAAAATTTTGGGGGAGTCGCTACACCCCCACCCCCCCACACAGGGCTAGAGTTGCAAGAATGATTATTGCATAAAAATTGGTCCCCTTTGATACAAAAATCGACGTGTTTTTGGATTTTTGTCAAAACGTTTATTTTGCCGAGTTTTACGGGGGTACAAGTTTTCGTTGGGACACCGTGTATACATTTTTGTCATACAACTTCTTAACGTAATTCTGTTTATTTCCTTGTTGCGCGTTGCTCTTAGACATTCAGTAGTGTCTTTTATGTAGGTAGTGTGCGTGTGATGAACCGTCGGTACGCCTGCGCGTTTGAAGCTTCGTCCGCGTCTATTTGATTTGATTTCATTATTTTGGCGTATTCTTTGAAAATACTGAATGGATATACATACATAGTTGTGATTTTCTGAGATGAGAATAAAATTGAATTGATTTATTAAGAAACACATGCTGAATTCGTTCCCAGAACATAGCACATGATTTAACCGTATTCACAATAAAATTACCATCAGTGTTTCAGAATACTGGGTGCTTCATGTGAAAATCAAAGCGGTAAGTAAATATGCTTCCACAAAGAAAATAGCTGCCTCGTCGGTATCTTAAAATCGGATCCGTGCCTTTAATTTTCGTACATCCGATTATAACTCGAAAACTTAATATCCCCTCCCGTAATCAACGATGGATTAGTACGCACCCTCTTCGCCATCCCACTGCCATCATCCCTCGGCCCATTTCCCGATTTAACCGTACGCGTGATGCAAAAGGGCTGTGTTATGCATTTGATCCAGAACTATCTAATTTATCAACGTCATTGCCAAATTCGTATAACCGTTATTTATTCTCTTTCCGAGGACGCGAGCGGTAGAAAGAGACAGGACGAGAGCATCAGGTGGGCATTTTACATGATCTTGAATTTATCCGGTCCATAAGCCTTGGAAGTTAATTACGGTGGGTATGATGAATGGTTCTGGATGGATTATTCCGAAGTTGTAATCACGTGTATGGATTATGTAGGTGTACGAGGATGTGTGTAATTCATTTTGAGAATTGAGCGGTCAGCTTGCCTCCCCACGTCAATCAATCCCATTACATTAGCGCGAATTGGTTCATGTATCGATTCGATAAAAAATTTAATTTGTAATTTAATTGGACGCTGAAAGTTTGCAGGCGGAGAAATTGACTGTGGAGTCGGAGAATGTTCGCAACTTTACTGTATTTCTTTAATTCCTGCTCTGTTTCTTAAGCTGCCTTCAAACTGGAATAACTAATTGTCGATTCTTGAACAATGAAAGAAAAACAAATATTATTCCTTGTCCCGCGGGCTCGCAAAAGGCATATCCAATTAAGCAGCCGCAATTGAAAAAACAATAGATCGTCAGGTGGTTTACCGTAGTTCCCCAGAGATCTGGAACAAAGAAATGAAATAATAAACACACGAGCAACAACTGATTATTAGAGCTGGAAGAAAGGAAACGTAAAACCCTCAAATACGAATAAAATAATATACTTAATTTAGAAATTGTTACTCACAGCGGTTGAATAAGAAATTCTGGCATATAAGTTCGCTGTGAATTCTTTATAAGTTTGCCCTAAGTGCTAAAACAGTGGCACAGTAATTATTAAATTCGACACATGTTTCGCTAAAAGCGTCACATAAGATAAGATGGCACATAATAATAACAAATTGGTATGACCTGATGGCCTTAAGTGGTTCAATGGCTCAGTGGGCGATGCGTCATTCAATAAATACGGAAATCAGGAGTTCGCGGCTAGCCGCGGTCAATTTTCGTTATGATGATTTCGTTTTTTCTTCCCCATGACTCCAGAGAGATTCAGTCCTCGGTTTTAGTCATTTGACTTTTATTTTTGATTTGTGTCGGCCGGCGCCGTAGGTCTGTAAAGTTTAAATATTTTAAACTACGCATGCGCGAAGCTTCCCAATATATTTGGATGGGGTGGACCTAGATCTTTGTTTTTAAGTAACATCGTAGTGCAGAAATGGTATGGATCAAGGTACAGAAAACTTCCTTAGTACCTGGTTATAGATATAGGTACTTACATAAAAATGTACAGGCTGTTCTATTTTCGTTGTGATTTGGGGGAAGCAGCAGAGATAGAGCCTCGGGGTAACGTGTTCTAGGCAGGACCACTATCAATTTAGGACAACCGAACCGCAGTGATGCGCTTTCTTTAGACCCAACGAAGTCGCATCACTCCAATTCGGTCGTCATAAATTACTATTGGCCCCGCTAGAGCACGTTTTTGCAGGGTGATCACTCCGTCTGTTGGGCGGCCCAAGTATAGAATGCCGAAACCAGAATTTGGATATCGTTTTTAGTTTTAGAGAAAAAAATGTTGATTTTTATCGATTTTCAAAAACTCTCTCCAATTCTTTTTGTACTAAGCAGACTAAAACTGTTATGATTGACTCCTATAGAACTTTCTCCAAGGAATTCAGTGGCGTACGCCCATTTCCCATTTCCCATTTCCAGTATAATACCTATCCATCGATTTATTACATTTAGATACCCAGAAAGAAGACAACCAAGCAAAATAATGTTTTCGAGATTAAAATCATATTTAATTCACTATGGGTCATTCAATAAACCTAGAAACAAAATTTAAAATAAAGAAAATAGGGAAGAGGAAGAAATAAATGTTTTATCGTTGGTTGAGGCGATACCAAAAACTTCTTGTCCCGAAATCGAATCATAAGTTGGTGTTTCCAAAACAAAAGTTCAAAAATATTAGAAAAAGGCAAATATAGGCCATATAAAATTCAAATTACATATTCACCATCTCTTCCCGGGAGATCAAGAAATAAGGCTTAATTTTTGTAGGTGGTACTTAAATAAAATTCAAGAAAATCCAGAATTTGGGCGGTCTGTCATTTGGACAGATGAAACTCACATAAGCAGCGTAGGATTATTTATCAGGCATAATGTGCGTCACTGGTTTGATACAAATCAGCACCAAACTTTTGAACGTCAGAGGCAAGGACGTTTTGGATTTAACGTTTCGTGTTTTATTTTGGGTGGTCAACTAGCATACCAAATTTTTGATGGAAACTTAACGGGATTGAGATACGTTACTTTATTGAATATTAACGCAGAGGCGATAATTGAAAATGTTCCGTTAATAAACATAAACAGGGTATATTTCCAACAAGATGGTGCCCCTGCACACAATTCTGCAATAGTTAGAAATCATTTAGAAAATCATTTTCCGGGTAGATGGTTGGGTACAAATAGTCCTATATTGTGGCCTGCAAGATCACCAGATCTGAGTATATTAGACTTTTTTGTTTGGCCATTTTTAAAAGAAAAAATATACATACGAAGATACAACAATCAAGCAGAGCTAGCAGAGGCAACACATGCAGCTTTCCGATATTTGCAAGCCCATCCTATTTTTTTAATTAATGCCATCAATCTATTAAATAAAATATGTAGTTTATGTGTTGAAAAACATGGCAATCAATTTGAGCAGTTCCTATAATTTTGTTTGTTGGTTTTCTTGTTTTTGTTTGTTTTGTTTGTTTTGCTGTTTTTTCTATTTTTGTTGATTTTATTTCAGTTGTTATTAAAAGTTGCTAACATAAAATCACAGGTATCTTGGACGTACCTTCCTATCTTATATTTTCTAAAGGTAAAAAGAACCAAATTTTTCTCAGTGCGATTTTGGAATCAGATCATAAACTGTTAACACAACTGTTTTTATTTTTGCATATTTCGCGAGCGAGGCCATACTAGACTTATCTATACCATCATATTTATATTGAGCTAGATGTTCCTTATATCTAGCGAGGATAGATCTCTAATAATTTATTTGTAGATGATCCTGACATATTGACTATTCCTGCTGAAATACCGTTGCATATGCTTATTTGTCTATAAATATTGGTTGACAAATGTTTCCTACCCATTTGGCATCTTCATGTAAATGACTGAGAAGCATTCGGAGAATTTCCTTAATTCCGAAGGATGTATTAAAGTGATTTCTCTTTTCGTAAACATCCGTAGAAATTTATCCCTCCATTAGTATTCCCTGCTCTGTTTGTCTCGAGTCGCATTAATTTGAAAATTCAAATTAACGCTTCCGAGTTTAATAATGTATTCTAAAATACTATGCGTGACGAAAGCAGTTGAAACAAAGAACTTAACCTCCAAAGTCTTTTTAAACGAAAATCTTATTGAAAAAATACTTGACATTCCCATATAGTCCTCAAAGAGAGTTCGCGCTGGCGTTTTTTTATCGACTGCTTCAGCAAGCACCAAATATGCACGAAAGAATGCCGACTGGGGAATCCCTTCGGTAATGACACTGTTGAAACGGCCCAAGTGCATTCCATTCTCACGAAACGAATTTCCATATTACGGAAAAAGCTTCGGGGACCTTAAGAGCTGTTATATTTCTCTTTGCAACAAATAACGCACTCACAACCCGCAAGATGGCCTCTCTCGATCAAAGCAAATGAAGCGGCACCGATTCATCCCCAATAGATTTCCAGGAGATGATGTTTTATCGTGGAATCGTTGAGAGCTCGCATTAGTAAAAAGCAAAGAACATTCATATGACGTTTGATGGAATCGCGCGCTCTTTTACTTAAAAGGGGGATAAAGGGGGTTGTTTCTGCAATGTACTAAAAAGCACAATGCGGGGGATTAAACGAGACCAGCCGACTGCGATCCATTAGCGGCCCATTCAGTTGCGAGAGGCTAAGCTCAGAACACACACGCAGCATTACCAATTACACAACTGGTGGCAAATAATGACGGGCTTGATCACCGGTATTTGTTCCTAGAGTCTTCGAGGACGGGCATTATCCTCAGTGAAGGACGAGGCAATTCTGGCATTGTGAGCCGAATGAAAAATGCAAAGTTCGCCGACACGTCCGAATGAGGTTGGAGGCTTGAAAAATAGTTGTTCAAAGGGGACATTTGTATTCTTGGCAGAGGAAGTTTGTCAGTTCAAGGGCAAGTATTCGAGACAGAACAGCGGTATATTCCGAATTATTTTCAGATAATTCTATAAACAGTTTAGTTGGCTTTGACCAAACTCACTTAAAATTATATTTCTTCTATTAGCCATAAACAGTAAGGCTACGGCTGGGTACCTCCATCCTTGTCGTACATTATGACGTTGGTTGCGAAGCAGCGCCACGCGTGCGTTAATTCTTTAGCTCGTTCTTTAGTATATTAAAAGAAATCAAAATATATTTTTTGGTTCGAATTTTATTTTAGCCTTGGTTTTAAGTAGTAAATGGAAGTGGAACGTTGGGGAACAACAACCAAGTTGGTGCGGCCGTTTATACTGATGCCGCCCCAAATCATGACGGATCCAACTCCAAATCTGTCCACTTCTTGTATACACTGGGCAGTGTATCGCTCTCCAGGACACCTGTACACTCGTACCCGGCCATCACAATGAGTTATAGTAAACCGCGACTCGTCCGTAAAAAGCACACATCTCCAGTGTTGAAGTTGCCATTGAACATGTTCGTGGGCAAAGTTTAGACAGATACGTTTGTGATCCCCGCTCAAGCGAAGAGCTCGCACAGGCCTGCGAGAAATGAGATTGGTGAGTCTTCTTCTAACCGTCTGATAGGAAATTGTCACACCGGTGGCATTCCGGAGTAGATTTTGTAACTCACAAGCAGTAGAAGTTCGACGACGAAGTCAACAATTAACAATATACCTGTCGTCCCAACGGGTAGTTTTTCTCCTATGGCCTTGTCCGTTTCTCCTGGAATATCTACCTGTTTCTTGATACCTATGCCACGCTCTGCAGATTACAGATGGACTCGATTGGAGCTGGTTTGCCACATATCGCATAGATCGACCATTTTCAAGCAAAGCAACAGCCCTCGCGACTCCAATCTCATTTAAAGCAGGCATGGACTCACAAAGACCGAGACAATCAAAACTGACATTTATTGTATCAATCAACTAATTTGATTAGCAACGGATGCTTCTTTTTTTGTCAAAGACCACTTTGTTTTGAAGCATCTTTTACATTTGAGCGTCTACTAGGAAAAAGAGTAAAGGAATCATCGTAATTCTTTCTGCTCATTATCAATAACAATCTAGATAAAAATATAGGAGAAAAAATCTTATGCCAATCATTTTCTGAAAAAGTTATAGGCATTTAAAAAAGTGTTCCCCTAATTTTGTTGAAAATGTGAAAACGCATTAACCGAAAATCCGAAATATTTCAAAACTAGCAGAGACAGACTAAAATGGTTTTAACAAAATTGAAAGATGATAAAGACCTACGCCAGATGGTGTAAGAATTAGTATATTGTTCCATTTCAAAAATAGAGATATCAACGTTAAAAAAATCCCAAATTTAATGGTCCACATCATGAATTTTCCTAATTCTTTAAAATAAAGTTTGCAACGTAGCCGATATCTTCATTTGTGTTTAACACAATAGTCAAAACCGCAAATTTCTATCTAATTTAGTTTCTGAGATATCGTTAATTTTTTAAAGCACTGCAAACGTCAAATTTTCCGAAAAATGTCGAATTGTGACAAAACGGTACGTCTTAGGTCCAAAGACCTTTTAACAAAGTGACCCTAAAATTCAATAAGAAATAAAAAATGCAATAATATACAGGGTGTTCCATTTAAAATAACGACATTAGTATCTATTTCCGCCATTTTTGAAAATAATTTAAAAATATAGGTGCAGCTTACAAATTATACCAACTTTTGTACTTGGCAGTTTTTTCGTATTTCTAGGATTCAAATTTTAATAGCTCTCAACTGGAATTTTCTCAATTGAATAATTATAACTGAATGATCTATGATGTTAATTATTGCCGTGTCTGGACAGAATTAATAGTATATTATTATTTATAATGAATGCTATTATTACCGAGGATGAAGTTTACAACACGAGCGAGTGAAACGAGCGAGTTTTGTAATCACCCGAGGTAATAATATCATCATTATAACGAGTTGTATACTATGCTTTGTCCACGACTATCAAAACAGATTCCCAGAAAGAATTTACCTTCATTTCCCTTCTCCAGTGTAAGAGATTCATACATACGCTCTCAGGTATAATTTTCTTGGTTTTTTGGGCAATGAATCTAATGAGGCAAGTTCTGCAGCTTCTTTTATTGCTGGTGCTGTTAAAGAAACCTCGTTTTCACTCTCACTACTCATTATATCTTCTTTTTTAGAATATGCATTTCAAATTAAAAGCAATGACGTTTCAATTTGAACTGACACATCGCGATCGCGGCCTACTAAATAAATGTAAAAAAGGGTCAAAGCGATGTTCCTATTGGTGTAGTGAATAATATTCATTAATCACT
Source organism: Xestobium rufovillosum (assembly GCA_963966045.1). Lineage (NCBI taxonomy): Eukaryota > Metazoa > Arthropoda > Insecta > Coleoptera > Ptinidae > Xestobium > Xestobium rufovillosum. The sequence continues at coordinate 39,885,953 of OZ014493.1, forward strand.
GCAGTGATTAATGTATCTAATTATGATTGAAGAAACACAAGTATAAAGAGTATATTATAAGATAGTCGTGGACAATAGTATTGCAAGTTGGTGGTGCGAATCATGTGATTGGAGTTGTATACAGACCTCCGAATGGCGATGACAATGCTTTTTTAAGCCGTTTTGAAGATATACTTGTTGAGCTGTATTCTCAATTTGATAGCATCCTTTGCCTTGGAGATTTTAATGTTAACGTTATGTGCAATAGTTCAATTTCAAATAGATTATTATCCTTAGCTGAAACTTTCAATCTGTCACAAATTATAACTGAACCGACGAGAGTGACAGAGTCATCTTTTTCTTTAATTGATTTGATATTTGCAAATGTCTCCAACATATGCCAGTCGTCTGTTATAGATGCTCAGGTTTCGGATCACTTCCTCATTTCTTGTAGGCTTCGATGCAGCTCTGAGCCAACCATAAACCCTAGTTTTACTTATCGAGCGCTGGGTAACATTAATGCAGAACAATTTAAAATTGATCTTCAGTCTTTACCTTGGCATTCTGTTTTTTGGACGGACAACATCGATGCGAAGGTAGAGACCATGAACTCTTTCATTCTTTATCTTTGCAACCTTCATGCTCCTCTGAGAGTTTCCAAACCTCGCAGAAATAATTGTTATTCGCCTTGGATTACAGATAACATAAGGTTTATGATGAGGTTGAGAGATGGAGCTTTAAGTCGATTCAAAATTAGCAAACTTCCTGAACATTGGGCGTACTATAAACAATTGAGGAATATTACCACATCTGCCTTACGTTCTGAGAAGAAAGCCTATCTTAGTTATAAGTTTCGTGACTGTTCAACTAGGGAAAAGTGGAAGGAACTTAGCAGGCTGAATGTCCTTAAGCGTGGATCGCCTAATTTGCCACCTAACCTGAGTGACGTGAATTCGTTAAATTCTTACTTCGTGGAATCCTGTAAATCTGAGCTGCAACCTAGTGACGAGTTACTCAATTTTTATTCTACTACCCTACTACCTGGTATTGCTAACCCCTTGTCTTTTGGTTGCGTTGATGAGATCTCCGTTCTCGATGTTTTGGCAGCAATAAAATCCAAGGCGTATGGCAGCGATAACCTTAATATTTCCCTGATTCTTCTGTGTTGTCCTTATATTCTTCCTTTTCTGACTCATATTATCAATGAATGTATACGTAAATCATATTTTCCTAGGGCGTGGAAACATGCGCATGTAATTCCATTGGCAAAAGTTGCTGCACCCTCGGAGTTTAGTGATCTCAGATCGATAAGTATACTACCTGTATTCTCAAAAATTCTCGAAAAGATTCTGGAGCTCCAGCTTCGCGTGCACCTGGATGCTTGTGGCGTACTGCCCTCAGGGCAATCAGGTTTTAGGAGGGGACATAGTTGTGCTACTGCTTTAACTGAGGTAACAGATGATATTTTTCGAGCTTGTGATAGTAATAAAGTTACCGTTCTCATTTTAATTGATTATTCGAAAGCGTTTGATACGTTAAATCACAATATTCTTATATCCATGTTACATTATGTCGGTCTTGCTCCTGATGCGATCGGTCTGCTGTGTTCTTTTCTGTCCGATCGGGTTCAGTGTGTAAAATACAATAAAAGCGTGTCTCTACCTTGTAACCTCATATCGGGTGTGCCTCAGGGTAGCATCCTTGGTCCTGTTCTATACACTAGATATACATCGTCATTTCATAGGTCGCTTTCACATTGCAAATATCATTTCTATGCTGATGATATTCAAGTTTATCATTCTTTTGAACCGTCTGATGTTATGCATGCCCGTGTTCTTATAAATAGTGATCTAGATAAACTAGCTTTTATTTCTAAACAACACCTTTTAAAAATAAACCCCAAAAAGTCATGCGCGATTTTATTTGGTAGTGATTCATTTAGAACTAGTACTATAAACCAGTTGGTCTTAAAAATTGACAAAGAGATCATACCTTTTAAGGATTGTGTTAGGAATTTGGGTTTGTATATGGACTGCAACCTGCGTTTTACTCAGCATGTGAACCTCCTATTGAGAAGAACTTATTCGGCACTCAAACTTATCTACAGTCAAAGACATTATTTAGACCTGAATACCAAGAAAATGCTCTGTGATTCATTAGTCCTGTCACATTTTAATTTTTGTGACAGTGTATATGGTCCTTGTTTAAATAGTGTTGATGTGTTTCGTGTCCAAAAGGTTCAGAATTCGTGTTTGCGTCTAATATTCGGTATTAGAGCACGTTCTCATATCTCTCATAAGCTGAAGGATGCTGGATGGTTGAATATGTACAACAGGCGTCGCCTTCATATGGTCTGTTTCTTTCTCCGGATTATTAAATACAAAATACCCATATATTTATATCGGAGACTTGTTTTCCGTGCGGATGTCCATAGTGTTGCCACGCGGCGAAAGTCTCTTATGCTCACAATTCCCAGGCATCGCAAGGAAATATTTAAGAGATCTTTTTCCTACAACATAGCTGCTTGCATGAATAAGGTGAACCGCTTGAATTTGTATCTTCCTTGCCATGTCTTCAGGAAAAACTTCCATCGGATCTTGCTTGATCATCAGTAGACCATTATGGTGTTTCTGCATAATATATGCTATTGATGTGTTTGGCTTATGGGTTTGTGCTCCACTCTCTTTCTTCTTCTTCTTTTCTCCTTCGTCGTCTTCTTGTCAATTTCTCCTGCACTTCCTTCCCTTTCTTTTTCTGTTGTTATACTTATTCAGCTTGTCTTTTCATTTCATCTCATTCATATATTTCAAATACTTTGTAAAATTCTGCTAATAAGTGTAGTATAATTTAGTTAGGCCTGTATGGGAGATCAGACTTTGCATACTCTGCGGATGCAGATGTCTGAATGCTGGCCTTTTAGCACCAAAATTTCTTTTTTCAATTTGTGTATCTTTATTTTCTGTATTTTTGGTGTTAATAAATGTATTATTATTATTATTATTATTATTATTATTATATTATGCACGAGTTTATAGCTGACCGCACACGATCAATATTATTGACAATAATATTGACAATATTGTGATTTGACCAGTAATACCGTGTTTTGATTGGTCAAATAACGATATTGTCAATAATATTGTCAATAATATTGATCGTGTGCGGTCAGCTTATAATGAATGCTATTATTACCGAGGATGAAGTTTACAACACGAGCGAGTGAAACGAGCGAGTTTTGTAATCATCCGAAGTAATAATAGCATCATTATAACGAGTTGTATACTATACTATACTATCACTGCAGTGATTAATGTATCTAATTATGATTGAAGAAACACAAGTATAAAGAGTATGTTGTAAGATAGTCGTGGACAAAATTATTTAATTGTGAAAGTCATGGCACACGCTACTTTTTCAGAAAATAATATTGGACATTTTATTAAAAATTAATAGTTAAAATCTAACATAACTAGATTCTTCCGTATCCCATATCACGCAGAAAAAATGGGGGGCTGGAATTGTTTGGACTTGAGCTGTGCCACACAGTATAATTTCCAAAATTGAAGTTTCCCTAATGCCCATTTTCCCGAGAAACATATATGGAACATTAACCAAAATAGCCATCAAAATATTATTTCTTGTATTTCCGGCCGGGCTGCTTCGTATATCATTGAAACAAATGAAAAGCACTAAAGGGTACGTATTTTTCAACTCATAACGGGTCTCTCTTATAAACCCCACCCTAATAGTAATATCCGATACACGAGTTCAATTTTAACTTGCTTCCGCTTTTCTTCCTTTCGTTTACCGGTCCACTAATCCCATTGAAGTTTCCCCATCTTTAAATATAGCGCACGTCACGCGACCTCAGTAACACTTATTTACAAAAAGCTTTAGGAAGGATTATTAAGGTTTATTTAATATAAACAATTGACTCTGAAAAATGGTTCACAAAAAATAATAAGTATCTTTCATAAAATGGAAGAAGATGTTCGAAGTGCTCAAAAATGTAGGAATGAAGTATAGAGATATAAGAATAATTCAAAATCTATACCAAGAGCAAATGGCAATTATAGAATTTCAGCAGGAACATAGAGAAGTAGTATTTTAATAATTTGTGAAATTGATGGCAACCGGGAACGAAACGTTGACATTTTATACAAATTGTTTTACATTGCCATCAATTTCACAAATTATTAAAATATTATTTAAAAAAATGGCACAAATAATTATATAAATTATAGAGAAGTAGGTATCCGAAAGGGAGTGGGGGCAGGGATGTGCGTTATCGCCTCTAGTTTACAATTTATATCGAAGCTGTGATTAATATTGTTAAAGACAGAATAGCTAGTGGAATTAATATACAGTGCCAAACTACTAATATCCTCAGATTCGCGAATGATACAGCAGTATTAGCATTCAGCAAAGAAGAATTAGGAAGGGCTCTGAACGAAATGGAAGCGGTTTTGACGGAGGGTTATGGTATGAAGATTAATAAAAAGAAAACCAAAATTTTGGTGTGTATATGAGAAGCGGATAGGAAAAAATTAGAAGCATTTGAAATGTGGTGCTATAGACGCATGATGAAGATACCGTGGATAGATAAGGTTAGCAATAAAGATTTATTAGGAAGAGTTTGAGAAAAGCGAAAATTATGGAAGACAGTAAGGAATAGGAGAGATAGGATGGTAGGACACCTTCTGAGACACGTAGGCTTAGTTCGCGACATACTAGAGCCATAGATAGGAACAAAAAGAGGTAGGGGTAGGCCCAGATTAGGCTACTGCTCTCAAATAGTTGGGGATGTAGCATGTTCGACTTTTAGGGAAATGCGTAGATTAGCTCAGGATAGGAAAGGATGGAGGTACGCGTCTTCTTTCATCTGATCTACATTGAGAAGATAAAACGATCGTTAGAACATTCAGCTTACCTACTCTTTCATCCACGGAGAAAGAGCAATACAGTAGAGCAGGATAGAAAATAACGTTAATTACCCTTGTTTATTCCTGCTGCTAGCAACGACTCCAACCTATAAAGAAACAACAACTTACGTTTCTGTAGCATACACAAGTAGCGAGTTTAACTTGTATAAATTAATTCTCCTTGGAGTCAAAATAAAAGCTACATGGGTTGCTGCGATAATTATTGTACGGCTGCCGTTGCTACTGTTTGTAATATATTGCGAATTACGAACCTCAGGATGATGTGACGCTAATTTATATTACTGCGTGTGTTTGCAACAGTAGGCGGCCATGACGAATACAATTAACCCTTAATATTAATAAAGGCAGCAAGCAGGTTCATGCATACGTTATTTAGTTTGGTAATCAGTTTGCTGCCACAGTATTGGCACAAGATAGAGTCGTAGTAAATGTCTGCATAGCGCCTAAGGACTGGTTTCGGAGGGTCATAACTTAATGTGTTAGACTTAAGCAACTATACTGGGTGTTACGTCTGATCCAGTCGGTAGGAGGTCTGACGTAGTAATATGCTTAACTCGCGAGTTGAAGATCTATTGAAAAACAAACAAAATTACATATGAATTAGAAGAACAAGACATAAGTTCCATCATATTGGCAATTTGGGGGTATATGCCTCCTATAAAATGGAAATTCCTAGTACCACTGTGTTCATTCTTCTTTAGAGCAAGCTTGCAGTAAGTAGTATATTAGACTACAATATATTAAAGTTTTCGAAAGCTAAGCATCTGAATTACGGTCTGTTGAGGGCATAGTTCATGCAGGAAATCTAGGGGAAGCTGTTCTGTATATTGGGTTGATTTACGCCAGGTAAATAGTGCCCTATTCACTGAAGCAGTGTATATAGGTATAGAATATCGGATAATGAGAACAACCGAAGTTAATTGATTTGTTTAAGATAATGAACCCCTGATACACTAACGGCAACAAAATCAATAATTATGATGAAGATAACTAAGATGTATTCGTGTACCCAGGAAGGAATACCCACTCTACCTCACTAATAATTTCAATTTACTGTGTGTAGATAATATTCATAATCTAAGTTATGAGAATATGGAATTTGTAGTTTGAGTCAGGGCATTGAAACTTGCTGTAATTTTATATGACTAAATGATACCAATAATAAGATAGATACTTCGTCTGCAGCGATTTTTACAATATATTTTGTCCACAGGGAATATTTATTTTTGCCCAAAATTAATATCCATTAAGCACTTCTTCATTTATCTTCGCTTACACCCTTTTGGGAAATAAGAGCGGGATCGAATATCTTTTCCAATATTTGTTTAACGGTTAACTCATGTTCCATCGAAAAAATTAACCCACAATCAACCCTCAGTCAAAGAAAAAACCTACTTAACATCATTAACTCGCGGGCCAACGTAACTCGCAGTGTTAAAAATTTGGAAAAAATGATTATTTTTAGTATCTCCGAATGTACTGAAGATATTGAATTCATATTTTGAGGGCTATTCTCCTTTGTGGACTTCTATAGTCTTAAAAAATTTGCTTTTCTACTACCACCAGTGGCACCGCTGTAAGGTAGAGAGCTTTTTCCTTTGGCTTACTGGCCTCTAAAAAAAGATTGAAATTTTAGATACTGCGTTCAATTTGAACGAAAGAAGGTATTCTTGATTTTTTCCGTACAACTGTTACTTTCCGAGTAAAACAGCATTTTGTAAAAACATCCAGATCCTGAATTTTCGGTTAAAAATGCATCATCATTAAAGTTTTCAGTCCGAAGACTAGTTGGACGCGTATCTCCATCTTTTCCTATTCTGAGCTAACCTACGCATTTCCCCAAAAGTTGAACATCCTACATCCCTAACTATTTCAGAGCAGTTGTCTAATCTGGGCCTACCCCTACCCCTACCTCTTTTTATTTCTTTCTAATTCCTCTCTGTTGCTAACCTTATCTATCCACAGTATCTTCATCATAGCAGAAATCTGAGACTTCCTCTATCTTCTCGTTTCCAATTTTTTATTTTAGTTTTAGTCCTAATGGTTTTTGTTTCAATACTTTTATTCGTTATTAAAATATCTGCAAATTTGTGCTCCATTTTTTATCGGGTACGTTAAGTTCCCCCCCCCCCTGTTATGTTTTTTAAAACTTTTCTCAGAATTAACTTGCACGCACCTAGCACACCCTAGCACACCCTAGCACACCCAGAACTAAAGGTAGCACACCAACAGCTTAGAAACTACAGCAAATTGTTTGTAGGAGGGGCCAACTTAACGCTAGCCCTCCCCAAACGATTTTCTCAAATTTTGTTGATTATATTAGATACTAGGGACCTCAAAATAAAGTCTAGCACATTCCGGGAAATGCCAGAAAGTCTGTTCTCGAAAATAATTCTAGCTCCCCCCCGCCAGTTGATTTTCCAATTTTTGAAACATGTGCTATATAGTACGGATGTAGCACAACCTAGCACACTCAAAATTATGTCTCGTACATTCTAGAAAATGTCGAAAAGCCTGTTCTTGAGACATAATTCTAGCACCCCGCTATTTGATTTTTCAAGTTTTGATAAAATTGCTAGATAGAAATAAACCCAGCACAACCTAGCACACTGAAAATTATGCATAGCATATTCCGGGAAATACCGGAAAATCCGTAACCATCCCCCAGTTTTTTTTTCAAATCTTGAAAAATGTGCTAATTTTCGCATCTTGTTTCATAAAATGAACTGTTACGATATACAATCTTGCATTTTTGATTGCTGGTTTTAATAAATGGTTTTGATCAGGGAAAAAATCGGTTAAAACCGGATGGGTTTTAAGTGACGTCTTTTATTGAGTGGGAGAAACTTGTAACTTGTATAGGGTAAAACTTCGGTGCCCCCGATTTTATATAACAGTATAACTAATGTAACCTCGTCATTGGAAGAAAAGCGTACAGATTGTCCGGTGACTGTGAGCCGAACTTCGTGTCCTCGAAATCTTGCATTCACACATTTTGTTTTTCTTTTATTCCATTGTAAATGTCATCGTGCAATAAACACGTTTATTGTAATTATTTTCTCGATAACCCATTTTTCGGTATTTCCCGTGGTATGCTAGGTCTAATTGAGGATGTGCTAGGTTATCCTAGGTCCGTAGTATCTAACAAAACCATCAAGAGTCTAAGAGTCAGCTTGGGGGGGGGGGGGGCAGAAATTTTCCCAAGAACCCATTGTCTGGCGTTCCCCGGGGAGTGCCAGCTCTAATTTTCGATGTGCCAGGTTGTGCTTGATCCGCAGTACTGCATCATTTGCAGATAAGAATGGTAAAAATCAGTTTGGGGGGGGGGGGGGGGGCGTTAAGTTGGACCCACCCATCAAGAATTGATTGCGGATTTCTTGCTATTGATGTGCTAGGTTTAATGATGGGTGTGCTAGGGTGTGCAAGGTGTGTGCAAATTGACTGAGAGAAAATTTTGAAAACAAAATTACTGGGGGGGGGGCAACTTATCCGACCTCTTTTTATCTTTGATATAAAGGAAATTAACGTACCTGTACTCCGTTTGTTTGATGCATATACTTGGTTTTCGATTAAAAATAATGGGTAATTATTTAAAATTACATTATGTAACTGGTATGGAGTATACTGAGGTAAACATTAATTGTTGTTTTATTGTGTTGCAAAAGTCAATAAATTATCCTTTGCACTAGGTATTGATTTTCAACCACTATAAAATGCAGACTGTGGCTAGGTTTACGATTTCTAAACTTGCCATTTGAGCGTACCTATTTGCAAAAACCGCCTGAGTAAATCAGTGGCGTAACGTTGGAAAACTGAACGTCATGCCCTGAAGCGACGCCACTGGGTAAAGTCAAAAATTTTTAACATTTGAGGAATCGAGTAGTAATAGTTGCTACTCAAATGGCGTCGCAAGAAGCTTTAGAGCAATCGATATGTTATAAATCTTTTCGAGAAGAATGTAGATTGTGGATGATTTCAGATTTCACAAAATGCTGTTTAACTCCGAGCCTAAATGTTGTACTGAAAAATTCAAGAATAGCTTCTTGCTTCCAAATTAAACTTAGAATCAAAATGTTCCAACCTCATCTGTAGAAACCAGTGGCGTAACATCCCTTAAGCCAAAAGAGTGGGTTCCCACTTAACCGCTGTACCGCTGTACCGGCGCCATCTTTAACACTCGTTGTGAACCACCATGTATTTCCGCTACTGTGGAGTGGTGGACGATTTCCTCTGGGAACTGGAATGGGGAGGAAGAAATTAAACTACGACGTTCACTTGGAGGTGAGACTACCCGGGTATAACATGAAACGTGGTGTCTAAGATCAGCAATATTCTTCGATATGCTCTAGAAATAATCCCCACGATAGCATAATTAATGGATCCCTAATATGATGACATGAAGCCAGAGTCGCCAGAGTAATGCAAATTACCATTTCGATATTTCAACATGCAGTCGAATATAACTGGTTCAATCTAAACTTCCATAGGCTTTTTGTGGAACACCATACCGACAGAAGAAGTAGAGGAATGCAGTTGGGTGTGCATTGCTGGCAGAGGTGCAGGGAATCAAATTAACATAAACCTGGCTGAATTCCATACAGAAATTACTGAATTTCGGTATGTCTGTAGGAGATGATGAGGAAATTTGTTCAAAATAAAGTTCATATTGTCAATGCCAGCCAAGCAACACTGAAATTATGAAAGCTATGGAGATACAATCCAGAGTGGTTGAATACTGTGCGGAGCCGCTGGATTGGATAGCAGAGTATAACAAGGATATCCCGCAATGGGTGAAAGATCATCAGGGAAGTGAAGAACATAAAAAGCCAAAAACACATCTCATGTTTAAGGGAGACTTGTGGACCAACGACTGAGGAAGTCACGAATGTTCTTTGGGAGACACTGTCGGCTGTCATTGGAGTGATGGACAATCCTGAATGCACAATGACGAGGAAGCTCCTCATCACACACCACGCGGATATCTGACTTTTGTGGTAGCAAAGCACAACAGCCTTGGGGCAATCTTTGTAGAACCAAGCGTAATAGCTTGAGCTTCCGGGCGAAGGGCGAAGTACGCCGTCTTCCTCACCACGTTAATGCCAGCTCATTAGGTTTTTGAGTGTTAGGCTATTATTTAAAATCAGTACCTATCTATTTTGTAGTTTTCGAAAGTGCAGTGGATTTGCGACTTTTTCAGTGGAAAGGGGCAGGATTTATGTGTCCTTGTTAAATGGAAACAAACAAGACGGGTTCGAATTTTTCAGTGAGTTACCTAGTTTCAATATAATTTGTTTGTTGCATTTGCAGTTGCCAGTTGTTCTTTAAAAATGCACTCCGGCCCAAATCAAGCAGGTATGAAATCCTTTGAAGCTGGGTACGTAATGGTTTGGCTGGCAGCGTGAACGATTTTTCATTTCTCCGTCCAATAATCCGAAGTGCCAATACATATTAGCGAGTGGCTAACGGAAATGGAATTCCGGCGGCGTGACTTCCGCCTGATTTCAATAAGTAATATAGGAGAGTTGTAATTAGTTGGCCAGATGCAGAGGCTCGGCAAACATTAATAAAAGGAATTTTGCGCAAGTTTTTCGGGGAGGCTCCGATATCCGGGTCACGGGGAGAGCTTTTTAATTTTCCATCTAATGTGTGCCCAAACAAATTTCAGCGACAAAAGGACAGGGCTCTTTTAATTTCGCCCCGGCTATTTTTTAATGAAAGTTTTTAATTTATTACCTTCTTTAAAGACTGCGAACTGAGAGTCCATACCATATGGCAGTAACGCGCGCGGGTTTTGAAAGATTTCAGTTATGAAGTTGTTAAAAGTTCTCGACTAAAGGCACGTCAAAGAAAAAGTTACGGGGCCAATTAAGATGTTTTCTGTGCTTCAAAGGCGAACTCGCATTGGCGTATTTGCAAACGTCGATTCAACTCAAAAACTGGAGATGTATGACATCTATAGAGAAACTTCAGCTTTATTAGATTGCAAAAATACTTCTTGTAGAATAGGTAATTTATAAAATTAATAGTACTCGTAGGTATGAACTTTATTTTTAAGTTGACTGCACAAAGACAGTTCGGGTAAGAGACTATATAATGCTTCCGCTTGAAGAATTTATTTTTATTACCCAAGTATTTTATTTTCCATAAATAAGTGGGGCTACACGTGACTATGCTGGTGCTTCACATAAATAGATAACAAACAGGGTATGTTATACTTTAAAGTAATGCCTTTTTCTTTTTATTCCAGTAAGAAGCACAACAATAATAGGAAGTCTAAAAGTTGTCAGATTTGTTCATAATAATTTTTCTCATCAGTCATTTAATTGATCCTATATCATGTACTTATCACAAGTGGACATGCTTCTTTAGCAGCTCCAGGGCTTTGTCTTCAAACTCACCCTGTAGAAAGTGTTTGTTCAAAGTTAAGGGGATATTCGTAACGTGTTAAATTTGAGAACCTAAGACAGAAGCGATTACCAATCCAACGGCCTTGACATTTTCAGAACATCATTATCATCATCATCCTATCTAATAAAAGTGATGTTGGTCGTGGAGAATGCGCAATAGACATGTATCGTTTCGATCTAGCGAGGTCAGATTTTTCGTTTCCGTCTCTTTTTAATACGTACGGGAGCCGATCGTCAAAAGTGCGTACGTCTGAACTATCACAGGTAGGTATCACGTTTGTTGTCTTTGTAAAAGTATACCCCGTCAGAAACAATTCAAAGTTATTGGACGCATGTACTCCGTAAGCCCCAGCCAAATTGAACTATTTCATTTTCGATTATTATTACTTCATATTAAAGGAGCAAACAGATTTGAAGATCTGAAAACAGTAAACGGAGAAATACAGGAATCTCATGTAGCAGCGTGTTTAAAATTATGTCTTATTTAAGATCATCACGAGTGGAAAAGAGCCATGAATGAAGCTGAAATTTGGTATTTGGATGATACCCAGACAGCTGAGATATTTATTCATTCGTATTTTAATGCATTGCCGACCAATTTATCAGGAAGAATTGTGGGAAGAATTTAAAGAAGCAATGTCACAAGATTATGGAAGACGTTACAGCAATACTGAAGGACAAAAAAGCCTATATCCAAATTAGTTCCATGCTTTCTGCGGAAGGTTACAATCTTTCAATGTTTCCTACCATGCCACGACATTGAATATGCAAATGAAGAACAAAGCAATAGAAATAGGATCACGACAATATAAACACCTAAATGAAAAGCAGAAAGAAATTGTAGATATTATTTTGGGTAAATGTGATGGTAACATAAATGAATCAATTTCTGAATCTTCATGTTTTTATAAAGACGGTCCAGGAGGCTCCTGTAAGACTTATGTTTATACAACCCTTTACAGCTTACTGAAGAGTAAGAATAAAATTTTTTGTACCATGGCCCTCACGGGCATCGCAGCAACACTACTTCCTCATGGCAGAACAGTTCATAAAACGTTTGGGTTGCCTGTTCCTCTGTTTTTAGATTCATCTTCCAACATTAAGGAAAATTCAAAAGAAGCAGATTATTTAAGGAGTGTAGATGTTTTTATTTGGGATGAAGCTCCTGTGGCGCCAAGGTATGCTTTAGACATTATAGACAGAACCTTACGAGACTTTATGAATTGTGATGTTCCGTGTGGTGGAAAAATTATGGTGTTGCGAGGAGATTTTTGACAATTGTTACCACTTAAAATAAATGGTACCCGCTGTGAAACAGTGAATTTAAGTATCAAATTTCGTTCTCTTTGGAGTTATTTCCGTAAATTTTCTTAAACACGAAATATGCGGGCTCTACCACAGGAACAAGAATTCACCAAGTTTTTATTGGATGTTGGAGATGGAGTTTTGAACGATATGAATAGCAATTTAGAATTGCCACAGAGATGTATTTATAATTCGGATATCGTTGAACGTATATATGGAGGAATCAATTAGAAAAAAGCGATTCATAGATATGACCAAATCAGCTATTCTGATGTTGAAGACATTAACAAAAAAGTGGTAGAACTGTTGGATATAAAAACAGAAAAAATATATACAAAGTTGGATAGTGTTGAAAATTGTGATAATGGAGACTTAAACGATACTATTCTTCCTCAATATTTAAATATGTACTTTAAACCCGCCAAATTTTCCTCCGCATGAATTGAAGTTGAGATTTTCTGATTTACCTTTGAATAATGAACTTTCGTTTAGGAACAAGATGAATAGCCCCCCGGAAGTGAACGTGAAGAAATTCGAAGGTGCTTGATATGAATCAAATCCAAAATCGTGCTCCGACCTCTGCTGACATTGGCGACATGGCGACAGTCACTCTGTGTCAAAAGGTTTTCAATTGCCCATCGTATTTCAATAACGTGGGTACGCCAATGACGGGAGCCAATTAGGAAATTCCATCGTAAAACAGTGAATCGCAAATTTTCCGTCGAAACATCAGAAACAATTTACCGCCTGAAGTATTTTGAACACGGAGATTTTGGCTAACGGCGCCGGGAAATTCCAGAAATATGCAATTTAACACGGGAAATTTAATCATAATTTAGTAGCAACACACGTATAATGGGTGTCATAAAGGACAATGATAAACAAACGTATGCGCGGGTTCTAAAGTGTACTTCCACGATCCAGTACACATAACTGAACGGTCGTAAATTCTCTAGCGGAATGTCAGGGAAATAAACTGCAACGGTAGTGGCCTGCTACAGCACTGCTTTGATCAGGCACTAATCACGCAAAATTAAATTACTTTTGGAATATTCGCTGCATCGTGCCACGTCAGTTTTTCTCCGCGCACGTTGGCTAAACTTTGATGCGTTTTTTGCACGGTCCTTCGCACAGACAAGGGCACTTGAAGTGCTAAAACCACTAATATTATAAGTTGAGTCTGGGAACGCTGTTCGCATAATTCTGTTTAGTGTTAGAACCAAGTTTGCATATATGTATATATTTAATTAGTTAAACAGCTGGCTGCATCTGCAGTAGAGCTGGGAAAATGTATCGATATGTACATTAGTCAAAGTGGATAAGACAAGTGTATCGACTCCCATGCATACAGTAGAGGAAAAGGTGAGTAGTATTTGTCTGAGCTTATTGGCAAGAGAAAGGAAGTTAGAGAGGGGAATCAGGCCGATTTTTCATACTTATCGCGCAGGAAATGCAGCGCGCTCAAAATGTATCATGTCATAACTCCCTCAAAAATTGTTGTATACAGTTGCATTTTTTTAAAAATTATTTCTTAAACTTTCAGGATGCTCACGAAATCTTTCAAATTGCAATTACATAATTACTTTTCATTTCGCTTTGCGATTTTCGAGACGATGTCTTTTTGGTGCAGTGGCATTTTCACGTATCGAGGAAATATGCTCATTTTTAGAATATGGACAAACTTCCAGCGACAAAGTGATAGAGAAAGGATTGAATTTCATTCTACACCAAGATTCAATTCATTATCACTCATAGAAAAAAAGTTATGGCGATTTGAACACGATAATCGTTCTGCGCGCATAACTCTTGAAATATTAGAGTTACGTGCTCAGAATGATTATCGTGTTCAAATCGCCATAACTTTTTTCCTATGCGAGATAATGAATTGAATCTTGGTGTAAAATAAAATTCAATCCTTTCTCTATAACTTAGCCGCCGGAAGTTTGTCCAAATTCTAAAAATGAGCATAGTTCCTCGATACGTGAAAATTCCTCTGCATCAAAAAGACAACGTCTCGAAAATCGCAAAGCGGGATGAAAAGTAATTATGTAACTGCAATTTGAAAGATTTCGTGAGCATCCTGAAAGTTTAAGAAATAATTTTTAAAAAATTGCAACTCTAAGACAATTTTTGAGGGAGTTATGACATGATACATTTTGAGCGGGCCGCATTTCCTACGCGCGAAACATGAAAAATCGGCCCGATTCCCCTCTCGCAATTCCCTTCTCTTACCTATAAGCTCGGACAAATATTACTCACCTTTTCCTCTACTGTATGCATGGAAGTCGGTACACTTGTCTTATCCACTTTATCCAGAACTAAAAAAATAATTTTTCATAAGGTTGGTATATAGGCTATTAAAATATCTGTGAGCTGAAGTTAGTAAGTTTGCGTGCAGCTACCCCAATTACCCTGTTTGCTACTAAGTACATATTGTCTCCAATTTTAGGAAGTGTAAATGTGTTGTGAAGCAGCGGAGATGCGAACTGCGTCTTGCGTATTTCTTCATGATTAAAACAGAAAAATGCTGATGATTGTTCAGTAACTGAATCTCCACAAAGGCAATCGATTCTGGTGTCACCATTTCCACTGACATGATACCAACTTGTGTGCAACAAAATACGTGAAATAGATTACCACCTTACTTACTCGTGAACGTTTACGCAGACGTTTTCCTTTAAAACGTCACTCAAGTGAAAATTAATTACATTTCCGAATTGTTCTGAGAAAGAGAACGTTCCCACTTTTCGTGACCACATTGGGATATAATAGGCATCTACAAAATGTTCATATAATATTATGTGTCGTTTGGCCAATGTGTTGGGAACACAGGTAGTTCCGTTAATTCCTACAAATTAATAAAATCTTATCTATAATGTTGTCACTCTTCTGTAACTTATGTACATTGTAAAAATAACAACGCAAGATGTTAAAAAATAAAAACCCGCAGTTACTTGTAATAAACACGAATCTGAATCATTATTTCCACGCTTACTTGGAAGTGGCCCAACCTGAACTTTTGCAACTCTTGATTGTTTATTCTCTCCTCCACATCTCTACAATTCTGGGCAACTTCTGCTATAATCCCACGAAGATTTATAGCTGCACATTAACAGGATAAATGATAGAATTATGCATATGAAGCCAAGGCCCAATTAGTAGGTATACACAAGCATTCAAACCTTACTTCCGGTATTTGTCGCTCCACAATTAATACTATCTTAAGTAAGTAAAAAAACTAAGGTACATTTGAAGAATTTTAATCTCAGCAACCAGTCTAGCATGTTCACAGAAACAAACACATTTTTGGAAACTTAGTGTTAGGTTAGTTCTCCACCTTGTACTTAGCAGTTTTACCCTCTAAGTAATCTAAGTTACTGTTCAGGCACACGCTTCTTTAATGAACCAGCAATATCTCAGTTGAGATCTTGTAGTTACCAAAAGAGGCAGGTATTCGCTGCCGTCAGCTTAGGTTCGCATTTAGTTATGCTGACCTGCTCGATCAGCTATAGTAAATACCGGTTTTTACGTATCATCGTAACGTCCCTTCAATGTGAGCTCCAGGACAATTCCAATTCAGTACCTAGAATATGTATAACCCCGAATATTACGATGACACACTTGCTGCAGCTTAGCTGGCAAATATCAAGTATTTACTATATCATATTGGAATTGTTCCTTTTGTAGATTATGCAAAGTGGAGAGAGATGTGCTCAGCGGTGGGGGCGCTGCTTGCGCCCTGAATCCCTATTCATTTAATGGAATAATTCTTGCATTTTATTTTGTTGGAAAGGTAAATTCTTGTTTCCCAATTCAGCGCTCAAAGGACGTATGCATGAAAGTGTGTATTGTGATACAGTTAAGTACGTATAGTAAAATTGCGTCCGGGAGTGGAAGAAAAAGCACCAGAACTTCTGAAAATTCTGAAACCTGCTAGTTCAACTGGAAGGATTTCTTCAGTACTTATGTTAAGAGCATACCTTCCAAATACCGAAACATTTTCAAAAAGAGCCAGACGAAATACACGATCTATAATAGAAACTGAACGACGTTGCTACTCGAAAAGGACGGTGAAACAAGCTTGTTACAAACATAATTCTGCGGAAAACCG
The DNA here is from genome assembly GCA_963966045.1 of Xestobium rufovillosum. Lineage (NCBI taxonomy): Eukaryota > Metazoa > Arthropoda > Insecta > Coleoptera > Ptinidae > Xestobium > Xestobium rufovillosum. Next base: position 39,902,698 of record OZ014493.1, read on the forward strand.
GAAGCTGGTGTAGCGCTGATGAGGTATACATAATTAATAAAACAATTAAACTGATCCGCTGCATAACCAACTCAACGGGCCGCTATATTGCAACTGAAATAATTAATGGCATTACAACCCTAAGAAACTAGGGCGCAATAACGTTTATAACACTTTAGTAATTATTAAATTAACAACATTCGCAATGTTTCGAAATACATTATACATAAACGTTATTATGCCACAACAGTGATAGCAATATTCGATTCTGGCTGGGCGGCCAAGAATTTTTCATATTAATCTATTAAATGAACTCATTTAAAATGCAAACGTAAATCGTGTTCAGCATCAAAGGAATAGATAATATTTCATTTCAGATGTTTATTATAATACCAGTGCCTGGAACGAGCCGCCACTGGTGCGATACCGTTTCAGTAGGAGCACGTACGTACACGTCTGTTAAATGCGAGATTAATCAAATGATTATTGGCGCAGTCGAACAATATCGTTTTGCTCCTGGGATACATTTACGGGTTTAATAATGTAATCGATCTGTGACATTTAATTATTATGGGAAATTCGTCCTTAACGTTTCCCGCTTGGGTTCTATTACCAAAGGTTCATTACGGGCACGCTTGTTTGCCCCACTTTTTCCAATTAATTACAAATCGCTGTTTGCAATTTCAACTGTTGACTGCTGCAAAATGATTTGTGTATTTCAAAATCACTTATTCCTAGGTTAAATGGATTAGCTCGATGCATTTCACTTATTGTTTTCAGGGATTATATCGAGTTTAGGTATATAATTCCATGTCTTCGCTTGCCTTGATGTATTCTTTCATTTTTGTTTAATTTAACATTTAAACATGTAAATTCGACATCTTCTTCATTTCGTATATTAGGCAGCCCTGCCTGTTAAGGTACAGATCTCCTTCATGACTTACATACTTACGCTTTTTCGTCCAGCGCTTTTATGATTATTTAAAGCTTACGGGTTTTTAACATCCATTCTTTCTACGTCTCTTCCATCTACTGTTATAATCTTTTATTAACGAGTTCATTGAATAAATGAACTACGAAGATTTAGGAATGAAAAAAATTCTACACGATGAATCCCCAAACTCCTTACACCAGAGCGGAAACTGGTGAGGAAAGAAACTTCACAAGAACATTTGGTTTTAGAGATCGATGAGAGTTATTTCTCGCGAATTGTCATAGGTGACCAAACTTGGGTGTTCTACTGGGAAGCCGAATGCATTGGGTGCATTAGGGCCCTCTACCTCCAAAGAAGACGAGAACTCAGTCGTCTTCTGGAAAGTTGATGGCGATCGTTTTTTGGGGCTGCGAAAGAGTCTTGCTTATTGAATATATGGAAGAGGAGAGATTTACGGAAGGACTATCCAAAAGCTGAAGCAGGCCATTAGAGAAAAACGTCCGAATTCATGGAGAACCAAAAATTTGCTGTTGCACGACAACTGCAGCGTCCACAAGGGCTCGCACAGTTGAAACCATTGTCGAAAGCTGTGAATTCACCGACTTTTCTTGTTCAATTATTTGAAGAAAATTTATTAAAACTGATATAATATTCTTATAGACATAAAATGCATTCTTTTAAGGTGTAAAATATAAAAATTACCCCAAGTAAACTTTGTTTACGCTTAGTGTTGTTTGGTTCCTCCTGCAACATAGGCGTGCGGTTTCGGATGGGTCTGGGTAATAAATTAATATTTAATTGTGAACATTTTTATTGTTTTGTTAAATAAAAATATGCCTAAAATAACAGTTTTTCACAAGTTATTTCTAAAAGAATAATTTTTATTTCCAAAATTTGTGCTTTTACCTACATTTATATGCTAGTCGAGGCAAAAGACAAGGAAAATATTCCAAACAAACACGAAAAATAGTATCACTATAAAATAAAAGGATTTAACCGGTCGAGGTACGTTTAACAAAAAGAAACAACTGCTATGCTCGGGAACGGTTAATGTAGAAACTCAGAAGAGACTCTTAAAGACGTATGTTTGGAGTACGGCATTGTACTGGTGCGAAATTTGTTCAATGGTAGAAGCGGATCAAAAAATAATAGAAGCGTTTGAAATGTGGTTCTACAGACGCATGATGAAGATACCGGGGTAGATAATGTTAACAATAGGGAGGTATTAGAAAGAGTCGCGGAAAAGCGGAAGGTATGGAAAACAAAACTTTCCAGCAACAGGTATAACAACTATACTATGAACGTTAACCTCATTTACTACGACTGTAATACAGATGAGATGCTTTGGTGTTGAAGGAATTCATAACAGTTATTAGTGTTTTCAAGTAAAACCGTCAAAGTGCTATTGTCCTGGGTTAAAACCCGAATGTTGTGAAGGTTGTAACAATACTAGTAGTTCTAAATTTGACTATTTGCAAGGTTGAAACCTGGTAGACGACCATTTTTCGACTTTTTCACAGACCATTTTTAATTATCTTGCGGTTAAAGTTTTCTTTAGTCCCTTTTACCTTTGGCTTCATCAAACAAACATTCCCTGCTACCCCAACAAATATTTAATTCTTCGTTTGAAGTTCGAGTTGACCTTCGTGTGTGACCGAGAGCATTTCGGAGATAAATCTTTGCGGATAGGCCTCTATATATCTATTATTTGTAGAACATTTACTTCCTGAAAGGCGAGTGGACTTTTTCGATTAACTTTAATCGAAAGCGAAACGCACCGTTTGCGAGTATTACTCAAAGCTCAGTGAAGCTCGCTGCAGAAGTAATCATTTTTCTCCTCGATCGATTTCTGATAAGCATATAACAAGACGCGTGCCGCTCTTTAATTACTGAATTGAGTTTTAAAAACGGCAAAACCTGTTAGGAATATTGTTTATTTGCCTTCATCTTGGGAGCCATCTCATTATCTTTATGAAATATTTGCGTGCCGCGGAGATCGTAATCTCGAAATAAAGTACCTGGGAATGATGTTTCTCTTTCTCCCTTCTGCACGGTATTTTATAAATTTCTCTCTGTCTCAATCACACACTCTATACAATTTAAGTAACTTTTTATTAGTCACTGAGATGCAACGGTTAATTTGTTCTCCACAGGAAATGCGATGGGGTATTGAGAGAGAAGAACAATAATTACCATTTCTAGACCAACAAGTTTAAAAAAACAAATAATTGTTATACTTGGGCCGCCCAACAGACGGAGTGATCACCCTGCAAAAACGTGCTCTAGCGGGGCCAATAGTAATTTATGACGACCGAATTGGAGTGATGCGACTTCGTTGGGTCTAAAGAAAGCGCATCACTGCGGTTCGATCGTCCTAAATTGATAGTGGTCCTGCCTAAAGCTCATGATTGCAGGGTGATCACTCCGTCTGTTGGGCGGCCCAAGTTTAGTCACTGATATTTATTTTTTGTAGTCTTTCTAGACTGCAAGAGTGCCTTGGTTTGTTTTTTGAAGTTGTCTGGGTTCTACTATAATGATAAACTCAATATGTACTATAAACGCCAAAATTGCTGTTCCACTTTACGGTTCATTTCCGCTTAAAATGCCATAACCAATTACATTCTGAGGTAAAAAAACCTTAGCAACTGCCCGTTAATTAAAGTTTTGAAGGGGGATCCACACGATTTTATTTGAATGACAAGAAACGTGTTAGCCTTGCAATAGTAAACAAAGGGCAGCAAAAAAATAGATAAATAATCATGTTCTTTTAACGAAAAATCACATCGTCTATGGGGGGCGGGGCTGACGAAAACATAGCAACGTCCGGCATAAACGATTCGCGTCGCAAACTGGAACACCACTTTTGGAGTTTATAGTACATAGACCACCAAACAATTAAAAGTGATTGTGCTAACAAACATTATTACACTTTTAGAAGCAGAAAGTAGGAAGACTTTATTCATACAATAATTGCTGTAAAAATTCTGTAATTTTTAGCCCTAATGGAATTCTCATATATTCGCTTCCACTTGATAAGTCTGGAATTAAAAATGAAATAAACCGGTAACCTGTGTCGGACCTGGTTAATTTCCTGCCGCGTTAATAATTTCGCCAGCGTTTTAACGTCATACAAGTCACTAAAATACGGTGCGGAAGCGGTCCGCCTGTCTGGCAGCTCTTGGCTCAGAAAATGACCCTTTCATTAGATTTATTGTTTAATTGAGTTGTGTCGAGATATTACAGAAGCTTGCACTTATCAGGCGACAGGGGTTATGGGGGAATGGCGAGTTAGTCTGCAGGTATTTCGCAGCTGCTCATGTTCTATCCGCTTTTGCTAATGGATCTTCCACCGAAGCCTCTTTTTATTTATTCATAAACGTCAGGCCGCAGATTCAGAATTGATGTCATATCTCTGAAAAGCGTAAATTACCTAGGGATATTATCACTGTGCTTATGCTTAAATTCAGTTTTGCAAGTGCAATAATATAGGAAGAAAGGACGGATGCTATACGTACACATTGTTTGTTTATTTGGCTGTTAAAAGTATAAATATGATTCCATAACTTATTTTCTGAATATAGCTTAAAAGGTATAACACCATCATAGGCTTTATTAAAACACAAACAACACACAACTAATAAATCAAATGGAATACAACAAGTTTAGCGCTCGCCAACTTAAATCTGTTGGACTGTAAGCGAGAATAGATATTATGGGCGTTGGTCCATATAATATTGTGTTCGTTGGCGAGAATGAAGAAAAGATGCGTGTCGACTGACAATCGTTTATTGTGTTTCTGGTATTGTATAATAATGTGTGTACTATTTATAATATTTACAAATGCTAAGTAAGCGGTCTACATTACATTAAGGTTACTATAATAGGAATGTGTTCTGTCAGCGTTTATGTGCTTGATTTCACTTCGGCGAGAAGTGGGTCAAACGTTTCTCCAGTGGCGTAGCGTAGGTACGGAGGCCACAGGAGCCCCCTTGGAGTGATTAACGATAATTGATCTGGAAATCGTCTCTTGCCGGCCTGCTCGGGTCGTCCGTGGGACGGCTGCTGGAGGCGTCGGCTGATCGTGAACGTGGAGCAGTTCTTGATCTTCAGGGGTGTGCTGGCGTTGTTGTTGTTTAGGACGTATGCGGGCTGTTGCAGCGGTGTTCGTACGGCGTCGTGGAGGAGGAACACATGGTCTGCTGTTGCAAGGTCTCTAAAAATTAAAACTTTTACATTATTATGTCGAGTCCCCGGAGTAGGACGCAGGGCATCGAAGTAGCGTCTGAGGTCCTTGATGTACTCGGTGGGGTTGCTGGACGGTTTGAAATCTTGATCATCTCTCTGGGCTGCTCGTATTGCGAGTGGGCTGGAGATGCGTCGATGTATCTTCGGTTTCTGACATGGAATGCGTGCTTGGGTCCATTTCCTGCAGTCGGCTCGGATGGCGGGCCGGACATAGCGTCGTGCTATGCGTTTGGTCGTCGCTTTAATGCCGAGATGCGAAAGTCCATGGATAGCATCGAAAATTTTGTCTTTTGAAAGGCTTCGAGACAAAAGGGCGGATGCTGGACGTGGATGTGTCGCAGTAAATTGGGATGTCAGAAGAGGGTACGTGTACTTCTGTGAGTCGAGGTACAGAGTCGGGTCGACAAGGAAACTCTCTTTACAGGCGTGAAAAACGGATGCCGAGGCGGGGTTGCAGACGAAGCGTGTCTTGCATTTGGCTTTGCCGTGTAAGAGGTCGTTGAGCGGAGCTGGAAGCGTCGCGGCACTGGGAGTAAAACGACGATAGAAGTTTATAATTCCCATACCGAAGTTGCTTGAGTGTTTACGTGGGCTTGCGAGGAAATCCTCTGGGTCGGGTGATTTCTGGGAACTTCAGCAGAAAACGATGCTGAAGCGAGGTTCCAGAAACGGTTCGTATACCAGTGTGGCTGTCTTTGCATTTGTAGACGCGTGCAGAAATGCGGGCATCTCGTAGGCATTGATTTTTTATGTCGACCACGCGGATGTGGTGAAGAAAATCAAATCCGATGACGGGCTTGGATACGTCGGTGAGTCGTGAACGCAGTTCCAAGTGAAAAATCTTCGGATACCTAGGTTGAGATCGAGTGTGACGTAGCCATAAGTATGAACGGGTGCGAAGAGGCGGCAGGACGCAGGACTTCTTCTCGGCCAGGTCACCGGTTGCCGTTACAGGTGACCGGCTTGTGCGTTTCCCGAAAGTTGGAAATTGCACGGGGGATGATACTGCTTGGCGTTGGTGCCGAAGGTACGGTGGTACCAGGAAACTGAGCCTTCGTTCCGGGGAATAGAGCGAGATCGTGAGTGAGACGCTGGATGAGCTCTAGAACGTGGGAGGCGGGGTGCGGCAGTGGGGTTTATGTCGAAATTCATAGCGGAATTTTTAAGAAAAAGAGAAATGTAACGTACCTCCGCTGCGTGCTCGGCCTGAGCGGAATAAATCGCGGGGTCGGACTGCCCGAAGGGTGGGATTCGTATCCCTGTACGTTCTGTGGCAGCTGGAGCGGCGGAGGCATGTTGTTAGCGGCGTTGCTTAGACGTCAGATTTTGCCAGCTTGGTGGCGGCTTTACCACGGTCGTAAGCGGGATGTCGGATCTGAACCAGTCGTTCGTCGTGCTGACACGTCACCGCTAGCAATCTGTGCTATGATGACCTCCTCTTGCGGTTGTGGATTGCCCATTAGTAAGATGATACAAAATTTGTCGCTTACTTGTTCGTGGGTTCCAGAGGAGCGGTCGTGGCGGTCAGCAAATCGTAGACGTCGGGACGGTGGTTTCTTCGTTGGCTTCTCGTGCCAGTTACTCACTTCGGGTCATCAATTATGGGGATGTCTTCCGATGCTTCATGTGGTGGTTCACCAATTATGGGGGTGCCATCATGTCGAGGATCACGTCGGGGTCACCACTTTATGGGGGTGCCATCACGTCGAGGATCACGTCGGGGTCACCACTTTATGGGGGTGCCATCACGTCGAGGATCACGTCGGGGTCACCACTTTATGGGAGTGCCATCACGTCGAGGATCACGTCGGGCTCACCACTTTATGGGGGTGCCATCATCACGTCGAGGATCACGTCGGGGTCACCACTTTATGGGCGTTGGTCCATATAATATTGTGTTCGTTGGCGAGAATGAAGAAAAGATGCGTGTCGACTGACAATCGTTTATTGTGTATCTGTTATTGTATAATAATGTGTGTACTATTTATAATATTTACAAATGCTAAGTAAGCGGTCTACATTACATTAAGGTTACTATAATAGGAATGTGTTCTGTCAGCGTTTATGTGCTTGATTTCACTTCGGCGAGAAGTGGGTCAAACGTTTCTCCAGTGGCGTAGCGTAGGTACGGAGGCCACAATATCTTTGTCTCTATATTACGTCACAAATGGATATTATAATAATAATAATTAATAGTTCGATTATTTTTTTATTTGGACTTAAACGCGAGAAACTGCAAGAAAGGAAAAACACAGCATCCTTTTTATGACAAAATCTTTTATTTAACCCTGTTTCCAGAAAATGGTGAACGATCCCATTCCTGATGGTCGATTAGACGGGTGGACTTCTGGAAAAAGCAAACGCCAATGAAAATTTCAACGTTTTACAAAATCGTCAACTTTGAGAACATTTGGTGCCCTGCTCACAATTAATAGGGGTTCTGGAATAACTCAGCACCCCATCCTCAAATCGTCAGCAATCCATTCAGCCGCATTGAAAGTGAAGACGAAGACTCTTCGCATTATTCTTATCGTTTCTCCAAAACTGTTACTCTTGGCCTCATACTTACCTTTTTATATCCTCCGATAGAGCCTTCTCGGCGATCCTAGCCATCGGCCATTCTAGACAAATTCGACTCATAATAAACAAGGGCTTTTTTACAAAAGAACCATCTGTCAGCTTGTATAATATATTGAATCACAGTTCTCATATACAACATGGGCGTCGGTATGGGGGTTACTCTCGTAACAATAGTTTATGCAATAATAATTACTTCTTCCCCCAGCTTGCTCTTCGTCTTCCCCATCTATTCTGCTCCCTTTAGCACTTTAAAATACTCTTTTAGTGTTCTGTGCATCGTCATCTTCATAATATGCGCCAACCGTCCACGTCTGCAAGTTTGCGATTCCTGCTGAATCCTGTTTTCCAAATTACCCTTGTAGTTAGTTCACCGTCTCCACATATCATTTACCTACTCTTTTAACTCCCAATATCTTGCCATTTTATTATCAATGTATCAATAATGTTCCACATATTTGACTCACTCTGTAAATGTACTGTCAGAGTTTTGTGAACACGAGTACCTCATTTAACAATGTTTATTGTGAAACTTTCACCGTGGAATATCAAGGTTGACCCAGAATATTCAACTTGAAAAGATAAGGAAGAGTAATAGCATGTGTATTTAAATTCCTGACTGAACAATAGTCCCGGCACCGTGCCGCTTATTTCAATCTGTTTCTGCACGCGCCATTGCACATGATGAATTAGCACTCGTGCACCTTCCGCCCTCTCTTCCATGGCGGGGGTGGCGCGTTCATCAGCTGATGTACCCTTGGGAATAGTATACACTCCGCGGATGACTCGTTCTCATCGCTAAAGTAGAAAATTCAGCATAACGCTCGACTGACGATAAAAACTCTAGTTTAATACCCCACAAAAGCCGACACTAAAAGTCTTATGAATAGATAAAAACGCTCAGGAACTTTACTGTTATCTCAACCGAAGGCTTAAAATACAATACACGCGCGATGAGCTCGGGAAGTTTTTGAAATATACGCCGGAGACGCCTCTTCCTCTCTGCATTTGTAACAGTGCTTTATCAATTTTTCCGTGTGCAAAAAGTGTGTGGTTGTTTCCAAAAAAATGCATCCCCAATTTTCCTCTTGAAGGATGAAACAGTAGACCATTTAATTCCATTTCAGGAAGCATGCCATCAGTAGCTTGTTGCTGTTTTAAGCAGCGACTTTATCTCGGCATCACCAACATGCTAACGACATAAATACTCTAGAGAGAACTTGGGTATAAAAGGAAATTTCAATTGTGCAGGAAACCCGACTTCTCTTTCGTCGAGATACGGAAGACTAGAACGGGGCTATCAGATCATATCTTCTAAGTGCCATTCCCGTTTATAAATCTTAAAAACGGGTTACACTAACGATCTGTTTGACTTTCGATTCACCCTGGAAAATTGTACAAGCATCGGTGGTTTCCGCCACATTCTGACGACATACTTAAAAAGGTCCACTCTTTTTTCGTGGCCCTTTAATCGTGATACTGACCTGCCAATGTCTACTATGTAGAATTAGGTTTTTACTCTGCTCTTTAAACGAGTGCGACGATTTTTCTTCCATATTTCAACGGGCGATTGGGGAATATATTTGTTAGGTACAAAATATTGTTACAGGGTGTAACGAAAGTGACGTATCATAACATCTACAATAATAATAGTAGACACGGAAGAGAGCCCCTTCTCGACCAACACAAGTAATTTCTTATGGACAGCTTGTTTGCAGTGCTTTTAGAAGTATTATGTTCAAGGTCAGGTCCAGAGACCTTAAGCTCATTGAAATTAAGATACGATGTATCATATTCAAGGCTATTCAAGGTAACCACCATAGGCCATTTGAAGTTTAGACAGGATAAAGGTCTAGAACGGGCAATAACAATTTCAACAGTATTTTGTATATTACATACGTAAATATTTCATTTTAACATCTGCACCAACATCTAATCAAGTGGACCGAACCGAAGATTTAGATCACAGGGGCACCTTGAGAGTTACACAGTAATTTATGATGTTTTATAATAGACCTGATAGAAAATGTACATCCACTTGCAACTAAAAAATGATTACGCTTTAGAACTTTGAGTTGTGTATATAAATTTATTTGTAGAACAAATATCGTGAACTGGCACCGGAGTAGCTGATTAGTACGGCAAGCTTTTCCCCGAGCTCAACATGTGGAAAGAGCATCCCGAGTTGAGCAACCTTAACGAACGAAATCGAAGCTAAAAATAAAATAAAAAAATAATAATGAAGTTGTTGTGCAAGTCTTTTCTGCAGTGAACAGAAGTTGAATTAAGTTGTGAGCAGAGTTCCACTGGGAACCCCCTGTAGCGTGCGTTTTATCAATTTGCTCATGTGAAAAGTATAATTTCAGTAATTACTGGGAGCTAGGAGAATTTAAACTGTAATTGGGAAAAGTTTGAGTTTGTCGTTAAGCTGAGACTTTGTTCGCCTTGTTTAAAAGATTATATCCAGAGTATTATATAACATTTCCAATTAAAAGGCCCGAAATTTAATTGGATGAAAATCCATGGCTAATGTCAGTTTGATTCTGCATTCTTATTCTCTTTGTTTTTGGATCGCAGGTAATGAACTCCATTCCCATGGCCTTACATTTAAAGAAAAAGAGATAAGTGTGTTCTGGACGTACCGCGGTTGCTAGGCAACAAAGATGCGACGGTCCAATGTCGGGCGGTCTCAGCTGATGCGTGACGTCATTGCTTCTGCGCAGTTTTGATGACGGAATTTTCCTTTTTCTTTTGAAAAGAGCCCTATTGTTGGTAACAATATTCATTTATGAGATCTTTGAAGATATCTTCAATAAAATAAATAGGGAGGTTCGGAGAACAATAAGATATCTATTTTTGGCATGAAAATGACAGAAAATTGTTATTGTAATTGATTTACGGCGAAAGTTTTTTTCTGAAAAACATGCTAGTTCGCTTTGTTATTGGTTTGACGTCAGAGATTCGTAAGGCGCTCCTCCCACTTCTCTTGAAGTGCCTGTGAAGCGGTACCTATCTCATAACATACTTATTGGGACTATTTCGAGCGTGAATTTTTAAAGTAAGGTGGAAATGGTGTGTGATTCTTGCATCTAACCCCAATTTCATTCAACCTCAAAACAGTAGTGTAAAGGCAGACCGGTATAAGTAAAACAAAGTCAACAATTTATTATGCCTTTTATAATTCAGTATAAGTAGGTATGTAGATTGTAGATACCTGCTTACTTCTGTTTGTAAAATAGGTACCTACCTATATTCTCTAATACAATACAATACATATCTACTCATTTATGTAGGTATGTATACCTAAGTGATTGACAAGTTATCACGTTAACAGGTTTATAACGGATTGGAATTTAAAAAAAAAAACGGAAACAAATACAACTCACGCGAATCAAAAAACTACGCTACGTAGGTACTAGGTACTTGTTTAACAAAAAGAAACAACTGCTATATTCTGGAACGGTTAATGTAGAAACTCGGAAGAGACTCTTAAAGACGCATGTATGGAGTACGAAATTATACCTATGGGTGCGAAACTTGGACAATGGGAGAAGCGGATTGAAAAAGAGTAGAAGCGTTTGAAATGTGATGCTACAGACGGGTGTTGAAGATACCGTGGATAGACAAGTTAGCAATAAGGAGGAATTAGAAAGAGTTGGGGAAAAGAGAAAAGTATGGAAGACAATAAAGAATAGGGGATAGGATCGTAGGATGGTAGGACACCTTCTGAGACACAAAGGAATAGTTCGCGACATACTAGAGTCAGAGATAGGAATAAAGAGGTAGAGGTCGGAGCAGATTAGACTACTGCTCTCAAATAGTTGGGGATGTAGAATGTTCTACTTTTACGGAAATGCGTAGGCTAGCTCAGGGAAAGGATGGAGGTACGCGTCCTACCAGTCTTCATAAGAGAACTTTAATTATTATTGTAAAATAGTTGTAAAATAGTTAATAAAATTTCCTTTTTTAGTTCAGGGAGGGAACGCTACGGCGATTCAGTATTTGGCTCCGGCATGCTCCTAGCATCCTGTTTCAAATTATGCTAACCGTAACACGTTACCAAGTACCAAGGGGTCCCAGAAAACTGTCGATAAATTACATTATGTTCGATTTTATTTAGAGTGGCTGCAATGGGGCAGCCGATAATTTTATAAACTTTTGCAATGATAAACTAACTCGCGAAAATATCGATAATTCTGACCGATTTTCCTTCTGGCTCCAACAAACCACTTTTTCCGTTTTATTGGTGTGCTGTACGATGTATTAGTCTGGGTGCAAAACAGAAAACACCAGTTAGAACCAGTTAATAATATTTAACAATTTAACTACACATGCATATGCATAATACTTATGGGACTGCTGCGCGCTGAAGCTGGGACTTGTACGTTATACTAAGTTCTGACGTCACGCGGCCTACTCTCGCTGCAAGGTACGATTTCTAGCCTCGTACCGAGGGAAAACTTTGCAACGGCTTCACAGGCGAAGGAATTTTTTTTTAACAAAAATTAACAACATAACTGCCTTCAGTATAATAAACTCTATCAATTTTAATGAAATTTGAAAATTACCGAACCTGCCTATTAATTAATTAACAAAAGAATATAATAATAGGAGTAGACAACTGCGAGGACAATAATATTCTTATTGCCCAGATTTTTATTTATCGTTCTTATACTGTTTTCCAAACATTAAGGGGCCATTTTGAAGTTAAACATACCGAAAGCCGTTAAGGGGGTAGGGAAATTCATTCTCCGATTCATTAGCATTCATGTAATGTTTCTCGCAGTCGAACTGCGCCATAGAACAAACGTTCCTTTCTGTAATAAAAAGAGAAACAATACGGCCTGATTATTAACGACAGTTCTGACATTTATACTGCAACGTGAACTTAAATGGGGAGAGAAGACGTAAAACAATGTTGCGATTTTAATGCTTCGAGCAAGTATTGCCGTTAAAAGGGGTATAAAGTACCCGAACATTATAAACACTGTGAATTCCTTTCTAAAGAACTTTTCCCATTACTATAAATACAGGTGCAAAGACTCTTGCTGTTGATGAATAGATAGCTGACATTTATTCATTATTTGCTGCATGAGAGATTTGATGTTGTCAAATCGTTATTTTCCAAAACTTAGAAAGTACAGAAAATGTGTGGTATCATTAATTTGGAAAGAAATATTTGAGAACAAATTGGAAAATTGCACCTTCTATTAATCTATATTCTCCAACGCAATCTCTAAGGTTTAACTTGAATCCTTTTTTAGTTCTGTGAAGATATAGTATAAAAAAATGTTTTTGTGACTGGTACTCGTAGGGACTCAACTTGTTCCCCACCGCGGAGCTTAATAATTGGGAGTACATAGATACTACAGCAGAAATGTTAGAACCTACAATATTGTTTGATTGTGCCTACTGATAGCAAAATTGATAAAATTAACAATATTAATCCGTTCACACATCTTCCAATGTGACATAAATGTTAAGCTCCGTAACATCGATGTTAACAGTGGTCGACATTTACGTAAACGCACCTAACATCACTTTATTAACTAACTACAGTTTACCCTTAGCTAAATGTGTTCTTAAACCAAATTTAGTAAGCAAATGCCATTTATTTATTCAATGCACTAATACGTCAAAATACATGTAGATGAATGCTCACAAGTACTATAAAAATAAGTTCATAAATAAATACAAATGCAGTTTATCCCCAGACTCACCCCAGCAGAAGTGCAGACTCCCAACTATAGAGTTCCGCGGTGGGGATCGTATTGTGAGACGATGCGAGGTCCGCTACAAGCTTCTACTTTTTTGGAGATAATTTCTTTAATTATGATCCTATTTAAAAAATTATGTAAAATAATTCTTTTATAGAGATATCGCGAGTTAAATTAACACATGTACGTTTATCATAGCCACCCTATATGAAAATATCTTTGAAGTCTAATTTGTTACGCCCTGGAACAATCTAGAGTGCCGGGGTGTAGAATATTATTATTCATTTATAACAACGCTCCGTTAGGAGTCTGGTTAATTACAGAACTCCATTGTATACGCAATACCCCTAACCCCCCGCCCTCTTAACTTTAATTAAACACTTTTATAGAAGACCTCTTCTGTTTCCCACAAACCCTTTGTGTTGAACTGCATCATATACACGGCTCCTCTCATAGGGGTGTTACTCCAACAAACCTCCCAGAAAAATAGCGTACAAGTATACACAAGGGACGGAGGTGAAATCATGCAAAAAAGGGATGATATAATTAAAAAAATTCAATCAAATCAAAGAAGAGGACGTCAAGTTAACTTTCCGAGATGAAAAATGAGGAGGGACATCGCGCCGTCTGTGCGCCTAAACTCGCAATAATAAAACGCATAACAATGAGAAAATTAAAACTCCGACAAACAAAACAAGGACCTGTCTGAATGTTAAAAGTGCCTCGCTTTTGTGAGTGAGCAGACTCCCTACATAAAAATTAAAAAGTCTAACTTAATTTTAAATGTCTCTCTTTGCGAGTACATTTTAAGAAATTTCTACTGTTTTTGTCATTTCACTAATGAAACAAAACAAGCGCGAGAGCTCAGCAGCATTTGCTTTTTAAGTTCTCGTGTCTCGTTTAATAACGGAGTAGGTAAAATAAATAAGGACAATTTTGTTAAAGTTATGAACAAAGAAGTTTGTGTATGTACGAGTAAAAAAGGTTTACAAGCTTGGTGTCCTTTTACTAATATCAAGTGTAAACGGTGCAGTTATGAAATTTGAGCAAGGCCGTAGAGAAGTAGATATTCGAAAGAAGTTGCGTTATGCGAGCAAACACCGGTAGTGAGCCAACGTGTACAATAAAGAGGATTACTGACAGGGTACCGTCATGAGCGTGGCCGTCACGTCATCCATTGACCTGGGTGCCAGCAGTAGATGAGGGTGTTTGAGAGATTTGACCAAAACCCGTCTACGAGTACACGTGCGGTTTCCAAGGAGTTACCAGTCCACTGTGTGGAAAATTGTCCACGGAGTTTTGGGGCACTAAAACGACATATTTTTCTTCTATTTCCGCAATGATGGGCTCATATATCCCTGTATAAACCAGATAAAAATACAGGAGTAATTAAAAATCTAATTGGATTGAGGGTAGTAAATTAAATGAAATTCCCAAATGAAACGGCGCATTGTTTTTATTTATTTGTTCAACGAAGGCGAATGGTATTTTCCCGAAAAAACAAAAATACGTTTTGTGAATAAACTCATCTCTCCGATACCAATATATATTTTTCATTGGAAATCATCCCTCGGAACAAACCCCTTCAATTTGTATTATAAAGAAGAGTCAATATTGACATTATTGCGGTGTTCGGCTGTTCGGTTTTGCATCCCTAAAACCGCTTAGGACTTTGTTTGGTGGTAGATCGGCGCAGAGACAACTGGAATATAGGGTTCGCATTAATCAGATATTTTTGTTTAATTTACGGGATAACGAACTTGCTTCTCGGTATAAATATTTTTACAGCTTTTTACGCGAGAGGGTTTGCCGTATGTAAATACAAAGAGTTAAACTTGTTGACGCTAGGCAAGGAAATTCGAAATTTTAGAATGAGCCTATCGCGTACGACCGATGTAAGGTTTCGTTCTTCATTTGTGATGGTAGAAGATCCTCTATTACGTAAGTAAGTAGGCAATTGCCTGGTTCTATTATCGCATTCTCATCATCTCTTCAAACTAAAAACAATCCTCTCGGCTTCTTGCTTCCCATTTTATAGGCGTCTTCGAATATTCTCGTTCTGGAAAATTGTTCTATTTCTCGAACTTTTCGGGAGTCAAGCGACGAGGTCACGCCGTAATAAATCAGCGGCGAGCGGCTTGCAGTCGGACAGCGTGACTCATAACCATGAGCGTCGCTTGCGGGGCAAAAATTCGTATCTATATTAAAAGAGATACAGGATGTCAGATTTCCAATTTCAGTTATAATGTTCCTTGTAATATCGATCCCAAAATTAGCCACCGAAAGTTTTAAAATAACAATACGTCCAATTTTAGTTTAACTCCTAGATGGCGTCACATTTAATGCCTTAAAGAAGACCTTTTTACCTGTAAATTGCTACCTTAATATTTCTAAGGTAAAAAATTATGCTGTTAAATATCGGCAAAGGGAACCAATTCCAGATATGTCGTATTTATAAATATTTATATATTTATAATTTTGGACCATCCTGTATGGTTTGAGTATGTAGGGGAAAGTACCGTACTGATGAGTACCAGAAGGACGAAACCAGTTGGTCTGCGGTTTTCCATCACATTTAAAACATGGAGACACATTATGATTGCTTCAAAGCTACCTTAGGTGGGGTATAGCATTCTGTAACGTCTTGTAGTACAGAAAATCTGGATTTACTTCTATAATTCAATACCTGGCGGGGTATTTGCCCGAGGAGTAGTTGTTCGAACGGTCCAGTACTACTGATTAATAGAAATTATGCCAATAATAAATCAATTTTATATTTCTTGGTTATGCTTCGAAAGCTGTTTGCACTATTTTACAGGTGGCTTTCATACACGGTAATTAATATTGCAAATGGGCATTTTACGCGATTATTTATGTAGATAGAACAAGCGTACATAAAGTAATTAAGTATGTATGCATACTAAAAGCCAGGAGTCTGGCGTAATGTAGCGAGTTCGAAAACTATTTCCCCCTCAGAATCACTCTATAGTTCTTGGTTGTACGGTTTGCGGTCGTGGGCACATAGTGCCATTGTTGGCCATAACTATAATGACCTCAAGTTGGCGTTTCTGGAGGCGAGAGAAGAGAATTATACATATATAGGAAAACCAGCGTTTGGGGGTGGAAGTTCATATAATATGAAAAGAGGGTCGGTCCGGCCTTCGAAATTATACGCCCAATTCCTCGTGCATAATATATGTTCTCTCGCGAGTTGCTGGCTTTACCTTCTGCTTTCCCCTAAACGCTGAAATATAGAAAAAGGACCGAGAATTAGTAGTGCAGCAAGGAAGCGGATCCAAATGTTAATTACTTCGTGGTTTGCCATGTATAATTCCGTCTATATTGTGAGCTTAAGTATTCATGAAGGAACGTTCAACGTGACCCCTCAGCTTATGTGTAACCAAAGTGGATAAGACAAGTGGACCGGTTCCCATGCATACAGTAAAGGAAAAGGTGAGTATTTGTCCGAGCTTATAAGCAAGAGAAGGGAAGTGCGAGAGGTGAATCGGGCCGATTTTCCATAGTACGCGCGTAGGAAATGCGGCGCGCTCAAAATGTATCATGTCATAACTCCCTCAAAAATTGTCTTATCGAGTTGCAATTTTTTAAAAATTACTTTTTAAACGTTCAGGATGCCCAAGAAATCTTTCAAATTGCAATTACATAATTATTTTTCATTCCGCTTTGCGATTTTCGAGACGTTGTCTTTTTGGTGCAGTGGAATTTTCACCTATCGAGGAACTATGCTCGTTTTTAGAATTTGGACAAACTTTCAGCGGCAAAGTTATAGAGAAAGGATTGAATTTTATTTTACGCCAAGATTCAATTCATTATTTCGCATAGAAAAGAAGTTATGGCGATTTAAACACGATGATCATTCTGAGCGTGTAACTCTTTAAGTCAGTATACTATTCCAATTTTTCTTCTCTAGCCTAAATGTTTATATTTTACTGATACAGTTACTTTGGAGACTGGTACTACGAGTACTTCCTTCCAACAAGCTGGATAGACATTATTTTTTAAGCAAAAATTAATAATATAAGTTAGGACAGACACTATAGGTGGTTGACAAATAATATTAATGAGGTTTTTACTGATTTGGTCATTACTTTGTGAGTGGATGGTAATATAATATTGCAATAGTTTCATTAGCAGGGGTCGACCAGGGGTCAATACGGCCGAAAAATACTCCCGGCGCACTTGTAAATGAAGAAGAAAAAGAGATATGTCAAAAGTATGTCACATAAAATTTTGAATACTGATAAGTGTATTTATAAATTAACTAGCGGGCCCGGCAGACGTTGTCCTGCCTAAAATTACTTTTCGTATTGAACTTTTGATTCATTAACCAAATCGTTTATTCAATGTGAAAATTTTTCTGATTAGGTACGTTTATGTTCAACCAAATATGTCGTTCCTATCATCGTCAGTTATGATCGCGAGTGCATACAAAAAATTATGATTTTGACAGTTTGTCCGAATTTCCCGACTTACGTCTATCCATATCATACAAAAATCCAATAGAAAAAAGCACTTTCAGTTTTTTCCGAATTTTCCAATTTTCCGGACAACTTTTCCAATTTTACGTTCACCAAAAACCTTAATATTGAAAATTAGCCAAATCGGCCAAACCGTTAAGCACTTTCGTTTTTCCCGAATTTTCACATTTTCCGGTGGATTCTCCAAAAATTTTCTTTTATACAAACCTTGTCCTGACAATTACGATCACAACAAAAATCAGCCAAATCGGTCCAGCCGTTAAGCACTTTTAGTTTTTCCCGAATTTTCAAATTTTCTGGTGGATTTTCCAAAATTATGATTTTTACAGTTTGTCCGAATTTCCCGACTTACGCATATCCATATCATGCAATAATCCCATAGAAAGAAGCACTTTAAGTTTTTCCCAAATTTTCCAATTTTCCGGGCAACTTTTCCAATTTTTCGTTCCCTAATGCCACGTTCGGCCTCTGTTTTGTCGACGTTCCAAATAATTTTGTGCGTAAACTCCATCTGAGCGCGTCGAACTCGACTGTATCCGTTGTTCCGGAGTCATAATGAATCGCGCTTGAGGCTTGAGAAATTCTTATTCGACTTGGCTCCAAACGCTGTCTACGCTTTTCGTCAGTCTCATTGACTCGACGATCATGTAGTTGGCTTGCATAGCGCGTACGCCGGCCGATATTTCGACGCCTCACTGGTGGCATTTTTTCCAAAGAAACACCAAATACATGATCATCACCGATAACACACTGACAATTCAATTTTTAGAACTGTCAAACTGAACGTCACATTTTTGTTTGTCAAACAGATTTTCATACACACATACCATCCAAATTTTCGACTTTCCCGGTGGATTTTCCAAAATTTTCTTTCATTCAAACCTTGTCCTGACAATTACGAAAACAACAAAAAAGAAATCAGCCAGATCGGTCGAGCCATTCTCAAGTGATTATCTTACATATGTACATGCGGCAATTGATTTTTATTTATATAGAAGATATACTCGTACCTGGGCCGCCGAACAGACGGAGTGATCACTCTGCAAGAACGTGCTCTAGGCGGGACCACTATCAATTTAGGACAACCGAACCGCAGTGATGCGCTTGCTTTAGACCCAACGAAGTCGCATCACTCCAATTCGGTTGTCATAAATTACTATTGGCCCCGTTAGAGCACGTTCTTGCAGGGTGATCACTCCGTCTGTTCGCCGGCCCAAGTATAGATAGATTATTTATAAATTCCACCACTTTATCATGTTCTTTTGACTTTGAAAGTAATAAATTTGGAATTGAATTCCCGAAAATTTAGTTTTTAAGCAGTGTTTTAAAATGCATGCGTTTTCTTTTGAGTGTTTTAACGAACTTGTTTTAAAACAGTGCTTCAAATAGTCTGTTTTAAAACAACCCAACCCCGCAGAAAGTTCGGCGTTTTATATTCAAAAAGATGTCCGGTAGTTCCTAATCGATTTTAAATAAAATAACATTTGCTATTGATTTATAATTCAGTTATTCAGTCGATTTATATAAAAATTCACAACTTACAAACAATGCTCATCTAACGGACACAGAAATGCCATTCAGTTTAACAATATTACTAGAGCTCGAAGAAAACGTCAACACTTCACAACTGCTACTGCTACTGCTACTGCTACTGTTACTGCTACTCCTTAATAAAATAACAACAAAAATTGCCAACGACACGTAATAGCCCGATTCCAAACTCAACTGTTTATAGGTTTATTAGATAGAACTAGATTGACATTTTCCGTAGAACTATATCTATTTCAAGCAACTCTTCCTAGGCTGCCTGTTCTCGGAAACCTATTCTTTATTGACCCTATAAATTTCGAGATAAATTTGAACATCTTTGACTGGCGAAATGAAATGCTGTCATTGCTTTAGCAACTTAATGACGAAACAACTTGAAAGTTTGCTTAAAATATCATCAAAACCAATAGATTACTTTAAGTGATGCGTGATGTCTCAAAAATTTTAAGTTCATTGTGACGTGTTTAAAAATAGATTTTAATGTGTGACGAATTGTGCCGAGAGGTTTAAAGTAAGTTGAAATTTCATTGCTGTCTGGTTCGTTTATATCTCCATGAGAATTCTTGCACGTTTTGTGGTTAATCTCCGTACTCTAATAAATATCCCCCGTGAAATCCAAGTGTCCATAAATGGCCACATAACGTCCCTCATAAGGACATTAACAATCACCCCCCTTACATAATAATAGTTCAATATCGCATCGGTTATTGCCTCTTTGAATTGAACCATTCATGTTTACGAGAGGTCTTTCACACAGTCCCTCCCATCTCCCTGACAGACAGTAACCCGCACTCAGATTAATCATCCCTCGGACGTAATTTGGCGACTGTCCTCTGGTAATGTTGTCCGTAATTAACATTGCCATGCATCAAGGACCACTGCGATCTTCCGACTGCTGCGCTCTACGTGGTTTGAATATATTCGTTAATTTTGCGGTTATTTTACGTGTTTATGTCAACAGGACATTAGCCAAATGGAATGGTAACTCTATTACTGATTGTATTGTGCACGTGTAGTATCCAAATGGAAAGATATTCGAATTTCATTGCAATTGTTTTGGTGGAGGTGCCGGACATTAAAATGGCATAATATTTTGATCAAGTGGTTTTTAACATATTCATTTGTGGAACGATTTTAATATGTAATCTTTTCAAAAAAATGCACTAATGGTAATTCAAAATACTCTGGTGGAGTAACTGGGCAGTATGTGTAATCCTTATAATAAGGCGGTAGCACGTGCAGGCAAATGCAGACAGAGCGTAATTTGCTATAAGGTGACGTCACGACTACAAGAAAATACTACCAATTCTCGTATGGGTTGAGGAAGAATAAAATACTCATGTAAGAACTCTATTAACAATACTGCATAGAGTATCGATATTATCTAAATAATCGATAAAAAATTTAATTGTAAACTTTTCTAATTTCTGAAAAATTGCACCTTTATTATGTTGGCAATTTCGAAAAACGCCATTTTCTAACTAAACAAAAATCAGTCGTTTTATATCTGATAAAGTTTTTATTGAAAAATCAAAAATTAAAATTTTTCCTATTTGATGCCATCATCCTAGACATGACATAATTTTTTATACTTGATATAATCTAACAGGGCGGCAGTAGCAGAAGTATATTTATAAGGACTATTCATAATTTTTTGGTTAAGATCAAACGTTTCCAAAAAATTAGTGTATTGTCGAACATGACTGCAAGTAGCATTTAAGACATCAAGATGGAAGTCACCAATGTAAATCAAAACATCACTATGCATAACAGAGGCAGAGAGCAAAATACCAAATTCATCACAAAAATGATGTAAATTAACCGAACCTGATGGTCCATACGCAACACATACAACAAAATCTGACCCTTGAATTTTCTCCTTGACAGACAACATTCATATATACAGGTGTCCCCCAGAACAACGGGGCAATATTTCTGGAGCATATAGTTTGGGCCAAAATAACACTTAAACTATCTAAAAAAAATTTTCTAGGACGCCTCCCTTCGAAGCTATTCGCCCTTAAAGGTCAAGTCCTGGAGAAAGTTTTTTGCTGGTAACTTTCAAACTACCGCATCGAATGCTATAAAATTTGGACTGTAGACATAGTAAGAAAGTATCTGTGATCGAGTGACATGACATCTTCCGTATCTTATCTAGGAAGCCGGGGGTGGGACACCCCTAATGCTTTTCACCCCTTAACTTTTGCGTTGATGCTTTTAGCGAATTTGCAATGACATTTTTAAATTTCTTAAACAATTGTCTCCAAAAAGGTACTCTTTTCTGAAACCGTTAAAATGGCCGGTTTCCGAGAAAAAAAATATACAAAGATATGGTTCATCATTTTTACTATACAAGCCAGGCTATGAAATATGAACTGCTACATGAAACATGTGAGAAAATGAAAATTAAATGAAAATGTAGGAACAATCGGTTATGAAAACATAATAGCCGAGATAATAGCGGCTACAATAAATTTTCGAAGTGAGCACCTTGTAGACACATACATTTTTGTGTAGTAAAAATGATAAACCATGTCTTTGTATATTTTTTTTTCTCGGAAACGGGCCAATTTAACGGTTTCAAAAAGAGTACCTTTTTTGAGACAATTGTTTAAGGAATTTAAAAATGTCATTGCAAATTCGCTAAAAGCATCAACGTAAAAGTCAAGGGGTGAAAAGCATTAGGGGTGTTCCACGGAATATGTCATGTCACTCGATCACAGATACATTCTTACTATGTCTACAGTCCACATTTTATAACATTCGATACAGTAGTTTGAAAGTTACCAGCAAAAAACCTTCTTCAGGACTTGACCTTTAAGGGCGAATAGCTTCGAAGGGGTACGACCTAGAAAAAAAATTCTACATGGTTTAAGTGTTACTTTGACCCAAACAATATGGTCCAGTAATATTGCTCCGTTGTTCTGGGACACCCTGTATAATAGGTAAATTTAATTGGAACTTTTCATATTTGTACCTTATGCTATATATACAGATACACACAGTCACTTCTACAACTTCTATCCAACCATAAAAAATTTGACAGTTACTGCTCTATAGTTCTCCATAGCTAATACTATCAGTCTATGGCATCTATCAATATGACCTTCTTTAATCTTTAATATCAACCGATCGTCAAACAACTGTAGAGCCTTTACTTCAATGTTCTTCTGTTCTCACTCTGCAACACCAAAAATATTCTTAAATAATATGGCTATACTTCCAACTTATTTCTACCGTATTTCAAGCATTTCTTATTAAGTTATCTACCTAGCCATGAAAATGACGTCTACTTTTGCTGATTTTACGATTTGATTTCTTGCGAAAAACGAGTGAAAGTAATTTGAAGCTTCTTAATAAAGAAGGGAAATGGACCAAAAGTTATTCAAGAACGTTCCAGGCATCTTATTTTCAATTAAAATTTTGATATAAACAGTTGCGATGGGATCGAGATTTAAGATGACTCCAAATCAGGAAAACCGGTTGAGGCAAGAATTGAAGAAACCATCAGCCTTGTTGAAGATTTACTGCTGTCAGATCGACGAATGAATATATCAGTGCTTGCTGAAGAAGCTGGAATATCCGAAACTACAGTTTTCAAGATTGTGCGCGAAGATTTAGGGATGAAAAAAGTTTATGCACCATGGATCTCCAAACTCCTTACACCAGAGCAGAAACTGACGAGGAAATAAACTTTTCAAGAATATTTTGCCGCTTTAGAGAACGATGAGAGATATTTCATGCGAATTGTCACAGGTGACGAGACTTGGATGTTCTGCTGGGATCCTCCCACGAAGCAGGAATCGATGCAAGGGCTATCCACCTCAAAAGAAGAAGAAAACTCAGTCGTCTTCTGGAAAGTTGAGGGCGACGTTAGTTTTCGTCTTCTTCGAATTCATGGAGAACCAAAAATTTGCTGTTGCACGGCACTGCAGGGTCCGCAAGGCTCGCACAGTTCAAGAAGAGAAGTTTTGCCTTGCACGAGCAACAAAATATGTTTCAAATTATGTGTTTCCAGAGTCATAATTTTGTCGCACCAGTGATTCTTCAAATAACAAAACGTGTTCCTTATTAGGTAATGTTTTTCACTGGAGAACAAAATGGGGGCAAATCAATCTCCTCACTTGATCTGCTTATAAAATTCAAAGAGTTTCAATTAAAATGCACACGTTCCCAGTATTTTCTAAATTTCCACAGTACCTACTTCATGGAGAAACGTAACTACAAATAAAGCAAACTCGGTGAAGTAGACTACCTTATGAATTGTTCCGGAAAAACGTTAGATCATTTCATTGTCTCACAGGTAGGAAATAAATTGAAGAACAGCAGATACACGTCGGTCTGAACAAAAGCGAACAAACGGCGGAAGAAAATTAGAATGCCGAAAGACATTAATTGTTATTTCAAAGTTGGCATTCTGTTTCTCTCGTGCAGATTATCAGTCGCCCGAGCTGATTTACCGTGCACGAGTTTGCAGGTGTTGTGCGAAATTAGCGGGGAGCGAGAAACACACACTGTGTGCCTCCGATATTAGAAGACAGATCCTGTGACACATAACAAATACAACCGTCGGGAAATTACCGTTCCGAGCCGACTCATACGCTCTCCTGTCATTCATTATTGCGGATTCTCTTTGTCTTTTCGCTGAATAAACAGACTGTTTCGCGTCACTCTGCCACCTTTTACTAAATGAACTTTTCTGTCTTCAGCGGTTGCTGTAGCTCGAGAAGAAATCTACCTATTGTTTACCATGCCTACGCTGCGTTCTGTTTCAATTTGCCCAGATAATTACTCCATTATTCATTTCGCTTTCATCGTATTACAGTGGAAACAAAACGAATAAATCCGAAATTTTGCTATACCCACAGTAGATACCAGAACAACATGTGCAAATTTATAAACATATAAAACATTAATTATAATTATTATAGCAATTTTAAAGACTCATAATAAAATTAACCAGTTAATGTAAATTGCTTTTACTTCATTCACTTTGGTTTGTTTTCTATAAAATCTTGTAAAACCAAAAAAATGTTAGCATACTAGGTCATCTCGCGCGCTACGCGCGCTCACTGCCCTAGTCGAATCATGACTTCAAAGAAACGCATTATTGCCTGATTACAGAATAATTTACATTTGATATAATTCCCTGAAAACGTAGTTTTGAACTATACGGCTATTTCTTTGATTTCCTAAATAAATTAGCAAACCTTCCCAAGAACGAACTCTTGAAAAAGCCACGCATAATTGTCCGTGAATAAATATTTCTTTTCGGAGATCAATTCCTATTTGATCAAATGTTTGGCCTTGTGATTTGTTAATAGTCATTGCAAACGCTAGTTTAATGGGAAATTATTGTCATCTTTTAAAAGTAAAAGGATAAACATTTTCACAGCACAACGCTATACGGTTAACGAAAACTATATCTCCATGTTTATCGCTCCATGTTTTGCAGTGTAGGATGTTGTCTCCCAATTGTAAAATTAACAATCTCGTACTATTACATAAGCCTTCATTAATGATGAGATTTCTAACTAACATCACAATACAATATACTCTCAACTTCAATTCATGCGGAGGAAAATTTGGCGGGTTTGAAGTATTTAAATATTCAGGAAGAATAGCCTCGTTTAAATCTCCATTATCACAATTTTCAACACTATCCATGTTTGTATATATTTTTTCTGTTTTTATATCTAACAGTTCTACCACTTTTTTGTTAATGTCTTCAACATCAGAATAGCTGATTAGGTCATATCTATGAATCGCTTTTCTCTAATTGATTCCTCCATTATATACGTTCAACGATATCCGAATTATAAATACATCTCTGTGGCAATTTTAAATTGCTATTCATATCGTTCAAAACTCCATCTCCAACATCCAATAAAAACTTGATGAATTCGTTCCTGTGGTAGAGCCCGCATATTTTGTGTTTAAGAAAATTTACGGAAATAACTCCAAAGAGAACTAAATTTGATACTTAAATTCACTGTTTCACAGCGGGTAGCATTTATTTTAACTGGTAACAATTGTCAAAAATCTCCTCGCAACACCATAATTTTTCCACCAAACGGAACATCGCAATTCATAAAGTCTCGTAAGGTTCTGCCTATAATGTCTAAAGCATACATTGGCGCCACAGGAGCTTCATCCCAAATAAAAACATCTAAACTCCTTAAATAATCTGCTTCTTTTGAATTTTTCTTAAAGTTGGAAGATGAATCTAAAAACAGAGGAACAGGTAACCCAAACGTTTTATGAACTGTTCTGCCATGAGGAAGTAGTGTTGCTGCTATGCCCGTGAAGGCCATGGTACAAACAATTTTATTCTTACTCTTCAGTAAGCTGTAAAGGGTTGTATAAACATAAGTCTTACAGGAGACTCCTGGACCGTCTATATAAAAACATGAAGATTCAGAAATTGATTCATTTATGTTAGCATCACATTTACCCAAAATAATATCTACAATTTCTTTCTGCTTTTCATTTAGGAGTTTAGATTGTCATGATCATATTTCTATTGCTTGTTCTTCATTTGCATATTCAATGTCGTGGCATGGTAGGAAACATTGAAAGATTGTAACCTTTCGCAGAAAGCATGGAACTAATTGGAATATAGGCTTTTTTGTCCTTCAGTATTGCTGTAACGTCTTTCATAATCTTGTGACATTGCTTCTTCAAATTCTCCCCACAATTCTTCCTGATAAATTGGTCGGCAATGCATTAAAATACGAATGAATAAATATCTCAGCTGTCTGGGCATCATCCAAATTTCAGCAACATTCATTCTTTTCCACTCTTGATGATCTTAAATAAGACCTAATTTTAAACACGCTGCTACATAAGATTCCTGTATTTGTCCGTTTACTGTTTTCAGAACTTAAAATCTGTTTGCTCCTTTAATATGAAGTAATAATAATCGAAAATGAAATAGTTCAATTTGGCTGAGGCTTACGGAGTACATGCGTCCAATAACTTTGAATTGTTTCTGACGGCGTATACTTTTACAACGACAACAAACATGATACTTACATGCAGTAAATTCGTTGCGTGGGCTTGGAAACAAAACGAACGCCATATTGGTTCCCTCCAACTGTAGTACTATTAGTTTCGCTAACCACCGATTGATGTCGCTCATCTATTATTTAAATATTAACACCATTAGTGCAAGCTTTCACTAATAGGTTATCCGACGTTCCTACTTTAACCAATTCTCTATTCCTGTCATAAAAATTCTGAAAATGAATAATAGTAACGAGACTACAGGCAGCCAAGTTGAATGGTTTATGAATATGCTAAACAAAATTCTATGCTGTGATATTGTTTAGCATATTTATCAACCATTATAATCGACTGTAGTCTCGCTATTATTTTTTTTAGATTACAGTGTCTTTATTTAGGAACAATAAGAATAATAAAGACACTAAATTTTAGATACGAGACGAGCGACATCAATCGGTGGTTAGCGAAACTAATAGTTAGACAGAACCAATATGGCGTTCGTTTTGTTTCCAAGTCCATGCAACGAATTTACTGCATAGACATAGACGAACCGCCGTCTGTAAGTAAATTTCGTATATGGCAATACTTGATAATATTGCAGACAAATTTCACTACTGCGAAGGAGGTACATAAGTACGTTACTTCTAGAGATCATTCACCGAGCTGATTAATTGAAACCCTGGACAAACCTCAAACCTCACACTAATGACTAATGTCTAGAATGAGTATACCCATCTGTTTCATAAAAACCCGCTTTTACTCGCACTCTGCAAGACTGACCACATGCATTAATAGCATTCTAAGTGCACGGATAGCGGTGCTGCGTCCATACGGAGCAGATTTTTCACAACGGTTTCCGTTTGTCTGATGCAAATCCATTAACATAACCGCAGGCTTGCGGCTACGCCACGGGCTACGCTGAACTGCTGACTGGCCAAGGTAATGCACTCACTGAAATACGTGCAAATTGTTTTGGTGTGTATATGCATGTTGGTCTGGTCCTAAAATCTTGTTTTATGCGAGGCATGAACATTAGAATCAACACATAACACATTACGGGAAGATGTCCCATTTCTTGGATACATTACCTCGTGCTTGATCGGTCCTTCAGCTTTTCGGTACTGATACCATATCTGCATGGTTCGAGTGTGTAGGGCATGTCATATTGCTAAACTATCATAGAGTATCTGTCGACAATACAATAAAAATAGGGCAAACTGAATAGCGTTTGGAAAATGAATGGAATCTGTATCAGACACACAAACTTTCTTGGGCCGAGTTGCCTTCTGGCGCTGGGGCCTCTCTCCAACAAGCGTGATCGCCGATGCCGCAAAACAATCTTTAATTTGTAATGCGTTGTTCACAAATCGATATGGTATGCCTAATTGCCTAAAATGTGGCCGGTCAAAATCTGCCGCCACCATCCTGATGTCGGGTTTTAATTAATTAAATATCAATACTGATGTGGAATGATACAGAACGTGCTCGCAGCATTTGCGTTCCGCACTTTTTACGCATACACATCACAATAGTCCCCGAGCACTGCATATTCATTACTTTGCTTTGAATTAACACGTTTCAGATGAAATTGTGCCGCAACAAATGTGTTGACACTATAACGCCAAATGTGTTGTTCTTGTTTAAGTTTTAAATTACTATCAGCCATGTTTGGTGTTTGAACAGCAATGTTGTCTCTCGCTACTGCAAGTTACGTGTGCCAGTTTCATATTTACGTATGCATGCAGATATATTGAATAAACTAATAAACAATTAGCAGTATTGATGTTATTTGATGTTTTCTGTTTGACGTAAATTGGTATTTTGACAAATTGGATAAATAATGGAACAAAACAATGAAGCACAGTTGGTTCAACGAAACATGCGGGCATTTGAAAAAAATACATCGATATTTCCGATAATTATTATGACAATTTCAGGGTCTTCACATTTTGCGTAAGAAACCAAAGTTACATTTTTTTTAAATGGAAACCCACAATTTTTTTAATATTCACATTCCCCACAGGGGATGTTAAGATATTGCCATTTTAGTGTGGATCTGGACCCATCTTTGTGGCACTACTGACGCCTACTTACAGAAGCTGTCAAAGATTTCTTTATCGTACTAGATTCACAAACTATTCTATTTGCAAATTCTGATAATACCTTTGTCACAGTGCTTTACATTATACAGGGTGGTAAACATACGCATAATTGAATTTTTCTCAAGAATTTCAAATGGAATACCCTGTATATTAATTGCACATTTAATAGCCAGTTTACTAAGATTCTGATTGATACAGGCATTGCCAGGTCTGCGACTGACAGTTTCTACAGAAATTAAGTTTTAAACTTACAAATTTCCAATTTCACTGTTATTTTTTACAATTTTATTGGGATTTCACCTATTTTTTCACCCAAAACCAAAAAAAAATGTTTAAATTTGGTTTCTGCGCAAAACTAAGCCAATAGAATTTATACTGACACAAAAAGTCCCATTGCAAAATTACTTCTTGAAGGTAAAATCGATTTAATTTTTATTAAGTCTACCCGCGTTTGCCTAAAACGGGTAGTTTTCAAGATATTCTTACCGAGAATTAATATTATTGTGAACAAATACATCAAAAAGAATAAAAATAGCTCGAAATCGCAATGTCTACCAGAACCAAGAAAACTTAAATTTGAGCCACTCACTCACTAAATCAATTTAGTTACGTACTTTTGTTGCGTGTTTTCAATTTCTTCTTCTCAAATTTGGAGTTGTTGCGGAAGTCAGAACAGATAAATATTTTAGTCATTAGAAATTATTAATGCGATAAATTTGGCTTTTATCATTAGTGGGAAATGTTGTAATTTAAACAAAAAACTAAAGCGAGAACAAGTTTATTGAAATTAAATAAATAAGCTAAAATTAAATAAAAAAATTCACAGACCTCGCATCTTACGCAAGTATCATAGGCGTATTGAAAATAGCGACACAGCTGCTCGGTTTCTAAGATGTCCAACAAAAGTGATCTGTGCCGTTTCAAGGTGGTATATTATTGATACAATAAAAGAAATGATTTGTGACAAGCACAAGGCACATAGTCAAACTGACGCAATACGTAACAAAATATTAACGCATCAGTTTTGTACAGTTTGGACTTTTATTGCAACGCGATATCCCTCTTAAACGGTACTCGCACTCGCCGTACCTTAGATAGTTTACATCTGGCGATCTGGCTAGCGCTCTCCATCAAATTTATTAGCGGCCTCGACTGCGCGCGCCGCCAACAGAATCTGTCGCGTGTCGAGTAATTACTATATCCACTGCCTTAATTTGTGGAGGATCTGGCAAAAGAAAAAGGAAATCACTTACTTCAATTCAAACTGGTATCGTAGTACTAAATGTATTATTTGGTTAATTATGTATTGTTTGTCCTTGTTACTATAGGCACGGGTGATTCCACTCGCATAAAAATGCTGCAAGAGAGAAATGACAATCGTATTATCTCTAGACTGATTTTGTATGAAGACTTATTTGCATACGATGCAAAATACCACAAATTGTGCTACGCAGAGTACATATCAACCAGAAATATAAATTCCCACAAAAATAAAACTGACAGAAATACAAAAAGTACCGATCGCTTGTTTTCAACATTTTCTTCTTGGATTCAAGAACACATCTTACATAATAATAAAGAAAAGCTGCCATTAAGTAACTGCAGTAACACAAAAATATAATTCTATGTTACGTAATGCAGAAAGATCCCCAATACTCGAAACTGAAAATGAAATTGTCGAAAAGATTTAAAGGCTCTATTCAATTTATTCGTAGACCAGGTCAGGTCAGG
This sequence comes from Xestobium rufovillosum, assembly GCA_963966045.1. NCBI lineage: Eukaryota > Metazoa > Arthropoda > Insecta > Coleoptera > Ptinidae > Xestobium > Xestobium rufovillosum. Next base: position 39,933,035 of record OZ014493.1, read on the forward strand.
TGATTTGTTGTGTTCTGGCAAAGAACTTTTGACAAAAAAAAATCAAGCATGTAAATGAGGACGCAAGCTCAACAGACGAATCGTCTGATTTTAATCTGGAAACAACAGGTGATACATTATCAGATTTGCAAATTCTTCACAGAGCAGCTGCAATTTATTTCGTGGTTATTACAGAAAGAGAGTTCTGAAAATGCATTGAAAGAAGATTTTAAAGGCGGCATTACAACGCTGTTCTTTTGCAGAGTAACTTGGCCGCGTTCTGTCTCCTTCTGGTGCTCGGCTATTCCCCATAGTCTATCCTTTTCACTCGCACGGCTCGTCCCGTGCACCGAAAGTGAATTTTTGACATCGGCGCATTGAAAGTGTTATAGCGGACTTATTTTTGAAACGCGACCATACATTATTCGAAATCATAACTTCATTATACCATAAGGAAGTTTTCTATGTAAGAAAAAACAAAATCTATATCGTGAAAAAAAAAGTTATCCAGATTCAAATTGGAACGTATTGTTACCGATTTTAGATACGATGCAATAAAATTAGTTTGGTTTCTTGTATTTACACAAAATTTACACCATTAAAAACGTCAATATTTCTTCAACAATTAAAAAAAACGCAAAGTTCTACGACTTGTAATTTTCGCGTAAGATGCCCGAGAGTCTCCCGGCGCACGGTGGGATAGATTTACTGCTTTTTCACCCCTAATTTTTTTCGCTACCACCCAAAAAAGTCGTAATTGCCATTTTTAGGTGCCAAAAGACTTGTAGAATCATCTGTGAGAGTTTCATCTGGTTATACTTTGGGATCACTCAAAGTTAAAATTTTAGTATTTGCTGAATATCGCTGCACTACGACAGAATCTGTCGCCTGTCGATACATTTTTCGTAAGATGAGTCCCATATACACGCGCCCAGAAGTATTTTCAATACTAAAATGAAGAAAATGCAGAAAATCCTTCAAACTATGACAGATGCGATTTGGAGCTGTTTTGTTTATCACAGGTAACATGATTTCAACGCGATTTGCATTTTGACTACAAAATATGATTCTTCTATAAAAAGTGAGAATAAAACAGTTATCTCGGGAAAGCAATGTTTTCGAATTACTTTCCATAAAAATGGCACTGTTAATAAACATTATTTACATTATAATTGTTCTCCGTCCAGCTTTTCGTTTAAATTACATTTCCTCTACAAAGTCATATTTAGCTTATTAATAAATTGTATCTAAGTACTTTTAAAAATTTATCTGTCCTAAATCAACTCGAAATTTCAAAACAAGGAAGTCAAAATACGCAACAAAGTTACCTAACTAAATCGATTTAAAACGGGACGGGTCCGAATTTAAGTTAAATGGGGAAATCCGAATAAAATTGTAAACAATAACAATAACAGTGAAATTGAAAATAAAATAAAGTCCAGACTTTTTCAGAATTGTTAATCCAACAATTAAAAAGTTTTGATTTGATAATATTTTGCGAAGTATAACAAAAATTTAGGTGAAAATTTGTCCCATTTGATGTCGACTTGTTGAAAATAATTTCAGATTTTTCCCTGGTAAGAGATGCTAACGTTGATACGAATCTTGCTATATCTGATCTTGTTGTTGTGAGCTGTGAGTTGTATTTATTACCTAAATATTTATTATATTTTTGAAATAATTATTAAATTAAACATTGCAAAGTTCTTAGAAGGCCTCTTAACGCGCCATGGAAGTTACCTAGTTTATGAAATGGATAAAAATGTGGATGAAAATATACTGACACTTTTTGATAGGCGCAATATACGATAAATTCGATTTCAAAGCATCACCAAAGAATTTTCTACAAGATTGACACATACTTCTGAATCCAATACTCTCCGCTAATAGTTATTCTTTGTTGCAGATGACTCGGCTTCAATAAAATCGTCGAAAAGCAGAGACTACAAAAGAAGCAAAGCAGTAACGATAGAGAACCTCGAACATTTTATTTACCAAATTGCTCTGGCAACATTTCGCGGTTAGTTTGCCGATAAGTGCGTTCTCTATCTCCGTTTCTTTCGCACACCCTCGTTCTCGTTCAGGGTTTGTTCCCCGAGAATTTAAAAACTTGTGCGATAGTCTTAAAGCGTTGTGATTGTGGGTGCTTAGTGTGGAAGATGGTTACAGGATTTTTTACGGGTCGGTAGTGCTGGGACTGAATCGGTGCTAAAATGTTAGCGCTGTTCGTCGTGCAGGTGGCGCTGTGGAACTCGGCATGGTTCGTCTCCAGTACCGGTGAGTTACCATAAAGTCATCATTTATAGTTTTTGATGCTTCTTTTCAAGGTAGTCCCAATTTGTGTATAAATTTAATAGTACATATTAAATATTACTATTATTGATCATAACAAACGCATACAACTTCCAATATATCTCGATTAAAATTTGGGCTTTCTTTTCTCGTAGGCAACTTGATCTCCCCGCCCAACAGACCCGATTTCCCTAAATATCAAAGTAGGTGATTCGGTTTATGTATGCATATGGGGTGCATGTACGGGGTAGGTATCCCGACCCTGGCAATATAAAGAGTTTGAAAGTATAAAAGGAATAAATTTGGGGAAGAGTTCAGGCCTTCGTCGCTCTATATCGGTATCACTTCTTTGTTGTCGACTTGCCCCGTGCCGCATTTATATGCCGGGGGCGGCGGTGCTCTGCATTCCGAATGCGCGACACGTCCCCGTCGTTTTTATAAGTGATTTAAGAATTGGTTCTTCTGAATGCCATAATCATACAATAGCTTGTTTTTATATGTCGAGTGCCAATTCGCGTTCGGCGGGTGTGCTCTGAGTAGGTACAGTGGCGGCGACTCGGAACGTAACAATGAGCAAAATAAGTGCCGTTTTAAGAAGCAGGTGGGTACTTTGATTTGCAAATTATATACTGAAAATTTTGAACATTAGGTATACGGGTGGGCCAATAGTGTGTAGTTGTTCTAGTCAACAAGGTGTCAAAATAAAATTTTACACGTATGTGGAGAACCACATAAAGCATCTCAGAAAATTATTTTGGCGTATACAGGGTGTTCCCACTCTGAGCACCAAACCAAAGTTATGTTTTTTTAAATGGAACGCCCCGCATTTGTTTGCATATTTGAATTCCCAATAAAATTTTATGAAAGATGGTGTACTACACGATGGGGTTTAGAGTGAGCGATTTTAAGATATTACCATTTCAGTGCCAGTGTGGACCCAACTTTGACGAGCTGCTGACGTCTACTGGTCGAAGCTATTTAAGATTTCTTTATTGGACAAGGTTCACAGACTGCTCTATTTGTAAAATTCTGGAGTACTTTTGTCACAACACTTAATACAGCTTACGCAATATGCATTTTTTCTTAAAAAATTCAAATGGAAAACCATATATTTTTCCACATTTGATAGACAGTTTACTAAGCTTTTGATTGATGTAGATATTGTTAGGTCTGCGACCGACGGTTTCGGTAGAATTGAAAATTGAACTTTAAAATGTAGTAATTTGACTGGTAGTTTATTCGTTTCTCCTATATTTTAGTGCCCAAAACACAAAATACGATTTCCATTTTGTTTTTGGAAGTTGATTTTACATTGAGACAAAACATTTCATCGCCAGATTGCTTCTTCATGATCATATTCTTAAATAAATGGTAACTTATTAAACCTAGGAATAAATTGAAATAAGGAGTGCCACGGAAGAAAACCGTCCTTTCAAGAAGTAATGGGATTTCTTGTGCCGGTGTAAACTCTGTTCGTTAAATTTTCTGTAAAAACAAAGTATAAGCATTTTTCTGAGTTTTGTGTGCCAAAATGGGGGAAATTCACCAAAAATGGTACAAAATTAAGGCAAAAATTTCAATTCTCAAGGTTCAATTTTTATTTCTGCTTAAATTATCAGTCGGAAACCTGCCAATATGTGCATCAGTCAAAAGCTTAATGAACTGGTTATCAAACCTGCAAATAATATACGGGGTGCTCCATTTAACATTTTTGAGAAAAGCTCAATTTTGCGCAAGTTGGCCACTCTGTACAATATGAACTATTTTCAAAAAAGTGTTAATGGATTTTACAAATAGAGTATTTTCTGAACCTAGTCCTATAAAAAAATCATAGTTAGCTTTGACCAGCAGGCGTCAGTAGCATCACAAATTTGGGTTCACACTGGTACTAAAATGGCCATATCTTAACATCGCTTACTCTGAACCCCACCGTGTAGCATATCAACTTTCATGAAATTTTATGGGGAATCCAAATATGTAAACAAATGTGGGGCATTCCATTAAAAAAACATAACTTTGGTAGTATGTGAACATCCTGTATACACCAACATAATTTTAAAAGAAGTTTCGTGGGGTTCTCCACACACACGTAAAATTTCATGTTGATATCTTGAATAGAATCAGAGATATGGACCAACTACGTACTATTGGCCCACCCTGTATAATGTCACACAAAAGGTGTCTTGTATTTAACAGCACCATTTTTATTCCATGAAGAAGATGGTCAACAATATTGAAAACTTCAACGTAGTCAACGGAATAAAATTGCGATGTGTATCCATGGTGAGTAAAAATTAACGAATAAATTCTTTATTTCTACAAATACCTAAGCATTTCAAACGTCAATTTTTTTAATTCCTAGATTTTTGAGTGCGATTCAGAAATTCAGGTCTAAAATGGAACGCGCTGTATATATTTGCATTTTTTAAAATGACATCGAAATCTGGATAAAAAAACGATTAAAACTACTAGGGTTCGGAAACGAACGGTTTTCGGTTTAGATTTATTTTAATTATGAATTATAACTGAAAATTAAATCTTCAGGCGAATTTATTTCTTTTATATTATTGTTTTTGTAATAAAACTGCTAAAAGGTCGCCGAAAATGGCTAAAGGTACACTTTCGTTTGCGCCGGAAGACGCGGCGCGTACCGGCGACACGCGCGACGTGCTGATGGGCACCGTTGCATTTGAACGTGAACGGCAGGCGAAACGCACAAACGAAAGCAGTTCTATTTAAATGCTATTGGAGAAGTACCTACAACGCGTGTGTCGGCCGCCGGTACACGCCGCGTCTGCCGGCGCAAACGAAAGCGCACCTTTACTTTGTGATTTGTGATTCTCAGACATTTATTTTACAATCGTATAGTTTTAAATTAAATAAATAAAACTGTATATTTTTGCATTTTAAAATAAGTACTTTTTAATTCAGATTCAGGAGAGGGCGATATTTAAAAAATACCGATGTGATCGATATCAAAAATATCGATAGGTATATCGATATATCATATATATCCAATATGTTCATATTTTGAATATATTGATAAATCAATATGTCGAGTATTATCAGTAGTAATCTCCCAGAGTTTGAATAAATTGAAAATAATTCCACAGTTTTTCGAAAACTCATTGCTGGACAATACACGACAGCCCGGCGGTCTGGAGGGGTATTGCCGACTAGCAACGAGTTTAAGAACCAAAAACTGAGAATCTTGAGTGATATTTGAGAGGATGGAACCACAAAAACTACATTTTTGAGAGGTGAAACTTTGATTTTCTTTAATTTTATCAGCTTACAATCTGCCATATTTCATATTACCGAATGATTTGTGAATAATATTGTATACTTTTAATTACATGTCTGAGACATAAAAAGTTTTGACCTAAAATCCAAATGATTCCGATGCCCTTGTACCTAAAGTTAAAACGGTCATTTTCAAATGAAGATACGGCGAACTTTCAGTCAAAATAATTTTATATTATCTTTTTTACTTTTATGTAGGCGATTTCCACCTCGTCATATACAAGCAAACCTGAGTTTTAAACTAAAAACAGATATGGACTAAGAATAGAACCCTGAGGTACATCTAATTTTAGACCAACATTGTCTAACAATTTTAATCAGAATATTGGTGTGCCCGTGTGCGTATATTAGGTATAATTATTTCCATTTTAAATTTTAGATATTTTCCATAAAGTGATTTTTTTATGTAATGACATTTCATTTTTTTATACTTTTCGAATTGATATCTACCGCACTGGTGGTGTATAATAATAGAAAAGCCATCGGGCGCGTGTGGCTCTGTTACCGCCGCCAGCGAAAGCAGATGTGTCTCCACGACTGCCTTTTTCCATATTATGATTATATATTGAATACTAATGGGGCCATATTTCAGGTTTCACGTTCTAACGAGGGCACCAGAAACGCGTGTAAAGTTCTATATATCACTTGATATTCGAGCCGCCTGCTCAGAAAAATTTGCAAGATGCAATAAGTAGCGAACATACTAAGCAGTAAGAAAATACGTTCTTATTAATCAGCGGGTTCAAAAATTATGAACGAAGTAGTGCGTGAAAATCGGAATTTTATAACTTAAATAGAAGGGGCAAAATGGTTTTAACAGTATAGACAGAATAACTAAAGACGCTCTTTCAATGGTTTAGTTTTGAAACGTTGTTACTGAATTTCAAGAAGATTATTGATGGTGAACTATGGAAAAAAAGACCGTAATGATGAGCATCAATTTTGAAATACGCTGTATATCGAAACAATTGAGTCGAATCGGAAATCGACTCGAATCGAATCGAATCGGAAAAACCGGTTTATATATACGATTTTTTAATTCATCGATTATAATCGATTAAAATGCTACACTGAGAGTGTTTTCAAGAAACTATCCGAAAAGCGGCCTCCCAGATTTTCCACGAGACAAAGAAACTTAGAGATTCATCAAATCAGTTGAACTCGGCGATTTCCCAACTTCTCTTAATTATTTCGAGCAAAGAAACTTATTTCTAATTTAGAGCGATTCACCCTCGAGAGAGGGACGGAGAAGTTCCGCTCTGTTAAAATTCTGAGGAAGCGTTGAGTCGTTTGATTCGTATCCGATCAGTCACATTAATGAATATTCATCGCGTCACGTGTATTCGTCCGTATAATTCCACCGTAGAACCGTAGTTTTTTTTATTCGGTCTCTGAAAGACGTAGAAGCCTCATTGGCTCTATCCTCGTTTCTCCAGTAGTCCGCTAAATTACTTTTGGACCGCAGCCAGCTCGACGAATATGGTGTAAACACACTACAATGCACTTCCGCGATCTGCTACTGCTAATTTAATAAAGCCGCGGTTACACTAGAAATTGCATTTTATCGAAGACTTCTATAGACCTAAATGATTTTTTTAAGGGAAGCGAACAACTGAAGTAGGGAAAGCAGCGAAGAGCAGAAATCATGGACCCAGAAATTGATGACACTCTCTTGCAGATACATATAAATTTATTGATTTTCGTCAGTGGTTCACACTTATTTATAGCAAAAATTTACGAAACGTACTCGGAAATGTCAAGGATGAAACGGAACCTATTCATAGAGTGGAATTTTAAAAAATAGCTTGCGGAAATAAAATAATGTAAGTATCGGGAAATCAACTAGGTCTATTTTAACACGTTTTAAGGAGCATCAAGCTTATTGCAAATACGGCCGTGGATACGGGCCATAAATGCAATATCAATCATTCGAAACTCTTAAAGTTAGGAAATAATAAATTTCATTTTTTATATAAAAATATAAAAATATAAAAATAGGTTAGATGAAACAGGGAAACAAAGATATAAGGCGATCAAGTGGGAAATTATTCGGGAATGTAGGAAAGCGAAAGAGCAATGGATCGATAATAAATGCAAAGAAGTGGAAGATAAATTCGAAGTAGGAAAGACTGATGAAGCATATAAAATAATTAGGAGAAATTTTAGAGAAATTGGATCTAGTACCAAAAACATTAGAAATGAGGCAGGAGATATCCTAATCGGAAGTGGGGAGAAGGCAGATAGGTGGAAAGAATATTTAGGAAACTTATATGCGGGACAGGAAGTGCAAGATATATTAGAAAGCGAAAGCAGTGTAGAGGGGGATAACCTAGGGAGTCCTATAATGAGAGAAGAGTTTGAGATAGCACTAAAAAGTTTAAGGAATAATAAAGCACCAGGTATAGATGGCTTGCAGGCAGAAATCTTAAAGTGCGCAGGTCAAGAGGTAATAGATCGTTTATTTAAACTAGTTAGTCGCATATACCTGACAGGCGAGATTCCAGAAGATTACAAACGGAACATCATAGTAGCTTTGCCAAAAAGAAAAGGCGCGGATAAATTCTTACTTCGTGGAATCCTGTAAATCTGAGCTGCAACCTAGTGACGAGTTACTCAATTTTTATTCTACTACCCTACTACCTGGTATTGCTAACCCCTTGTCTTTTGGTTGCGTTGATGAGATCTCCGTTCTCGATGTTTTGGCAGCAATAAAATCCAAGGCGTATGGCAGCGATAACCTTAATATTTCCCTGATTCTTCTGTGTTGTCCTTATATTCTTTCTTTTCTGACTCATATTATCAATGAATGTATACGTAAATCATATTTTCCTAGGGCGTGGAAACATGCGCATGTAATTCCTTTGGCAAAAGTTGCTGCACCCTCAGAGTTTAGTGATCTCAGATCGATAAGTATACTACCTGTATTCTCAAAAATTCTCGAAAAGATTCTGGAGCTCCAGCTTCGCGTGCACCTGGATGCTTGTGGCGTACTGCCCTCAGCGCAATCGGGTTTTAGGAGAGGACATAGTTGTGCTACTGCTTTAACTGAGGTAACAGATGATATTTTTCGAGCTTGTGATAGTAATAAAGTTACCGTTCTCATTTTAATTGATTATTCGAAAGCGTTTGATACCTTAAATCACAATATTCTTATATCCATGTTACATTATGTTGGTCTTGCTCCTGATGCGATCGGTCTGCTGTGTTCTTTTCTGTCCGATCGGGTTCAGTGTGTAAAATACAATAAAAACGTGTCTCTACCTTGTAACCTCATATCGGGTGTGCCTCAGGGTAGCATCCTTGGTCCTGTTCTATACACTATATATACATCGTCATTTCATAGGTCGCTTTCACATTGCAAATATCATTTCTATGCTGATGATATTCAAGTTTATCATTCTTTTGAACCGTCTGATGTTATGCATGCCCGTGTTCTTATAAATAGTGATCTAGATAAACTAGCTTTTATTTCTAAACAACACCTTTTAAAAATAAACCCCAAAAAGTCATGCGCGATTTTATTTGGTAGTGATTCATTTAGAACTAGTACTATAAATCAGTTGGTCTTAAAAATTGACAAAGAGATCATACCTTTTAAGGATTGTGTTAGGAATTTGGGTTTGTATATGGACTGCAACCTGCGTTTTACTCAGCATGTGAACCTCCTATTGAGAAGAACTTATTCGGCACTCAAACTTATCTACAGTCAAAGACATTATTTAGACCTGAATACCAAGAAAATGCTCTGTGATTCATTAGTCCTGTCACATTTTAATTTTTGTGACAGTGTATATGGTCCTTGTTTAAATAGTGTTGATGTGTTTCGTGTCCAAAAGGTTCAGAATTCGTGTTTGCGTCTAATATTCGGTATTAGAGCACGTTCTCATATCTCTCACAAGCTGAAGGATGCTGGATGGTTGAATATGTACAACAGGCGTCGCCTTCATATGGTCTGTTTCTTTCTCCGGATTATTAAATACAAAATACCCATATATTTATATCGGAGACTTGTTTTCCGTGCGGATGTCCATAGTGTTGCCACGCGGCGAAAGTCTCTTATGCTCACAATTCCCAGGCATCGCAAGGAAATATTTAAGAGATCTTTTTCCTACAACATAGCTGCCTGCATGAATAAGGTGAACCGCTTGAATTTGTCTCTTCCTTGCCATGTCTTCAGGAAAAACTTTCATCGGATCTTGCTTGATCATCAGTAGACCATTATGGTGTTTCTGCATAATATATGCTATTGATGTGTTTGACTTATGGGTTTGTGCTCCACTCTCTTTCTTCTTCTTCTTTTCTCCTTCGTCGTCTTCTTGGCAATTTCTACTGCTCTTCCTTCCCTTTCTTTTTCTGTTGTTATACTTATTCAGCTTGTCTTTTCATTTCATCTCATTCATATATTTCAAATATTTTGTAAAATTACCTACCTGCTAATAAGTGTAGTATAATTTAGTTAGGCCTGTATGGGAGATCAGACTTTGCCTACTCTTTGCGGATGCAGATGTCTGAATGCTGGCCTTTTAGCACCAAAATTAATTTTTTCAATTTGTGTATCTTTATTTTCTGTATTTTTGGTGTTAATAAATGTATTATTATTATTATTATTATTATTATTATTATTAGATGCGAAAATTTTAGAACTATCAGTTTAACTTCCCATGCGTCAAAAATTTTAACTAGAATTGTGCAAAGAAGGATGGAGAAAAAGGCGGAAGAAATATTAGGAGAAGATCAGTTCGGATTTAGACGAAATAGAGGAACGCGCGAGGCCATTCTAGCTTTACGAGTAATTATAGAAAAAACGATAGAAAAGAGAAAGAGCGTCTATATAGGATTTGTAGATTTAGAAAATGCCTTCGACAACGTAAAATGGGGGAAGATGTTCGAAGTGCTGAGAAAGGTAGGGATGAAATACAGGGACAGAAGAATAATACATAATCTCTACAAAGAGCAAAAGGCAGTTATAGAATGTGAGCAGGAACAAAGGGAAGTAGATATCCGGAAGGGAGTGAGACAGGGATGTGCATTGGCACCTCTAGTTTTCAACTTATATATCGAAGATGCGATTAATATTGTTAAGGAAAGAACAGCCTCAGGGATCAATGTACAGGGCCAAACTATTAACATGCTCAGATTTGCGGATGATATAGCAGTGTTAGCATCTAGCAAAGAAGAATTAGGAGCGGCTTTGAATGAAATGGAAGCAGTTTTGACACAGGGCTTCGGCATGAAAATCAATAAAAAGAAAACTAAAATTTTGGTATGTAGGGGATGTGAAAATAGAACTAAAATGGAAATACAAATTGGAAATGAGAAGATAGAGGAGGTCGCGGATTTCTGCTACTTAGGAAGTAAAATAACTCAAGACGGTAGGAGCACTAAAGATATAAAACAAAGAATGGCGCAGGGCCGAGTTGCGTTTAACAAAAAGAAACAACTGTTATGCTCGAGAACGGTTAATATAGAGACTAGGAAGAGACTCTTAACGTCGTATGTATGGAGTACGGCATTATACGGGTGCGAAACTTGGACAATAGGAGAAGCGGATAGAAAAAGAGTAGAAGCGTTTGAAATGTGATGCTACAGACGCATGATGAAGATACCGTGGATAGATAAGGTTAGCAATAGAGAAGTATTAGAAAGAGTTGGGGAAAAGCGAAATGTATGGAAAACAATAAAGAGTAGGAGAGATAGGATGGTAGGACACCTTCTAAGACACGAAGGAATAGTTCGTGACATACTAGAGTCAGAGATAGGAATAAAAAGAGGTAGGGGTAGGCCTAGATTAGACTACTGCTCTCAAATAGTTAGGGATGTAGGATGTTCTACTTTTAGGGAAATGCGTAGGTTAGCTCAGGATAGAAAAGAATGGAGGTACGCGTCCAACCAGTCTTCGGACTGAGAACCTTATGATGATGATTTCAACGATATACAGTGTTAATCAACGTTCTGCCCTCGGTAAATTGTGGCTTTGTTTTAAGAGTTATGACAAAATGCTTGATACAAAAGTTACTTGGATTCAAGTTCCGCATTTCCAAATCTACAGGGTGGTTACTATTCGCGGGACAGTTTGTTTTCTTAAATTTCAGTACACCATCTGACCTAAATAATTTTTTTTAAATAGTCCCAATAAAAATTTCCAACCTGACCCTCAGCTAATTAATGCCTATATGAATGGGAGATTGGTGAGGGGTAGCATGGAGTTTCTCTTCACCAGTGACTTAGAAGTTCTCACCATGGTAAACTCCATTGAGTCAAATGCATGTGGGTATGCCAATATAACAATTACTTTGATTAAACTAAGTTTGCCGGTTATGCTTCCAATTTTGACACATATTGTCAATTATGCAATAGGTCACAACATATTTCCGGATATGTGGAAAAAGTCATTGATTAATCCTATCCCGAAAATTCCGAAACCGCAGCAACTTAAGGACATTCGGCCCATTAGTATCCTACCCGTACTATCAAAGATATTGGAAAAAGTTATGGCCTCACAGCTGTTATCTCATGTCAACAAATATATTGTTATTCACTCTAGTCAATCCTGATTTCGACAGGGATACAGCTGTGAAACAGCATGGGTTAACATCACTGATGATATTGTCAAATCGCTAGATCAAGGTAATTTTTGTGTGTTGATTTTGTTGGACTTCTGTAGAGCCTTTGATACGCTGAATTTTGAAATTTTATCTTCTATGTTACATTATATTGGTTTGAAGAGTTGTGCTATTGAACTCGTATCAAGTTTCCTGAAGGGAAAGACCCAAATTGTCAAAATAGGCGATGAATTCTCAGAGGCTGGTGATGTCATGTGTGGTGTTCCCCAGGGGTCCATTCTTGGACCTTTATTATTTTCTATATATACATCCGTACTTCCGAGAACTGTTCAATATGGCCAGTGTCATTTTTATGCGGACGATACGCAGTTATGTTATTCCTTTAAGGGAAATGAACTAAACCTTATCAGTGGGAGAATAAATTCGGATTTGAAATCTTTTAGTGAGGCTGCTCAGAGTCATGCTCTTATTATCAATCCTGCTAAATCTAAAGTAATTTTATTTGGTAATGCTTCGTGTGGTATTGATAGGGAGGAGATTCTTAGCGAACTTAAGATATTTATTGGAAGGGAAAACTTGGAATTCACTGCCACTGCTAGGAACCTTGGAGTCATATTTGATTCTAAATTGAAATTTAATTATCATATTAACAATTTAATCCAAAAGGCGTTCATGAGTCTCAGGCTGATTTATAACATTCGGAAATTTATTGATTATAAAACTAAAATTTTACTCTGTGATTTGTTGGTTCCCTCCCATTTTAACTACGCTTCTTGTCTGTATGGTCCTTGTTTAGATACTAATGAAATAAGAAGAATTCAAGTTGTACAGAATTCTTGTCTCCGTTTGGTATTTGGTATTCGTCGCGGCCAACATATTACGCATAAGCTTAAATGTGCAGGCTGGATCAGCATGGAATATCGTCGGTTTTTGCGCTCTGCTTGTTTTTATCACAGTATAATTACAACGCACTCTCCTCCATATTTTTATTTTAAAATTAGATTTAGGTCTGACGTGCACAATGTGAACATACGGCGGAGGGATGTCATATCGATGCCTTCACATCGGCATACCTTTTTGAAAAAGTCATTTTCCCACAATGTTTGTATTGTGTACAACAGCATTCCTCCTGTGGTTAAGGAGTTATCGCTCCCGCTTGCGCGATTATTTGATTGCAGCGAATGGACTTGCCTCCGTTCTCTGTCCTCCTGTTTGATTTGTTCTTATGATACTATCATATTTAATTAATGTAAAGATATGTCTGATTTAGACCGCCTGTTAGTTTTCGGGTCTCTTGTCTCTGTTGCACCACGTACATACACTTATATGTTTTTGTTGTATTATAGAATTATAGTCCAGATTATGTGTCAAGCACTGTCTTATTAGCTTGTATTATACTGTATCATGGTTAAGTGGAAGAACAGGATGTTGTCACTGTGACGACTTCCTGAACTTCGCCATTTCGATTACATTTTTTTTTATTTTTATTTATCTTATAATGGTATTGCATCTGATTGTTGTAATCGAATAAAGACGATTATTATTATTATTATTATTATTATGAAACGTAATACTTTTGGATAGATTTTTGAATTCTGCATTAAATTTTACGGCAACTTTATTGTAGACATTAAATCTTAATAGTAATAGAGAAATTTTTAACAGGTGCAAGGTAATTTTAATAAATTTGTATCTCTGATTACATAAAAGCACTTTATGTAACTTCAATTTTAATACTAACGCAACCAGGGTATGTTACAATTAAATCAATGCCAAATCTTTTTTATAATATTATACAGGGTGCTTAAATTTGCGTGTAAATTATTGACAACTTCAAACGATAAAAGCTTATTTTTTTAAAATGGAATGCCCCAATTTTTATTACATTTTTGTATTCCTCAATAAAAATGGACCGAATAAAGTAATAACAACAATTCACTTATTGTCAACCCTACATTTCTATTCCCATTTTGATTATTTTCCAAACATCTAAAATAGTTCTTTAAATGAGACGTAGAATAAAATGTAGTGAATAAAAAATGGAATGTCCAAGGAAATAATTTCATTTTACAAAACCGTAGAAAATTAAACAAATAGACAAAATAAAGTAACACAACCATAAAAATGCAAAAAATATCAACACTGCAGTCCAAAGTATTCTGTAGTAATACAATAAGTGGTCTGCAATTGTCGGACATTTTACGGAAGCTTTTGCTTTGCTTGATAACCACGAGTGTAAATTTGACAGTTAAAAGATAACGAGCGCTTGCGCGAGTGATCTGTCAAAATTTACACGAGTGGTTAGTAAAAGCAACAGCTTGAGTAAAATTACCTAAAAATTCCAAACCACGAATTGTATTGGACAAGATTATTTTTTGAATCGAAGCAACGTAGTTCAAAACGAATTTTATTTCAATTAATTCATGTACAAAGAAAGGTGATGGAAATATTTGACGTTTGGCAGGTACTAAAGTAACTAGATTATAAATTAAAATAATGCACCTACAAATTCGCAACTATGGCAACTTATCAACAAGCAAAATTATCGAAATTACTGAAATAATACACGCTACGGGACCCAAATGAAATGTTTCTATTGGCCAATTTGACGATAAAAAATAATCTGTAGTAATACAATAAGGCCCGGTTTTTCAAAGAATCCAACACCGGATTACGTCTGACACCGGCTTCGTTGCTATGATACAACCAATCAGAAAGCCGGTATCATAGCAACGAAGCCGGTGTCAGACTTGGTGTTGGATTCTTTGAAAAACCGGGACTATGTGGTCTGGAAAAATGTTCCTTTGAATATTCGTGCCAGCATCTGGTTCCAGCATGATGGGGCCACAGTCCATTTCACATGTGCTGTTCGTGATTTCTTAAACGAGCAATACGAGGAAAAATGGCTAGCTCGAGGAGGTCGAATTCCATGGTCCTCCAGAAATAAATACTTACCTGGCTACCCTTCAGTTCTAAGAAACCAACATTTTATTGCACCCATGGTATTGATTAATTTTATTTGTGTATGTCGGGTAGAAGGGAGGTATTTAAGGAACTTAGTTTAAGCTTTAGTTAGTCTTTATACTCCTGAGATTAATGACGTTGTCAGCGAAAAACGTGTCGAGTTTGCTTACTGGTCACTGTTTTTGGCATGTGGGGTTAACTTCTAAAGAATCCAGCATAACAGCATACCAATAATACTATTAAATCAGTTTCAGTAATGCTTGGAAAGTTTTAATCAATACTTTTAGTAACATAAACGAGACGCTAAGTACTATTCCGCATTCCATTTAAGCACTCTCGGAGTTTTCGATAAAACTTCAACGGGGCGCGATGTTTTCACCGACTTAACTCGGATTTTTATCAAATGGTATTAAGTCAGAAATTCGATGATCGTAATTAGATTCTCGGTAACCGTGCCAGACAGAAATTTGATTAAAAGGAAAGGAAGTTATTCCCCCTGTTCTGTGCAATGAAGCCTCGAAGGAAATAATTTCGCCAACCGCCCACACAAAAATGCTAATATTCCGTTTTTATGCTTTGGAATCGAGTTGTTACTTTTAGTGTATACTTCGCACGTAGTTTTTGGAAGTCTTTTCACGTAAGTTGATACGTAAGTTATAGTTAGGGGAGAAGCATACCCCAAACTGTCGGCGGGGGAATAATTGCTGATTTTAACTGACGAAAATGCAGTCAAGATTAAGCGGGATTTCTCGGTAGTAATGCAAAATAAAACAGAGAATTTAGCAAACCAAAAAGTAAATAAAATTATTGTAAGAAAATGTGAGGCGCATTTCTATATACGAACGTGTCCTTTACTTCGAATACGTTAATTCTGATATAGTATATTTTAATGAATATTAAATTAGGATTCAATATTAAAACGTGTCTGTGCAATTTACATACGGTATTAAAAGGGCTTTGTTGCACAAACGGGTCGATACCTTGTGCTTTACATTGTAGAGGCCGAATTGGGTTAGCTTCGAATTTCATATTCTGGAGTGAACTGAATAAATTATTTATGCTTATTTAATGCTGGGTTGGATTGCATAAAAGAAAAGGAAAAATTTACCCATTTGAGGGAAAAAAGACTGTTATCCCGAGTTAGTCAGAACTGAAAGCAACCATTCATCATCTTCATCGCCCAGGTTTTTGGATCCGTTGCTGGTAACGTCTTTATTAAGAGCTGTTCATAGTAAAGACGTTCGCCAGGCGCTATTTCCCCTCACCCCTCGGGTCCACATAAATTCACGCTTAGGGGCGGAGCGCTATCGGAAGTTAGCTTCCACGTCTATAGAAAATAAAATAGGCGAGTAGGACAATCAAGAAGACGGGTAGCATGTGATTTCTTAAGTCGGCTGCATTTTACTCAATGAATAAATAATACTAAGGTTTTACGCAAGCCCTGACAAGGCGCATGGCAGCTCCATCCTTGTCGCACATTAGATGTCGGTTGCGAAGCAGACCCGGATTCGCAGAGCTACGCGTGCGTTAATTCTGGAGTATATTAAGACACAAAAATATATTATTTTGTTCGAATTTTATTTTGGTTTCGGTTCTATGTTGCAAATGAAAGTGGATGGCGTTTTCCCTGTTCTGTCTTGGTTATCTGCATACTGTTCTAGTTGCAAAAAGTGCGTTCCTTTTATTATGTATTGAACTTACTTGCCTACAGATTACGTACCTACTGCCTAGGAAATAAATAGGCAGACAATTAATTATACGTGGATTAATTATGCGTAGATTAAATTAAGCGAAGTAATATTTTGAATCTAGAAAAAAATAAAAACTGTGAATGTTGTTACAATTGAATAATAATAAACGAACCATACCAACTACAAGTGGTAGAAATGTTTATCTGTTTTATAATGTTTGAAATACATATACAGTGTGGAAAATTATTAAGGAACTAATTCAATATCTTCTAAAATGTTGCGGCAAAAACGCTCGTACATATTTGTGTATCTCACTCCCACTCACAAGAATGAATTGTAGAATTCTAGGAACCAACAACTGTGTCATCCCATTATTCATATCGATATTGTGTCACTGAGAATTATTTTCTGGTGGAACGTCTTCCTTCATTTGCTTTGTAGTTTGAATTCTTTTAGTCTTTTTTACAGAATGATCCCTAATTTTATAAAACCCCCAATTTCAGCCAACTTCTCGATGGCATGGTTGTTGTAGAGGTCTACACTCTACATTGCTTTTCTGAAAGGGAAATGAGATAAACTATGAAGTACGCGTGTTAAAAAAGGAAGAAAGGCTGTTTTCTATACAGGGTGGAACTTTCTAATGGAATAAATTCAGTAAAAACTGAATGACTAATATTTGATCGAAATCCTCGGACACGTCGATTTTTGATTTTAAATGCGCACCTTATAATGTAAATTTCATCACCATTTGGTTACGTGACTATGAGTAATGACGTCAAAGTCCATTTTTTGAAATAGCAAGGTATGTTCTATTTTATATCGTTGGATAGTAGTTAGAAAATGACAATACTGGGCCAGGCCATCGAGTTCTCCAGGTGCCATCCACTTCTTCGGCAGTGACCTTGAAAGAGACCAGAGGCTGCTGAAGGAGTCCTTGAAGAAGAAGTGGAAGTCATGTCTTCAGCAATGACATCTTCAGCAGCCTCTGGTGTCTTTCAAGGTCATTGCCGAAGAAGTGGGCATGTCTTCAGCAGCGTCTGGTGTCTTTCAAGGTCATTGCCGAAGAAGTTGTCTTCAGCAGCAGCAGCAGCAGCAGCAGCCTCTGGTGTCTCTCAGAAGAAGAGCCTCTGGTGTCTTGCCATTGCGCACCCAAGCCGCCATTTTGTGGTCTTTGGCTGTGGGTCAGGCGCCTGCGCCGGGGCTGTCGCGTACAAAGCGCGTGTTGCTCATTGTTCAGGCCAGTCCATCCTGGCCCCATCCACTTCTTCGGCAATGACCAGAGGCTGCTGAAGGAGTCATGTCTTCAGCAACGGTGTCTTTGGGCCTTTGGCCGTGGCTCAGGCGCATGCGCCGGGGTTTTCGCAAACGTTCTGGAAATGACGCCGACCGGGATTCGAACCCGGGTCCCCACGCACCGGAGCCCTCGCTCCAACCAACTGAGCTAATCGGCGGCCCACAAGCCCGTCTTTCAAATCATCCGTATATACTTATGATTGTAAACAGAAGTTACAGAATTAATATTTATTTTCTCGGAAATTTACAATTGTTTATACTAAATAAATATTGATATTAAAGTTTAAGAAAAAAGCACGTTCGCCGCCGATAAGAGATGTTATAATTGTTTTTATTATGGGAAATAACCTTTCATCTTGCCGATAGGATATGTTTGTTTAGGTTTGATCCCACGCTCTGCATGTGCATTTAATACGTTGTAGACACTACAAGGTGACCCGTTTGTTTGTTTGTATTATTACAATAAAATAACATTCTAGAATATTCTTCTGATTGTTTATTTGAAATTACTTGTTATCTTAATGCGTTTCGGACACGTGTGGGAAAAAAACATTCTAGAACATTCTCCAGTTTGTTTATTTGAAATTACTTGTTATCTTAATGCGTTTCGGACACGTGTGGGAACCATCTGATTGATATATGCAAACATCTTAGTTCTCGGTAGTAGAACATTCTACATCGCTAATTATTTGAGAACAGTAGTCTAAATTTAGGCTAACCCCTACGTAAAAACTATGTCATGTGGGGTGTCAAATTAAAGGACTTGACTAGAGGTATCCGAATATTGGGGTAGATTTTAGGGGTGGTTTTTGGGGGTGGTTTTTGGGGGTGGTTTTTGGGGGTGGTTTTTAGGGGTGGTTTTTAGGGGGGTGGTTTTAGGGGTGGTTTTAGGGGTAGCTTTTAGGGGTGGTTTTTAGGGGCGGTTCTTGGGGTGGTTTTGGAGGGTGATTTTGGGGTGGTTTTTAGGGATGGTTTTTAGGGGTGGCCACTCACTGACCGCGCCTCCGGCCACGCTCCTTGCCCCGCCCACCTAGATCATGTAGGGTATCAAATTAATCAGCTCGATGAGACAAAAAGGAATCTATAGTTATTCTCCTACTTCCGAATTCTTATCAGTAGTTGTCTGTCTGTATGTCTGTCGGTCCGTCTGTATGTCTGTCTGTCTGTCTGTCTGTCTGTCTGTCTGTCTGTCTGTCTGTCTGTTTCTCCGTTTGTCTGTCTGTCTGTCTGTTTGCGAATACAGCTGTCTGTTGACACAGACAGCTGTATTCGCAAACACCATGGCTGATGACACGAGCAAGAATAAGACTGCGCATGCGCACGGTTCTATGGAGAGTATTTAAGCAAGAAAATTAACGGTGCTGTCAGTTAGTACTTGTGCTTCAACAAGGGAACCGCATTTGAATAATGACACACATAAACGTAGACACGTTTCGTGTTCTGGACGGTGCTGTTTTGGATGAGTCAGCACGCCGTGTCGAGGTGCACGTACATCAGCCGTTCGTGACAACAACAACATTCAACGCCAATGACGAAATTCGCATACAATCCACCAACAAGACGTTTACGTACTGCCGCATCTAAGCAGCATCTACATAGAGGGCAGGTTCATCAAGGGTGCAGGAGGCGGAAATGCGGCTTTAACAAATAACGCCCTCAGTTTCCTCTTTGACGACGTCCGCTATGAAATAAACGGGGTGGAGGTGGATCGAACAAAAAACGTGGGCATCACGAGCACACTGAAGGGTGTAGTTTCTCTGAATGTGGGTGAGGTAGGTGCCCTGGAGAATGCCGGCTGGACGAATACGGGAGACTCACCGAGCCACCTTATCGACGCGAACGGGAACTTTAACGTGTGCATCCCGGGAAGAATCCTGCTGGGATTCTTGGAAGATTACCCCAAAATTCTGTTAAATGTGTGTCACGAGCTCATTTTGACTCGATCGAAAAACGATAGGAACGCTTTCGTGGGTAACGAGGACACCAGAATTGAGTTGAGCAAGGTTCATTGGAGGGTGCCGTACGTCTATCCATCGGATGCTGAATACCTAAAACTTCTCAATATTGTCGAGGAAGAGAGAACGTTGCAGATATGTTTTCGCAGCTGGGAGCTGTACGAGTATCCGGTGTTGCCGCAAGCTACGAAACAAACGTGGGCCGTCAAGACTGCAACACGGTTGGAGAAACCCCGCTACGTTATTGTCGCCTTCCAGACGAATCGCAAAGCGAATTTGGACACGGATTCAAGCAAATTTGACCACTGCAATCTGACAAACGTCAAACTGTACCTGAATTCTGAGTGCTTTCACTACGAGAATTTAAACTTGGATTTCTCCACGGGGAAATACGCCCTGCTATACGAAATGTACCAGAACTTCCAGAGTTCATACTATGGAAAAGTTGGCGAGCCGTTATACGGCAAGGAACAGTTCAAGGATCTAGCGCCCATCGTGGTGATTGACGCATCAAAGCAGTCGGAAAGCATCAAGCCTGGACCCATAGATATGCGTCTAGAATTTGAGTCGAGCGAGAATTTTCCGCCCAACACAACCGCATACTGTCTCATCCTGCATGACCGCATCGTTGAGTATACACCGGGTAATGAATCGGTCAGAAGAGTGGTATGAGAAGCTGCAGGGCTTCGATTTGCCCAGAAAATGCACGCATGCCTACTCTGTATACAGATTATAGTTTTAATTATATTGATGTAAAAATATATTCAACGTTTTTATTTTTGCGAAAACCCCGGCGCAGGCGCCTGGGCCACATCCAAAGGCCCAACAGCACCTAACAACAAGATCAGTTCTGATTGGATGCTGCCCACAACCACTCTCATTGGCTGTTGCCCCGCCCACTCTCATAGCCAGAGCCCGGCGCATGCACCGTTAATTTTCTTGCTTAAATACTCTCCATAGAACCGTGCGCATGCGCAGTCTTATTCTTGCTCGTGTCATCAGCCATGGTGTTTGCGAATACAGCTGTCTGTGTCAACAGACAGCTGTATTCGCAAACAGACAGACAGACAGACAAACGGAGAAACAGACAGACAGACAGACAGACAGACAGACAGACAGACAGACAGACAGACATACAGACGGACCGACAGACATACAGACAGACAACTACTGATAAGAATTCGGAAGTAGGAGAATAACTATAGATTCCTTTTTGTCTCATCGAGCTGATTAATTTGATACCCTACATGATCTAGGTGGGCGGGGCAAGGAGCGTGGCCGGAGGCGCGGTCAGTGAGTGGCCACCCCTAAAAACCATCCCTAAAAACCACCCCCAAAATCACCCTCCAAAACCACCCCAAGAACCGCCCCTAAAAACCACCCCTAAAAGCTACCCCTAAAACCACCCCTAAAACCACCCCCTAAAAACCACCCCTAAAAACCACCCCCAAAAACCACCCCCCAAAAACCACCCCCAAAAACCACCCCTAAAATCTACCCCAATATTCGGATACCTCTAGTCGAGTCCTTTAATTTGACACCCCACATGACATAGTTTTTACGTAGGGGTTAGCCTAAATTTAGACTACTGTTCTCAAATAATTAGCGATGTAGAATGTTCTACTACCGAGAACTAAGATGTTTGCATATATCAATCAGATGGTTCCCACACGTGTCCGAAACGCATTAAGATAACAAGTAATTTCAAATAAACAAACTGGAGAATGTTCTAGAATGTTTTTTTCCCACACGTGTCCGAAACGCATTAAGATAACAAGTAATTTCAAATAAACAATCAGAAGAATATTCTAGAATGTTATTTTATTGTAATAATACAAACAAACAAACGGGTCACCTTGTAGTGTCTACAACGTATTAAATGCACATGCAGAGCGTGGGATCAAACCTAAACAAACATATCCTATCGGCAAGATGAAAGGTTATTTCCCATAATAAAAACAATTATAACATCTCTTATCGGCGGCGAACGTGCTTTTTTCTTAAACTTTAATATCAATTTTTATTTAGTATAAACAATTGTAAATTTCCGAGAAAATAAATATTAATTCTGTAACTTCTGTTTACAATCATAAGTATATACGGATGATTTGAAAGACGGGCTTGTGGGCCGCCGATTAGCTCAGTTGGTTGGAGCGAGGGCTCCGGTGCGTGGGGACCCGGGTTCGAATCCCGGTCGGCGTCATTTCCAGAACGTTTGCGAAAACCCCGGCGCATGCGCCTGAGCCACGGCCAAAGGCCCAAAGACACCGTTGCTGAAGACATGACTCCTTCAGCAGCCTCTGGTCATTGCCGAAGAAGTGGATGGGGCCAGGATGGACTGGCCTGAACAATGAGCAACACGCGCTTTGTACGCGACAGCCCCGGCGCAGGCGCCTGACCCACAGCCAAAGACCACAAAATGGCGGCTTGGGTGCGCAATGGCAAGACACCAGAGGCTCTTCTTCTGAGAGACACCAGAGGCTGCTGCTGCTGCTGCTGCTGCTGAAGACAACTTCTTCGGCAATGACCTTGAAAGACACCAGACGCTGCTGAAGACATGCCCACTTCTTCGGCAATGACCTTGAAAGACACCAGAGGCTGCCGCAGATGCCGCTGCTGAAGACACTTCTTCGGATGCCTCAACGACTCCTTCAGCAGCCTCTGGTGTCTTTCAAGGTCATTTGCCGAAGAAGTCGATGGCACCTCGAGAACTCGATGGCGCTATGTGCTCCGAAGGGGTTCGTATCCAGTACTCTCATTTTCTAACTACTAAAGTCAAAATAAGTATACTGTACCGAGTAATACTGGACAGCTCTAATAACTACTGCTGAAGATGTCATTGCTGAAGACATGACTTCCACTTCTTCTTCAAGGACTCCTTCAGCAGCCTCTGGTCTCTTTCAAGGTCACTGCCGAAGAAGTGGATGGCACCTGGAGAACTCGATGGCCTGGCCCAGTATTGTCATTTTCTAACTACTTTGGATAGATTCTTTCGAGAGAAATTCAGTGCCGTTTTCCGTTTTTCAATATCTTTATTACTTTTCGAGAAAAATCGTTTCAAACTGCAGTGACATATACGTCATAAAAATAAAGCTGGCCATGAAACAAACGTATTTTTATAAAAATTCGACCCGAACTTGCTCCAACAACTACTCCCCGGGCAAATACCCCGACAGGCATTGAATTACAAAGCAAGTCCTTGACGATAGGCGTGTACTGAACGTATTTTTATTATCAAAATTGAATTTTTAAAGTAAAATAATTTGTTAATAACAAAGCGGTGGCAAGAAATTTACTTAAACGTGACTTCCAATAAAAGTAAATGGCCAGCTTTATTTTTATGACGTATACGTCCCTGCAGTTTGAAACTATTTTTCTGGAAAACTAATGAAAATATTAAAAAACGGAAAACGGCACTGAATTTCTCCCGAAAGAATCTTTCCAACGATATTAAATTGAACATACCTTGCTATTTAAAAAAATGTACTGTGACGTCAACTCGTAGTCACGTGACCAAATGGCGATGAAATTTACATTAGAAGGTGCGCAATTAAAATCAAAAATCGACGTGTCCCAGGATTTCCATCCAATATTAGCCGTTCAGTCTTTACTGAATTTATTCCATTAGAAAGTTCCACCCTGTATATTACATGGAGTGTAAAACTCTTATGCATAATGAAATTTTATAGTTTCGGATTTCTTATAGGCAAATTTGAAGAATGTCTGGGGTCAATGATCTCCGCTAACAAATAATTTAAATAAAAGGACTGTAATTTGGGAAGCATCTGATCGCTCCAAAAATGATTATCCCGTTCTATTTCCTCTACAGTCTACAAGAAGGTTTGAATTTTCTTTGGCAGTACAAATATGAAGCTTAATTTTTTTCGCTTCGATAGCTTCCTGCGGAGTGTATTTATTAGATTCCGTCGGACGCATCACAGGGCATTTAATTTCAATAAATGACTCCCAACCAACCAGAGCGTCTGGACTAGCAGCAAAAATACCGTAGGTAAGACAGGTATAAAAACATCACATCGTTCAGGGTTCGGCAAATACGGGTAGGTACATTTCTTTAAAAATGGAAAATCTAATGTTGTTAAAAATGCTTAAAAAGTATTGCATTTGTTAACAAACAATTTCGAAGTTAATTTAGCAGCATCTGAATCAAATCTAGAAAGAACAAGCTTTCCAATGGTGTAAAAATCGTTAAGATATGCATCAAAAAATAAGCTTGTAAATGCGGCGTAAAAATAAAATTAATCGATTTTCATCAATTCAAAAATTTTCGGAAAAAGATTTTTACTCCTTTTTGCAATAAATTGCGGTTAGAATCGCGCCTTCCATATTGAGAGCCACAAGATCATTCCAGATAATGTTATACATTTTTTCAGAACTGTATCTTCGTGTCGATACCCTATGCTCGGAATTCCTAGCTGCTGATTCCCCACTATTTCTAAGCTCCGCCCATCTCCCATTCATCTGCTGTGGTACACGACGCTCGCATAACGCACACTAGAGGGCGCGTTTTGTTGTCCACAAATTTTTGAAAACAAACAACCAGTTTGTGACCCTATGGTTGCTTTTTTCAAAATTTCGTTTTCACTTTTGGGTGCAGAAAAGAGAGATCCTTGGAGGGACTGCTCGATTTTTTTTCTTAACTTTAATTTACAATTTTTTTTCTAATTTTTCGTCGTAACAAAAAAATTGAACTTTCCCTCCAAAGAATGGTCCTTCAGTAAGAAATCCCCAAAATTTCAGCCGAAAATCGCTGTAAATAACAAATTGGCAAGGTTGTTCATAGAGGTCTGCATATAGCATTACTGTGGAACCCTCTTAAACTATTTCTTCGTGCTTTTCTGGTTCCCTCTAGTGATTTCAAAATAGCAAGCTTGTGGGCCTATAGTTCTCTATATGGAAGCATCGCTTTTTATGAATCAAAATCATCCATTATATTTTTCACCTTTTACGTAGGTATGTAAACACCTAAAGTCCTCACAAAGAAGTTAACCAAGATTGAAAGGATCTTTCATTTTCTCTATCACTATACATGGTCCTTAACCTGATGCTGCATTATTTCAACAATTGTGATTTGTGGAATTATTAATCCACTTCTTGGATTTTTGAACCATGGAAAAAAAGGAAGACCTAAACTAATGTTAAAGAATAAAATTTTACACGACTTTCATATCCTTGAATTTCATACAGAGAATGCCCATTGTATATTGTATATTGGTGAAGAGGAAAGAAAGGAAGGAGGAAAAGAAAAAGGGACGAAAAGATGGACTGAAGGAAACAAGGAAGGAAGTAATGAAGTGGTGGAGAGAGGAATAAAAGAAGAATGGAAGGAAGAAAAGAAAGGTCGCGGTTTATTTCTTTTTGCCAAATTTGAATAATGTAGCTATAGCAGGAACTACCATATCTGAAATTAATGAAATAACTATGAATAATATGTTTGGTTATAGTCTTAGATTAAGTAACTTTGACGGACCGCATGCAAAGCATTGGCGGGTTGCTCATCGTTTGTTTGTTGTATTGACTGAGTCTGCTGTATTTCGTCTATTTTGAACAGCCTTTATTGGTTGCTTTCAGAATGGATTCTCGAAAGCAAATAGAGAAACCTATTTACAGAAAATTATTCGTTCTTAAGAAATGATTGTAGTTCTCAAAAAATTCAAAGTTCTGTAGTTTGTTCAGTGGCGTACCATTTCGTATTACTTGGAAAAATTAAACCCCCTATTACTCCGTAATTAGATGAAGTAGATAAACAGTTTTATTTTGGAACATGTTTGCTATAGCTTAAGAACTATAGAATATTTTTATTTCAAATTTTATTCATCTGTTTCATTTTTCATTGCCCACTTTTTGGTGGTACATATCTCTAATTGCGATTACCAAAAATTTCAGCAGTAATTTATCTAGAAAACGGCGAGATTTACAAACACTTGACAAGTATAGCATATTTTTTTAGTGGACGGTATGTAGATCTTAAAATGAAATAAAAAATTGAAAAACAATCAGTGACGTAAGGCTTTTTTCTCAAAGAAGGTTTCCACTTCATATGTTAGATACGCCACTGGTTATTTTTTTATCGATTTTAATACCAAAAAATAGACCATGAAAACTGAAACAGGTAAATAAAATTTGAAATAAAAATCTTGTAGCAGAAATTAATTTTTTGTCATAAATTTTAACACCCTGTATCTTCGCCAACATGGATCTAAGTAAAAAAACTTCAAGCTTCTATTTTATAGCATAATTAACTTGCCCACTATGTCTGAAGCATAAATGGGACACCCTGTATGTACAATAATTCAAAATAAAAATAAATTCTTGCAAATTTGTAAAGAAAAATTGCCCGAAGAAGGCCCTGGTGAAAGCGTAATCTTAATATTGGTTTAGGAGTTTCTTGCCATAAAAATATCTTCCGTAACATCACTTACTTACTTTGTACAAGTTACGCCACTGAATTGTCGATAAACAATTCGCTACGCCGAGAATCACTTCAAATAAGTCTGCAAAAATACGGACGATATGTATCTTGAATTCATCAAAATGCACAATCGATGGCACTTTTTAGTTGTGGTGCCCGTGGTGTTCAATTTATCGCAAATATTCATCTCCAAACAGGTGCATATCTGTTCCACTTGTTTAACAAGTAGTACGTGAACTGAATCTCGATACTACCCATTCAGCACGTTCGATACTAAATGCAACACGTGCACCGTGCAATTCATGATATTTTGATGGCAATTCCCATTTCGTCCATCATTTATTTGTTTCAGAATTTATTTAATCGTTTTGGGTTTTGCTCTGGCTTTATTCTTCCAGTTAAGAAATTAATCCCAATTATCAATTGAAAATTGTGTTTGGTAGCTCAAGATCATTGCAACTGAACCTCGGATTCTATAAAATATATTGGATTTTACGCAATCAAAATAAATATGTATTATTTAGTTTTAGGACTCACAATAGAGTAGACTAAAACTACGCATGGGACCTAACAGCACATGAACTCTAGCTAAGACTTTTCCTGAGTGGTAACCTAGGTCGTATTGTATACTCGTATACCAGAAATAAAACTTTTGACATATTTAACAGTTCCATCCATTCGCGCACTCATTGATTCAGAAAATATATTTTTTCAAATAAAATTTCCACCTGTCCAATTTGATGTCAGTGCCGGAACAAACCCAGGGGTGGAAACATCACAGAATGTTATTCCCAGCGCAGCCCTTATCCGAGCGCTCTTAACTTGCCACAGCATAAATCCCCCCTGCGGAATGCCATCACGAAAATGTTAAGAACGGATCAGGCGAACGTCATTGTCTCTATTGTTGCGCTTCGACGCCGAGCGTCGCCGTCGCCCAATATTTAAACGAATAAATCTATAGAATATGAAAATTGATCCGACCAACGTCTTCCTCTCCGGAAATCAGGGGCGTCCCTAGGCTTGGGCACTGTCCGACGCAGACGTTCATGCAAGATAAATATTCAGAAAAAGATTTCTTGAATAATATAAGCGTTAGGTACTAAACCTAGCATGTAGGATCTCTGAAATCAGAGCTGATGCAGAAGACTTGGCTAAGCAAAGCAATACATTAAAATTGTTATATTAAATATGCTTTAATTTTTTAAATTTCTGGTGCTTTATTTTGAATTCGAACTGAACATTTTGAAAATTAAATATCTCCGGATGGAACAAAAGCTGTAGCAGTGAAATTTTGGTAAATGTCAGATGTAAAATGGAATTCTAAACATAAAACAAAGAATAACTTTTTCTCACATTGGGCTTCGTTTAGGAAATATTAAAAATTCTTTTAAGTGACCACATAAATAAGAGTTTAAAGGATTTAGGTCCGGGGACCTTGCAGGCCAATGAACGGGACCGTGTCTTCCAATCCATTTCCGATTGAAATTATTATTTAGCCACTCTACCACGTTTCTTCCAGCATGTGGTGGTGCACCATCATGCTGAAACCACATTCTATTTAGCAGACCAATAGGAATGTAGTCCAATAAATCTTGAAAGTCATTTTCCAAGAATGCTAGGTATGCGTCAGTATTTAAACGATGTGGCAAAATTTGAATTGGAAGCAGTCGTCCATTAAAAGTATCACACCACGCGTTAATCGAAAATCTTCGTTGGAAAGCTCTAATTCTAACTGCGTGTGGATTTTGTAAAGACCACATATATGCTCGTTATGAATATTGTTAATTCCATTCCTCGTAAAAATGGATTCATCTGTCCAGAGCGTTTCATTAATAAAGTTAGGATTTTGTTCATTCTGTTCAAGTATCCAACGACAAAATGCTAACCGCTGTACCTCGTCGCCTGGGTGCAAGTGATGAACTCTTTGATTGTGGTATACGGATGTAAGACTTTCCGATTAACAGTTTTCAAATAACGGTAATTTCTTCTGCAACAGTGTGTTGATGATGTGGAAATCAACTACGACGTTCATTAATTCCAAATTCGCGAAGCCGTCGAAATGCATTAGAAAAAACTGCACGATAAGGTTGCCGTCTATTAGGATATCTTACGCTGTATTCCCGACACACAGCTCTAGTGTTACCATCACAGATCACAGTACCCATAAACATAAATAATGTCAGCATACTCTTCATTAGTAAACTGCATTTTAAATGAAACACTAACAGAAAGTCATGTAGTGTAGACAAAAATTATAAGTTGATTACAAGCTGTCAAATAATAAACAATTTTTTATTTTCATAGCCGCCTTAATTTTACATTTCTTTTTAATTATTTCCTAAACGAAGCCCGATATGAAAAAAGTTATTCTTTGTTTTATGTTTAGAATTCTATTTCACATATGACATTTAACTTTGGCTGTCCAGTTACCAATCACCTTGTATACATATAGGTTCACAAAAAATGTACAACAATTGCCGTTATAATTTGCTGAAAGCATTTCCTAGTTGTTTACAATGAATGTTGACACAGAGCTGTAATTAATAATAATAATAAACGGAATTTCCAGTCAGAGTAAATGGCCAGCTTTATTTCTATGACGTATACGTCCCTGCAGGTTGAAACTATTTATCTCGAAAACTAATAAAGATATTGAAAAACGAAAAACTGCACTGAATTTCTCTCGAAAGAAAGAAAATTAAAAAAATGTACTGTGACGTCATAACTCGTAGTCACGTGACCAAATAGTGATGAAATTGATATTAGAAGGTGCCCAATTAAAATTAAAAATCGACGTGTCTGGGGATTTCGATCGAATATTAGCCGTTCAGTTTTTACTGAATTTATTCCATTAGAAAGTTCCACCCTGTGTATTTAGGAATGATGTAGCTTAAGAGCGATTATCCCAAGAACTGGTGATTTTAGGGACATTGAAGTTTTCATAAAATAAAAAGAGAGTTCTACGTAAAAGCAAATTTTACAAATAAATTCTCCGTTTCCATTTTTGTACTTTTCTGTAATTTTTTGTACTTTCTAATTTGGTTATTATTTAATACCATGGATAATAAATATGTTCGGATTTTAAGGATTCTCATCTCACGAAAAAAACAGTATTAGTTTTGGTGTCTGCCTTTATATCTTCTTTTCCTGTGGGTGATTTATTGTTATTGCTTCTTTCCCCTTCTTACTTGTCTTACTTGTGTGTCTTTATTTCTTTCTCACTTGGTTTTCTATTTTCCTTTTCTCCTTTTAGTTGTAGGCATGTAATATATATTAGGCTTTAGATATTAGGATGGGTAAGTGGCGGATTGAGAAGTAGTTTCACTACTTCTTGAACTTGCCCATCAGATTCCTTTCAACACATATGTTTGAACTTATGTAGTTGAACTCGAATAAATTTATTATTATTATTATTATTATTTTCAAGTTGTAAAATATACTATTTTCCCTGAAACTAGAAAATAAGATATAATGATCTAAGAACGCGACAGATAATAATAATAATAACATTAATCGTTGATTAATGATTAATAATAATGATAATGATAATAATAAATATGTATTACGAATACTATCATTAGGCAAATAAAGTAATAGTATCTTCGATAGTTATAACTTATAAGCGTCCCTCTCGGTCCCTTAGCGACCAAAAATGGCTGACAGGCACCTCACTGTACCAACATTTCCTGCGCACAAATTTCAAAGCCGTCAGTTATGATAATAATTTCCTGGCATGTAAGCCGTGTTTAAATAATTATATTTGCAACTGCAGTCCTATGGAAAACAACCATTAAGATCCCTCAGCGAGCGCGACAAAGTTGCCCTCCCACGTCCTGTCTCCCCCGGATTCCCCAGCGTCCCCGGATAACTCCTTTACTCACTACAGGTGTGGAATTAGCGGCAACTTGATATACGCACGCCAGATATGTCTGCTAATGACTCCCTTCCTCTCGCTCTTCCAACCGCCCCCTCGCCGGCGGCGATTGTATATATACAGCATTACAACGTAGCTCCCTAAAGGAATCTCATGTTACTTTTTTAGGGGCATAAAGTAGTAAACACGGGAGGTTTGTAATCTATTTGAAAGGGGTTCCGTAGTCCTTAATAAGGCCTGTTTGTGTAACAGTACGTACTGTTTCTTTTCATTTCGGTAATAGATTGGATGCATGCAAATTAGCGAGCTATAAATTCGACGCGGGCGGCGAAAGGGAAAGGGCGTTTGGCGGTACATCGGCCTCTTCACTTCATCATCATAATGATCACTTCTATTATGGAAATTCGCATTTATAAAAAGTGTTATGTAAGCCGATAACAGGGTGAAATGTTTTTAAATATTTCGCTCTAAAATACCCGTAAAATTCAAGGGGTTGTTGGGGGATGCAGTGAATGGGGAGTACACGAATTATCTCATTCTGGTGTCTACCCTGGAGACTAGCAAGATTCTTGAAATATTGTGGCTAATAAAAAATATTTGTATTTTATATTTATCTAATATTGACGTATCGCATCAAGAAGTATATTAAATTAAAAGTGCTAACAAACAATTGATCAATATAAAAATATCTTAAAGATAAAAATAATTAAATACATTGAAAAATTAAATTACATACATTCTTCAATAAAAAAATTATAAATGTATTTAATAAATTTGTTACTGGATATCTTTTAATATCATGATATACATATATTATTTGTTATTGTTGGTTCCAAATTACAGGTAACTTCAGAACTTTTGCCAGTTCATTATTTAAAGAGTTCTTTGCTTCCTGATAGTTAAAACCGCCGAGCAAAATAATCGTTCCAAGGCGAAAATGCACCCCATCGGATTTTCGTTAATAACTTTCTCAAATTTTGGCCAATTTCAATTTTTTCGGCGGATATCGAAAGAGCGAGCTTTGGAGAATCTTATTCTTGCCATGAAACACGCAGAGCCTTCCGCAGGTGAGGAAGACGGCCTTAAGAAAATGAAAGATTTCGGAAAACACGTACTTTTTAGGGGCGTCCTGCAACCCCCGTGTAACCTTTTTCGGCAAATCTAAATAGACGGGTGTAATGTGGAAGTAAGGTGCCGTCTACTGGTGAAAGAATTTTCACCCTACACTCACGTTCGACCAACTAAAATTTTAAATGAAAATTGTGGAATTTGAAAAATTTCCGTAAAATCGCGAAACTTTTTCGCTCGTCTCGGGGTGGATGCGTGGGGTAGCGGTGATCTGCGTGTCAAAATATGATCTTTAAAGGATGCGTAAACTTTACAAGAAAAGACCGCGCGTCGGGGCGGTCTGTAAAAGTCACCCCGAGCGTAAGAAAATGTGCAATTTCGGTGAAATTTTGACAGATGGGTGTCTGAAGTTGAAAGATCAATTTCCCCTAGCAACCACTGTGCGCGGGGGTTGGTTTTCAGATATTTTCGGTCCGATCGACAGGGCCACCTTCAAAACTACCCGGTTTAGCCGGTAAATAGTCTTTTGCCATTTTTGACACGTCTCGGAATTGTTTTTTTCTCCAAAAACCTGTAGTATTGATGGATTGCTTTTTCATAGTGTAATCGCATATCAATCGCCTTGTCTGCAGCGATTGTAAAGTGCTCTTCTGATATACAGTGTGTCCACGGATTGATGCAACAAGAGATATAATGGTAGATTTTTTAACTGCATTTTTATATTTTGGGATTAAGCATAGCTTGGTTTCAAACCAATTTTAAGCATATTTTTTAAATCGAGGAGACCTTGACATTTTGTACTCAAATAAAGTACCTTTTCTGGTCTAAATATGGCAAAATATCATTAAGGAAAGTTGTTCAAAATGAAAAATTAAATATCTGTAATTACCTTCGTATACACAGTCAATCATACATGAAACTACAATACTTAGTAAAACTTATTTGTGGTCAGGTCTGGTACAAAGAGTCTATGTACATAGACAGACGCCCAACCTGGTATTACTACCAGCTGAAAGCCTAGCCAATTTACTCATTATTCCGTAAATAAGCAGAATCTCAGACGCATTGCAGATTTTACAATTTCATTGATCAATTGGCGAAAATTGGGGGGTGCCACATTGATACATACCAGACGAACCCACAAATTAACCTGTTATACCTGACCCAGGTGAGAAATTCGCGAGCGCAGAACACAAATATTTGCACGGAAAATTTGCTGACGGATACACAATTATTATTGGACTATTCTGTATAAATATTGGAGCTGGCGCAGTTCCCCGGTATTATTGCACGAAGAAAATATGCTGAAGTTTCTCTATATATTTAAGTGAATAAATCCTGCGTTCGGCAACGGGGAGTAAAATAATTTTTAATTAAATATTTACTCTCGCTGCCTAAACGAACTGAAGCATGCCATTTAATTCGCTTCTCTTCTTAATCTCTGAATTATTCAAAATAGAACTTAGGTAATTAGTCCTTCAAGTAAACAAAATAAAGCACACAAAAAGTTCTCTCGTTTTAATTAACATGAGAGTGGAGAGGGAGGAAACTGTCTGCCGAAGACATTCTTTTTATTTTTGGTCGTTTCTAAGAATCGTTTTTGCATAAAAGTGTGGGACAAGGTCACGGATTAATGAACACACGGAAAATTACTTAGAGCGACGCTTTTGTTGATTTGTGATCCAAAATTCCTTACCTCCAAGTGTAAGATGTCTGTTTGCGCATGTCACAACGTCACATCGCCATGTTGCCTGCAATTAATATTTCTTTGCCTAACTGTTAGGAACTGTCCACAGATGACCCAGTTCTTAAATGACAAACTCTAGGAGTAGGCAGAACACATATAAATAGTCTTATAAATAAATAACCCCAAGAATCGACATTTTCTTAAGATTTTTCGTTTATGATTTGCTAAACAGAAGAAGTGGGACCTTCAAATTTGGCTTTGATACTTTGTAGGTTAAAGCCGTTATTTGGGAATAACTTTCTTTCATTCTAGCTACTGGATAATATTTTCTGGGAATTTGGGTACCTCAAAACCTACTACAACTTTTTTGTCATTCGCTACTGGTCAATTTTAATGTCAAATATTAAATCGCCGGTCTTCTCTCAAAATTTCTTTTAGGTTTTAATAAATTTGTAATTTCGGGAAATGCTGGCAAGATCGCAGATAATAAGAACTGTTTTAATAACGCCGTTTTTGCCCCGTTTGAAGTCTTTGTCAAGATTTATCTCTAGAAGAGCCAGCGCCAGAAGTTTTATTTAATTATTTGCAAATTTTCAAAAATGAAAGCCTGTTTTAAACAATTAGCTTTACGCAAAAAGAGGCACTTCTTAACTGATTGGTTTCCACATTAAGCAGGTCGCCATAATCGTTCACAAGAAGAAAGAAGGTTACCCCAAAATAATCCAAAAATAAATTTATTTTTCTATTTGCATTGATCGCTCTGGAGATTCCTCTGGGTGCAACGCGTACTCCATTTAGCGTAAATTCAACAATCCCTCTTAGACCTGGGGCTTTGCACATCAGACGCAGGAAATGTAATCACCGTATTGTCGAGGTTAGGAAGCTTGACGCCGCCGTTCGAAATACGACGCCTGCCGCTAGAGCGCCGTCGTTCGGGAAGTCGCGATTGTATCGGCTCTGCAGCACCCGCTAAATCCTTTAAATCGTGCCGAGGGACGCTCAGTTGTCAGCGGCTACTGCTTTGATTCTTGGAAGGGTAGAAAAATGAGATTCTAAATGAGAATGGTGTTCCTAGACCTAAGGAACGGGAGGTCATTGCTGGGAAACATTTTATTTACTTGCAGCTCTTTAAGCAAGCATGTTCGTGGAATTTGATAATAGAGTTTTGGCAAGTAAAGTAGTGCAAAAAGTCTGTACAGGCTGTCCTATTTTCGTTGTGATTTGGGGGTCTCTAATAGAAGCAGCAGTAATGAATGAATCAGTGGATCTATAATATCTTAACAGGTA
Organism: Xestobium rufovillosum; assembly: GCA_963966045.1. Lineage (NCBI taxonomy): Eukaryota > Metazoa > Arthropoda > Insecta > Coleoptera > Ptinidae > Xestobium > Xestobium rufovillosum. Next base: position 39,967,421 of record OZ014493.1, read on the forward strand.
CACAAAAAATTCCTAGTACCCATTTCCAGTATAATACCTATCCATCGATTTATTAAATTTAGATACCCAGAAAGAAGACAACCAAGCAAAATGATGTTTTCGAGATTAAAATCAAATTTAATTCACTATGGGTCATTCAATAAACCTAGAAACAAAATTTATAATAAAGAAAATAGAGAAGACGAAGAAATGAATGTTCTATCGCTGGTGGTTGGTGTTTCCAAAACAAAAGTTCAAAAAATATTTAATAAAGGCAAATATAGGCCATATAAAATTCAAATTATTCACCATCTCTTCCCGGGAGATCAAGAAAGAAGGCTTAATTTTTGGAGGTGGTACTTAAATAAAATTCAAGAAAATCCAGAATTCGGGCGGTCTGTCATTTGGACAGACGAAACTCACATAGGCAACGTAGGATTATTTAACAGGCATAATGTGCGTCACTGGTCTGATACAAATCAGCACCAAACTTTTGAACGTCAGAGGCAAGGACGTTTTGGATTTAACGTTTCGTGTACCCCCAAATCACAACGAAAATGGGACATACAAGGTCTATTAACGTAAGCTGATAATCCTATTCGCGTATCTCTCATAAAGCAAAACATATGTCTAAATACACATAAATGTATTGTGCTGGAAAGAATGCTAGAAATGCTTATTTGCAGAAATAATAAATGTATGCCTTAATGTTTACTCATCTTGTCTCAAATTCTTCGCCCTGAGCTGGTAAAATCACTTCTCAAGTGAGAAAATAATACAATTTTAAAGAATAGTTCCAACTGTCTAAGTTGATCCTGTTGAAAGTTAATGAATTATTCAGGAAGCAAAGGGTCGAGTTCGAGGAACACTAAAAAGGGGGGAGCGCAATATCGCGACCCCTCTGCGCGATTTTATGATGAGAAGAATTATTTCCATTTTACACTGACCGCAGCTGTTGTTATTTCCAACAAATATCAGATTGAATTTTTCTCTCCCGCTTCCTTTTTCTTTTATTCCGATAAATGAAATAAACTTGCTACTTCAATTTCAGACTGGAGTTTTCCCATTGTTAACAGACCTCCACAGTAATACGCGCCATGAGAAATATACTGGAAAGAGAATTATTACCATCTGGAAAATCATTGTTAATTTGGTCGCCCTGCTTTTCTATGGAGCATGTATTCCAAAAAATAATAAATCATGATAAATCTAGGCATACTCGTACACGAGGAACGGGGGACGTGCAGAGTAATCAGGTCAACGAAAAGCTTACTTAAAAGATGCTCGAAGGACCAATGCGGAATAATGTTTTCGTAACAATTGGTTTCATCAAATAAATACAGGACGTTTTATGAGAACTTTGGATGCATTTTTGCAGTAATTTAAAACTATCACCTACTATTGTTATACATTAAAATTCGTAGAAATATGCATCTTCAAACTTTTTCATTAATAAATTTTAAGCGTTTTTGAATTGTCAAAGTCAAAACACAGTAATGCCAATCCCACTGACTGCTCTCGGACGTCAGGTATGTTCTGCTTAATTAGGTACTACGCAACCCTAGTTGTACGATTCAAACTCTGAGCAATTTGGAGTAGGCATAAATCCATGAAAACCTATAAACTCTCTGGATAAAAAACTGTATCGTTTCGTGTTTTTAGGAAATACTGTAGATAGCAAATAGCCAATAAATACTGGAAATAACTGCAGTAGTGTATAGCCAGTATTGTTACCCGATTAAAGTGAAATATGTAATCTCTATTTACTGCTGTTCTTTTTATTTAGTTAGGTAGGTAGATATTTATGTTATGAATGTTATGAACGGGTTTTTTCGTTTTACTTTTCATTTGTGCGAAAGCTTGAAAATGATACAACCAGTGGCGGCTCGTAATGAAGTGCTCGGGGTATAAGTATAAATGTGGCCTATATCTTAGCAAAATTACAATTTTCTGATTTATTTTATTTACCGAACTACCAATATTATTACCTATTCAATACTTCATTGAATTCGAAAAGTTTTTGGCAGTCTTAGTCAATTGAGATCTCATTAATTTTGACTGATAGAGGGCAGGTTTGAATTGCAGCACTTTTCGCAGAATGCTAGTAACAACAGCAGTGTCTGTTGTTTACGGTTGGACAGCTTATCTCATAGACTCTGAGCAGCATGCCATTTTACATGATTTTAGACCATTACGAAAAGCAAAATATCTCTGTCATCTTAACAGTTACAGACACGCGGTTTTCGCTGACGGTTAGAAGAAAGATGCATCTTCAACAACTGTGTTTTCAAAATTTGAAAATTCTAATATTCGCTTTCAAAATGACAGTCAAATTTTCATTGACTTTTAAAGGCAAATATTTCCAGTCCAAACAAAAAAAAATAAAAAAGTAAAACACACATAATGAAGCCGAAGCTTTTATCTATCTAATTCTTCCTGTTTGGAGTCGATTAGTTAAAAAGTAAGCGTGATATTTGTCTTTTACTACAGGTCTACATGAGTAAAATTGTGGAGAATTTATGCATAGTAAAGTGCTGCCTCTGTCGGAATTGAGCGGAACTTGTTAGTCGCCCGGACAAATAATGAACATTCGTATAAGTAATAAGCGAATTTGTATTACAAAAAGAGAGTTTATCTGAAAAAACAGAAACAGTAGGAATAAACCTTTTATTTTTATAAGAACCATAAATAATGTAGTGGAAAATTGCGTTTTTCGAATTATTTTCAACTTTTGTAGGTACGTTTAGAGAGTATAAAATTCTATAGGTATAGCTCAGAATACAATTATTAATTGTTTTGTGTTTTCACTATTTTATAATCGTGGAGTCATAGATTAGACTTTTTATTTTGACGGTATCAAAAAAAATGTAATAAATTTTTGATAATTATGAAGTAATCAATTGGCTCTTGCACCTCTGCATTCGCCTTTTCAAGGGCCTAGAGGTGGCGGTGTCTATAGCGGCGATATGTTTAAAGTTCCCAGATTCAAGAAACAGGCGTGGCTAGTTTTTGTATGTATTCAGGAATTATTCTTGGGGCCTATTTTCGTATCGATGACCTTCCAAAGTAATTTCCGATTCTTCCTAAAATTTATTATTGTTACACATATGAGTTGAATATGCAGGTGCACAGGTATCCCATTTATCAGAAAAAGCGATTCATCTGTATTGTGTAATTTAGAGAAAAATGCCAAATAGATACTCTCTTTGTTTTTAAATTTCCATAATTCAAATTACTTTACTTATACATGGCGTCTCATTTCTTCTGTACAGCAGATGCTAATCTACACAACTTGGATTTCTTAAATAGACGAACTCCTGTAATATCATCTCACTTTTTATTTCCCTGTTCGATTTTACTATATGATTGTGTAAGAGTTGCATTCTAGACTGAACTTATTGTGAAACTGGGCATCTGTTCATCATTCTCAAAATGTAATTTTTGAAACATCCCTACGTGTGACAAAAATTTTAAAAGAAAACTGAAACACAAAAATATGGGGTTTAGTTTAGAAGCAACTTACTTCGTATGCATACTTAGTTTGGGCCATTACCATATGCATCAATTTTATTGTTGTATAGCACTATGAGAGACAAACAGACATACAGACTGAGAGATAGACGGACGAACAGACAGAATGGTAAAACAAAGAGGGGTCTCTCATATAACTTCGCATAAATGGATAAATGGATCAACCTGTATAACAGATTCCCGAGGAGTGAATCACTGGTGGATTTCTTGTACACTGCCTTTGGATTTCCGTCGCCAACCGGAGATTTCCATTGCATTAATACAGCATGTTATTGGCCAAATGAGAACACATAACACATCTTATGAGCACCGGATTGGACTAATTTCGTATAAAACGTTTTTAGACAAATAATATACGTCAACTTCCAACTACGTCTTCCGTTATTTCTGTTCTCTGCGTCATATCAGGTAAAATCTGTCACAGAATTACGATGGACAAGAAATTAGCCGGGAAAGGGAAAGTTTAAAATTTGTGTTGTCACAGAAGGATTGGAATTTGAACATTTAATGAACTGATTATTAAGAGTGGCGTGTACCGTGGATTTTCTGTTGCAGTCAGATGCACACTCAACATGACAAAACATTTTTTACCGTTTAGGAATTTGGAACACAGGTTCATGGAAGTCTATTCCAAATGTTAGAACGTTATGGAAAAAAATCAGTTACAATACGTAAAGTGCTAAAAGAGGCTTTACTGAGCGTGTCTGACTGCGGCAGATGACAACGGTACAAGTCATTATTAAGGAAATTTAGACTCAGCAAACCATTGTTTGTTTATTATTTTTTCCACCGCGCGGCTAGCTCTGGGGTACTGCGGCAGTACCCCAGAGGTAGCCAGTTCAATGCTCTCAGAAAAGAAAATGTGATGTGACATGATGACTGAACCCAGAAAAGGCCACCGGAAGTGGCCAGTCAAAAAATAGAGTTTTCCGTTTTTTGCAGTCTATTTTTGGTTTAAGAAATATTGCAAAATTTTGTTAGAGAAATGCTATTAAAATAACTCTAACCACACGAACTTTTCGGCCAATCGCAAAACATACTTACCTAGTTTTTCTTTTTTACTTATAAGTAACCCACTGCGTTTTCTTGGGGAAACCAGCATTCCGAGACGAGTTTTGTTTCCCCACCTATAATTTGGTTCAGCGTTCCTTGTTTTCTATCAGGTACTCGTCGGAATATAAATACTATACTATGATATTCAATAAACCCCGCGTTTCGTCTGTAGCTTCGGTGTTGTGTTTGTTCTAGCTCAAAGTGAATGGAAAGCTCCGAGTCCTACTCTGTACGCTGCGAAATGCTCCCCCTAATCTAGCGCGCCCAGCAATTTTTGCATTCAGTGTCCGCCTACTTTGTACTTTTGGAATGCTTACGTCCCTTCCGATACCCCTCCGCAGTAACTGTTCGTAGGCGTTCCGGCAGCCTTAAGCTGCGCGTTTTTATTTAGGTGTTTTGTGCTCTGAGCGATCTGTCGGCAGCTGAAAACCGTCAATGTCCCTGTACCTATACCATATTTTATGCAGAGATCTGCACTTAAGGAATGAGGAACCTTAGTATTGTGTGAAAAGTATTATGGATGTCATCCAAGCAGTGCAACTACATTTCACTTATAATGACAAAAAATAATATATTTCGTTTTTTTGACGAAGTTTGGATTGTATTGTCAACATTTTTTGTAGAACCATTCAGTGATTAATAAAGATGGATACCAGGATAGCAAAAAAGGTACTAACAAATGTCATAGAGTTGGTCGATATATTTGAGGAAGCTGAGTTATTTATTGCTTGAATAATAAAGTCTAAATAAGCGTCCACCCTAGAATACACCCCAGTAGAATTAGGCAAGTCGCAAGTGCTTCCATAAGAAACGATTCCAAATTGAACATCTCCACATAAGAGTGGTCCACCTGCGGCTCCGTAGCACGCTTTCATTTCATCTCCGTTTCTCCTTACAGCGCACATTGCTAGTTTACGCTTGTAACGAACGTTATCCACAATTTCTATGATATATCGTCTGCACGTAGAATAGTTCATCACTATTAGAGTTGCACATTGAAAGTCGCCTTTGAGTATAACAGGATTTGCATTTTTAAATTCCAGGTCCCCCTGAGCATTCCATTCCATAACATTGGCAAACGGACATGCCGAAACCAAGTCCATGTGATATTTAGTAGGCAATTGAGCTATCTCCAGTTTTATAGGACTCTGTAAACGAATTAGCGCTATGTCGTGTACTAGCGATATGCTGTTGTAGAGCGTATGCTGGTAAACGTCTTTGACGTAAGATGCGTGCTTGGGCAACCCACCAATTACTACCATGTCTTCTGGGAGGCACACGTCGTCGCTGACACAATGAGCCGCCGTCAACACCCACAGTTCTCTTACAAGGCTTCCAGCACAAAAATGTTGCTTTTCAACTCTGTTTCTGAGTGATACCAAGTATGGAATCGTGCAATCTTTGCCGCTTACTACTTTACAAACGTAAAATATCGTTTGGTATAAAACTAATTCCAACATATTTGGAAGCCTCATTATAAATTCATTTCGACGTTTGATGTCAAATGACGAGCTAACCAACTTGATTCATGTGCATTTCGGGCTACAATATTTTACTCATTGAATATACTAAAATAGAACCCTACCTGCGATGGTAATGTTTAATAGGGTCCCTAATGTTTAAAGCAGTAAACTGCCCTCTGTCCGATGGCGACTCAATTAGTTAAGTAATAGCGCCATCTGGTGTGTCAGGGGATAAATAAAACTTAAGATTTTCTTTTCAGTAATGGCTTTTAAATTTCATTTTATTTGAATTTATTTGTTCGTTCAGTTTTAAGATTGGCACTAGGAATTTCTACTGCAGTGCCTGACAAATAATTTAGTAGGTAGCTTTAACTTAATAATAAAATATATTTATTTAAACGATAGAGAGCGCAAATTACAAAATTATAATAAATGTTCAAAAGCAAGTCCCTCCGCCTGAACTCGCAACGATGAACCAAACTTTCTTGCACTCATATTATTCATATTATTCATATTATTTCTAATATGAGTGAGTTGCAGCATCTTGAATCCTCTGTATTAAATGAAGATTATTTTTTATTTCTACTTGATAAACAAGTTGCTTCAAATGACCGCATAAAAATCACAAGGAGTTAGATCGGGAGCTCTAGGTGGCCATGGTGTCGGCCCTCCATTACCAATCCACTTGATTGAGAAATAAGTATTTAGCCATCCTCGGTGAGGCGGAGCCCCATCCTGCTGGCACCACATAATGAGTTGCCTAACTGAAGTAGGATATCTTCCAGAAAATCAAAAAGTGCGTTTTCTAAAAATTCGTGGTATATTCCTGCATTAAGGTTTCCTTTACATTCATTTAAGGGCAGTAATGCGTTATTAACTAAACCACTCCAAACATTTACACTAAATCTCTGCTGAAAATTTTGTAATCTGACGGCATGTGGATTGCCCAAGGACCAAACATGGTCATTACGAAATTTATTAATCCCATCTCTAGAAAAAGTGCGCTCATCTGACCATAAAACTCTAGAAATAAGATTATCTTGGGCGTGTTGTTTCAACATCCAATGACAAAACTGCTGAACATCTCCAGCCTGCAATGCTCGTCTGTTCCGACGATGATAAGGATGATAAACTTTGAGAGAGCCTTAAATTACTTGCCACACGTCTGATGCTAATTGCAGAATTGTCCATTACAGCATCGATAACGTTTTCTTCATCTTGAACGTTAATTTCATGCAGATGAATGGATCTTTGAGGACCCGCATTGCCAGTCATGCGCAATCTTCTAAATGATGTGCTGAACACAGAATATGCCGGTTGGCGTCTATCAGGAAATCTAATTCGGTATTCCCTCACTGCTTGACGAGCGTTTCCATTGCACATTCCATAGACAAAAATAATTTCTGCATATGCTTCGTTAGAGAATGGATTCATTACAATTTCCTCGACAATTGCATCTACTTCCTTTTGTCAAAGATTGTAAAGAGGCTAACGAATCACCCTGTATAGGATCTATAGATTTGGGAAAAGCCTTTGGCAATGTAAAATGGAGAAGATGTTCCAAGTGCTTAAAAAGGTATGGATAAAATATAAGGAATAAAGAACAATAAATAATCCCTACAAAGGGCAAACGGCAGTTACAGAATTTGAGCAGGAACGAAGAGAAGTAGATATCCAAAAGAGAAGCGGATCGGAAAAAATAGAAGCGTCTGAAATGTGGTGCTATAGGCCCCTTGATGAAGATATCGTAGGTTAGCAGGTAGGTATGTACTGAAAAGAGTCGGGGAAAAGCGAAAGGTATGAAACTCAATAAAGAATGCCTAGAAGAGATAAGATGGTAGAACACCTTCTGAGACACGAAGGATTAGTTCGCAGCATACTGGAGTTGGAAATATGAGTAAAAGATGTAGGGGTAAGCGAAGATTAGACTACTGCTCTCAAATAGTTGGGGATGTAGGATATTTTACTTTTGGGGAAATGCGTATTTTATAGCTCAGGATTGGAAATGATGTAGATAAACGTTCAACCAATTTTCGGACTGAAAACTTTTTGGCGATTATATAATTTCTAGGCTTCTATGATCTGATCAGTAAACCTTTCCATATTGGGGAAGTGGTGTGATTTGCACTTTCCATTGATGTTATCTGTTCTTGTAAGTAATAGGAGAAAAATCGTACGAGATTTCTCTTAATGAAACGAAGAGAATAACAATCGTCGCTGGAGGCAAATTACATGAAGAAAACTAATATGCGGAAAAACTTTTTTAACGTATTTTTCTAACCCATCAACAATTCAAAGGAATTATTGGAGATAAGAATGTCAGAGACCTGTCTTCTTGATCATCATAAGGTTCTCAGTCCGAAGACTGGTTGGACGCGTACCTCCACTCTTTTCTATCCTGAGCTAACCTACGCATTTCCCTAAAAGTAGAACATCCTACATCCCTAACTATTTGAGAGCAGTAGTCTAATCTAGGCCTACCCCTACCTTTTTTCATTCCTATCTCTGACTCTAGTATGTCGCGAACTATTCCTTCGTGTCTTAGAAGGTGTCCTACCATCCTATCTCTCCTACTCTTTATTGTCTTCCATACCTTTCGCTTTTCCCCAACTCTTTCTAATACTTCCCTATTGCTAACCTTATCTATCCACGGTATCTTCATCATGCGTCTGAAGCACCACATTTCAAACGCTTCTACTCTTTTTCGATCCGCTTCTCCTATTGTCCAAGTTTCGCACCCGTATAATGCCGTACTCCATACATACGACTTTAAGAGTCTCTTCCTAGTCTCTATATTAACCGTTCTCGAACATAACAGTTGTTTCTTTTTGTTAAACGCAACTCGGCCCTGCGCTATTCTTTGTTTTATATCTTGAAGAACAGCAAAAATATTCTATTTCTGGCTTCCATTCTAGTTCTTATTTCAATCAGTACGTACTTTTTGCTTACTTTGTTTTTGGATCGAAACTTTTTTTGGTTTCGTTTTGATCATGATTGATTACCCACTTTTCATTTTTTGTTGGCAGTACTCGAATTACAAATTTGTTATTGTTTTTACACCCTGTTATGTAAGACTTTGAAAGTTGTTTAAATCACCAAAAGAAAGCCAAAAGTAATGAAGAATCCTTATATATTAATAGCGAAAGTGATTTTACATTGAAACTTTGTTAGCCGGATATTTCATCGAGGACTCCATCGATTTCAACAATTGTGGGCTCTACGGCAAGCTCTAATGCTGTAGATGTGCCTTTTCGGGGTTACATTTTAGGTAGCTATTAATTTGTAATAAAATGTCCAGATTATTTTCTGACAAAAATAGAGTGCCATGCCTTTGACAATTAAATAATTTAGCGAAGGTGATTTTACATTGAAACTTTGTTCGCCGGATATCTCATCGAGGACTCCATCGATTTCAATTTCAACAATTGTGGGCTCTACCGGAAAGCTCTTAAGCAGTAGATGTGCTTTTTCGGGGTTTAAAAAGCATTTGTTACATTTTAGCTATTAATTTGTAATGTCCAATATTAGGTATTTTCCGACAAAAGTAGAGTGCCATGCCTTTGACAATTAAATAATTATCGAATGCGAAATTTTAACTGGAGCAAAGCGCCGAGATTAGCTGGCCATACACGCACACGCTTTCCTGGCGGATTAGCGCGGCACGCTAAACCTGCGCGATTGGAACGGGACGGGCTTATCGCGTCTGCGTCCACTAACGTTAAAACCAAGCTGGGCACACACGAACACGCTTTCCTGACGGATTAGCACGACACGAAAATCTCGCGCTGTGGAAACGGCACGAATGACGGTTTTGGCGTGGCGGGCGTGGGGAGTTTCACAAAAACGAAATTCCTGTCGTGGCTGGTCGCGAAGTAGCTTTTTTCAATTATTACACTCTGTCAAGATATTCAAATAAGATGCTAGGAGAACACGGAGAACAACAGCAACAAAAACTAGCTAATGTGTGTGCCATGGTGTTCATTATTTATGAAGATAAATGTAAAAAGAGAAAACGTAAACAACGGATTCGGTTTAAAAGATAAAAATACAGCCATGTGAAACTTTTAAATAATGAACTACAGGAAAATAATCCTGATGATTTTAAAAACTACTTACGAATGGACAGCAAAACTTTCGATGCATTATTAAAATTATTACATCCTCATTTAACTGGAAACGATACTTTTATGAGAAAATAAGTTCCTGTCGAGGAAAGGCTGATGGCCACATTTCGATATTTGGCTACAGGTAGAAGTTACGAAGATCTTAAATTTTCGGCAGGTATTTCCGCTTAAGCTTTGGGATGCATAATTCCAGATACGTTTATGAAGTTCTGAAAAAAGTACATATTTGAATGCAAGTGAAAGTTTACTTAATAAGTTTTTATTGCATTTAAGTTTATTAATAATATAAACATAATGAGCAACTTGACACTAATTAAATTAGTGAGATTTATTGTTTAATATCGTAGTAAACACCAACTTAATACATTACTTCTTGATAAAAGCTCCAAATTTTTATGACAAATAATTGCTTATAACGCTTCCAAACATCTAATTGTTCAAATGGGGGTTTCTGCTCGCGTACAATTTAACCTCAGTGACGCAGATTACGCTAAGCATGACCAAATAGTTTTTAAAAATCTTTTCCCACCTAGACACTAAAACCGATGAAACCATGAGTCATTTTAGAACTACACCATATTTGTAATTTCATTTGTCAATGTCTAGTTTCGTTTTAGATTCAGATGTCAAAACAGCAAGCAAGTAGTAAACAAGGTTATTCAAAAGTCATAAGTGACATCAGGACAACCGACGTGTACATTTAGACTACCAATAAAGTACAAATTACCTCCTTGTCGTCAGCAGTCACTGTGTAGTGTGTAGTCACATAGTTCAGAGCTAAGTTGACAAGCTGTGTGAGATTTATTCTTTAGTGCCTACTTAAGTTTCGTTTTTTCAGTATAATTACATAGGCAGAGTCGTTATGTTTTGTAAATGTTTAATTTTCACGTACACAATAATTAAATTCGCGGGTTATTAGAAAAGTTTTTATTCACATTTTACTTCTTAATCCATCATTACTGCTTTAAAAATTCAATGTTCCGAATTTTCGTTTTAATTTATTTTTCTCCTTATTATGACAGAAAATAGAAAATGTGGCATCGTACACGGGAAGCGATTCTCTATACAATAGGATTACCATTTTAAAAAATCGTATACGTTATATCAGGAAGGTGCGCAGCGCCGCGCCGTCTACACATGCATTACTTCAAAATGTGCTAAATAAAAATTAAAAATCGACGTGTTCTAGGATTTCAGTTGGAAACTTCAATTTTAGTAAATACAGAATTTATTCTGTACTACTTTTGGGACACTGATGTATAATTATTGCACTTATATTCTAAACCCTACTCAATTTTTAGTCTTAAATATAGGTAATAATAAAAGAACTTACATTTACTCTAAAGTGCTTACGTAATTTAAACATACGTACCTACTAACTTATACTGCGTACACCTAATTATTGCACTTACCTACATTCTAAATCTTTTAATTTAGAACTGTTGCTCTATGTCATACTGATTCAATTTGATTAGTTACAAATTTCTTTGCGTTGCAATATGTGATTTGCGAGGTACCAATGAAATAGCATGAAGTATGTAAGTTTTAGCCATATACCTACATTACCTATTTACCTATTACCTATTTTAGCAAATTCCAAATACGGATCTATTTCCACACTAGTTATTTTATTCACATAGAAGAGCACGCAATACGTTGTGGCGCTACTAAAAAAATATAAACTATAACTTATTAATTTTAGTAACTATATACTTTTGTATAAAAGTAAACGCATAACATTAGTTGATCATCTCAAAATAAACACAAAACTAAAGTTATAGGTACCTGTCACAAAACTAGTTCGAAAAGAATGGGAAACCTAAACTCTGCATAAACTCCTTCCTTATCTAGGAGTCAATCAACGACCACAGACTTAACAACCCGGTCCGCCGCGTGGCGCGCGGCGCGTCGGGATAAGCATGGCGCGTCATTAACCATAAACGGACACTCTTTCCTGCGGGATTGGCATGGCCCGTTCCAATCCGGCAGGAAAGCGTGTCCGTGTATGCCCAGCTATTGTGTACTTACACCTAAGGTTAAATGAAAACCATGTGATTCTGCTTTACGTTTTCAATTTGAACGTACACAATTCCCACTTCGCTTAGCATTTTACTTAACAAAAAACAAAAGTCAAGGACAAACGCTTAAGAAAGTGGCCCTTTACCTTCCAGAGCCTGTATTTTCCCATGGACAGCTTTTACGTAGCTCTTTCGCGCGTTCGAAAATTTGACTCCATACAAATTTTAATCAAGGACTCTAAGATAAAAGGTTCTTTTCCAAACTATTTAGGTAAATTTACGCGTAATGTTGTTTACACTGAAGTTCTATAATATGTATTTCTTTATGTAGATATAAATCAAATAATAACTTTTCAACATCTTTTATATTTGTTTTTTACAAAATTATGAAGTAATGCGAGTACAAATAAGATTATAACAAAAACATTTATTTACGTTACTCATAAAATAAAAAATCTAATGTGCCCTAAAAAAGAAAATAAAAAAAGTATTATAATGCTATGAAAAAAGAACTCATTGGTTTCAGTTCTCACTTAATTCTAACGTTTCATTCTCACTTTTATCCGATTTTTTTAAGTTGTCTACAAGTTTAGACAGAGCATTGTCTAAATTGTCATCTATAGATAAAAATGATTTAAGAAGTTCTTCACCTGCAGATGTAAAGGTTGGTGCAGCGATGCTTGAATCGCCATCGGTATTTTTTTAGATGAAAATGATTCATTCAATTCTTGGCGTGAAGGCAGAGGTGATGATACAGCTGATTGAATACATTCCATCTTTTTTCTTTTATTTATTTTTTCCAAGGCAGCTCTTTTTATACTCTGATATGTTTTCTCTTATTTGAGCTGCTCTTTTGTTTCTTATTATCTTACTTTTTTCTTCTGTGTGCCCACATATTTGGCAATATCGGTTGTATTCGCACATTCGCAGATATATTGCTGAACATGCTGAATAGCGGCATACATTTGTAGTTTTCAGTTCATGTGCCATTATGTATGGCATACAATAAATTGCATCTTTCACATTTTCCTACAAATCAGATTTTCCTTTACGCATACGTTTCGATTTTTGAAAATAGCTACGTACCTACCAATTTATTATAGTGTCGAATTCCATGTGTTGTCTACTACCGCATACACTGCAAAACATGTCCATTTCTGCTATTCACGTAGTTCCGACCTACGTTGTCTTATATTCAGTCAGTACCAAAATTAGATTTTCAGTTCTTCACTCGCAAGTACATATCAACCGTTCAAGTTAGGATACGAGACAGCTTGCATTGCAGAAAAAGTTAAGGTACTGATTTGAGGAAAATAGTATTGATATCCCGGCCCCCGGTTGCCAGATATTTCCCTTGCAGAAAAGAATCTTTAGTAATCTTAGATGTTAGCTGTTAGATGTCGCCCAAAAGCAAGTTGTACTACAGACTCACTAGATTTTCACATTAGTTGTACTTATAACTATCATTAATACTCCACAGAACATGTTCTGTGAATAACTTGCACTCGATCACCGACAAAATATTAATATTAACCAAACCATACACTTCGCGACTGGGCCCTTGGCATCTCTTCGATAATGTGAAGTGTCCTTATCTTTTTAGTTTTTCTTTGTCGTGTAATTACAATTTTCCAAACAACAATTCTGAAAAGACGTGTGGCGTAGCCCACGGGTTCCACTTGTTTAAAAATAATTACCACACAAACATTTTAAATTTTTCATATATTTAATTATTAGTGTAGAAGCAGTATATCTAGTGACATAAAATACAAGCTAGTAATAACCACGCACCCATTTCAAATTTGTGAGCCTCGCTGCTTGGAGCCCGTTTGGCGCTAACAACAACAGATCCTATTGTCTCGTTTATGAAGGGCAGATGGGCATCCACTCTGGTAAAAATGGCTGTCCCGTTTCTAGCATTTACGCAAGTCTCGTTGAATGTTGCGTAGCTCCCTACTCCATATATGACATCTCCGCAAAGAAGTGGCCCTCCGGAGTCAATACTGCACACATCTTTGAAGCCAGCTCCTCTGCTGCCGGTAATGCACATGATTCTTTTGGTAAAAGTCATATTCATGCCTGCAATGTCTATTAGCTTCTTGCAGTCGTTATCACTTGGAATTAAGAAATTGTTGCACTGAAGTGAGTGTTGCTCTGGTCTCAATGTCATTTGTGTGTTGTAATCTTTAGAGCCCCAGCCTATTACGTTGCCTTGGCTACACACGCTGTGGAAGTCTTCGCGGAATGCTTCCGGCAATGCAACAGGCGTCTTTTTTATGGGTCTCTTTAAATTTAGTAATGCTATGTCGTGATCGAGTGTTTCGGAATCGTATTCGTTGTGTGTAAATATGTCCTCGACAGCAGTCATAAAGTCGGTGCTAGGCACGTTGTTTTCGGAACTTCCAGCCATCACTATTATTTGGTTTCCGTCATCTTCATCTATCACACAATGTGCTGCTGTTAACACCCACAGTTCTCGTATGAGTGCACCAGCACAAAAGTGCTCCAAGTGCTCTTTATCTCTGAGAGATACAGTCGCGGGATAGCTATCTATTGAGCACGGCGTTCCTGCAATAAATGTGTTTTCTAATTTTACGTGGAGGACGTAAAATATGAATAAGAATTTTGCAAAATATTTCATGTCTGCTGCCTTGTTTACGATAACAACTTTTGTTTGCCGTCAAATCTTCAATTCCAATGCACCCTGATTATTAAAATGTTTTTTCTTAATCACAACTGCCAACTGCGACGTCTGCTTGAAGTTTGCCGGTGGTACCCGATTTTCAACTAATCTGAAAACACAGAACTGTTTTATTTATAACAATTTTTAATGTTTGACAACTTTGACAAAGGAGTTGCAATGAAATCACAATAAATTTTAAACATACCATTTCGACTTTTGGCTCTTCTACTCAATCCACCGATCGAGGAGAGAACGTTTTGGCTCTCAAAAAGGTTAGATTTCTTGTACATGACAGTTAAGTGCAGAAACGAATCTTTAGAATATGAAAGCTTACAGTTAAAAGTGTCAATCTATTTTTCATCGAGGGCACAAAATACAAAGAATTTAAACTGACAGCGACTGACAGTATAAATAAAAATAAATTTTTGATTTGCCATCTGTGGCGCTGGTGTCATAATTATGGCGTGACGCATGTATACTTGATCTATATTCTGCAGTACCCACTATCGTTTCTAATACATAGGTAAATAAGTCTGTTGGAAATTCTAAAACGGACTTTTAGGAACAATATTCATATTTGATTTTCTGAATCTCAATGCTGATATATCTGGTCTGGCAAAATAATGTAGGCTCTGAGTTTATCCGCGTATTTCCCCCAAAGTAGAACATCCTACGTCCCCAACTAGTTGCGAACAGTAGTTAATCTTTTTATTTCTATCTCCGTCTCCAGTATGCCGCGAGCTATCCTTTCTTGTCTCAGAAGGTGTCCTACTATCCTCTCTATTGTCTTTCATATATTTTCGTTTCCCGACCTATTTCTAATACCTCCCTATTGCTAACGTTATATATCCACCGGCATCTTCATCATACGTATGTAGCACCACTTTTTACATGTCCCTATTTCCCCATATCCACTTGCTCCATAGTCCACGTTTCGCATTTGATTAATGCCGTGCTCCAAACATACATTTTAAGAGTCTTCTAAATTTTTATACGTTTCTGCTGCCTAAGACTTCAAACTCAACAAGCATCTCCGATTTGAGATCCGTTAGTCTGATGTCCTCTCTTTAAGAAATTTTCGAAAAGGTTATTTTCATGCAGATCTACGGCAGTCGCGTAGCACCTTTATTGCAGTTTGTACCATAGTTTGCGCAGTTGGTGCTAGTAAGGGGTCTGCTCTTATCTTGCTAGAGTACTACAAAAAAGGTAGTAGAGCTGTCATAAATAAGGCCTGGATAAGGTCTCAAATGTATGTTATTGTTAGAAGGCAACCTTATCCACGTCGCGCAAGGGCAACTTCCGGGAGAGAAGACTATCTAATATGGATTTGGGCCACCAAAATGCGCAGAAGTACCGCTACAACGCTCCAAAATCAGTTCGTAGAGGCCACAGGAATCAGAATAAATACCCAAACGATACGTAACAGGCTTCACGAACGTCAGTTTCATGCAAAAAGACCAGCTAAGGTACCTCCTTTAAGCTGTGATCATCGCAGAGCAAGAGGGTTCTTTGCTGAAGAACATGTTAATTGGAACTTAGGGCAGTGGAGCAACCTGCTCTTCACTGACGAATCCAGGTTCTGTTTAAATCACATTGATGGACGAGTTCGAGTCTCGAGATGCACAGGTGAACGTTTTTTAGACTGCATTGTGGAAGAAAGGGTTCCTTTTGGAGGGGGGTCCATCATGGTTTGGGGTGGGATAAATTTGAATGGGCGCACGGAGATGGTGGTAATTCGTGAGGGGTCTATGACTGTACGTAGGTATATAGATGAAGTTCTAGAACCACATGTTGTACCATTTGCCGAGGATATGGGCCCAATATTCATTCTGCAGCAAGATAATGCCCGCCCACACATCGCCAGAGTAGTACAAAATTTCCTCAATGCTCACAATATTGAGGTTGTGGAACACATTTGGAGAACGATTGAAGGAACGCCAGCCAATCCGGAACCTTCAACACGTTGAAAAAATCCTCCTGGAAGAGTGGGAATAGCTGCCTCCTCAAGTTATTCTTTAATGTTATAATAAATTCTGTTCCGTTACCAGTAGCTTACCAAAGTAAATATTAATTTGGTCTTGGGGTGTGACAGTGGTGTAAGATTCACTATATGTGTCAGCAAATTAATCCGACTGCTATAATCATAATAACCCTATAATTATTGCATTACATGTCCCATTTTCTATTCTTCGGGAATATTGTCGCTGTGTATCATGCTTTTATTAAATATACTTATCAGTTCCTCTAAAACTGGAACTGGCTGGGGCATATTTTACCAGTTCAATACGAATACCTCCTGGGCAGGAGCTTTACCATTCTTCATTATTTTTATGGTTTGTTGTGTTTCTTCGATCGTTACATCTTCTTCTCTATTAGTGCCGTGCACACCATCCACCCACATGTCTTTGTATTCCCCATTATCTTCTTTTAAAAATTTGGAAAAGTATGTTTTCTATTTTGTCGTACTGATCAGATCACAGATCTAATCTTGCCGCTCTCTCTCTAGCTTAATAATTTATACAGGAACGCTACAGAATCATCTCTTAATAGATCTAGTTTATAAGACTCCCCTTTTGCTTCTTTTCTTTTTCGACTTTCACCAATTATTTCTGGAATATTAGGTTGTTTTCTTGAATGGAACTTTGACTGAAATACACGCAATCTTTTAGCATTTCTACCTGTTCCTTTCTTCTTCGTCCCAGCTAGCACGACAATGTCTATTTAGTATTTTTATAGGGAGGAAATGATTTTCTCATTTTCCTTCCGAATCCTTGAGTGTTCAATGTGCCAAAAATCATATTTATTTTTATTTGCTTGTGTCTGCTCCCAAATGTTCCACCCGTCTTTCTTCGTTTTGCGGTACGAAACTTTTCACAAGGATTGGATTGCTGGCCCATAAGCCCCATCCTTGGAGAGCCGGGGGTCTCTCTTTGTCTGTCTTCTCTCCTTTGACCTGTCGACTAAGGTAGCCGTACCAGTAGCTACCAGTAGCTATCGATGGCAGAACAGTAAAAGTCTCGATCTTCCCGGTACATAAATTCAGGGTATCAAAATAAAAAGTCAACGGATCGGCTAGAGGTGAATCCGCGTGGCTTTCTTGGAACGCGTACTGCCAACTAATTCAATTTGGCTGTTGATCAAACTGAACATACGTTTAGATCGGTTGATAGCCAAACAGCAACACTTATTACATCGACAAGGGGTTGTTTGGCACCCCAGCCGTAGCGACTCTCGAGCAAAATGAAACGCAATAAATTAATTAGGGTCTATATACTGACGTGCCAAATGGAATTAGGGTAGAGGGGCGGACGCGTTCCGTGTTTTGTTCACGGTTGCCGCTACACGCTGAAAAGGGTTCGTTCAACGGTGCATCGGATCAAATCGTTAATAGTGGAAACTCGAGGAGCAATAATATAATGGTCTTGTTTCGGTTACGCTCGCTGTCCCTTTGTTTCTACTGATGTGAATGGATTGTTTCGTCATAGGGGGGCGCCCGGGTTACGCATTTTGCTCGCCGGAATTCGCGGAGTTTATTATCGAGCTCAAACTACCAACTCCTCTCTCTTTTCAAATGGCATTGTCAATTCAATTTGCAAACAGCCGCCATTGTGTTCATTTTGCGCCGTATTTCGATTTCTTAAATAGTCAATTTTTATCACCATCGGAAAAATATCAAGCAATTCTAGGCAGAAACCAGAAGAGGGGCATGAAGATTAGCAAGATAGAGAATCAAAAAAATTAAGATACTAATCTTACCATCAGTGTTATTCGTCGAAAGTATGGAGTTTCAGGTATCTATGTCAATAAGCAAAAATAAATAATAAAACTTGAAATTTCACATGGGACCAGAGACACAATAATTTCTTTGCATTATGTCCTCTAATCCTGTGAGAAGTAAGGGAACGGCGGTTAACCTCTGTAGTAGACACGAAGCCTTAAAAGTTGTTAAACCTCAAAATTATTGGAAGTGAAGATTAAATTGATAATAGGTAGTCCAAGAATAAGATATTTGAAACTCGATCCAATATAATTGCCGAATTTGGTTGTCACGTATTAAAAAGGGTAGAATCGGTTAGATTATATGTAAATCTATTAATCAATCCCTAAATTTCGTTATATTTTGATGCATACTTACTTGATGAGACCGATTCCGCGACTAAGCTTAATCTGGAGCATTGAATTTGATTTCTATACGTTAATTTCACTCTCTTTATTTCAGGGTAGTTTAAATATTAAAGTCTCTATTAGATTCTCCCCTGAACTGCGTAACATAAAGCGTGAGGTACCCCTCTCGATATACATTATTTACATGAACGATACATGTTGGTTTGATTACATGGGGCATCACATTTGCCAGATGCTGCAGATCATTTCAGCTGTTCAAGTATACCCACCCTTATACACGTTTAAAAATTCGTGGAATTTCAAAATTGTATCACTTATTTACAAGGTCCGGCAAAGTGTATATCATTTTAAACATCCTATCTAATAAAAGTGATGTTAGTCGTGGAGAATGCGCAATAGACATGTATTGTTTCGATCTAGCGAGGTCAAATTTTTCGTTTCCGTCTCTTTTTAATACGTACGGGAGCCGGTCGCCAAAAGTGCGTACGACTGAACTATCACAGGTAAGTATCATGTTTGTTGTCGTTGTAAAAGTAGGTATACGCCGTCAGAAACAATTCAAAGTTATTGGACGCATGTACTCTGTAAGCCCCAGCCAAATTGAACTATTTCATTTTCGATTATTATTACTTCATATTAAAGGAGCAAACAGATTTGAAGATCTGAAAACAGTAAACGGAGAAATACAGGAATGTTATGTAGTAGCGTGTTTAAAATTAGGTCTTATTTAAGATCATCACGAATGAAAAAGAGCCATGAATGAAGCTGAAATTCGTATTTTAATGCATTTTGCCGACCAATTTATCAGGCAGAATTGTGGGAAGAATTTAAAGAAGCAATGTCACAAGATTATGAAAGACGTTACAGCAATACTGAAGGACAAAAAAGCCTATATTCAAACTAGTTCCATGCTTTCTGCGGAAGGTTACAATCTTTCAATGTTTCCTACCATGCCACGACATTGAATATGCAAATGAAGAACAAGCAATAGAAATATGATCACGACAATATAAACACCTAAATGAAAAGCAGAAAGAAATTATTGTAGATATTATTTTGGGTAAATGTGATGCTAAATGAATCAACTTCTGAATCTTCATGTTTTTTTATAGACGGTCCAGGAGGCTCCTGTAAGACTTGTGTTTATACAACCCTTTACAGCTTACTGAAGAGTAAGAATAAAATTGTTTGTACCATGGCCTTCACGGGCACAGCAGCAACACTACTTCCTCATGGCAGAACAGTTCATAAAACGTTTGGGTTACCTGTTCGTCTGTTTTTAGATTCATCTTCCAACATTAAGAAAAATTCAAAAGAAGCAGATTATTTAAGGAGTGTAGATGTTTTTATTTGGGATGAAGCTCCTGTGGCGCCAAGGTATGCTTTAGACATTATAGACAGAACCTTACGAGACTTTATGAATTGTGATGTTCCGTTTGGTGGAAAAATTATGGTGTTGCGAGGAGATTTTTGACAATTGTTACCAGTTAAGATAAATGCTACCCGCTGTGAAACAGTGAATTTAAGTATCAAATTTAGTTTTCTTTGGAGTTATTTCCGTAAATTTTCTTAAACACAAAATATGCGGGCTCTACCATACCACAGGAACAAGAATTCACCAAGTTTTTATTGGATGTTGGAGATGGAGTTTTGAACGATATGAATAGCAATTTAGAATTACCACAGAGATGTATTTATAATTCGGATATCGTTGAACGTATAATGGAGGAATCAATTAGAGAAAAGCGATTCATAGATATGACCAAATCAGCTATTCTGACGTTGAAGACATTAACAAAAAAGGGGTAGAACTGTTAGATATAAAAACAGAAAAAATATATACAAACTTGGATAGTGTTGAAAATTGTGATAATGGAGATTTAAACGATGCTATTCTTCCTGAATATTCAAATACTTTAAACCCGCCAAATTTTTCTCCGCATGAATTGAAGTTGAGAGTATATTGTATTGTAATGTTGGTTAGAAATCTCAGCATTAATGAAGGCTTATGTAATGGTACGAAATTGTTAATTTTACAATTTTACAATATCCTACAGTGCAAAATTTTAACAGGCGATAAACATGGAGATATAGTTTTCGTTAACCGTATAACGTTGTACTGTGAAAATGTTTATCCTTTTACTTTTAAAAGACGACAATAATTTCCCATTAAACTAGCGTTTGCAATGACTATTAACAAATCACAAGGCCAAACATTTGATCAAATAGGAATGTATCTCCGAAAAGATATATTTACTCACGGACAATTATGCGTGGCTATTTCAAGAGTTCGTTCTTGGGAAGGTTTGATAATTTATTTAGGAAATCAAAGAAATAGCCGTATAGTTCAAAACTACGTTTTCAGATAATTATATCAGATGTAAATTATTCTGTAATCAATAATGCGTTTCTTTGAAGTCATGATTCGACTAGGGCAGTGAGCGCGCATAGCGCGCGAGATGACCTAGTCTTATAAAAATTTAATGACAAACTACAGAACAAGTAGGTATGAAAATTTACGCCAAGACAATTCTGAACGGTTTAATTAAATTAATTTAAATTGATAAATTTTTGAACACAAAACACACGGTGTATTGATAACCAGCGCTCCATTTTTACAACTGCCAAAGTAGGAAAGCAGGTATGAACAAATTTCCAAAGCCTTCTCTTTCATTTCAAAAAGCTTCGATAGTAGGTAAATACTTGAATGGATTTCTTTCTAATAAAAAAAAGATAAAATGGTTAAAATCATTTTTTCGGACCTTGTATTTGTGTAAAGGTAATGAATATGGCTTATTATTCTTCGGACTGCTTGTATCCGGTTCAGTATCCGATCTGAAAAGCATAATGTAATACCCCTGATAATGTATTTTTATATGTACATATAAAAATGTAGACTGAAAGAAATGAGTTAAAAAGAATTTCCATTTATAAAAAGTGTTCAAGAGAAAAATTGGTTTCATTTTCTGTTCAAATGGAACTTTCAGTAATGGAGTAGGGGGCGAGAATTCAAAGAAATACAAATCGAAATTAGCATGTTCATCATTTTTTCTGCAAACGCTCTGCTTTTTTACATTTTTTATATTTCTAAAGAACCAAATTGTAAAATGTGTGACATTTTCACTTTTTCATTACTTCCTTTAAATGTCGATGTGCCAAACCACCCTAGAAACATACGGAGCGAAATTCAATCGAATAACTATTTCGAATTCTATGGTTTACATTTTCAGATCAAGGGCGGTTTTGTGGCTTTATTGATTTTGTCAGGAAAACGTACACCTTTTGACCTCTTCAGTCTTCTTTAAGTTTGGGAAATAATCCGAGGGTGCTAAATCAGGTGAATATGACGGGTGTTTAAGTATTTAGAATTCCAATTCCCCAGCTTTCTCAACGATGATTTTGGTCGTGTGAACTCGAGCGTTACCATGCAAAATTTCCGCTCTTTTTGACCGCATTCCTCCAGCTTTTTCAAAATTTGTTCTTTCAGTCTTACGCGAAGGTAGCAGTCTTACCGTAGCATGCTGCAGTAATTGTTTTACGTTTTACTTATTATAGAATAGATTAGGAGAATTAACATGGAATATATGCAATACATAAATCTAGTAAAATAATTTATATTGTAAAATATTATTTCACTTATTTATGACCTTATGATTTTTAAGTTTTATATTGTTTCACATTTTTACATTCTTAAACATAGCAGTAAAATAATAAACACATTTTCAGCAGGAGATTACAACGTGTGATGTGTGATTGAATAAATATTCCAGATAGTGGTATAATTTTTTCACTATAAATTCTGAATAAGTTGACCCCACACGCCAAAAGACAGTGACACAGTAATTAAACTCGACACGTGTTTCGCTGACAACGTCAGCATCTTCAGGAGTTGAAGATTAATAATGAACTGGGGTTAACTTATTCAGAATTCACAGTGAATTTACGTCAAAGTTCTTGATCCAACTATTGTGTGTATAATTTTTTGGCAGATCTCTTTATTTAAGTCATCTTAACTGTCATTCTGTGTTTTAAGTGTTTAATCCCAAAAAATGTGCTTTCCAATGGATACAGCTCCAGAAATTGCAGCTCAAGCAGTCGTTCTGCTTCAAGCAAGAAACAGTCAGAGATTCGTGGCCATGCAACTTAACTTAAGCCGATCAGCAGTCAGAAGGGTGTTCCAGAGGTTTCAAGAAACTGGTTCTTATAATCAGAGACCATAATCTGGCACTTGAATAGTGTCCAGTTGCAGCTGTATGTACTGGAAGTGCGTGGTGTGGACTGTGAGGAGGAAGCTTAAAGAAAAGTCCTTACATCACACAATCCTGCAAGTGGTCCAAAACTGACAGCAGCCCACCGTCAAGCTTGGCTCCAATTCGCAAGAGAATGCCTGAATTGGGCAGTTGAACAATGGGGTTAGTTCTTTTCTCTGATGAGACCAGGATTTGCCTTCATGGCAACTATGGAAGAAGCAGGGTATACAGAAGACATGGGGAACGATTCGCACAATGTTGCTATCCAGATGGAGTCCTTTTTGGAGGTTGATCATGTATGATTTGGAGAGCAATATCCATAACAGCAAGAACTGATTGTGTTTTCGTCGTAGGCACTGAACGTGGTTATAACAGAAGCTTCCTCAATACCGAATGATGCAAAAACGAAGTGTTTGAAGATTTACGCGGGGTTTATTGGCGACCAATTCATTTTTATGCAAGATAATGCGATACCTCACACTGCAGCAGTTGTGCAGGGATATTTGCAAAAGGCTGGTATACAGGTAATGACCAGCACGCAGCCCCGTCCTAAATCCCATTGAACATCTTTGAGATCAACGAAAAATAAAAATTCGACGTAGAGATCCTGTACCTAAACGTTACAAGAACTTGCGATTGCTGTTAAAGAAGAATGGCTCAACATACCCCAAGAAAATATAGCCAACCTCATACAATCGGTGAACACCGCATGCAGGCAGTTATGAGGGCAAGAGGAGGGAACACTAATTATTAATTTTAAGAGTTTTTTTTATAATTTTGATATTAACTGTTCAGAATTTTTAATTTTCTTTATTAATTTGTTTTTTCTAAAAATGATATTTTTGCGATACTTTATTTATGACCAAAAAACTTCTGAATAACCGATGGAATTTCAGGATACTCATTCGAGTCTGGCCGTCAGTAATGATCTCCAAAATTTAAAAAATACACATATTAAATATAGGGCTCATTTTTTATACAAAATCAGTTCATCAAATTTCAAAAGTGTGAGTGGGCCGATTTCATTGTTCCAAGTGTAGGTATACAAACATTTGACTTTCCTGGGGAAATAGTAGGACGTGTACTACTAGCAGTTTTTGTGCTTAAGGCTGTCGGAACGCCGACGAACTGTTACTGCGGAGGGGTATCGGAAGGGACGTAGCATTCCAAAAGTACAAAGTAGGCGGACACTGAATGCAAAAATTGCTGGGCGCGCTAGATTAGGGGGAGCATTTCGCAGCGTACAGAGTAGGACTCGGAGCTTTCCATTCACTTTGAGCTAGAACAAACACAACACCGAAGCTACAGACCAAACGCGGGGTTTATTGAATATCATAGTATAGTACTTATATTCCGACGAGGACCTGATAGAAAACAAGGAACGTTGAACCAAATTAAAGGCGGGGAAACAAAACTCGTCTCGGGATGCTGGTTTCCCCAAGAAAACGCAGTGGGTTACTTATAAGTAAAGAAGAAAAACCAGGTAAGTATGTTTTGCGATTGACCGAAAAGTTCGTGTGGTTAGAGCTATTTTAATAGCATTTCTCTAACAAAATTTTGCAATATTTCTTAAATCAAAAATAGACTGCAAAAAACGGAAAACTCAATTTTTTGACTGGCCACTTCCGGTGGCTTTTTCTGGGTTCAGTCATCATGTCATATCACATTTTCTTTTCTGAGAACATCGAACTGGCTACCTCTGGGACAGTACCCCAGAGCTAGCCGCGCTGTGAAAAAAATAATAAACAAGAAATGGTTTGCTGAGTCTAAATTTCCTTAATAATGACTGCAGGTTCAGGATGCGGTTTCTGATATAAGTGCTTCAGAAACTTTGCTAGCCAGTACGGAACACTTTATGTACAATGGGAGTTGATACCCGGTGAATTATTTAAATGGGACACTCTATAGATATTGCGTTTTTTAATTCTTCGATCGATTTTACTAAGTATGCATACGAAATAAGTTGCTTCTAAACTAAACCCCATATTTTTGTGTTTCAGTTTTCTTTTAAAATTTTTGTCACACGTAGGGATGTTTCAAAAATTACATTTTGAGAATGATGAACAGATGCCCAGTTTCACAATAAGTTCAGTCTAGAATGCAACTCTTACACAATCATATAGTAAAATCGAACAGGGAAATAAAAAGTGGGATGATATTACAGGAGTTCTATTTAAGAAATCCAAGTTGTGTAGATTAGCATCTGCTGTACAGAAGAAATGAGACGCCATGTATAAGTAAAGTAATTTGAATTATGGAAATTTAAAAATTTAAGAAAGTATCTAATTGGCATTTTTCTCTAAATTACACAATACAGATGAATCGCTTTTTCTGATAAATGGGATTCCTGTGCACCTGCATATGCAACTCGTATGTGTAACAATAATAAATTTTAGGAAGAATCGGAAATTACTTTGGAATGTCGTCGATACGAAAAATAGGCCCCAAGAATAATACCTGAATACATACAAAAACTAGCCACGCCTGTTTCTTGAATCTGGGAAGTTTAAACATATCGCCGCTAGACACCGCCTCCTCTAGGCCCTTGAAAAGGCGAATGCAGAGGTGCAGGAGCCAATTGATTACTTCATTATTATCAAAAATTTATTATATTTTTTTTGATACCGTCAAAATGAAAAGTCTGATATATGACTCTACGATTATAATTTAAAAAAAAACGAAAAATGTGATAAATATTCCAGCTACAATATGTCCGATTTTCATAGATTGTGAAGTAGATTTTAAAGTTGAATTTCTGGGTTTTAATGAAAATTATTAGCGAACAGTCCTAGATCTATGTTTAATTGAAATAAGAAAAAAATAATCAAGCGAATATCTTAAACCATGTTGGAATAATCCATTGGCAGCGGGAACGTTACATCCCTCAAATATTCCAAGCGTTCCGATAGCCTTAACAGAAGCTTGTTACGTCATTGAACTGACAAAAACAGAGCACGCGGTGACCATAACTTACGCTTCCTGTCATCGCCTAACCGTATTCCCTCTATAACTTTTCCACCAATCCGACATTCAGCATGATTTTGAACTTTCACTTTGCAGTTAGCATTAGCAGTTTATGTTTGGGCATGGGAAACATTCGTTCCGTGTAGACCATACTTCCACTCAGCTACGGATATTGAGCCAAAATAAAGTTAAAACGATGGGAAATACAATTTAGGCACCGGTACGCATTAGGCAAGTCTCCCGTATATTATTATTAGCATGTTTCTTATTACGCTTCAATTATGTAGAATATAGAATTATCCGAGCAAAAGCGGAAGTCTGCTAAAGAAATTAAATCTTTTTCCCCTGTTTTTCCTAAACACAACTTATCTCTATTATGAGTAAGTTGTTTTTATTTCTCCGCCGAGCAACTCATTTATAATTAAGGCAAAGAGCCTTTTTTAAACATTAATTAATGAACCGATGTAGGGAGAAAGAGACCTTTATAGAAAAAAAACAACACCAAGAGGAGATTTGCTTTTCATCGGCGCTGCAAATAAAATTGGATGCGAAGCAAAAGAGGTTTCTCCACGGAGTGCGTAAAAAGCGGTAATTAGTAAGCAGTTTTTGCGCATTCGTGTACGGAAGGGGCATAAATACACACAAAAGAATTTATTTATGCGAACTTTAAGAACATAATCCACAAATAGAATTTCAAGTTATATGTTTTGCCCGCGCAGTCATGAGCTTTGCGAATTCGCAAAGCGGATTACGAGCCGCCCGAATTAAACTTGTGACAAGCTTCATATAATTTAGGGATTTACCCTGTGCACTAAAAAAACTCCATTATATGCTCGGAATTTATGCCGTTTATTTTATCAAAGTCCACAACAGGTTCCAGTTTTTTCTCAGTCGTATTTTGTAACCCTTTTCTTCTATATGGTATTGTAGATAAATTAGTGAGTGCCCTACTGCTTTGTGCACTCTGCTCTGGTTTCATTGATGTTTCCGTCTCTGTACATTTTCAACACTTATTTTAAAAACTCGACTGTAAATTTTTCCTGTTAAAGTCTCATTGGTTTCATAGTTAAAAGTAGATGAGATTCCATAACTTATTTTCTAAATACAAATCAGGACTTCAAAGAAACGCATTATTGATTACAGAATAATTTACATCTGATATAATTATCTGACAACGTAGTTTTGAACTAAACGGCTATTTCTTTGATTTCCTAAATAAATTATCAATCCTTCCCAAGAACAAACTCTTGAAAAAGCCACGCATAATTGTCCGAGAGTAAATATTTCTTTTCGGAGATCAATAAATTCCTATTTGATCAAATGTTTGGCCTTGTGATTTGTTAATAGTCATTGCAAACGCTAGTTTAATGAGAAATTATTGTCGTCTTTTAAATGTAAAAGGATAAACATTTTCACAGTACAACGTTATACGGTTAACGAAAACTATATCTCCATGCTTATCGCCTGTTAAAATTTTGCACTGTAGGATATTGTCTCCCAATTGTAAAATTAACAATCTCGTACCATTACATAAGCCTTCATTAATGCTGAGGTTTCTAACCAACATCACAATACATACAATATACTCTCAACTTCAATTCATGCAGAAGAAAATTTGGCGGGTTTAAAGTACATATTTAAATATTCAGGAAGAATAGCATCGTTTAAATCTCCATTATCACAATTTTCAACACTATCCAAGTTTGTATATATTTTTTCTGTTTTTATATCCAACAGTTCTACCACTTTTTTGTTAATGTCTTCAACGTCAGAATAGCTGATTTGGTCATATCTATGAATCGCTTTTCTCTAATTGATTCCTCCATATATACGTTCAACGATATCCGAATTATAAATACATCTCTGTAGCAATTCTAAATTGCTATTCATATCGTTCAAAACTCCATCTCCAACATCCAATAAAAACTGGGTGAATTCTTGTTCCTGTGGTAGAGCCCGCATATTTTGTGTTTAAGAAAATTTACGGAAATAACTCCAAAGAGAACTAAATTTGATACTTAAATTCACTGTTTCACAGCGGGTAGCATATATTTTAACTGGTAACAAATGTCAAAAATCTCCTCGCAACACCATAATTTTTCCACCAAATGGAACATCGCAATTCATAAAGTCTCGTAAGGTTGTGCCTATAATGTCTAAAGCATACATTGGCGCCACAGGAGCTTCATCCCAAATAGAAACATCTAAACTCCTTAAATAATCTGCTTCTTTTGAATTTTTCTTAAAGTTGGAAGATGAATCTAAAAACAGAGGAACAGGTAACCCAAACGTTTTATGAACTGTTCTGCCATGAGGAAGTAGTGTTGCTGCTGTGCCCGTGAAGGCCGTGGTACAAACAATTTTATTCTTACTCTTCAGTAAGCTGTAAAGGGTTGTATTTAAACATAAGTCTTACAGGAGCCCCTTGGACCGTCTATATAAAAACATGAAAATTCAGAAATTGATTCATTTATGTTAGCATCACATTTACCCAAAATAATATCTACAATTTCTTTCTGCTTTTCATTTAGGTGTTTATATTGTCGTGATCCTATTTCTATTGCTTGTTCTTCATTTGCATATTCAATGTCGTGGCATGGTAGGAAACATTGAAAGATTGTAACCTTCCGCAGAAAGCATGGAACTAATTTGAATAGGCTTTTTTGTCCTTCAGTATAGCTGTAACGTCTTTCATAATCTTGTGACATTGCTTCTTTAAATTCTTCCCACAATTCTTCCTGATAAATTGGTCGGCAATGCATTAAAATACGAATGAATAAATATCTCAGCTGTCTGGGCATCATCCAAATTTCAGCTTCATTCATGGCTCTTTTCCACTCGTGATGATCTTAAATAAGACCTAATTTTAAACACGCTGCTACATAAAATTCCTGTATTTCTCCGTTTACTGTTTTCAGATCTTCAAATCTGTTTGCTCCTTTAATATGAAGTAATAATAATCGAAAATGAAATAGTTCAATTTGGCTGGGGCTTACGGAGTACATGCGTCCAATAACTTTGAATTGTTTCTAACGGCGTATACTTTTACAACGACAACAAACATGATACCTACCTGTGATAGTTCAGACGTACGCACTTTTGGCGATCGGCTCCCGTACGTATTACAAAGAGACTGAAACGAAAAATCTGACCTCGCTAGATCGAAACGGTACGTGTCTATTGCGCATTCTCCACGACTAACATTACTTTTATTAGATATGATAACTTAAAAGGTATAACACCATTCTAGGCTTCAAAACACAAACAACACACAACTAATAAATGAAACGAAGCACAATAAGTTTAGGAGCTGAACACAAGAAAACAACAGTTCAAACCACAAAAAATTTATATTTAAACCTAAAAATACTTCGGAAAACGGTTATAATAATTGCTACTTAAAATTTAGGTATGAATCCGCTGTAGAACATTTTTCTCGAAAGTGTCCCCGTCATTTTATCTGACGAATTAAAGTCCTTTTTAATCAGTTATCGTACAAAGGTTGTAGCTGATCAAACAAAATAAAAATCGCTAATTGTAGTTGTAGGCTGGACAATTGCGATGCGTTTTTCACCATCAAAGGATCAAAATAGAATTAGAAATTCCGACTAAACCGATTTTCATTTGATCGTGCTCGTGTCCGTTCGCTATTTAAATGGCTTCAAAGGGAAACTGTAGACAGTAAACAGTCAATTAGGAAAATTACATTAGTTTATGCGATGCGGATGGATAGAAGGCTCAACACCTGTTACACTGCAGGTAGCTGTGGTGGTGCACCTGGTGTTCTGCTTATGAATCACTGAAAATCTGCACTTCTTAGAAATATAGATCTCTAGCACAAAGGTCTGTCGATATTTGACATGGCATTACTTTTATTGTAACAAATGTTAAATATTTTTAAGATTTACTTTTTTTATGATTACGAGCATTATTTTAGTCGGGGAGCAGCTTGCTTAAATTCAAAGTGGTCGTCCGAAGTCGAGGACACACTTGTTTTGAAAACTGTTTTCTATGTAAAATCACCAGCTGAATCCGAATCCGGAGGGCACCCGTTCATTTGTGACGGCCTTGGCCCTGAAAAATGCATTTTTCGTAAAATTTCGAAAAATTGAAAACTCCGAACATTTCAGTTTACATCGTCATATCTTCGTTCTGGAGACAGCTAGGAAGCTAAATTTTTTTTTGAAATGTTCTCCAGGAATTTTTGATTGCAAACCTCTATACACAATTAACTTTTGAAAAATAACTACGTCAGAAATTTGTAATTTTGTACACCGCGTCATTTTTGTGCACCTTAATTTTCACCACGCGAGAAAGTTTTTTATTGTAAAAGATAGATACCTATTCAATCGAAACAATATGTCGTGAAAAGTATGCAGAAGTATTTAGTGAAAAAATCATCTCGATATCTGCAATACTGACAGAGGTACAGCAATTAACAAAATATTGCTTTTTGCGCTGCGGCATATAGTGTTCTATCTCTACTCTACGCATCTATCTACTCCGTGCATCTGCGCTTGCGGGCGGCTAATCTCCGTCATATATGCGGGAAACTCGTGCAAATACCTATTACTTTTCCTTGACAAAGTGATAAAACAGTTTCCGATGTAATGAAGTTTATGTTTAATTGTTTACAAATAACATACCATAACTGTAAAACTGTTCTTCATTTTTCAAATTCTGCGACAGACATACACTAATTCTATCTGTTTTTGTACCTGCCGCCAGGGCCGTTTCCAGTGAGCGGGGAATGCGTGTCAAACTCGCAGGCGGCCAATTTTTGAGGCGGCGGGCGGTATACGCCCGCCGCCGCTCTCCCGCCGAAAAAAACGAAATCGGAATGCCGAATGCCGCCTTTAAAAGTTAAAAGTGGCATTCACTTTAAGGCGGCACTCGCGGAGAACTTCATATTATGCAGTTACTTCTTACATTGTATTTTTTATGCATTTCGATGTAGATCTTGTATCAAATTTATGTTACACCCATGCATGGAGTTCAAACTTTTATTTATTCCTATTTTGAGAACAAATATAAAAACTTTTTAAAAAATTATTCTTTTTCTTCGAATGAGGAACGGTATAGGGGCGTAGATGAACAGTGTTCGTTAGCTTAGGTTAGGTTGAGGGCGTCAATCCGGCAATACGTAACTTGACACGCAGGCAGCCCAAAGACTTCTAGTCTTTGAGGCAGCCAAGGGGTCAGAAACGGCCCTGCCTGCCGCCTTGAACAATGCGCTGTATCCATTTTCAGTTACAGCTTGAACTGTTTCTGCTGAATCATTCATCTGACAAATTATGCACAAATTGTAATTGATTTCCATTTTCACTAATAGTAATGCATATAACTTAATCAAAATCGCACAGTGATTCCAAAACAATTCCACATATTATAAGTACATACTACTCGTACATAGTTATTGTTATTTGTAAACAATTAAACATAAACTTCATTACATCGGAAACTGTTTTATCATTTTGTCAAAGAAAAGTAATTGGTATTTGCACGAGTTTCCCGCATATGACTGAGATTAGCCGCCCGCAAGCGCAGATGCACGGAGTAGATAGATGCGTAGAGTAGAGATAGAACACTATATGCCGCAGCGCAAAAAGCAATATTTTGTTAATTGCTGTACCTCTGTCAGTATTGCAGATATCGAGATGATTTTTTCACTAAATACTTCTGCATACTTTTCACGACATATTGTTTCGATTGAATAGGTATCTATCTTTTACGATAAAAAATTTTCTCGCGTGGTGAAAATTAAGGTACATAAAAATGACGCGGTGTACAAAATTACAAATTTCTGACGAAGTTATTTTTCAAAAGTTAATTGTGTATAGAGGTTTGTAATCAAAAATGCCTGGAGAACATTTCAAAAAAAAATTAGCTTCCTAGCTGTCTCCAGAACGAAGATATGACGATGTAAACTGAAATGTTCGGAGTTTTCAATTTTTCGAAAAATTCCGTAAAAATGCATTTTCAGGGCCAAGGCCGTCCCAAATGAACGAGCGCCCTCCGGATTCGGATTAAGCTGGTGATTTTACATCGAAAACAGTTTTCCAAACAAGTGTGTCCTCTACTTCGGACGAACTCTTTAAATAAGCGCTTTTTTGAGATGGCTGCCCGGCTGCCCCCCGATTATTAACATTATTTAAATGAAAGAACAAAATAGTGACAAATTTGATACGGCAAACAAAAACTAGGTGCGTGGTCGCCACACGCGGTAAAAGTGAAACTTCAACGTTATTAGAGGAATGAAAAATTTGTAGGGTAAACAGATGATTGGAGTGTATGCATTTATGAGTTTCAAATATATCTTTATTCATCAACTTCCATGTCTTCACTCAAATCTAAAACTGAAATGATAGGTCTATGTGTGATTTGATTTTCTCTGAAAACAAAAAACCAAAAAAACAAAAAACCCAAACAAAATTTCAAATATTTTATATCTTTTTACACGTTTTTAATAAATCTTGACAAAGCCCCCCGAACGGGTTATACAGTTATTTATTTACTACATGCCAGAAATTCATAAAATTAAAAAAATTAAAATTTGAACTTTTTCACAAATTAAGCAACACTATTTTACACGTTTATTCTAATTTTCCTAACACTGGAATATACTCATTAATTTATAGACTACCAATCGCACTTCGAATGCACAAAAAATCGATAATAAATATTGTCCGTATCAAAATAATAATAATGAAAGAATAAATCGAATTTTAATGCTTCTAACCAAGCGCTTTGTGGCGCTACGAGAACTGAAACGCTGTGTCCACGCTTAACTGACGCTTGCCTGAGAGAAACAGCGCGAAGCATGAGTCAGAGCGTGGCTAAAGAGTGGGGCGTTCGATGCTCCCTTTTTCCTCTGTCCGTCTTCTCAGACTGCTCCCTTCTATTCGTTTCGTTACACTTTTCGTAACGCTCGCATTTGCCGCCACGGGAACTTACTCCACCGAGACAAAAGAAGTTTCACTTCAAAAAGTTCAAACTAGCAACCGTCTGATTTGACCCAGAACGAAATGGAGGGAGCCAAGAAGACTCAAAAAATGCATAAAGAAACTCCAAAGAAGGCACTCGACTTGAAATAATAGAACACAAAAACAATCGAAGATTTAACTCGGAAAGTGAATATGATGCGCCCTAGTT
This sequence comes from Xestobium rufovillosum, assembly GCA_963966045.1. Taxonomy (NCBI): domain Eukaryota; kingdom Metazoa; phylum Arthropoda; class Insecta; order Coleoptera; family Ptinidae; genus Xestobium; species Xestobium rufovillosum. Next base: position 40,000,763 of record OZ014493.1, read on the forward strand.
GAGAAGCCAATCTCAAAAAATAAACCTGAATAAACTGAATGAAATATAAAATCGAATAGTTGGCACTAGGGGTAGGCGATAATGGTTTTTAACCATCGGTAATATGGAAATTATCAATAATATAACCACCGAATTTTAATGTGGGAATATCAAATGTAATGCTCATTTCATTCGAAATATTACGCATTTAAATTTCATATTTTTTTATTTTATATTTTATTGTCTTATCATGTAAAGTGACATTGCAATACTAGGTATGTTATGTTTATTTATTCAATTTATTGTAATTTATATTGCTTGTAAGTCTTTGTGTAGCATTTGTGAATTTGTGTGGTGCCTTTTTATATTTTATTCATTCATGATTTTGTACACTTGTTCACGAATTTAAAATTGTCTTGCCTTGATACTTTCAAAGGAATTAAAATTATACGAGGTTTAGCTGCGGTGATATTTAGGATTTAGCTACGAAACACTGTACCAGATATATCAAATTAAATATAGTCAAACTTATTCAGTCTGTAATTTCATGTCCTATCGGTAACTCGTCTTATTTTCATAGTCACCTGGGCAGTGGTCGAGATTGACAAGGTAAAACACAACGTAGTAATAAAGTAATAAATTACAACCGATTAGGTATTTGAGATAAATATTTATCTTTAAAAGGTTGTATTGCCTTTTTTGTCGTACATAGACAATTTTGAAACTATGTACCCGCACAATGCGGCACAATGTTTAAAATATTATTTTCAATATTTGCTAAAATTGTCAGTCAGTCTATTAATGTGGAGTTTAGATGAAGAACATAATAGTAACATCCATTAGAGAATCCAAAAACGCAGTAATATATAGGTTGTTCCATTTAAGATAAAGCTCGTTTGCTGTTAATTCCAATCGAGATATTCTCGCTAATCTTCTTGATTCAGCCAACTTTTTATTTCTGGCTGGTACTGTCATGGACTAATAAACATGTCATATATCTGCAAAACATGATAAACAATAATTAAACCAACGGAGCAAATCCTGCATGAATAAAGAGAAACAATAAGGGTCCCAAATTAGAACCCTGTAGTGCCACATATATTTTTGTTATTCACCAGTCAGTTAGAACTGTATATTTTTATTTGCAGGCGAATGTCGGTCCGCTCTGGGTATGGAGGAGGGACGCATCCCCGACCATGCCATTTCAGCCAGTTCGTCATACGAGGCCAAATCCGTTGGGCCCCAAAACGCCAGGTAAGAGAAGTTTATTCTTTATGCATTTTGTCGTTCATAATATACGCAATTCTACATAACTATTACTGAACCATAACTGAGTAACTGTATCGGTGGATCCTCTCGCCAACCCGCTTAGCCACCCTCATTAGTCGAGGCTGAGTATCCAGTATTGGATTATTATGGCTGATGACGGAACAAGTACTCACATTATTTCATACATATTTGTACGTTTTACTTCAACTCGTGAGCTTCAGCGAAGTGTCTCTCTGGACGCATCCTACTGCGAGAACAACGTGTAGAGTACTCGGCTATTTTTGCCACGATTATGAATTGTAAAAACACGCGGGAGTACAATCGGAGAGCGTAGTACGCGGCTTTTCTCTATTAATTTTCCTCTTCGCTTGTGTGCTCTCTCGCAAAGTGACATAATTCTTAGCGGAAAATTCAACACCCGTGGTGCACTATTATATGTTTATTCAGTTGGCACCTCCGAGCCAGCCATGCTTTTAGTGCTAAATGTAGAGGAAACACATCTGACACCGCGCTAACTCTAATTGACTTTAATTTTAATTTATTGCTTTCATTTTCATTAGTGATATGTGTGTGTGGATTATCATGGCGCACGCTAACTAAAAGGCGCTTTGTATTTGCAGATGGATTTGGATATAGATGTCACTCTAATATGGTAGTTAATGTCGAGCCTAATTGTAATAGCAAACTGCTATTACAGCTGGAAATTTTAACTCGATCGATGACAAATTTTGTCCTATAAAGGGAAAATCACGTAACATAGTAAAAGTTAAATTTAAATTCAAAATATTGAAAAACGTGACTGTGGAAGGCGTCTTGATCTCATCTGGTCAAGTTAAGGGCTAAATGGTCGCACGGATCAAGCCATTATCGAAAGCTGTGAATTCATCCACCCTGTAGAAAAATACAATTTCTTGAAACTCTGCGAGTTTTCCTTGATCTCTTACTCTTACATTAACAAGTTAACGTTATTTAAATAGAATATATTCGAACAGAAGGGGTTGTTCTGCGCAACCATAGTTTCATAAAGGTGATGAAGTTGGCAATAAAAATTAAAAAGTATCCCGTATGGTTAACCCAACAATAAAAAACTCCACGTGCAATAAAAGCATCGAGGTTGCAGTTGACACGGTTGTACACCGTGGAGTGATTTGTGGCCTCGGGAATTTCATTTCGGCCCAATAATACTCTTCCTGTCGCACGTTGCGAACGGCAGGGAACAACTCGTATTTCACATAATAGCCGATGGTTTAAGAGTGAACGCGCGTAAGTGGTCCGGCTGCGATAAGAAATAACGGAATCGATTGTTGTTTGTCGTGTCCGAATAGCATCTCACGTCTGGCAGCGTTTAGGGGTTGTTAGGTGGTAGTAGCCACTGGGTTTAACGACGGTTTTCTTATTGAATACAACGGTGCCATTCTGACCTCAATGCGGCGGCCAGCAATTAAGCCGACCCCTTGCTACCAGCTCTCCGACACGTGTCTTTATATTTCTTTGTTAGCAGTAATGAATTGCCCAAAACGCGGTCTGTCTAAGAAATGTACGGGGTTAGACAAGTTTTGCTCTTATACTAATTTCATTGAAATGATTTTGAAGCTAAGCTCGTTCAGGAGAAAGGTATTACAACTCCCAGAGCCCCCGTAGAGCTGCGGAAATGTTGGACAAGCGGCAGCAACTTTTTCATCAGGCAGTGATTTGGGACCTGCCATTAATAAGATGCGCATTAGCCGAAATTCAATCAATCAAATGTTCCGATAGGATCTCTCAGGAGGAGCCACATCGAGTGCCGAAGTAATCGCCAAGTGTAAAACATCAATCACTAAAGACTGCGGAGATTAAGATCAGCTAGTATGTGCCGTGCTTTCATCTGTGATTTTAGGTATTTACAGTTTATTGCATCCTAAAAGGCTTGAGCTAAAAACCGGATGTGCACGATTTTAATTCGAGAAATTTTCCTTAAAATAAAAAATCTGGAAAACTGCCTTTTACATTTACTTGCCTTCTCATCTAACGTAAACATATGTGTATGTTAAACAATTCAAATTCAAATCTTTTTCGCTTAAAATTATACTCAGTCATAAAATCAAATAAACTGAAAGTTGTAAATTGTGACAGAGGGAATAAAAAAGCTAGATAAGAGGAAGGAACAGTTTAGTACATCGTAAAATGCAAGTGGAGAAAGACTCTCTGAAGAATTCGTCCAAGTTCTGTCATTAGAAACTGTCGTGATTGCGCTCCCTCAAGAGCACTTAGAGTTAACCGGTTTTTCGAGTAGGTAGGCACAGCTTACTCCTATTTAATTTAAGATTAAATATTTTGATGTTTCTTGAGTCTTTTGTTACGCAGCATGGAAATTCATATTTCCTTTTCCGCAATATTTAAGTATTCCAATAAAAACAATGAGTTAGAGCGCACGGACCGAAAACAAGACGCTTGCAACGGATACCCATAGTGCAAGAAGATATAGGTGTGCTCGTCCGAGATTTTATTAATGGGTGAAATAATAATTTTACTTAGCAGTTTTCAAATCAATGACTAGAACATATGTTCAATATGTCTTTCGTTCTTTTGGAGGCACAAACGGAGGCGGGTATGAAATGACTGCTATTCTTCCTATCTTCCTAATAGCCCGGGTGTAATGTTTTGAAACGCGTTTCTGATTCTTTGCTGCATGTTTTCTGGTGTGGTTGGAGGTTCCTGATAAACGATTTCCTTAACGTAGCTCCACAAAAAAAAACAATTTAGTTAAGTCGGGTGACCGGGGCGGTCAATTACATGGCCCTCCTCTTCCAATCCACAGGTTTGAAAAGGTTGTGTTGAGATTGTCCCTGACTCGTAATGAATAATGTACTGGGGCTCCATCGTGCTGCAGCCACATTATATCTCTCAAATCAAAGTTATTGGTAAATTTTGACATAAATTTGGCAATTTTGCAAAAAATCAAAATACATAGAACCGTTCAAATGTCCGTTAAAAGAGTGAGGACCAATAATATGTTCACCAATAATTCCCCCCCCCCCCCCCCCACCTCTCTAAAAATCTAAAAATCTAAATAGTAAAATTATTATTTATTAGATAATAATTTTACGATTTTACGAATATCTGTGAAACCTTTGAGAATGTCGAGATAATTGTAATTAGAAAACATGTTTAGTTTTTAATTCTGCTTCCGACGAGATAGAAATATACAGGGTGTACCATTTGAAAAAATTGAGAAAATAGTATTACATTTTGAAAAGTTTGGCATTGAATTTTGAACAACCTGTATATAAGTTATTTTTACGATATTCATAGTAGGATAAACTGACCTTTTATTATAAGCAACCAGCTGCTTAGTTTTGGTTTGAAGATGTTTCTTCTATTTTCTATAATTTCTATAAGCTAAAAGCCATAAGATTCAAAGACGTCTTTGATTAGAATATTTAAATTAAGTTGTCATGGATAATCTGCTAAATTTCGATGTTTTGTTTTGAAAATTATTAATGTATTTTTTACTTTGAATGCTTTAATAAATTGGAAAGTTGTAGAGTTTTTGATATCCCCATATGCAGAAAAAATAATCTTTCGATTGCTACCTTTAGCACCATTGTAACTATACAGGGTGTCCCGGTGAAGGTGGGAAATCTCTCGGGTTCGTATAGATTACACGAAAATAACACCCAAGTTCATATAAAGTTTTCTCCTACGACCTTCCCCTGCCGAAATATTTTCCCTTAAATTGGAGAAATAAAACTATTTTTTTTTACATAAAATTTTTATTTTTGATTGTATTTCGATAATTTTCTTGGTGACGTACGTAGTGATTGAATGTCGATAAAATAATGCGGCCCGTTTTTTGATAGTGCATCAGGGAAGCAAGGGATGAACTAACCTTCTTAACTTCATATTTTTTAAGGGGCTGGATATTTTTTATTTTTAACGGCATTTTTTGTTTCCCCGTACATTTTGCTAATAAAAAGTTACTCTTGTTAGGTTTCGATAAAATGGAGCGTTTTAGAGAAATTGAAACTCAACGAGCAAGAGTGTTTCTACGATTTTCGTTTTTATTTTTTCTTGCATTATTTTCAAAGATATCAAAAAATCTAAACTCCTTCAATAAATTATTTCTTAGGGATTTTTTAAATATGATTTGACCCTACATTAGCTATTTCTTTTGAAATTCATTAAAAATTGTCCAGGTCCGTATTAAGAAAAAATAAAAATTGACGATGTAGACAACAGACGAAACGTCGGACAAAAATAACCTTAACAGTTTGCGAGAGGACGTGAAAATTTGCTCGTCGAGTTTTATTTTCTCGAAAACGCTTAATTTTATCAAAACCTAACAAGAGTAACTTTTTATTAGCAAAATGTACGGGGAAACAAAAAATGAGATTAAAAATTAAAAATATCCAGCCCCATAAAGGTCGTAAGAGAAAACTTTATATGAACTTGGGGTGTTTATTTTCGTGTAATCTATACGCACCCGAGAGATTTCCCACCTTCACCGGGACACCCTGGATATGGGGAGCAGGAATCCTCAAAAACATAATTACCCATGTTATTTCCCCATGTACACATGGAAGTTTGTCACTCTGTATGTACATATAATATACTTAAAAGGATGTATTGGTCAGCTTGATATTATAATGACTTTAGGGGTATTTATTTCTTCTTCGGGGCTTTTCAGCAGAACAATTTACCAGAACATGATGAATACATAAATACAATTTTAATACCTTTCATCCATATAAGCAATCACGGCTTAAATCGCTTAAATAATAATTCGTTTACAACGTTGGAAGTTTCAACGACCATTCAACTACATATTTGATAATATTTGACTTCGAATTCCCCATTAAGTAACCCAGATTCTATCATTTTTAAGCATTGTAAAACGTGTTCAGCGTTCATAATGTAGATTAAATATTTCCGTTAACTCCAGTTTTAACCCTTGAGCCTAGAACTTTCTTGAATTAACTTTGCCACTTGTGAGAATGATCTTCCGATACTACTACTAGAATACTGCTCTGAAGTTGTTATAATAATTACAAATTTCTTTGGTGGATACCAGCTTCTACGTTATGATTATTTTTTGAATTATGGTTTACTCCTAAATTGGATCAAACAGACATTCTTAAATACATATAAAGTGGTTATTAAGCGAAACCTTTAAAAATAAAACGATTGTTCACATTCTTTCATTTCTTTATAATCCAGTATGTCAAATGTATACCCATTCATGATCAATATATGTATATTGTCAATGTAAATGTTGCAAATTATGATAATAATACTAAAATTTCTAATAACAATGATTTATGTAATATACAAATTGAATAAATTAATTACAATGATGTGACGTTTTTTGGACAGTTTTCGTAAAAATTTATAATTTCACATAGTATCTTTGGGAGTGAGATTTACGTAAAAACCATCAGACGTCAATCGACTGATTTTTCAACAATGTTACAAGGGAAAATGTGCACCTCAAAATGTAGGTACACAACATGGCGACTTCCTGTTGGAGGCCCATTTTAATTAGACACCATATACATACCCATCAGTTCATCATCATAAGGTTCTCAGTCCGAAGACTGGTTGGATGCGTACTTCCACTCTTTTCTATCCTGAGCTAACCTACGCATTTCCCTAAATGTAGAACATCCTACATCCCTAACTATTTGAGAGCAGTAGTCTAATCTAGGCCTACCCCTACCTCTTTTTATTCCTATCTCTGACTCTAGTATGTCGTGAACTATTCCTTCGTGTCTTAGAAGGTGTCCTACCATCCTATCTCTCCTACTCTTTATTGTCTTCCATACCTTTCGCTTTTCCCCAACTCTTTCTAATACATCCCTATTGCTAACCTTATCTATCCACGGTATCTTCATCATGCGCCTGTAGCACCACATTTCAAACGCTTCTACTCTTTTTCGATCCGCTTCCCCTATTGTCCAAGTTTCGCACCCGTATAATGCCGTACTCCATACATACGACTTTAAGAGTCTCTTCCTAGTCTCAATATTAACCGTTCTCGAACATAACAGTTGTTTCTTTCTGTTAAACGCAACTCGGCCCTGCGCTATTCTTTGTTTTATATCTTTAGTGCTCCTACCGCCTTGAGTTATTTTACTTCCTAAATAGCAGAAATCCGTGACCTCCTCTATCTTCTCATTTCCTATTTGTATGTCAACTTTAGTTCTATTTTCACATCCCCTACATACCAAAATTTTAGTTTTCTTTTTATTGACTTTCATGCCATAGCCCTGTGTCAAAACTGCTTCCATTTCATTCAAAGCCGCTCCTAATTCTTCTTTGCTAGATGCTAACACTGCTATATCATCCGCAAATCTAAGCATGTTAATAGTTTGACCCTGTACGTTAATCCCTGAGGCTGTTCTGTCCTTAACAATATTAATAGCATCTTCGATATATAAGTTGAAAACTAGAGGTGACAATGCACATCCCTGTCTCACTCCCTTCCGGATATCTACTTCCCTTCGTTCCTGCTCACATTCTATAACTGCCTTTTGCTCTTCGTAGAGATTATGTATTATTCTTCTGTCCCTATATTTCATCCCTACCTTTCTCAGCACATCGAACATCTTCCCCCATTTTACGTTGTCGAAGGCCTTTTCTAAATCTACAAATCCTATATAGACGCTCTTTCTCTTTTCTATCGTTTTTTCTATAATTACTCGTAAAGCTAGGATGGCCTCGCGCGTTCCTCTATTTCGTCTAAATCCGAACTGATCTTCTCCTAATATTTCTTCTGCCTTTTTCTCCATCCTTCTTTGCACAATTCTAGTTAAAATTTTTAACGCATGGGAAGTTAAACTGATGGTTCTGAAATTTTCGCACCTATCCGCGCCTTTCCTTTTTGGCAAAGCTACCTTGATGTTCCGTTTGTAATCCTCTGGAATTTCGCCTGTTAGGTATATGCGACTAACTAATTTAAATAAACGATCTATTACCTCTTGACCTGCGCACTTTAAGATTTCTGCCTGCAAGCCATCTATACCTGGCGCTTTATTATTCCTTCAACTTTTTAGTGCTAGCTCAAACTCTTCTCTCATTATAGGATTCCCTAGGTTATCCCCCTCTACACTGCTTTCGCTTTCTAATATATCTTGCACTTCCTGTCCCGCATATAAGTTTCCTAAATATTCTTTTCACCTATCCGCCTTCTCCCCGCTTTCGATTAGAATATCTCCTGCCTCATTCCTAATGCTTTTGTTACTAGATCCAATTTCTCTAAAATTTCTCCTAATTATTTTATATGCTTCATCAGTCTTTCCTACTTCGAACTTATTTTCTACTTTGCAATTATTATTGATCCATTGCTCTTTCGCTTTCCTACATTTCCGAATAATTTCCCACTTGATCGCCTCATATCTTTGTTTCCCTATTTCATCTAACCTATTTTTATATTTTCGCCTTTCCTCTATTAGACTCACAATATGTTTTGTTATCCAGGGTTTCCTACTTTCATTCTGTTTATGACCCAAAATATCCCTAGCTGAGGAAACTAAACTATTTTTAATGCAATTCCATTCTTCCTCTATGTCCCTAACAATATTTTCGCCCGCGCCCTTTAGTACTTCGTTTGTCTTTTTCTCGAACTTATCGCGCGTATCATCATCTTTTAGTTTCTCTGGGTCAAGATACCTTCTTCCGCTTCGTTTTTTCAAAATCTTAAATTTAAGATTGGCCTTCATAACGACTATATTGTGATCACTATCTATATCTGCTCCTGGATAACTTCTACAATCCCTAACTTGATTTTTAAATCTTTGCCTAACAAGAATGTAATCTATTTGATATCCTGGTATCTTCCACGTGTAGCGTCTCCTAACATGATGGTGAAATAGAGTGTTCGCGACTGTTAAGTTATGTTTATCGCAGAACTCTATCAGTCTAACTCCGCTATCGTTCCTATTGCCTAATCCAAAGGGACCAACTATTCCGCCCTCTCGCCCTGTGCCTACGACTGCATTGAAATCTCCTATAATTATTAAATTTTCGTGTCCTCTCACAAAATCTAGCACATGTTCAATATCACTATAAACTGCCTCTACGACCTCATCACTGTAGTTAGAAGTGGGCATATATACATGTATGATTACTATTTTTACAGGTTTCGAATCTAACCTAACCATAACTACCCTGTTACTTTGCTCAAAGAAATTTTCTACACTCTGCCCTACTTTTTTCCGCATAACAATTCCTACTCCCGAATTTCCTCCTACAGATCCTGTGTGTATTACCCATCAGTTATCCTTTCAAAAAAATTAAGAAATTAATTTACTCGTCCGGGATAGAGGTCTTACCGTCATTAAAGTATACATATGAAAAACAAACACTGACTAGAAAATAAATTAAGTAATTTTCTCACTGTTTCATAATTTTATTTTCGTCCATCAGTCTAGACATTGCAGTTTCTGAGGGACGCAATTCGCCGTACTTACCCTAGTTTGCAGAAACACAACATTTCCATTTAATAATAATAACACCCACTCCGTCCGGGTATTGTATCTAATAAGTAACGCAGTGAATTCGCGCATAATTTCCCCCGGCTTAATCCCTGACAAATAATATAACAGACATACATACAGCACGAGGCAAGCGTTGAAAGTAAACAACAAGAACAAATCCTCAAGTTGGGTTAAAGAGAAGCTATTTCATTATAGACGGCTGCTGCTATGTAAATACGAAGTGTCAAGATATCCTACAAGTGATTGTCTTCCAGAGTTACATTTGTCAAGCCGAGTTCCGCGCGGGTTTCAATTATGCACACACAAATACGTGTCAGACGACAAAGGCCTTTTGAGAATTCACGGCCCGATCGGATGTCGCTGGGGCGAGGCTCAGGTAACAAAAGTCGAACCGCCAATTGTAAATCACATCCTATTCCTGCAGATCTTTGCAGTTATTACAGTCATATTTGCGAATATCGAACACCCAAGCTCATGGAAACTGTCTGTATTTTAGGGGGAACAGCCTAATTTGTTTTCAGTCACGAACTTACTGGACTCAGGCGACCTCAAAGTAGCGGCAACCGAGATCGGAACTTCCGCTACCTAAGTAGTTCTTACGTAATTCGTGATACATTAGAGTATCTTAAAGATACTTTTCTTGAAGATACTTCTTTCTACTCCCATACTGATTTATTAAAGATTTACTACCTGTACTTTAATGAGATTCATTAAAGTTTTTAAGCAATAGAAAAAAATACAATATCACAGCGATATTCGATCAATATCAAAGATTGCCTTGACCATGACAGATTTTGACAGTTCATAGTTACTGTTTACTTAGAAAATTCCTAAAATTTGTGCGTTTCGCGAATAAAATCGGGATAGGAGTAGAAACAATAGTGTGTGCAACTCACATTTAATGGCTATTAAAATATGCGTATGTCTTAATAGCTACCATTAAATGCTTATTCCATAATGTACTGTTTTCATTCATTAAGATATAGATTTTTCAAGATACAAGTTTATAAGCAATAGAAATGCAACATCACAGCAATATTCGATCAATATCAAAGATTGTCAAGATTATCGAGACCATGATTTAACAGTATATTATCATATGAGCGATTATGACAGCCATTATTCACGAAGATCATCTGAAAAAAGTTACAGCGAGTTGAAACATAAATAATTCGTGCGCTGATTATATCTTAATATAATGTACAGTGCATTTCATGGCAAATGAACATGGGAACAATTTGGGTGACTATATAATATTACAGGAAAGCAAATATTTAACTGTTTTAAAAGTAAATGTTTGTACACTTTTGTTTCATTCCTGTACAATTTATATTTTCGTAAAAGCCAGTTTTTCTTTTGAAAAATCTAATGTGGCATTTACAAGACGTTCTTGTAGAATTATGAAGTTTTACTATTTTCTATATTTTCTATACCGTGTGACAAACTTCCATGTGTACATGGGGAAATAACATGGGCAATTACATTTTTGAGGATTCCTGCTCCCCATGTGTAGTTACAGTGGTGGTAAAGGTAGCAATCGAAAGACTATTTTTTTCTGCGTATGAGGATATCAAAAACTCTGCAATTTTCCAATTTATTAAAGCATTAAAAGCAAAAATTACACTAATAATTTTCAAATTAAAACACGGATATTCATCAGATTACCTATGACAATTTAATTTATTCTAATCAAAGACTCCCTTGATTCTAATTTCTAATTCGTCTGAACTGTCAACATTATTTATCGACAATTTTAAATTTGAGTTTCAAAATGAACAAAAATATTTATTCAGTTGAAGAAAAGGTTTTCATTGTGAAAACATTTTACGGCGGCAATAGTCTGCGGGTAGTCCGTGACTTATTTTCTGTAACAACAATAAAAAATTTAGTTAAGCAATTTGAAGATACTGGCAATCTTTCATTGAAAGAAGGTAATTTTTACTAATAAATTTACTTGGTTTTTATTTAGATAATTCTGAATCGCTTATTATTATTACCTAGTTGCTAATTCCTTATTGTTCGCTAACTCAAATTTTACTGGGATTATGAGAAATTTAACAAGTGATAACGTGGAGTGAAACAAAACTAAAATTAATCTTATCATTTATTTTTTTAGTCGTTCCAAGAAATATAAATGTTGAGGTAGAGGAAATTGTAATAGGCCTGATAACTGCTAGTCCAACATCTAGTTTAAGGCCTATTGCCCTAGAATGTAATGTTTCAAGAGAAACTGTCCGTAACATATTAAAAAAAACAAATATCATCCCTTTAAATTCCAAAGTCACCAAGAGTTACTTCCTTTTGACGAAGAATCAATGCAAACTTTCTGTGAAGAAATGCAAGAACGGGCTAATCGGGATCGCAGCTTCCTCTCATCAATTTGTTTTACTGATGAGTGTAACTTCACTTTAAATCAAGAGCCAAATTCACAAAACGTTAGGCATTGGGCCCAGGAAAATCCCAGAATAAATCTAGCCACTATACAACGCAATACCCTCAAAAAATCAATATTTGGGCAGTCATTTTTAATTGGCGAGTTAATTGGTAAAAACCTGGATTTTTGTAGACAAAATAAACAATAGATTTTAAGAAATTGTTTAACGCTTAATTTAATGCATTTTTTGTATCCATAGGGTGTTTCGTTTTAAGTGAAAATAATAAAATACATACATGGTGCGCTATTAAAAAAATGTAAATATATCAAATATATTACGTGAAAAACGGAATGCCCAATTGCTTTTAATAATCGATTCAGAATCTAGGTGCGAGAAAAATGCTGTCCTTTTTTACATTTCATTATTTTTTAATTCCATGACCGGGTAATTAGGAGGATACTACTTGAAATGAAACACCCTGTGCTTAATGCACTTTGAAGAAAAACCTAACGAATATTTCCCTACTTCATTGGATTTTTAAATAAATATGATTTATTATATTCAGATTTAAGTAGGGAAAATATGTTGATTTTGGCACCGGATAATGTCTTTTTCAAAATCAATGAAGTACGAAAAATTAGAAGGCATTATAAATTGATTATGACAAGGTCCGTTTCTCCAGGATTATGTGCCAACTCTGTATAATATGTAAATCGCTCTTGTTCGCTTGTCCATCCAATATTAGTATGCATAGAACGGCTGACTTAATTGAAGGTAATAAAATATAAGCACTTTGTATACAAAACATTAGTTGTAGGTGTTCATAGAACAAATTAAATTGAAACACGTAGTATACCCGCGTTCGCCATATGCACGGTTATAAAAATATTCCGGTTTGCAGGCAGCAATATTCCGGTGATGTTAACGGTCGGCCCCGGGGGAACGCTCAAATTTAATTAACAGCTGAAACATATCCGGTCCTGCATGTTCGTCAGGTACCGACATGCGTGTGTGAGCTAACTCTCTGGAAAATAGACGAGAACTGCCTTATTTTCTACACGGTGCAAACTTTTTAATTAAAATTGCAATTGTGTTTTGCTTCCGTACCTCTGGATACATATTTTATGCGCATTCCTGTTTGCTTTTGTTCAAAATTTAAAATATGATGATGTTTAGAAAGTAAAGTCCGTAAAAGAGAGAAGTGAAAAACCAATAACCATAATTCTGTACTACAAAAATTTTGTACATAGGATTTGTTACGCTTCAAACTGTTTTTGGAAACTTCTGTGACTCGAGAATTTGTGAGCATGGTTCTAAAAGATGCTCGTTCTTATCGGAAGTAAGGGGGCTTTTTATCCCCTACATGCGTGGTTAACTCCCGTTTACATTAATTTTTGTTTGTACGCCTGGGGCCGTTAGAAGTGTGATTATTGCGATTTTAACATTTATGCACTCGCATATTGAACATATTTACGAGAAGTGGACTTTCTAGCATCAGTGAATTGCCCTAGGAGTTTATCTTTTCACTGATGATAATTTGGTCAACTTCGACTTGAACTTTTCATAAATTACTAGCATATTTCTGAAATATTCAGAATATATTGCACATTTATCACACTATAATGGGCAAACCACTTACAATTTTGCATTTGCCTTGAATAATTTGCCAATGACATCTCACACACGATGCTCGCTTGTCTACATGCAAAGTTATACTGCTGAGAGTGCAGCGAGGTACGCGCGCGAGCGCCGATTTTTAGCCTGTTTTACTAACGATAACGATTTTACATTTTTCGTGACTCTCGGGTTTCGTTACGTGCCCCCCTGTGCGATCCAGCGCATATACAGGGTGTCCCACGCTTGCGTCGTTCCTCCATAACTCAACAGGAATTGTAGATGTCGAAAAATGATTCAAATGAAAGTTGCATCCAATCAACTTCCTCACATTTTAAAATTATTTTCGAACATACAGGGTGTTGTATTTCTTCTGCACAGCACCTAACTTTGTTTTTTTAATGGAACACCCTGTATCTGATTGCATTTTGGAATTGTTTGTTGAATTTAAGGGTCATTTCGTTAACCATACATTGGGTCGAAGTCTTACGGCTTCGGCGTTATGTGACATTAAAAATCGTCATTTTTCAAATTTCATTAGTTAAAACTTGGAAACGGTACGAGATAAAGAAAAATGACTTACACGTTCCTGTCCTAGTTTTTAATTCTCTATCTAATGGATCTGGAAAATAGGTACTGCTTCCTGATTGGCAACTTTTTGTCATTTTTTAACCAATCAGGAAGCAGTATTTTCCAGACTTATTAGATAGAGAAATAAAAACTAGGATAGGGACATGTAAGTCATTTTTCTTTATCTCGTACCGTTTCCAAGTTATAACTGATGAAATTTGAAAATTGAATATTTTTAACGTCAAATAACGCCGAAGCCGTAAGACTTAGACCCAATGTATGGTTAACGAAGTGGTCCTTAAATTCAACAAACAATTGAAAAATGCAATCAGATTCAGGGTGTTCCATTCAAAAAAACAAAGCTAGGTGCTGTGCAGAAGAAATGGAACAACCTGGGTAGTCGAAGATAATTTTAAAATGTGAGGAAGTTGATTGGATGCAACTTTCATTTGAATCATTTTTCGATATCTACAACTCCTGTTGAGTTATGGAGGAACGACGCAAGGGTGGGACACCCTGTATAGTACGATATTTTTTTTCTTGCCTTTCTGTCGATTTTTAAGACGCATACACGTCAAAACCTATACAAGTCAAAAACATTCAGGTAGGTATATTACTATTGCATATTTTGTAGTTGAATTTTATTCCCATAATTTAATTTTTATATAAAGCACTGAAGCTGATATGTTAAGCTAGAGCTAGATAATATTTATTACCCAGACCCCCCTAAAACCGCACGCCTATGTTGTATGAGGAAAGAAACGACGCTAAATGAAACAAACAATGCCCTTCCCCTCATCATCATAAAAAGTTTCCAGTCCAAAGACTACTTGGACGAATACCTCCATCCTTTCCTATCCTGAGCTAACCTACGCATTTCCTCAAAAGTTGAACATCCTACATCCCTAACTATTTTAGAGCAGTAATCTAATCTGGGCCTATCCCTATCTCTTTTTATTCCTATCTCTGACTCTAGTATGTCGCGAACTAAGCCTTCGTGCCTCAGAAGGTGTCCTACCATCCGATCTCTCCTATTCCTTACTGTCTTCTACAAATTTCGATTTTCTCCAACACTTTCTAATACCTCTCTGTTGCTAACCTTATCTATCCACGGTATTTTCATCATGCGTCTATAGCACCACATGTCGAATGCTTCTAATTTTTTCCTATTCGCTTCTCCTATCTTCCAAGTTTCGCACCCGTACAATGCCGTACTCCATACATACGTTTTTAAGAGTCTCTTCCGAGTTTCTACATTTATCAATTCCGAACATAATAGTTGTTCAGAACTTCACCCTTTATTGTTAGAGATTTTGCACTTAAGTCTGCAAGTAGTGAGGTTAAAGAGCTGCAAAAATAGGGTCTTGTATTTTATGTATTCTATACTTTTATAGTCTTAGAAATTTCCCTATATTCTGGGACAAAGAAATTCAGTCCCATTTCCCTATGGAGTTATACGAAAGAATCTTTGGATCGTCAAAAGTTTTGCCACGGTTTGGAGTGAATATGATTTATATTTTCTCCAGACTTTGATATTTACCGTTGCTTCATTCATCAGTTGCTCTTTCTCGGTACTAACTCGTTTGTTATTCATATTTGACTGTCTGTTGCTTATTTGTTTCGATACAACAGTAGAGCAACAAGTATTCAGTCTTGCTGGGGTAGTCCAATATAAACCCGGACGGATGGTTAGTCTACTCTCATATGTTAGGAGCTATGTTGCCAGCTGGAGACTTGGCCAGAAATACAAAATTTTCGCTTGCTACCTAATCTTTTATAGATATAGCGGTGAGGATAGAATGGCATCACGGTCTGTGATGCGATGACCTCCCTAAAACCAATAGTAAATGCTAATTTTTGTTCTATTAATTAGATATAACGGCATTTTCTTTTACCTCGTTACAGCGACAACTTTCATTACATTATAACCCAATATGCTGGGTCGTTTTGCCATTTTCATTATGTAGAGCCTATATTTAAAAACCTCGGCCCTAAATTTCAGATATCATATCTTGTTTTCAGCGGGTTTCTATAAATGCATCATGCATCAGACAAGATTGCTCTGAAAAGGAGGTGGCGGTGGAAGTTTTAAAATCTGTATCTCTCGTAACTTGTTGATTTTGAGAATCAGAAAGGAACGGCGGAATCTTTTATCTTTTTCGAGTTCAAATAAGCTCTTCAATATGCTTGAAGAGGCTGTCAGTTTCAGAAACCACCGAGCTTAAATGGCGCAGCCGAGCATAAATAGCTACCGTTGACGGGAAACTTAAGTTTCGGATTAGTACATTGATGTTTATTAGTTCTTTTCGGGTCTGCGTTCAGTGACGTATGTAACAGGTTTCAGCATGAAAAAATAGACGTACTCGAAACGGATTATATTCCATTTTTCAGGGAGTTAAATGTGGTGAAAAACGGTCGCCTATATGCCAGAGGAAATATCAGAATAAGGAGGCAGGATAATAGTTCATCGTATTCCGGAGGTTTGAGCGATTGTTTGCTTGATGGTCGGTCGTTGAAGATGACAGAGTCGATAAGCGGCGGCTTGCATTGTGACTCCGGCACATGGATTGATTCCGCCATTCGTGCGGAATGCGAATAACCTTTCCAGGGCTTTTCGCTTACTGTACTCGTTTTCCATTCTTTTTCTCCTATTTATTTTCTGGTTTATTCAGCACAGCTGGACCGTACCAGACATGTTACTCTTTTATTTATAAGCAGATCCGGAGAAAGCTAACTGAACTATTCCTGTTGAATCGTAAATATTTTTATACTCAAGAACTTAAAGAAAACAGCAGTGAAGTGGAAAGCTATTAGAAGCCAGAAAATATATATTGGTAAAGTAAATTTTTCAATTGCTTATTAAAAGCGATTGAATAAACTGATGAAAACTCAAGAAGGGAGCATTACACTATTGCTTCGTTAATTATCTTTCTTTGCATGTACATCTAACGTCAAATCGGTTCCAAAATCTGAAAGACCAACCTTTTTTAAATAGTAATAAATGTATTCTTGTCTCATTTTGATATTCCAGCCCATTTTCAAGAAAAAACTACTTAATGCAGATAGTGTTTAAATCTTAGAAACAAAACGCTTATTAAGTACTGCTAACAAAATAAATTTTAATTCACTACAAACGCTTAGGCACAAGAAAAATAAAATTATTAAACATTAAATTATAAAGTAGTTGTTCGAAGTGTCCACCATTCACTTGGATACATTTTTCAATGCGTTTCCTGAGAGACCCCCGAGTTCTAAACAATGCCCCTGGATTGCCTTTTATTTGTGATTTCATTGGCAGCCGCTTGTATTCTTCGCCACAGCTCATCGGGTGAATCAACAGCTTCTTTATAAACCATATCTTTCATTCTAGACCACACGGAAAAATCCAGAGGATTTAAGTCGGGGCTTCTGGGCGGCCAAGCAAATTCACTTCCACGACCAATCCACCGATGTGGAAAGACGTTGTCTAAGTACTCTCGCACCGGCCGGAAAAAATGTGCGTGCGCCCCGTCCTGCATGAACCACATATTTTCCCTTAAATTAAGTGGTACTTCTTCAAGCAGTTCGTACAAACTTTGCTGAAGAAAATTTAAATAAAGTGGACCGTTCAGATTGGGTGGAAGCTGAAAAGGCTCAATAAAGAAATTTTAAATTACACCCCACCAAACATTGATCTTAAATTGTTGGAAGTGTCTTTCTTTAACGCCATGGGGGTTTTCAGAATCCCACAAATGATTGTTTCGCCAGCTGAAAACTCCACATTGAGTAAACGTTGCCTCATCTGTGAAGAGGATTTTGTTCAAAAAATTAGGATCCGCGCTTTGCGGCTCTTGCAAGAAATTAGCCAAATGTAGACGAGCAGGAGGATCTTCCGGTAACAAATTTTGTACTGTGGAATGGGTGAAGCTTCTTTTTGTGCAAAATTCTCCAAATCAAAGAGCTACTTACGCCTAATGCCGCACTTAAACGACGGGTACTTACGCCTGGATTTCCGTGCAATCTAACCAAAACCTCATCTTCCTGCTCAGCCGAAATAATCTTCCGAGCGCTATTTTCACCTTTTGGACGGAAAGATCCTCTTTCGCCTAAGCGATTGCACAGATTTCTAAATAATTTATAATTTGGTTGCCTTCGGTGGGGGTATAACTCTGAATACCTTCGGGCTGCAGCGAGCCGAAGCCTAACGATAAATCAAGCCAGAATGTAGCGGCCGTGACGTAGTAATCGTGGCCAACTCGGTACAGACGATTGACGTTCGCGGCGTGGAAATAATGCTATAATCTACCAATATATTCAATAACAACTATTGGACTTTTGAAATTTTTATTAAGAGAATATACCTGAAAGGTATAATACCATATTTTCCTATTTTGAACAAACGCTTAACATTAAAAACCCGCAGAATTTAAACTCCATATGTATGTAAACATTATGTAATAATATTAAATGAGCCGCACTCCGCATCAAGAACAAAACTAAAAAATATAGTAGAAAACATTGTCGGAAACACGTGATCCTAAGGGTAATAATCATAAACTTTTACTTGTTGGTACTTTCGAGAGACAAAATGAGATTTTTAAGAAAGCGAAGGAACTTAATGACGATGCAATATTACATAAAATCCGAGGTTTTTTCTTTGATAATTGCGTTGATATGATTGCCAACGATTTTCAGTATCACAATTTTTGCTTAACTTTTACTCAAGTCTGTTAGTAAAAGCCCTTCTAAAACAAGACCCAACATTTTTTATATATTCTTTCGTATTTGTACCTACTCTGCAACTGATTCAAGAAAATCTCTCAAGTACCTATTGCTGATATCAGAAAACTACCGAATTCAGAATGTAAACTCTTCAATATTGAATGACATCACTTACGACATTCAGATCTCTTCATCTTAGAGACTGCACCGCCACAACTTAATGTACAACGTATTACGTATTAATTACTGATTGCAATTACTAATAAATTACTAATAATACAACAAAACGTTTTTATCATGCATAAAAGGACGCGAACACTTATGTCGCTACCTATCAACGTATCTGTGCGGCTAGCGCGCACAAATTATTTATGTTTATTCAACTCGTCGTAATTTTTTTCAGAAACAATATTAATGTTTCGTTTCTCCACCAAAAATAATTTGCCTTTGTTCGTATTTGGTCTCGCATATGTATATGTGAATTCCGAAAAATAAGATTACTTACCCAGTACATGAAAAATACATTACACAAATTTGTGGTCTAGCAATTAAACATTTTTTTCACAAAATTGGAAAGTTTTAGAGGCAACGTGAGTACACTGTGATGATCAACACACTTCAATGTATATTCCATGAAAAAAACAGATCTCCAACTCTTTTCGTTGCTGAAATACAACAAGAAAAGTATTAAAAGTAGTCGAAAATTGATTTAGGAAAGTTCAGGAAAAATCGATTTTCCGGCATTTTCGCAATTCCCGATCTTCTCGTGACCTCAAAATTCGAATCTGGCAGGTCATTTTACATAAGAATCGGCTTCATATTTTTGTGTGTGTTCGAGTTGTGCAGAGGGTATCGAATTAGAGCAACTTGCTTCCGGACTAAGCGATCTGTCCACGGCTGTGACGTTACAACAGTGCTCCACGCGCTACATTCTGGCTTGTACTATCGTTCGGCTTCGAGCGAGCCCATTCAAATTGGTTTGAGCAAAAACACAAATCATATCTCTCATATCACTATTCGAAAAGTCATTATGACGCGGCATTTTTTAATACTTTTGATAAATTTATAGAGAAAGTTAATGAAAAAGCTATTGGGTTAACACTGAACACTTTAAAACTAATGTCATATTACTATCGACTGTCTGTTTGTAAAACAGTTAATATTTTGTTTAGAATAAGTTTGAAATTTAAACACTATCTGCATTAAGTCGTTTTTTCTTGAAAATGGTCTGGAATATCAAAATGAGACAGGAATACATTTATTATTTAAAAATGGTTGGTCTTTCAGATTTTGGAGCCGATTTGACGTTAGATTTTCATGGTAAAAAGTTATGGGTCAATTTATCAAAGCAATAGGTTATAAGTAGCGCCCTCAATGGGCAACGTCAAAAATGTTATTGGAATCCTTTTTCCCGTAAGAAAAACCATAGGATTGCAAGTTTTCAAGTCGACAACCTAAGAGATTTCGTAGTTATGGCAAAAAATGGAAATAAAATTTTGATTTTCAACACCTTGTATTTCCTAAACCATCAACATTCGGATAAGGCATGTTCGGGTCAATGGTCATTATTTGACCTGTAGAATCTCCAATTAACGGATTTCCCATTATTAATGAAATACTCTGTATAAGGGTGTAACCATGTAGATTTAAAAAGCAATGCTAATAAGCATTTCTCCCACAGTCTGTGGTGTTTTGCTTTTCTAGCTGATCATCGTATTGGTGTAGAAGAATTTGTGACTTTTTTATTTTGAACTGGGTGATCAACATTTTATTTATAATTTTGCTTCAGTGTAAAGTTTTCTAAAGTAACTCTCATCGCTCAGTGTAAAAATGCGATTATTATGAAAAAAAATGATATTAAATGTTAGGTAGAGGAGCATTTGTGGGAAGTTGCTTTGATGCCTCGAGCGTTTTTTCGTTTGAGAAAAGTTTATCAATATCCAAGGGAAAGTAATAAAGCAACTTAAGGGGAAAAACATGTACCAGGCAACTGTACGAGTATTTCACAAGCGTTCGGAAACTTTTAGATGTAAAACTGCTTTCCAGACGTGTTATCCCACTGAGATTATTTATTTTTTTTTAATTTTCATATTGACGGGATCAAAGTTTTCCAGCGATATAGGTACTTCGCCGTACGTTCCTGTGAAGTAAACAGCTCTTTCCCGGGGGAATCTTCTGTATATTCATGTTATAAGTTGCGAAAGATTTTGATCTCGTATACGTAATAAAAAGTAAAAATGATGTGTTTTTCGTGCGTTTGCTTTCTGTTTTATTTGAGTAGGTAATTTTAGTGTTTTCCTGGCACTCCTTGGCTGATTGCGAAATAATTGGATAGAATGATACTGCGCCCTAACAAATTTTAATCAGATGATTGTACCTTTTGCGCGTATTTTGGGTGCGGTAATAATTAACAATTATTTTGAGTTTTATAATTTTAGTAATATTTGTGAATTTATGGCAAATGAAACACTATGTAAAAATATTATCGACGTTTCGTCTCTTGTTAGAGGCTTTATCAAGATTATATATTTAAAAGTTTACAAAATGTATAAATGTGACAAAATTTTTTCTCAATAAAAATGTAAATAACAGTAACTAAGAACTTATATTAAAAATAGAAATTATACGTAGCACACATGATTTTGTAAAAAATATGAAGGAGGAAAGAAATGTACATAAATTAGAATCAAGTGGTAGAGAACAGATTTACGTTATTATGTCACTGTAAATTTGACTTAAATTTTGAATGTCAGATCTGTCATTCAAGGAATTTTTATCTTTTTGGATGTGTATCATTTCTAAAACCAGTCTAGCTTTTAAGTTTTTTTCTTGTTCTAAAATAGTAGTATTGTGAAAATCGAAATTGTGTTTAGTATCTTTTATGTGTTTACTGATAGCTGAATTACTATTTTGGTAAGTATGTTGTTTTAACCTAGTTTCAAGGTGATTTTTGGTTTGCCCAATGTATGTTTTATTACAGTTATTACAATTAATTTTGTATACAATATGAGTTTTCATTAATTTTGGAATTGGAGTTTTTAAACGAGAATATAAAAATTGTAAGTTGTTATGCTTTTTATGAGCAATTACAAAATTATGTTTTATTAATAATTTATTGATGTTATGTGATATGTGTTTTATATATGGTAAAGAAATGTAATTTTTAGGTTCTTTTTGGTTTTGATTGTCGTTATTGATATTATAAAAATGATGTAGTCTATTTTTTATAATTTTGTCAATAAAATTTCTTGGGTAGTTATTTTTTATTAAACAATTTATGGTTTTGTTTAATGCATATTGTCTGAATTGTGGACTGGAGAGTTTGATTGCTCTGTCAGTCAAGCAAATAACGATACTTTTTTTGTAACAAGTGGGTTGTTTGGAATTAAAATGAATATAACGGCCAGACCAAGTGGGTTTTGTGTACCATTCTGTTTCTATTGAATTATTAATTTTGTATAGTGTTAAGTCTAAGAAGTTAATTTGGTTATTTTTTGAAATTTCTATAGTAAATTGTAATTTGGGATGATAATTATTGAATTGATGAAGAATTTCATTTTCTTTGTCGGGAGGAATAGCAGTAAGACAATCATCTACATAACGTACAAAAAAAGGTAGATTAAATGATAATTTAGGAATAACAGTGGTTTCTAAATCTTCTAAAACTAATTGGGCAATAGTGCTTGAAATTGGAGAACCCATAGCACAGCCATCAGTTTGTTTATAAATTTTATCTTTAAATTTGAAATATGTAGTGGTTAAGGTAAGTTCAATTGCTGTAATAAAATTGTTTAAAGTAAGTGACGTGAAAGGTTCAATTTTATTCCAGCTTTTTTTGATTATTTTAATTGCTAGATTTATTGGAATGTTGGTATAGAGAGATACAGCATCAAGTGAAATAAATATATAATTATCAGGGAAATAAAAATTTTTGCTTTTTTCTTTAAATGACCAAGAATCTTTGATGTAAAATTCATTTTGACCTGTGATGTTAGATAAAATATTAGATAAATATTTTGATAATTTATAAAAAGGACTTTGTATACATGATACTATTGGTCTAAGTGGGATATTAATTTTGTGTAATTTTGGGAGGCCATATATACGTGGGGGTAGGGAATTTTGTATTTTAAGTTTAGTGCTAAGTGTATAAGAGATATTATTTTCATTTAATAATTTAGATATAAAATTATTATTTTTAGTTTGTAAACTAATAGTGGGATCTTTAGGAAGAGGCATATAAATTAATTTGTCGTTTAATAGATTAAACATTTTATTTTCGTAATCAGTGGAATTCATTATTACTGTTTTGTTACTTTTATCAGGTTTTAGGATGATAATTTGTGGGTTGTTTTTAAGAAAAGTTTTTGTAATTTTAATGTTAGTCAATAGTTCTTTTTCATTTTTGTTAATTTTTGTATAAGAATTGTTAAATTTTTTAATAATTTGGCAAATTTTATTTCTAATATAATTTTTTTCTTCAGATGGAAGTAAAGTTATACCACTTTCAATAGTGGCAATGATATTATTAATTGGAATTTCAGTATTACGGGTATTTATAGTAAAATTTGGGCCTAATTGTAAAATTTTTTGTACATTAGTTGGAATGTGGGTGGTAGAAATGTTATGTATCCATTCTTTATTAATAGAGAGATTGCAATCATTATTATTAGTATGTTTATTAGTAAGTTTTATTAATTTCCGTTGTTGTTTATTTTTTATGTTAAGAAATTTATAGTAAAATTTTTGGTTTTGTGATTGTTTAAAAAAGTTGTTATATGTTTGTGGTAATATTCTATTAATTTGAATTTCGAGGTATTGAAGGGTTTTAGTAATTTTTTGTATGCTGGTGTAATGATCGGAAATAAGAATGTTTAAACAAGATTTTTGACATTTTAAAATAGTATGTATTTTATAAGAATATTTTGAATTTTCAATATGAATATTTTTGGGAGCGAGGTAATTTAAAAAATTTGGGATTAAATCGTGTTCTCTAAACTTTTAAATATATAATCTTGATAAAGCCTCTAACAAGAGGCGAAACGTCGATAATATTTTTACATAGTGTTTCATTTGCCATAAATTCACAAATATTACTAAAATTATTAAAAAAATGGCACAAATAATTATACAATTTGAGTTTTATGTGAAGGAATATATCTAATTGCCTCATTTGATAAATTACGACCAGCGGCAACGAAGCCAAGTATGCATTTACGTCTCTTGTTTATTTTTATGTTTGCCTTTCAGTTTTATAGTTTCCTCCTTTTTTTCTACCCTCCGCCAGACCTATAATCGTCCACTTTCTTTTCTTTATTTCCTTTTAAAACTCGATTAGCTTTTCCTCATATCCTAACGTTCTTGTATTAAACGTGTATTCTTCTTCGTGGGTCTTTTTCTGTTTTCCAAGACTGAATAATCGTGTCGAATTTGTGCCCTTCATAGGGCTGACTGGTACTTCAGTCCGAGATTCTGAGGTATCCCTTCTCGCCTGGGTAATGTGTTTTGGATGGTCGATGTACTGTAGGCGCAAGATCATATGTATAAGATAAGGCTGCGTGCGCCGCCACTGAAGATTTTAAGAAATAGCAAGTTAAGTTGTTTCCCGACTACGGGCAAAGAAAGTATATTTTTGTATACATATAGAAAATAGATTGATACCACAAAATTGGTAGCTTCATTATGTACCGTTCAAAATACTTAACAGTGGCGACGAGGAAAAGTAGTGTTTAATATAGTGGCTGAAAATTGTTATTAAAATTTTAGTGTAAAATCGCAGTAAAAAGTGGAGGATAAAAATTTCCAACACAAAAACGTCAAAAATGCCCGACGAAAATAAAAATGCGATGGGTTTAGTAGGTACCCTAGATAACTACGACCACAAACAATCGGATTTTACAGTATTCAATGAAAGGCTAGGTCAGTTTTTTATCTCTAATGGTATTAGCGAAGAAAATAGGAAAAGGGCTATTTTATTAAATAGTTTGTCTGAAGAGACCTACGTCTTGATAAGAAATTTGTGTGTTCCGGCATTACCGGAAACTAAATCATTTAAAGACTTCATTAAATTATTAAGTGAATATTTTACTCCGGTAAAATCATATTTTTCCGAGAGACTGACCTTTTATGGCTCAAAGAAGAACCAGGAGGAGTCAGTGCAGCAATGGGCTGCACGCGTTCGAAGTCTAGCAGCAACCTGCAATTTCAAACCAGAGATGTTGGAAATAGTTATGCGAGACATTTTTGTTGTGGGGAGTGCACAGGCTAAAATTATGGACAGGCTTTTCGAAGAAGATGCTTCCGATGAGACGGTCACTTTTGCAAAAGTGGTAAAAATTGCCAAAGCAAAAAAATCAGCATTGCAGGAGCAATCTGCCAGGGGTACGTTCGACCAAGTTTGTATCAAGACCGAGCCGGACGAAGTTCATTATCATCGGCAGAAAAAGTTTCAAAATAAACAAAATAGTCCTGGGAAGAATTGGAAAGATCCGGCAACAGTTTCTTCAAGTAAGTGTAGCGTTTGCGGTCGTAAAAACCATATCGCAGCTGTGTGCCGTTACAAAAACCATGCATGCCACAAATGCGGACAAAAAGGACACCTTAGTCCAATGTGTAAAAACAAAACCAAACAAATAATTCTTCGCATTATTTAGATGCGATAGAAAACGAAATTGAATCTATTTTTGGTATTCACAGTACTTATTTAAAACATAATACTGAAACTGGAAATTGTCACGATAAACCTATTCATGTAAATTTATTTTTAGAAAATAAGGAAATAGTTTTTCAAGCTGATACGGGATTTAAGCATTCAGCTATATCGGAAGAATTGTTTAATATGTATTTTAAAAATAAGGTTTTGTATAAAAATGATCTGATTTTAAAAGATTATTTTGGTTTGCAGTTTGAGCCAGTAGGTTTTGTCAATTTTAATGTTGTTTATGATAACAGTCCTTATAATTTTAAAATGTACGTTGTTAAAAATGGAGGACCACCCCTGCTTGGGCGCACACATTTGCGTATGTCAGGGTTAGGTATCGCAAAAATAGGTCATATGGAATGTACCGGTAATCACCATGTTAATAGCAGTATTCAGCTATTGTGTAAACAGTATGCTGAGATTTTTAACAATACTCTTGGTACGTTTAATAAAGGCAAGGTGACTACGGGTTAAGAAGGATTCTACTCCAAAATATTTCAAGGCACGACCTGTTCCATTTGCCTTGAAAGGTAAGGTAGAAACCGAAATTAACAGATTGCTTCAAAATAAAGTATTAGTACCGGTGGAATTTTCTGAATGGGGCACTCCCATAGTACATGTTCTCAAGGCGGATGGTACAGTTCGTATATGCGGTGATTTTAAAGTCACTGTCAATCCGGTCTTAGAAACAAAGAAATACCCACTTCCAAGAGTAGAGTATTTATTTTCAAAATTACAGGGAGGTCAAAAATTTTCGAAAATTGATTTGTCTGATGCTTACCAGCAACTGCTGTTAGCGGATGAATCTAAAAAAATAATGACTATCTCGACGCATAAGGGTCTTTTTGCTTACACAAGACTTCCATTTGGAATAGCCAGTGCTCTCTGCATTTTTCAGGAAGTTATTGAGCAATTGTTTGTTATACCAGGAGTAGTTACGTTTCTGGATGATATCTGTGTTACTGGAAAAGATGATAAAGAGCATTTAGATAGTTTAGAAGAAGTATTCAAAATTTTACAGAGTTGTGGTTTAAGAGTAAAGAAAAATAAATGTATTTTCTTTCAGGATCAGGTTACGTATTTAGGTCACATAATTGACAAGGATGGTCTTCACACAACGGAAGAAAGGGTGGAAGCCATTAATAATATGCCTACCCCTGAAAATATTACTCAATTGCGTTCATTTTTAGGAACAGTAAATTTTTATTGTCGCTTTATACCGAATGCATCTATGAATTTACAACCCTTGTATGCTCTTTTAAAAAAGAATGCCAAGTGGTTTTGGTCTAAGGACTGTCAGGTTGCCTTTCAAAAAGTGAAAGAATTTCTTATATCAGCTCCAGTATTAGCACACTATGACCCCGAAGCTACAGTGAAACTCACGGTAGATGCATCACATTATGGATTAGGCGCTGTTATTAGTCATGTTTTTAGTGATCACTCGGAAAAGCCAATTTCATTTGCGTCGCGGTTGCTCCAACCTGCGGAATTAAAATATTCCCAAATAGAAAAAGAGGCGGCGGCGATAATTTTTGGAGTAGAGAAATTTTACCAATATTTATATGGCAAACGATTTCTTTTATATTATGATCACAAACCATTGCTTTCCATCTTTGGGCCCAAAAAGGGTATTCCCATGTTCGCAGCAAATAGACTGCAAAGATGGGCTTACTTATTATCTGCGTTTAATTTTGAAATTAAATACGTAAACACTTCCCAGAACACCGCAGACTTTTTGTCGAGGTTGCCGAATGTAAGTGAAACATATCAAGTTAACAATTTAGAAAGCAGTACATGTTTAAATTATATTGAAGAAGGCATGCCAATTAATTTAAAAAAAATAAAAAGAGCTTCTAG
This sequence comes from Xestobium rufovillosum, assembly GCA_963966045.1. Taxonomy (NCBI): domain Eukaryota; kingdom Metazoa; phylum Arthropoda; class Insecta; order Coleoptera; family Ptinidae; genus Xestobium; species Xestobium rufovillosum. The sequence continues at coordinate 40,028,302 of OZ014493.1, forward strand.
CACTGATCCTCTGCTAAGTAAAGTGTTACTTTATATCAGAAATGGCTGGCCAAATGCGTGTCCATCACCAGAATTAAAACCATTTTTTATCCGTAAAAATGAATTATCAGCGGAGCATGATTGCTTATTGTGGGGTTATCGCGTTATTGTGCCGGAGAAATTTAGGAGTGAAATCTTAAGAGAGTTGCATTCGACCCATATGGGTATTGTTAAAATGAAAGCTATTGGTCGATCTTATTTTTGGTGGCCATCTATCGACCAACAAATAGAACAAATTGCAAAAGATTGCCGCACTTGCAACATTTATTCGAATGATCCGGCAAAATCAACGTTAGTTCCCTGGGTATGGCATAAAAAGGTTTGGACGAGAATCCATGTTGATTTCTTCGGCCCGCTTTTTAATAAATATTTCATAGTCATAGAAGATTCCACTTCAAAATGGGTGGAAGCTTCTATAGTAAGTAGCGAATCGGCAGAGTCCACGATTAAAATTTTGAGAGAATTATTTGCGCGATTCGGATTGCCCAAGGAAATACCTAACGTCTGATAATGGATCAGCCTTTACCTCAGAGGAATTATTATGCATTTTAGAGAAAAACGTTACCTGTATTTGAAACTCCTTATGTATTTTTAGTTCTCCATACTTTGAAATTATATCCACTTATACAGGCTGTCCCATTTCTTCTGCAGCACCCAACTTTGTTTTTTAAGAAAGAACATCCTGTTATTATTGGAATTTAGATTCCTAAATTGATTATACTATGAGGTTGAATAAGATATTTTTGGACTAAAATGCATATTTTTGACGTTACCGACATTTCTTTGAAGATCTTGAATTTTGACGGATGAAGATAATTTTGAAAATTAAATTAAACGGCAATAAGATTAAAAACCCGAAAATGTTGTACAGTGCAATTACATTTAACAAGATATAAAATTTCAATATGCCAAAACTTTATTTTCTCAAATGGAACCGTATAATTTGTGTCATATTTTTTTGTTTCACTTGTCGAATATTCATTTAATTTTGTTTAAACTTCCCTGCCTCCAAAATTAATACTCACCTTCAAATATTTAGTAATTTCTAATCTGCAAACAATATTAATATTTTCACATAAAGGTGTAAAACTCCGACACTCGGTATAACAGCTTGTAAAAATCGACAGTTCAACCCTGTTTGGGGCCCTTGTCAAGATTTATTGAATGTAAATTACAAATAAAAAAACAAACTTATCACTTGATAATTCGAAATAACTTGATACATTTTCGAAAGCGGGTTGCTCGGCAACATCCCGACGCCGAAGGCGGAGGTATGTTGCCACAGAGAAACCCGCTTGAGGAAATGTATCAAGTTATTTCGAATTATCAAGACTCGAGGGCTATTCGGTAAGAAAATTTTTTGCCCAAAAAGAACAATTTGTTAAAAAGAAATTAAAATTGAAAAGAACAATCTTGGAAATGACATTTTGTGCAAAAAATTCGACAGCAGTGCAAAATAGACATTTTTCTGTTGCTACAGTAATCCAGATGACATAAGTGAAAATAGCCCATAAGCACTCTTCAGTTAAATGTTCTCCTGATTGGCTGTCTTTGAACACGTGACTGTAGATACACGAATTCTATTGGATTATTGTATAGGTAAAAAATTTTCTATATAAATAAAAATCAATTGCCACATGTATGTAAGCTCATCACTTGAGAACGGCTCGACCGATTTGGCTGATTTTTTTTTGTTGCATTCGTAATTGTCAGGACAAGGTTTGTATGAAAGAAAATTTTGGAGAATCCACCGGGAAAGTCGAAAATTTGGATGGTATGTTTGTATGAAAATCTGTTTGACAAACAAAAATGTGACGTTCAGTTTGACAGTTCTAAAAATTGAATTGTCAGTGTGTTATCCGTGGTGATCATGTATTTGGTGTTTCTTTGGAAAAAATGCCATCAGTGAGGCGTCGAAATATCGGTCGGCGTACGCGCAATGCAAGCCAACTCAACTACATGATCGTCGAGTCATGTCAATGAGACTGACGAAGAGCGTTAGACAGCGTTTGGAGCCAAGTCGAATAAGAATTTCTCAAGCCTCAAGCGCGATCCATTATGACTCTGGAACAACGGATACAGTCGAGTTCGGTGCGCTCAGTTGGAGCTTACGCACAATTTGGAACGTCGAGAAAACAGAGGCCGAACGTGGCACTAGAGAACGAAAAATTGGAAAAGTTGCCCGGAAAATTGGAAAATTCTATGCGATTTTTGTATGATATGGATATGCGTAAGTCGGGAAATTCGGATAAACTGTAAAAATCATAATTTTGGAAAATCCACTGGAAAATTTTGAAAATTCAGGAAAAACTAAAAGTGCTTAACGGCTGGACCGATTTGGCTTATTATCAGGACAAGGTTTGTATGAAAGAAAATTTTTGGAGAATCCACCGGAAAATGTGAAAATTCGGGAAAAACTGAGAGGGCTTAACGGTTGGACCGATTTGGCTAATTCTTTTCAAAAATAAGGTTTTTAGGGAACGAAAAATTGGAAAAGTTGCCCGGAAAATTGGAAAATTCGGAAAAAACTGAAAGAGCTTTTTTCTATTGGATTTTTGTATGATATGGATAGGCGTAAGTCGGGAAATTCGGAAAAACTGTCAAAATCATAATTTTTTGTATGCACTCGCGATCATAACTGACGATAGGAACGACATATTTGGTTGAACATAAACGTAATCAGAAAAATGTTTCACATTGAATAAACGATTTGGTTAATGAATCAAAAGTTCAATACGAAAAGTAATTTTAGGCAGGACAACGTCTGTCGGGCCCGCTAGTTTGTAATAAATTTTAAACGTTGATTTTTTATTTATGACTAAACTATTTTCAAAGGGAGCGACTACTGCGACTACTGCTCCGGCCGCCGTTCCCCGGAAATTTTGTTCCAATACGGTCTGACGTGCGCATTACTTAATGTCCATAAAATAACGTTTAAGTATATCGTTATCGGCTAGAGACGCCAACGGTCTCGGTGGGTGTGCGGATATCGTACAGAACTGCCATTTTGTTCTCCTACGGCTAGACGAGTTCTGATCCCGCAGCGGTTTGATATATTTTGCTTGTTTTTACATCATCTTTTTTCCAAAAAATGCGTGGTGTCTGGTGCGAGAGGGCAACTAAGGGCTTTGTTTCAAATGCGTTCTCTCAGCTTTAGTTTTTTTATGCCTCCAAAATGCAAATTGTGTTGACATTCTGTAATGCGCATGGCCGACCATGTTCAAACAAAATTTTAGGAGACCGTCGGCCAGAGCAGTAGTCACTCCCATTTTCAAAGGCACTATATCTAGATTAAGATCAAAATGGAGGACATTGACCTAAGACGAGCGTTTTAAAATAAAAAATTAACATAACAATGACTAATAGAGGAAATCGGTCACAGCCGTGCGAAGTATAAACGTTAGTTATTGTTAGGTGGATGCGCTTGTGTCACAACACTATACAAATTCGAAATTGTTCCTATTTCATCCTTCAAACAAGTGAAAGTACAAACTAATCGAATTGTCTTAATTCACAGGATTCACATTTCTGAAGATCTCTTCATGTCGAACATAAGCATCAACCAGTGTTATTAAGAATCTTCGGCAACACGAATGAGGGTGTAAATCTCCGTACATACAATAAATAACACATGCTGCTTAGATCCCAGTCAATTTACTGTACTTCGTTATTATTTCAAAACTGCTATTAACTTGACGGCCAAGATCGTCGCAAGCCGAGCACGTATTCCTACTACCTGCTCTAAACTCAACAATACGTTAATCCTCCCCGGCTGCCTCCCCCCAGCCATTTATATTTCAGGAGATCAAATGCGCTTTGCGAATGCTTAAAGAAGGGGTTGCGGAGCGCCCTCTGGGTTATATAATAATAAACAGCGCTCGTGGGACAGGCTACCCAATTTCCGGCATATTTTTAGCGAGTATGTATATGCGAGTTGTATCGCGTTCTGGCAAGCGGCCAATCTGCATTTAATGAATAAAAAACGCGGCCATAGATACGTCTACCAATGTTTAATGCGATCTATAGGGGAGGAAAATGTTTCTTTTCAAGTTCATCGGAGTGGATATCGTCATCTAACAAAAACTGATAGTATCTATTGAATTATTTCCACAGGTGTTTTGTAGTGCAGATGTTTTTCAGCACTAATTGAAGTCTGCGTTTTTATTATTGAATATTGGAGGTTATTCCAATTCAAGAGGGTAAATGGGACAAATAAAGGCAGTTTTGTGCCCAGAGCCCAATAACAATTAGAAACTGAAACTCTGCAATTGCATAGCTTAGTTGGTTAGAGCAGTCGACTAGAAGATGAAAGACCTGGGTTCGAATCCCAGCGACACTCATTCAAATTCTTCGCGTTTACCTCCTATTATTCCAGTTACATTATTCTCAGTCGTGGATATATTTTTCATTAACATTATTGTCAAAACTCATTTACCTAACACCTAACAATTTATAACAATAATCATTTTAAGAATGAACGGTGAACAATTTCGACATATTTCCGTTTGGTAACATAACTGTATATGCATCTAATTTCATTTTCCCCTTTTCATATATGATAATGAGCAAATAGTTTTTCCTATAACAACATTAAGTTCAGCCTTGGTTTTTTTCTACAAGTTGCTTTAACTGAAATTGGTTTACAGGTAGAGGCGATGGATGGGGAAATTCGATCCTCGTTATATAAACAACTTGTCATGTCAGAACCGTTTCTCAAGTTTAATTAAATTAACCTTCAACTATCAGGTACATGTCTATCACAGGATATCCATCTTGAAGGGGGTACTTAGCACTCCGGTATTATGTTACAGTTTGCACTTTCTTTGCGTCTACTCCGCAGCAACTATGTATAGAATTTTACCTCGTGGATTAGAATGAAATCTCTTTATAATCAGTTTGCGTCTAATTGTTTTGTAGATAGAGTGCCTGCGGTTGACTCGTCGATGCGCTGCGCGTGCGGAGCTCCAGTCGTGTAGTATTTAACGCGTTACCCGCGGCTACTTTGGTTTTCCTTTTTCAGTGCATTAATAATTAGTTGTTTCTTTGATATATGTACATACCACGTCACAAGTTTCGTCTCATACTTTCTGCAGTAAGTTCAAAATATTTCTTAAGGGCATCATTCAAAATTCAGTGAAACGTGACCATTTCAGGCAATTTTATAAAGAAAGATAGTGGAATTGACAAACTTTCCGACTTTTTTAAAATCATATAACAAAGCATTATGCCGTGTACAACCGTCGTAGGCGAGTGCTATTTATACGAAATTCCGTAAGTATAGTATGAAGAAGATCGACGAGACCTCTTAATCTTCCAAAATGGAAATCTCCTGGTTGAAATCTGCATGCTAATAGTAATTTTTTCCACTCAAATTTAATTGGATGTGCAGTTTGAAATCGGTTATATCCCCTTACTTCACTAGTTCGTATGCGGCTTGTTAGTGCATTTTCCTGCACCATATATGCCCAGAGGACAGGGCGGGAGCGCAACCATAGTAACGATGGCAAAGAGAAAATTTCATCCTCCGCATCATGTCTCGTATAGCGAGTATAAGTACTCGGTGCACTCGGATTATACAACAGACGCTCTAGGCGAGCACTCGAAAGGCAAAGCAGTGACTGTATGGCGTGCAAAGTACCAAATTACCGTGTCGTCCCAGTAATGAACATCTTGAACCTCCTTTGGGGACTGCTAGAAGTGTTTGCATTCCCATACATCACGGCCTATCGGCCTGTGTCATCGCATCCGGAAATGACTGCCGGCTAAATGGAGCGCGAACGCCTACTAGATCTCGTTAATAAAGAGAGAGGGAGGGCGCGCGCCAGATTTGAATGTTACACTTCTTTGGTTTTCAGTTGATAGGTTTATCAAGGCGGCTACTCTGTAGAGAACTTCGAAAGTATTATGAGGAATTGAACTTTCGCGTCAAGTATAGAAAAGTTTTCGAGCAAAGTAACACTAAAATAATTTTTACGCACAATAACAGCGGCGGATCCTTAATAAGTGCGCTCGTGCGCGCGCACTACCTACAAAAATATGGTTTTAACCTTTTTTGATAAAAGATTCAAACCTTATAATTATAAACTAATAAGCTTAAAACTTTTTGAATCTCTGCCGCAATATACCGGGTGTCAACGAGAGCATGTAACATCCCGCCATTTGTTTACTTTTTGAAATATACTTTGGCAATCCACTGTAAGTATTATACTCCTCAAACTTCATATTTTTATCATATTTGACATATCTAATTACTTCCGGTTAAACCGGAAGTGACATCAACTTTATTATGTTAAATAGCAATATATCATTTTTTTAAGATAGTTCGATAGGCCTTTTTATTCTCTTGACAACCATGTATCATACATACCCAAAAACTTTATATTTTTCACGTCAGAGGGCGTTAAATGAAAAAGTCACGTTGGCTGTGAATTTGACGATATGAGCCTAATTTTAAACGTTTTAATGAATTAAACTATTCATTCTAACAGACTGTCTTAATGTCCCGGAAATATTTTCGGATTTGAAGCAGTACATCCTTTATTTTTTTTAAAAGATAAGTTTAACATAGTCGTTTTAAGTGTTTTGAAAAATAGAATTTAAATTAGTAATGGATAATTGAATTGCACTTTTTATGCACAAATTGTGAGGACAATAAACTGAAGTTCGAAAAACAAGACAAATATTAGCACCTTGCTATTTAGAATTTCAGGAAAAACTCGGTTTCAAAAACTATTTGAAATTTTGAAATTTTAAATATTTGTTTTTGAAACCGAGTTTTTCCTAAAATTCTAAATAGCAAGGTGCTAATATTTGTCTTGTTTTTCGAACGTCAGTTTATTGTCCTCACAATTTGTGCATAAAAAGTGCAATTCAATTATCAATTACTAATTTAAATTCCATTTTTCCAAACACTTAAATCGACTATGTTAACCTTATTTTTTAAAAAAATAACGGATGTACTTCTTCAAATTCGAAAAATTTTCCATGGACATTAAAACAGTCTGTTAGAATTAAAAGTTTAATTCACTAAAACGTTTAAAATTAGGCTCATATCGTTAAATTCACAGAAAACGTGACTTTTTCATTTAACGCCCTCTGACGTCACAAATATAAAGTTGTTAGGTATGTGTGATACATGGTTGTCAAGAGAATAAAAAGGCCTATCGAACTATCTTAAAAAAATGATATATTGCTATTTAACATAATAAAGTTGATGTCACTTCCGGTTTAACCGGAAGTAATTAGATATGTCAAATATGATAAAAATGTGAGGTTTTAGGAGTATAATACTTACAGCGGATTGCCAAAGTGTACTTCAAAAAGTAAACAAATGGCGGGATGTTACATAAAGAGTACGCGCTCTAAACATTCCGCGTCGTCTTTCAAAATGCCTACCACACACGCAACCAGCCGTCCGAGTACTGAGGTGTGGCAAATGTATATTCGATATGGGAGCGAGATCGGCGCGACTCGGGAAAATTTCGTCGTATGTGCTTTTAGGTGGAAGAATTATAGCTCGTCTGGGAGCGCTGTTTGAGCACACACACTGTTGGGCGAAGCACGAGACGCGGGAGTTTGTACTTCTGCGGCAGTGTTTATTGTTTTTGTTTACCATATTTAGGTCTGAGATAGCTCGTTGCTTTGCTTATAACGTGAGTAATTGGCTGCATTATCGTGTTTATTTTTAAATATTGAAATTTCCAATACTTAACATGGCTAGTTGTTTGGTTAAAGTCAACACTTAAACATTGTGGAGTGAACTTTAACAAAGTGGTCGCCTGATTTTTCCAATTTTCAAAATTATTATTGTGTTGTAATACTCCATTCAGTTAAAAATGAATATTTTATCTAAATATGTATAGACTTTTGACGAAAAACTTGAAATAAAATGAAATGGACGTCCTAAGCCTGTGCGAAGTATCAAATGCTTTTCGAAAGGTCGCGGTAAAAGTTGTGTGCGAAAGTTTAACCTTTTGGATTTGGGGTTTTTGTTACATATTGCGGTAAGTGAAATTTCTTGTTTGAAAATGTTTGAAAATGGCTTCTAAAGCACTTCATTTAAAAAAACTACGGAGGAGGAACCGCCAGTATGTTGCAATCTCTCATGTTGTTTCTTTGAACTTCAAAACTCTGTATCTTTCTAACAATTGAAATAAGATGAAAAAGTTACTTGACTTTTCTTCGTTATTTCTCCTGGAGAATCTACCGTATCATTTTGGCACCACCTTTTAGGAACTCCCTGTATAAATAGCTATAACATGTTTCGTTCTATTGTTGTTCCAGTTAATAGACAAGTGGGCAGTCTCTAGTAATTTCCGTGTCGGTAATAGTAATCAGGATCTCGCGTCGCATGTGATAGAGTGACGCCGGGCGCCGCGACTCCAGTCGTAAAGCGATGAAATCATAAACGTATAACGCATAATGAGGACCCCGCGGAGCAGCAATATAAAGTGATGAGAAATGCAATGGCTCGGAAGTCCTGGCCTTTAATTTGCAAATGGAGTGTTCCGTGTTGCTAACCTGGTTAGAGTTAAGGCAAAGTGAGTGAGTCCGAGCCGCCTGGATGATCAAAGCTTCATTCAGCAGTGCCGGCTGTACCCGCCCCACTTAGATGCGGGACTGTTTTACATCGTCTCGCGATCCTGTTGCGTCGAGACGCTCTAGTTGTTGCGAATCTCCAGTAAAGAGTATTTTGTCATTGTTTGAAAATGAGAGAACCGCGTGTAATTTTTATTTATCCTATATGCAATTATGACGCCGAAAATACTTCTTCCTGCTTTCAAATAAACTAAATAAATAAATAAATTTACTACGACGAGCGAGCCGAGAACCCCTGGCCTTGGGTATTCGTTGATCGACGTATTGTCCACGGACAAAGACATTCTGTACTAATAGACACCAAGATCCCATGTGTTTGGCATATGTATTTTATTTCCAACATAAAAGACCTGCCTTTTTCTCTCACTTTTTCTACCTAATTTTGTCGCGTTAACATCACCTTGTAACGTTAATTTTCGCTATTAGAACATTCTTTCTATTTTTAACGTTTTATTATAGACTAGTACTTACATCATGCTCATATTAACATACTTGTATTCCTATTTTAGGTCTTTCACTTATATTTAATTTGTTTGCCATAGTATAATTTCCGTAGTTAAGTAGTTTATTTTGTTTAAAATTCCATTTAGTCAATTTAGTCACTAATGCGATTTTGGTTCATTTTGTTTATAGTCACTTCAATAATTTTGCTGTTTGTAAATTCCATTTTGACTTTATAGTAATATCTATTTTTTGTGTCGAGATTTAGCAACAGTCGATACTCCCGTTTGCGTCTGATTACATTGTAGTAGTTAGCGTGCGTGCGATTGACCCGTCGGTGCGCTGCGCGTGCGGAGCTCCATTCGTGAGTAGTTAGAAAATGAGAATACTGGGCCAGGCCATCGAGTTCTCCAGGTGCCATCCACTTCTTCGGCAGTGACCTTGAAAGAGACCAGAGGCTGCTGAAGGAGTCCTTGAAGAAGAAGTGGAAGTCATGTCTTCAGCAACGACATCTTCAGCAGCCTCTGGTGTCTTTCAAGGTCATTGCCGAAGAAGTGGGCATGTCTTCAGCAGCCTCTGGTGTCTTTCAAGGTCATTGCCGAAGAAGTTGTCTTCAGCAGCAGCAGCAGCAGCCTCTGGTGTCTCTCAGAAGAAGAGCCTCTGGTGTCTTGCCATTGCGCACCCAAGCCGCCATTTTGTGGTCTTTGGCTGTGGGTCAGGCGCCTGCGCCGGGGCTGTCGTGTACAAAGCGCGTGTTGTTCAGGCCAGTCCATCCAGGTGCCATTCACTTCTTCGGCAATGACCAGAGGCTGCTGAAGGAGTCATGTCTTCTGCCTCTGGTGTCTTTGGGGCTCTTGGTTGTGGCTCAGGCGCCTGCGCCGGGGCTCCGCCTTCAGCAGCTTCTGGTCATTGCTGAAGAAGTGGTCTTCAGCGGCCCCCCTGGTGTCTCTCATTCTGTTGGGCCTTTGGATGTGGCTCAGGCGCCTGCGCCGGGGCTGTCGCGTACAAAGCGCGTGTTGTTCAGGCCAGTCCATCCTGGCCCCATCCACTTCTTCGGCAATGACCAGAGGCTGCTGAAGGAGTCATGTCTTCAGCAACGGTGCCTTTGGGGCCTTTGGCCGTGGCTCAGGCGCATGCGCCGGGGTTTTCGCAAACGTTCTGGAAATGACGCCGACCGGGATTCGAACCCGGGTCCCCACGCACCGGAGCCCTCGCTCCAACCAACTGAGCTAATCGGCGGCCCACAAGCCCGTCTTTCAAATCATCCGTATATACTTATGATTGTAAACAGAAGTTACAGAATTAATATTTATTTTCTCGGAAATTTACAATTGTTTATACTAAATAAATATTGATATTAAAGTTTAAGAAAAAAGCACGTTCGCCGCCGATAAGAGATGTTATAATTGTTTTTATTATGGGAAATAACCTTTCATCTTGCCGATAGGATATGTTTGTTTAGGTTTGATCCCACGCTCTGTATGTGCATTTAATACGTTGTAGACACTACAAGGTGACCCGTTTGTTTGTTTGTATTATTACAATAAAATAACATTCTAGAATATTCTTCTGATTGTTTATTTGAAATTACTTGTTATCTTAATGCGTTTCGGACACGTGTGGGAAAAAAACATTCTAGAACATTCTCCAGTTTGTTTATTTGAAATTACTTGTTATCTTAATGCGTTTCGGACACGTGTGGGAACCATCTGATTGATATATGCAAACATCTTAGTTCTCGGTAGTAGAACATTCTACATCGCTAATTATTTGAGAACAGTAGTCTAAATTTAGGCTAACCCCTACGTAAAAACTATGTCATGTGGGGTGTAAATTAAAGGACTCGACTAGAGGTATCGGAATATTGGGGTGGATTTTAGGGGTGGTTTTTGGGGGTGGTTTTTGGGGGTGGTTTTTAGGGGTGATTTTTAGGGGGTGGTTTTAGGGGTGGTTTTAGGGGTAGTTTTTAGGGGTGGTTTTTAGGGGCGGTTCTTGGGGTGGCTTTGGAGGGTTATTTTTGGGGGTGATTTTTAGGGGTGGTTTTTAGGGGTGGCCACTCACTGACCGCGGCCCCGGCCACGCTCCTTGCCCCGCCCACCTAGATCATGTAGGGTATCAAATTAATCAGCTCGATGAGACAAAAAGGAATCTATAGTTATTCTCCTACTTCCGAATTCTTATCAGTAGTTGTCTGTCTGTATGTCTGTCGGTCCGTCCGTCTGTCTGTCTGTCTGTCTGTCTGTCTGTCTGTCTGTCTGTCTGTCTGTCTGTCTGTCTGTCTCTCCGTCTGTCTGTCTGTCTGTCTGTCTGTCTGTCTGTCTGTCTGTTTGCGAATACAGCTGTCTGTTGACACAGACAGCTGTATTCGCAAACACCATGGCTGATGACACGAGCAAGAATAAGACTGCGCACGCGCACGGTTGTATGGAGAGTATTTAAGCAAGAAAATTAACGGTGCTGTCAGTTAGTACTTGTGCTTCAACAAGGGAACCGCATTTGAATAATGACACACATAAACGTAGACACGTTTCGTGTTCTGGACGGTGCTGTTTTGGATGAGTCAGCACGCCGTGTCGAGGTGCACGTACATCAGCCGTTCGTGACAACAACAACATTCAACGCCAATGACGAAATTCGCATACCAATCCACCAACAAGACGTTTACGTACTGCCGCATCTAAGCAGCATCTACATAGAGGGCAGGTTCATCAAGGGTGCAGGAGGCGGAAATGCGGCTTTAACAAATAACGCCCTCAGTTTCCTCTTTGACGACGTCCGCTATGAAATAAACGGGGTGGAGGTGGATCGAACAAAAAACGTGGGCATCACGAGCACACTGAAGGGTGTAGTTTCTCTGAATGAGGGTGAAGTAGGTGCCCTGGAGAATGCCGGCTGGACGAATACGGGAGACTCACCGAGCCACCTTATCGACGCGAACGGGAACTTTAACGTGTGCATCCCGGGAAGAATCCTGCTGGGATTCTTGGAAGATTACCCCAAAATTCTGTTAAATGTGTGTCACGAGCTCATTTTGACTCGATCGAAAAACGATAGGAACGCTTTCGTGGGTAACGAGGACACCAGAATTGAGTTGAGCAAGGTTCATTGGAGGGTGCCGTACGTCTATCCATCGGATGCTGAATACCTAAAACTTCTCAATATTGTCGAGGAAGAGAGAACGTTGCAGATATGTTTTCGCAGCTGGGAGCTGTACGAGTATCCGGTGTTGCCGCAAGCTACGAAACAAACGTGGGCCGTCAAGACTGCAACACGGTTGGAGAAACCCCGCTACGTTATTGTCGCTTTCAGACGAATCGCAAAGCGAATTTGGACACGGATTCAAGCAAATTTGACCACTGCAATCTGACAAACGTCAAACTGTACCTGAATTCTGAGTGCTTCCCCTACGAGAATTTAAACTTGGATTTCTCCACGGGGAAATACGCCCTGCTATACGAAATGTACCAGAACTTCCAGAGTTCATACTATGGAAAAGTTGGCGAGCCGTTATACGGCAAGGAACAGTTCAAGGATCTAGCGCCCATCGTGGTGATTGACGCATCAAAGCAGTCGGAAAGCATCAAGCCTGGACCCATAGATATGCGTCTAGAATTTGAGTCGAGCGAGAATTTTCCGCCCAACACAACCGCATACTGTCTCATCCTGCATGACCGCATCGTTGAGTATACACCGGGTAATGAATCGGTCAGAAGAGTGGTATGAGAAGCTGCAGGGCTTCGATTTGTCCAGAAAATACACGCATGCCTACTCTGTATACAGATTATAGTTTTAATTATATTGATGTAAAAATATATTCAACGTTTTTATTTTTGCGAAAATCCCGGCGCAGGCGCCTGGGCCACATCCAAAGGCCCAACAGCACCTAACAACAATTCTGATTGGATGCTGCCCACAACCACTCTCATTGGCTGTTGCCCCGCCCACTCTCATAGCCAGAGCCCGGCGCATGCGCCTGAGCCACGGCCAAAGGCCCCAAAGGCACCGTTGCTGAAGACATGACTCCTTCAGCAGCCTCTGGTCATTGCCGAAGAAGTGGATGGGGCCAGGATGGACTGGCCTGAACAACACGCGCTTTGTACGCGACAGCCCCGGCGCAGGCGCCTGAGCCACATCCAAAGGCCCAACAGAATGAGAGACACCAGGGGGGCCGCTGAAGACCACTTCTTCAGCAATGACCAGAAGCTGCTGAAGGCGGAGCCCCGGCGCAGGCGCCTGAGCCACAACCAAGAGCCCCAAAGACACCAGAGGCAGAAGACATGACTCCTTCAGCAGCCTCTGGTCATTGCCGAAGAAGTGAATGGCACCTGGATGGACTGGCCTGAACAACACGTGCTTTGTACACGACAGCCCCGGCGCAGGCGCCTGACCCACAGCCAAAGACCACAAAATGGCGGCTTGGGTGCGCAATGGCAAGACACCAGAGGCTCTTCTTCTGAGAGACACCAGAGGCTGCTGCTGCTGCTGCTGCTGCTGAAGACAACTTCTTCGGCAATGACCTTGAAAGACACCAGAGGCTGCTGAAGACATGCCCACTTCTTCGGCAATGACCTTGAAAGACACCAGAGGCTGCTGAAGATGTCGTTGCTGAAAACATGACTTCCACTTCTTCTTCAAGGACTCCTTCAGCAGCCTCTGGTCTCTTTCAAGGTCACTGCCGAAGAAGTGGATGGCACCTGGAGAACTCGATGGCCTGGCCCAGTATTCTCATTTTCTAACTACTTTCGTGTAGTGTATTTACCGCATCATCTGCGCCTATTTTTGATTTCCCTTTTTTTAGCGCAACGTTAGTACCGGGTGTCTAAATTTCACCCAGGTTTATGTTCATTGTTTTTTTATATTTATATATACATTTATTCATTGATAATTAATTTGTTGATATACATTTGTTTTTTTGGATATTTGGGTATTATATGATATACTATTTGACTACGTTTTTTTCTTTTGTTATTTTATTGTGCCCTATTGTGTACCAGCGGCTTTTAGGAGTTGTAGTCGTTGTGTGTTGGCTACAGAGGATCAGCCAACAACTCCTTGGCGCCCTTTTCCTGTTTTTAGCCCACACCATCTTCGGCTTCGAGCATAGCTGAGGCAGGATCCTCCATTGTGGCGTTAGTCATTTAGGTTACGTCACAACCTCTCTTTTGACAAAAAGTAAAAATGATTTTTTTGGCGTAGGCCGCTAATTAAATTGCATTAAATTTAAACGTCAAATAACCTTGTCATTTAATTTTTATTTTGCCTAGGAATTTCTGTTTTGCCTACTCGATACTCACTCTCCTAAAAGATTTAATTTTCTCATATCTAATTTGACAACTAACACTGACAAATCGGAAACTTGTGAAATCAAGGTTACCCAGTGAATATCAGATTGGACTTTTTGTCTTAAAATACACTGCCGGACAAAAAAAACCGGACACTCAGAATTACTATTTTAGTGAATAAAAAACAACGGACGGTTTGAAATGATATTTAACTATATTCTTTTCATCTTAACAATAAATAAAAAACAAGAAACAAAATGATTCGTCAACAAAAACCTATTTTTTAGAGATCAACTTGTTACTTAAGAACTTGAAAAGACAAACAAAAAAAGTATTAAAAGAAAAAGCACACTAGTAGAACCAAATTAATAATGGGTGTTACCTCCACGAACTCTTATTACTTCCCTTAAACGTTGTGGCATGCCCTAAATGAGGCTATCAATAGATTCTTGGGGTATTTGTTCACATTCTTCTTGAAGCGCCATTTAATGTTTCTGGTAGGGGTTGGCGACGTCTAATCCTTTTCCCAAGCTGATCCCACAGATGTTCAATGGGATTCAGGTCTGGACTATTGGCTGACCATGGGAGACATCCAATACCAACCTCTTCACGGTATTCGGTAACAATTCTTGCTATGTGTGGGTGGGCGTTGTCATCCATAAACACAAAATTGTCCGCTATAAATGGCATATATGGTGTGACATGGGGTTCCAGGTACTCAACAATGTATCGGTGTGCAGTCATTGTTCCATTCTAAATGAAAATCAATTCTGTGTGAGCCTTCAGAGATATTCCACCCACACCCTAATGCTACCACCATTGAAACTGGCCCTGATGGGAGATATACAACATTGACTGTACCGCTCCCCTGGTCTTCGCCACACCTTTTCACGTCCATCTGGTGACCTGACACTCGTCCGAGAAGAGCACGTTCCTCCATTGATGTTCGTCCCAATTTACGTATTGCCGCGCAAATGCAAGTCATGCTCTGCGATGTTCTACGGTCTACAGTGGACCCGTAGCTGGCTTTCTTGAAGTCAAAACATATTCGTTTAGCCTTTTCCGAACTGTTTTGGCTGAAACTGCCACTCCTCGAACTTCGGCTAACCGTCCAGCAAGAATAGGTGATGGCAATGCTCGATCGGGCAGCTCAGCAACATGGAGAAAACGGACATCTTGATGGTTCGCAGTCCGTGGACGACCAGATCCGACCTTCTTTACAAACCCATGAGTTTCACGAAATCGCAAGAGTATTTTTTGCACTGTGTTACGGGGTATATTCAGCACTTGAGCAATATACCGCACTCTTCGGCCATCGTGGCTTAAAGCAACAATTTGTGAATAAATTTCGGGGTGCATTGTATGGAAAATGTTAAAAGCTGACATTTACAAATGAAATTTCACCAAAAAACCAATAGAAAATAGAGAGCAGCCCAATAAGGTAAAAGATTTTGATGTTTCAATAAAGATGCATGAAGAGTCAACATGCTGATTTGGCTGTTTAGGCTTACGAAAGGTGCAATATTCAGCTAAAACTTTCTTTTTCCTCACTAGTAGGGCAATCGTTAATTATTTGCGTAAGTTAAGTAACATAAAAATATTGTAGGGCCTCAAAATAAAAATAAAAACATGTGTCCGGTTTTTTTTGTCCGGCAGTGTAGATGCAAAATCCATTTTTGCGTGCTTCAAACTAGGACTGAAAATATTTTCTTGTCGCACGCATGTTTTCAGCGATATTAACAAAGACGTTCTACTTCTACTTCTATCGCTGAAAACATGCGTGCAACAAGAAAATATTTTCTGTCCAAGTTTGAAGCACGCTGTTTATTTATCTTGTTAATTTTAGGATGGCCCCGTACGTAAAAATACCGGTATTAAATTCCTGCCTATATAAACACCTTTCCCATTATGCTAATCCCGTACGAATATCCGCCGGCATTTCCTATAAAACACGGAAATAGCTATAAAATAACGCCATTACTCTGTAGGGTCCATAATACAGTTATTACATTACATCTCGGGCATTGGAGAGATAGGTTTTCTTGCTCATCGGAGCACAGCTACTCCAGCGTGCACGTATACAGGGATTTATGAAGAGTAGTTTTAGTTATATGTGTTTTCCAACTCGTGCATAATTTCAAATCTGCTTTATTAGCCACTCGACGGACAGGGAAGTGTGCGGCGAAGTAAGTGGCTCTGTAGTGCACGTCCAGCGCGTTTAACTAAGTGTAAAATTGAGGATATGAATGCATTGCGGGTATTAACAATTAACGCTGAAGTTTGCAACACCTATAGATGGTGATTATTACGCATCATGAATACATGCAGTATACAGACCTTCTTCTTTTAACAATCACAAAGGATGAAAATACCATTCCGCCGTAATTTTCGCCACGTTAATCATTACAACATTTACAAAGGAACTGATTGTGAATAATATAGTATAATACATTTTCCACCTCGGTACTTAATATTCTATTACGAATAGAGTAGTCTGTGAACCTAGTCCAATAAAAAAATCATAGTTAGCTTTGACCAGCAAACGTCAGTAGATCCACAACGTTGGGTTCACACTGGCACTAAAATGGCAATATCTTAACATTGCTTACTCGAAACCTCGACGTTTAAAAAACCACATAACTTTGGTTTGGTATTTAGCAAGTGGGTTTCTCCACATACACCTAAAATTTAATGTTGATATTATAAATAAAACCGGAGATATAGACCAACTATGCACTATCGCCCCACCCTCTATATTTATGGTGTATTTGTAATTTTTTATTGTTTTTAATTTATAAAAAATGCAGTTTATAAATAGTATTAGACATGGAAGAGTGTTTTGAAACGATGAAGGAAAAATGTAGAGGATATTAGTAACCGACATTACGTCTTAACTTCGTCATATATTATGTGGTGGAAGAAAATGGTCAAGCGCATTAAAAAATAAAAATCGACGTGAAGAGGCCTTATTTTGAAAATACATCCTGAATTTGTTATCGAATTTATGCGTTAATTTTTATCTACTCTGTATATTGATCATGTATGGATACCTAAAAGCTGACCGCACACAATCAATATTATTGTCAACCCAAGTTTGACAGTAATTTTGTAGAAATAATATATGTATTGATACAAATATTGATAACACCGCACATTAAACAATAATATTATTGGTAATAATATTAGGAATATTTAGCGAGTAATGAAGTGAGCAGCATTGATGAACTGAAAAAAGCTTGTGTTGCCATAATCTTGGCATTTGTAATAAAGAAAGAAGGATAAAAAAATGGATGCGTAAACGAGATAAATTGTCACATTTCAATGTTATAAATGAACTGTGCCCCCGTGATGATTAAGATTATTTTAATAATTGTTTTCCATTTGCTTCATTTGCGTCTTCGTCGCTGAAGTCATATTCCATTTTAAAAGCACTCAAGTCGGCCACTTAACCAAAATCAATCATTACGGTCAACTGCCATACTATATTGTATATTTGGCACAAAATCGGTGCCCAATGCCCGCAAACGTTCAATATTATTGTCCATATTCCTTCCTCCCCCGATATTGATGAGCGGATAACAAAAAAAAATCAGGATTTCGTCAATAATATTGATTGTGTGAGGTCAGCTAAACGACGAATTAACACGCACGGACCGAAAACAAGGCACCTCAAAGAATGTTTTTTAGATACCTGTAAATACAAATTGAAGGAGACATTTTAAATTAAAGACTATACATATACGAGTAAATAAGGTCAAGATTTGTCTCACACCTGTTTAACATTAATTTGATTGCTGCCGTAACAATTTTTTCTCGTACACGAAACACATCCTAGGTTAGCAAAATATCCTCTCGTGTATAAACTATAATTTTATATTTTTCCGAACGCATTTTACATAATTTTATTCTAGTAATTTCTACGATGTTCCAGAGCTGCAAAAGACGTTCCCAATTATTACGTTGTACTAATAATGCTCGCAGTAAATACAATTTCTTTGGAAATACATTTTCATGTGCTTCTTCAAAAAGAATTTCATTATTGTATCTGATGAATATTCACTTTGAAGAAAACATATAACGCTAATGTTGTCTGTTGCTCTTACCCCGAAGTATACCTGCGCACAGAAAGCCGTCTGCTCGATAAATACCTACCCCGGGTTCTTTGATGAAAAAGTAAATATTTCAGGTACATAGAACCGCTGACTAAGTAAAATATTGTATCGTATCTGGGGTTACCTGCTTTAAATTTCAAATGTATGACTATCTGATCCAGGCAAGATGAATTATTTTATTACAGGGTAATCCACCCTGAAAGGTTTATTTATTTTGCTGTTTATAAACGCTACAATGGCCGGCACAAGAATTGGGGAAGTATAAACCAGCAAGCAAACTTTTTTATCGTAATAAATTATTAACGAACACAATATTTTTTAAATTCTAATTTGAAAAGGAACAATCAAAACGAAAGTTAGCTCCTAAGAAAGAATTGTCTCTATTGTCGCAAAAGTTACCTAATGTGAGTCCTGACCCGGCTGAATAATCTCGGAAAATTACAAATTGTCGTACACGGACCGAAAACAAGACACTTCGAAACAGTTTCAACATTACAATAACTACATTTCGAGTGAATTAATAGTGTAACAATTCTAGCGCATTGCTCTAACAGTTTCCTTTCTGGGCGAGTAGCCAGTTCGCCTAAAGTTTTCCATAAGTCCATTTAAACTATTGCATTAGATTCCGGATTGGGTATACGAAATATTTCGGTGAAATTCTCAGCCGCAAGCGTGCAGACCGAGGAGCATAGAGGATACACTTTGGCCTGTGAGCCGAAGGCATCTGTTTTTAAAGGGATTCCATTTTCCACGCGACTGGCTTTCCCTAAACTACAAGCGCCCTTTCTGCTGCCTGTCGGCCTATGCTCTCTGTGGGTACCTATAAACAGAAATTTAAGAGAATATTCCGGTCAAACGCAGGATTTGCCTTATTACTTTATATGTATACACAATTTTATGTAATTGTTTGTGCCATTTTTTTTATTAAATTTATAAGTTTCGTTAAATAATTGGCGGTAATTAAAATATTTATAGTAAATTATCGACGTTTCGCCCCCGTTCGGATTCAATAATACTACTATTCTGGAGCAGAAAAAAAATTAAAAGCTGGACTTATCTCGGAAATAATACACATCCGAAAGGTGAAAAATTCTTTAAATGACAGATCTGACGTTCAAAATTTAAATCAAATTTTCAGTAACATAATAACGTAAATCTGCTCTCTACCACTTCATATTAATTTAACATATAAATGTACTATAAATTCCAAAAGTTGTGTTCCAGTTTACGATGCGAATCGTTTATGCCGGACGTTGCTATGTTTTCGTCAAAAGGTTGCCCGATACATTGAAAATCATACATTTGAAAAACTATCTTTGGCTATATACAGACGTGTTTTGAAGTGTCATTTTAACAATCCTAGACCATTCGGAAGCACCCCTCTTTATTTCCAGTTACCTGTTACGGAAAATATTTGCCTCTTTACATAAAATGGAGTTCTTGTGTCGTCTTGCTTTCGTACATTTAACCTAAAAATGTCCCGGAAAGAATTCATCGTTAGTGGCTTTCTCGCAGCTCGTGGTCGCGTACAAAGCACCGCTTTGTTGTTTACGTTTAATAAATCGAAGAATCCGCGAACCCGGTACGTCCTTATCTGCTCAAGGAGATGTCTTTCCTTCCGGTGAGGCGTTATCAGTGGCACTCCTGCTCACTGTGAAAGACACTGCTCATTAATCTTGCTAAACCATGCAAAACTTATCGGTGCGCCGCTATACACTGGGTACATGATATATCGGTATTGAAACTTGTAATAGGCCTTGGGGAACGAGACGAGGAGCTGCTTCTGGCTGCATCCACAGTATAGAAACTTTCAAACGGCGCCCATTTGTTGCGAGTTTACAAAAGACGAAGACCGGGAAAAACGACCTGAATATTTTATAAGAGATATGCTCTCAAGTTTTGATTACCTGTCTCTGACAAACAGATACCAATGGCCCTCTTACGGCGCCGCGCGTGCTTTTAACTACTTGATTGGATTATTTATTCAAGAAGCACTAGAAGGTCGTCGGCTTTTGCTAATAAGGCGTCGTTACATTATTTTTCAAACAAGCTGTTCGTGCTTCGAAGCCAACACTTTATCACATTGTTTACACTTAAATTTAGGTTCTATAGCATGGATATCCTTGTGTTTCCTCAATATGAGTTTGGAAGAATAGGAATTGCCGTAATAATCGCACTGAAATTCGGTCCCCGTGTGATTTTCTTGTCTGTGCTTTCGGGACTCTTCAGTTGTCTCGAAACGTTTGTGACAAACATGGCAAGTGTGTTTCTTGAGCAAATGCAATTTTCTTTGATGATTACCGATTAAACACTAATATTCATTCGCGTTCAACCCACAAATTTGTTTGCTGGTACGCTAGTGCATTTCCTATGCATCATGTTGAAGGTCAAGTCAATGACCTGGAGGGCCATGTAAAGGCTGTATTCTAAAAATAAGTGTAGCTTTAGATGGTGCATAACTGAAATCCACCCTGATGATATTTTACACCACCTATCCAGTTACAGCATTTTACTCGTAATTTGGAATTTCCTCGAGAGGTGTCGAATTTCACCAAGCAGCGACCGAATTTCACCGAGCAGTTGTCGAATTTTATTAGCGGTTCAGATTATGTATGTTTCGATTTGTTCAAACTCTGTGTAATAAGATACAGTCCAACAGATTTAAGTTGGCGAGCGGTGGAGGCCCGACGCGTTGGCGCCTGCCACAGCCTACATCTAACTCAGCGCAACAGTGGCCTAGAATTTTTTTACTCTTGGGAATAAATATTAAATAATAAACATTCTGTAAATAATACGCGATTTATTGCAGAATAATAAATAATAAACATTAGATTCTTTGTCTTAATTCTCTTAAAAAGTAATAGTACAATAATAACGAAGGTCTTAATCATCACTTTCGAAGAAATTGTGCATTATTTGCAAACAAACTTATCATCCAAAAATCTTACATATGCACTAACATGCAGCAGAAAGGAACTTGGGGGACATCATTATCGCTGCTCATATTAATTTTACTATATTAGATTGCGAAGACAATAATTGTTGAAGTGGAAAAACTATAAAAGGTGCAAATGATTTCGTTCCATAAAATTTTCATATTTACGCAAATTGAATTTTAGGATACCCACTTCTGAATAATTCCATAACCGCATTTATTTGACAGCTCAGACAGAGGAAATAGAATCCAATTAGACAGAAACTTGCCGCTGGATACAATCTTTTTAGGCAAATCTCGCCTTATAAATTCCATATTCCTCTGTCAGTCCCAAATTTACATAATAATTTCCCCGGACTAGCTCATAATAATAATTTATTTGGATGTCGAACGAGGCTTTAAAAACAAAGCGACACACAGATTTTTCCCCATACTGAAACGCGTCTGAAATTAATGGCGTCCATTTGGGAAGCAAGAGTGCCGAAATTTCTCTTGCTTATGTATTTAACGGGAACAAACAAAGATTTTCACGCCGGGTAAAGAATTACTTTGGCGACGTCGATCGATTTCCCTACTTTTTCGCCTAAATACGGTAGTTGGCCGCGAGCTCGCATTGTGTGTGCCTACTGACACGACGCCATTCATTGTGTTGCGGATTCGGACACCTAAACAAATGAAACGCGCTTTTCTTTTTGCTCTCGCTGAAAGAAAGTCCGGAACCGCTGAAGGCTGGAGCCTTCGGCTCAATTGCTGCGATTAGAGGGGCTGTTAATGCATTTGTAAATTGCTCGGCTCTTTTAGGAAACTCGCTACCGCGTGTTGAGGCAAACGTTAGAATTGGTTCAAAATTAGTACTGGCCTTAAACAGTTTATAGTTTTTCGGTATAAAAAGCTTTTATAAATTTCTGCAGAGACTATAAATTTATATAAGTTTATTTGAAAAGTGTAAATATTTGATTGATTTCTTTACCTTAATATTTACTTCATGAGCATTAAACATCCACTTCAGTGATCTGCTTAAGCCGTATTACAAAACGCTGGATGGCCACCTATCGAAACCTAAACTGCGAAGAGCGCTGCTGGACTTCCGTAAGCAAAAAACTGCCGATGCACCCGTGCAACTACATTAAACAAATGGAAATTAACAAATTGATTTGTACGAAAATGTGAAACATCCCATCAAAAATTATAATTATAAATTTTTCTATCAGAATATTTCATTTGTATATAAAAACACTGACACATTATTTTATAAAACAAAATCAGGTTTTATGTAGTAAATTAGGGCACCTCTCGCTAAATCTTCGGCACGTTTGCTCCAAAACCTAATACGACCTCCAGGAATGTAAAACAAGTCTGAAATAACGTTATTTGAATAATTACGCTCCATTTTATCTACTAAAGGCTAGTTGCGTAGCTCAAGTGGCGCCGCTCTGGTAGCGAAGAGACGCAAAACTTTTAGTCATTAAGAATAATAATAATAATATCTCTACTCACTCCTACTAACCCTAAGGTTAGCCCCAGAAGCTAAGCTTGTGCGGGACGGACGAGGCGGCATATTACTATGTGCCGCAGGTGCGTTACAGGAACGACCTACAGTTGTTAGTACTCTACCCACCATTTAGTGCGAGAATGAGGAAAACCTGGAAAACCTCATTGGGTAAAGCTGGATAGGCGATCCAAGGCGCGCCCTAGCCACTGCGCAGAAATGGGTCATCCATCCATAGCCAAACCGCGGCCACTGTTGCTGAGCATTAACGACTACTCACTCGCGCATGCTAGCAAGATCCCACGGCCTAGATGAATAAAATAAAATATAAAAATATGTATTAAACATTGGATAATTTCTTACGCTGTAGAAGGAGTTGTGCTAATGGGTGTTTTAATATTAAAATAAAGAATCCCCGATTGATATTTTACCGGTTTCCTGATTTCGAAAAAAACAAGTAGTTCAAAGTCCTCCAAAAAACTGCATAAACTTAAAATTAATGTTATTCTTCCAAATTACGATTGTGTATTAATGTTTTTACATACCGTGTGACATACTTCCATGTGTACATGGGGAAATAACATGGGCAATTACATTTTTGGGGATTCCTGCTCCCCATGTGTAATTACAGTGGTGGTAAAGGTAGCAATCGAAAGATTATTTTTTTCTGCGTATGAGGATATGAAAAACTCTACAACTTTCCAATTTATTAAAGCATTAAAAGCAAAAATTACATTAATAATTTTCTAAATAAAACAGAAATTTATCAGATTATCCATGACAACTTAATTTATTCTAATCACGGACGTCTTTGATTTTTATGGATTTTCTGAACTGTCAACATTTAAAAATGAACAAAAATATTTATTCAGTTCAAGAAAAGGTTTTCATTGTGAAAATATTTTACGGCGGCAATAGTTTGCGCGTAGTCCGTGCCTTATTTTCTGTAAAATTCAATAACGGTCCTATTCCTTCGGTATAACAACAAATAATTTAGTAAGAAATTTGGAGGCTGGGAATCTTTGATGGAAAGAAGTTAATTTTTACTAATACATAAACTTGTTTTTTTATTTAGATAATTCTCATTCACATTATTATTGTCATTACCTATAGTTGACAATTAATTGATTACTGGTGTGGATGTTTCGTTGGTGAATGCTGGTCCATAGTTTAGGGTAAATTGTAGGTGTCGTCCAACCTATTAAAAAGTGTTTGGGAAAATGTTAAAGCAGTAAAATGAAATAATAAAAATTAAATTACTTTAATTTTACTGCAATTATGAAAATTTTAACAAGCGGCAACATTTGTTTATTTTGCTCTAATGAATTTTGTAATCTGGCAATTTCATACTTATTTATTTCATATCTAGGTAAGGACAAAAACTTATTAATATACAATGAAATTAAAGTAACATAAAAAAAGAAAAATAACTATAACAAATATTCAAATAAACCCCCATTCTGTATCAGACAGTATCCCAGCCTATTATAGAAAGAATTTCTCACATTCGCAAGTTGCCGATCGTTTATTAAGTTGCATTCCGCAAAAATAGCATTCCTTAAAGAATCAATATTTGGGTGGCGAGTTTTATAAATCTTATTTTTTAAATGACCCCACAAGAAAAAGTCACACGGTGCCAAATCGGGAGATCTAGCTGGCCAGTTTATAGCACCACCTCGACCAATCCAGCTCTCTGGAAATATTTCATTTAATAATTCCCTCACTTGTGCTCCAAAATGTGCTGGGCATCCGTCATGTTGAAACCAGACCTCCCGATTCGCATGTGCAACTTCTTCTAATGCAGGGCCAATATGGTTAATTAAAAGATCTAAATAAGCTTCTGAATTTAAATTTCCCTGTATTTCAAATGGTCCTATACTGCCCAAATATGGATTTTTTTTTGAGGGTATTGCGTTGTAGTGGCTAGATCTATTCTGGGATTTTCCTGGGCCCAATGCCTAACGTTTTGTGAATTTGGCTCTTGATTTAAAGTGAAGGTACACTCATCGGTAAAACAAATTGATGCGAGGAAGCTGCGATCCCGATTAGCCCGTTCTTGCATTTCTTCACAGAAAGTTTGCCTTGATTCTTCGTCAAAAGGAAGTAACTCTTGGTGACATTGGAATTTAAAGGGATGATATTTGTTTTTTTTAATATGTTACGGACAGTTTCTCTTGAAATATTACATTCTAGGGCAATAGACCTTAAACTAGATGTTGGACTAGCAGTTATCAGGCCTATTACCATTTCCTCTACCTCAACATTTAGATTTCTTGGAACGACTAAAAAAATAAATGATAAGATTAATTTTAGTTTTGTTTCACTCCACGTTATCACTTGTTAAATTTCCCATAATCCCAGTAAAATTTAAGTTAGCGAACAATAAGGAATTAGCAACTAGGTAATAATAATAAGCGAATCAGAATTATCTAAATAAAAACCAAGTAAATTTATTAGTAAAAATTACCTTCTTTCAATGAAAGATTCCCAGTATCTTCAAATTTCTTAACTAAATTTTTTATTGTTGTTACCGAAGGAATAGGACTGTTATTGAATTTTACAGAAAATAAGTCACGGACTACCCGCAGACTATTGCCGCCGTAAAATGTTTTCACAATGAAAACATTTTCTTCAACTGAATAAATATTTTTGTTCATTTTGAAACCCAAATTTTAAATTGTCGATAAATAATGTTGACAGTTCAGACGAATTAGAAATTAGAATCAAGGGAGTCTTTGATTAGAATAAATTAAATTGACATAGGTAATCTGATGATTATCCGTGGTTTAATTTGAAAATTATAAGTGTAAAATAGTCTTTCGACTACCTTTACCACCACTGTAACTACACATGGCGAGCAGGAATCCCCAAAAATGTAATTGCCTATGTTATTTCCCCATGTACACATGGAAGTTTGTCACACGGTACCTATAAGTGAGCAAAATAAGATGAAGTTTGAGGAAAATGCATAGAAAAATATTTTTAAATTTACGACGTGTTTTAAATGAATATGAAATGACGGCACTATGGCTTCAGAAGTTTGATTAACCTGAAAAACTGGTGTTACTATATTTAATGTTTTGATTTAAGAAGACCTTATAATCGGGTTGTGACCCTGTTATAACCACTTATTGAATCTGCATTATTTCTTGGGTTGGAAAATGTAGAAATCAAAATTCATTCTTTTAATTACTTAATTATTTCCCTTAATTATTGTCTCAAAAAAAATCAAATTTAAACTAGGAATTGGTAAACCGAAACGGGTACTTACAGTGTTGGCGATGTTGTCTTCGAGCTGATTCTGGTGTTCTTATGTTCTTCTTCAGTCGCTACAATTTTTGTTAACCAAATTTCAAATTCACGAAAATTTTGAATGTGCTAATAAAACGTTGAATCATGCTGGAAAATTCGATGTTGTAATTTTACCGATTAGCACACCCTACTGTCGAAAGTCAGATTCTTTTAAATGAATATTGGCAGTATCGAACTTTTTCAGGGCATTTCGTTAATTGCTCTAATAATAATATAGATACAGTAGCTACTAACATTAGACTTTACACGAAATATCTCGTCAATTTCAATGTAGTTTGGAATAAATGTACAAAATACATCTTCATCTCCATAAATTAATCGCGCAAAATTTGTGAGTAGAGTCTATTGTAATTTTATATTAGAAACTTGTAGGTGGAACTTAGGGGTATTTGGCTTACGTCACATTTTTGCGTCAATAACTCGGCAACTGATTCAACCATTTCCAGTATAGTAACCATGAGCTTAACCAACATATTTCTATTTTAACTTAATGAAATTTGGATAGGATGAATAGCCAGTGGTTATGGTAGAATTTATTTGCTAAGAAAATATGTTATGTAATGATTTCCGTAATTCCGGCAATATTTAATTCATAAACTTCCGCCTGAACAAACATATGTTTAATAAATCCCAAATTCAAAGCAAATATGCAAATAAATCGTTAAATCCGAGCACGCGCCGTTCGTAAAACGTGTAAAATTTGTAGAAAACGACGAACGAAATGAGCTTGCAATCTTTGAAAACCCGAAATTTGATTGGACTTGAAGTGTCGGTGAAGTACTTGTCTAAGACACGCCGGGGGGTGCCCCAGGTGGAACTTATAACCCAACTAATTTATTACCCTCGAGTTCTCGAGATCAAGAAGAATAGCTTCAGGAGAGGAATGAAGAGTTACAGTTGTGATGCTGTGCATACCCCGCAGGTTCACGCATAACTCATTCGCCCCGTGAACTTCCTTTCAAAGAAGTTATATTAAATCAGAAAGTTTGCGGGAGAAGACTATGAGCAACTTACCGAATCGGAAAATATGAATTATTCCCTATTAATATTTCCGAGTCGAGGAAATCCAAGTTTGCATTAAGTGAGCTCCAGCCAATTATGCTAGTTTTATAGAAACTTATCTACTTAGCTCTTCCTCACATTTTGTCATCGTGTTAAGTCAATCCTGTGTCGCACAATATACCCTTAAAATTTGTATTTAAACTGAATTATGACCACTACTAGGCACGCAATCTCACGTCCTGTACTCTGAAGATTAAAAGACTTGGATATAGTGGCCAAATTCACAATCAATTACCACTACCGGGTATGCAGTCTCACATCCCGTTCCCTGAAGAGAAAGACTTGGAAATAGGGGTTTGAGTCGAATGACTCGATTATTACGGCAGCTTCGCTTCTTTTATATTAAACTGAAAAGTCCCCTATGCAGAGGAAACGCAGGTCAAATTCAAAAGTGCAAATAAATGTTGGTTGAAAGACATAGACAAGCAGATAGAAGCAGGTAAGAAGGGCAAAGAAAAATGCAATGCTCAAAACAAAGCAGAAAATTACATTCTCATTATATAGCAATATTACCATAAAATAAAATGTAGCCAGCTTGAAGTGAGAAGTGAAACAATAACGTCGCTATCAACTAAAGAGCCTGCAAACAAAGACATGCTTATTGTAAAACAGTAACTATTATTTTCAATTGTTTGTTCAGGTCCTCTTGTTTTCTTCTGCCGATTGTTAAAGCTGAACCTATTGTCACTGTAAATTTACTGTATCCTCAGATTCTTTAAACAGTAATAATTGCGAATTCAGTCTTTAATTATTGTGATTTCAAGTTTTCATTTTTTACGTTTATCTCTGCTGAAACTAAATTCGTACGTTCATTGTGCATGTTGAGAAGAGTATTGTTATGAATGAAGTCTATTAAGTACGCCTTCTTTCTTAAATAAAAGTATCGCGTAAACATGATGTGTTCTCGTATATTCTTCGCGCCACCGATTTTGTAAACAAGTGAATCATCGAAAGCCCAGATGTTTCGAGGTGCAGTTTCTGGAATCGTCCAAGAGAGTTTTTTCCCCCTTAGGACCTGCCTGCCCGTAGGCTCAGATGCACTGCAGCCACAAAATGGGCTTATTGTGCTCACCGTAATTCTAAGTCACACTCATTCCATGATCTTGGTGCCTTGGACCAAACGGAACAAATAAAACATTGAATGCGTGGAAAATTCTTCCGGTTCCATCAGACATCGCCCGAAAATTCGCTGCCTCTTTTGGTCTAGAGCTTCACATCTGCACAAGATATGCATAGCTGCCTCCCGTTCCTTATTACACAAGCGGCAGTTAAGGTCTCCGTAATATTTGCCAATCTTCCACAGGTGTTCTTTAACGGTCGTGTGTCCCGTTAGGAAGCCTGTTACGATTCTAATTTGCATCCTACTAAGGCAAAGTAGTTCTGAGCATCTTTTCCTGCAAGGTCCCTTTATATACGACTTGCTGTGCCTGTGTCCTGGAATAATGTTCCAGTAATTGTGATGTTGAGCGCGAATCCATCCGTTTACTTGGTGTCTGACGGCACTCTTAGTTATGCCTAGGGCAGGTTCCGGTCCAACGAAAGGATCGTTGGAGCTCCGCTTTGCTAGTTTATCGGCTTTCTCTTTCCCTATCAGCTCACAGTGACCTCGAATCCAAAGCAGTCTCACTACGTTCCGCATGGCTAGGATATTAAGTTGCTCGAAGCATTCCCACACCAGTCTAGAAGACATCTTTGGGCTCATAAGAGCCTTCAAAGCTGCGTGGCTGTCTGATAAGATAAAGATCCGCTGATTTTTGTAGCCCCTCTTAATGTTTTCCCGCACACATTGTAGTATCGCGTAGATCTCTGCTTGAAAGACAGAGGCATATTTGCCCAGAAGCTGAGTTTCACTCTTGGATCTTGGTTTATCTCCAAACAGTCCTGCCCTAGCACCTGTGTCGGTCTTAGAACCGTCGGTGTACCAAGCTGTTCCGAATTTGGTTCTCCACTCTAGGGTCATCGATTGTGACCTGAAGGAGTGGTTGTGTGGTGTTCTTGGGGACCATGTAATCCGTCCTCATGTCGATCATGGGATCCTTTATGTCCTCAATAATGCTAGTGTGCTCTGTACCCAGACGGACACGGTAAAAATAATTTTACAGTCTGTATAGTGCCAGTCTCGCCTCCCCCTGTATTACGAAGTGGAGAGGGGGAAGGTCCAGAAGAGTCTCTATGGCTGCATTACCCCTGTTATCCCTAGGCATGCAAGCCTCTGAATTTTGCTTAGCCTTAGCCTAGTAGTTACCTGTTTGACTTTAGGCCACCATGCCAAAGCTACATACATTATTCCTGGTCTGACCACTCTGGTGTACAGCCAGTGCACCATTCCTGGCCTTAGACCCCATTGTTTGATATATGTTCGCCTAATTACTGCAAGAGTAGTTTCCGACTTTCTGACTATTCTATCGATTTGTTGGTTCCAGGTAAGTGTTGAGTCCAGTATAACCCCAAGATACTTGACCTCCCTTGACAATGGGATCTTTCTACCACGGGGATATAGAGGTCCAAGAGCCTCTATATTTCTCTTTCGCGCAAATGTTGGTTTTTCTGGACTAATGGTCAAACCTTCCTTTTCAGTCCAAGCTGCTACAATACTCAGGGCCATTTGCATACGTTCCCTAATCGTACTACTAAATCTTCCCTCGACTGTGATGACTAAATCATCTGCGTATCCTAGGGGAAAATATCCTTCATCGCTGAGTTTCCTAAGCAATCCGTCCATAACTAGGTTCCACACAAGAGGAGATAGAACTCCACCCTGCGGACAACCACCTGCCACCCTGACTGCCAAGGTCATGCAGACTATCCACCTGCAGCACAAAGCCTCTAGTCCTGTTTGGACTTTGGAGATACTATTGAATGATGTATTATCGAAACTCCTTCTATGTCCAGAAAGGCGGCTAGGAGGATTTCTTTGTTCTCCAGCACTTTCTCCACTCTCCATTTAAGATGAGTTAGTCTTTGTATAGATATGCGATGAATAATAAGCGATACGAGGAGTGTCCAGAGAGTTGTGGAAATAGTTTGGACTGGTAAGATTGCGTTTGCTCGTTAATGTTATACCGTTGTTAATTAATGTTCACAATCACTAATATGATTGTAAATATCTGTAAATAGTTCTTGTATAATCACTGTAATTAGAGTGTGTATTTCAATTCAAATACGTAACAGTATCATATGTTGCCACTAGATTAACATTGCGACTTGAAGTTTTTTATTAAAATTTCAAAACGTAAATCACAATTTTTATTAGTGATGGTAAAAAGTAGTAAAGTAAGAACAATTTAGAAACCAAGTACACCTAGAAAATATAAAATTCTCGGAGTTCTTAGTCTCCAAACATCTCGGCACAAAAGGATCCCGGTGTATGTAGTTTCATTTTCTCTGCGATGCAGTTTTATGATCTCGTCCTGATGAATAATAGAGTGAAATGCCCCCCTCGGATGCACCCCGTACGTGTGCATTTTTCACGGTTCATCGCTGCCACGGGGAGTTCGTTACAGCAGCAATTCCAGCACAGTTTTACAGTCTGTTTCTGCCACTTGATGGGAAAATAAAAGCGCTCAGAAATTGGTCGGTCTGAGGCGACTGGCGTGTGTATTTCATGGCCTGCCGTAAAATTTGACCGAACTCTGGAAGAGATTCTCTCCCTTCTCGAAGTCCCTTTACTGTCCCCAGAAATGTTTTATAATCATTGAATTTTGCACATGAGCAAACACCGACATTGAATATTACATAAACGGCAACATGGCCGACGCGGTCCCAACTCAAAAATTAATGTGGACGCCCGGGAGACGACCGTTGTTTACGCCACTTTCGTAAAAGTTGGGTACCTACTTCTTATATTGTACAATAACTTCGACCGACTTGATGAGATTTCAAAATGAACGTATCTCACACTCGCTGAACTGAATTTGTTAAATATAAATATATAAAGTAAATTTCATTTTAATGAAGTGTACACGATGAACCAGCGTTTTCTCCATATTGGCATATTTCCTAGCTTTTAATAAAATTAAACAAGGAAGATAACCTAGTTTCTAGGCTGCTGTACAACTTCATTCTTTTTAATAGAAGAAGGAATTTTATGCCTCGCAATATATTCTAAGTAAAATTTTTCCGCGCGCTGTAAAGTTTTCGAAATTCTACTTTTTTGAAAGAAAAGATTTCAGCTGCAAGGAATTTAAAAAAATATGCTTTGCTTTCAAGGAACTTTCTGCATAATATTTTAGCGTTTATATAACAAAGACAAATAATTAATGAATTAAGAAATCAACAGGACGCGACACCCAACAAAGAAAGGTGGCGCTCTATCTGCCACATTGTTTAATGTACTCACATATAATGTACTGTTAGAATATGTGTTGTGTATTGTAGACGAAAGAGCAACTCTTAGAACAAGAGGACCAGTAATTATGGTTTACTAGAATAGGGTACTTGCCGTGAATTAATGCACCAGGCTCAAATGAGTCAGGTTATATCAATAATTTTTTCTTACTGCCCATATTTATAAATACGTATATTACATTCATTTATTTGGCGACACTTTCTGTCGGGCAAAACGCTTCCGGCCAGCACGTGTTGCGTGTGACGTCATTAATAAGTAAATAGTGCAGCGCGCCCGTGGAAACCAAAGACCAAACTGCAAGCAAAAGCTGTATTCGGCAGAGTTGTTGTTTGTGTCTGCTAGCGTCATATTGGCGATAGTGTACCGAACTGTCTACAAATACTTATTACAGATGGTGCAGTGCTGCCAGGCCTACCGTTTTTGCGGTAGATTTACCGTTTTCGTACTTCGTCTACCGCCCTACCGCAGAGCGTCAAACATATACCGCTTTTTACATTTCCTACATTTCAAAGGTAATAAATTGCAAGTCGAGCACCCAAAGTTCGTAGGCAACTTAATTTGTGATCGAAATCGGCACTCAGCAGCATCGCGTTGCACTCTCTAAAGTCTGTTCCCCGAGTCCTGATAGCGCGTCAAAACAAATACACGTGATCCATGAGTGAACAGCGATATGCTTAATTCACAAGAGCTCACTTAAGCGGCGCGCAAAGTAACGTAGAAAAATAATCAGTATGCCTGAAATAGTAAAAATATACTTCCATTACAATGTAAAATTAGTATTAAATGTAAATTCTGTAGAAAATATGACGGCCCTTGGTTTGAAAGCAATACTCGATTGACCCATAAACGCCGTAATACTGCAAGCATGTGAAGTCGCGACCACGCCTGACCGTTACCATGTTATACGTACCAATGAGAACCGCGCTACGTCATAGACACGTGCTGATCACGCGATTATGTTTGTTTTGACGCGCTCTCAGGACTCGGGGAACAGATTTTAGTACTTCTAGTAGAACCGAATCAACCCGGTCGCGTAGTAGAACAGAGCATTTGGAATTCGGTACTGCCCCGAACATTTTTCATGTGAATCACGTCACGTTCGTGTCTCGTGTGCATAGATTTAAAGCTAACTGTTAAAATAAATAATAAAGCGTATTGTATTGATGTTATCCGAAGCCGAACGATAATACAAGCCAGAATGTAGCGCGTGGAGCACTGCTGTGACGTCACAGCCGTGGACGGATCGCTTAGTCGGGGAGCAAAGTGCTCTAATTCGACAACCTCCTACAATTCGAACACGCACAAAAAATGAAGCTGATTCTTATGTAAAAAGACCTGCCGGATTCGAATTTTGAGGTCGCGAAAATATCGGAAATTGCGAAAATGCTGAAAAATCGAATTTTCCTCAACTTTCCTAAATCAATTTTCGACCATTTTTAATACTTTTCTTGTTGTATTTCAGCAACGAAAAGAGTAAGAGATCTGTTTTTTCATGGAATATACATTGAAGTATGCTGATCATCACAGTGTTCCTACTCACGTTGCCTCTAAAACTTTCCAAAAAATGAAAAAAAAAACTTTCTTGCTAGACCACAAATTTGTGTAATGTATTTTTCACGTACTGGATAAGTAATCTTATTTTTAGGAATTAGCATATGCATATGCGAGACCAAATACGAACAAAGGCTCGAAATTATTTTTGGTGAAGAAACGAAACATTAATGTTGTTACTGAAAAAAGTTACAGCGGGTTAATAAACACATATAAATTGTGCGCGCTAGCCGCACTGAGCCGTGTAGGCGTACAAACAAATTACATTTCCCCTCACTTAACCATATAACCATTATACATTGCACATTAGATTTCATGCAATACTTTATTAAATAATTATTCATATGTTACTTACCTCCAATGAAATGTTAGTTAATGAAGCAAAAGAAAAGAAAATTAAAAAATTGCGTAGTAAGTAGTTTTCCCATTTATCATCTTCCATCAGTAAACATTTTGTTAGCGGGTGTATTTTATTTTGTTAGGACTTGTTTCCGAGAATGTTTTCTACTGTATTTTTTAGTTTTGTTCTTCATGCGGAATGCGGTTCATTTAATATTATTAAACACATATTGAGTTTAAGTTTTGTAGGTTTTTAATGTTAAGCGTTTCTTCAAAATAGGAAAATATGGTATTATACCGTTCAGGTATATTTAATTAGATATTCCCTTAATAAAAATTTCAAAAGTCCAGTTGCTGTTATTGAATATTTTGGTAAACTAGCATTATTTCCACGCCACGAACACCGACTGTCCGTACTGAGTGGGCCACGATTAATACGTCACGGCCGCTACGTTCCGGCTTGATTTATCGTTCGGCTTCGTGTTATCCATTTTGTAGCCTACCGTATTTTGCTTTGAATCTACCGCTTTTTCTGGTGCACATCTACCGCTTTCAATTTTCAACGCCTGGCAGCACTGAGATGGTGTATTGTGCCTAAGTACGAAAATACTAACACAAAAACGCCAAATAAAGCTTTTTTTCAAGTTCCAAGCGACCCTAAGATTGATTCTTCCATAGTTCTCTTTTCATTCATTTTAAAGAAAAAGGTTATATACAAGACCCCCATTTATTTTTGGCGAATATTGCTTTAAAATTATTTTCACTTATACAGGCTGTCCCATTTCTATGGAAGAACCATAGCTGTGACACGGCGTTTCGATATTTACTAAATCATTGGAAAACAGCGGTATAGATGACAACTTAATCGTGATTACAATATTCTTAGATTTAAATAGAGCGTTTGAGACTGTATACTGAACAAGACTTTTAGAAACTAGAAACTAATTCTGAGAAAAATTGAAGAAATCTAGAAAGAAAAATTTCCTGAAATTAATAATTCATTATTTCATCGGTTTTAATCGGTTTTAATTTTAAAATCCAATTTTTTTCAAAATTAGAAAAAATCTTGTATGAACCACTTTGGGGAAATACAATTTTGTGTATCTGGACTGATTTTGCGTGATCTCGCTTCGCTCATCCCGCGAATATCACACTCCCTACGCAGAATGAGGCATATCCTAACTGGTTGCATAACTAGCTAAAAGTTGTCTTGTTTTTTATCGTACTTTTTTTACTTTTTTCAGGTGAGTCCGGTTATTCAAGTACCTTTCTAATGGTAGATAGTACCTACCTGGGTAAGTTTTACGAATTTTTAATGTTTGGATTGTCATAAGTTTTCCAACTTTCTCTTTCGTCAATTTCTTCCTCAATATTTGCCACCATGTGAAAAAATGAGTACCTATGTACTTTCGACACTAACCAATGGTAGCTTCTAGTTACAGAGTCTGGTTTGTATTTCGTTCTCACACTAATACTAGTGCCTCTTCGTACCATGATTGTGCTGCCTAATGAAAAATTTCGAACTTCTAAATGAGCGGGTACAGTCTTGGTGACCATTCCCGGACATTTCTCTTGAATTGCAGCTATCAGCTTGTTAAAGTGTTGTATAGTATTGGCCAGTAACAGTTTTCCCTTTTTCAAGATAATCAATCAATAGAATTTCTTCGGCGTCTAAAGAAACTGATGGTATCACTTTTCCAGCCGACTGAATGGGCTTTGTCTTCTTGGGAACCGATTCACCGTGTCCAATCCACTGTTTTGGTTGCCTTTATGCTTCTGGGGTACAGTGGTGAATCCAGGTCTCATCCATGGTCACGAATCGTCTCTTGAAATCCACTAGATTTTGAGGTTCCTCAATTTCTCACACTTTCATTCGGTGATCTGCCAAAACCAAAACACAACTGATAACTGAAAGATAGTTTGCATGCTCAAACCAAAGCATTGTGATGAGATCTTCCCCCTTCAATGCAGATGAGTTTAAAATGGCGAGTCTGTAAATCAAAGTCCGTAAGCAGAGAATTTTCGAGAGAGTTCCGAACAAATTAAAAATTAAAGTAAAAAGCTGGTCAACTTCAGTGAACTCATTTCAAAGGTAACGCGATAAAGCGCCGTAACAAAAGAAGTTAGACTTTACGAGATTATGCTTCCTTTTCATAAATTCGTAATCATTAAGGACCAGAGTTTGTCTTTGTCACTGTCACACGGTACACGTTCTAAGAAAAACACACTGAATTCATAATAATAAAAAGACAAAGGGTTGTAAAACAAGCTTATTACGTCAGTTAAAGTTGGGGGGTATTTTTTAAATAAAAACCACTTTGAGGCAGGTGTAACTGTCCTGGAAGAGTTACAGCCGGATTATGAAGGGCTGTATTTAATTTATTAATGGATACAGTGACATGTTGCCCTCTTTGTTCTTGAAATAATTAGAAATTTTAAGTTCAGCAACAGCTGGACATTTTAAACGTCAGATTTTAAAGGAATTGTAAAAATTTAAATTAACAATTATTTTACTTCAAATAAATATTATTTTGTAATATGTTTACCACTGAACGATTTCTGGCAGCTCCACTACCGCTTATATCGTGTGAATCGTATCAGGAACCAGCTTAAAAAGCATTCACCGGGCTAAATTCCCTTCAGATCCAATCCCATGCTTCGTATAGGATTAACTTTATGTAGTAAGTATATTTCTTCAGCATTTCGCCTTTATATATGGGTAATATTATGCAGGCGCATATCTAAAATTATATTAGCTTAAGTGCTATTTCAAATTCATGGGATGGATAAGACCCCTCCCGCTCTCGCAACTTTCCATATACACACTGAGGAATTTATCCCTAGCGATTTTTTTCCGAAGCAGTTGTTTTTGCTTATTTACTGCATAAGTCATGAGATGGGGAAATAAGAGAGAGCTTTGACTGAAAAATGCTACGAAAATACGACAATTTTCATAACACGGTTATTATTCTTCTGCCGAAGGTACTTGGACAGATCTATACATATTCTCCCTAGTTATGAATTCCCTCAATGCCTGTTGAATACATCCTTTACAAAAATGAGCAAAACGTAAGTGGAGTAGATGTAACTCATTCAGAGAGAAGTGTGCCTTGACTATATGCCATTATTTGACAACTGTAGAATTAGTGTTTTGATTGGCTTTTATAAAAAGGACCAAAAAATAGATTTAAATTTGTGGTATTTTTTTCTTTTAATATCGTGGTAAATACCACTTTAATACATTTAATACATTTCACTTCAGGTTCAGTTGTCAAAACAACAGGCAAGTAGTAAACAAGGTTATCCAAAATTCGTAAGTGACATCAGAACAGCTGACGTAAACATTTTGACTACTAATAACCTACTTCGCGTGAAAGTCGCTGTTGTCATATAGTTCAGAGCTAAGTTAAAAATCCTTTTTAGTAAGTACTTACAAAAGTTTCATTTTCTAGAAATAATTTCAGGTGATATAATCATTGTGTTTTGCAAATATTTAATTTTCATGAAAGTAGAAGTAGAAATAATGAATTGAAGTTACATATATAAATAGCCAATAATATCGGAAGCACTTGCGGCGTCGAATAAGCCAGGTCAAATTAATAATTTTTTTAGCCAAAAAATGAGGTCAAAGACTTTCTTGTAAATTTTCAATATTTCAAATAAGAAAGTGTTCCAGTTGCCCATCATTATTCACAGTTTGTCAGTAGGGCATTTTCAAATTCAATTTTTGTGACGGAACTACTGACCTAACGCGCAAAACGTTTTCAATTTGACGCAGTAAATACATACGTACTCTAAAACTGTAAGAGCTATATAAAAAATCATAGTTACTACGAACCCCGCCGAACATTTTTGTCTCTTAGTGTTTATATCACAGAGGAGAGAAGGAACAGAGGGAGTAAGCGTATGGCAAGTGGCAACAGGCCAGTAGCGGTGAATGCATCATAATATTTGGCTGGAGAGAGATGTACACAATCAACAAACTTTGTGTTTATCAGAACTGACTGCGTTGGTGCTTGGTACGTTCTTATCATGGTATTGTCGTGAGCGCGCGGGGGTTATCGCTTAAGAAAATATGAACAACGCACAGACACCTGAGATACAATTGAAGCAGTGACGTAAGTATATAGGGTGTTTCAGGATTAACTGGACAAACTTAAAATCTGAATTCAGGACCTCAAAATGAGAACAAAAGTTCCTATGAGGGTATGTCCGGAAACGCTTCATTAAAGAGTTGCTTCCCTCCAACGACATAGGCTAAAGTTAGGCTTTTATTTTCTTTCTCAAACTTGGTGAAAGATGAAAAAATTAATTTTGATGAAGATTTTCTACTATCGAAAACGCTTGCAAGGGACACTTTTTCAACCATCCCTTATCATTTAAATCGGTGAAAACAGCAACCCCCATTATATTTAATTTTTTCGGACCCGAATTTTATCATATGAAAATGTGGCTTGCAAAGCCTGATTCATTTAGAAACTTTTTGTGTCTTTTATTTTGTTCACGAGACTGATAGTTTTTGAACAAAAAAAGTAAATATGTTGTTACAACCCATACGGTTATTTGAGAAATTACATTAAGTACCTATTTAAGAAAATGCTTAATAGGCTGATGTCAAATAATCGATTTTACACGTTTATATGACAGCAGCCTCCTAGGCAATTTTCATTTTCTTAAATAACTACCTACCGAATGCAATTTCTCAAATAACCGTACGAGTCGTGACAACATATTTAATTTTTTTGTTCAAAACCGATTAGTCTCGTGCAAAAAATAAAAGACGCAAAAGAGTTTCTAAATGAATCAGGCTTTGTAAGTCACACTTTTATATGATAAAATTCTGGCCCGAAAAAAGTTCAATAACAAAAATTGAATGGGGGTTGCTGTTTTCACCCATTTAAATGATAAGGGATGGTTGAAAAAGTGTCACTTGCAAGCGTTTCCGATGGTAGAAATCTCTTTCAAAATTTATTTTTTCATCTTTTACCAAATTTGAGAAAGAAAATAAAAGCCTAACTTTAGCCGATATCTTTGGAAGGGGGGGGGGGGCAACTCTTTAACGAAACATTTCCGGACATACCCTCATAGGAATTTTTTCTCTCATTTCGAGGTCCTGAATTCAGATTTTAAGTATGTCCAGTTAATCCTGAAACACCCTGTACATATATATTTTATAGTACCACAGGATGGGTTTGTTTATTTTGTAATCATAATGCTATTTTATGATGCGTTCATGATACTCCCTCTGTCCCTTCTCTCCTCTGTGGTTTGTAGCTATCTTTCATAGTTTACAAGTTATTTCGAGTAAGTTCGGCGAGGTATAGGAAAAATTTCTGCAGAGACTTAATTTTTGGGAAAAAGAAATGTTACAAAAGTTCAGTTTATTTTGGTCTGTAGGAACATCTCGCAATAAAACAAGCATAAATTCCTTACGCTTTTGTTAATTATATTTGAATACGCTGTATACCAAGGAGTTATCAAAACAGTGGAAGTGAGACAAATCATACCCGAAGAAGACCAAACTGACTCCCTCTCATGGTAAAATTATGACCTGCATTTTTTAAATGCACTCGAAATTTCTTTGAAAAGGGAGAAACAATATATGGTAAACACTGTTCTGGCTTGTTTGATGCAGGATTGCAATGGAACAGGGTAATTTGGCCAAGAAGAATGTTCTCTTCCACCGAAAATCCTCGGTGCGCGCTTTCATGAGATGGACTACCAACTAATACCCCATGGCGCCCTGTTCACCAGTTTTGACCCCAAGTGACGTCTGCCTTGACTTGACAGTAAGCATTATGCGGACATTTCAGAAGTCATCCTAACTGTGAGGAATTCTTTTGAACACGCATTTCAATTCTTCGTCATTATCAAACTTTTTTCATACTTTGGAAGACAGTAATATGGCATACGAGAATTCTTGGACGTTAATTAGAGGAAACTCGAAGAGATTCTTCACGATAATCAAGAACCTAGTATAGGAAGATGGTCTTCTCAATCGACGTACAAAACAGTCAATTAAATCTGATACAACAATACAACAGTATTTTCTGATTACTTTTTGCAGCTCGTTGCCTCCACTTCAGCAGTAACTTGGTCCAGAATCCATCATGCACTTTTCATCACCGCTTAAGACTCGTAATATTTTTCTGCCTGACAATATGATGCCCTCTCTTTTCCCACCAAGGAATTTGCACCAAACACAAACATGGTTCCCCAACACGTTTACACCTGACGAAGAAATGAGATATGTATCGATGCTGTATGTTTAATTGAGGAGCTATTGGAGGCAACAAGTTCCAAAAATCAGTTCATTTCTAAAGTCGTCTACTGTACATCAGATTACCATCACCGGAATTTGGAGTACGGACCGACGAAGCCGGGAAGAGAAAAACGTATGCACTTCACATCTATCGTGAACACCGTATTTCGAAGTCATTCTCGTCATATGAATATCTTCTGATTAGAAAATCGAAAGTCAAAATAAGTATACTGTACCGAGTAATACTGGACAGCTCTAATAACTACTCCTTAAGCATCTACCCTGTCAGGCATTGTATCCTAGTATAAGCAATCTGGATCTAGTTTCATAATTCATTTCCTTGCGGTGAGCAGAAGTTGTTTAACTGGCCAGTGACCGTCTTTAGTGCCTATACAGTTGGAACACAAATTATTGGCAACAATTAAGTTTTTCCTCTTATACCGTGTGACAAACTTCCATGTGTACATGGGGAAATAACATGGGCAATTACATTTTTGGGGATTCCTGCTCCCCATGTGTAGTTATAGTGGTGGTAAAGGTAGCAATCGAAAGATTATTTTTTTCTGCGTATGAGGATATCAAAAACTCTACAACTTTCCAATTTATTAAAGCATTAAAAGCAAAAATTACATTAATAATTTTCTAACTAAAGCACAGAAATTTATCAGATTATCCATGACAACTTAATTTATTCTAATCACGGACGTCTTTGATTTTTATGGATTTTCTGAACTGTCAACATTTAAAAATGAACAAAAATATTTATTCAGTTCAAGAAAAGGTTTTCATTGGGAAAACAACAAATAATTTAATAAGAAATTTGAAGGCTATCTATCATCGAAAGAAGTTAATTTTTACTAATACATAAACTTGTTTTTTTTATTTAGATAATTCTCATTCACATTATTATTGTCATTACCTATAGTTGACAATTAATTGATTACTGGTGTGGATGTTTCGTTTGCGAATGCTGGTCCATAGTTTAGGGTAAATTATAGGTGTCGTCTAACCCATTAAAACGTTTTTGGGAAAATGTTAAAGCAGTAAAATGAAATAATAAAAATTAAATTAATTTAATTTTACTGCAATTATGAAAAATTTAACAAGCGGCAACATTTGTTTATTTTACTCTAATGAATTTTGTAATCTGGCAATTTAATACTTATTTATTTCATATCTAGGTAAGGACAAAAAATTATTAATATACAATGAAATTAAAGTAACGTAAAAAAAGAAAAATAACTATAACAAATATTCAAATAAACCCCCATTCTGTATCAGACAGTATCCCAGCCTATCATAGAAAGAATTTCTCACATTCGCAAGTTGCCGATCGTTTATTAAGTTGCATTCCGCAAAAATAGCACCACCTCGACCAATCCAGCTCTCTGGAAATATTTCATTTAATAATTCCCTCACTTGTGCTCCAAAATGTGCTGGGCATCCGTCATGTAGAAACCAGACCTCCCGATTCGCATGTGCAACTTCTTCTAATGCAGGGCCAATATGGTTAATTAAAAGATCTAAATAAGCTTCTGAATTTAAATTTCCCTGTATTTCAAATGGTCCTATAATGCGATTATTAAAAATGCCTGCCCAAATATTGATTTTTTGAGGGTATTGCGTTGTAGTGGCTAGATTTATTCTGGGATTTTCCTGGGCCCAATGCCTAACGTTTTGTGAATTTGGCTCTTGATTTAAAGTGAAGGTACACTCATCGGTAAAACAAATTGATGAGAGGAAGCTGCGATCCCGATTAGCCCGTTCTTGCATTTCTTCACAGAAAGTTTGCCTTGATTCTTCGTCAAAAGGAAGTAACTCTTGGTGACATTGGAATTTAAAGGGATGATATTTGTTTTTTTTTAATATGTTACGGACAGTTTCTCTTGAAACATTACATTCTAGGGCAATAGACCTTAAACTAGATGTTGGACTAGCAGTTATCA
This sequence comes from Xestobium rufovillosum, assembly GCA_963966045.1. Lineage (NCBI taxonomy): Eukaryota > Metazoa > Arthropoda > Insecta > Coleoptera > Ptinidae > Xestobium > Xestobium rufovillosum. The sequence goes on from OZ014493.1 coordinate 40,070,018, forward strand.
GGCCTATTACCATTTCCTCTACCTCAACATTTAGATTTCTTGGAACGACTAAAAAAATAAATGATAAGATTAATTTTAGTTTTGTTTCACTCCACGTTATCACTTGATAAATTTCTCATAATCCCAGTAAAATTTAAGTTAGCAACTAGGTAATAACAATAAGCGAATCAGAATTATCTAAATAAAAACCAAGTAAATTTATTAGTAAAAATTACCTTCTGTCAATGAAAGATTCCCAGTATCTTCAAATTTTTTAACTAAATTTTTTATTGTTGTTACAGAAAATAAGTCACGGACTACCCGCAGACTATTGCCGCCGTAAAATGTTTTCACAATGAAAACCTTTTCTTCAATTGAATAAATATTTTTGTTCATTTTGAAATTCAAATTGTCGATAAATAATGTTGCCAGTTCAGACGAATTAGAAATTAGAATCAAGGGAGTCTTTGATTAGAATAAATTAAATTGTCATAGGTAATCTGATGAATATCCGTGTTTTAATTTGAAAATTATTAGTGTAATTTTTGCTTTTAATGCTTTAATAAATTGGAAAATTGCAGAGTTTTTGATATCCTCATACGCAGAAAAAAATAGTCTTTCGATTGCTAGGTACCTTTATCACCACTGTAACTACACATGCGGAGTAGAAATCCCCAAAAATGTAATTGCCCATGTTATTTCCCCATGTACACATGGAAGTTTGTCACACGGTATTCATTTTTTCTATACAAGCCTCAAAAATTTAAGACAACATTACATACGTAGATATATCTATGCGACTAAACCGACGCATATAGAAGAAACTAATAATAATTTGTTAATTCCAGCGAATTTTACACCAAAACTATATTATGTATATTATATGCCTGACCTTGTCTGTATTCGTAGTAACAACCTAAATTACTCAAGGGGTCGTGCAGCAGTCAGTTAGAGGCTGATGGAAAATTCATGTCGTCATATAACACGCGGGAAAACGCATTCTATGTGAAATGGCTTCAGCTTTGCGGCAACGCGCCGGCACTTTAAAAAACCCGTCGGAGGTCATGTAGACGCGCTAAAGGATTTACGTGCGCGGAATTATTATTGTACAAAGGGCCTAAACGTACATGCAGTGTTTTTATGGTGGTGGTAAACAATAACTTTAACGTCCATTGTATTTGTCAAGTGATGAATCCAACTCAAATTAATATAGTTAATGATATGTGGAGACATTTACAAGTACAGAGCGCGAGTTACGAGGCAAAAGTAAATGCCATAATAGTTTGTGCACATACTAGTACATTATATGATTTATTCTAAATCTAACGGCAGAGGATTTTTCCGGTAATATATGTAAATATCCATACTTAATTATTACAGTTTCCTTGACGTATAAAGATAGAAACGATGGAACTGCATTCATTTTACTACTTCCTGTTTGATAAAGCAGGAAGTAGTAAAATGTATAGGTATTCGTGCTAAGGTGTGTGCCATCGCTCAATAATTTCGAATGAAAACGTCATTCCCGTCGCGTGCATTTTATGAAATTGTAAAAAGGTGTATTACACGAAACATCCGTGCGTGCGTGCGGCGAGAAGAACTGCCGGGATGCCGTAAATCTATACAAATGTCAGACGGCAGAGCGGAATACTGTTTTCCCATAAATCTGGAAAAGTTCATGTGAATTTATAGCGCAGAAGGAGCCGATAGAGGATTTTAAATTGTCATATTGCAGCAGTAGGTACTACGAGTATACACGCAGTCGGCGCGTATATTATGATACTGTAGCGTATGCTTCATTGCTCATCACGTTGCCATGGTGACCACCTTGCCAGAGCGGAAATGTGTATACAAAACAATCCCCGCATTCGGTCTCGAGATCGCTATAAATTGCCGAGAATAACTGCTGATCTCCTCGTTTATGAAGCGTAGAGTACGGCCTATAACTGCAGCTCTGCTCATGGCCTTATTACACAACATCGCATTTTTCAAGTGGTACTCTTTTTCCGAGAGACGTGTGACGGCCGCCGATTTGTATAAAATCTTTCAAAAGATATAAGTTGCGATTGGAAATACAATAGGACATGAAACCTCTGTCCAACCGAGCGGCTTCTGCTCGACTGAGGAGAACAGGACGCATAGAATCGGACAGATCATTTGTTTAAAAAAATAAAACGGAATCAAAGCAACGAAAGTTACCAGCTGCGAGCTGCGATCCCTAGCCCGACGGATTGCTAGTCCGACGCGTTATCCATTAGGCCACCGGTGGCGCTGAATTTCAACACATTATCCGTGGGACCCAGATTTCCTACCCACTTGGGAGATCAGCTCGTGTGCTATGTGCGAGTGCGTCATCGTGATGGTAAAACATTCCCCGTAAGTCATCGGGAAGTCATCAAAGAGGCTTTGAAAAAATAAGTGCTTTATTTCACAGGCACCAAACCCGTTTTGTGCTTTAACTCCTTTACTTGTAGCCCATTATCAACACGTACCAGATCCACAATTTATAGTTCTGATACAATTCTGTGTGGTAAAATCCGGTTAGGTGTGAAAATTTTTTGTGAAAAATTGCAATATGTAGTTTAGAACTAACAGCGGTAAGTCGGTAAAAGGTACCTACTAAAGCAATATATTGTTTATATCGAGATCGAAATGTTGTGAATCGATTCGCTTCAAAAATCGGTTTTTGAAAATCGCTCCTTAAGTGAGTATGTTTGGATAGAAGCTAAATTGTGTATACAGCTTTAAACTAAAGCCTTTATTCAAACAAAACAAAAGTTTGCAAATCTCTGTAAACAAATATGTAAAGCATTTATGCGGAATACTGCGTTTCTCTGAAGAAAGTTGTGTTTCACTCGATTTTTTTCACTGTCTAGTCAATAGGCAGGTTCGGTAATTTTCAAATTTCATTAAAATTGATAGAGTTTATTATACTGAAGGCAGTTATGTTGTTAATTTTTGTTAAAAAAAAATTCCTTCGCCTGTGAAGCCGTTGCAAAGTTTTCCGTCGGTGCGAGGCTAGAAATCGTACCTTGCAGCGAGAGTAGGCCGCGTGACGTCAGAACTTAGTTGCACTGGTGTTTTCTGTTTTGTACCCAGACTAATACATCGTACAGCACACCAATAAGACGGAAAAAGTGGTTAATTGGAACCAGAAGGAAAATCGGTCAGCATTATCGATATTTTCGCGAGTTAGTTTATCATTGCAAAAGTTTATAAAATTATCGGCTGCCCCATTGCAGCCACTCTAAATAAAATCGAACATAATGTAATTTATCGACAGTTTTCTGGGACCCCTTGGTACTTGGTAACGTGTTACCGTTAGCATAATTTGAAACAGGATGCTAGGAGCATGACGGAGCCAAATACTGAATCGCCGTAGCGTTCCCTCCCTGAACTAAAAAAGGAAATTTTATTAACTATTTTACAATAATAATTAAATAGTACGTCATCATAAAGTTCTCTTTTGAAGACTGGTAGGACGCGTACCTCCATCCTTTCCCTGAGCTAGCCTACGCATTTCCGTAAAAGTAGAACATTCTACATCCCCAACTATTTGAGAGTAGTAGTCTAATCTGCTCCAACCTCTACCTCTTTATTCCTATCTCTGACTCTAGTATGTCGCGAACTATTCCTTTGTGTCTCAGAAGGTGTCCTACCATCCTACGATCCTATCCCCTATTCTTTATTGTCTTCCATACTTTTCTCTTTTCCCCAACTCTTTCTAATTCCTCCTTATTGCTAATTTGTCTATCCACGGTATCTTCAACACCCGTCTGTAGCATCACATTTCAAACGCTTCTACTCTTTTTTAATCCACTTCTCCCATTGTCCAAGTTTCGCACCCATAGGTATAATTTCGTACTCCATACATGCGTCTTTAAGAGTCTCTTCCGAGTTTCTACATTAACCGTTCCAGAATATAGCAGTTGTTTCTTTTTGTTAAACAAGTACCTAGTACCTACGTAGCGTAGTTTTTTGATTCGCGTGAGTTGTATTTGTTTCCGTTTTTTTAAAAAAATTCCAATCCGTTATAAAACTGTTAACTTGATAACTTGTCAATCACTTAGGTATACATACCTACATGAGTAGGTATGTATTGTATTAGAGAATATAGGTAGGTACCTATTTTACAAACAGAAGTAAACAGGTATCTACAATCTACATACCTACTTATACTGAATTATAAAAGACATGTACAGTTAATAAATTGTTGACTTTGTTTTACTTATACCGATCTGCCTTTACACTACTCTTTTGAGGTCGAATGAAATTGGGGTTAGATGCAAGAATCACACACCATTTCCACATTTACCGGGACATTTACCTACCTACTACATAAATATGGCAAATTATGTGAATCGGACTTTTGATACCCTTGTTGCATCATTATAGCGATTATGTTGTCTTTGTTTTATGTTTCCTTAACACCTTACTTTAAAAATTCACCCTCGAAATAGTCCCAATAAGTATGTTATGAGATAGGTACCGCTTCACGGGCACTTCAAGAGAAGTGGGAGGAGCGCCTTACGAATCTCTGACGTCAAACCAATAACAAAGCGAACTAGCGTGTGGGCGTGATAAGCTAATTTCTTTCGCTTATTACGCCGCAAAAAATTTTTTTAGAAAAAGATTTCGCCGTAAATCAATTACAATAACAATTTTCTGTCATTTTCATGCCAAAAATAGATATCTTATTTTTCTCCGAACCTCCCTATTATGTTTTCAATATAGCGATATGAATTGTACATCACTACCTTTCTTAAACTTGTTATATGACATTAAAATAACAACAAAAAATATTTTTCATGGTTCGATTGGACAATTTAAAAAAAAAACTGTTGTAATCTCTATAATGGCGCCCACACACTAGAAAAAGTTTAAGATTATTCTAAAGAAAAGAGAAGTCGTATAAGATTACTACTCCAGATTCTCAACATTGTTTTGTATCAGATTTCAGATAATTAGAACTAAGGATGACCGAGGTTACATATTCAATTTTTTTTTGTTTCATGCGCCCCAGTTTTCATTGATCTTCTTGCCGTAGCCCTCCGTCAAAACTGCTTCCATTTCGTCCAGATCAATTTCTAACTCTCCTTTGCTGGATGACCAAATTATATCTTTGTCTTCCTTCTTCATCTAACCTATTTTTATATTTTCGCGTCTCGTCTATTAGAGTCACAATATCCTTTATTATCGCAAAACAGAAATTTTGCAAAGAATCTTGAAAGAGCATCCGATTTTATATAAAACAGTCCCCCTGTCGGGACTCGATAGGACGTAGCGTTTTCAAGAAAAAACGAAAGTTCTGTTTGGCAGCTAAATCATGCTGAACCAACAATTTTACATTATGTGAGACATGAGAAATAGCTGTCAAACTGAAAGGTGTAAAACCTCAATCAAAATTGGTGTAATTAACTACCTAACCAATTAGCAATTAATTCAGATAATGTAATATAAAATCTTATATTGGTTTAACTACCAATCAGTAATTTCGTTTTTTCTCTTTTTTATAGAGTTCCGATTAGAGGACCTTTCCTATATAAAATTTAAATTACGCTTAACTTTAAATCAGGGCCAAAACGTCAATTTATTATTTAGAAATAATTCATAACATGGCATTCATTATAATTCACGAACTTGATTAAAATATAAAAAAATAAGAAACCCATAATTTATTTTTTCAATATTTGGATTTTGAAAGAAGGTCTGATATAAGCAATGATGTTGATTGGCTGGATGTCCACGTTTCATCCACTATCACTAGGAACATGAAAAATATTACGTCTCTCAATAGATTTTAAAATTTTATTTAGAAGCATCTCATTGCTGCCGAAATAAATAAACCGCTGCAAGCACAGAACCCGGGCCTACTTAATCACTAAGCCGATATTCTATCCACCTCGCCACGGCAGCTGATGTAGCTTATTGTTTAATAACACGTATTTCTTTTCCTATACTGTAATTCTCGTATACACACTACAATAAATTCTCCACATATTTCTGACAGAGACCGAGTCGCCCTAATAATGCGTTATAGAACGACAATGGAACTTCGAACGAAGTAGGTACAACAGTGAGAATTTACTAGCATAGTTATCTCTTCAGACAAGCCAGTTCGCCCACTCGTTCGAGCGCTAGGGCTAGGTTGATTAGGGTTGTGCGCGTAAGATAGATAAACAATATTATATTATATTATACTTAATTAGATAAAAATTCGTTGCGTGATTTTGTTTCTTTTTCCTTTACGAGTCGTCGGTGATAGTTATTGAAATTCTGGAAATGAGTTTTTGCTCTCACAATGGCTGAGAAACATGTCGACAGGGACGTAGCCGAGTTTGAAACCCAAATATGTGTTCAGTGTGTTCGCTTCGCATTTTTAATAAACAGAAAAATGTCTCCTGCAAATCTTTCGTATTAACGAAAAAGCAGGACTACTCCTGCGAATTGAAAAGCTTTTTGGAGCGCTGTCACAATAGCAAATGGAATGTCATAAACGTGGCAATTTAAATAATAATCTTGAAGGGTAGTGAGACATTCGATACAACTTGCAAATAAAGCTGAAAACGTCCCACTTGATTTTCGTAATTTACCTTTGACGTGCTCGAGGAGCTTTTATTCTGTGAACGTCTGGAAAAATCGTAGGTCTCGAGGGGAAAATGGATGATTTAGCCAGACATTTTGCTCTTCTGGCCATTCTGTAAATATTATATCGGCAGGTATCTGAGCCCCTCGACTGTTATAGGTACACGTACGGGAACTCAAGTTGATGAAAAATAAACTAATGCTTGGAATATATACGTATTTCACTGGAACCGACATTAATTTTCGTTAGTGGAGGGTCGCACAGGGAAGAGAAGGTATTTTCCCAAATAACGCGGTGCTTCGTAGTCCGTAACATTTTTCATCATTCCGCCATGCTTTAATATTTATTGCGGATTTTCCGAGGCCAGGAGATACACCTACTCTTAAATAGCTACCAATTTTAAGCCAACATTTCCTGAAAACTATTCAAAAATAAGTATGTACGATTACAGTTAGTAGTTCATGATAAGTTGTCTTTTGTTTGTAAAAATATATTAAGGGTGCAATGTATGCGTCTTAAAGGGCTTTTCATTATAAGAAAATGCTGAGGCGCATGCGCGAGCGCGCCATGACAATTTCGGACAGATGTCAAAGTTTTGTATGGTTTGAAAGTGTGTATTTTAAATTCTTTGGTCTATACAGTAACATTTTAGTGCAAACGTGCAAAATTAGTAATAGTTCGGAACTAAAACAGTATGGAGCATCCAAACATTGTGCTTTTGGTGACTGCAACGGTGATGTTGGTTAACATTCCCGTATTTCAAGCAAGAACCAGGCACGCCTTCGCGATTCAGCCTCATAATTTTATGAGTGATATCACTGGGAACTAACATTCGTCATTTTCCGTCTTTCAAACACCCTCCTTATTATTTGGTATTCCACTATTTACTTACGAATATTCTACAAGTTCTGACAGTGACATCCGTCCGAAAAACTAAGAACAGCTGATTGTCAGTGTACTTCTGCACATGCGCACATGCCCCGATTTAAAAAGGGGGCATTTTTAACTGAACTTGTAGAGCCACGTGGATTACCTAAACCGTACTTGCTTCTCATCCCACGCTTTTAATCATTTGACTTTATGTATTAGTTGCGGCAAGTATTTAGCATTTCATGTAATACATATACATATTATAAATTGAATAGCAGAAGACAAATAAGAAATGGATAAAGTCGATTCTCTCGAGAGAAGAAATGCGAAAATGATAAATGTTTTCCTTCTTCCGTCAACAAATTACTTAAAGCAACATTCGGCCTTTACTACCCTAATCCCTCTGCTCACGGAAACAAAAGAATTTCTGCACATGAGAGTGAGTAATAAGAAAAAAGCAAGCACACGAGAAACAACAAACATGCCATCTCGAATGTCGGGGGGTAGCGAAACAAATGGCTCCAATTAGTTGACCATTCGTCCACCTTAATTCTGGGGAAATGTGTTCTGCGTTCTCTCCGGAGGTCCCGCATCGACCGAAAACGCACGAGAAACAAGAGATATTATTCACTCGGTATTACAGTCCGTTGTTATGACAACAAGGATTATTTCTAGCTAGGAATATACTGTGCCCTCGTGGAACAAAACGGTGCGTTGTTACCTATGCTAATTGTCACCCTCTCGCTCCAGGAATGCGTGCTGGAATTTAATAAAAAGTTGCAATTTTGTCTCGCATACAGCCGACATATCTGGCATTTTCCGTGAAAACGTAAAAACAGACATTGAAAATAAATCATTGCTGTAACGACAAAAAGTATAATCATAGCTGAGCGAATACTGACGATAAATTTTACTAGTCATGCTTCTGGAGCAACTCTACATTTGACTTTTCCTTCCCTAACCGATTCTTGCTACATATTGGAAACAATTGAAAAGTATATGTGCGGGTAGATGTTACACTTTATTCGCTAATTTTTAGTAAATATTAAGCAAAGTTTATTTTACGATACGTACTGATAATTATATGACAAAAGTAGTTATGATATTAGAGTTCTGGACCAGCCCATCCAGTTCTTCATGTGCAATCAACTTCTCCGGTTGGGACAAGGACGTCATCATCGGCAGCAGCCGCCCCTAGCTTCTTGGACAAGATCATTGCTGAAGAACTGGTGGACGTCGTCCTCAACGCGCGAAGGCAACAGCAGCCGCGTCTGGTGTCTTGGACAAGGTCATTGTTGAAGGAGGTCCAAAAAGTTTAACAAAGTGACTCTAAAATTCAATAAGAAATAAAAAAATCGATAATATTATACATACTGTTCTATTTAAAATAACGAAGCTAGTATCTATAAAAGTTAATGACTGTCATTTTTTGAGAAGGATGATGAGGTGGGATAAGACACTGAGATGATTTATGTGAAAGGGTTTCTTGTTCATCATCATAAACTTTCAATCCGAAGACTGGTTGTACGTGTACCTCCGTCCTTTCCTATCCTGAACTAACCTACGCATTTCCCTAAAAATGGAAAATCCTGCATCCCCAACTATCTGAAAGCAGAAGTCTAATCTGGGCCTACCCCTACCTCTTTTTATTCCTATCTTCGACTCCTGTATGTCGCGAACTATTCCTTCGCTTCTCAGAAAGTGTCTTACCATCCTATCTCTCCTATTCTTTATTGCCTTCCATACCTTTCGCTTTTCCTCAACTCTTTCTAATACCTCCCTATTACTATCCTTATTTATCCACGGTATCTTCATCATGCGCCTGTAGCACCACATTATTATTATTATTATTATTACTTACGTCTTTAAGGGTTTCTTATGAGTTTCTACATTAATAGTTCTCGAGCATAACATATATCTCTAGTGCTCCTACCATCGCGAAGTATTTTACTTCCTAAATAACAGAAATTGGAGACTTCCTCAATTTCAAAAATTTAAAAACGTCGTCAATCATAATAATCTCGCATAAACGTCAGCGAGCCAAATAAATAAGGCTGCATAGCCAATGTCACAGTGTTCTTTTAAGCAAGCATTCCAAATCATTTGAACAAACCATAACTCAGTTATTAGCAAAAAAGAAAAAAATGATTATTTTTAGTTTTTTCGTAATAGTAGAAAGCCATGCAATATTTTGAAAATTTGAAAGTAAGTTTAAGGTGTTCACAATATAGCGCAACTTTTCTCTCATTTAACCTACTCTGCAGTTCTTCAAATAACAAAAATACCGATACATAGCAGGATTCGAGATTCACCCTGTATATCACGAATTCCCGACAATGTTCAATTGGATTATTATTTCGAAATTTTTGAAATTAGGGCTGGGGCAATTTATCGGTATATCGATAATTATCGATAAAATCGACATCAGCAAAAATTTATCGATATTATAAAAAATTTCGATAATTTCAATATTATCGATAATATCGATAGTTCCAAACCATTTTATCGCACACCCCTAATGGTGACTCACTATGCTACAATTGTTACTATTTCACCGCTCCTAATCTGTTCGGTTTTGTGTATCCGTTGACGTCCGAATAGGGGAATCATGTTATAAGAAAACAATTTTAATTATTTCTTTATTTATAACAATCCTGCCGATGCCTCATCTTGTTTACATATTATACCTAGTAATAAATCGGTGTAGGTGGCGCTCTCGTCGCGGCCTTCCTGTGCGAACCGCTTCGTCGAGTATCTTGGCGGTCGTGATCGTGCCAACTATTCGATTTTTATTTCATTTAGTTGGTGTTATTTGATCGCCGAAGATTGCTTACGACTCGCTTACAACCCATTTACGTTAAAATAGTTCTGCTGTCATACTCATAACATTGGTTCAGGTTTATTCCTTAAGGTTGTCGTCTTGACTAGGTTGGTGATCTCCAGTGGTGGGCGCATCAAATTTGCTTTCCGAGTTAAATCTTCAATAGGCAGGTTTGGTAATTTTCAAATTTCATTAAAATTGATAGAGTTTATTATACTGAAGGCAGTTATGTTGTTAATTTTTGTTAAAAAAAATTCCTTCGCCTGTGAAGCCGTTGCAAAGTTTTTCGTCGGTGCGAGGCTAGAAATCGTACCTTGCAGCGAGAGTAGGCCGCGTGACGTCAAAACTTAGTATAACGTACAAGTCCCAGCTTCAGCGCGCATTAGTCCCATAAGTATTATGCATATGCATGTGTAGTTGAATTGTTAAAATATTATTAACTGGTTCTAACTGGTGTTTTCTGTTTTGTACCCAGACTAATACATCGTACAGCACACCAATAAAACGGAAGGAAAATCGGTCAGCATTATCGATATTTTCGCGAGTTAGTTTATCATTGCAAAAGTTTATAAAATTATCGGCTGCCCCATTGCAGCCACTCTAAATAAAATCAAACATAATGTAATTTATCGACAGTTTTCTGGGTCCCCTTGGTACTTGGTAACGTGTTACGGTTAGCATAATTTGAAACAGGATGCTAGGAGCATGACGGAGCCAAATACTGAATCGCCGTAGCGTTCCCTCCCTGAACTAAAAAAGGAAATTTTATTAACTATTTTACAATAATAATTAAATAGTACGTCAACATAAAGTTCTCTTTTGAAGACTGATAGGACGCGTACCTCCATCCTTTCCCTGAGCTAGCCTACGCATTTCCGTAAAAGTAGAACATTCTACATCCCTACTATTTGCGAGCAGTAGTCTAATCTGCTCCAACCTCTACCTCTTTATTCCTATCTCTGACTCTAGTATGTCGCGAACTATTCCTTTGTGTCTCAGAAGGTGTCCTACCATCCTACGATCGTATCCCCTATTCTTTATTGTCTTCCATACTTTTCTCTTTTCCCCAACTCTTTCTAATTCCTCCTTATTGCTAACTTGTCTATCCACGGTATCTTCAACGCCCGTCTGTAGCATCACATTTCAAACGCTTCTACTCTTTTTCAATCCGCTTCTCCCATTGTCCAAGTTTCGCACCCATAGGTATAATTTCGTACTCCATACATGCGTCTTTGAGAGTCTCTTCCGAGTTTCTACATTAACCGTTCCAGAATATAGCAGTTGCTTCTTTTTGTTAAACAAGTACCTAGTACCTACGTAGCGTAGTTTTTTGATTCGCGTGAGATGTATTTGTTTCCGTTTTTTTAAAAAATTTCCAATCCGTTATAAAACTGTTAACTTGATAACTTGTCAATACATACCTACATAAATGAGTAGGTATGTATTGTATTGTATTAGAGAATATAGGTAGGTAGGTACCTATTTTACAAACAGAAGTAAGCAGATATCTACAATCTACATACCGACTTATACTGAATTATAAAAGGCATGTACAGTTAATAAATTGTTGACATTGTTTTACTTATACCGGTCTGCCTTTACACTACTGTTTTGAGGTTGAATGAAATTGGGGTTAGATGCAAGAATCGCACACCATTTCCACATTTACCGGGACATTTACCTACCTCCTAAAAATATGGAAAATTATGTGAATCAGACTTTTGATACCCTTGTTGCATCATTATATCGATTATGTTGTCTTTGTTTTATGTTTCCTTGACACCTTACTTTAAAAATCACGCTCGAATTAGTCTCAATAAGTATGTTTTGTACCGCTTCACGGGCACTTCAAGAGAAGTGGGAGGAGCGCCTTACGAATCTCTGACGTCAAACCAATAACAAAGCGAACTAGCATGTGGGCGTGATAAGCTAATTTCTTTTGCTTATTACGCCGCAAAAAAATTCTTAGAAAAAAAATTTCGCCGTAAATCAATTACAATAACAATTTTCTGTCATTTTCATGCCAAAAATAGATATCTTATTTTTCTACGAACCTCCCTATTGTTTTGTGTTCTATTATTTCAAGTGGAGGGGCTTCTTTAGAGTTCTTTCTTTATGCATTTGTGAGTCTTCTCCCTCCATTTTGTATTAGGTGTTCGCCCAATATCGATATTATCGATAATATCGAAATTATCCATAATATCAAAATTATCGGTAGTTCTGAACCATTATCGCCCACCCCTAGTAGCGGAATTGAAGAGATCAAATTTTGGATGATATTATCAGGAAGGCTTGTCTATACTTCATTGATTTTGCTTACTAACGATTGTTCATTTGAACATCTTCTAGTACGGATACGACGTTCTATTTCTGAGAAACCTTAAATCACAATTTTTGAATTACAGCTGTCAGAGTTAAACTTAGTTACCTTAGTAGTTTGTTCTGCCAACAAATCATCAAATCAAAAACAGAACTTAAACAGTAAGTTAAAATTGTCATTGTTTCGAAGTTCTTCTACTGACGATCAACTTCCAACAGTTGGTCATAAAAGAATTTCGATCCATTGAAGTGTTTTCCAAATAGCGTAACCTTATAAAGATTTACGGTTTAAGAGGAACAGAAATGGCGAATTAGAAAATAATTTGCTAAATGGCCCATAAAATCAAACACGAAAATAATAACGCGAGCAATAGCTTTTCTATTACATCGAAAACGAAGGAGAAAGCAACCGTGCTATTTCTCCGTCAAAGGAATGGGTCCTTATAGCTGCTAATATCCGCAGGCGATGAGAAATGATTGTAGTACAGAGCAATAGATTTCTGGCCCAGTAGCTGGAACGGGCGCGACAATTATTGAATTATTCAGCTGCAGTGGTTCTCAAGAAGTTTATAGAGCATACTCACACTGCCAGCAAGCTGCCAAACTAAATTGCAATTCTCTTTTAATTGAAGATTTCGCTCTCCGAGGATTTGCAGTTAATTTCGCGCACGTATTAAAAGAGCTAATTTGTCCTCTACAGACAGATTCAACATATTTTATTTCAGACACGCCGCCGGCGTTCATCGAAAAACGAAGTTTCAACCACCGAAGATAAACTATTTTATGAAGTTTCTTGCGAAGTATTATTTAATAAACATGACTAACTGTAACTAGTTTATTAGTTACATCTATTAATTTAATGGATGTTATTATACATATAAACCTTCCTCTTCAATCACTCTATCTATTAAAAAAAACCGCATCAAAATCCGTTGCGTAGTTTTAAAGATTTAAGCATACATAGGGATATAGGGACAGAGAAAGCGACTTTGTTTTATACGATGTAGTGATAACATCCATTAAATAGTGGAGAAATACTTTTATTTTTGAGGTTTCTAATGTGATGTCGTAAATAATTACATTTTTTCCGCTTACATTGCAAACGCAGGCTGAACCCTACGAGATTTATCAAAATAATGTACTAAGTATTGTGCACATTGAAAAGATCTACAGAAAACTCCGCGATGGTATATGTCTATCTCTTATGGATATCCCACAATAACATTTTTTTGTCATTTACTTTTTACGACAAATAATGGCTAATTTTCGAAGCGATTTTAACCAATACAGCATTAATCCTTATCCAAGTCAAAACTACTGGATCGATTTTAATCATTTTTTCAGTGAGTGACATAGGCTATATATTTTATACCCGTGCGAAGCCGGAGCGGGCCGCTAGTATTACAATATAACATATTATTACGGGTAATATTATTATTATTATTTTCGAAAAAAAATGTTTGCAAAATTTGAATCGTTTAATTATTTTTCTAAATTGTCTTTAGATGAAGGAAAAGTAAAGGCCTATGTACCATTAAGAATAGGAAGTGACTACTGCACCTGCACCGACCGACCGTCACCTAAAATTTTGTTCGAACACAGTCGGGCATGCGCATTACACATTTTGCATTTTAGAAGTGTAATAGTATGTTACGTACCGAGGTGGAAAATGTTTCATTACACCCGAGGGCTAGATAGCTATACAGCTATTATATAGACGGATAAAATTTCCTTCCCTAACTCAATAATAACCTCGATAAAATGGAGCAATTCAGAAGATTCATCAATTATTATTCAGATCTCTATTTCATATAACTCCAACTAAAAGATGCCATTTTATTACCGGTTCAATTTACTTTTACTAAAGTTCTGCTATCGTCAGTTAAATCAAACTTGAATTACAATCTTCAGCAAATTAATGCAATTAATGAACAAAGTTCTGTAGCTACATTTTGTACCAAGGGCCCTTGTGTTTCATGAGCCGGCGCCCGATCTGAAGAAGACTGTAAAACTCGTTGAAACACGCCGGATTTATAATTTTTTTGCTACAATTTTTATGGCAAATGCCCAGATTAGATTGTAAGAATAGCTATTATTTTGATAGAACTTTGCAGTCGCCGCAATACAATAACAGCCCGTCTTAGTCATTTATGTATGTATGTATTGGTGTTTATGTACTATCCAAATAATCATATAAAGAGCTTGAAGTATGGGAAAGAAAGTTGTTGCTAATAATTTTTGACGGAGAAGATAGGATAACATTTGAAATTTTGAAGTTAGCAGAAAGCGAACTCTGGGAAGCAATAAGGATTCTACTCAGCAAATGCATCGAAGAGCAACAAATACCTGAACAATGGCAGAGAAGCGAAGTTATACTTTTGTTCAAAAAAAGCGACCAGGGAACTCTCTGTACAAGCTCCTCGCCAAAATAATAACGAACCCTGACCCCCACGAAAAACAGTCTACACTATCTTCAGTGTATACAGCGAGCCATGGGAAGGCAAATGTTGGGGGTCAGTCTGAGAGACCACATAAAAAATGAGGAAATCGGAAGAAGAACCAGAGTGGCCGATATAACGGAGGGAATGGTCAAATTAAAGTAGCAATGGGTTGGTCACGTGGCTCGGATGGGAAACGGTAAAATTGTTGAAATGGCGGCCCTGGGAGGATAGACGAAGTGCCGACAGACCGATGAAGAGATGGACCGACGACATCAGGGCCACAGCAGGAAAGAGATTGGCTCCATACTGCACAGGATAGGGGCATCTGGGAAGAACTTGTAGAGATCTACCTCCAGCAGTTTAGGAATTAATGTTTACAAAGAAAAAGAAGGAGGAAATATGGGGTAGGCCAAGAAGCAGGTGGATTGGGGCCGTGGAAAGAAACTTGGGGATCAAGTTGGTAGAGATAAGTATCGGTGCTCTGCGAGGATTCTTCGACGTTTGATTTTGCCTCCTTACGTTATCAAGGACTTCCTTGACAAAAATGCTGTAGGGTAAGAGTAAGCAAGATACTATCATTAGAGACAACAGCGATTGTAGTGTTGAAAGAGCGTATTTCGTCTATCATATTTGTTTGTACAACGCAATATAATCAAGATGAAACGAATATTTAACATTGATGAAATGCAGTTCTCTAACAAAATCTCAAAAGCAGTTTCTGGTCATTCCTTTCTTTGTCAACCTTCCTTTCTTCTTGCGATGTTCATTAGTGTTTTGGCAGTTTGCTATTAGCAGACTAACGATTCATACTTTGCAAACGCATAATATGTCGCTGCGCGGTGCTAACCTCTGACGTATTTGCTGGAGATACCGCTCTTCCGCTTCCCGTCTGAGAAACTGTTCGTCGCATAAACAGCAAATTCTTAAACGAATAAATTAACGGTGCGAACGTTTTATGAACTTATAAAATCGAATAAAGGCGTGGACGCTCAGTTCAGCCCGAAACTCAAACTTCAGCGAAACGAATTTCGCAAAAACCATCCGTGGAACAACTCAAAAAGAAGCAATTTATAATAATCAGAATCAGTAATTGAATTTCCTGTATTTGATAGGTCGATTAAGAAAACGCAATACATCCCATGTGCCGAAATGAAAAACAATTCGTCAGATGAAAGGGGCACACGGTGAAATTCATTTATCAAAAAATTGTACCTACCTACCGTGCGCCAGCAAACCGCAGATATTAATACACATTTTTAAACGTGCTGGCGTATCATGCAGCAGAAAAAAGAAGATTAAAAGCCGACATTTTCAGATGGGAAACGTTTTGATGAAATAGCCTCTGCCAGTGGCGTACACATCAAGTTTCTTTCAAACAAAGCATAAATAATCCATATCAATTATTGAAGGTATATAATGAAGTTGCTTATTGTTTTATAAAAAGTTGCAAAATAATTATAATGGAACCGGTGTATGAAAATAAATATAAAGTAGCAAATTGCTGCGTACGTTCCAGCGTTTTTTGTATCGACATAAAATATAATCTATTTGCAGTACCCGCGTATGACGTCCGGAATGCAGGAACATTAACTGTCATGCGATGAACTACATATTGAATTATGCATTTATTTTATGAAATGCCTCCGGGCTATTTCCTGTTAAAAACGTTGTATTTTAAAATTTAATTAGTTATGGTTCACAATATTTTGAATTAGTAAATTGATTTACCCGATGTATTCAAAAATAGAGAAGGGTGCATTTTATTAAAGACAATTTGTGTGAAAAGCCAGAATTAATGAAAAAATGTTGGATATTCGCATTTTAAATATTTCGGATTTTGGCGACTGATAAAGTTACATGAATCTTGAGTCGGTAAGGTAGGAAGCGATGCATAAACTAGACACTAAAATATAGACGTTTAACGCAAATACAAAAAGACGTTTAAATGAAAAGCAGTTCAGCTTCCAAACTAGAGAGGGCAAGCTACTATGAAATTGTCCATTGATTGCTCACCCGATCCGAAAATTGAGCACACTGTTCCAAAATAAAAAGGTAAGCGGGGTATTATATTTTGGCTTGATTTTAACTTTTACTTCCCCACAACACTCGCCGGAATCTGCTCTTTCGAACGGTACTTATCGCGTATGTATTATCTGCTACACCCTAAGAAGAGTTACGTATACAGATTCTGTACTTTTTAAGTATTTAGCTTGGTAATTGTGCATTTGGGACAATGATTTTTTGGCATTCTTGGTTCGAGGAGTTGAGGTGTCCGAATACAGTTCTAACATGTCTAACATAATCTACATCTTTTACTTAATAGATTGATGGCATTAATTAGAAAAATAGGATGGGCTTGCAAATATCGGAAAGCTGCATGTGTTGCCTCTGCTAGCTCGGCTTGATTGTTGGATCTTCGTATGTATATTTTTTCTTTTAAAAATACCCAAACAAAAAAGTCTAATATACTCAGATCCGGTGATCTTGCAGGCCACAATATAGGTGAATTTGTACCCAACCATCTACCTGGAAAATGATTTTCTAAATAATTTCTAACTGTTGCAGAATTGTGTGCAGGGGCACCATCTTGTTGGAAATATACCCTGTTTATGTTTTTTAACGGAATATTTTCCATTATCGCCTCTGCGTTAATATTCAATAAATTAATGTATCTCAATCCCGTTAAGTTTCCATCAAAAATTTGGTATGCTACTAGACCACCCAAAATAAAACACGAAACGTTAAATCCAAAACGTCCTTGCCTCTGACGTTCAAAAGTTTGGTGCTGATTTGTATCAGACCAGTGACGCACATTATGCCTCTTGAATAATCCTATGCTGCTTATGTGAGTTTCATCTGTCCAAATGACAGAACGCCCAAATTCTGAATTTTCTTGAATTTTATTTAAGTACAAGTAGGGAAGTTAGAGAATTTGAAAATTGAGATGGATAGGTTAGCATTAGACGTAGTAGGTATCAGTGAAGTGCGATGGCCAGAAGCTGGAGACTTCTGGAGCGGAGATTTTAGAGTAATACACACAGGATCTGTAGGAGGAAATTCAGGAGTAGGAATTGTTATGCGGAAAAAAGTAGGCCAGAGTGTAGAAAATTTCTTACAGCAAAGTGACAGGGTAGTTATGGTTAGGTTAGATTCGAAACCTGTAAAAACAGTAATAATACAGGTATATATGCCCACTTCTAACTACAGTGATGAGGCCGTAGAGGCAGTTTATAGTGATATTGAATATGTGCTAGATTTTGTGAGAGGGCACGAAAATTTAATAATTACAGGAGATTTCAATGCAGTCGTAGGCACAGGGCGAGAGGGCGGAATAGTTGGCCCCTTTGGATTAGGCAATAGGAACGATAGGGGAGTTAGACTGATAGAGTTCTGCGATAAACATAACTTAACGGTCGCGAACACTCTATTTCACCATCATGTTAGGAGATGCTATACGTGGAAGATGCCAGGAGACTTAGGGAGATATCAAATAGATTACATTCTCGTTAGGCAAAGATTTAGAAATCAAGTTAGGGATTGTAGAAGTTATCCAGGAGCAGATATAGATAGTGATCACAACATAGTCGTTATGAAAGCCAATCTTAAATTTAAGATTTTGAAAAAAAGAAGCGGAAGAAGGTATCTTGACCCAGAGAAACTAAAAGATGATGATATGCGCAATAAGTTCGAGAAAAAGACAAACGAAGCACTAAAGGGCACGGGGGGAAATATTGTTAGGGACATAGAGGCAGAATGGAATTGCATTAAAAATAGTTTAGTTTCCTCAGCTAGGGATATTTTGGGTCATAAACAGAATGAAAGTAGGAAACCCTGGATAACAAAACATATTGTGAGTCTAATAGAGGAAAGGCGAAAATATAAAAATAGGTTAGATGAAACAGGGAAACAAAGATATAAGGCGATCAAGTGGGAAATTATTCGGGAATGTAGGAAAGCGAAAGAGCAATGGATCGATAATAAATGCAAAGAAGTGGAAGATAAATTCGAAGTAGGAAAGACTGATGAAGCATATAAAATAATTAGGAGAAATTTTAGAGAAATTGGATCTAGTACCAAAAACATTAGAAATGAGGCAGGAGATATCCTAATCGGAAGTGGGGAGAAGGCAGATAGGTGGAAAGAATATTTAGGAAACTTATATGCGGGACAGGAAGTGCAAGATATATTAGAAAGCGAAAGCAGTGTAGAGGGGGATAACCTAGGGAGTCCTATAATGAGAGAAGAGTTTGAGATAGCACTAAAAAGTTTAAGGAATAATAAAGCACCAGGTATAGATGGCTTGCAGGCAGAAATCTTAAAGTGCGCAGGTCAAGAGGTAATAGATCGTTTATTTAAACTAGTTAGTCGCATATACCTGACAGGCGAGATTCCAGAAGATTACAAACGGAACATCATAGTAGCTTTGCCAAAAAGAAAAGGCGCGGATAGATGCGAAAATTTTAGAACTATCAGTTTAACTTCCCATGCGTCAAAAATTTTAACTAGAATTGTGCAAAGAAGGATGGAGAAAAAGGCGGAAGAAATATTAGGAGAAGATCAGTTCGGATTTAGACGAAATAGAGGAACGCGCGAGGCCATTCTAGCTTTACGAGTAATTATAGAAAAAACGATAGAAAAGAGAAAGAGCGTCTATATAGGATTTGTAGATTTAGAAAAAGCCTTCGACAACGTAAAATGGGGGAAGATGTTCGAAGTGCTGAGAAAGGTAGGGATGAAATACAGGGACAGAAGAATAATACATAATCTCTACAAAGAGCAAAAGGCAGTTATAGAATGTGAGCAGGAACAAAGGGAAGTAGATATCCGGAAGGGAGTGAGACAGGGATGTGCATTGTCACCTCTAGTTTTCAACTTATATATCGAAGATGCGATTAATATTGTTAAGGAAAGAACAGCCTCAGGGATCAATGTACAGGGCCAAACTATTAACATGCTCAGATTTGCGGATGATATAGCAGTGTTAGCATCTAGCAAAGAAGAATTAGGAGCGGCTTTGAATGAAATGGAAGCAGTTTTGACACAGGGCTTCGGCATGAAAATCAATAAAAAGAAAACTAAAATTTTGGTATGTAGGGGATGTGAAAATAGAACTAAAATGGAAATACAAATTGGAAATGAGAAGATAGAGGAGGTCGCGGATTTCTGCTACTTAGGAAGTAAAATAACTCAAGACGGTAGGAGCACTAAAGATATAAAACAAAGAATGGCGCAGGGCCGAGTTGAGTTTAACAAAAAGAAACAGCTGTTATGCTCAAGAATGGTTAATATAGAGACTAGGAAGAGACTCTTAACGTCGTATGTATGGAGTACGGCATTATACGGGTGCGAAACTTGGACAATAGGAGAAGCGGATAGAAAAAGAGTAGAAGCGTTTGAAATGTGGTGCTACAGACGCATGATGAAGATACCGTGGATAGATAAGGTTAGCAATAGGGAAGTATTAGAAAGAGTTGGGGAAAAGCGGAAGGTATGGAAAACAATAAAGAGTAGGAGAGATAGGATGGTAGGACACCTTCTAAGACACGAAGGAATAGTTCGTGACATACTAGAGTCAGAGATAGGAATAAAAAGAGGTAGGGGTAGGCCTAGATTAGACTACTGCTCTCAAATAGTTAGGGATGTAGGATGTTCTACTTTTAGGGAAATGCGTAGGTTAGCTCAGGATAGAAAAGAATGGAGGTACGCGTCCAACCAGTCTTCGGACTGAGAACCTTATGATGATGATATTTAAGTACCACCTACAAAAATTAAGCCTTCTTTCTTGATCTCCCGGGAATAGATGGTGAATAATTTGAATTTTATATGGCCTATATTTGCCATTTTTAATATTTTTTGAACTTTTGTTTTGGAAACGCCTACTTGTGATTCGATTTCGGGACAGGAAGTTTTTGGTGTCGCTTCAATCAACGATAAAACATTTATTTCTTCCTCTTCCCTATTTTCTTTATTATAAATTTTGTTTCCAAGTTTATTGAATGACCCATAGTGAATTAAATTTGATTTTAATCTCGAAAACATCATTCTGTTTGGTCGTCTTCTTTCTGGGTATCTAAATTTAATAAATCGATGGATACCTAAATCTAGGAATTTTTTGAGATATAGATCCATTGATTCATTTACGTTCTCAAGACATTCATTGAAAACAGAAATTATGTTGTATTTTTCGAAATTTTGATAATTTTGAAGTGAAGAGAGTTTTTGAAAATCGATAAAAATCAACATGATTTTTTTTCTCGAAAACTAAAAACGATATCCAAATTCTGGTTTCGGCATTCTATTATACTTAAAAAGGTTCCCGAAAACCCCGAGGCTCTATCTCTGCTGCTACTATGAGAAACCCACAAATCACAACGAAAATAGGACACCCTGTACTTGAACAATTTCATTAAAATCACATATACGGCCTTGTGGTTACATTCGCAGATTATGTTATTTATATTCCGGTTATCATCATCTAATTGATTTTGTTCATTACGATGAACAAATATCATCATCAGGGGTATCGCAAACGCTGCTGTCAAAGGTAACGCTCCCACACAGAGAGACACGGCTAATTCGATAATGAACCCATTACAATTAACTACCACGGACTTGCCATTCATTTATTGGAAGTATTGTACACTCATCATGAATAGTTTATGTTCGAACGTGGATGTCCCCAGTTACAATTTCTCTGTTCAGTTTTCCGGGACAAAAGGGCATTTGTAAATCGCCGCCGTTTTTCTCTTTTATTGTATCCTAGAGCGTTGCAACGGGGAATTTATACGGTACAAACTAGCGTATTAGAATGGGAATTAAAATTTTTATTCTGATAAAAAAAACGGGCGTATTTCGTATTCATGGGGGCTCTGGGTAAATTAAAGTTGCTCGAATGATATTTAATAATTAATAAGGGAGGTTGCACGCGGAGGTGGCTGTCAGAAATTTAATTAGTTACTTCATGAAGAGCAGGGCTAAGATGTGATGGAAGTAGAATTTAATATGCCTGCAGGTTATCATGCTCCGCTACAATAGTCCGAATTCTGACATCGTAAAGCGAATATATTGCATAGTGCAGCGTTCTGCTTAACACTGTATTACTGAATAAAACCGATAACTGCAATCTAGCTGAATTAGATGTCCTTGTTTCAGGTTGAATCAGGAGAAAAACGGCGGAGCTTGGTGTCCGAAGGCCCAGATCAGCAGCGAAGTGCGGGAATATTTGGAGATAGATTTGCTGAAGAATCACTTGATAACGTGGACCGAGACGCAAGGGCGCTTCGGCAACGGGCAGGGCCAAGAATACGCGGAGGCTTTTCTTGTGGAGTACTGGAGGTCATCTCTGAACCAGTGGATTGTCTACAAAGACTCGCGGGGCGAAAAGGTAAAGCTCCGAAAGACAGTATCTTTCAAGTTGTTTGCACAATCTATGTACATATTGAGTTTATCACTACTATGCGCACTACCAATAAGAAGAAGAAGAAGGAGTTCTCTGGATTCTATACTGGAATTTTGTTATTAATTTTCAATAATGAAAACATTCTTTGATGATGGAAAGAAAATTTCCAAAAATGCATTTAGAAAGTGACTATATGTTATATAATAATTATTGGTAGTGCGCCTAGTAGTGATAAACTCAATATATACCGTGTACATGGCGAAATAACATGGGCAATTACATTTTTGGGGATTCCTGCTCCCCATGTGTAGTTACAGTGGTGGTAAAGGTAGCAATCGAAAGATTATTTTTTTCTGCGTATGAGGATATCAAAAACTCTACAACTTTCCAATTTATTAAAGCATTAAAAGCAAAAATTACATTAATCATTTTCTAACTAAAACACAGATTATCCATGACAACTTAATTTATTCTAATCACGGACGTCTTTGATTTTTATGGATTTTCTGAACTGCCAACATTTAAAAATGAACAAAAGTATTTATTCAGTTCAAGAAAAGGTTTTCATTGTGAAAATATTTTACGGCGGCAATATTTTGCGCGTAGTCCGTGCCTTATTTTCTGTAAAATTCAATAACGATCCTATTCCTTCGATACAACAACAAATAATTTAGTAAGAAATTTGAAGGCTGGGAATCTTTCATCGAAAAAAGTTAATTTTTACTAATACATAAACTTGTTTTTTTATTTAGATAATTCTCATTCACATTATTATTGTCTTTACCTATAGTTGACAATTAATTGATTACTGGTGTGGATGTTTCATTGGTGAATGCTGGTCCATAGTTTAGGGTAAATTGTAGGTGTCGTCTAACCTATTAAAAAGTTTTTGGGAAAAAGTTACAGCAGTAAAATGAAATAATCAAATAATAAAAATTAAATTACTTTAATTTTACTGCAATTATGAAAAATTTAACAAGCGGCAACATTTGTTTATTTTGCTCTAATGAATTTTGTAATCTGGCAATTTAATACTTATTTATTTCATATCTAGGTAAGGACAAAAACTTATTAATATACAATGAAATTAAAGTAACATAAAAAAAAGAAAAATAACTATAACAAATATTCAAATAAACCCCCATTCTGTATCAGACAGTATCCCAGCCTATTATAGAAAGAATTTCTCACATTCGCAAGTTGCCGATCGTTTATTAAGCTGCATTCCGCAAAAATAGCATTCCTTGAAGAATCAATATTCGGGTGACGAGTTTTATAAATCTTATTTTTTAAATGACCCCACCAGAAAAAGTCACACGGTGCCAAATCGGGAGATCTAGCTGGCCAGTTTATAACACCACCTCGACCAATCCAGCTCTCTGGAAATATTTCATTTAATGATTCCCTCACTTGTGCTCCAAAATGTGCTGGGCATCCGTCATGTTGAAACCAGACCTCCCGATTCGCATGTGCAACTTCTTCTAATGCAGGGCCAATAGGGTTAATTAAAAGATCTAAATAAGCTTCTGAATTTAAATTTCCCTGTATTTCAAATGGTCCTATAATGCGATTATAAAAAATGCCTGCCCAAATATTGATTTTTTGAGGGTATTGCGTTGTAGTGGCTAGATTTATTCTGGGATTTTCCTGGGCCCAATGCCTAACGTTTTGTGAATTTGGCCCTTGATTTAAAGTGAAGGTACACTCATCGGTAAAACAAATTGATGAGAGGAAGCTGCGATCCCGATTAGCTCGTTCTTGCATTTCTTCACAGAAGGTTTGCCTTGATTCTTCGTCAAAAGGAAGTAACTCTTGGTGACATTGGAATTTAAAGGGATGATATTTGTTTTTTTAATATGTTACGGACAGTTTCTTTTGAAACAGTACATTCTAGGGCAATAGACCTTAAACTAGATGTTGGACTAGCAGTTATCAGGCCTATTACCATTTCCTCGACCTCAACATTTAGATTTCTTGGAACGACTAGAAAAATAAATGATAAGATTAATTTTAGTTTTGTTTCACTCCACGTTATCACTAGTTAAATTTCTCATAATCCCAGTAAAATTTAAGTTAGCGAACAATAAGGAATTAGCAACTAGGTAATAATAATAAGCGAATCAGAACTATCTAAATAAAAACCAAGTAAATTTATTAGTAAAAATTACCTTCTTTCAATGAAAGATTCCCAGTATCTGCAAATTTCTTAACTAAATTTTTTATTGTTGTTACCGAAGGAATAGGACTGTTATTGAATTTTACAGAAAATAAGTCACGGGCTACCCGCAGACTATTGCCGCCGTAAAATGTTTTCACAATGAAAACCTTTTCTTCAACTGAATAAATATTTTTGTTCATTTTGAAACCCAAATTTTAAATTGTCGATAAATAATGTTGACAGTTCAGACGAATTAGAAATTAGAATCAAGGGAGTCTTTGATTAGAATAAATTAAATTGTCATAGTTAATCTGATGAATATCCGTGTTTTAATTTGAAAATTATTAGTGTAATTTTTGCTTTTAATGCTTTAATAAATTGGAAAATTGCAGAGTTTTTGATATCCTCATACGCAGAAAAAAATAGTCTTTCGATTGCTACCTTTACCACCACTGTAACTACACATGGGGAGCAGCGAGCAGGAATCCCCAAAAATGTAATTGCCCATGTTATTTTCCCATGTACACATGGAAGTTTGTCACACGGTATATACATAGCATCTTTATTTGTAAACCATTATCTACACTGAACTACGCAACAATACTGACTTAACACCAAATACGTATTCACATCCGTCCTTCTCTCAGTAACCGTACTGTACCTGCATAATTAACCGATTGACCCGATACACAAAATCTGCTTCATCATATTGAAAACGGCCATTATTCAACCCCCAAAGGAAACCCTGTCCGGGCAGTTATTTCAATTTACATCGATAGTAAATACTAAATAGTTTGCTTCTCGCTATATTACTATGCCCGTGCAGTTGTGTTCGAGGTTTTAGGTTACGGGTTGACCCTTAATGTCACTGGGGAGACTATTCAATGCACATAATCAAGTTTCACGTGCCCGCACTTCTCTAAAAGCCATTAACAATTAGCACCCTCTGTATTATGCATCGCGTATTGCAACAAACGACCCGAAAGTTTCAAGTTACACGAAAATTACTCACTTAAGACTACATATGCAATGATAAACTCATGAATTGTTTTATTCGTTTTTGCAATACTAAATGAAATCCATTAATTGAATCGGTCACTTCAGAAACAACATCAGTCAGTTTTTACCAAAAATGAGGTTATGTCATAATCTGAAATGTTTTATATAAATGCATCATTCCAAGCAGAAACAACATAAGTATACGCCTTGAAATATAAATTGTACCTCGTTCAAATATGCGTTCCGTTCAGAAACCACACCAGTCATTGACTAGTGTTGTTTCTGCTCGGAATTGGTATACGTCAGTAGTGCAGTTCAGTATTGCAAGATGGATCCAGTGAATGATGATTTAGAACAGAATAAAAAGAAAAGAAAGGGAAAAAAAGGGATGTATAAGTCGGAAATTATTAAAAAAGCGCGAGTGTCCGGCACAGAATATGTTAATTACAAGGGTAACATTGTATCTGAACGATTCCAAGGAGAAGATTGCAAGTAAGTTTGTGGCCTAGGTTTGTTTTGTTAATAAATTAATTATTTTGTATTGTTAAAGGTGTCGGTTGAAATGTTATGAAAAATGTAATGAAAGAGATAGAGCTGAAATTCTCAACAAATTCAGGACTATGTTATCCAAGGATGCACAAGATTCGTATCTACAGGGACTTCTTGAAAAGTGTGAAATATTGCAGAAACGGCCACGTAAGGACAATCCAAAATCGAGACGATACAACATTAAATACGGCGTGACAAGTTCATCAGGCAAAATTAATGTATGTAAAAAAGCTTTTGTTAATATTCACACTATTAGTTATGAACGCATACGAAGAATTTCAAACCTTCTTGCTGATGGAAAAGCGCCAATAGACAAGCGGGGGAAAAATATCTCTGGAAATGCTAAACCTGAAAATCTAATACAGCAAATTAAAATCCATATTGGCAGTTTTCCTACTAAGATAGCCCATTATACTGGCACAGAAAAGTTTTACTTAGATGAAACATTGAATGTTCGAATCATGTACGATCTCTATCGTGCAAGATTTCCTGATGATAAGTCAACAAAATATAAGTTTTATTTGAAGATCTTTCACGAACATTTTTCGTTATCATTCGGGCGCCCACAGATAGATACTTGCTGCCAATGTGAACAACTGAATGTAAAAATTAGAAGCCCGTCATTGAATGATGCTGCAAAAAGAGTGGCCGTTTCTGAATTCATAATACACAAAAGACGTGCAAAAAAATTTTATAATAAACTGGAAGAAATTGCGCAAGTGTGCAAAGCAGACACCAGCGTTTGTGGCATAACGTTCAATTTTATGCAAAATCTTCAACTCCCCGTTATACCTGTTCAAGAGAGTTTTTACCTGCGTCAGCTTACTTACAATGTCTTTGGAGTACACAACATGCAAACAAATGAAGGCAAGTTTTATACCTACCATGAAGGTATGGCCAAAAAAGGTCCTAACGAAGTAACCTCGTTTGTTATGGACTACATTAATACCGAAATTTCTAGTGATGTGAAGCAACTCCATGTTTTTTCTGACAGTTGTGCAGGTCAAAACCGAAATCATACTATGATAAGATTTCTGATGTCTTTAGTGCAAACCGGGAGATTTGAGACTGTTAACCAATACTTCCCTCAACGTGGCCATTCATTCCTTCCAAATGACAGAAACTTTGCTGCGATAAAAAGAGTCATTAGAAAATACGACCGGATATATTTACCAATGGAATACACAGAAATGATAGTAAATTCGACAAGGCAGAAGAAATTTTTTGTTAAAATGGTGGAAACATCTGACATTATTGAATTCAAGAAATGGTGGCCCCAGTTTTACAAAAAAAACATGTTTGTCCATGGATTCGGTAGGAAGAGACGTGCAAAGAGATCAGAAGAAAAGTTTCAATATTTCTAATTACACACACTTTTTTTTCTCCTCGAATGAACCAGGAATTGTAAAAGTATCTGAGTTCATTAACGGCTTTGTTTCTCATAAGTTTAGACTTAAAATTGGGAACAATCTGCCAATTTTACCAACAAATTCAGCATATTCTGAAGGAAGAGTACCTATAAATCAGAAAAAAATAGAAGACATTCGCAAGTTGATGGGTTATATACCAGAAGAAAAAAGAAATTTTTACGAAGAAATTCTACAATGGCCTACCGTTGCTACAAATGACATTGAATAATTTATCATTTTTCTTGTATTTTTTAAGGAGTTACTTGTTATAAACCATTTTTGACAAATTGAAATAAAAATTTTGCAGTAAAATGTTAATTCATTTCAGAAACAACATAAGTCAACTTACTAAAAAAATCATATCTTTTGAAAAAAAATTTACTTTAAGAAATACACTTTTTTGTATACGACATAATAACCAATAGAAACAATTCCAGTCGCTTTTTCCAGTATTATATCCACGATTCAAAACATAAACATTTTTTTGTGAATAACTCAAAACCACAATTCTGGACTTGTGTTGTTTCTGAAATGACCGATTCAATTAGAGTAACGAGTAAGGGTTGTACCCCTGACACCTTTGATTGTACTATAGTTGTTCGTTTTTGGAAGCGATAGTACGAAGGACGACGTCTGCAGATATCGAACCCGATATACAAATTGAAAATTAGCTGTGTAAACTAGCATCCTTCTGCTTCTTTAAGTTCATACTCAAGTTCTCAAGTTATTGTAGAAATCTACCTTACTGACATCGTATGTAGTTGTAGGAATTGATCAATAGATGGCGCTTGCGTCTATTGCGCCATACAGTGTCTTTATTTGGGAACTAAAGACACTGTATTGCGCCATAGAGGCTTTCTTGGTGATGTAAAAGTTATGAGCTTCTGAAAGTGCATTTTTAAAATTTGCAGACCCTTATGCACCAATGGTAGATACATTAATTAACCCGGTCAGTTGCTGGCTAATGAATTAAATTGAGAGCAAAGCAAATTCAGTATACGCTATTTTAAAGGTAATTACTACCAACTTTTTGCTCCTTTCGGAGAATATTGTATGTTTACTCGCTGCAAGCAACTATGGAGATACTACACAACAAAAAGGGGACTAGTTTTGGCTCACTACCCTTTTCCCTGTTTATACTCTCTCGCTCTGAGGGTATAATTATAACTCTAATATTGTCTTACTGTTAACGATGTTTATATGCTACGATGTTGATTTAGTTAGTTTGAGCTAATTTTCTCTGCAAATACTGTATGCACGTTGCTCGTCTCATTGATTGCTCGTCATGTAGTTTATATGGCTCACACTCACACATACGCGTATGTGAACAAATTAAACAGTTTGTTGGTTAGGAAATGTCTTGGATATCTAATTTCGGGACCAGGGAATAATATGTTGTTGGTTTTGAAGTGCGAGTAATGCCTAAGAATGATCGTTTTTGATTTATCCACCATTTAGAACAGAGTAGCGTGCCTTAGTTGTTTTCCGCCCGTATATACCAGCCATCTTGATGACTTTCACTGGCGCGAAGAACTGTCGGCAAGTATGATACCTAATCAGTTCGGTGACAAGTCAGCGGCGGGCGGGTCCATTTCGCACCGTAAATCGACGAATTTTCCGCCCATCCTGGTCAGGGTGTCATTAGTAATATTATGCAAACCAATTTTGCTTTACTTTTCGAACTTGGCTCACTCACTCACAGCTAGACAAAGAGATGGACAATACCAAAACACCTAGAATGGCTTCAGTAAAGGTATGAAAAGGGGATATAAAAATTTACTTACAAGATATTCAACCAAACATACATGTATACATAACACACATTTGGTGGGTGAACTAGTGCGATTTTCTAGATCAAAATATTTTGAGCTAAGAAAACGCAATGTTATTACCTGCTGTTCGGTCTCAGACGTAAAAACATAATTTCTGGCATCAAGGAGATGCCCTTTTTGTACCTATTCCATTGATTTATTACCCTCCCACCCTCAGACGAGACGGCAACAAAAGAAAATCAAATTAAAGAAAAATTTAATATAAATCCAATATAAAGGGTGCACTCATTCATTTTCTTTTATTAAAATGCCACACCGCCGTTTTTAATAAAGAATGGTTTTGTTGAACGAAATGCAATAAATTCTTAAATGTTCTGACGTCTCTACACGATAGCAGACCAGACAAAACGAATAGCTGCTCATTTTGCTTTAAATACTGGTAAGCGCCTCGATATCTTGTTTCTTCTGATGCATTTTCCCATCGTAACAATTTATGCCAATAAACTATAAATGAATAATTTATAATGAATCGCATTATATTTTTTAATTCATTTATAATGGAAACGCTTCCTATTTTACGGTAACCCAAAACATTGTGGTGCAGCAGCGATAGCGCACTCGCGCACTTCAATACCATGAAAATAGCGCACGAGAGCAGCTGTTTATCAGTTTATCAAGCGCAGACTTGTTTATTTTTATACATCTCCTCTTTTCTCGCCAATTGTTATGATGTAGTGGGGATAAATGGAGGTATCTGAATGTCGAATCTCATGAACTTCACGTTCGCGAGTGGCCAATGAGAATAAGGTTATTAGTGATAGGTATTTTGGATGGAGAATTAGATGCTAAACTAGTTGCTGTACTTGAATTGGTAATAACAATAATCCCGCTTTTATACCGTCTAACGACGTGTACGGGTAAGCATGTAAGTAGTAGTGAGTATCTCAATATTCCCATTAGGCTACAGCGTTAATTTTATAACAGGAATGGGCTCGAATAAACGATTTTCACATGATTGAGCTTTACGATTTCTATTGCACGAGTGCCTTCGTGTCTTGCTTTTTAAATAAATTTCTTCATAGGTACTTACCAAACTTTCCACAGACAGGTCAGCAGTGGAGAATCATAAAACAAGACAGCCAGTCAAAGAACAGTTAAGTTTCTTGCAACATAACGTCATGTCATCTTGTAAAACGAGACTGTTAAATTTATGTCGGACAAGTTTCGTTAACAAGAGCATATATTTTTTACCATCGACGGCTAGACCTGAAGTATTACAAGAGAAAGAAACCGGGGAGAGGAAAAAGCTATTCATGTCGGACAGGAACTAGGACGACAGCGAAAGAATTGTTTGAAATTTTATGGCTCATAAAATTCACGTGGTACGTGAACGAATTTACTCATCTGTGCTCTTGCCTCTTGCACAGACTCCGCGAAAGATGGTTGGTAAATTCTAATAAAATTGTCGAAACCTATCAGTAGAAAATTACAACTATAAAAGTGCTAAAAACTAAATATGCTTATTATGCTTTTCTTGAAAAGAAAACGGAGGAAAGAATCAATGACTTCGAACAGACATTTCCACAATGCTGGAAAAAAAGCTTGTGTGTAAGCTCCGACGCACGACTGGAGTTTACTCCTTGCGAACGATTATTTTAACTTCAATCACTTGATAATTAATAGGGTACACGCCAATGTCAGTTTTATACCCAAATGTGTATTTATCAGCTGGTTTATGTTCGAAAATGTCCAACTACATCAAAATATAAATTGTTTACAAAATCAGTAATTAAGTGACAATCTGCTAAACGTCGGTCCCACTGGCCGTGAAATAAATACTTTTCCTGGTGTTCGAATAGGCGTTGATTCACATTTCGGCACTAAGCAATATTTGGCGTATTTAATATTAGGTTTTTCCATATTAAATCAAAGGATTCAACAAATTTAGGAACGAACAAACACTGCAAATGCTGACTTTACAACGCCAACTGTCATATCTACTCTATGCCACTCTATTTTCACTATTTCCATGCTCTATGCAGTCAGACATAAACAGCCGTATCCATAGATACTTACATAACTTCAATGTTACAGGTAACGTAACGCGTAACTTTTAGTTAACGCAAATGTAACGCTTGATTTTACTACTCATAAAATTTCCGTACCGCGGGCTGTAACTGAAAATCGATTCTTAAGGAGTAAACTCGAAAAATCGAATATTTCACCTCTTTTTAAAAAGAGAAACAGATCATTAAAATACTGAATACAATTGAAATATTATACTGGGGCCGCCGAACAGACGGAGTGATCACCCTGCAAGAACGTGCTCTAGCGTGGCCAATATTAATTTATGACGACCAAATTGGAGTGATGCGACTTCGTTGGGTCTAAAGAAAGCGCATCACTGCGGTTCGGTCGTCCTAAATTGATAGTGGTCCCGCCTAGAGCTCATGATTGCAGGGTGATCACTCCGTCTGTTGGACGGCCCAAGTATAGACAATGTTTCTATAGTTTTGGGAACGTTTGTGTGTATCTAACTAGTATCTACTCCATTTTTTCAAGAAAATAGCACCAGAAAGCATTGTTGATTACGCGCTAATCTTCCCTCGTATTAAGGCCAGTCCGTTCAGAGCTTTCTCGTAACCAGTAAAAAATTTAAAAACCCCTGAATTCTGACGTTATGTAAGCCTGGGCGGGCGTGAGCGCGCCGTGAACAAATTCGCACCTAACAACGGAGGTCATTATTGGCAGTATCAAGCAGCAAATTTCCCGTGGGAAACAAAGGAAACTCTCGAACTGATATGATGAAACGGTAATGTCTGTGTGAAACTTCTCGTAGCGTTTTATAGGTCACACTCTCTTATGATATCAGACGCGTAAAAATATTGCCACTTTTCGCCATTAAGCATTGAACTCAGAATGTTTATACCGTCGTGATCTTTTACGAGGATTTTTGTTCATCTTGTTTAACGTGGAAAATGGTTTGCCGCACCCACGTATGTATTATTTCATGTTCCATTTCAAAAAACAATAATAATATAGAAATAAGAGCTAAAATAAAGTAGCTTTTCAAGTGACAAAGAAACGAGTAAAATATTTTAAGGGCGTATTACTGCAAAATATTTTCAATTTTTCAGTAGCTTAAGTTTTGCGTCTCATAGTTCCTTAGTTATAGTCAGATTTAAGTTGACGAGGGATGGAGGCGCGATGTGTTGGCGCCTGCCACAGCCTGCATCTAACTCAGCGCAACAGTGGCGTGGACTTTCTTTAGGAATAAATATTAAATAATAAAAATAATAATAAATAATAAAAATAAATAATAAATTGCATGGTTTGAGTGTGTAGGGGAAAGCACCGTACTGATGAGTCCCAGAAGGACGAAACCAGTTGGTCTGCGGTTTTCCATACACATTCAAAACATGCAATATTTGAACAAAGACCTGCTTAAAAGCACGTACGTACATGGAGACAAATTAGGATTGTTTCA
Source organism: Xestobium rufovillosum (assembly GCA_963966045.1). Lineage (NCBI taxonomy): Eukaryota > Metazoa > Arthropoda > Insecta > Coleoptera > Ptinidae > Xestobium > Xestobium rufovillosum. The sequence continues at coordinate 40,102,807 of OZ014493.1, forward strand.
AAGCCACCTTAGGTGGGGTAGCAGTCTGAAACGTCTCGCAGTACAAGAAATCTGGATTTAGTTCTATAATTCAATGCCTGGCGGGGTATTTGCCCGAGGAGTAGTTGTTCGAACGGTCCAGTACCACTAATTACTTTCAAATAATTACTCAAAGTAGTTGTCACTTGCTGATATCTGTCCAGGGCGCGGCAGCATATATATAGCAAGATAAATTGCATGGTTTGAGTGTGTAGGGGAAAGCACCGTACTGATGAGTCCCAGAAGGACGAAACCAGTTGGTCTGCGGTTTTCCATACACATTCAAAACATGCAATATTTGAATAAAAATTCAGTAAATAATATGCGGCATATATTAAGAAAATTATTAATACCAGTTGCAAAACTATTTGACAGTGTATACGAATTCTCTTATCTGCAGTACATATTCAGTTATCTGTTCGCAACTTAAAATTCCTATTTTCCGTGATGTACTTCTGCTGTCAATTAAGGTATATAGTTTAGAAACCAAAACTTTAACGCTATCCCGTTTTGTCTGACACTTCCTGGAACGGACACAAATGAGACTCGGTTAACTAAGACTGAAATATATTACTTAATCCTGTTCCCCATGATTCATCAGTCCGCGACATCTAGTAGTCGGCTGATGTATACAAATGGATTGGTGTCGGAAAGAAAACAGGAGGCCCCGACGCTCAAGGGTTACGAGCCCGTTCCTAACGCATAATAACGACTGACAAATGGAAACGGTTTATGATTAATGAAAACTCTGGTTTAGGTGCGCTTGTGTGGGGAATTATTACTGAGAGCTGTGTCTTTATGTAGAATTATGATGTCTTTTTTGAGAGCAGGGTGACAGGGAAGGCATTTATTAAGGCATCGCTCTGAAAGATAAAATTACTTCTGGTTGCGGACAAAAATGAAATAACTTTTTTTAGGAAAAATAATTTTTCAGTAAAATTTACGACGTATCGTTGAATACATCAAATGTGCCACGATCACTGCTGAAGTCGTTCGCTTTTATAAGGCATCTTGAATATTGTACGAATCCATAATTGTTAAGATATTTTAGAATCTGCCTTGAATACTTGCCAGACCAATGTCCATAAGAAAATACATGGGGGTTTTGGTGTAGGACCAATTTTGCTTATCTACTAATTAGTATCTCTTGGGTTGCTCTGAAAATTCTGCGTGAAAACATTTTGTTTGAGTCGTAGATTTGTCGTTATTACTTGATAATTTGTTCTTGTTAAATGAATTTATGCTAAAACTTAAAGTTTGCAGATAAAAAAACCTTCAAAGCTACAGAAGTTTAAAACCAAGGGCGTTGTTGTTTGTCTGGGACAGCAGATAAATGTGGACGGTCCTACTGACCCAATACACCAACATTACGAAGCGTAATGATTACGTCAAGCTCTTTGTTTATGCATTATAATTCTTTCGCGTAGGCAGAAGGTCGTATATCGAACTATGGAAGAACTGCATTTGTTTGATTAGTTCGCCAGTTGGTCCGCGGCACGCAGTCTAATGACTATATGGGTGGAGCCGAGACAGTAATTTACGATCTAACGGCTGCTTCGCGGCTATTTAGTAAATTCATTCCTTAGAAGAAAATCTCCATGAAGGAGATTGGAGAAACAGAAAGTAATGACGGCTAGGATGCGAGAAACGACATCAGCTGTAGGCAATACAGATAGAAATTAGTCGGCAGTGGATGGATGAGACTGGTCAAGAGAGTTGCGGCCTTCCACGGCTGGCGTACCACAGCTGGTCCATTTGTAAATTCTGACGCAAATGTTGACTCTTAGGTCTCGTCGGTAAGCCGGTAGCAAGTCAAACGACGGCGATGTTTGTCAAAACGACCAGAGTTAATGGGATCACAACTACAATGACCAACTTAGCAAGTTCAAGCCTGCAAAAGTAGTTCTCGAGTATTTCAATCGTGGGCGAACTTGAATAGTTTAAGAAATTTAGCATCAGAAGAGGGATTGTAATAAAGTAATTTGCCATACACTTATTAATTTGTCGTTCTTTATTAAATATTACTATTCCAATTGAAATGTGGTTTCATTGTAACTTTCTTTCCAGGTTTTGACCGGCAACAGCAACACGTACCTGGTAGTCAAGCAGCGACTAGAGTTGCCTTTCGTCGCCAGTAAAGTTCGATTCATCCCCTACAGCGAACACCCCCGAACTGTTTGCATGCGGGTGGAACTTTACGGATGCCCCTGGGAACGTAAGTAACCTATAAATTTTCTATCGACTTGCTTTCTCGTGGTGAGCCTCTTTTAAAGGAACCGTTAATTGTCGAAGTTGAACGCCAAAGTTTCGAAAGTAATTCTCCAATATTGACAGAATGGTTGACTTCCTTTTATTGGAAACTCTCGAGAAACTGTTATTTTAGGTTGAGTATTTTTCCGGTATAAATATACAAATAGCGCGTTCTTCGATATCCTTGCATAATTATCTCGGTTATTAGAGAACAAATTCAATGTCTGCGTTCATTTGTAAAAGAAATACTTCAAATGTTCATTATTTTTAATTTCGTACCAACTTATAATCGTAAATAAGGTTATGAATTTCTGGAAATACTTTCCCCAGTAAATGTCGTCGCGCTTTCCTTTGAGACTGAAATTATTTTTTGATGTACAAGAGCGGGAGATGGCGGGTGGGCGGCGTATACCTGCCTTATCGTCCTCTGCATGTATCTGTCACATAATCGGATACAAAACGAAGAGTGAGGTAATCGCAAGCGGAGCCCGCGGCTCGTCATATCCGTTTTCCATTTCTCTATCCTTTTGGGAGAGACGGGACACGTTGACCCTCTTCTGGAACAGAGCGGAGAGCGCCTTTGGCCAGGACGAATTGTTAACTTGCTTCAGATAACGCACATCTGAAATTGATACTTCATTGTTCGCAAATTTCCCTCTTATCTGCCGGCCATTCGCGTTTAATGTTATTAAGGCTCGGATGAGACTGGTTCTCTCGGCTGTTTAGAATATGGGGCAGAATCTCTCGCCTGGCGAATTCTTTTCATGAAAATCACGCATACATCTTTCAAATAAATAGTCTAAAATTTCTGATTAATGTCGAAAGAAACCGTAAACTACTCGAAAACAATAGAAACTTCAATAGATGTGTAAATGAAAAGTGTCCCGCTTAACTTGTTTAGTGTGGTAACTTTGCATGCAAATTTAAAATACGTAGCGTCTAAATACTACTTTTGAGCAAAGGTCATGAGGCCGGAACGTTGAATACGTGAATGGGCGCAACTAAATTGAATACTCTTGAGCACATACGTACATGGAGACACATTCTGATTGCTTCAAAGCCAATCCTAGATGGCCTGACTTTTTTGTGACTGGAGAGGAAACCTTTAATGGGCACCTCACCGTTGCGAGGACGTGTGGAGCCCTTCCCCGTCAGGGAAGGCCCTATTCCACCTACTCCCCTCTTCATCTACAGCAGCAACATCCTGGGACCACTTGCCCATTACTTCAGAAAGTTGCCCTGTCTATTTTTTCATGACTTCTCGGCGTGCCAGCCATACCCGATTTTTTTTCTCGCTCGTCCTCTTTCATGGTCATAATATTCTTGACCATTCCAACGACTATCTTCCACATCGTTTCAGATTCCAGCATTGTGGGTGTCATACTTTCTATGGTCACTTAGAAACCTAGAATATCGGCCGCTCTCAGCCTTTCTTCCACCCACCTTCGGCACTCGAAAATTGTGTGCTTCGCCGAGTCACTGTCATCCTCGCAGTACAGACAGTGAACGTCCTCTGCCTTCCCAATCCTCGCCAGGTATTGTTGGAACTACCCATGTTCCATCAGTGCTTGAGTCATATGGTAGTCATATTCTCCACGATTCCTTCCTTTGTCTTTTGGCTAGTTCCTCAATTTTTAAATCACTGGGAATCATTCCCGTCAGAAGCAGTTTGGGCTCGGTCAACACCATCCGGTACGTCCTGCTCACCCCATTCCACCACATCGCCTCCGATCTGTCTCGTTAGCCATGATACTTTAGCTCATCTTTCCAGACCGATGTCCCATATAATCAATACTGATTCTGCCACCGCTGCTAGTAGCCTTCGTTCACTTCTCTAGATCCCCTAGTCCGTGGCAGAATTCGCCTGAGAGCCCCGAAAGTGTTTACGACTTTACCCATCACATATTCAATGTGCTGGCCGAAACTCAGTCGCATATCCAACACTTCTTCCTACCGATCAACAGTACGGCCTTTGACTTCTTTCGCTCTATTTTGAGGCCTCACTCTGTCATTTATTTGGCTATGGTGGATATTGCCCCGTTCGTGGTTTCCATTATCTCCTCCTCGATCTTCGCTGCTGCCGTCACTGCTAAATCGTCGGCATATATCATCAGCGTTACGTCAGGGGGCATCTCCAGACCCAGGACTTCGTCGTAGAGCACATTCCACAGCAACGGTCCCAGGACCGAGACCTGTGGCACACCCGTGCGATCACTTTAAGTTTACGATTCCCTTCCACTATAATAAGGCTCCTCTGAGTAATTCTGGACTATTTTTATGAGCGGTTTTGATATATTGCTCTTTTTCGGCTCCGGCACGATCATCTTTCACGACGCAGAGTTGAAGGCATTGCATACGTCAGCCGTTTCCATCGCTACCAGCTTTCGGGTCTTGAATGTTCTCCTCTTTCCTGTTCTGCAATCCTCAACACCGCCTTCACCACTGAGACGGTTGAGCTGCCTCTTCGGAATCCGAATCCGAATCGAGGAGATGGAAAAGAGATCTCCTCGATTCCTATAGGCCACTCGAAAAGTTGTCCAAAGATATGCAACTTACATCGGCCCTGTTTCCTCCGTCTGTTTGGTTTCCGGATAAATACCAGTTTGGCAATCTTCCAGCTCTTGTGAAAGGTTTCACTGCTCATCTGCCTATTTATCACTTCCAACAATAGCTCCTCGTGACTTCCGGTAAGGAGTTTAACAATTTCGGCAGGAATGACCTGACTTGATGTGATCTAACCTGACTTAACCTTCTTTTTACAGGAGTGGCGCCTAAAAATGGGAATTGAAACCATTTCTCAGCCCGAGACCGTGTGGTGAGACCATGTCACTTCCTGCCGTACTTCCATGATGTGGTTACTACTTATACCCCATCGTCCGTTTTCCGGATTGATGTTCAACCATTGCTTGTTTATACACCCCTTTCGTTTGTCATTTTCATCTTCGTTAATAATTCTCACCACTATGTTGTAAGGACGCCTCTCTCACCTATAATTGTGGTTAACTCCCTCTAGACTACCTGTTCGACTTCCCAAGTATTGTTGCCTACTGCCTACTGCCCACTGTCAGACTAAAATGTGTCCTAGTGTGTGCCACTTTATTAGGTCAGAGGATGGAGTACTACTGTCTACTGTCTACTAAGCCCTATCATTATATTGCTTCCATCATCATTGTCGCTGTCGAGGCGGGTTCTGTAGCTGGGTTACCCACCACTGCTGCTTCTTCGTAAATTCGACACCATTCTTCCACCAGCAGGTCTATTACCGGTACTCGTCCACTCGACCTCAGTAGAAATTCTGTAACAGCTGGAACACCCGCAACATCACCTTTCTTTGAACCTTCTCCAGGATACGTCTGAGCCAATAAACCTTCATGGCTTCGTAGGGACTGGCCCTTGGTCCCCGATATTTGCAATTAATCGCACCATCTAAATGTATTCTTGACTCAATTTTCTTTTACCCGTTCCTCGTTGATCGTCGCATCCAGTCTGTTCTTACTCTTGGGCCTGACCACGACACCAGTGTGGTAGGCAAGGGTGGCAACCTTTGGGAACGGGATCTTTGTACAGCGCTGCACTAGATATTTCACAGAGGTCAGGTCAGAATCAGCACCCTCATCACCTCCATCTACCCCTCCTCCCAAGTAATGTAGCCCTTAATCATCATATTAAAAGCGAAGAATATTCTATGGGAATATTCTGTGGTGCACCTGGAATGCACCTACGTTTTAAATATAATTACTACACAGATTCACCACTCTTCTTATTGTCAATAATACTTCTTCTGCCTTATCTGCAGCTAAAGAAAAGCAGTTATCCGGCAGTCTTGAGTCTATGACAGATTTATTATTCGAAGCGTCCTATTTGATTTGCCATTGGATGACATCTCGCTTTGGCATAAACGCATTTGTAGAATCGTCGACAGGCTCCATGCAGTTTATTATTGAATAAATCTGATATTTTTCTGTTGCGCAGTGCTGATTTAGGAGACTGCAGTTCAATTTCCCCATTCTCGCGCTGCGCTCGATGTTTGTCGACAGTTTCACACATATATTTTATGTTTACATACCCCATTATCTGTTGCAGCTTGCACTTTAGTGACACATGTACTGTTAAATATTGCGGATGAATGGCGTGTGTGTACATTTTCTAGGAAAAACGCATTCGGAATATTGATTCGTTTAGGGGCGTTTGCAACATTCCTCGCCCAGTTCATTAGTGAAATCAAAGAAGGGGTTGCTCAGATTCAAGCATTTTAGCATGCAAAACTTATACTCTAGGATCTCCGTAGAGCGCTTCATGATGGTCATTTTACTGATTGAATTCGCTTAACTTGGTACTTACATTAGTTTAGAAGTAAGGTAGAAACGTGATTCCGTTCCTTTGAATCCTAGAATTAATTAAAATTCTTTCACTGAACTCGCTTGTTTCAGAAAATGTAATCAAGTACAGCGCACCGAAAGGTGAGTTCCGAGATCCAGAAGTTAACTTAGAAGACATTAGTTATGATGGATTCGTGGATGGTGGTTACATGAGTGGGGGACTTGGACAGCTGGTAGATGGACTGTACGGAGATGACGATTACCAGAAGCAAGTCGAAGGCGAGAATTCTGGTAGGTTCCTGAAATTTTAAAACTGTATTTTGCAGTCAGCGATCTTTAAATATGTTTATTTTAAAATTAACATATGGGCAAACTAAATACGTTAAACCTCTCTTACTGAAAGCGAATTCGTTCAAAATTAGTTCGTCTTCGTCTTCTTCCTTCTTATATTCTTCCGTTATTATCCCAACGATGGTTGTTCCTGTGATTTGTTCCTGTGATGTCGACTACCAACTGGCACATCATGGGGCATTTTTCTAGGAAATTTGTGGCGTGATATTGAGGATTATTTTGGCCAGTCTATTATTGTGTTACCGAAACGGTGATATTAAGCCCAAACGGTTACTCTACAACTAAATAAACTACTTATCGGTTACGATAAAGAAACTGTCAGGAGAGGGCCGAGGATGGAGCCCTACGGAACCCCACAGTCCAATGTCCCTCTCGAGTGAAATGTGTTGTATGCTGAATGCTGTACCGAAAAATAGTAATGGATCGAATTTTTTGTACCTGAATGTGGATCATCCGCAGTATATTGTCAGACAGCTGAAATGCTTCTTAAATATAGGCTGAAATAATGTTGTTGTTCAGATGCTCGTTAATTTTACAAAATACCACTCTTTCGTCTTTCCAACACCTTGGGCAGCACAAATAGAACGCTACCTTACAGTTCTAAGGTCTTTATAGTTTTTCAGCTGGCTGACTTTCGGTAAGGGTGGAACACAAGATACTCTCCATACTTTTGGTACTAAATTATCCAAATTATTGATTTCGGTTACCTTTATTTCTTTTAAATCCTGCTGAATGATTTTGTTCTAGACAGAATCATTAATAAATTGCAAGTTCAATAGAATCTGCGAAAGAATCTGCATCAATATTTTAGAAAGAAGCGGGGTGCATACATCTTCTACAAAAGATCAAGCGATTTTCATAGACATTTTCATTCAGGGCCAAGCCCCAAATGTCAGATTCGGTAACATCAACATTCTGAAAAATTAAAACAGTGTTATTAACTAATTCCTCCACTACCTTAGTCTGAAACTCTGGATGATCCGGCAAGTGTATTTTTTCCAGTTTTTTCAAAGAGACCGACACGTTGGAAACCTGTAGTACAAGCAGGTTCTTAGAAAATGACTCGTTCTTGAAAAAAATATCGTGCCATATTTTGTATGTTAGTATTTCATAAAGTAATGCAGTCGGTGTCCATTTTGAGACTGAGTCGAAGCTCTGCAACTAGCTAGTATAAGAATTATTCAACGCCGGGCCATAAAAAACTGCTCGGAATGTACCGCACATGGATTTTCGACGTCGTTGGCGTTCGCTTGCCACCCAAGAGACGTCTGCCTTAACGAAGTCATTATTATAATACGATAGGATAAAAACGAGGATGCGGCTGAATCACACTAGAGAATACTGCATAAGCATGCAGAATTTTTTGCCTAGTTTTTAAATGGATATCGTTTCTGGAGTGCAGTGAATGCCGCCGGTGAATTTTCACCGCTATGCTTGCATAACTCAGAACTACAGAAAAATTCAAGGCGGCCATTTTAACAGCTAAGCAAGGGTAGTAACCCCTTCACGAATTTTAAACCAAATGTCAAAAATGAGAAATAATTTTAAAGTTCCTTGAATTCTTTCTGCAATCACGTTTTTCTTTTTTATTTTCATTTTTATTATGAAAATGTTGACCCTTTGCAAACCTATGTTTAGAATCACATTATCTTGGCTAATTTTATAGTTGTGTTGACATATTTGGACCAGCCATAGTCTCAGTCTGAGAAAAATGATAATAAACGCATGTCAAACAGACAGGGTATTCAACATTTAATGGCCACAGAGAAATTTTTAGTCATAAAAATAATTTTTGTTGGTTGTGTTGCAGAATAACTTGTAATCTGTCTTTTCAAATGCAAGAGAGTATTAAGTTTCTTAGAACATAAACTTAAACTTTAATCTTGATAACACACTAATTATTTACAAATCGGAAAACTTAAACTTTATTCTAATTCTGAACGTATGTACAATATTTACAACTAAAACTGAATTATGACCACTACCGGGCTCGCAGTCTCACGTCCCATACTCTGAAGATATTATTAGGGTTTGGATATAGTGGCCAAATCATATTCGATTACCACTACCGGGAATGCAGTCTCACACCCCGTTCTCTGAAGAAAAAGACTTGACAATAGTGGTTTGAATCGAACGACTGAATTGCTATTGCTACGACAGCTTCCCGTCTTTTATATTAAACTGGGAAGCCCCCAAGTCAACTTCGCCCAATAGGGGTTCTTGAATATGAGTCAGTAGTCTTTGAGACCTAATTGTTCTTGTAAAATTGTTTCAACGCTTCCTATTGAAAAGTCTGAACTATGACTGCAAAATTCGTTTTCCCATTTCTTCGGTTCTAGCTTTCCTAATCTGGGCATTATTATACTCTTTAAAGCATCTTCTTACCCTCTCCTCCAGTTCTTCGCATTTATTAACAGGGCGATGGTCACCTTGATTTTTTATATTTCTAGGCTAAATGCGGAATATTTTACTCAGAAACCATATGAAATTTAATTTTCCAAAGATATGCAGGGCGTTCCATTTGAGCTGTTTTGGTGATTAAATTTTGAAGACTCTATCTCCAGATGCACCTCGAAACATCTGGGCTTTCGATGATTCACTTGTTTACAACATAAAATCGGTGTCGCAAAGAATATACGAGATACATATGGAACGAATAAATGTATCTATACTCACTTTGTTTAAGCTACACTTTGATTCATCAAAGGAAGCTCTTACTTAATAAACTTTATGCATAACAATATTTTATTTAAAAAGATGGGAAGCATTTGCCTGGTACAAAAATTTTCAAAATGAAATGACTCAATCCTAGCATTTATTTTAGAATTCGAAAACCCAGTTAAAAATCGATTGGTCTATGTAAATTTTCCAAATAGTTGGCATTTAATTTACCCATAATTTTCAAATTTTACTTCGTATTGATGGTTTCGCGTAAAGTTTTAAACGAGACATCGTGGGAGGTCATTACGTCAAACATTTTATTGTAAAAAAATCAAGAGGCAAGTTGGCATTCGCGTCTCGTACAAAATCATCTCAATCGGTGTAGATAATAACTTTCGTCCTTTTCAAACGGAAGGAATGAAAGACCCCAAGCATCACTCGTTCGCAAAATGAGTAGGTAGACAAAGAAAAAGAGTACATACTCTACGCTATCGCGTTTTCAAGTACGTTTGAGCATTTGGTTACATACAAAACGGGTAAGAAGAACTCTTGCGAACGTGTCTGTACATGAGGCGACCGTATTTGTGTATAGATTTAACGATAGAGCGTGCCTGGAAGCCGTTATCTTTGGTAGCAGACCGAATGAACACGCTTTATCACCTCGTTCTTGAATACATGAATTTTAAATACGCTTGTATCTCTCTTTGTAAGGTGCGCAATTTTCTGGCCAAATTTTTACCGATGCGGATTATGAGGAGCAAAATAAAAGCAATTTAGAGAAGAATTTCACAGGATACTTGTTGGCAACATTATCTAAATGTTTGTAGAATCGTATGAAACATACGACATAGGGCAAAGACCCCACCTTAAGAGATTTGCGCATGCACAGCAAATATCAACTTCAATTTGAGTAGATAAGCTATGCTGGTTCTAGGCCAATATCCCGCGCTTCACGTTTCAGTGAAAATGGTACTCGCGTGACGTCATCGGCCAACTTCTCAGCGGTGTGGTAAGGTAGATTTCTGCGTCCATCTCAAGTTTAATATTATAATGTGTTCCATTTCGTAATAGTATAATAAAATAAATAATTATATTTTCCGATATTAAGTAAGAGAAAATTAATACATATTACGCTAGGTATACAAGGGTACGCTTCGATTGTGGAGGCGGGAGACGAACTCGGGGCGCATGCGCTTGCGGTTGTATACGTATAAATTCATCCTTGGTGGCGCTGCACTGCCTACCTTACTGTCGTACGACCCACCTTATCCTGCCTTACCGACCAATCTGAAGTTGGCCGATGACGACACGCGAGTACCTACCATTTTCTCTAAAATGAAGCTCCATAAAAAATAGCATAGGATTTTCGCCCAGAATAACCGGCGTAGCTTATCTACTAATTTGAGTGCACGGCTATGGCGCAATTTTTTTCCTTAGGCCCGTATGAAAGAATCGATTTATCAACAAATAAATTATCGAGTTCTTGATTAATCGATTATTGCGAGCAATTTTATCGATTAATCGAATATTTCATTAATCGATTATTTTACTAATCGATTATTTGATTAATCGTTTTTGATAAATCGATGAACGAATCTTCACCGGCTCGATTAATAAAGCAAATTAATTAAACAATCGATTATTTTCCGATAATCGATTAGGAAATACAATATTCGCACTGTAAGTAAGAATCTTGTTAAAAAGACACCTTTTTACTGTACAGCACCAGCAGAATAACTTAAATGTGATGCGTATTAACCAAAAATATAAATTTAATCCACAGCTTGCAATTTTCCGAACGCCCCAATTTCCCAACCCTTAATTCTCCACTTCGCCGTACAACTGCAGGCCTGAAAAGGCCGCCCCTAATAAAAATGCAATTTCCTGAGGAACGTCAAACGATCGCGAACGCGCGAAAGTCAAGATTACAATCTTTGAACTGGTCCAAATTCCTTAAAATCGATTTCGTATACCTATGTATGATGTTTATCTTGCAGGAAGTAGGTGGGTCGGCTGGAGTAACGGGACAAGAAACGGGGAACCACTTGACATCGACTTCGAGTTCCAGACGATTCGGGAGTTCAGCGCGGTTCACCTACATACCAACAACATGTTCACTAGGGGCGTGCAGGTCAGTATTTTACACGTAGTATCCCGGGAAGGTCGCACTTTTCAGGCAGTGCGTTCTTTCCTGAAATTATAAGAGAAATTGGAATAAAATACTTTCTTTTCAAACGCAGTGGTGACTAAATCAATCCAAAATTAATGATATTTACAATAACTCAAAACAGCGAATATTATGCCCCATTTAAGTTTAAGAAAATAAAGAAAATAAACTCGAGAATTGTAAGAAGCATTTTATGCACGAGTACGTAATTGCTTTACAACTCGAGTTGTAAAGATATGAACTCTATTTATTAGCTTTATATACTATACTTTTTCTACGACCACACTAGTTCCCATTAAACAAAATATTATTTTTATTGATTTTTATAACATTATATTTATTACCATTGTAAAAACCGGTTGTATAAAAGTTTAAATTTCATACATTTTTATTTGAAAACTTTCCATTACGGAACATTCAAAAAAATTAATAGTGTATTAAGGCTTCCGCTAGACGAAGTGGAGCTTTGAATTCTGCTCAAATGGGTCATTAAATCGGACCGTGCCTAGGTAAGGTAGTTCAAGTAGGTATCTACTGCAATCTGGCTGCATGACTAGCACAGAAAGAAAACCAACTTGTTCGATTCGTTGGAAGGTAACCTACCTGTACTTATGTCAATAAATTTTCTTATGGAACTCTGGGAAGTTTAGAAATTTGTGTTGTTGAAGTAGGTTGGAACCAGTCGTGAATTTTCAAGTTTCATATAACATTGCTAGGGTATTATCTCGAGCTGAGTTTACTAGAACAAATAAAAATGTTTCTAAGTGGGACACTCAAGATTTCAAAATACGTGGTCAGTTCAGCATAAATTTAGATATTCTTTGTGGAATAATTGGAAATACTAAGTTTGGTTAATAGTAACTGTTAAATGAAAATTGGTAGAATGCGTAAAGGTTTAATTCGGCAAAATAAAGATGTTAACGGTACAAGAGTTTTAAGACGACTAAATATCGTATTCAGCAATATGCAATAATACATTAATAGAAACAAACACCGACGAGGCGGTTCCTAGAAGCAAAATTAAACAAGCCGCTGTGGACTAAACTTAAAATCAAAACAACAGTAGATTTAGGTACGTTATAAAAGCTGCTGATATTTGATACTTGCAAGTCGCCCGTCGCAAAATCTCAAATATAACTTCATGATTATAAATCTAACACTCCCACTTATTTGGGATTTTACATAACAAATACAAAGTAATTCAAGCTCAAAAAACAGGAAGCAAACATTTCAAATAAACAATTGATTACACATTTATAATAAGTTCAATTTATCAAGTAAATTATTCAAAATTGTTTTGGTAAGAGGCTTTGTAAATATGTCCGCTAATTGCTCACTAGAATTCACATAACTAACGGAAATATTGCCCCTTTCACACTTATCCCGCACAAAATGCAATTTCACATCCATGTGTTTCGTTCTGCTGTGGAGTTGCTGTGCCCGGGTCAATTTTATTGCAGATTGATTGTCAACCTTGATGTTCATCGTTGTAACTTTTATGCCCAATTCTTGGAGAAAAGATTTTAACCACAGTGCCTCTCTTGCACCAAGTGCTAATGCGATATATTCCGCTTCGGTTGTTGACTGAGCTACAACCGTTTGTTTTTGACTTTTCCATGTAATGGGGCCATTTGCCATTACAAAGACATATCCACTGGTAGATTTTCTTGTATCTGCACATCCAGCGTAATCTGCATCAGTGTAACCAATAACTTCAATTTTTCTCTTTTCTGGATCCCAGAGTCTTTAATTTGTTGAATAACCCTCGTATCCGACAAACAACAATTTTCTTGATTTTGAGTCCCACTTCTTGCGGAATTGCGGGGGAATTGACATGTATGCTACACTTCCGAAAATTCTTAAGTGCTTTATTTCTGGTTTTCGTCCAAACCATTTTTCATACGATGTCATATTTTCTACCTGATTCGAACTTGTTCTATTCAGAACGTAAACAGCAGTGTTCACTGCTTCAGACCACAATTCTCGTCGCACATTTTTATTAATTAGCATCGTCCGAGCGCTCTCAACAATTGTCCTCATTTCTCGCTCAGATCGGCCATTCTGCTGAGGCGTATATGGTGCTGAACATTCGTGTAATATACCCTCTTTCTTTATGAATTCCTGAAATTCTTTGTTGATGTATTCACCCTTTCCTTGATCACTTCTTAATATTTTGATCTTATTTCCGGTCTGGTTTTCTACCATTGCTCTATATTCCCTAAATTTATCGAGAACATCTGACTTATGCTTCAAAAAATAAACTGTTCGGTAGCCACAACAATCATCTTTAAATAAGACAAAATATCTAGATCCGCTAGGTGACGGTACATTCATCGGACCACACACATCTGTGTGTATCATTTCACCTGGCTTTTCAGATTTATTTCTAGCTAAACTTTTATGAGATTTTCTAGATTGCTTACCAAGTTGACAAGATTCACAAAAGAATTTTTCATTGTTGTCAATATGTAGATTCTTCACCATGTTTTGATCAACTGTCTTCTTTATTGTGTTGCAATTAACATGACCAAGCCGATCATGCCACAATTTCATGGAATCCTTAATGCTCAGGTTGCTCTCAGCCTCGCTTTCGGCTGAAGTTTTCGCTCTAAAATTCATCACCCACAAATTGTTATTTCGCGTACCGACGCATGACACGTTTCCATCACGATCGCGAAACTCACAACGGTTTTTATAAGAATGGTGAGTAAAATTTTTATCAGTCATCACTCCCACTGAAAACAAACTTCTGCTAAGTTCTGGAATAAACAGAACATTATGCATTGTTCTATCGTACCATTTTCCTTCAACAAGTGCTTCGATTTCAATTGTTCCAGTTCCAACTGCTGCTATCGTCTTGTCATTCGCAATTTTGACATACATGGGTTTGTCAATTGGTTTCAATTCTGTAAACCATTTTTCCTGACTGGTCATATGTAAACTTGCACCTGAATCACAGATCCATTCATAATTCTTCACATTGGAACTTGCTGAATACAGTGATGAAATATCGCAAATATAGGCCGAACCACCACCACTCGTAGATTTGCCTGTATTTTTATCTAAGTCAGCAATTCTCTTCCTACACTCACGTGCCCAGTGCCCTTTTTGTTTACAGTAATTACAGTTGGTACTTTTCTTTATTTCCTTTAAACTCTTCTTTTTCTTCAAACTTGAAACTTCTAGATTACTCTGCAAGGCCTTCACTTCTAAAGTAAGACGAGAAGTTTCAGAATCGTCACTCAACATTCTCGTTTCTTCCTTTAATAATCTCGCTGTCAAATTTTCAAAACTTTGCTGGTCATGGGAGACCGAGTCCCATGCAGTTCGAAAACCATTATATCTAGGCGGTAAACTATTAATCACTTTTGAACATATTCTCGCTGTTACTGATATTCTCATCAACGTCTTTAAGTTGCTTCACCAGTAATTCAATTGCTGAAATATGTTCTGCTATTTTTGCATTTTCAGACATTCTATATTCATAGAACCTTTGCCACAGGAGTTCTTTGGAAATCTCCATCTTCTGCTCATGTATTGATATTAACCTGGCCCACATCTTTGCTGCATCTTCGCAATTTATCAAAGACTGCATTTGATCCTGAGTAATTGTAGCCAACAAAATAACTTGAGCCCTGGAATTTCTCGTATCCCATGCTGCCCATTCTGGCGTACTCCTGTCTTCAGGTTCCTTCTCAGTTCCAGTAACAATACTTAACAGTTTTTCAGCTTTTAGCAGAATGTGTATGCTAAATTTCCACAATTGGAAATTTGAGCCGTCGAACTTCGGAATGTTCCCAAACTCAAATTTTGTTGCCGTTGTCATTGCGAACACTTAAACCACGGACTCGAACCGACACAAACTACACGACTACTTCACGACTCGAACGCGATTTTATAAACACAGTAACGTACCCTACGTACCTGGGCCCATAACCTGTTAAATAAAAATTGGTAGAATGCGTAAAGGTTTAATTCGGCAAAATAAAGATGTTAACGGTACAAGAGTTTTAAGACGACTAAATATCGTATTCAGCAATATGCAATAATACATTAATAGAAACAAACACCGACGAGGCGGTTCCTAGAAGCAAAATTAAACAAGCCGCTGTGGACTAAACTTAAAATCAAACCAACAGTAGATTTAGGTACGTTATAAAAGCTGCTGATATTTGATACTTGCAAGTCGCCCGTCGCAAAATCTCAAATATAACTTCATGATTATAAATCTAACAGTAACCTCAGTTAACATTCTGATTCGCAGGATTCAAAGCTGCACAGAAATACAACTAGCAGAAAAATTAATAAGGAATAAATTCGACGAACCTGAGCTACTTTCTTGAGTATAATAAAAAACTGAGACTAGAATTTGGATATAGTTTTTAGTTTTCGAGAAAAATAATAATATGAATTTTCATCATCATCATAAGGTTCTCAGTCCGAAGACTGGTTGGACGCGTACCTCCATTCTTTTCTATCCTGAGCTAACCTACGCATTTCCCTAAAAGTAGAACATCCTACATCCCTAACTATTTGAGAGCAGTAGTCTAATCTAGGCCTACCCCTACCTCTTTTTATTCCTATCTCTGACTCTAGTATGTCACGAACTATTCCTTCGTGTCTTAGGAGGTGTCCTACCATCCTATCTCTCATACTCTTTATTGTTTTCCATACCTTTCGCTTTTCCCCAACTCTTTCTAATACTTCCCTATTGCTAACCTTATCTATCCACGGTATCTTCATCATGCGTCTGTAGCACCACATTTCAAACGCTTCTACTCTTTTTCATCGATTTTCAAAAATTCTTTAGAATTCTTTTTATACTAAGCAGACTAAAACTGTTAAGATTGATTCTTACAGAACTTTTTCCAAGGAATTCAGTGGCGTACGTAGTTTTTCTATGGAACGTATTTTTTGAGTTATGACATAAAGTTGAATTTTTTAAATGGAAATCATAGTAGACTTTGGTCTAGTTCGAAAGGTCTTTTTTGAGCTATCAAAATATATATATACTTTTATATCGTTATTTCAAAAAACGGCAACGATTTTGATACTTTTTAAGTTTTAACTTTAGAAAATATAAGATAGGTAGGTACATCCAAGATACCTGTGATTTTATGTTAACAACTGAATAATTATCTTTTGACATACTTAGCAAAAGTTGCATGCAGCTAGTTTTATTAATAGATACTTAGTATATACATAATGGCACTTCAAAATTATCAAAATTTCGCAAAATACGACATAATTGCTGTTTTCAATGAATGTCGTGAGAATGCAAATGAATCAATGGATCTATATCTCAACAGGTACACAAAAAATTCCTGGATACCCATTTCCAGTATAATACCTACGTAGTACGGTCCATAAGTTTCCGGCCTGAACTAGAAGAAAGGTGAAAATAAAAAAACGGTGCTTACTGTTTTTCAATATAATCTCCCTTAATATCAATACATTTATTACATCTTTCTGGAAGCATTTCAATACCCACAAAAAAAAGTTTTCATCTTTAACTGCAAAATGGGCCTCAACGGCTGCTTGAACCTCTTCATCGGTGTAAAATTTCTTCCCCCGCAAGTCCAACTTCAATTTTGAGAAAAGGTAGTAATCGCCGGGCTGTAAGATGGGTGGGAAATTTCTGTGAAGTCACACTCCCGCACAGCAGTCTTGGCAATAACCGCTGTGTGGACGGGCGCATTGTCGTGAAGCAGTCGCACACCTCTACTCAATTTTCCTCGCCTTTTCTGCTCAATATCGTCTCTTAAGCTATGGTTTCTATGACCCTTGCGCGGCGCACGACTTACGGCGTAACGTAAATCAGCGTAGCTGAACTTTACGTGAGCTTTTCGTGTCTCTGGAGTGCCATGCTTGGCAGCGCTTGTCAGTTCGCGGGAGTCGGTCATGCAAGATGTATCAACCGAACCTAAATACAGCATCAATAATCGCATTAATTATCGAAGAAGATAGATATTATGAAGATCTGTTACTTTTAAGTTACAAAAACCCAATAAAAAAGTGGACGCGATGTTTCTGACTCGAGAAACGGAGGGACAGTTTAATATCACTGTTCAAAGAAGGCTCTTTGGGAACCCAAACAAATTTCAAGAATATTTTCGGCTTTTCATTGAACTATATAAAACGGTTTTGGGGTTTATAGGGGACGACATTGGAAGGAAACCAACGCCATCTGCTGTGAGATCAGCAGAAAAGTGCGCTGAAATCTAACCGCAACAGATTCGGGCGCACGCATCAACGCATCAACGCAGAGATGAGCCGAGACGAACTCACGCGCTGAGCTGAGAATTCAGTTGCGTTTAAACGTTTGTTGTTGATTCCGACGGAAGTAGGCTGCGCTCGGCAGATTGTGAGTTCTGCGCCGCGCACAGGTCATAGAAACCGTACCTTTAGACGGTGCAGCAGAGCTGCGTAGTAGGTACACTGCATTTACAGAGGTATTGCTTCAACCTCCACTTTTTCAATAGTTCCCGGAGTGACAGCTTCCACAGGGCGACCAGAACGAGGATCATCTTCCAGATTTTCTCGACTAAATTTAAATGCTTTGCTCCATTCTTTTACAGTTGAATAAGAGGGGGAAGCATCCCCATACACTCTATTTAAACTATCTTTAATTTGGGCTGGTGTAAGACCCTCTTTGGTAAAGAATTTAATCACTGCGCGATACTCGATTTTGAACATTTTAAAAAATTTTACGGCACGACAATTTTAGCCAACTGCCAAAACCAAACAATTGGAGGCAACTTGATCCGGCTGTGCACACACATGTAGCAGGAGTCAAGGAAAGTAACCATGGTAGCTGCAACAGAATGTGACCACAAAGAATGGGTTGGGCCGGAAACTTATGGACTGTACTGTATCCATCAATTTATTAAATTTAGATACCCAGAAAGAAGACAACCAAGAAAAATGATGTTTTCTAGATTAAAATCAAATTTAATTCACTATGAATCTTTCAATAAACCTAGAAACAAAATTTATAATAAAGAAAATAGGGAAGAGGAAAAAATAAATGTTTTATCGTTGGTTGCGGCGACACCAAAAACTTCTTGTCGCGAAATCTAATTACAAGTTGGTGTTTCCAAAACAAAAGTTCAAAAAATATTAAAAAAGGCAAATATAGGCCTTATAGAATTCAAATTATTCACCATAACTTCCCGGGAGATCAAGAAAGAAGGCTTAATTTTTGTAGGTGGTACTTAAATAAAATTCAAGAAAATCCAGAATTTGGGCGGTCTGTCATTTGGACAGATGAAACTCACATAAGCAGCGTAGGATTATTTAACAGGCATAATGTGCGTCACTGGTCTGATACAAATCAGCACCAAACTTTTGAACGTCAGAGGCAAGGACGTTTTGGATTTAACGTTTCGTGTTTTATTTTGGGTGGTCGACTAGCATACCAAATTTTTGATGGAAACTTAACGGGATTGAGATACATTCATTTATTGAATATTAACGCAGAGGCGATAATGGAAAATGTTCCGTTAATAAACATAAACAGGGTATATTTCCAACAAGATGGTGCCCCTGCACACAATTCTGCAATAGTTAGAAATTATTTAGAAAATCATTTTCCCGGTAGATAGTTGGGTACAAATGGACCTATATTGTATTTAGAAAGTGCCTACTAGTGTCCCACTTTACCACCTTATAGCAATATTCCCTGTATGGCAATATTATTTTTATTTTCTAATCTTAGAAATTATTTCAAAATAATAAATAATTCCAAACGCATTTCAGCTGCCCAAAATAATCGTAATTTCCCCCGACTCCCCACAGTGGACTCCGCTTCCATCAACTTCACCATGTACACTTTATGTATATTAACAATTCAAATATAAGCTGCACGCCAAGAAGTAAGAGTCGGCCACTCTGCTTAACCTTCTCCAAGTTCCGATAAGAGAGGAAAGCACTCCCTGATCGGCTTAACTGGGGATTACCCGAAAGGCTTCTGCCTGTTTTCGCCATCGCCAGTCAAAACTTACCGATAGCAGGGGCGGAGGGATACTTTGTACAAGTCAGAGATTTATAAACTTTGAAAGCTGTTTTAGAAACACCTGACGAGGGATGGACGCGTCGCGAAGCAAGGGGGAGTCGGCGAATTTGAGGAATTAAACAAGTTTCTTTGATCGCACCAGTCGATATGGAAAATTATATTATTTTGTTATTTTAAATTTTTCAGGCAGGATGTAATGTATAAAGTTCGTAACCACAACTCAATTATGCATGGAGATAGTTGGTGTTTCCACTTTTTCATCCATTGTCAAACGGACTCAAGGAGTCTCACTATCGTATGCGATATGCCTGAGCCACAGAAGAGTTCTTCTGTCATTTGATCACCCACTTGTAGTTTTCCAAACTGACGTCTGACGCACGACAAGTTAAGATGACAGATGATTTTGTTTTTCAAGGAACACGTTATTAGAGAACCGTAATATTCTTTCGCTCTCCCTCATACAACAAAATACGATGTTCCTGCTATGCGATTCCTGTGTGAGTTTCAACACTAAACTAATCGAATGTTATATAACACAGAAGATGAAAATTTGCTGTGACACCTACAGCCAACAATTAGCCGCAAAATTAAATAGATTAACTAAAACGCTAAAGCCAAATCTAAACTGAATATCGATTTTCAAAGAGCGCCCCGTACAGATTTAAACAAAAATTGATTTATACAGCATGGCAGCAGGAAAGGCAAAAATTAGTTAGTAAATTTTCATTTAAAGTGACGTAAAAATTCCTGCTTCAAAATTTATGGCAATTTTCCAAATCTTTACTGTAAAAGAAGTTTTGGTTTCTTACTTGCTCTTCTTCAAAAGTTATTAAACTTCTCTACTTCGCTTTTCTTGTGACGTGGACGTCCACATGAAGGATTTTAAATAAACAAGTTGCCATTTTTCTCCATTTTCATGTTCCTCTATATTTGATTAACGCATACCGTGGGCCACTGGTGACGTGGCCATGACCACCATGCATGTTTTATGTTAAGATACCAAATGAACAGTCAGAAAAACAACTACATAATCCCTATCATCAACGTTGATAAATAGAAATTATTTTTAACATTAAATATCACAAAAATTGAGGGAGACAACAATTAATAGTACATGTTTGAAATCATGAGGAAAATCTATCGGAATTCATAAAAATATACTTACAGGGTGTTTCGTTTAAAAAATAATAGTTTGGTCTGTATTTTCTGTCTGAGATGTTGGATTGTTCTTGTGATTACGTATTTCGAATTATCAGAAAAATAATTTAACAGTGTTATCGACACAGTTTTCTTGCGAAATTAAAAATGAAGAAGTTGTGGGGAAGGTAGTTCAAAATATACATGAACACCCTATATCTGCGCGTAGCCAACTTAATCACTACATCAGAATAAAATCGGAATTTTGAAAATACCTATTCCTTATTCGTAAATTGATAGGTACTTATCGTTACGTGCTCGAAAAAGATCAGTTTATAGTACCTCTTAAGAGTCTGAGTCTACATCCTGTCCATTAACAACTTACATCCTGAATTTGTTTTTAAGTTCCACTTTTGTAATTTTGTGTTTGTTTGAAAAATAGAAACCGTACAGGGTGTCCTGTGATTTGGGGGTTTCTCATAGAAGCAGCAGAGATAGAGCCTTGGGGTTTTCGAGAACCTGAGCTACTGGTATTAATTAAGAAAATAGGATGAGCTTGCAAATATCGGAAAGCTGCATGTGTTGCCTCTGCTAGCTCGGCTTGATTGTTGTATCTTCGTATATATATTTTTTCTTTTAAAAATGCCCAAACAAAAAATCTAATATACTCAGATCCGGTGATCTTGCAGGCCACAATATAGGTCCATTTGTACCCAACCATCTACCCGGAAAATGATTTTCTAAATAATTTCTAACTATTGCAGAATTGTGTGCAGGGGCACCATCTTGTTGGAAATATACCCTGTTTATGTTTATTAACGGAACATTTTCCATTATCGCCTCTGCGTTAATATTCAATAAATCAATGTATCTGAATCCCGTTAAGTTTCCATCAAAAATTTGGTATGCTAGTTGACCACCCAAAATAAAACACGAAACGTTAAATCCAAAACGTCCTTGCCTCTGACGTTCAAAAGTTTGGTGCTGATTTGTATCAGACCAGTGACGCACATTATGCCTGTTAAATAATCCTACGCTGCTTATGGGAGTTTCATCTGTCCAAATGACAGACCGCCCAAATTCTGGATTTTCTTGAATTTTATGTAAGTAACCACCTACAAAAATTAAGCCTTCTTTCTTGATCTCCCGGGAAAAGATGGTGAATAATTTGAATTTTATATGGCCTATATTTGCATTTTTTAAATATTTTTTGAACTTTTGTTTTGGAAACACCAACTTGTGATTCGATTTCGCTACGAGAAGTTTTTGGTGTCGCCTCAACCAACAATAAAACATTTATTTCTTCCTCTTCCCGATTCTCTTTATTATAAATTTTGTTTCTATGCTCATTGAATGACCCATAGTGAATTACATTTGATTTTAATCTCGAAAACATCATTTTGCTTTGTTCGTTTACATTCTCACGACATCCATTGAAAACAGCAATTATGTCGTATTTTTCGAAATTTTGAAAAGAACTACGTACGCCACTGAAGTCCTTAAAAAAGGTTCTATAGGAGTCAATCATAACAGTTTTAGTATGCTTAGTACAAAAAGAATTCGAGAGAGTTTTTGAAAATCGATAAGAATCAACATTATTTTTTTATCGAAAACTAAAAACTGTATCCAAATTTTGGTTTTGGCATTCTATGATACTCAAGAAAGTAGCTCAGATTCGCGAAAACCCCGAGGCTCTATCTCTGCTACTTCTGTGAGAAATCCCCAAATCACAACGAAAATAGGACAGCCTATACATATGAAAAATTAAGTGAAATTCAACTATGATTGAATTTAGAAATATAAATATCAAAATAAATTTCTTCTGACTTCTGCACGTATCCTTGTACTTGCTTGTAATTACTTGAATCACCCTGTATCTTAATGAGTCACAAATTTCAAAACAAAATCTGTTGCAAGTTACCTAAAAAAAGAACAATAAAAGCGGAAGAAGACACTCGATGCGTCCACACTTTATCAGAATGAAAATAATTAATTACAAATCGTTATCTGAATGCATCTAGTTCGTTCTTAGTGAAATAAAAATACAACAACTGATAACGACCCAGACGGGAACTATAAAAGCTCAAGTCTTCTTCCAATTTTCATATTGTTTCTCTCATCCTGCTGACAAAGCAATAAACAAAGCAACAATGAAAACCTTTTTACTGCTAGTAGCAGTCGTCTGTGCCATCATACAGGTATGTAAAATAAGCAAATAATTGTTACTTGAAAATTACGTTCAAATTTAACATGTAAAAGAAAAACAATTGTTTCAATTTAGTCAAAAGTGGTTGTCTACAAAGACAAGTTTTTTGGAACTTTGCCAAAATTATGTTTTACTTTTACGCAAAACGTTTAAAAACTGTATTTCCCAAATTAAGGTGCTGGAAGCGAGGAGTGTCAAAGAACCATTTGAACAACACCATCAAAAGTTTCCACATCAATCAGAGCATCGCTATGAACAACAGCAATCGCACCATAGTCAATCCGAACCACTCCAAATTCAAAAATTACCTAACGATTATCAGTCAGAACAACCACAAGGGCAGCCTCAACAACCTCACGAACAATCTGGGGAACCTCCCAAACAGCATGTAGACACCGAGAGACCACCTGAGGAACTGCCAAAACAACCCGAAGAATCACTCCCTAAAGAACCCCGAAATGAACCTACAGAACCACTTCAAGTTCAAACATTACCTTATCAATATCAGTCAGAACAAGCAGAGCCTGAACAACATGACGAGACTGAGAAACAACCCGAAGATCTACCAGAGCAACCTGAGAAACCGATAATACAACCAGACGAACCGCAAAGACAGCCTGAAGAACCACAGAGCCAATATGAACAACCTCAGAAGCAACCTGAAGAGCCACAAGAGCAACCCGAAGAATCACAAAGACCACCTGAACAACCTCAGGGATTCCCAGAATTGCATTACCCTCAAACACATGGTAACGAGCACTGGCAACCTCAATACTTTGAACATGACGGACAACCACAGCATCATGTGCAACCACAATACTTCGAACAACATAGACAGCCACAACACTTCGGACACCACACACAACCACAATATTTTGAACATTACAGAGAACCACAACATTTTTATCCTCACAGGCAACAATTTGAACATTTCGGGCAACTCAGTCAACCGCACCATTTGGGACCCCAAGAGTATCCGCGGCCAGAAATTCCCAGGCTGCCACAAGACTCCGAATTCCACAGACAACCAGAGGAATACTTCCAACAACATTTTAAACCTGAAGAACAAAACAGACAGCCTGAAGAACCACAAAGACAACCTGATCAACTTCATCAACAATCAGAAGAACCACATGATTTTCAACATTACGGTCCGCCACACGATTTCGAATATCAGTGGCGGCCACAATTTGAACACCAGAGAGAACCCGAATATTTTGATCAGCACAGACAAGAACAATTCGAAATTCACAGGCCACCACAATATTTCGAATTTCACGGAAAACCAGAAGAACAATACTTTCAACAGCATTTTAAACCAGAAGAACAAAACAGCCAACCTGAAGAACCACAAAAGCAACCTGAGGAGCCACACCGTCAGCCAGAATATCAAGATCAAACAGGAGAGCCACAAAGACAACCTGATCGGCCCCAGCAACAGCCAGAAGAACATTTTCTTCGACCACATGATTTTCAATATAACAGTCCGCCGCACGATTTCGAATATCAGTGGCAACCACAATTTGAACACCAGAGAGAACCTCAACATTTTGAACAGCACAGACAGAATCATTTCGCAATTCACAGACGACCACAATATTTCGAATTCCACGGAAAACCAGAAGAACAACACTTCCAACAGCATTTTAAACCAGAAGAACAAAACAGACAACCTGAAGGACCACAAAAGGAATCTGAGGAGCCACACCGTCAGCCAGAATATCAAGATCAAACAGGAGAGCCACAAAGACAACCTGATCGGCCCCAGCAACAACCAGAAGAACATTTTCTTCGACCACAGGATTTTCAATATTCCAATCCGCTGAACGATTTCGAATATCAGTGGCAACCACAGTTTGAACACCAGAGAGAACCTCAACATTTTGAGCAGCACAGACAGAAGCACTTTGCAATTCACAGACAACCACAATATTTCGAATTCCACGGAAAACCAGAAGAGCAACACTTCCAACAGCATTTTAAACCAGAAGAACAAAACAGACAACCTGAAGGACCACAAAAGGAATCTGAGGAACCACACGGTCAGCCTGAATTTCAGGATCAAACAGGAGAGCCACCTCAACCTCATCAACAACCAGAAGAAAATTTTCTTGAACCACATGATTTTCAGCATTACAGACAACCATAAACTCCATAAGCATTTCGAACACTACAGGCAACCATTACAATTTGGACATCATAGACGACCAGAACAACCCCACCAACACTTTGAAGTTCTCGTATAATAACATAATGAAACTTGCATTGTCCTAAATGGTTCCTGGTACGATGTATTTTCTTGCTACAATATAATATGTATAAAAAATACTCCATGTTTTTACTTTAATGTTTGAAAGGGAGGCGTTAGTTTGATATGTGTTGTAAAAAATTGCACCGTAAAACTAAGAAAACACAAACTTATCACTCGACAACGCGTTGGCTCAGTTTTAGGTTGTATCGGGTCGTCTTCCATATTTAACAACTATCAAATCAAGGTTATCATTTTCAATTTTAATTTCGTTAGACATTTCAAAACAAATTCAGAAAGTTTAGGAAGTAGAAACTTGTCCTACAAGTAGAAAGTTGACTGGAAGTTCATTCCAGCCTATTCTTCACATTTTGTGGGAGTTTGGGAGGTTGGTGTGAAATATACGACCTAGAACCACTGACTCCCGGTCATTTTTTGACTTTAACTTTAACGTCAGCACCAGACTTAAATTTGGATAATCATAGACAGCTTTTACTTAATCATTACAAGAAAATTCAATTGTTAAACAACAATTTTGGAAGAGGTGGTCGAAGGAATACGTTCGCGATCTTCAGTGTCGTATCAAATGGAATGAAAATAAACAATCGTTAAAAGTTGGCGACATTGTCATAATAAGAAATGATAACTTGCCTCCTGTGAACTGGATGATGGGCCGAGTTGTCGAGTGGTATCCTGGTGACGATGGTATGGTGCGTGTTTGTTCACCTAAGTATATTGCGTCGCGCTTTATTGAATTTATGACCACCGATCTAAACAAAAGAACAAAAGAGCTGGGGTGGTAAAATGATTAGTTAAATTGTTTTAATAGAGTACAAGATGCTTTTCTGTACTAGTTACATTCTAATTTGTTGAGAAAAAAATAATACAACCGGCAGTTTACAAAACTGAACATTTGAAAATTCAAACCCCTTTAAACATTATTCGAGTCAACTAAGGCCCTTTTCAGTATTTATTCTGCGGTCATTCGGCATCGACATTTCTCCCTTTTTACCTTTTTTTGTATCTTTCTATCGTGAACTCGACGAAGCGTACAACGACAGACAGAAAAGATTCACTGAATCCAAATTGATAACATTATCTGAATTCCGATATACACTTGCAGGTATTTTCCGTTGCGGAAGTTTGGTTCAGTCTAGACGGGCAAAGATTCCAAACAACCCCTGTGAAGACCACGTTTCCGGCCAACCTCAGCAGAGAAAATGCGAAAAATATTACCGTGCAGTTGCAGAGGCGGTCCGCAAGATTTATCAGATTGCGACTCTTCTTCGCCGACAAGTGGATACTTCTCAGCGAGGTCGCATTCGAATCAGGTTCGTATTTTGATGTTTAGTTGCTTATTTTTCTACTACTTCCACATTTTTTGCAAAATAATTATCAGGTTATGTTCAAGCGGAGCGAAGCGAAGCGAAGCGAGCGGAGAGTTGTAAATTGCGTTTATAATATTATTCGCCGGAAATGTTTCGCATATATTTAGAATCACCCTATATATTTTCTGATTAAACATTCAAAATGAAGCAACATTTCTATTCGCATAGATAACAATTCCTATGTTTCTAATATTTTCTGGGTATTGGAGATCTAATTAATTTGTGGGATCTTCCAAATAGAACAAATTAAAAAGGTTTTCACTTCAAGCTATTAGATTTTTAAAATTTCATATATGTTGTTTATTTTTATTTATCATTTTCGCATATTTTGCACGCAAATTATTAAGTTAGATACCGATAGCATTTACCAATTAGGGAATGCTAGGAAGGAAGAAAGGAAGGAAAGGGGGATATTAGAGATGTGTGGACGAACGAGAGTTAGGTTAGGGAGAGGTGTGCTTGAGCAGTCATTGTAGGCGCAAGTGGAAGTGGTAACATCCACTCGTGTTTCAGTAACAAATTTTAATTTATAGTATTAAGTTACATATCCTTGCGTTGCCGACATAACTGCCTCTAATATACTTCCACTCACCGCATTTTTTGTGGGGTAATACAAAAATCAATGCCCATTGGCTAGGTCAGTGCGACAGTGGTGTCACAAAAAGTGTCCTAGCTGTTCCCATATATGCAGTTGGAAAATTGTACATCCCTGGGGAGTCGTATTCAGCTGAGTAGTTTGAGTATCCTAGAGGAAAACTAGAATAATGTCTGAACTAGCTCTATCCGCTAGGAGCACGAGACGAAATAAAATAATTTTACGACTTAACGTTTTACGTTATTGCCCATCACATATTTATTATAACAGTGGATGTGTCCTATAAAACTTGCCCTGTTGTACTTATCCGTAACGAAGTTTTTAATGTTCGATTAATCGATTTCCGATTAATCGCAATATTGGGAAAAATTTTGCCATCACTAGTTTTACCCGGCAGGTCTTCCAATTAAAATAATCAATGGTTATCGATAGGTCGGGCATCAGGAATGAGCAGAAGATGATGCAGACATGTGAAATTGTATTTCGTGAAATGTCGTAGTAATCTCTGAGCGATTAATTTCCAAAGTTAATAAAGTAATGCCGGAAATCATATATTATATGCTTTGCTCTCTAATTAGACCTCATAAAGGTTACTGAGTTAATGTCGTTGTAACGTCGTTTTGTTTAATTAATACTTGGCAGTCCTAATCATTTTGGTACTGTTCGCGAAAAAATACACTTTTCCGAAGGCAATATAAGTTTTACAATTTTTTACTATGTATTTGTACACAGATTTATCGTAATTAAAAAGTAGGGTTGTCTAAGTTAATTATTCGTTATTCATTTTCGACCAAGAACATCTTGATACGTTACTTGGTTGAACCGGCGTGTTGGAATGAAAATTATATTGACATCTCTCCATCTTGTGCATTTTTGGGCGAGATGCACAGTAAACTGGACGTTTGACAGTAGTAGTAGTGTGGCCATTGCAATGCAGATGGCGGTGGCGCTTCAGTTTATCCTCTTATTTCTAAATAGAAAATAATAATTTAAAGATAGGACCGCCGACTAATCCTCCCAGATTTATTCGGTTGCGGCTAAAGCAAAAAACCTTGAAAATTCCAAACTGTAGAGGTTCCGTCCGAAGAGTTTGCAGCTGTGATAGAAACCAATCAAAATAGATTGTGACTATATTTTGCATAATCCTAATCACACTTTTGGGCGATAGGTGGCAGCACTTCATACACTAACAGTTGATAAATCCCAGCCTTAAGGAAAGACTATTCGTGACATAACACGAATTTTCGCGAATTCCGCAGTGCAGTTTGTAGTAGAAATAACGTCGCAAAGTGAGAGATGATCGTCATTATGAAAGACAACTCCGGAGTTAATAATATTCAGAGCAGAAATCATCATTAAGAATAAATATCAACGGCACGGCGAGAAGAGAGCGCGAGAGAATTTATCATCCCATTATACTAAACGCACAGCTTTATCTTGAGCTAACTTACAAGATATTTAAGGCGTTCGCATTATTCAAAAGCAGGTTGCCGCCATGGATCATCCAGAGTAAGGTACGGGGGAGATGGATAGTTCGCCCTCTCTCTGCATCTGCCTCCGATTATAAACAGGCCAGATAAATTAGTTCTTAACTACCAGGAGAGAGAAACAGAACGAGAGGCGCCTTTCATTAGCACCAGGGGCTTATTGCGCCTTCGGCAGCCACACCTGGGCCTCCAATGACCTTGTTTATGCACGCGAAACTGGGTCAAAGCACTGCCTACTTTATACAGCATATCCACCTTCAGAAGTAGTTACGTCGTGATAGTTCATGATGACATCATTCGACGTCGGAAATGATCCTCGGGTATTGCAATTAAGTGACGACGAGAAAAGTGTCATTTTATAATAAAAGTGCTATATTTCTTTCCCCATTCACCGAAATTTGCCAAGTGTCGCCGGGACTTGTAAAACTTCATACATTCAAAGCTTTCTTAAGAAGCAGGTGCTTCGTTTCCCAGCGCCCTCCCAAACTGAATTAGTTCCTGTGATGAACACATTCTCTTTCCCTATTCCAAATGTAGTTACCTGTATATGAATTCAATTAGCGCAGGTAAACCACCCTTCTTTATACAAGGCGAGAATAATAATTGTATTCTTCAATTTGCATTTGATTTGTCTCTTTAGGAACGGTGTCTAATACTGCACCAAAAACCTCCGAATTTGAAAACCACATCTTTTGAACTTATGAAATTTTGAAACATACAATTAACAAATCTTCTTTCTTACTTAGAACTTCGAAAATCGAGTGGAGATTTTCTGATTGGGTAATCTCTGTCTGGTACATATATTTATATATACGGTAAGAAAAAGTATAGAATATCCCATAAAAAATTCTTGTGCGTTATCCAGAAAAAAGCTGGGGCACGTCGATTTTATAATTCTGATGGTCAAATTCACGTAGTTCATTCAAATACTTGAATGGTGGGATGAAAAGACAACGAGCAAGCGGAGCCATTTGCAGTTTTGATCGCGAGAAGTACCTGGTATGTTTTTGATGACAACCCATCAATTTTTCAGGTTTTCATCGCTGTAAAGGAGATTTTTGAAAGCCACAATGCATGGTCAATTGTAAAGAAGCGCAAATAATCGCTTATGATGATGACTTGACAATAGTGGAGCGAAGCAAATAGAAATTAGGTGAAACCTTCAGAAAAATTGAAGAAGAATCGAGGAGAGGGGGGTTAACAATTAGTAAAGATAAAACAAAATACATTTGGTGCCAGAAATACAGAAACAATATAGAATATTTACGGAAGGAAATTACACGATTAAAGGAATTCAATCATTAAATACCTGAGAGTATAGCTGAATAGCAAGAATGAAAAGGAACAAGATATAGAAGGAAAGACGCAGTTAGGCAATAGAGCCTACTGCAGTAACAAGAACATACTTAAAGCGAAGAACGTAAGCAAAGCAACTAAAATGGAGCTTGATAAGGCAAGTCGTCATATGCGCAGCCGAAACACTAACCATTACAAAGAGAGGGGAAATATAACTGATAGTGTGGGAGACGAAAATATTGAGAACTATTTTGGGACCAATGAAACCCGACCGAAAGTGAACCATGATCTTCTGAGAGAAGTACACGGAGAAGTTAGAGTGATAAAAGCGCGTATTAAGAGAGCAGTAAACTTTAGAACCATTAAAACAATAACGAACGGGAAACCTGCAGAGGGAAAGCAAAAGGGATGACCGAAGATGAGATGGTGGGACGAAACATTGGAGGACTTAAGACTGAAGGGACCAAATACGGACAAAGGCCCGGAATAATTTTTGGTGAAGAAAGGAAACATTAATATTGTTTCTGAAAAAAGTTACAGCGAGTTAAACACAAATAATTTGTGCGCGCTAGCCGCGCTGATAGGTTGATAGGTAGCGACATAAGGGTTCGCGCGCTTTTATCCTTGATAATACACACATAGCCAAAACTCTTGGCCCCCTGAATTAATTTGAAACGTGAACAAAAATAATTCTAACAAATACATATTTGGATTCAATTCTACATTTTATTGAAATGCTTTTATCACATGTAAGGTTATTTTCATGGAAGGGGTACACGGCCAGGAATTAAATTTAAGAAAATGTCCGAATTAATTTTTTTTGAAAAGACCAAAGTCTTCGCAAAATGTGAGAAACGAAGATGTCAATAACCAGTATATCCTCCTCTGTTCTCGAGCAAAACATTAACACGTCTGTACATTCCAATAAAAAGGTTATTAATGGCTTCCTGCGGTATGTTGTTCCATTCTTCTTGAGCAGCAACAATTAGCTCCTGAAGGGTGAAAGGGGGTAATCTCTGTTTAAAATGGTTCTTTTTAGCATATCCCAACGTTCTCACAAGGATTCATGTCAGGTGAGTTTGCTGGCCAATTCACTCTTTGAATATTCCCTAACTGTAGCAAATTGGCAACCCTTTTTGTGCTGTGGCGTGTGACGTTATTGTCCATAAAAACGAAATTCTCTCCAATGTCGTTGGAGGTTTGCGGCACTTGAATAAGTAGTGAAGTGCGGCGACTGTACATTATACCCCCCCTTCCAACTGTACTGTTACGCCTTGATAAGGAACAACAATCCTGGTATTGACCATCACTTTGCCTGACGTACAATCCTGGAGCCATCGAACGGTTACCTAAAATCTTTTTGAGAATTGATTAATTGCAACACTGAATCAGGTCGGCGTAAGATTTTCAGCTAAAGTCGTGTATCATTAGAATATGATTTTTCTTTGTTAATCACCGATTTAAATACGAGTTATTCGTAAAGATCGTTATTAAAAATATGGCGTCTGCTAATGATTATTAGATAGGGCTAATAAACGCAAAGTAGGTAGACGATCACGTGGCCAAATATTTTAGATAGTTTGCTTATTAGATAATCAGGCTAGACGCAGGTAGGACACAGCAGTGGCGGCTTCTCCCTAAGGTCAATTGGTCAATGACCCTCCTAAAATATTCTAATCGTAATTTTAATAAAAATATGTTTTGTCCAACAATCTCAAATTTAAAATCTTCAGCGGTCTGCATTCGCAGCAATATTAAAAATAGTCATGCTGCGCTCGCCTGCAAGCCGGGCCGTAATTCAAATTGACCCTGCACAGCTCTTATTGCTTACGGAGAAATGCATGTAAAGAAGAACAGTGATAGCAGATAGCGAATTCTTGAGTGAAAGTGAGAGTCACCTTTTACTCTTATATCGGTAATACGGTCGACGACCCGATGAATGTTTTGTGACAGATTTGAGTTAATCACACAGGGTAGTTCTTATGCGAGTAATCTTATCCAGTGACTTTTTGTGTACCTATGTGTAATTTGTTACTATCTCTTTTTTATGTTTTTATTTATTATAAAATTTGTATACGCTGTGAATTTTTGCCATCTATCTTGTGCTACTAAATGAAAAAACATGAAGCATTTAAGACTAGCATTGTTTTTATTTAATAATTCTACAAGAATTGTTAATGTACCTAAAAAAAATTATAAATATGAGGCAAACCAGTAAAATAATAATACTAAAAATATCAATAAAAAATGATTTGGAATAAGAAAACTATTAAAAAGGCGATCAAAAATGTTCCAGTTTAAAAATGGATATACTATGCGGCGCTAACAGTGTTGCTTCTCGATTCTTTTTAGTTAATGTTCAATTCATAAATAAAAAATTAAAAGTTGCATTCCTTTCTGCCCTAAAACAGAAAATATTTACATCCGACGTCAAAAAGGAAGTAAGCAATAGGTGTCTTCCAAGCCGGTCTGCCACTGATTGATTAGCCGAAGCAGCGTAGAACGAATTAAATGACTTCGTACGAACTAGGGATGCAACGTTTAAACGTTTAACCGCCCGTGTGGACACTACCCGTTTAGGGGAACGTTTAAACGCAAAGCAGATAAAATTTAGATATCATTAAATTTCAGATAAACAAAGCCGTGGCTAGTGCTGGGCGCGCACCGCTTATAAGAGCAAAAGCAATGCGGCCGCTTAAATATTGCGAAACCGTCATGTACTTTTCAAATTTATTGTTTGCATCCCTTTGAGGACTTTCGCCGCCATTGCCGCGACCATCATACAACGGAATATGTGTTATTTTATGATTTATACCCAACTTTCAAACGACGTTTGATTTTTTTCTAATTATTGAAGTTTCAAAACAATATTGCAATATTAGT
Organism: Xestobium rufovillosum; assembly: GCA_963966045.1. NCBI lineage: Eukaryota > Metazoa > Arthropoda > Insecta > Coleoptera > Ptinidae > Xestobium > Xestobium rufovillosum. The sequence continues at coordinate 40,135,827 of OZ014493.1, forward strand.
AAGTTTCGCGTAGGGAGCGCGTTTAAACGCCGTTTAAACTTTTAATATATGCGTTTAAACGTTTACGAAGAATCGCTAAACGTTAAACGTTGCATCCCTAGAACGAACCCAACCGAATTAACCAAGTGTTGGCAACCGTGTTTGAAAGCAACCCAGAATTCACTCTTCGTTGGTCTGCTCGGTTTGTCCAGAATTTCTCTGGCAAATCGAACAGTCCAGCAAGAACCGCGAGGAGGTCAAGAGTGTTGTCTTGCTGGGGATGGGATGGGGAAGGTTTCCAATAACTAAGGGAAGGGAAATAATTATTACAAACTTAAGAACTATGCAGGTACCTGCCTGCCACTAAAATTAATTAGTCTAAGATACTTAAGCGATAACTAAAGATAAGAAACTATAGTTAAAAATAATATTAGCCTTGTTTATAGATCTATAAACAAAACACTTAAATAAAAATGGACAGCTGCGTTCTTCTCCTGAAATTTCAAACACAAAACATGAAATAAAAGCAAACTGTAATTCTGAAATAAAAAAGAAGTTAATTAAACAAACAAATAAAAAAACGATAAACTGAAAGAAAATGCATATAATGCTGAAACAAATAAAAGGTTATTGGATAAAACAATTAAAAGCAATAAAAACGAAAGCTAAACCTCCCTTTTCATAAAGCAGAAGAAAAATATACTAAATAAACCTCTGGAATGAAAGTAAACATTAAAGCTGAAACAAATTAAAGTTAAATGAAATGTACCAGACCCTAGAAGCAAAAACAGATATCTGTATTTTCCGGAAATGAGAAGCGGATTAATTGTTAGTTGTCACAAATTAGGTGGACAAAGATAGCTGAAAGAAAAGCACAACGTTAATATAAAAACAAACATATTGATTCCGAAACAAAAACTGAAAGAAAATATATACATACAATATTATTGCTGAAATAAAATGACAGGTTACATTGAACAAAATAAAAAATAAAGCAAAACAAAAATATATAAATGCATATCGAAAAATATGATTCCCGCTAAGTAAACCTGGAATAAAAGTATACATTAATGCTGAAACAAATTAAATATTATAGGTACCTATAATATAGCAAATTGTATGTCAATTGAATCGAAATAAATGCTCTATTTAACAAAATATAAACTTAAAATGGCGTGCATAAGAAAAGTAAAGTTGATGACCTTACCTAAATCCCAAATACAAAAAGTTTTTTTGTAAATCCATGAAGGTGTTTTTTGGCCATAACTCGTATAAAATTTGGGTGCTGTTAACTTTTCTAATAAGTGCGATATCCTTCCCATGATGGCCCTCGAAAAAGAATCGACCCTGTACTTTTATATATCTTCTTAAAACAAAGAAAAACATCAATACTTTTGTAAATGTTACACAATAATCCTGAAAAAAATAAAATACAAAATTAATGCTGAAAACTTCATTAAACGAGAAAAAAGAAAAAACAAGATAATTGCAAGCAACATACCCGTTATTTTCCTGAAACAGAAAAAAATAGGTACATACCTCTGAAATAAAAGTAACCTTTAATGCTGGTATATAAACAACATAAATACCAAACTTTAGAAATGAAAATCATTTTCCTGAAACAGTAAAATAGTAAAATATGTTGATTGGTAATGTAACGACTTACTTTTGAAATAAAAATAATTCTTATGTTGAAAATTAAACAAAATAAGTAACAAACTCTAAAAGGGAAAATAAGTAGGTACCTATTTGCATCCCCCTGAAACAAAAGGCAGAATTGGGTAGGTACCTACTATAGTTTTTGCATGTCATAAACAAACACTGAAAAAAAGGATAATATTAATTCTGAAACAAACGAAAGTTAATCCAGTGAAATGAATTAATATACAAAAGAAAAATGTACGGAAAAACTATCCTGTTTTCTGAAACAAAAAAATAGATTAATAAAACAAAACCATGCCAAAAATTACTACATGCGTACCTTCAATTTATCCTGAAAGGGTGACACACACTCGAATAACACAACACACATTTAGAATAATTTGGTACCCGATTCACTGAAAAACCGATATTTTTGGAGAGAACATACTGCATAACATTTTCCCACAATTTTTAATAAATGCGCAATAATAGAAATAAAGAAAAATATTAGCGATACAAAAGAATAATCACTGACCTTGCCAGCTACGATCCGACGCTCCGATGAGACAAGCTGTAACAAGAAAAAAAAAACAAAATATAATAGTTAAGGTATAAATATGGCAGTTTTTTAAAAAATCAATACAAAAAGTATTGTAAATATAATACAAAATTTAAGAAGACACTTACATCGTAACCAGCTTACATTACGATCCAAAATCCAGATCCAGTTCCAGGAGGAGGCACTTAATTTTAAATTAACTCGCGATTTCTCTATAATCTCTACGCGAAACCGAGCCGTTTGCTTTCCCGAATACCGGATTCACGCACCCACTTTTGATTTTTTAAATATTTGCATTCATTTCATTTAATATTTACCTGTTTTCTCAGCACTAACTGGTAACACCCACTGTATACTTGATAAATTGATAAATTAGTAATGCCGCAAAAAATATGATTTTTATATTTTTCATAATAACCCTTTGAGATGGATTGATTTTTGCACTGGTACATTAATTAGCATCGATTTTTCAAAATTAAGCAAGATTTTAACGGTGGTCCTCGAATTTGTACCGTGACAAAATTAAATTACAATATTGTAATATTTATGTTAATAAAAAGAAAAAAATATCCCTGACCTTGCCAGATATGATCTCATTCCCTCCACGAGATACAGCTGTAACCAGGGTTGCCAACTACAACAGAAGCTTAACCCGGAGAATTTATGAGAGGAATAACTAGCTTCGAAAAATTTTTGGGGGTGCCGCGCCCTAAAAAAACCTTTTTTTGGGCTATACATTTTTTTTTTGGTGCACTTACTAATTTTTTATAATTTAATAAATAATAATATACCAGCATTTATTAATACATGTTTAATAATATACATGTACACTGTACCTACTAGTACACTGCCTCTTGCATTTAAGTAACTAACAAAAAAACGCTAACCGTCGTGACATCTCTGGTCGCGACCACCAACCAGCGACCACACGTTTTAGCGTTACTGATAGAGACGTTGCAAATTTTTTTCAGAGTACCTAGCAAATTTATTTTCCCGGAGATTTTTCGTGAAAACCCGGAACCCGGAGAAAGTAATCTTTTCCCTGAGACTCCGGGTCAAATCCGGAGGGTTGGCAACCCTGGCTGTAACAAAAGAAAAAAAATTAAACATTCGATTAGGGCACTGATGGTGTTTATTCTTAAAGTGCAGTGAATTATAAACAGACGCATTAAAAAGCCAATAAAATACAAATTTGCCCAATATCTAATTTTGAGAATACCTGGCACCTATGTCTTATCGGTAACCTACCAATAAGGTAAAATTATTTACATGCAGGTAATTTTCTGTAAAAACAAAGTTTGGGCATTTTTCTAAGTTCTGGATGGCAAAATAAGAGAAATTCTCTAAAAATGGTATGAAATTACAGCAAAAATCCGAATTTTGAAGGTGGAATACGTAAACAAATGTGGTTTGTGAACGTGAACATCCTGTATAGGTCCATCAAAATAATTTTATCAGAAGCTTCGCGGGGTTCTCCATAATATACACGTAAAATTTCATGTTTGTATCTTGAATAGAATCAGAGATAATATATGAACCGACTGAGCATTATATTGGCCCACCCTGTACAGGTCAAATATTTCTTTTCAGATTATTGAGCTAAATAAAAATACGCAACTTGTATCTAAATTTATTTAGAACTGAAAAAAACGCTATCCTTTCCAGACAAACACAAAAAATTCAAACAATGTGATTTGATGCAAAACATTGCTCGAAAAGAATGCGTCATTTTCAAAACAAAAAGTGGCTGATGATTTTTAGTAGATAAAAATTCTTACATCACACCAAGCCGTATCCTAACTCCATATCCAAATTCCACTCCATTTCGGTCACTAAGCACACTGTCCACACTTAAATAATAAATTATTTCGATTTTCGTTACGTAATTTCGTTAGAATCTGGCACCATTATTCACTTTTCGGCAGAAAACTTCGTTTGTAATTTCCGAGCAAACGGCAGTTGATTCGAAAACTTAAATTAATGCACGCAGACGCAAGAACATGCGATCGTTGAAATTGCGCTAAAGTTATTATTTACAACACACAATAATTATTAATTATTATTGGTTATAATATTATATACAAACCGCAAAATGCAGACGTCCGCACACAATCACAGTAGACGATTAACTGAAGGTGCATTATGTTTAAAATAAATGAGAACGTTTTTGTATAAAAACAATTGAAAGAATTGGTTAGCTCACTCAGGCAGTTTTTGTACATTTGCTAAAAGAAAAGGAAATATTTCTGCCAGTAGTCAAGGAAAAAAAATTACCAACTTGAATACTAATTTAAATTGATAGGCTTTTTATGCTCGTTTTTATGCCGTTTATACTTAGGTAAAAGAAAACTTCTGGGAGGAAGATTCAGATTTATTCCAAGAACTGGGTGTAAAACATGAAATTATTAGGTTATTAATGGTTAAAAATGTCCCCTTTTCCGAAATTATATTGTTTATGCAAGTAGTCTAAAAAATAGGTACCTGCCTATCCTATACAGGGTGCACCACCTAAACGTATGTATTTCTTCTGTTGCACCTTTTTTCCTTTATTATACACTTTACAGAAAAATATTGAATGAGAAACTTCTTGACTTTTGATTCTCTGTTATACGCTTCTCGGATTCAATGAGCTGGAATATTTGTGAACAAACATATTTGTTGAAATCTGGAGCCTTGGATAACAATATTCCCTCGTACCTCGTACAGATACCTAACATAAAATAATAAAACAAAATTGTTTCAGCGGCATTAAAAATAGTTCAGATTCCGCAGCTAGAAATATTTTGGGTCATAAACAGAATGAAAGTAGAAGACCCTGGATAACAAAACATATTGTGAGTCTAATAGAGGAAAGGCTAAAATAAAAAAATAGGTTAAATGAAAGAGGGAAACAAATATTTAAGGCGATCAAGTGGGAATTTATTCGGAAATGTAGGAAAGCAAAAGAGCAAAAAAAATCACAGTGTATCAAAATATAATTAAATTTATTGGTATTTACGAGTAATTATAGAAAAAACGATAGAAAAGAGAAAGAGCGTCTATATAGGATTTGTAGATTTAGAAAAAGCCTTCGACAACGTAAAATGGGGGAAGATGTTCGAAGTGCTGAGAAAGGTAGGGATGAAATACAGGGACAGAAGAATAATACATAATCTCTACAAAGAGCAAAAGGCAGTTATAGAATGTGAGCAGGAACAAAGGGAAGTAGATATCCGGAAGGGAGTGAGACAGGGATGTGCATTGTCACCTCTAGTTTTCAACTTATATATCGAAGATGCGATTAATATTGTTAAGGAAAGAACAGCCTCAGGGATCAATGTACAGGGCCAAACTATTAACATGCTCAGATTTGCGGATGATATAGCAGTGTTAGCATCTAGCAAAGAAGAATTAGGAGCGGCTTTGAATGAAATGGAAGCAGTTTTGACACAGGGCTTCGGCATGAAAATCAATAAAAAGAAAACTAAAATTTTGGTATGTAGGGGATGTGAAAATAGAACTAAAATGGAAATACAAATTGGAAATGAGAAGATAGAGGAGGTCGCGGATTTCTGCTACTTAGGAAGTAAAATAACTCAAGACGGTAGGAGCACTAAAGATATAAAACAAAGAATGGCGCAGGGCCGAGTTGCGTTTAACAAAAAGAAACAACTGTTATGCTCGAGAACGGTTAATATAGAGACTAGGAAGAGACTCTTAACGTCGTATGTATGGAGTACGGCATTATACGGGTGCGAAACTTGGACAATAGGAGAAGCGGATAGAAAAAGAGTAGAAGCGTTTGAAATGTGGTGCTACAGACGCATGATGAAGATACCGTGGATAGATAAGGTTAGCAATAGGGAAGTATTAGAAAGAGTTGGGGAAAAGCGAAAGGTATGGAAAACAATAAAGAGTAGGAGAGATAGGATGGTAGGACACCTTCTAAGACACGAAGGAATAGTTCGTGACATACTAGAGTCAGAGATAGGAATAAAAAGAGGTAGGGGTAGGCCTAGATTAGACTACTGCTCTCAAATAGTTAGGGATGTAGGATGTTCTACTTTTAGGGAAATGCGTAGGTTAGCTCAGGATAGAAAAGAATGGAGGTACGCGTCCAACCAGTCTTCGGACTGAGAACCTTATGATGATGGTATTATACACATCTTGCAACTTACTATACAGACGTATATATTTTTAGTATTAATTATAAGTTCCAAAATCAAAACGACCTCCCTGGTTACTGACCCACGAGCCGCCACTGGGACACAGATAGTTTTTCTTATAGAAGTTTACAAAAAATGTAAAAACTGCCTTGGCTTGATTTTTTTCTAAAAAACTTGCAACTTTTCAAAATAATTCGGACGGAAATTTTTAGTAGCCTACCCTATATGACTATTTCATCATCGAGAATTCAAAAACCAGGATAATTAATTTTCTATAAAAAGAAGAATACATTTTCTTTGCGGGAACCGTAACAAAAAGTTTAGTACACCAATATTAATAAAAAATGCTGTTTATGCTTTCAATTTATCCGTTTTTAATGTACCCTCTCACACCCCTATTCAATCTCATAAGGCAGAATATAACAGTTAAACGTAATTTTACCGATTTTAATGTGCAGAATTTACAAGCAATTTAGGGAGCGTGTTTGTGTGACGGACAAGGGTTGAAAATCCAGGGAAGCTCAAAGGTAGCAGAGGTACCGGAGAGCAAACATCCCAAATGCAATCGAGTTTATGGTCAGCGGCATTTGCGCGAACAAACATAATTGATATGATGGTATTTCAATTTCAAAGATAAACAGAGAGGGAGCGAGCAGTTCCCTGCCCAAAAAGGGGTCTGCTCCCGTCTCATCTCACGTTGCCTGACGGCTATTTGCCGTACACAGGCATTAACACAATACTACTACCTTTCCAAGTTCCGTTTGTGTTACAAGTTGAGTTTGGGGTATTCAGCGATTCGACAAAAACTTAATTTGTTTTCGCAACTTTGTGGCCTTGGAAGTCCAAAGCAAACACCGCATGGGGAACAATTCAAAACTTCAGCATAAAGCAATTAATTCTCGCTACAATTTTTTTGCCAAACGTTTCGTACATTCTTGTGTAAACTTCTTCAGTAGATGGAAATATGACTGTAGGGTATGTGGTGACCCAGGAACTGGTACTTCAATAATAGAGGATATAGCCACAAATTACTTTATTCCGTAAATAACTATTTCCCACTTTACAAAAGAACATTATAATAACAAACACACGAACGCGTCCTATTTCGTACAGTACCGCGATCTAACTAACTATTCATAACGTCTAATTTCAATATCTTATATCACCAACACACGTAACACCTAGATGATCAAATCCGAGCAGGTCTTATTCATCGCTAGTCGAAGCCGGTCTCCACATCCCTCCTTCTTTCACGAGTTTCAATGGTTGTAGCCGTGGTGTTGCTACCTCCGACGTGGTAGGGTCGTCCTCAATGGTGTGGTGATGAGAGTACTCTAATGGAGCTGGAAAAGTGCTTGATGATGATGAGAGCCTTGGCGCCACCGTTGTAGTTTCGTTGTTAACTGTAATCTCTGGTAGTTTCTTTACGTGAGCTACATTTCGCTTTATAACTTTCTCATTTCCAAACAGTGTTAGCTCATTTCCATTTCTGTTCAGTACATCATATTCCATCTCACTAAAGGTTGGCATCAGCTTATGAGGAACGCTGACATTCTTCACCACCACACGGTCTCCTGGTTTAATTGTGTCTACAACAGCTCTTCTACTACTATCTTCCTTTCTTTTCCCCAGTTCTTTTCTGACCAGATCCCTATCATAGACTTCATCATCGAATGTATCTGATATTAAGTCCTCTATACTAGGTATTTTATCTCGAATTCTCCTGTTGAAAAGAAGCTCAGTTGGAGATTTCCCTGTTGTACCATGAGGTGTCACATTGTACTATCGGTGCCAAAATTGGTCTTACACTTTATGGTTCAATTCCGCTTAAAATGCCATAACCAATTACATTCTGAGGTAAAAAAACCTTAGCAACTGTCCGCCAATTAAAGCTTTGAAGGCGGATCTAAACGATTTTATTTGAATGACAACAAAGTAAACAAAGGGCAGCAAAAATAGATAAATAATCATGTTCTTTTAACGAAAAATCACATCGCTTATGGGGGGCGGGGCTGGCGAAAACATAGCAACGTCCCTCATAAACGATTCGCATCGCAAACTGGAACACCACTTTTGGAACTTTTAGTACATCAAAATGTATGTCATTATTTCCTTCTTGTAATCTTTGTTGTTCTTTATGTAGCTAATTCGCAGCCTCTTCTTCAGTGACTTGTTTATATTCTCAACCTCTCCGTTAGCTTGGGGCCAATATGGGGGAGAATTCAATATTTCTATACCATTAGTGCCACAGAACTGTTTAAATTCTTCGCTATTAAAGTTAGTACCATTATCAACTTTAATTATTTTTGGTAATCCTAATCGGCAAAACATTTCTTCTAGTACTCGAATGATTGTTGACGTAGTTGTAGATTTTGTAAATATGGCTTCATGATACCTAGAGTAATAATCAATGACTACGAGCAAATGATCCTGATTTTGTTCCCCTGACATGTAATCCAGGGCTAGAAATTGCCAAGGGCCTGAAGGCAGCTTCTGTCTCGTCATCGGCGCTGGATTGTTAGGTATTGATACAAGTAAGCACTCTCGACAACGTTTCACATGTTTTTCAGCTTCTCAATCTATTTGGGGCCACCATACCTTGGAACGCAACCTCCGCTTCATAACTGTCTCTCCCGGATGACCTTCATGGGCCAACTCTAAGGTTTGGCCTCGTAGGCTTTTTGGTATTACGATTCTGTTGCCTCGGAGGAGAATTGTTCCCATTGAAGTGAGCTCTAACCGAAAAGGATAGAATGGACTTGTCAACTCTATGTTGCAGAAGGCTTACCTTGCGCTTAAACTTGTATACGGACAGAGGCATTATCTTAATCTGAATACCAAGAGGACGCTGTGTGACTCGCTTGTTCTTTCCCATTTCAATTTCTGTGACACTGTCTATGGTCCTTGTCTCTCATTTCGGGATAAATTTCGTGTTCAGAAAGTTCAGAATTCGTGTCTTCGTTTGATGTTTGGAATTAGAGCACGTTCGCGTATCTCTCATAAGCTGAAAGACGCGAACTGGTTGAATATGTTCAACAGACGTCGCCTTCACATGGTCTGCTTCTTTCTCAAGATTGTCCAGTTCCGTGTACCTCTCTATTTGTATAATAAACTTGTTTTTCGTGCTGATGCTGATGCTGATGGCGTTGCCACCCGTCGAAAGTCCCTAATGCTCACGATTCCGCGGCATCGCAAGGAAATATTTAAGAGATCTTTCTCGTACAACGTCGTGTCCTGTTTAAATCAGTTTCACTCGTTTCGGACTCTCCCTTGTGGTGTCGTGAAGCGTGAGTTATTCAAAATTCTCTTTGACCAGCAGTAGCTAGTTCCTTTTGTCTACTTAGCATTACGTGGGCTGCACATGACTGTGTTCTTCTTCTACATCTTCATAATCTTTCTTCTTTTTTTTCTTTATCCTTTCCTTTCCTCTTCTTTTCTTCTTCGTCCCCCGTTTTATCGTTCTCGATTCATGTAGTTAATTTTTTTTCCTTCATTTTTAGTTTATGGGAATAGGAATAGTTAATAGGCCCGCATGGAAGATCAGGATCTGAGAATACTGCGTTATTCTCAATGCCTGAATGCTGGCCTTTTAGCACCAGTGGTTATTTTCATTTTGTTGATTGTGCACTTATGTACCTTGTACCTATTGGGTGTTAATAAATTTATTATTATTATTATTATTATCATTTGCTAACCAAGAGTCTTCAGCCAATTTCTTAATTGTTTCCGTGATTTCTAGATCCACCTTGCTTTCGGTTATAATTTGTGAAATTCTTAATGCTCTGGGAATTGCCTCTTTAATAATTACATGTACATGGTGTTCGTTTGGTTCGTCAAAAGTGGGGTCCATTCCAAGTTGGCCCAGTCTCGATAAGGAATCGGCTATATTGGATTTTCCACATTTGTATTTTACAGTGAATTTGAAAGCCTGCAATCTTAGTACCCATCTTTCAATTCTGGCTGGTGGCTTTGATGTAGGTTTGAATATAGCTTCCAACGGTTTGTGGTCTGTTACTAATTCAAAATGTAGTCCTGCTAAGTAATAGTAGAATCTCTCTACCGCCCACACTAGAGCCAGACTTTCTTTTTCGGTCTGTGAGTATCGTCGTTCTACACCGGTGAGACTTTTACTGGCAAAAGAAATTACGTGGGGCTCATTTTCAATGTTGAATTGGAGTAGAACAGCTCCCAAGGCAACTGGACTTGCATCAGCAATTAACTGAGTACGTAGCTTCTGATCAAAGAAAGCAAGTGTCGGTAATTTGTCTAGTTCTTGCTTTAGGTTCTCGAAACTTGTTTGTTGGTTTGGTCCCCATTCAAATTTTGTGTCATTTCTTGTCAGTAATCGAAGAGATTCCGTTAAGTTTCCAAGATCAGATATGAATTTTCCTAGATAAGTTACTAGTCCTAAGAAACTCCTAACTTCTTCTTTATTGATTGGTGATCGAAAACTCCGAATTACTCCAACTTTCTTTGGATCGGGTTTTATTCCAGATGACGTCAGAATATGTCCCAAAAACTCGAGCTGACTCACCTTTACTTGACATTTGTTATCATTCAGTAGTACATTTTGATTTTTTAGTACCTCCTGGACCTTACGTAAACAATCGTCGTGTTCGGTTTCAGTTTTTCCATATATAATTACATCATCAATGTAATTCAAGCAGTTTTTACACGGTGCAAGAATACTTTGAAATATACGTTGGAATATTTCTGGTGCGGAATTAATTCCGAACGTTTGTATCGAAACAATCCTTGATGTGTAATGAATGTAGTTATTGGTCTACTTTCTTCCTCTAGTTCTAGCTGATGGTAAGCACTAGCCAAATCTAGACGGGAAAAATATCGAGCGCCTTTTAGCTTCGTCATGAAAGTTTCGAAAGTAGGTAATGGGAAATTTTCCCTTAATATGGCTTCGTTGGCTCGTCTCATGTCAATGCATATCCTTATGTCACCATCTGGTTTAAAAACTATTACCATAGGCGAGATCCAAGGACTAGGTCCTTCAACTTTTTCGATTATGTCGCGAGCCAGTGCATCCTTCAACTTCTCCTCAACTTTGGTTTCAACAGCAATGGGGACTCTTCGTACCGGTTGTTGCACTGGTTTCACCAGATGATTAATGGCGAGTTTAACTTTAATACCATTAATTTTCGGAAACGGGTCAGCTGCTCCTAAGTGGTTTATGTTTTCCGTTAACCCCAACTTCAGAATACCTAAGGAGATGGACGTTTGCTTTCCAAGTAAGGATATAGTTCCTTTTTCTACTACCATGAATGTTGCAATAAGTTCTTGGCCATTCTCAACGCAAATAGGTGCCGTGAACTTACATCGTATGTTTAGGGGTTCGTTGGATGCGTATGGCTTGATTGAACTAGTCACTTGTTGTTGGACTTCCATTATAGCAGCATTATTTTCGATCAAAATATTCCAGTCATCTCCGTTGATAATATTACAGGATGCACCAGAATCGATTAGCATATTTACAGGTGTGCCGCCTATTCTAACCTGAATCGTGTCATCTCTGCTACTGTGTGTCTTCGTTGGGCCCTCTATTTCAAAGCATTCGAAGTTCCTGGTACCACTTGTTGAGGGTTCATTTTCTTCTGGAGTATCCTCAATAAGATTAACTCTTCGAGAGTTTGTAGATCGTTAGTGGTTTCTAGAATTCAACGTATTTTGACGGGTGGGGCGTTTGTCTTTTGTAGTCCTACATTTCCTTGCATAGTGGCCTATGCGACCACAGTTGTGACATTTAGTACTAATGGCAGGGCAGTTTCTCATTTCTGTAGGCTTGTGCGTATTCCCACATCGAAAACACTCAGTTGTCTTTGTCCCTTCCCAATGTTTCCGTTTTCTAGTATTGTCAACATGATTCACCTGGGGTCCGCTATCATCTGGTTGATTACCGTCCTTCTTTTGCATAATGTTGCTTTGATTCCGTGTTTGCTCATATATCTGGCATTGTTCTATTACATCATTCAGTGGTAGTTCCTTTTCTAACAATTTTCTCTTTAACTCGACAGGTGCCCACATATCGATTATCTTGTCCTTAATGTTTATTTCCCTAGCTTCTTTTTCCGAGCCTCCAAAGGCACATTTATTTGCCTGTGATCTGCATCGTATTAGAAACTTGTTCAAGTTTTCTCCTTCTTCTGGTTTCATATTTCGAAATACATGTCTTTCAAAACACGAATTTTGTTGCGGAGAAAAGTGACTGTCCAGTGTATCAACTAGAATTTTAAACGCGTCATTTTTAAGTTCAGGATCGTAATCGACTATGGCCCCTGGTAGTCCAAACGCAATTTCTTGAAGCTGTGGGCCCCCCAGATGCAGTAATTTATTTTTCCTTTTTACGACGTCTGTTATCTCCTCTACATCCAAATACAGCCTGACTGACCTCACCCATTTCCTCCATTCAATTGCTAGCAATCCCTTTTCTATGGAGTCACAAGCAAAGTGCTTAATTGACAATTGATCCATGCTTTGTTTTCCTAGAATAAAACCTTAGCCAAATCTCTCTATAGACTTTATCTTTCTCACCTCTCCTACTGGTAGAATCGAATCCCCCCTGTATATTCTAGTCTTAGCAGAATGTAATCCACTATATTAGTAGAATTTAATCCACTCTCTTAGTAGAATTTAATCCACTCCCTTAGTAGAATTTAATCCACTCTCTTAGTAGAATTTAATCCACTCTCTTAGTAGAATTTAATCCACTCAACAGCTTGGCAGAATTTAATCCACCCTCTTAGTAGAATTTAATCCACTCCGCGCAAATCTGCAATCGATATGCGATATTTCCACTATTTACATACTATTCAACACTTATAAACAAATTTACCTCGTCGCCAATTGTGGTGACCCAGGAACTGGTACTTCAATAATAGAGGATATAGCCACAAATTACTTTATTCCGTAAATAACTATTTCCCACTTTACAAAAGAACATTATAATAACAAACACACGAACGCGTCCTATTTCGTACAGTACCGCGATCTAACTAACTATTCATAACGTCTAATTTCAATATCTTATATCACCAACACACGTAACACCTAGATGATCAAATCCGAGCAGGTCTTATTCATCGCTAGTCGAAGCCGGTCTCCACAGGGTATCAGGGCCGAATTATCTTGCAATGTAAATTTTTTGTTGACAAGTAAACTGATTTTTTAGTGTTTCTCGAAGTCATTAACTAACGATCTGAATTATTTGCAGTACCGCTAACAAACAATTTCACAGAAGACATCCTCGACAAGTACTACGTCCAGCCAGATGCAACAGCATCAGCCGTTCCACCTAGTAATCGTACCGGTGAGACTACTCACGCCCGTAAAGAAGTTACACCAGCTACAAGTCCAACGAGTAGTACCCAAGCTTACATCGGTCTAATAACCGGAGTACTCGCCATGGTGGTACTGCTACTAGCCTGCACTGTATTCCTCATCATTAGAAGAGGAAGAAAGAAGGTGGCTTTGTTACACAAGCACACCGCTTTGGTTTCTAGCAGTACCAAACCAGGGGTGACGATAAACATGAACGATTTGAAACACATGTCTACCCCCATAATAAGCAACGGTCTGTGCAAATCTAAATTGTCCATCAAGAGCGCCAAGAATGGTACCTTAGGGAAAATCGATTTAAAAGAAACGAAAAAGTGTAGCATATACGGGCATGTCAATGGAGAAGAATCAGATAGTGAAAATTCCTCTGTCTATCATGAACCGTACAAACTCCTGCCTAATGGTAAACAGGAGTACGGTTGTCTGTTGAAAAAAGACGCTCTCTCCTCTAGTAAAAGTGGAGAATATACAGGTACCTTAAGGTTCTCTTTTGGGGCCACTTTTGTTAACCTTTAACCGCATTACAGATTTCACCAGCGTAAACAGTTTCCAGGAAGAAATCAAGTTTACGTCTCCTTCGTTCTACAGCCTCGCTGGGCCTTTAACGAACTCAAGGCCTCCTTCGTACGACGCCCAGAATTACCAGACGGCAGCTAACGCCATCAACGGAATGGTACCGTGTGAGAATTACTACGCTGCTACTGATATTATAAAGGTAAGTTGCGTTGTCACAAAACATTAGAACTAAGTTTGGAATGGTACATCATCAGCAATTGGCTTTTGTTAATATACAGGATGATTCAGTCCAAAAAAAGATTCGTTTCTGAGTTTCCCATTTTTTATTCACATCAAAATCTCGAAGAATTTGGGCGTAATTTGCAACAAAGCATAATTAGAACGCCCTATGGATCTAATTGGTGTTAATTATTTAGTTCTGCTACATCAAATAAAGGATCGCGGCACCTGGAAAAAGAAACATGTGGAAAGCTGAGAGAGAGTACAAAGGACGCGCGCTGATAGATGGAAGGAGCCGAAAATACGAACGACCGTTCACAAAGAATGACGGAAAAAGTAATGAAACCGCATGTGGGACGGAGATCTAAGATATTCACTACCAGACACGATCCAGATAAATTTATGAACTACTTAGAGTACCTGACTACCTGTCTTGCGTCGCTTGGTGTGATTTACTGTTGTACACTAATTAAGTGCCGGTATTTAATTATTGTTGCTGTGAGGCTACCAATAATTAAACATACGTTAATTATTCGCTTGTAGACGTATAATAGGCTGGTTAAGGCTTGTTTTGAAATTCTACCGGTGCCGTGGATGTTCAAACTAAGAATTCGCACAGGCTGAATGTATTCGGTGCCGTGAAAATAGCACGCCTCCAACAAACTAATGCAGTAAGCGACTGAACGTCCCGTCCGGTTGAGTTGCAGAGCAATTATACAACTGCGAACGTGCTAATTAAGGGCCGTCCTATTAAAGGATCGCTGAGAGTGTGACTGCAACGCACATCCCCGATCTACATTCCGTCTGAATTGCACAATCGAGCGGCACCGAGTACACTGTTTAAACCATCCTACGGGACAACCGGCGGTTACAGAATACTGTAACGGAGAGAGTTGCTTGCGAAACCTGGTTCAAGACCCAGTGCTCGTTTGCTATTCGCTCAACCAACTATCATGGTAGTTCACAAAAATATTCAGTGAATCCTACATTATTGATGCAAAAGATTGGAAACTTTCCTCGCTCTTCCAATGTAATTTCTCTTCGGAAGATTACAGTTAAAAGTAAAGGCACGGCACGAAAATACCCAGTCTTAAAATACGACAGCCAGTAAAAACAAAGTAAATTTCATCCATTAACCTTATTAAAGAATATAAAATACAACGTTATTACCATAGATGCTACAAGAGTCTGTAAACGTCGAGTTTGCTTTTTGCTTAGCTTTATCAATATTATATTAACAATCTACTATTATTCCCTCTATACTGATGTTTTCGTTGATAATACAGTGTTTAATGGCGTGGTATTATAATGTAAAGTTCCACTAACAATATGCTTCGGCCGGGTAGCGTTGCTAAATTATGCATTTTAGATTATGAGTTCCTGTATAATTCCTTGTTGTCTAACAGGACTATTAAGCGATTTTAATACCAAATGAAACATTATTATGCATTATTAATCACCGTAAGTCGATTGTAGAGCGTGATGTAAAGTCTGCTAAAAACTAACTTCCATGGAAAACAGGAAAGTAGGATTTTACACAATTATTTTGAAAATTTCAAATACAATTAGTTTTTCATTTTCAATTTTTTGGTTAGGTTAATTATTTACAAAACTTATTTTTTCGCTTTTAATTTCTAATTCTAAAAGTTATATATTTTGTTACGTAATTCATCTGACGGTAGTTATATACTATGCGTATGAGAAACGTCATTTGAGTGACGTCATCAGTTTACCAAAAACATATTTTTAACTGTCAATTGAACTGAACTACTTTAGAGACATTAGATCGACTGCTTGAAGAAGTATAGATCGTTTCACAGGAGAACGGAATATTTCGTCATCAAAACTGCGCAGAAGTAATGGCGTAACGCATCAACTGCGGCACCAGTGGCACATTATCTAAGTGAGAAGCTGTTAAAAAGAAAGTGCCGTTGGAAGAACATACTACGGTGACGTCAATTGTACTCTCCCCACATACCATTTCTCGTGAAAATGAATGAAATTTTAATGAACATACAATACCTACATCAAAACTTGCACAATCACAATTAACCAATTAATAAGTTGAATGTCAAAATTAAAAATTCTGATCGAAAAGCCGTAACAGTTTGACAATCTTAAAATGCAAACGGAATGGGGATGACGTGAGAATTCGGCTGTTACAGCAAACCAAGTAAACAAGGATAGCTAACATTAGAGAAAAACGAGATCGTGGAGCTTTGGCGACACGAAAAATATCTCTAACTAACTTTCATTTATTGCAATTGATAAACTATGGTTCCTTTGTGTTTTGCATGTTTGAAACTAATCAATGACATGCAATTTTCAACTGCCATAAATGTTTTACTATTTTCCAGACTGAGCGACGAGAGCAGCATTTCACTCCTGGAAAATTCACCTCCATAAAGTTGCCGGAAGGACCGCCGCTGGAAGGAGTGGCGCACCTGCTCGATTTTCCTAGACATAGACTTAGATTATTAGAAAAGCTCGGCGAAGGAGACTTCGGAATGGTAAGGGAAAAGAGTGCGCTTTTTGATCGAGCTGAGTTTTCAGTTGAGCCTTACAAAGGTATTCAAAGGGAGGCCTGGAGGGTATTAATATAAGTCTCAATAAGCTTTTTTGCTTTTATGAAAACTTCTGTTTAGAAAGGCTGAATAAATGTGTATACCTAGGGCTCTTTGAAAAACGTTTTTGTCTTACGTAGCGAACGTAATTCTCTTAAGTTCTTCAAAATCGGTAATGGAGTTCTATATACAAAAAGTACCTGCCTACTTCCTGATGCAGCATGCAAGGTACAAATAAAAGCCACGATGTAATGAATTTACATAATACGGATATTATAAGTGTTTAAAAAATAAATGCTATAATTTTTACAAATACCTTCGTTGCCTTATACCTAAAATGAATGTTTTTCCATATAATAATAATAATAATAAATTGACTTTATTACCCACAAAATTCAATACAAAAAGAGAAGCAAAAACAAATATGGGTAATATTGGGCGAAGTTCAAACAACAACGCATTGTTGCTTGCTCTTCCACTCAACCCAAAAAAAAACCAAAAAAGTACATACATAAAAAAATACAGTTTACACTCTGGCACAAACAAAATAGGGAAATTCCAAAATCAGCAAAAGCAACGTGGGCGCAGCGGGGCGGGCAGGCGAGTCAGCCGGTCAGCCGAATGCACTGGTCAACGAAAAGTTGTGAGCGTAATTTATATTTGAATTTATTTGGTGGTAAGCGTTTTAGACAAGGGGAAAGTTTATTATAAATATTTGAAATTTGATAGGAAAAGCTTCTCTTAAACATTTCGAGCCTGTGAGATGGCGGCGTTATTAACCCCTTGAATCGAATATTCAAAGTATGTACATCCGTGCGGAAAATTATCCGGTTGTAAAGATATGGTGGACTCTTCTCTATAA
This sequence comes from Xestobium rufovillosum, assembly GCA_963966045.1. Lineage (NCBI taxonomy): Eukaryota > Metazoa > Arthropoda > Insecta > Coleoptera > Ptinidae > Xestobium > Xestobium rufovillosum. The sequence goes on from OZ014493.1 coordinate 40,153,659, forward strand.
TTATTTTGTGATACAGACAAGCAGCATGAAGAATTCTTCGATTGTTCATATTTAACCAACCTATTTCTTTCAGTGTATGTGAAATTCGCTCATATTTTCTAATACCAAACAATAAACGAAGACGAGAATTTTGAATCTTCTGTAACCTGGACCTACTAAGAACGGTCAGGCATGGGCCATAAACTACATCGCCATAATTTAACTGCGAGAGCACAAGCGTTTCACACAAAATTGTTTTAATTTTCCTATTGAGGAATTCACGATTACGATAAATAATTTTCAGAGCAGCATAAGCCCTACCCAGAATTCGAGTTATGTGTTTTTCAAATCTAAGTGATGCATCTACATCGACTCCCAAACTTCTTGCACAGTCTTGGCCCGCTACGATTTTCTTATTTAGTACAATATCAGGAAATTCGGAACGTAAACCAGACGCAACCCCCTTGCCAAAAATTATTAAGTTCGACTTACTTTCATAAAGCACCAGGTATAGATGGCTTGCAGGCAGAAATCTTAAAGTGCGCAGGTCAAGAGGTAATAGATCGTTTATTTAAATTAGTTAGTCGCATATACCTGACAGGCGAGATTCCAGAGGATTACAAACTGAACATCATGGTAGCTTTGCCAAAAAAGAAAGGCGCGGATAGGTGCGAAAATTTTAGAACTATCAGTTTAACTTCCCATGCGTCAAAAATTTTAACTAGAATTGTGCAAAGAAGGATGGAGAAAAAGGCGGAAGAAATATTAGGAGAAGATCAGTTCGGATTTAGACGAAATAGAGGAACGCGCGAGGCCATTCTAGCTTTACGAGTAATTATAGAAAAAACGATAGAAAAGAGAAAGAGCGTATATATAGGATTTGTAGATTTAGAAAAAGCCTTCGACAATGTAAAATGGGGGAAGATGTTCGAAGTGCTGAGAAAGGTAGGGATGAAATACAGGGACAGAAGAATAATACATAATCTCTACAAAGATCAAAAGGCAGTTATAGAATGTGAGCAGGAACGAAGGGAAGTAGATATCCGGAAGGGAGTGAGACAGGGATGTGCATTGTCACCTCTAGTTTTCAACTTATATATCGAAGATGCGATTAATATTGTTAAGGAAAGAACAGCCTCAGGGATCAATGTACAGGGCCAAACTATTAACATGCTCAGATTTGCGGATGATATAGCAGTGTTAGCATCTAGCAAAGAAGAATTAGGAGCGGCTTTGAATGAAATGGAAGCAGTTTTGACACAGGGCTACGGCATGAAAATCAATAAAAAGAAAACTAAAATTTTGGTATGTAGATGGAGTGAAAATAGAACTAAAATTGAAATACAAATAGGAAATGAGAAGATAGAGGAGGTCGCGGATTTCTGCTACTTAGGAAGTAAAATAACCCAAGACGGTAGGAGCACTAAAGATATAAAACAAAGAATGGCGCAGGGACGAGTTGCGTTTAACAAAAAGAAACAACTGTTATGTTCGAGAACGGTTAATATAGAGACTAGGAAGAGACTCTTAAAGTCGTATGTATGGAGTACGGCATTATACGGGTGCGAAACTTGGACAATAGGAGAAGCGGATAGAAAAAGAGTAGAAGCGTTTGAACTGTGGTGTTACAGACGCATGATGAAGATACCGTGGATAGATAAGGTTAGCAATAGGGAAGTATTAGAAAGAGTTGGGGAAAGGCGAAAGGTATGGAAAACAATAAAGAGTAGGAGAGATAGGGTGGTAGGACACCTTCTAAGACACGAAGGAATAGTTCGCGACATACTAGAGTCAGAGATAGGAATAAAAAGAGGTAGGGGTAGGCCTAGATTAGACTACTGCTCTCAAATAGTTAGGGATGTAGGATGTTCTACTTTTAGGGAAATGCGTAGGTTAGCTCAGGATAGAAAAGAATGGAGGTACGCGTCCAACCAGTCTTCGGACTGAGAACCTTATGATATGATGATGTTTTATAAATCTGATGGTGCTCTAAGAACTTAAATCTAGGATGGTTTATTGTTTTCACCCAATAGGGAGGTTCGGAGAAAAATAAGATATATATTTTTGGCATGAAAATGACAGAAAATTGTTATTGTAATTGATTTGAGGCGAAATATTTTTTCTAAAAAAATTTTTTGCGGCGTAATAAGCGAAAGAAATTAGCTTATCACGCCCACATGCTAGTTCGCTTTGTTATTGGTTTGACGTCAGAGATTCGTAAGGCGCTCCTCCCACTTCTCTTGAAGTGCCCGTGAAGCGGTACCTATCTCATAACATACTTATTGGAACTATTTCGAGCGTGAATTTTTAAAGTAAGGTGTCAAGGAAACATAAAACAAAGACAACATAATCGATATAATGATGCAACAAGGGTATCAAAAGTCCGATTCACATAATTTGCTATATTTATATAATAGGTAGGTAAATGTCCAGGTAAATGTGGGAATGGTGTGTGATTCTTGCATCTAACCCCAATTTCATTCAACCTCAAAACAGTAGTGTAAAGGCAGACCGGTATAAGTAAAACAAAGTCAACAATTTATTAACTGTACATGCCTTTTATAATTCAGTATAAGTAGGTATGTAGATTGTAGATACCTGCTTACTTCTGTTTGTAAAATAGGTACCTACCTATATTCTCTAATACAATGCAATACATACCTACTCATTTATGTAAGTATGTATACCTAAGTGATTGACAAGTTATCAAGTTAACAGTTTTTATAACGGATTAGAATTTTTTTAAAAAAACCGAACCAAATACAACTCACGCGAATCAAAAAACTACGTTACGTAGGTACTAGGTACTTGTTTAACAAATAGAAACAACTGCTATATTCTGGAACGGTTAATGGTAGAAACTCGGAAGAGACTCTTAAAGACGCATGTATGGAGTACGAAATTATACCTATGGGTGCGAAACTTGGACAATGGAAGAAGCGGATTGAAAAAGGAGTAGAAGCGTTTGAAATGTGATGCTACAGACGGGTGTTGAAGATACCGTGGATAGACAAGTTAGCAATAAGGAGGAATTAGAAAGAGTTGGGGAAAAGAGAAAAGTATGGAAGACAATAAAGAATGGGGGATAGGATCGTAGGATGGTAGGACACCTTCTGAGACACAAAGGAATAGTTCGCGACATACTAGAGTCAGAGATAGGAATAAAGAGGTAGAGGTTGGAGCAGATTAGACTACTGCTCTCAAATAGTTGGGGATGTAGAATGTTCTACTTTTACGGAAATGCGTAGGCTAGCTCAGGGAAAGGATGGAGGTACGCGTCCTACCAGTCTTCAAAAGAGAACTTTATGATGACGTACTATTTAATTATTATTGTAAAATAGTTAATAAAATTTCCTTTTTTAGTTCAGGGAGGGAACGCTACGGCGATTCAGTATTTGGCTCCGTCATGCTCCTAGCATCGTGTTTCAAATTATGCTAACCGTAACACGTTACCAAGTACCAAGGGGTCCCAGAAAACTGTCGATAAATAACATTATGTTCGATTTTATTTAGAGTGGCTGCAATGGGGCAGCCGATAATTTTATAAACTTTTGCAATGATAAACTAACTCGCGAAAATATCGATAATGCTGACCGATTTTCCTTCTGGCTCCAACGAACCACTTTTTCCGTTTTATTGGTGTGCTGTACGATGTATTAGTCTGAGTACAAAACAGAAAACACCAGTTAGAACCAGTTAAAAATATTTAACAATTTAACTACACATGCATATGCATAATACTTATGGGACTGCTGCGCGCTGAAGCTGGGACTTGTATGTTATACTAAGTTCTGACGTCACGCGGCCTACTCTCGCTGCAAGGTACGATTTCTAGCCTCGCACCGACGGAAAACTTTGCAACGGCTTCGCAGGCGAAGGAATTTTTTTTTTAACAAAAATTAACAACGTAACTGCCTTCGGTATAATAAACTCTATCAATTTTAATGAAATTTGAAAATTACCGAACCTGCCTATTGTTGAAAATGTCCATATCTTTGATTGGAAATCTATGTCGCACACTGATTATGTCCTCACAGTCTTTTACACGGCACTTTTTTATTCTCGACATATCGCAAAACATAAATACAGAACATAAATACAAAACACAAATCTACAAAAGCGACGCAACACTTTAAAACCGACATTAAATTTTCAAAATTCAAACATTCTATTCATAAACCACTACCACTACTGCACCGCCACCCTCGAGCTGCTAGTGGTACTAAATCTTTTGGATAATAATAAGTTCTGTTTTACCAGCATTTGGTGCTACCTGGTGTCTATTCACAGCGGGTTTTAGTGCCAAGAATAGCTGATTCAAATTACATACCCCTGAGTCCAATTTAGATAAACTAGGTACCTTGTACAGACCAATATACCTATCTTGGATATTGGCTAAATATTAGAACAATATGGTTATTCTACACGGTGGTGAAAATTTGACTTCAAATCTTCTGCAACATCTAATTGAAGTTTGCGGGAATAAACACAATAAAACAAAAATAATATATTTTTACTTAGTTGCAAATAAATAAATTAAAATTTCAGTATTTTGTAGTCATTCCTCGAAGAGACTTTGTTCCAGCAATTACTGCAAGTTTCGTAAATCAATGAAACGCGAGTATCGGCATTACTCCCAATTTAAACTTTGTCCCGACGCAATCAGAAATTGCAGTGGTCTTTTTCAGTTTCCCAAATGCAATATGCCGTCTTGGCCCTGAAGCAACTCCCCGATATCATCTAATATTGGCACAGTATGTTTGTAGGACGCAATGATTACATTGGCATTTTACCCTACGAGTATTTTTATTTGTTTCTATGCGATTTCATGTGTGTGCTCTTGTCGCAGGTGCATCTGTGCGAAGCGGAGGGCTTGCCAGATTTTAACGGGGGATCAACGTTTCACAAGAAACAACTAGTCATTGTCAAGAGTTTGTGGAGGAATTGCGGGGATTCCAGGAGGTAAGTGACAGATCCGTATCATCATCCCCTTAAAGAGATTCAAGAAAATTTATTTACGACATAAGAGTTTTATTAAAACTTCGGTGTGCATTCTTTGATCAAAATCTGGATACGAAAGTTTGTTACTTAACAAAGAATTGATGCTATATAGTATAACAGTATATGATCTGTTAAAAATTGTATATTTTAGGGACATGAAATCGTTGGACTATTTCTTACTGTTATTTTTATTCAAGAAGCTATCCCTCGCTTTCAATAAACTCAAAATCCCCCGAACTCCCCAAACAAAATTCAGTTCTTTCCATGTACAATAAAACAAACCTATTCCCATTTTCCCCTTCATGCATCCGCCAATATTTCCCTTCCGAACCGCATATGTCTTCATATAAGACCACTCAAGCATCCTCTCATTTTGATACATGTGCAAGTAGCAATATGAGTCCTTCTCCTGGGGTGGCATCAGATGTGCCGCGCCGCCACTTTATACTATGACTAAAAGAGCGCACACATGTTGCAGACACGAGTTCCTGCGGGAGACCAGCCGTCTGGCGGGACTCGTCGACCCTAATCTCGCAAGGGTAGTTGGGTTATGCAGTCAGGACGAACCTATGTGCGCCCTGCTGGAACATTCGGAACCGGGAGAGTTGCCGCGGTTTCTGAGCCAAAGGATGCAGGATGACGTCGGAGATTCGGCAGTTAGGTAAGACTCGGTTAACACTGAGTAACGGTAATAGTATATTATACACGAGTTTATAAAAAACTCGCTCGCTTCGCTCGCTCGTGTTGTAAACTTCATCCTCGGTAATAATAGCATCATTATAACGAATTGTATACTATACTTTGTCCACGACTATCAAAACAGATTCCCAGAAAGAATTTACCTTCATTTCACTTCTCCAGTGTAAGAAAGATTCATACATATGCTCTCAGGTATAATTTTCTTGGTTTTTTGGGCAATGAATCTAATGAGGCAAGTTCTGCAGCTTCTTTTATTGCTGGTGCTGTTAAAGAAATCTCGTTTTCACTCTCACTACTCATTATATCTTCTTTTCAGAATATGCATTTCAAATTAAAAGCAAACCATGCTGATTTGACGTTTCAATTTGAACTAACACATCGCGATCGCGGCCTACTAAATAAATGTAAAAAAGGGTCAAAGCGATGTTCCTATTGGTTTAGTGAATAATATTCATTAATCACTGCAGTGAATAATGTATCTAATTATGATTGAAGAAACACAAGTATAAAGAGTATGTTGTAAGATAGTCGTGGACAAATTATTTTTCTGCCATCACCATCAAATTCTTCTCGATAAATTATTAAACTTTGTCCGTTTAACGAACTTTCTCCGATTTCAAATAAAAAGTTAGCCATTGCAGAATGATTCCATGAACACCCTGTATTATTGGAGAATAGGGTTTATTGAACCTCATATAATGCGAAAATTAATTTCTGAAATTTGAAAAATAAAATCTCGACATAAGACGTCACTACACATCCGACCTTGGGCTTGAGCTTCGAATAAATTAGCTTCGTGCAATATGACGTCCCTATTGATCATTTTAGAATGACGTCACACAATTGACAGCTGGAGGGCACACATTTGTTTGTTTTAAAGCTTATTGGAGGGAAGAAGAGGATGAATAACAAAGCAGATGTTTGTGTTACCATTTGGCACCAAAAAAGGGGCGTAACTTAAACTTAGTCGCTTTACGCCGAGAATTGAATGAAAATTCTTAGAATGATATGACTGGTTGCACTATTGCAAACGTTGTTTCGTTATTTTGAGTTAAATTACATGAACTCTAAACATCACCACTTTGTTTGGCACCAAATCTGTTCAAATTTTGGTAACACTCACGTGTGTAATGTTGTTTATCCATGCTCAGCCCCCCAACAGAAAATGGCGGCCTGTCAAAATCAGGCCATTCTAAAACAGTCTATTGTTTTGTCACTTCGTGTTTGGCTAGTTTATTTTTTGTTTCGTTTTATTTCCTTTGTTGTTTCTAGCGTGAATTTAGATTTATAAGTAGTAATTAGTGACTTTAAGAACCTATGACTAAGGTGAACATTTCAATCTGCTATTATATGAAATAACTAGAATTCTAACCTTAAATTTATTAAACTTCGAAACTCTGCGTTAACATAATTGATTACTGGGGAGTTTTGGGATGTTGCTTGCAGAAATTTTGTTTCGGAAGTCATATTTCATAACGAATACAATTATTGACTGTTCTCGAATGCGTAATTTTGACAGTCCGCCATTGTTGTTGGAGGGCAAACATTTTGTCGTTCGTAATGCAGTGATATGGTTTTCACAGTCGTTTCCTTATAGAGTCCATTAGTTAGGTTATGTTACTAGTTTCGCGGGCTATCCTACTTCAAAATTCTTAACATGGAGCTCGTACGGGACATAGATTTTAAACACTGATTATTTAAATTCAGAGCATTTCTTAACGGGGATTCTGCAAGTGACATATAGACTGCTCTTTCCAGCTGTTACATTTTCAAAAACAACTTAAAATACAACTTAATTTCAGAAATATTTTAAAACGGAGCATATTAGCATATTAGAAAAGAACGTATGTCGCGTTCAGACCAGACCAGTAACCTTGGAGATTATTTTGACGTTTGCTGCACAGGGTTTGAGGCTAAATTGTTTATTTCTCCGGGTTATGTATTGTTTAATTTTTATTTAATAGGTGGTTTAAGTTCTTATTTATATTTAAAAAGTGAAAAATGGAAGAAAAAGTGTTAAAAATTAGTGTTGTTAACGACTTCATTTAAATAATCTACTGCGCCGGTTCTATCACCGACATTCTCGCGCCGTAAATTGCAGTAGTTTGTTGAATTTTAGTTTTAAACAAAATGACTGCATAAATAAATGCTTTTACAAGACAAACGGCGAAAAAAGGCTTCATAGTAATCGCCATATATTGATTTAATGCTAAGAAATCAGGATGAAAGGTAAAAATAGAATGTGAAGTGCAAGGTCATCTAACCTCCATTTAAAATGCATTGAAAAATTTTATCCAACTATTCTCTTAGGATAGCGTTTTAAATTTCGCGCTTTGATTTCGCCGTTACACTAATGGACTCTATTAAAAACTCGGCATATTGGATGAAAGACTCTAAATTTTCTAAAAGAAGCAACAATGTTTACTTTTGTGGTTATAAATTTTACGAAGCTGATTTCATAAATCATTTTTCAGCTAAAGTTGTGAATGAAAATGCTTTTGTTGTTGTTCGAAAGACGAGTAGGTCCACACCCAAAACACAACAAGACGGTGGCATATAATTTGTATACTTAAAATTTAGGAAAACGACAGTATTTGTAAGACTGAAATGTAAACAAACAAATGTTTGCCCTCCAGCAAATATCAACGGCCAATTGTGTGACGCCATTCTGAAATAATCAATAAACTTTTGTATCTAGTTTTGTATCTAGTTTTTTTTCATATTTCGTACGAAGGTGGAGTTATGCGGAAAATACGCTAGCGTGCGTCACCGTGTATATGCAATAATGCAAAAAAAAAATATTTTTTGTCGTTTTCGTAAAATATTTGATCCGTATTTTTTTATTTTTCTCGCAGCGAACGTTTTAGGCATCTAAACCAGCATCAAAGTTAAGACGCTGGCCCTTTCAGCCTTTTAAATGATGACGTATTCGGGGCAATGCCGATAATTGTCGATATTAGCCGGAAAGTAGATACAACCTTTACTTGTCAAACGTAAACTGAATAAACAATCATGGCGTCAGTCGAATCGTTTGACAGATAGTCTCCAGTGTTGTTTTTCAGTTTGTCTAGTTCCCAAATAAATGAAGCACTCGCCGTTTCGTTTTAATATTTTTCATTTCAGCGCTGAAATAGTCCAAATTGGATAAAATAATAATTGTCAATCATTTCACTATTAACTACCGGTAAATTGTCTGAATCGAAACCTTGCTCTATTTTCCAAACACAAATATACTAATTGATACAATAAATAGGAATAAAAACACATAAATAAACGGCAGAGAATGCCCTAATACAAATAGAAATAAATTTCCAAATGTCAAATTCTGATTATTCCTAACACTTTCCGTAGTATCAGGAGGTCATAAATGATCATGATGCGCGCGTCGTTGTCCGTTTAGGTTCAGACCACAGACCCCAGAGTTGACCCCTTAAGCTGTCCTCGCACCAGACACACGCATTTTTTTACAAAATAGATTTATGATCATTATGACTTCCTGCTAACAAAGGCAAATCATTATTGCTTCCTACTTTATCGGCTCAAACTCCACGTAACGTTAGCTTTCTGGGTATCAAAACATCAATTCATATGACCAATCACAAGCGCTTCTAAGCTAATGACGTAACCGGGACTGCCAGTGTTTCTGTTTAATTCTCCGAAGGCGCGTTTCGTGCTAAAATCGCCATTGTTTAAATTTTGGACTATTGGGTGAGTAAATGAATGTAACCCAGAGGGCCAATAAACGCCTAGTTACTTATTTCTATCAAAATTATATCGATTTTCTATTTAGTGCAACGACCCCATTGCACAGAGGTCACTGAACTGTGCTAGAACCGGCATTGAACTGGTTCAGAATCGGCTGTATGGTTTCAAGACTCTGCAGTGGCTCAGAATCGGCAGTATCCATGAATCCATGCATACGTAATTTGAGTACACTCAGTTAAGAAAGTAACTGCATAATGCCGTCAGAAGGAGATTTACGACAGATGCATTTGAGTGCTGGAAAAAAGGTCACATGTTTGTGTTCGACGTGCTATAAAAGAAAAAGTTATTTTTATAGCAATCTGTTGTCGATAAAGGTTTTTCTGTCAGATGAAGGTCACTGATTTAACGGGTAGGTACTTTGAAATGCGGGGAAACGAAAATTGACATTCAAAGGCAAACCTGGGGCTAAAGCTGATACCGATGAGAATCATGGGAATATCTTGTTCGGGTACACCAAAGCTGCTCTCGTAGCTTCGACGCCTTTCATCCCAAAATCTGAAAACCCTTTTCTGTATTTACAAGCAGAGTTTAAAATCAACTACGCCTTACTCTGTCAATCTGAGTGATATCAAACGCTTAACAAGAATCACTATACAAGCGTAATAACAACTCCTTTTCAGCGTCGGCTGAAAAATTAAGAGGAGAATCGCTTATGAATTCAGGAGAGCGCCTGAATATTTTAGCATTCACAGAAACATCCACCCCTTTCATTTGCTATTAATGCTCGTTGACATGATGAAATATACCGTAATCCATTTTAGTCGGCTCAAAGACGCGCGTATCTAAATTCCCTCAGTTTTCGGTATTTGAATAAACTACCGCTATGATTACGATGGGTACACACGCCGCATCTTTGAATGCCGTAGGTAAACAATAAGCTCTTAAATCTTGCTCATTACAGCGATGTATCCGCCCATCCACAACCCACCAGACGCTACATCGGCGAATAATCAAGCGGTTTTAAACGCGCGAGTGCTCCGGTTACAGCCCTAAATATTCCAAATATACAGACAGCCTTAGAAATTCGCGGCTTGCTGTCATCGTCGACTTCATGGATTAGGTCTTCCGGCCTGTTTCGGCTCACCGGCTCTTTTGATCGGATCTCTGAAGCTTCGTCTGTCTTTTGGGTTGCATTTCAATGCCATTCGTCCATGCTGTTTGTGCATTTATACCATAGGCTCGAAACTCACTAAACTGCCATTCTAAATAAATGGCGAACCCGATCTTCTAAAGATAGTTTTGTAATATTAGACGGTTTTTCTTTTGAAGTGGTGCCACTCTATGCCGGTTAATATCCCGTCGTTCGTTTATGATTCAGATACAGCCGGAGGGAAACTTATGAGTCGATAAACCCTTAGCTTTAAAGCGAAGAAGGGCGGGTTCTGTATTGCCAAATGACCAAAAATGATAAGACAGGAAGAAATTAAATAAACTCTATTACTTTAGCTATATTCAATTTGGGTTTGGTAAATACGATATGTACAAAGTTTCTTTCTTACCGAATTTTAGTCTCTCGAGTGATCAGCATATTCATATATGACCTACCGTATCGCAATCCGAAGTAAAGCGAAGCTGGCTCATATCCAACGCGCGAGATCGCTCTCGAAGTTGCGGTATAGTACGTGGTTTATAAATCGATAAGTTGCACTAGTCTGCTTTGCCGCGCTGCTTTTTTGAAACATACCCCTTAACTGTCGGAGACCAGACACGCGCATTTTTTGCAAAAAAGGTAATATGAAAATATGAGAAAAATAAACTAACCCCTACGGGAGTCGAACTGACTTAAGAGTTCCTTCGGATCGCGATACGATGCGTAAGATATGAATATGCCTCCGGGACCAGACAGTAATCTAGGACAAGTGAACCTCTCTCTCGATGCTGTGGGACCGATAGCATGTCAGTGGTCTCAACTTGTTTAGGTCGGGTTTTGTGGAGATTCGTGGTGGCACAGGCAGGTTCTTCTGTCAGGATTTCGGTATAGAAGTCACGTGACCACATTAGGAAGTAGTCCCGTCGGATAAGGCCACTAACCAATATACAACAGCAGTCGCCCGTTGATCGGATGAGAACCCGTCATCACCGAAATTTCTTATGCATGACGAAGTCACACCAGTATCTCGCCACAGTAACTTTTTTTCATACATTACGTCATTATAATTCGAAGTGTTTGCATTACTGTTTTATAAGTTTTGATAGGTGATTTTTTATATCAAGTAAGTGGGACCCGCTTTGTCGATATGGCGATCCCTGCCCGACGGGAAACCTGAAAGAACGCAAAAGGGTGGATCTCACACGAGCATTGAACCTGCATCTGCAGATGCTGGCATCGCTTTAGACAGTTTGTCTGCCGTTTCTTAGTTATTATTTTGTCGGATAGTAGTAGAAGTATAGCAATAGTAATAAAGTAATCTTGTTGCAGTTATGGCTGTTTAATATACATGGCCACGCAAATCGCTTCGGGCATGAAGTATCTAGAGTCTTTAGATTTGGTGCATAGAGACTTAGCAGCCAGGTAAATCATCAATATAAACCCAAATAAAAGTACTAAATGTCTTTTTCCTATCAGAAATTGCGTCATCGACAAGACATACACTGTAAAAATTTCCGATCACGCCATGTACTGCAGCAGATATGAAACTGATTACTACATTAGTGATACCAAATCTAGACTCCCCATCAGATGGATGTCGTGGGAAAGCCTCTTGTTGGTAAGTTCCGCCATTCAACTATTCTAGAACCATGAAAACTTTTTCGCATGTTCACAGGGCAAACAAACTACAAAAAGTGACGTGTGGGCATTCGCAGTAACTATCTGGGAAATCCTGATGTTCTGCACGCAGCAGCCTTATGCGGAGTTAACCAGCGAACAAGTGGTTGAAAACTCTAATCATTGGTACCAAAACGATGGCTGTCAAAGGTACCTTCCACGCCCCTCCGCTTGCCCCAGAGAAATTTACGATCTCATGGGAGAGTGTTGGAAACGTAACGCTTCCGACAGGCCTAGATTCGCCGAGATACATTTATTCTTGCAGAGGAAGAATTTGGGTTACATTCCAACTCCTATTCATTGAAAGAATTTACGAACGAGCCAAAAACTTTTATGAAAATGGTTTAAATTGCACGGGAATTGGTGTATTTTCGCGTACGTGGATGGATGGTGCGTGCATGTTGATGGTGACCCAATTACAAACTTTTCTTAAATATTTATTTTGTTATTAAAGAAATAATCGTGGTCATTAGTTATAGGAAACCAGGAAAAATAGTTTCGTTTGGCCTAACCGCCGCTATAACTACTAATTGCTTAGTTTGATCCACAGTGGATAAGACAAGTGTAGCGATTCCCATGTATATAGTAGAGGAAAAGGTGAGTAGAATTTGTCCGAGCTTATAGGCAAGAGAAGGGAAGTGCAAGAAAATGCGACGCGCTCAAAATGTATCATGCCATAACTCCCTCAAAAATTGTCCTATTGAGTTGCAATTTTTTTATATTATTTCTTAAACTTTCAGGATGCTCACGAAGTCTTTCAAATTGCAATTACATAATTAGTTTTCATTCCGCTTTGCGATTTTCGAGACGTTGTCTGTTTGTTGCAGTGGAATTTTCACCTATCGAGGAACTATACTCATTTTTAAAATTTGAACGAACTTCCAGCGGCAAAGTTATAGAGAAAAGATTGAATTTTATTTTACGCCAAGATTCAATTCATTATCTCTCATAGAAAAAAAGTTATGACGATTTGAACACGATCGTTCTGTGCGCTTAACTCTTGATTGATGATTATCGTGTTCAAATCGCCATAACTTTTTTTCTATGCGAGATAGTGAATTGAATCTTGGTGTAAAATAAAATTCAATCCTTTCGCTATAACTTTGCCGCTGGAAGTTTGTCCAAATTCTAAAAATGAGCATAGTTCCTCGATACGTGAAAATTTCACTGCACCAAAAAGACACCGTCTCGAAAATCGCAAAGCGGAATGAAAAGTAATTATGTAATTGCAATTTGAAAGATTTCGTGAGCATCCTGGAAGTTTAAGAAATAATTTTTAAAAAAATGCAACTCGATAAGACAATTTTTGAGGGAGTTATGAGATGATACATTTTGAGCGCGCCGCATTTCCTACGCGCGAAATATGGAAAATCGGCCCGATTCCCCTCTCGCACTTCCCTTCTCTTGTCCATAAGCTCACCTTTTAGCGGCAAGTCGGTACACTTGTCTTAGCCACCTTGGTTTGATCCAATCAATCTTACACTTTCGGATGTGTACTTTTTTATTTAACAAATATGTATAAACCTATTGTGATATTGCACATAAATCTAGTGAGTGTGCATGAAGAGAACCATATCTTTTAAGGATCTTTTTTCTATGGTAATAATTTATTTTAAATTCACACGAGGTACCTCCACGATTTGTGTATATTCCGTGCTTCCCGTATGTGTCGATTGGTACACTTTACTACATGGTATTACTAAATATAGGTGTGTTATTTTGTATAATTAAAGTATTTTGTGAGTAGAGTTTGAAAATCTACTTGGATTCACTTACAATGAAGAAAAAATCAATTAAGTACCCATTTGGGAAAAACAATTTCTAGTCAAAAAACAAATTGTGTATAGTCGTATAAGTCACGAATTTTATTATTATGTACTTACTGAATAATCATACAGTACCTTATTTGTTATACCTACTGTATAATATGTACTTTTAGTAAATCAACTGCCGAAAGAAACGTCAAAGTTGTGATCCAAAGTAACTTACATCTAGGCTTCTTAGCATCGTTTCAGTTAAGATTACATTTTGTTTGCCACATTTCCAAAAGCAAATTAACATTCTAAATAAGTAAGGAAACTATTTGTTTTAAAAATCAGGAGTTTCATGTCTTCATTAAAATAGTTCTAATATCCACCATAAGACTTGCTAGAGGGACTACCCTGTTAGTAGATAAACTACAAGAGCACAGCGCCATAACCTCACGTATTTACTTAGGAAGGTCCATTGTAGCATTCAAGACAATTCGTGTGTGACGTCATCAGGGACGGGTGATTACTGCTGGCCTTAACCCCAAAAATTTTTCCACAGCCTTCTTGTTTAATTTCTCCATCAACAGATGGCACGCATAAACTGATGGCATAATTGTAGAAATTGCAATGTAGATGAAGCGCATAGTTGCAGAAATTGGCTAATAGATGGCGGTTATAAATTATTATCTTACGATTTGGAGCTAGCTGATGACGTCACACAAATGGCCTTGAATGTCAAAATTGGCTTCCATAAGAAATACATGGAATTATGGTGCCGTTTCCTTCAGGTTTAACTACTGTAGTTTAACAATTAATTTTTCAGTGAAAAGTTACAATTATCACTGGACTTGTCGCAGACCAAATCAGGCAAAATGAATTATTCTGATCTGACTTGACTAATAAATTAATTAGATGTTAGCGTTGTTACCAAGCACTGATTGGGTTAGGCAAAATAAGAAGTATAGTCAGGGCAGATTAAATAATTTGTCGCTTTCAACTGTTCGTCTACAACCGGGGTTGACCACTTGCACAAATTGTGTACAGGGTGTCCCAAACTGGAAGCGTTCTTATGGGAACACCCCTTATTTGAAGAGATAGAAAAAAATTAACCAAGGTGTCCGGAGCTCAAATTTAATGAGAAAACCACTGGCGCAAACAAAACTTTGCTATCTCTTATCGTTTGGCCGCTAGAGGGCGATTCTCAAATTTCATCGATTTCTTTTATGTCATATAACTTGTTTATTAATAAAGATAATTAATTTTGGTAAAAACTTTCTTAAGGCACTTATTTCCGTAGAATCCATTGCAATAGGCAGTTTTTTACAGGGCGTTTAGATTTTCGTGCACCACCCCAAACTCATTTTTTTTATATAGACCACCCTATCTATATATTATGAGATTTTTGAAAAGTTCGTAAAATTTCCTAAATTTTGATGTATCACTTGTCATGTTTATCTTAAAAACCATTAGCAACATTTAAAGAATTATTAATTTAATATAATAACTATGAGTAATCTTATCATGAAACTTTAGATCTGTGGTTTTAATCATAGCATGTTAGCATCCTATGTCATTTTATTAGTCATGGCAATCTTGATTTCTGTAGGCACAATATTTTAATTTTTAAATCGTAATGTTGCTAATGGTTTTTAATATAAACATGACAAGTGATACATCAAAATTTAGGAAATTTTACGAGCTTTTCAAAAATTTCATAATATATAGGGTGGTCTATATAAAAAAAATGAGTTTGGGGTGGTGCACGAAAATCTAAACGCCCTGTAAAAAAACTGCCTATTGCAATGGATTTTACGGAAAAAAGTGCCTTAAGAAAGTTTTTACCAAAATTAATTATCTTTATTAATAAACAAGTTATAGAACATAAAAACATCGACGAAATTTGAGAATCGCCCTCTAGCGGCCAAACGATAAGAGATAGCAAAGTCTTGTTTGCGCCAGTGGTTTTCTAATTAAATTTGAGCTCCGGACACCTTGGTTAATTTTTTTTATTTCTTCAAATAAGGGGTGTTCCCATAAGAACGCGTCCAGTTTGGGACACCTTGTACACCAATTTGACATTTGAATCATTTGCCGGACAATTGACACATTTGCCAGACATTTGAAACATTTGACGGACATTATTTGACACATTTGCCGGACATCTGAAACATTTTCCAGATATTTAACACACTTCCCGGACATTTGACACATTTTCCAGACATTTAACACATTTGACAGACATTTAACACATTTGCCGAACATTTGATATATTTGACGGACAATCGACACACTTGCCAGACATTTAACACATTTACCGGACATTTAACACATTTACCGGACATTTCACACATTTGCCGTACATTTCAAACATTTGCCAGACATTTGAAACATTTGACGGACATTTAACACATTTGCCGGACATTTGACACGTTTTCCAGACATTTAACTCATTTGCCGGGCATTTGAAACATTTGTAGGACATTCGACACATTTGTAAGACATTTTTTGTTAAGTTGTCAACCCTCGTCTGCAACACATCTAGTTATCAGGGTACTACTTTCATCAACCTGCCCTTATGCGTCCTAGAAAACCAGTCGGTTTTTGTTACACTTAAAGCTCCCCATGCTAATTTTCACCCTGTAAATACATTCCCATTACTTTTGTAAATACGATATTAGAGTCGCTAAAATAACCAAAAAACGACACGATAATTTTTTTAAAATGAGAAAAATTTAGTACCTATCTATAGAACTGATCTGTTAACTATGGAGGATTCAATGTTCACCCCATATTTCCAAAAGGCAAATAAGAACTTTTGAGTTTGAAGCACAAGACAATCAAATGTGTGAAATATAAGTCGTGCTTAGCAATTTTTGAACTCATACCCAAATTTTAATTTATAGAAAGAAGCCCGATTTTCATGATAAATTTGGAGCTTATAGTGACTGTCAAATTGATTCCTCTAATGACGTCACTACGCAGTGAAACAATTACTATCCAGAAAGTACCAGAAAATAACAATAATGTATACGTTCTGTGTTAAAATTTCTGCTCCTTTTCTATAAATTAGCTTTATTAAAACAAAAAATAGTTGTGAAAAATTTTTGCATAATAATTAAATGGTTTAGATATGGCGTTTAAATTTCCGATTTTGCCGCTTTTCTACATATTTTTAATTAGATCTAAGCAACTTGGTAACAATTAGGTAAAAACATGCTCCCTTCTTTTATTAATTAAATTATAGGCATTAATCACGTATACTTTTCCATGATGTACCTAAAAATTAAATGTTTTTGAGTAATACATATCAAAGAACGTAAATTATTGAGTCCTTATTTTTTTTTTGTTTTTGTTTTTGTATTGTGACCATAACTGTGTTGAAATGTACAGAAAATCATCAGATATGTTTATTTATTATAATTAGAAATAAAAGAATATGCAAAATATCTGTGTTGCTTTCTTGATCCTTTTAGTAAATTCTTGTTCGACGTCAGTAAAAAAGAAAAACGACAAAAATAAAAAAGGTAAGGAAAATATTTTTCGTCCAAAAAAATAACTTCTAAATTTCAAATCGAAATTTTATATATATTTTCTTAATGAAGTTACTCGTTGACTTGCTATATTTGGTAGCTCACACAAATATCAATATTTTTATACCTAAACTACTAAACAACTACTCCTCGGGCAAGTGCAACGCCAGGCAATGAATTATAGAACTAAATATGGATGTGCACTACGAGACTTCACGGAATGTTACCACAAACATGTCGTTGGGTTCACAGTACACACGCTACGTTTTAAAATCCAAAATTTTGATTGCTACAGGCGCATGATGAAGATAAAGTGAATAGACACGGTTAGGTATTAGAAAGAGTTGGGGAAAAGGAAAAGGTACGGAAGACATTAAAGAATGGGAGAGATGGGATGGTAGGACACATTCTGAGACACGAAGGAATAGTTCGCGACATAGTAGTCGGAGATAAGAATAAAAAAATGTAGGGGTAGGCCCAAATCAGACTGCTGCTCTCAAATAATTGGGGATGTGGGATGTTCTACTTTTAGGGAAATGAGTAGGTTAACTCAGGATAGGACTGGGAACTTTATGATGATTTAATTGTTCAGAACCAAATTTTAATGAACTTTGGTTCACTATTTGACATTTTTATTCAACTTTACAAGGTGATGTACAGGTCTAAATCTCTAAATAATTGACGTACGTTAAAATTCCGGTGACAAAATGCATCATTTTCGTCGTTCTCTGAATCCTTTATTAGTTTACCCCACGCGCCAAAACATTGATATAGTAATTAAAGTAGACGCGTGTTTCGCTGACATCAACGCCAGCTTCTTCAAGAGGCTTCATATTTTCATTTCATTTTTTCGTGACGAAACCATTTTTGTGAAGAATTTTCCTTAAGCTGAATCTCGTTAAAAAATCCATAAGAATCAAAGACGACTTTGATTAGAATAAATTAAATTGTCATGGATAATCTGATAAATTTCTGGTGTTTTAGTTCGAAAGTTATTAATGTAATTTTTGCTTTTAATGCTTTAATAAATTGGAAAGTTGTGGAGTTTTTGATATCATCACACGCAGAAAAAAATAATCTTTCAATTGCTACCTTTACCACCATTGTAACTATACATGGGGGGCAGAAATTCCCAAAAACGTAATTACTCATGTTATTTCCCCATGTCCACGTGGAAGTTTGTCACTCGGTATATAATATGGACTAATCTAATACTGTAGTAGAACTACTTAGTTATTAATCTAGGGCAAGGGATAAGACACAGTAACCTCAAACATAATCGCCCATTTAGAATATTCAATGAATGACGCAGAACTTTCAAATCAACCTCGTACATCCTCGAGAGCAGGAAGCCGTCTGGTTCGTTATCACCACTTGACGATACTCATAATAATTTCCAAGCCACGTTAAATACATAAGCATAAGCGAGGCCTGATATACCCATCTAAAAACAAAACAGCAAAAGTGTTTCTTTACCCGCTGTGACGCAAGAGCGTCGCCCCGTGGCAAGCCGGGTAATATCGATTTCCGCGTAAAATGGCAGTGAACCAAAAACATATGGAGTAGTCTTCGGCTTTAAATTTATTATCACAGAAAATGGTCAGGACTATTTTCTGTTGTGCTGTCATTTTCTTGTGCAGTGTCAGTGGGAAAGAAGAGATCAAGTTGTATCCAGGTCAGTTGACGTTTCTTCATTATCGCAGTTGGTTCAAACTATTTCATTGGTGCAAGTAGGTGAAAACTGTTCACTTGTGAATGGAACTAAATAATGAATTAAATTTCTTACGCGTGAACAATGTAAAGGACAAAAATCGAAAACAGTAATTATAGATGGCCATCGAAAGAAAAACTAACAATTTCTTAATATTGTTCTTATTTTTATTTTGTTTGTTAACACTTAAGTTACAAATAATATCGTAAACTTCCATTATTTCCTTGAAAAATTAAGTAAATACCGAATTTTCCGAGTTCCAAAAAATCAGCTGATACTTCACGACGAATCTTCATTCATAAAATAATTAGGTATATCTCCTACACACGCCCGTAACTGAATAATTGATTTCTCTCAATTTCATTGAAGAAACATAATACCATATTGAATTTGAATTATTTCGGTTTTTGCGGTTCTATTCACAATGTTACACTGCGTAAATATGATTTCCGAAACGAGTTACAGTGCCCACCCAAAATTTTAGCAAAGTTA
This sequence comes from Xestobium rufovillosum, assembly GCA_963966045.1. Classification (NCBI taxonomy): domain Eukaryota; kingdom Metazoa; phylum Arthropoda; class Insecta; order Coleoptera; family Ptinidae; genus Xestobium; species Xestobium rufovillosum. Next base: position 40,173,354 of record OZ014493.1, read on the forward strand.
AACTTTCCCACCCTTGGAATTGAAAATGAGTAAACAAAAAAATAAAAACTCGTGCATTGCCCCCATGAGCACGGATTACTTATAAGCGTCTTGATGGCATTCCTTCGATAAGGTGTCTGTTCTCATTCCTCAATAGGCAGGTTCGGTAATTTTCAAATTTCATTAAAATTGATAGAGTTTATTATACTGAAGGCAGTTATGTTGTTAATTTTTGTTTAAAAAAAATTCCTTCGCCTGTGAAGCCGTTGCAAAGTTTTCCGTCGGTGCGAGGCTAGAAATCGTACCTTGCAACGAGAGTAGGCCGCGTGACGTCAGAACTTTGTATAACATACAAGTCCTAGCTTCAGCGCGCAACAGTCCCATAAGTATTATGCATATGCATGTGTAGTTAAATTGTTAAATATTATTAACTGGTTCTAACTGGTGTTTTCTGTTTTGTACCCAGGCTAATACATCGTACAGCACACCAATAAAACGGAAAAAGTGGTTCGTTGGAGCCAGAAGCAAAATCGGTCAGCATTATCGATATTTTCGCGAGTTAGTTTATCATTGCAAAAGTTTATAAAATTATCGGCTGCCCCATTCCAGCCACTCTAAATAAAATCGAACATAATGTAATTTATCGACAGTTTTCTGGGACCCCTTGGTACTTGGTAACGTGTTACGGTTAGCATAATTTGAAACAGGATGCTAGGAGCATGACGGAGCCAAATACTGAATCGCCGTAGCGTTCCCTCCCTGAACTAAAAAAGGAAATTTTATTAACTATTTTACAATAATAATTAAATAGTACGTCATCATAAAGTTCTCTTTTGAAGACTGGTAGGACGCGTACCCCCATCCTTTCCCTGAGCTAGCCTACGCATTTCCGTAAAAGTAGAACATTCTACATCCCCAACTATTTGAGAGCAGTAGTCTAATCTGCTCCAACCTCTACCTCTTTATTCCTATCTCTGACTCTAGTATGTCGCGAACTATTCCTTTGTGTCTCAGAAGGTGTCCTACCATCCTACGATCCTATCCCCTATTCTTTATTGTCTTCCATACTTTTCTCTTTTCCCCAACTCTTTCTAATTCCTCCTTATTGCTAACTTGTCTATCCACGGTATCTTCAACACCCGTCTGTAGCATCACATTTCAAACGCTTCTACTCTTTTTCAATCCGCTTCTCCCATTGTCCAAGTTTCGCACCCACAGGTATAATTTCGTACTCCATACATGCGTCTTTAAGAGTCTCTTCAGAGTTTCTATATTAACCGTTCCAGAATATAGCAGTTGTTTCTTTTTGTTAAACAAGTACCTAGTACCTACGCAGCGTAGTTTCTTGATTCGCGTGAGTTGTGTTTGTCAGTTTTTTTTAAAAAATTCCAATCCGTTATAAAACTGTTAACTTGATAACTTGTCAATCACTTAGGTATACATACCTACATAAATGAGTAGGTATCTATTGCATTGTATTAGAGAATATAGGTAGGTACCTATTTTACAAACAGAAGTAAGCAGGTATCTACAATCTACATACCTGCTTATAGTGAATTATAAAAGGCATGTACAGTTAATAAATTGTTGACTTTGTTTTACTTATACCGGTCTGCCTTTACACTACTGTTTTGAGGTTGAATGAAATTGGGGTTAGATGCAAGAATCACACACCATTTCCACATTTACCTGGACATTTACCTACCCTACTATGTACATAAATATGGCAAATTATGTGAATCGGACTTTTGATACCCTTGTTGCATCATTATATCGATTATGTTGGCTTTGTTTTATGTTTCCTTGACACCTTACTTTAAAAATTCACGCTCGAAATAGTCCCAATAAGTATGTTATGAAATAGGTACCGCTTCACGGGCACTTCGAGAGAAGTGGGAGGAGCGCCTTACGAATCTCTGATGTCAAACCAATAACAAAGCGAACTAGCATGTGGGCTTATTAAGCCGCAAAAAAATTTTTTAGAAAAAAAAATTTCTCCAATATTCAATTACAATAACAATTTTCTGTCATTTTCATGCCAAAAATAGATATCTTATTTTTCTCCGAACCTCCCTATTCCTCAAGCACAAGTAGCCCTGCATTCAGCTCATGTGAGTTTAGGAGCAGGAATTCGGCATGGCTCTGTTCTACCCAACATCTCCCAGATATATTCAATAACATTTCAAACTGGTCGGGTTGATGATCGGTTCTATACGCGTCAGCAGAAATAGTGAATAATTTTGGTACAAAATCAGATTGGTTACCATCTGCATTAATCATAAATAAAAAGTGTTTAGCATTTTCTATCGAGATGCGCAACGTATGTACGTATTATAATTTATTACTGATAACAATCAAACAGCTGTCGTTGAAGTTTTGTTTCTTTTTTACGTTTACTGGCGTTGGATTTAACCAGCACATACGATGACTTGAGGACATGGCTCGCGACCGTCATCAAATTTCGTACGTGTTTTATATTTTATAATAATTGTTAAGTAGATTAGTTGTTAATAGATGCCTGGCACTCGCCCCAAACTTATTATTTGCCCGTAAACTAAGGGTATAAATACAACATATTACATATTCCTGGAAGTGAACAGTTGTAACCATCTAGTTTTTTTGATATAGTGTAAAATAATCAACGACACTTTAATCCTCTCCCGCAGGACTCGAAAATGTCTTTCAATCGCAAATGCAAAGACGGGCTTCCTCAGAAGAACTTCCCTATTTAAGTGAAAGTTGGCGTCCAGCTCCTCCATATCCCGCAATGTTATCCGACGAATTCGACAGCAACAAACCCCGCAAAATAAGTAAATTCGACTTGGCCTTAGCAGAAAGCATAGCAGAGATGCTCAAGCCTGCCAAGATTCCCAAAAGGACCATCGAAAATATGGATTACGATTCCATGTCCATCCCGGACGTTCCAGAGCAAGAAGAAATTTTGCAGGAACAGAGGAAGTTCAAGACAAAAGTAAGGCCTTACATGAGGGATGCTAGCATAGGAGCCGCCAGCAGGCCGTATTCGTATCAAGAAACCATGATTAAAGCACATTATGGACAACCACCACTAGCAATTCCATTGTACAAATATACTACGTACAAGAACCACATAAAAGAAATGGGCCCTGCCGAATTTGCTTATACGCCTTCAGATCCTAGGTACTACGAAACTGCAAAAACTGGTAAAAAATATCTCCAACTTATTATTTCTAAAATACCATTTATGTTTTATTCCCATCATTACCAGATACGCCCGAAAGTGAAGAAACAAAAGACTACGACTCCTCCGACAACGATCAAGAAGATCAAATTTTCGTCGACACTGCTGGAGACTTTATAAAACAGAAACATATCGACTACCAAAACACGGAGTTAACAACCAACCCCGTCAAAATGGTCGCCATAAAATCACCCTTTGAAGATGACACGGCTGCTGGAATGTACATCGTGGCCGTGGTAGCAGGGATCAGCGCTGCGGCGACTGTTGCCCTTATAGCTTTTGGTATCGGGTGGTACAAGTAAGTAAACAGCATATTATTCTACGAGCGAGTTACGGCGCATAATTAAATTTAATTAAATACGTATGCTATTTTGGAATAATGGTTTCCGGGCTGGTTGCCACGTCGTCGTTGGTAATCTGTAACAGTAAAATTACAATTAACATTAAAACTTGACGTTTCGACTCACATATCGGAGTCTTCTTCAGAAGCTACTCTGAAACTGAAAATCTATTGCAGGTGACTCTATTTATACTCGTCGGTATTCACTGAAGCGCGACGTTTTCACGGAACAGTGATTTCCAAGTAACCGGTAGATCCATTCCTCCATCTCTGTTGAAGTTGGGTCTCTTGAAGATCTCTATAGCCTCCCTGATCCGTCTGGGCCAGAAATTGGGAATTCTTGCTAGCGCCTTAGCATCCTGGAATCGAATCTCGTGTCCTGGCAAAGAGGAGTGTTCCGCAACTGCTGACTTGTCCGTCCGTTGGTTCCTGACGTCCCTCCTGTGCTCTTGTAACCTCGTGCTGATGTGTCTCTTCGTTTCTCCGATGTGTTCCTTGCCGCAGATACATGGGATGCTGTGTACTCCTGGTCCTTGATGCTCCTTCTGCTCTCCTATTGTCCTAGGGAAACTTGCAGCAATCTTTCCAAGCGGATTGTACACTACGTTGATCTTGTGTCTGTTGAGAAGGCGTCCGATTTTGTCCGTGCATCCATCTATGTAAGGAAGGTAGGCCGTCGCAATGTAGGTTTCTGATTCCTCTCGCCGTTGGTCGTTCTTCCTGATAGCCCACTCTATGGCTCGTAGAGAATATCCATTCTTCCTTAGGGCTGTCTTCAGATGCGCTAGTTCTTCCTCCAAGTGTTCCGGTTCGCTGATTTGGCGGGCTCTGTGCACCAAGGTGTTGATGATTCCCTGCTTCTGTGCCGGGTGATGATGGGAAGCGGCATTTAAATAGCGATCCGTGTGCGTCGGCTTCCTGTATACTCTGTGTCCCAGGCTTCCATCAGTCTTGCGGTTGACGAGGACGTCCAGGAATGGGAGGGCGCCGTCTCTCTCCATTTCCATCGTGAACTGTATGTTGGGGTGCAGTCCGTTCAAATGGTCCTTGAAATTTCCCAGGGCGTCCGATCCATGGGGCCATACGATGAAGGTATCATCCACATACCTGAACCAACACTTCGGCTTGAGAGTCGCTGTGTCCAGGGCCGTGGTCTCGAAGCTTTCCATGTAGATGTTGGCTAATGCTGGTGATAGAGGTGATCCCATCGCTGCTCCATCGGTCTGTTCATAGAACTCCCCGTCGGAGGCGAAGAACGTAGATTTCGTGCAGAGTCGAGCCAAATCCGCGAGGTCTTCCATTCCTCGTTGCCTCAGTCTGGAACGGGTCTCCTCCAAAGCGTCCTCGATGGGTACCTTCGTGAAGAGCGAAGTGACATCGAAGCTCACCAATTTCTGGCCCAGACGGATCAGGGAGGCTAGAGATCTTCAAGAGACCCAACTTCAACAGAGATGGAGGAATGGATTTACCGGTTACTTGGAAATCACTGTTCCGTGAAAACGTCGCGCTTCTGTGATTACCGACGAGTATAAATAGAGTCACCTGCAATAGATTTTCAATTTCAGAGTAGCTTCTGAAGAAGACTCCGATATGCGAGTCGAAACGTCAAGTTTTAATGCTAATTGTAATTTTAGTGTTACAGATTACCAACGACGACGTGGCAACCAGCCCGGAAACCATTATTCCATGGACAACGGCCTCGAAAGCCTTAAGAAGAAAATGTATACGATTTTATTTAAAAAAACACTCACTTCATGTTATAAATGTACGAAATCCACGAGAGCAGTGTTGAAAATGAAATTTTCTGGGTGCCACTTCAAAATGCAAAAACAAGTAAAAGTCAAATATTTACAGCTAAATCTTCGAGGATGTCTAATAATTATTATACTATTTAAGTCGACAAGCAAACCCTAACTGCGCCAAATAAAAAAAAAATAAATAAAGTTTAGTAGTAGAAAAATGACAGCCTTGGGCCAGTCGATCCAGTTCTTCGCATGCAATCGACTTCTTCAGCAGCCTCTGACGTTTTTCAATGTCATTGCCTAAAAAGTGATCAGAGTGCGCACCCAAGCCGCCATCTTGACTGCTACGTCACCTAAGATGGCCGCCGTTGTACATCAATATGGCGCCCGAAGCCAGCATTTATCTGAGGGTGAAAAATAGTGAGGGCCCGTACGATTGACAAATCCTTCGCTTCGAAAAAAACCAAGACTTTTCGCTTTCCACTTGCCGACAAAATGCATCACCACAATCGGGGTATATCTTACCGATGGTCAAATTTTAGTACCATAGCTGTCGAGCCCTAGTAAATGATTAAATATACTATATATCTTTGTATGCTTGGAAGTTCTAACCCTACAAAGATATATGGTATATTTAATTATTTAGGCTTAGAAGTTCTTAGCCTACTTAGTAATATATTTTCGTGTCCACCAACAGCGGTTAGTCAAAAATTACTCATTCGAAACTCCATGGTAATCCCTCATCCAAATCGTTCACTGTTGACCGACTTTTCACCGGGTATAAAAAAGTCCGATCCAAGTCTTATCTGTTCAGTGCCATCCCACATTATAAAAAATATCTACTAAATACATCGAATTCTTAAATACTCTGAATTAGAAGTAATGGTGGCGTCAATAGAACTAAATAATTTTGCAAAATACTTAGAATTCGTGTATTTAGTATTTTTTAGAATCTGAATTGATAAGACTACGATCAGAGAAAGCTTATTTATACCCTGAGGAATGTCGGTCAACAGTGAGCGATTATCGTGGAGTGTGACGGTTTCGGGCGACTGTACGCTTCTGCGTTTCGAATGAAGCAGCCGTTACCGCGAATGGCATTGAGGAGGTGCTTGAAGTGTACTACGTATAATGACGTGAAACGATCAAATTCCAGAGTAATCATGGCTGACTGACTCTTCTTCGGATAAAAATAAAATAAGCCCTCTGACTCTATCTCTGTCAGATCAGTGCCAGTCCAATAGTCCTAAAGCTTTCCCTTCCGATAGTAGACGAAACGTCTGCATTCTGCCAATCAACAGCGCGGTCTTTGCCTGAAGCCAAGATAACCATTGCATTAGGCGCAGGAGTCTACAGCACCGTTTACGAGAGACGATATTTTGCAGCAAAAAAAAAATCAATTTTTCGTTCAAAATGCCGTTTATTTAATTTCTAATACAATTTATTCTTAAATATATAGGTAAGGCAATGTTTATTGATAAACCTTGTAGGTAAGGTACCTAACTGAGTTTGTAGTGTTTTTCGGGTAAGTTCCTCAATACCATCGTCGCTTTTTCCGGTGTCAAGTCTCTCTGAGCTTGACACAACAATTCATAGCCAACTAAAAACTTCTTCACAGTAGCTGATCGCAATAACGGTGGTAAATACCACCCATGGAATGTCCAATAAGGCATAGAATCTTTCATTTTTTCTCCCGTTGGAGCACCGTGCCATCCCATTGAATACGGAAAAGAACAATTGAACATATTGTCGTATTTTCCTACAATTGCTTTAATCGCTTGAGCCAAACCATTTTTCTGATTTGCGTTCAGATCTTGAAATCTTTGAACTTGTCTTTTAGGCAATACCATAGTTTCAAATGGCCACACGGCCCAATATGGCACTAAAATAACCCACTCGTCATTTTGCCAAACTATTCTTTCATTCTTCGATAACTCTTTTTGAACGTAATCCTGAAGCAACGGCTTCCCATATTTCTCAAAATATTCCCTCTGATACAAGTCTTTTAATCTGGGCACACTGGGTAAAAATGAAGAAGCCCAAACTTGACTATGAGGATGAGGATTTGAACAACCCATCATAGCACCCCTATTTTCGAAAATCTGCACCCACAGGTACTTTTTGCCCAAATCCAGAATTTGATTTATCCACTCATTCAAAACAGCTAACAGTTCGTCATGGGCCATCGTTCCTAAGTGGGTATCAGAGTGGGGATGGAAACAAATCACCCTACATGTCCCCAAAGCGTCAGCACTTTGAAACAAAGGATCATCTGATCCTGGAACTGGTGGAGTATCCTCTAACAATGCAGGAAAATCATTGGTAAAAACAAAAGTCGATGTATATTTTGGGGTAACAATTCCAGACGCTCGTCTTACTCCAGGACACAAAGGATTAGTCGGATCGAATTTTGGGACATGTTCTGGAGGTACGTCCTCTATTTGGCCTGTCCAAGGGCGCAAGGTTCGATGGGGGGAAACTAGCACCCATTCGCCCAATAAGGGGTTATAACGTATGTGGGGATGTTCTGCAAACACAAATTTGTCATTTTATTGTGTGTGACGTAGTATTCCTGTGTTAAGCCTATTGGACAGTGTTAAAAATGATGATGGACCCTCGATAAAATATGGCCGCAATCAGCTTGTTCGGGCATGTACATAACCATGGGTACTTGGGAATCACAATGGTATTAAAATATTACGTTTTAAATACCATGCAACTTTCTTATTTAATTTCTATGTAATAAGAAAACGAAACTTATTGAATGTGTAATTCACAAAGGCTTAGGCATTTTTAAATACAAGTTTCCAAACGAACTCGCAAAAAGTGAAAATATCAAATTTGGTAGTTTTTGACAGATCAAAAATTACGCTTTTGCAGTACCACGCACACGATGCCCATTGCTGGGGTATTGTCAGACGGATAACGCATTTTTCCCACGACCCCGTAGGAAAGTGGGGCACGTTGCATACAGCATATTAGGCTGGAAACTTGACAATTGCGTTGCCCGTGCGCTAAACTCAAAACTGTGTTGTAGGCAGCTTTGAGATTTTAACGTTTACTGAATAAATATCCTATCGCGTCTCTTTAAATCTAATAATGATTTATCAGAAAAATCTCATAAAAGGTACGGCAGTTGAACATTTTAATGACTACGTGCTCCGTGGAAGACCTAAATATTTTAGGTACCAACTGGTCATTTATGAACTGGAATGCAAGAGAACAAATCAACGTGTCATTCATGAGCCGGTCGGAATTATTAGAATATTATGCTCATAGTAATAAGTTAGTGGGCTACTTGGAAATTTTGACATCTGTTAACATAGACAGCAAATCCTTAAAAACAAAGTTGCTGTTTTATGAATAAATTTATCTTCTTAAGGGGTCGTGGGAAAAATATAGTGTACATAACTCAATGGAAAGTGTATTTCCTATAAACTCGCGTGATTTCTGCACTCGGCTGCGCCTCTAGTGCATAAAATTTCAGGCCCGTATGAAATTTGTCACTTTTCATGCTCGTTACCTAATATAGGTACTATTACGCTATTAGGTAGGTAATACCTTCTGGATATTGTATTTTAAAACGGTCAGTCAAGTTTCCTTCAATATAAGCACCCTTCATTTACAACTAGACTGCTATATTTCACATATTTTGATTCGATACGTTATTACAAGCAAATTATGCTATATTGATTTCCTCCCACACTTGTTACTCTAGCTTCATATCTCCCGGGATATTATTAGAGTAAATCTTTATTTGAACACATAATTCTTCGTGAAAAACACATTACCTACTAAAATAATTACATAGTTTCAAATGCTTATTCCATACCTACTCTATTTTAATTAATTAATGAGCATTATGTAAGAACAACCACTTGCTGTGCTTATTCAGTAGTCCAAATTAACAAAACTGAATGGGTAGGTAAACAAATAATAAATAAAATGATAAACCCGTCATATCTACCTTGCGGATTAAATTTGGCGTCATCTTCAATCATCTCAAAATCTAACCTCAAAAGCTTAATGTACACTGTTGCAACACAAAATTAATCAATATAGCTTTTAATCGTGAATAAAACAGGGGCAACTTTCGTTATTTTACGACAAGCAGCCACTTATACACCAGTTTATCAACTTACGTAGCACAAACAGCATTATTAGTATAGATAAACCACTCGTAGTTTAAGTTTTCCGGCAAGATTATCGAAATTGCACGTGCTTCTATGGCAAACATGTTATTGAAATTGTTAGATGTAAAAATAACGATCCTATAATAAACTAGTATTTTCCAAAAACCAATTTTTTTCAAAATAATAATTACAGAAACTAGGTACTTAATATCAGCAGTAGATGGCGCATGATTTGATAACTTAACAAAATGCAAAATGTGTCTAAAGCACCAACAAACGGTTTCGGTTACTGATTAGAGGATTTTTTAGCTTGAAGAAACACATCAAGAACAGTTCTGATGTAGAATACCCCGCTTATGGGGTTACTGGCCCCAATAAAGATATTTCGCCATCAGGAGATCGTCGTTTAGCCCAATCTGCTCAGATGTATCACTATCAACATCAGAAGCAGCAGATAATAGCCATGGAAAAGTAATGTTAGATTTTTTTGAATAAACAAAAATTCGAATATGTTTTGTTTTTTAGAAGTGCACAGGAGGGCAGAAGTTCTTTATCAGATGTTGAGAGCGATGAAGAAAACGAGGAAGGAGATTACACTGTATACGAATGTCCTGGGTTGGCTCCTGTAAGTGATTTGATTGGTTGACACTTGAGCGCGAAATTTGAATTATCTGTTTTTTAGACGGGAGAAATGGAAGTAAAAAATCCTATATTCCAAGATGATCCAACACCTGCGCAAAAAGCAGAAAATGTCCAAAATAAATAATTTAGTTAGCAGAAAACATCCTAATGTAATATGTGTTTGTTAGTGAGGCATATTACCAATTTTGACTTGTTGAATTTTATTGATACGACCAATTTAAATATATAAACAATATCAAAAAATATAAAGTCAATCAAGTTTTAAAATTCTAAACTGAATAGACTGAATTGTAAGTCAAATTATTAACGCAACAAATTTTATGTAATATAAGAGTATTTATTGAACGTTTTTAATTATTGTACAATCGTATATTTATTGATTAAGAATTGAATTATAAGAGTGTGTGTATGTATTTGTTAATTATTTATAGTTTATTAAAATTGGTAATAAACCTTATTAAAATCAAAAAAAGTACCTATACATAATGCGAGTACTTAACTTGTAAAAACTAAAGTATGTAGATGGTTTAGGCCCTTTATTGTCAATTGATTTAATTATACTTCCTATTTAATAAAATAATAATTTCCAAATAAATAGTATACCTACTGTACTATAGTTTCATGTCTTCGCAAAACTTTCTTTGGGCTTAACACTGTTCAAAACACCAAGTTGATAACAATCAAATAAAATTGGGGAGTGACTACTGCTCCGGCCGCCGGCCCCCTGAAATTTTATTCCAATACGGTCGGACGCGCGCATTACTTATGTCCGCAAAATGACGTTTAAGAATATCGTTATCGGCTAGTTACGCCAACGGTCTCGGTGGTGTTCGGATATCGTACAGAACTGCCATTTTGTTCTCCTACGGCTAGACGAGTTCTGACCACATATCTAAATAACATTATTAAGGTATGTGGTTCTGACCCCGCAGCGGTTTGATATATTTTGCTTGTTTTTACATCATCTTTTTTCCAAAAAATGCGTGTGTCTGGTGCGAGAGGGCAAGAAAGGGCTTTGTTTAAAATGCTTAATTTTTTTTACGCCTCCAAAATGCAAATTGTGTTGACATTCTGTAATGCGCATGCCCGACCATGTTCAAACAAAACTTCAGGGGGCCGGCGGCCGAAGCAGTAGTCACTCCCATTAATTAAGGGAGTGACTACTGAACAGTCCGCCGGTTACTTCTAAATTTTGTTCCAGGACAGTCGACACAATATCAGTAAAATGACGTTTAAGAACTTCGTTATTGAAAGATATCGCCAACAATCTCGATGGGTGTTCGGGTATATACTTGGGCCGTCCAACAGACGGAGTGATCACCCTGCAAGAACGTGCTCTAGCAGGGCCAATATTAATTTATGACGACCGAATTTTAGTGATGCGACTTCGTTGGATCTAAAGAAAGCGCATCACTGCGATTCTGGCGTTCTAAATTGATAGTGGTCCCGTCTAGAGCTCATGTTTGTAGCGTGATCACTCCGTCTGTTGGGCGGCCCAAGTATAGTACAGAGCTGCCATTTTGTTCTCCTACGGCTACAGGAGTTCTGCGCCCGGACGGGATCGCATTTTTTGTTTGTTTCTACATCAATTTTTTGCCAAAAAATGCGTGTGTCTGGTGCGAAAGGGCAATTGAAGGGTCTGTTTTAAAAAAGCGTTCTCTCAGCTTTCGTTTTTTTTACACTTCCAAAATGCCAAATATACGTTACATTTTGTAATGCGCATGCGGTCGGAATGTTCAGTAGTCACCCCCTTAATTAATTAATTCAAACTGACAATTTAACCTACGTTTTTGAAAAGTCTGCACAAGCAGAAAGTTGACATTTGACAGTTGACTGACAGACGTCAAATTGAGCAAAAGTTAGGTTAAATTCATTCGGAAGTTGATGAAATTTTCTCCGAGGGGTGAACCGCAGAGGAATTCGGGAGATAAGTGGCGCGTTACAAACGTCAGATTTTCATTCCAAACAAAACAAAGCCACGTACTTTCTGACGTTTTAACCTAACCTCTGAAATATAATTATGATTACATATAGTTGTTTTCAAGTTTTTACGCGTAAGCCCAACACATAAATTGAAAATAAACTGTTTTCACTGCAAAACGTCTATAATTATATTGCAAAAACTAGTTTAAGACGTTGTAAATAATATCGATAAACGTCAAATGGCACGTGCTTTTGTTTTGTTTGGAATGAAAATCTGACGTATGACGGAGGCACTTAGGTCCCGAATTTGGGTGTACAAGCTTGAGAAATTAGTAGGGAATTGCAGAAATTTGTATGGAATTGTGGGAATTGTTTGGGGAATTGCAGGAATTAGTGAAGAAATGCACAGGAATTGCAGGAATTACAAGGGAAGTGCAGGAATGTTTACCTCCTTATACTAACGATTGCGCATGCGCTGTAAATTATTGCATCATCTTTACAAATAACTTTGTAATATACTCAGATGTACAAGAAATGCAAGAATTAGTTGTAAGGGAATTCGAGGAATTACTAGGGGAATTATAGGAATTCCTGGGGAATTGCAGGAATTATATGGGGAATTTCGGGAATTACATGGGGAATTGCGGGAATTACATGGGGAATTGCGGGAATTACTTGAGGAATTGCAGGAATTAGATAGAAATTGCGAGGAATTAAATGGATAATTACATATAATTAGAGGAATTGCACAGGAATTGCAGGAATTACAAGTGAATTGCAAAAATGTTTACCCCCTTATAAACGATTGCGCATGCGCTGTAAATTATTGCATCATCTTTACAAATAACTTTGTAAATAATATACTCGATGTTCAGGAAATGCAAGAATTAGTTGTAAGGGAATTCAAGGAATTAACAGGGGAATTGCAGGAATTACATGGGGAATTGCGGGAATTACATGGGGAATTGCGGGAATTACATAGGGAATTGCGGGAATTACTTGAGGAATTGCAGGAATTAGATAGGAATTGCGAGGAATTGCACATAAATAGAGGAATTGGTGTAAAAGATTTTGCTCTGCGGTTCACCCCTCAATTTTCACTATATGTTGCAAACTTTATGACACACACTGTAAATCACATCGACCCTAGTCACTCATTAGCTTGGGGTCTGGATTTACATAGACGAAAATAAAAAAACAGAAAGAGATGCTTTACTATATTTCAAATCAGTTATTTTAACATAATTATACAATAAAATTAGAGGGAAAATGTAGCAGACGTAGACGAAATTGCATCATAAATGAAGGTATTATTCAGGGGTTTATACTGATGAGTAAGTAGCTTAATAACTTCATGGGCAGCACACCCAGCCAACATAGCAGAAACAGAATGCAACTCAGCACCTCCGTACCGACAAATTTCATGTATGCGCTCGTCTCTTACTGCAGACGAACATCCCCATTCAGCCAACATTTTATTTATCATCGATTTTAATTTGAGTACGTCCGGCTCAACTTGATCATCTAATTGTCCCGGATAAGTGTTAAACTCGCTAATGAAACGTTCTAAGCCTCGTAAAATAACATAATAAAACATTAAGCTGTCCGGATCTTCTAAATGAGATACCAAGTCCAAATTATTCGACTGATATTCATCGGCAATACAAGTACCTCGAATTACATGTAATTCACTGGAATGCTTGCACAGAAGCTTCACCTGAAGAATTATGGGCAAATAGTTTTTTATTATTAAAAAAGCCTTGAAAACCACTTACTTCTGCTTCTGTAATAAAGTCCGGCAACTTTCCAATGCTCCTAGCAAGCTCAACTGCTCTCCTATGCACCATTTCCGCTTGCAGATGTGCTTGCTTTTGATATAGCTGCTGCAACGTAACGAAACTCTTTGTATCTGCTGCCATGTCTGGCAAACTACCCCTCAAAGGTAAAACCCCCTCTGACTCAACCATTTCTCTCAAAGCCGCAGCCATTACCCAAAATCTCGAACTCTGAAATATTTAAAAAATGTAGAAGACTGCAGAAATGAACGTTAGTAGCTTGGTTACTTCTTGCGTTAAATTACTGCAGTTACTATCTTCTAAAACGGCTTGCACGCTTGAAGGAACACTTGTAGGGGTCACAGAAGTGTTTATTAAATGAAGAGCTTCTCTAAAATTCTCACTAATAAGCCCAGATTCGTTTCCCTCTTTAGGAATACTCTCTTGTATCAAACGGTATAGCTCTGCTTTTTCTGTGCGGGTTTTTGGCAGTTCATCTATGAAGTCAACATAAACTTACTAATCACATAAAATTGTGATGAGATGCAACACGTAAATAGTTTGTCTTGATCCGAGATGCGTTGATATCAAATATGAATATCGATATATGCCAAATCTCGACATTACATTTTCATTCACACAATCTTCATATTGACGTACATATGAGGTAGGTAAAATGTAAACTTTCACCCAAGACTTACCATTGTGTAATTCCTTGTATTGCTTCAATTTGTGATATAAAATAACTAGAGCAGGCAAGTGACGTAGTTCTGAGGGACTTAATTTCTCCATATCAATACCATCTAAATATTTCTTGAGAGCCGGCCACGGACGATCCAATCTTAAATCGGGATGTTCGTTATCGGGATGAGCTTCAATAACAGGATGTTCATGAACTTGAATCCGCAAATAGCCCAGAAAACCTATACTACGACATGAAATTAGGGGAATGCCCGCTTCCCACAATAATTTCGAAAGGTTTACCAAGACTCTAAAAATGATTTTAAAAAATAATCGCATTTTATCTTGCATGCTTTGTATTACTTTTCCGGCAAACAAGTAGCAATAACTACAGAGAACTTATTAAAAAAATCTTGTGTATGTGTCATGACATGCTCAATCGATTCATCAATATAGTCCCCCCGAACATCGGGATTTAATTCTAACAGACTTTGAGTTGCTGCTTGTGCTCTCGTTTGGCCAACACTGTCCTTCTCTAAAAAGAAACTACTTTGAGGATGAAAAATGACTTAAGGTAAATAAGTTTTAATTACTTTGAGCCTACATCTTCCTCGGTAACTTTCTCCCCATCGATAATAGTAAAAGCCCCTATACCAGGAAGAACTAAACTTTTTAGTATCTCTGTACCTAATGCCGTAGCATTTACAAGACATATTTTTGAGTGCTCCAGCAGCTTCTGTCCATGGTCGCCCCATAATCTATCAAAATTCAATATTATTTTAATTCACAATTTGGGGACCCCGATACTCTTCCAAATAAATATACAGCTTACCTTAGTTGACGATCATATTTTTTACTTTTATCACTTTGTTCTGGGGATTTTGGAGCCGGTGAAGACATTTTTAATATGAATACAACATTCACTTCGACATCACAAAATTTAAATCAAATTTCATCAACTTCCGACTGAATTTAACCTAACTTTTGCTCAATTTGTCGTCTGTCAGTCAACTGTCAAATGTCAACTTTCTGCTTGTGCAGACTTTTCAAAAACGTAGGTTAAATTGTTATTTTGAATTAATTAATTAAAGTACAATCATGTCTCTTTTGTGTAATCGCTTGTTGACTGCTAGAAGTTGCAGCCGATTGTCATTACTTAAAGCTGTTAAAAATTGTATGAAGATTGAAGTTGTCCGGAATTTTTCTATCCATCCCAAAAATTCCAGCGGTATTTTTAAATTAGGACTCGTAGGAGTCACCATAGGTGCTTTAGTAGGTACTGGTTACTCTTATCGACAGTTAAACCAGAAAAGCAGACATATAATTAATGAAGAAACAGCAATACCGATCATAGAGCAAGTACCGACTGTCACACTTTCACGAGCAGTAAGTTCAGACGTTTATTGACGTCTCTCAATGGTTTAACAACATTACTTTGCAATAAGCATATTAAAAATTGCAGGTAAAGGTGGCAGGTGATGAAAGTGGATTAAAGTTAACATTGTATCAGTATCAGACGTGTCCATTTTGTTGCAAAGTGCGCGCCTTCTTGGATTATCACGGTATTTCCTATGATATTGTCGAAGTTGATCCGGTATTACGGCAATCGATTAAATGGTCACCGTATAAGAAAGTGCCAATTTTATTGGCTAAAGTAGAGGGAGGCTATCAAGTAAGTTTTTAGTACGATTTTATTCATAAGTGAATATCTAATGATTGGAATTTAAGCCTTTTAATGATAGTTCCATGATAATTTCGGCAATTGCTACATACTTAAAAGATGAGAAACAGCTTCCGGAGATAGCTCGCTATTATCCAACAATTTCATATGCGGAAGAAGACGGTTCAGTTAAAAAAGAAATATTGAACAAGTATTTTGTTATGAATGGAGAAGTTGGTAGCAAAAATTTGGATAAAACAAAGTAAGTACATGTTTCCCGAAGTTTTTTCGAATACCCTGTGAAGCCTGAAATTTCTAGAACGGAGAGACAGTGGAGAAAATGGACAGACGATGTCCTGGTCCACACTTTATCACCAAATGTCTATAGGACGTGGGAGGAGGCGTTACAAGCCTTCAACTGGTTTTCCGATGTAGGAGAATGGGAGAGAAACTTCCCATCTTGGGAGCGTACCTTGATAATTTATGTAGGAGCCTCCGCTATGTATCTAATTGGAAAGCGTTTGAAAAAACGGTATATTTTTTTAGCTTCCAATGTGGCATCAACATTAACTTCTTTATTTTAGTTATAATCTGAAAGATGATGTTCGGCAGTCGTTGTATGACGAATGCAACAACTGGTCAAAGGCAATCAGACTTAGGGGAGCTAAATTTATGGGTGGTGATAAACCAGATTTATCTGATTTGGCCGTTTATGGTGTTTTAAGTAGCATCGAAGGGTGCGATGCTTTTAAGGATTTGCTGAAACATTCGAAAATAGCCGCCTGGTATGAGAACATGAAATATGAAATTGAAAATCATAGTGGAGCTGTTAGTGTGTAATGTGTGTTAGTTATGTACATAATACTTAAGTTGAAACTTAATAAACCTATGTTTTCTTATGACATGTGATATTGTAGATAGGCATCCTGTTATGTTACTGTACGGTACTCCGTGCTCAAACACATCAACTAACAAATGTTATGTGACCAATGCTACTGCGATCTGCACGAGAAATTAAAACCTATAAAAATCACGTTGACGAATTGTTTATCCCATAAGTCTCTAATCTATGCCGTATTGCCACCGCTCTCTAGGAAACCACATATGGTAACGCGCTTCTTGATATCTACCGCTATGGGGGAGATAAGTGGCGCGTCACAAACGTCAGATTTTCATTCCAAACAAAACAAAGGCACGTGCTTCCTGACGTTTTAACCTAACCTCTGAAATATAATTCTAGTTGTTTTCAAGTTTTAACTCGTAAGCCCAACACACAAATTGAAAGTAAACTGTTTTCACTGCAAAACGTCTATAATTATATTGCAAAAACTAGTTTAAGACGTTGTAAATAATATCGATAAACGTCAAATGGCACGTGCTTTTGTTTTGTTTGGAATGAAAATCTGACGTATGACGAAGGCACTTATGTCCCCTATTGACGGCACCGCTTTCTTGGGGAACCATACTTTAGCATATCTTTACGAATGACAACCCCTTAGACACAGCATAGGAAACATGCTGTGTATAAGGTGCTGTCATTTGTAAAATTTGTTATGTACTGTCAGATTGGTATTTGGCACGTTAATTTCAGTGATTTAGGTTGATTTATAACATAATTAAAACCAGATAATCTGTGACAAATGACACTAGTTTAGTGAAACGGGGTGCAAACGGGCGTTAAGTTGAATTTTTATTTTTTTCTCTTCTAATATAATTTGGACATATTCGCGAGTTGTAAATATTATACATTAAATAAATTTAAACAAACTATTTTCATAAATCAATTTTAGCTGCTAACCTTCTATTGTGTAAAGATGGTGAGGTATCGCACTTGTTCAGTGAACGGGTGCGAAGACAAACAATCTACTCGACATTGCTTCCCTGATCCAAAGAAATACCCAAATATATTTCAAAAGTGGTTGCTAGTGTGCAGAAATAAAGAACTGCAGGGTTTACCAGATGAAATAATTTATCGGAGAAAAAGAGTATGCCACATCCATTTCACAGATGCTGATATCTACTCCAACAGCCTTTTAAAGAAAGAGGTTGTCCCATCTTTATTTTTATCTCCTCAAAAAACGGGTAAGCAATGAATTCTAGGATATTTAATTCTATGAAGTATGTTAGTATCTGCCCTTGGATAAGAATAATTCAGCCCTCACTTGTCATTTGATCCAAATTACTCGAATGTCTGATAGGTGATGAAGAATAATAAAGCCTGTCCTGCATCACATGATAAACAAGCCATTGTGGCGGTAAAGCAGGAGAAATAAGAGTGCTGTATACTTACTGAAATTGTTAATTCGGTACCTCTTATTTATGAGACATGTAGCTCGATATTTACAATAAACAATTATTGTCGCAGGGTTTAAGCTGGAGCTACTTTTTCCGTAGCTGTTTTGCTAACCATATGTTTGTCAAATTAGCCAAGTCAGTTATTGGTTAGCCTAACCAAATTAAAATTTGGCACGATATGAACGTGGAATTCAAAAATTGAAGTTTAATTCAAACATGGAAGATCGAAGCTGAATTCAGATTTCTGTTACGGAGGTTAGGGGTGGGCGATATTTAAATAATATCGATATGATAAAAAAATCAATATATCGATATTTTGAATATATTGAGTATCGATATATTTGATAGAATATACTTCATATATTATGTCGTGATTCGCGGTGTTGCCACTTAACTAATGCTGTCCCCAGGTTACGAAATAAAGCCAGAAAAATATATATCGGTATAGTTATCAAGATATCGATATATTTTAAAAGACATCAGGGAATCACATCTTTATTTGAAAAGAACCTTTCCATATTATACTTACTCTTGACAGCTAAATACGGGTAAAACTTCACTTATGAGCAGTGGAAAAATGTCCTAATTTAGTCAAAGTATTGGAATATGTATTCAAGTTACATTTGAATACACGTATTCGGATGCTGTATTCAAATGATGTTCGGATATAATGTGTATACAGTATTCACTACCTATTTCCAAGTATTGATTCTAATACATGCTTCAGAATCGAATTCATTCGAGTTCTTTCTAGAATCGAATAATTTCGTATTCGAATACTCCCATCTTTAGTGTAGACCCAAATATGTTTATAAAGCATCGTCTCTAGACCACGTCACATCTGAATTCGGGACCATTTGCTAAGTTTACATTATTTTTTAATATGCCGGGCACTCGGTGTACCGTGGGGGTATGTAATAACAGTTTAGTTAAAACGGGTAATAGGGTGAAGTATCACAGGTTTCCGAGAAATCCGGACATAAGGAAAATTTGGATACAAAAATGTCGGCGAGAGGGAACCTGGAATCCCGATGCATGCCATGTGTGTTCCGAACATTTCTGTGCTGCAGACTACGAACGTGATATGAAAAATGAGTTGCTTGGCCTGCCTTTAATAAAACGCCTTAAAAAAACTGCAATTCCGTCTTTAAATCTGGATCGTTTGAAAACCAGTACTGATTCAAAATCAAATCAAGTGAGAAATAGGGCGTTTCCATTAAAACGACGGTGTGACAAGAAGGAAATTGCTGATCTTTTAAAAAATAATGTGCAAGACAAGGACGTCCGCACTGAAGCATGGGATAGGTGCGATATTCCAAATTCAATAGGTAAATTATTATGTTTTAATTATTGCCTGCATATGATTTAGTTATTCTTCTGCATGTAATATGAGCGTTTTTCTGCTGTCGGAACGCCGGCGAACAGTCACATACATCGTATGGAAAATATCGATGTTAAGAACGCGATGCATCGATTACATCGACATTGTGAATGGCCCACATAAGTGACGCGTCACAAACGTCAGATTTTCATTCTAAACAAAACAAATCCACGTGCTTTCTGACGTTTTAACCTAACCTCTGAAATATAATTATAGTTGTTTTCAAGTTTTTACACGTAAGCCCAATACACATATTGAAAATAAACTGTTTTCACTGCAAAACGTCTATAATTATATCGCAAAAACTAGTTTAACACGTTGTGAATAATATTGATAAACGTCAAATGGCACATGCTTTTGTTTTGTATGGAATGAAAATCTGACGTATGACGGAGGCACTTATGTCCCGTATTGTTAATGTGATTTTTCTTAATCAGTGATTTTAAAAAGTGTCGTGATCACGACTTTAGTAGTATTATACCGTTGATTGAGGGGATAGGGAAGATACGCAGCCTTACGAGAGAAAATGTTCCGCATAAATGGGTCGAAATATAGAGGGCCCGCTTGCAGCGTGGGTCGAAACCGTTCAGTCGCGGTCTGACTGTGTTAGTGCATCGTCGGGCACTGTTGCGAGAAGTGTAAAAAGCCACTGAGTGAAAGAGTCCCGAGTTGTTGCAATGTCGTCGACTGCTAACCACACTTGCGTTTACGTAAATTGTACAAACTCGTTAAAAAACAGGCGTGACTTAACGTATTTTAAATTTCCCATCAAAAACTTAGTCAGATGTGAGGAATGGAAGCAAAACTGTGGAAATATTCTTATAGCAGAAATGGACAATAAAGACTTGAGCCATAAATTAATTTGTGAAGAACATTTTATAGATGAGGACGTACTGCGAAATTCTGTTAGAAAATTTTTAAAGAAAAGTGCAATACCGAAAAGATACTCGATTCCAGTAGAAGGTTGGTACCTAGGTGAAATGTGTGTAAAACCTCAAAACCTATCTGTCTTTGTTGGTATCATATTACTGTTGATTAATATAAAGTTGATTTTGTTGATTTTTTATATTCACGTATATTCTCGCACTTTGTAAAAATGTAAAAATATCAGAAGTCCGAACACGATATCAGGAAATTCCAAGATATCGTTGATTCATTAATCAACGATTATATTAATTTAAAATACAATTTGATCCGACATTTAGGTAGGTAGAGCTTTTATGCCGAAAAAAGTTAAATAGTAACAAATTTTATTTTTTACTAACCTTATTCTCTTATTTGGGGAAAAAGGAAATTTGTTTTTGCTGCTAGGGTGTTTTCAAGCGTTCCCATCTGGCATCACTGGCCAATGTAGGTACCTGCTACCTAGGGTTGCCAACTTTTTTCGGCAAAAAAAATATAATATATGAAGAAAAATAATTATAGTACTTTTAGATTTTAAGGGAAAATGGTTAGTAATTGGTAATAAAAGTCATTATAAAAGTAAGTCGGTGCAAATGTATTTCTTAAATGCATATTTTTTTGTTGATTTGGCATTACTTGTCAATTTAGTGTCATTACACTCCGGTTCCGATTCACTTTCAATTTTAATTTAGTAGATAAATAGTAAAACAAACACTCAAAACGGTACGAGTACCGAAACGATACATAACCTTTAAGAATGAAGTTAGTTACGTTACGTCCAGCGCGGACGAGACCTTATAGTAGCTCCCGGTTGCATACAATACGCATGCGCATACATTTTGGAAGTGTAAAAAAAACTAAAGCCGAGAGAACGTCCTCTCGCACCAGACACGCATTTCTTGGAAAAAAGATTATGTAAACACAAGTAAAATATATCAAAAGATTATGTAAACACAAGTAAAATATATCAAACCCCTACGGGATCAGAACTCGTCTAGCCGTAGGAGAACAAAATGGCAGTTCTGTACGATACCCGAACACCCACCGAGATCGTTCGCGATGTTTTTTAATAACGAATTACTTAAACATCATTTTACTGATATAGTGTAATGCGTCGCGCCGCATGCGTATTGTATGCAACCGGGAGCTACTATTAGTGTCTAATCAGCGCGGTACCGTGTAGCTCCCTGTTGCATGCAATACGCATGCTGCGCGACGCATTACACTATATCAGTAAAATGATGTTTAAAACACATTCGCTGCCAAGGGAAATTTCAAAAAATTACTCCAGGCGCCATTGCGCGCATCATGTTCTTTACTAAATATTAAGCAATTCTATACCTGAATTTTTGCAATTATTTAAATTTTAAAGAAGTTACCATCAAAAATTCAAATCGGTCACCTGTGTCCTCCGCGGCGCCAACTTGCGATTATTACTGTGCAGGCCATAGCGGACATTTTAGGCGGTCAAATTAGGAAATCTGTGCGCGCCATAGCGGACACATTAGCGGACAGCGGACACGATTTTGCGAGAGCAAATAATTGATGAACTTCTAGCAAAAAATGAAGAAAATTACATAGCGACCACTTCCAGTAAAAAAATGTTCGAGTAGGTACTTATAAGAAATCAGGCATTTATGAAATTTCCTGGAAACAGTCTCATAGGAAGAAAATACTGCCGAGGCTATCAAAAAAAATAAATAAAACTCTTGTTGCCAAAAATAAAGTAAAGAAAGAGTGACAACTTATTGTACGACTGTCCAGAGAGGCCACGGTATTGTCTGGATTGCTTCAATTTGGACCACGAAAAATAAGAAGTTTGTTATGTCATTTTGTTTTTTTTTTTTCTGAACCTGAATTGCATTTCTATTTTTAAGTTTATTACAGAATTGTGTTAATTTAATTTGCAGTTGTTACAGAATTGAAGCATTTATATTTATTTCCATACTTTTATTCTTATACTGCATTTTCAAAAATACATATACATATGTGTCCGCTGCAGCGCAGCAAGGGGACAAAAAAACGAATTTTTTAAGTACGCCATAGCGGCATCAACTAGCGGACACATAGTTATTCAAATGTTTATATTCGAGTTTATATTAGCATACCAGAACTGAAAGGGCTTACCGTACGCGCCGCAGCGGGCACTCCATTACTCATATCTAACCTATTATGTGCCCGGCCGGCGCAATAGCTAATCTAGTTGAGCGGACACGGGTGTCTGCCATGGCGCTGTATGGATATCTTCAAGCGGACACCGGTGACAGCCTCGGCAGCGAATGTGTTAAGTAATTCGTTACTAAAAAACATCGCGAACGATCTCGCGGTGGGTGTTCGAGTATCGTATAGAACTGCCATTTTGTCCTCCTACGGCTAGACGAGTTCTGATCCCGTAGGGGTTTGATATATTTTACTTGTGTTTACATAATCTTTTTTCCAAAAAATGCGTGTGTCTGGTGCGAGAGGGCAAGTAAATGGTATGTTTCAAGAATGCGTTCTCTCAGCTTTAGTTATTTTTTTTTACACTTCCAAAATGCGTGCGCATGCGTATTGTATGCAACCGGGAGCTACTATTAAGGTCTCGTCAAAAACGGACCAATTTGACACAGCCAATCTTAAGGCACGAAGTCACTTGCTACACATATAAATTCTTATGGCAGTGAGCGAAAATGAACTTAAAGGGTCTGAGCGATATACGCTTGATATCGATTCCCGCGTACGTGATCACAACATTTCACTGTCTCGCTAACCTCGTTATCGAGCACCACTGTGCTATCGAGCGACGATAAGGAACAACGGAATGACCTGATCACCTCACAGTAGGACCGTTAGTAACAGTCGCTACCAGTGATTTTTTGATATCAGTGAAATATCGTCCATCACTACGTCGCCCACTCTACTAGTGGGAGAGCGTTTCGGGGCGAACAGACGAACAGAGTGGTGTTCCCTGAGTACAGTGATGTTCCAGTTGGTACTATCGTACCAGATTTGGTACTTTTTAGTAACTAAAAGTACGCTGGTCCTCCCCAGATCATTTTGGTACGCATTACCTCCAAAAACCTGACTTGATAATATCATTGCTGACAGAAATTCAAATATTCAAATGTTGGTAGCCTTGTATTCGGCAGGAGTATCATTAATCTCGGGCAGTAGTTTTCTGTTCTGTTCTATTCCGATCCATCATTCAATTTCTGCTTCGATTCGACGCAATCGCAGTGAATACAGATCAGTTTGAATGTTTTGAATAGACTCCATCTTGTAATATGACCAAACATACCTACTAGCATAGTTTAAGAAATTGTTTCGGCTATGATATTAGATCATTTATAGAAATGGAGGAAGTTTTGGAAGACGATTTTGAATAAATTACCTTTTCGGAAAATACCAAAATGTATTTTAGTTACCTATAAAACCAAAAATTAAACCTAGTTTGGCGCCACAAAAAATTTGGTACCCAACTTACAAAGTTGGTACTGAACTGACAAGTGAACTGATCCGCGCTAAAGTTACTGCTGGAACACCACTGCCTGAGTAGAACTTGGAGTGATCTCGAGTTAGAACGGTTACAACATACCCAACGCCGAAGTTACAGACTATGGAGGACTAGAGGTCCAGTAATCCGTATTACAGACTTAAAACACGGGTTTTATTGAATATCCTGCGACGAGTACATAATAGAAAACATGGACATCAGAAACGCTGAACCAAATTATAGACGGGGGAACAAAACTCGTCTCAGGTTATCGGCTCCCCGAAGAAAACGCGGTGGGTTACTTCGAAGTAAAAAGGAAGAATTAGGTATGTAAGTAAGTTTTGCGATTGACCGAAAAGTACGCGTTTTCCAGACAGAAAATGAAAATCTGTTAATATTTCTATTTGTATATTAAAAAAACGTTACACTTTCAATGTAAAATTGAAATCGATTTACAAATACATACACTTAAAAAGGTTAATTTACCTGGAGACTGTGCCGAAAATGAATGGACTATCCAAACAAAAAGCATGGGATAGTACGGATATCTCAAATTCAATGGGTAAATTATTATGTTTTAATTATAAGTACCTGCACGATTTACTTATTCTTCTGCATGTAATTTGAGCATTTTTCTGTTCTCGTTGATGCTCGTTGAGTTAGGTATACCAGTGTCCAATTTAAGGGAGGAAACTGTTTAATGACTACGTACATTATGCATTTTATGCAGCCAACTAAACTAAGATCTACCTACCAGGTTACCACTAACAACTAAATCAAGTTAATAATTATTATAAAAGAGAGTATTTTATACACCTTGAACTAAAAAACAATAAGATTTAACATTTGGCATCTGAGCATAACCTAAAATATTATTTTAATTGTTAGTTTTCAATATTAGCTTAAAAAAAATTTCTGGACCAAATAAATTAAACAAATTATACCTACCTATAACTTTTGCGCATTTTTTTTCGGTTATTTAGATGGAAATATGGAAAATGTTGCAACGCACAGTAGCACAGACCAGGTTGGCGGTTGCGCATGTGCAGTTATAGGGTTATAGCATAGCACAGGCACAGGCTAGAAAATAAACAGACTTTGCAATTGAGGAGATAAGTGCCTCCGTCATACGTCAGATTTTCATTCCAAACAAAACAAAAGCACGTGCCATTTGACGTTTATCGATATTAATTACAACGTGTTAAACTACTTTCTGCAATATAATTATAAACGTTTTGCAGTGAAAACAGTTTATTTTCAATTTGGGTGTGGGGCTTACGTGTAAAAACTTGAAAATAACTATAATTATATTTCAGAGGTTAGGTTAAAACGTCAGAAAGCACGTGGCTTTGTTTTGTTTGGAATGAAAATCTGACGTTTGTGACGCGCCACTTATCTCCCGAATTCCCAGAATAAAGTTTTCTATTTACAAACATTGTAAACGCTGCGCAGATTTCGAACGCAACGGACCGTTCAAGTCCGTATGATCGGCGTCAACTTGGAAATTTTATTGCTAACCTAACCAATGTGCATTGAATAAATGTAGATTTACATATATTCAATGCTATGTGGCTGCGTGTTTGAAAGCATTTCATGGTTTGTGTTGGAAGTTGGAATAAACATTTTGTCTAGCATTTTGTTTATTCTTTTTCTTTGTGTATTTTGCGATATCGTGTAATGGCGTCCGGATCTCGTACTTGTTGTGTACGTGAATGCAAAAGCAACAATAAGTTATCTCCTAAAACGATAAGTTTTCACGCTTTTCCAAAAGATGACGAAAGGTACCGAAATCTAAAATATGCGCTATTATTAATTATTATATTCATCGAATTTAGGGCTTTATTATGGTTGACAAATTGCGGCCGTGAAGACCTTGCAGGCAAGGTGAAAAACTATAAAGTTTGCAGCTTGCATTTTAAAAAAGAAATGTTTGCTGGCCCATTCCAGAGCAACAAATTAAAGAAAGCTGCAGTGCCAACAGCATTCCCCCAAAGTAAGTAGGTACATCAATTATTATATTTAGTGTGGTGTACCAAGGGAAAGAGCGCCCATATAGGATTTGTAGATTTAGAAAGAGCCTTCGACAACGTAAAATGGGGGAAGATGTTCGAAGTACTCAGAAAGGTAGGGATGAAATATAGGGACAGAAGAATAATACATAATCTCTACAAAGAGCAATAGGCAGTTATAGAATTTGAGCAGGAACGAAGAGAAGTAGATATACGGAAGGGAGTGATACAGGGATGTGCATTGTCACCTCTAGTTTTCTACTTATATATTGAAGATGCGATTAATATTGTTAAGGACAGAACAGCCTCAGGGATTAATGCACAGGGTCACTCTATTAACATGCTTAGATTTGGGGATGATATAGCAGTGTTAGCATCTAGCAAAGAAGAATTAGGAGCGGCTTTGAATAAAATGCAAGCAGTTTTGACACAGGACTTCGGCATGAAAGTCAATAAAAAGAAAATTAAAATTTTGATATGTAGAAGGAGTGAAAATAGAACTAAAATTGAAATACAAATAGGAAATGAGAAGATAGAGGAGGTCGCGAATTTCTGCTATTTAGGAAGTAAAATAACTCGAGATGGTAGGAGCACTAAAGATATAAAACAAAGAATAGCGCAGGGTCGAGTTGCGTTTAACAAAAAGAAACAACTGTTATGTTAGGGAATGGTTAATGTAGAAACTCGGAATAGACTCTTAAAGTCATATGTATGGAGTATGGCGTTATACGGGTGCGAAACTTGGACAATAGGAGAAGCGGATCGAAAAAGAGTAGAAGCGTTTGAAATGTGGTGCTACAGACGCATGATGAAGATACCGTGGATAGATAAGGTTAGCAATAGCGAAGTATTAGAAAGAGTTGGGGAAAAGCGAAAGGTATGGCAAACAATAAAGAATAGGAGAGATAGGATGGTAGGACACTTTCTAAAACACGAAGGAATAGTAGGTAGGTCTACCAAAACTGCTTCCTGCTTCCGTTTTATTTTATTCAAATCAGTTCTAATTCGTTGCTGGATCCTAAGTACATATCGAAGTACCTATTGTACATTATTTACATTAATTTCAGTGGTTAACTTCATTTTTTCGTCTACATGTATCTATTTTTCTATATTCCTGTTCAATTTCTATAAGCATCATTTATTCATTACCTCTTACACAAATTGTGTATTCAGTACCTACTCTTCACTATGAATATTTTTACATTTTTGGAATGGACTGTATAATGCAAACATGGTGTGCTGTGTTTTGCATAAAATTCAACAATCAGATTTATAAAATATGTATAACACCGGTATCAATATGAAACTGAATTTATAATTTAGTACGCGAAGAGGGTATATTTCCGAGAAGAACAACACTATTCTAAGCTGCATAAAAATTTTAGTATTTATCTAAATACATATTTCAATGAATGGTAGAAACATGGTAAATAATGATTCGGCGCTCTTGGGGTTAAATTCGATGCAGTTCTTTAGCACAGAATTTGATTGCTCTTACACAAATAAACCTCCATCGCTTACGCTGAAGGGAATGGTTCCAATCGCAAGGCGGAATAATTCTCTTCTCCGCCCACTCATTAGGGAAAGTTCGTAGTTAGTAATCATACAAGTAACATTACAACTCTACGAGCGATCAGGAAGTGATCGAAAAAATGGGTGTACACTAGACGGCACGCTGTCGACTTATATGACGCTTGCGTGAGCCAACTTCTCATACATAGACTGGCTTAAACCCTGTTTTGCCCCCATTCTGTTTATTATTGAGAGTACCAACAGTTTTACCATTGAAGAGTATAAACAGTTATTATATTTGCTTGTAATAATGTAGAATAACTAATAAGCCATGACAGTGCAGAGGAATAGTTTCTTGTAAATTTAATTCTATAATACAAAGTGCTAAAATTTCTCAAGTTCGTATGTTTGCATAAGTTATATTCAAATTCATTTCTTTTTTAGATATAGTTAGTAGAAAAGATTCTGAAGAACCTGTCACCTCCATTGCATGTTCGTACAAACAATCTTCAGTTATTTCCGAGGTTATTTCAGAGCAGAGTACCGTTGATGCATCAGTTTTACGTAAGTTTTACTATCGTTTTTGATCAAGTGTATGTTTTAAGTGTCACTTTCTTAACTTACTACATTTAAAACCTGTTCTTCATTCGTCTATTTTAGGCAATGCAGCTGTTCCATCTCCAGAACTCCAGATGCCTTCTAATCTGCCATTCCATCTATTTCTCGGTTTTTCTTTGCCCTTTGGCAAGAACTCCAAGCATTTTTATCACTTATAATAAAGCTCTTTATTGCTGAGAACGTAAGGCCCATGACGACAATTTAAAAATAGGCTGCCACACTAAACCTTAACTATCATTTTGCATGTACAGTTTTCCATTCTGTCAGAAGATTAGTCTTCGACCTCAACAAATATTTGTCTGTCGTCTGTGCCAGGCACCGAAGTTTTAGACCGACCTATGTAATAAAGTCATTTTTGTAGAAAATATTGAACCCCAACTCCCAGACAATGAAGCTGAAATAAAAATTGAAATTACTGAAGCTGCAATTCCTGAATCATATATGTGCCGAGTGTGTCTGCAGAATCGGTGTGAATTCTTGAATATTTTCGACAACAAAGAAGGAATTTTGATCCCTACGATGTTCCTCGAATGTGGCTCAGTTACGGTAAGAAATAAACAGATATATTTCGTACGGTCGTAATGCTTACCTTATTTTAAGGTGGCTGAAGATGATGGTTTACCACCTCAAATATGCAACGACTGTTTCCTTAAATTGAGTGATGCATATGCTTTACGTCAACAAATTATTACTGCAGATAGGCACTTGCATGAAATTTTAAGAAAAGAAGAACAAATAACAGAAGTATATATTAAAGTACGAGAAGATTTAATAGAAGAGCAACAAGGAACAGAAGTTGGCGAGATGAAGCCTATTAAAACTGAAGCTGATCAACATCCGAAACTCAATAAAGTGAGTAAACAAAAACGTTTATGTTGCGAAGTATGCAACAAGACGTTTAAAAATCGATGGTATTATAACGTCCACACAATGATTCATGCTGGATACAGACCTTTCATGTGTGAAGTATGCGGTAAGGGATTTTCCAAGCTTTGGTTGTTAAATACGCACTTAAAGAATCATACTGGTATAAAACCTTATCCCTGCAAGGTTTGCGGCAAGAAGTTTCGATCCCCCAGTTTTCTACGAATCCACACACGAACTCACACTGGCATGAGACCGTACCAATGCGATATTTGCAATAAAAACTATCCGCACCTTGCAAGTTTGTATTTTATAACATGTTTTTCTAATTTAAGTTTTTATATTGTGTTATTTAAGGTTTGAAACACCATAAACGATCGCACACTGGGGAAAAGGCCTTCATTTGTGAAATATGCGGCAAGACCTTGGCTGGATTACCTAGCTTCAACCGACACAAGTTTACCCATACAGATGAACGGGCTCATTCATGTCCGACTTGCGGAAAATGCTTTGTTGATCGTGCTGATGTTAATAGACACCTCAGAGTTCATTCAGGAGAGAAACCATTTATATGTGAAGTGTGTGGCAAAAGATTTTATAACAGATCGAGTTTAAGAGCTCATAAAAAGATTCACGAGGGTATGAAACCACATTTGTGTAAAATTTGCGGGAAGTGTTTTAGGAATGCAAGTCAAATTGTAAAACATATGAGGGTGCATTCGGGAGAGAGGCCTTATGCATGCCCGGTGTGTAACAAACGGTTTTCATACGGTTTATGGAAACATATGAAAGTACATAAAATAAAATAATTTTTTTTATACTTTTCAAAACTTGTTTTATTAGTTAATTTAATACTAGCTGGTACCCGGCGCGTTGCTGCCTTGTCGAATTGCAGACATGGTCTTTCAAATACATTTCCCGGTACGACACGCGCGCCACCTACTGTAAGTTAATTGTACTATGCCTATAACCTTCGTGTAAGTGCGACCCATAAGTTGACAAAGTTTTATCGCAATGGGATGAATGGTGTAATGGACCCTACCCCACCCTTGCAAGTTTCTGCTCACCTGACTATCTACCTGTTCAGCGCTGATTAATTAACTTAATTAAAGTTTACCTAAATACCTGTCGAAGTGGCCACGTGACCGTCTATTACCTTGTCTATTACGTTGTGTATTACCTATGCCATTACAGACCCCATTACTTTGATAAGAAAGAATCACAAGCGAGGATGTTAATAATAGACACAAGTAAAGTTGAGAAATCGAGATTTATTCATATCTTTGGTAGTATTATTCAATTATCGTTAATCATTTTCGTACAAAATCAGATTGATTACCATCTGCAGTCATCATAAATAAAAAGTGTTTATTATGCTCTATCGACATGTAAAATGTATTTATTATAATTTATTACTGACAACAACCAAATAGCTGTCGTTAAAGTTTTGTTTTATTGTTTATTGGCGTTTTCCGTAACGGTTAACGCTCTTTTGTTGGGCGTTCTCCTCAACGGTTATCGCCTTCTTTTTGTTGTTTGCGTTATCCTTAACGGTTATCGCCTTTATATTGAAACAGGACAAGTGGTTGAACTTAACCAGTATGATGTCTATTGTAGTGGTAATTCTTAGGTGGGTCGCTAACGAGGCTGACCCCCCATCCCCGCCTACTGAACGTTTATATGGCTAAGGGTACCCCAGTGGGCTTCTTCTCGAATTCCACATAATAAACACAATACATGATTATTTTTAAATATAATAGAATAATTTATAATTATGCATTTGTTAAGCGAAGAGATTTGAAGTCAGTAATAAGTGTGGCCCTTTGGCTACTTTACAATTCACGACGTTAAGTACACTTTGTATTATAATGCAGTTCATTAAATATACAAAATAATAAAATTGTATTCAGACATACCTGATATAATCACTTTACACTGAGATATTTATATTAAAAAGGAATATATAATTATTTTATTGGTGGAAACCAGGGACTGAAACTGTTTCACTTTTTATTCCGGTTATGGTTACGATTACTAAGATTTATAACAGTTAAGATTACAGTTTCGGTTTAAATGTCGCAGCAAATTTCGGTATCGGTTTCAGTTACAGTTTGACCTTTTTCAAATGGTTTCGGTTAATATCGGTTTTTGAAAAACTTGAACTGCACTTTTAATTGAGTTAAACAGTAACAAATCCTATTTCACATGTGTAAATTTAGGTAGCTGACTATAATTGTAATAAAAAATTACATAAGTCAGGTACATGTTATTTCAATTTAAAGTTCGAGACAAGACTCAAGTGCTTCAACTTCGATTCGCTTAAACTTTGCGTAGGTTTCTTACAGGTAATAATGACAAGACTATAAGATTAACAGAGGTCAAATCAAAACTACTTTAATAATTATTAATATAATAAAAAATATCATCATTAACAAATTGTTAATAACAATTATTTATTAATAAAAAACTTCTTTTCTTTTGTTTTCTAGTATTTTTCAGACCGTATTCAGCGGGGCCTTGTACTGCTTTTGGGTACGCTAGGGGCACATCGGATTCTCAATACTGCATTAGTTAATAGCAGAGTGTTTCCAGATATTTTGCCACCGTCCAGTACACGCCCTCGTCAAGGACTTGCTCTGTCGGGGTGTTTGCCCGAGGAGTAGTTGTTGAAGCAAGTTCGGGTCGAATTGTTATTTCATGTGTTCTTCGGCATTGTACCAGTAATGCCTAGAGGGGACGATCAGTGAGCGAGAGCCAACTTTTCGGAGTTGCCGCTCGCTTACTAATGTGGCCCGCTCGCCTTTATAGATTAGATGTTGTTTTTGGTTTGTTCACACACAGCTGCACCGTACTGATGAGCTCCAATACAGAGTGAAATCATGATATACGGTTGCTGTGTGCGAACGAACCAAAACTCTTCTTTTGTTTTCTAGTAATTATTTATTAACATATTAACATTAGTACATATTGTTATTGTTTATTAAATATATCTGTAAGTTTTGTTACGTTTTAATTTGGTATTAAAACAACAATTGTATTTTTTCAACATTTTATTATAGACTAGTACTTACATCGTGCTCTGATTACCGTACTTGTATTCCTATTTTAGGTCTCTCACTTATATTTAGTCTATTATTGCTTTGATTGCCCCTGTTCTCGGTTCTTGCATCTGTTCTCCGATCATGCCTCCGTTCCTTGTCTTGTTGAGTTTCTATCGATTTGTTTGAGGGTAGAACTGTCTTAAAATTATTATTTCTTGTTAGGTTCGCTAGTCTTATGGATTTTGTCTCACTTACCTGCTATTTTTGAGTCCCTTTATTGCCTCTGTACTTTGTAGCTTTCTGTTCATGTTTCTGTCATTTTCAGTCTTGGAATTGTTCATCTTTCGTATTTATAATTTGCTGAGCCTACCTTGGGGAGGAATGTCGTTCCCTTTTCACGATTTGGTCGTATAATTATTCATTTAATAGCCTCCAACTTGTTGTTAGTCTGTTGTCAGATTGTTGAGGTTAATTTGGTTACTTTCGGTTCTGCCAACTTGTGCAGAACATTTTCCCATTTAGATGCTCAGTGGCGCGCCTTCTCATTTTCATTTTCCCTGTCTCATCTTTCGGTTCTTTATGCATTGTCTTATCTATTCTTCTGTCTCTTGAGACCTCTTTATGACTTTTCTTATTGCTATCTTCTTTTCCTTTGGGTTTGCAAGTCATTTTAAGCTTTCTTTCCTTTAGTTACCTATTTCATTACCGGTGACGCCTCTGGAAGATTTGGAAATCTAGGGTGCTTCTGGGTACATTTGTAGTTTCGGATGGGGCCACCTTGTATTTTAGTCGGCGGTTTTTTTGGAAATTCCGATTTGCTTTCTGATACGGCACTTCCGGCTGTATTCTTCTTGCGAGTGGTTGGTGACGCCAAGTTTTGGGAAATAGATTTTCTTGCCAGTTTCTGGGATTTTCTTGGGTCCCGACCGTTTCAAGACGTCGATTTGGTTGTATTGTGCAAGTTTAGAGATCGTCGTCTATGCCTTTTGGGATTTTAACTCGCATTTGGAGTCCAGTCGGTTTTGTTGGAGAAAAAAACCCCTCGTGGTGAGTGTCTTATTTTTCATCTTTTATTTCAATCTTCAGTCATCGGTGTTGTTTCCTTTCCTTTTTCTTATTTTCTATTCTAATTTGTCTTTTCGGCATTTTAGGGTTTTTTTCTGGGAGCAATTTTTCCGTGGGTGCAAATTTCGATTTTGCTGCACTTTTCCCCACGTTACGAGAAGCGCCGATCACCTGGTGCTGAGCTACACGGAAGTGATTTGCTGTAGCAGCTGACCTGCATTTTATCTTCTGGAAGGTCAGATATCTATTTTGATTATTTCGTCGCCTGTCCGTCTGGAACATCGCGTCCAACGGCTGGTTTTTGTGTAGCGCCCGTCACAGCTTTTTGTGACCACTTTGTATTTGTATTTTTCGTGTTTGCGCGCCGCTAGTCCGTTCAGGAATCGTCCCGTTCGGCTAGTTTTAATGTAGATGCCTGGCCACGGCTTGTTGTGGTCATCTGTTTGTTTTTGACATAATTTTGTCACGTTATTTTGTTAAATTTAATTTGTCATTTTGGTATAAATAATTTCGGTAGTTTTTTTTTCCATACATAGTTTAATCATTTTGCCAGTGTTAAGTTAGATAAGAGTTGTTTGCTTTGATAAATTTTGATTAGTTTTTTTTGCCGTTTATTCAATTTTCAATTCAATTTTATACTTAGATATATTTTTTGTAACGGGATTTAGAAACGGTCGATACTGCCGTTTGCGTCTATTTGCGTTTGGGTAGAGTGCGTGCGATTGACCCGTCGGTGCGCTGCGCGTGCGGAGCTCCAACCGTGTAGGGTATTTACCGTGTCATCGGCGCCTATTTTGGTTTTTCTTTTTTGGCGCAACGTGAGTACCGGGCGTCTAAATTTCCCGCAGTTTTGTTGTACTATTTTTTTTCCATATTAATAGCTATTTTGATTTATACCACTATTTTTTTTTATTGTATATTCATTCTGGGCTATATTTATTTTTCATTATTATATGCTGGCTTTATTATTGAACTATATTTGTTTTATTATTTTTTTGCCCTATTGTGTACCAGCGGTTTTTAGGAGCTGTGACCGCTGTGTTTGCGTGTTCATTGGAGGATCAGCCAACAACTCCTTGGCGCCCTTTTTCAGTTTTGCCCACCCCCATCTTCGGCTCGAGCTTAGCTGCGGCGGAATCCTCCCTTGTGGCGTTCGCCATTTGGGTGACGTCACATTTC
Source organism: Xestobium rufovillosum (assembly GCA_963966045.1). Classification (NCBI taxonomy): domain Eukaryota; kingdom Metazoa; phylum Arthropoda; class Insecta; order Coleoptera; family Ptinidae; genus Xestobium; species Xestobium rufovillosum. The sequence goes on from OZ014493.1 coordinate 40,207,788, forward strand.
TGGCGCCCAACGTGGGGCCATTTTTTTTGTAGGCCATTTTTTTGTAGGCCATTTTTTTGTAGGCCATTTTTTTGCGGGTCATTTTTTGAAACCTTTATTTTTTCGCTTCGTCGTGGAAGCATTGAGGTTTTTGTTCTATATTTTGGGAATATACAGTAATAAAATTTTTTTGTGCCTTTGCGATTTTTTTGTGTTTCTTTTGAGTGCTTTGTGCGTGCAATTTAGGCGCAATACTTACGTGCAGTGATACTTAGGTGCTCTGTTGGTGATAGTGGTGAGCAATATTAGTGTACAGGCTGTGCGTGGTGTTGTAATAGTTTTGCACGTGCATTCGTGCTTAGTAATTTTCAGTTATGCCTTGCAACATGAAAGTCAATCGCCTTTCTTCGGATGAACTCACATATGAATTGGAGATAAGAGGGATAGCACCTGGTACTTGCGACGAGATGCGCGAACTTCTAGCGCGAGCTAGAAAGATGGAGAAGTCTGGCGACAGTATTTCCTATCCTGAATACCCTTATACCTTTGAGCAAGATGAGGAAGCAGTTGCGAAGAAGATTGGAGAACTGAAGGCTGATATGGAGAGTGTAGAGGGACCAGCGGATAGCGGATCTGTCGTGAGAATGGAAAGCAAGTTGACTCATGTGCTGGGACGTGTTGATAGGATGGTAACGGTTTCAAAGGAGCAGAGGGAGAGGAAAGCTAAATTGGTGTCAGGTGTTATGATGCTCTTAACGGATTTGGAGGAGAAGGTGGAATCATTTGGTGTTATTAGAGTTGTGGAGGAAGTTGGAGATGTACCACCTAGCCTCACTATCCTAGAGGACTCTGTCTTGATGACATCGCAGGAACCTCAACCTGGACCGTCTAGTATGCCTATGCCTAGGCATTCAAGCCTTTTGCCGCCCTCAGCTCACATCAAAGCCGTGCCTGTAAACAAATGGGGACTTCAGTTTTCTGGTGAAAAGAAAAGTATGTCCGTTAATGCCTTCCTCGAAAGAGTAGAAGAGTTACGTTTGGCTAGGCATGTTTCGGAGGAGCTCTTATTTGATTCTGGTGTCGACCTGTTTGTTGGAAAGGCCCTTATATGGTACCGCGATGCGAGGAAGACTGTGAACAATTGGGGTGAGTTAGTTTGGTCGTTGAGAAGAGAATTCCAACCTACAGACTACAACGAGAAGCTCTTAGAAGAGATAAAACGGAGGACACAAGGCCCGGATGAGAGTATTGGGATTTACTTGGCTGTCATGTCCGCGATGTTTGGTAGGATGAATTGTTCTATCTCTGAGAAGGTTCGTTTAAAAATCCTATTACGTAACATCTCACCATTTTACCAAACCCAGTTAGCTCTCGTGGAGGTCACTACCATTGATCAGTTGAAGTCGCTGTGTAGGAAATTGGAAGAACATCGAAGTAATGTGGAGTCATTCTCGCTTCCACCTAGGAAGAGTATGCTAGAACCTGATCTGGCTTACATTAGTACCGAAGCAACTCCTGCTGTGGCCGCTGTAAGTGCGGAATCATCGTCCAGGACGAAGAAACCAGATGGACTCTGTTTTAACTGTAATCAGCCAGGGCACAGAGCTGTAGGATGCATGCAGCCGAAGAAATTAAGGTGCTACGGGTGTAAAACTGAAGGGTTCACTCGGCGAACCTGTCCAAATTGTAAGAAGGCTTCGGGAAACGGAAGCGGACGTCCTTAATTCGTCGGGATTTGGATGTCCAGGATGTGAATCCGACAGTGAACAAAGTGCAAGCCGTGCTTGATTTCATTTTGGAGCAGGCCCAGGGAGACCAGCGACCTTATCTGTCTGTTGATGTGTACGGGAAGAAGATGTTAGGTTTGTTGGACTCGGGATCTAGCAGGACGATTTTGGGTGGGCCCGGTTGGCAAGTGGTCCGAGACATGGGAGTTCCTTTAAAAGGCTCTGAGGGGGAGATGTGTACGGTGGCAAATGGAAATAGTTGCGCCATTTTAGGTACCTGCTCTTTGCCTATTCACCTTAAGGAACGTGTGCGTGTGATGGATGTGCTTGTTGTGCCGGAGCTGCCCCACCTTCTCATTTTAGGGTGGGATTTTTGGAAGTTGATGGATGTTGTGCCTGGAATGAACGAGTGGCGTTTCTCAGACGAACTCCCTTTTGTGGACTGCGTCAATAATATACAGGGAGAAGAACTTCTCAATTCAGCAGAAAAAGAGCAGTTGCAAGCGCTCATTAGTCGCAATGCGGAGCTGATGGATTCTTCTTTGGGTCGTACTTCTCTCGCAGAGCATGTTATAACCACCAATTCGCCACCTATCAAGCAGCGATATTATCGTGTGTCCCCGATCATGCAGAAGCATATTGACGAGGAGTTAGAGGAAATGTTGAGGCTGGGAGTAGTCGAGAAGTCCAATAGCCCCTGGTCCTCGCCTATTGTAATGGTTCGGAAGAAGGATGAAGGATATCGCTTCTGTGTGGACTACCGAAAATTAAATAGTGTGACGGTGCGAGACAGTTACCCTCTTCCTATGGTGACGGATACTCTGGACAAACTTAGGGATGCCCGATATCTATCCACTTTAGATATAAAGTCCGCCTACTGGCAAGTTCCCATGGCAGAGGCATCTAAAGAATACACCGCATTCGCTGTGCCCAATAGAGGCCTGTATCAGTTCCGCCGTTTACCTTTTGGACTGCACAACGCACCGGCGACTTGGCAGAGACTTATCGATAAAGTCCTGGGACCCGAATTAGAGCCGCACGTCTTCGTTTATTTAGATGATGTCGTGGTCGTCACGCAGTCGTTCGAGGAGCATTTGACAGTGCTTGAAGAAGTTTTTAGGCGCCTCAGAGATGCGAATCTCACTGTCAGCATGTCGAAATGCCAGTTTTGTTGTCCGCAGATGCGCTTCTTGGGCTATGTGGTTGACCGTTTCGGCTTGCGTGCCGATCCAGACAAAGTCCGTGCCATGTTGGAGATTCCATCTCCCAAGAATGTCCGTCAGGTTAGACGCGTGGTGGGTACCTTTTCATGGTACCGAAGATTCATTCCTTCATTTTCTACCATCATTGCACCCCTATGCGCCCTTCTCAAGAAATCTAGGAAGTTCGTTTGGACCTCGGAGTGTGAGACTGCCTTCTATGCTATAAGGGATTTACTTGTTGCCGCCCCTATCTTGAGCTGCCCTGATTATAGTCTGCCGTTCACCATACAGACCGATGCTTCTGCTTATGGGTTGGGAGCAGTGCTCAGTCAGATGCACCCTGATGGAGAGAAAGTTGTTAGCTACTTGAGTAAATCGTTGACGAAGCAAGAACAAAATTACTCTACCACCGAACGAGAGTGCCTTGCGGTGTTGTGGGCCATCGAGAAATTACGCCCGTATATTGAGGGAGTGCCTTTTACAGTAGTCACTGACCATTATTCTCTTGTATGGTTGTAGAATTTGAAAGATCCAACAGGCCGTCTCGCTCGATGGTCCGTTAGACTACAACAATACGCATTTACCATCGTTCACAGGAAGGGAAAGGAGCATGTGGTGCCAGATACATTGTCGAGGTCGGTTCCTGTGCTGGATGCGTTGAATATTGCTGGTTTGCCTCCTGAGAACAAGTTGGACTCGCCTGAGGGAGAGCCGGATAGCTGGTTGATTAGGATGAAGGATCGAGTTGCTGGTGACCCACTGAAGTATCGTAGTTGGAGAGTTGCGGAGGACAGGCTGTTTAAGTACGTGAAGGCGGATTACCCTCAATTAACCTCTGAAGCTGACTGCTGGAAACTCGTGGTTGCTAAAAGGGATAGGCCACATCTGATCCGAGAGGCCCATGATCCACCCACGTCTGGTCATGCTGGAGTTTACAAGACCTATGCGAGGATGGCAGATAGATATTATTGGCCTAAAATGAGACGCGATGTTGCAGATTATGTTCGTAGGTGTCGGACGTGCATCGCTCATAAGCCTCGATGCGAGAAGGCCAATGATTTTATGGTGTCACACCCCAAAGTAGACAAGCCATGGGAAATGATCTCCACAGACTTGATGGGGCCCTTGCCTAGAACCACCAAGGGGCACAAGTATATCCTCGTTGCCACTGATTACCTCAGCAAGTACTCGTTAGTCTTTCCGATGCGAACCGCCACAGCTCAGAGTGTTGCCAAACGGATTGAGGATGAAGTATTTTTGACGTATGGGGTACCTCGTACCATTATCTGTGACAATGGAACCCAATATCGTAGCAAGCATTTCCAACAGGTTGTTAGTGGATATCAGAGTTCGATAAAGTATTGTGCTAACTACCATCCGAGAGCGAACCCAACTGAGCGAGTTAATCGAACACTCAAAACTATGTTGTCGATATATGTTGCCGATAATCACAGACTGTGGGACCGAGACCTGCAACGCATAGCATGTGCCATTAGAACCTCCAGACATGAGACCACAAAACTTACTCCATATTTTATTAATTTTGGTCGAAAAATGGTAATTTCAGGTGAGGAATATGGGGAGAGGAATGTTGGAGTGGAAGATGATGAAACTGTGGAGACTGCAGTGGACCGGAACGTGGCATTGAAGCAAGTATTCAGGGATGTCAAAGTTCGCCTGGAGTCTGCCTCTAAGAAAAGCACCGAAGCGTACAACCTTCGGGCCCGTGGAGAAAAGTTTGTTAAGGGCCAGCTTGTCTGGAAGAAGAATTATGTCCTTTCAGATGCTTCAAAATACTTTTCAGCAAAGTTAGCTCCAAGGTACGTGGGTCCCTACGTCGTGCATAAACCAGTATCACCTTGGACTTACATCTTACGAAATGAAGAAGGTAGCATGTTGCCTGGAACCTGGCATAGCAAGGACCTGAAGAGTGCTCCTGTAGAGGAAAATTAACCAGAGGGGTTAATTTTCTTGAAGTAAGGGGGGGATTGTTACGTTTTAATTTGGTATTAAAACAACAATTGTATTTTTTCAACATTTTATTATAGACTAGTACTTACATCGTGCTCTGATTACCGTACTTGTATTCCTATTTTAGGTCTCTCACTTATATTTAGTCTATTATTGCTTTGATTGCCCCTGTTCTCGGTTCTTGCATCTGTTCTCCGATCATGCCTCCGTTCCTTGTCTTGTTGAGTTTCTATCGATTTGTTTGAGGGTAGAACTGTCTTAAAATTATTATTTCTTGTTAGGTTCGCTAGTCTTATGGATTTTGTCTCACTTACCTGCTATTTTTGAGTCCCTTTATTGCCTCTGTACTTTGTAGCTTTCTGTTCATGTTTCTGTCATTTTCAGTCTTGGAATTGTTCATCTTTCGTATTTATAATTTGCTGAGCCTACCTTGGGGAGGAATGTCGTTCCCTTTTCACGATTTGGTCGTATAATTATTCATTTAATAGCCTCCAACTTGTTGTTAGTCTGTTGTCAGATTGTTGAGGTTAATTTGGTTACTTTCGGTTCTGCCAACTTGTGCAGAACATTTTCCCATTTAGATGCTCAGTGGCGCGCCTTCTCATTTTCATTTTCCCTGTCTCATCTTTCGGTTCTTTATGCATTGTCTTATCTATTCTTCTGTCTCTTGAGACCTCTTTATGACTTTTCTTATTGCTATCTTCTTTTCCTTTGGGTTTGCAAGTCATTTTAAGCTTTCTTTCCTTTAGTTACCTATTTCATTACCGGTGACGCCTCTGGAAGATTTGGAAATCTAGGGTGCTTCTGGGTACATTTGTAGTTTCGGATGGGGCCACCTTGTATTTTAGTCGGCGGTTTTTTTGGAAATTCCGATTTGCTTTCTGATACGGCACTTCCGGCTGTATTCTTCTTGCGAGTGGTTGGTGACGCCAAGTTTTGGGAAATAGATTTTCTTGCCAGTTTCTGGGATTTTCTTGGGTCCCGACCGTTTCAAGACGTCGATTTGGTTGTATTGTGCAAGTTTAGAGATCGTCGTCTATGCCTTTTGGGATTTTAACTCGCATTTGGAGTCCAGTCGGTTTTGTTGGAGAAAAAAACCCCTCGTGGTGAGTGTCTTATTTTTCATCTTTTATTTCAATCTTCAGTCATCGGTGTTGTTTCCTTTCCTTTTTCTTATTTTCTATTCTAATTTGTCTTTTCGGCATTTTAGGGTTTTTTTTTCTGGGAGCAATTTTTCCGTGGGTGCAAATTTCGATTTTGCTGCACTTTTCCCCACGTTACGAGAAGCGCCGATCACCTGGTGCTGAGCTACACGGAAGTGATTTGCTGTAGCAGCTGACCTGCATTTTATCTTCTGGAAGGTCAGATATCTATTTTGATTATTTCGTCGCCTGTCCGTCTGGAACATCGCGTCCAACGGCTGGTTTTTGTGTAGCGCCCGTCACAGCTTTTTGTGACCACTTTGTATTTGTATTTTTCGTGTTTGCGCGCCGCTAGTCCGTTCAGGAATCGTCCCGTTCGGCTAGTTTTAATGTAGATGCCTGGCCACGGCTTGTTGTGGTCATCTGTTTGTTTTTGACATAATTTTGTCACGTTATTTTGTTAAATTTAATTTGTCATTTTGGTATAAATAATTTCGGTAGTTTTTTTTCCATACATAGTTTAATCATTTTGCCAGTGTTAAGTTAGATAAGAGTTGTTTGCTTTGATAAATTTTGATTAGTTTTTTTTGCCGTTTATTCAATTTTCAATTCAATTTTATACTTAGATATATTTTTTTGTAACGGGATTTAGAAACGGTCGATACTGCCGTTTGCGTCTATTTGCGTTTGGGTAGAGTGCGTGCGATTGACCCGTCGGTGCGCTGCGCGTGCGGAGCTCCAACCGTGTAGGGTATTTACCGTGTCATCGGCGCCTATTTTGGTTTTTCTTTTTTGGCGCAACGTGAGTACCGGGCGTCTAAATTTCCCGCAGTTTTGTTGTACTATTTTTTTCCATATTAATAGCTATTTTGATTTATACCACTATTTTTTTATTGTATATTCATTCTGGGCTATATTTATTTTTCATTATTATATGCTGGCTTTATTATTGAACTATATTTGTTTTATTATTTTTTTGCCCTATTGTGTACCAGCGGTTTTTAGGAGCTGTGACCGCTGTGTTTGCGTGTTCATTGGAGGATCAGCCAACAACTCCTTGGCGCCCTTTTTCAGTTTTGCCCACCCCCATCTTCGGCTCGAGCTTAGCTGCGGCGGAATCCTCCCTTGTGGCGTTCGCCATTTGGGTGACGTCACAGTTTCATCTGCTTGCTCCTCGGATAGCTATCTTCTTCCTCCCTTCAACAAGAAACAACAAACATGTTGTAAATGTAAATACTATTAAATTGTAAACTGCAAGTAGGTAGGTAGGTATGTAAAAAGAAAAACTAAAAAATCAAATTACCGTTCAGGTTCCAGTACTCTGTAGCTGTGCTCAACACTAGGTTGAATAGGTATTTGTTTTAATAATTTGTCCACATGGCGGCGTTCAGCTGAAGTCAGTAGTGTGCTGATTCTTTTTGTTAACCAATCACTGGCTGAATTTGATTCGGTTTGAAGAGGTTACGGTTTCAGTTAGTGTTAATGGTTTGGGTTTCAATTCCTTCAAAAACCGATACAAATATCTGTATATTGGTTACAGTTTTGGTTAATCAAGATAAAATTAAACGGTCCCGGTAAAAGAAATATTTTAAATTTCGGTTACAGTTTCGGTTAAGGTTATTTGAATATTAAACGGTTACGGTTACAGTGAATATCGGTTTCGATTTCAGTCCCTGGTGGAAACAATTTTAAAGACGCGACCATTTCTCTCAAGGCCCAAAAAACTTCTGTCCCTTTGCCTAACTAACCTTCCCCGCGTCTCCCTACACTGCCGTCTCGAGTCTCCCTCCTGAACCTACTTTTGTTTATGTCTGCATTCCAGTGAACGCAACTTTATAAGTATACAGTCTGTCCCGAAAGTAACCTATTGAAATAAAATACCGATTTTAAGTATAATTACTGGATTTCCTAATAATGGGGATCACAATAACAAATTCTAAAATTAGATAACTTAATTACTGGAATGTCTTCAGTATTTACCAACGAGATAGCAGAGAATGATTTATATTTTTAAAACAACTAGAACAAGCACTCTCTGAGATCTCACCGCTCGAAGGGAAAACCTTTTGTATTTCTCTTATATTTTGGGAAAACCTCTTGGGAAAAACCCATTTATCTTTATTAGGAGAAACCTTCAAGTGAAGTCATCAGCGTCTAAGAACCTAACCCTTTCTTTGCTTTTGGCTATCTATTTAATGAAACTAGGCAACCCAACATGCATTCATAAAGCTTGGTTATGCAACCAAACATACACCAGTTGAGTAGACTGCGATCCCTTTCAATGGTATGGCAGCGCATAAAGCACGAACAAACAAATATTGCTTTTTATATATTAGATAGCGACCGGCCCCTGGGAAAAAAAACAATAAAAAAAATTCTGTTGATCCCATCGCTACCAAACTTCACAGGATCACCCGCTGGGCTAATCTGAAGATTGCCTGAAAATTACATCCAACATCGGTCCAGCCGTTTTGGAGTTCATAGGGAACATACATACATACATCGATTTTTATATACATAGATAATGAATTTGTAGCGAGATGTCAAAATCTAATTTTTGCAAAAATTAGAAACGTTATACATATACTGTGTTTCAAAACTAAAGAATGAATAATTCAGCATTTCCTGAAATTTAAATTTTTGGGCAAAATCCTCGGACTCGTCGATTTTGAATTAAAAATACAATATTTTGCAGACCCCCCTTCATTTATTACAGTTTGTTGTCGTCAGTGAAATTTTTTTGAATGGCTCCACAGGTTTAAAAAATACAGGGCGCTGCAACAGTCTGTGGATTTTTGCGCTTTTATTATGCGTTTTGGAGAAAGAAAATAATATTTTCACATCGTGGAATCTCATTTTCAATTTCTTAACGGAAAAGACCATGGCACGCTACGTTGGCTATAAATGTTTTTCTGTTGAATTCTAATGAAGAGACGGTTAGATATTTGAGGTTTTTTATTTGGTAGACGGTATTTCACCTTTAAATTATTATTCGTGTGCCATTTTGAAAATGTGCAGTCGCAATATGAAAATGCATCAATTTCTTTTTTGCAAATTAGACAGACATGTGAAGGTGAGTATCTCAAAGTTTTGATTTTGGAGACACAAAAGTTTATACGTACTTAATCGAATGGATATTCGACAAGGCAAACAAACTTACAATAATGTGGTTCAATTTGCAAAATAAAGCTTTAGCCATGTAATTGCTAATTCTTTGTCAAATAATATCGTCTTTTTCATCCTGCAGCTGTTTCTCCTAGATATTCCTTTCTTTTTTCAAAATATCGCTTCTACAATTTTGTTCAATTCGAAGATATTTGATTTTCAAAACTCCCATAAAACTGTCAAGAAATGACAAACATCAAAAATATACATTTGAGACAAAAAAATAAACAAGTGTCTACCTGCAGTAAAATATTTCGGATCCATGACGTCATGTTGGTGGATAATACAGCGTGTATTATACACGAGTAACAGACCCCAGAGTTGACACGCATTTTAAACAAAGCTCTTAGCATTGTTTAAAAATGTTAACATCTTTAAACAATGCCCTTAGTTGCCCACACGCATTTTTTGCAAAAAAAGACAATGTAAAAGCCTAACCTCAAAAACCAACCTCTGCGGGAGCCGATCCTACCCGGGCTAAGCATACCAAATTCCAGTTCTATGCGATACTTCCCTACCTACCATTGCTGCTGGATGCAGTTTTGACTAACGAAATACTTAAATCTAAGTATAAGGTTATAAGGTATATAATGCCATTATGGATCCGAAATATTTTACTGCGGGTAGACACTCCGAAAAATAAGGGTGCACAGAAGAGTCGGACAGGCATGTCTTTGTCTGTGGCAAGTGCCAAAAAAGAACTCTGTAAGTTGCGTGTGTTCTGCTATCATTAGTAAATTTCCCGCCGGCTTGAAGTAAGCAGGAGGCGTTCATTTATATCCCAACTAGGTTTTGCCAAATAGACCAATTCAGGTCCACGCGCTTGTTAAACACAGTGATTTTATAAAATCACTGGTTAAACATGCTCCGCGAGTAACGGCTGTGACAATACGAAAATGTACGGCGAGTTTTTGTTCGAATCGAAGAAGATCCCTTTTCTTTTTGGAGTTTACTCCTTAAGAATCGATTTTCAGTTATAGACCGCGGTACGGAAATTTTATGAGTGGAATCAAGCATTAACTAAAAGTGAGGCGTTACGTTCCTCTACGTAACGCGCCGTGCGCACCTTTCACATTGAAATTATGTATGTGTATATGGATACGTATATTTCTGTAGAATAAACAAAATTACCAAGTGATAGAAGTTAAAATATAAGGAGTAAACTTCAGTCGTGCGTCGGAGCTGACACATACAAGTTTTTTTCTTCTAAAGTTCATTGTAATTTATAGAATTTTGCATTCGATTTGTTGTGTCCGGTGTCCCGTCAGAAAATTTATTTTTTTAAAAGAGAATTCGTGATTACTAATGAAAACAAGGGAACAATAGCACCCTAAGACGTTTGATAGCTATGCATTGGCAAAACCTGGTTGGGATATAAATAAACGCGTCCGGATTGCTAATGCGTTGGGTGTGCAATCGAGATATCCACGGATCAAACATACATTGCTGCCGTTTTTTTTACGTTAATTCCGATTTTTTTTTAAGTTTTACGGCTCATTTTGTGTGTGTTTGGTGCCCTGTCAGATAAGGGAATCACATTTTAAGTAAACAATAATTATTTCTTGATTTATATAACCTGAGGTGGCTTGATCAGCTGTTAGGTTTTGCCAATGCAAACTTATCCAGCGTTTTAGCTTGCTATTATTCACTTGTTTTAGTAATCCCGAATTTTCTACAAAATACCTTTCATGTCAGGAAACTGGTCAGAACCGCAGACTGAATACTCAGTCTACGTCAGAACATATCGAATGCAAAATTCTGGAAATTGCAATAAAGAGAAAAGAAAAGGCATCAATCGATCAATCTGGATTCGAGCAAAACATCCTGTTTATTTTCATACTGAGCGAGTTACACTCACGTCACACTTCGGTAGAACCAGTGAAAATGGGAGAGGCAAAATCTAGTTGGGATATAAATAAACGCGCCTGAGTCATTTTATTATAACCCCACTACCCCAGACTAGTTAAATTCGTCTGTGCTGCTACGTAAATATCTATTATCCATTTCATTTTTTACGAAATCCAGGAAGGCATTCAACAGCCAACAATTTGGCGGAACCCGGATGCCGGTGTTTTATTTTTTTATTTGTAGTATTGTGGTAGTGTAGATCCCTGTCAGCAAGAGTGGGCACTATGTCAATGATTGGTTCACTTTTTAATACTGTAGATGTCGCGAGTCGCGTTATTAGCTAGATGACGCGCTAGAGTTTCGAACTTATCAACCGAGATTCAGTTTTCTGGGTTTTTCATTTTGATTATTGCATTTGCAAGTGTCTTCTATTTCTTGAATAAATTGTGTATTTTTCAGTACTTAGGTAGTAGTGCCTATTTTCTGTTTTGTAAAAGTGACGTTGCAGTTCCAAACAATGAGAATAAAGACGTGTTGTGTTCCTGAATGTAACGACAAAAGTGTTCCGGGGTAAAGAAATGATGAATGTAATGGATAAATGGAGACATTATTAAAAAATGAAGAATAGTAGTTAAAATTATAGAATGTCGTAATATAATTTACAAATTTCGTAGGTATCGTATTCCTCGCGACCAAAAGGTACGAGCGATTTGGATTGATCGTATTGGGAACCCAAAATTACATACTTTAGAAGACCGTTTGCTAGGCAATTATTTAGTATGTTTGCGCCATTTTCACGGTATGTGCATGGAAACAGGTGCAAAATTGTTAAAATATTCTCTGCCTACTTTGAAACTACCTGGTAGAGTCTGTAAAGTTAGAGACTGGGCCCGGACAAGATGGTGGCTGCGCGAAAATGTAGCGGGAAATATGATTTTGACAGAAACAGTGGCGTACCGGCGTATATGTGAAATTTATAATTTTTTAACAATGAATTCATAAAAGTTACATTTAAAACAGGAAAATTGGCATTTTAAGGCATGAAAAAATCGCGAAACACATTAAGAACTTGAAGAAAGGGGATTTCGTCATACGGATAAATTATAAATGTGACGTTTGGTGTGAGGTTATGTCATTTACGAAATCGGCATGTTTATGTGCAAATAATCTTAATTACATAATTATTATAGTTGAAAACAGGTTTTTGAACAAGTTGTTTACTTATGTGACAAAAGAAAATTAGAATAAATCATAAAGGAAGCCGAATAATCCAATTTACTATTTTTCAGCACTGGAGATAAAGAATTGCTAAATAAACTTATTATTCTGTAATTAAAAATTTAGAGAGTTCTATTAACTACCAAAAATAAATAATTGGAATTCACATATATTAAGAACTAAACACCTTCAGAAACCCTTCAAAAAATAAGAATCCTTGGTGCTTGAGGTATGTCATGTCGCACCACAAGGTCTAATGATAGAAAGTCCTGGCATTTGTCCTGCTGGAAGGAGCTTCGGGCAGGACAGCTGGACAGAGCCGCTAGTCCTGCTAGCAGGACATTATTTTTAAATGGGATTGTCCTGTCGACAGTACGTGCGCGACTTCCAGCAGTACGGACTCAAATTTCATAGGCGACGTAACAATTTTGCTATTTATTAAATAAAACAACTGCTGAGAAACATTTTTATTCATTCTCGTACAAAATAACTTGAAAAACATTAAAAATATAACACTGCACCCGCAATGCTGATTGTTTTCTGAATCTGCGTAAAATAGGAAATTTTAATCTAATTAAATGAATTGAAAACAATAGGGTTGAAAATACGTCCTGCCAGCAGGACACTACGTACTGCTGGAAGGACGCTTGGACACTCTATCAACTAAGGGTTAATCACTTGGTAGTGGTTGTACTCCTAAATCCTCGTCTTCGTCGTCGTCTTCATCATCATCATCATCATCACCATCATCTTCAGTTGTGACTTGATATTCTTCTTCACTCTCCTCATCAGATGATCCTGTGTTCACAGTGAACTTCAACGAATCCATTGCATCGTCCATCAGATGCTCTTTCTCCAAGAAAGTTTTTTCCACTTTTTGCACATGGCCACATATATCTTTCCACTCTTCTGAGCTAATATTTGAAAATTTTCCACGTGCTAATTCCTAAACATCACCTAATTTAAAAGTAACGTTTCTGCTAGCTACCCAGTTCTTTACAGTGGCCCATATCTTCTCTATGGGGTTCAATTCCGGGTGGTAAGGGGGGAGTCGTAACACTCGGTGACCATGGGCTTCAAGAAGCTCATCCAATTTGTATTTCTTTGGGAATCGATACAAATTTTGTTTGATAAGACCATAAATCTCAGGTTTTGTATTTGAGCCATCAAAATGTATTTGACGTTCTTCAAGCCACTTCACCATCTCACCTTTTCGGCTCGCAGATGTCAGGTTTTTTCCACCAAGACATTGTGATATGATGCATTGTCAATCACAAGTATACAATTAGGCGGCATGTTGGGCAGTAATTGTTTCTGCACCCATGTCATGAAATTGGCATTATTCATGTCATCGTGGTAATCTCCTGATTTAGAACCTAGAGACAATGTTTGGTTATATTTTGATATTAAAATAACTTATGTATGTGTTACCTGATCGAAAAATGAGCAACGCATTGGGAATGAAACCATTTTCACCTCCGGCATGTACAATAATCAGCCTTTGGCCTTTAGAAATCGGCTTCTTTAAGTTTTTAGTCGACTCATCATACCACCCTTTCGGCTGGACATGGCTGCTGTGTATATACGTTTCGTCCGTATATATAATGATTCGGCCTTCTTCCCGGTATTGCAGAATTTGTTTCAAGTATTTCATCCTTTTCAGGCGAATGTCATGGGTTTCCATTAAAATCTTACGGTTATCTTCTGTCTTTCGCCACCTTAAATAGAAATAGAAGTATACAAGGTGTCCCACTCAAGCAAGCTCACTATTGCTATCTGTTGTTATAAAAGTATTTTCTAAACATAAACATTTAATGAAACAGAAATTTAAATATACATGTAGTAACGGCATCTGAAATATTTTGACTTTGCATATAAGTACAAAAGCAGCCATACCTGAATCCAATAGATTTCAGAAAAACCCATAGCGACTGCCTCGAGCCAGAAAAAGAAAGTTCAGAATCTTTAATCTTCTGTAGAATACCTGGAATATAAGGTGATATTAGGCTAGATAACATGATAGGTAGGTATTTAAATGTAGCATTTGTTATTTCACGAAAAAGCAGTCATTGCCATTTGTTCCTAGAATAATTTGTTCAAAAAGCCCCTGATTATTGGGATTACTTTCTGTTATTGCATACTTCATTCATGTTTAGATGAAAAATATACTATACTTACACATTCAAAACACATCGTGAAATATAATGGTTTGAAAAATAATTGGGTTTCAACAGAAAGTAAGTTTCTTGAAATTTCTCTACAATCGAAGTCGGAATCCAAAGCATTCCATTTACTAAAATGCAAGTGTGATTCATACTTTCATAACTTGGCTACGCAACAGCAGCACCCAATTGGTTTTTTGATATTAAATCCAAAAAATACACGAAAATATCTTTCTTATTACCACGTTCCCTCTATTTATGAAAAAAGAAGTTCAGCAAACTTTACAATGAATCACCCCGTATTTGACAAGTAACAACTGCCAGCAGTTGCAATGAAAACACACCTTAACGAAGTTTTCTTTTTTATAATGGTAGTTACTTACAATTCAGAGAGGGATTCCTTTTCTCCAAAATAAAAAAATTATGAATAATTTCCCGTATTGTTTCCGTTTCTCCCACAGAAATCAGGCCGAGTTTACGCTTCTTTCGCGGTCGTTCCTTATGCTAGGCTCAGCTTCTATGCTTTTCGATTCCTTCAAAATCTGTGTTTCTCGAAACACCTGTTGCTTCTATAACTCTTTGCCTTAAACACACAATTCAATCAAATTCAAACAATAATCAAGCTCATTATGAAGTAGGTACCTACATACCTGTAATTCTTTAAAGGAATCCTAATTCCATTTTGTGCTTCTTCCCGCATAAACTTCATCGCGTTACTGATAATTTCACGGCCTTGGCTATGAATTACCATGCTGGATTTGCCAATTTTTTGGGAGACATTTCTAACCTACAAACGTCAAAAATTTCAACTTGGATTTAATGTGTAAAATTACTTTGATTGGATTGTAGTATTACCTGGATAACAGATACTATCGACGATTTTTCAAGTCTTTTAAATAACACCGAGATGACAAAATAAGCAGAATAATCTGCAAACATAAAAAATGTTAACCTTCAATTCAGTTACACGAATTTGTAGTCTTAATTACCTCGATCAACTCCGTTTTTCGAATAAAGATGATAGTTTTTAGTCTTTTAAGCAACACTCACAATAAAAACGCAAAATAAAACAGAATATCCACTAAAAGATCACACTCAAACATAGGTCAACAAAACAACGTCAACAATGGACGCACAGTAATCTTGAAGTTTTTGAGGGCGCCACTGGATTTACGAGTTCCGCCTCCGGACGAAAACAGGTCTATTGCGCTGATCACGTGACAGCCCAGTCTTTAACTTTACAGACTTTATGTTTTATCTCTAAATCACAGACATGAGTGTGATCTAATTGCATACCAGTGTTTATAACAAGGTATTTCTTTGCAGAATATAACGTGCCCCCTACAAGAGAAAACTGTTTTTGTATACCTGAAGGTCCATTTAGACCTGCGACTCCTGAAAAAATTCGAGGTCAGTCTTTCATTGTTTGATGAATGTACATGAATTTATAGTTTTCGAACATATTGCTTTTATATTGACATTACTTTCATTTCAGTTATGTTAAAGAGATTTGGTAAATTGCCAATAGAGAAAAAGCTTGATGAAGAAAGTACAACTAACGACTTTTTAGCTTCAGGTAGGTATTTATCATGTAAATTTAAAATGGCAGTTTTTTGGGTTATTGCATTTTGAAAATTCCTGGTGTTTTTTGGAATTCATTACAGGTCCCTTCTTATATGTATTATGTTAGTACTAAGTATTTTGTTTTCCCTCTGTGGGCTATCTATTAGGATTTAGGAGTTTAGGGCCCGGTTTTCCAAAGAAACCAACGCTGGATTAAGTCTGATAGCTGTTTCTCGAAAAATGAATTCAAAGATCCTTCCGCAAAGCATTAAATTTGGCTGGTGTATTCGTATTTGTCATTATTTTTTTTCCGTTACTTAAATGTTCATTAAATTTAATACCATGCCAAGAATATTCAGCAATGAAGATTATGCTGATATTAATTTTAGTTGGTTCCACAAAATTTGGCTGTTTTTTAGAGGTGGTCGCTTCTAGGATTTTTACTGTGCTTCCTTAATTTTAACAGATATAAAAATAAGTAATGTAGACCTAAGTAAAGGCATTTCTATAGAAAACATTGAACCTGAAGTCATAAGTAATGTAGCCGAAATAGAAGTTACTGAAGTTATAACTGCTGAATCAAATATGTGCCGAGTATGTCTACAAAGTCAGTCTGAATTCCTAAATATTTTCACCAGTAATAAAGGCATTTTTATACCAACGATGTTTCTCGAATGTGGCTCAGTTACGGTAAGAAATAACTTGATATAAACTGCTCAAAAGCTGACATGGAATTTTTAATACAACACCGATAAAAGCAAAATATTAAAGCGGTAGGGTTATGGTTTGGCAGGCATCATCAGATTGGCAGTTCTGTGAATTCTTTGCCACTTACGGGATGAAATTCCTCAAGAACATACTTCAGCAGTGATTCGATTGAAGGCATGTGTTAGGTGAAGTATTTTGGATGGCCATA
This sequence comes from Xestobium rufovillosum, assembly GCA_963966045.1. Classification (NCBI taxonomy): domain Eukaryota; kingdom Metazoa; phylum Arthropoda; class Insecta; order Coleoptera; family Ptinidae; genus Xestobium; species Xestobium rufovillosum. Next base: position 40,224,681 of record OZ014493.1, read on the forward strand.
AATAATATAATTTTTGGGTCAATTGGATACGTATTTGCAATAACAAGTTATAAATCAAGTAAAACAATAAACATACCGGTTCCACAGTGTAGAGACATCTGACAGTATCTGACAGTTTGGCTTGACGTATCGTCCACATGTAAATAAAATAACATCTGCTTTACTGGTCTGATAGGAATAAACATTAACTAAATAACTCACCAGGGGAGGGGTCCGCCCCCGAACTACTTTTGTTGACCAAGCAGCTCGAGTACTGTTACCGGGAGTGTCCGAGAGGTGCAGATCCTGTCGTGACCAACATGGCTGCCCCTAAAATACGGCTATCCCAATAGCCCCAAAAGCTCACATGCTACTTGTCTAGTCTTTTGGTAACTCTAGCCATTTGCACACTGGCAATCCACTTGGTATCTGTCTACCCACTTGCTATCTTTATAGCTACTCGGTATCTGTCTACCCACATACTATATGTCTAGTCACTTGGTATCTGTCTACCCACATACTAGCTGTCTAGTCACTTGGTATCTGTCTACCCACATGGTATCTGTCTACCCACTTGGTATCTGTCTGCCCCGGCATCTGTCTCCCCTGGTATCTGTCTACCCTTGGCATCTGTCTGCCCACATGGTATCTGTCTACCCTGGTATCTGTCTACCCTTGGCATCTGTCTGCCCACATGCTATTTGGAAAGAAAGGTTAATTGGTATCTTACTACCCAACACTAGTTATATCCATAACATACATACAAAGTACAGCCAACAACAATATAAATAGGAATCAGCATGTAAGAGTAATAAAAAGGTAAACATTGATATATCAACCCATTTAGGTTCATATTATGTGGTCAGTATATTCATAAATACGCTTTATGCCTAACAAAAACAATTGAAGGTAATATTAGTTGAGAAAGAGATGCATCTGCCCGAACTACTGATCAGTAGGTAAATACCTGGAGGTACCAATGCCAAACTGCCGATCTATCTTCAAGGAACGCTGTGAAACAATAATCACATCACATTTACATTTACATAATACACAAACAAATAAATAGAACTCCCAAATAACCACTGACACGTACGGACGCTAAACCCCAACTCCCCTGCTCCCTGAAGAGGTAAAATACTCCCCCACACCCCGGCCAGACAAACATTCAAGTCTATAACATGATACACTTGCCCTCGCATATGGAACGCTAGAAAACAGCCGAGTTTAAGATTAGGTGAAAAGTACTAACTCTCACACATGTAAAATCATTTGCTACTAAAAACTTGTTTATGGTAACCGAAGTGGTAACAAATTTAGTAATTTTTTTGTAATTATTTTTCTTTTCTTATAATGTTTTATGGAAAGTTCCTATCAGCTTTTGAACGGTCCATTATCTAATACAGATTTATAGTGCTTACCTTATTTTAAGGTAACTAAAGATGACGGTTTGCCTTCTCATATTTGCAAAGGCTGCTTCTGCAAATTGAATGATGCTTATGCTTTACGGCGGCAAATTATTGCTGCTGATAGAAAGTTGCATGAAAATTTAGAAAAAGAACAACAAACGACAAAAGAACCTGTTGAAGTACAAAATTTAACAGAAGAGCTACAAGAAATTGAAGTTAAAGGAACTGGCGAAGTGAAACCTAACGAAGTTGAAGCTAAACAATGTTTAAAACGTAAAGTGAATAAGCAAAAAAATTGGAGTTGCGAAGACTGCAACAAAACATTTAAAAAACGATGGTCTTATGAAACCCACAGAATGATCCATACTGGATACAGACCTTTCATGTGTGAGGTATGCGGTAAATGATTTTCCATGCGTTGGGTATTAAATATGCATATGGGGATCCATACGGGCGTGAAGCCTTATTCATGTAAGGTTTGCGGTAAAAAGTTTCATTTTTCCAATTCTCGTCGAATCCACTTGAGAACTCACTCTGGTGTGAAGCCATACCGATGCAGTATTTGTGAAAAGACATATTCACAACTTAGAGGTTTGTGTTTGTTTTTGTGCTACGAGCACTGTATTCATAAATTCTCTAGAATTTTTAACTTTACTGTTTACTTTATGTTGTTCAAGGTTTGACGCTGCATGAACGCACTCACACTGGCGAAAAGCCCTTCTTGTGTGAAATATGCGGCAAGACGTTCGCTGCATTGCCCTGTCTAGACCGGCACAGGGTCATTCATACGAATGAACGAAAATATCTCTGCGCAACTTGTGGGAAATGTCTCCCGGATCGTACTGATATTTATAGACACCATAAAATCCATTCAGGAGAGAAACCATTCACATGTGAAGTGTGTGGTAGAGGATTCGCTGAAAAGTGTAATTGGAGAGCTCATCAAAAGATTCATGGGGGTGTCAAACCACATTCGTGCAAAATTTGCGGGAGACACATGAGGGTGCATTCGGGAGAGAGGCCTTATGTTTGTGTGGTGTGTGAGAAAAGGTTTTCGCAATCTCATGATTTAAGGAAACATAATAAGAGAATACATAAAATTGTATAGGTTCAATAAAAAATTTCCTATTTCTTTAAAATTCATTTTTATTATTTGTTGCGGAACTGATAGGTTCTGACAAATTAATGTAAGGCTGGAGTTGAAGAGAATTTTTTATTTCCAATGGAAAGGGTGTAGTATTTAATGAATAACTCGCTCAAAGAATCTATTATGTATATAAAACACAAAAAATGTTTCTATGTCCGTTATAGACTCCGAAACGGCTGGACCGATGTTGATGAAATTTTCAGGGAATCTTCAGATTAGCCCAGCGGGTGATGCTGTGAAGTTTGGTAGCGATCGGATCAACAGAATTTTTTTTTCTTGGTTTTGTGAGAAGCCGGGGCTTGATATGACACATATCAACTGTCAGATTTGACAAATAAAATTCAGACCGTCAGAAAGTATTAAATAAATTTTATTTGTCAAATCTGACAGTTGATAAGTGTCATATCAAGCCCCCGCCTCGCACAAAACAAAAAAATTCTGTTGATCCGATCGCTACCAAACTTCACAGGAACACTCGCCGGGCTAATCTGAAGATTAACTTAGTAGGTGCCGCGGATGTCATACCGGGACCGGGCAGCAAATAATTTATAAAGTGAAAATGCAAACGTCAAACGGCATATGCCATTCGCAGTTTATCAAGTTTCAAACGATTTTACCACAATTATTTCTTTAGAGGCAGCAACGCGCTGGGTACCAGCTAGTAATATATATTTTTGCAATTTTCAACTCTTTAGCAATATTTGGTATTGTGTGTGGAAGAACCTACTATAATTTGATAATACACTCTCCTCTACAGATGCTGCAGGGTAGACTTATTAGTTATTTTTGAGATCAAGAGATAAAACAAAGGGTTCAAAAGAAGCTCATTTAAGCATGCTAATTATGTATATAGATATAAGACAAGCATTTCAAAACTCTTTCGCAAGAATTAGGAACCTTGGCAATTCCATTTATGAGTTAAAACAATGGGACAAAAACTTAATGTGGAGGTATCAAAGACATAGAGGGGACTTAGCTATTTACATTTTCGATTGAAGCAGGGTGAATATTCACAGTCTAAGCGTTTGTGTGTGGAAAAGGCAAAACAAAACAGCCGACCAGTTGTGTAGTGAACAGGTGTCGCCGCGGTAACATAATATCGCGGAACATTCGCTTGGTCCGTTGCTTGAATATAATAACAAACAACGATCCCCGCGACCCGCTTACCAACGAACGTGTAGGCTTCAAAACAAAATCAGCTGTTCCATAAGGACGCAAGGTCCATTCTAGACGTCTTTGGCAGGTACAGTCCAATCGATTTAAGTTGGCGAGCGATGGACGTGCGACGTGTTGGCACCTTTCACAGCCTGCAACTAACTCAGCACAACAGTGGCGTGGACTTTTTCTTTACTCTTGGGAATAAATATTAAGTAATAAAAATTCATTAAATAATATTCATAACGTATATTAAGAAAATTATTAGTACTAAAGGTAATTCAGAATATAAAAAGACAAATGTAATGTGATTTATTGCAGAATGATCGTACGTAATTTGACGAGTACTTTTTTTTTGCCTTCACGTTCTTACTGGCTGTCAGTTTTATTTGTCAAATTGCGGTCTGGCAACAAAATTGAGTTTGCAAAACGGGAATCCAGGCAAAATAAAAAGTTGAGTCTCCACTGCAAATCTCTCATTCCAAAAGATAGGTTAAGTATTTGTAAGTGATACTGGCAGATTTCAAGAGCACGTGGAGTTGTTTTGTTTGGATTACGGATAACTAGAGGTAACCATAGTTTGGATTAAAAAATTTGACGTTTGTGACGACACCTAGGCTGTGTTCAAAAATTGCAGATGGGTAACTCTGGCACTCTAGCGTTTATTTATATCCCAACTAGGTTTTGTCAATGCAATGTTTTCATTAGTTATCGGGGATTTTCTTTAAACAAATACCTTTCGTGACCGGCCGCCAGACACAACAATTCATGCAAAATTCTGTGAATTACGACAAGCTTTAGAAGAAAAAGTATCCGCTTGGATTCGAACAAAAACTCCCCGCGCGTCTTGAAAGAGCCCTCGCCTTCCGCTACTGCTCCAAGCTTGTTCCTTGCATAGTATGAAGTTTAACAGTGAAAGTGGAAGTGGCAAAACCTCGTTGGGATAAATAAATGCTTTGCTAAAGCTTCCGTATTCCGTTCAGAAAAGAGTGAAGTCACGCCAACGTAAACTTAACCCTCGTTCATATCAAAGACTTCTGGAATGGGCCTGGCGTCCTTTTGCAACAGCTGATTTTGTTTTGAAGTCTACACGCTCGTTGGCCAGCGGGTCGCCGGTAGCGTTGTTTGTTATTAAATTCAAGCAACGGACCAGGCGAATGTTGCGCGATACTCTGTTTCCGCGGCGGCACCTGCTTACTACACAACTGGTCGGCTGCTTTGTTTTGCCTTTGCCACACAAACGCTTAGACTGTGAGTGTTCACCCTGCTTCAATAGAAAATATAAATAGCTAAGTCCCCTCTATAAGTCTGGATCATATACTACAGTTTATTTGTGGTTTATTTATACCGAGTGTTAACTTTCAAAGCCGCTCATAGGAAATTAACATTGTAAGTAACGTTTTTGTGAATTCCTGCTCCCCATTTTAACTTACAAGAGAGCTAATGGTATCAAATAAAAGAGAAAATCATTCCGCATCGGACAATAAACAAAAGGGCAAGAATACGTTGTAATTTGCATCTATTTTAACCATTTCTTTTTTTACTTTTTAAACTGTGATTAACAAATTTGTCTCTGTTGCTAAGCAACATGTTTGCTTGTGCGAATATTTCTGAGAGTTTGTCAGCGGGTTTTGCAAAAGCGTAGAGAATAAAAATTAAAACGGATAATAATTACTCAAATGTAGAAAGGGTATTTATGGTGAAAACCTTCTATGGCGGGTCTAGTTTAAGGGTAGTTAGAGATTTGTTTTCTGTTCAGTTTAATAAACCATCAATATTTATAAAAGCAACATTTTCAAATTTTGGGTCAATATATAGTAATTTCCTATGAGCGGCTTTGAAAGTTAACACTCGGTATATTGTGCAATATAATTATTCAAATTATGGAATCTCAAAAAGACACATGCTCACTCCTCACTCTAGAGTATTTCCATAAATTTCACCCTTTTAACCCAAAATTACCTAATTTTGAAAATCGGCTGCATTAAAAAATGGGAGGACTGCTGCTCCGGCCGCCGTTCCTCTGAAATTTTGTTCCAATACGGTCTGACGTGCGCATTACGCAATGTCGGTAAAATGACGTTTAAGTATATCGTTATCGTCCAGCGACGCCGTCGATCTCGGTGGGTGTGCGGATATCGTACAGAACTGCCATTTTGTTCTCTTACGGCTAGACGAATTCTGATCCCGTAGGGGTTTGATATGTTTTTACATAATCTTTTTTCCAAAAAATGCGCGTGTCTGGTGCGAGAGGACAAGTAAACGGTCCGTTTCAAAAATTCGTTCTCAGCTTTAGTTTTTTACGCCTCCAAAATGCAAATTGGGTTGACATTCTGTAATGCGCATGCCCGACCGTGTTCAAACAAAATTTCAGGGGACCGCCTGCCGGAGCAATTATCGCTCCATCAAAAATTACAGATTTCTGTATGATTGCATGAAATGTCAGCTGATGTCAACTCCTCCTTGGAAGTTTTGACGTCTATCATTAACTTTTGTTGTTATTTGTAAAAATTCTGCAATGGTTAGTAAATGCTGTGTAAAAAATTGTCCAAGCCGCAATAGTAAAATCCAACTACATGCATTTCCCAAAGACCCTGAGGCAGGTATCTATAAAAGGTTGAAGAATAAAAATGAACTCAAGAATTTGATGGTTTTAGTTGTTTGAAGTATGGTTAAAAAAAATTAAACGAAATGTTGATTATAGTAAACGAAAAAGTGTCCGTATATGCGACAAACATTTCTCTGAAGACATGAAGTTTGCGGAGCATCGTAATCGGACAAAGTTGAAAGCTGGTGCTGTACCAGATTTGTATCTCCCTGGTAAGTTGAAACATCAGAATAATATTCAATATTTTGAGCGAGAGCTCTTTTATTGAAGCATTTTGTGGACATAAATCATGTTTTTATAGAAAACATTGAATCTGAAGTTTTAAATAATGGATTTACCAAAACAGCAAATGCTAAGCCCGAAATTTGCCGGATATGTATGAAAAACCAGTGTGAATTCTTGGATATTTTCGCTGAGAATGAAAGTATTTTTATACCTACGATGTTTCTTGAATGTGGCTCAATTACGGTAAAAAATAACGTGATATTAATGCAGATTTATAGTGCTTATGGCTTACCTCATTTTAAGGTGGCTGAAGATGATGGTTTACCATCTCAAATATGCAAAGACTGTTTCCATAAATTGACTGATGCTTATATTTTACGACAACAAATTATTGCTTCAGATAAGCACTTACATGACAATTTAGAAAAAGAACAACAAACAGCAAAAAATTATATTATGTGTGAAGATTTAACAGAAGAACAACAAGAAACAGAAGTTAAAAAAGACAGTGAAATTAAACCTAACGATACTGAAGATGTAGATTGCTTAGAACTCACTAAAATGAATAAGCAAAAAATTTTGTGTTGCAAAGAATGCAACAAGACGTTTAAAAATCAATACTACTATGAAGTCCACCGAACGATTCATACAGGATACAGACCTTTTACATGCGACGTGTGCAGTAAGGGTTTTTCGATGCGCTGGGTGTTGAATATGCATTTAAGAATCCACACGGGTATCAAGCCGTATTCGTGTAAAATTTGCGGTAAGAAGTTTCGTTTCTCCAGTTCTCTACCCAACCATATGCGAACTCACACTGGCGTGAGGCCATACCAGTGCAATATTTGCGACAAGACATTTACGCAAATTGGAGGTTTGTGTTTTGTTACGTAAATTATGACAATTAAATAACTACATATGCCGAACATTGTACTAAGAAAACACATTTCCAAATAGTACCACCTAGGTAGAGATTCAGAATTCTCTGTCTGAGTTGTCTAAGGGGGTTGCCAGAAGTATCGTTGTCTTCTTCAGAAACATAATTATTTGACTGACTTCAACATCTGAAACTTTTTCTCATTCCCGCCATTCACTAATTAATTTTTCCGAGAATTTTTCGGTCTGTGCTACCACCTTTCTCCAATAGTCCTTTGTAATATGGTCTAAAGAGACATGCCATACCTTTAGAACTTCGTCTGATGTAAGTCCAGCCCCAGCATGCTTTTTATAATAAGGTGTTGCGCCAGCTCATATTAACTCTATTACATTAAATTGGCAGTGTAAAATCATGACCACTTTCCCTTAAAATTTCGTCAACCAAATAAATGTTTGGTGTTTTATGTGGTTTCGCCATTGAAAGCAATTCTGATTTTAATAAATTTGAACCGGACTTTTGATTTTGCTTTACTAGACACTGGAAAATATCACTTTCTACAAGAAATTTAAATTTTCAACACATTTTCTTAAGGGTACGGAATTTGAGCATTAAAAACGGGACCTTTTGACACATTTTTATTCCAACACCATTCTGAAATTAAAGTAGATAGGGTGTTAAATAAAAAAAGATTTATCAATAAAAGATCAACTTAGAGACCTTGAAAATTCCAAGCTGCAGAGGTTCCGTCTGAAGAGTTTGCAGCTGTGATTGAAACCAATCATAATAGATTGTGACTATATTTTGCATGATCCTAATCACACTTTTGGGTGATAGGTGGCAGCACTTTATAGACTAATAGCTGATATATCGCAGCCTTAAATAGTGACTCGTTGAGTTGCTATATTTGGTAGCTCGCAAAAGAAGACTTGATCAATCTCTATTTAATTGTCATAATATGTACTTTCCATTAATTTTCTTATGTAGGCTTCGTATCACCAATTTCACTATTATTCAATATTGTTGAAGGTTTAAAAGCGCATGAACGCACCCATACTGGGGAGAAACCCTTCATTTGTGAAGTGTGTGGTAAGGGCTTCACTGGATTCGCCGGCTTAAACAGGCACATGGTTACTCACACGAATGAGCGGAATCATCCCTGCCCGACTTGTGGAAAGTGTTTCGCTGATCGTGCCCACGTTTATAGACATCTTAAAACTCACTCGGGAGAGAAGCCATTTACATGCGAATTGTGCGGAAAAAAATTTACTGCGAGAGGTAGTTTGATAGTTCATAAAAATATTCACGAGGGTGTGAAGCCGCATTCGTGTAAAATTTGCGGGAAATGTTTTACCCAAGCGAACTGCGTAGTGAGGCACATGAGGATACATTCGGGAGAAACTCCTTATGCCTGTACATTGTGTGACAAGAGGTTTTCTTATTCTCATCATTTGGGGAAACATATGAAAGTACATCAACCTGTAGTGTAAAAATTGTATGCAATAAACTTTATATTTGTTTAATTGTTTTTAACATTGTTAGATCCTCCTTAATAAATTCAAATTTAGCAATCTTATTATGAAATATGGACCCTGATCTCAAATGGTAGTAGACGCTGAGAAGGGGGATGACCTCGGGGATGACGCTCACACAGTTGAATCCGATACTGACATGAGTTGTCCCTTGTCATCTGCCTGACAAATGTCGATACTGTTGTCAATCGAGTGATTTTAAAAGAAAAAGTGCCACAAAAATCTATCTATAAACAATTTGAAGTACTTATACTTCATTTTTTAATTACAACAAGTTGCATCATGAATAATAAAATTTGATGCCCGTCGCAAATGCCACGATATAATTATGTATACAGGTGGCCCGAAATTAGCGTGCAATATTTTACCAGCGTGTTCTGTGGTCAAAAATAAGACAAGAAACTCCTATAAGGGTATACCAAAATATGCTTTGCAATGGAGCTATAGCTTTCTAAAAGAGAAGGCCTGAAGACGTTTCCTTCTAAATATCTTCGAAACAAGTCCAGTTAAAATTATGAAATTTTATGGAATGTGTAAGTACCAAATGCTGAATCTTTTGCTGTAAACATAATTTCTAAAATTTAACAGGGGCGCCCCAAATCTGGGGGTGGTGGAGGTAAGATTTACCCCAACTTTTTTTACAAAATGTCCTCAATTTTTTCATAAAAATTTGAAACTTCAGAGTTTTTTGCAAATAAAATGTGCTTCTATCTCGTTTTGATAGGAGGCACCGTTATCGAGCACAATCAATTTAAAGATTTCGCTGCATGCCCAAAAAATTCCCAAAAGAAGTGGAAAACTTCGTTTGTATACTTAAATGAGACAGGAGCACATTTTTTGCAAAAAACTCTGAAGTTGCAAATTTTTATAGAAGAATTTCCAGAAAAATTGAAAACGACATGTTATGGAAAAAGTTGGGGTAAATCTTACCTCCACCGCCCCCAGATTTGAGACGCCCCTGTTAAATTTTAAAAATTATGTTTACAGCAATAGATTCAGCATTTGGTACTTAAGCCTTGGTTTTTAACAACTTTCCGTCGACGGAATTCCGTTTGCTGTGTTTTAAGTCTGTCGCTGTTTGAACGGCAGAAAATTTTCAGCTTTTTATTGGTGTAACTTAGCAACAGCCAAATTATGCAGGTTTGATTTAAGCAATTGCGCCCCAGCGCAGTGCGTCGACGGAGTCCGTCAGCGCAATTCCGTCGACGGAAAGTTCTTAAAAACCAGGGCTTTACACATTCCATAAAATTTCATAATTTTAACTGGACTTGTTTCGAAGATATTTAGAAGGATACGTCTTCAGGCCTTCTCTTTTAGAAAGGTATAGCTCCTTTGTGAAGCATATTTCGGTATTCGCTTACAAGAGCTTTTTGTCTTATTTTTGACCACAGAACACGCTGATAAAATATTGCACGCTGATTTCGGGACACCCTGTATAATTAATATCTGGCGGGGCATTTGCCAGAAATTAGCGTGCAATATTTTACCAGCGTGTTCTGTGGTCAAAAATAAGACAAAAAGCTCTTGTAAGCATATACCGAAATATGCTTCGCAAAGGAGCTATAGCTTTCTAAAAGAGAAGGCCGGAAGACGTTTCCTTCTAAATATCTTCGAAACAAGTCCAGTTAAAATTATGAAATTTTATGGAATGTGTAAGTACCAAATGCTGAATCTTTTGCTGTAAACATGATTTTTAAAATTTAACAGGGGCGTCTCAAATCTGGGGGTGGTGGAGGTAAGATTTACCCCAACTTTTTCCATAACTTGTCGTTTTCAATTTTTCCGGAAATTTTTCTATAAAAATTTGCAACTTCAGAGTTTTTTGCAAAAAAATGTGCTCCTGTCTCATTTAAGTATACAAACGAAGTTTTCCACTTCTTGTAGGATTTTTTTGGGCATGCGGCGAAATTTTTAAATCGATTGTGCTCGATAACGGTGCCTCCTATCAAAACGAGACAGGAGCACATTTTATTTGCAAAAAACTCTGAAGTTTCAAATTTTTATGGAAAAATTGAAAACAACATGTTGTAAAAAAAGTTGGGGTAAATCTTACCTCCACCACCCTCAGATTTGGGACGCCCCTGTTAAATTTTAGAAATTTTGTTTACAGCAAAAGATTCAGCATTTGGTACTTACATATTTCATAAAATTTCATAATTTTAACTGGACTTGTTTCGAAGATATTTAAAAGGAAACGTCTTCAGGCCTTCTCTTTTAGAAAGCTATAGCTCCTTTGTGAAGCATATTTCGGTATACGCTTATAAGAGCTTTTTGTCTTATTTTTGACCACAGAACACGCGGGTAAAATATTGCACGCTAATTTCGGGCCACCCTGTATAAAGAAATCTATCTTGACATGAATTATGGGTAAAACAAAAGAATATATATAATTCTCAAATCAAAACGTTAAATGAATCTGCTGTGCGCATACCCATTTAATCATAAAAATTAGGGCCTTCTATGTAAAAATTCAATATGATTGCCATAAGAAAAATGAACCAGAAATCTTTTTTTTTTGAGCAATAGCAATACCAGGGTTTCAACGATTTAAATCATTTGATTTAAATCACTATTTAAATCGCGATTTTAATCACCTGATTTTTTTTTATTTTAATCACTGATTTAAATCAAAATTGCAAAATTTGTGAAAACGCTTATTTTATACTTTTATAGCAAAAAATAAAAATAATAAAATTAAAAAGCAACACATTTTACTTAAATAAACATTTCTTTTTAAATGAATAACAATTTTAAAACGTTAAAACATTTAAAAAATTACACAGCATGATATAAACGTAATACCAATAGATTAACTAACTAAAAAAATCACAATTTTATAACTACTCATTGAAATACTTATATAAGAATACTAATTTCGCTGCCTTATCCGTCCCCAGCCTATTTCTTAATTTACTAGGTGGCGCTGGAGCCAATATTTCTCTTTATTTATAATGAATATCTTATATTTGATTTAAATCCAAAAAAACCTGATTTAAATCAAATAAATCGATTTTTTTGATTTTTTTATTTTAATCGTGATTTTTTTAAACCCTGAGCAATACGCTTTACTCAAAATTTGACAACACCAACTTGAAGAACATAAAAATTTAAAAAGTGCCTTTTATTATCCATGTAATTAATTAGTGGTAATAATGTAATAATAATAATAATGTCTTTATTGACATGAAATTTGCATCAATAGGTTGCATTAAGTGCCTACATACATCATATCAAAAGGTGAAGTTCATCCTGTACAATACATACACTGCATGTACAGGATGTTCTTCCACTTAACCCCATGATGTCAAATTACCGTTTTAGAGGCGAAAAACGAGTTTTGAATTACAGTGAAAATTCTAGAAGCCTCTATAAAACGACCACTTGAGCATCATCATCATAAGGTTTTCAGCCCGAAGACTGATTGGACGCGTACCTCCATCCTTTTTTATCCTGAGCTAACTTACGCATTTCCCTAAAAGTAGAACATCCTACATCCCTAACTATTTGAGAGCAGTAATCTAATTTAGGCCTACCCCTACCTCTGACTAGTTCTAGTATGTCGCGAACTATTCCTTCGTGTCTTAGAAGGTGTCCTACCATCCTACCATCCTATCTCTCTTATTCTTTATTGTCTTCCATACCTTTCGCTTTTCAACAACTCTTTCTAATACTTCCCTATTGCTAACCCTATCTATCCACGGTATCTTCATCATGCGTCTGTAGCACCACATTTCAAATGCTTCTACTCTTTTTCGATCCGCTTCTCCTATTGTCCAAATTTCGCACCCGTATAATGCCGTACGCCATACATACGACTTTAAGAGTCTCTTCCGAATTTCTACATTAACCGTTCCCGAACATAACAGTAGTTTCTTTTTGTTAAACGCAACTCGGCCTTGCGCTATTGTTTGTTTTATATCTTTAGTGCTCCTACCATCTCGAGTTATTTTACTTCCTAAATAGCAGAAATCCGCGACCTCCTCCATCTTCTCATTTCCTATTTGTATTTCAATTTTAGTTCTATTTTCACTCCCTCTACATACCAAAATTTTAGTTTTCTTTTTATTGATTTTCGTGCCGTAGCCCTGTGTCAAATAAATCCACAGAAGCATACAGACCTATGGCACCGAAAATTAACCACGACCAGTCGCAAACCCCTAACCTTGCATTTAACAAAATAATATTTAAGTACTGATTTGCCCGGTGCCATAGGTTTGTAAGGTATGTTTATATGCGACCGGAGACCACCTCAAAGCGAGCGCCTGGTCATTGCTAGTCTATTGAGGTAATATTAATATTTTATTGGAGCTGTGCTTCAAATATCTGATATTTACGAATCTGCATACCTACTTGTCGGATAAATTCTTTTGTAAATTGTAGGTAATGATTTGGGGACTTCGGAAATTTGCCCGAGGTGCCGGGCCCTTGGAGGCCGGTGTAGCCGAAGGCCAAAATTGTTAGAAAATTCAGTTCTCTCAAAAGAAAAACAGGTTGTTGGTCCAGTTTGTTCTTTAGAAGAAAAACTATTAATCTTTTAACTTTGAATGGGCTTTTCTTGGCAATCTTTGTAGTTCACGGATAATAAGCGGCAACGCAGCGTAAAATTTATAGCCAGCAGAACATGTTGACTGAACAGATTGATAGTTAGCGCGATTTGCTTTCTGTTTTCGAATTTCTTTTTACAGAACTGCTATTCTTACTTTTGTTACCTACCTAATAACTGGAGTAGTATTTATTCGTGATTATCGAAATATTTTTTTTTGAAAATGCGGATCTATTCAAAGCCAACGAGTTTATATTTACCTTTCTAAATTTGAAAAATGCATATAGTACATTTTTTCAAAAAAAAATGTTACTGAAGCCTCCGTCCCATTTTTATGTGAAGTCGGGGCCATTTTGGTCAGCATACCCAGGCCTGTCAAGGGTAGCCTTTCTGGCACTGCGCGGGATTATAAAAAGGAAGTTTTAGCCCTTATATTGAGAGATAAAATAATTAAACACTGAACTAAAAAATGTAAAAAGTATCTTTACATGGCTGCAAGCAGAGCTGGGGAATATCTTACATCTTAGGTACTTTTTTGAATCTTAGATACTTTTGGTATCTTAGGGCCGTCTGACACGAGACTGATTTTAGCACTAAATTCAGTACAATTTCAGCGAGCACAGAGTAGGTGTAAAATTTAGAGTGACAACAGAATTGTGTGTGGCAGGTAAATTCGGGAGATAAGTGGCGCGTCACAAGCGTCAGGTTTTCATTCCAAACAAAACAAAGCCACGTGCTTTCTGACGTTTAACCTAACCTCTGAAATATAATTATAATTACATATAGTTGTTTTCAAGTTTTTACGCGTAAGCCCAACACACAAATTGAAAATAAACTGTTTTCACTGCAAAACGTCTATAATTATATTGCAAAAACTAGTTTAAGACGTTGTAAATAATATCGATAAACGTCAAATGGCACGTGCTTTTGTTTTGTTTGGAATGAAAATCTGACGTATGACGGAGGCACTTAGGTCCCGAATACTAAAATAACCATGTTGGCATGCGCATTGAACCAAATTAAGTTAAATGTCAAATATATTCTCCCACGTTTGTCTTTATAATTCCTGTTTTCAATCGCACAGAACTTATTTTAATACTTACCTGTCATACACAATTCTATTGTCACTCTAAATTTCAAACTTACTTTGTGCTCTCTGACATTGTATTAAATTTAGTACTGAAATTAGTCTCGTGTCAGACGGCCCTTAGGTCCTTTATCTTAGATACTTTTTGTAATGACTATCTGTATCTGAAAATAAAGATACTTTTATAAAGAATCTAGTATCTAAGATACTTTTGGAAGTATCTTAGTTACTTTGGAACTATCTCAGATATTTTTAAGTATCTAAAATACTTTTCGAGTATCTAAGATACTTTTTGAATATCTTAGATACTGGAATTATTTTGGAAGTTGTCAGTGAGCCCCACCACCTTACCTAGGAATGACCACGGGTGTGGTTCGTGATTTAGTCGGTGGCTTTTTGATCAAAATAGGAGAGTGTAAATCAGTCGTCTAAATGCAAAACCCGACAAGTCCACTAAAATTAATTTTACAGAAATTAGAAAAAACTTCTCCACACATTATTATTTCCCACAATATAATGAAATTTAAGCCACGTTATCTTTATGTGATTTATGTCTCTGTAACTTAGAGCCCAAAAATCTAGTACAGTTGGTTATTTGTAAAATTAAGATCAAAATATGGACATGTCGGGTTTTGCGTGTTAAGAGCTGTGACATGTCGAGTTTTGACAGAAAATTATTGTTAAAACTAACTGAAAATTGAAAGAACCTCATTTAGTTCTGATTTTTTTATTGCAAAAGCGAAGATAAGACAAAACTCCCGCTTTGAACTTAGTTTTAATTTTCTTGCGGGATGTATTACTTTCCGAAGGAGTGATGTTCTGTCCCAATAACGATTCACTCATTGTTAAAAAAAGTTCTAAACACCACAGAGTTCTTGCAAATTGTACTTCTTTGCAAAACATTAACAAAACGACTGAACGATAAAACGCGGTACAAGGGTTAATGTGTGACACACACTCGCGATTCTATTGGCTAATGTGGACATGTCGGCGTTTGAATATGAACAGCTCTTGGACATGTCTGTTTTTGCACCCAAGCGTTATTTTCAATACTAAATATTCATGTAACTTGTCGGTATTTGCATTAAAACTATATAGAAACCAGTAGCGCTTTAGTTAAGGAACAAAATCATATATCAAACTCAATTTTCACAAAACAGTGACTTGTCGGGTTTTGCATTTAGACGACTGAAATAAGAACACTTATTTTTTACATTTTACGTACCATGAGAATAAGAATCTTGACTGCTTGTTTTTGCACAATAATAATTGGTCAAATATTTTAACATCTACTTATATTCAACAAATGGATGAATATTTTTAACATTAGGTATACACGGTGTGATTTTTGCGTCTTCATTATGCATTCCAGAGAAAAAGTTATATAGACGACATAACTTTATTTTTAATTCTCTATATTATATAAAATTATTTTCACACATACAGACTGTCCATTTCTTCTGCGGATTACCTAACGCTGTTGAATATGGGCTCATTTCTGAATTCCTTAATTGATTTTAGTATAAAGCTACATAGTTATGGCGTTACCGGCACTTTTTAAAATTTTGATACTAATTTTCAAAATTAAAAATCATTAAAGTGAGAAAAACTGTAGTGGATGATACTTTCTTGGAATGAAGGCAATATAGAGGTGCAATCGTATCAGCAATAAAAACATTAAAACTCAGTTATTTTAATAAAAGTATATATTTCTATAGAAGTATCTTAGATACAAAAGTATCTTCTATCTAGATACTTTAGATGGAAAGTATCTTGTATCTTTCATCTTATGTTAAACTGCTGGTTGGTATCTTGTATCTTGTATCTAGTTACTTTTTTGAAGTATCTTCCCCAGCTCTGACTGCAAGTTTAATTAATGTACTTTTCATTACATTCTGACCTAACATGTGTACGATGTGTACATAATAACAATTTATTATTTCAAAAAACAAAACAATATTTAATTTCGTATATACAGTAGAAACCGCCTATAACGAACCTTAAGGGACTGCTTAAAACAGTTCGTTATAACCGAAGTTCGTAATAAAAGGACTTTACAAAATTCAATTATTTTTGGTTCTAAATTATTTTGTTTATTAAATAAAAACTTTACTTAACAAAAATAAATTCTTCATAAACAAATAACATACCTAAAATGTAGCATTTTATGACAAAATGTTCGGTTATGTATGTACCAATGAAAACACAGCAAAACGATTTTCTAAAGCTAAAATGGATTCCTTAAAATATTATATGTACAAGGTGTCCCAAACTGGACGCGTTCTTATGGGAACACCCCTTATTTGAAGAGATAGAAAAAAATTAACCAAAGTGTCCGGAGCTCAAAGTTAATGAGAAAACCACTGGCGCAAATAAAACTTTGCTATCTCTTATCGTTTGGCCGCTAGAGGGCGATTCTCAAATTTCGTCGATTTCTTTTATGTCCTATAACTTGTTTATTAATAAAGATAATTAATTTTGGTAAAAACTTTCTTAAGGCACTTTTTTCCGTAAAATCCATTGCAATAGGCAGTTTTTTTACAGGGCGTTTAGATTTTCGTGCACCACCCCAAACTCATTTTTTTTATATAGACCACCCTATATATTATGAGATTTTTGAAAAATTCGTAAAATTTCCTAAATTTTGATGTATCACTTGTCATGTTTATCTTAAAAACCATTAGCAACATTACGATTTAAAAATTAAAATATTGTGCCTACAGAAATCAAGATTGCCATGACTAATAAAATGACATAGGATGCTAACATGTTATGATTAAAACCACAGATCTAAAGTTTCACGATAAGATTACTCATAGTTATTATATTAAATTAATAATTCTTTAAATGTTGCTAATGGTTTTTAAGATAAACATGACAAGTGATACATCAAAATGTAAGAAATTTTACGAGCTTTTCAAAAATCTCATAATATATAGGGTGGTCTATATAAAAAAAATGAGTTTGGGGTGGTGCACGAAAATCTAAACACCCTGTAAAAAAACTGCCTATTGCAATGGATTCTACGGAAAAAAGTGCCTTAAGAAAGTTTTTACCAAAATTAATTATCTTTATTAATAAACAAGTTATAGGACATAAAAGAAATCGACGAAATTTGAGAATCGCCCTCTAGCGGCCAAACGATAAGAGATAGCAAAGTTTTGTTTGCGCCAGTGGTTTTCTCATTAAATTTGAGCTCCGGACACCTTGGTTAATTTTTTTCTATCTCTTCAAATAAGGGGTGTTTCCATAAGAACGCGTCCAGTTTGGGACACCTTGTACATACATAAATATGTATATGTATCTACAATGTTAATTATTCGAAGAAATCATGAATTTTCATCTGCTGTCTATTGTTATTTCATGTCTTTTCTTGAATCTGTTAATCCAGCTTTTACTGCACGAAAATTAGCTTAGACCCATATTTTTCCGCTTTTGCTTTTAAAAGAGCACCACTGATAGTAACATTCTTTTGCCGCCGTTGGCTGAACCATTTTGATAGGGATTGATCTACATCATTATAAGTTGATTTTCGCATTTACTTAATTCGGAGATTATGCTCCTCAAAGGCCGAAATAACCTTTTCTTTGTCTTTCCATATTGTTCCGATGGTAGACTTGCTCAGATTCATTTCTTTACAGATTTCGCTTTGTTTTTAGCCATTTTGCAGTTGTTTTGTGATATCGTACTTTGTCTGCAATGAAAATTATTTTCTTTGGGGTTTTCCGCTTCCGCGGGACATTTCGCACGCAAGATAACGTCGTATTTCCTTCCCGCCTTGTTGAAACCGACCGCGTTCCCTGGATAGCTACAAAAGACTGCTCGGTCCGTCGGTCCAGCCGTCGAAAGCGATTGACCTTCGTTCTGTGCTCATGCGTGCAATGGCATGACGCTACGGTTCGTTATAGCCGACGCGTTTTGCTTAAATTCAGTGAAAATTGGGTTCGCTATGGCCGAAAGTTCGGTATAAACGGGTCCGTTATAAAAGGTTTAAATTGCATTGGCGGCATAGGGAATTTTGTACGTAATTTCAGATAAGTTCGTTATAGCAGAACGGCCGTTATAAACGTGGCTGATATAGGCGATCTCTACTGTAGTAAGTTATCTACGGAAGTTGGTAAAATCGGTTGTTTTGCTGTTATAATTCGAAAACTATTAGCGACATTTCTTTAAGCCACAGATTTAAAAATCCATGCTTCAAGCACCACCAACAGTAAATCTTTTTCCAATTATTGCATACTCCCCAGAGTATCAGAAGTGGCGTTTTGGAAAAAGATTTACTCTAATTATTACATTATTAGTCACTTTGAAGTTTCAAAATTCAAATTTTCTTGGTAGGTATTTATTGTAAATGGATTTGTATAACTTTTTGATGAATAAATATCTCTAAACCGGGATATTTTAAAAAGGATTTCATGATCTAATGTTGAAAACTCCTAAATAAACTGATTTTAACAAAATTATATACATATTCTATTTGATGTCGGAAAAATGTTGAAACAAAACAAAGAACTTAAAATTTTGGCCCCGAATAACGTGTTTCCTCCCTTTGCATTTGCAACAGGGGCTAACTGGTAGGTGATCTACAAGGACCAATTTTGTTCACGATATACATATGTAATTTACATATATTCAAGCCTAAGTCACAGTAGAATTCATTGTTACGCTGATGACACACAATTATATTATTCTTTTGACCCAACTACTAATTTAAATTTGAACTCAGACTTGGATTCGTTGAGAAGTTCTTCCCTGCAAAGTCAATTTTAATGTTATTTGGTAATTCCTTTGTACTGCACGAAAGGAAATTAAGCCTTCTCTAAATATTAAAATAAATTATATTCTGTTGACTTGCACAAATGAAGCAAAAAATTTGGGCGTCTTATTGAAGACTTGTAAAACATCTCAGTAATTGCATTTGTAGCTTTATATATTTGGAATGTTACATGACAAGCTAATTTAAAAACAATATATAAGTGCAGCGATCTTGAGTCCGTAACATTGTAGTAGATATAACATTGCTATCGTCCTGGCTGGAGGTAGGACATCTATTTTCTAATTCTCATTTCATGTCAGGGGAACACTGCAATGAGTCGAATCTAATGGACATCGAGCCACGGAAGGGATGAAATACATCATTGCACGGTTTTCCAAATGGAAGGTTGGATGAGTCATGCCCAAGTTGTCTATATAAAGGCCATAGAGAACGGAAAAGCCAGCCTAAGAGAAAGTCCCCCGCTAAAGCGTAAAAATTCCGTTTCTTTAAATTTTCTCTTCGAAATTCTTGGGAGGGCGGCACCCCAGAGCCCTTCATTTACGAGCCACCAATGATCAGGTGATGATAATTACCTAACGTAAAGAAAACGACACTTTCATTTGATGAGTGATTTATTTCTATAAACAATTCACTTCTCCACATAAATTAATATGTACAAATAATGTTTCAATCACACTGTATTAAATAATAAAGAGTGTTCTTACGCATTTTATTATAAAATATATATTTTTCATGATAAGCTCTGGACCTGAACGCAAGATACCCCCCAACAACAACAATCACACGAAACCAGCGTGTGTCACTATATTTCGATGAATTTACACCCATTGCAACAAAATAGACCTTTCCAGACCACAGTACCTTGCTCATCCACATAACATTCATATTTATTTAATAAAAATATATAATAATATTAAAACTTAATAATATCTAAAAATAATTAAATTAATTTACATCATATAACAGCTGTTAGTCCATCACCACAGTTAAGCTAAATGGGTCCAAAAATTCGGGCCGTCGCCGCCACGTATTTTAATTTTTTTACACATATTTTTTCGAAAAACAAAAAACGTCGAGTGCAGTGTTAATTTCAGCACAAAAGCTACGCTACGCTATCCTAGGATGCCCTTGAATCCCTCCAGAGCTGTTCTGGAATGTGTCTTCATCAATATCGAAATGACAAAACGATAGTCCGCATACACGCACCCAAAATCACCAGAACCCTCGGACAACTTTTCAAAAAAAACAATTAAAATTAAAGCAAAACAATAATTGCAGGAAACTGATGTAAAACTAAAAAACTAATCCACTTTTATACAGTGTGGACAGCAAAAATTTATAATCTCGTACTTTTCATTTAAAATAAATAATAAAAATATACAATTACGTACTTTCAAATAAAAAAATTAAGTATCTACACTTTACTGGGCGATAAATTGTTTGCACCAATTGTTGCTGTTGATAATTGCAAAAATATTAATACATAAAAAACGTATTAAAAGAAACAGCACAGCCTAAATAACAATTACATTTTCATCACATTATATTTACATTCCTTCGTTTTTTATTTTATTGTCATCATTAAAAACTTTGAATTCCCTACGTACTAGGTGGTAAACAATTCTGGTGATTTTCCTTCTCTTTTAGCCAGCATAACTGCTCGTGGTGCTGCGGACCGTGACGATAAAACAAAGAAAAATTAAATAATTAAAAAAAGAAGAGAATATAATGGGAGCAGGGTGCTGTGGCCGCGCACACCCGCCAGAGCACCAGCCTGTGAAAATCTATCGCGATTTTTTCTGTAACTATAAAAATATCTGGTGGCGCGGACTTTTTGTACTTCATAAAGGCATACGAGATATCCAGTAACCTATGTACACAAATACGATCAAATCAGATTAAAAACCCTTAGAAAAATAAATTAAATTGATCGGAAAGCGGAGAAACTTCCGAATATATCGAGTGGTTAAAGTCAGTGGCTAGTTATATCTCGGAAACAATTCGACCTACAGCTTTCGGAAAAAATTCTATCTATAAAAGTGACCAAGAGATTCACCGAAACCATTTTAGCCTTCAGTTTTTGTCGATAGTGGGCACAGTTTTAAGAAGTAAGAAAACAGTTTCAAAATCAAAACCATATTTTCAATCATAAGTTTCAACTAAAATAAGGTATCAACTTTTGGTTCGAAATATTATTTTCGTAATTTTAGGTCTACTTGTACAATAAACTCATGTTATAAAAATAAATCATTCCATTTAAAATGTGGTACAGATGAGATCTGCCAATTTGCTTTATAGGATAACGTGTAATTTCGACGCCATATTTAGTCCAAACATTAACTTATGACACATCACTAGAAAGCGAATTTGTAGTAAAAACGAATGGCACTAAAATATATGTATTGTTAGCAAGGACTAAGAGAGTCTGAAGTAGAGTCTAAGAATGATCGAGTCAATAGCATGCAGGGCAAGCTTAGAGATCAATGAAGTTTGAAGTCAAAACCAAATATATGTATAATCCTCCATAACAGGGGACTCAGGCTAAAAATCCCAGGAATAAGCAGGGAGTATAGATCTGGGTACAGTGATAGTGAATAACGGAAATCAAGAGAACTATACAGGGTGATTCAGAACTGGCATACCAAATTAAAATGGGTGCTAGAGGAACTCCAAATAACACGAAAAGTTTATATGTACCTATGTCCTAAAGTGACTACTAACAAAGATACAGGGTTTAAAAGTTCTAATATTTTTTTAATGTCGTGATGTAATAATTGATGTGTTTTCTCGTTCTTCTTGTTAGTTTTGTTAATGTTATTATTAATAAACTATTTTTTTCAATGTTCACTTTCCTTGCATATCGGTGAAGCCATTATTGCATTATGGAAAATTTGAGTGCATGTGCATGATTTCACAAAAAGCTATTTCATTCAAAAACTAAGCATTTAAAAAAAAATTTTGAAGATATCAATTTCTTCTCAAATTGAACGTAGATTACAAATATATTAATATTACCTGCATTCGCCAGTGGCGTAACATTGGATTGGGGAAATAAATAAACGGCCTACCTCGTAGCAACGCTACTGATGGGGCTAGCAGAGCAAATTTTTGAGGAAAATTGGAACTTGGCAAATGAAAACGACACCTTAAATTTCAACTCAATAACTTTCCTAGTTACTAAGATAATAAAAAAATATTAAAAAAATATTAAAACTTTTACACCCTGTAATCTTTGTTAGTAATCACTTTAGAACATATGTTCATATAAACTTTTCGTCTTATTTGGAGTTCCTCTAGCACCCATTTTAATTTCGCACGCCCGTTCTGAATCACCCTGTATACTTTAATACCATGCTCGAATCCACCAAGAATTTTGTTTCTACTGATATATTTCATAACGTAGTTGGTATTTGGATTAAAAATGGTGCCGAAATTATACATTTTCTTGTGAAGTTTGCCATGATGTTTATGGCGAATGCGCACATTCCGCTGAAAATTATAAATTATTCCTTCAAATTTGATTTTAATGACATTTAGGCCATGTAACTCGAAAGAAATTTGCAGAAAAATAATACGTTTATAGTATTCGAATAAGGCGTGCCTAAGAGACACTCTGTTAAAGTAATAAAGAGAACTTATGTTCCTATGAAATAGTGCAAATGGAAATTTGTTTTCATTGGTTTCATGACAAGACATGGCATGGCCAATTTGCCTCATAGGAAACCGGTAATTTCGACGCCATATTTAGTCCAAACATTAGCTTATGACACATCACTAGAAACGAATGACACTAAAATATATACACTCGCAGATTTAGGGCTGGAAAATTGGTGGTGGATCATACCTTTGTATTCATTACAAACATGAGAAATGCAGCAAAAAGGACATATCTGGATTTTAAGAGGACTAATAACCCTCATGAAGAAAACTCTAGGCTACAGGCTACAAGGTTAAATTTCAGGGCCAGATGCTTCTCTGCTACCCTTTTTAATATCATCCTAGAAAAGTAAGATAAACTTGAGAATAGCATCTTTACCAGCCCATATCGATGTGCTAAAAATCCCAGGAGTAAACAGGGAGTATAGTTTTCAATTGGCGCGTGATGGAAATCAAGAGAACAACATAGAGCCGAATTATGGCAGGAACGAGGTATGGGCAGTTTAAGAATACTAAAAAGCAAGTTTACATCAATTGCTACCAAAGTGAGACTTGTAGGACCGTGCTCAGACCGACAGTACTGCTTACCGGTGAGACTTGTACAACAACAAAAGATAATTGCTAAATTTTAGGATTTGATTTACGATTGCCGTGTATGTACGTCCTTCATAGTTAAACCATGATGCTTACGTGTTCATGAGGTTATATCAGTGAATGTCTATGAAGTTACGTATAGGTGTGCTTATCGTAACATATGCAGTAATGTAGTATAAAGAAAATATGCGAGATCGTTGTCAGTCATAAAGAGAAGAGGCAAAAACTGAACAAAGTTATAAAAAAGTTTTTTGACTTATCTCTGAAGTATAAGACACAGCAATTAAGTAGGTTATTCGCAGTTTATCAGGTTTTATACTGTTTTGGAATGGCCTGATTTTGACAGGCCGCCATTTTCTGTTGGAGGGCAGAGTATGGATACACAACGCGATGCACATGAGTGTTACCAAAATTTGAGTAGATTTGGTGCCAAACAAAGTGGTGAAACCAGGTTACTGTTTAGAGTTCACGTAATTTAACTCAAAATAAGGAAAGCGACGTTTGCAATAGTGCAACCAGTCATCATTTTAAGAATCTTCGTTCAATTCTCGGTGTATAGCGCCCCTTTTTTGGTGCCAAATGGTAACACAAATAACTGCTTTGTTATTCCTCCTCTTCTTCCAATAAAGCTTTAAACAAACAAATGTTTGCCCTCCAGCTGTCAATTGTGTGACGACATTCTAAAATGATCTATTAGTAGTCAGATGTTCTGATGCCACTTACGACTATTGCATAACCTCAATTACTACTTTGTTTGCTATTGATCATTTTAGAATGGCGTCACACAATTGACAGCTGGAGGGCACACATTTGTTTGTTTTAAAGCTTATTGGAGGGAAGAAGAGGATGAAGAACAAAGCAGATGTTTGTGTTACCATTTGGCACCAAAGAAGGGGCGTAACTTAAACTTGGTAGCTTTACGCCGAGAATTGAATGAAAATTCTTAAAATGATACGACTGGTTGCACTATTGCAAACGTTGTTTCGTTATTTTGAGTTAAATTACATGAACTCTAAACATCACCACTTTGTTTGGCACCAAATCTGTCAAATTTTGGTAACACTCGCATGCATAACGTTGTTTATCCATGATCTGCCCTCCAACAGAAAATGGCGGCCTGTCAAAATCAGGCCAATTCTAAAACAGTCTATTTTGACATTTGGATTCGACATGAAGCTAGACACTGACAAATGAAAATGACTTTTGCATAACCTCAATTACTACTTTGCTTGCTGTTTTGACATTTGGAATCGACAAATGAAAATGACAAATATGCTGTAACTAAAATGGCTCGTTTTAATTGATTTTGGTAAAATGTACGCCATTAGGTTCAAATGGCGTGCTAGCAAAACATCACCATTTGAAAAAGTTGATGTTGACATTTAAGAAGAAAGTGTCGGGGACCATCTGCAGAGGAAAGCCAAGACGGACGTGGTGGGATAGTGTCAGGGATGATTTGGTGGAAAAAGGGGTGGAGGAGGGAAGTGCTAGTGCACGACCCAGTTTTGTGCCAACGAACATTTACACAAAAAATCTGTTACGTTACAAATTACCTTCCCCATGAAACTAAATTCATTCAAATTGGTTCGAGCAGCCTGGATATATGTGTAACGTGACCATTTACTTTTTGTGTCAAAGCGGGACGTCCCCTGCGGAATTATGTAAAAAAATTTTTTTTGGTGTTTTACAAGTTTTTTCAAAGCCCCTGAACGGGGGCGAAACGTCAATTATATAATCAGTTATTTATTTACGAGTATGCCAGAATTTTGCAAAATTTAAAATATTAAAAGTTATACTGGCACAAATTAATCAAGAATTTCTATGTAATAACTAATAGTAACATTCAATCAGCGCAAAAACAAATCGATGTTTTGTTAAACGATGTATCGATTACACCGATGTTAAAGCAAACGATGGTATGCGATGCCAATACATCAATGTTTCATTTTATTTTGCCATCCCTAAACGCGGGGCGCTGTGCTCTCTCGTCACTCGCCGCACCTCCCCCATCCTCGCCCATCGCGCCAACCGCGCCACGCGTTGAGAGTGTACAAAATAATTGTAAATTAAATTATCGTCTGGTCTGTTTGCGAAAGCGGGACTTTTATGCCCTCTCTGGGGACAGCGGGACGGACAGCCTGGAAGCGAGACTGTCCCGCCCAAAGCGGGACGTATGGTCACGTTATATATGTGTAATGTAATTCTTTCTTTCCCATATTTAGCGAATTTTTAAGAGTATTACGAGAAGGATTTTGACCATCTAATTTTCCATTTGAATTTTCGAAACAAACGCAGTTTTTCAATTTTTGATGAATCTCATGGTCACTTTTGTGAAAAGATGTTTTTCCCAAAAGCTGTAGTATATGGCCAATCGCCAACCTTTACGGGACAAGTGTTGCATTAGTGTTTTTTGTGTATTTATGTTGCACTGAAATAATGTCAAAGATATGCAATAAAGAAGAACTTACAAAAATAAGAGAAACTTTAAAAAAGCCTCCAGTTTTTGAGCTATAGGCTTATAATTGTTCTAATATCATTTTCCTGTTCCAAAAACTTAAAAAAATACTGTAAAAGTGCAAATTTTTGCTCCGAATTTGAAAACCATATAAAAATTGAGACGGTACACTTAAAAATCACAGTCAGCTTTGAGAGTTTCGGCAAATAGCTCCAAAAACTGGAAAAAAAATGATTTCTACTCCCAAAATTCAGTTTAGAAATTTCTCCACTTTCCTGACATCTAGTAAGCCCCACCCCTCAACTTCCGATTTGACCGTACGGACGACACTGAATGTGTGTAGTGAGAATCATCTGCTGTATTGCACAGAAGAGATATGGTAACAACAAGAACAACAAGAACGACACGATGCGCTACGAGCAGGACGGCCGTTATTTCCTCTTGGCGTGGAGCATCTCCATCAGGAGGGTTTGCGTGGGGGCGCTACCACTGCAGTGTTTTTGGTAGAGGTGCTCCTCGCCCCGTGCCGCCAAAGAATGGATCTCCGGCAGAAGCTGCAGCATGTTGTTGAATTTGTCCTGCGGAAGAGAAAAAAAATTAAAATTAAAGGGTATTTTGGAATCTATAGCAATAGAACATCTTTGGTTTTTCGCGGTTAATATCAAAATTAATTCGGAATTTGTTAAAAAATCAGTTTTTGAACTTGAGAAAGAGTTTAGGTATGCCCACTCCAAGAATTAACTTGAAAGTGACTAAAATCAAAAACCTGACAATATTTGTGCGAACACTTAACAATGCCTTTATTAAAAAACATTTGTGGTTATGTGGGCTTCAAGGTTAAATGA
Source organism: Xestobium rufovillosum (assembly GCA_963966045.1). Lineage (NCBI taxonomy): Eukaryota > Metazoa > Arthropoda > Insecta > Coleoptera > Ptinidae > Xestobium > Xestobium rufovillosum. The sequence continues at coordinate 40,251,568 of OZ014493.1, forward strand.
AAAATACAAATACGTACCTGTATTTGTGGGTAACATGTCACCGTATAATCTAAGAGCGCGTGTTGAACTTGTTCATAACCTTCCTGCACGTGCCTTCTATTCGTAATGCCACGTACGTCTGCTGGAAGAATTAACGGAAATTAACAGATACCCGTAAAATACGATTTAATATAACTTTTCTCAACCACCGTTGAACTGATCGCTGTAAACAGAGACGGTCAAACGAATACATATCACAAAAAATTAATTTACGATATCGAAGGACCAAATTTTGTTTATAACGACATTTACATTGGAAACAAAAATTACGCTGACCTGGATTCAGCAGCAGCAGAAACTTTATACAAATGTAATCATTAACGTCGAATTTGAGCTCCTGGAGCTTAGCCGTGATGTCGTTGAAGTGGTCCACCAACGTGGGAACGCCCAGAAGGCCCAAGTTCAAAAGGTCGAACTTTTGCCCGTTATGCAACGTCGTTTCATCCGGCAAATTGTTGTGCATTCGCTGGTGAATGTGATCCAGTACCAGCATATCCGACCACGAATGTTGCAGCAACTTCATCTGGTCGTCAACCTTAAAAAATAAAAGAAATAAATAAAGATAATACTCCGGATATAGTACACAAAAACATTGTCAAACTTAAGATTAACCATAACCACCCTTTCTAATCATTTTTGTTAATGATGTGAGCCGTCAGATAATTTTTTATTAATGTTTGTGGCCTTGCTGAAATTCATGTTGTATGGTTTTTTTAAAAATTTATTGTTTTAGACTGTTGAGCAATATTTACAAGTGTTTTGTTATTATAAATCTATTACACATTAAGTTAATTAAATTATGTATTTGTGTCAATGGGGTGTGTTATCTCCATCAATCAAAAACATCAAATGCTAATATAATATATGCACCTGTATGCATTACCTCCCGAGTTTCTGTATTTTTCTTTTTGCTAAATGCAACTCGGCCCTTCAGCAGGAGGCATAATACAGCCATCTGCGATCTCTTAAATTCGATAAACAAACTTCCCTTGCAGTCCCAAAAATTCGTGGCCTTGATATTTTTGATGATGGAGACACCTTAGCCTTTCTTGGCGGTGGAAACAGATTACAGAGGAGTAACACTGATGCCAACAGCATATAAAATATATGCATCAGTACTGGCAAACAAGTTAGAAGAAGAATTAGAGGAGAAGAATATAATACTAGAAGGACAAACGGGATTCAGGAAGGCAAAAGGTACAATGGAAAATATTTATACTCTGAATCATGTAATAGGAAGACACTGAATCACGTAATAGGAAGAGAAACGAAGAAGAAGGGAGGGAAAATAATGGCATGCTTTGTAAATCTAATGGCAGCATTTTACAGGATACACAGAAAAAAATTATTTGAGATGTTGGAAAGAAAGAATATAGGGAAGAACTTGAGAGAAAGAATACAGGAAATATATAATAGAACAAGAAACAGGGTAAGGGTGGGACGACGGCTAAGCGATTTTTTGGACGGAGAGAGGAGCCAGACAGGGGTGTCCCCTGAGCCTGTACTTGTTTAACATGTTCCTGTCAGATTTAGAAGAGGTAATGGGAAAGGGACAGGCAGGAGGTGTGATAATAGGGAAAAATAAATATTGGACACTAGCATATGCGGATGATATAGTCCTCTTGGCAAAGGAAGAGAAAGAACTAAAGGAGATGCTGAGAAGAATGGAAAGTTATTTGGAGAAGAAAGAACTAATATTGAACACGGAGAAGACTAAAATTATGAGATTCAGGAAAGGGGGGGGGGAAGAAGTCGCATAGAGAAGTGAGAGTGGAAGGGGGAAGAGTTGGAGGAGGTGGGGGAGTTTGAATATCTAGGATTCACCTTACAAAAGAATGGGGGCCAAGAGAAGCATGTAAGAGAGGTAGTAAGAAAGGCAAAAATAGCAATGAAGCAGGTATGGGGGAATAGGAAAGAGGAATTTTGGGGGCGACAGGAAAAGAAGAGTAAAGTTGTTTGACGCATCGGTGAGCAGCATGTATGGAGCAGAAATTTGGGGGTGGGAAGAGAGAGAGAAGATAGAGGGGATCCAGGAAAAGTACATAAGATGGACACTGGGCTTAGATTGGATAACGCCAGGATACATGGTAAGAGATGAAACAGAGAGAAACTAAGAACCAGGGCAGGAAAGAGAGCCATGAAATATGAGGAAAAGTTAACGAGTTAGCCAGGCAGTGTTGGGAAGAGGTACGGAAGGGAGGAAGAGAAAAATCGAAATGGGAGGAGAAGCGAGAGAAATTTTATCAGGAGCGAGGCTATGCATCAGGATGGAACATGGTGAGAGAGGTAGAGGAGAGAGACAGGCAAATACAAGTGCAAGATAAAGAAGAGAAGATAAGACAATCAAGATACAACAACAAATACAAAGAAATAAGGACAGCGAGACTGCCTAGATATCTACGAAGTAGGGGAAGGGAAGAGAAAATAATAAGGGTGGCAAGGTTTAGACTGGGAAATGAGATGAGAGGTGGAAGGTATTGGGAAAGCGAAGACAAAAGAATGTGTAGAGTATGTGGGGTGGAGAAGGAGACATGGGAACATGTGTTAGAGAGGTGCTGGTGGAGAGACAACATGGAACGGGTGAGAGTGGAGATGATATTGGAGGAAAGTGGAAAAGGGGAGAAGTGGATGGAATTGATACAGAGGGGAAGGAAGGAGAGGGAGGGGTGATTATACATAAATGGGAATTAGATAGGTCGAAATTACATAATTGTGAGGGGGAGTTTATTTATTTTTGTTTGTTCCATTTATTTATATGTTTATTTGTTATTTTGAATTGTAATCCCAAGTGGGAAACAATAAATCGATTATGTATCTATTTATCTATCTACTAAGACCTATATTTTACCAGATTACGCTGATAATATTTGGCGCTACCTGGTACCTATCACACAATTTACCAATCATAGAAGGCAGGACTCAAAGAATACTATCCTTCTACCACTCGGGACACAAAATTATCTACTTTTTTATTTTGCATTTAAAATGACAATCATGATTTATTAATATCTCCGGCAGGGACCAATTCATAAATTGATAATAGAGTAATTACTGGCAGTCATAAATAAACAATGCAATTATATCGTTACTGTAACTTTTCCGTCAGCTGTTGTGAAGTAAATACTTTCCATTTTTGCTGTTACAAAACAAGCAACAGCGTTTGTAACACTTTGTAAATGCACTTGACCTACTAGTAATGGTCTTTGGTCTGCTGTCTATTCGCCGCTAAACAAAGCGATTAAGTTAAACTTTTATTTTTTTCACACTTTCTATCATTGTGTACTTCATTCATTTTTACGTTACGATAAATGAAAACGCGTTTTAGGAACGCTGTTAACGTCAACATTTGTTAATGAAGTCCATAAACAAATCGAACTAATTGGTATTTCGCAGGAATCCGAACTTTCGGGAATATTTGAGAAAGGTTTTTCCGCCTCTTCAAACCGTAAATTGTTTGTGCAAAGCGGTAATAGACACAGGCGTGCAAGATCCTAAGTGAGGCGCGTAGGCTTATCTGTCCTGTCGAATTGCAGGAAATGCTTAGGATAGAAGAGCAAACACAACTCGAGTTTGCTATCTTATTTTGTCAATAGTTGAGAGATAATTTTCATAAGTACATACACATATTTTAAAACGATCTTCGACGTTTTTTTTGCACTGTCCACAATCAGTCAACCATTCGCAAAAAGTAGAAAGCTAGAAGCTACTTTGTAAAAAGGATCAGTTACCTACAAGACAGAAAGAATAGGAGAGATAGGATGGTAAGCTCGATGGTAAGACACCTTTTGAGACACATACTAGAGTCTGAGATAGGAATAAAAAGAGGTAGGGTTAGGCCCAGATTAGACTACTGTTCTCAAATAGTTGGGGATGTAGGATGTTCTACCTTTAGGGAAATGCGTAGGTTAGCTCAGGATGGGACCTTTCCTGGAGGTACGCGTCCAACCATTCTTCAGACTGAGAACTTTATGATGATGACAAGACAGCCACTAAATAACAACTAGTCATTAGCCTGTAGCCACCAACGCTAAGTTTTAGAAATCTTGAAAATGTGTACATAGTAAATTCTCTATTTGGGCAGAAAATCGTGGACCAAACTATACAATAAATTACCCCTGAAATATCTTATCCCCTCGCTTGTCCCTACAAATCTGGTCGATAAAAAACTAGGCCAAGGTTGCTGCCTGGGTACTAGCAGATCTTTTGTAGATCTGGTCGTGTACAGTAACTAACTTATACAGGTGTCCTACAAAAGGGGCCCATCAATTTAGGAAATTAGAACACAAAACGGTGTCGAAATTTGTCGAAAAAAAAACCTAAGAAAACTCTTGAATTTTAGAACAATTGATTGTCGATGATTTCTTTCAACAAAAATGTAAATTTCTCAAAATGCTATTTTAGCAGAAAACTATGAGTTGTGCGGAAGATCTTAAGTGTAGGTTTGGAGATTATATGAATCGATTCCCTAGTAATCCCTAGTAATTTTTGGATACATAGGTGTCCCAATAGTGTCATGCATTTTAGAGAAAAAAAGTTATATGAGAGAATCGTCTTTATTTTTAGTTCTCCATAGTTTAAAATTATTTGCATTTATACAGGTTGTCTCATTTCTTCTGTACAACACCTAACTTTGTTTTTTTTTAAATGAAACACCCTGTAATTGATTGCACTTTTGGATACCTTAATTGATTTCACTGTGAGGTTGTACAAGAAATTTTTTGCCTAAAATGCATATTTTCGACGCTACCGGCATTTCTTTGAAAATATATTGACAGTTGTAGAGGAATTTTGAAACTTAAATATCTTCGGACTGAACAACACTGAAGGAGTGATATTTCGGTAAGAAGAAAACAATATCTAGCAGTACTTAATCGTCCCAATAGTTACCAACTGAAAACGCGTGGAGGTTGCAATACTTCTTCAACAACACAAGAGCACAAGACCTTCCTTGCGCCAGAGGCAGACACAAATACAAAATTTCGCGAATTGGAAGAGGTGCAGATACAAATTTAAAACTCGCCACAGGGGTGCTCGTCGATGTTCTTCACAAATGGAGTACATAAATTTGGAAACGTTAGAAAATCAGGTCCTTTTCCCTCACAACTATTCTTGAAACATGGTTGAGGCGTTGTCGATGCTTTTCTGGTAGTCAAAGCATGTGCTGTACAGAACAGAAATTTATTTTTCGGTTGGACCATATTCCCGTCATCTCCAGCGATTCCAAGTGTCCCTTTAATGCATTGAGAGTAATAAGTTTGCAAGAAATGGAATGGTGTACGATATCTGAGGTATAAGATGCGACACAATATCAATGTAACATCTGGATATTTAACCAAAAGATTAAATTAATAAGCGGTAACATATATCTCTGCATCTTGATTAAAGGAGGAATCTTTTTCGACGTTTACGAACCAGAATTTCTGCAGACATCCAAAGTTATGGTGTTTCAAGTTTCTCGAATATTGGTAGGTACAGGTACGTAAATTAGGAATTCTCTGCTGGACCACGTTCCTTAGAGATTGTTTCTATATTTTGCTCACACCATTTTTATGTAGTTTTTCCGTATGGCATGAAGCACCGTCCTCTTGGAATATGAAATTTCCTTGGGGGAACAATTTTTCTGCCCTTGGAAGAATGGTGTTTACAAGGACGGCCACATATGTCAGAGTATTGGTGATGGCGCCCACAAACTTATCATAACTTTGTCACAATATTAGGTACTACACAATGGATCAATTTTTGATGCAACAATTCGTTTTTCCCCGGTTTCTTCAATGACGGGCCCAAGGGGTGACTATGGTATTCTCTTAGAGAAAAATTGGTGCGCCACTGAGTTTTTAAAAATGTGATGTTTTTTTTATAAATATGTAGTATGTATTACATAGCACAAAAAAAGTCTCCTTACTATTTCAAAAAAATTACAAAGTAAAACAAATCTTATCCTCTTATTTTATTAAAAATTATGTGAAGTGAATAAAATTGCATTATTAAGAAAATGAATTTACATATATTGTCACCAATAAAATAACAAATACAGGAACAAAAAACGGATAAACACAAGTTGATCAATGAAGTTAAAGCAAATGTTGGAAGTGGCCACCTTGACTCATGATGCAAGCATCCGCTCTCCTTCGCATTGATTGGCGTACTCGCTCAAAGATTCCAGGCGTATTTCCAATTATTTCACACTGAACCACTATGTGATTTCCAAGAGCTTGAATATCCTGAACTGGAGTAGCATACACCAAAGATTTTAAATGCCCCCACAGAAAAATGTCTATTGGATTAAGGTCCGGTGATCTCGGTGGCCATGGTTGATTTGGTGCTTCTGCTTCCCGGCCTCTCCATCTACTGGCGTACGCTCTATTTAAGAACTCACGAACCTGAATGTCAAAATGTGCTGGAGCACCATCATGCATAAACCACATACGGTTTCTAACTAAGAGGGGAATATTTTCCAGCAAATGTAAATGGTCTTGTAGGAAGAGGTAGTAAGAATCTGCTGTTAGTCTTGGAGGGAGGAAAAATGGGCCTATTAAAAATTCACCAACGATTCCCACGCACACGTTAAAGGAAAATTGATTCTGATGCCACGTTTCTGGTATGTTCATACCAGATTCTACGTTTAATGGTCTGGACGAGGGTCTGGAGGTGTAGGAAGTGTCAAGTTTGTGTTCTTGTCAACAGCTTGCTTCCAAGTATACATACCTATAAAAAATTGGTCCTCGACGCAAACTTAATATTCCAACAGGACAGGACATCGTGTTTTATACGAAAAATGGTTTGAGGAATAAAATATGGAGGTCTTAGTTTGGCCTTCAAGTAGTCAATCATCAATTTTCTGTGGCACAAATTTACGCAATTTTCGAGGCAATTTATGAGGAAAAATCCCTAGAGGAACATCCCTAATTAACCTAGTTGCCAAACCAAAAAAAAAATTGGCACAATAACTCGGGATGTACCTATGCAGAAATTTGGTCTTATCAATGCTAGAAAGAACTGGACTTCAAATGTGTCCAAATATTAGGTTGCCAATAGTTTTTATTAATATTTCAAAAGAAGGGCAGAGCGAAAAGAGACAATGGTGGTAGCTTGAAATTTTGCCCCCTATTGAACGTCTTTTCAGTGCTTAAGTTTACAAATTACGGACTATACAAAGGGTAAAATTCATGAATCACTGGATAATTGCCCAAATTAAACGGGCCCTTTAATCATCTGTAAAGAACATTATGTATTTACTTTCATCTTTTGCTCATCATTAGTCATTTGTTTATGGCTACCTCGATGGCTACTGGTGGTTATTCTCTCTTTCTAGGGGTTTCCTACCTTGAGATCCTTGAAGAAGATCGAATTCCTCGCCCAGTCCACTTGCGAGAACAAATTCTGGTCCAACACTTTACACATAAGTTCAAACAAGTCCACCTCGCACTGATTATAAGTCTGGCTCTGTAAGAGTCCATACAACGAATTCTGCCACTCCCGATCGTCTATGGCTTGCACAAAGTCCCTAATCAGAGGCGACACTTTACTCGAAGGCGGCGCGCTTCCACTCGCCGCCACCGCGTCAAACTGGAACGCTTTCGGACTGAGGGAATGGGGCGACGTGCTCGTCGAGTTCGCCACCCCCCACAGCTTACTGTCGGGGCCCATCAGCATGGAGGTGTGAGCCCCTGATGGGACTCCGACTATTTGTAACGTCGGATGTTGTCCACCGGAAGTAGGTGGAGCTAAAGTGGAGGTATTGACTTGTCCGAGAGCCACCGCGATCGGACTGGGTGATGAGTCTGGTGAGGAGGTGAGTGATGAGACTTGAGGTATTTGAATTTCTTGTTTTATGTGGATGTTGGCGAAAGGAGACGTGCTGGCTTGCGTGCTGTACATGCCGCCCTCGCTCAGGGAACCCCGTATCGTTTGGGCGGCCAACTGGCGTTGGCGCATGAGCTGGAGCTTCCTGGCCCGGTCTCTTTTGTACATCGGACCGAATTTATTTCGGCCACCCCGCATCCTGTCTGCTCTCACGGCTGAAACAAAGTAATCATCAGTAAAAAGTACGAAATGATAAAAGAAAAACAATTGATGGTCTCAAGTTCGTGAGGTACCTTTAGGCAGTGAATGAATTCAGCAATGCACATATCGCCACTGATGCGATTATAAAATTCTTACTGATAGTTTGAACCAATGAATAATCAAAAGACATCAAAAACGTGCTTCAACTTATGGACAAGACCATATAATTTTGTTCTGAAGTTGTAGTCACGAAGAAAGAAATTCGCTGCCCGCCCTAAGAGTGTATCTATCAGTTGAAATTCCCACAGCAAATTGCACACAATACAAAGCACACAAACATAGTTACAGAAAAGAGTAATAACAGTTTAACTTTCTGTCATCGTGCAAATCTAAAGACAAGACTGTTTCGTGTCTGAAAAATTACAAGAAACAATACAAACGAGTTATACAGTCTAATTATAGACTATCAGCCTACAAGGTCTTTTCCAGAGGTGTTTTTTATATAAAGCTGCGTCTCCACGTATTCTCCGTATAAAGTATGTGGTTTCAACAAAAAATTAAATGCAAAATGTCAGCGGTAAATTTTTCATGGGTGTGAAAAAAATTGTAATTTGGCTAACGGTTCTGTTTATTGGAAAAAAGTGCTTCGTCACGGTCATGAATTCATTGTTCTGTCAATACGTAATTATTGTCGTTATTTTATCGATTCAATTAAACTTTCCTGGGTTTAAAATATCTAAACGTTCCTTGCCTTCAATTTCAAATAAACAAATATAGCCTAAATTAGGAGAAATTTTAGAGAAATTGGATCTAGTACCAAAAACATTAGAAATGAGGCAGGAGATATCCTAATCGGAAGTGGGGAGAAGGCAGATAGGTGGAAAGAATATTTAGGAAACTTATATGCGGGACAGGAAGTGCAAGATATATTAGAAAGCGAAAGCAGTGTAGAGGGGGATAACCTAGGGAGTCCTATAATGAGAGAAGAGTTTGAGATAGCACTAAAAAGTTTAAGGAATAATAAAGCACCAGGTATAGATGGCTTGCAGGCAGAAATCTTAAAGTGCGCAGGTCAAGAGGTAATAGATCGTTTATTTAAACTAGTTAGTCGCATATACCTGACAGGCGAGATTCCAGAAGATTACAAACGGAACATCATAGTAGCTTTGCCAAAAAGAAAAGGCGCGGATAGATGCGAAAATTTTAGAACTATCAGTTTAACTTCCCATGCGTCAAAAATCTTAACTAGAATTGTGCAAAGAAGGATGGAGAAAAAGGCGGAAGAAATATTAGGAGAAGATCAGTTCGGATTTAGACGAAATAGAGGAACGCGCGAGGCCATTCTAGCTTTACGAGTAATTATAGAAAAAACGATAGAAAAGAGAAAGAGCGTCTATATAGGATTTGTAGATTTAGAAAAAGCCTTCGACAACGTAAAATGGGGGAAGATGTTCGAAGTGCTGAGAAAGGTAGGGATGAAATACAGGGACAGAAGAATAATACATAATCTCTACAAAGAGCAAAAGGCAGTTATAGAATGTGAGCAGGAACAAAGGGAAGTAGATATCCGGAAGGGAGTGAGACAGGGATGTGCATTGTCACCTCTAGTTTTCAACTTATATATCGAAGATGCGATTAATATTGTTAAGGAAAGAACAGCCTCAGGGATCAATGTACAGGGCCAAACTATTAACATGCTCAGATTTGCGGATGATATAGCAGTGTTAGCATCTAGCAAAGAAGAATTAGGAGCGGCTTTGAATGAAATGGAAGCAGTTTTGACACAGGGCTTCGGCATGAAAATCAATAAAAAGAAAACTAAAATTTTGGTATGTAGGGGATGTGAAAATAGAACTAAAATGGAAATACAAATTGGAAATGAGAAGATAGAGGAGGTCGCGGATTTCTGCTACTTAGGAAGTAAAATAACTCAAGACGGTAGGAGCACTAAAGATATAAAACAAAGAATGGCGCAGGGCCGAGTTGCGTTTAACAAAAAGAAACAACTGTTATGCTCGAGAACGGTTAATATAGAGACTAGGAAGAGACTCTTAACGTCGTATGTATGGAGTACGGCATTATACGGGTGCGAAACTTGGACAATAGGAGAAGCGGATAGAAAAAGAGTAGAAGCGTTTGAAATGTGGTGCTACAGACGCATGATGAAGATACCGTGGATAGATAAGGTTAGCAATAGGGAAGTATTAGAAAGAGTTGGGGAAAAGCGAAAGGTATGGAAAACAATAAAGAGTAGGAGAGATAGGATGGTAGGACACCTTCTAAGACACGAAGGAATAGTTCGTGACATACTAGAGTCAGAGATAGGAATAAAAAGAGGTAGGGGTAGGCCTAGATTAGACTACTGCTCTCAAATAGTTAGGGATGTAGGATGTTCTACTTTTAGGGAAATGCGTAGGTTAGCTCAGGATAGAAAAGAATGGAGGTACGCGTCCAACCAGTCTTCGGACTGAGAACCTTATGATGATGAGCCTAAATATACATACTTATTTTGAGTCATCAGAATCCTTTCATTTTAAAAAGCCACACAAAAGGCGACCAATCACTCAAATGTTACTTGTTGCTGAATGTGATGACGTAATGAACAAATTTTTCACTAAACAAGTGAAAACTCCAGGGGTCATTCATCAAGAAATATTAAGATCTAAGCGAATATCAATGTGCAAACCAACCAAGGAAATTGAGTGAAATAGCCATTCACAAACTGGTTAGCCAAACTGAATGAACGCTAGGAGATAAGGAAGTTCCACTTGGTGCTGGTACAGCTCGAGGAATCCATTCAATTCAAGTAGATGGATCTTTCTATAGCATGCTGAGGAAATGCGTACGCTTTGGTTTTTCGACGTGTCCAAGAATAGGGTTCGCTGCTAATTCAGACAAAACCTCTCCTTAGTACTATTCATACGGAAGAAGGCGCCTTACGGTCTAAAGGAGGTGAAGATGTATGGCAAGGTCATATTGACACAAAATGAACCTTCGTACCATCTGAAAAAAATAATAGAAAATGCAGGTTCATGATGTGTGAACGGAAGTGGAGTCTCTCGGCAAAAATGACCTACTGGATTTTGCGATGGTACAACCAACGATACTTAAGCTTCTCTTGTGTGGTTAACACCAAGGAAAGTCAAAAAGCCCTGAGCAAAATACAAAGATTAGCCCGACTAGGAATTACAGAGGTGATGTTTACTACGCCTACTGCAGCAATGGATATGCTACTGAACCTACCGTCTCCCCACTTAGCGTTGAACCCGGAGTATCTCAGACGCCTCGCAGACTAAAAATACTTTAGACGAAGGAAGATCGGAGGAAGGCCACTATGCATGTCGGAAGAATTAACGAAGGTTCATACCTTCGAATTAAGTAACTCAAACCTACGTATTCAATAAACCTAGTGCATTTGGTCAGAAGCATCAAGTACGAGGCTAAAGCCTTACTGTGCGCGTTACAAATGATGGGACTCGAAACCTTCCAAACTCAGAGAAAATATGAGGATTCTGATAGGAACTGTTGCAGGACACTGTCAGTGAAACACCACTCCATCTCATGCGCAACTGCCAGGCTTATACAGCATATCAACAAAGAATTTTTTGGTCGAAAAATGTGGACCAATAAATTGAAACTGAGAACCGTGGAATCAAGAAAGCTTCTGAACTTGACTAAAGAAACAGGCCTTTTTGGGTAACCGCAAGGAAGAAGCAAGTGGCACAATCGTTGGTCGCAATGCGGGGACCAAACATCGAACCACCACGAGCAATGATAATAATAACACAACAAGCTTTCTACGATTAAATTTCCTGAGAATTGAGGCTTTAAGAAACTTGACAAAATGAAAAAAGATGGGATGATAAGGACATAATTTCCTTTCTTTTGCACTGGTCTTCTTTCTGAATGATAACTGTACGTACTCATTTACCAGATGTGTATATTAAAAACATACCTACAATATTCTAAATATAACTGCAGCACCGTAATTGCTAATCAGCAAATTACGAACCCTGAATTGCTCTGTAACACTTTACAAATCCATCATAAGCCCGTGGGCCAGCAACAAAGACCTACACACACGTAACCGACGCGTAAGAACCAAATCCTGTGTATCAACTTTCTCTAACCTTGAAAAACCTGCGTAATACATTACGATTACATTATGACTTAGGAAAGAGTGCTACAGTGTTGCCTCTAGGCGTACCGCGTACTGCACGGATAATAAAACTATGTTATATTACACTACTACAGTTGTAGTTGCAACTTGTGTCTGGCGTTATTGCTCCATAAAATGCTGTGTTCAATACACCAGGAGTTGGAAGCCGTCCAATGTAAATGTATCTAGATTCTAGACTCAAGGACGCCGATTTAATCACCCAGAAGAAAATTAGATGAACGCGGAAAAAATTCGCAGATAAAAAGTAATCTCCCAAAATGTTTTCTTTTTCTTATCTGTATGTACTTTATGCATAAATAAGAAATTGCATGGCACTGGAATTCATCAGTTTTTAGCCCAGACGTCTTACCCTCTAGTAGGTACATACGAGGGGTCAACCATTGGTCAAAAATTGTACAGGTATTGCCAAATACTGCCAATAATTCCAATTAATGCCAGTGACTGCCAACGATTAGCACTTACTGCCAGCGACTGCTAGTTTATTGCCAATTATCACTTCTGATTGCCAATGAATGCTACTTACTGCCAGTTATTGCTTCTGACTGCCAATGACTGCTACTTACTGCCAAAGACTGCTATTTATAAAGTTTATGCTTTTATTAAATAACGAAGGTAACAATAACGTAGTTTCAAAAAATCACTGTAGAAATTCCGTTGTTGCCTGCAGAAAAGATTATTGTACATTCTAAACAACTAGCAAAAACACCGAAGAATTTTAAACTTTTGTTACATTTAACACTAATGCAAAAAGAACATTTTTTTCTACAATACACAAAATTAACAGTCACAGTTTGTTAAAGTTTTGCAAAAATGAAATAGGCATTCGGACGCTACCGAAAATTTTAGAAAATATTGCTGTTAAATTAAAGGTTATACCCATTTAACATGCCGCATAAACGTACCTATTTTTTCAATTTGAACACTTAATTTTAATTTAAAATAGCCATTTCTTCAGAGAATTTATTCCGTGCCAATTTATAAATTCCTTAAACGAGGTTCAAACGTTTAAATTGTTTGAAATATTTCATAATAATGAATCTGTCACTTCTTTTAATAGAAAATGGATTATTTCCAAAATATGGATAGGTCCATGATATACAGGGTGTTTCAGGAGAAATGGTATAGATTTTAAAGGAATTACTCAAAAATCCCACATCCAAACTTTTCAGTTCTTCCTACCGCTCCTTTATTCTTATAGCACTGGGCATAATACAGGCGATTAATTCATCACGTATGCCTATTTTTCTTTATAACCATCATTTTCCATCCCTCCCCATAACCCATAAACCAATGGAGTTAAGTCCGGAGACCTAGCTGGTCAATTGATGGAGTCACCATGGCCGATCCTAATAATCCTAAATGTCAAATGCAAATTGTTTTACAGCAGTGTACTGGAAAATTGCACTGTTATGCGCTCTACACTAAAATTGCTGTATCTCAGTGACCATTGGGAATTGGACACCTGTTCATATGAACTTTTCTGTTCGAAATGAACGGTACTATATAACATACTGAAGTATTCCTCCTGTAACACCCTGTATACATATACAGGTGGCCCGAAATTAGCGTGCAATATTTTACCAGCGTGTTATGTGGTTCAAAAATAATACAAAAAGATCCAATAAGCTTATACAGAAATAATATGCTTTGCAAGGGAGAAGGTCTGAAGAAGTTTTCTTCTAAATATCTTCGAAACAAGCCCCAGTTAAAATCATGAAATTTAATGGAATATGAAAGTAACCAAATGCTGAATCTTTTGCTGTAAACATAATTTTTAAAATTTAACAGGGGCGTCTCAAATCTGGGGGTGGCGGAGGTAAGATTTACTCCAACTTTTTTTTGAGCATGCCGTATTCAATTTTTCCGTAAAAATTTGCAACTTCAGAGTTTCTTGCAAAATAATGTACTTCTGTCTCGTTTAAGTATACAAAGTTCTCCACTTGTAGGAATTTTTAGGCACGCAGCAAAATTTTTTCAATCGATTGTGCTCGATAACGGTGCCTCCTATCAAAACGAGACAGGAGCACATTATTTTTGCAAAAAACTCTGAAGTTGCAAGTTTTTATGGAAAGATTGAAAATGGCATGTTCTAAAAAAAGTTGGGGTAAATCTTACCTCCGTCATCCCCAGATTTGAGACGTCCCTGTTAAATTTTAAAAATTATGTTTACAGCAAAAGATTCAACATTTGGTACTTACACATTCCATTAAATTTCATAATTTTAACTGGACTTGTTTCGAAGATACTTAGAAGAAAACGTCTTCAGGCCTTCTCTTTTAGAAAGCCATAGCTCCCTTGGGAAGCATATTTCGGTATAGGTATGCTTAGTATCTTTTTGTCTTATTTTTGACCACAGAACACGCTGGTAAAATATTGCACTCTAATTTCGGGCCACCCTGTATATTTATTTTCCACTTCCTGAATATCATCATTCTTTGGCTATACGAATGTGTCCAAATATTCAGGTAAAAATTTAATTGTACACGTTTGGTTTCTTATGTACCATTTGTCATAATAAAAATTGCGTAATACTCTTCTTTGATTGGAAATATTTCATTTTTGAATTGGTACCTTCGTCTTCGTGGTTCGTGTCAATATTTACTAGTGCTGGCAGCAAATATCGATTTTTCGATTAATCGATATTTTTGGAAAAATCGAAAACCGATTTTTAAAGTCGACTTTAAAAGTCGATTTTTAAAACTACTTTAAATTTGAATAAATAAATTATAAATAATTAAAAAACTTCTTGTTATAGACATAATGAGCGTACCTACATTATTACGATATAAATAATGTACTCCTCGTAATTTGCAGTATATTATTTATTCTACGAGTGAATTAAGATGGCTATTAGTAAGGAGGATGAAACTATAAATTCTTCATACTTACCTAAGTTAGCCCCACACGCCAAAAACAGTAATTAAACTCGACATGTGTTTCGCTGACAACGTCAGTATCCTCAGGAGTTATCTTATAAAGAATTCATAGTGAATTTACGCCAAAGTTCCCTATTCAACCACTGTGTGTATACAGGATAAAAGCTTAAAGCACGAGCCATAATTCGAGAGTGGAATACTATACTTTATTTGCAAGAACTCATAGGAAGTTGCCCTTTGGAAATCACATCCATTTCTTTTGATCCGAAGAGACTAGATTTGTAGTTTGGTCCTTTCTTTACTGGACATCCTGGTACACTGCCGCTCTTGCGACTCTTGCGACTTTAAAAATCGATCCCAAAATCGACTTTAAAAACCGATTACAAAATCGACTTTAAAAATCGTTTCCAAAATAGACTTTAAAAATCGATTCCAAAATCGACTTTAAAAATCGATTCCGCAATCGACTTCCAAAATCCATTTCTCTTTTCTCAAAAATCGGTTTTACATTTCTGTTGATTCAGTCGAGTTGTCGGTACTTGAATCAGTGTCTGGGCATCTGATTTTCAGAGACCTACAGTTTGCAGTTTTCTTGTTTGTTTTCGTGTTTTACTATTACCTAATTGAAAATTTTAATCTGGAGGCGTTAGATAATACTTAAGACCAATAACATGCTGCGATTTCCCACTCTAAACCGTGACTGCCACTTAACTGCCACTTTACTGCCAATTACTGCCGCTTTACTGCCTTAGACTGCATTGACTGCCACTGACTGTCAGTAACTGTCAGTGACTGCCAGTGATTGCCAGTGTCTGCCATGACTGCCAAGGACTGTCAGAGACTGCCACTCAATTTGTACAGGTATTGCCACCACTGGTTGACCCCTCGGGTACATATTTATGTAAAACGCTGAATGACAAAAAGTTACAAGTACTTAGTTCTCAATCGGGACTATCAGGTTAATGATCTATAAACTGATCTATTAGTTTTTTGTGTAGTGTACTTGTTAGTACAGTTAGTACAGGTCCTAAGTTCTGCCCCAAGATTAAATCGCTACAAAATAAAACAAATGGAACCAAGAAACGAAAATTATATTAAAAAATTAACAGTATAAATTTGTGAACACGTTCATAATATAATTTACTTAAAATGACCTCCTCGTGCCTGCACACAGGCATGTAATCGTAGAGGCCAGTCTTCTACATCAGAACTTATGACTTCCATATCAAAATTGGCCACTGCTCGAACCAAAGATGACTAACTGCTCCAAATTTCGGTGAAATAGCAGCTTCGCTCATTCTTCTCTATTTTTTTCTAAAACGGGGAACAAGAAGATGAGTTTTCCTTTTTCTTCGATAAGCACGCAGTTTGAGGTCTTCATGAATCACTCTTTCCAAAGTTTATCTTAACAGTTTCATCTACAGAGCCATCAGTTTCTGTTTCTGTTGTCGAAGGCTTTTCCTAAATCTACAAATTCTATACAGGTGCTCTTTCATCTACTTCGTCTAAATCCGAACAGATCTTCTCCGCCCTCTTCTCCATCTTTCCTGGATAATTCTAGTTAAAATTTTTGATGCTAGCTCAAACTTTTCCCTTATTATATGACAGCCTAGGTTATCCACCTCTACACTGATCTCTTAGTTCCTGTTCCGCATAAATATAAGATTTTCCCCAATTTTTCTGCCAACGGAAAGAATCCTGGTAAGGTTGAGGGTAAAGGCCATGTAAGGACAATGAATTGGAGAAAATATAGTTTTGTGAGAAATCCGATTCAGTGATTTTCATTTAATTGGACATGTTTATAAACTGGGCACACAGTCAAATGTGAACAAGCGTCGACTGAGAGTCTTCCACTTGCCAGGCGGATGCTCTAGCCACTGAGCTATCAGCACTGCTGATAGCCATATAGCCTGAGCTATTATATGTCAAGTAATTATCACTCGTCTTCTTTTCTTTATCGAGAAAGAACTCTCGATTTACTCTACATATGTTCTGTCCAATAATAGTTAATAGTAGAAAAACGATTATTTGCATCAGAACTAGGTATTTTATTTTTATCAATTTATACCATCTCATGTTTTAGTTCTTCTATGTCATTCGAATGCTGTGACGGTACAGAAAGCACAACGTCACCGAAGATGCTTCTTGCAGTCGAGTGTACCTGAGCATGCAAGTGAAAATAGGTCATTAGAAAATTGGCCTCGTAACTCTCTTATTGAATAAAATTGTATAACAGAATTAATTTGTTGCCTGAAGTCAATGTCAAGGTGAGAATAGACATTACGTATTATAGAGAGTGCCGAGCTTAGTGAAAGGTGCTTACGCATACTCTTAACTTACTTTCAACCCATCGGTCATTATTATTACATTACATACTCAGCTATATTATTACATTACACCCATATATCAAATAATGTTGTGAGACAACCAATAAATTAAATGGCAACTTCTGTCAGTATTACACGATTATGGTTGCAAACTGTAAGGAAAACAAAAGAATGGCTTGAACTTTGATACACGAATTGCCGGAAGAAGGCTAAACCTACTGTCAAAAATTTGTTTTACTATCCGGTATATTTATTTCAGAAATTATTAAAAGACCGTATTGATGAGCATCAAAAATGTCACTTAACATTCTTTCTATCTTCAACGATAGCCGATATAGCAAGTGTGAGCCAATAAAATTTATGAATGTTTCAATACCCCCTAGCATTCTGTGAATACCTCTGAACTTAATAATTTTTGAGATAATCAACTTCAAATATCTATCGCCCCTAATTCTCCTCCAAAAAATTGATATTTTCCCGTCGCGGAATTACATTTAATAATCTTAAATAGCGTTCTTTCGGCGACCGAATTATACTGTAACAGACGGAAGGCAGACCGCCGTCTCCGCCCTGATGGGGAAAGTTTCCGATAAAAACTAAGTGCGTCGAGCCTTCGTATTATACAGACGCGAATGTGTCGGAGCCATTGTTATGTCCCTTTCCGTCTCTCTCACACACTTTGTTTATTGTACCGAGAGCGAAATTGCGCGAAAATAACCACTGTTCTCTAATATAATTATAACCTAAAAAGTAGGTCGTTTGTCAGGTAATTGCGTAACCTGCTAAACAGAATTTTAACTCTCTCAACCATGAATATCGTTAATTATCAATGAAATAAGTGACACATGCACAAGCAGTATAAGACGGCGAATTAAAAACGTCCTCGTTCAGAAAGCAGCAAAAAAATTTTTGTTTAAAAAATTTTAAACTCTTTTTCACCCTTCAGTAATCAGAAATACTCGAATTTGAAGGGATTCTTAAAGGTGCAAACAGAAAACATTCACAAAGGGCTATCAGCGTTATAAAGGAGTGGTCATTGCCGACGTTGCAGGTTTACTTTCACAGGAAAGGTCCCTCATTGTCATTGATTTACAAGCCTTTCAACTAAGGCTATTAGGTGCCTAATGCTGAAGTCCCCCTTCTTCTCCCTGGTGCTTTGAACCATTTTCGTCTGGAAGCAAAAATATGAGACGGCCGCTAGTTATTCTGCTTTGAACCATTTTATAGCACCAGAAGGTTGGATTGTAAAACAATAAAAACTGGACGAAACCGTTCGTCTGCAGTGCAACTGAAATGCACCGTGTGAAAATCTTGCTAACATCCCCTTGAGCAACGTACAGAAAAGTAAAAGAAAAACGTTATTCTAAACTTTAAAACACAAACAACACACAACTAATAAATGAAACGGAACACAATAAGTTTAAGACCTGAACATGAATAGTTTTATACTATACTTTCGTCAAAACCCGGGCATGATTTTCTTGAATGAGGAGTAATAAAACGAATTAAATAATGCGGCAACGCCGATTCTGGAACAATATTCCAATTCCCGAATAATAGAGTATTTATTGGGAGGCAAAGAGTGTTTTTAGGTAATTAGTTGCGTATTTAATTGTTTACTGGTAATTATTTAATTGTTATTGCTTGTTGCTGTCTGTTTGCTGCTTGAATATATTTCGCTGCTTATTGTTCAATTTAAAACGAGTTTTAAAATTTCATGTTCTCAAAATCACTTCTATTTGTAAATATTTACCTATACATACCTAAGTCACTGTAAATAAATTGTGTAAATACGAAATACGTTACAATATTGTATTTATAAAATAATGTATTTGTAAGCATATTACGAGTAGAAGTTCTTATTGTAAAATATGCACCGTTTAATAAATTAACTTTATCATTTCATTGTTGACTCACCCTGTATAATGGCAAAACAACATTGATCTATTTACTGCTGTACCTAGCTTCAAATTTATGCAGAATAATAATGACTTGGGCGACTTTGACATTTGATTAACGAATACGATTTTCTAGTATTCAACTGCAACAAAAAAAATCGTCAACTAAAAATATAATTATAATCTGCGTATCTGATGCATTATCTTAAAAATAAACAAAAACAACTACCACTTTTTAGTAATGTACATATTTTTCTGAAATTTTATTGAGGAGCTTGCACGGACGCTATGGCGCCATATTTGAAGATTTCTTGCTGCGTATACAAGAGATTTTCTCCTAACTTACGGTTTTTTATATTGGGAAATGTGCCCGGAATTCAGACTGTGGGTTTTCTACGGGATTTAGTTCACACACAAAAGCCCAAGTAAATCCATAATCCGCGAGAGTTTGGCTCGCCCACTGCATCAAAAACACCTACGCGGCACACCGTGTATAATGCTATTTCCACACAACCGCTTTTTATTGGCAATAAACAAACTCCGTGGATTGTAATAGTTTTCGTTTTCATTCAAAGCTATTTCAAAAATAACACTTCCGCGTTCTCGTAACGGGGCAAGGTTGGCAAATATCATGATATTTATATAAATATCAAAATATCATAATATCTGATATTTATTGATATATATCCGAAATTCCAATCTTTTCTGTAGAGTTAAAATGATTAATAAAAAAATTAAACAAAAATCATGAAACAAAAAATACATTTCTGGAAAACAAAAACAAAAAAATTCAGTGTGTCAGTAACAAAAACTGAAAACATATCGCAAGAAGCAAGAACACAAAAGTGGGTAAATAAAATATATAAGGTAACAAAAATTAAAGTGAACATAAAAGTAAACTAAAAAATTCGAAAATTGAAACTTTGAAACAAGTGTAAAAACATAAACTAAAAAATTCCTTGAAAAAGTTATCTTAAATAATTTAACTTTATTGTTAAAAATAAAAAGTAACTTTAATTGCTAAAAATTCTGGAAGAGGACGGTACATCGACTTCGCTATCTGATTCTGGTTCTCTAGCTGCACTTGAAGTAATTTCAAGATCAGGATCATGGATCATGGATCATTAATTTTACGTTGATGACCAGATCCAGTCCAAGTTTCCTTTTTTTGTTGCGGCAAACTTCACAACAAAAAAAGGAAACTTGGACTGGATCTGGTCATCAACGTCAAATTAATGATCCATGATCCTGATCCTGAAATTACTTCAAGTGCACTCAAGTGTCAATGCGATTTCTTGAAAACATGTTTTCGTCTTAAAATTTTGAAAATAATTTTTTTCTCGGAAACTAAAAGACATAGGTTGGTAGAAGTTATAATAAATGTTATCACAAATATGTTATAGAATCCAAAAGTGCGACCAAAAGTATGTCATTCCATTTAGAAAATTAAAGTCAGGTAGCGCCACCTGGCAATGATCGATGGAATTTTAATTTTTTTGCCACAAAATATGTTCCCCTGACTGAGGTTTAGTAAAACATTTTCACAATTTTAAAATCTTCGCCCGTTTCCGAGATATTGCACTGTCCCATTCCTCGTTGAACACACTGTATATCGCGATATATATCACTTGATATATATCTGCCAACCCTGTAACGGGGTACCGCAAGGTTCCGGATTTGTGAATTTTAGAAGGATGGATCGATTCATAAAACTGTTAAACAGTTAGGTACCTATCGAAAGGAGACCAAAATAAATAATAATAATAATAATAATATGTAAATAAATAAAAATAAAGTTAGAACATGCAGGTAACAGCGTGGTCCGAGGTATGCAAACCAGGAAAACCAAAGACATGGTCAGCATTCTTGCTACTATAGCGAGGGGTTAATCACTCTGTGCAATTGTGGGACACAGCGATGTGCAATACTTTTGCAATGGTATGAAATGTTTTGAAATACATATGAAATGCTTTGAAATATATGCAATAGCATGAAATCCCTGTGAAATACTTTGAAATACTTACGAAATGCGCTGCAATACCTGTGAAATACTTATGGAATGCTTTGCAATACCTGTGAAATACTTGTGAAATGCTTTGCAATGCCTGAGAAATTACTTTTGAAATGCCTTGCAATGGCTTTGAAATATTTATGAAATGGTAGGTGGCTCTGCTCATTAACTTATGCATTTATTACGTTGTAACATGTGTAAGCTCCAATAGACGGCCAGCACTTCGATCACGTGACTACGTCTGGCCACTCATAGCAAATAGCAATCGTAATTCAGTTTCTTCCAGTTCACTGACCGCAATGCCACACGCACGTGTTACATAAAACATTTCGGCATTACCCGCTCTATTGGATGATTAGGTACTATTGGTTACATACTGTGCGTTCTCTAGGAACATTGTGCTACTGCATTAATTTGTTTCTAGATTTGGATTCTCTTTAAGCAGGTGGGTAGGTGACCTGACCTTCCCTATTACCATTATTGTAGAAATGATATTCTAATCTCGGGGCCGGTATACTTTTTTCAGGAAGGGACCATAGTTTACATTGTATTCCTCTAATGTTTATAGAGAATATATTCGAGAAAATCGGAGAAGGACAGCAGTCCAAAAAATCAGGGCAATTGTCTTGAAGCCTAAATAAATTTCATTATCAGGCGCGTCGCATGTATTTTTAGTGATTATGTTAGGATTAAGTTTCTAGTGCCCATTCTATCCTTGTGGATGGCAACTTATGTATACACAAGGGTTGGGGGGATGTCACAATTTTTCGGAACACACGGTTGCTGGATAAGTGAGTGTACCTACTCGTGGTCACCTCGATTATTAATATTGAAGTTTCTCGCGGTTTTGAATTGTCAGTCCATTACTAGTTTACATAAACTTAGATGCTGGGTTTATACGACATGAATAAGAAAAACCAAGAAAGAAACACGAATTAGCCTTTACGGTATTAACATTTAAGGAGTTACCTACCGTTTTCTTCTTTCTTATGTAGCAAATTCACATGGAAGAAATTCCTGGAGAAATTTATTTTGTACGTATTTAATTCCAAATCTCCGAGCAAATCTCCCATTGGTTCACTAAATCGAACTAGTATACCTGTTGGCCAATAGGAAGCCCGGATAAACATTTGTACGTAAGAAATTTCTCCCATGTCAATTTGCTTTTAGTCTTGTTCCTGGTGTATAAATAAATCTCGAAATAAACCCATAAAACTTTTCTCCAGCCTTTTCTACTGTGTAGTGTGTACTCGACTGTGGAGAATTTTCGAGTGTGCTGGAAAGAATGTTATTTAATCAGGAAAGAAATTATGATATCTCAGAGATTCATGTTTCACTCTAGAGAGCTTCCAATAATTTCGCCCATTTCATTATCCTAATATTTTTTGCTTTTTGCGAAATTCTCCTTAATTAATAATTTTCTTCAAAAATCTTGCGGCATCCAAAAATTATCCATCCAATTTCTTTTATAATTAATTATTTAATTTTTATTAAAATTAAGTGCAATACTGATGAAATGCTATGCAATGCTTGTGAAATTGTATGAAATACCAGTGAAATGCTATGCAATACTTGTGAAATACTTCTAAGTATTTCAAGTGTGGGACGCCTTATCACGGAGTGATTAACCCCTCGTACTATAGGCATCGCACAAGGAATTGTTAACCAAGTTGGAGCTATTTTTTTATTTCTAGTGTTTTAAAAAAAATAGCCAGGAATTAATTTTGACACTAGTCACAATGCCAGTTGCTATGGTACCGTTTTTCAGAATGGTTGCATCATAAAAACTATCCAGTATCAAAGTTAACAAGGTTTCGAGAATTTTCGAATAATTGCATGCCCAAGTGATACAGTGGTCAAAACAGCAGGTGTAACACTACAAAGAAAAACGAAGTCTCATTTAAATTTCATTTCTTCAAAACTTTCAATGCAGTGTGTGAAACAGTCAAGAATTAGGTGTAAGGTGGATTGAGGATGAACCATACTTAACGGGGGCTTGAAGAGGTTAGGATCTATAAGTTGTGGTCTGTCTTGTATGATATCACTGTATATCATTCAAGAAAAAATTAATTAAAAAATATGGCATGTTTCCTCAAAAATATTGTCACCATAATCCAGTAAGTTTCTACATAGGTATATTAAAAATTTCATGAAATATTTCATGAAAGTTTCAAAAAGTTCATGAAAACTTGCACCTCTGTTAAAAGTTTTTTAATATTGCATGTTTCGAATGTGTATGGAAAAACCGTAGACCACTGGTTTCATCCTTGTGGGTCTCATCAGTACGGCGCTTTGCCCTACACACTCGAACCATGCAATATTTTGACTGTTATATTTTTATGACTTATGTCGTAGTGTTTTTGGCAACATGTTATTAATTGTCGTTATACGTTTTGCCACTGGCTGTTCTTGTTAAGCGTCATTCTAGAAAATAAAGGGACACCTACCCACCTACCCATCAGATACCTATACCCTCGCCTGTACCTAATAGTTACTTTCAGAGAAAAAATATACTATACTTATACATATTTTTTTACTCTCTTATATTCAAATAAAGTTTATCAATAATTTCCGCTAGGGGAATGTTAAATTACGAAATAAATTATTAACCAAACAAATCAAACGAAATCAAGGACTGACGGCCACGTGGCAAATTCAGGTCAGCAGTAGCTATAGAAATTTTTAAAGGCATATTTTATGTGGTTTAACCAATGGGTTTAACAAGTGAATAGCAGACTTCTGTTTTCGTTGAAGTTTTGCAAGAGACGTCATTGGGCAACCGACCATGGCGTTATGGCTTACTCCAACAGATGTATTATTTAGCAGTATTCTCACGCACTGCGTGCGCGTGTGGGGTACGTGTATACATTATCCACTTAATGAAAAATTATGTCAAAACGGACCGTGCATGTTGCACAATGGATCATTAACACAATTTGCTGCATAATAGAAATTTCCATAGATCACCCGATTCTACGGTTTTTGAAGAAGAGCGGTAGGAAGGAATACATATTTGGGAAATTTATAAGCGAGACAAGAACTAGATGAAATGGAGGTGGAAGAGTTTAAGCAAGCATTAATAGTTATATTGTATTTCAAGTCTGCACGAAAGGCCACAACCTTTTTTATGTTTCAATGTTGTAAAGAGACTTTCACGACACGAGGTGTGATTGAAGCTCAAGGCGCGAAGCGCCGAGGGATACAACATGCTGAGGTTCATAGAACAAGCCAAAATGTCATCGACGTGTACCAAAAGAAGATACCTATGTTATTGTTTTTCAGAGATCTAAATTAACAACTTTTTTAAGTTGATACCACAATTTGCTTCCCAACGGAAATTTCAAGTAGGTTTGTCACGAAACTGTCTTCAGAGGAAGACTTCCATGAGTCACAAGCCAGGGAAAACCATCACAACGTCGGCGGGATTATTCTTGATGAGAGCAGAATCATTTGAAAACTGAGAGAGGCCTAAATGGGTGAGCTGCTAATAAAAAATAGAAAAGAAAAACAGGTCAAAATTTACCAACAAACAAAACAGAAAAAAGGTGAATTGGGTGCCCCCAACTAGATTTCTACGTAGGTACCCACATAATAACCCGAAGCCATTCATTTTGTACGCAGCCTGTGTCACTAGTCACGGTCTGATGACGATTAAACAAGTTCGCATCACACAGCGCTATAATAAAAAAATAAATACTGGAAAAATAAAACATAAAAAAAACAGGTAGTTGTTATTCTTCGCAAATGTACCTGCGTTTCTTGCCAGAAAAATATTAATAATCCAAGCATGGCGTGGACACTAATAACGTTTGAAATTAGGTATTTACGTGATACAGGCGAGTCAGATATTTACTTAAATAATGTTCCCAGAAAAGCAATTGTCGTAAAGTGATGAACAAAATGTTTTATGTCTTTTGGCGTGGTACTTTTTCTTTATAAAGTTATTGTTCAATGTTCATGTCTCAGTATAGGTAGGTACGTGAAATCTGTTAGCTCAACTTATAAACCCAAAATTTGTGAGGGAAGATTGTTAATATTTCGTCAACGCAGACTAATTACTACATTAGGAACAATAAGAAGTGGTATTCCCTCGTATATATCACGCAACAATATTCCAAGCTAACTTGTGTCAATAAAAAGACTGAAGAGTTTTGTGTAATTTTTCTCCGGGTTGGGTAAATTTTGTTAAAACGATTGGTATCGTGTAGCCGAGGTTTCAAGTTCCGTGAAGTGGGACGAGGTCGTTGAGTAACAATATCGTAATATCCCCAGCTTTAATGGACGCGGCAACACCGCTACCTGTATTGTCTACCTGTGCCTATCTCTCTAATTATAATGCTGAAAACATTAACTGGCGGTAAGACACGGCCATTGAAAAACTCTTACTTTAATGCATTTTCTCGTCCACATTTCAAGATTAATATTATCCCGTACCATGAAAAACAACGAAAAGTAGCGTTTACACCGGTTTTCACTCTCCATTGCTGGGATTACTTCTTTATACCGATGACATTTCTAGGGCAGTTATTTCAAAAATTACACTAATATCATTCCAGGAATATGTATTTTGTGATTTCAAATCCATGCTTTTAGAATATGGTATTTTTCTGTACCTACATAAAAATAAAATTGATGCATTCGTTTGAGTCATTTTCTGAGGTCCCTCAACTGGATGACTATAGAATATTGTTAGCACCAATCAAAAGCCAATTATCGCACCTGACTACTGTCTTTGTCAAGTCATGACAAAACGCTGAAAAATTATGTCCAACTTGAAGCATTGTATGTATTTATCTAAAAGAATAAATTACACATATAAATTACTGATACTCATCATATAAATACAGGGTGTTCATGAATTAAGTAGCATAAATGCTACCAGTGAATCTACACGTCAAAATAGGTCGATTGAACCAAATATACCTTTACCCAAAGCTGCACCTGTTCGAAGTTACAGCCTCTCAAAAGTTAGAAAAAGATAGCATTTTTATTTATAAATCCAAGTAGGTAGGTAGACTATATTGGGGACCCCCCTCTCCTTCTTTCCCATAAGAGCCCATGTTAAAAGCACCACCGTGGTGCTCTGCACCACATTGGAAAATGTGGCGCGCATAGGAAGGGTCATACAGCTGTATGAGCACATTTCAGGGTCATTGAAATTCGGAGTTTCTCCTTCTATCCAATCTTGTGACTCCTTTAACATTTCTCAAGTACATACTTCATTTCTGTCGCCAGCATCTTGCTGATACTCATCATTAAAATTTAAAATTTGTGACGTGTTAATTTTATAAGTTATGTACTCCATGGGGACTTTCGGAAATGTTTTATAACTACAATTCCCCCAGTTTGGTTAAGGATTCTCTTTTGTGGTTTCATACCACCACATAGCAGGAATTATTATAATGGAATTTATCCAAAGGACCCTAGATTCTCCTATCATACCAATGTCGTTTAGTTTGGTGTGTAAGATTAGTCCCTAATACTTAACTTCTTTGTCAAGTAAGTTGGATCTTCTTTCTCCACACATCTCGTGGTGATTACATACTTCTTCTCACGAAAGTCATTACTGTGATCTTAGCAGGGTTCACCGTTAGTCCGTCTGCTGTGTACCATGCATGCCCGTTGCAGGGGGTTGATCACCCCTCCGAACAAAAAATACAACACTTATAAAGCAAACCGGAAGCATAATTTGAAACACAGGACGCTGGGAGCATGATGGGGCTAAATACTAAGCTGAGTGGTCTACTTTCATTTTTACACGATTTAATACACTTGAGGGGTAAACCGCTGAGGAATTTTGGTGTACAAAGCGCAGAAATTGCCGAGGAATTTCTGGAATTGCAGAGGAATTGCGAGGAATTTCCGAGGAATTTCGGGAATTGCAGAGGAATTTCGGGAATTGCCGAGGAATTTCGGGAATTGCCGAGGAATTGCGCAGGAATTGCAGAGGAATTTCGGGAATTGCCGAGGAATTGTGCAGGAATTGCGAGGAATTTTGTGGGTATTGTCAGGAATTGACGGGTATTTGGAGGAATTGCCACGTGTTGTGAAAAAATTTGCGCTTGCACGTCAAACAGTTGGAAGTTCGAATGCGAATTAAGACATACATTCAGTAGTGTGTTTGAATGCAGCATATAGTGTAGTTTAGAATCCGTGTTTTTATACATATAAAATATGAAAGGTAGGTGATTAGGTACCTAGTTAATTAGCTAGTCCGGGTAACAATGACAAATATATTAACCAGCTTTTGTTAGGGACCACTATTAAGTTTCTCGTAGATCAGTAGAGTCCAATAGTAAGGTTATGTTTCACTTTGGGCGGGCAGCGTATTTCAAACATGTTGTTGTGCATTGAATAACAGTTAATGGCGTACTACGCGGTCTATTATGAAGAAAGATGGTACATTGGACGAATTATAGAAAATTCTGGAAATAAATTTAAAATTAAATTCTTATCTGAACAGTTAGATCTCTTTTTATGGCCTAAAAATGAAGATGTTGCTTGGTGTGGGAAAAAATACTGATTCGAATTTTTGCCCCGTAAGCAACGCTCCTGGTAATGAGTCACTCTGTTTGTCTGCAAGCCGCAATTGTTTATTATGGCGTTGACCTTGTTTGTTTATGAGACTAGAAAAATCGATCGAAGGAACAATCGAGCTCTGGTGGTTTCCAGTACCCGAATGTTCGAAGAAAACTATTTATTGGGAAGCAAGAAACCGGGAGGACAGTTTTGAAGTTAGTTTTTGAAGTCTTTGCTTTCAGATGCGAAGAGGGATAGAATCGGGCGAGTACCTATACAAGTATTATGTCAATGTCTTACCTCTTACATGCGTTTCGTTTAGAGTTTTGGTATCGATATGTGCGTGAGAATTTTGTCGCGTTTTTAAGTGTGTAAGTGTGTTTTCGGATCTGATTAACCGTTGGTTGTAAGAGTGTTTTCAGAGAATCTCGAACTGTTGATTTGTGTATTGTGGATTGTTTAGGTTAGGTAATTAGTTGTTAATTATTTAATTGTTCACTGGTAGTTATTTAATTGTTATTACTTGTTGTAGTTTATTTGTTGCTTGTATATTTCGCTGCTTATTGTTAATAATTCTAAAATTGCAAGTTCTCAAATCACTTTTAATTATAAATATTTCTACATGTCTAAGTCACTGTAAATAAATCGTGTAAATACGAAATACGTTACAATATGTTT
Organism: Xestobium rufovillosum; assembly: GCA_963966045.1. Taxonomy (NCBI): domain Eukaryota; kingdom Metazoa; phylum Arthropoda; class Insecta; order Coleoptera; family Ptinidae; genus Xestobium; species Xestobium rufovillosum. The sequence continues at coordinate 40,280,103 of OZ014493.1, forward strand.
TTACGGCCCTTTTGGATTAATATGCAGCGGACCATTCCAACTCAAGAGATCTGATAAAATAAATATTGATAAGATCTTACAAAATACATGGGTAGTTTCTAAGTAAGTAAATGAATGCCATTTTCAAAGGAGTTGTGTTATTTTTTTATTTTAAAATAGTATTTTAATTTTTAATTTGTACCTTTTCGTAAGTAAGAACTGATGTTCTCTTGCCATTTTGTTACCGTGTTGTTAAAATCGAATTTTATTCTTTATTTTGGAAGGATTGACTTTTGTTGTTGGTTTTTTTATTTTTATTATACCTTAGTTTCTCAACGAGTCTCAAAATTCATTTGTTTCGGAATACAGTGGGGCCTAGGTGCACTTTAAAGTAGATATCACTATTAATAATGCTCGGTAAGATATAAATCTCTTTGTGATGCTTGAAATGAACGTATACTTTCCAAAGCAGGTGGGTACATAGAGTTTAATCATTCTATCAATTAATTCAAAAATTTATTTGGAAACCATCCCTTTATCAAGTTATTTTTGCACAAGTGTTCAGTAGAAAAATGTGGAAGCTCGGAAGAGACTCCTAAAGACGTATAATGTATAGATTACGGCACTGTGAGGGTGTGAAACTTGGACAATAGGATAAGCGGATCTAAAAAGAATAGAAGCGCTTGAAATGTGGTGCTACAGGCGCATGATGAAGATACCGTGGATAGATAAGGTTAGCAATAGGGAGGTATTACAAAAAGTTGGGGAAACGCAAAAGGTATGGAAGACAATAAAGGATAGAAGAGATAGGATGGTAGGACACCTTCTGAGGCACGAAGGAATAGTTCGCGACATACTAGAGTCGGAGATAGGAATAAAAAGAGGTAGGGGTAGGCCCATATCGGACTACTGCTCTCAAATAGTTGGGGATGTAGGATGTTCTACTTTTAGGGAAATTCGTAGGTTAGTTCACGATAGGAAAGGATGGAGGTACGCGTGCAATTTATTAGTCTTCGACCCGAGAACTTTATGATGATGAATGTATTAGGCATGCGATGGATGTATGTGTATGTACGTACGCAATCGGGAATGTTGCAGCAATTGTAAATTTACGTGTATAATATAGATGGGGAATTGCCGGAATTTCCAAGGAATTGCGGGAATTTCCAAGGAATTTCCAAGGAATTGTGGGAATTTCCAAGGAATTTTGGGAATTTCCAAGGAATTGCGGGGAATTTCCAAGGAATTGCAGGAATTTCCAAGGAATTGCGGGTATTTTCCAAGGAATTACGGAAATTTCGAAGGAATTTCGGGAATTTCTGGCTAAAAAGGAATTGTGGTGTACAACTTTTTTCCAGCGGTTTACCCTTCGAATACACTGTTAAACTTCATGTAAAATAAGCAACAGGCGTGGCCCAATGCCAAAATGCGCAAGGAATGTTTGCTCGAATTCAAGCGGATCCCTTTTCTTTTTTTTCTTCTAAAGTTTATTGTAATTTACAGAATTTTACATTCGATGTGTTGTGTCCGGTGTCCCGTCAGGAAACGTATTTTTTTTAAAGAAAATTCGCGATTACTAATGAAAACAAGGGAATAGTAGCACGCTAAAACGTTGGTTATCTTTGCATTAGGATACAAATAAACGCCATGCTTTTTCTATCAATTTCTCTATAAACGGAGAAAGAAATATCGATTCTTCTCTAAAATTACTGGAGAAACGTTATGTTGTAGTGTCAATAGAATAACCAATCGAGCAATTCGACAAACACTGAGAATTAGAGGCGACCAAAGAGACCACCATAGAATATACAAAACGTTAATTTATAGTGTAGGCAACACTAATTGTATAAAAAATGTTGGAAAATGGGTCACCATAGGAAGAAAGAGGGGCAGATGGAGATCTTACTAGATGAATGATTGCTTCTACATTGAACACAATACGAAATACTCTTGGTACAAAACTTCCGGTGTGAGAAATCGGCCTTCTCGGGCCCCATGCTTTACTGCCACGTCGGTCAGACCATCAATGATACAGGGCACAACGCTCTTGCCACTGATACCACAGGATGAAAGTAGCTGCATTTTCGCTCCGTCAGGTTAAGGCCAAGCGGAGCGAAGCGAAGCGAGTGGAGCGTTATCAGTGTCAGTCGTTAATTAACGATTGGCTAACGAGCTAACGAACGAGAATCTCGCATCAAAGATGTACATAAAATGATACAGGTAAATGTTATTACGAGTGTTATTACTTTAGGAGCTAGTGGCGTTCTTGCAACCACTAAGAACGTCTCGTTCCTAATGCGAGCAATTATTGGGAGTATTTCCGACCAGCGCAATAAATTTTAATCCGAAACTATTTTTGTCTAATACCTACCTAATACCTAGGTCGTAAAGGAAACTCACTTGTATAAGTGGAGAAACAATAACTTTTTTTATGCACAAGTTAACTAGATAGGAAGTAGGACAAGGAAATTCTTATTATGAAGTTATAGCTAAATGTATGAAACGTGATTTTCACAACTACACAGCAAGTCCCAATTTAAAATTACGAAAATATTCCATTCTGTAATATTGCTTGTATGATACATTTTTGTTTTATTGCAACGTCACATAAATCCAATTTTTGAAACACGTTTTATTGCAGTACCTTTTCGAAAATCTGATTGAAGACGACGCGAACTTTACGATTGACATTTGCGTGATCTTAAAAAACAGATTATCACTGTGATGTTTTGTTTTTCTGTAGAAATATCGACCAAAACTGCAAAAGAACCTAGTTCGAAAACGAAATGGAAAGTCTGCATGCGCAACCACGGTTTGCATGCCGATCACGGCAAGTCAATCCTACAACTCGGTAGAACAGAGTGAGACAACTTATACACAAATCGTATGCCCGAAAAAGTAATGTAATACCTATGACGCAACGGCAATCTTGGTCATGTAGGTCAGTGGGACGGTATCGTAACCGACAACTTAACAGATTACCATTTACAATTTTAGCATTGTTTTAATCGATTTTTTTGTTTATTGTTGTGACTGCAGGTAGTCTGCTCTTGTTTTGCTCAAGATTCTTACTTTCTTACGACTACTTAGCTAATTAATTCAATTATGTACTTAGTAGGCAAACATATGCACAAAAAAATAAATATAAAACGAAGAATTTTCCTACATAAGATTTTTGATTTCTTTCAATTTATGTTTGCGAAACGAAATATCCAATGGAAAATTGAAAATCCGAGGCCGCTACTGCAGCTTATAAACAATAAAATAGGGTTACGTTTATTTATTCCCCACGATTATTTACCCAAATGAAATCAATTTTAGTCCACTTGTACACATCTATTAAGATAAATAGATGTTGGCAAAAAAATTTGGGGAACGTCGACAAAATACTACATTTAAAGGTCGTGGGCACATGACGTTTGTTCAGATGTGACTCTGTAGCAGTGTTAAGAGTGTTAGAGTCTCTTCCGAGTTTCTACATTAACCGTTCCCGAGCATAACAGCTGTTCTTTTTTGTTAAACGCAACTCGACCCTGCGCTATTCTTTGTTTTATAGTGCTCCTACGATCTCGAGTTATTTTACTTCCTAAATAGCAGAAATCCGCGACTTCCTCTATCTTCTCATTTCCTATTTGTATTTCAGTTTTAGTTCTATTTTCACACCCTCTGCATACCCAAATTTCGGTTTTCTTTTTATTGATTTCCATGCCGTAGCCCTCTGGAAAAACTGCTTCCATTTCATTCAAAGCCATTCCTAATTCTTCTTTGCTAGATGCTAACACTGCTATATCATCCGCAAATCTTAATAGTTTGACCCCTCGTTTGACCCTGTACATTAATCCCTGAGTCTGTTCTGTCCTTAACAATATTAATCGTATCTTCCATATATAAATTGAAAACTAGAGGTGGCAATGCTCATCCCTGTCTCACTCCCTTCCGGATATCTACTTCTTCCTACTCAAATTCTATAACTGCCTTTTGCTCTTTGTAGAGATTATGTATTACTCTTTTATGTCCCTATATTTCATCACTACCTTTCTGAGCACTTCCAACATCTTCCCCCATTTCACGTTGCCGAAGGCTTTTTCTATATCTACAAATCCTATACACGCTCTTTCCCTTTTCAGTATCCCAAAATAGCCTATTTAGTAATCTTCATAATATCACAACAGGCGTAGCACAAGGCTCACTAATAGGTCCCATGTTTTTCCTCCTTTTCATAATGACCTACCGCCTAACATGGATTGCCCTACAATATTATGATACCGCCTTTGCAGTTCATGGGAGATGAAGTAGAACTGGAACAATCCAACAGTCTAGTCTTGAATGACAACGAGACCAAAACAGTGAAATTCAGTACGAACCGGAAAAAAAACATCAACGGACAACTCCAAATTCCTTGGCATACATTTGGATTCGAAAATTACCCTCCACGAAATTAGTAAAAACTGGTAGATGAGGATACAGCAAGAGCAGTATATTTTGTCTTGTTCCAATCAATTTTGAGCTATGGAATACTGATATGGAGACACAATGACCATCCACACGAGCCCTTCGTAATCCAGAAGAGAGCTATAAGGCCTATTGTAAGGGCACCTTTAGATGCACACCGCAAGCCAGTATTCGTAAAACAGAAAATACTGACACTACCTTCCATATACATATACCAACAAGCAATCTATATCTATGAACAAGGGACTCTTCCAGACAAGACTGGAAGCCCATAACCGCCTACTAAGCTATGCTGACCAACTTAGTACACCAGAAACTACAATTTTCTCTACGTTAAAATCTAAAATTCCTGGGGTAATATAATCAGTCACCCTAAACTCTAAACAATTATACTCAAAGGTAATCATCACTCATCATGAAAAATATTGGTTCGACAGCTACAAAACCAATAAATTGTTTGGATACCTACTGTTATTTTATTTTTTATATGCATTTCAAACAAATTTAGTACGGGCATGTTAAAAATAAACAACAATATGTATATGCACTAAAGCAAGTTGTTCAGAGCATTTTAAAAATAACATCATATTATTAAACATTTTCTGTTGCTATTTTTATTTATATAAATTAGCAGAATAAGTCAACTCACGTGCGAAAGCACTCATTTGAGAAAACAAAAATTCGTGTTTATAAATAAAGTAAACAACACAAAACCAAAACGAAATTATAACAAAAACAAGACGTCTCCTTAGCTGGTACATATTATTATTATTCTTTCCGTATCACAATCCCAAACCAAATAAAAAACAACGCGGAATAACACGGAAACATTTTTACAAGTAAATATTTGCAATGCCAGAATGCTTGGTATTGTATTATTTGTATGTAGCTAGATACGCAAAATTTTATATTTAAAAATAAAATCACGAACGCAACGACAGGAATTTAAAATAATGTAAAAGCGGAAATTGGGAGGCACGCGAGTTGAAAGTAATTTTATAAATAATATCAGCCCCGCGGTATTGTTATTTGTCGTTGTCAGCAACAATATTTCAAGGACAACGTACACACCGAGTTTACATACATACACACATACAGCAATTGTTGCATAGTAAGCAGAGTTTGCTTATGAATCGCTTTTATTTTAGTATAACTTTTACTATAACTTATTTTGGCAGTTGACGATACAAATGTTTGTTTCTAGGATGCTCCAAATAAGGTACTTTTGGAACAAAATTAGAATAATAGTCTCATCTGGTGGAATTACGGACAATCCTTTGTTGGGAGCTACTCCCACCAGCAGGTCATCAATTCTAATAAATGCTACACGCAGATGAACCGATTGAAGGCATCAGTAATCTAGTACTATCGACTAGAATTATTCACTAAAAGGATTTCAATCAGCTATGTTCCACCTACGCAATCAGACTTCTAATATCTTCGTGGATCTGTCGAAAGCTGGTGGATTTCGTTTGGAGTTTCCTGCATCAACCCTGTCCCTTCAATTATTTGGATTCCTTCCTTAATGGTCAAAGCCGAGTCAAAGCTCTAGTTCAGAAGCAAAAACTTTTTGAAATAGCCAACGTCGCCAACAAAAAACTTTTTTTAAGTTTAAAACTAAATAAGGGCACAACAGTCCTCTTTCTGAATGTCGGGTAGGTTCGAGGGTACCTAGCTCATACAGGATTATGCGGTCCAACAACTAAGCTTACTTAAGTACGTATAGGTAGCTAGTATAAGTACAGATTCTATTCAAATATTGTAATTTGGCGATACCAATAGTCAAATTCCGAGCCAAATTCTAAAAAACCCCATGTTTCAAAAGGAAAGATGGAATTATTTAAAAAACATAAACCTATATAAATACAAAAAAAATAAAACAAAGTGAAGAAAACAAGGTGAAGAAAACGGCGTAAAAAAATTAAAACTTGAAAATATGGCATACCTACTTATCTATAATAGGAAACAGTGAACAATGAGACAACCGAACGATAAATGTCTTTGCTGACGCCATCAATGCAGATTAGAAATACGTACAACATTATCGCATGTTGATGCATATATTGTTCAGTTATTAAAATTACAAAGTAGCACTGAAAATTTGACACTAATTGTATTAATTTGCTATTTTCTTTGATAAATAAAAAATAACTCTTGTTAAGTATTACAAATAATATACATATTTATTGCACAAAATATACAATAAATTGATTACCTGCACTAGGGTACTGGCAAACAATTTCCGTGAATAGGCAGGTTCGGTAATTTTCAAATTTCATTAAAATTGATAGAGTTTATTATACTGAAGGCAGTTATGTTGTTAATTTTTGTTAAAAAAAAATCCTTCGCATGTGAAGCCGTTGCAAAGTTTTCCGTCGGTGCGAGGCTAGAAATCGTACCTTGCAGCGAGAGTAGGCCGCGTGACGTCAGAACTTAGTATAACGTACAAGTCCCAGCTTCAGCGCGCAGCAGTCCCATAAGTATTATGCATATGCATGTGTAGTTAAATTGTTAAATATTAACTGGTTCTAACTGGTGTTTTCTGTTTTGTACCCAGACTAATACATCGTACAGCACACCAATAAAACGGAAAAAGTGATTCGTTGGAGCCAGAAGGAAAATCGGTCAGCATTATCGATATTTTCGCGAGTTAGTTTATCATTGCAAAAGTTTATAAAATTATCGGCTGCCCCATTGCAGCCACTCTAAATAAAATCGAACATAACGTGATTTATCGACAGTTTTCTGGGACCTCTTGGTACTTGGTAACGTGTTACGGTTAGCATAATTTGAAACAGGATGCTAGGAGCATGACGGAGCCAAATACTGAATCGCCGTAGCGTTCCCTCCCTGAACTAAAAAAGGAAATTTTATTAACTATTTTAAAATAATAATTAAGTAGTACGTCATCATAAAGTTCTCTTTTGAAGACTGGTAGGACGCGTACCTCCATCCTTTCCCTGAGCTAGCCTATGCATTTCCGTAAAAGTAGAACATTCTACATCCCCAACTATTTAAGAGCAGTAGTCTAATCTGCTCCAACCACACCATTTCCACATTTACCTGGACCTACTACATAAATATGGCAAATTATGTGAATCGGACTTTTGATACCCTTGTTGCATCATTATATCGATTATGTTGTCTTTGTTTTATGTTTCCTTGACACCTTACTTTAAAAATTCACGCTCGAAATAGTCGCAATAAGTATGTTATGAGATAGGTAAAGCTTCACGGGCACTTCAAGAGAAGTGGGAGGAGCGCCTTACGAATCTCTGACGTCAAACCAATAACAAAGCGAACTAGCATGTGGGCGTGATAAGCTAATTTCTTTCGCTTATTACGCCGCAAAAAATTTTCTAGAAAAAAAATTTCGCCGTAAATCAATTGCAATAACAATTTTCTGTCATTTTCATGCCAAAAATAGATATCTTATTTTTCTCCGAACCTCCCTATTACTTGATACGTCTTGGTCCAACCTTTATTTATTTATGCTGTGAATGCGCCTTTTACTATAACAATTTAAAGCGACAATAGGAATCGCACTTCCAACGATAAACCACAAAGTTGCCTCTGCTTATTTTCTGCTAGACATGACGAAGTTGAAGCAGAAGATATCGGTTTGCGAAATAGGCAGTACCTACTCTAGAATTTTGGTCCTATTATTGGAGTTATGGAAATTCAGCTCCGTCTCTACCCCTATATTATTGATAATTGTAAGCATAACAAGAAAAAATAAAATAAGGATGGATTTCAAATAGAAAATAACAGTAATCGGATATTGGTTCCAGTATTTAGGGTAGGGGTATTTAGGGTTAGGTGGGGTAATTGTAAACAGTTTTGCGCCTCTTGTGATATAAGCCTTTAGAACTTGCCGATACATTCGTTTTCAGAACGATAACGATTACACATGAATTATACTGATTTAGATAATTAACACCCTGCTTTCAATTACCATTTAAAAAAGGGGTAACCGCGGGGGAAACTATGACCAGTACTTACGCTTGGAGGAATTTATTGTAAACAACTCCGTCTTATATATTATGTTGCAGAAATGAGTGCACATATTAATAATCGTGTTTACCCCCTATTCACAATTACCCCAATCCTATTTAGATTATTTTTTGTATATTGGTGAAAAAGACAGTTTATATAATGCGCTTTTTATAGGCGAGAAACATTCTGCATTACCGAAACAAACAATTTTCTATCCATTGTGACTTTTAAAGTGTCGAAACGGTTTCGAAAGAAATGGCTCGAAATTAAGGATGGCCCGAAAGTGATACACACAATGCAATCTACATCTGCTGTTTTTCATTAATGTCATTTCGATACGAATTTCAGGTTGCTGCAAAATGTATGGACTCAACAGCGCTCACAACCTCCTTTCACTTTTCTGGTGCCGTACCGTTCTTAGCATTACAACTCTTTGGAGTACTACGCTCTTTTATAAATATTATAATGCTCAGCTTACGTAGGTTTCGAACTGGGAACGTGTGTCGAAGAAAATTCATTTTAAGGTGGGTTCGCAGCTTTCGTTAAAAATTTACCGTGCACAGAGTTCTGTGTAATGCCGCGCTCTGTGTGGTGGTATTCAGTCCGTGACGTGACATTTGGCGTTTTGTAATGCGGCTCTGGTTCTTTCAGACGTGGGTACTTTACATGATGTATCTGTATGTTTGTATTTTGAATTAATGATATTCCACCTTTCACACTGAACGCGATCGGATCCCAATTACGATGACATAATATCCGAGTGAAAAAATACTATCGCGTTGCATGCATTGTTCGGGTTGTTATTGCTCAAGGTCGCCGCGAGCGAAAAAATTGTTGAACAGGAACTGAATTATAAACTGCGATTGGACATGGAACACCTTCCATCAACGCAACGGTGAAAAAGTTTCAGGCCCGCTACAGCGCCTGTAATTTAAAGGAATCTGCCCATTCGTATTTATTTAACTGGTCCCTGGAAGCCAAAGTCCGAAGGGTGTAGGTACATGTCACTTCTAATTTAAGTGAATACAGATTACAAAAATATAGCCGATTTCTGCCAGTTTTCCCATCCATAATTATTTTGGATCTTACTGGATATTTTCTTTTGAATGCCATATCTAATCGGTATGGCATGGTTCCCTTCACAACCATTAAAAGGCCGGGGCATGGTTGCGCTCATCATTTCTTACTTGCTTAGTGTGGTACTCAAACAATTCGAAAATCTGAATACGTTTATTAGTTTTTAAGTGAATTTTTTTTATTCAATAAATCTGTCAGGTTAAGGCCAAGCGGAGCGTTGTAAGTCTCGGTCGTATCTGCCCGGCAGATGTGACCGTTTCAGGTAAAAACTGACCGCGAGGGGAACGATGCCCCGACCCTTTTACGGATTACGTAATGAGAGGATTAAAGATATGCCCCGTCCTATCAACTATTTGAGTATTTTGTTGATATTAAGCATTTGGTAGCTCTAGTTTATCCAGTAGGTTGCTTTAAAACAATCGGCAATTTACATTATAGCATTATTGTTAGAATCGGCCTTGGTGGCCCCATAAATTGCGGCCAGCTAGGTCTCCGGACTTAACTCTATTGGATTAGGCTATGGGGATGAATGAGAAATGATGTTTATCGAGAAAAAGGAGGCACACGTGTTGAATTAATCGCTGGTATTGTGACCTGTGCTATAAGAGTAAAGGAGTGTCAGGAAGAACTGGAACGTTTGGCGGTGGGATTTTTGAACCATTTCTCTAAAATCAATCGTTTATTTTGTGTATCAAATATTAGTTATCAGAATTAATGAAGTAATAAATTTGTTTATGCAGTGCTTTCAGCTAGCTATAACTCAGTAACCATCGAGGTAACCATTGAGAGTTGGACACATGTTCATATCAACTTTTTGGTTCAAAATCAGCGATATACTGAAGAATGTACCATTCCTCCTGAAACACCCTGTAAACAGCGTTCCAGGCGTTCAAGTGCCTGATGGAATTCTAGGAAGTCGTTAAGTCGTTAAGTCGTATAATTGTTAAGCACACCAAATGAAACAACTGTGCCAATTTTCAGGCATACTAAAATTTTCTCCAAGTTCTTCTTCTACTAATCCCTTGTGCCAAATATTTGTGGTACAGTTTCGACACATCATAATATGTATTGAGTTGTAAATCTTTAGTTAAATAAAATATAGTGTACCACTTTCTACGCTCAACTTTTATGCTCAAATCTTCTTATGCAAAAATAATGAAATACTAATATTCCAATTACAAAAACAATAATATAATTTAGGCACAGCAACCAGTTTGAAAAACTAGCACTAAAAAAAACTATAATTTTAAGCAACAAAAAAGGATGCCCCAAGAAGATGGCTATAACAATCATCCGAAATTTTCAAATGAGATGATAAAATAAAACATAAAAATATTAATAAGAATAAATATAAAAACTGCAGCCATCGTTAAACCATTTTACAGCCAACAATAAAATTCACAATAAACGCAATAAAATCGTATATTTCTGTTTGGTATAACAAAAGAACAGAGCTAGAGAATTTGACACACTACAGTATATAAACCATAGCCTCCTACGTTTTTCTCGAACAATAAAAGCAAACAAACGACAATATGAACCTGATGCAAAATTTATCTCCGCCTATGTGCTCGTTAAGGGGTATAATTAAATACGAATAGCAGCCTTTGAAGAGAATTATGAAACCGACATTAATTTATTAAATAAATCAAATGGCCGCGAAAATATTATCGCAACATCTGCCAGCTGTGAATTTAAAATTTTCTGTTGGTCATTTTGAAGACGACCCCAAAAAAGTTTTGAACATTTATTAGTACCGCCTCTGGACAAACAACAACATAATTTAGATAATGGGAAAAATAAGAATAATTAGCGATGAAATTAAAAATGAAGATATTTTCAGTTGGGTTACGCGCTTGCTGTCCTATTGAAGTCTCCATACTAATCTTTGCTATCTTCGGTTTGGTCGATTTCTTATGTGTTTTAATTTAGTACAGTTGCTTGTTTGTACATTTTTACTACACATTCTTCGCATTTTCCTGCCGCGAAGAAAGAGAAAACATTTTTTTTGCATATACCCGTAGTGTACAATAATTAGACAAATATTTGGGTTTCTCTCGCTTAATTCGTGTAAATACTTTTGAATTGTTATTACAATAGAAAGTTGTAGTGGATGTTTGGGCACAGTTTAAAGGTGATTTTTACAATTTTCCGGTGTGCAATTTGTAGACATAGGCGTGCCGATAATTTTTCACGAAATACGATATGCAATCTGACGTTTTAAATATTTGCTCTTCGCTTAAAGCTGTTTGCAGAAAATATATCATTATGTCATAGGTACCTATTTATAATCTACAAAATACTATACTTTGAACCTCCCGCATATGTGGTAAATTATTATGGACCATAGCAAATCTGGGAATGTACCTTCGTAAAAAAATGTATATGTAAAAGCCGTTTTGATCAATAAGACTGAAAACAAAATGTATATTTCTTCTAACAGAACTTTTAAAATCTCGGTTGGAAAAATACCGTTTCCCCTTCCAGGACTGCAATTTACCTTCCCCCATTTCGTACTCCTGTACGCCGTTTACAGCAAACAAATAAACGGTGTAGAAACACTTGCAATACTTAGAAATTGGGCAATTTAGAAATTTAAGAGTAGGTACGTATTACAAAAATACCAAGTTAAAGTAGGTCAATTATTGCATGCGGTGTGTATGAAGGAGACATAAGAATGTATTTCGATTCATGTAGGGACAGTATACTCTTTCTAAGTGGCATATGCAGCGGTATGACGTATGACAATACTTTGCGAAATGTGGCCTAATAATAGCGAAAGGGGTTTGGTGCTACGTTCTCGATCAGTGGCGGCGAAAGGCATAGGAATACTTAATTTAAAGCAACATTTGTTGTACACTCTCTTAAAACAACAACAGTCAAAACTCAAAACAAATCAAAAGAAGGGCCACACATTTAAAGATTGAAACTAAGAGAAAGAAGTAAAAATGCATATATAGGGTGTAACGAATTTAAAGAAGTCAAAAAACAAACAAAAACGAATGAAAAGAATAATCAATTTTAAGATGAACGCTGTGGGCGTCCCGTTAAATATGTATATGGTAAAAAATTGTTCCTTAAGAAGGTGCACCAATTTAGTTTGTAACTTTCAGGTTGATCTTGTATAGGGACACAATGGCTAAAGCTACTAATCATTAACGTAGATGTAGATGTAGCTCAGCAAATGGCCGCCAACCTCGACACCAGCGTGTTCAGGGTTGTGAATTTGTCCACTTTTTTTGATTTCGTCCAGGACGTGGACACTATTGGACAAAATTGAACAAAATCACATTATTGGACAAAATCAGACAATATTGGACAAAATAAAGTTTCATTTTTATTGATTAAATACTGTAAGTTAGTAGTTAGTCTGCTAACCTATCTAGTCAAGCACCAAAATGGGTTTTCATTTTCATTTGTTTTATTTTTAATATAATATTTAAAAAATTAAAGTTTTTTTAATCCTTGCCGCGTTTTATTGATTCCGTTCAATTTTGTCCAATTTGTCCATAAGTATTGATTTTATCCGGACGGACATAATTGGACAAAATCGTCCAATTATGTCCACTTGGAAAAATTCAATCGACCCTGAGCGTGTTTGGGGAAAACGAATGGAGCGATTTACAGAATGCTGCAAAAACACCATTTGTGGACAGGTGGCGTACGGTGGCGTATTTTTGTGGATTCATTTAGTTGCATGCCAAAAAACACTGATAGTATTAGAAAAGGATACATTAACGCCAGATATAGACCTGGCGAACCACATGAACCTCCGGATATGCCATTTGCCGTATTCATTAAAGAAAATTTGATGCTTTTGGCGCGGTGTTCGGAACCAACAATCGATACCACACTAGAGTAAGTGGAAGAAACAATAAGACTTCGTTAAGAATCAAATTGATCCGCATGAAGATTGCAAGGACGTATGTATGCCAGACGGCGCCATTCACTTGGATACAATTCGGAACACAAAAATTTCGCTTTTTTCCAACTCTTTCTAATATGTCTCTATTGCTAACCTTATCTATCCACGGTATCTTCATTATGCGTCTATAGCACCACATTTCAAATGCTTCTAATTTTTTCCTATCCGCTTCTCATATCGTCCAAGTTTCGCACCCATACAATATCGTACTCCGCACATACGTTTTTAAGAACCTCTTCCGAGTTTCTACATTTATAATTCCTGAGCATAATAGTTGTTCCTTTTTATTAAATGCAACTCGGCCCTGTGCTATTCTTTGTTTTATATCTCTAAAGCTCCTACCATTGCGAATTATTTGACTTCCTAAACAGCAGAAATCTGAGATCTCCTCTATCTTCCCTTCTCCAATTTGTATTTTAGTTTTAGTCCTATTTTCACGCCTCCCAAACACCAAAATTTTGGTTTTCTTTTTATTGATCTTCATACCATAGCCCTCCGTCAAAACCGCTTGCATTTCGCTCAGAGCCCTTCCTAATTCTTCTTTGTTGGATGCTAATACTACTACCTATAACATCCGCGAATCTGAGCCGGATCTGTATATTAATTCCAGCAGCTATTATGTTTTTAACAATATTAATCGCATCTTCGATATATAAATTGAAAACTAGAGGCGATAACGCACATCCCTGCCTCACTCCCTTTCGGATATCTACTTCTCTATGTTCCTGCTCAAATTCTAAACTGCTGCTTGCTCTTTGTATGGATTATGAATTATTCTTCTATCCCTATACTTCATCCCTACATTTTTGAGCACTTCGAACGTTCGAACATCTTCCATTTTACATTGCCGAAGGCTTTTTCCAATTCTATACAAATCCTATACAGGGTGATTCAGAACGGGCGTGCCAAATTAAAATGGATGCTAGAGGAACTCCAAATCAGACGAAAAGTTTATATGAACATATGTTCTAATTAGTGGTACTGGACCGTTCGAACAACTACTCCTCGGGCAAATACCCCGCCAGGCATTGAATTATAGAACTAAATCCAGATTTTTGTACTACGAGACGTTTCAGACTGCTACCCCACCTAAGGTGGCTTTGAAACAATCCTAATTTTGTCTCCATGTACGTTCGTGCTTTTAAGTTTATATGAGCATGTGTTCTAAAGTGACTACTAACAAAGATACAGGGTGCAAAAGTTTTAATATTTTTTTAATATCGTAATGTAATAATTGATGTGTTTTCTCGTTCTTCTTGTTAGTTTTGTTAGTGTTATTCTTAATAAGTTATTTTTTTCCATTTTCACTTTCCTTGCATATCGGTGAAGCCATTATTGCATCATGGAAAATTTCAGTGCATGTGCATGATTTCACAAAAAGCTATTTCATTCAAAAACTAAGCAATTTACGAAAAATTTTGAAGATACCAATTTCTTCCCAAATTGAACGTAGATTTCAAATACATTAATATCACCTGCATTCGCCAGTGGCGTAACATTGAATTGGGGAAATAAATAAACGGCCTACCCCGTAGCAACGCTACTGATTCGGCGAGCAGAGCAAATTTTTTTTGAAAATTAGAACTTGGCAAATGAAAACGACACCTTAAATTTCAACTCAATAACTTTCCTAGTTACTAAGATAGTAAAAAATAATTTAAAAAAATATTAAAATTTTACACGATATCTTTGTTAGTAGTCACTTTAGAACTCGCTTTAGAACACATGCTCATATAAACTTTCCGTCTTATTTGGAGTTCCTCTAGCACCCATTTTAATTTGGCACGCCCGTTTTGAATCACGCGCTCTTTCCCTTTTCTATTGTTTTTTAAATTATTACTCGTAAAGCTAGAATGGCCTCGCGTGTTCCCCTATTTCTTCTAAATCCGAACTGATCTTCTCGAGGATCTTCTCCTAATATTTCTTCCGCCCTTTTCTCCATCCTTCTTTGCACAATTCTAGTTAAAATTCTTGACGCGTGGGAAGCAGGTGGGAAGTTAAACTGATCGTTCTAAAATTTTCACACCTATCCGCGCCTTTCCTTTTTGGCAAAGCTACTATGATGTTCCGTTTGTAATCTTCT
This sequence comes from Xestobium rufovillosum, assembly GCA_963966045.1. Taxonomy (NCBI): domain Eukaryota; kingdom Metazoa; phylum Arthropoda; class Insecta; order Coleoptera; family Ptinidae; genus Xestobium; species Xestobium rufovillosum. The sequence goes on from OZ014493.1 coordinate 40,295,615, forward strand.
GGAATGTCGCCTGTCTGGTATATGCAGCTAACTTAACTAGTTTAAATAAACGATCTATTACCTCTTGACCTACGCACTTTAAAATTTCTGCCTGAAGTAAAAAACAATATATTTTTTTAATGTCGGGTCACCAAGTTACGACATGCTCAAAACGGAACAATTTAGAGTTAGTATTTATCTGTGTTCTAATAATTAATATAAGAAAAGGGGATGCTGAAGTTGATGATGATGAGTTATACGAATGATCTTGAATATGAGGTTTTTCCTGGTTTTACAGCAACCAATACAATTTTTTATTAAAGAAGTTGAATGCTTAATAAAATACTGAAAAATTTTCAGGACAAGCCCTCTCAATGTTAGCCTTTTAATTGCACATTAAAATTAATACGAACTAGACATGAGTATGTAAAAAAATAATTTTCGCAATATAGAAGAGAACAAAACTGGACGTTCTTGAGAAAAGAAGTTATAGTCAACATAAATCATTATTTACGTTTTGTTTATCAAAACAAAAATTTTCCAGAAAGATTACAATTCGATAAAATTCTGTTATGGTGAACAAATAAATAAGAAAAAAAAATGTTCATTATTTAAGAATATGGATGAAGAGATGGAAGTGTAGAAGGTAAATACAATACCTACAGGTAGGTACTTTGCATTTCTCTCTTCCTACAAATTATGACCGTGCACGCAAAACCCCGATATATTAAATAGAAAAAAGAGTTATTTGAATACTGAATTAATTCAATCCATCAAGTGGCAGAGTTATCTTAAATGTTCATCAAAAAGTCTTTGTATGTATCCACCTACATTATTAAGTGTATTATTAGTTCACGAACTTCATATAGGCATATTACCTGAATAAAATTACATATTTTTAATACGCCGTAAGGGTGGTTTTAGAAGTTTTTTACACTAAGACGAAAACGACAAACTACCGATGACGTCTCTTGTAAAATAGTTGATGTTCTTAGTCAAATCAAAATGTAGTAATTTTAAATTGATAAGGATAATTTTAGTAAAATGTACGTCCTTTCTAATACCAGCTTAAAAATATTTAACTAAATTAAATCTATTTCAGTCATGCTGAATAGTGATATTCAGGTAGGAAAATCCAAAGGAAATGATGAAGCAGTTTTAAATGTTAATTTTTGTAGAAAATCTTTTGAGTAATATTACTGACACTGTCGTGGGATACCACAAAATAATCTACCCCACGAGCTAGTGATACTTTGCAAAGACAATTTACAAAGTCTAAAATATGTGCTACAGGTTTTGGTACACCAAATTTACGGTTAATACTCAAAGAAAAATATTTTAGTTATACAATTTCATTTCATTTGAAAAATAAAGTTATCGGGTTTTTGACTTTCGTAAATTGATCATGTAATTTCTAATACCCTGTATAATATTTTAAATTTTTAATGCTGCTCTTTTTCATCTTTTTCATCTTACAAAACTACCCTTGCTGCAGCTTTTATACAAACCCAAGTTATTTAACTTACAAAACACGTCTGTACTTGTCAAAACCTTCAAAAAATGCTGGTAAGCAACTCAAAAAATACACAATTTGGACAAAGATCGTTCTATAAGTGGTAAGGTGCAGGTGCAGACGAACAAGTGAAAATAATTTTAAGTGGTTGGCTTATTATTTCAGTATCTACGAATTCTAATAAAGGAGTGAGGAGGAAAACCCCTATGGGCAAAAACTAACAAATGGTAGCACTCACCTTCTAGCTTCATCCCAACTTCGAGGCACTTCTGGAAGCGGCAGAACGGGCACCTCTTCCTCTGCGTTTTGTCAATATGACAACTCCGTTCCGCCACACAAGTATACACCTTCTTGTTCTGAACAGTCCTCTTGAAAAATCCCTTGCACGATTCACACGTAAGTAACCCATAATGGTAACCACTCACTTTGTCCCCGCACACAGGGCACAGTTCGTCGATGCCGTATTTCGTATCCGGCAGGTCACCGCCGGCGATCGAGGGAGTCGGCGCCCCCGACATCTGGTAGTTGGCGCCCATGTCCGGTCCAGTCATGCTCCCGGCCCCTGGGGAAAATAAATAAGAAGTGTCCATGTTATTCAAGTTATGGGACATCATCATGTTTTGTTGATGGTAGTGCATGTTCATGTTTTGCTGCTGGCAACTCGAGATGTAGGGGGTGTTTTCTACGTATTGGGGAGGCATGGGGCTGGGGGCTTGCGTGCCCGCCGGGGAGTCCCCGGACGCCGGGTTGAATGGGGACATGTTCAAAGACAACAACGTGGGATGGCTATCCATATCCAAGCGCATGTCATTACTCGGAACTCACTTAATTACCGACACTTGCACCGGGTCTTTTAACGCATACATGTCTCCAAACTATCATGTTTCATATAATTAAACACACCAAGTACAACGGAGGAACACAAAACGTGCCATAGTAATCCAATAAAAACGAGAGATAAATCCAAAAGAAAGAAGAGAACACAACACTAACACTACACAGAAAGGAACCAACTAACCATCAACTCTCGTGACAGCCCAAACGGAGGCAGAGAGCCGGGGACTAGATGCGTGCTAGCAGCAAGGAGTCACAATGGAAAATGATTAGGAGTCCATGTAATAAGTGAAAGTGAGTCTGGTGACCCACTTTCCAATGAACCAGGTCTATGTTACCGCTGTTGTGAAGTCATACACACACACGCTTACAACATAGCGCACACTATCTCAACGGGCAATAATAGCCGGGGCGGTGTGGCGGGGGTGGGGGAATCGACAGAGCAGCGCAGTGGGGATGGCCCACTGACCCAGTTAGACGCGGCGCATCATGTGCGAACACGGGCGACGGAGAAGCCGGACTGGGATTCTGGACGCGGACCTCGGCGCGCCTCGCGTCGGGAATGTCGCGGGATATTTCGGACTTAGAACTCGAGAACAAAGGGGAAACCTGTTGATGACGAAAACTAATTCCAACTTAATCAACATTACAACTAATTGCAGGGTAAAGTAAAGAAAATAATTATTGTCAACCAGGACCAGGAAGACGGGAAGTATATTACGAGAAAATGGTCACGTTTTTTTATTTATCAGAACAAGCATAATCCTAAAAATAACTCGCTACTATATTTTGTAGACAAGTGCCACTTAATGAGTTTTGTAAGTCGGCGCCGTTTGTCACTTATTTGATTGGTTCAAATTTCCTGTTTTTGAACACGTTTATTAAGTAAAATGAATGGAAGTGTACACAGCGCCGCTAGCAGTTTACTTAACAATTCAACATACCAAGAGCCCTATTGGTAATATGGTAAGTAGGTCTAATAAACGTGAATATTTTTGGAAACCCTAATTTGGTTACCGCACTAAATGAATGGGATTATTCGATAATTATTGTTTATCAATAGTGAATCTCATTTTCTCAAGCCAGCTACCGAAAAATCTGTCTCACTCGACGGATCACTAGCGGAAGTCCTAGGAGATTTTTATTTATCTCTTGGTAACAGTGACGAATAAGAAGCCTATATCTCCCGTCCAAGTTCTTAGAAAAAATTAGCCCGTCACTAAAAGTACATAAAACATAATTATAAAATATTTAATTTTATGAGAATGAAAAAAATCATCGGCAGGTACATCAATCATTATTTGCCGGAAATACTAATTAATTGTGAAAATAATACAACAAAAACTTCCAAAAGAGATGGGAATTTTTCGATTAATCGATTTGAATCGACAGGTATCGATTCAATGAATATCGATTCAATCAGTGTTAATGGGACGAATAAGGAATTATTGTATAACTCTTACTTTTGTTGTTTTGTTTGTTGCTTTTATAAAAAAGTTTCTTCAACAAATAATTAATAATGATTATCTCCCGCTATATACACACATACATACTAACAACCAATCAAATTTCGAGAAACGTGAAATTCAACCAATGGCAGCGGTATTACACTGATTAAAACACGCCTATTCTAACAGCCAATGAGATTTCTTCAATTTCTTAAAATCGACGAATTAACTGTCGTTTTAAACGATAAAAAGCTTTCCCAATCCCAATAACTGATAAAAAATATGCACCTTGCTTTTAGTCAAATATGCTGAGAATGGTACATAGTGTTGAAATTTCTACCTTGACAACTCGGAACTGTCACTTTCATATTATTTTCGAATTTTCTTGCAACGTCGTTTTATAGTAACAAGATTTGGCCAAGAATCTTTGGAAGATATTCAAAAAACTGTACAGAGTGTTACTTCGAGGAGTACAGTTAACAAGAAAAGAGGAAGCAAAGTTTGACTGCTCTGAGTAATAATGAATCTGTGGAACGAAGATTGTCCAGAAGGACTCCAAAAAAAACTGTATCATATAATAGCATTCGAACTAGTCTGGAGAGGGGGAGAGGCAGCAAGATGCAAAGTGCATTTTTTTAAAGAGGAAAAGAAATCAAATGGTAACGTAATTGAATACAACCCGATTTTTCCAAAACATGCCAGGGTGGAGCTCAAAAATTATCAGACAGTAAATGGTTAGTGCCTAATTACAACAATCTTTATATGTGCCTGGTAAGGTTATTTAAAAACCTAATAGAATTACGTCAGCTCGTCTATTTCTGACTGTAAATCCTTACTGGAATAAAACCGACTCTGGATTGTACAAAAATATGCCTTATGGGGTAAATGAGTTTGGAAAATGGACCAAACAATCTGCTGAAAGAATAGGGCTTGATACTCTGACAAACGAAATCTAATCACGAATCATACAAACCGATCAAGTGCTGTATCAAATCTTGCTAAATCAGGTGTCCCAGAAGCACAGCTCATCAAAATGACTGGACATTATCAAATTTCATTTCAAAAGATGACTGTAACCTATTTTTGATTGGGTTCATACATTATTAATTTTTTAATTTTTAAATTTTTAAAAAAGATTCAGAATATTTTCGAAAATCAAGGATCATTGTTCAGATATAAAATGTTCTACTACCTAAAGAATTAAGGCAGAAGAAAGTGACAATAGTCAGTACACCAATCCTGGAACCAGCGGCATTTGTGATGTCATAACAAGTGACAGCTGAATCACGGGCCCACGAAATTTCACCGGTAACTAGATTATATCGTGGGTTTAATATGACATTATTTTTAGTGGCAGATGGCTTTGGAAGTTGATTGCATAACTATTGAGTCTTACAATTAAACTGCAGGGCGACCACTATGGACTAACACACCTCGAATATATAATTAAAAATCAAAAATAAAATTTATTTATCACTGCAACAGTTTTTGTAATGTCCTCTGTAATTTCGCAAGCGATGTAATGCTCCAGCGATTTTGAATAATATTCCACTAATTGACGAATGCTGTAAACGCGTACATGTACTACATACGTATATTTGCCTCAGGTCTTCGGATTTATGTAGATACGCTCGAACAATGCGTAAAAATTTGCCCATGTATGTAAACAGGTACTTACATACGTGGGTAATAACGTAACATGCTAGCTAGTTCGTGTTTTACTCGGGTTCACTTTCTGAAAGGGAACAAATTCAGTGCAGTTCAATGGGTTATATATGAATTACAAGAATCTTTTCTTCCCCGAGGTTCTACATCTACAGTAAACAGTTTGAAAAAAGATAGACACGAGTTTCCCTACAAGATGAAATATTTACAGTGCAAATGTTTGTTCTCTGAAAGTATGCCACAAATTATCGTATGGAACAGAGAATTAGGTCACCTACTTTATTCCACTTCTCCGTAATTCAGCAAGACTAGGAAATCTCATCCTGGGAGAACTGAATGAATGTAACAAGGCGATGCCGTGCGTGAATGAGAAATTTATGAGATATACCTACCGAAGTTAATTTTTGTTGGATAAACTCCAAGACTCAATTGCCTAAGTGAAAGATGTTTGAAAAAAATTGCGTTCTCAAGGCGAAAATACGATGCAAAGTCGCTATTTTTGATTCGTAATGCATGTACAGGGTTACAACTGAAGAGTGTGCAAGTTATTCACTGAAATTCTATAGTTACTGAAAATTTTCTTGACTGTAAAAGTGGAAGTTCTAAGCCTATTAATTTGTCTGTAAAAAACTGACCTTTTCTTCAGTATTTTTTTCAGTTATTGGCATGACAGACATTTCTAAGATAATTCCACACAAAGTTTCCGTCAATTTGTATGTAAGATTCGTGCAAATGACGGTATGATGACGCAAACGTGTACTTTTTAAATCATAGTTGTCTGCGACAGTATTTTTTCAGTCTCTAAAATACATAACGTGGTTAAAATGAAGCATTCTATAGGTCACCTTTTTTTTCTTCTTTTCACGTTACATAACTGTACTAAAACCTAGAATTCGTCTACTACGACAAAAAAACTGTTTTCTCTTTTATGATTTGTATACCTACTCAACCAGATCTCCACCAAAACTAGAAATGTAAGAACATTATGTATTTTATATATTGCCTGCTGCCTTCCCATGTTTATAGATCTAATCCTTTCATAACGGTGCCTAATTGTTATTGTAGTTACCAGCTGAGCTACACCCGCCTGTATCAACAGCTATAGTACTTTTTCCTGCTCGGTATTTGTAACTTTTATTGTTATTGGAGCAATATTCCCTTCATAAAATGCCCCTATTTATTGACCATCATTCCCTGCATTTTATATTTATGGGACATTTTACTGCACCGCTTTAAAGCGATTGATATCTTGGGAGCAAACCTAGTTTGACTTTTAGAATCTGCAGCATTAAACTGCCCAAGAATGTTTCGTCCACCAGGATATTTATAAATACCCATCAATTTTACTCTTAAGTTATTTATAAATCTGTTATAGACGTGAGTTGTAAGACAGATTGTCCGGCATTAACGTTTCGAGTTATTACATACGAGATCAAGAAACCGGTCTGTAATTATAGTAAAGACCGCTTGGCGCATAAAAAGGTACTTAGATGTTTGATTAGAAGGCGTCCAACTTACTAATTCTTTTCCGATTGTCGGAGTCGAACCGTTTCTGACCACAAACTCTACATTTTATTCCAGGCAATTCGAATTTACATACTCATTTAGAGTAACCTGTTGTAGATCACTCTATATCCGAAATGGTAAACTCTAGGGAAAAAGTCATAAGCAACTTTTTCGTGGAGAATTTGATGCCGATCAATATTGATACTATATATTTTTTCTGAAAAGTTTGCGGTTCTGGAGATATTAGCAAAAAACTGAATGTACTCGCCAATTTGGTAATATGACAACTAGGGCAGACCTAGCGCGAGGTAAAAACTATATTGCTAAAAAGGTTTATATTCTAAAAGCTTGATGTAATGTAAATACATTTTCAGCCCATCATTTCAAATGGCTCTTGTTCGTCTAAATGACAAAAATGTCAGCACGTCTTTACGAAATATCTCAGTAGGCGTGTCTTGACACAGAGCGCGGATCAGCACAATTTTACCTAAATTATTCATGAAAAAGTGGAACGTTGCAACGAAAGTAAATCGCGCAAATAAAAGTGAGAACAAGTGGACTGTGAAGTCTCGACACCAGCTACAGTAAATAAATGCACACGCAAGAGTCAAGACAAAAGTGGTACCCGCAGTTTACTTGCGATTTCGAAGGCACAGTAGTCTAGATCTTGAGTGTGCTAGATGGACTGGAGTTTCGCTCTCGTGATGTCATAATACCGCAAACGAGTGAAGACTATGCGTGCTTATTTGTAGTTGCTTGCGTAATGCCATTATATGGCTGCCTGACACCATTCTTAGTTCCCTTCCCGCGCTAACGGAAAGAACAAGTTACCAGCTCTAAAGCCGCGCACTGACGCACAGCTACTCTACACAACGATTCAAAAAGAATAGTCTGTGAACCATCAACGCCCATTAGAAAAATTTTATGCGCCCAAACAATAAACTTACGCTTGGTCACGACCATCCACTTAATCATTGTCGAAGCTCCCACCTGGCGACGATTTACCAGAAGCAAACAGGAAGATGTGGAACGGGTATGGTGAGATGGCTCCAAGGATCTAAGGAAGTGGAGGGAAGGAAGCAGGCAATGACACGATCATGATGGGCAATGCCAGTCGAAAGAAGAGCCTGCGACCGGTTTCCAACTCCCTCACCCCAAAATGGAAAATTTAGTTTTGGGAAATGAAGGTGATCTGAATGGAAAAAGCAAGGAGGTGCAAACATGGGGGATATTTCCCCCAATTGGCTAGGTTCCCTAATTTGTTAAGGTAGGTACTAGACAATGGTGTTGCCGGTCTCAGTTTGCATAAAGTGCAATTCATTAAACGTAAGTGAAAATAAGTATTTGGGTAAAGTGGCAGACGGGATATTCAACGTAATTAATTCAAGTAAAATGAATCAGTTGTTTTCAATTCTGTAAGAAGTCTACGCACTTGTGATGCATTTTTTAGTCTTTTGAGAACCACGATTTTATTAGAAAATTGAGAACTAGGTTACATCACATGACTAATATTGAGTTTGACTTGATGATCGTTGAAAAGTACTGCTTAACACACCCTGAAAGGACTAACGAAATTTTTTGTTCTCTTTAAATATAATTTCTTACGATTTTTTTCGTAAATTTTATGAAAGATGACAACAATTTGAGACCTCCTTCGTCTATTGCACTAGACCACACTTTGTCATTTTGCAAGACCCACCTAAATTGTCTCCAAGTAAGTGCTTTGGTTTGCAAAATTCATTTAAAATTATTCCCATGTTTCAATTTCTTCTTTTCTACCCGTCAATTTTCTCGTCCTCTTTCACCCATTTAACCAAAAAGCTCCTATTTCTCCTTTTATGCGAAACACTTGTTATGTGATCGAGAGTTCCTCAGTTCCTCTTCCACGCGTTCTTTCTTCCCCCTTCACCTAAAATTTTCTATCTTCTTTCTCATTTTCTTCTTCTTCTACTTTCCATTTTCCAATTTTCATCGTTGTTCGTGTATTTTCAAGTTACCTTGCTTATCATCTCCACCATCGTAGAATCTAAACTGCTTCTTCTTCTTTCCAATCCTAGTACCCTTTTCAAATATCGCCTACATACTTTCCAGTTCTTCAATTGCCGCATCCATGCAACAAAACGTGTTTTCCCATACAGGACTAAACTATTAAGAATCTTTATGCTTTTTATGTTCGTCTGAATCTAGCTTTAGCATTTAATGTCTAACCAGTTTTAATGCAGCGCGACCGGGCCGCTTGGAGCAGGCAGGCGGCAGGCGTGGGGCGGCGAGGCGATTGGAAACGAGGAGCAAGCCCACGACTGATTATATCAAGCGTGTTCGACGTACGACGCATGCGCGTTCTCATATCAACTGCCGAGAAATAAGCTCAAGTGCACTGGGTTTCTGGGCCAATGAAATCGACAAGTGGTGGGTAAATAAGTGCCTAATTATTATGGATGAATTTACATAATTTTACGTGAACAGGCTAATACGGTAGACGGAGGCATTACCATAATGAATTCGGAACGCGGTCCGTAGAAAATATTTTTTCTTGGACCATCTGGGAATTTTCCATACAAAATTCTAACATTCGAATATAATATTGAAGAAATTCATCTATCTGGAGAAGACCCTTAGACCATGACTCACTCGTGCACCACCGCACCGTTAGATTTTTCAATAAATAGACTAAACTAGTAGACCAGGAGCCCATAGACCAAAAATTGTGCATAATAGGTTTACTCCAAAAATGCCTGAGATGTTATGATTTTTGGGTCGTGGAACACAGAAATGCCCATGCCAGTTTTTGTTTTTGGTACAGTGATGTGTGGCAGACCTGTAAATGTGTAAAAAAAATGCTTAAAAAATTAGGACTGGGGTTTGTGGGAAGCGCTAAATAATGAAAAGTAATCCAGCGGACGCGGTTCGCTTGTTGTGAATTCTGGGACACTGACCCGCTACAGGGGTCAAATTGTGTAAATAAAACACCCCAAAAAAATTATAGGTTTACGCATGGGGATTGGAGGGACCTCCTAATTTACTCCTAAACATCATGAATCTCAACTCAAATTCATTTTGGTTGGTACAAAGAGGCGCCACTCTCGCGACATTTTGTAAATTCACTCAGGTAAAAAAAATCATAAGTTTACTCTTCAAAACTTGGAGACAAGTTACATTGGTACAGAGGGGCGCTAGAGACGCAACATTTTGTAAACAAAAACTTACGTAAAAAAATCATAAGTTTATGAATGACATTCAAGAATTTGATTATGATGAACCTGCTGAGTACAAAAATACATTCCTTATCATTGAACGGTGGTACAAGGGCCCGCTAGAAAGCTTGAAAGAAAGCAATTATAAATTTTCACCCTTCATCATAAAGATTTCAGTCCGAAGACTGGTTGGACGCGTACCTCCATCTTTCCTATCCTGAGCTAACCTACGCTTTTCCCTAAAAGTTAAACTTCCTATATCCCTAACTACTTGAGAGCAGTAGTCCAATCTCGGCCTACCCTTACCACTTTTTATTCCTATCTCTGACTCTAGTATGTTGCGAACTAAGCCTTCGTGCCTCAGAAGGTGTCCTACTATCCTATCTCTCCTATTCCTTATTGTCTTCCATAAATTTCGCTTTTCTCCAACTTTTTCTAATACCTCTCTGTTGCTAACCTTATCTACCCACGGTATCTTCGTCATACGTCTATAGCGCCACATTCCAAATGCTTCTAATTTTTTCCTATCCGCTTCTATCGTCCAAGTTTCGCACCCGGACACTGCTGTACTCCTTACATACGTTTTTAAGAGCCTCTTCCGAGTTTCTACATTTATCATTTCCGAGCATAATAGTTGTTTCTTTTTTTTAAAAGCAACTCGGCCCTGCGCTATTCTTTGTCTTAAATCTAGAGATATTTGACTTTCTAAATAGCAGAAATCTGAGACTTCCTCTATCTTCTCGTTTCCTATTTATATTTTAGTTTTAGCCACATTTTCACGCCCCCTACACAACAAAATTTCGGTTTTCTTTTTATTGATCTTCATACCATAAGCCCTCCGTCAAAACCACTTCCATTTCGTTCAGAGTCCTTCCTAATTCTTCTTTGCTGGATCGCTGGATACTGCTATATCATTCGCAAATCTGAGCATATTAACAGTTTGACCCTGTATATTAATTCCAGCAGCTGTTCTGATGTCTTTAACAATATTCATCGCATCTTCGATATATAAATTGAGAACTAGAGGCGATAACGCACGTCCCTGCCTCACTCCCTTTCGGATATTTACTTCTCTATGTTCCTGCTCAAATTCTGTAACTGCCGTTTGCTCTTTGTGTAGATTATGAATAAATTATTCTTCTATCCCTATTAGTTAGGGAGCCGGTATAGTAAATTATGACTGTATTTTCTACCATGCCGGACATTATTAATCTTAATGTATGCAACGAGAGGAAGAAGAATATGACTATGAGAAAGTTGCATCTGAGTCGCACCGCAGATGGCGCACTTAAGAAAAGTTTAGGATCGTTTGGCACCCACTCGGGACTATCTAATGTGTCTGGCATTGATATTTTGGCATTCTTCATGATACAAATAGTCAGTAAAAGAAGAATCAGATACGTTATAAGTCGCGAGTGGGTGCCAGAGAACCTCAAACTTATCTTAAGCAGGAGCGTCACGTGACGTATTTTCTACCAACAGATTTTTCTTTTACTGAATTTTTGTATTATGAAAAATGCCAAAATATCAATGCCAGACACATTAGATAGTTGCGAGTGGGTGCAAGACGATTCGAAACTTTTCTTTAGAGCGCCATCTGCGGTGCGACTCAGATGCAACTTTCTCATAGTCATATTCTTCTTCCTCTTGTTGCATACATTAAGATTAATAATGTCCGGCATGGTAGAAAATACAGTCATAATTTACTATACCGGCTCCCTCACTATATACTTAATCCCTACCGTTTTGAGCACTTCGAACATCTTCCTCCATTTCACATTATCGAAGGCTTTTTCCAAATCTGCAAATCCTTTATAGGGTCTCTTTCCCTTTTCTATTGCTTTTTCTATTAGTAGTCGTAAAGCTAGAATGGTCTCGCGCGTTCCCCTATTTCTTCTAAATCCGAACTGATCTTCTCCTAATATTTCTTCCGCCCTTTTCTCCATCCTTTTTTGCACAATTCTAGTTAAAATTTTTGACACGTGGGAAGTCAAACTGATCGTTCTAAAATTTCCACACGTATCCGCGCCTTTCCTTTTTGGCAAAGCTACTATGATGTTCCGTTTGTATTCTTCTGGAATATCGCCTGTCTGGTATGTGCAGCTAAACGTTTCACAGAACCATTTTAATTTTTTTTTAATTTCTTGCATTTCCTATTTACTGCAGTAATCTACACGCAGTAGGAACGAAGCTTCAGTGCACAATCAATTATCGTGAATGGCAAGACTTTTGTACCACTTTTCAACGATGGCGAATGTATTTTCGCACTCAGTATGTTTATATTTAACAAGTTACTGAACGCCATTCATAAACTTATGATTTTTTTTACCTGAGTGAATTTACAAAATGTCGCGAGAGTGGCGCCTCTTTGTACCAACCAAAATGAATGGGAGTCGACATTCATGATGTTTGGGGGTAAATTAGGAGATCCCTCCAATACCCATGCGTAAACCTATGAATTTTATTTGGGTGATTTATTTACACAGTTTGACCCCTGCAGCGGGTCAGTGTCCCAGAATTCACAACAAGCGAACCGCGTCCCCTGGATTACTTTTTATTATTTAGCGCTTCCCGCAAACCCCAGTCCTAAACCTATAATACTTTTTTAAGCAATTTTTTTACACATTTACGGGTCTGCCACACATCACTGTACCAAAAACAAAAACTGGCATGGGCATTTCTGTGCTCCACGACCCAAAAATCATAACATCTCGGGCATTTTTGGAGTAAACCTATTATGCACAATTTTTGGTCTATGGGCTCCTGGTCTATAGTAATCAAACATGGTAAATAGAAGAAAAAATGAAGTTGTGCAACCCTAAAAACAAAAATAAATCTACCGAAATTCTAAAAGCCATAGCTGTGTCACCCCAGTCACCAGTAAAGACCATAATCGCCACGACATCGAGCACGACATAGACCAAATCACACCAGGGTAGCACCATTGCCACAACCACAATAATTACACCATACCACAGACTGCACAGCAAGATAATTAATGTGATAGAGAAAGAATTCCCATACCTGCAAAAATGATTACCTAATTCAAACTTCGCCCATAAAGTTATTGCCTTCTTTTCCTCTTTTTATTAACAATAACTAAATTACTGCTTTCCTATATCCGTCGGTCCTTTCGAATACACGTTCCAACTTTGGTATTTTTGGGACCCTACCCAACAATTATTAGAAAGTAACTAGAGCAAAATTAAGTATTGTTCAGATCCGCGTTGATAACACCAAGAAAGTGCAGTAGGTTAGCGGGGCGTCGAGATGGAAGTAGGTCAGCGTTGTTAGCGTCACGACGCCCCATATCTCTAACTCATATCGTCGCGTATGATCTTGGGAATTCATTTACTGGATAAAAATACACTTTACATGACATCGTAAGATATAAAGCGATTCGTTGCTATTAACCCACTTAATAAGTAGCTATACCTCGAGCTATACATTATAAAGGTAATTCTACTTTGGAATATTTCGCATCACAAGTTTCAAGATTCATGACAGAGCCGGAGCATTAAAGTTCCCGTTGGAAAACTATTAAAGTTAGAATTCTGAAAATTCGAAGTTGTCGATGTTTCATAGCGATATCTCCATTTTAAATATTTTTTATTAATAGATACTTAGTATGTATATACATAATGGCACTTCAAAATTATCAAAATTTCGAGATATACGACATAATTGCTGTTTTCAATGAATGTCGTGAGAATGTAAATGAATCAATGGATCTATATCTCAACAGGTACACAAAAAAATCCTAGATACCCATTTCCAGTATAATACCTATCCATCGATTTATTAAATTTAGATACCCAGAAAGAAGACAACCAAGCAAAATGATGTTTTCGAGATTAAAATCAAATTTAATTCACTATGGGTCATTCAATAAACCTAGAAACAAAATTTATAATAAAGAAAATAGGGAAGAAATAAATGTTTTATCGTTGATTGAGGTGACACCAAAAACTTCTTGTCGCGAAATCGAATCACAAGTTGGTGTTTCCAAAACAAAAATTCAAAAAATATTTAAAAACGGCAAATATAGACCATATAAAATTCAAATTATTCACCATCTCTTCCCGGGAGATCAAGAAAGAAGGCTTAATTTTTGTAGGTGGTACTTAAATAAAATTCAAGAAAATCCAGAATTTGGGCGGTCTGTCATTTGGACAGATGGAACTCGCATAAGCAGCATAGGATTATTTAACAGGCATAATGTGCGTCACTGGTCTGATACAAATCAGCACCAAACTTTTGAACGTCAGAGGCAAGGACGTTTTGGATTTAACGTTACGTGTTTTATTTTTGGTGGTCAACTAGCATACCAAATTTTTGATGGAAACTTAACGGGATTGAGATACATTAATTTATTGAATATTAACGCAGAGGCGATAATGGAGAATGTTCCGTTAATACACATAAACAGGGTATATTTCCAACAAGATGGTGCCCCTGCACACAATTCTACAATAGTTAGAAATTATTTAGAAAATCATTTTCCGGGTAGATGGTTGGGTACAAATGGACCTATATTGTGGCCTGCCGGATCACCGGATCTGAGTATATTACACTTTTTTGTTTTAGTCCTAGCGGTTAACGACAATTTTGGCCGAAACCCTGCAAATTGTGTTAAAAGCATGAAACTTGGTGGGCAGCTTAAATAGGTCAAATTAAGAGATTTTGCCCGCAGTACCCAAAAAAATACCCCGTAGGAGCAGCTCAGGGGCAGAACATATTCCAAGGGGCTTGAATTTCAAAAATAATTAAATAATAACCAATGTGGGCAAGTAATATGTCATTTTATATTGATTTGATATCGCTGAAGTCAATTCAAACCATATTTTATTTATAACTATAAAATTTTCAAAATGGCGGCCAAATTTCCAATTTTAATTAAAAATTTTGTTAAATTCGCTAATACTAAAAAAATTGTAAAATACCTATATAACATTTTTATTTAAATTGCAGGCTCTTAACCTGTTCTAATGATATTTTTTGGTATTCCCAAAAATTTCAAAATGGTTGCCATTTTTGAAAGTAAAATTTATTTGCAGTACCTAGCTACCCTGTTGGATATGGATGGACGAACTGAGGGCATTATAGAAATTTAATTTTTTGTTTCTCTTTTTATTTAACATGTCGACAATTTGTTTTTGAAGATAACTATACCTACATACAGGGTGTGTCACGACGAGTTCCTATTACACGTTTGTGGAGAAGCGCATAATTCGGCTAATAATTAGCTCTTGTTAATACTTGCACCAAGCGTGTAAGTATACAGCAAGCAGTATCGCATGGTTCGAGTGTGATGTAGGGCAAAGCAACGTACTGACGAGTCTCGAAAAGACGAAACCAGTGGTCCACGGTTTTCTATACACATTCGAAACATGCAATATTGAAAAACTTCTGACATACATAAGACTACTGCTGGTAGAGCAGAAAAGTACCTACGTAGAGATCTAAGGATGTTTCAAGCCCGACGATATGTTTGGGGTAGCATCCCGTATAAGATCTCGTAGTACCCAAAATCTGGATTTAGTTCTATAATTCAAAGCCTGGCGGGGTAGGTACTTCCCCGAGGAGTAGTTGTTCGAACGGTCCAGTACCACACAGAATTTTGAAAATTTGTAATATCACGTTTTCAAATATTCTCTATTTAATGAAAATAATGGCAACTTAATCCAACTTCCGCTTATACCGGAAGTGGCACTTAACTTCCTTATTTTAAATACCTAGAACTAATACCTAATTTTTTTACACTTTCCGGTTCTCCATAAAATTTTATATGGACTTTATGTAACATAAATAACCTCTAAATGTCAAAATTTCCGAGATATACGCGAGTGTTCAAATTTTTTTACAGTTGCAGGGTAGGTAGGTACTCTTTGGCGTCTGCGGCAAAAGAAACAAATTGAAATCGAAACAATTCCGGGAGGTAGCATTAACGACAAAGGTCTAAATTAAAGTTCAGTGTACTGAAAGTTTGAAAATACTGCGAACTATGGGACGCCGTTTGGGTCTTTAATAGTCCATTTAAGGATATCCTACAGATGTTTTTAAATCGGGAATTATGGATATCCCACAGATATTTTTAAATATTTAAAAATATCTCACAGATATTTTTAAATCATTTTGGATATCAAACAGTGAACAATGATTATTTTTATCTGCGAGATATCTTTAAATATTTAAAAATATCTCACAGATATTTTTAATTCTATAATTACGGATATCTACTAAGCATTTTGATATCCAAAATTGTGGCGCCACCTAGAAGGCGAAAGATTCAATAATTCGATTACACCATCCTTTACACGTTGTAATTGTTATCCAATTTAGAGTAGCAAGTGGAAGGCTACATTTTTTTATATCAAACCATGCAAGTAATATCCATAAATAATTATTTCTATCTACCAGATATTGTTAAATCGACATAAATATCTCGGAGATATCCATAATTCATTATTTAAAAATATCAGCGAGATATAAATATTTATTAATGCATATCTCACTCATAGTTTTAAATATTTGAAAATATCTATAGCATATTTTTAAATCAAATCAATTTTTGCTTAGCTTTGACTTTAGCACGTAAGTATTGCTTAAAGAATTACATACGAATCCAAAGTGAGCAAAAATAGTATAGGTTTCAGGATATCCCACAGATATTTTCAAATATTTAATGCTATCAGTGAGATATCCACAAACAATTATTTTTATCCGACAGATATTTTTAAATCAACAATTTTAGATATGGGGCGGTAATTTTTAAATATTTAGAATTATCTGTAAGATAGAATTAATTATTTATGAATATCACTTGCCAGTTTTGATATCCAAAATTGCAGCGCCCTCTAATTTCCAGGAAGTAAGCTTAGTTGTATTTATGGTCTAGTGTAAATCTGACTTACGCGCTCTCCCGCTTTAAATCTCCAGCCTGCGCGCGGTCGAGTTTTCTGTTTCCCCAGGACTTGTGTCTCGGTAGCACTCTGATTGGTGAAACTTTTGTGTTCGTGTTCGGCAATAACTGACGTTTCTTACCGAGGATAAAGAGGACGGCTAAATTATCATTGATTTTATAATATTATAAAATCAGTGCTAAATATCGTAGGAAATACCAACGTTGTCAAGCTTCTCCAATTCCAATGTGCAACTTTGCATTACGTCGTTTTCATTTGTAGGGCAAGGGAAAAAATACCTTTCCCTTGCCCTAAGAAACTATAAGCTTGAAAATTACAGACGGCAAGCATTTTGCCTGGAGGACAAGGAAAAATATGACTAAAAAAGTCATCCCCAGCGGGTTTGCACCCCAAGCTACCTGAACCGCTAACTTCATGTGTATCCCATTAACCAAGGTGCCGATGCAAGGTAGGCTCTTGTATGAGCTACTTGATGGATATTTACACATTGGAAACGCTTGGCAACGTTGGTACTTTCTGGGATATTTATCCCCGGAAGTGAATGCGTTGTCGCCGCCGGCAGCCAGCAAATTTACTTTTCGTTGCCGGCGCTGGTTTTGCCGTTGACCGTTATTAATATTTCAATATTATTCGCACCACTTATTGGCAATAACCTGAACGCTGAGGGCAAGGAAAAACATGATTAAAAAAACTGGATGCGTGGTCACCACTCGCGATAGAAGTGAATCTTCAACGTTTTAGAGGAATGCAAATTTTGTAGGGTAAACAGATGATCGGAGTATAATGCAATACAGGGTGATCTATAATGAGTGTAACAAACTTCTAGGGTAGATAGAATACTTAAAAATAATGCGAAAAACCTTAATCAACGTATGTCCAAAAATGCCGGCTAAGCGAGATACAAGGTGTTGAAATTTCTTTCAAAAATGTTATTTTTTTAATATCTGGAAAACTACCGGACCTATTCATTTGGAATTTTGGGCATAATAATTCCTTGAAGTTATTTACTAATTTATAAATTTTGAGTTTTGTACTCTCACCAGTGGCGTCACTACGAGGTGGGGAGACCACATTTATTACCGAAACTATGTTACGCTACTGACTTACATAGATATGTTGCAAAATATTAGAATCTTTGTTTTATTTACAAGAAAAATCTCTCTTTTGTTTTTTGCGTTCGAGGCATAGTTTCAGAGAGAAATAATTTTGTGTAACACGGTGCATTAGTCCGAGATTTTAAAAACGAAATTGTCAATCCATTCTTTCTAATAGTAAAGTGTTGTAAATATCGAATTGGCGTGTAAATACTCGAGAATAGCACAAAACAGCTGAAAATAGTAGGTAACGATACAAGCAGATATTACATTTTTGTAAGAAATTTCAACATCCTGTATCTATTTTTGTAGCCATTTTTGGACACATATTCATTAGGGATTTTCACAATATTTTCACAGTATTTACACGCCACTTCAATATTAACAACGGTTTACAGTTCACGGGGATTCTGCAAGTGACAAATAGACTGCTCTTTCCAGCTGTTACATTTTCAAAAACAACTTAAAATACAACTTAATTTCAGAAATATTTTAAAACGGATGAGTACAGTACATATAATAAAAGAACTTATGTCTTGTTTAGACCAGATCATTATTATTTTGACGTTTGATGCACAGGGTTTGAGGTTAAGTTGTTTATTTCTCCGGCTAATTTATTGTTTAATCTTTATTTAATAGGGGGTTTAAGAATTTATTTATATTTAAAAAGTGTAAAATGGAAAAGAAAGTGTTAAAAATTAGTGTTATTAAGGACTTCTATGGACGATTTAAACCATGTATTGCGCCGGTTCTAGCGCCGTAAATTGCAGTAGTTTGTTGCATTTTGGTTTTAAACAAAATGACTGCATAAATAAATGCTTTTACAAGACAAACACCGAAAAAGCTTCATAGTAATCATCATATATTGATTTAATGTTAAGAAATCAGGATGAAAGGTAAAAATAGAATGTGAAGTGCAAGGTCATCTAAGCTCCATTTAAAATGCATCGAAAAATTTTATCCTACTTTTCTCTTAGGACAGCCGATAGCGTTTTAAATTTCGCGCTCTGATTTTGCCGTTACACTAATGGACTCTATTGCATAATTAAAAAATGAAATTTCGGTAGAATTATGTATCATTTCGGTAGATCGGTAGATAACATATAAAATCGGTAGATCTACCGAAATTTCGGTAGGGTTGGCAACACTGTGGAGCCGCGCGACCGATTTACACCAGCCCAAAAGAAAATAATAATTACAACTTTCGCCTTATAGGTGGCGCCACAATTTTGGATATCAAAATGCTTAGTAGATATCCGTAATTATAGAATTAAAAATATCTGTGAGATATTTTTAAATATTTAAAGATATCTCGCAGATAAAAATAATCATTGTTCACTGTTTGATATCCAAAATGATTTAAAAATATCTGTGAGATATTTTTAAATATTTAAAAATATCTGTGGGATATCCATAATTCCCGATTTACAGACATCTGTAACATATCCTTAAATAGACGATTAAAGACCCAAACGGCGTCCCATAGCGAACAGTGATTAGGATGCGACATTAAACTGAGAAATCAAAATATTGCCAGAGCCCAACAAAATTAAATGGAACGCCCCCTTTTTATGCACATTTTGGATTTATATCGACTCCAACTAAAATTTTCCGTAGAATCCAAAAAGTGCATAAAAACGGGGACGTTCCATTTAATTTTGTTGAGTTCTGGCAATATTTTGATTTCTCAGTTTAATGTCGCATCCTAATCACTGTGCGTAGTATTTTCAAACTTTGAGTTCACTGAACTTTAATTTAGACCTTTGTCATTAATGCTACCGCCGGCAATTGTTTCGATTTGAATTTGTTTCTCTTGCCGCAGACGTCAAAGAGTACCCTGCAACTGTAAAAAAATTTGAAAACTCGCATATATCTTGGAAATTTTGACATTTAGAGGTTATTTATGTTACATAAAGTCCATCTAAAATTTTATGCAGAACCGGAAAGTGTAAAAAAATTAGGTATTAGTTCTATTTAAAATAAGGAAGTTAAGTGCCACTTCTGGTATAAGCGGAAGTTGGATTAAGTTGCCATTATTTTCATTAAATAGAGAATATTTGAAAACGTGATATTACAAATTTTCAGAATTCTATTGTGAGCGCTTCTCTACAAACGTCTAATAGGAACTCGTCGTGACACACCCTGTATGTAGGTAAAGTTATCTTCAAAAAAAAATTGTCGATATGTTAAATAAAAAGAGAAACGAAAAATTAAATTTCTATAATGCCCTCAGTTCGTCCATCCATATCCAATAGGGTATAGATACTACAAATAAATTTTATATACTTTCAAAAATGACAACCATTTTGAAATTTTGGGGAGACAAAAAAATTTCATTAGAACAGGTTAAGAGCCTGCAATTTAAATAAAAATGTTATATATTTTACAATTTTTTTAATATTAGGGAATTTAACAAAATTTTTAATTAAAATTGGAAATTTGGCCGCCATTTTGAAAATTTTATAGTTATAAATAAAATTTGTATGCTTTCTGCTATTGCTTTTTCCCAGGTTTTTTTTGGTCTTCCTCTGTTCCTCTTCATTGTTGTTCTGGCATCCCATATTCTCCGTGCTAATCTTGTTTCGTCCATTCGTTGTAAATGTCCCCACCAGCTGAGTTGCTTTTCTTCCACGTATTCCAGCACTGCGTCTGTTTCAAGGTTTTCTCGTACTTCAGTGTTTCGAATTCTATCTTTTCTTGTAACTCCTTGTACTGCCCTTACGTATTTCATTTCAATCGCTTGTATTTTACTTTTCATTGGTCTTGTAAGCACCCATGTCTCGCTTCCGTAAGTTAGTATTGGCCTATAAATTGTTCTGAATATCGTCATTTTCGTCATTAAAAGTTGCTAACATAAAATCACAGGTATCTTGGATGTACCTACCTATTTTATATTTTCTAAAGGTAAAAAGTACCAAAATCTTCGCCGTATTTTGAAATAACTACGAGCACGCCTCCGACGTTTCACCGGAGTAGAGTACGCCATGCTTACTTGATTCATTTATTTAATGATTGATTGATTCCAATGGCTGTAGTGGAAATGTTACACGTGGAAAGTGCAGTTACATTCATTTAAGCACAATAATTTTTATATAGGTAGTAATCGTGTCGTCACGCACGGTAATCAGTCACGGTGCTTGATTGTCCTTGGTTCTAAGCGGAGGAATATTAAAAACAAAATAGTAATTATTTTGGGAAAAAGTCCACGTCGTTGGTATACGTGCAACTCGCTTTTATTTATGTACCCATATTCTCTTCTCTAAGTACACTAGTATGCAAATATAATGTTTCGTGTCGTTATTTCTCTTAATTGACAAATGTCACATTTCGTTATTTTAAAATGTTTTCATGCTCTAATAATTGTTGTTTTAATTATGCCGCAAGTGTAACCCCTTATTGAGTTTTCTCAAGAAAAGGAATAATAATAGTGGGATTTTCTGGACTAGGCTGCAATACAGCGGGCGCGGGTTCAATTCCCGAAGCCCACAGTCACTAAATCTAAAGGTATCTGTTTCTGCGTCAACTCAATAAAAGGAAATGGGTATCTAGGTTAAAACCCTGGAGTAATACTAGGGACCTCTAGCATGCTTGCCCGTACACTGTCGTCAGACGGTATAAATAACAGATGACTATTAAAGAATAGTAGTTTAATAGTTATATGCTTTTCTAGAACGAATCACTCTTTACGATACCGGCAAACAAATTCGTTCCAGACTCTTTGTGAGAAAATTAGAGCTTTACTTCGAGTTATAAATCTCCCGCAGGTGTAACAAATAAAAAACTGCAAGCCCTATTTACCTGTTGATGTTTGCTGCCAAAATATTTACCGTCTCGAGCACGGCGCGTGCGACACCGAGTGGATTGTCCTGGCACAATAAAAACATAAATCTAAATCGTGTCTTCGACTAAGAATTCTACCTTTAGTTACCTGTTGCAACCCATAAGTTCACATTAAAATGTAAAATGCAATTCGTTCCGCTGAAAACTTCCCCCATTGTTGACAATATGACAATGGATTTAAAAATGCACTTGTCAAAATATTTTAGCAGGAACCCAAACAGTTCACAAAAGAAAATAAAAAGATATATGGGGTAAAACGAAGTGGCGATTTTCAGAGACAAAACCATAAATGGCTGACAGCTTTTTTCGTCAAATTGCTAGACAACAAATTTTTCTTCAAAATGTAAATTTATCCAGTAAAATAAAAACCTCTCGTTTAATTTATTCCCGTTCGAAAAATAACAGGGATTAACAGAATGGAAGATGGATTTTAAAGGCAAAGATAGACGCCATTAACCGATTAAGTTGGGAGGGTTCTTAATGCTAAGGTACAAAGAAAGGATTAGAATACTTTACTTTAAGTCACAAACAATGTAATTATGTATGTAAACACCTCATAAATTTGTATCTTTGAATAACAGGCAATGTCAGTACAAAGTATTAATATTTGTAGGAGGGATTATCCGAAAACCAAATTTCTCAGCAGGTTTGCAGCTGGTCATAAACCTTTTCAACCACACTTCTGGTTAAGCAATGTTTGTAAATTAATTCCAAAGTTAAAAATTCCAAGT
Source organism: Xestobium rufovillosum (assembly GCA_963966045.1). Taxonomy (NCBI): domain Eukaryota; kingdom Metazoa; phylum Arthropoda; class Insecta; order Coleoptera; family Ptinidae; genus Xestobium; species Xestobium rufovillosum. The sequence continues at coordinate 40,318,342 of OZ014493.1, forward strand.
TAAAATTGCCCAAACAAAAAAATCTAATATACTCAGATCCGGTGATCTTGCAGGCCACAATATAGGTCCATTTGTACCCAACCATCTACCCGAAAAATGATTTTCTAAATAATTTCTCACTATTGCAGAATTGTGTGTAGGGCCAACATCTTGTTGGAAATAATACCCTGTTTATGTTTATTAACGGAATATTTTCCATTATCGCCTCTGCGTTAATAGTCAATAAATTAATGTATCTCAATCCCGTTAAGTTTCCATCAAAAATTTGGTAGGTATACTAGTTTACCACCCAAAATAAAACACGAAACGTTAAATCCAAAACGTCCTTGCCTCTGACGTTCAAAAGCTTGGTGCTGATTTGTATCAGACCAGTGACGCACATTATGCCTGTTAAATAATCCTACGCTGTTTATGTGAGTTTCATCTGTCCAAATGACAGACCGCCCAAATTATGAATTTTCTTGAATTTGATTCAAGTCCCACCTACAAAAATTAAGCCTTCTTTCTTGATCTCCCAGGAAGAGATGGTGAATAATTTCAATTTTATATGGCCTATATTTGCCTTTTTTAATATTTTTTGAACTTTTGATTTGGAAACACCAACTTGTGATTCGATTTCGCGACAAGAAGTTTTTGGTGTCGCCTCAACCATAACACATTTATTTCTTCCTCTTCCCTATTTTCTTTATTATAAATTTTGTTTCTAGGTTTATTGAATGACCCATGGTGAATTAAATTTGATTTTAATCTCGAAAACATCATTTTGCTCGGTTGTCTTCTTTCTAGGTATCTAAATTTAATAAATCGATGGATAGGTATTATACTGGAAATGGGTATCTAGGAATTTTTTTGTGTACCTGTTGAGATATAGATCCATTGATTCATTTACATTCTCACGACATTCATTGAAAACAGCAATGATGTCGAATTTTTAGGCTGCTTAGTACAAAAAGAATTGGAGTTTTTGAAAATCGAGAAAAATCAACATAATTTTTTTTCTCGAAAACTAAAAACGATATCGAAATTCTGGTTATACTCAAAAAAGTAGCTCAGATTCGCGAAAACCCCGAGGTTCTACCTCTGCTGCTTCTATGAGAAACCCCCAAACCACAACGCAAATAGGACAGCCTGTACACTCACCTATAAAAAATTCAATTCTCCTAAAATTTAAAAACTTAAATATTGAGGCAAATTTATTAAACCAGGTGTTTTGAACTTACTACACCTAACATAAGCATTTTTTTTTTAATTTGGAAAGGAAAACACGAGGGGAAACATACGGATATTTAATTTGGGGAAAAAGAGTGAAACTTATTAAATTTGAACAAAGGGGATCGAAACTAATAATAATAATGGTTTTCAGTCAAGATTTATTACAATCAAAATCATCTTGCTTCACCAGAATATTTTAAAAAGCACATTAAACTAAAGTATACGCATTTCTATCAAGGAAATTGCATCTAAAACGTATTTAAGGGCACAGCTAATTAAAGCGTAATTATTTGAATACAGCAAAGGAATTTATTCACCCCCTAATCTGATTGGAATAAAAGAAATAAAGCGACTGAATAACAATGCACAGATACAACTCTAAAACGATGTTATCTCCACAACTGAATTAAATTTACAAATAAATTGTTTTCTTTTAACGAGCTCTCACATAACATTAATTATTAATGATATACAATGAAATATTTACACTTATTATACATTGTTTTTAAATATTTTTAGATTTAGTGAATTTTCTGGCAATAATAATAATACTTGTATACTTGTATATTCGACGTTTCGCCCCCGTTTGGGGGCTTTGTCAAGAATGGTTTATTAAAGTTTGTAAAAATATATAAGTAACATGAAAATATTTGACAAAATTTTTTTATAAACAGTCAAACCTTAAAAGGTAACTATGATAGAAATATACAATTTTAGCACATTTGATTTTGGATTTATAAAATAGAAAAATGTATTGTCTGTAATTTAACAGAAATATAGATTAGTAAGTAAGATGCAGAGAGGATGGTTATTTTATTATATTATATTACAGTAAATTTGACTTAAATTTTGAATATCAATTCTATCATTAATAGAGTTTTCATCTTTTTTTATGTAAATCATTTCTAAAAATAGTCGAGATTTTAAATTCTTTTCTTGTTCTAGAATTTTGGTATCATTAAATTCAAAAGTATGGTTGTTGTTTTTCATGTGTTTACTTATAGCAGAATTACTATTTTTATATTTGTGTTGTTTAAGTCTTGTTTCTAAATGGTTTTTAGATTGTCCAATATATGTTTTTTCACAGTCTTTACATTTAATTTTGTATACAGTATGTGTTTTCATAAGTTTTGGAATTGGTGTTTTTAAATTAGAATACAAAAATTTTAAGTTGTTATAATTTTTGTGGGATACTTGTAAATTATATTTTATTAATAATTTACTTAAATTGTGTGACATACCTTTAACATATGGTAATGAAATGTAGTTTTTATTTTCTTTTGGTTTTTTATTGTCAGAATTATTATTGTAAAATTTATGGATTCTATTTTTTATTATTCTCATAATGAAATTTTTAGGATAGTTATTTTTTAATAAACAATGTAATACTTTTTCTATTGCAGATTGTCTGTATTGTGAGCTTGAGAGTTTAATTGCTCTGTCAGCCAGACATATAACAATACTCTTTTTGTGGCAATTGGGTTGTTCAGAGATAAAACAAATGTAACGTCCAGACCATGTTGATTTGGTGTACCATTCGGTTTCTATTGAATTTTTCGTTTTATATAAAGTTAAGTTATTTGATCTTTTGTTGAAATTTCAATGGTGAATTGCAATTTAGGGTGGTAGCTATTGAATTGATTAAGAATTTCATCATATTTGTTAGGTGGAACAGCGGTTAAACAATCATCTACATATCTTACAAAAAATGGTAAATTGAAAGATAATTTAGGAATAATAGTCGTTTCTAAATCATCTAAAACTAACTGAGCAATGGGGCTAGAAATTGGAGAGCCCATGGCACAGCCGTTTGTTTGTTTATAAACTGAATTTTTAAATTTGAAATATGTAGTCGTTAAAGTAAGTTCAATTGCAGTAATGAAATTATTTAATGTGAGAGATGTGTAAGGTTCGATTCTGTTCCAATTCTTTTTGACAATGGAAATTGCAAGATCTATTGGTATATTTGTGTAGAGTGATACTACATCAAGGGAAATTAAATTGAAATTGTCAGGGATATAAAAATTTTTGGTTTTTTCTTTAAATGACCAGGAGTCTTTAATGTAAAATTCATTTTCTCCTATGATGTTAGACAGAATGTTAGCTAAAAATTTTGATAATTTATAAAATGGACTTTGAATACAAGAAACAATTGGTCTGAGCGGAATATTAGTTTTGTGTAATTTTGGTAAGCCATATATCCTAGGAGGTAGAGAATTTTGAATTTTAAGTTTGTTGCTTAGGTTGGGGGTGATGTTACCTTCATCAAGTAATTTAGAAATAAAATTATTGTTTTTATTTTGTAAGTTAATAGTAGGATCTTTAAGGACAATTGTATATGTCAATTGATCATTTAATAGTTCATACATTTTATTTTCATAATCAATGGAATTCATAATTACAGTCTTATTGCTTTTATCTGGTTTTAATATAATAATTTGTGGGTTATTTTTTAGGAAAGTTTTTGTAATATTAATGTTATTTAAAATTTCTTTTTCTTTTTTATTTGTTTTTGAATTAGTATTTGTGTATTTACTAATAATTTGACAAATTCGATTCCTAATTGAGTTTCTTTCATCAGGTGGAAGTATGGATATACCACTTTCTATACATGCGATGATGTTGTTGATTGGAAAGTGTTTATTATTTGTATTTATACAAAAGTCAGGACCTAATTGTAAAATTTTTTGAATATTTGTTGGAATATTTGTGGTGGATATATTATGTAGCCATTCAGTGTTAATTGGATTGTTATTTTCTTGTTTTTCTGTAAGTTTTGTTAATTTGTATTGTTGTTTTTCTTTTATCTTCATGAACGTATTATTGAATTTTTGGTGTTGAGAATTATAGAAAAAAATTATGTAATTTTGTGGTAGGATATTATTAATTTTGAATTCTATGTTTTGTAATTCTTTTTTTGTCTTATAAATGTCACTGTAACAATTAGAAATGAGAATGTTTAAACATGATTTTTGGCATTTTTAAAAAATTCTATTAATTTTAGATTTATAATAAAAATTTTCAATATTGATTTGTTTAGGATTTATATAATTTAAAAATTTTGGAATAACGTCATTCTCTCTGCATTTTAACAAAAATATTTTATTATTTTCTAGATGTGTTAATTTAATGTTTAATTTTGAGAAAAGTTTTAAAGTATCAGTAATTCGCATACCAAAGTTATTTGTAACTTCTTTATAAAAGTTTTTATGTTGATTCTGTCCAACGTTGTTCATTTTCTTTTGAATTTCTTGTATGTTTCAAATGGTTTTCTTCTAATTTCTTCTAATTTCTTCTAGTTAATAAAATTTATTCTAATTTATGCACTTTTTCTTCATGTGTTCATATAAATTCTTCTTCGGTTTGTGCCAGTTTAAAAATTTTATATATTTTTAGATTTAGTGAATTTTCTGGCAATAATAATAATACTTGTATACTTGTATATTCGACGTTTCGCCCCCGTTTGGGGGCTTTGTCAAGAATGGTTTATTAAAGTTTGTAAAAATATATAACATGAAAATATTTGACAAAATTTTTTTATAAACAGTCAAACCTTAAAAGGTAACTATGATAGAACTATACAATTTTAGCACATTTGATTTTGGATTTATAAAAGAGAAAAATGTATTGTGTGTAATTTAACAGAAATATAGATTAGTAAGTAAGATGCAGAGAGGATGGTTATTTTATTATATTATATTACATCACCCCCAACCTAAGCAACAAACTTAAAATTCAAAATTCTCTACCTCCTAGGATATATGGCTTACCAAAATTACACAAAACTAATATTCCGCTCAGACCAATTGTTTCTTGTATTAAAAATCCATTTTATAAATTATCAACATTTTTAGCTAACATTCTGTCTAACATCATAGGAGAAAATGAATTTTACATTAAAGACTCCTGGTCATTTAAAGAAAAAACCAAAAATTTTTATATCCCTGACAATTTCAATTTAATTTCCCTTGATGTAGTATCACTCTACACAAATATACCAATAGATCTTGCAATTTCCATTGCCAAAAAGAATTGGAACAGAATCGAACCTTACACATCTCTCACATTAAATAATTTCATTACTGCAATTGAACTTACTTTAACGACTACATATTTCAAATTTAAAAATTCAGTTTATAAACAAACAAACGGCTGTGCCATGGGCTCTCCAATTTCTAGCCCCATTGCTCAGTTAGTTTTAGAAGATTTAGAAACGACTATTATTCCTAAATTATCTTTCAATTTACCATTTTTTGTAAGATATGTAGATGATTGTTTAACCGCTGTTCCACCTAACAAATATGATGAAATTCTTAATCAATTCAATAGCTACCACCCTAAATTGCAATTCACCATTGAAATTTCAACAAAAGATCAAATAAATTTTTTAGACTTAACTTAATATAAAACGAAAAATTCAATAGAAACCGAATGGTACACCAAATCAACATTGTCTGGACGTTACATTTGTTTTAACTCTGAACAACCCAATTGCCACAAAAAGAGTATTGTTATATGTCTGGCTGACAGAGCAATTAAACTCTCAAGCCCACAATACAGAAAATCTGCAATAGAAAAAGTATTACATTGTTTATTAAAAAATAACTATCCTAAAAATTTCATTATGAGAATAATAAAAAATAGAATCCATAAATTTTACAATAATAATTCTGACAATAAAAAACCAAAAGAAAATAAAAACTACATTTCATTACCATATGTTAAAGGTACATATGTCACACAATTTAAGTAAATTATTAATAAAATATAATTTACAAGTATCTCACAAAAATTATAACAACTTAAAATTTTTGTATTCTAATTTAAAAACACCAATTCCAAAACTTATGAAAACACATACGGTATACAAAATTAAATGTAAAGACTGTGAAAAAACATATACTGGACAATCTAAAAACCATTTAGAAACAAGACTTAAACAACACAAATATAAAAATAGTAATTCTGCTACAAGTAAACACATGAAAAACAACAACCATATTTTTGAATTTAATGATACCAAAATTCTAGAACAAGAAAAGAATTTAAAATCTCGACTATTTTTAGAAATGATTTACATAAAAAAAGATGAAAACTCTATTAATGATAGAATTGATATTCAAAATTTAAGTCAAATTTACTGTAATATAATATAATAAAATAACCATCCTCTCTGCATCTTACTTACTAATCTATATTTCTGTTAAATTACACACAATACATTTTTCTCTTTTATAAATCCAAAATCAAATGTGCTAAAATTGTATATTTCTATCATAGTTACCTTTTAAGGTTTGACTGTTTATAAAAAAATTTTGTCAAATATTTTCATGTTATATATTTTTACAAACTTTAATAAACCATTCTTGACAAAGCCCCCAAACGGGGGCGAAACGTCGAATATACAAGTATACAAGTATTATTATTATTGCCAGAAAATTCACTAAATCTAAAAATATATAAAATTTTTAAACTGGCACAAACCGAAGAAGAACTGTTTTTAAACTGATACAGGGTGCTTCAAATTCGAATCGGGATGCCTGCTAATCAGCGGCGGCTCGTGACTCCGGAGCTTTCAAAACTTAAAGCCTTTATCATTGGCAACCCATTTTGAAAACTGTGTTGACGAGCCGCCACTGCTGCAAATTTCACAAACTGAAATATTACAGCAATCATCCGTATCATTACACCGTTTAAAAAACAAATCTAGTAATAATTGCGTCATGATCTGCAAAGACGCTCTATTAAATCGAGTTTTCTTCTGATCTGCATAACTGAATAAAATACCTGTTTAATATCGCATAAAAATCGTGGAATCGAACAACTATCCTACTAAAATCCCCATACGATATTTACCAAATTAATTGTGTGCCACTGGTAATTTCGTTATTATTGGACCTAGGAGATCGGTTACACTACGTTATTAAAAATACTAATTCTTTGCCCATAAAACCCACCTTGCTGGACTGGTGCATACTTACTTGTGGACACCCCGTAGAGTGACAAAATTCGTCGTAAATTTTCGGTGATACACATTTAACGTGTTTATTGCTATAAAGAAACAGAATGTTTTGTAAACGAGCGAAATTATAAGGTTTTGTAATCGGGTCAGATCAAGTGCTCTATAAAAAACTTAATTACCAATAAACGTAATACGAGAATAAGTGTATACGGCAATAATTTTTAAAAATTGGGTCATGTGGAAATGAGCGCTCCGAGCATTCTGCGGCGTACAACTCAGATATTGTTAAGGTTTTCCACTGTGTACGCTTGTGGTTTTCGTAAAAAATGCAGTATTGTTTAACAAACCTAACATAAAGCGCTGATGATAGATCATGCAGGTTGTTTAGTGAATACTGGCGAAAATATGCAGAGATTAATCTATAAAATCGATTTTCCCTTTTGAACCGATATTTTCGATTCAAATCGATTCGACTCCATTCATTGCATCATACCTATTAATCAATGAATCGATTAGAATCGGGAAACTGATTCGTTGCAAATCGGAAAATGTCCACTCGAATCGGAAATCGATTGAAATCGAGTCGGCAAAACCGATTCATCGATACGATTTTTGAACTACATAGTCGATTTTTCAACTACTTGCGCACTTCCTGGTAATCCACCGCAACGATTCCAAAATTTCTTTTACTTATATCAGACAAAAACAGAAGCAAAAGAGAAAAGACACTTATCCTAGTATCCTAGAAGAACTGAAGCGGTGGAACTGGAGGTTCTGGTTCAAGGAAATTTCACGAACCCAGCATTTAAAATTATCAACATTTCTCCGATTGATCGCATTTTAAAGCAGTGTCATTCCACCCCTATAAAATTCATTTCGTACAAGAACTCGATGAACACGACCAAGACCACCACATGCAATTTCCTGTTTAACGAATGTTACTTTTTTCTAAAGGGTACTTGGAACAGGGTATATACAATTGTCAGTGTTGTGCTGTTGCGCTAGTTCTAATCTTAGAATGAGGATATTTCATGAAGAACATGCCAAGGACTTGCAAAGAAAGTGCCTAGCTATTTTACGTTCATAGCTGACGTTTGTGGGTGCATCACATTCTAAGTGACTCATTCGTGGAATGAAGAAAACGCGGGGCAAACGAACGTTTTGATAACTTTATTCCACCGAGCAGTATATTTTTGTGGCTTTGATTGCTCTTGCCACGTATGGACTTCCTCAGATGATGATAAGATAAACCTGATTGAAAAACGAATTCGAGTACAATTTTGAAATACCCGGGTAAAACCCGGGCATCGGCGGAAAATTACCAGATCATTAGTTTTTGGAAACTGCGGAATTTTTAGTAATTTTAATTTTTAGTAATTATAATTATAATTTAGTAATTATAATTTTGATAAAAAGTGGTCAAAAATTGCTCCCATAAATCCCACATTCCCATCAGAATGACGGACGACGATAGTAGAGGAGAGGGTGCAAATGTGGAAACATGAGGGTAATGTGGAAACGGCAAGTATTTCGACTGCAGAGAGCTTCACTCTAGCGGCGATTGCCGTAAACAGTCACTCTCGTTCCTATTAGTCACGGTGTAGCGCTAGGAATCAGTCGGGCATTGTAGTTAATGGCGGTGCGACGATTTCTATTTCGTGATGATTTTGGAGGTAAGTTTGTGGTATTTTTTAGTCTAACTTATCATAGAGGTAGCGTAATGCGTATCAGAGTATTGGGAAAGGGAGTTATAGGGAAGGTATTGTTAGATTTCAATGAATCATAAGCTAACGTTTTCTTGACTTAACTCGTAAAATCCAGTTTGGCTAAAGTGCGGGTAACTTGGAAACATGTGGATGAGGACAAAGTGTTGTATTTTTTATCAACGATCGCTATTTAAATGCCGCTTCCCATCATCACCCGGCACAGAAGCAGGGAATCATCAACACCTTGGTGCACAGAGCCCGCCAAATCAGCGAACTGGAACACTTGGAGGAAGAACTAGCGCATCTGAAGACAGCCCTAAGGAAGAATGGATATCGGCGAGAGGAATCAGAAACCTACATTGCGACGGCCTACCTTCCTTACATAGATGGATGCACGGACAAAATAGGACGCCTTCTCAACAGACACAAGATCAACGTAGTATACAATCCGCCTGGAAAGATTGCTGCAAGTTTCCCTAGGACAATAGGAGAGCAGAAAGAGCATCAAGGACCAGAAGTATACAGCATCCCATGTATCTGCGGTAAGGAATACATCGGAGAAACGAAGACACATCAGCACAAGGCTACAAGAGCACAGGAGGGACGGACAAGTCAGCAGTTGCGGAACACTCCTCTTTGCCAGGACACGAGATTCGATTCGAGGATGCTAAGGCGCTAGCACGGATTCCCAATTTCTGGCCCAGACGGATCAGGAAGGCTATAGAGATCTTCAAGAGACCCAACTTCAACAAAGATGGAGGAATGGCTCTACCGGTTACTTGGAAAGCACTGTTCCGTGAAAACGTCGCGCTTCAGTGGTTACCGACGAGTATAAATAGAGTCACCTGCGATAGATTTTCAGTTTCAGAGTAGCTTCTGAAGAAGACTCCGATATGCGAGTCGAAACGTGTTAATGTTAATTTTAATTTTAGTGTTACAGATTACCAACGACGACGTGGCAACCAGCCCGGAAACCATTATTCCGTCTATTTTCTTGTTTCTGAGGCTTATTTAGGGACCTGAATCTTAATGAATACCTACATTTTCTAAGGCTGCGATAAGTAGTTTCAGCGACATGATGCGTCGCCCTGTCTCCCCTCTCTTCCGATTGGGATATCCAAGTTAGACTAAAATTTAGCTTGATGGAGGTGGTGGTGTAATTTTCGATTATATTCTTCAGCAATTCTAAGCATTTCTTTTTGACTTCCTGCCTCATATAAGAGCACATTAAAAACTGTCATGAGTTTGATGCTCCCAACCGCATTTTCGTAGTCTACGGATACCATGCAGTGAAGGAATTTGAATTCCTGTGCTCTTTGCTTAACCTTAAGAGGTATTACGAAATTCTACACCATTGGCGTGAGATTTGATTATATGTTATGCTTTGGCTGAAAGACGGAAGTGGTGGTTTCCAGCTTTCATCATTTCGATTGTCATGTCGTCTAACTTTTACTTTGCATCCAATACCCCCGAAATTTTTTTCTTCGTCATCAGGAACTTTTTAAAGAAAATAGCATTAGAAAATAACTTCGTTTTTGAAAATACTATAGTTTCATCAGTGATATGCAATTTTATAATTGACCTATACACGTCCAGTAAGATTTGTTGCATTTATGGACGAAAGTTTTTCAGACAAATAGAAATATATTATCGTCCTGACCCGCTAAAGTTAAATAGTTCTTTAAGCAGTCGATGAGCCGTATTCTTTAAATACCACTAGGTATACCAACAAAATCAATATTTGAAAAGACGTAATAACGAGAAAAAAAGCTATAATGGTGACGGTGGAGCCAGCATGTTAACACAAACATGAAATCTGACGAAACGTTCTGTGCAATATTGACTCGAGTTTGTGCAATTCCCGTTATTTGTTTTAATTATAACTCCTCTAATTCGTAAACGACCGACAAGTCGATTAGAAAAACACTAAATTACTGCTTCTGCTGCTTTTTATTAGGCATTTAGAAGTGCGCAATTCTAATTCGAGTAAAAACGCATTTATTGCGAATTTAACGGTGGAAATGAATGTAATTAATCACGGCAAAGATAACAAATCCCCAGGCACATTACCTACTCACTTTTATTTATAATCTTTCCATCAAATGCAGCGGTTATCTGCAAATGAATGTGTAGTAATGCATAAGCAACAAGTTAGTAGATGCTCAATTGTGTCAAGGCCGCCTCATTTTGGAGGATGTTGAGAAATTTTTAGCAATTATGCAGATAGTTTGTTTTGTTGCGCGAGGTTTTTATGTAATTATAGGAAAATGTTTATTTTTTAAACCGTCCGAAAAAGGCACGGCAATAAAAATTCTAACGGCAAAATTAACACGGAATTAATTACGGATTTTTGGCTAAGAAATGACGAACAGGTTTTTTAGGTCAATCATATAACGGCCGCCGCCTTAAATAGTTCACTTTTCGGAAGAGATACGAAAAACTACATACACTAAATTACCTTTCCAATTTCTGAATAATCCTATTCACTGCCGTCCAAATCCCCTAATGCTCCCCCATTTTTGGGTTCAAAGGTTGAAAAACGGTTTCTCGTGAATAACTCGAAATCGGTTAGTCCAACAAAAATATGTTTGTGGAAAGAATTGAAGAGCACCAAATTCTCTACGGAAAAGTCAGATGACATTTTTTTGCAAATGCAACCGTATTTGCGATAACGTCCAATAAGCGTGCTCACGTTGAGTGGTGTTTCACGAGTTTTGCATTTTTATTTGTTCTTGTCTTGCTTAGCACAAGAAATGCAAGACAAGAGTTACGAAAAATTCTTGTTTCGCTTTGCCAGACAAGACAAGAAATTAGTTTGCACGAAAAAAGAGCGCAAGATTTCTTGCAAAGAAAAACACTGAAAATTGGGGTAACGAATTTCTAATAAATTAATGTAGCAACATAAGATCCATCAAAATTTAAAAATTCTGCGGTATTATGCCTTTCACAGGAGAATGGACAGTGACGTAGCGTGCGCACAAACAAGTTTTCCTGGACATACCGCGGTTGCTAGGCAACAAAGACACGACCGTCCATTTTCCTCTCGTTCGGTACCATTCGGGTTAAGTGGAAGACCAGGTACTATGCACTTAATTCTAAGTGCATGGTGAGCTGAACTTCGCCCTTTTGTCCAGGTGATATACTTCTTTTAATATAATGTTCATACTTATTATTGTTACCTACCTGAACAAATAAAGATTTATTATTATTATTATTATTATATTATTATTGATGCAGCGCTTACATTTCAACGACATTCTGAACCATAGTTATGATTAGAAAATGCAAGCCAGGAAAAAAGAAAGATTCTTGCAAGCAAGAGCAATAATCATTTGCGAGAAATAAGAAAGACAAGACAAGAAGCAGTGGTGCCAAACAAGAATAAATTCTTGTCTTGTGAAACACTAATGTTAAGTAGCACTGCACTGTTTTCCTACATTACCCCACGGTGTTGCTTTATCGTTAAGGGTGTGGAATTTGAACACTAAAAACAGGACATTTTTATTCCAACCACCATTCTGAAATTAAAGTAGATTAGGGCGTTAAATAAACAAAAGATTTATCTATAAAGCATCAACTTAGAGACTCGCACTACTTTTATAGTAATATTTTTCGTTGGCCTTAAATAAATCTCATACAAATTATTGAAAAATCGGTCATAAACTTGACACCTTTTTTATTATTTGTACACATATCGTAATTAGAAAGTAGGGTTGTCTAAGTTAATTATTCGTTTTTCATTTTCAACCAAGAACGTCTTGATATGTTACTTGGTTGAACCGGCGTGTTGGAATAAAAATGATGTTGCAATTTTCCATCTTGTTTACATTTAGCCGAGATGCGCACTAAACTGGGCATTTATTAGTAGTAGTAGTATGGCCTTTGCAATGCAGATGGCGCTGGCCCTTCAATTTATTCTCTTCTCGATCTTTGTGCCAATCAATCTTTAGGGTTTCCTACCAATTCCAGAATACTTCCATAACCGAATGTCACAACTGATTTAGAATTGCGATAATTGGTATATTCTGGGGCTCCAAGCAAAATTATTTACAAAAATCTGGACTCCGTCAGAAAAGAAAATGTCATTCAATGATGCTGCGTCTAGCAGGCACTAGGGCTGGGCGATACCAGAAATGCGGAATCGAATATCGATACCTTCAAACTATCGATACTATTCAAACTATCGAAAGTATTGAGAACCGAAAGTATCGAGGTATCGAAGGTACCGAGGTATCGAAAGTATCGAAGTATTGAGGTATCGAAAGTATTTATTAAATAAACAAAACAAAAACAAAACCCTCATTATATTATAAAAATAATAAGTAGTACCTACTAGTACTACCTACTCGAATATAAAATTGGTACAAACCAAACAGAGTACCTATGTTGGTAGAAATTTTCTGTTCGGGAAAATACCAAATTTTACATAAAATAGTTTAGTTGCTAATAAGGTAGGTAGGATATATATTTATTTAATATGGTTCAGCTTTGCTCCACTAAGTATACCTATCGAAGTATCGAAAGTATCGAAAGAATCGATGGATCGAAAATATCGAGGTATCGAAAGTGTCGAGGTATCGAAAGTATCGAGGTATCGAAAGTATCAAGGTATCGGAAGTATCGAAGTATCGAAAGGATCGAGGTATCGGAAGGATCGAGGTATCGGAAGTATCGGTATAGATATATTCGATACTTCGATACATGCATGCAGTCAGTATCGACGATCGATACTTCATTAGGTATCGATACCTTCTTTAAGTATCGAGACTTTTCCCTGCCCTAGCAGGCACGTGACTATTGTGCCTAAAGTGAGAAGTTGTTGATAAAATGGGTACCGAAAAAGACGATAAATGATCAGAGTTATGTTGGCGTTGTAAAGGACATGTTCAGCATAGGAAAACGGGAGAATTATTACGTAAATTAAGAGAAGAGATGCTCATGGAGGTGCTATGACTTACTGCAAACCATATATACCTAGGTCTTCTAATAAGTACCTGTTTTCCTAAAGCGGGAAGTCGTTTGCTATATAAAGCTTTGGCGCATTCCCAAAAATGGGAAACTAAAGAAGAGGAAGAAATCAACCAAAAAACTGTAAAATGCACAAACCTTTAGAATACTAATACGAGCGTATTACCCTGTATAGACATCGAACGCAACAAGGAAGAGTTCCTTTAAGGACAAAACGGATTTACAGTTAAATACATTGCGCCAGTCATGGCCGAAACGATCGACAATCGAAGCAAGCAGCGCATGCTCACTTCGTTTCTGATTCATGGCTAGAAAGAAAAGAGAAAATAATATAATTCCGCGCGATTATGAGAGTACAGAAGCGGGCCCGGAGTTTACTTGTAAAACACAATAAAATCGAATATTCCTTGTAATGACAGGACTCAGGCAAAGGACCTTGTACCTCGCTCTCACTTTCCGCGCCAGTGGTTTGGCTCTGCGGGCTGCCTACACGACGAGCAAGTATGTCAAGGACACGACAACAGTAAATCCACTCATTTAAATATTTATATCGTGCGTATGGACGCCCGTAAACAAAAATTTTTAGGAGCGAGTACACGATTAATCCGATAGTTTAATAAAATCATTTCTGGATGAAATTTCTCTCGGCTCAGTTGGTACACGCCCTTCACACGTCAGCGGAGGAGTCACGCAGCGTTTCACACGGAGAGTTGCAGGGTCGCGTAATTCCTGCATACGCATCTTGCAACTTTTGCCATTTCTTTGTATTGTTGTTGTAGAACTTTAAATTGTAAAATAAGGCTAAACTTTGGAGCATTCGCTTAAATATTCTTCCAAGAGCGTCGTTCGGCTGCCAATGATTTGGGATTGAGCTATTCCTCAACTCACAAAATCCTTTTGTCCACGACTATCTTATAATATACTCTTTATACTTGTGTTTCTTCAATCACAATTAGATACATTAATCACTGCAGTGATTAATGAATATTATTCACTACACCAATAGGGACATCGCTTTGACCCATTTTTACATTTATTTGGTAGGCCGCGATCGCGATGTGTCAGTTCAAATTGAAACGTCAAATCAGCATGGTTTGCTTTTAATTTGAAATGCATATTCTAAAAAAGAAGATATAATGAGTAGTGAGAGTGAAAACGAGGTTTCTTTAACAGCACCAGCAATAAAAGAAGCTGCGGAACTTGCCTCATTAGATTCATTGCCCAAAAAACCAAGAAAATTATACCTGAGAGCGTATGTATGAATCTTTCTTACACTGGAGAAGGGAAATGAAGGTAAATTCTTTCTGGGAATCTGTTTTGATAGTCGTGGACAAAGTATAGTATACAACTCGTTATAATGATGCTATTATTACCTCGGATGATTACTTAAACTTCATCCTTAAACTTCATCCTCGGTAATAATAGCATTCATTATAAACTCGTGTATAATATACTATTAAATTATTATTTTTGAATGGCAAAAATTGTTTCTAGACTTTACACATAACAAAGCAGTTAACTTTGAACTATTTCATTGTCGGACGCCTCCGAGACAGATTCTTAATGAATGCGAAAATTATGCACGCGATAAGCAAGAGATAGGAGTAAGAGAGAGCGCAGGGCTGGCTAATTTAGACCAACCACATTAAATAAAATGGGCGCGTAGCGTCCCTGACCGGCGCTATCGGCGTCGAAGTGGGTCTAGTGCACTAGGTATCTAGGACGTGGCGGCCTCCACCTCCTTACAAACGGTCCGATTATAATGTGCAGCAATCGGTACTGCGTGAGCTGTATGTACCCCTAACATGCCTCTTGCTTGCAATCTGGTTTTGGTTATGCAAATAAATGCGCGGCACGTTCGTCAGCGCTAACCTACATTAATTTTTATGTTTTTCGGGTGCCGAAAATTGGGTTTTCTGCGCCACATAATAGACAAGACCCCGAAAGGGGAGGGTGTAGATGTAGACAGTCCCTGGTATCCTTAGCATTACGAGACAAATCCTAGATTAGGTATTATCATAAATTTTAACACCTTGTGTTCCTAGAAATATGAAGTAAGACTGAACTACCCCGTCCCTAATAATAGCATCTACTGCATCGTTGTGTTCGTAAGTTTCTTGTTTGCTCCCATGGCAAATTATTATTTATGGTATTTTGTCTAAAAGTGAAATTTTCTAAGAAACTTTCAGAACATTATTTAATTTATGATCCAGAAAATAAGCACTCTCTCAAAGTAATTGTTCAAAACGAGGTTCCAAAAACGATTTTATTACACCTGCCTGCAGTAAAGCCATTACAGAAGAAACCCCCCCGTAAATGTTTTGTCAACAAATCGAAGTGTATAACTCAGGTGAACAATACAATTCTGAATGCACCTTGCCGATTGTTGTCAAACATTCAGAATAGGTGCAGAGAGATTGAAATTTATTATTCTCGTTTTGAATCTAGGTAAGTCGGACAAAATGTGAAGCAATCCTGAATGAAAGCGAAATTATTTACAGTACCGAAATGCCGGGCACACGATAATCGATTTGTTCTACAAGTTCTCTCGCGTTGCCTAAATGCCATCGCTAGTGAAAGTGGCATATATAGGGTGTAGAAGATGCAATTCCAATATGCAAAATGAGAATTTACTTAATAGCTCTCATCAGTTGTTTTAAAACATTCTAAAGAGCACAAGCCTTCATCTTCTGAATTTTGTAGTGTACAGATAATTTCCTACTGAAGCCTAGCCACAAATATTCCTAAAATAAGAAAAACTGGTAAAAAACGAACAAACTTGGGGTTTGCGACGAAAAACAGGGGCAAGAAATAATATACAATACATTAGTTATAGTCCAGCCAATAGGTGTTCAAAACTGCCGTTTTCGTAACAAAATTGGGGAAATTTTTTTCTCAACGGTTCTATATGTTTTTGGGGCGCTAAATCCGAATTTAAAGTTTGCTGCCATGTAGGAGGTCGGCTTCTCAACGAAAAACGCAAAAAACCTCAAAATTTTCGCACTTTCTTCTCAGTTTTTCGCTTATATCTCGAAAACTATGCATTTTTCGAAGATGACAACTTTATACAAAATTAAAGTACTTAGGCAAAATTTCCTACAAAATGCATTGGTGAACTTTGATTTTCTGACGAGAGCGCGCTGAAAAACATCGATTTTTTGGCCTTTCTGCGAAAACGTCAAAAACGCCCACTCCCACCCCCTATAACTCGAAAAATATATATGTTATCAACAAAAACCCTTATACCACGTGAAAGTACATTAAATTTCCTACAAGAGATGTCTCTAACATTCAGTTTTCTCATAAGGTGGGAGGGAGCAAAGCGAAAATTACGAAAAATGCCTTCTGCGCTCTACAGCCAAAACGGTCCCTCCCACCTGCCTATCTCTCATCGGCGCTATACTTTCGATGTATTACGCTTAAAAGAGGTTGTTTTGAATGAATTGATGGCAAAGCATGTTTGATGAAAACATTAACAAATTATATTTACAACATATTAGGTACACGACACTGAATATAAAGCTGAATATGGAACCTGTATGTATTAATGTACATGTGTCATGAAATGAGGGATGAGGATTGGGTAATCACTTCGAGTAGGTTCTCCATCTGGAAAAGAAAGAAGGCATTTAGTGCTAGAACATGGTTACAAGAACAGATAAGTTGTATAGTGAACTGTCGATGTATGAAGAAATACCTAATGTCATGTGCGCAGTTATTTTAGTCGTCCCCGTTTGGTTGTTGGTGGCCCAGGCAATGTCTTTTGGGCACTAGAAGGTCCAGGCGAAAAGTCTTGGGCAATGGAAGGTCCAGGCAAAGGGTCAGGGGTTGTGGAAGGTCCTGGCTGAACAGTTGAGTTGGTGCTGTTCTTCAACTGAAAAATTGTAATTGAATGACTAATGTTATTATAGAAAAAAATTGATTAGTAAAGATGCATAATGCTGCAAAATTCAGAAGAGGGAGACGACCTAGACGAGCCCCTTGCAGTACGACTGTCTGAAGCAGCTGAGGCGACAGAAGGTGTTAATTCATGTAATATTTTGCAGCATTATGCATCTTTACTAATCAATTTTTCTCTATAATATCATTAATCAATCAATTACAATTTTTTCAGTTGAAGAACAGCAACAACTCACTGTTCAGCCTGGACCTTCCACAGCCCCTGACCCTTTGCCTGGACCTTCCATTGCCGAAAACCCTTCGCCTGGACCTTCTAGTGCCCAAAAGACATTGCCTGGGCCACCAACAACCAAACGGGGACGACTAAAATAACTGCGCACATGACATCAGGTATTTCTTCATACATCGACAGTTTACTATACAACTTACCTGTTCTTGTAACCATGTTCTGACACTAAATTCCTTCTTTCTTTTCCAGATGGAGAACCTACTCGAAGTGATGACCCAATCCTCATCCCTCATTTCATGACACATGTACATTAATACATACAGATTTCATATTCAGCTTCAGCTTTAATTTTGTATAGAGTGGTCATCTTCGAAAAATGCATAGTCTTTGAGATATAAGCGAAAAACTGAAAAGTGCGAAAATTTTGAGGTTTTTTGCGTTTTTCGTTGTGAAATTCGGATTCAACACCCCAAAAAACATATAGAAAAAAAAACTTCCCCAATTTTGTTACGAGAAAACCACCATTTGACTAGGCTATTAACCGTTTTAAGAGCTTAGCTATTTATCAGCCTCTTAATTCCATTTCAAATAAACCCCCGAATAAACCTCGAAATAAACCAAGTTAGGAGTATACTCGGGAGTATACTACCAAACTTAAAGTTTACTGAAGATCGAACACAGTGCAGAATTTAAGGCGTTTACCTCGATCAGCTGTAGCAGCCTCACACATACCCCAACATGATAAAACACCTCTCAGAGTTTCACACATTTCAGCTATATTTTCAGTCAGAAAAATGTTACAGTATATTACGTACCGAGGTGGAAAATATTTCATTACAGCCGAGGGTTAGATGGATGACCAAGACGCGAAGGCTGTAATAAAATTTTGCTTGTTACTTGTCAGGAGCGTGCAAAAGAATCTGGCCTCTTCTAATTTTAATAACGCTCTGAGAAGCGCTGAATCTTGTCGCGCCGCTATGCTACTCGTGTGAAAATTCTAAATTTAAGAACACGTAAATTTTTAAGCGCAACATTGGTCTTTAATCACAGAAATAAATTTGCACGCTCACTTGGCAGCAACTTTTCTAAATTCCATCCAAATTAAAAAAATGTTCTTCTACAGAACTATTGACCATTTTCGATTGTAATTATTATTTTTTTAATTTCAAGGGACTTTGGGTCTCGGTAAAAATGAAAATTATAAAGACCCTGAGGCGATATAGTTTTTCATTAAAATTCACATACTATTATTAATAGTGTGTAACATACAAACATATTTTTATCACACTGCGATGAGATAAGAACTTCAAATGTAGGTTATCGAGAATTCTTTATGTGTATCCTGATTGTCGTTATAAATAATATTAATAGCACAATGAGTATGTGTGTCCATCTATTTTTAAATGCGCGTTACAAACATTTCATTGCCTATTATTAAATTGAAATGTTATTAACTTGCTTCGTGACAATTAACCATAGGAACACAAATATAAATTAATTGCCAATTCTAAGGCTGATCGTACATTAATGGGGTTTACAGTGGGGTGAATTGAATATTTTTTCGACCCGCCCAGTTTGCATCGCGACCAGCGTTAGGTCAGTTAGGTGCTTCTGTATCTATGACCATGTTAGGTACTTCGTAGTGCACCTACGTCATTTTCTTCAATTTCAGTACCTGCTGGTTTATTTTGGCGTCTGCATCGGTACTCAAAATAAGTAGGTCAGATAAACTTGTTACATTTAAGCCAAAGCCAATACTTTACACAAGTATCATAATAATATTGGGGGGCTGACCTTGGCATACTTGATCTGAGAGCTGATCAGGATTCACTCTCTCGATGACATACTGACCCACTGATAATGACACAAAACTTTTGCTTTCTATATGGTATTCGTGTCATGCATCTACGTAATCTACCTGTTTTATTTAAAGAATTAGTCATATCGTCGGCCACGTGCGAAATCCACTCTTAGTTTGCTCATTTTGATGGCAAGCTCGCTTACCTGGGGCTTTTTTATTTTATGACTGTTTCTGAAAGTGTGTCAATTACTTTATCCACTTCTCGATCTGTACCTAAATGTACCTAAATTTTGGATAGGTGTCTGCGAGACTGGTACTGGATATATTCAAAACAATTGAATCAATTACTTTTCAGAAACTTTACAACAACCTGTATATTATTGAGTAATATTAGTACATAATATACAGTTATTTTTGCCCGTCCACTACAACCACATAAACAGAAAACGTTTCAAGATACTGATATGAAAATTTGAATGTTATCCTAAAAATGAAAATATTTTCAAAATGGATTTCAGAGTACACCAAATATTGGCCCTAAATTTGTTATTTTAAATGGAATGCCCCCATTTTCTAATTCTTTTTGAATTTTACTTAAAATTTTAAGGTCGTTTTGTTACAGGTTGCCTTTACTACAAATTAATATTTTTGGAGATACGTACTTATCCACCTGTCTTCAAACATATCATAGAATTCGTCACTAACCAGCCCAGTGCAATTATAGTCTGGAGCTCCACCTAATTGGTAAGGGCAGAAAAAACGTAAAGTGAGTAAATTACCTAAAAAATGTGTTTGTGGTTCCTAAAATCCCTAAATATATTGGTCTATTCCGAGGTCTATCCAAATCTTCGTTGTAAATGTGATAACAAAATCTCTCGCAAAATCTATTGTTCTTCAACAAACAAAACACGTTAAAAATAAAAGTATTTCGAAAATTTGTGCGTCTAAAAATTTTCATTGCTCCAAAAAATGGGAATTTCTGCGATTGAAAATGTCTTCCAGTGAAATTTTGCCTTGTTGGTCCAAATATTTGTTTTTCTAAAAATTGAAGGTCCTGTGTACAGAATAACATCATTTCGCAAAACTGTACCCTTTGAGCTGAATTTTGACGATAAAACTTCTTGAACAGTAACACAGTAATGAATTTAAAATTATGAAGTTTACGTTTCTTCAAAAATGGTTGCAATTAGAGGAAACGCCCAAATCAGTTGCCACTGAACAAGAACAAATCGAAGAATTATGGGTTCTTTTTGGATTGTAGAAATACGTTCTTAACCCAAAACATTAAGCTCCTTTTTATGTGATATGTCTGCGTGTCAGAGGCCAAATCTAAAAAAAATGTTTTGCAACCTTCTAAATTTTTGTGCATTCAGTATACATTTCGTCAAATGAATTCAAAATATCGAAGTTTCGATAATCATTATTTGCCATTACCTTATATCATCCGCTTGAAGAATGCAAGGTGTTATAATGCTATCTCGCTTACTATCGACTATTAAAACAATTTTTCTAGCAAAATTAAAAAAAGTCGAAAATCCGGATGCGGAATAAAGTTTCAGTTCCGGCTGCACCCTTAAGGCTGGGATAATATCAGCTGTTAGTCTATAAAGTGCTGCCACCTATCACCCAAAAGTGTGATTAGGATTATGCAAAATACAGTTACATGATTGCTTGGAATTTTCAAGGTTTTTTGCTTTCTGGGAGAGTTAGTCGGTGATCCTATCTTTAAATTATTATTTTCTATTTAGAAATACGAGAATAAACTGAAGCGCCACCGCCATCTGCATTGCAGTGGCCACACTACTACTACTGTCAAACTTATAGTTTACTGTGCATATCGGCCAAATATTCACAAACTGGAGAGATTGCAATTTTCATTCCAATACCCCGGTTTGACGGAGTAACGTATCAAGACGTTCTTGGTCGAAAATGAATAAGGAATAATTAACTTAGACAACCCTACTTTCTGTTTACGATAAATATGTGTACAAATAGTAAAAAGGCGTCGAGTTTATGACGGATTTTTTAATAATTTGAGGGAGATTTATTTAAGGCGAACGAAAAATATTACTATAAAAGTAGTGAGAGTCTCTAAGTTGATCCTTTATTGATAAATCTTTTTTTATTTAACACCCTATTTACTTTAATTTCAGAATGGTGTTGGAATAAAAATGTGTCTACATGTCCCGTTTTTAGTGCTCAAATTTCGCACCCTTAATTTTAATGTTTTTGTCGTGTTAGGTTTCTTCGAAGGTTCCTTCATTCTATCTTAGGGATAATGCGTTTGCTGATTTGAAAAACTTTTCCATAAGAAGTAAGGAATTATATAATGACTGCGCATTGTAGTTAAAAACAACCTGTTAACAGATTTTGCAATGTCCAAATTAGGTCCCATTGTTCTAATATGGTCATAAACCGATCGGCAAAAAACAAAAACAAGCTTCGGCGTTGTGTGCCGCGACATTGACACAACTTTAACTGAAATTTGTTCTCTTATTATTACGTCCACACCTGTAATTATTGACACAGTGACCTACTGATACACCACACGTCTCGTTCTTCTATTAAGCAGGTAGGGTTTTTTTTGCAGATTCATGAAACAATAATTAACGACAGAAAATTAAAACTAAGGTAATTAGGTATGGAAATTTCGGATCCAGTTTGACAGCAGAAGAAATGGGTTGCAGCTTTCGCCCAAAAATTTTGCATTGCAAATATCGTAAATGTCAAGAAATGTTTATCTCGTGAATAATACAATATTTATTAATATATGTATAGATTTCGTTTGAATGGTTATTATAAAGTAACCTTGTACATTCCCCACAAACAGTTTATGTGTGCCAATGTCTCGGATTGACCTAAAAATCTATTTTTAAAACGTTCAGTATATTTTTAATTCAAAACGCGCGAATCCAGAAATACTTACTTTCAGTTTTATGACTCGCAAATAAAAAACGTACTATGCGTTTATATACTGTTCCTGTTTCTTTTGATGTGTGCCACATTTGGCATACAAAAACTTTTAGTCCTGGGGCGAACTGAATTTATCAAATATATTTTTGGCAAAATGATTGCACCACTACTACTCGCCACACATGGCAAATAAATTCACATCTACTGTTAACTGATATTTTTCTCTCACCTATCTTTCAGAAATGCCTCAATTTTGTTGGAAAAACAACAGCATGTGAGGCACCTACATACTTTTAATATTCTAATTCCCAAAAATAAGTGTTGAGTGGCTGCCAAAAAGATAGCCGCGAATAATCGTCTTTTGTTTGCGCGAAAAATGTGTCGTTTTATCGGGACCATGAGCGCTACTTGGTGGCACACTGACCTACTAACATTGTTCCAGAAATGCATTCATTCCCTGTGGTTCAAACACACAAAGATATCCCGGATTTATTGATTTTTCTATCCGGTCCGATTCCGGCAAAGAATAATTCTCAAGGGCTTCTCATTCTGATAATCTGGCATGTTGTTTATTGGCTAAACATAAAAAAGTATGGTTTTGTAAAACTGTTTCAACTGCCTTGTAAATTTTGACAATTCGTTACTCCACAATAATAATAAACTAAACGGAAGGAGAAGGCACATGATCGTGCCGTATCGGAACAGGGAGGTTCGATCCCCGCCTAGTTATTCCGAATTTTTGAAGATTTTTGTATATATGGTGTTTCAAGACAAGAAGCGACCAGATTTGGATTTACTCAATTCTCATAAATTTTCAACAGCCTCTAACAATAGGTACTTATCGTGTTACACGGCGCAAAACTTGCCACCGCCGACCGGGAGTCGAACCCGGGTCCCCGTGCTTCGAAGCCCTCTGCTCTCCCACTGAGCTAATCGGCGACCTTACACGCCTTCTCTCTAACCGTCCATTTATACCCAAGACTGTAACAATTGTATATTGTATAAGACAAAATGTTGCATTTCAGAGATACCTACATTTTATTTTAAAACAAAAAATTATGTAAGCATAAGCACTACGGTAATCACAGTTCTACAAACTACATATTTATATTTCCAACTGTCTTTGGAAAAACATGATTTTCAAAAGTACAAGTAAACTAAACTAACAAGTCGAAACTTGTGCCAAAACAGTTACAGGGTCCGTGCAAATTATATTGTTAAATTTCGGAAAATTAATTCAAAAATTACATTATACCTACGTAATTTAATGGATTTTAAATTTAAATGGAACGCTATATTTTTAATTGGGCAAATTTTTGAATTCTATCTAAAATTTCATATTGGGTTGATTGAAAATTAATTTTTCCAACACGATACAGAGTTCAGAAATGTAATAAAAAAACACCGCCTTCGCAAAGATGCAACCCGGGGAGACATTGAAAATGACGAAGCAGACTGTAACCCTTGTGCGTTTGGGATATTTTCTGCATACGCGATAGCGTGTTAAATAATTATTCATAAAAGACCGGCGCCGATTTATAATAACTGCAGTCCTGCTGTGGCATTCTCTCATATTTGCGACGCTAGCCGGTCCCACTTTGAATGAAGTTTACTCAGACTGAGCGTTCTAGCGCGCGCTCGACATTAACCGCTACCGCCCGGGTGCCACGCGTGACGTATGTAGCAAATGCAACACAATCTTTTCGGTGAATATCATACCCATGCTAGGATACTAAAAACGTTTTCAATGTTAATATGGCGTTCCACTTAAAATTAGAACGCAATTTTGGAAATTTAACAATAATTTGCACACACCCTATAATAATGTTTTGGCAGAAAACTTGACAGGTCTACTTAGCCAATAATTGTGAATAGTTGCGTGTGGTTGAATTTCACCTCGAATTTCACTAATTTATTTTAGAACATTCGTAATTTGTTACAACTCTGCATACCACTTCCTTTTTTCAAAAACAAGATATCTCTGAAATACAACAACCTAGATTTATTTTCTTAAGCAATGCCTACTTAAAACCAGTTGAAGAATTATTCCTTTTAAAATAACGCATTTTTTAAATTGGAAGGCCCTGTAGAAGTGTCTAACTGTCTTCGTCTTTTCGCCATTTGCTTCTGCCCGTTGTTATTTCCGTCCAGTCCCTAATTCGTAGTTCCCTTAATTTTTCTTGTTGTTTCCAATCACTGTTTTCTTGGTCGTCCTCCTTTTATCCATTCGATTATTCTTCCTGTTGATATTTTATTTTAGTGATACAGGTGTACGCGAGAGTATACGTTATGATTGGTGGTCTTTGAGGGGTAAATATCCCGAAAAAATTGTGTACACTTATTTGGAATTCCAATGGAATTCCTTGGAAGTCCTTGGAATTCCTTGGAAGTCCTTGGAATTCTCTGGGAATTCACCGAAACCGTTAATTTTGTATGTGGTCCTTATGAAGTAAAACAGTCAATTCCAAATGTTTCTAAAGCAACTTTGATTTCGTTTTAATTATCGTTTTTTCCGGGAAAAAGAAGCACGAAGCAGTAGATTCCTAATGGTTTTTCAGCAAACAATGTTGAATAGGAAATTTTATGGAAGGACAATCTTTCCCAAGAAGAACTTTGTCGGTAAATATTAATTTCTCCACACGTTCCTGAAGAATATTTGAAATACATTTGAAATATTCTATTCATGATCTGAATGAAAATAAAATTTTAGTGGTGTGATGAGTAATAGGTGTTTCTGAGTTTCTGCAATCTGCAGGCATCCATTGCATTCGCATCCACCGGCCAATAATTTTCAATTTGAGGGTGGGGTGAGGTACAGTGCTGTCACAATTCTGTAGTTTCAGAAGTTTAGTCTCTAATCTGTGAATTTAGTTGGGTTACTGTCCATTGTAGGTATTATTGGGTTCTAAATAGTACTTTTTTGATAATTTCGAGAATATTTGATTTAGGAAATTGCGAAAGGGTTCCAAGACGCGGTGGCAATAATACTAATAATAATAAATTATTTTGTTTTTTTCTATTTTCTGTTCCAATTATTAAGGCATGGAGCTGTAGTAGTACTAGGGTGGGCGTCAAGGTACTTGCGTACGTGACATTTGCGTACATAAGGAAAGATGTCCAGCAGGAAAAGCGGGCAGCTCGAAACAAGTATCATTTGCGTGCAACATAAAAATCTGCCAGGTAAAGGTCAAGCGGAGCGAAGCGGGGAGTTGTAAGTCTCAGTCGTTAGCGTTTATAATATGATTCTCCTCAAAGATCATTCAACAAACATTTTACAAAAGAAATCACCGGCGGGATCAAGTTAACTTACCTCAATATTTAACATAGGTGTTCGAAATAAATATTTAAATTAGGAATCCAAATTTTATGTTGCACGCAAGTGCCACTAGATCAGAGTTGTTTAATTTACCTGCTGAGCCTTATTTTGCTTTATGGACGCTAATGTCATAAAATCTGCCTTGTACGCAAGTGTCATACATTCCAAGGGTGAACTCCGTACAGGGCAGGTCGGTTATATCTAACGCAATTTATTACATTTGCCATTTGGTTGGTGATTTTATATATCGTCCGGTTAATTTAAAAAATCGAATAGTTTAAAGGCTTTTATTACATTTACCATTAAGTTGTGGGTATCAAATATAAAAACTAGCCAATTCAATTAATTACCTACTGCAAATATTAAATAATTTATTATAGTCGCCAAATTTCATGGTGATTAGGTATGTATAATTGGTATCTTCCCATTTCGTGCGTTCCCGTTTCAGGCATTTTTGGGTTTCTACATGTTTTCGTGCCGAATCGAGCTTCGAGAATTTACTGGGTAATTAAATAGTGCCAGTTCGTGCGTTATAGGTACTTGTTGCAATAAAGGCATACAAAACGTACTGCTTTGTTTTATAGTTGCCCGTCACTGAATACGGCCAAAAAAGTGGTTCCACGGCTCACTATTTCTGGTCTGTGAGCTTCGCGAGCTGAACGTTTAAGTCCCCCCCCAAACAAAACCATTATTTGAAAACAATAGTAGCGAATTCAACATACAATTCCGCATTGAAGTCTAGTTATTAACAGCGTTGTCTTGTAAAGATAAACTGGAATTAGGGGCTTACTGCATTATCAGCTGGTCAGCGCCCGAAACGGCACTCAAACCAGGTAGAGGTTTGGGACGACGCACGAAACGGCACAAATTTTATCCACGCCCGAAACGGGAACGCACGAAATGGGACTAAACCGTATAATTGTCGATATTTATACAAAATACCCGGATTAATCACAATTACCGTAACATTTATGTAAAGTTACCTATATTAGAGGTTATACGTTCTATATTCCTTTTTAATGATATTCATTCGTTACACAATATATCTCACTTTTCATGACTTCCATTTTAATAACAGAGAAATAAGTCGTAAAAAGTGGGGCACACTGTATTAGTATTTACGTTTATTTTCAAGTTACCATTTTGTTATCTTTAGTTTAAAGAGCTGCCTTTTTTATATACATATATATTTTGTTTTCTTTAATAAAAGGATACATATTGGTTTTAAATAATCAAAAATTAGTTTATTTTGTTTCTTTAAGCAATCTATTAAGAAATTTAAGCATAAAAGTAAAAAGGTTTATGACAGTATTGCACTTTTGTTTGGGATAATTGGGAGGAGATTACTTTCCTCGAAGACGTTCGGAATTCCATAAAATTATTTTAGAAGGCCTCGGAATACGTTGAAATTCCTTGGAAATCTTTGGAATTCCTGGGAACTCTTTGGAAGTCCTTGAAATTCTTTGGAATTCCTTGGAAATCTTTGGAATTCCTTGGAAATCTTTGGAATTCCTAAGAAATCTTCGGAATTCCTAGGAAATCTTTGGAATTCCTTGGAAATCTTTGGAATTCCTTGGAAATCTTTGGAATTCCGAGTCCTGTGTACAAAAATTTTTCGGGATATTTACCCCTCAGTGGTCGTATAGCGGTATTCTCTGGTAATCCTAAGGCGGTAGACTTTGGCAGTCTTTTGGTACCTAATGTCAGTCTGGTGGGTAGTCTAGTGTATATTCCTTTTTAGAAAGATTACTCCTCGAATTCCCATCTCGAATTTTTCCACTTTCTCTTGCTCCTGTCATATCACTGTTCTTTCCTATTAGGTATACATACTTAATAATAATTATGTACAGTTCTTATTAAAATACATGCATCCGAGAAAAGACCCAACTTCTGTAGGAAAGAATCAATATGTAAATATGTATACTGGTCAAATCCAACAATATATTATATCATCAGACGGTAAAAAGTAAAAATCATTCAGTTGGGTACTTGCCAACCCAGTCCTTAATGGAGACCAAGAAACCAGCAGTGGATGGGTGGAAGGTGATTAAGAAGCTGCCCTCGAAGCTGCCATGTGTCTTTGCTAAAAGCAAGTGCTGCGCCCCTACTACTAACTAGGTACTGAGGTAGGTACCCGATAGGTACCTATAATTATGATTCGACTGCTAATAGGTATGCCCAGTTTAAACCCATTTTCCAATATCCCCTTTCAGCAAATATGCAGTACCTACAGAGTGCAGTACCTATTATCAAAACGAGGATAAGATTTTTTGCTTTTGACCGTCTTACTGCAAAAGGAATCAAATTCGCGCCCCAAAAACATTACATGAAGAGCCAGTCCTCAATTTTACCCTGCAAACCGGACGATATATTCTGGCGCCCACTCGTACTATTGGACGACTTGGTAGCGCATACCAAATTCGTAATTAAAACGAAAAAAGGAATTCATTACACGGTCTTCTTTGTACGCCAATTAATAAACAACAACAATGTCAATGTATACATTGAAATGTGCGATAATGAACATTATTATCTATTATCAAGTGTCGGCAGTTCCCACTGTTTGTAAGCAGAAACTAGGCCAGGGTAACTCCAAATCACGTGGTACCAAAAAGACCTTGGTGCGGCGCTACTGGTTCTGCCGGTAATCACGAAAATTAAATTTACCTTCTCGAATTCTCTTGCCGGACCGCATCGCATTATTTTGGCACCGTACGAAAATAACGTAAACAAATTAGAAATATATATGCCCCAGGCGATTAAACATGGACAGATTAGTGTCAAGACGCTTAGCGTTTTATTAATTATGTAAATATGCGGTTTAAGTGTGCAAATTGCCACAAGGTGACGTACTTGATGTTTTTTATACTGCTCGCTTCCTTTCTATGCGTAAATTGCATAAATCAAAAGTGTATTCCAAAACAATGATGAAATTCAAATATAGGCACATCCCTCAGAAGTAGGATAATGGCCAACAAGACTGTCATATTCATGAAGCAATTTTACCAATAAATACAATCCATCAACTATTGCTATAGACCAAAAATAAAACGAAAAGCCACCTTTTATGAGGTTTAACCCTTCCATAAAAGTGGGTGTCATAACAATCCGAACATTGTTGACCAGGGTTCCGCTGCAGCGACGACGCATGCGCGATATTCGCTCGATAAATAAAGCTATGTTGCACCTGCACTTGAACCTGACCTATTACAGCCAGAAAGCATGCTGTCTAGGGATAGCCCCTCATATACAATCTAGGATAGGAAATAGAATAGAAATGCCGAGAGCAACATATGCATTCACACTAGGTCAAGGCGAAAATAGCAATGTTATTATTAGGGTTAGGTGTGCATATGACAGTGGGTTAGGGAACAGAAGACGATTGGAGGGGACTCGGTTGGTAGATTTAAGGTTAGGAACTGTGGAAACGGGCGTAACCGAGAGCCTGCTTGATTATGTTATAACGCAGTTGTCGCGGCCTACTGACATCAATTTTCGCTAGACAGAAGAGAACTGAATGAAATTCACTTTCTCGCTTAAATTGTGTAAGCAACGAAAGTGAATACACCACAGCGAAATTGCATAACGTAACTTTCTACGTTAAAATCAGATCATCTCAAATGTTAATAACAGAAAACAGGTTTACGGAAGATATGAACATGTAAAATGTCATTTATCTCTTTGTTGCTTTGATTCTATAAAGAATTTACCTCCGTCGTTTGTGGAGAAAGGTATCTGTATGTCCACGGTTTCGCTGTCCACCGTGACATCGTTGACGGTGATATCCAGATCAACGTCGGCTGAAACAACAGAAACAGTGGTCGGTGTTCCATTTTCGTTAGTAGATGCGGCAACAGAGCTAGGAACAACGCTCATACTTGTCGCCTCTTCGTGCATTGTTTATCGATAAATTCTCACTAGTGCCGTAATGTTAACCGAAAATTTATTTCGAACAGAGCTTACCGAAGCTCTGACCTTCAAACACGCGCCAAGGTTTCACAAATATCTATTTCTTTAGCAGCGTAAAAATCGAACCGTCCCGCAAATGTAGGTCTCTAGGCCACTTCGCTTACACTTTACATTGAGACAGACATGACCATGTACTCAACTTAGCGACTAACTTCATAACGCGGCCAACTTCGCTACATCCAAACTACGCACGTGGAAGAATCTCCAGCTCTTACAACCCCAAAGAAAATATCTTTTTACATTCCCTGTCTGATTAAAATATTCGAAAATTCATGATATCAACTAAAATACCTAATTTTTTTTAAGTAGGTCAAAAATAACAATGGTGGAATGTTGCTATATAAGGACGTGTAAGTTCCAAAATAATCAGTATTTAATTTTATCCTTTCCTGATTGATATAGTTGGTGAATTATCGAGAAATAATAGAAAAACAGAATTTTATAAGTCACGAATATGACCATGAATTTCAAAGCGCATGTCGGATGTATTTGATCTACTAATTCAGAAATCAAAATGGCTGCTCTTGGATTTGACGTTTCAAGTCATTTTCCTGGATTTCTTAAGAAACTTCCTGTTAATTTATTATTATCACGAAGATAACACGCAGATAACATCAATCAGGTAATTTCCCAATGCATATTTTGTTCATATCGCTTAAAGGAAATACATAAAAATTTGCAAAACAAATACAAAATCTCATAACCCATACAATTATTTTTTTTTTATTTTGTTATGAAGATTCATTATTAAAATTATTTGCCGGCTTTTGGGATACGCATTCGCAAATTCTTAATCTAACTAGTACAAGAAAAATTTGTATTTAATCTGGATAACATTCACTATACAGTGTGTTTACTTTAAAATGTCTAAATTAAAACAGTATTGTTTTTAACTTTAGGATACTACATTATTTGAAGTTTATATAGTATTGTTTTTACTCCATAATTCATTAATATTTTTATTTCGCACCGTCTACATTTAAGCAATTTAAATTTTTCAACAAAAATGGTACCTCCTATTTTTAGCCCAAAAATAAGTAGCTATAATCAATATGCGAGGCACAAATTTAGACACAAAACATGGACCAACAAAAGAAAATTTCAATATTTATGTTTCCTGGGTAGTGGTGGTCACAAGGGTCAAGTTCAAAAGAACTACTCTAAAAATACTTTATTGGCCCTTAGAAAACAGGTATTAGTTGAAGAACTTGTTTGGGTGGTTCCTATTCCTTGTATTTTTTTCTGGCAGTCATGATTACTTTGCTTTGTATTCTGTTGTGTATTGTTTGGTTTTTTGGACGTAGGAGACCCAGAAATTATCCACCAGGTAAACAAAAAATTATTAACATTTCAATTTGAAAAATTTATTTTCAATTTGAGCTAAATTCTGTAAACCTCAGGTTTGTAGAAGGGTACCTACAGTTCTCTGCCATAAAATATTTTTAAACCGGTAATTTTTTAGAAACTAAAGTTCATTTTTCTCCCCTAGGTCCCAATTGGCTTCCCATCGTGGGAAACTTATTTTATTTTCAAAGAAAGCTAGTTGTATTTCGTTACATACATTTAGTATGGGAAAATTTACGGGAGCAGTATGGCAATATTGTTGGAGTCCGTATTGGAAGAGATCACATAGTCACTGTTTTTGGCCCGGAGGCGGTTAAAGAAGTACTTACCCGTGAAGAATTCAACGGACGCCCAGATGGATACTTTTTTAGACTCCGAACCTTCGGAAAAAGATTGGGTATGATGTATGACAAAGTACAATTTGTTGCTAAAGGATTTTATGTAAAAGAAAAGAATCGGCGAATCATATTAGGGTTGCCAACAAAGCTGAAATTAGGCCAAATTAAAAAATTATACAGCAATAACTTTATTTTTCTCTATGTAGGAGTAGTATTTTCCGACGGTGGGTTGTGGAAAAAGCAGCGCAAGTTTTCCCTGCAAAGCCTAAAGCATTTTGGTTTGGGCCGCAGAGCAATGGACGGCATGATCGAAACTGAAACTTTTGAACTGGTCGCCTCCTTGAGATCGAAGAGTTTTGAACCTGTAACCATACACAACACTTTTGACATAAGCGTTGTTAATGTTCTTTGGACCATGATGGCTGGCGAAAGGTTCGATCTGAACGATGCGAGATTGAAAAAACTAATGGACCTGTTACACGACGCATTTAAAGCAGCCGATATCTCCGGGGGATTATTGAACCAGTTGCCTGTTTTGAGGTATATTGTACCTGGGAGAAGTGGTTATACTGTAGTTATGAAAACGTTGAAGAATCTCTGGGCTTTTTTAGAAGTACGTTCGAAGCATAATTTTGCAATGTTGATATTCTAGTTTTTACAGGAGACAATAACGGAGCATAGGAAAACTTTTTGTAAAACCCACGCTAGAGATTTGATAGATGCGTTTTTAACCAACATGGATGTCAAGGGTGATTCCCACTTTACAGGTTGTTTTTTAATAAATCTTTATTAAATAGTGACTATTTGAAACTTTTAGATGAACAATTGATTTCTTTATGTTTGGACCTATTTATGGCCGGTTCCGAAACTACAGGCAATACACTAACATTCTGTGTTGTTTATATGCTTTTGTACCCCGAAGTTCAGAGAAAAGTGCAAACGGAACTGGATGAAGTCATTGGGAGAGACAGGCAACCAAACCTGCAGGATAGGTCAAGGTACAGATTTTGTCTTAGGTTTGTTTCGGACATTCTCGGCTTTCATAAGAATCGTTTAAAATTCAATACAAAGCAAAAATAGTCTTCTTATAGGGCACAAGTTACTTATGGTTAGTATCCCACTTATGGCCACTTTACTCTGATTTGTGAAAAAATAAACATGTCTTCTACTGCCCCATATAATTTGAGTTGGAAGTATGTCTCTTAGGCTTAAAGGGCGCCGTTCAGTGCATAAAATTACAATTTCAAGTCATATTCAAAAATGGTAAAACGCACGATGTTCAAATTTTGCACAATGGGGAAGACCCGCTTAATTGAATTTATAACTTTTAGTACTGTAATATCAAGCATAAATAGAAGATGTATCGCGTGCCACGTAAAAATTTTGATTATGTGCCGTGCTGAACGAAAAATTTGCAACTTAGAAAGCAGCATGACCGGGATGGCTAAAACGCGCGCTTTCTGTGGCGTAGGAGACCTATCCGTTGCGCCGCGGTGTTTACGCGTCTCCCTGGAAAAAGTGGGAGGAGTCGAGAAATAAACGAGCGCTCAGGGTGCAAACGGAACGGTTTGCGCATGTGAAAATCCCTACCTAATCTGTCGGGCCCAGTGGTCAAGTACGTCACCAGCGTCATTCAAATATTGTGTCTCGAGCGTGACGCATGTTTCATATTTAATTATGACGAAAATAAGACTCAAAAGTAAAAATCGAAAGTTGCGGAATTTGTTTTGGGTAGTAAACTATTCAATATGATCATTTTCAAAATTTGCGGGTTTTCCCCATTATTTGAAACGTATGTATCTTGTGGAAGAGATTGTTTTCTTAAAAAAAATTGGTTAAACAATAGAAAATAAAGCATTAAAAATATACTCTTCTTAAAGATGCAGTATTTTACTACAGTGGCGACTCGTGAGTCATGAGATTGGGGGTACACACTCAAAGGGGGGTGTGGGAGACTTCGCCCCCCCCCCCACCTTTGGGGGTTCGGGTGTTTCTCCCCCGGAAATTTTTGAAAAATGCAGTGCTTTAGGAGCCATTTTGACGCAGAAAAACACAAAATTCACATACTACTTCACTCCCAGAACTAAGTTTTTTCCTAAATATCTTGTTTAAAATCCCTTTTAAAAACCCTATTTTTTTATTTTGTTATTTGACTATATTAAGCAGAGGAGTTGATCTACCACTCTGCTTTATTTGTTTTTTTTTTTTTTCAAAGACGAGCTAGAAAATACCATTTCTTTTAATTCTGAAATGTGCAACTTCTTCAAAGTCATGACTTCTCTTTTTTATAAAATGAATTTAAATTCTCCTCTTTCACCTTTCACTTAAATAAAAGTACACTTTACTCCTACTATTTAAATTAATAGAATTAAAATTTTTGAAAAATGCAACCCTTTAGGAGCATTTTTGACGCCGAAAAACACAAAATTCACATACTACTTCACCTCAGATCTAAGAGTTTCTTTCCTAAATATCCTGCTTAAACTCCCTTTTGAAATATCATTTTTTTTATTTTGCTATTTGTACTATTTTATATTGCTAAAACACTTCTGGCTGCCTGGACTTCTTAGATAACGAAAGAAGACTGCACCATCCAAGTTTCCAAGTTTACAGAAATGAGAAAAATTAAAAAAAATGTATAAAAAACTTGCTAATCCCTCAAAGAGCACACCGCCTGCCTCTGCAGATATTCCCCTAAGTAGGTGACTGTAAATATTCTATCACCGACGTACCGTATGACTTAGTGGGGAGCGCTCCGCGGGACTGTGGGTTTTTCACGGGCGAAATCATTGCAAAACTACGTAACGTATTACTACTCTCATTAAAAAATTACTTGTTCTATTTTAATGATCTTTTTTTTAAACGAAAGATAAAAGGTTAAAGAATGGCCCTTATCAACGATATTTCGAAATGTTAGCGCCAAGCTAACTTAAAATGCATCAGAAGTATAACTATTTTTATGTTTACTTCTGTTAACAATTTTTATTACTAATTACTGAAATAAAGGCAAAATATTAATAGGGGCCTTAAACCTTTCCTTTCTGAGTGCAAAGAGAACAAAAACGATAATATATTTCAATTTTTGCGATCTTGAGAGCGGAAATACGGAAGGTCCGAAAATACAGCCCCTTAAGCTGAGGAGTTGTTTTGCCACTCTCTGCTTTATTTCTATTTTTCTTTCCAAAGACGAGCTAGAAAATACCAGTTCTTTTAATTTGAAAGTTGTAACTTCTTCAAAGCCATTACAGCGGTCTGCCAGACAGCGGTCTACCAGATTCTACCATAGCTTACATTCGGTGCTTGACCGCATACAATAATATTGTCCTCCATGAATTTACTTCGCATAAGGAAAAAGTAAAAAATTTTAACCATTTTTTATTTAGGGAATTAAGTGGGAGTCTTGTAGTGTTTGGATAGCGTTTGGGGGTTCACATGCTCATGTGCTCCAATGGAGTAACCGCCACTGTATTCACTATATTTCTGCAAAACATCTTATATTTAGTTTACACCGTTTTCGAAAAAGACGAAGTTCGATTTCATAATTTTTTTAGCGTTTTGAATAATGGCGCATAAAATCCACCAATGAAACACTGTGATTTATAAAGGTTGTAAAATTGCCATATACCTACTACATTAATACAAACAGCTCCCCATTCCTTGCATGTGAAAAAAGCGTGACAGAGAAAAGGCGATAGAAATAGTATATTCTACTTCGTTGTTTATACAGTGAGGTCCTAAAGTTTGGAATAAAATTCATAATTTCTTTTTTATTAATATTTCAATGAAATGCTCGGACACGTCAATTTTTATTTTCGATTTAGTATTTTGTGAGGAACACATAAAAAATATAGGGTGTTCCATTTTCATGTACCGCTGTCGATTTTCTTAAATGGAACACCCTATATACATTCATGTTTCTAAGTAGGCCATTGAAAGACAATTTCATAAATGTGGCATTTGTTACCTTTTACCTCTACGGCTATCAAGATATTAACATTTGAGTTTAGATATTTCTCAAAATTAGAATTAGAATATCTGAACTTCTACAAAACCTAGAGATTGCCGAGATTGGAAATTAGGTTTACAAAACTACCCCGAAACAATGTTGAGTAAAAACACAAGCAAGTAATTAACATCAGAAATAATCTAAATTAAATGTTCAGTGTGAGCTCCAAGAACTTGCTAAGCTATAGCCAAACTGTACTCGAATTCGTAAAGAACATTTCTAATAACTTCAGGCGTGATTCTCCGAATTTCATTTCGTATTTTCGTTCATAAATCTTTGATGTCATACGGTTGTGTGAGGTATACTTTGCTTTTTTTGCTTCTAATTTTGACGAATTTCTAAATTCAAGTGTTAATATCTCGATAGCCATGGAAGGAAAAGGTAACAAATGCCACATTTTTTATGAAATTGCCTTTCAATGGACTACTCAGAAATATGAAAATGTATAGGGTGTTCCATTTAATAAAATTGACATTGACAGCTGTACATGAAAAAGGGACAACTTGTATATTTTACATATCCCATACAAAATTCTAAATTGAAAATAAAAATTGACGTGTCCGAGCATTTCATTGAAATATTGATAAAAAAGAAATTATGAATTTTATTCCAAACATTAGGACCTCACTGTATTTGTTAGATGCATACCAAGCATGCGCAAGTAGGTATGTTCGGTGGACGGTTGCGACTTATGCAGATTTTGTATACATCTGTCTCTTAATGTCTGGTACGCTTTCGGAGCGTAATGCAGACCCACTGAAAATTGCAAACTGCAAATTATAGCATGGAAGTTCTGACAAATCCCTTTAGAGAGCAACAAAAACAAATGTGCAGAAGGCCAATCAGAGCTCAAAGAAAGCGATTTTGATATTTTAAATTTAAAATAAAAATATAACCTCAAACTCAAATGTTTATCGTTCGTGTAAATTTCTTGACTGTTTAGAAGGAAAATGATTAAAATGAGCTTAAATATTTCCCAAAACACGATTCATGTAGCTTTTAATAGTTTCCTGACAGTGAGCTACAAAATTAAATAAAAATGCATGAATAAGTTTCTTTATCTCTAGAAAAAACTAGGAAAATAATACAAAACCAGCAGCCACACTTAATCGGTAGGTACTGAAGAAAGTGACAAATTCATAAAATACTTTACCAAAATTTTTAAAAATTGATAGTTTGTGATGATAGGAAATCGACCGAGAAGGAAAATAGTTTTGACTGCTTGTTTTCTCATGTTGCTCCATCTAGTATGTTTTAGTCACACTAAGGGCGGAGTAAAACTTGG
Source organism: Xestobium rufovillosum (assembly GCA_963966045.1). Taxonomy (NCBI): domain Eukaryota; kingdom Metazoa; phylum Arthropoda; class Insecta; order Coleoptera; family Ptinidae; genus Xestobium; species Xestobium rufovillosum. The sequence goes on from OZ014493.1 coordinate 40,355,291, forward strand.
ATAAATCCTACACTCAGGACCTCTGGTGGAGTCTACAAAATGAATATTAGTTTTTATGGAACTGATACATTATTGCTTTCCTTAAGAAATAGACCAAAATAGACAGTTTTTGGTGAAATTTCGCATTTTATAAAATCATATTTTTTTCTATAAATTGGGTGACCATTAGCGGAAATGCGAAATAATTCTAGTTATCTCCACTTAACAGCCCTTAGTAGATCATCAAAAACCACTTTTGGCCAGAAGCTTTTTTACGTTTGAATAAAATTATCTTGTATTATATTTTTCTATTTACCTTATTTAGTCGATTTTCAATCAAAATGCTAAAAGTGCTTAAGAACAAGGAGGAGAAAAGATTTCAATTTAAATATTCTGTGGCTTTATCCGGAAGTGTTGGCATCATCGCAGTCTTCAATGCAGATGTGTGTTTGATAATGGGTTCGTTCACCATTTTCTGGAAACCGGCTTAAATCAAAGATTAAAAGATTTTGGCATATCCGTTTGTGACGTAATACAGGAACAAAGATATCTATTCTCGCTATCGTGGAAGTAGACACTACCTAAACTTATTGTGTTCCATTTCATTTATTAGTTGTGTGTCATTTGTGTTTTAAAGCTTAGAATGGTATTATGCCTTTTAAGTTATATTCAAAAAATAAATTGTGGAATCTTATCTACTTTCAACAACCAAACAAACAATGAAAAACATGAAAATCCCAAATTATAACCTCAAAATTTGAGAACTAATTTCTCTGTGAATCAAGCAACTAACCAACGCACTGGACGCGTGCATTTTGCTCCGCCAATGGGTGTGGAGCTTACGCAAGGAAATTATTTTATTGGTAATTCTCCTTAACACGTCACAGATGGACTACATTTAAAATGTAAGTACCCTAAAATTAATATTGTCGCCTAAATACACTCGTGTTCAAAAAAATCCGGACAATTGCATATTTTTGAAAGCCATCAGTATCGTGCAATATCTCGGTTGTTAATCAGCTTCAATAGAGAGTCAAGCAACCATTTCAACTGTTTTACTCAAGTAGGCGTTAAATAATCTGTATCATATTGACGGAAGGCAGAAAAATGAAAGTCGTAATAAATTTGACGTTTTTCTCTGTACTCTGAGACAATTTTACATTTAAGAAAAGTGATTATTCGTGGCTTAGTTTTATGAAGTATTCGTCAATATAATTGAGAATCCCTTAAAATTTGTTAGTTTTGGTGTTTTTGACAACATGGGGCCTGAGGATGTAGCACGAGCAGTGGCTTTATGTGAAGAAGGAAGAAGTGTGCGATATATCGGCAACGTGTTAGGTACTGCCAAAAGTACGGTAAATGATGCGATCAGGCGGTTCTACCAGACTGGGGAGTACACTAGGAGGGTAGGATCAGGTCGTCCTCGCATAACAACTCGACGTGAAGACCGTTTCCTAAGATTATCGGTTCTTCGTGATCGTCGCTTACCTTCTACACTTCTCGCTCGTCGTTTTGCTAACGTTCATGACCATGGGATTTCAGCATTAACTGTTCGTAGAAGACTACGGGAAGACCTAGTGAGATCAAGAAGACCGGCTACGTGCCCAAATTTGTCCAGAAACCATCGCGTTGAACGTCTTCGATTTGCACGGGAACATGCCGAATAGACCGTTGAGCAGTGGAGTGCCGTATTGTTTACTGATGAGTCTAGATTTAATGTAAAGTCATCAGATGGACGTCAAAGAGTGTGGAGAAGGCAAGGCGAGCGATTTGCCGAATGTTGCTTGTCTCCAAGAACACCTTTTGGAGGTGGTGGAGTAATGGTGTGGGCTGGCATCTCAATGCATGCCAAAACCGAACTTGTAGTCTTAAACAACGGGACAATCACGGCCGATAGGTACATTAATCAGTGTCTGGTAGATCATGTGGCACCATTTGCCCCATTTATCGGGGATAATTTTGTCCTGATGCACGATAACGCCAGGCCACATACTGCTGGAGTAGTCACCCAATATTTAGATGAGATAGGCATCAACAGATTTCGATGGCCAGCGAGAAGTCCTGACCTTAATCCCATCGAGCATTTGTGGGATTCATTAGGTTGTCGTGTAAGGAACCGAAATCCAACACCAGAGTCCGTCCAGGAGCTGAGAGTGGCGCTTGTTGAAGAATGGAACCAGATCGATCAAGAAGAAGTCGCTGTTCTCATCGGAAGCATGCCAAGGCGGATTGCTGAGGTTATTCATGCTCAGGGGGGTAATACACGTTATTAAGTACTCATTGACATAAAAAATTATGTTGGTATCACAATATTAGGTGATTGATAGGTACCTACCTACACCTCGTGCACAATATTTAAAAAAAGTTCTCTGCTTTCTAAGTAATTTCTTTTTGTTGGAAACCTTAATTAAATTTTAATTTGTTTGAAATGTTTTTCCTTGTTTGTGATTATTAGGAAAATAGAATATTTTTACAATCTACCTATGTAGTCTATGAAAATATCCCAGTTTGGTATATTTTTAAGTGTGTCCGGTTTTTTTTGAACATGAGTGTATATGAAAATATTTTAATTTACCTACATACCTTAATTCTATAACACTGAACGACCCCATTTCCTTCGACTCGGACTGACCCTAAACATATAAAGCTCGAAACTCCTTGTACTGTACTGAGTCTGGCACAAAATTAATATTTGAGACCCACAATGGCCCGAATTCAGAAAAAGCCCGAAACAGTCTGGCGAAATACTAAAAAAATGGGGAATTTGCTACAAAAGCAAAGAGCTAAAGGCACCGAGCTTTTGTTGAAGGCCAGTGCCCTTTCAGGCCATAGCATAAAGATTTCATTTTTGTTTTGGCGGCTTCCAACTGTAGATTTGCGTTATAAATAAATATTTGCATTCAGGAGCAATTTTCACCCAACCCGAAAAAGAAAACAAACAATGTTTGTAAGTTTGTGCAACATTGTGTAAAACTAGGTTTATGAGTTTTCCAACATAAAGACACGTTAGAAATACAAAAGAAAGTACATATTCATGAGGATGTAACAATTTTCAATTTGTAATTTTTACTTTATTTATTACGAGATACCTATGTGTTCTTATAACTTCTTTCTGTTAATTTCTATCACTGAGAAATCTACATGGCCAAAGGTGGAGATATTGTATGGCCAAAAGTAGCACATATATGTGGCCATGAGTAGGAAATTTTGCTTCTTTTGACTTAAAAAGTTGTACTATGTACCTCAAAAAATTACATTTTGCATATCTACTATTTTTTTTTCTCAAATAAAAAATGAGCAATGTCTGTAACGAGTCTTATATTTACTGCAATACAAAAACTAAAGAAAATATATTAAAATTGCCAAATAAGGGAGCCCTTTGCCCTAGGTACGGAGTGTTTCACTTTACTCTTCACTCCCTGCTAAACTATTTCTGGTTCTAGTTTTTTGGTTGGGGTACAAAAAGAGGTGTTTTTGGGTGATTGATAATTTTTTAAATGGCAAGTGGTGTTGGATTGGAAACTTAAAAATCTTGTCAGTTTTTTGAAAACGTAAAATTTTTAGCAAGTGTCCTTTAACACTTTCTGCTCAAACACGGTTGTAATTCAATCCACCTTTGAATTATTTTTTGAAAAGTTAGTATTAGCTTTGGCATTTCGCACTTTCATCTAAAATAATGATCGCACAAGCAGTGTCGCATATCATCCTTGTTGGCCTGCCATATCTTTGAGTCTACCCCATAAAAATATATAATAGTGTACGAGTAAGCATGTTCAAAGCCTTACCAATAAGCCACGAGAAAATAGACGCCCCATAATGACAAAAACCCCATAAAAGTATAATACCTACCCCTTATTTTATTAAATTTTATTCAGTGGTTAAGTAGATATTGAAATATCACGAATTTTTTGTTTGATCCCCAAGGCTCCTGTTACCCTTAATCCTGGTCTGTACAATACATAAACAAGGTTTTAATCCAGACCTTGTTGGAAAGGCTTAATTTCTCCTTGACGTAACAAAATTGTTTTACTTTTCCGAACTTTGAATTTCCCAGTAAAACTGTAAACACAAAATTATCTAATTTTTTTCTATAGTAAGACACCTCGTACCATTTAAAAAATAGATTAACCCCCTCTAAGCATGCACCCCAGCCAAAACATTAATAATTTCAGCTATAAATTTTTTCGTAAAACACCCTGAGTCATAAGCATGTTAATCATATAGGTAACACTTGATAATTGACCATTAGATTGCCATATACGGAAGCTGTAATAATGGAAATTCAAAGAAGGACGAACGTGCCCCCTCTGGGAATATCTCATAGAGCTGTTTGCAATGCAAATTTATTGGGCCATACGATCCCGGAAGGCACCATAGTATTAACGAGTTTATACAGCATCCACATGGACAAAGATTTCTATGGAGATCCCCATGCTTTTAGACCTGAAAGATTTTTAAACGAAAACAACCAGATTGTTTTCAATGAGAATTATTTTGCTCCATTTGGAAACGGTAATAACATCCTTGCAATAAATAATTGACGAGATATATTATGTGTCTTTTTAGGAAAGAGGCGTTGTTTGGGGGAGAATCTAGCCAAAGCGAACGTGTTCATGTTTTTCACGGCTATTTTGCATAATTTTTATTTGGAGCGTGCACCGGAGGGACCTCAGCCGACTTTGGAAACTTTTGATGGTATAGTTCTCGGCCCAAAGCCCTTTAAGTGTATCTTAATTTCGCGTTAGGTTACTCCAACCTGTTGATCTTTTATCTCAGGTGCAAGACAATCTGTAAGAATTATTTACATTATTTTAGTAGAGTGACACAGTTGTTAGTAACTTACATGTGCAATATTTTATACTTCAATAAAGTATTTAAATATGGAAATTGTCGTATTCTGTTTTCAAAGACAAATTTTAGAATAAGGCAAGCGGAGCGAGCGGAGCGTTATCAGTCTTCCCCTTATACTTGTCATGTTTCCGTTCATGTTACAAGAAATTTCGGTTCGTCGATTTAAGGATGGATAAGCGGGATATTTAAAATAAATTCTAGATGTGAATACTAAATAACAAAACTATCAAAAAAATTACCAAATGAGTTTTTTATTCTTATTGGTAGGTAATAAAAAAAATTCTTTGTTCATTTAACCGACCTGTTACATATTTAATTTGGACAACCTATAACTTATACTTAAAATATTGAGAGATACTTTTAATGTTCAAGTACATTTTAGGTATGATAGTGTAAGCAAAGCCATAATGAGCAGGTAAGTACCTAATTAATTTCTTATTTACAACATGGCATAGGTAGGTACTTAAACACCTTAGCCTTTAGAATTATATCTGAACTGAAAGACTGAAACCTATTCATTTACCATTCTCCTATACCCAGACATGTGCTATGTTAGAAATAATATTTAAACAATTACCAATCACATCTGCTGTCTGGTATGCACAGCTAATTATATAAACCGTCTCAAATGTTCTGACATTAGACGAAGCCATGGTAGCAGTTCTCTGGCTAATATTTCTCGTACTGGTAGTTGTGTATGTTTGCAAATCTCTACAGAAACCCAAAAATTATCCACCAGGTAAGTACATAACCGAATTATGTAATTTTACAATCATAAACCACGTGTTTGAGAGGTTACTCCCGGTTTTTATTAAAAACCAGGGTAAATTCTCTATTAGCCCATTATGTACGTCATATTTTGTGATCATATTAAAGTACGCACTTTCAAGAATTTTCGATCATGTATAACAAATAATTATTATCCAAAACTTCAGTCAATATTAGTAGGGGAAAACGGACAGTTCTGGATAACACCCCCACCACTCAAGCTTGATAGCGACCTTCAAACGGAAAATGGTACCAAGCTATAATTGTGGTTGAGTTGTGGGGCTTATTCAGAGCTGCCCACTTCTTATTAATATATCCACAAATTTGGACTCTAAGGTAAAAATAATATTTCAACCATTTTAAATTTTTTCAGATTTTCTGACAAATCAAAGTAGTTACAGAATTGCTCTTGGTGTCAAACCGCATTTCTCATTTGAGTGAATTCGTAACTACTACGGTTTATTAGTTCCCCATATTAGACGTGTTAAGTGGGGCACACGATATAGAAAACTAGTCCAATAATATAACACGAGTTAAGGTAAAAAGAAAATCGGAATTAATAATGGTTTTATGAATTGTCGAACCGTAATTTCTAAACCCTTATGGGGGTGCTGTGCGAGTAAAAACCATGCGTAGCGTCGGATACAATTTTATTGTCTTGAATTACAAAATGAATAGTTACATACTGGTCTAATTCTGAATGTTGGCTGTTGTGTATTTATGCAAGCTCGTATATTTATATATTACGTCGAAGGTTACAATATAGTATTTACAAATGTACACATGATAAGAATGCCCTGAGGTTGCTTCTTGGTCAAGCCGTTCCAGGTAAGTGCTAAACTAGGTCAGCAGTGATCCAGTGGCGTAGAATCGCCCACCTTATTAAAATTGATCAAAATTAGGTTTACGTCTTCGTACTACTCAGTGGATTACGTGCATGTGGTTTATAAAATACACACATTATATTATTTATTCTTTACAGGCCTGTGTGCAAACTAAAACATAGTAGGACAACAATTTGTACACGGCGCAAATTAATCATAATTTAAAGGCTATAAATAACTCGGGTACCTACTTTGATAAAAAAAAAAGGTATGGCAATTAAAGTTGCAATTTGCGGTAGATAAACTAATGGGTATGTACTTTAGTTGTCGACACTTCAATTGATAAATTTAATATTCATGCTTCATACACAAAATATTAAATTTGTTTGTCCTTTGTCATTCTTCACCTTTGGTTTATTGACCGGCAAAATTGCTCGAGTTGAAGTACACAGCACATTTTGGAAGGTTTTAGTTGCATAATATGGTGTCCCTGTATATAACATTGTTACTAATTATTTGGATTTGTTATTCGGCATGGAAACCGAAAAATTATCCGCCAGGTAAGTTAAAATCGAGCATCTCAAGTGGAAAACTAAAATGAAATGGGTACCTAACGATTACCTAAGAATTCTGGAAAATATAATAAATTCTACTAAAAATGCTTTTCAAAAGTAGAACTTAGATTTTCCATTGTCATATTGTCAACATTTCTCAAAAGGAACATAACGAAAAGAAGCTAAAACGTAGTCGAGAGGAAATTATAAACTGAAATATGAAATATTTTAGGAACAATTTAAATGGGCAATATTAATGCTCAAATTATCTAAAGTAATGTGCACTTAAATCTTACCCAAATATTTTTGTTACCGTTGTTATAAATCTGGTACATATTGTTGGATATTTGAAGTTCAACCATGTATTTCACTATAGACCTTCAGCAACTGACGGTATAATAATGAGCGGTTTGTTTCTCTATAGAGGAGTTGCTCTACAGTCTTTCTCGTCGTCCATCAATGCATTCATATTAAAATAGGTGCCCACTGCTAAAGAATAAAACTTTAACGACATTTTGCATCTCAATAGAGAGTACTAAACACTTTGTATTTATGATTAATGCAGGTGGTAACCAATCAGATTTTGTACTAAAATGATTAACGATATTTAATTAATAGAAAGGTATGAATAAATCTTGCCGTCTTAACTTTATTTGCGTCTGTTATTAACATCCTCACTTGTGATTCTTTCTTATCAAATGAGAGCAGAAACTTGCAAGGGTCAGGTACGGTCCTTTACAGCATATTTCGTTAGAATCAGTTGTCGAATTTTTTCGACTGTCAAATTTTGGAAATACTCAATTGCCGGAATACTTTTCATTTTACTAAAGTTCAACTGCATAGACAATTTGTATTTGATCTTAATATGGCTTTTTCAACGAAAATACACGAAGATTCTATCAAGTTTTAGTCAGGTTTAGTTAGATCAATCCACATACAGCTTCTAAGTGCAGTGTACTGATAGACATGATCGAGTTTCTTAATTTATCAGTGTTTGTTGCAGACGGCAATGTGGCAAGTTTCACATCGTCTATTATTTCCCCACGTTTTACCCTAAACATTGTCATGGTATAGCAACTGCTTGCTTCCTGGATTGAATCCGCACCTGGTGCATTTGTAGTCTCTATCCACTAGATTGCTATTCCAATTTTTTCTTTAACAAGAAAGAATATGAGCATTTATAAATTCAAAGAATATATACGACCGCAAACCAAAAAATGCGTTAGACAATTAAACATTAAAAAATGCAGGTCCAAAATGGATTCCCATCTTCGGATGCTTCAAAGAAGTGTCAAAACTGTCGCGAGCAATGGGAGGACAACATCTGGCTTTAAGCCACCTTTCCAAAAAGTACAACTCGAATGTTATTGGCTTAAAACTGGGCGGTGAATCAGTAATTGCTGGATTTAGTTACTCTACGGTAAAATCTATATTAGCAAACGAAGCTTTCGACGGCCGACCCGACAACTTTTTTATGAGACTAAGAACCATGGGCACCAGAAAAGGTAAACACTTGTTAGAAGTAATAGTGTTTCACACCTTTTCTTAACAGAAACTCCTCTGATTTTCCTCCTTCCTATCTCACATGTTTACTGGTAACTTCTAATTTCAGTGTTTTTCAGGTATAACCTGTACAGATGGGCCTTTTTGGACAGTCCAAAGACAATTCGTAGTTAAACATTTACACGATTTAGGTTTCGGCAAGAAATCGATGGAGCGTATAATAAATGAAGAACTCCAGAATGCTTTAGATGACATCGATTCTCAAAATGGTCAAGTGGAAATAAACAAACTATTAGGTCCTTCTGTAATAAATGTCCTTTGGGCTTTGACAGCAGGCTTCCGTTTTCCCAGGGGCGATCCAAAGTTAAGAGCTTTTCTTGCCATGATGGGCAAAAGATCGAAATTGTTTGATATGTCTGGTGGGATATTGTGTCATTTTCCTTGGCTAAGATTCGTAGCCCCAGAAAGAACGGGCTATAAATTAATTCAAGACTTGAACGCCAATTTAAAGGAGTTTTTCTTGGGTATTATTAGGAAACATGAAGAGGAATGGGCAGAAAATAGAACCGATGATTTAATACACCATTATTTAACCGAAATGAAAGCTAATATGGACAAAACTTTTACATGTAAGCTTATTTTGATTTTACAAACACTGTCTGATTGTCTCTGTTGCAGATGAACAACTGGTTATGATTTGCTTGGACATCTTCATAGCTGGTTCACATACCAGTAGCACCACTTTGGATTTTACATTTCTAGCAATGATACTACATCCAGATGTCCAAGACAAGGTTCATCAGTCCCTTGACAGTGCATTCAATAAAGATCAACACTTAGAATATGCAGACAGGCAGAAGTTAGTAATTAGTAAATTCCCCCAAATACATGAACTCTTTCACATTTTCTATTTTTGACTATCCACTACCAGTTTGTTTCTTCCTCTCATTTTCCTGGACACTGCTTTCTTCAATCTTTCAGCAACAGTTTCTTTTCTTTTTATATTATTCAAACATTTCGTAGAGTACCATATATTGAAGCAGTAATAACGGAAGTATTAAGATTTTATACAATTTTGCCCATTACTGGCCCAAGGAGAGTTCTAAAAGATACTACCTTAGAAGGGTACTTCATTCCTAAGGTGATGCTATCAAACTTAAAGTTGCTCAAAAATACTGATTAATTTTTCAGGAGACCACAGTGTTAATAAGTCAACATTCCGTATATACAGACTCAGAACATTGGGGGGATCCTGAAGTATTTCGTCCTGAACGATTTTTAAATGAAGAAGGGAAATTTACCCCTAGTGATAGAGTTCTGGCATTTGGCCATGGTAAGCAGAAATTAAAACCGTTGATCCTTTATATGGTTAAAGTAATCTACTCTTGCTTAGGGAGAAGAAGATGCCCAGGAGAAATTTTGGCCCGTAGTTTCCTGTTCCTATTTTTCGCAGGTATTATGCGCAAATATAAAGTGTCCATGCCTCCTGGTACGGAAAAACCGACAGGTATCCCTTTGCCAGGAATCATATTGTCTCCAGAAAAATATACAGCACAGTTCACCCCAAGAGTGCTGACGTAGTCGGCAAATTATTCTTTGCATTACATAGATAACATTTTGTAGTTCAGTTATTATTTTTATAAATCATTTATTATACTTTAAGTACACAAATAAAATTTCACGAGAGATGTAGATAAAACAAAAAGGGAAAAGTTTTACATAATATTACCAAATAGATCTAACCTTCACCAGCAGACATCCCTAATTCCCCGGCATGAACACATTACTACTCATTAGGTACGCATAAAATAGACAGTTTGTGACTGGGTAATGTTTAATTGTTGGTATTTCAGCAATAACAGCAATTAAACACCCGGCACTTACTCAAATTTATAAGACGGTGAATATCTGTCGATCACACGGCGTTCAATCAAGTACTTCTAGTTTGGACGTGAGCGTCCAGCATCATCTCTGATGCTGGGAGTACTGGTCGACTGGTCCCAACTGATGGCCGGACGACCAGGTACTGCCTCTCTCCCTCGGGATCATCCACTTTTATAAGCTGCGAGTGGGGACTGGCGTCGGCAGTTGATTTCGAAATTTCTAGCAGAGAGCAGTAGTGTCGGATGCAAAATACGTGACGTCACATTGGTACCGGGCGCAACTACCATTTGCGATACCTTCCATCTCGCTTAACTGCTGTCTCGTATGGGGCACGCTTGCTTCTCTCATCTGTGTCTACAAACACAGATGTAAATACTTTGACGTAATGATCAGGCAGATAATCTTATCGCGCATTTTTTATCGTCATAGTAAGATTTCATTTAAGATTTATACAGTTATGTCGTTGTCTGTAACAGGGATATGTGGCCATCCGCAATTGAATGGAAACCAAAATATCCCACGCCAGATTACAACTTATCTCCGATAAACTTTTAGAATAAGTACCTGACTAAGATCAACGCTAGTGTACGAGAAATTTTGTGTTTATCGAAAATGGCATTACTAAAGCCGTTCACATTTTTAGTGTTCATATCTTCAGTTGGTACGGTTTTTAGTGCTAAAATCCTTTGCGTAGTGCCCGCGCCGTCTTACAGTCATCAGATAGTTTTTCGTCCGATATTCAGAGCCTTGGCTTCAAAAGGTCATGACTTGACAATTTTAACAGCAGATCCAATGAACGACCCAAGTTTGACTAACGTTAAAGAAATAGATTTGCATTTCGCTTATGAACAATTTTCTAACTTCACCAGAGCTGCAACCGAAGAAAACTTCTTTCAAAAATTTAATTTAATTATAGAAACTTTTAGAAACACAGAAGTGGCGGAATTGCAAAGCGAAGAAGTACAGAATCTGATTAAGAATGGAACTGAAAAATTTGATTTAATTATTATGGAGTTTATTTTCTTAGGAATGTTTGGTTTCGGAAGAAAATACGATTGCCCCATGATTGTAGTGTCTTCCTTAGATGTGGCGAATATTTTCCACTATTTAGTGGGTAATCCGACGCATCCAGTAATGTATCCAGATTTCACGTTCTCAGCAAATGGGAAAAAACTTAATTTTTGGGAGAGGCTGGGAAGCTGTTTGTTCGCTGCCATGGGCAGGTTATTTCAAAATATATTCGTTCGTGATGAAGTACAACTAATAGACGAAATTTTTGGAAAAGAAGGCCGCTCACTTTTCGAAATTTTAAGAAAAGTCAGCATGGTTTTCTTGAATATAAATCCAGCGTATTATCCCGTTAGGCCAGTGTCTCCAGCCACTGTTTTAATAGGAGGAGGCATTCAAATACAGGAGCCAAAACGATTACCCCAGGTGAGGCATTTTGTTTAAAAGGCATAGGTACTTACAATAATTAAAATTTGACTCGCTGAGCCACATGCCGTGGGAAGGCGACTTTAGACGAACGTTGTCATAGAAACGTATAATACATACAGTAAACCGATCGTGTGATGGCGGAGCGGTGGGGGTCAATCCCGCCCGATCGTAATGTAACTGACACAAGACAATAACACAAAATACCAGGGGCGTGTATGTAAACACACATATTAGAATAAAATCACGAAACTAAATTTGAGGTCTTTAATGTACGTAAGCATTTACATATGTATATGTAAATAAAAGTATACACACAAAAATGTGACAACAGAGCCTAATCACTATAATCTTCATAATAATCGTCGCTTTCTTGTAAATTGACTATTAATGGTTCAACATCGCCGTAGTTGTCAATTGTCAAACTATAATTGAATCGGTGAGTTGAAAAACAGTACTAGTCCAAAATTGTAAATTTTAAACTGAGATAGCCAAGTTGTAAAAGAAGCTGAACTCTACACAATGAGCCTAAAAACAGTACTATATCTACAACCACTAGGTACTGCTGTAGAGACGCTCGCCTGTGATCAATGAGTCAAAAAACAGTACATGTCCAAGACTTTTGCTGTTTTCCAACTCAGTGTCATAGAAACAAAAAACGACCATTTTAGTCTGTCTGTCTAAAGGACAAGCCCAAAAAGGTCCCACCGAGTTATGTTCTTTCCTCCATGATTATATTCAATCCTCCATATCTCCAGAAGTGAAGGAGCTGCACTTATTTTCGGATGGTTGTCCATCAGGGCAAAATAGAAACCGTATTATCCACTCCAAGCAAGCAAACGTTTTAATAAAATCTATATACCATTATTATAAAGTGCGAGGTCATTCATTTTTGCCTTGCGACCGAGTTTTTGGAACGGTGAAGAGGCCGTTTGCAGTATCGAGTTTTAGAAGATTTTTATATGATTCCTCTACTCCAGGACATGTTACGGGGTTACGGCCAAAAGTTTATATACAGTTTTGTTAACTATACGTTAAAGTTGGTAAAAGGGAACGAAAAAACCAAGCACTTCCGTAAATCCAGCTTATGAGAAACCAGTACCAATCAATATTAAAAAAACTCGATGACATTAAAAAAGTGATGAAATACAAGGAGTGGGGACATCTGCGATTTTATTACCATATTACTTCATGGGAAACTTTGAATAAAAAATAAAAAATGCCTGTTTTCTGGGTCAGATACATCGACGAAAATGGTTGACTCCAAAAACAGTACAAGTCCAGCTCTTTTTTTATCATATCTTGGGTCATATCATTTTTAAAACTTTTATCTGGGTATAAACCGGTCCAATAAAGCAAGCCCTACAATTTTACTGTTCATGCCAATGCTGTAGAGTCAATCGCTTTGGAATTAAACAGTTTTTTTCATTTTTCTCGAATTGCTAGTTTTGGACTTTTACTGTTTTTCAACTCACCCTTCAATACATATATTGGCGAACAATCCCTTTGTTGTCTCATCTGTCTAATTCTTAGAAGTGCTAAGTCCACTGCGCAGGTATGTTTCATCCACAAATATTATGGGCTGGTTCTGACTCCGAAAATATTGAATTTTCTGTAAGTATGATATTCGAAGAGCTGTCAAGTCATTTTTCTCAATTAACACTCTTCTGTTGTTTTGGGATCGTCGCCCTTTGAATCCCATTTTGCCCAGAATTGTCCCGAGCGAATCATTGCAGCCCTTCCAGTCTAATTCTTCCTTTAATATATGGTTTAATCGTCATAATGTCACGAGACATCCTTCCATTTTGTGGAATTCGTAAATCGTGTGTCGAATATTACACAATTCATTCTTTGGCAGATCTATAATTGGGCTTTTTTAGACGTTTCTTCTTTGGAGTTGAAAACATTGCTTCACCATTGTTTCGTACACCATCACCTTCACCTTCTTTAATCACTCTTTCTAATGCTCCTTACCGAAATACCCATCGCTTCAGATGTCTTAATTTTAATATCTGCCAATGTGTCCGTCCCACTTTTTAAATTCTTTAAGTAATTGAAGGCACGATAAATAATTTCTCGTATTTAACTGCGAATAACCAATAACACGTTTACTAGTGACTGACATTTTACACTAACATTTCACTGACAGGGGTACCTTATTAGAAATCTAAACTAAGGCGGCCGTGCAGAGTGCAACTACATCTAGTGCGAATCCCCACCGCTCGCCATCACTCGATCGGTTTGCTATACATGATTCCTTGGATTTTTCTGACAAGTAGGTAAATAAATTTCGCGTTTTCCGCGTCGCAGCAATTTCAATTTTTGATTGGCTACAGCCCATTGAATAATGAGTTATTAATTAATGGGCATTTACCTTTATCCCTCGTGAACAAGTCACGAGACGCCACTGCAATCGTCTGATCTAAATCCATCCGAAAACACGCACAAAAACAAATATAAAAATGAAAATTCATCTCCAGACGTACCTATATTGCGAATTCCAAGAACAATTATTTCATCTACAGATAATAATTATGGTTTTTCCTAGGCGCAGGTACTTTATCTTGCATTTATTGAAAGTGAGAGTCAGTTACAAAAGTGATAACGGGAATACATATTAGCAAAAACAAAAATAATAAAAAAGTGCTCTAATGCACCTGCATTAAAATGGCGGTAGTTTATGTAGTGTTTCTGAACATAATCAGTGCAGTTCTCAGTGCTAGAATTCTAGGTGTAATTCCCACGCCTTCATATAGCCATCAGATAGCTTTTCGTCCAATCTGGAAAGCTCTAGCGGCAAGAGGACACGATGTAACAGTCTTAACAACTGACCCAATGAAAGATCCCAATATAACCAATTTGAGGGAAATAGATCTACATTTTGCTTATAAACTATTCGAGAATTTTACTAAAATGGTGACGGATAGTAATAAGCCACTATTCGAATCATACGTAGAATTGTCAACTACAATAACAGCGGCAGAACTCGAAAACGAACACGTTCAAAATTTGCTCAAGAACTCGAGCGAGAAATTTGACATAATGCTGATCGAATTTACCTTGCCTCAAATGTTTGGATTTAGGAAAAAGTACAATTGTCCTATAATAATGCTGGCTTCGATGGAAATATCGAATACACACCATAAGTTAATGGGGAACCCGATACATCCAGCAATTTATCCAGAACTGGGTATGACATTCCAAATGAATAACATGACTTTCATGCAGAGGATAATCAACACCCTGTTTCAACAGCAGTTGAATTCATGGTTTGAATCAAGTATTGCCGGTCTAGATGTCGTACTACAACAGTACTTTGGCACCGAAAATCCAACCCTTAAGGAAATACTCAACAATGTCAGCATGGCTTTTTTGAATATAAATCCTGTTTATTATCCTATAAGACCAGTGTCGCCGACCACAGTTTTCATCGGAGGGGGCATACATTTCACGGAACCTAAGCCACTTCCGGAGGTAAAAATTTCTACCAAATATGTTTATGTATGTACATCTAAATCTTTATGCTTTTTATGCGGCCTATCGTGGGCCTATCACGTAGGCATTTCCAAATACGTTGCCATTGCGGTGACGTCACTGACTCCTCCGCTAGCAGCAATTTGAGTCGAGTTTCCCTAACACGCTATGAAAGTTTGTGCATTATGCTGTGTTTTGTTTTGAGAAATTGTATATATTTTATAGCTTCCTCGTGAATAGTACCTACAGTAGAACCGTACTGTAATATCAATTCGTAGAGAACAACAGATCTATGAAGGCACACTGTCTGGTGCTTCATAGGCAAATTTGTAAAATACTTATTTTCGATTTTTGACAGAGGGCTATGGCATGAAAATTAATAAAAATATAACCAAAATTTTGGTATGTAGGGGTTGTGAAAATGGGACTAAAACTAAAATACAAATAGGAAATGAGAATATAGAGGAAGTCGCGGATTTCTGCTATTTAGGAACTCAAATAACTCGATGGTAGGAGCACTTGAGATATAAAACAAAGAATAGTGCAGGGTCGAGTTGCGTTTAACAAAAAGAAACAACTGGTATGCTCGGGAACAGTTAATGTAGAAACTCAGAAGAGACTCTTAAAGACGTATGTTTTGGACACAGTGTCAGACTGGGGCAAGACGGCCCACCGGGCAGAATTTGATTGAATGAATGAGGGGTCCCAGATATGGGCAGCCTATTATCATATATTATCATATAATTTGCAAAACTCGCTCACTTCGTTCGCTCGTTTTGGCAAATATTATTATCTTAAAATTTCATAAATTATGTTTTTTTGTAGTATCTAGTAGACCAGGCAACATTTGAAACTGCACTTATTTCACCATTGCAGGTTTCCAAGATCCAGGTAGTTGTAATGAAAAAAAACTTGTGTGTGTCAGCTCCGACGCACGACTGGAGTTTACCCCTTACGAACGATTATTTTAACTTCAATCACTTGATAATCGGGTACACGCGAATGTCAGTTTTATACCCAAATGTGTATTTATCAGATGGTTCATGTTCGAAAATGTCCAACTACATCAAAATATAAATTGGTTATAAATTCAGTAATTAAGTGACAATCTGCTAAACGTCGATCCCACTGGCAATGAAATAAATACTTTTCCTGGTGTTGATTCACATTTCGGCACTAAGCAGTATTTGGAGTATTTAATATTAGGTTTTTCCATATTAAATCAAAAGATACAACAAATTTAGGAACGAGCAAACACTGCAAATGCTGACTTTACAACGCCAACTGTCATATCTATTCTATACCACTCTATTTTCACTATGTCCATGCTCTATGCAGTCAGACATAAACAGCCGTATCCATAGATACGTACATAATTTCAATGTTACAGGTAACGTAACGCGTTACTTTTAGTTAACGCGAAATGTAACGCTTGATTTTACTACTCATAAAATTTCCGTACCGCGGGCTATAACGGAAAATCGATTTTTAAGGAGTAAACTCCAAAAACTCACCTGTATATCATAATTAGGGAGCAGCATAGTTGCTCCCCGAGAAAGTCAACAGTGACAAATTTTCTGATCCTCCAAATTGAAGTAAGGGCTGCAATGAGGAAGGGTTCCCAGCTAAACGTTATTTACACAAACTAAACTAAGGTCTTTGATAAGGCTAATCACGGACTACTGATAGGGAAATTGTAGTACTTGGGTTCTCCCACATACTCGTAGCTGGAAAGTTACTTGTCAAACAGCCATCAGTTGTTGAAGATCAGAAACCATATATCTGCTGAAGTTCCTGTACCATCGGGAGTACCTCAGACTTCTCACTTAGGGCCACTTTTATTCGATCTGCATATGAACGATATCGGTAGTAGAAGATAGTATGTTTAAATAAATAAATAAATAAAACAAAGTAGGTAAACTATATTTCTTCGAATCGTGATTTTCAATAATAATAATAATAGCCCTTTATTGTCTATACCAGTAAGGATCTGAGACATTACCACAAGATATGCAAATATACAAAAAAAAATATTGGATATAAAGAAAAATACAATATATAAATAAAATTACAAAAACAAATTACAATTACAATTAAAATTACAAAACACAGTAAGTATACGAAGCCCCTCTCATTATCAAAATGGAGATGAGACCAACAAAGAGACCATGTTGAAGTTTCGAGATCCTGCCAGGAGCGCAAGGACGAAGATCAAACAACGCCGCCGCGAACAATATGTTTGCCAAATAGACCCTAATATCAACCTGAAACTTTCCGAAAACTGAAAATATACTCAAATATTCAAATTCGAACTTGATACTTCAATTTATTTTCTCTCAATTATCTTGAACGCGATTGCGTTATCGGAATGATAATATAAGCTGGATAACTGATGAAGACGAAAATTTTGTAAGTAAGTACACATCTAAAACCGAGATTCCTAGTGTCTGGATGACATGAAAATGATGTTGATGTTATTAGTTGTTATACTAAACATTATCTGTGCTGTTCTCAGTGCTAGGATCTTAGGCATAGTTTCAACGCCTTCGTACAGCCACCAAATAGTTTTCCGCCCCTTATGGGGAGCCTTAGCAGCAAAAGATCACGAAGTAACAGTCTTAACAACGGACCCGATGTTCAATCCTAACATAACCAATCTGAGAGAAATAGATCTGCATTTTGCTTATAAACTGTTCGAGAATTTTACTGAAGTTGCTGCAGCCGAAGATAAACGGGACGTTCTGAGCTCACTTCTCGAGATGGCCAACAAGCTAGTAATTGCAGAACTTGAAAACGAACACGTACAAAATTTGATCAATAACGAAAAAGAAAAATTTGATTTAGTACTGGTTGAATTTACCTTATTAGCCTTGTTCGGGTTTGCCAAGAAGTTTAACTGTCCCGTGATTGTACTCGCATCTGTAGACGTTCTTAGCGTCCAACATAGATTTTTGGGCAACCCAACTCATCCGGCGATATATCCAGAAATTGATAGTTCGTACGAAATAGGCAATATGACATTCATGCAGAGGATAAAGAACGTGCTCTTCCAACAATTATTGAAAATTTGGGGTGAAGGACATATTCGAGAACAGGAAGTTATAGTGCAACAGTATTTCGGAGCTGAAGGTCCCACACTTAAAGAACTTCTCAATAATATAAGCATGGCCTTTCTGAATGTAAATCCGGCGTATTATCATGTGAGACCAGTGTTGCCAAATACTATTTTCATTGGAGGAGGTATACACATTGAGAAGCTCAAACCTCTTCCCAAGGTACGTCTATGTTTCATTTCATTTTTGCCACCTTCATTACTATCTATATCCCCGCGAAAATATTTGGACGAATGAAAATTTCAGAAGTGTAACGGCATATTTCTTTTAACGCAGTTGCTATTAGGTAAGTAAAGTAATTCTTTAATTATCTATTACCTTGCACATCTAGTTCAATCATTTCATGATCACAATCTAATCATTAAGTTCAAAAATATAAATTATTATGTTGTCTGGAAGTTGCCGAGTTCTTTAAAAAAATTGTTAATGCTATGATCCCTACATTGTTTTAATAAATGCTCAGGAATATATTGTTACGAGAGTAACCCCCATTCAGCGCCTATGGTTGTTTACAAAGTGTGATTTATTACGGCCTTGCTTATTATAAATTAGATTTGTAAAGAGAATTCCGTGACCAGAAGCTTTGATGGAAGGTATAAAAGGCGTGTAAGTGGCTGCAGAGGCAAGGGCAACTTCCGGGAGAGAAGATCGTCTAATACGGATTTGGGCCACCAGAATACGCAGAAGAACCGCTACAACGCTCCAAGATCAGCTCATAGAGGCCACAGGAATCAGAATAAGTACCCAAACGATACGTAACAGGCTTCACGAACGTCAGTTTCATGCAAGAAGACCAGCTAAGGTACCTCCTTTAAGCCATTATCATCGCAGAGCAAGAAAGTTCTTTGCTGAAGAACATGTTAATTGGAACTTATGGCAGTGGAGCAACGTGATGTTCTCTAACGAATCCAGGTTCTGTTTAAATCACATTGTTGGACGAATTCGAGTCTGGAGACACCTAGGTGAATGTTTTTTAGACTGCACTGTGGAAGAAAGGGTTCCATTCGGAGGAGGGTCCATCATGGTTTGGGGTGGGATAAATTTGAATGGGCGCACGGAGCTGGCGATAATTCGTGAGGGGTCTATGACTGCACGTAGGTATATAGACGAAGTTCTAGAACCAAATGTTGTACCGTTTGCCGAGAATATGGGTCCAGTATTCATTCTGCAGCAAGATAATGCCCGTCCACACATCGCCAGAATAGTGCAAAATTTCCTCAATGCCCACAATATTGAGGTTATGGAGTGGCCCGCCCGCATTCCAGACCTCAATCCAGTCGAGCACGTCTGGGACACACTTGGGCAACGATTGAAGGAACGTCAGCCAATCCGAAACCTTCAGCACGTTGAAGAAATCTTCCTGGAAGAGTGGGAACAGCTGCCTCCTCAAGTTATTCGAAATTTAGTTGAAAGTATGCCCCGCCGTTGTGCTGAAGGAAGAAGAGAGGAGAGGAAGAATTTTCTACTATACTGGAATTATGGAAAGCCAAAATTATATCATCCGTCTCTTAATACAAAATTGTTAAATCTCGCGGTCTTAAATCGGACATCTCATTTCATCTTGCTCTGTAACTATACGCTTGCTGTTCCTTCTATCAACAATCACATTCAATTTGATGGAGCTACTGGGGAGTACATACCCTCTTTCAGTGCTCTTTTCAATTTTTACTTCGAAACAGAAGTCAATAAGTCTGTAAACATATGCTTATTTTCAAATAGTCATCGAACAATGCTGTTAGTAACAACCTGTTACAGCTGTGACACAAGGTTTTCAGTTATTAATTGATACCTCTTTCAAACACACCTTGTACAATATCGAAATATAGAGGACAAAGTTTGGAAGATACAAATCAAAAACTGGGTACTTCACATTTATCATTATCTGACACTCCATTAGTTTTGCAATTATATCACTAAATTAGTACAAAAATGGTGTCGATTGTCTCCACGTTTTTAATTTTGTCCTTCATTTTCGGTGCAGTTTCCTGCGAGAGAATCTTGGGTATAGTGCCAACACCATCTTACAGCCACCAAATAGTGTTCCGACCGATATGGAAGGCCTTAGCCGGAAGGGGTCACGAGGTGACTGTACTTACAACGGATCCAATGAACGAAAACATAACCAACCTCAGAGAAATAGATCTGCATTTCTCCTACGATATGTTCAACGAATTCACGCAAATTGCAGCTGCTGAAGGCTGGTTATCAAAACTCACCGCAATTGCCAGATTGTTCACGAACATATCGCACGCTCAGTTGCAGAATGAAGAAGTGCAAAAGCTGATCAAAAGTGACACGGAACAGTTCGACATAATTTTAGCAGAGTTCACGATGTTCAAACACTTTGGGTTTTCCAAAAAATTTAACTGTCCAACCATAGGCATGGCTTCTTTGGATTCCCTGAGTTGGGGACACTATCTAGTAGGAAATCCCACTCACTCATCAGTTTACCCAGACTTTGCTCTTCCGTTCGGCAACAAACTAACATTCCTCCAAAGAATTATTAGTTTTCTCTACGTTAAAATATCTCATTTCATCGGAAGACATTTCATGGCGCAAGAAATGGAAGCTGTGACTGAATACTTTGGAAAAGAAGGGCCCCATCTAATGGATATTATGGAGAACATGAGTATGCTGTTTTTGAATTTAAACCCAGCGTATTTCCCTATGAGAGAAATATCACCAGCTACCGTGCTAATTGGAGGGGGCATTCATGTGACACGACCGAAAAAATTGCCTGAGGTATGTACAAAGAAACATTCATGTCATCGGAACAGATCTGTTTTAACTGTGAGTCATCATCTTTGAATATAGTAAGCTGTCTGTCAAATGGGCCCCAAGAATATTTACAAAAGCCGCTAGGTGCCGCCACATAACAATGAGAAAAATCGCAAAATAATGGTTTTGAAATATCGCTTGCAAAACGTAATTTACTGACAAATTTCATTTCTTCTTGAGGTAGATTATAGATAAAATAATACCACTGGATTTTATAGCGTTAGATTTAAAAAAAGTGTAGATTTAAAAATGTTCTTAGGATTGGAAATCGCATATTTTAATGTTTTTTACATTGCTCCTTACATATTTCATAATTAAATCAGAAAATCGAAATTCTAAAGCTATAAAATCATGTAGTGTATTCTTTCATCTATACATCAGTAAAAGAAAATCACTAATCAATCAAAGTATACGGTTTTAATCGGTAAAATTCCAAACCACTGACTGTAATGAGTTTAAAATTGCTTGGCCGCTCAGTCTTAAACGCTCTATTTTTCTTACTATATGCCATAAGATATTTCTTTAGAATAAACAACCTTTCGTACAGTAATCTGATATAGAGTGCAGAGAGATACTTGGAAATTATCATTATCTAATACTTCAAAAATATTCTTGCTATTATGTAACACAAAACAACCGCTTTTACGAATAAATTTTTTTAACGTTTTTAGTATCCTAGTAGAGGGATCATATTCACCGAAAAGATTCTGTTGCATTTGCCACATACGTCACGCTAGCGGTTCAAGTTGAGCGGCTGGCGGCGCGCTAGACTGCTAGACCTACACCCTAGACCGCTCAGTCTTCATTCAGCATGCGACTGGCTACCGTCGCAAATGTGAGAGAATGCCATAACAGGAATGCAGTCGGTGTATGCAGAAATACATATCCCAAACGCACAAAGGTTACAGTTTGCTCCCCCGGTTGCATCTTTGCGAAGGCTGTGAATTTTTTCCATAAATGTCTGCCTCCTTACGAGCTAGGTATCTTATAAATTCTAGAATTTCGCGTAATTGGTACCACTGTGCAATGCCCTGACGATAAGTGTCCAACCAAGAGATGCTACTTGAGTAGGTAGACCTGTCGCGGAGAAAGAAGAACCTGTCACGTGTTCTGCGCCAAGAATCAATTTACGTAGGACGGGTCTACAATGAAGTAATGGGGGTATCCGCTGTTGCTGTGTTGCTGTCAGCTGCAGTGTCGTGTCCAAAGACTTATAGACTGGACCTAGCGTTATTATGCAACAGCTGATTTTGTTTTGAAGCCTATACACGTTCGTAGGCCAGCGGGTCGCGGGGATCGTTGTTTGTTATTATATTCAAGCAATGGACCAAGCGAATGTTCCGCGATATTCTGTTTCAGCGGCAA
Organism: Xestobium rufovillosum; assembly: GCA_963966045.1. NCBI lineage: Eukaryota > Metazoa > Arthropoda > Insecta > Coleoptera > Ptinidae > Xestobium > Xestobium rufovillosum. The sequence goes on from OZ014493.1 coordinate 40,377,818, forward strand.
CACCTGTTTACTACACAACTGGTCGGCTGCTTTGTTTTGCCTTTTCCACACACAAACGCTTAGACTGTGAGTATTGTTCCTGCTTCAGCCCTAAATGTAAATAGCTAAGTCCCCTCTACAAGTCTTTGGTCGTGTCGGCCTTTATTGTTTGTATGTTTATGCTGTTGTGTGTTGTGTGTGAAATGTGCTACTGAGGAAGCAGTCAGTGCGCACGTGACAGGTTCTTCTTTCGCCGCGACAGGTCTACCTGGTTTGTTGCTTTTTGATGATGTGGAAAAAAATCAACTGATAGGTACACTGAAATTTGCTTTTTGATTGTAATGACAGCAGTTCAAAAAGTTATTTCATTTGCACCCGACAACATTTGACAAGTGACATCAACAATAGACAAGGAAGTAAAGGGTTCTCCAGGGCTGGTTAAAAGCGGTGCGAATCATAGCAAATATGCAATTAGAAACTATGGTCGCCAGTGCAAGTGTGCCATATCCAAGCACAGAATACCCTAAAGTGCGAAACTCAAATGCAGGAGGCCCTTTCATATGATTAGTATACCAAATGTAAGTACCCAGTTAGTCAAAATGCAATTTGATGTAATTTAGATAAACAATATTCGTAGTTACTTACGGTACAAGTATCGTTCATATTATTTATGATGCGAGATGGGAAAATCTGAAAATGCCCGCATCGAATACATTTCGTACTTATGCTTAATTATTGGTAGCCTCACAGCACCAACAATTAAACACCGGCACTTACTTCTGGTAATCTATCGTCGGTATATTTGTATAAGTACAAAAGTAAATCACACCACGCAACGAAAGACAAGTAGTCAGGTACTTTCAATAGTTCAGAAAGTTATATGGATCATGTCCGGTAGAGAAGCTCCCTGTCATCTGGTCGCCAAGCAGTTTTATTACTTTTTCCGACATTCGTCGGGAACCGCCGTTCGTATTCTCGGCTCCACTCATTAATCGACTCGGGCCTCGCAGCGCACGTGCTTTGTGCCCTATCTCAGCTTTCCTTTGGTTCATTTTCGCGTATGACGTACTTCCATAAGTTTCTTTTTTTAGGTGGCGCGATCTTTTATTCGCGGCAGAACAAAAAAATTAACGCCAATTTAAGTTTGTTCGATCTATAGGCCGTTCTAATTATTGTGCTTTGTTACAAAAGATAGGCCGGTCTATTGACTGAATCAGGATTATATTATATCATTCATAAAAATTTGGGCATTCCATTGAAGTTAACATCGACTTCCGGTGTAACCGGATATGGCCGACATTTGAAATTAGTGTCGTGTCCCATACCCTGTAGGTACTTGTTATGCCTAGTCCAAAATTGGCGCCCAAACAGGATGATTATTTCAAAAGCATTCTGTATACTTAATCCTAAATACTGAAGTACGACGATACAAATCTGTAGATACTTATTCAAAATTACTTTTATCTGACACTTCAGATTATTTTTACAAAGTCTAAAATAGTGCCTATCACCAAAAATGGTGTCGATCGTCTGTACGCTCTTCTTTTCATCTGCGATTTTCGGAGCGGTTTTTAGTGCGAGAATTTTGGGTATAGTGCCAACGCCGTCTTTTAGCCATCAAGTAGTTTTTCGACCGATATGGAAAGCTTTAGCTGCAAGAGGTCACGAAATTACTCTCCTGACAACAGATCCGATGAATGATCCGAATATAACAAACATCAGAGAAATAGATCTGCATTTTGCGTACGATTTATGGGACGACTTCACGAAGATAGCTGCTGCTGAAGACTCTGGCGGGTTTTCAAAATTCATCAATATAGTTACATTATTGAGTAAAATATCGGTGGCTGAATTGACAAATGAAGAAGTGCAGAATTTCGCTAAAAACGAATCCGAACATTTTGATATAATGTTCATGGAATTTAGTATGATGAGACTCTTTGGGTTTGCGAAGAAATACAAGTGCCCGGTCATTGCGATGGGCCCATTGGATGTACCAAATTTTGCTCATTATCTAGTAGGTAATCCTACTCATCCTTCTGTTTATCCAGATTTCGCTCTTCCATTTGGTAATAAGCTAACATTCCCTCAAAGATTAATAAGTTTCTTGTATACGCAAGTATCATACTTCATCGGAAAGAGCTTAATGGTTGAAGCAGTTAAGTTTGTAGACGAATATTTTGGAGAAGAGGGACCATCGTTGCTAGAAATTCTAGAAAATGTTAGCATGGTATTTTTGAATATGAACCCAGTGTATTATCCCACAAGGCCAGTGTCGCCGGCTACTGTTTTAATTGGAGGTGGCATTCATATGACTAAGCCAAAACCACTAGCTGCGGTATGTAACATTGAATTACACACCTAAATCCAAATTTGTGTGCTACAACACCTGGCAAAATACCACCCCATCTTCTCGTAGGTTTGGGACACTTCAGGTAGTAATTGGTTCTTGATATCTGTCAGTGTTAAGCACAAAACATCTTAACCTAACTTTTGCAACCTACCCGAAGTTCTAAACTTCTTTTGTTCGACTTTTGAATTCGTTCATTTGTTTCAGGACCTCGCATTATGGTTGAAGCGAAGTTTTACCATTTACTTTAGTTTAGGAACGAATGTCAAAGCCAAAGACATCAGCCCCAAGATGCTGCAAGCAATCAAGGAGACTTTTGCCAAGCTTCCCTACCAAGTTCTTTGGAAATTTGATCAACAGGTAGAAGGCATTACAGGTAACGTTAAAATCGTCAACTGGGCACCACAGACGGATGTTTTGAGTAAGTACAAATTGTAAATACATAATTTTGTTAAGGTATAAATGAATGAAATTTTAGGCCATATGAACGTATTGCTTTTCATAACGCAAGGTGGATTACAATCCATGGAAGAGGCTATATTTTCCTTCGTACCACTAGTTGGAATTCCATTTTATTTAGATCAAGAAACAAATGTGAGAAATTTAGTTGAGAAAGGGATCGGATTGGCTATAAATCCGAAAGAAATCACCACTGAAATATTCTATAACACAATTTTGGAAGTCATGCACAATAAAACGTAATAGTATATTATTACATAATAAGTACCTATGGAAAGTGGCAAATTTCACACCACTTTCCATCGAGTCGTGTACGACCCTCCCTAAGCACCCCTAAGAAAACCTTTTTATTTAACGAATTATTTCCATTTCCACTTTGAATATTGCTCGGTACCGCGCTATCCGTGCGTTATTATAACGCACAACCTTAACACACGGGTGGACGAAAACGTCAACTTTCGCGCATACTTAATCGTTTGTAAAGTGTCGCTTTCATAGGGGATCGTAGTAAAATAACAATTACTAAAATAAATTGCATAGAGGTATACCTATTTTTTTAATTTGTCAATAATTTTAGGTACAAAGAAAACATAAAGAAACTGGCGAGGTTAGCCAAAGATCAACCGTCAACTGGGGTAGAAAGAGCTGTTTGGTGGACCGAGTATGTTTTAAGACATAACGGTGCGCCGTTTTTGAAAAGGCCCTTCTCTGAAGAACTGCCCTTGTACCAATATCTCATGTTAGATGTCGCCTTATTCGTATTTAGTATTGTAGCGTCCGTTTTTTATATTTTTTATACAATTGTGCGGCGTGCGTTGTTTGGTCGAAAGTCAGGTGGGGTAGATAAAACGAAGACAGTTCCAGAGAAGAAGAAATCTTCAAAAGAACAGAAAATTTCAGACAAGGAGAAAGTTTCAAAGAAGAAGAAAAAGGTTTCAGAGAAAAAATTAGATTAACTTGTAACATAATAATTTAATATACTTTTTGGTATTAGTTGTTTAATAATTTATAAAAATTCTCTACTCCAAAAATTTGAAACCTGAAATCTGAAGATAATTTTGCCATAGTTTAAGACGATTCTTAAAGTTCCCAAAATAAAATCCCTGATCCCCGAAATGTGGCCCGCATCACACAGAGTAGTTTGAATTAATCTTGATCCATTACCTTTTGAGAAGCTATTTAAAATGATCAGGAATATGGCCTATACTTGGGCCGTCGAACAGACGGAGTGATCACCCTGCAAGCATGCAAGCATGAGCTCTGACCGAACCGCCGTGATGCGTTTTCTTTAGACCCAACGAAGTCGCGTCACTCCAATTCGGTCGTCATAAATTAATATTGGCCCCGCTAGAGCACGTTCTTGTAGAGTGATCACTCCGTCTGTTCGGCGGTCCAAGTATAGCATCAAATCGGCCATTTTCGCCCGTTTTGCCGTTTTTAAGATTGAGGTTAGATTTCCGGAGTTCCGTGTCACAAATTACCATTTAATAAAAGTTGTAGTACAATGCCTACGACGTTCAATAACAACTATAGATTAAAATAAATCTAAGTAGGTACTTACTTATCTGTCATGTAGCGTTATTATAGGCTGAAATATTCTGTTTTTAACCCCTGACAAAAAAGAGGGGTGTTATAAGTTTGACGTGTCTGTGGCATCGTAGCTCCTAAACGAATGGACCGATTTTGATACGTTTTTTTTGTTTGAAAGCTGACGTGATCGAGATGGTTCTTACCTATAATTTATATGCTTATTTTGCAATATCCAGTGGTCACCAAGCAATTTATTCAAAATTATTGCCTTTCAAGTATAACTGCCAGTGATTTTGCATAGTTACGGTGGAGAAACTAGGGTCCCTGTATTGAGAGAGTACTGCAATCTCCGCCATGTTTACTCACAATAACAGGCGCCAAATAATTTGAATTGTGCCGGAACGTCAGATTTTATATTTGACATGTGTTACAAATTGCGGATTCACCTTCTGATTTTTGATCCATAAACAAATAAAATTTGACTGTAATACGTTGAGGATTAATACTACAGACCAGATTGTGGAAATATGTATCACTGATTCACAAAAGACGATAAAACATAAGCACCAAACCTTAGAGGAGGGAAGAAGAGGAGGAATAACAAAGCAGGTGTTCCTGTTACCATTCGGCACCAAAAAAAGGGGCGTAACCTAAACTTCTTAGTTCCTTTACGCCGAGAATTGAACGAAAAACCTTAAAGTGATATATGACTAATTGCGCTATTTCAAACGCTGCTTTCGTTATTTTGAGTTAAATTACATGAATTCTAAACAGTAACCTAGTTTCATCAATTTGTTTGGCACCAAACATGCTCAAATTTTGGTAACACTCACGTGCACGGCAAAGATCGGGCGTTACGAATCCATTCTCTTACCTCATCTAAGCACCAAACAAACCAATATTTCAACTGGACTTTGACTGACATTATGACATTTTGCTGCTGACACGGCATTAGACACTAATAGTAGCTACCGGTTGCATACAATACGCATGCGGCGTGACCATTACACTATATCAGTATATAACGTTTAAGTAATTCGTTCTTGGAACACATTGGCAACGATCTCGGTGGGTGTTCGGGTATCGTACACAACCGCCGTGTTGGTCTCCTACGGCTAGACGAGTTCTGATCCCGCACGAGTCCCGCATTTTTTGTTTGTTTCTACATCATCTTTTTGCCAAAATATGCATGTGTCTGGTGCGAAAGGGCAAGTAAGGGCTTTGTTTAAAATGCGTTCTCAGCTTTAGTTTTTTTTACACTTCCAAAATGCGTGCGCATGCGTATTGTATGCAACCGGTAGCTACTATTAAGGTCTCGTGACACGGCAGACCGCCATGTTTACTCACAGTTCTGAAACATAGTGGAGCTATTGATTGCGGTACTCTCTAAATACAGGGACCCTAGGAGAAACCTAGCAACACCGCCATCTAATAGAATGTTATAAAGATACCTATGTACCTATGTCAAGGTCAAGGAGTATTTGATCTCGTAATTAATTGTGATGTTAAGTTTTCAAATTATTATCGTATGCACGTTTTTAATTAACCCGTAGCTCCTAAACGATTTTGATGAGGTTTTTTTTGTTTGAAAGCTGACGTGATCGAGATGGTTCTTAGCTATAATTTATGAAGATCTGTTCAGGCGTTTGATGATGTGTCGGGGGTTACTTAAAATTTGTAATTTTGATTATAACTAGCATAATAACGAATTTTCGATTCGATTTACTACAAAACGACAAATTTAAAGAACAGGCGCGGCGCGCGAAACTGTAAAGTGCGATGTAATCAGAGATCTATTCATGCAATGGATGTACTTACCTTATTTACAGATTTATCATGGCAAGTGTAAGTTTTCATCTTTCGGTTAACAGATGTCGCTTTATAAAAAGTTAAAATTAAAGTACTCTACAGTAAATCATAGATTAATCATTAAACTTGGACTTGCAAGTTTGCAACTTCCTTTTCTTTTTACAACTGACGCAATAAGTGTGTCGTCATAACAAACATAACAAGTTCCACGTGCTCTTGATATCTGTCTGTGTCACTTTCAAAAACATAACCTGATTCACAGGTTACTAAAATTTTAGCGATTTGTTTTTAGAAGTTTTTGGAGCGGAAACAGTTCATTTTCAATTTGTGCGTTTTGCTTGCATGTAATAGGTATGTAAATATAATTAATAGTGCAAAAGTTATATTAAGATGTTTTGAAGTCTTGCAGAGCATATGGCAACGTGTCAAGTAGTTTATTTGGAAGGACGACTGACGCAGTGTTGCCAGACAACTGAAAAATAAATCACCAGATATCGTTCTAAAAAATCACCAGCTGCGGATTAAAAATCACCAGATTTTTAAAAGTCCCCCCGACACTAGGCACTATGGTTAGGGAATAAAAAAGTACTATGTTCAGTACTAACATCTGAAGAAGCCACTGTGTAGGCGAAACAATTGTCATATTTAATTAATAAATTTACGAAAACCTGGACAATTTTATTCTCATTTAAATTAGTGATCATGGACTTTCGTCAAGTAAAGGCAGATACCATCAAATAGTCAAATAAATCTTTATTCCTTTCAATAAACGATCATAAACTCCTGCAATGAAACAAACGGAACCGCCTAATTACTTTACAGCATTGGTTTTCAAAGTGGGGGGCGCGGCCCACTAGGGAGGCGCGATAACATGTAAAGGGGGGCGCGAGCGAGAAACGGAAATCCTTTCCGTAAGTGGTTAAAGGTTGTTTTTTAAAACATGTTTTACATTGTTGTATTTTATAAGTACATGGCGAGCCCACTGGCTTCTTCTACCTTTCTAGCTGCTGGACTGCTAGAGTCTAGCTCTAGCTCTCTAGCAGCTAGACCGCTAGAGCTAGAGTCTAGCAGTTGACTCTAGCTTGTGCCAACGGGGGGCGTGGGCATTTTCATTTTAGGCAGTAGGGAGGCGTGACAAAAAAAAATTTGGGAACCACTGCTTTACAGTAACAGCCTAACAGCTGACAGTCGTGTAAGAAAGACAAGGTGAAGGTCGGTCGTCGGTAAGACGGTATGGTAAACTACTTTACCGACCTTGCGTGTGCGGGTGTGCGACCACGGCCATAGAAAAGAAATTCACAGAATGCGACGGAGCCGCGAGGTGCGAGAACCGAGAGTGAGATGAAGGAACATGGAAGCTTGCACTTGATGATCGTGGCTCCAGTACTAAATCACCGAAAAAATCACTAGTTGTTTAGAAAAATCGCCAGAATATAGTCTTTTAAGAAAAATAATAACCAGGTAGCATCCCACCCTTAAAAATCACCAGATCTGGTGATAAATCACCAGCTCTGGCAACACTGCGACTGACCTACCTCAAGGTTACGTCTGCGCCCTGTGTCACTTCTCTTACTGTGAACTGTCGAGCTGTCACCTGTCACGTTTCGTTTGGTCAAATACTTGGTAAACCAAAAGGGTCAAATACTGGTTTTGTTCATTGATTTTGGTTGCTGTGGTTGATGGTTTGCCAAAATAAAAACACAAGGAAGTGACAGGTTGATATGATATCGGAGATGTATGGTCGATATCTACGGGGCAATAAATAAAGTAGACCTCCATTCGACTTAGCTGCATTTTTAATCAACAATCTAAAGTTTTTTACGAGTTTTCAGTTACGTTAAATAATAAAAATACTTAGTACCATATCTGGTCGTATATAAAAAGATATTTAGACTATACGCAAGGTCCAAAGTACCATTTGGTATCAAAGTCCGCGATCTGTTTTAAAAACAGTGAGAAAGCTGATTACCTGCCCAATAATAATCATTCAGTATTTGGGAACGATGGCAGCAAATCAGGTAACCAGATTTTCAGAAGATACATACATAAATTGCAAAATTTCAATTTTCGCTATTTTCCAGATGGCTCGGGTTTCATTTAGGCCACTCTTAAGAAGTTTCAGTACATCAAGGAAAGTAAATTCGTCTTCAAAGTATCAAAATGGGTATAATTTCGGTATGTCCATACATTTAATTTAATATATTAACACGAAAATGTTTTCGGCACAATACATTTTTCAATGCAAGTAGCAAACCCCTGATTATTGGAGTATCAATATAAGGTAGAAAAACAATTGATTTGTTAACAAATTCAGCCAAAGCTAAGAGAAATTTTGCTTCTAATATTATCAATATTAAGAACTTATATACATACTTACCGGTTGTAATACCCATAACTCAGTACGTGTACCTCCTATTCTGAGCTAAAAATATTTGGGGATAGGATGGAGTGATGAAAATATTTCAGTTTTACTTACATAGATATCGAAATACATTTAATTAAAACCCTGTAATCTTATTAGAATTAAATGAAACCCAAAAGGAGCTCCAAGAACTTGCCAGAAAATTCACAAGGGAAGAAATCATCCCTGTGGCTGCAGAACATGACAGAACTGGAAAATATCCATGGGAGATTATAAAAAAGGCTTTTTCTATTGGCCTCATGAATTTACATATCCCTACCGACTTGGGTAAAACAGAAAAGGCATATTTATGATTTTGTATTACCTTGAAAATTATTTTTAAACAGGGGGAATGGATGTATCAGTATTTGATTCCTGTATCGTAGCAGAAGAGCTTGGGTACGGTTGTACCGGTATAAAAACTGCCATTGAAGGTAGCGAGTTAGGGGTAAAAAAATATTGGAACAAACTTGTTTGAGGATATTAAAATTTCCTTCATTTTAGCAAACTCCTGTTCTAATTGCTGGAAATAAGGAGCAAAAGAAGAAATACCTAGGGCGTATGTTAGAGGAACCTTTAGTAGCGGTAAGCAATCAAAAACCCATTTATTTATTTTAATTGAAATGTTGTAAAATGATCATTTTTAGGCTTACTGTGTTACCGAACCTGGAGCAGGCTCGGATGTTAATGGTGTCAAGTTACGTGCCGAGAAAAAGGGAAATGAATGGGTTTTGAACGGTCAAAAAATGTGGATTACAAACGGTGGTACAGCAAATTGGTATTTTGTTTTGGCCAGATCAAATCCAGACCAAAAAGCACCAGCAAGTAAAGCTTTTACTGGATTTATTGTTGAAAGAGAAACGCCAGGATTAACACCCGGCAGGAAGGTAAGTTTATGCGCTAAATGATCTACAGTATGTCCCTAAAGTTTGAAATGAAATTCATAAAATATAAATGATTTTTTGTTCAAAGTCATTATAATTATTAGGAACGTTCATTTTTAAATCGAAAATATCCAATTCATTCTGAACATTCTTTCCTAAATTGAGTAAGTAGTAAAACAGTCACACTAGAAATACACTCATCTGAAAAATTTTGCACATGTATTTATTTTTTAATTTACAATAGGAAATTAATATGGGACAACGGGCCTCAGACACCAGGGGAATTACCTTCGAAGATGTTCGCGTACCCGAAGAAAATGTTCTCATAGGAGAAGGGGCAGGCTTCAAAATTGCCATGGCTACATTTGACAGTACCAGACCTCCAGTAAGCAGCACATAGCTACCCGATTTAAGTTTAAGATTAAATTGAACTTCCTTTAGGTGGCTGCAGGAGCAGTAGGCTTGGCCCAACGTGCCTTCGATGAAGCCACAAAATACTCTTTAGAAAGAAAAACTTTCGGTGTACCCATTGCGCACCACCAAGCAATTGCCTTTATGTTAGCAGACATGGCTATAGGCATCGAAACAAGTCGACTGGCTTATATGAAATCGGCCTGGGAAGTCGACAATGGCTTGAGAAATAGTTACGCAGCATCCATTGCGAAATGTTTAGCGGCTGATGTGGCCAATAAGTGTGCTACAGATGCCGTGCAAATATTTGGTGGCAATGGATTTAATACGGAATATCCAGTAGAGAAATTGATGAGAGATGCGAAGATATACCAGATTTACGAGGGAACGTCTCAAATACAAAGGTTAATCATTTCTAGAGCAATATTGGATAACGCAAAACAAAAGGCTTAATTTATTTTAGAGAATAAGGTTTTTAATTAATTAAGTGTACTGTACATTTTAATTTATACATCTCTATTTGGGATTGTTAAAAACAGCAATTGAAAAATTGTTTTTAGTAATCCTACTCATTATTTTGTACACAATATTTTACGATATTTTTACACAATAAATATTAGGAATTCAATTGAATTTCTTAATTTTAGACTTATACGAACGATTGCAAATTTTTTCTTTCCCCATTTTGAGGGATTGTTTTTCGAATCGGGGGTAAAGTGAATTTTTACTTAGTTATGGGAATTTAGGTCTTCCTCCTCCCCCTTCTTCTCCTGCTTCTGCTTCTCCTCGTCTTATTCCTCCTTTTTCTCCTCCTGCTTGTTCTTCTCCTTCTACTTCTTCCTCTTCAAATCGTTGATCGTACGGGCACCTTGAAGTTGAAACATTGAGTTTTCTTGAGAATAGGGTTCTTGCAATTCAATATTTTTTCTTATACTTTCAATCGATTCTCGGGGTGTCCTTTAGTCACAATTGTTTTTGTTTAAATATTATTCACGCACTAATCAAAAGATATTAATGATTAAATTTGAGATTGACAATTTCCGGCGAAATAACCCGAGAGTAGCATATACCATCTGTGACGTCATCCGACTATAGACGGGAAGCGGCCGTTTCCCCGTTTCCAGTTTACGATTGTCCCAGTAGCCAGCGTGGATTATCAAAGATTTTATTTGTGGTTTGACCAGTGAAATATTAACAATGAGTACTTATTATTGTTGTTTCGTGCCTATGAGTAAAAATACCAGCATCAAGACACCATAAAAAACTTTAATTCGCGTTACTACTGGCGAAAAATGTGGGAAAAACGTTGGTTCGATGCTGCAAGACGTGACTACAAATACGTTTCTAAAAACAAAAAGTACCCAAACTCCCAAACATTTTAAAATTTATACGCCTTTAATGTAAACAATAAACTTAACCTAGTTAAAATTCTTAGAATACAAAAATACGGTCTTAAGCAGAAATCTTAAAGTGCGCAGGTCAAGAGGTAATAGATCGTTTATTTAAACTAGTTAGTCGCATATACCTGACAGGCGAGATTCCAGAAGATTACAAACGGAACATCATAGTAGCTTTGCCAAAAAGAAAAGGCGCGGATAGATGCGAAAATTTTAGAACTAACAGTTTAACTTCCCATGCGTCAAAAATTTTAACTAGAATTGTGCAAAGAAGGATGGAGAAAAAGGCGGAAGAAATATTAGGAGAAGATCAGTTCGGATTTAGACGAAATAGAGGAACGCGCGAGGCTATTCTAGCTTTACGAGTAATTATAGAAAAAACGATAGAAAAGAGAAAGAGCGTCTATATAGGATTTGTAGATTTAGAAAAAGCCTTCGACAACGTAAAATGGGGGAAGATGTTCGAAGTGCTGAGAAAGGTAGGGATGAAATACAGGGACAGAAGAATAATACATAATCTCTACAAAGAGCAAAAGGCAGTTATAGAATGTGAGCAGGAACAAAGGGAAGTAGATATCCGGAAGGGAGTGAGACAGGGATGTGCATTGTCACCTCTAGTTTTCAACTTATATATCGAAGATGCGATTAATATTGTTAAGGAAAGAACAGCCTCAGGGATCAATGTACAGGGCCAAACTATTAACATGCTCAGATTTGCGGATGATATAGCAGTGTTAGCATCTAGCAAAGAAGAATTAGGAGCGGCTTTGAATGAAATGGAAGCAGTTTTGACACAGGGCTTCGGCATGAAAATCAATAAAAAGAAAACTAAAATTTTGGTATGTAGGGGGTGTGAAAATAGAACTAAAATGGAAATACAAATTGGAAATGAGAAGATAGAGGAGGTCGCGGATTTCTGCTACTTAGGAAGTAAAATAACTCAAGACGGTAGGAGCACTAAAGATATAAAACAAAGAATGGCGCAGGGCCGAGTTGCGTTTAACAAAAAGAAACAACTGTTATGCTCGAGAACGGTTAATATAGAGACTAGGAAGAGACTCTTAACGTCGTATGTATGGAGTACGGCATTATACGGGTGCGAAACTTGGACAATAGGAGAAGCGGATAGAAAAAGAGTAGAAGCGTTTGAAATGTGGTGCTACAGACGCATGATGAAGATACCGTGGATAGATAAGGTTAGCAATAGGGAAGTATTAGAAAGAGTTGGGGAAAAGCGAAAGGTATGGAAAACAATAAAGAGTAAGAGAGATAGGATGGTAGGACACCTTCTAAGACACGAAGGAATAGTTCGTGACATACTAGAGTCAGAGATAGGAATAAAAAGAGGTAGGGGTAGGCCTAGATTAGACTACTGCTCTCAAATAGTTAGGGATGTAGGATGTTCTACTTTTAGGGAAATGCGTAGGTTAGCTCAGGATAGAAAAGAATGGAGGTACGCGTCCAACCAGTCTTCGGACTGAGAACCTTATGATGAAGCAAAGACTTATAGAGGGGACTTAGCTATTTACATTTTCGATTGAAGCAGGGTGAATATTCAGTCTAAGCATTTGTAGTGGAAAAGGCAAAACAAAACAGCCGACCAGTTGTGTAGTGAACAGGTGCCGCCGCGGAAACATAATATCACGGAACATTCGCTTGGTCCGTTGCTTGAATATAATAACAAACAACGATCCCCGCGACCCGCTGGCCCCCGAACGTGTAGGCTTCAAAACAAAATCAGCTGTTCCATAAGGACGCTAGGTCCATTCTAGACTTGGTTTAGTATAAAACCTGGTTGGCCATTACGCAGCTTTTGGGGGCCACTGGTATGGGACATACTGACGTCAGTATGTGGAACTCTGGGGTGTTTTGTCGCGAACTACTGAATTTTTCTAAAATTGCCGGTTACCGTCAGCCGTCAACGACCCTTCGAGCATTATTTGCTCGTAGCAATCAACATCTATTAGAGATCTATTAATAGATCTTGCGTAGCAATAGCATAGTAGGAATTTGCTGTCAAACTTTGTGGAAGATCAAAATTTTTGGTTGAATTTGAATGTTGTTTTGCTTCAATATGAGAATAAATTATGGGAAAATCAAAAGAATAACATACCTGAAAACGTAAATTACAATTTAAATAGTATTTGGAATAGAAATTGAAAATTTGTGACCAGATCATAAAATTTAAAATTGAAACTTCAAGAAATCTGGAAATTCGATCTGGAAATTAGCCGTTTTGCAGTTGACACCTATTTGGGCATTACGTAAAAACCAAAATAGTTCATACAAGAACACTTTCGTTCAAATATTGCATGTTTTGAATGTGTATGGAAAACCGCAGACCAACTGGTTTCGTCCTTCTGGGACTCATCAGTACGGTGCTTTCCCCTACACACTCAAACCATGCAATTTAATCTTGCTATATATGCTGCCGCGCTCTGGACAGATATCAGCAAGTGACAACTACTTTGAGTAATTATCTGGTATTAATTAGTGGTACTGGACCGTTCGAACAACTACTCCTCGGGCAAATACCCCGCCAGGCATTGAATTATAGAACTAAATCCAGATTTTTTGTACTACGAGACGTTTCAGACTGCTACCCCATCTAAGATGGCTTTGAAACAATCCTAATTTGTCTCCATGTACGTACGTGCTTTTTTAAGCAGGTCTTTGTTCAAATATTGCATGTTTTGAATGTGTATGGAAAACCGCAGACCAACTGGTTTCGTCCTTCTGGGACTCATCAGTACGGTGCTTTCCCCTACACACTCAAACCATGCAATTTAATCTTGCTATATATGCTGCCGCGCTCTGGACAGATATCAGCAAGTGACAACTACTTTGAGTAATTATCTGGTATTAATTAGTGGTACTGGACCGTTCGAACAACTACTCCTCGGGCAAATACCCCGCCAGGCATTGAATTATAGAACTAAATCCAGATTTTTTGTACTGATGAGTCCCAGAAGGACGAAACCAGTTGGTCTGCGGTTTTCCATACACATTCAAAACATGCAATATTTGAACAAAGACCTGCTTAAAAAAGCACGTACGTACATGGAGACAAATTAGGATTGTTTCAAAGCCATCTTAGATGGGGTAGCAGTCTGAAACGTCTCGTAGTACAAAAAATCTTGATTTAATTCTATAATTCAATGCCTGGCGGGGTATTTGCCCGAGGAGTAGTTGTTCGAACGGTCCAGTACCACTAATTAACACTTTCGTGTTCATGTTCAAACACGAAAACGAAAAACTTGGGAATTAAATCTTGAAATTTATTTAATGACAATCAACTGACGTTGCTAAATTGACATATTGGCAGTGTTACAAATCGAAAAGAATCCGACACTCCTGACTACAGAGGTTCTCAACAAGTTTGTCCACATGCGCAGAAGGCGACGAAAATCGGTTCTCGGAGTGTCGAACCATTATCTATACTAAACCAAGCATTCTAGACGTCTTTGGTCTTAAGAGCCCGACACACAGGAATTTTGGAAGCACGGTAGAAGTTTGCCTATTTGTAAATATTTCAAAAACTAAAAGTGATATTAAATTGTTTTTGTTTGCAAACAGTTCTTAAAATCTAAATCTACTATTGCTGTTTTGAAATTTGTTAAAAAATATGAAAACAATAAACGATGTCGCATATGTTACAAGTGGCGAAAAACTGCTTTTTATAGAACCTAATAAATACAGCTATCCTGAAAAGGAAATCTCAAAATCTGGTTAACGGCAGTTGTCAATGGGAAAAAACAAAAGGAAATTTAAAAAGATAACATGCATTTACTGACACTTAAATAACCTAAAATTACATATCGTGAAACCCAATAAATATGATATAAGTATCAAATGTAATACACCGTATACCAAAAGAAGGTATAGCAGTAAATAACATTTTTTTGTAAAGTTACCTACCTCTCACCTTTTATTCCATGAATTTCTGCAGAACAAAGGGCTGTTTGCAAAAAATTTCGCAATCATTAAGGAGTCCAATTTTGGTAAATTGTCGGACTGAGCCTTCTTGAAACCTTCGTCAGTCATGGTCAATTTAGGGTTGCCAACTTTTGGAAGTTGTTTACACGGAGCTTTTCGACGACTGAAAAAAATACATATTTTCCATAAATATATTATTTATTAAAGACGAGACGTTAAATAACGCAAAGTATTCCACATCACAGACGATGTTGTCTTTAATAACAACAGCTTTTTTGGTCATGTAATCACGGACTGTTTTTAACAACATACCTTTCTTGATGGGGCACCGATTACAGAACTAAGGGAAGGTGGATATTGAATAAATTGCAATTTTGAAGAAAAAAAGAAGTAAAAGGTCAACGCCGGAATCGACCCTTCGGCGCTACGAGGCGCAATTTCAATGCGTCGCCTTTTTGTACCACGCTATGCTGAAAATTGATAAACTGTCTTTGGTGAGTGTACTAAAGCAACATTTTAGAGATATGAGCGGCACGATCAAATCTTGAATATCTTGCGTTATTTAACGTCTCGTTATTAATGTGGCAAAATAAACAAAAAATACGTCCTCTTAACTAACTGCACATGTCTGAAATTTTCGGAAATTTATTTTTTGTTTTGTGACTCCTTACTTTTACCAGGAGAAATACACACTTACCCCGGAGCCCGGAGAATGATCGTGAAAACCCGGAGACTCCGGGTCAAAACCGGAGTGTTGGCAACCCTAGGTCAAAGATTAAATAAATGTTTTATGCAATTGTTCAAAACACACCGGCCACGGCACACGAATAATTTACAGCACGATACCACAACGCACAATCGTATATGAAAATGCCGGCGTCCGAATGCAAACACGTGTTATATGTATTGTCGGATGACGTCAACTAACGCGAACCAATAGGAGGGCGTCATTACGCCATCTGCTTACAGATGAAATTAGGCAAATTTAATTTATTTAATTTGTTGTTTAAACGCACAAATAATACATTTTTTCTTTTGAATTGGTGAAATAATTAAATCTCCATAGTATTGAGGCATTTTTATGCAAATTAGCAACTCCTGCAAGAACCCTATTCGACAGTTTCCTCACTTGTAAATTGCTGATCTTCCCCAGACTGTAACTCTGAAAGTTTTGGTCCTACAAACAGGATGTACAGAATGTTTTTTAGAGATAATTTTATAAGCTTTATTTTCTTATACTTACATCTACTTTTGCAATGGAACGAATGGGAAACAAGATGCTACGAAAAAAGTAATTTTCTGTGCCTCTCCCACGTCACCGAAATAAATATATATACCCTAGTCTTTGAGAGTAACCTTTATTACTTTGTACACAATATTTTACTTTTTATATTTCTTTTACACAACAATATAAATATCATTTTAGTTTATTATTTTTTAGATCCACATTTATAAATATGGAAACTAAAAAATATGTATGTAATAAATTAAATTTTGTACTAATGCCTAAACTGCTTCTTGAATTTCTCATAGTGATAATCATCAGTTGCCTTCTCGTCTTTCTTCGACTTATTTTTACTTTCTTTTTCTTGTGGTTTATGCCTTTTCTTTGAAATATCTAGCATATCAACGTTAACTAAAATTGATAAAGTAAGTACAGAATCTGAGAGCAGAAATGAACAGTTTCTGGTGGCTTGCTGTGAAAAAAATTAGGGATGTGCTATCATTAAAAGGTGTCTTTGAAGCTGTTCAAAGTCGAGAGTTTATCAGACACATCGCCAAACATCGCTTGTCTTTTTACAACAAGCTTTCAAAAACCATTCAATTCTATTGCTATATCCTGTATTCAAGTTAAATATGATAAATAAATCCACTTACACCTATTGTGTTGAACAAAATTCACCGCCATATTTGACGGCACAAATTGCGAAGGTCCATCTTTTTTATTATGATGTTCCCATAACAACCTTAATTTGGCTTCTTCGGTAGCTTCTATATTTTTAATTTTAGCCTCAATTCCTAAATCCACCTCCGGAATACCACTCAACATCTGATTCGATAACATTTCCTCTGATCTCTTCGTCGAAGACTCTCTCAAATGTTCCGGTACAGCTTGCAAAGCTGCTTCTTCAGGACTACAATAATTTGAGTTTTTCTTGTCATTGTTGTCTGGTACATCTTTGTCACTTTGAGCACCTTTTCGTTTCGACAACTCTTCTTCAATGTATTTCATCATTTCGTCGTCTTCATCTCGCTTGTTTGTTTCGACAGAAAATTGGGTTCCAATTCCAGTATCGTACGCATCATCTACTTGTTTTACTTTACCACTTCTTAAAGCTTGCATGTTCACCATTCCTCCAATACTAGCTTTGAATGGATCTTTCTAAAAATGTGCAGAATGCACATATTAATAAAATATTATTAGGTTATATCGCTTACGACAACAACTTCCTCTTCTGTAGAAATTTTCTTTCCTAAAGCTAAGCCTACTAAACTGATACCATGGGGCCTCTTCCTCATATTCTGCATTTGCTTCATTTCTTCTAATTTCTCCCTAATAAAAATAAATAATGACAAAAGGATTTCCAAATTTTAATGAATACCTCATTTCTTCTTCCTCTTGAGCATCATCTTCGATTTTTATACGTTGTCTGATAGATTTGCGTTTTTTTGATTTGAACAAAGAATTACCAGGCCTTTCTTCTGTAACTTCAGGCTTAATTTCATCAATATTATTTGTATTCACAACATCCGCCATGGCTAAACGTCAAAAATACAGATACCTAATGAAGTTAGCTGTGCAAACAGCACCAATTATAGAAATATGGTGAGAAACTAATTTTACTAAATTTAAAATTAATTTGAAAATGTATTCTGGTTTCAAGTTCAAGGTCTTTTTGAGTTGATATTAATTATCATAATAATAGGCTTCTAACTTAGTCAGGCAGTAAAAATATGCCCATAAAATGGTGATTAGTTTGTATAGGTTTTACACAGAGTAGAATAAATAATATAGGTACACCATGAAAAGTTGCAAAATTAGTAAAACTATGAATATCCTAGTTCGTAATTATTAAATCTTAAACATATGTAGTAAAAGTGTAAACATCACAGGTAAAAAGTCCAGTTTTATTATTCTTGATTTTAATGTTTCATTTGGGTTGGGAGAACATTTATCTTATCTCACTCGGCAACGTTTATTTCTTATTTATAAAAATTTAATCCTTGGACATTACCAAGCATGTTTTGCAAGCAGGTTAGTAAAACATATCGAACAAAATTATAAAAATTATTTAATAGTGAATGATTATTTTGTTTAAGCAGATAGCTCCCGTTAGCGCATTTCCGAAAAGGGCATTACATTCTGGGCGTATCTTACAACAAGCACCAAGTTCAGGCTTTAATTATAGTAAGTTTCAAAATAACAAATGTTTTTCGTATTTAACGAAGTTTCTGCTGTTAAGAACTCGATGAGACGCAAACTGAAATTCAAAATCTAGCGCGAAAATTTGCGCGTGAAGAGTTACTTCCAGTGGCGGCGCACCATGACAAAACAGGGGAATACCCTTGGGATTTGATAAAGAAAGCTTGGAACGTGGGACTATTAAATGGACCCATTCCCACACACTGTGGTAAATTATCTTTATCTATATATATAAAAGAAAGTCGTGTTAGTTACTTCACTTATAACTCAAGAACGGCTGAACCGATTTAGCTGAAAATTGGTGGGGAGGTAGCTTAGAACCAGGAGAAGGACATAGGATACTTTTTATCCCGTTTCAAGTTTGGTAGCGATCGGATCAACAGAATTTTTTTTCTTGGTTTTGTGCGAGGCGGGGGCTTGATATGACACATATCAACTGTCAGATTTGACAAATAAAATTCAGACCGTCAGAAAGTATTAAATAAATTTTATTTGTCAAATCTGACAGTTGATAAGTGTCATATCAAGCCCCCGCCTCGCACAAAACAAACTTTACAGGAACACTCGCTGGGCTAATCTGAAGATTAACTTACAGTAGGTGCCGCGCATGTCGTACCGGGACCGGGCAGTGAAAATGCAAATGCCATTCGCAGTTTATCAAGTTTCAAACGATTTTACCACAATTATTTCTTCAGAGGCAGCAACGCGCCGGGTACCAGCTATGTATCTATATAAATAAAAAGCAATTGCCACATGTATGTAAGCTCATCACTTGAGAACGGCTCGACCGATTTGGCTGATTTCTTTTTTGTTGTGTTCGTAATTTTCAGGACAAGGTTTGTATGAAAGAAAATTTTGGAAAATCCACCGGGAAAGTAGAAAATTTGGAAGGTAAAAGTTTGTATGAAAGAAAATTTTGGAAAATCCACCGGGAAAGTAGAAAATTTGGAAGGTAAAAGTTTGTATGAAAATCTGTTTGACAAACAAAAATGTGACGTTCAGTTTGACAGTTCTAAAAATTGAATTGTCAGTGTGTTATCGGTGGTGATCATGTATTTGGTGGTTCTTTGGAAAAAATGCCACCAGTGAGGCGTCGAAATATCGGTCGGCGTACGCGAAGAGCGTAGACAGCGTTTGGAGCCAAGTCGAATAAGAATTTCTCAAGCCTCAAGCGCGATCCATTATAACTCCGGAACAACGGATACAGTCGAGTTCGACGCGCTCAGTTGGAGCTTACGCACAAAATAATTTGGAACGTCGACAAAACAGAGGCCGAACGTGGCATTAGGGAACGAGAAATTGGAAAAGTTGCCCGGAAAATTGGAAAATTCGGAAAAAACTGAAAGTACTTTTTTCTATGGGATTTTTTTATGATATGGATATGCGTAAGTCGGGAAATTCGAACAAACTGTAAAAATCATAATTTTGGAAAATCTAACGGAAAATTTGAAAATTCGGGAAAAACTAAAAGTGCTTAACGGCTGGACCGATTTGGTTGATTTTTTTTGTTGTGATCGTAATTGTCAGGATAAGGTTTGTATGAAAGAAATTTTTTGGAGAATCCACCGGAAAATGTGAAAATTCGGGAAAAACTGAAAGTGCTTAACTGTTGAACGGATTTGGCTAATTCTTTTCAAAAATAATGTTTTTAAGCAACGAAAAATTGGAAAAGTTGCCCGGAAAATTGGAAAATTAGGAAAAACTGAAAGTGCTTTTTTCTATTGGATTTTTGTATGATATGGATAGGCGTAAATCGGGAAATTCGGACAAACTGTTACAATCATAATTTTTTGTATGCGCTCGCGATCATAACTGACGATAGGAACGACATATTTGGTTGAACATAAACGTAATCAGAAAAATGTTTCACATTGAATAAACGATTTGGTTAATGAATCAAAAATTCAATACGAAAAGTAATTTTAGGCAGGACAACGTCTGCCGGGCCGCTAGTTAAAAATAAAAGGCATGTATAGGTATATACGTATGTATTTGTCGTATTTGTTTTCTTTTTTAGGAGGAGTAGGACAAACTGTTTTGAATCAAGTTTTTATTGGGGAAGAACTTGGTTATGCATGTACTGGGCTTATGAACGCCCTTGGCGGCACATGTTTAGCTGTAAGTAATTTTCAATGATAGTAATTTTATAAAACTATACCGAGCATGGCTGACATCAAAAGGTCAATAAAATAGTTTTGTTGTAAAATGGCCTGAGTGCAAGTACAGAAATAACGAAATAAGTAGTTGGGTTAATCATATTGTACGTATATTTTCTCTCGTCAAGATTAAAAAAAATGCTTTCCAACTGTGAGCTTATAAGGGATCATAAGCAAACAAGAGCTTGGACCTTGACGGCTGTCAATAAGTCTGATTTACACCATTTGACGTTTATATAATAATAATTTTCTTTCAGTTAGATGGATTGTTACTAGGAGGTAGCAAAGAACAACATAAGAAATATTTTGGTAGGTGTGTAGAGGAACCCATAGTGACAGTAAGTACTTTTAATTAAGAAATGAGCCCTATAGGTGCAAAATCCGCCAAGGGTAAAATTTTGGGCAAATGACTATTGTGTTATCGGTTGGCGATAATTGATTACGTAGGTATGTTCAGATACGTAGAATCTGCAAATTTAATCGTTTTCTCTGTTAAATCTTCATGTGTAATATGTTTAGATGTCAAGCCCGCCATAAATTTGACATTTGACAGCTACTTTATAAAATCTGCCTTATCCACAATAGCCAATAAAGAATCAGGAAGCAGATCATGTGATTCCAAATTAACATGGTGCAATATTGTCGACTAAATAAGTAAATATGTATATAGGTAGCAAAATGTCACTGCAGTATTTAGAGTTTCCTTAAAAATTGCATAGAATACTTGATGAATTTTGCATCTAGAGTCTAAACTAGACCGCCTAAATGTATAAAATCCATATAAAAGGCATATGCTGTGACTGAACCCACTGGGGGTTCCGACGTCAATGGTATTAAAACCAAGGCAGAGAAAAAGGGGGACGAGTGGATTATTAATGGTCAAAAAATGTGGATTACCAACGGCGGCGTTGCCAGTTGGTATGTCTAATTACCTGGACACGCTACTGTTCTCGTGGATGCTTTCGAGAATTTTTATTTTTAGGTACTTCTTGTTGGCCCGTACAGATCCAGATCCAAAAGCACCAGCAAACAAAGCTTTTACAGCATTTGTCGTGGATAGGGACACCCCAGGGCTCACTCCTGGACGGAAGGTATTTACGTGGGTATAGTTCAAATTTGGTCTGCATTTTATTTATTTCCGATTGACACAAGATTGGAACAAATACGCAATAAACCACTTTTTTCTTCAAGCGTATTAAAATACTCGTATTATAGGAAGTGAGCGAATATCGCTTAGCAGCGCCTCAATGTGGCGAATTTATAAATATGGTGGTAATTCAGTTGTCATCTGTCAGTTTAAATTTTCCGCGTATCTAGGCAATGAATATTATTGGTGTTAAATTAAATCAAACTATAAAAAATTTAAATGTCAACAAAAATTTGACAGCTCAATACCACCAGAACTGGAGATGGTGGCGTTGGCTGAAAATTCCCTCACTACACAGCACTCCAATAATGTGTAACCATGACAACGACTATATTAATTTTATCCCTCGATTATGAATTAGACTGACAATTGTTTGACAGTTGTAAGGTTGTCGTTGTCTCGGACGTGTACTGCACATTAGTCTGTCTTTGTTTTTCTGTTCCATAATTTATTTACGGTCTACGCTCTAGGGTTTTATGTATGACATAGTGACATATATAAGTAAATTACAAAAGTTCAAAATGTCAAAATTTGCGGAATTAACGGAATAGGTACCTGCGTTTAACACGGGAATACGGCCATCATGAAAGGATTTATAACATTGAAACACTTCTTCTTCTTCTTCTTCTCCTCCAAACTGTGCCTGAAGTCTTGGATTAATACAATAGGTATTAATTTGTTGAAACTACATAGTTAGGTACTTATCTTAAAAATAAAATGCAGACCAAATTTGAATTTTGTTCTTAAATATTCAATCTATAACTGAAATGCACTTTTTAAAATTTCATTTATAAGGAAATGAATTTGGGACAAAGAGCTTCAGATACAAGAGGTATTACATTTGAAGACGTTCGAGTGCCAAATGAAAATGTATTAACCGGCGTGGGAGCTGGATTTAAAATTGCTATGGGGGTCTTTGATTACACAAGACCTTTGGTAAGTAGCTACATACTTATATTGTTGCAACTCAACCACTATTGCTGCTACTGCCAGTGATTCTATTTCCTGTAAAATTTAGGTGGCTGCAGGCGCTCTAAGTATAGCCCAACGTTGTCTGGATGAAGCTACGAAATACGCTCAGCAAAGAAAAACTTTTGGAGTTCCCATAGCAAATCATCAAGCTATAGCTTTTATATTGGCAGACATGGCAATAGGGCTTGAAACTGCTCGCCAGATAACGTATAAATCAGCTTGGGAAGTAGATAACAAAATTAAGAATACTTACACTGCTTCTATTGCAAAATGCTACGCTTCTGAAGTAGCAAATAAATGTGCTACTAATGCTATACAAATTTTTGGAGGGAATGGGTACAACACTGAATACCCAGTTGAAAAATTGTTTAGGGATGCTAAGATTTACGACATTTACGAAGGGACGACGCAGATACAGAAGATCGTCATTGCTAGGGAAGTTCTAAAAAATGTTTCTTGATTTAATTGTAGGTAACATATTTTCGGAAAAAATAAAAAATAAATTTAAAAAGCTTTTTATTTATTTGTCTGTTGGGTGAATGCCCACATCGCAAATATCTACACACGTACCATCATCAAAACAAACAACACAACTAGTTTTAACACTGTGATTAGTAATTTCGAAATTCGATTTCATAAATATGTAAAGTTGCAAAGCGAAACTTTCGGTGGAGATTAAGTCGTCTTTGTCCTGAAAATAAAAAATGTTTGAAAAAAATGTTTGATAAACTTATAGAGTGTCCGTCCATTTTTCGATGCAGGTCAGGTAATATGGAGTTTCTTACTGTTTCACGTCGGGGTCACCAATCTGTGGCGATGACCACAGGTAAATTAAATAGAGATTAACTTTTCGAATTAATTTATTCATTTAATAAGCGAAATATATACAAATGTTTTTAACCTACCTAATTATCGCAAATGAAACTAATGTGTAGTTGTGATTTAGGTACTCAAGACAAGATGTAAATTATGAATACATAATAATAACTTTAATAATAAAATGATAACAATTTTATCTGTCTTGAGTATTGCTGTTGCAAGTTATTCTTGGAAACTATGGGACGTTTAAAAATAAAACAAAATTGCCATTTCCATATGCATATATTTTGCAACAACTTTAGTTAAGTGAAGTTTTGCTTATCCGGAAATATCCCAACATCGCCGATGTCTACGCAGGAACCATCGTCGAAACAGTATATATCCCTCAGTAGCCTCAGTACTTCTTGATCAGTAATTTTTGCGTCAGATATTGCGTGTTCGTACAGGGCAACGGAAAACGTCGTCTCTTCCTAAAAATTAGTTCCGTAAAAAACAAAACTCGTTAGATAATTTTAAAGGCTTGTTCGCTCAATTTGATAATTTGTTTCTATATTGTGTAAATTAGCCTTTACTTATCTACATCATGCACCGTTATTTACTAAGGCACCTCACTAAGATCTTGCAGACAGTCGAATAAGTAAGTAGGTACATATATCAAAATCTTAACACCTATATTGGTAAAATTAATTACTTCATAATTCAATGTGAATAAGGCACCTGAGGGATTAAACATTGATGATGTATCTCAAATCATTAGTGCCTTGACATAAATTCTCATTGAAAACAACATTGAGAAACAATCGAATAATCGTACTGCCATTGACTTATATATCTTACGATTCCTAGCAGGTCACCCTGTATATGTTAAAGTTTCTTCATTACGACACTAGTGTTTTAAAAGCTGTGTAGGTACCGATTTTTCATTCAATTTTGGTATTTCGACTACCTTCTTTATTCTCTCAACAGTTTTTCTAATTTCAGTACTTCCCGATAAGCATAAGCTAGAGGTCCAAAAGTACAGCACTTAAGTATGGCGTTATCATAACTGAGAAAACTCCAAACTGACACAATTTTTACTTTGAATCACTGCTGCTGCCGCCAGTTGGGGGGAAAATCAAAAATCAACACAAATTATTACCCGCAACACCCTTGATTGAGAAACTAATCTAATAGGCTAAACAGCTGATACCTACAATAAGACGACTTATCTTCTCCAAGCGGCAAACGGTATACCCACCCATACATATGGTTTTGTCGCCCTTAATCTCAATCTAGGCCTCGGAAGATCTTTCCTTGGAGATTCGTCATTGCTGACGTATCCAAACCTACCTTCGGGGCAGCTTTCCTCAATCTTTATAACCTCTTAGTTGACTTAAAAAATCAACGCCTCCTAAATCCCCTCACCCGCATTTCTACACATGCACAAAAATGCCAAGACAACTTGTATTCGCACCATTTTTGGAACTTCTCCCCAGCATCAACTGTTGCAAGAAGTTCCAGAAATCACTCGACATAATGGACTTCCTTACAAACCCAAACACTGAGAACTGAGAACCGCAAGAAAAGAATATGAAACGATGATAAAACTGCGAACTGCACGACCCTCTGAAAGCAGTTGGTCATCTCCACTACACATGGTACCCAATTACGGTGACGAGTAGAGACCCTGTTATGACTATCGAACTTTAATTGCCCATACAAAGATTTCGCTCAAACACTTCAAGGAAAAACATAATTTTGCACTATCGACTTGGTCTGAGCATACAACCAGAGCCCCGTAGTTGAAGAAGACATACCCAAAACAGTAATAATCACCCCTTTTGGGCTTTTCGAATTTCCATATATGTCATTTGGCCTCCGCAACACTGATCAAACCTTTCAACGTTTCATTGATGAAGTTCTCAGAAGATCATATTTCTGCTACGTACACAGAAGAAATCTTAGTGTCATTATGTCATCGACCTCCTGCATAGCAACACAACAGGCGAAACATCCCCCATCTGAGACACTGCTAGGCGACCCTTCTCGCACACCCGAACCTGCAAGGAAGGAGGAGCGAAGGTCACTTCGCGGATAAATGCAGAGTTCTGATTTACCGATTCGCGATAACTATGTAATAAAGGCAATTTTGAGTCGTTACAATTACTTACGTAACAAAGTTGCAACTAGAAAACCGCGTTACATCTTCTACGTGATGTTACGACTTAGTCACAAACGGAACTTTGGTGTCGTAAGTCGTAACCGTGACGAAACTGCACGACTTTAGTAACTTTCGTAACTTTTTGTTTCGCCTTTCGTAGCTTTGTTACTTCTCTTGTAACTTTGCTCCGTCTTTCGTGACTTTGTTACGATTTTAGAAACTTTGCTACGCAAATTGCGTAATTTTGTTTCCGCACCAGAAACTGCGTGACGTCCTTGTAGCAGACACGTAACGTTCCGTAACTTAATTACAACAACCATTTTGCTTCGTTGAAGGACGGCAGCCATGATGGCGAAATCAGGCAATCGTCGAAACGGGGTTTTGTAATTTCTTATTTTTGGCCACAACAAGTACGCCACGTTTCATCTTTGAAACTTGATTGTAAATGTTTCGAAACATCGACGCTGGTGTTACGTAACAAATACGTAAAAGTTACGGCACAAAGTTACTTAATCCTGCAGCATGTGTCGTAACGTGTGTCGTAACTTGTGTGGTAACGGCGTATTCCCCATTTCTGGTAATAGCGACGGCTACGCCTCGTAAGGTAACGGCGACAAGAATTGTTCCCCGATTCGAAACGTTTCTTGTAGCCGTTACGTAACAGCGAGTACTTTGCGACAAAATATGCTAGGAGTGCCGTTGGAGACGAAAGGCGGCTAGACTTCTACTTGGCCGTGTCTCTGACTGCCGTTACGAGTTACGGGCCTGGTAGTTTCCCAGATGATTAAATCTGCACAGGGGTCGACACTGCTTGGCTTTGGTACCGAATTTGCGGTGGTACCAGCAGGTTGAGCCTTAGTTCCGTGGAAAGGAACGGAAGCGTAAGCGGCTGAATGATCTCGGGAACGTGGAAGGCGGTGGGCGGAAGTGGAGGTTATGTCCATTTTCATGGCGGAAATGGTATTGGTAGGCTTTCTTACCATATCCTGAAGCGTTTCCACGCTGTGGCTGGCTGAAGTAATGAGTGGGACGGCGTCGGTTAGCTCGGCGTCTTCATCGAGTTCGATGTTCTTTTGCGTAGCCATGATCGTGTGCATGTGCCCTGGAAGGCGCCCCAACCAGAGCGTATGGATGGATAATTGCGTCTGGAGCAGCTGTGATGGTCCTCCTGCTCCGAAAGCGCGCGCGTTTTTTTGTTCTTGAGTCGCGCAGTCTCGAGATTCCAGATTCCCAGATGGCCGGCTACGTTCGTGAATTTGGGGTCGTCCTTATCGAGACCGGCGAGAGTAGAAGCGTTTGAAATGTGGTGCTACAGATGCATGATGGAGATACCATGGATAGCTAAGGTTAGCAATAGGGAGGTATTAGAAAGAGTTGGGGAAAAGCGAAAGGCATGGAGACAAGAAGGAATAGTCCGCGACAAACTAGAGTCAGAGATAGGAATAAAAAGAGGCAGAGGTAGGCCAGATTAGACTACTACTCTCAAATAGTTGGGGATGTAGGATGTGCTACTTTTAGGGAAATGTGTAGGATAGCTCAGGATAGGAAAACGTGGAGGTACGCGTTCAGCCAGTCTTCGGACTGAGAACTTTATGATGAAAAAAAAAACAGTATCCAATAAAACATCTCATTATAGGTAGGTACCTATACATTTTCAGACGTCCAAGAGCCGTCCAGGAAGATTCCCATAAAAAAGATAAAATTGGCTTCTATTGTTTGAAATACCTGGATCATGTTGCTGGTTCTAAATCTGTTGTTATTGTTATTCGTTTCAAATAAAAATGTCAAAGATTATTTATGACTCCTTATTTTTAGAACAAAACAAAAGTTTTCTTTTATCTTAGTTATTTTCATATACCTATGTGCCTAGGTACTTAAATTACTGATGTATTTCAATGCCTATCTAGTACCTATATTTGGGAAAATTGAACTTCTTTGTCAGTTTCTCATGGAAAATATCAGTCATCAAGATTCTTATTATTCACCATGCGGTATTTATAACTGAATGATTCTTCCTTGTCACCTGAGCTTCAACATATAACAATCCTGTGAAGTTAGATGAACTATCTAAGTCAAAGTCCGGCGGCTCCATCACCCCCATTTTCATCTCGTATCTTCCCTACATTCACAATGAAAATAATCGTTGAGGTAATAACTTCTTCGTAAGTTAATATCAAGATCGTCTTCACTCTCTTAAAAAGCAAATCTTCTATCATCGGTCAAAGGTTCAGCTATAGGTGTGTATCGCATTGCTTCGCTTGTTTGAACATGATTCAGCTGGTCCAGTAGGAATCTAGAAGCAGTAATTTCAACCTTGTGTATGTCCTGGAATATAATTTGTAAACCAACTAGTTTCAATGGTCTTTCAGAAATTGTAAATGCTGCCTGCGATGGAAACGGACACTACTTGAGAAACGATGCACTATTATTATTATTATTTCTAATTTATTAGTGTTTCATGGGAAAGGTTTTAACTAAACCGATGACACATTAATATTAATTAAGAGATTGATAGGGAACATTTTTAAAGATGCGTTGCAAGTAGGTAGGTACTTCAATACCTACTACGTATTATATTTTGGGTAACAGAATACTTAACAATTTAGTAAAGCAAGAAACACAGTTTAAAAAAGGCGTTGATAAAAGAATTTCAAGGTTTTCTAAATCTAATAAGTATTTTTAAAAGTTGCTACTTACGAGAAACAAGCTATCGGTTTCTATCAAACCCATATTCGTAGGTTGCTGGTGATAAAGTTTGTAACCTTCCATCAGATGGTATTTTATGAAGTCTTTTCTCTCTAAAACGAAGAGAACATAAGTTTTGTAAAATTTCCAATGTCCTCAATTTTTTCCTCGTACCTTCTGCCGGGACATTTTCCAGTACACTATTTATATCAATCTTAATACCAGTAGCAACACTAACAAAAACAAGAAGAACCAGAATCCAACTGCTATGCATAGCTTTGTACAATTATCCTGTGACGTGACCACTTTTGGCTGAACAATGTTAATCTCTAATTCATGGCTTACATACAATGACCAACAAATGGATTTATACACTTATATTTATATACCATTGAGACGGATTACCCGAATCTGTTTTGTTTTAATCACTATCAGCAGCGAACTATAATCTGGAGTTTTTAAACTTGTCTGACAAAGATGCATTTTACTTTTTTTGAAGTAAATGCCGACGACATACAGTGAAATTTTATGTATAATTTGTTATCACCTATAAATGGACAGGAACAACGTGAAATGCCGGAACTTTACGTTTTCGAGTTATTTTATTATCTGCTGCACGATATTTTAAAAGTGTAGTACCTACATTTTACTGGATTTTGGGCACTTAAACTTTGTTATTTATCTGGCGTGTGTATTGAGTGAAATTAATCCGTTAATTTCATCCGTACGGTCTTTGGTGTAGTAATAATAAATTGTGTCCGGTTGCTATCCAAGGTGTCTGGGATTCAAATTTATTTCTAGTTTCTGGGAACACGTGGTTTCCAAAGACTTCTTAGATTCAAGTTCGTCAGCTCGTGCACTAAGTGACCGAGTTCCGACCTAGCAGTTGACCTATAAGAGGAGACCATCTGTCATAACCACCAGAAAGATCGTCCGAAGAATATTTAATAACCTATATTTTATTGGTGCAGTAGCGAGTTTGCACCAATGGAACGTAACTAAAGCGTATGCGGTCGAAATGACGAACATTGTTTAAGGTTAACTTGTTAGCAGTGTCTACAGTTCACACTTCTGTTAGTGACCCGCACCGGAACATACTGAACAGCGAAAAGCAGGAAAACTGGATACCCTTGGTGCAGTCATAAAGTTGCACAACGGGACCTGCTACGCTAATAGATGCCGTGATGGGTTGGGTGCAGCAGTTAATCTAAGTTGCGTTCTCTCTCCATTTCTTTCTACAATCTGGCCATCTCTGACTCAAGTTATGTACAATTAATTTTTCGACATAATATCCTTGGAGATGAATACTCTTGATCCAACGTTTCTTCAAATTCTCCATGTCCTCCCGGAAGTGACTATCTTTGAGATTCCCAAAATACCCATCTAACCTCTATCACCGCTTCATTCGTTTGAAGTCTGGTTCCAGCCAGGAATGTTTTAAGTTTTGCGAACAGATGGAAGTCTGAGAGAGCGAAATCAAGCGAATGAGGTGGATGCGAAAGGATTTCGAGCTTCAATTCTGACAATTTTAGCTGAGCGAGTGCGCTTGAATGAGCTAATGCATTGGCTTTGTGAAACAACGCCTTTTCTTGACCATTCCCTGACGTTTTTCTTGAATTGGAGCTTTCAAGTTTTCCCAAAAGTGTTGTGTAGTATTGGCCTACCAACAGTTTCTCCGTTTTCAAGGTAATCAACAGAATTCCTTTTGCGTTCCAAAAAACGGATGCCATCACTTTTCCAGCCGACGGCGACGTAATGGTCTTTGGACGTCTTGAACACGGTTCATCACAACTCACAAGTGAGCGTATGAATCTCCAAGAACAGCATCCAACCTGGATTTCATTTCCGTTGCGGTTTTTTCCTCCAGATGACCGCTAGAATTTCGTCTTTGTCCATAATGGAAAACATCGGATGAAAAGATCAAGAGAATAAGAATAATGTACAGGACTGACTTAATGAAAATCATTAAATCAAAAAAGTGGAGCATCTGTGGAACAAATTTACATTCCAAACGGACCTGGTTCAAAAAGACAGATCCCTTTTTTAAAAGATCTTACATCATGCTGTTGAGTGAACTTGAAGCAACAATAAGTTACCAGTGTGAATATTATTTTTGGAGTTTATTCCTTAAGAATCGATTTTCAGTTATAGCCCGCGGTACGGAAATTTTATGAGTAGTAAAATCAAGCGTTACATTTCGCGTTAACTAAAAGTAAGGCGGTACGTTACCTGTAACATTGAAATTATGTACGTATCTATGGATACGGCTGTTTATGTCTGACTGCATAGAGCATGGAAATAGTGAAAATAGAGTGGCATAGAGTAGATATGACAGTTGGAGTTGTAAAGTCAGCATTTGCAGTGTTTGTTCGTTCCTAAATGTGTCGAACCTTTTGATTTAATATGAAAAAACCTAATATTAAATATACCAAATATTGCTTAGTGCCGAAATGTGAATCAACGCCTATTCGAACACCAGGAAAAGTAGGTAAATATTTTATTGCCAGTGGGATCGACGTTTAGCAGATTGTGACTTAATTACTGAATTTATAAACAATTTATATTTTGATGTAGTTGGACATTTTCGAACATAAACCATCTGATAAATACACATTTGGGTATGAAACTGACATTCGCGTGTACCCGATTATCAAGTGATTGTCGTGCGTCGGAGCTGACACACACAAGTTTTTTAATGCAACTTTAGTGACTTTCACTTGTTGACTCCACTAAAATGTCCTAATGAGACCCGCAGCCTTTAGTGAATGTGTCCATACGCATAATGAAAAATATAGGTAACGAATACCTCAAAAACTACCAACTCTAGAAGCAGAGAGGAAATTTCATACATAATCAAAAGGAAAATCGACAGAAAACTATTGAAATAAAACTTATACGGCTCCATTTGTAATAATAAAGTTAACCCTTCTTACGCAATAAGATACAATCAAAACCAGGAAAACCTAGCTATTTTGCGACTAAATATTAATTTAATACTGAGGATTAAATAAAATCTGTACAATTGTCCCTAGAATCCATCACAAAATTCATTTTCCTAAGCTCAATAAACCACGTCAATGCGGTGTTCAGGTTTAAACCAAAGTTCTGGCATTTTGATTTTCTAATTATGTATTTTATCAAGGGTTAAGATGTAAGAGACTGTGGTTAAATAATCAATTCAAGAATCAATTGTACCCCTAACCACATAAATTTTGAAATGCGTATATAGTATTTCAAAATTTATGTGGTTAGGGGTACAATTGATTCTTGAATTTATGTATTTTATGTCAAACGGGACGAGAAGTAGGCTATGCCGATTTGATGTTTGTTCCTTCCTATAATTTTATAATATCGGACGGTATACATAAATATACAGTATCAACGGAAACATGTCCTAACAATTTTGTTATTGCAGTAGTTACAGAATTTTGCTACAATACCCGCATACATTATGCAAATAGACAACAGTAAATTCTAATTATTCGAAACGTTATTGCTCCCTACCTTACCGACTCAAACTCCAGGTAACTTTATCCGTCTCGGTATCAGAACAACAGTTCAGGTGACCAATCATAAGAGCTTTAAAAGATCTACAACGTTCCATGCACGCCAACAATAGATACTTTTAATATTTTTGGATGTTATAAATAAGATTGCAAAGAGAAACTGAAAGAATGTCATAGATTCACATTTCACACTGATGAGACATCCAGAGAAGTAGTAGAACACATTACAGGATAATTTATCTGGAAAGAAAAGAACAATCTAACCCTAAAACAAAAGTTCTTTAGAAGGACAGAGTACGTGAATATTAGTTTAAAAATTTCAAGAAGGATTTTCCAGTGACTCGAGAAAGCTTTAGGATCGTACGAGGAAAATGCTAACCTTATTTTTCCCGGTTTCTACAAACTGTATGACAAATTGTGTATTTGTTTAAAAAATAATTATCATGAAAGCAGTATAATCCTCATTTGTGTTAGAAATCTGTTGACGCCGGCTTAAAAGTATGGATTAAAGGCAGCGAATTTATCAATCAAAATGTGACAACATGCCGAATGATTATGTGAGTATAAAAATGCTACCCACATTATATGGACTCGACCAAACTTTTTCTGAACAAAGTTCTAAGTTTAGCAAGTGTTTTCTAATTATTTTTAGTTATCGAGTTATTTTAAAGGAATATTCATTTCAGTGGGAAAGATGAAAGTTCAACAATCAGATCCGCTGATACTTGTGATAATTTTGATATTAAATAGGTACTGTTGTCCACAAATTTTTGGCAACGCGGAAATGAAAAATGACTTCCCCTTTGTGACGAGTTACCTTTGGACAGGAATTTATCATCGATCAAGCTGTCAGAATAGGAATTTCTTTGGCTTAGTGATTATATTGTTGTCCACAAATTACTCGTTTCGTTATTATCTTTTATTGAAAAATTGTCATTATGCCCTTAGCAAAAGCTTTTTGAAGTTAGCGTCGTTTGACATGAAGATGCGGTAATATTGTGATTAAATGATTCGAAAGAAAGGTCAGCAAGTCGCTGAAAGAGGGCAGCAGTTCTTTCAGGTATTTAAGTGGCAGAGACTGTGGTGGTCGGTTCGGCATTGTGATACACGCTCTGCGATGTGGAAGAAAGTTATAAAATAGTTTATATTTTCGGAAATCCATTTGGAAAAACCTCCAAGGGACATCGGCATCGAAAATCTAACACTTTATATCACTCCTTCTAGTTCTCTGGCTTGGTTATGCAACCAAACATGCATACATAGCAACGTTTGGTTATGCAACCAAAACTACACCTCTAGGTTATCAAGATTTTCGTCAATAATTATTTACAATTGTTACTCATGAGATGAGGAAGGGGGAATATATATATGGTTATGAGCCATGGACAACACTAAATTATGTTTGATCGTTGTATATTTGCGGTACTGGGGAATTAAAATTATTTATGTTGGTATTTAAGAGAAAACCCAGTCGAAAAAAGACATTGAGACTTGTTTACGCCGGCTGATCTCATTAGATAAAATCTCGGCAAACTTAAGTACTTTGGATTATGAGATGATTCCTAGATGACAGATTTTATAATTTAAGTCAATTCTTAAAGGTTGTTTTTCAAGGGTGCAAATATACGAGGTGAAAACTACATATTAGAAATATGCACAATCGAAATGTATATATTTACGTATTTCATAGGACTTATTAATTGTAAAGTGACATTTTAGATGAAAGAAAGTAATCACAGAGGGCGAGTTCACGTTAACAAGGTGTACGTTGAAGTCTTCGTATGTTTGGCTACAGAAGCTACTCACTTAGAACTTGTTTCAAGTCTTATGGACATAAGCCTTTCTAGCAACCTTGAGCAGTTTCAGCCAGAAGAGTAATTCCATCAAATATGCACTCGAGCAACGGCACCATCTTTGTAGGTGCAAATAAACAATTGAAAGGATTGTACCGGTTCTTATCAAAGAACAACCAACACCTAGCCTCTACCCTTGCTCAACATCAGATTAAGTGGAATTTTATTCCCGCAAGATCCTCACATTTCGGCGGATTGTGGGAATCTGCAGTTAAATCTATGAAATGACATTTAAGTCGTGTCACTCAGAAAATGGTGTTTTTGAACGCGCAGAGCGAAAGTTGTGCGATTTACCCAAATGTGATTCTTAATTATTTGAATCTTTGTTCAGGCTGTCCTATTTTCGTTGTGATTTGGGGGTTTCTCATAGAAGCAGCAGAGATAGAGCCTTGGGGTTTTCGCGAATCTGAACTACTTTTTTGAGTATAATAGAATGCCGAAACCAGAATTTGGATATCGTTTTTAGTTTTCGATAAAAAAAATTATGTTGATTTTTATCGATTTTCAAAAACTCTCCAATTCTTTTTGTACTTAGCAGACTAAAATTGTTGCGATTGACTCATATAGAACTTTTTCCAAGGAATTCAGTGGCGTACGTAGTTTTTTTCTAGGGAGCGTATTTTTTGAGTTATGACATAAAGTTAATTTTTTTAATGGAAATCATAGTAGGCTTTGGTCTAGTTCGAAAGGTCTTTTTTTAAGCTATCAAAATATATATACTTTTATATTGTTATTTCAAAAAACGGCAACGCTTTTGGTACTTTTTAAGTTTTAACTTTAGAAAATACTAGTGGTGACCGTAGTTGTGTGTCCCCTAACGGGCACAACTTTGGTGGAATAGTATTTGTTGGTGAAATAGTATTTTTTGGTTTAATCGTGACTTTTGGTGGTATCGTGAATACGGGTTCATATTCGTGTGATGTTTGGGTTTATAGACGCATTATTTATAGTCAACTTGCTTTAGCATTTTTTGGTTTAGATAGTCTCCTGTTGTCAGGAGGACATTGAGGTCGTGGATGGGTGTCGCGTGTAGGTAATTAACAACCGTTATCGACTGATGAATTTTGACATGTCAGTTGTAACAATAATTGTAAAATTATTTCAAAAATGTCGAAAAATAAACGACTGTTAAAAGAATTGAGAAGGACTCTGTATAGGGGTAGAGCAGTCGTTAAAATTATGCCTTGAAAGTTTTTTCTGCCTTTCGTTATAAGGGAGTTATGTAATTTTTATTTATTCTGAATTTGTTTAAAGTACGCCACTGACTTTTAGAAACTAATATCAACATGTACTCTTCACACTTTATTTGCTTCGGCATATCTACTGCAGGTACGAAACCTCCCGGAAGAGGGCGATCCTTGAAGAAAAGCGGAAATGTCGCTCGTGTTTCGATTTTTTTGCAACCTCTTCCGAAGGCTTAGGAGAGACGAAAGTGGATGGGGCGGATGCGCCTGTCAATTCTCCGTCTTTCCAAGTCCGATTTGCGACCTCCGGGTTATTTTTAAAAATTTTATAGGGGAAAAATTTTAACATTTCGCATCCTGGGGCGGTTGCGGGGGGATGAAACTGGAAAAATAGCCCTCGCTTGTGTAGGGCGTCTCTGATCCTTTCGAGAAAAGGCAGAAATTCGTTTTCCGGACGCCCCTTTCGGAGCAAGAAATTTTACCTTCCTCAAAAAGTCAAGCTCGTTTCCGAGGGTAGATGAGTCCCGATCGGGGCGAAACTTTCGGAAAGCACCGAATTTTGCGTCACGCCTCCATCCATGAAGCCAATTTTAATTTCACCCCGCAATTTTAGAAAAAATGATATTTTTCCAAAAATGCAGTCTTCTCTTCCGGCGCCGCTGGTCGAGGGGAGGATTTTTTTAAAGAAAAAACAGTAGAGGGACTTTAGACACTCCAAAGACCATATTTTAACCTCCCGCTATTAGAAAAATTGCAGGTCTAAAACTAAGTCCGCCGCGGCGTCGCGAAAAGTCAGTTTCTTGAGCAATCTTAGGCGAAAATGCACCCCTCGGGTTTTTCGCTAATAACTTTCTCAAACATCGATCGATTTCAATTTTTTCGACGGATATCGAAAGAGCGAACTTCGCAGAACCTTACTCTTACCACGAAACACTCGGAGCCTTCCGCAGGTGAGGAAGACGGCCTTAAGAAAATCGAAGGTTTCTAGAGACACGTACCACTTGGGGGCGGCCTGCGACCCCCGCGTAACCCTTTTTGGCGAATCTAAAGAGACATTTGCAAAGTAGAAGAGACGGCTGTCTGCCTGTGAGTAGTTAGAAAATGAGAATACTGGATACGAACCCGTTCGGAGCACATAGCGCCATCGAGTTCTCGAGGTGCCATCGACTTCTTCGGCAGTTGACCTTGAAAGACACCAGAGGCTGCTGAAGGAGCCGTTGAGGCATCCGAAGAAGTGTCTTCAGCAGCGGCAGCAGCCTCTGGTGTCTTTCAAGGTCATTGCCGAAGAAGTGTCTTCAGCAGCGTCTGGTCATTGCTGAAGAATTGGTCTTCAGCAGCGTCCAGGCGCATGCGCCGGGGCTATTCCTCAGATCAGTCCATCGAGTTCTCCATCCACTTCAAGTGGGCGTGTCTGTAGCAGCCTCTGGTCATTGCTGAAGAAGAGCCTCTGGTGTCTTCCAAGCCGCCATTTTGGCTGTGGGTCAGGCGCCTGCGCCGGGGCTGTCGCGTACAAAGCGCGTGTTGTTCAGGCCACTCCATCCTGGCCCCATCAATGACTAGAGGCTGCTGAAGGAGTCATGTCTTCAGCAACGGTGTCTTTGGGGCCTTTGGCCGTGGCTCAGGCGCATGCGCCGGGGTTTTCGCAAACGTTCTGGAAATGACGCCGACCGGGATTCGAACCCGGGTCCCCACGCACCGGAGCCCTCGCTCCAACCAACTGAGCTAATCGGCGGCCCACAAGCCCGTCTTTCAAATCATCCGTATATACTTATGATTGTAAACAGAAGTTACAGAATTAATATTTATTTTCTCGGAAATTTACAATTGTTTATACTAAATAAATATTGATATTAAAGTTTAAGAAAAAAGCACGTTCGCCGCCGATAAGAGATGTTATAATTGTTTTTATTATGGGAAATAACCTTTCATCTTGCCGATAGGATATGTTTGTTTAGGTTTGATCCCACGCTCTGCATGTGCATTTAATAAGTTGTAGACACTACAAGGTGACCCGTTTGTTTGTTTGTATTATTACAATAAAATAACATTCTAGAATATTCTTCTGATTGTTTATTTGAAATTACTTGTTATCTTAATGCGTTTCGGACACGTGTGGGAAAAAAACATTCTAGAACATTCTCCAGTTTGTTTATTTGAAATTACTTGTTATCTTAATGCGTTTCGGACACGTGTGGGAACCATCTGATTGATATATGCAAACATCTTAGTTCTCGGTAGTAGAACATTCTACACCGCTAATTATTTGAGAACAGTAGTCTAAATTTAGGCTAACCCCTACGTAAAAACTATGTCATGTGGGGTGTCAAATTAAAGGACTCGACTAGAGGTATCGGAATATTGGGGTGGATTTTAGGGGTGGTTTTTGGGGGTGGTTTTTGGGGGTGGTTTTTAGGGGTGATTTTTAGGGGGTGGTTTTAGGGGTGGTTTTAGGGGTAGTTTTTAGGGGTGGTTTTTAGGGGCGGTTCTTGGGGTGGTTTTGGAGGGTGATTTTTGGGAGTGGTTTTAGGGGTGGTTTTAGGGGTAGTTTTTAGGGGTGGTTTTTAGGGGCGGTTCTTGGGGTGGTTTTGGAGGGTGATTTTTGGGGGTGGATTTTAGGGGTGGTTTTTAGGGGTGGCCACTCACTGACCGCGCCCCCGTCCACGCTCCTTGCCCCGCCCACCTAGATCATGTAGGGTATCAAATTAATCAGCTCGATGAGACAAAAAGGAATCTAGTTATTCTCCTACTTCCGAATTCTTATCAGTAGTTGTCTGTCTGTATGTCTGTCGGTCCGTCTGTCTGTCTGTCTGTCTGTCTGTCTGTCTGTCTCTCTGTCTGTCTGTCTGTCTGTCTGTTTGCGAATACAGCTGTCTGTTGACACAGGCAGCTGTATTCGCAAACACCATGGCTGATGACACGAGCAAGAATAAGACTGCGCATGCGCACGGCTGTATGGAGAGTATTTAAGCAAGAAAATTAACGGTGCTGTCAGTTAGTACTTGTGCTTCAACAAGAGAACCGCATTTGAATAATGACACACATAAACGTAGACACGTTTCGTGTTCTGGACGGTGCTGTTTTGGATGAGTCAGCACGCCGTGTCGAGGTGCACGTACATCAGCCGTTCGTGACAACAACAACATTCAACGCCAATGACGAAATTCGCATACCAATCCACCAACAAGACGTTTACGTACTGCCGCATCTAAGCAGCATCTACATAGAGGGCAGGTTCATCAAGGGTGCAGGAGGCGGAAATGCGGCTTTAACAAATAACGCCCTCAGTTTCCTCTTTGACGACGTCCGCTATGAAATAAACGGGGTGGAGGTGGATCGAACAAAAAACGTGGGCATCACGAGCACACTGAAGGGTGTAGTTTCTCTGAATAAGGGTGAAGTAGGTGCCCTGGAGAATGCCGGCTGGACGAATACGGGAGACTCACCGAGCCACCTTATCGACGCGAACGGGAACTTTAACGTGTGCATCCCGGGAAGAATCCTGCTGGGATTCTTGGAAGATTACCCCAAAATTCTGTTAAATGTGTGTCACGAGCTCATTTTGACTCGATCGAAAAACGATAGGAACGCTTTCGTGGGTAACGAGGACACCAGAATTGAGTTGAGCAAGGTTCATTGGAGGGTGCCGTACGTCTATCCATCGGATGCTGAATACCTAAAACTTCTCAATATTGTCGAGGAAGAGAGAACGTTGCAGATATGTTTTCGCAGCTGGGAGCTGTACGAGTATCCGGTGTTGCCGCAAGCTACGAAACAAACGTGGGCCGTCAAGACTGCAACACGGTTGGAGAAACCCCGCTACGTTATTGTCGCCTTCCAGACGAATCGCAAAGCGAATTTGGACACGGATTCAAGCAAATTTGACCACTGCAATCTGACAAACGTCAAACTGTACCTGAATTCTGAGTGCTTCCCCTACGAGAATTTAAACTTGGATTTCTCCACGGGGAAATACGCCCTGCTATACGAAATGTACCAGAACTTCCAGAGTTCATACTATGGAAAAGTTGGCGAGCCGTTATACGGCAAGGAACAGTTCAAGGATCTAGCGCCCATCGTGGTGATTGACGCATCAAAGCAGTCGGAAAGCATCAAGCCTGGACCCATAGATATGCGTCTAGAATTTGAGTCGAGCGAGAATTTTCCGCCCAACACAACCGCATACTGTCTCATCCTGCATGACCGCATCGTTGAGTATACACCGGGTAATGAATCGGTCAGAAGAGTGGTATGAGAAGCTGCAGGGCTTCGATTTGCCCAGAAAATACACGCATGCCTACTCTGTATACAGATTATAGTTTTAATTATATTGATGTAAAAATATATTCAACGTTTTTATTTTTGCGAAAACCCCGGCGCAGGCGCCTGGGCCACATCCAAAGGCCCAACAGCACCTAACAACAATTCTGATTGGATGCTGCCCACAACCACTCTCATTGGCTGTTGCCCCGCCCACTCTCATAGCCAGAGCCCGGCGCATGCGCCTGAGCCACGGCCAAAGGCCCCAAAGACACCGTTGCTGAAGACATGACTCCTTCAGCAGCCTCTGGTCATTGCCGAAGAAGTGGATGGGGCCAGGATGGACTGGCCTGAACAACACGCGCTTTGTACGCGACAGCCCCGGCGCAGGCGCCTGACCCACAGCCAAAATGGCGGCTTGGAAGACACCAGAGGCTCTTCTTCAGCAATGACCAGAGGCTGCTACAGACACGCCCACTTGAAGTGGATGGAGAACTCGATGGACTGATCTGAGGAATAGCCCCGGCGCATGCGCCTGGACGCTGCTGAAGACCAATTCTTCAGCAATGACCAGACGCTGCTGAAGACACTTCTTCGGCAATGACCTTCAAAGACACCAGAGGCTGCTGCCGCTGCTGAAGACACTTCTTCGGATGCCTCAACGGCTCCTTCAGCAGCCTCTGGTGTCTTTCAAGGTCAACTGCCGAAGAAGTCGATGGCACCTCGAGAACTCGATGGCGCTATGTGCTCCGAACGGGTTCGTATCCAGTATTCTCATTTTCTAACTACTCCTGTGCGAAAATCTCCACCCCGCACTCGCGTTTGACCCCATAAAACTCTAATTGAAACGTTCAAATTTACGTAAAATCGCAAAATCTACCCCGGAATTTTCGCTTCTCGCGGGGTGGAGACCCGCGACAGGGGCGATCTGCATATCGAAATGTCATCTCGAAAGGCCAAGTAAGCTTAATCAAGAGAGAGCGCGCCTCGGGGCGGTCCGTGAAAGTCACCCTGAGCGAAATAAAACGTGCAATTTCGGCTAAATTCTGACAGGCGGGCGTCTGTACTTGTAAAATTTCGGCGATCACGTCGATTTTTGGATATTTTCGGTCCGATCGACGGGGCTTTCGGAATCCGTCTTCAAAATTAAACTGCGACCGACGGTTCGCCCGGTATAAAAAACCACCCTTATTTTGAGGGCGCCGTATCTCCCCGCGGGCGCGACTCTCGCGTTCGGGACTCCCCCAATGACCTACAAGCTACAACTTTCGTTGGCGAAGAAGAGGGAGTCGCCCGTTTTTCCCCGCGCGTCGCCTGTTCTTCTGGGTGCGATGGAACGTTTTCGACCCCTTCCGGTGCGCCGAGTTTGTTATCGCTTGGAAACGGGGTGTTTTCGAAGAGTTGGAAAAATCTCGAGGGTACCCGCGGATCCGAGACGAATTCGCGAGCTCAAATTTCAAATTTCGTCCCGATCGCTTCGTCACCCTCGCGAGAGAGTCGATCGGCCATAACGCGCGGTTTTTTTCGGTAAAAAACACCGTTTTTCGACATTTTCAAATTTCGGGGTCGTGGCCTCTTACGCGTTTAGTATAAAGTAATAAGATAGGTAGGTACATTCAAGATAATTGCTGTTTTCAATGAATATCGAGAGAATGTAAATGAATCAATGGATCTATATCTCAACAGGTACACAAAAAATTCCTAGGTACCCATTTCCAGTATAATACCTATCCATCGATTTATTAAATTTAGATACCCAGAAAGAAGGCAACCAAGCAAAACGATGTTTTCGAGATAAAAATCAAATTTAATTCACTATGGGTCATTCAATAAACCTAGAAACAAAATTTATAATAAAGAAAATAGGGAAGAGGAAGAAATAAATGTTTTATCGTTGGTTGAGGCGACACCAAAAACTTCTTGTCGCGAAATCGAATCACAAGTTGGTGTTTCCAAATCAAAAGTTCAAAAAATATTAAAAAAGGCAAATATAGGCCATACAAAATTCAAATTATTCACCATCTCTTCCCGGGACATCAAGAAAGAAGGCTTAATTTTTGTAGGTGGTACTTAAATAAAATTCAAGAAAATCCAGAATTTGGGCGGTCTGTCATTTGGACAGATGAAACTCATATAAACAGCGTAGGATTATTTAACAGACATAATGTGCGTCACTGGTCTGATACAAATCAGCACCAAACTTTTGAACGTCAGAGGCAAGGACGTTTTGGATTTAACGTTTCGTGTTTTATTTTGGGTGGTCAACTAGCATACCAAATTTTTGATGGAAACTTAACGGGATTGAGATACATTAATTTATTAAATAACGCAGAGGCGATAATGGAAAATGTTCCGTTAATAAACATAAACAGGGTATATTTCCAACAAGATGGCGCCCCTGCACACAATTCTGCAATAGTTAGAAATTATTTAGAAAATCATTTTCCGGGTAGATATTGGGTACAAATGGACCTATATTGCGGCCTGCAAGATCACCGGATCTGAGTATATTAGACTTTTTTGTTTGGGCATTTTTAAAAGAAAAAATATACATAGGAAGATACAACAATCAAGCCGAGCTAGCAAACGCAACACATGCAACTTTTCGATATTTGCAAGCCCAAATATTAGTTTCTGGCGATGTTTCTTTTCTTTTAGAATCTTTGTCTTTGCACTATTGAAGCCTGCTTCAAGGCGGCTGGTATGTTATAGTTTTTATAATTTGAATTTAGCGTTCGATTTAAGTTGTTTGGTTACTTCCTTTTTCTAAGGTGGTAGTAGGAAGGGAGAGAAAAATGAGAATATAATGGCGTTTTTTGTTTTACTTTTGAAGTAAAAGTTACTTTTCTTTTACACCACAAATTAATGATTTATACCAAAACCCTTTCATTTGTGTACACTGTAGATAACTTAATAGTTAATTGCTCTATTTTCTAGGAATTTATAATTACAAGTGACGCAGTACGTCATACTCTTAATGAATATTTCCATATTCATTGTTTATTCAACGTACTTCAAGTATGCCTATTAACTGAATCAAAAACAGTCGCGTCCAGATATTACGCAATGTTACACTACAAAGTACGAGTATTTTACATAGTGCTTCTATTTAAATTCATAAAAACCGATTACTGGGAAGAACGAGGGAAGATAATCGAAGCAGAAAGACACGTAGCAGTAGGTGGCAATGTTGCTTTAACCGAGAAGGAAACTATGGTAAATAATATTCTATTGAAACTTAAAAAAGAGGAATTGAAAAGTGGTTCAAATTATTTTCTAAACAAAAATTTTTTGAAAATTAAAAATGAAGTAGATAAATCAAAAGTACTTGATTTTATACGGGGAGTACCTAAAGGTGGTTGTTTGCATACCCATCTGACAGCTTCAAGTTCTTTTGATTTTCTTTGGAACAACATAACATATAGAGACAATTTATACGTTTGTCAAAATAATGACAAATTGAAATTGCGATTTTACTTTAATAACTCAATTCCAGATTCTTGCATATTAGTAGACGAAGCAAGAAAGAACGTTCAAAATTTTGATCACACTTTAAAAAGAGTCTTAACAATAGACTCAGAGACCACTAAAAATTTTGACAGTGATCAAATTTGGGAACATTTCAAATCAATATTTTCCGCAATTTTCGAAATGCTCTCATACAGACCTGCTTTTGAAGCTTACGTATTTAATTCCCTAGAAGAATTGTACCTAGATAAAATATTTTACGTTGAATTCAGGGGTACCATAATGCCTTTATATGACTCAAATGGTACTGTTTATGGCCCTTTGGAATTCATACAATTTTTTTCAAATACAGTAGCGAACTTCAGAAAGGATCACCCTAATTTTGTTGGGGCAAAATTCATTTATTCTTGCTACAGGAATGTTACCAAAGAAGTAATGGAAGCAAATTTTGAAGTTTTCTCTAAAATCAAATCTGGATATCCCAATTTCGTTGCAGGGTTTGATCTAGTAGGCCATGAAGATGGAACACGGCCTCTATCAGACTACGCAGAAGTATTCTACAAAAGAAAACAAGTTAAATACTTCTTTCACGCAGGCGAAACAAACTGGTACGGTAACACAGACTTGAATTTAATAGACGCTATTATTTTGAACACTACTCGTTTAGGACATGGTATTGGTTTGTACAAACATCCAGAATTGCTTAAACTAACAAAAGAA
Source organism: Xestobium rufovillosum (assembly GCA_963966045.1). NCBI lineage: Eukaryota > Metazoa > Arthropoda > Insecta > Coleoptera > Ptinidae > Xestobium > Xestobium rufovillosum. Next base: position 40,421,305 of record OZ014493.1, read on the forward strand.
CGAAACATAGCTATTGAATTATCACCAATATCAAATCAAATACTGGGATTCGTCAGTGATTTTCGTAACCACCCAGGAAGTTATTTAATTTCCCAAGGTTTTCCCATTGTTATTGGAAATGATGACCCAGGCGTATGGGGAACACATGGGGTCAGTTATGACTGGTATATGGTTTTTATGGCAATGACTCATGAAAGTGCTGGCTTGGAAGTTTTGAAGACTTTGGCTATTAACTCTCTTGAGTATAGTGCCATGGGCGTGGAAGAAAAGATTACAGCTCTTAGTAAATGGGAGGAATATTGGAGAGAATTTTTAGATACAACAATAATCAATTATGCTTAGAAAAACAAAAGTTCCTCAAGGTTCCACAAGAAAACCCCTATTATTATTGGGAAGGAAGTATACTTATTGATTTGAGTTGGCATATTTGTTTAGTTTTATTAAAATAAGTTATATAATATGCACAATAAATTTATTACTCTGTAATCTCGTCTATATATCTATACATAACGTTAGCGATATTTTTTTTGTCTTATTATTTTGTAAATGGATGGATTCCAACATCTCCAATGTTAACGCAAGTTCCGTCATCAAAGCAAATGACATCCCGATATTCTTTCAATTTTACTTCGTCGGTGATTTGGTGATTTGTAACTGCGTGGTTATAAATTGAAACAGCTATAAAAGCGTTCTACAAAAATAAATAATAATTATTGATACCTTTTGTAATAATCAATTTACCAAATCTTTTGTTTGTGGTGCTTTTCCTGTTGATATTTTATACCCTTGATCTACAGCATTTCGTATGAAATCAGTTCTCTCTATAAGACGAAATCAAAACAGATTAAAAAAATTAATTTTACAATAACTAATTTTTATAAGGAAATATCTACGGAATTAATTTTAATTAAATAATGATTAATAAAGAGGGCGGATTTTATTCTCTTTATTGATTTATTATCTATTATTCAGATGACTAACAATTAAGTCAATCATAATTCACAAAAATCGTAAACATGATTGGATCACGTGGGAGTCACGTATCCTAAGAAAAACATTTTTTGATGTCATTTTTAATTGCGATATATTTTTGTGTTGAAAAATGTTTATTTGTATTGTTTAGTTATGTTAAAAGGGGATGTGATAAAAGAAATTCATAAATTTCAAGACCGTCATGGGAAGCATAGTGTTTTCATTGAATTTCCAAAAGCACAAAAGTCAGAAGACAATGGTCCCTCCTGTTCCGGAAGGAAAATTTGTGAGTGGCCATTGGCCAATAAGAAAGAAAGTCGAAAAAACGACAGCAAAATTTCATGCTAATTTTCAAGGGCTAAGCCAAGGCCGATACTGAAAGAAGCAACAGACAGAAGTACGCAGAAAATTATTTGCTTCGTATGCCATTTTGTTCATATACTTACTCACAAAATGGCCAAAATGTCTTTTTGTTGTTCTTTATATTGTTTTACAAGGAAGAAAAGAGTCACTTTTTAGACGAATCCCAAAAAACACTTTTCCTCCGAATAAAACATGCTATTTTTTCTTCGAACGTTGGAAATATGTTAAGAATTCAAAATAATTAGCTATTTTCTTCAAACTTCAGAACATAACATTTTTAATATGTATTTAATTGTTTGTTACTCAAAATAAACCGTAAAATATACAGATACCTTTGAAAACACCATAGGAAATTTGCCACCTGTCGGCGTCGCTACTATAATTGGCGCTTACAGGCGGCAGTAAAAGTAGCTTTTACTGCCTTGGCAGTAAAGTTGAACTTTAAGTTCATGTATATGTATACAGTCGCGAAATGTCATGTTCTTCTGACATTTGACTGTTGAAAAGGAAAAAGTGTATGACCACTTTAAATTACGAAATCTTGCACATTTTCTGAAATGAAGCTGAAAATGAAAAAAATTGAAAAATCTATCCTTTGACCCTAATGTACTCAGCAAGTATAACTCATATGAAAAAGTTTTATAAGGCTTTTTTTAATTTTCTTTATGGCCTTTTGTTTAACTGTTTTAAACATGTTGATTTCAAATAATTTTCATTTTGCAAAAGCGTTATTTTGCATTTTTGCACTCCCCCGTACGTGATATCTGAAATTTGCTATTGTCAAAGGCATTCTTTTTCCATGCACCAACTTTTATCAAGAATACAATTTTCTCTATGAATTCTTAATAAGTTAACCACACACGCCAAAAGATAGTGACACAGTAATTAAACTCGACACGTGTTTCGCTGACAACGTCAGCATTTTCAGGAGTAGAAGATTAATCTAATTCTAAACTTAAATTACGTTGCTATAAATATCCAACCCCCACTCACCCAATCTCCACTACTGAAGTGAAAAGGATCGATAAACCTATAGGGTTTCTCAGAACTAATTTGAACATGAGAGCAATAAAATTGGATTCTTAAATGAAAGTGATCAATAACCTATAGGGTTTCTTAAAACTATTTGAGCAATAAAATTAGGGTCTTAATTCTATCTACCTGATAAATCTTTACAGGGTTGAATTCGGAATCGGACCATAGTTACTGTTAAGACAACTACGTTTATTTTTATATATCTCTATACTTTCCAAGGCGTTTAAATCAAATTTATTATTTCCTGGTTTTAAGAGTTTGAGATTATTGCTATTGAATTTATGGCCCGTTTGCAACGCGTGTGACGCCATGCTAGACTTATCAGTGCGGCCGTATTTGTAATGAGCTTGATGCTCCTTAAAGCGAGTTAAAATAGACCGAGTTGGCTGCCCGATACATTTTTTGTCGCAATTTCCGCATGCTATTTCGTAAAATCCCGCTTTATGAATGGGTTCCGTTTTATCTTTCGCATTTCCTAGTAGATTTTGAAAATTGTTGCTCGAAGTGTGAACCACTTTGAAGCCTGCTTTCCCGAAAATAGTATTAATACCTCTAGTTATTTGCGGTACGTATGGTATTTTTATAAATTTAGTAATTTTATTATCCCAATTTAAAGTGGTGGAATTTCGCAATAGCATTTTGAATTTTCGTTTCCTAATTAACCTTTTGGCAATCTTTGGATCGAAACCGTTACATTTCGCTATATCTTTGATTGTATTTACTTCCTTGCGGTATCTTTCAACGGATAACGGTAGGCTCAACAGTCTATTAACTAAAAAACCAAAACTAGCCTCTTTGTGTTGACTGCAGTGGTTCGAATCTGCAGTTATGTACCGAGCTGTACTGGTTTCTTTGCTATAGATGTCAAATTCTAACTTACTGTCTTTCGTAATTACCAAAATGTCTAAAAATGGAAGCTGTCCTTCCCTTTCTATTTCATGGGTAAATTTGATAGAATTGAATCTACTATCTACTCCTGAAGATGCTGACGTTGTCAGCGAAACACGTGTCGAGTTTAATTACTGTGTTACCGTCTTTTGGCGTGTGGGGTTAACTTATTAAGAATTCATAGTGAATTTACGTCAAAGTTCTTGATCCACCCACTGTGTGTAATAGAATTTTCTGACAAATTTACCATAAAAAAAGTTTTTCGGTAAACGTCAGAAAAACATGGCTTTAGCGACTCTATGAACGACACTATTTTCTTCAAACGTCAGAAAAACCTGACATTTCGCGACTGTACACCCAACCAAAAAGTGACGTAAATACAATAAAAAAGTTTATTGTAACAATGAAAAAAATCATTAAAATTGGTCCGATGAAGAAATACATTGTCGGAATGAATACCATTAATCGGTTAATAAACACGTTTATTGGCCAATGTAAGGTTCATTGTATTTATGAATTTAATTCATTGGTTTTTGTTCTCATATTTTCGTTAAGACAATAACGTTATACATTGCAGTCATGTAGATCATACATTGAGCTAACGTACTACTTTTATAGTATTAATGTCGCGTATGCATTCTACCAATTAACTTTGTACATTCATTGTATGCGCAGTATACCTTGGTTGAATTAACTAGTTCATTGGCCCAATGTAAGGCTTACATTAATTTCATAAATATCATTTATTGTCTCAACGAAATGATTTATTGTACCAATGAATTGGTACAGTGAATCAATGTCCAACTTACATTAATTTCAAGATTATCGGGTTTATACATGCTGTCCATTTAGTCCATTTAGTTCTATAAGAAATAAAAAATATTGTGTTTATAAAATGTTCTAGAGATTTCAAGATGGCACAACCTTATATTTTTAGGTTGTGTCAGCTTGAGATCTCTAGAACATGTTTTTTTATTTCTTTTAGAACTACACATAGAGGGTACTTATCTTGTTATCTTCGTTTTGAGCAGTAAACGGAAAATATCTATTAACGACCAGTTTTTCCTCTTGTTGAAGGATTCTTAAGTAAATTCTGAGTTTAGAATTGACAACTCACTTTAGAAATATCAGTCTTGTACTTGTCTTCTATAGTTGGTTTTAAGTTGCTGTAATCTCTTGCAAGAAGAGTAGAAACTGCTGCTAAGGATTAAAAAGATACCTACATAGGGAAGATGAAGTAAGATACAAGGCAAAATAAGACAAAATCAATTTAAACACTTTTTATTCCACGTTCGAGGTTATAGAAAAACTTAAAATAAAAACGTAATAATTAAAATACCATTTGAAGTTGATATCTAGAGAACTGTTTGCTTTTTAATTTTTTTAATTATCTTGTATCTACAGTATATCTGACTTACATATATAACCAGCTACATTTTACAATAAAAGAGACGCCCAACGGCCAAGTAACTAATTTTATGTTTAGTACCTACGAACATATTTTCGAACCTCTTCTAAACAAAAATAATATAATAAATATAAAGATGCCTTTGGATAAATACAACTAAATAAAAATTAACAAGCGTATATTTTAGAAAACCACTATGAATACATACTAAATTATCGGTCGCAATCATTTAATAATTGAATAATCTCAGAGATGTTTGAAGGTGATAGTGTACCCGTCCATTTTCAGCGACTTAGTTCCGGTCTAGCAAAACATCAAATTTAAATAAGCTTGGATGTTAGGAAATTCTGCAAGCAACATATTTCCTAAATTAATAGGAATATGAGGGAGGGTGTAGTGCACTTACCGAATTTATTGAACACACACATCAAATTCACCCCCTTGACACAGACTTTGAAATCAAAAATCACAGCGAACACGTCGAACCCTAACGTAAACTGATGACGCTCTTTAAGCTGTCTTAACGGAAACGACGGAAACCAACGAAAACCAAACAGAAAACTTCGAAGAGAGCTAAGTTCCTATCGGAACACATCGGCATTTCTCGACTACCTGTTCGTTCATTGCGACAATGTATAACTGCATTGGCTCAAGGAACGGTCATATTAGCAAAATATTTGGAACATTGGGACAATGTACCCGTTTATTGACCAATAAAAGTGTACATTGAGACAATGTACCCGTTTGTTGACTAATAAACTTATACATCAATATTATGAAGTTGTGTTATTACTTCTGTTCATTGAATTAATAAATAAATTTATCAATATAATGAATATGTACGTTGGGCCAATTTAAAATTTCATTGTAACAATGATTTGCCACATCAACTTTTAATAAACGGAATTTATAATATCAATGATCACGGTTATCAACTCATCAAAAAGGGACAGAGCGATTTTCGTAATATTAATGAAAAATTAATTGAACCAATGAACTTTGAGTTAATAAACGACGTTTATTAATATTATGAACGGATTTTTTTTCAGTGTACACATAAACTTAAAGTTCAACTTTATTACCAAGGCAGTATAAAAGCTACTTTTGCTGACGAATTTCCCATGATGCTTTCAGAGATATCTGGATATTTTACGATTTTGAGTAGGAAAAAATTTTAAATGTCATGTTTTTCTGACGTTTGAAGAAAATAGATAATTATTTTGAATTCTTAAAATATTTTAAACTTTTGAAGAAAAAAATAGCATATTTTGTTCGGAGGAAAAGTGTTTTTTTTGTGATTCGTCTGTGTTGTCGGCCTCGTAAGCTTGGCCGCCAAGCCTACAGACTCATTACTAAAAAGTGACACTTTTTCTCCGTATAAAACAATATACTATTTCCATATGTGGCCAACTTTCTGCCTGTCAGTGTATTTGTTCGTTTTCAGTTTTGTCGCTAAATTTGTCCAAAATTTTGACAGCTTTTTGTTGCGTATAGAACCTCGCCAAACTGACATATTATTGTTATTGTTATACATAAGTACGAAATGGCCATTTACGACCTCGCTGATCCAGACTGGCCTTAATTTACGAAAAATTACTTTAATTCGCATTTTCTAAAAAAATGTTTTTCTGTAAATATACACGGTGTCTAAACGAAAATTTTGCGCTCCTCAAAAAACGCGGCAAAATAAACGCTTCGAGAAAAATTCAAAAACACGTTAATTTTTATATCAAAGGTGGCCTATTTTTATGCAAGAAATGTTCTTGCAGCTCCATTCCTTTGTTTCGATTTCGAGAAAATTTTATCATTCCCATTTTTTACAAATTGTTACGTAAATTTATACCGAGTATTATATTTCATGTATTTAATTAATTTTCTTTTTAATTGTGAATCATTATTTTCAATTTTCGTCATTAAATCGATGTTACAAGCTTGGGGTACTGATTCCTAACAACATTTTGAGTCAAAAACTTTATATGAATATACATATTCAAAATTCATATTCAAAATTCCCTCCCCCCCTCCTGAAATTACGTTCATTTAAAATTCACTTTATGCATAATTAACATCTTCGAAACGTTTTATCATAAAAAGTAAAATTTGATATTTGTGTTTATAAATGTGAGTCATAATATTGGACGGCCATATTCAAAACAGCATTATCATGGGCGTCCTATTAGGGAGGGTAAGATATGAATATGCAAATGAATAAAATAATTACAAAAGCAAATTATTTTAATATAAATCAACAAGCACACGTTTCGAACTGACCTTCGTCAGGCACATTTTCCAAAATTGCAGCGACATCGTAACTCGTTGCACTATACAAACAAAGAAGTGCAACAACGCACATGAATAACGCACCCATTTTGACAGATACGTCAAGAAATGGCTACAAACACTACTGAAACGAATACTTTCGTTTGCTCTCAGTATACATTAAACTGTTTTCTTATGTTTATATAGGGGATTACATATCTCGTTTGGATTAGGGACGATGAAATCTGGTATCAAAAAGCCCGACTCTATCCCCCTTAATCTGTTTGCATTTATAAATAAAGTTTTCTTTGGCTTAATTCTGACGATTGGATTGCAAAAATAACAGATCTTATCGACTGCCTTTGGACTTATGCCGTTTAGCGCCTTCTGGATAACAAAATGGGCGTCTTCTTCATTGGAAACAGTTAAATTAAGTAAATAAAATGCTAAAAAATACCAATAAAACACTTAAAAACGAATTCAAAAAACAGTTTATTGTTTCAATACCTGACATGTTGTTCTGATCAAGGATCAAGTGCTTATTTTGTTTCAGAAATAATTTCGTCCAGAAAAGCTTCCCAATCCCTGCCCCACTTCTGCAAAGCCCCCGTCTTTTGTTGCAAGCTCATAGCACTGTGTATCAAAGAATTTAAAGCCAGCTGCTTCAACAAGCGTAGATCAGCTTCCCTACTCGCCATACCCATAAAAGCCATATACCAGTCGTAACTTAATCCTCTCGCCCCCCAAAAACTAGGATCGTCGTTGCATATTACGATAGGGTAACCTTCAGCTATTAGAGGAACAGAGGGGTGATTTCGGATATCGTCTACTAATTTCAAAACTTGATTGGATATAGGGCACACTTCCACTGCTATGTTCTTTTGCTTGATGGCTTGTAACACTTGGGGGTGTTTATTGAGAGCGTAACCGTGCCCTAAGCGGGTTACGTTTAGAAGAATAGCATCGACTAGGTTAAAATCGGTTGTGGTCCCGTACCAGTCAGTTTCTCCTGCGTGGAAGAAAAATTTTGTGTCCTTAGGCATTTGCTGGATGACATCCACGAAAGATGTCAGAGGGCTTCCTAGATCTTCTTGACCAACTAGGTCGAAACCGGCCAGAAAATCTCCGAAGCACTGTTTTATCTGCTTCACAGTTTCTACGTACTCTAAAGCTGTTTCCTTGTCTACTTTTCTTAGGGGCGCATAAATAAACCGCGCCCCTAAGAAATCAGGATAATCTTTGACGAACTGATCCGTAACTTCTTTGTAAAAACCAACAACTTCTAAAGGAGAGTATACGTTTCCATTCAAATCATAAACGGCTGGTATAGTTCCTCTAAATTCCATGTATGTGACGTTGTCTTCCCGCAATTCTTTTAATGCTTGGTAAAAATACTGCTTGAAAACGGGTTCGTAATTTACAATACCTTCAACCGCCGAGAAAAGACTATAAAACTTTGACCAAACCGTGTTGATATCAGGGTATTCCTTTGCAGGATCGTCCACAATTAAAGTAATCTGTTTCTTCAAAGTATCATCGAAATTTGGATTGGTTTGCCGTAATTTGGATACTAACTGCCATTTACAAGAGTTGTCTACACTTCCTTCGTTGAAGAAACGTAGTCTTAGAGCTTGAGTTTCATCGCAAGCATATAGGTTATGTTCGTAAGTTAGGTTGAAAAGATAATCACCTGACACCAACGCAAGATCGTGGCCATGCAACGAAGCCCCTTTTGGAAGTTTCTGGATAAGTTGGAACACTTTGGACTTCTCCACTTTCTTCTTTGCGTGGAAGAAGTGCTGAGCTGGTAGAAAAGTCGAAGGGTTCAAGAATCCTTGATTGTGCTCTTTAAATTTTTCTTCCATTAAAATTTTGTTTACAATTTCTTCTCTGCTGCTTAATGTTATCGATGCACCTACTGCTTGAGATTGTTCTTCTTGTATGAAATTTATTCTATCTGACCAATAATCACCAGAACTCGACCCGAAAACACTTAACAGTAAAATAATTAATTTCGTGCGCATATTCATTCTTGGTGATTTTGAACTGATCTAATGAATTTGGTTTTGCTCTAATATAGAACACTATCAACCAATCAATAACGATTGGACGTGTACCTATAGATATTTCAAGACAATTATGATTGTTTCCGATCAATCAAAATATATATAATTCAAATAGTTAAGATAAATCAAACTGCAGGTGGTGACGGTTTCAAAAAAATCTTTAGGAAGACAAAGGAACTTGTTTGGCCAAATATTTAACTTCCTGGTGCACAATAGAAGCAAAGGTTAAAAACATGTCAAAATAGTTTTCCTTATAGAATTTGCAGATCCAAATAGTAATTTTCGCGAAGTTGCTTCGTCACCAAGAGAAAAGTTTTTTTTTAATATTTTGTGGAAAATGGAATTCCCCTGGTCAACGGAAAGAGTTGTAGTCTAACCTGTACTTTAACGTAAATTTTGACTTGAAAAATGACAACGCCAGTAAACTGTCAGGTATTTACAGCGAAAAGTTGATTTGCACAACCGGATAGATTCTGTGCGGCAGAATTATCAGGAAGTACTTAAGTACTTATAATAATAACAAAATTGGGACAAAAATTTATTAGAAACTATATTTGTAACCATCATACAAAACTTATTTGACTCTAGTCACTTCGAACTCTTGTCTACTAGAAACAATTTTGCTTAGAAAGCTGTCCCAATCTCTGTTCCACATTTCCAAAGCCACAATTTTTTGATCCTCATTCATAGCACTGTGCACCAAAGAATTCATCGCCAGTTGTTTCAAGAAGCGTAAATCAGCCTCTCTACTAGCCAAACCCATAAAAGCCATGTACCAATCGTAACTCAGTCCTTTAGTTCCCCAAAAACTAGGATCATCATTACATATTACAACAGGGTAGCCTTCAGCTATTAGGGAAGCAGATGGATGATTTCGTAAATCTTCAACTAACCTCAAGACTTGATTGGATATAGGGCACACTTCCACTGCGATGTTCTTTTGTTTGATTGCTTGTAAAACTCGGGGATGCTTGCTGAGAGCATAACCGTGCCCTACGCGGGTTACATTTAGCAGAACAGCGTCGACAAGGTTAAAATCTGTTGTGGTACCATACCAATCGGTTTCTCCTGCGTGGAAGAAGAATTTTATGTCTTCGGGCATTTGTTGGATGATATCCACAAAGGAAGTTAGAGGGTTTCCTAAATCTTCTTGACCAACCATATCGAAACCTGCAACAAAGTCTCCATGCGCTTGCTTCAATTCCTTGATCGTTTTTAAATACTGCAAAGCTGTAGCATTGTCAGCTCTTCTAAAAGGAGCATATATAAAACGTACTCCTATGAAATCAGGATGTTCCTTGACGAATTTTTCTGCAATTTCTTTATAAAAACCTGCCACTTCTACCGGAGTGTATACTTTGCCGTCCAAGTCGTATACTGGTGGTAACGTACCCCTAAATTCTAAATACTTAACGTTATCTTCATACAGTTCTTTCAGAACCTCGTAGAAATATTGTTTTAACACTTTCACGTAAGTTATCATGGGTCTAACAGTATTGAAAGTGTTGCTAAATTTTTTCCAAACAGTGTTAACATCCGGATATTCCCTTAAAGGATCATCCACAATCAAACTTATGTGCTTTCTCAAATATCCGTTAAAATTTAAATTGATTTTCCTAAAATCACTAATCAACTTCCACTTGCACGAGTTGTCCGTGTTGTTTATACTGAAGAAACGTAGTTGTAGATACCCAGTGTCGTTACAAGCATACAAATTTTCTTCGTAAGTGAGGTTAAAAAGGAAATCACCTGAAACGAGTGCACTGTCATGTCCATGCAGAGAAGCACCTTTTGGAATTTTCTGAATGAATCTGAAAACTTTAGATTGTTCCACTAGTTGTTTGGAGTGAAAGAAATGCAGGGATGGTGGAAAATTTGACGAATTTTGGAATCCTTCATCGAATTCTTTGTACTTTTTCGTCATCAATATTTTATTCACCAGTTTTTCTTTGCTGTTTAAGTCTAAAGAACCACCTACTGCTTGTGATTGTTCCAGTTGGATAAAATGGTTTCTTTCTGACCAGTAGTCACAATAAACTGATTTTAACGCACTGACTAATAAAACAATGATAATTTTCATTTTTGTTAATTTGTGGTACCTGCTTCTTCTCTGCGATTACAGAAACTGATCTGTCTGGGTTATGTTGATGCTTTAATACAACAAAAAGTAGAAGCTGAAAATGTTGACCCAAGTGATTCTATTCATAGCAGTATTTGGCAACAACGATTACGATTATTTAATTGGTTTCTTTTCAATGTTGATAGTACGAGCTTCGTATTCAATGAAAATTTGTAGTCAGAGGCGGACTTAGTAGAAAACAAAATTTCGTTTTATCGTTTTTGATAAACACACGAATCAAATAAATTTAGTGCCAAAATGACAGCTGTCAGGTAGGTACCTACCTACCAGCGCTATCAGAAGTATAGAAATAAACTTTGTTCAGTTTGTGGAATTATTTCTTTACATTCTTCAGTGTTTCGGCCCTGGTCGAAGCCATTGCCAAGAGTTTTTTTATATAAGTACCTAATTATTCATAAACAATAATTTAATTTATGACACTGAAAATAATGACTTAATACTTTTAACAATATTAATTATTTATAAAATTTGGTAACTAAGATTGATGTGAAAAAAGGTAATACTATTTTTCGAGCAAATTCACTTCTGACTGCTTGTTATTATTTGTATATCCATACTTCTTTCTATTTTAAAAACACAAATCTTGTTAGAAATCAAATTTGCCAATTGTAATTCCCCTTTTTCACATCATAGTTACAAAATCTTGCAAACAATAATATCGTTAAAAGTAGGTATTGGCATTAAATGATATATGAATTATACAGGGTGTGTTACGACGAGTTCCTATTAGACGTTTGTGGAGAAGCGCACACAATAGAATTATGAAAATTAGTAATATCCCGTTTTCAAATAATGACAACTTAATCCAACTTCCTCTTATACCGGAAGTGGCACCTAACTTCCTTATTTTAAATGGAACTACCTAATTTTTTACACTTTCGGGTTCTCCATAAAATTTTAGATGGACTTTGTGCAACATAAATAACCTAAAATTAAAATTTCCAATATATACGCGAGTTTTCAAATTTTTTACAGTTGCAGGGTCCTCTTTGACGTCAGCGGCAAAAGAAACAAATTCAAATCGAAACAATTGCCGGCGGTAGCATTAATGACAAAGGTCTAAATTAAAGTTCAGTGTACTCAAAGTTTGAAAATACTGCGCTCAGTGATTAGGATGCGACATTAAACTCAGAAATCAACATATTGCCAGAACTCAACAAAATTAAATGGAACGCCCAATCTATTTATTCTATTTATTCTATCTATTTCCCCTATAACCGGAAGTCCGTAGTTATAGGGGAAGTACGCTAGCGTGGGACACCCTGTATAGAGTGTCCGGTATGTTCCATAAATTTGGGGGGTGATGAGCTACAAAAATACAGTGGAATTGGTCCATTACCACCGAGTTGGTCCTAGATTTTCTAAAATTGAGGGTTAACTTTTTCTCAATTTTTTCTCACACATTAACTTTTTGAAAAGTTTATTAGTATATGAGTTTATGTTCCATTAGAACACAAAATGACCTCTACCTAGTTTTTTCTTATTTTTTATCATCGATAATTTAAGTCAAATGTATAAAATCCTGTAAGCCGTTATGTTTTTGTCGGAATGACAGTGAGAAAAGTTAGCCCTAACTTTACAGCGATAAGTATGTTATTTACCTTTTGCTACCATGACGACTTTGCAAATTTCGTATTTTTTATTGTAAAATATTCCAATCTGATACCGAAAGGGTGTTGGAATGATCCAAATTAATGGAAATAAAACAAATCACAAGAAAAAAATTACCAACAGTCCTTTTAATGATTTAATGACTCCCTGAGGAAGCAAGGAATAAAAAATGTATAAACTTTTTTTCAGCTGGGTAAATGTATGTCGGGCGCCTGCACATAGAGTTTCAAAATCATTAAGTCATTGTAAAACACAAGACTATACATGCTTGATCCAGTTTATGAAAATTATCTTATACCTATGAGTGGTTTTATGAACTTTCATGATCCCAAGATTGTAGGTTATCACGCCCTCCAATTTTTATCTTATTGCTATTTTAATTCGAACATTTGGGTTAGTGACGTCGGTACCTAAACACACATACAAGTGTCCAAAAAATGTGCAACATACCAAAAATGTAATTCCACATAAATGTTTGCTTAAAGTGCTTAAAGTTTGTAAAAATACAAAAATATGGGAAAAAGTTGTTCAGAATTGAAAACTTCATTCAAGTATAAAATGTTATATCCATAGAACAAAAAGCCTCTAATTTTCTAATAATGCTTATTTCGGACATAATGCGTCTTACACACAAACACTAATTTTTATGCAAAATCAAATTTTCTGAAAAACCAATAATAAAACGTTCCCTTTATGTTGCATACTTTTCTGACACACTGTATATACCGGGCAACAATATAATCACAAGCAGACAACCTACAAGAATTTCAATAAATTGCACAACCAATTTTTGAACTAAAAATAGGAAAACAACTTATTGAATGATTTATTTGGTTAATCATCATTGGAAATTATACACTTACATCAAAATCACTGTTATTATCTCTGCGTTAATATTTTTTAGCGCTGAAAAGCTAACATCTCATCCAAAAATATTTCCCAATCTTCTGTCCACATGTCAGTGGCGTTCTTCTTCTGTGCCTCATTCATGGCACTGTATTTCAATGAATTCAACGCTAACTGTTTCAACATTCGAAGATCAGCCTTTCTGCTCGATAGTCCCATGAAAGCAATGTACCAGTCGAAACTCAAACCCTTTGCTCCCCACAAACTGGGTTGACCGCTGCCAATAACGACTGGATAACCTTCCGCTATTAGATGAGAAGCAGGATGGTCGCGTAAATCGTCCACTAATTTCATTACCTGATTGGATATTGGGCATATTTCTATGGCTATATCTTTCTCCTTAACAAGTTGAAGAATCTTGGGGTGTTTGCTAATGCCAAAAGCGTGTCCTATGCGACTAGAATTCAGTAAAACCGCATCAACTAGATTTAAATCAGTTGCAGTTCCCAACCACTCTGTCTCACCAGCGTGGAAGAAGAATTTCATATCTCCGGCAAATTTTTCTATTTGGTGCTCGAACGCTACCAAAGGTTTTCCCAAGTCTTCTTGTCCGGCAAAATCAAATCCAGCCACAAAATCACCCGAGGTTTCCATCAACTGTTTAGCTTTCTTTAATTCCTCCTCAACTTCTTTTGGATCGATTTGTCTTGGAGCTGTGTAGATCATACGAGCCCCTGTAAAATCAGGGTGATCTTTGATGAAAGCCTCCACAACTTCTTTGTAAATACCAACGACCTCTTCTACGGTATACTTTTTCCCAGTTAAATCGTAAACAGAGTGGGCGCCTCTAAATTCCAGATACTTAACATTGTCGTCATGAAGCTCTTTTAATGCTTCGTAAATATATTCTCTGGTTACTGGCTCAAAATCTATCAAATCCCTTATCGTGTTAAAAATTCTGTCGACTTTTTTCCAAACATCTTTAGCCGTAGGGTATGCTTTTGCTGGATCATCTACGACCAAAGTAAGCTGTTTCTTCAAGTACCGGTCAAAATTTGGATCTTCTTTCCTGAAATCTTTCAACAGCAGCCACAAGCAACTAGGATCCTTATCGACCCCACTCTTGTTGAAGAAACGCAGTTTTAAACCTTCGTAATCTTTGATGCAACCATACAAATCCTCCTTAAAAGTAAAATTGTGCAGTGCAAAACTGGAGACCAAGGCGTTCTCATGTTCGTGTAGCGAAGCGCCTTTCGGAATTTTTTGGATAAACTTATAAATCCTCGACTGTCTTATTAATCTCTTGGATTGAAAAAAGTGCATGGAAGGTAAAAATGCACTGCGACTGTGAGTTGCGTCATCATATTCTCTCATTTTCATTTCCATTAGTATTTCGTTTACGTACTTTTCTTTTTCTGTAAGGTTCAACGTCGCTCCCAAAGACAAGCTCTCTTCTGCATCAATCAACTCCTTTCTTTCGGCCCAATAATCACAACGTACCAACATCAAACCACTCGCGCAAAATAATAATTTTAAGTTCATGTTCTCGGCACGTGCTTTAGCACTTTACTTATAAATTATTTTATACTACATAATTGTGAACTGAAATTGGATTGTTTTAATGCACTTTTGTATAAGTACCTCCAATTTTTGTGCCTCGTCGTACCATTGTATAAAAAACTTAATTTTTGATAAGTGTTAAATATTTATAAATTTTTAACACTTTATAGCTTGCGATTAATGTGGAAGTTATTCGTTTTAATGCTTAGAGTACTTATTATAGTGTGCGGCTAAATCCTAGCACAAAACCATCTCTGCTCCATCGGACTAAAGCCAACACCGATTTTTTTTCTAAATACTAACATAACAACTAATTTTATTGCTTTTCTTCTTTACGTTGCGTTAATTATGTTTTCGCGACATCCATATTTACATTTTATTTGTAAATAACAAATTTAGAAAACTAAAAATTGAAATATTCATTTGGAATACATCTGTGCACATGCGCAGCTTCCGGAGTGGCTCTTGGCATTTAGGTGCTTGTCAATGTGTCAGAGGAGCTACAAGAAAGTTGGGTTATGTCATGTTTTTAGATAATTTTTTAAGATATGGATAAAATATTAAACAATAGCTTTAAAAGTAATAAAAACAGTAAGCTGTTGAGTTTCTGCAATGCATTTCATCATAAAAGAAATGGGGCTTCTTCCTCTATAACACGTAAGTTTAACAACTACTTACTAAAAAATGTTTAAAAACATTTCTTTTAGCTTTAGATACAGCTTATGTTCCCAGTAAGATAGAATCATGTACTTCCGAATCAGACTATTTCAAACCGAGTCGGCAAACAGGACAGAGATTTACGATGATCCTTCCTCCTCCGAACATAACTGGTACTTTACATTTAGGACATGCTTTAACAGTTACCATACAAGATGTTTTGGTACGATGGTATGTAAATAATGAATTTATATCCATTTGCACACCACCCATA
The DNA here is from genome assembly GCA_963966045.1 of Xestobium rufovillosum. Taxonomy (NCBI): domain Eukaryota; kingdom Metazoa; phylum Arthropoda; class Insecta; order Coleoptera; family Ptinidae; genus Xestobium; species Xestobium rufovillosum. The sequence continues at coordinate 40,437,384 of OZ014493.1, forward strand.
TTATAAAACCTGCAAATTTAAAGTACCCACGTATTTGTATTTCCTTCGTAACTTTCATTAGGCACTCTGTGTTGTTGCCTCTTCTTACCTTAACATTTCTGCTTCCTATCACCCGGGATAAAGTTTTTCCATGATTAAGAAGAACAGGGTAGCATGTTTCATAAGTGGCAGTGATTATTTTCTTCTTTGATACACTAGGCATAAAATGCAAGGACATGAAACGTTGTGGATTCCTGGGGTTGATCATGCTGGCATTGCCACTCAAGTAATTGTAGAAAAGAAACTTATTAAGGAGCAAGGTTTAGCGAGGCAAGATATTGGCAGATACAAATTTGAGCAAGAAGTTTGGAAATGGAAACAAGAAAAAGATAGCATAATAGGTTCAACAAATCAATATTCTTGTTCTTGTGTGATTAAGCGTTTCATTATAGAAAATCAACTGAAATCTTTAGGAGCGTCTTTAGATTGGTCGAGGAAAATGTTCACGATGGACGCTAAACATTCAGAAGCCGTGATAGAAGCTTTTATCGAATTATACGATAGGGGGTTTATTTTTCGAGGGGATTATTTAGTAAACTGGTCTTGTAGTTTACAGTCAGCAATTTCCGATATAGAAGTGGAACATGTCGAAGTTTCTGGACGCACCAAAGTCCCTGTACCAGGTTATGACAAAGACGTGGAATTTGGACAACTCTACAATTTTGCTTATAAACTGACCGATTCTGGTTAGTAACTTATACTTTTTTACTTCAACTATTGATTTAATTGTTGAAGATGAGGAAATAGTAGTGTCCACCACAAGGCCGGAAACAATGTTAGGCGATGTGGCAGTTGCTGTTAACCCTAACGATAATCGTTACTCTTCTTACATAAACAAGAAAGTGTGGCATCCATTTAGGAAGGAGTGTCTGCCGGTTATTTCCGATGAGTTTGTCGATCCAGAATTTGGCACTGGTAAATATATATTATATATTATTGAATGAGGGAATTTCAAATGTGCCCTAGGAGCTGTAAAGATCACTCCAAGTCACGACCATTCAGATTTCGATGTAGGAAAACGGCATAACTTGCCCACTGTAGAAGTCATCAACAAAAAGGGCGACCTAACAGAAAATTGCGGACAGTTTTCTGGAAAGCGGAGATTTGACGCTAGAATAGATGTTTTAAATGAGTTAACAAAACTGGGCCTTCTGAAGGGTCTCAAAGATCACCAGATGGTGATCCCTATTTGTAGTCGATCGAAGGACGTTATAGAATACTTAGGAATGCCCCAGTGGTTTGTCAGGTGCAAAGAAATGGGAGTAGAAGCAATAAAAGATGTCGAGAACGGAAGATTAAAAATAGAACCAAAGGAATTTGAGAAAGTATGGTTTGGATGGTTGGAAGGAGTTAGGTAAGTTATAGCTCTTCCAGAAACTGAGAACCTATTGGAAATTCTATTGGTAGGGATTGGTGCATATCACGTCAATTATGGTGGGGCCATCAAATCCCCGCTTATCAGTGTCATTTAAAAAACAAAATTGAAGACACTCGTTGGGTGGTCGGAAGAAACGAAGATGAAGTGAAAAAGAAAGCTGCAAAACTATTTTCTGCATCTAATTTTGATGATTTGGTTATAAAACAAGATGAAGATGTGTTAGATACCTGGTTTTCTTCTGCGCTTCTACCATTTTCTTCATTTGGATGGCCCCAGCAGGTACGAAAATCGTTTAAATAAAATCTAATTGATTTTCTATGGACCTACAGCTTTTTAGACTGGGGACCTCGAGAAGAGTTATCCACTTTCTTTAATGGAAACAGGGCATGACATACTGTTCTTTTGGGTAGCTAGAATGGTGATGTTGGGCAAAGAATTGACGAGAAAGTTGCCATTTGAAAAGATTTTGTTGCATGGAGTTATTTGCGACTCTTTCGGAAGGAAAATGTCTAAAAGTTTAGGGAATGTTGTAGCCCCTGAAGAAGTAATTTCTGGGGCTACATTGAAGGTTAATATTCATCGGTATATCAGATTTTTGTATTATTACGTGTTGTTTACCTGCATTTAGGAAATGGAAGTAAAATTAATGGTAAATTTTGAGTCTGGTATTTTGTCTAAGGAAGAGCTTCAGAAAGCGTTGGTCGGACAAAAAAAGATGTTTCCAAATGGAATTCCAGAGTGTGGATCTGATGCTTTGAGGTTTACATTGTGCTGTCATAACACGAAAAGTAACCGTTAACCCAGGACTACCATTTATCGGATTTCTAAAATATTTTATTGCAGGTCATTTAATTAACTTCGATGTACAAGAGTGCTTTACAAACAAATTATTTTGTAACAAAATATGGCAGGCCACAAAATTCGCGGATATTTGGATGAGAAAAGTCCAAGAAGTCCAAAAACTTCGAGGTTTTCGTATTCACGAATTAAATAAGATGGATCAATGGATACTCAGCAAGCTGAGTCATTTGGTACAGCTTGTTAACGATGGCCTATCAAATGGTGATCTCTACATTTCAACTTTCTCGTTGAAAAACTTTTTGTATTTTGAGTTTTGTGATGTTTATTTGGTAAGAATTTTGTTGCCTATTTTTTTGTTCTTTATAAATGTTTGTTATGTACTAGGAAGTTGTAAAAAGAGGTCTGAGAAATTCTGATAGCAAGGAAGCTGTGATGCATTGCTGGACTTTGATGCACTGTTTGGACACAAGTTTAACTTGTTTAGCACCTTTTATGCCAAAATTAGCCAAACATTTGCATGAGAGGCTACCACACCATCCAGAAACACCTAAATTGGATGGTTTTCCAAAGGTATATGTGATACGTCACTGATTATTGTCCATTTTACGTTTAAAATGATTTAGGACTATGCATACCGAAATGTGGATTTGGAAAATGATTTTGGGAAAGTTATGGAAGTGATAGTAGCTTTGAGGAGGGTGAAAAGAATTTTTAATGTGACAGGAAAACTTAAACCAAAAGGTGTATTTTAGAACCTTAATATGTAAACTAATTTTTTTAACTCGGGCTTTTGCAGCTTGTGTTGTGACTGATGAACAATTTTACAAGTCTTTCAAACAAGTAATTCAAGATTTAGCAGCATGCCATACTTTTTATGTAGAATCTCAGCTACCAGGAGAGTTTTCTGAAGCTTTCTCAGACTCTGTAGGGCATTCAGTTAAAATATATCTTGTAATTCCCCAAGAAGTGAAAGATAATTTTACTGTGGACTTTGAAAAATTGGAGAAAAGAGAGGATAAAATTCTGGCGGATATAGAGAAAATTAGGGCATTAATTTCTAGTGAAAAATTAAAGAGTTCTTCAACTTTGAGTTCGAAAGAGGCTGAATTGAAAAAGGTTTGTAACAATTTGCTCTTTCTTATTTCTTTTACTATTTTATGTATGAAGTTGTTTATCGTTGGAAAGACAACCTTCTATCGACGCTGGATAAGTTGAGTAATACGGGGTTGTCCAGTTCTTAATCGACAAACTTCGGGAGCAGATAAAATGCTGTAAGGGGGCCACTTTAAGTTCAACTTGAAAAACTTGAAGTAAATGTACAAAATTGAGATATATTGTGAAATTCAGAGTTTCATTAAAGCATGACTAAGGATTGCCAGGAAAATGTAATAGGGCAATATATACCAATAACTGTCACCTGAAAGTACTACTGAATTCTAATTTGGGGCTAAATAGGGATGAAAAGACAGTCAGACAGACGCCAAAATCAATTCACGAGACGACGGATCGGTACCTGTACGCACCTTAAAGCAAATATGATTAAATATATTTATTTGATAGGAAGGGTAATGGAAAACATTTAGGAGAGTCACTTAATTTAATATTTTTGCGGGAAAACAAGCAGCCATGTTTGCCGTGGGAACCGAGGTTATAAATATCGGGTAAAAGGAGTTATTAGTTAGTTGGGGGTTAGCAAGTGCTAAAGTCAGATGGAAATCTGCGTTACGGGGTACTTGGGTCATGTACTTAGAATCATTCACTTATACTCTGGTCGCAGTCGTTTTAAGTAGTAGTTTGATGACATACTAGTCAAAATACTAGTTTTGGGTTAAAGTAGATAGTAGAATTTCGGAGATATTGTATAAATGTAGGAAATAAAGGATAGGGTACAAGGATAACTGGTTTTCATTTCATATAAGGAAAATTACCTCTAGCCCACGTTTGAGATTCAACAAAATTGTGATGGTACCTGTTACGAAGACAGGATATCAAGAACTCATTGAGGTAAGTTAAGATCTCAGTGTGCACAGACAAAATTCCCTTTTCACATAATAAATGGGGGTTTGTCTGGCGTCACAATGCATTGAAGTAGTGGGAGTTTACCATGGACGCCCCAAAATCTGTCCCAACTTTTCTATCTTATGGCACTGGTCAATTTTAATATCAAATTTGAAATTGGCAATCTTTTTTCAAAGTTTCCTGCCTCTGAATGTTCAGATATTTTGATTAGTTTTTGTCTGCTTACAACAAAAATTTTTGACGATTCAAGTGCATTTAATATTATTATTTGGTCAAAATTCGTATTTGCAATATCTTAACACGGATTTTTGTTTTCAGATTGCTACCCTTGAAGAGAAATTGGCACGTATACAGTTTATCAAACGTTTTGCTGACGTAGTAAGAAAAAATAAAATTTCGCAATAATTTTGAGTTTTATTCAAAACCTTATTAAGAATATACAAAAAGTTACTAATACTAAACAAACTTGATACAAAATGATGTTATATAAATATCAGTTTTTTGTATTTTTAACTTTCTTGTTGGTGCTGAACACTGAACCGAGCACTGAACTTATTGAATTATTTTTGCTTGGTCTGACGAGGATTCTGGATTTTTCCAAACTGTACAGTGAACCCTTGAATTCTCCCCAGTACATCCCTTGATAGTCGTACTCTTGCGGTAGTTCCCCACCCAAATATTTACCGTTTAAATTGCTGGTGTCGCATCCCTTGTACCACCATGCCCCACCTGGAAAAAATATTGCGTACCTAACAGTAATAACAGCAGTCTCGTTATTTACTGATATACTAAAACATTTAATAATTAATTTACGTCATTTGCTGCCTGTTTCTAAAATAAGTGGCTGAAAAGCCACCCTCTAAAGTCTCCAACATGAAACTCTTGAAAAATCTGATCAAATGCAGTTTACGTACTTACCATGTGATAAGGCACAGTTTCCTTCGAGCCAATTATCTTGATCAACATCCACAGTGCTGAACTTGGCTCCTGCGTGGTATATCAGGGAATCCCCCGCGTCGCCATCGTATCCACCCAACACTTTAATGGGATATCCTTCCACGACTGAGCCTAAACTAAAGGCGGAATAGTGGGCATAGACAGAGTTTGATTGAAAGTCTTCCAATTCTATCAAAAGCTCGTTGATTTCATGACCTAAAAATCAGATAAATGCAGAATTAAATACTCACGTAGATCTTCCCGGATTTTTCTTGAGTAAAGTAATTATTCATTCGTGTAGGTCAGAACTCTTGATTGCTACTCTTTAGGGGACAGTATTAAAATAAAAAAATCGTCTATATTGTACGGAAGCGCTCTGGTGTCACGTATTATTTATTTCCATTTTCCGTTATAACGGATCTGTTTTTTCGTTATAACGGATTTCTTTCCGTCATAACGGAAAAAATATCCGTTATAACGGAAAAGATATTAGTTCTAACGGAATAAGAGATCCGTTATAACGGAAAAAGAGATCCGTTATAACGGAAAAAGAGATCAGTTATAACGGGAAAAAATCCGTTATAACGGAAAATGAAAATAAATAATACGTGACACCAGAGCGCTTCCGTAATATTGTAATAAATGAAGAAAATTATTGATTATAAAACATGATAGTATATTACTCTACGAGCAAGTCATGGTACCTACTACTAATGAGGAAGAAAATTTAAAGCGAGTGTTTTAATACTTTGCTTTATCTGCAAGAGCTCATGGGAAGTTGCACTTTTGTACTTAGTCATTATTAGGTAACTCTACAAAACAAGCAATCCTTGAAAGAACGTTGCCATAGAAACGTAACCTTGATTTGCTGTAGGAAGCGAGCAAATATCGCAAAAACGTTTAATTATGCATCTTTACTGATAGAAATCAATCGCCGTTTATTCAAAATAACGATAAAAGTAAAAAAAGAAAACCAACCGCTATTGGATTTGATCCTCCGTATGCTCCGGATTCAATATCGGCGGCGTGCGATTGAACTCTCTAATCCATTGCGACATGGCTGTCCTCTTCTTTACACTTGTATTCCCACGTGATATATTTTTGGAAATATTTTTGATATTTTTTGTTAAACTTTGAAAAATATTGCACAAAAACGTTCTCTGGTGCACATTGTATGTGTCCTGATACTCGGAATATCCTTAAAACACTTTAGGGACATAGAAATCGCAATTTTCAAATGTCCCATGTTAACCAGGATGCTTCAGGATTCCCGGGACACACGGTAATCAAACTTCAAACATACATACACTAAATAAAAGACAGCTGTTCGTATGTTCAATTTATATAATTCGTTAACATGAATTATACGCTTACCAACTAACCGCATCCATGTGTTTTTCGGATTCTTCTTCATTATCACTGGAATAGGTTTTTTCCATATCTATCAGTATTTTTTTTAACTTCAACCACTTGATAATTTTGTTTATTGAACAGAAATATACGTATCCATAGATACACACATACTTTCAATGTGAAAGGTGCGCGTTGCGCAGAGGAACGTAACGCCTCGCTTTTAGTTAACGCGAAATGTAACACTTTATTTTACTACTCATAAAATTTCCGTACCGCGGGCTGTAACTGAAAATCGATTCTTAAGGAGTAAACTCCAAAAATATAAATGTCAACAAAAATTTGACAGTTCAGTACCACCAGAACTTTAAATGGTTGCGCTGCGCTGGCGCTGGCTGAAAATTCGCTCACTTCCTATCAAAACCACATGTTTCTGGCAAAATAAAATAATTTTCATCTTATAATATTCTAATTTCCTTAAATGTGCAGTTTTATTTTAAAAAGTAACTCATTTCATGTTATAAATAACATTCACAGTATACAATTATATGAAAACAGGTATAAATACTGCGAAAATCATAAAATTACTGCCAAAATAAGTTTCTAAGGTGTCTAATCATACTATTGAAGCCAAGACCCAAGAAAGAAACCCTAACTGCTCCAAGTAAAAAGTGATTAATGAACAGAGCGATAGTACGGCTTCGATACCCGATTTTCGACCTTGGAGACTTTAAAGGGGAAAACGTTGGCTGGATTCAGCATTTACTTGATGAAAGGGGGAAACTGAAAAGTTGCAATTTTTAATAGTTTGCACCCTAGAGCGGGGGCGGAGATATGAAACGTGAAAAATAACACTTGGTCATATAGAACATAGCAGGTTCGTTCAGGAAAAGGCATAAATTCATTTTTCGGGCACACTTTTGAAGCAACAGAATCCCGAATATCACCCCACTTTAAAAAGTGATGCTTGATTCTAAGGGTTAATGATCCCCTACTGGGCTGCCGCATTCGGGAAATACTGTCTCCCAGCATGGCGCAGAAACCTGCTTACTTTTTTGGCCCAAAAATTTGCCAAGGTTTCGGGAGAAAAACTATTTCCCCAGTTTGGTCAGTATAAAAACTTTCAAAATCTACAAAAATTATTGGGTAACCAAAAAATGTGCAATTTAAACAAAAATTATCTGATCCAGTCCCACGGTTGTCGTCCAGAAAAAATGGAAAAATTGGCATAAGTAAACGAAAATATTTTTCGACTTTGGAGAACTGTGAACAGAGAGGGGTATCGTCTCATAGAAACTTCTTTAAATTACAAAATAAAGGCGTAAATCTTAGAAACCGCACTGGGAGACTTGCTTTAAGTATAAGAGAAGAATTTACCAGTTAACGCATAGATCTGTTCCAGTCCCAACCAGAACTCTCCAGCTAAATTCCCAAATCCCTGTTTATAACCATGCCAGTTAAGAAAAAAATCTTGGGAGCCATCAAATCTGTTTTGTATTACGGACCATCCACCACCCATTTTATCCATATCACACAATGCCATGAAAGAATTTGGAGAATGCTCTGGTTGAATCATGTAAATTCCAGATGACTTTCCTTGTTCTGATAGTTCTCTGCAATTTTTTGGGAAGACGGTTTTTGAAGAATGAGCTGTTTGTGCTGGATAGGGGACGTAACTGGGGTAGGCATGTTTTATTTCGTGTAAACTTGCCCCGAAAAATTCTTTCGTGAGGAGATTTCTATTTTCTTGCATTAAGGATCTAAAAGAAGATAGTTTTTATGAAGTGGGAGATTATCAGACATTTTAGGTACCTGGTGTTATTGGTAATTGTAGATACATTATTGTGCAGATCTTTTAAATCCAAGCTGATTACTTTCACTGCTGCCACCAAAATTTGAACACCTTTGGCAATATTTTCTACCCTACGCCCAAGCAAATCATTATCAGTTATTGCCATCGGCATTGGTAGTCTTTCAGGAATTTGGAGTGTGAAGCGTCCCAATTCTGCTTTGAGTGATTCCAAATTAGACTGAGTTTCAGCATTTTGAAGCTCCAAAGCTTGAAGTCTTCTGTTGCTCTCTCGAACTTCGGATCGTAAATTTTCAGATTTTTCTGCTACTTGCACTTCTAAACGAGTTAGGCGATATTCTACTTGTTCCAAGTTGCACTGTCTTCTGCCATGATTAAATGTTTCGAACTGGTCCTAAAATAAATATTCTCCTTTTAAATCAAGAAAATTTTGAAAATATGTCCATAATAATAACGGTGATTTTATTAAAACAGTTAATACAACTGCTAATTACCAGTCTTGCCAATTAAACTAATAATCTAGATTTCTAATGAGTTTTACATTGAATTAACGTGCTGCAAGACAAATGTAGATTAGAAACAATTAGAAAAAGGATTCACTTACAAAAGGGGAACTGGAATTGAGCCTCAATAAATCTGTTTGTGAAGTTACCAAACAATAAAACGAAAACGCCAAAATGATTAACTTGAACATTTTTATTAATTGTGGGACCGTCTTTACTCTACTGTGTTTGTATACTTACTAATCATAAATTTGGTATTGGATTTAACGAGGGATTTAATAATAAACTTAATAACCAACATCTGGACTGAATCTGTGGACTAGGCAGCTGCAGCATACTTGGAAGAACGTTTAGCAAAGTGCTTGGGAAAAGATGAAATTGATAATTTTCCGAAAGTGCTTGAAACTAAAATTTAATTATTATATTTATGTTTAATGTGCTTTAGTAATTTTACCAAAGCAAGTAAAATCTAAAATGAGAAGAAGAGACCATGCGTGTAAAAAAATTTTTTTAAAAACAATTTCACTGAAAATCGTAAAAATTTAATTACATTAGTATTTAAGCTTAAAACCCAACATCTGCAGCAAAAGATAACATAAGAATGCTGGTGTAAAAGATCCTTCAACGCCTCTAATATATCCAGCCTCAAAAAAGTTGTGTCAATCTTGTATCAGTTTCCCATCAACTTTTTCTATGAGAACATTTTGTGGAGAAGAATTTGACCATGGTTTTGCGATTATTTAGTAATTAAAGAAAATTTAAGTCAGTGGCGGATGGTAATAAAGAGCTCCCAAAAATTTCTGAAAGAAAATTAAGAACCCAACACCAATTTACTAAGAATCGGGGGGTTCAGGGGTTCGGACCTAGAGCGGACGGCAAAAACTATCTGGATAAGCAGGGAACTAGTCGACCAAACTAACACTGAGAATGAACTTGTTGCGCGCACTGCCTATTTAGGGATCGATTGACAGCTGAGCGACTTTGATCAGTAGTCGAAAGACAGACGAGAGCACGAGCTACGACGAAAAACTTCGAATGCAAGGGTACCGCTGTTTACTAATAACTTTTTTGTTTTTCTGCCGAAATTGAAAATTTTATGTGTTCTTACAAGCCAGAGGTTCAGTCTACTATTGCTATTAACCAGATTCTGAGATTTTCTTTTCAGGAAAGTTTTATTAGGTTCTATAAGAAGCAGTTTTTCGCCCACATATAACATGCTCCTTCGTTTATTGTTTTCATATTTTTTAACAAATTTCAAAATAGCAATAGTAGATTTGTATTTTAAAAACTGTTTGTAAACAAAAACAACTTAATATCATTTATAGTTTTTGAAATATTTACAAACAGGCGAACGTCTACCGTGCTCCCAAAATTCCTATGTGTGTCGGGCTCTTAAGCAAAATAGTGCATAATGTAGATCTGCCGGCTCGCCAGTGGTCCACGCTATACGCTATAGGAAATCGAACTTACTCGAAAAACGTAACACGGACTTAAATCTGACACCGGCTTAGTTGCTGCGATACAACCAATCAGAGAGCCGGTATCATAGCAGCGGAGCCGACGGTGCATTGCTGCTTATACTTTATTTTTCCCCCGTAGGACGCAGCACTTGTGACCCACTCAGCCACTGCTCAGTTCATTGTATCATGGATCAAGCCACGGTGCAGGGTGGCCGAATTTTAACTTGCTCCATCAATCTGTTCACTTTCCACTGCTTTCCACGCTGAACCAACCATATTTAAAAATCATTTAAGTAAACAAGTGGAAACAATGTGGTAGCAAGAACTATCCCAGGTTCTCTGGAGTATTATATTTCTGCTATCCGATTAGTGGTGTTGCCTGATGACAGTTTTGGGAACTACCATAAATACACAGTATGATTGTCACTTACTTTTTGTCACAAATTTTGTATATGCTTACTTTTTCTCAGTTTTATTCTCATGCGAGAATTTAAATTTATGTTCAACTAATTTAAGCAACAAGCATTAAATTAAACGAGTTTTCAATTTGAAGCTCCCGGTCGGCGGCGGCAAATTTTGCGGAGTATAACATTTCAGAAGTGGGATAGGCAACCCGCGTGCTAGAGGAGAGCACGGCGGATGGAGGGCACACGAGGTGCGTTGTGTGTAGCAGGATCGCGTCGCGTGCGCTGAAAGTAGCCAGTGGCTGGGGTAGCCGAGGACGGCTAGATTGTCAGGACGGGCCGAACTGTTACAGCCATAAGTATATATGGACGAGTAGAAAGAGGGCGTGTAGGTCACATTTCAAACCCTTTGGAAACATTATGTTCGTAGGTACAGGGCTATTGGTTTTGACCCTTCTTTGTAAAGTACATTTTTGAAAATACGACAATTATTTTGGATTATTTTGGATAGGTAAACCCCTAATAATTTGGATTTGACAAAACTATTGAACTTCTAGAAGTTACATGTATTTTCTTAAACGAAACACTCTGTATTTTATTTCATATATTTTTGGTAAAGTAACTAATTTTGCATTTTCGGTTTGATGAATTTATTTAATCCTCTAAAGTGGCACGCTAGACATTTCCTAGGAGATATCGAAAAAATTCGATAAGTTTCGCCGTTCTTATCTTAACAGAAACTGGCATTTCCTAAATGCGTTTTGCTCTCAAAAAATATCTGGAACTGCACATTGCCAAATTTGACCGATATGGAGGATTTGGCGATTTCGTCGACAGTTCTTACCCCAAAGCATCTACCGAAGTATTGAACTTCGGTTATGGCTTTTACATAATAGGTAATCAGTTTTTTGGGTATACACGGTGTCCCAACGAAAACTTGTACCCCCGTAAAATCCGGCAAAATAAACGTTTTGACAAAAATTCAAAAACAAGTCGATTTTTATGTCAAAGGAGACCAATTTTTATGCAACTCTAGCCCTGTGCGGGGGGGGGTAGCGCCCCCCCCCCCTAATTTTTAAATGGGACGGTGGGTCAAATGATCCCTACTTTGGAAGGGTTTTTCATTACTTACACAACCGTATTTGTTTCAACCAATTCGATCAATTTGTTATCGAGAAATTGCTTCTTGAAGTTTCAAAGTTACAAAATTAATAAAAGCACAAAAAGGTTTAAACTATCGAATGTATTGCTCGAAATGACCTCCACCAATTGTCATACAATAATACATTCTGGATTCAAATCCAGATCTTACATTTCTCAAGACCTCAGGAGTTATGAGACAGCATTCTTCTTTGGAATAAACCATTTTGATTTAGTAAATAAACACGATTTTATACTGTGACGAATAAGTTTATTTTGACATTTATTCTGATGTTCTTTTGTTCTTACTTTTTATTCTTATTAGTTTACTTGATTTTGTTACTTTTCCATTCTAATACATTCGATAGTTTGGACCTTTTTGTGCTTTATTAATTTTTTAACTTGGAAACTTCAAGAAGCAATTTCTCGGTAACAAATTGATCGAATTGATTGAAACAAATACGGTTGTGTAAGTAATGAAAAGCCCTTGTTTTTTATGAACACTCAAAGTCGCGGATTTCTGCTATTTAGGAAGTCAAATAACTCGCGATTGTATTAGGAGCTAGAAATATAAAACAAAGAATAGTGCAGAGTCGAGTTGCGTATTGCGTTTAACAAAAAGAAACAACTGGGATGCTCGAGAACGGCTAAAGACGCATCTATGAAGTACGGCATTACGGGTGCGAAACTTAAACAATAGGAGAAGCGGATCGAAAAAGAGTAGAAGCGTTTGAAATGTGGTGCTACAGACGCTTGACGAGGATTTTTCAATTAAAAACAATAGAGACCGAGAGGCAAAGAATTTTTCAGCAGCCTTCCATCCTATCGTTTCGCGATCATAAGAATGTACCTACCCAAGTTTCATCCATAGAGTTCTTTCCACTCTTGATCGCTGCTGGTCAACGACTTTGCAAAAATTTGTTTCATATCCAAAATGAAGGAACTTACTCGTTTAGCACCATTAACGACCGCCAACTTGCTTGAAAGATTTGAAAAAAATTTACTAACAATTTTCTGCTAATTGTCATTAAAATTGTTTGGTTGTTCTTAAGAACTCTTTTTTGATACAAACAAATTATTCAAACCGAACCAGAAGATCTTTGCTCCAGCCTATTTTATTGTAACATTTTCCAATTCTTATTTTCTAAACTGCATTGTGTAAATCTCGTGATGTCAATAAAATATCAAAATATATTTTATATTATAAACGTTATCTGCATCGTCCTACATTATTTAATTAATACAATAAAACTTTTATGGTGACACTAAGGTGTGTTTGTTCTAATTTTACAGTTCCAAAGTAAGGAATTGAATAGAGCAACAGACTGATGTAATTTTTTAGATACAATTCTTAATCAATCATTAAAGATTAAAATTTTATTTCGTAATTCGGTGCATGTACCATTTGTTCCAGAATTACCCGATTGTAATCTATTATAATTCAAATCATTGTTATAAACGAACAATAATCATTGTTATCGTTTAGTAAAAGTATTAACAAATTCTCAGACAGAAGTACCACTATATGGAGCAGTAGGTAACAATTCCACACTTATTTCTGCAGTAAGTAAAGTTATACATCAAAACAAACCGTTACTGTTCCATTATTTTCAGAAAATGATATTTTTACCGGTCTTCTTATTCTGCATAACTGCATTAACACAAGCAAGAGTTTCTTACGACAATTTTAAGGTATTGAGGGTGGTACCAAAAACAACAGAACAACTGCTAGCTTTGAGAGATTTAGAGAATGATTCTATGGGCTTAAATTTTTGGAATGGTCCTTCACGAGTTAACAGGTCCGTAGACATAATGGTTGCACCTGGTACTTCTGAAGAAATTGATGAAATACTTAGTTCACTGCATTTAGAAAGTCAAATTTATGTTGATAATGTCCAGAAACTGATTGACAACGAGAGACCAAGGACCAGAGCTGTTGATTTTGGATGGACAGATTATTACGAACTGGACCAGGTAAAAACGACTTATGTACTCAAATCATGGAACTGCGAATTTTAAAGTGTTCCGCAGTTTGACTTCCCAAAAGCTTCTCTGGAACAACCAACTAACAAGTGTTGACTTGACTTTCTGCATGTTACTGTGTCTCTGTGTCATAATTTGATAGGTACTGATGTGCACTGTTTCAATATTTTCCACCAACAAAGACAGAAGACAATGTAAAACGCATACTCCCAACTTCTCCTATCATGAGGTATGCTATGGCTTTTCCCCGAAAGTTATTAATAATGTTATTATTAGTATTATTCATTTTGGAATCTATAAGAATGTTGTCTTCTTCTTTAGCTTCTTGTTTGATCCGACCATCTCTATTTCCCCAGTCGGTTAAAGCTGTCATTCTCCCTTCTTGTGATATGTCCGAATCATTTAAAAATACGAGCGTTCATTACAGATAATAATATACGTATCCACCATTAAATCCTGGACATCCTATACTTCTGACTTATTTAGAAGGTAATCCAAATTAATCTGATGTTCTCGGAAGATTTAAATTATATGAAATCCTTATAATTCTTATGCTTTGAAACTGAAATACACTAACAATTAGAAGGCTTAGATTAATATACTCCAAAAATTAAACCAATCTAAATTAGGCATCTTTTAAACCGTCGTCAATGAAATAATTAGATATTACCGTAGGCCGAATAACTCAAGACCACGCAGACGGGGTTTTTACTTCATAGTAATTGACATATTTCATAGATGGCGCAAGTCAATTTAACTATGTTAGGGGAAAGAAAATATTGACTAATATCAATGCTATCTGTTTCAGATTTATGCTTTCTTGCAAGATCTTGCCGATACCTATCCTGGTGTTGTGGAAATAGTAAAAGGAGGAGAATCTTATGAAGGAAGAGATATTTTAGGGGTGCATGTCTCTTACCCTGGAACAACGAAAAGTATTTTTATTGAAGGTGGAATACATGCTCGTGAATGGTAATTTTTTATTTAAATTTACCACGTTTTACCAGCTTTAAAGTGCAGGAGAAATTGTCTTGCGTTCATTGTAGGATATCGCCTGCAACGGTAACATATTTATTGAACGAGTTGGTAACAAGCGATAACACAACAATCAGAGAAATAGCTGAAGCTTATGATTGGTATATATTTCCGGTATTCAACGTAGATGGTTACGTCTACACTTTCACAACTGTAAGAAACTGTTTTCTTAAAAAAGTGTTCTGAAATTTTTATATAATAAAATTGTTCTCAGGATCGTTTATGGCGAAAAACCAGAGTGCCTTACTTCTTATGTTATGGGGCTGATCCAAATCGTAACTGGAACTTTGAATGGTTAAATGGTGGTTCCAGCACTTTACCGTGTTCCCAAACTTTCGCTGGTCCAACACCATTTTCGGAACCATCCGTTAGATCGCTGTCAGAATACATTGCAACCATCGCTAGTACCCTGGAGGTTTATATTTCTTTCCACTCTTACAGCCAACTTTTGATGCACCCTTATGGACACACCACAGAACATATAGGAAATTACGATGAACTGGTACGTCAAAATGGCATAATGACCGCCATTTGCCATCAGACGTCCCAAATTCTCTGGGACTGTCCCATATTCGAACTTTTTGTTCTACCTTCTGCTTCATCCCCAAATGTAACTCATCATCTCATATCAAAAAGACCACACTTATAGTTGCTCCATGCATATTCAACTAATTCCTGATATTACCACTAATTTTTCTAGAATACTTTTACAACATAGCCTGTTTTGTAGTACGCCATTGCTGGAAGGGCAGTCCAAGCATTAGCAAGTAAATACGGAACGGAATACGATTACGGAAATATCGGAGAAACTATTTGTAAGTTCAAAAATACAATTTTCCAACAATGTTGATAACTGATATTTTTTACTAAAGATATAGCAAGTGGTGGAAGTATAGACTGGGTAAAAGGTACCTTCGGAACAAGGGTTGCTTATACTTATGAGTTAAGAGACCAAGGAACATACGGTTTCGTCCTACCAGCTAATCAAATTCTACCTAATTGCGAAGAAGTTTTGGACTCCCTTGTCGCTATGGTACAAGCGGTGCAAGAATTACCTCCAGAGTAATTAAGTTTATTAATAAAAGATACTGTTTAATAATAATTCTTGCGTTTTATTGTTAAAGTATTGAATGGTAGGTACACTACTTTGTGAATCTGTATCGCATAATTCTAACCTGCTAACAAAAGAAACAATATACCGTGTGACATAACTCAAGCCCGAACTCAGTGTTTTCTTGCAATAGGCCTTTTCAGTTTTATCTGGTGTGCGCGCGCAGCAGGTAAAATATTGTGGGCGGTCCTAAGCTGTAGCGAGAACAGGAAAAATTTTAAAAAGCTTACATTTGTCATTATCACTGACATTTTATTTTATTTTGACAGTTTATTCAAGATAGTTTTGCATTAACTTGCTATTATATTATGTAAGATGTAAAATTAAGAGAAAGAATTAAAAAATCATGAATTACAAATAAACATGCGTTTAAGAGGTTATGTTTCTTATCTGTCAGTCGCAATTTATTGTTTATACAAACATAAAAAGACCCAAAAAAGTCGCAACCAAAATGTTGCCCGCTGTACTTGCATCGAGTATTCTATCTTTTCTACCCATTGCTTTTGGTGCATAATACTATCTCTTACATTTTCCCAACCACATAAAATACATTCGAAAACGCTATAATTGGTGAACCAAAATCTACCGGTTGCGCGCGCATCCATCATTCGCTCTATTTTTATTAGCCAAATCTCCCAATCTCCCTGGCACAA
This sequence comes from Xestobium rufovillosum, assembly GCA_963966045.1. Classification (NCBI taxonomy): domain Eukaryota; kingdom Metazoa; phylum Arthropoda; class Insecta; order Coleoptera; family Ptinidae; genus Xestobium; species Xestobium rufovillosum. Next base: position 40,454,006 of record OZ014493.1, read on the forward strand.
AAGGTACCTTAAACGGCTGGATCTATTTTGATGAAATCTTTTGTGTGTGTTTGAGTGGGTCCCTGAATGGTTCACATTCACAATTGGACCCGGTAGGTGGCGCTGCAATCGGGCAAAACAACGTCTGCCGGGCCCGCTAGTGTTCAATAAAATGTCTAATATTATTTTCCGAAAAAAGTAGGGAGCGCCATGACTTTGACAATTTATAATTATTACTGAATGATCTATGGTGTCGATAATAAATTATTGCCCTGTCTGGACAGAATAAAAATTATTTAATTGTCAAAGTCATGGCACTCTACTTTTTTCGGAAAATAATATTAGGCATTTTATTAAACATTAATAGCTAAAATCTAACAAAGCTAAACTTTTTTGGTACCATATAATTCCAGTCATTCCAAAGTACTTCCATATAATTTCAGTAATTCCATATAATTCCAGTAATTCCAGTCATTCCATATAATTCCAATAATTCCAGTCATTCCAAAGTACTTCCATATAATTCCAGTAATTCCATATAATTCCATATAATTCCATGGTAATTCCAGTAATTTTATACCTACCAGTGTCCCACTTAACTTGTTTAGTATGGGGAACTTTTAAACCGCGGTAGTTACAAGGGCACTCAAATGGGGAAAAATGTTGCTTATTATAATTGTAATTTAGCAGTACCAAGAGGACTTCGGAAAGTATTTCTGTTTCTGAGAAAATCGGGAAAAAGTGAAAATGGCCGAAATATTGTTTTTGTTCTAGAGCCCTTATTTGTTGATATTTTTATATGAAATTTTAAAGCAAGTTATGGTTGAAAATTCTCAACATGCCGGTGGTATCAATTTTTATACAGGATGTTTAATTTAAGCGTATCAGAGGTTAAGTTTGTTTTTCTTATGGCCGCCATATTGGTACTGGTCATATTCGAGTAGACTGTTTCAAGAGCTCTTCAACCATGTATAATAGTCAGCATAAAAACCTTTACTTAACAATGGAAATCGAAAAATTGGTCCCTAAGATGTAACAGTCCATTAAGAATGCTACAGCTTCTCTTATCTATTTCAATAATTGTTGAAAAAGTCCTCCGTCAGCATCTAAACAGTTTGTACATCGAGTTTCCACCGAGTTGACCGCATTTATCAAAAATTGACGAGGAAGTTCTCCAATAGCGGTCACTACAGCTGCCCGAAGATCATGCTGATTTTCATATTCTTGACTGTATACGTGATTTTTATGTAAACCCACAAGAAAAAATCTAGGAGTGTTAAGTCCGGGGAGCGAGCTGGCCAGTGTAGGTATTGATCCTGTATTCCCTGTATATTAAAAATATGCCTGGTGTAACTTATTACTATCATAAATATGTGAAACATACTTATCCATTTCTCGCCAAATAAATTGTTTAAATACTGACGAACCCTATATAACACAATCATCGTTTTGTTGTGCAACCAAACCTTGATCAGAGGCGAATCAAATATTTAACTCGGTGTTAACTTAAATCAAGGTTGGCTGCTTTAATAATGCGCGTCTGATTGGCTGTATCATAGCAACTAAGTTTGGCTTAAGTTAGCAGCGGATTAAATATTTGATTAGCCTTTAAATAACCAGGCCTTAACATACTTATCTTTATATTTTCTTCAATATTTATAGCTCGTCACGAATTTCGTGATTTTGTTAGTTTTTGAGTAATATATTTTTATTAAATTCGTGAGTTATTATTGTGTTATTATCGCATTGCAAAAATTATATAAATCGCAAATTGTTAAATATTTCATATTTCAAAGTTCGTGTTGTTGTTACAAAACTTTCTGATAAACTAGATCATGTACATACTAAGGTACAAAGCATTTATATAATTTGTTATTTTTCTCTTCTAATTTTAGAGAATGAAAGTTTTGCTAGCAGTGCTTGCGTGCCTAGCTAGCACAATACAAGCAAAGGTATCCTATGAAAACTATGAAGTTCTTCAAGTAGTACCCAAAACTATCGAACAGTTAGAAGTTCTAAGGGAACTAGAAGTAAAGAATGCCGGGCTAGATTTTTGGTCCCGTCCTTCTTATGTTAACAGAACCGTAGATGTAATGGTACCACCAAATCTTCAGGAAGAAGTTTCTTATATTTTCAATTCTCTGAATTTGGAAAGTCATATTTCAATCAAAAATGTTCAAGAACTTATCGACGAAGAAGCTCCAAAAACTAGATCGCAATACTTTGGGTGGACACAGTACCATACTCTTGAAGAGGTAAATTTTTAGTGACTAACAAGGCATGGATCTGTCCAACTTTTTGCTTCAGCTTCTTCGACGTCTATTAGGCATTACAGCGTTCTCGACTGGTACTTACGCCCTCTTTTTGCCTTTAATGTCTTTTTAGAAGATTCTGGTTCCTTTCTTACAGAAATTTTCCTGTTCTCTGCAACTGCTCGTGTAGTTGGTTTCACTTATTCCATCTGTAGATCTCATCATATGTTCTTTGCTTGTCATATTTCCTTATATCTTCTTCAGTTCCTGATCTGAAGACCTTCATTTTCACACTTTCCAATGTTTCTGTTTCACTTTTCTCACTCTTGAAGTAACAAAACACTCTGTACAATATTTCCCGTGTTTGACAGACTACGTCAAAACACCTGTCCGATCGCAACTCGCCATCTTACCTTTTCAAAAGCTCACCGGCAACTGATAATTTTGCCTGCGCCACTGGTACTGCAAGACATTTTATTATTATTATTTTAAAGTATGCTAATGCGCCACCCCACCGCTCACCAACTTAAATATGTTAGACTGTAGTATCAGCAATAATAATGTAACATTTCAATGTGGCAGATCAATGACTGGCTACAGCAACTTCAGTATGCTTATCCCAACCTCGTCACCGTGATTTCCGGAGGAGTTTCCTACGAGAGAAGAAGTCTTCTGGGAGTACGTATTTCTTTTTCTCCGAGAAATGGCAACAGAATTGCTTTTATTGAAGCCGGCATGCACGCACGAGAATGGTAATTACAATTTATTATAATTACAATCACAGAAGTGCATCTATCTTCTACTTGCACTGTTGCTACATTTTCAATTTGTCAGAAATTTTTTAGATATTTTTTTTAAATTAAACTCGATTTATATTTTGACATAGTCGAATGTATAAGACACTAACGCATTTCACTTTGTCAATCTCATTATCCTTTTTCTCGCCAATTGGAACGTTCATCATAGTTTCCTAGTCAAATTTCACTCAATTGTTTGTGCGTGACGTCACAGGTGAATTAGAAACTTTATATTTAGTTACCTAATTGGTGTTACACAGTTGGCCATGCTGATTCCTGGCTACACATGCACCAACTCTTGTGACGTCACTGCGATTTCTCGGAATTTGAATTTTAATAATTAATTTTGGAATTATTATAGGTGTTATATCCCTTAACAATTCCAAATAAACTCGAAATATTTTTGTTAGTGGATTTTAAAAATAATATATGTAAAAGTACACTTTTTAATTTCTATCCATCTGCTATTTTTCATGGTAAATGTTGTTGTTTGTCTTGACTATTGCTTTTCTCTGTTTATTGTGTCTAGGATAGCACCTGCAACTGCAACATATGTGATAAATGAATTACTGACTAGCAGAAATGTCGCGTTCAGAAAAGCTGTTGAACATTATGACTGGTATATCTTCCCAGTAACCAACCCTGATGGATTCGCTTATACTCATTCAGCTACAGGGGTAAGTTTGAACTAAATCAGAAGAGCGATTGTTATTTTTCAATTTCAGGAACGACTATGGCGCAAAACAAGAGTTCCTTATGGCAATTTTTATGGAGCTGACCCAAATCGTAACTGGGATTTCCAATGGCGTAATAGTTCAGCCTACGCTAACCCCGAGACATATCCCGGTCCATATCCATTCTCAGAACCTTCAGCAAAATCGTTTTCTGAATTTATTCAAAGCATTGGACATAATATTAAGATTTATTTATCTCTTCATTCTTATAGTCAATTTTTAATGTACCCCTACGGATACACAAAATACCCTGTTAATAACCAAAAAGAACTGGTAAGTATGTGTTTAGCACCTATCTTACCCCAAAAGCACTTGGGAATTTATTTTATTCTATCGAGCCGCACAGTCTGACAATTCAGTAATCAAACTAATATCTTGTGTACCTAAACAGATGCAGTAGCCTAAGCTACAAGTAATATCATTATAGTACCTATAGGCTTACTAGTTGCCAATGCCGACAACAAGTACTAACGACCAATAGTAAATGCATACGAGCCGATATGAACCTATTTTGTTTCCGTTAACATTAGGTGTGCGATCTTTTGGTTCTGAAACGGCACTATATGTCTACTAGGAACCCATTACTCTTTACATTTTAATGAAAATTCAAGAAAATTGCAAGTAAAAAGTTTATTTCAATGGAGATACACGAAAATAACACCCCAAGTTCATATAAAGTTTTCTCCTACGACCTTAAATTGGAGAAATAAAAATCGTTTGTCCACGACTATCTTACAACATACTCTTTATACTTGTGTTTCTTCAATCATAATTAGATACATTAATCACTGCAGTGATTAATGAATATTATTCACTAAACCAATAAGAACATCGCTTTGACCCTTTTTTACATTTATTTAGTAGGCCGCGATCGCGATGTGTCAGTTCAAATTGAAACGTCAAATCAGCATGGTTTGCTTTTAATTTGAAATGCGTATTCTAAAAAAGAAGATATAATGAGTAGTGAGAGTGAAAACGAGATTTCTTTAACAGCACCAGCAATAAAAGAAGCTGCAGAACTTGCCTCATTAGATTCATTGCCCAAAAAACCAAGAAAATTATACCTGAGAGCGTATGTATGAATCTTTCTTACACTGGAGAAGGGAAATGAAGGTAAATTCTTTCTGGGCATAATGCCAGAAAAAATAAAAACGAAAATCGCAGAAACACCGTACTACCTCTTGCTCGTTGAGTTTTATTTTCTCGAAAACGCTTCATTTTATCGAAACCTAACAAGAGCAACTTTTTATTAGCAAAATGTCGGGGAAACAAAAAATGCGGTTAAAAATTAATAATATCCAGCCCCTTAAAAAATATGAAGTTAAGAAGGTAAGGGGTAGTTCACCCCTTGCTCCCCTGATGCTCTATCAAAAAACGGGTGCATTATTTTATCAATATTCAATCACCAAGAAAATTATCGAAATACAATTAAAAATAAAAATTTTATGTAAAGTACCTGAGTGCACGTTTCAAAATTATTTTCGTTTATACAGGTGTCCACATATATAGAGTGCTACACTGAACCTATGTTCTTTTTAATGGAACGCCCAGTATGTTATGGCATTTTTGGATCAAATTTATGAAATTTTATGAGGCTATTTAACCGTTCTCCCGCTAGAGAGAGTTCATTGCAAAAATGGCCCATTTCAGACGCTTGTATAGTTGCCAAACTATTTGAGACATTAGTATCGGGTTTCCACAGAAAAAAAATAGTGCGGATTCCATACATGCATGGCAAAACTGCTCTTTGTTTTATAATATACGGGGGTTTTCAACTTTCACGAAACCTTAAAAGTCTCACGTTTTTTAAATGGAACGCCCTGTATGTTTTTGACTTGGTAAATGCAGATTTTCATAAGGATTCTTGTGATACCAAATTTGTATAGGGTAATGTAAATAAACAAAAAATTACAGAGCACCAACATTTAAGAAGAACAAGTCTCATGGCGCATATACTTAATGATATGCCCATTCTTTTGAATTTTTTAAGTAGTTGTTGCCATTGGCGTATTACCCTATATTATGCAAAATACGCACGTGCGTATAGCGGCACATTTCCAAAAATCACGGCGGAACAATTATGACAAGCTAAGTTTCAATTTTGATCATTTAGGGGCGGCAATTTTAGGGTGCACATTCTTTAATCCGGTACTGGCTGATGCATTGCTCAACTGCTGAACTGTACGCATATTTCTATTTTTGTATTATTGTAAGAAGTATATTTTGAATCATCCCATAACTTCTTTATTTTCGATTTTATAAAAAATAAATGTTTATGAAAGTTTTGACTCTTTTCCTGAAAATTCCAAATATGAAATCAGAAGAACAACAAAATATCTGAGATAGAGAATACAGACTAATTAAATCTGAAAATGATTAACTAAAGCTTGCTTTTATTAATAAAAATTTTTGGGAAATTAAAAATGCATAAGTTACAGGGTGATTCAAAATATGCCGATTTACATTCTCGAAATTTTATCAATGTTGGACTAATTCAGTTTTTCAATCTGTTTCTAAACTTTTAGCATGAAGTTGCTACGACAGCAGCGAGAGCACTATATTATAGACATGGAACTGAATATCGTGTTGGAGGTATTGCTGAAACAATATGTAAGTTTACGCGTTTGGGATTAATTTCTTCATCATCAAATTGACAAATTAATCAAAAGACTTATCAAATGTCTGATATTATTTCTATTATTTGTTGAAGATTTCTGAAACCAATGAGTCACATTTAGCAGCGGTCGTGTCTGTGTTGCCTAGCAACCGCGGTACGTTCAGGAAAACCTGTTTGTGCACACGTTACGTCACTGTCCGTTCTCTTGTTTAACGCATAATACTATTCATCGCCTACGAAAAATGAACAGAACCTTTTTTGCAAATTTAATTTTTCTATATAAGCAAATTTGCCAAAAATTGAACAGATTTCATACGATCCAAATAAAGCAGTTGCAGTGCTAATGTTACGTAAAATAGTTTATCCAATGCGAGTGTAGTTAATAATTAGAATGGTAGGTAGTAAATGGGTAAAGCAGTCACGTTACCTAACAACAGGAAGCCCCCCCATTTATACGTCAAATAATGGAAGTGAGTAGAGTCCTGACTTGGGGCCCAGATCCAGTACCGAATAACGTCATCATTGTATATTCGTCAGCAGCGTCGGTGAGTAGGTAGGTATCTTATCGAATTGTTAGCAATTTGATGTCCTTGGGCTGGGTGGGGTTGGCTTCTGTAGAGGTTAGTTTTTTCTTTCATTTTTACATTATATTTTTTACAAACAATGCGTGTGTTAAGTCTGTTTCAAAATTGCGTTCTGGGGAGTTTCCGTCTGTCTGTTATTCGAGACTGGACCTGGGTCCCGAGTTGGGACTCTAGTCACGTCCTCCAATAATTTATTATATTGTTGGTGCAAAGCATAGTAGTGTGAAGACTCAAGTATAAAATATTCATAAATACCAAAGATAATGTTTAAAAAACTTGCTCAAAAATTTTGTTTCGACTTATGTACTTATAGATGTATTTTATATTATATAATAGATACAGCATTCGGTTGTAGTTTAGACTGGGTAAAAGAAATTATTGGTACTCGTTTTATATTCACTTACGAACTGCGAGGACCGTCTAATCTTAATCAAGGTAACCGTGGATTTATTTTACCACCTGCAGAGATACTACCAAATTGTGAAGAATTCGTCGATTCATTGGTTGCAATGGTGCAAGAAATTATGCAACGTGAATAGATTTGTAATTAAACAACAAATTAAACACATACGTAGATATTTAATTATAACGTTTTTTATCGCCCTCAACTTGCTTCCTATTCCTAATAAGCCCTTCAGTGTCGTGAATATTGATTGTGAAAACAGAGAATGATTAAAATATGGCATTTCCAAATTCTTTTATATCAATGAACTTTTTGAGAACTGAGAAGAGGTACCCTAAATAACAGGAGTTTAAAGTTACTTTTCAGCCAAGTTTTTCACATATTTTTGTGAATTTTACTGAAAAAAATATGTCCCACTGGCCACTGGCATGAATTATACCTATTCCAGATAAGTAAGTTTCGATTAACTAAAATATTTTTAATTAGTTTTCTTCTTCATTTTTCACATTGTTCCTTTATAATTGACTAACCTGTAAGCAACTTGATCCCTTGTAATAGGGAGGTTCGGAGAAAAATAAGATATATATTTTTGGCATGAAAATGTAATTGATTTACGGCGAAAATTTTTTTCTAAAAAATATTTTTGCGGCGTAATAAGCGAAAGAAATTAGCTTATCACGTCCACATGCTAGTTCGCTTTGTTATTGGTTTGACGTCAGAGATTCGTAAGGCGCTCCTCCCACTTCTCTTGAAGTGCCCGTGAAGCGGTACCTATCTCATAACATACTTATTGGGACTTTTTCGAGAGTGAATTTTTAAAGTAAGGTGTCAAGGAAACATAAAACAAAGACAACATAATCGATATAATGATGTAACAAGGGTATCAAAAGTCCGATTCACATAATTTGCCATATTTATGTAGTAGGTAGGTAAATGTCCCGGTAAATGTGGAAATGGTGTGTGATTCTTGCATCTAACCCCAATTTCATTCAACCTCAAAACAGTAGTGTAAAGGCAGACCGGTATAAGTAAAACAAAGTCAACAATTTATTAACTGTACATGCCTTTTATAATTCAGTATAAGTAGGTATGTAGATTGTAGATTGTAGATACCTGCTTACTTCTGTTTGTAAAATAGGTACCTACCTATATTCTCTAATACAATACAATACATACCTACTCATTTATGTAGGTATGTATACCTAAGTGATTGACAAGTTATCAAGTTAACAGTTTTATAAAGGATTGGAAATTTTTTAAAAAAACGAAAACAAATACAACTCACGCGAATCAAAAAACTACGCTACGTAGGTACTAGGTACTTGTTTAACAAAAAGAAACGACTGCTATATTCTGGAACGGTTAATGTAGAAACTCGGAAGAGACTCTTAAAGACGCATGTTGGGGAAAAGAGAAAAGTATGGAAGACAATAAAGAATAGGGGATAGGATCGTAGGATGGTAGGACACCTTCTGAGACACAAAGGAATAGTTCGCGACATACTAGAGTCAGAGATAGGAATAAAGACGTAGAGGTTGGAGCAGATTAGACTACTGCTCTCAAATAGTTGGGGATGTAGAATGTTCTACTTTTACGGAAATGCGTAGGCTAGCTCAGGGAAAGGATGGAGGTACGCGCCCTACCAGTCTTCAAAAGAGAACTTTATGATGAAGTACTACATATTTAATTATTATTGTAAAATATTTAATAAAATTTCCTTTTTTAGGTCAAGGAGGGAACGCTAAGGCGATTCAGTATTTGGCTCCGTCATGCTCCTAGCATCCTGTTTCAAATTATGCTAACCGTAACACGTTACCAAGTACCAAGGGGTCCCAGAAAACTGTCGATAAATTACATTATGTTCGATTTTATTTAGAGTGGCTGCAATGGGGCAGCCGATAATTTTATAAACTTTTGCAATGATAAACTAACTCGCGAAAATATCGATAATGCTGACCGATTTTCCTTCTGGCTCCAACGAACCACTTTTTCCGTTTTATTGGTGTGCTGTACGATGTATTAGTCTGGGTACAAAACAGAAAACACCAGTTAGAACCAGTTAATAATATTTAACAATTTAACTACACATGCATATGCATAATACTTATGGGACTGCTGCGCGCTGAAACTGGGACTTGTACGTTATACTAAGTTCTGACATCACGCGGCCTACTCTCGCTGCAAGGTACGATTTCTAGCCTCGCAACGACGGAAAACTTTGCAACGGCTTCACAGGCGAAGGAATTTTTTTTTAACAAAAATTAACAACATAACTGCCTTCAGTATAATAAACTCTATCAATTTTAATGAAATTTGAAAATTACCGGACCTGCCTATTGCTTCTTATTCAGGTTGGATGTTGATTTTCTCCCGTTACGTGCGTAATTTTTTTGAGATCAGATTTCAAAACTTCCAACAATCTGTGATGTGGTTTGAAATGTGTTCTAACAATTTTTCCCAGTGCAAAAAAGTGTTCAACGCATGCAAAGCCTCAAAGTATTATTAAATTATTGTTAATCATTTTGGTACAAAATCAGATTGGTTACCATTAACCATAAACACAAACCACAAAGTGTTTAGTACTCTCTCTTGAAGTACAAAATGTATATGTATATGTATATTTCATTACTGGCAGCAATCAAATAGCCGTCCTTAAAGTTTTGTTCTTTATAATTAATTTTATAGACTTTTCCTTTAGAGTTATCCTCATTTCGTATTTATTATTGGCGTTTTCCTTCAGCGTAATCTGTATTATTTTTAAAACCCCTCCAGAGGTAGCTTCCAAGGAAGCCCAGCTATGGTCTAGGCTGAAAGCGACACTGACCTTGCCCTAGAGGCTATCTGACCCCTGAGAGATTCATTGCTGAAATTCTTCAAGACCATGTTCTCTATGCACTATTTACAACGACGGTCCTCGTGCGTCATCGAAACAGTCAGAGAATACCTCCGTGCAACAAACATCCCTCATATGGAAGATTCACCACTAAGCGAGATCTAAATCTCATCAAACATCACTGAGTTTAGTCTTCCATCGACCAGCATTTCTGGAAAAGGTTGGTAGGTAAATTTTATTTTCGCACACCTACCACAAATTTGTCTTCGATTAATGACGTTATTGTTTATAGCAGAACACTCTTCGTAATCACTAAATGAATACGCCCAAGCTTATTAACTAAATTTTAAATAAACTTAATTTTAATTAAACAAAGATAAATGAGGTAAATAATCCTGAACCGGCTTACTTTGGTTTACAATAGAATTAATTATATCAAATTGTCAGAAGACACGATTCTCTTTTGATTGATTACCTAATCTAACTTTTAGCCGGATACTTTTGATACTTGATTATAAGAAATGTTTATCAATCTTGAGTTTAGATATGAATCTTTTTTGTAACTAAACAAACACAGCACCCCTAACAAGGTAATTTATGTCCGAATAAGTATTTCATCATTCATCTTATTAATTATTTCTGTTTTAGATCATGATTAAATTTGTTACATTTTTGTGTTTATTCGGGATCATTCAAGCCAAAGTTTCCTACCACGAAAGCCAAGTTCTTAAAATAATACCAAAAACCAATGAACAACTGGAGGCATTGCACTACGTAGAAGAACACAGTTTAGGAGCATACAATTTCTGGACAGGGCCCACCAATATTAACAAGCCCGTCCATGTTATGGTGCCTCCTTCTTTAAAATCAGACTTCCAAGACATCCTTGACAATTTGAACTTAGAAAGTGAAGTTTATATTGAAGATGTCCAAAAGCTGATCGACAACGAACGAGGAAAAACTAGGTCTTCCCATTTTAACTGGAATGACTATTACGAACTCGACGAGGTATAATTTCGAAATTCCTCTAAAAGAAGGACGCGGAATTTATGATTTTGTTTTTAGATATACGCTTGGTTGAGAGAATTAGAGGCTTCCTACCCGGATGTTGTAACTATTGTAAAAGGTGGCGACACATTTGAAGGCAGAGAAATTTTGGGGGCCCACGTGTCCTTCTCACCAGAAAATGCTGGGAACATATTTTTTATAGAAGGTGGAATACATGCGCGTGAATGGTTTGTATTATAATTACCTTTAGAAGCACCTATAAACCGCAGTTTTATCTGAGAAGAAACTATATGAAGTTACCATGCAGATAATGATTTTTCTTAGCACTCCTGCTTTTTGTGTCCATGGTCTTGTAATAATGTGTCGAACTTATAGGTTATATACAGTGTGATCATTTAAAAACAAGCCACCTCAAATATCTTAGGAACAACTAGAAATACGTCAAATCGCCGAGACATTTTGACGTATAGTTGATGCTGGTGAAACCAACCCCCCCAACCTCCAGCCACCCTTACTTTAAAATCTTAAATAGCACCATATTACTTGTGACACCTCGTTTTAAAGAAAATCGAATGAGGAATACAGCAGTGATGTTTATTTTTTAATTATTCCTTTTTTCTTTATTATTTAGGATCTCTCCTGCCACTGTAACATACCTACTGAACGAAATAGTAACAAGCCAAAATAGTACCATAAGACAAATTGCCGAAGCTTTTGATTGGTACATTTTCCCCGTCTTTAATCCTGATGGATACGTTCATACACACACCACAGTAAGTACAAAAACGTCTAGCCTTCTTTTACTATCCGAGCTGTACCCCTTTAAATTTTTTTTAGAATCGCATGTGGCGCAAGACAAGAGTGCCGTATTTTTTGTGCTCGGGGGCAGATCCCAATCGAAACTGGGATTTTGAGTGGATGAATGGTGGTTCGAGCCAAATACCATGTGCCGAAACATTTGCTGGACCTACTCCTTTCTCTGAACCATCTGTGCGGTCCATGGCAGAATTTATTACAAGTATTGGTCAAAATTTGACGGTTTACATAAGTTTTCATTCGTTTACACAGCTTATTCTATTACCCTATGGACATACATACCAACATTTAGACAACTATGACGAAGCGGTTTGTATTTTTTCCTATTTTTACCCCATTTTGAATTTATCCAATTAAAGTAAACATTTCAGTTTGAAATTGGAAGCAGAGCTGCCCAAGCCTTGTCTTCACGATATGGCACCCAATATACTGTAGGGAGTATTGCAGAAACTATTTGTAAGCTAAGTTGATATTATAATAAGAAGAAAATACCCAGTTTTATTTTTCAGATATAGCCAGTGGTAGCAGCGCTGACTGGGTAAAGGGAACATTTGGAACCCGCATCGTATATTCATACGAATTGCGCGATTTGGGACAATTTGGATTTATTTTGCCAGCAGAACAAATTATACCGAATTGCCTTGAAGTTCTTGATTCGTTTATTGTAATATCTCAGGCCGCTATAGAGTTTTAGCTTGTGTATTATTCTCTCTAATGTGTTTTATTTGTAAAAAATAATAAAGTGCGTTTTCCCATTAATCTTACCATTTATAATAATTATTTAATTTTTAACAATAAGTAGTATTGTCCATTAAGGCAATATGCCTATAAGATTTGAAATAATCTTTAATCTCTAACCCCATAAAAATAATCTATAGGAATTCGATCGGATGATCTTGGAGGCCACATTTATGTACCAATGCAGCAGTGCTCTGTCTTCTTCTGGCCCTTTATCGAACTGAAGGAGTTCCCGAATTGTGCGTGAATTTTCCTTTATGCACGAGTACTGATAAGTATTTGGACATTTCCACTAACGCATGGACGGTGGAGGAGCAGCCATGCTAAATCTCCTGATCTAACTCCCCTCAATAGACCTTTTCATTTCGTTTGATTTCGTTAGTGCGCATGTGCAGAAGTACACTGACAATCAGCTGTTCTTAGTTTTCCGGACGAATGTCACTGTCAGTTTTGGAACTTCGTGTAGAATATTCGCCAGTAAATAGTAGAGTACCAAATAAGGAGGGTGTTTGAAAGACGGAAAATTACAAATGTTAGTTCCCAGTGACATCCCTCATAAAATTATGAGGCTGAATCCCGAAGGCGGGCCCGGCCTGTTTGAAATACGGGAATGTTAACATAATTTCAACCACGCAGGTTTTTAATATGTAGCGGTGAAAATCTATCAATTTTTAAAAGAACACCGAGAAAAAGGATCTAATAGACAGGTGCATTTTTTTCTGCAACATATGAATGTAATTATTATTTTAAAGACCCAACAAATAATGACGTAAAACCTGGAAATATCCAACACACTTTTCCATGTCGAATCTTGCCTCTTACACATTTTCATTCACGCAACACAATTTACATACCTAGGTGGAACAAGTCCTCACTTGGTCACCGACCATTGCCGTCTTGATATGACGGTAATGCTCCGTTGCTCCGACCCAGTTATTAACTTCGAATTACCTCAGTGTTAGGGCCGTCTGACACGAGACTGATTTTAGTACTAAATTCAGTACAATTTCAGCGTGCACAGAGTTTAGTTTTAAATTTAGAGTGGCAACAGAATTGTGCATGACAGACAAACACTAAAATAAGTATGTGGGCATGCGCATTGATCCAAATTAAGTTAAATGTCAAATATATTCCGGCATGTTTGTCTTTATAACTCTTGATTTTGACCGCACAGAACTTCTTTTAGTACTTACCTGCCACTCTAAATTTCAAGCTAAACTCTGTGCACGCCGAAATTGTACTGAATTTAGTACTAAAATTAGTCTCGTGTTAGATGTCCCTGAGACAGGGTTTGGGAAATGGATAAAATCGTAATCCCAAGCGATAACTTGGCCTACCTACTCCACCATCACCGTTTAAATCACCAAAACACCATGTTTGGATGCTCCATACTGTTTTAGTTCCGAACTATTACTAATTTTGCACGTTTGCAATAAAATTTTACTGTATAGACCAAAGATTTGGAAATAAACTCTTTTAAACAATACGAAACTTTGACATCTGTCCGAAAAAGTCATGGCGCGATCGCGCATGCGCCTCAGCATGCTTTTAGGGAAAAGCCCTATTGGCTCCAGGAATTGAAAGACAATATAACACATTCGATCTATCTGGAGACCGTTTAGATAAAGTTCTGCAAAATCATGCGTTTCGTCCTGGATATTGTAAAGAAGTAGATGGGCGGCAGGGGCGGGTGGGCCAACGGGGATTTCGGGAGATTTCCCGAAGGGCCGGTTGCTTCGGGGCCGGTCTGGGCCGACCGATGTGGAAAAAACATGACATTATACAAAAAATTGTCGGCCAGTGCAAAGCGGGCAGCCGAAAATGCGATTATTTTGGAACTTTAAAGTGGCTGGTACATGTTCAAAGTATAAAAAATGGGTATTTTCTGTTTCTCAAAAAAATTGGGCCGGTCGATGCCAATGGTTTCTCGGGCCGGTAAAACCTTCCCCACCCGCCCCTGATGGGCGGATTATTGAGTAGGTAACTTAACAATTTTTGCTTTTGTTTCATACATGCATCTCGGATGACGGGACTAAAACTGCGTTGGGATCTGCAATCTCCCCGAGAGGCCGTCTTTCATATTTTTGCAATCGGGCAGACATTTTGATAAGGCTTGCCTATTGTTTGTAGACTGTTATTTACAAATATACCTTTGTCTGTAAACTAATCTCCCATATTTCGTATTTTAATTATCTTGGGTTAACTTTATTGTTATGGAACAAAATGAGACATCAGTCCTAATGTCAGATCCTCCTGCTTTATTTACTGTATGGTAGTGACACAGTTTCGTAGATGAGGGAAGAGTTTGGATACACAACGCCCGATCTTTGCCGTGCACGTGAGTGTTACCAAAATTTGAGCATATTTGGTGCCAAACAAAGTATTGAAACTATGTTACTGATTAGAATAACTCAAAATAATGAAAGAAACGTTTGTAATAATGTAATTAGTAATATCATTTTAAGAATTTTCGTCCACGTATCGGCGTAAAGAGACTAGGAAATTTAGGTTACGCCGCTTCCTTTGGTGCGAAATGGTAACACAAACATCATCTACTTTGTTAGTCCTACTCTTCTATTCTTCTCTAAGCCCAGTTTGCTGCCTTTTGACAGTTGACGTATGACATTTATAGTTCAGCAAATTTCACGAATTTAATTGTCATTCAAAAGTTGCAAGTTTTGTGCATTTTCTGGTAATTGTTGATTTATCTGCTAAAATGAATTCAGTTCGTCCGTATTACGCAGATTACGACACCGAAGCGCCAAAACAACATCACTTCAGTCCGTACGCCGACAATGGGGGGTAATATATGCATTACTTTATGAATAACCTCAGTTTTAATAATCTTTCTTACCAACAGAAGTGTCGTTGCCATCGCCGGAGATGACTTCGCGATTATTGGGGCCGACACTCGTTTGAGTTCAGGATTTTCGATCCATACAAGACATCAACGTAAATTGTTTCCATTGGGAAGCAAAACTGTTCTAGGCTGTTCAGGATGCTGGTGCGACACTTTGACTTTAACAAGAATTTTAAATGCCCGCATGCAAATGTACGAACAGGAGCATAATAAGACCATGTCGACAACTGCTGCAGCTCAGATGCTGTCTATTATGATGTATTATAAGAGATTCTTTCCTTACTATGTTTCGAATGTTCTGGTTGGTTTGGACCCAGAAGGAAAAGGTTGCGTGTATAGCTATGACCCCATTGGGCATTGTGAAAGGTCTACATATCGTGCTGGAGGATCCGCTGGCGCTCTCCTCCAGCCGTTACTGGATAATCAAATTGGGCTGAAGAATATGCAGAACGTTAACAAAGACGTGCCTGTAACTATTGAAAAGGCTCTCAGTACGATTAAGGATGTATTCATTTCGGCTGCTGAGAGAGATATATACACTGGAGACAGTATAGTTATTAATATTATTACTAAGGATGGGATTAAAGAGGAAACATTTGATTTAAGAAAAGATTAAGAGGTTTTTTGCATTTGTATTCAACTTATTCATGAATTAAATAAAAACATTATTTAGAAAAATTTTACAAAACTTTTATCGAACTTAAATATTAAAGTGCTTATTTTATTACTAATGATAAAAAGTTTACACTGCTAGAGGAAAAAACGGTAAAACTGTATGCAGTGCGTTTCATAACACATCAGTCGACTGTGGCTAAAAATGACCACCTAAAAACAAAATCACGTGTGCTATTCTTATTTTATTGTTTAAACTGGTTTCTCTACAAACATTTATACAATCTTCTTTTTATTAACAAAAAAATTAATATTAAAACAAATATAAACACCGATTCCCATAAATGCAGGAAAATGTTAAAAGAGAAATTTCCCAGGGTCTACGGTATAGTGACCTTACAATTTAATGCTTTTTTTAAAATCATTGTGTAGTAAATTCTCTCTGCCCCCCGAATGTCTACTTCTTATGTTCAGGGGGCAATAAAGGTTTACCGACATCTTTTCCCCGTAATTTTAGACCAATGACTTTTTCTATTTTTCCGATGATAATATTATTCGGTATCCCTCTTCCCGCTTCATAATCTGTTATAACCTGTGGTTTCTCGTTAATTTTAGTAGCTAAATCCTTTTGGCTCATATTCTTTGCCTGGCGTCCTTGTTGAATAAGTTTCCCAACATCCAAAGGTATTGTTTTATGATGTAATTCTTCAGTTTCTCTGTCCAATTTAGCAGTGTTTTTGGTGGAAACGTGCTGTTTATTGCTGCCTGCACCCCCTGATGACCAATTTCAAGTATAATGCAAACCAACGAACAACAAAACAACACGTTCCTACTTACACTTTTGTTGAGTGTCAACTGCAGCGCCTTGGCGCCGCGCAGCGTTTACGGCTTGCTCGCTTTTCATCGCGGAGGCCTTGGGGGCCCTCTTTTTTATTACTGTTACAGTATCCCAATCCGACATCGTGTTTGTTTTTGCAAATTAGAAATTTCTCTAATGCAATATCTTACAGCTGAGACAATGATAATACGTGATATTCGCATCAAATACAATGATAATTTATCTGTCAAAATTTCAAACATCTGACAGCGAAATTCATAAGAAATCCCTAAAAAAGTATCATGAAGCATGAGGAGTAGGTGTCTGTGGTCACAGTATTGAGGACATAAGTGCCTCCGTCATACGTCAGATTTTCATTCCAAACTCCAAACAAAACAGAAGCACGTGCCATTTGACGTTTATCGATATTAATTACAACGTCTTGACCTAGTTTTTGCAATATAATTATAAACGTTTTGCAGTGAAAACAGTTTATTTTCAATTTGTGTGTTGAGCTTACGCGTAAAAACTTGAAAACAACTATATGTAATTATAATTATATTTCAGAGGTTAGGTTAAAACGTCAGAAAGCACGTGGCTTTGTTTTGTTTGGAATGAAAATCTGACGTTTGTGACTCGCCACTTATCTCCCGAATTAACTCACTCAAAATGTGATGACGTAACTTCGAGTTCCGTCAGATATCGCTTTATGTCCATTTATGAAACGGCGAAATCAGAGCGTGAAATTTAAAACGCTACCCCAAAAGAATACAACATAGTTGGATAAAATTTTTCAATGCATTTTTAATGGAGCTTAGATGACCTTGCACTTCACATGATATGGTGTACTTGACATTGCAATTTTCTATATCTAATATGGAGAATAAAAACAAATACACTTTCTGCGATTAAAATTTATAATAAATACATATGGGGCGCCGTTTGAGACAAAATTGAAACTTTTTTATATCAAGTAAAATTATATTTACAAGTTAAAAACGTAAATATAAACCAAATATTGAAATGTGGCAACAAAAAAATATTTCAAGTAAAAAAAAAATGCAGCAAGAAAAAAATGCAAGTAAAAAAATTTGCAACTAAAAATATTTTGCAAGTAAAAAATATTTAGCAAGTAAAAAATATTTCAAGCAAAAAGTTTTGCAACCAAGAAATGTTTAAACCAATGGCAAGAGAAATGTCTCTGGAGCGTTTACTTATCCCAACTAAGTTTTGCCGAATTGGGCACTTCCACGTTCACGAGCTTTAAGAAACTGTTAAACATCATGCTCCGCAAGTAACGGTCGTGGCTCAATACGAAAATTCATAGGGACTTTTGCTCGAACCCTAGAGGATCCTTTTACTTCTAAAGTTCACTGTAATTTACAGAATTTTACATTCGATATATTGTGCCCGGTCTCCCGCCAGAAAATATATTTTTTAAAAGAAAATTCGCCGTTAGTAATGAAAACAAGGGAATAATAGCACGCTAAAACTTTGGATATCTGTGCATTGGCAAAACCTAGTTGAGATATAAATAAATGCTACATGTTCTCGTTAGGTTAACACGTCACGTTCTTTAAATTTGTATTAATAAACAATGAACCTTTTGGAGGTCACTGACATTTTTGAATTGTTTGCTTTCATGATGCTATTTTGCTGCCAGAATTGCAGGGGCAACATTTGCTGCAACAGACCGACGGTGCCCTAGGGAATGCAGGTATGTTTTACGGCTGTTTCTCTTCTGTGGGTACTTCGAATTTCAGCAACATTATCTATAATTTTGGAAAATTCACGATTTCATACTTCTACATAAAACAATTATTCAGTTCGTGGAAATACCTTTTTGCTTGGTCGTACCACAAATATCTACAAATTCAATGCGAAAATGACTTATACGGCTCTAGATCTTCAGGTTACGGTCAAGCGGAGCGATTCAGCCCCCCCCCCCTAACGCGTGCATCCTATGATCGGGGGTGCCTTTCAGTTATTGGGATACAATAAATATAGAACAATGAATAAATAAATTTTGAGGTTATGCCACTATTATTACTAATGAAAACAATAGCACGCTAAAGCATTGCATTGGCAAAACCTAGTTGGGATATAAATATGTGACCGTTACTTGGGGAGCATGATGTTTAACCACATACTTAGATACATATGTGTGCGTTTAACAGTTAATTAAAGCTCGTAAACATGGAAGTGGCCAATTCGACAAAACCTAGTTGGGATATAAGTAAACGCTCCAGAAACAATACAGGACATAAGTGCCTCCGACTACGTCAGTTTTTTTTCCAGACAAAACAAAAGCACGTGCCATTTGACGTTTATAGATTTTATTTACAACTTCTTAAACTAGTTTTTGCAATATAATTATAGACGTTTTGCAGTGAAAACAGTTTATTTTCAATTTGTGTGTGGGGCTTACGTGTAAAAACTTGAAAACAACTATTTCAGAGGTTAGGTTAAAACGTCAGAAAGCACGTGGCTTTGTTTTGTTTGGAATGAAATTCTGACGTTTGTGACGCGATGTGGTGCGTTCTCTTGCCATTGGTTTAAATCTCTTGGTTGCAAAACTTTTTGGTTAGAATATTTTTTAGTTGCAATTTTTTTGCTTGCATTTTTTTCTAGTTGCATTTTTTTTACTTGAAATATATTTTAGTTGCCACATTTCAATATTTGGTTTATATTTACGTTTTTTAGTTGTAAATATAATTTTACTTGATATAAAAAAAGTTTCAATTTAGTCCCAAACGGCGCCCCATAAATACAGGATAACAAAATTACTATAAAATAATTTAAAAAACCAGTGAATTAATCATTATCTTCCAAATCGAGCGTTTGTTCAGCCAGCTTTGCCCTCTCGCTGATTCTAATGCATTTAGGGCATTGAGAATTTTTCCTCTCTAAACATTTCTTATGCAGAACGGCGTTACATTTCTCACACATCATTGCAATTTCTTCAAAAGGAAAAAGCTCATGAGCATTCGAACAAATTTCGCAAATATGTCCATGACCTTTGCAAATTTCACACTCTTCTTTAATGTGATTTAGAAATAACTCCGCTATTGATTGCAACCTCGTTGGTAAATCTCCATTTTCAGTATCTACCAAATCTTGCAAACTGTAGAGATCTGGAAAGTCGATCAAATATGGACATTTCATAGCTTTCCACAAGAAATGATTGTCTTGAGCACTCCGGCATGCCATCAAATATTTTCTCATGCTGTTTAACTCGTATCTGAGCTGCCGCACTAAATGTAATTCATGGACTAATTCGAACAACTTTGGATTCAATTTTTCCATGTTTATTAGAGGATTTTTCTCTGTAAGTTGCAGAAGTTGAAAACTAGCTTGACACACGGGACGTTTCGAGAAGTCCCAGTTATGAATTATACGGGCTGGTATGACGTAAACGTTGCCCCAGTGGCAAGCTGAACAGTAATATTTGCCTGAGTAATCACACCTTCTTGCTTCGGTCCAGTTAGTATCTGTTGTGAAAGAATTTGGCATGAACATAAATAGTGAATGATTCTTATTATCTAATTAATCAATGCCGACAGATGACCTATGAAAAAAGCTGATAAAGTGCTAAACATAATATAAACAATAATTAAAAATACGTTTAAAAATAAACAAAGGAAAGCTTTACAAAAATTATATTCTAAAATAAAGGAAATTTTACTTCAAACAGTTACCTGTGTGAAAAAGTTGTCCAAAACAAAATGATTCCATAGGAGCAGCTATATTAATTTAAATTGACACATATTTCTATCAAAAAACTAGCTTCAATAACAAACGATTAAGTTCAATACTCACCAACAGGTATCAGAGTTTGGCATTCCTCGCACAGATATTTCTGGGCAGACAGGCCAACACTGGGACAAATATCCAGCTCATATCCTCCTTTTTCAGTTGCTGTTACATGCGCACATTCTCTCATAATGTTGCTTAAACATTTATAATGAGCGCAGTAACCACAATCTTGACATTCGTACCAAGTTTGGACAACACTCCTAAAAAACTTAATTCGGAAAAAGAAAACCAAATTGCGATTACCACGAGTACCATATCAGACCAGTACAATTGTCACAACGTCGGAAATTAGAATTTTTCAATAATGGTTGGAGTAACATGTGATGTCCATAGATCATTCTTTTAGAAATACCACTCCGGTTACGTGGATGACTACAAATTCAAGATTTAATACAGAGACTTACCACGATTGAAAACACACACAGTGGATCAGCAGAAGCTTCTTTATGTTCCTGTAAACGTAACCTTAATTCTATTAAATGTCTCACGAGCCATTTTCTTTCCAATGAGCAATTGTCACTTTCTAGCACCAACTCTTTACATCTTTGAATCGCTTTCACTATGTCATCTTCTGTTGTTGTCTGTACAAAAGTATTTTCTTTCTCCATAAATCGAAAAATTATAAACTATTAAATACCTTGTCAAAAGCTAACTGTAATCCTTCGTTAGCTAACGTAGATGGTAAACTGTTATTTGAATAATCGTCATCAACTGATGAAACTGATAAAGGTGAACCATGTGCTTCTCTATTAATTTGATAATCAAGAGCCATTTTTCATATACTGCACTTAACTACATTAATTTTTGGAAAACAAGAATGACAGACTAATTTTTATAGGTTAACTATGCAAATGACATTTCATTTATAAATATGGGAGTGACTACTACTCCGGCCGACGGTTCCAATACGGTCGGACATGCGCATTACTTAATATTAAAAATATGATATTTGCCTAACTTCCCTCGTAAGTCTAATGAGCAGGAAACGTGGCCACCAAAGAGAGATAGAAAGCAATACTTTATGAGCGGACCTCCCGTACTGCGATTGCGCTGAAAGTGTCAAACGCAACATGACTTTGTGGAAGTAATTTTAAAGCAGAATTATTAATTATTATTTGTAGAAACCAATTCTTCAGTGTATTCAATAAAATAGAGTTTTGAAATATTCCATTCTTTTGGATAGGATTATGCATTTCATGTTCCTGCGCTACAACTTTTATAGTAGGTACACTACTAAACAACTATGATAACACTCCCCTAACCAGAGTCTATGTTTTTTGTAACCAAATATATTTCCACCACGAATTAAATAAAATTAATAAAATCCGCCTTATTTATGTTTAATTTATTAAAATACGGTGGAATTTTAGAATATTTTCGGTCCGAAACATCATACGTCAAACAAATGACAAACACGAGCACCACAACAACTTAGTAATTTCCACTTTCCACTAGACACTAGACAAAATCACTAAAAATGAGCATACTATGGCGGCTACTGTACCGCTGTACCCTAATCAATAATTATATCCCAACTAACACATATCAGATATACAGTCTCTTTTTGGTAATCCATGCTCCTATCTGGAAAAATACACTGCACAAGTGGCTCCGTCAAACGTCAAATTTTCATTCAAAACAAGACAAATGCCGGCGTCATTTGACGTTTATCAGTGTTATTTACAACGTCTTAAGCTAACTTTTGCAATATACTTGCAGAAGTTTTGCAATGAAAACAGTTTATTTTCAATTTGTGCGTTGCTATTATGTGTAAAAACTTGAAAACAACTATAATACAGGACATAAGTGCCTCCGACATACGTCAGATTTGTATTCCAAGCAAAACAAAAGCACGTGCCATTTGACGTTTATCGATATTATTTACAACGTCTTAAACTAGTTTTTGCAATAAAATTATAGACGTTTTGCAGTGAAAACAGTTAGTTTATTTTCAATTTGTGTGTTGGGCTTACGTGTAGGTAATAACTTGAAAACAACTATAATTATATAATTTCAGAGGTTAGGTTAAAACGTCAAAAAGCACGTGGCTTTGTTTTGTTTGGAATGAAAATCTGACGTTTGTGACGCGCCACTTATGTGGTGCATTGTATTCCAAAGGTTTAGACAAATAAAGAAGAAGAATATTCCAAAGGTTAGGTTAAAACGTCAGGCAGCTCATGGCTTTGTTTTGTTTAGAATGAAAATCTGACGTTTGAGACGAGCCACTTTTGTGATGCATATCAAGCACGCTTAGATGAGGGAAAAGTATGGATATATAACGCCCGACCTTTGCCGCGCACGTGAGTGTTACCAAAATTTGAGCTTGTTTGGTGCCAATCAAAGTGGTAAAGCCAGGTTACCGCTTAGAGTTTATGTAATTTAACTCAAAATAACGAAATAGTGCAATTAGTCATATCATTTTAAGAATTTTCGTTCAATTCTCGGCGTAAAGAGACTAAGAAGTTTAGGTTACGCCCCTTTTTTTGGTGCCGAATGGTAACACAAACATCTGCTTTGTTATTCCTCCTCTTCTTCCCTCCTCTAAGCAAGCACGTCATGTCAGATGTCGCTGCGGCTCGTCAATCAGACACAGATCAGTAACTATCAGTAACTATGCAATCAGATTTCCTTAATGTACATTTTGCAGATTTCTTCTTGGCGGAGACTACGGGCACGCTAACGTGCCTCTAAAAATTAAATTACAGGCACGCGAATTGCGAACAGGTGTTAAGTATTGTGTTGAAATTTGCAACAAAGCAATTTATCAACGCATTTTAAACAAACCCCTTAGCTGCCCTCTCGCACCAGACACACGCATTTTTTGCAAAAAAAATCATGTAAAAAAGTGAGAGAAAAACTAACCTTTACGGGAGCCGATCCCACCCGGCTTGAGAGTAACAAACCACCAGCTCTGTACGATACCTACCTGCCTACGATCGCTGCTGAGTGGGATTCAACTAACGAAGTACTTATATGAAAGTATAACGTATAACTAATGATGACGTTTCGCATGCCTCTAATATTTATTTTAGAGGCACGGCCTGTAGTCACATCGTTTCTTCTTCTATGGGATTTCAGCAATATAACCTCAAGAGTTTGACATTTGACGTAATGTAAACAGAACGTGTGGAATAATAAAATTGTACAATCATTTAATAAAAAAGGTAAATAATAAAAAACGTAGTAATGTGATACATGTACATTAACTATAAATAGAATCTTTTGTAGGTATCATAATGGGAAAGCAAAAAAGGCAACGTCAAAAATTCCATGTATCGCCAAATTCGAAGGTAACAGTAAAAGACAACGACGCTGATGCTGAAAGCTTCCAAAACAAAGAAAGCCAGTCTTTAATGATCCCCCCAAACAACTTATTTGGACGTTTAAACATCGACTTCGGGAATTTAAATGAGAAACTTGCGGATGACGTCTTATCTGTAAAGTCCTTCAAATCAGTTAAAAGCGAATTCGATAACAATACCTTATCGAAAAAAGAAAAAATAAAATTAAGAAGAGAAATTCTCCTTAAAAAAATCGACACTATCAACCAATTAAAGAAAGAGACTAAAGCAAGAAATAAAAGAAAAAATGTTACAATAATGGGTGATACGAATCCGTTGCATGATGCATTACCTTCGTTGGAATCTTTATTGGTTAAGACTGGGAAAGGTGCGAAAACCAGAGAACAACCGAAGAAAGTAAAGGGGATTGAGAAGGCTAAAATGAGAAAGAAGGAATTAATGAACGGGGTGCAAATATACAAAAGAATTCTGTCCAATAAGTCGTTTAAAGAAAACCCTTTGGTTAAAATTTCTGAGCATGTAAAAAGTGTCGTGGAAAAAGAAAAGTCAAAGATGAAATAAAAACATATTTCTCTTTAATATACATTATGTACTTGTTACTTGTTTTCTCATTAAATTACATTAATAGTGACGTATATTATGTTTAATTGGTTTTGTTCATTAAACATTAAAATTACTTACGTGGCTCAGTCTATTGCGCAGATACATTCTCGTGCAGATTATCAAGAAAATACGAGCGTCTCCAGTGGATATCGCATTGCTCTGCTTTTATTCCATTTCAATTTATTTTTAAACAAATAGTTGGGCAATTTCACATCGAAATTGTAATAAATGAAAATGTCAAAGTTATATAGGTACTTATGGGAAGATTTATAAATAATGTTAATAAATATGTTCTAGGAAATGCAAATCCAGTAAAAAAGAATGGGTAGTATAATAAATGAGGCTTTCTAAATTCTACCACACTACTAAAACGATCATGACTGCGAACTGCAATTTCTAAAAATGCAAAGATCGAACATAGGTCCTTCCAATAAAAACTTTTAGCTGCCATCTTAAAATGTGACAAGCTGTATAACTGATACCTAATGGTTTCCAGATGTAAAGGAGAATAAATCCGAAAGATTTTGTGTGAAAGACTTTTTTTAAACTTCCTAATTTTTGACAAAAACTTGCCTCCTAATCTCGCGTGAACAACTGTATACCTACCTAAATATTTTCCTAGGAACGGTTTGGGCCATGCTTCAGACACAATTATAATTCCTATATATGGACGCTCTGTAGTTGGGGATGTAGGATATCCTACTTTTAGGGAAAAGCATAGGTTAGCTCAAGATAGGAAAGGATGGAGGTACGCGTCCAATCCAAAGACTTTGTGAGGGGACTCAGCTATTTACATTTACGGCTGATGCATCCGGTATACTCACAGTCTAAGCGTTTGTTTGTGGAAAAGGCAAATAAAGCAGCCGACCAGTTGTGTAGTAAACAGGATGGATACGTAACTTTATCGTCATAAAAATACTAATTCCTTGTCCAATGAAAAAGTACCTACCTAGTTTTTACTTCCAAAAAGATACTCAGTATTGTTAAAACATAAAAACTACATACCTAAACTTCCAAAACGATTCGAGAGACTAATATTAATTTTTAGTACAAAATATGTCAAGGGTAAACAATCTGCCTTGCGAACAGCTCAATTATTTGCAGAAGTAATTAAACTGATTCACACATTCTCTTATTACAAAAATTACCTACTGAACTCTAGCCCCCTTTTCAAAAGACGTCTTCATTCTTCAATCAGCAGTAGCATCATTACACAAAATGCAGACATTATTGGTACTCCTATCAATTTATTTGTTTTATTTCAATATTTCTTGGACCCTATCGCAAAACACAACAGAACATTCCATTCAAGAAAGCTCATTTTACAGAAAAGAAAAATGTAAGTTAGCGACGACAGTTTTAATTTTTTATCAGTGGCGGCGTCAATATTTTCTTTTCTAGTTTTTGGTGTGGGTATCGTACGTTTTGAAAACGGCGTATGCCCTGGATTGGATAATTTGCAAGGAACGTGTTATACAAGACGCCAATGTGCGAACATAGCCGGTGCAGTAGCATCAGGGCAATGTGCTAGAGGCATAGGTGTTTGTTGCGTGGGTAAATAATATTGTTCTCTCCGTATAAATTAAAATACCTACTTCAATTTGTTTTGTTTTAGTTCAGACAAATTGTGGTGATATTACGTCTACTAATAATACATATTTTGTCAGCCCAAATTTTCCCGTCGGCTACTCAGGTGGCGGGGTCTGCACAATTACTGTTCAACCATGCGGGACTGACATTTGCCAGGTAAAGTCCTGCTTGGTGGTTCGCATCTCGCGCAAGTTAATCCACAAATTTTACGTTCTTCTATAGTTTATAATAATACAAAAATCTTAATTTGTTTTTTAGTTAAGAATAGATTTTTTGGCTTTTAATTTGGCTCAGCCAGATGCAAACGGGTTATGTACGAACGACGCCATGTACATCATAGGCGGCGCATCTACTATTCCAGCAATATGTGGTCAAAACAGTGGCCAACACATTTATGTTGATTTTGACGGAAGCCAAAACATTCAAATTTCCATAGCAACTAGTTCTGCTATTGCAATGGCAAGACAATGGAATCTGAGAATAGCACAAATTGGTTGCGATTGTCCAACTAGAGGTATAACTTATTCATAGCAGAAAAAACGGTGACGTCATTAATTCTGTGCGAAAACGTTTCTAATGCCAACTAAGTGTATTGCCAGTGACTCTCTCTGTTGTGCTTAGGTACGTCAACAAAAACCGGTTGACTTCACCGTTTTGTCTCCTATGAAACGACCTCCAATAATAATTAACGGCGCCGGCGGGAAATTCAAAAATTCTTGTTGATTACAGCACCTGCTGGATGTTTAATGTACTACACTGCTTTAAGTGGTACCATAACAAGTTTCAATTATGGAACAACCGCGGCCAGTGGCGTAGTAGCAGCAACGGGGGCACCAGGCACTCGACAGCTGGCCAATACAAACTATGGCGTCTGTATACAGATGCAGCCTGGGTATTGTTCAATACAATATAGTCAGACATCGGATGTGTATTCTTTTACTGTTAGCGGAGATACTATAACTGATACTGGTGCTGGAACTGTTGGTACCCCTGCTGTAGCTTTAACAGGGGCAAATTGTTTAACGGATTTTGTTGTAATACCTAATCCGATTCTTGCTGACGGAACTGCTTTGAATTCAGACAGAATTTGCGGCAACGGTTTCCCCACAGTGACCAGTAAGTTCGTGAGGTTATGTCAAATTTCAAAAACTACATAACAAAAATTTTGTTACAGCTAGCTCAAAACCGTTTGTTCTGACAGTTGTCACGGACGGGACTGAAACAACAGATGCGGGAAATAGAGGATTTTCGTTAAATTATGCCCAACAGTCGTGCACGGCAAATCTAATTTTTAGGTGATTTTGAATTATAAACGATTGATATTTTATGGTTAAAATCTGTGTAAATCAAATTGAATGTGGCTGCAGGTGTTTTTTTTATAGAAAATAAAACCTACCTATTGCCTAGTACTACGATTAAGCAACAAGTAATAACAATTAAATAATTAGCAGTAAACAATTAAAAATAAGCAAACAAGTACCTAACTAACACTCAAACAATCCAACAATACAATAATTAACAGTTAAAACTTCTCTAAAAACACTTACCGCATGCACAACTATCAACGCTTTACACCAAATATCGCCTTCTAATCATATCGCTTTTTCCTATTGTCACATCTCCAAAATTGAAACTGTCAACTCGGCCTCTTACTTCTCCTTATGAACCATCCAAAGAAACTTCTAGTCGTCGTAGCTTTTGGAATATTTCTTTACAATTCGATTCATAAATAAACAAGTAGGTTAAAGTTATAAAAACAGCTGCGCTTGTTTACAAATAAGGTTGACTCATACTCGCGTAAACAACATGGACGTCGCTTGTGGGGCTACTCTCTCTCGTAACAATATTTTACTTTGTTTTTAAGATAATGGACAACATTCGTGACAGAGCAAAACACACGAGTGTATTTGAAATACACGTTTCACCGAATTACGTACACTATTTTAACCACGCCCCCTTAAGAAAGTCAAATTGTGGATCAATTTGACATTATTATTAGATTTGAAGAGACCAGACGCGATATTTATTCAGTAAACGTCAAAATTTCAAAGCTGCCTAGAACATTTTAACAAAAAGAAACAACTGTTATGCTCGAGAACGGTTAATATAGAGACTAGGAAGAGACTCTTAATGTCGTATGTATGGAGTACGGCATTATACGGGTGCGAAACTTGGACAATAGGAGAAGCGGATAGAAAAAGAGTAGAAGCGTTTGAAATGTGGTGCTACAGACGCATGATGAAGATACCGTGGATAGATAAGGTTAGCAATAGGGAAGTATTAGAAAGAGTTGGGGAAAAGCGAAAGGTATGGAAAACAATAAAGAGTAGGAGAGATAGGATGGTAGGACACCTTCTAAGACACGAAGGAATAGTTCGTGACATACTAGAGTCAGAGATAGGAATAAAAAGAGGTAGGGGTAGGCCTAGATTAGACTACTGCTCTCAAATAGTTAGGGATGTAGGATGTTCTACTTTTAGGGAAATGCGTAGGTTAGCTCAGGATAGAAAAGAATGGAGGTACGCGTCCAACCAGTCTTCGGACTGAGAACCTTATGATGATGATGACAGTTACCAACATAGCACACGGGTGGACGAAATTGCCGACTTTCGCGCCTACTTGGTTGTATGCAACGTGTCGGTTTCTTAGGGAGTAATTGAAAAAATATTTAATAATGCGACTTCTACGTCACGCAAGCATACGATACTGTCATACGCAACTTTAATTCATGATTTCTACTTTTCTAATAAAACTGCGAATTAATTGTATACCTACAGCATGAAAATTAAACATTTGCAAAACATTTAAATCACCTGAACTTAAGTATAGCCAGCTGTTCTTATGTCATTAATGACTTTTGCACAACGTTGTTTACTACTTGCTTCATCTATGTCAATAAGGCTAAATTTCTCGCGGAAATCCCCGTTTGAAAAATAGGGTGTTTGATGGAAGCGTTTTAAACAATTATTTGTCATAAATTTGGAACTTTTATAAAGGAAAAATCTCACAAATTTAATTAGGTGTCCAGCTGCCATGTCTTCTTTAAAAATGGCGGGTAAAATATGGGATGGGGCGTATAAGGTGCATTTTTACAAAAAATGACATTTTGGTTTTCCACCAAGTATGATTTCCTTATCCAAGAACTGTCATTACGTATTGCTATACAAATCAAATAAGTGAGAAATATACATAATGCATTTTGCACGTACCAGGTAGGTAACTGCTTTTGCGAACCGCAAATAATAATTAAAATGCTTTTAGTTATTACTTTTATTATTTGTTATTCTTATTAGAGCTTCTTTTATTCGTATTATTTATTCTTTCGGTTACTCCAAAAAGCACAGTTATCCAATAAACCAAAGAACAGTTGCGGTTAAATAATAACTACAAAATTAGCACCTCAGTTTTACCTAGATCAAACAAAAATTTTGTTTTGGCATCTTACAGTACTAGTTCGTTTGGAATTATGAAGGCAGTACAGTTTGTTGTTGTTCTTATTTTGGTTATACCCTCAGTGCTTTCCTATTCCAATAATGAATTAGATGAAGAACAAGCTGCTAATTCAACAAAATACAATAGAAAATCGAAATGTAAGTAAAATGTTAAATATCTTGCTTCTAAAAATATATGTGTATTTTAGTTTTTGGTATTGGAATTGTCAGATTTGCAAACAGCATTTGCACTACGGATGGTTTAGATGGAACGTGCTATACGAGGAGAGAATGCAGTGGCATGGACGGAGTTGGGGCGGGGAATTGTGCCGAAAATATCGGTGTATGTTGTATAGGTAGGACAACTATTTAAAACTACAAATATAATCAATTTTAACAAACACCACATTTGTTTTTGTCCAATAGTGCAAAGAACTTGTGGAAACTGCACCAGTTATAACAATACATATTTCGTAAATCCAAGTTTTCCTGCCACTTACAACGGCGATACCACTTGCACACTTACGGTGCAAAAGATCGATTGTGATATTTGTCAAGTAAGTAAAAATGAAGCAAATTATAAAGTCAGTGGAATACGTTCATTTGTTTTCAGTTGCGAATCGATTTCTTGAGTTTATCTCTTGCTCAACCGGATGGCAACGGAAACTGCGTAAGCGATGCCCTTACTATTACCGGCGGAGCGTCGGTACTTCCCATAATTTGCGGGGAAAACAGCGGACAGCACGTTTACGTCAATTTTGACGGCAACACTGATATCGTTATAACCATACGCACATCTGCTTCTGTTTCTTTTGCACGATCTTGGAATTTCAAGATTGCTCAGATCGCTTGTGCTTGCCCCACCCTAGGTAATTTACCGTATACACCCATAAAATCATTGAATAGTTCTCCATTTGAAATTTGAAACATTTGAAACTTCGCCATCTATTTTTTTTTCATAGCACCTGCTGGTTGTCTTCAGTACTACACATCATTAACCGGAACGGTTAATAGTTTTAATTATGGAACAACAGTAAGTGGAGGTTTGGTAACCACTGTGAACGGAACACGACCAGGTACAAGACAACTCGTGAACCAGAATTATGGTGTTTGCATCGCAATGGTACCTGGATATTGTTCAATTCAATGGAGTCAGTCATCAGATTCGGTATACTCATTCACAGTGAGCGGCAGTACTACAGATTTATCAGTTACGCCGGGACTTCCCGCCGATCCTCTGGTGGGAGAAATGTGCACTACCGATTTTGTTGTAATACCAAATCCTATTTATACTTCTGGAATGGCCGCTCCAGGCGACAGATTTTGCGGAAATCAGTTTCAAACTGTTACAAGTAATTTTACTCGGCCCTTTACACAGAATATAATATAATTTAATTATCTTTTTAGCTTCCTCAAAACCTTTTGTTTTGACGGTCGTCACAGACGGAAATGATTCGACTGATAACGGAAATAGAGGCTTCTCGTTAAACTTTGCGCAGCAGAGATGTGCGAGAACATCGACAGCAACAACTGCTGGTTGATTTGTATAATAGACAATAAAATAATCTCTCTTTTTTTAATGACTCTATGGTGTTAATACTTATTGCAGTTCCCTACTATTTTCCCGCCGCGAATTGACAACTGACGTGTTCCAAGATTTACAACATTTTTATTCAGATTATAATTGCTGCTTATTGTTAATTCAATATGACAACGTGGTGAATGGAAAATGCATTAGTTATCATAAAAAGCTGTAAGAAGTGAACATACACGAATTTATAAGGGTATTTCCTTTGATGGTGACGTGGTTGACATGACATTTGCTTTGAGGTTATATTTGTGTAAATTATGAAATAAAGTGTAATTCCTGTGTATTGAATTAGGACTGAGTTAAAAATGTTCGAAGTCAGCGACACACAGAGTAAGATTCATTTAATATTTCACATTATACGACAACCAAATAATGTTTTTGCTTTTTGTAGAAATTGGCGTTGGCCTTGCTGGTTTTGGCATATTTTTCTTGTTTTTGGGTACTTTGCTACTATTTGACAGGAGTTTATTAGCTTTAGGAAATGTAAGTATATTATTAATCAAAGAAATAAACAAACGGTAAATGTATTTTGTTGTTTTTCAGATATTGTTCATAGCAGGATTATCGTGTGTTACAGGGCTAGAACGAACTTTCAGATTCTTCTTTCAGAGGCATAAAATAAAAGCCTCGATAGCCTTTTTCGGTGGTATTATTATAGTACTAGTGGGATGGCCTTTAGTGGGCATGATTTTAGAAATGTATGGCTTCGTACTGTTATTTAGGTATGTATGACGTTGATTGGTTATTACTGAATATTAATGTATTCGATTGTAGTGGATTTTTCCCTGTTGCTATTAATTTTTTAAGGAGGGTTCCCATATTGGGAACATTCTTAAATTTACCTGGAATTAGTGGGGTAAGATGCTTTAGAGTAGGAAGAGAATTATAGGGGTCTACAAATGCATAGTTTAAAACGTTTGATAGATAAAAGACTTCCAATAATCAAGATCGGATAGACTGGCAAGATTGATTTGCTCTTTATGCTTACAGATAGCCCGTGGGTAAACCACCAATACTGCAATTACATTTGTGGACCTCATAACTCTCTTTACAATGTTTGTTTTCTGAATAATATTAAAAACTTTTCAGATAGTTGATAAATTGGCTGGAGAATCGAACAGAACAAGGGTCTAATTATGATAAATAAGCTTTTTGTATAATAAATGTTTTAAAAAAAATTGAATTTTTTATACACATTTTGCTAAAATGTGTGAATATTCGCTGCTGTTCGAAATGTTCGAGGTCTTCCACTTTCTGGTTTTCTAGTGACGCTGTTTGTACCATGATTTTTTCAATTAAATTATTGACCGGTAAGCCGGTACACCATCAGAGAATTCACACAAAATTGTTGTAGCAGTAAATCGGCCATTTCTGCATAAAGATTTAATAAAAATCCTGTCTTCTTGATTTAAACATACCATTATTATTATTATTAACATACTTCTGCTACTATTAGCACAAAAGTGCGTAAATACAAGGGTGCCCCCAAGTCCAACGATATGTTTGGTGTAGCATCCCATATGAGATCTCGTAGTACACAAAATCTGGATTTAGTTCCATAATTCAGTGCCTGGCGGGGTATACTTGCCCGAGGAGTAGTTGTACCAACGGTCCAATTCGTTGCAAGCTGTTGCACCCACAGTTGTTAAAACTGAACTGACAGAGATGTAAAACAATTTTTACATTGAATGAAAATTTCAAGCCGTTATTAAAAATAATGCCCTTCAACAAAACTTGACAAATTATATTAGTGATTCCGTTCTACAGAAGTTAAATTCTGTTTTGCTTGCGAATGAGAGGCATCAGATTTTGGAAAAGGTATCCGGGTTCTAGGAGATGAAGTGTTTAGGATCTACAAGTAAAAGTGCCAATTGAGGTGCTGAGTTTCAAAATTTAAAAATGCACCTATTACAAGTGTGGATGTTGAATGCCGCTTTTTGCAATACAAAAACTCGCTAACTGAAAGAAGAACGGGCTTTACAATCGAAAATTTGGAGAAACATTTAATTATCAGCGCATTTAGAAACGATGAATAAGTAGGTACCTACTTAATGTACCAAACTGCATATCCTTTGTTACCACTTTTTTTGTAGTGTTTTGGCCACCAACTTATGCTTTTGCCATAATTTTTTACGTTCCATAAATTACAGTTCAAAAGTTATAATTTTTATAAGCTATGTTATAATGTAATTTGTATTTACTTCAGGGGGGGGAAGCCCCCTGCCCCCCTTGGCGACGCCCATGCCCAAAATACGAATTTCCTAACCGGCTTATGTATAGCTGACCGCACACAATCAATATTATTGGCAATATCGTGATTTGACCAATAATACCGTGTTTTGATTGGTCAAATAACGATATTGTCAATAATATTGATCGTGTGCTTGTCGAATTCTATAGCTAACACGGTCTGCTATGCCTGTCAAAAATTTTGAAAAAGCTAAAATAACTCCATATTTTTCGGGCGTCTCTTTCTTTGCAATTTCTATTTTTTACATTTGAGTGTGTGTAATTCAAAAACGTAAAAAAGATAAATATTGTTGGCCACCCTTACAAAGGACATTCATTTGTTGTATAACAGAAAATATTTTCCAATTTTGTTCGTAAATATCCTAATTTTTTTATTTCGAAAACTTGTATATACTATTATATCTGATCCTAATAAAAGTAATTACCTAAATTCACGTGCAGTGTTGCAAAACGGTAAGAAAATATAATAATTTGTGGATTATCCTCTACCTACCTACTGCCATGCAATTTGGAATTATATAGGTTTCAAGGTTGCACCTTATTTCTCTAGGAAAATGTGCCGCCACTGCCGAAAGTTCTAAAATTGTAATTTTTTTTTCTTTCTCGTTAGACCGGAGAGTTTGCCTTTTTGGATCGACGGCCGCCAAAAAGAATGTTTTAGCTGCCTCGTTCCTGTGTTCTTACAAGCCAGTTATTTCAAATTTAATTCTTCAAAAACGACAACGTTGAATAGGCGCCGTGTACAAGAAGCGACACGTCACCAAAAATTACTCTAATTTCATATCTATTCCCATACGAGATGCAACAACCCCCGTCTATTTAAATACAAAGCTGGGTCAACGTCCAGGGTGACGCTACAAGGGTGGGGCTCCCGTACATAACATGGCAACAAAGCTCGGAAAGCTCTGGGTGGGGGAAAAGCATACCGATTCCAGAGCCTCCGAAAGAGAGAAGAGAACGAGAAAGAGTGACGTCACGTGCGGCTCCGCTTCAGCTTGCTTTGCCTGTTCTGACGCGACCATTGCAGCAGCAACCGCGTTTGTTTCTCGTGTGTGTCGTCTAGTATAACGTGTTTCGTTTAAGTGATTTTTATAATTAAACAGCCGTAATTTACTTTATTTCGTAACAATGGCAACTGAAGTAGAAAATAACGTGCCCCCAGCAGACACAAAGGAGATTAAGGAAGACGCTCCTGCGGATAACAAAGCCGAAGAAGCGGCGAAAGAAAACGCCGGGGGCGACGCGCCGGCTGCCCCCAAGGAGCCAGCTCCACCCAAAATTGTAGTGCACAAAAGTAATTTCGAAAAAGACATTGTTTATCTGTATCAGTTTTCGCGCACGCCACTGTTACCATCCCTCTCGCCCTACTGTTTGAAAGTGGAAACCTGGTTGAGACTCGCTGGTGTCAAATACGAGGTTAGTACCCGAAATTAAGCTGTTAAAACCGTACAAACTATTTTAATGTTCAATGCAACATCGAGTTTAATTGATTAAATTGTGTTTTTACGCGTCAATCTTCGTTAAACACAAAAGGGGTGTTCGTGTGACATATTGGCGGCCATGTTTGAATTGAGTTATTCAGATATTTCTCACAACAGTTTCCTTTCCTTTATGACTATTATCCGCCTTCTACTATTCCTGGAAAGGACGTTGACATTCTGGTTTTACGGACAAAATTCAATAAGATAAATGGTACCAAGCCTAAGTAAACAAGGCGTCGCAGGTAGCATTTGCAAATTTGGGGTGGGATTTTGTTTTATGACACAAGTCACAAGATACTTGTGAATTTTCATTAAAACCTACAAATTTTGTTACTGACTTCACCCTGTTAAGAAGAGAGGAATTTACTGGTCATCATAAATACATAAATGGTGGTTTTATTATGTTTATTTTTTGATTCACTCATTTATTGAGTTCATTGTATAAAATATTTCACATGCCCTTATGAAAGAACCCTAAAGTATTAAGCAATTTACTTTATTGTCACATGCGGGTTCCCCAAGCGGGTTCTATTAATCGTTTATAAATTCTAATAGGTATTATTTTTTACATTATTCATCCTTTTAAAAAATTTACTGAGATCTGCATAATTGTTGATCAGAGCTTGTCCACTGTTTTATCTTTTTTTCCGTGAACTCTAACATTATCTTGCATTAAATAAATAATATGTTTTGCAAAACAAAAAAATAGTAAATACAGGAGCAGGCTGATAATACAAGTAGTGTATACAGGGTGTTTTCGAAGTTCACCCTATTTCTTAAATTATTTTCAATATCCGTTTCTGTCATTTTTTCGTCTTAAATACGCTTAAATGTATCTGAAATTTCCAGTGAATCATAACATTTTGCAATATTGCTGGTATTTCTTATTTATTATTAAAACTGTTATCACCTTTCTACTTACTGTATTGTTATTATAGTATAAACAGTGTGATAAGGTTGCTTGATTGTGGTGTACGCTATGGTAATGACAGTTGAGCGTTCATTTTTGTTTATTTAGCGAAGACAATTGCGGCATATTTTGATTGACAAGTCGTGGTATGGAACAGCTGCATCTCTGTATGGTCTTTATAAAAACTCCTACGTCTCGAAAATTTATCTGGTTAATACTCGCCTACGATGCAAAATAATAATTGTATCGTATTACATCTTATTAGTAAGTGTTGTGTTCAATAAGTTCATTTAATTGAACAAATTGTGTCAAGTGAAACCGTTTAAAATGCAAAAGTAGCACACTATTGTAACTAAAGTTCATTTCTAGATAAGTTCTAATAAAAGTGACACCAAAACTAATACTCGGAAATTCCAAAGATAATAATTGAAACCGAATCAAAGTCATTGCCAAATGATTCATTTATCAAGGACGAAGTACGTATATTCTAAGAACTGCGTGACATTTTTATAATAAAAAGTGTTCTGCAGGAAACGCCAATGGATTGTATGTGTGGGAAAAATTATCAGATTCGCAAACCCAAATACCGTAACTATAATAATAATAATAATAATAATACCGCCGATCTTCGACCTAAAGAGCAGAATTGCTCGTGAGAATCTTTTATATAGGTAATTAAATCGTTAAATAAGTAAAAGGAGTAAATAATGAGTGTGTGCACTCTAATGCTGTTTTTTTATTTATGTCTGTTCTACTGACACGCTATTTTAATTATCGAAGGAAATACTTTTGCAATAAAGAAGCTAAGTACATATTGTGCATTTGAGACTTTCATGGCAAGCTAAGTGATTTCACTGAGAAGAGTGCATTAGAAACGTGGCCCTCTAGATCACCAGATTTTAATTTTTTAGAGGGGGTTGCAGGAAATATTGTTATTGTTTTCCTCCAAAACCATTACAAACAATCGCACCTAGATATATTGTTTTTTTAATTTTTTTAATCAATATAATAATCGACTTTTTAATAGCCCTAAGAACATTCTTCACTGAAATGCAGTTTTATTATTCCGAATAAATAAACCGCAAGTGTTGCTTAATAACCTATTTCATGTAAAATGTTGCGGTTGATTTATTTTAGAAGGAAACGCACTTCATCTCAATTTTAGACGAAAAACATTTCGTGGAAATTTTTCCAGCAAAAAAATATGAGTCGATTTTAATTCGTCAAACACCTGCGTGCAATCATAACATGGATTTCGGCTATTATCCATATAACGTAGGTATATGATTGTATATAATACTCTACCTGTAACGACGCGACTCCCCCCCCCAGTTAAATCTTTGTTTGCGGCAAGCCGTCACAATACAAAACGCCTTGTGACTTATTTCACGACCTTGCTCTGTCTGGTTCATTTTGGATCGTGGGCAACTTATGTTGACTATTTTTATGGAGATGTATATTCTTTATGTCCCAAAACGAAATAAGTTTTCTTGTATGTGAACGTTACGTCGGCTTATCGCAGACAGAGAAAAACAGACCTACTAAAAAAGTTTTTTGTACCTACAGCTTTTCAGTGGTAGTGCATGATAATAAATTTAAGGGTTAAAGTTTGAAAATGCCAAAACCTGTTGGATAAGTCTGCACTAGCTAATTTTATAGCTACCTGTAATATTATCGTCCCAAATTGTTTCTAGTAAAAATGTTCTTTTATGATATAAAATTTGTGCTCAAGTAATTTTCACACTTGACCAAAAGGACATACAGTACAAAGCGGGGTACAGAGATTATAGGGGTAGTAATGGAACATCGTGAAATACGAAAACAGAACAAACCCTATGATCCTGTAATTTAGCAATTGTTTTATTCATCTTCAAATTGACCACTCAAAACACTTCATTAGGTCAGCGTACCTACATGAAATTATGTATTTCGGAAATCTAACTCGTTCTTGGTCACCTAATCAAAAACCTTTTCCAGAATGTTTGTATAGTTACTAAAAAATTCAACACTACCCATGAGTTCTTGCAGATAAAGCACTGTATCCAACTCCCGAGTTATGACTATTATTAATTCGAGCGAATTAACTCATGGATGGATGGATGGCACTACTGACGCCTACTTACCGAAGCTATCTACGATTTCTTTATCGAACTAGATTCACAGACTATTCTATTTGCAAATTCTGTTAATACCTTTGCTACAGTACTTTGTTTGTATACAGGGTGGTCAACATACGCATAATTGAATTTTTCTCAAGAATTTCAAATGGAACACCCTGTATATTAATTGCACATTTAATAGCCAGTTTACTAAGCTCTTAATTGACGCAGGCATTGTCAGATCTGCGGCTGACAGTTTCTACGGAAATTAAAATTGAAACTTAAAAATTTTCAATTGCACTGTTCTTTTTACAATTTTATTCGGATTTCCCCATTTAACTTAAATTCGAACCTGTCCCGTTTTAAATCGATTTAGTTAGGTAACTGTTGCGTATTTTGAATTCCTTGTTTTGAAATTTCGTGTTGCTTCAGGACAGATAAATGGTTAAAAGTAGATACAAATTAATAATAAGCTAAATATGACTTTGTAGAGGAAATGTAATTTAAACGAAAAGCTGGACGGAGAACAAATTTATAATGAATAATAATGTTTATTAACAGTGCCATTTTTATGGAGAGTAATTTGAAAACATTGCTTTCCCGAGATAACCGTTTTATTCTCACTTTTTATAGAAGAATCATATTTTGTAGTCAAAATGCAAATCGCGTTGAAATCATGTTACCTGTGATAAACAAAACAGCTCAAACTCGCATCTGTCATAGTTTGAAGGATTTTCTTAATTTTTTTATTTAATTTTAATTTATTTATTTAATTTCAATAAACTTACATTACATTACATTTCCCACTAATGATAAAAGCCAAATTTATCTCATTCATAATTTCTACTGACTTTAAAATATGTATTTATCTGTTCTGACTTCCGCAACAACTCCAAATTTGAGAAGAAGAAATTGAAAACACACAACAAAAGTACGTACGAGTAACTAAATTGGTTCTGGTAGACATTGCGATTTCGAGCTATTTTTATTCTTTTTGCTATATTTGTTCACAATAATACTAATTCTCGGTAAAAATATCTTGAAAACTACCCGTTTTAGGCATACGCGGGTAGACTTAATAAAAATTAAATCGATTTTACCTTCAAGAAGTAATTTTGCAATGGGACTTTTTGTGTCAGTGTAAATTCTATTGGCTTAGTTTTGCGCAGAAACCAAATTTAATTTTTTTTTTTTGGTTTTGGGTGAAAAAATAGGTGAAATCCGGGGTGAAATCCGAATAAAATGTAAAAAATAACAGTGAAATTTGTAAGTTTCAATCATAATTCCTGTAGAAACTGTCAGTCGCAGACCTGGCAATACCTGTATCAATCAGAAGCTTAGTAAACTGGCTATTAAATGTGCAATTAATATACAGGGTATTCCATTTGAAATTCTTGAGAAAAATTCAATTATGCGTATGCTTACCACCCTGTATAATGTAAAGAACTGTGACAAAGGTATTTTCAGAATTTGCAAATAGAATAGTCTGTGAATCTAGTTCGATAAAGAAATCTTTCACAGCTTCTGTAAGTAGGCGTCAGTAGTGTTACAAAGATGGGTCCCGATTGACACTAAAATGGCAATATCTTAACATCCCCCGCTCGAAACCCATTAATGTGGTATATCGTTTTCCATGAGATTTTGTGGGGAATGTGAATATTAAAAAAAAATTGGGGGTTTCCATTAAAAAAAATGTAGCTTTGGTTTGTTTCGCAAAATGT
This sequence comes from Xestobium rufovillosum, assembly GCA_963966045.1. Taxonomy (NCBI): domain Eukaryota; kingdom Metazoa; phylum Arthropoda; class Insecta; order Coleoptera; family Ptinidae; genus Xestobium; species Xestobium rufovillosum. The sequence goes on from OZ014493.1 coordinate 40,493,850, forward strand.
GAAGACCCTATATACACCAAAATAATTTTATAAGATGCAGCATGGGCCATCCTGTATATCACGCAATACGTTTCATATCGTGAACATCCTGTATAGAAATCGTGATCTAAGTGTCGCTAGATATCTTCTTTGTCCTAAGCGGAATTTGGCCAAGTTCCATATCAATTTTCAACATCACTTCCTGTGCACAACCGTATGCAGTCGCACACAAAACTATTCGGGGGCAGTCTATAACCATTGGCTTTAAAACAGGTTCGAAACATTGATTTTATTCATGATAATGTGCAAGAAGCACACGAGACGTACAAATGAGCGAGATAGAAAGTATCAATCTTTAAGTGAACCCGAGGAGGACGATAACCTTTTTCAAGGTTAAATTCGCAATTCGCTAATGAACCTGCAAGCCCTGAGGAGCTACATTTCAAGGGGATCTCATATATCCTTTGCACACATGATGGATTAAACGCTTCAAAGTTGCCCTCAAACTTGACTGGAGACTTCATTTCATGTACACGGTCGGGTTTCAGAATTTGAATGTGCTACCAACTGTATTTCTATGACCGTATGAGTATGACATAGAAAGAAGTCTAACAAATATGTAAATGTACGAGCTAATATTTCAGAATAAATCCCACGGTGCGTTCCACATTTTGGAAGTGTAACAAAACAAATTATGAACCGAATACTGACAGAACACATTTTCGAAACAGACCACTTAGCTGACGGGGCACCAGACTCGCACTTTTTTTGGGAAAAGATCGCGTAAACAACATAAGAAAAACAAAATGACCTGTACGGGAGTAGAACTCGCCCAGCCCAAGGACACCTGTCTACCCACAGAAACCGTTGGAATTACTTAAACGTCATTTTATTGACAATGACCAATCAAAACGTGGTACGCACAGTACGTATGAGTGATACCACAGGGTTTTCCTCATAAATATCGAATGTGGCAACAATGGACTGCAGTAAACCAGAAAGCAGAAATAATTTACGGTCAATAAAATTGTTATGTGCAATTTAATTATAGATTTAAAAAATATTTATGTGCCAAAAGAAGGTTGATGCGAAATTGTTCTGATAATAATGTCAATAAGTTCAAGCAGAATCATAAAATGGCTCAAATCATTTAAAACGCCCATTTTGATAATAATATTTGCTAAATAGTAATTGCATAGTTTTTATAAATAAATCCCATTAGCACTGATAATAAAATCATAATAAATCTTGTGAAATCGGTTAATAAATATTTTTCAGCTACATGAAACGGTTGCCAAGATAAACATATAAAAGAAAAGTTGAATGACTTCAAGACCTATTATGTTAACTACGTGAATTGTTAGATTGCGGCGTCCAGCAACACCAACACACGTATTGTTTCTGAATCTCTTGTACAAACTCAACCCACACTAATATTTTTGCATAAAACATCCCATAATGCTACGCTAATGATGGTCGAAAAAAATCCGGATGCAAAACAATGAATACGATGAGTTGAGACATGCATATTTGCAAACCCAAAGAGATAAATAATCCTGAATAATTTAGATAAAGCGGACCTCATCCTCCTCTGAAGAGAATAGTTTTAGGCTCCATGCAAATAGAAAGTATAAATTGGTCCTTCGAGCCGGTTACTCATTTCTACTCCAGTCCAGCCTCCAATAGGTCCACGAACCGTAGGTTGCATTGATAAGTAAATCAAATCAAAAGAGTCACATATGCAGAAAAATAAGAAACACGTGGCACGTGACCACTCGCTGCTATTTATACTCCCTGTATACGAAGGAATGTGTTTATGTTTTCCTAATTTAATTTTTTCCTTTGAAGTGTCTGCATTTCTCATTTGAACTGGTCTGATGAGAACAAATAAATTATAGAATAACATAAAAATAAATTACAGCAGAGTATCTTAAGGCGGGTTCACAGTTCAGAAACTATGTTAATTACCCCGCTTATCTCGCATTCTTGAGAGCAGACGTCGTTGGCATTGATAAACTCTTTTATTAGAAAGTTAAATGCATTTTGTTATTCTGTAATAAATGGAATCTTATTACTAAAGCCGCGCCCAATGTAATTACAAATTTTATGTCATTTGCAGATGGACTAAACATTACAAAATAGCATTAAAGGAAGTAGTCAGGTAGATTTGTACATTGGTCAGGATTTTATCTGTAAAATCTCGTCTGGAGAACCAGGATTTCAGGATTAAAATTCATTTAACACAAGAATTCGATAATAATTGTACGTTAACTGATGTCCACGGGGCGGAAGTTGTTCGAAACGGGTTTAACTGTCTCGTTGTAAATTATGGAGACTAGACAGGTAGAAACACATTTTTCTGATTCTTTGTGGAATATTTAAATGAGGAATGCCGTGGGTACCTGAAAGTACCTGACAGTGTTTGTTACACCCTGACAGAAATATTTTGTTGAAATCATATTTTTAGTGGTTGTCGAAAAGCACGTCTTGCCACACAACCTTTGCCAAGTAAAATATAATAAATCTTTTATTGTTTCTCTTAGTAAAACTGAATTTATTACAAAACGTTCTAATATTGGATTTTGTTTAATTTCTCAAAATACCTAATGGCACTTAAAAGTTAAAAAGAACCGTCATAATCGTGAAATCAAAAATTAAAGTAGGTACCCTTTGAATACTAGTGAAATGAACAGAATATCAATTGTCAGGTGTCACCTGGTACCTACCGTGGCACCCAACCTTCATTCGTAGACGCACAAATGCAAGTGTGCCCAGTTAATAGTATAATGATAATAACATAAACATTCCATAGTATTATCCCAAATGCAAATAATCGGCATATTAGACGTAGTATCTCCAGACTGAAAGAATGTCAGGAATGCGTTTTACATTGGTCAAAACAACCTTGGCATTAATTGTGCTTTCTTGTACGTTTTCACGCCTATCTCTGACTGAAAGAAATTTTGTTAGACCCATTTTTGTAGTTCCTGTTGAATTTGTAACATTTTATGCATTAGAATCAATATACTGACTTTTTGATTATTGGAACAGTCAAACAGTACAAAAGCGGAACTTTCTTCCTGTGCCGAAAAGTACCTTTTCCACTCCATATACAGGGTGATTCACGGAGACGGTCGGTTAGACGTTTCTCAGAAACGGCAGCGAATTAAAATCTGAAAATTTGCACACAACAGTTCTCGACTTAGACCATTCTAGTTATTAAAATATTTTCAACGCCCGACAACTTCCGGTTATACCAGAAACGAGTACCTATTCCTCGACCTACTCTCTTATTTTAAATGGAAGGCCCACATTTTTATTACGGATTTAGATTTTTGGTTGAATTTTAAGGTCACCGTATGCAATACATCATATGTGTAAAGTGCACCCTCTTCGAGATATTAGACGTTAAAAATAGTCATTTTTCAAATTTCATCAATTATAACTTGGAAACGGTAGGAGATAAAGAAAAATGATTTACATGTCCTTATCCTAGTTTTTAATTCTCTATCTAATGGGTTTGGAAAATACTGCTTTCTGATTAGCAACTTTTTGTCATTTTTTGACCAATGAGGAGGCAGTATTTTCCAGACCCTTTAAATAGAGAATATAAAACTAGGATATGGACATGTAAGTCATTTTTCTTTATCTCGTACCGTTTTCAAGCTATAATTGATGAAATTTGAAAAATTATGAAAATTACAAACTAGTTAAAAGTTAAAAGTTGTTCGAACGGTCCAGTACCACTCATTACAAACTAGTGTTTAATTTGTGGGAGCCTGAGCGCTCTTGACTGTCAGTTTTATTCGTCAAATTGCCGGCAGGCAACAAAATTGAGTTTGCAAAACAGAAATTTATCCAGACAAAGTAAAAAGTTCCAGTCTAATTCGATTTTTCGATTAGATAATTTAATGAATATGAGAATACGCGTATGGGAGACATTTTACAATCGAAAATACAAAATTTGCAACGTCGTCATGGTAGCAAAATGTAAATATGGGAGACCAAGTGTATCTGTGAACCCCATTGAGAAAAATTTAAAAAGAAATTTTGCATCTCACTTTTAATTTCTTCTGCATGACTGGAGAAATCTTCTGGTGATGCGCGGCTTGTTTGCAGCAGACGTGTATGTAATTCTACGTATAGTTAATTGTTTGCAATAAAGTGGAGAAAAGAGGCATGAAACCGTTTCACAGAAACTACCGTACCGTGATTCTTTATCTGCAATAAATTGTTTAGCAGCGACAAATGCGCGCACAAAAGAAACTTAAGTACAACACACAGGTGGTGTTCTCGCAGAGATATTAACCTACTTCGGAAATAGTGCATCATGCACAGTTTTTTCGCATGTTCCTTTCGACCATCGCAGACGTAGAAGAAATGGATGCTTACAAGCGGTCTTTAAAGTTATAAAAACTTAGAAAATGGATGAATAATTTACGAATTACGTATCAAAAAATCTCGAGAATATATTCAATATTCCTTCAAGCTGTGTATTTTTCTCGTCTTAGTTCTCATCACTTGCTTTGATCAAACTACCTAAATTGCCTTTTCACTATTTTCAACACATGCATGACACCTTTGAAGATCTGATATACTGCACAATATCTCGAACAAGAAAGTTTTAATACTGAGAAATCAGTTTGTTAAGGCATCAAACGATGGGGCTGGAATTTACGATTTAATTTAATCTGCGCTGGAACGAAAATAGGAGAAAACTGATACAAGAACAAATGAAGAGGTAATGAATATGTGCGGTCAGGCTGAAATTGTGGAAGTATCCTGTATTCGTATTTTTTTCAATTTTTTGTCCAACATTAAGATATTTCATTTGGTGAATTGAACAGGTACTAAAATACGACACTTTTTATGTGCTCCTATCTCGTATACATAATGCAGATACTAAAACAGGATTTTCACTGTTGACTTTCGTTTGTATACAAAATGCAGTTATTGGATGTTTATCAGCAAATCAATACAATAGAAACTCTATGCAAATACTTTTAATAAATGACAATACCGGAAATTCGATCAAAATATTGTGACTGATATAAGGTGTTTGCTCTAAGTGACGACAATTGACAGGTGGAAAGTGACAATCACCGACGATGAAACGTAAAAAACCGATTTGTTTAAATACTTAATGGGAAACATGTTGTCGTGCTGCACCCCAAAAATACACCTCGAGCCTTTAATCATTCAGGCCTTGCCTTTGCAAATATTTGGGAGGGGAGGCATTGATAAGGGATTGAATTTGCTCTCTAGGCACGAACTGGTGAGCTCACGGCTGCTTCACACGAGAGCATTTGCGTTTATTCTCCAAATATCTCTTTACGTATAGAAACTTTCTGATTAGTAATTAGTCACTTTGAACAATTCTGGAGGAGCTTCATGTGAAGAGGCGTAGATGAGAGTAATTTATATGCGATTTGTCTGGGTAATTTTGCACTGGAGAAGCGGGAGTGTCCCCTTTTCACACCCAGTTCTTCTGTTTTAGCAGGATATTCTATTTTCCACTTCGTTAATTTTATGACTCTTTTGTTACTCACTGTTATTTCAGTTTATACAGTGTGAACACCCTGGTAAGTACTGACATCTTCGTTGTTTGAAGACCTATCTACAGTTCAGCAGATTTAAGTTGGCGAGCGGTGGAGGCGCGCATCTTCTAATTTGAAGGTAGTATTTTTTGCAGCGACGTTGTTTTTCACTGTCGAGAACTTAAATCTGTTGGACTGTGCATTTAGATGGAATTACAGTGCTTTAGTAACCAAAAGCAGAATAGGGAGGTACGGAGAAAAATAAGATATCTATTTTTGGCATGAAAATGACAGAAAATTGTTATTGTAATTGATTTACGGCGAAATTTTTTTTCTACAAAATTTTTTTGCGGCGTAATAAGCGAAAGAAATTAGCTTATCACGCCCACATGCTAGTTCGCCTCGTTATTGGTTTGACGTCAGAGATTCGTAAGGCGCTCCTCCCACTTCTCTTGAAGTGCCCGTGAAGCGCTACCTATCTCATAACATACTTATTGGGACTATTTCGAGCGCGAATTTTTAAAGTATAAGGTGTCAAGGAAACATAAAACAAAGACAACATAATCGATGTAACAAGGGTATCAAAAGTCCGCTTCACATAATTTGCCATATTTATGTAGTAGGTAAATGTCCCGGTAAATGTGGAAATGGTGTGTGATTCTTGCATATAACCCCAATTTCATTCAACCTCAAAACAGTAATGTAAAGGCAGACCGGTATAAGTAAAACAAAGTCAACAATTTATTAACTGTACATGCCTTTTATAATTCAGTATAAGTAGGTATGTAGATTGTAGATACCTGCTTACTTCTGTTTGTAAAATAGGTACCTACCTATATTCTCTAATACAATAGTAGGATGGTAGGACACCTTCTGAGACACAAAGGAATAGTTCGTGACATACTAGAGTCAGAGATAGGAATAAAGAGGTAGATATTGGAGCAGATTAGACTACTGCTCTCAAATAGTTGGGATGTAGAATGTTCTACTTTTACGGAAATGCGTAGGCTAGCTCAAGGAAAGGATGGAGGTACGCGTCCTACCTGTCTTCAAAAGAGAACTTTATGATGACGTACTATTTAATTATTATTGTAAAATAGTTAGGTAATAAAATTTCCTTTTTTAGTTCAGGGAGGGAACGCTACGGCGATTCAGTATTTGGCTCCGTCATACTCCTAGCATCCTGTTTCAAATTATGCTAACCGTAACACGTTACCAAGTACCAAGGGGTCCCAGAAAACTGTCGATAAATTACATTATGTTCGATTTTATTTAGAGTGGCTGCAATGGGGCAGCCAATAATTTTATAAACTTTTGCAATGATAAACTAACTCGCGAAAATATCGATAATGCTGACCGATTTTCCTTCTGGCTCCAACGAACCACTTTTTCCGTTTTATTGGTGTGCTGTACGATGTATTAGTCTGGGTACAAAACAGAAAACACCAGTTAGAACCAGTTAATAATATTTAACATTTTAACTACACATGCATATGCATAATACTTATGGGACTGCTGCGCGCTGAAGCTGGGACTTGTACGTTATACTAAGTTCTGACGTCACGCAGCCTACTCTCGCTGCAAGGTACGATTTCTAGCCTCGCACCGACGGAAAACTTTGCAACGGCTTCACAGGCGAACGAATTTATTTTTAACAAAAATTAACAACATAACTGCCTTCAGTATAATAAACTCTACCAATTTTAATGAAATTTGAAAACTACCGAACCTGCCTATCGTGTTTCTCCCTATGTTGTGTTCTGTTATTTTGTTATCTTGTATTACAATAAGAATTGTTTAGAAATAACTTATCGCTAATTCATATGTGTTAATTTTTAATTATTTATTATGTTTCTCGGGTTTTGGTATGCAGTGTGCAAGATGGCAGCCAGCAAATTGTTTACAAATTAAGTTCTGTACTTAGTAGAAAATATATTTTCATTCCTCTTGAATCTATAAGAGTTTCAAATTCCTCTGGCTATTATTTAATACTAATGCGGACTGAAAAAGGATATCAAGGTCAATTTTGTTGTGGCACCTGCGTAATACTTATTCAATTGACGCTGTTTTTATAATCTATTTATCTATGTTGTTTCCTGCGTTGTCGCCGAAGTTCCGATACATCGGAATTGGCTGGGACAGGTCTGGGGTTCTTGCAAGCCAAATATACAGGATGTTCCACATGTTATTCAGGAACCATTATTATTTTAAAGCTGCTAACTAACGTAAATTCGTTTAGGCTGGTTTTTCCCACAAGCGTTCCATGTCTCATCTAAGGTCTTCAGGGTTAAAATACAGTGCATTTATTGTTTTCTTCCGAAGAATCTCATACATATTTCAGATAAAGTTGTTTATCGATATAAATAAGCGGTTATGAACCAGTAATAAAATTAATGACCTAAAGTTACACTTCAACTATAAAATACAGTAATTGTAAATTATGATAAAATGTACATTATTTATAGAATATTTCGTGTTTTGAGCAAGATTTCTGAGTAATGAACTCATATGTGCATAAGTCAAATGCTGATTTAAATTCAGTTCCCATGTCCTTGTTTAATAAAAATGTATTGTAAACACAAACAGGTGTAGGTACGTACATGTTCAAATATCCGAATATGTTTTGCATCTCGAGACATAATTGTGCTTTTTTGATGTAATTATCAATCATTTTTCAAGGTTAGCATACAATTACATTTGTAGATCGAAACAGATTGATATACGAATGTTCGTCATCATTTCTACATTTCTTGAAGAGGTTATTTTTGGATGTCAAATCACGGTTAAACAGAAAGACCGGCCAACTTATTTTTTATGATAGCCTGATATTCTCCGGTAATTTTTTGTATCCCCTCGTAAAATTCAGATATTATAGGAAAATATAAACCATAGCAGGCTTTGATCATGTTCGAAAGGTCTTTTTTAAGCTATCAAAATATATATTATATTTTTATATCGTTATTTCAAAAAACTGCAAAGATTTTGGTACTTTTTACCTTTAGCAAATATAAGGTATAGGTAGGTACATCCAAGATACCTGTGATTTTATTGGTAGCAACTTTTAATAACAACTGAAATGAAAGCAACAAAAACAAAAAACAGCAAAACAAACAAAAGCAAGAAAAACAACAAACAACAAAATTATAGAAACTGCTCGAATTGATTGCTATGTTTTTCAACATAATCTACATCTTTTAGTTTGTTAATAGATTGACGGCATTAATTAAAAAAACAGGATGGGCTTGCAAATATCGGAAAGCTGCATGTGTTGCCTCTGCTAGCTCGGCTTGATTGTTGTATCTTCGTATGTACATTTCTTCTTTTAAAAATGCCCAAACAAAAAAGTCTAATATACTCAGGCCACAATATAGGTCCATTTGTACTCAACCATCTACCCGGAAAATGATTTTCTAAATAATTTCTAACTATTGCAGAATTGTGTGCAGGGGCACTATCTTGTTGGAAATATACCCTGTTTATGTTTATTAACGGAACATTTTCCATTATCGCCTCTGCGTTAATATTCAATAAATTAATGTATCTCAATCCCGTTAAGTTTCCATCAAGAATTTGGTATGCTAGTTGACCACCCAAAATAAAACACGAAACGTTAAATCCAAAACGTCTTTGCCTCTGACGTTCAAAAGTTTGGTGCTGATTTGTATCAGACCAGTGCCAGTGACGCACATTATGCCTACGCTGCTTATGTGAGTTTCATCTGTCCAAATGACAGACCTCATGACAGACCGTCCAAAACTTAAAGAGTACCAAAAGGCTCTATGTGCTGCTTCTATGAGAAACCCCCAAATCACAACGAAAATAGGGCACCCTGTACATGATATCGGGAATGAATCCGAAACTATTATACCTACATAGAAAACCGGTCTCGGTAACAGTTCGCATAGCTGCACAGTAATTAATAAAACGTGACATCCGATCTACGCAACAGTGGGTCCTGAATTGTTGCAATCAGGACGACCATAGCAATCTACTTCCTTTACACCATAAATTAGCAACAGACATTTACGTTCAGGTATTCCCGTCTCGCGGGTTTTTCTCTTGGGCAACAAACATAACATAAAAAAACTTCGAGAAGATGAGCAGACGGTATAGTGATGGAAGTATTGTGAATATTCGAAGAAAACTGCAAATTGCATCGAATTGAATTACATAATTCAGAGTTACATGCGCTTGGTGTTTTCAAATGCAATTTGCAGAATCATTTTTGGAGCTGTTTATTAAGAATAATTGTTGATACGTAATACAGCATCTGCAAGAACTGTTAACACTCTTGAAAACTGTAATTCGATATCGTCATCTTCTAACTGAGATAGTTTGTGATATGTAATGTGAAGCCAATGACACGATAATCCTGTATACAGCTCCATGCTGGAGCATAAAGCTCAAACATCTGCTTAATACAGAATTAATACAGAATGCAAATTTAAGTAAATAAAATCTATTCAATATGAGTGAGCGAAAAAAATCACATTAGTACTAGATTAGTCATGAAACATTGCTGATGTTTGGTGTTAAACATGAACATGTCAATGAACTTGAATGATAATTATTTAGAGGATAGAACTAGATGAAATTTGTTGTCTATACAGTTAGTTTGGATGGTTTAATTTTTGGACAATGTGGATGTAAGCGCGAACTGATTATTATTTATTTATACTTATTTAAATAATTATGCTTATATGGGTGTTGGCCAGCGTACTTGATTTTACTTTTTTTCCCCTTTAGCAAGTTAATCATTCATTTATTTTCGCAAGGAAATTGTGAATTTCTCGTAAATACATTGTTTGTTTTTCTATCATTAGAAAAGTCAACGATTGGTGGTGGTGTAAGTACCAAGAACTAGTCTAAGCGTAAAAATTTTATGCCAAGTCTTGTCAGTCGTTAAAAACATACGTCATGTATTTCAAACGCTTAGTGTATAAAGTATAAACAGAAGATGAAATTCCAATCAACTTTTGCTATTTTTCACGTTTGTTTAGGTTCAAAAATAACTAGCAAACTATTACTTTAAGTTTCCGTGAAATTTACACGTACCTACATAGTAGACGCTAATGTTTTCTATTGGTAGGAAAAAATCTTCCTATTATTGCAATTATTGAAAGTAAAGTGTGACAAACTTCCATGTGTACATGGGGAAATAACATGGGCAATTACATTTTTGGGGATTCCTGATGCTCCCCATGTGTAGTTAACAGTGGTGGTAAAGGTAGCAATCGAAAGATTATTTTTTTATGCGTATGAGGATATCAAAAACTCTGCAATTTTCCAATTTATTAAAGCATTAAAAGTAAAAATTACACTAATAATTTTCAAATTAAAACACGGATATTCATCAGATTACCTATGCCAATTTAATTTATTCTAATCAAAGTCTCCCTCGATTCTAATTTCTAATTCGTCTGAACTGTCAACATTATTTTAACGACAATTTAAAATTTGGTATAATTATTCGTGCCAATTTTTTTCTTTAAGTTTATAACTTTTGTGAATTTTTTGGCAAAATTGAAACTCCTTTTTGTAAAACACCAACGTTTCGCCTCCGTTGGGGGGCTTTATCAAGGTTTTATTCAAATTTGTATAAAGTATAAAAAAGTGACATTGTTTTTCTTAATAAAATTTTATTAAGAAAAAAAAATCATTGAAAGAAGGTAATTTTTACTAATAAATTTGCTTGGTTTTTATTTAGATAATTCTGATTCGCTTATTATTATTATTACCTATAGTTGCTAATTCCTTATTGTTCGATAACTTAAATTTTACTGGGATTATGAGAAATTTAATAAGTGATAACGTGGAGTGAAACAAAACTAGGTAAAATTAATCTTATCATTTATTTTTTTAGTCGTTCCAAGAAATCTAAATGTTGAGGTAGAGGAAATGGTAATAGGCCTGATAACTGCTAGTCTAACATCTAGTTTAAGGTCTATTGCCCCAGAATGTAATGTTTCAAGAGAAACTGTCCGTAACATATTAAAAAAAACAAATATCATCCCTTTAAATTCCAATGTCACCAAGAGTTACTTCCTTTTGAGGAAGAATCAAGGCAAACTTTCTGTGAAGAAATGCAAGAACGGGCTAATCTGGGTCGCAGCTTCCTCTCATCAATTTGTTTTACCGATGAGTGTACCTTCACTTTAAATCAAGAGCCAAATTCACAAAACGTTAGGCATTTGGGCCCAGGAAAATCCCAGAATAAATCTAGCCACTACAACGCAATACCCTCAAAAAATCAATATTTGGGTAGGCATTTTTAATAATCGCATTATAGGACCATTTGAAATACAGGGAAATTTAAATTCAGAAGCTTATTTAGATCTTTTAATTAACCATATTGGCCCTGCATTAGAAGAAGTTGCACATGCGAATCGGGAGGTCTGGTTTCAACATGACGGATGCCCAGCACATTTTGAAGCACAAGTGAGGGAATTATTAAATGAAATATTTCCAGAGAGCTGGATTGGTCGAGGTGGTGCTATAAACTGGCCAGCTAGATCTCCCGATTTGGCACCGTGCGACTTTTTCTTGTGGGGTCATTTAAAAAATAAGATTTATAAAACTCGTCACCCAAATGTTGATTCTTTAAGGAATTCTATTTTTGAGGAATGCAACTTAATAAACGATCGGCAACTTGCGAATGTGAGAAATTCTTTCTATAATAGGCTATTGTAATTGTATATTAATAAGTTTTTGTCCTTACCTAGATATGAAATAAATAAGTATTAAATTGCCAGATTACAAAATTCATTAGAGCAAAATAAACAAATGTTGCCGCTTGTTAAATTTTTCATAATTGCAGTAAAATTAAAGTAATTTAATTTTTATTATTTCATTTTACTGCTTTAACATTTTCCCAAAATCTTTAATAGGTTAGACGACACCTACAATTTACCCTAAACTAGCCAGCATTCCCAATGAAATATTCACACCAGTAATCAATTAATTGCCAACTATAGGTAATGACAATAATAATGTGAATGAGAATTATCTAAATAAAAAAACAAGTTTATGTATTAGTAAAAATTATCTTCTTTCGATGAAAGATTCCCAGCCTTCAAATTTCTTACTAAATTATTTGTTGTTATACCAAAGGAATAGGACATTTATTGAATTTTACAGAAAATAAGGCACGGACTACGCGCAAACTATTGCCGCCGTAAAATATTTTCACAATGAAAACCTTTTCTTGAACTGAATAAATATATTTGTTCATTTTTAAATGTTGACAGTTCAGAAAATCCATAAAAATCAAAGACGTCCGTGATTAGAATAAATTAAGTTGTCATGGATAATCTGATAAATTTCTGTGTTTTAGTTTGAAAATTATTAATATAATTTTTGCTTTTAATGCTTTAATAAATTGGAAAGTTGTAGAGTTTTTGATATCCTCATACGCAGAAAAAAATAGTCTTTCGATTGCTACCTTTACCACCACTGGAGCAGGAATCCCCAAAAATGTAATTGCCCATGTTATTTCCCCATGTACACATGGAAGTTTGTCACACGGTATATCTTACTTCCTTTAGAAGATCAAAATTTAATTAGAAATCAAATTTGCCAAATTATCAAGAAACGCAATAATTCATCTACAAAAATAAATAAAAATTAATCAGAAATTTTAAATAACATTAAAAAAAATCTTAAAAGATAATCTACAGATAATTATTTTAAAACCTGATAAAAGTAATAAACAGTAAGTATGAAACAAAAATATTATTACATGTTCCGGGCTAGCTGCCATGTCGTCTAATAGATTCACCAAAAGGCATAGGTACTTGACGTTTCGACACTCATCTGGGTCTCTTCTTCTTCAATAAAAAAGTAATTTATTATGAACAACATAGTAGATTACGAAAATAAAATATTGAACTATTAAATGACCAATCAACAAACATACTTAACATTAATAACTTAGTTAATAAAAAATACGATTTTTAAATAGCCTTCGGTGGGGGTATACATTCGGGCTGCAGCGAGGGTATCTTCCCGTTTCGAGCGTTTTTTGGGTTTCTACCCGTTTTCGTGCCGATTCGAGCGTCAAAAATTTACTGGGTAATTAAATAGTGCCAGTTCGTGCGTTGCACAACTATATCCTTTATTACTTCGAACATGTTGTACCCGTTGCAATAAAGGCATGCAAAACGTACTGCTTTGTTTTATAGTTGCCCGTCACTGAATACGGCCAAAAAAGTGGTTCCACGGCCCACTATTTCCGGTCTGTGGGCATGCTTAGCGAGCGAAGCGAGCTGATAGTTTAAGTCTACCCCCCCCCCCCAACAAAAAATTAACATTTGAAAACAATAGGAGAGAAATCAACATACAATTCCGCATGAAAGTCTAGTTATTAACAGCGTTGTGTTGTAAAGATAAACTCGAATTAGGGGCTTACTGCATTATCAGCAGGTCAGTGCACGAAACGGCACTCAAACCAGGTAGAGGTTTGGGACGACACACGAAACGGGAACGCCCGAAATGGGACTAAATCTTTAAAAACACCCATCCCAAAATTAATGAAAACCCATACAGTATATAAAATTAAATATGTATAGCAAATGCGACAAACCATCCATATACATATTGGGCAAACAAAAAACCACTTAATTACTAGATTAAAGCACCATAAATATAAAAAATAGTAATTCAGCTACAAGTAAACACATCAAAAACACAAATCAGGATTTCCATTTTAACGACACTATAATTTTCGAACAAGAAAATATTTAAAATCTGGACCATTTTTAGATATGTTGCATTTAAAAAAAAGACAAAAATTCTGTGAATAATAGAATATAAATATATTCAAAATTTAAGTCAAATAATATACATTTTTTTCCTATTTCATAATTTTATCAAAATCAAATGTGCTAATTTGGACTTCTATTTTTAATTCTATATACACCCTGTCCAAGATAAGGATGACACTTCAATTTAAATGGGTAACTCGCCAGGGCCGTATTTAAAAAAACAAGTTGGCAATTGTTTCACAAACACGAAACGTCATAGAACAAATCTGAGACCAGCTTGTTGAAAACTGTAATGGAGAAGTGTTTTTAGTTTTTTTTCTATCTCTCGTAACAACTCGCAAAAGATAAAAACAAAAATAAAAAAAATCACATTTTTCGAAATAACTCAAAAACCCAAAGTGATATTGAAGATTTGTTTGCGGCATGTTCTCCTAAATGCGCAGTTTTCTTCCATTTAACCAGATCTGTATCTTTTACCGTTTAGGAAATGCCCATGGTGTGCATTCTTATCTTGGACAGGGTGTATAGTGACGTTATTGTTACTTTTATTTATTTTCTGGCATTTTTATGTACCTATTGAAAATACGGCAAGAAGAGAAAATTGGTTGAAGTAGGAACGTCGGATAATCTATTTGTAAAAGCTTGCACTAGTGGTGTTGAATTTAGATAGAGACGAGCGACATCAATCGGTTGCTAGCGAAACTAATAGTATTACATTTGGAGAGAAAGCAATATGGCGTTCAATTTGTTTCCAAGTTCACGCAACGAATTTACTGCATCTGTACCTAAGTTAATTATTTCATCTGTGACGAAACATTACTGCATTAGCAATGTCATTTGAAGCATGGTTGCACAGTTGTCCATAATATGGACATTACTTTTAAAAATGGTTAATAATTTGAGGTACAATGATTTCTTTATAATGAGTAACTTAATGCACTTACTGCATTATTTGCACCTTCAGATCCACATCTATCATTAGCTCCTGCCATCATGTTAGAAAATTATCCAATGTACTTTTTTGCTGTCATTGTTCATGCTAATGTTGACAACACTCGATATTACTGTAATTTTACGTTACCTTCATTTTCTATAGCAGATTTACGTGTAATTGATTAGCTGCTGGCTGCATAAGAATAAATAAACAGTTTAAAAGTTTAAATACTCCACTAAACAAGGAATTTTGTAGTTCACATTTTGGTGATATAGATATCAGCAAAATCAAACATAAGTAAGGTAGTTAAAGACACTCTTATAAATCGAAAAAACAGGAGTTTTTCAAAATGTTTCGTTGACAACGTAAGCATCTTCAGGAGTTGAAGATTAATCTGATTAATGTGGCTTTTTCAGTTTCTCTAATACGCAGGCCTGTCCAATTTTAAAACTGACGTCTGCTACGCAGGCTAAGATCTTTAATGGGTAGGAAGGAAATCTGGTAAACTTCCTTTTTAATTTGTTATTCCTTCGGTTTGCATACCGTTTGTAATGTGTCAGCTATAACACTGGTTAGACTAGGAGTCGTATTTGTATTTTCATCTGTCATGCCATTAAATAAGTTGCTACAAAGTTGGCCGAGTTTGTAGATAGAACATGTATAGGTAAAGTTCGATCACCAAAAGTAGACTAACAGGAAGAATGCAATAATAGTTATTTGTTTAATTGAAAATTGAGGTCATTATCGAATTTCTCGATGTGTCGAGGCTTTATTCGACAGCTTTACGTTGCGACTAATTGATTTCTTTGCCCCCAATATACAAGGCATCTGGGACGCTACAATTCCGTATAACCAGGATAAAAAGATCAATTTAATATAGGTTATGCTGCTACAGCCACACCTAGTTTCTCTGTGTTGTAAATCTCTCTAAAATCCTTATTCCCTGAACAGTTCTTGTAGGATATGTTTGGAAATGTGTGCGAAAGCTAAAGAGAACACGCTGTACCTACGCAATCTGTGGTAGTGTGTCTCCAGAGCAAGGACCTCGTCCTGTCGCATAGCAACAAACTCCGATGCCCGGAGCCGACGGAGTCATGGCAACGGTCCGGGTAGGACTTTATCCAGCTACTACAGATATATATGCGATAGAAAGTTTTTCTCGAAGGGGTTTTAGTAGCTATTTTCGGCGCTCTATATTTCATTTTCGATGTTACGAAGTTTTCAATGTTCGATCGGTACAAACTTGCTAATGCGTGGAACTTACCAGACGTTCGTAATTGTTTAATGTCGTTTTCAAAATGATTGCTACATGTGCATTAACCCTGGTGAAAGAGGTTGCTGTTTAAGTAGCTGCTTTTACGTCATACAAATGGCCAGAAGACAGACTGATAGTCCTCACGTACCCATGAAAAATGATCAAAGGCTCGAGATAAAATCGGTGAAGTGTAATTTTGAATGAATGATGTCGAAAGTTATCTCAACTTTGAAATAGTTCATTCAACTGCTTTATATTTCATCCAGTTAGGTATGTTATTTATGCCGAGCTAAGGAATTAAAAATGTTAGTATCGGGGCGTTTTAAGATGAAAACTACCGTTTGCGAAGAAAAAGTGTACAGACTCGTATTTACTAATTATACTATTGTACAGAGCCAGACACTCGCACAGCGATTTCTATTGGTTGGTTCAAAATATATATGCGAATGCATATACAAAAATCTATCCGGGTGTTTGCCAAGCGGAGCGAAGCGAGAGCGTTATCATTGCCCGTCGTTGGCATTTATAATAATATTTTCTTGAGTCATTTTAATTTAGTAAAAACACGACCGCGTTTTGAAAACTACCAAACAAAGCGAAGGTCTAATCGCAATCGCCCAAGTAGCACACTAGCGGTATAATTGAAATTTAAAAAACATATGTTTTTTTATAGATTTATAAAGGTTGCAACCTTAATTATGTCTCGTATAAAAGCTTTCATTTCCACTATTTTTTACCTCCATACTCGCCTAGCATGGGCGGAGTGTGGGACTCGAGATAAAATTTTCAGTGTTTATTCTTAATATTGAATCAATCCTGAATTAGTATATCCTTAACGACCTACCCTCGCATCAGTTTACTTTTCGTGTTTTTTCTTCTCAAATAACCTTTAATCGTGGCAAAAACGATAAAGGCTCATTATAATTCCCTGCTGAACCGAGAGCCTCACTTTAATTGCTGTGTCGACAGGCCCTTCGTTCCTTTATTTCCGTGTTCACTTATCGAATAACACTTAGCCGAAACCAAAGGGGGGCTTGCGTTTCTTGCATCCTCTCTTTAAAGCAGAAATATCAATAAAAACAGCCGACGCTTTTCGTGTCAGAATAGGGAGCTGTGCTATTTTTGTTGAAGAGAAGGAGAAGCACGAGGGTAGTTGCAATAATAAAAACTCATTTGGGGCTTAAAATAACTACGTACGCTTTAAATTATTTAAAGGGTAATTTAAACTTTCTTAATTAGAATGTTTCGTATTTTAATCTCACAATATGAAATTTGGGTCACAAATGAAGTACTATGGCGTGAAGCAGACGGCGTCTGGATCGTGTATCTGCCACCAGAACATCTACAAAAACAAATCTCGGTTTTGTTTATTTTTCTTTCCTTGTAATTTTTCTTGTGTACAACACAATATCTCACTGTTCTAGTTGAGAGCAGACTATCTGAATTGCTTGTCCGACGTGTTTGCTTATTAATATTTGATTACCTTAGTTTAATCCAATAATAAACTCTGTAAATATTGTATCTAGACATGAAGTGCCCCAAATATTTTTATAGTTTTTGCAGTATCAAGAAGGTACATACAGATTTACTTATTCGCGAGAACTGACAATGTATGGTAACAAATTATTAAAATCAACTGACATTTTTACTTCCGCAAGTCCGTCTTGCCTATTATTTTTCTCGAAATTCTTTTTAGTGCCTCCTTTCCGTTTACAAGGCAAATTTTTTCCCGTTAAGCTATTGGACGGTTATAGAAATCTTCTGGACGAGCCTGAAGATGTTTTATTACAAATAGGAAAACTTTAACTTTATTCTAATTCTGAACGTATGTACAATATTTACAATTTAAAAACTGAATTATGACCACTACCAGGCACGCAGTCTGACGTCCTGTACTATGAAGATTAAAAGACTTGGATATAGTGGCCAAATTCAGACTCAATTACCACTACCGGATATGCAGTCTCACATTCCGTCTGAAGAAAATACTTGGAAATAGTGGTTTGAGTCGAATGACTAAATTGTTACGGCAGCTTCGCTTCTATTATATTAAACTGAAAAGTCCCCAAGTCTACTTCACCCAATCGGAGATCGTCTCCAAGTCAACTTCGCCTAATCGGAGTCTTGCATATTGCGCGAGATATTGCGCCAGGATCTATATTTGTGCACCAGTGTTTGCACTTGGAACAGATAAGCCGGCCCCGCCTGACGAATCCTTTTTAAATGATCAATTTGGATTCCTCTAAATGTAAAAAACTCCATTTTCGTCCATAGCTCGGAAATGAAAAATAATTTCGAAAGTTTCTCTGCACCATTGACTTGAACTTAAAAAAAGAGATCGCAAGTGCTTTATCAGTTTTTCTCTATCACTAATATTTACCAAGATACACCATACTTGCACCCAATTTGGGTCACCCTGTACTTTTCTTGTTGTATTTCAGTAACGAAAAGAGTTACAGATCTGTTTTTTTCATGGAATATACATTGAAGTGTGCTGATCATCACAGTGGCCTCTAAAATTTTCCAATTTCATGAAAAAAATATGTTTTCTTGCTAGACCACAAATTTGTGTAATGTATTTTTCATGTACTGGGTAAGTAATCTTATTTTTCGGAAGTAACATATACATATGCGAGGCCAAATACGGACAAAGGCTCGAAATTATTTTTGGTGACGCAAGTAAACATTAATATTGTTGCTGAAAAAAGTTACAGCGAGTTAAACATAAATACGCTGATACGT
This sequence comes from Xestobium rufovillosum, assembly GCA_963966045.1. Lineage (NCBI taxonomy): Eukaryota > Metazoa > Arthropoda > Insecta > Coleoptera > Ptinidae > Xestobium > Xestobium rufovillosum. The sequence goes on from OZ014493.1 coordinate 40,513,059, forward strand.
TGATAGGTAGCGACATGAGTGTTCGCGCGCTTTTATTCTTGGTAAAAACGTTTTGTTCATTATTAGTGATTTAGTGTGTTTGTTTGGCTTATGGCTGGTTGGAACCAATTCCGTTTTTAAACTGGATATTATAATTACAAGAAAAGGAAATTGCTCTAGCGGCTTTGTCATTGTTCACATGGAGTAGACTCGTTAATGTTAATTTTATGCATCAGCTTGCCTAGAAACTTGCAATTACTTTTCCACGATATTTGATTCGTCATAAAAATAATCGTTTCGGCGCCTCAATTCCGGTTTCCCTTAAAATTCTTGGATCTACGTCTTCACGTATGATTTCAGCATTTTTTGTTGTGGGAAACAGCTCCATGGGAGGTTCCAACCATTTCAATATGTTAACCCACCTCTAGTATAAGCTCGACAACGTTGTAATTGTAACGTACAAAAAACATATAATCTTGAGATGTCCAGATTAATCTCTAGCCACGCAGACCGATGGTAGTTCAGCCGAGAGCGCTGTGATGATGTGTTACAATTTTTTTTGCTTTAATGACCCCCGACCCGAACTCATAACCGGGCAATGACTTTAATGGTTATTACTTGAGATGCCATTATCGTGGCTGCTGGACCCGCTCTATAAGGAAGTGCACATTACTGCAATAAAGAAAATACAAATTAGCAGATGCTCTTAGACTCATAATAATGAGCAGATAATTTCACAGAAACATCATCTTTTCGATTAAACATATTTGAACTCAAGCACTTCATTGTTTCTGTAAACAATCGGCAACGTCATTCGCTGCAGGCACTTTCGAAACTATCGTTATCAAATATTTGAGTGGAAGCATCGCAGCAAGCTGGGCTGTCATACATTTGATTACCGGATGTGTAAATCAAGTAGACATAGTCAGTAGGCTACACAGAGTCGAGTTAATTAATTTTATTTGTTTAAGAGATACTTTGAACTATTGCACTTGACGTGAAAATTATCTTCTTACCATGAAGTAGGCGACAGAAGTGGACCGGATTGGCTGTTACGTCACCTCAGTGCTTGATAAGGGAGTGAAAGAAACAGTATAAATTTTGGATGAAGTATTGTATCTCTGTGCGAGAACAACTGCTGATATGTGTTATGTCAGGAATTTGTAAAATTTTGGATTTGTACCTGTCACACTCAAACTGTCAGTTTCGAAGAAATGCGGCGTCTTAGCGTTGCAACAGACTAGACACTCGACCATCTTGCAGACGGCCACACACACGCATGCACTTAAAAATACCATCACCCAGAATTATCCATACACTTCCTATGTAATTCCTAAAATATGAAATCCTAACACTATATAAAGTTAAAATTTGTATATACTGTATATACTCTACATACCAAAATTTTAGTTTTCTTTTTATTGATTTTCATGCCTTAGCCCTGTGTCAAAACTGCTTCCATTTCATTCAAGGCCGCTCCTAATTTTTCTTTCCTAGATGCTAACACTGCTATGGCATCCGCAAATCTGAGCATGTTAATAGTTTGATCCTGTACATTAATCCCTGAGGCTATTCTGTACTTAACAATATTAATCACATCTTCGATATACAAGTTGAAAACTAGAGGTGATAATGCACATCCCTGTCTCACTCCCTTCTCTCTTCTTTCCTGCTCAAATTCTATAACTGCCTTTTGCTCTTTGTAGAGATTATGTATTATTCTTCTGTCCCTATATTTCATCCCTACCTTTCTGAGCACTTCGAACATCTTACGTTGTCGAAGACTTTTTCTAGCAAAGAAAAATTGGGAATGGCTCTGAACGAAATGGAAGCAGTTTTGACAGAGATCAATAAAGAATATGGAAGATAAGATGGTAGGACAACTTTTGAGACACGAAGGAATAGTTCGCGACATAACAGAGTCGGAGATAGGAATAAAAAGTTGTAGGGTAGGCCCAGACTAAACTACTGTTCTCAAGTAGTTGGGATGCAGGATGTTCTACTTTTGGGGAAATGTGTAGGTTAGCTCGGGATAGGAAAGTATGGAGGTATGCATCCAACTAGTCTTGGAACTGAGAACTTTATTATGATGTTGAGCTGAAATTGTTTGATTGTTTTTTAGTTTATTCCGTTTTTGGCAATATGTACTATCAACGCCAAAATTCCTGTTCCACTTTACGGTTCAATTCCGCTTAAAATGTCATAACCAATTATATTCTGAGGTAAAAAAAACCTTAGCAACTGTCCGCCAATTAATGTTTTGAAGGCGGATCTAAACGATTTTATTTGAATGACAACAAGCCTTGCACTAGTAAACAAAGGGCAGCAAAATAGATAAATTAATAATCCTGTTCTTTTAACGAAAAATCACATCGTTTATGGGGGGGGTGGGGCTGACGAAAACATAGCAACGTCCGGCATAAACGATTCGCATCGCAAACTGGAACACCACTTTTGGAATTTATAATACATGTTTTCACTTCGTATGCGATCTATAGAATTTTGGGGTGCATTATGCTTGGAATTAATATTGACAAATAACGGAAGAAATTTGTCAAATTTATAATTAAAATGTCGTCCTTTTCCAGCTTTCGTTGCGCCCACAGAAAGTTGCCAGTAATACAAAATTTGCGTGTCGTATCCGGACATTAGGCTAGACGGCGCCGTAGTTTAATCCCCTAAACAACCCTTGGCTGTCTCAATTTACCCCGTTCCCAATATTTCGATCCCATCAACCCTTCGTTTGGTCATACGATATTGTAGGGGTTGCGGTACGCTTTGCGTGTTAAATTAAATATACGTGATGGCTTTCATATAATTGATTTCCAAGAAAATGCCCTGTCGGTTTCAAATTTTAAAAATAGCGTCTTAAAAGTTTCTATTGTTCAAGTTATTTATGTTCCATACATGTAATTACAGAGATATTTAAAAAGCGCGCCTTCCTTTTTGTTGTGTGAAGATCACTTTAATGTATGTTTCATTCTCATCAACGTCTTGTTTGGTCATGCGGTTACATAATATACGATGGCTTTCCATACATTTCCAACAAAATGTATCCCCTGCTTTAAATTCTAAGAGCAGTTGCTTAAAAGCTATTATTCAAGTTATTCATAAATATTTTTAACGAGCGTGAGTAGGTTTTATCAAGGAATAGTTTTATCTAAAATTATCGGAGCTACTGTGTTCACGCACTCGAGAACACACCCACTAATTCATTAGAATCCATCCACCCCAGCGGACTTATATCAGCGATGATAGAACGCACACATCTGGTGGTTGTTAAATCCCGTCCAACGTTGAAGAGAGTACTTTGTTTAAGTATATCATCGTATTTTTAGAACACAATGAATGCACTCAGACGAGACGTGCAGTGTAGAAATGCGTTTAATGAGCTGCGCTCGCCACTCTTGCTTCTTTGATGAAAGATGTGCCAAAGCTGCCTGAAGGACCGAGTTTTTGCTATTAAAAAGTTCTACCTTAACACATTACAGGGTATTTTTGTAAAAAACAACTCCGTTTTCGTGAAGATCAGTTTGATGCAAGTGAATAAGTTTAAAGATTGGTTCAAATACAGAAACTATCCTGATTTAACACTATTTCGTTGAGGACTGATGGTGCACATATTAGAATTAAAAATTAGTTTATCGCTTTGTACCCGGAGAGAAAAGTCTTATATTCTTGTAGTCTAACTAATTTTAAAATATATTTTATGATAAGTATAAATTTATTAAACATTTTCGTGTAGTTTTTAGTCGGTGATATTTTACCGATGGAGGTCAGAATGAGTTCTCACAACCCGACACTAATAATCCAACAGAAAATTATATTATTATGGTACCTACTTCGAATGGCGCGGAGCTAAATCTCCAACTTAAGAGCTCTTTCGAGGAGCAGTTCAATTAAATTTAATTGCAGATGGACTACTTAAATTTTAATACGTTTCCTTTCCTTTAAAACGGAAACAGTTATGTCAAATTACTTATTTTGTTAGAGCAGTTAAACGTGTTTCTAGCGAGATGCAGAAAATTAGATCAAATTAATTATAACCTCGGAAAATAGCAATGCTTTATTAGGAGTAAAAGTGTAACTTTCTGGAGGCAAAACAGACATTTTCATTGTGAAAACTAGTTCCGACGCCGCAAAAGTAAGTGTCCTTTTTTATCTTTTGTGCGTGTTGTGAGTACATACCGTGTGACAAACTTCCATATGTACATGGGGAAATAACATGGGCAATTACATTTTTGGGGATTCCTGCTCCCCATGTGTAGTTATAGTGGTGGTAAAGGTAGCAATCCAAAGACTATTTTTTTCTGCGTATGAGGATATCAAAAACTCTGCAACTTACCAATTTATTAAAGCATTAAAAGCAAAAATTACATTAATAATTTCCTAACTAGAACACAGAAATTTATCAGATTATCCATGACAACTTAATTTATTCTAATCACGGACGTCTTTGATTTTTATGGATTTTCTGAACTGTCAACATTTAAAAATGAACAAAAATATTTATTCAGTTCAAGAAAAGGTTTTCATTGTGAAAATATTTTACGGCGGCAATAGTTTACGCGTAGTCCGTGCTTTATTTTCTGTAAAATTCAATAACGGTCCTATTCCTTCGGTATAATAACAAATAATTTAGTAAGAAATTTGAAGGCTGGGAATCTTTCATCGAAAGAAGTTAATTTTTACTAATACATAAACTTGTTATTTTATTTAGATAATTCTCATTCACATTATTATTGTCATTACCTGTAGTTGACAATTAATTTATTACTGGTGTGGATGTTTCCTTGGTGAATGCTGGTCCATAGTTTAGGGTAAATTGTAGGTGTCGTCTAACCTATTAAAAAGTTTTTGGGAAAATGTTAAAGCAGTAAAATGAAATAATAAAAATTAAATTACTTTAATTTTACTGCAATTATGAAAAATTTAACAAGCGGCAACATTTGTTTATTTTGCTCTAATGAATTTTGTAATCTGGCAATTTAATACTTATTTATTTCATATCTAGGTAAGGACAAAAACTTATTAATATACAATGAAATTAAAGTAACATAAAAAAGAAAAATAACTATAACAAATATTCAAATAAACCCCCATTCTGTATCAGACAGTATCCCAGCCTAATTATAGAAAGAATTTCTCACATTGCAAGTTGCCGATCGTTTATTAAGTTGCATTCCGCAAAAATAGCATTCCTTAAAGAATCAATATTTGGGTGACGAGTTTTATAAATCTTATTTTTTAAATGACCCCACAAGAAAAAGTCACACGGTGCCAAATCGGGAGATCTAGCTGGCCAGTTTATAGCACCACCTCGACCAATCCAGCTCTCTGGAAATATTTCATTTAATAATCCCCTCACTTGTGCTCCAAAATGTGCTGGGCATCCGTCATGCTGAAACCAGACCTCCCGATTCGCATGTGCAACTTCTTCTAATGCAGGGCCAATATAGTTAATTAAAAGATTTAAATAAGCTTCTGAATTTAAATTTCCCTGTATTTCAAATGGTCCTATAATGCGATTATTAAAAATGCCTGCCCAAATATTGAATTTTTGAGGGTATTGCATTGTAGTGGCTAGATTTATTCTGGGATTTTTCTGGGCCCAATGCCTAACGTTTTGTGAATTTGGCTCTTGATTTAAAGTGAAGGTACACTTATCGGTAAAACAAATTGATGAGAGGAAGCTGCGATCCCGATTAGCCCGTTCTTGCAATTCTTCACAGAAAATTTGCCTTGATTCTTCGTCAAAAGGAAGTAACTCTTGGTGACATTGGAATTTAAAGGGATGATATTTGTTTTTTTTTAATATGTTACGGACAGTTTCTCTTGAAACATTACATTCTAGGGCAATAGACCTTAAACTAGATGTTGGACTAGCAGTTATCAGGCCTATTACCATTTCCTCTACCTCAACATTTAGATTTCTTGGAACGACTAAAAAATAAATGATAAGATTAATTTTAGTTTTGTTTCACTCCACGTTATCACTTGTTAAATTTCTCATAATCCCAGTAAAATTTAAGTTAGAGAACAATAAGGAATTAGCAACTAGGTAATAATAATAAGCGAATCAGAATTATCTAAATAAAAACCAAGTAAATTTATTAGTAAAAATTTCTTAACAAAATTTTTTATTGTTGTTACCGAAGGAATAGGACTGTTATTGAATTTTACAGAAAATAAGTCACGGACTACCCGCAGACTATTGCCGCCGTAAAATGTTTTCACAATGAAAACATTTTCTTAAACTGAATAAATATTTTTGTTCATTTTGAAACCCAAATTTTAAATTGTCGATAAATAATGTTGACAGTTCAGACGAATTAGAAATTAGAATCAAGGGAGTCTTTGATTAGAATAAATTAAATTGTCATAGGTAATCTGACGAATATCCGTGTTTTAATTTGAAAATTATTAGTGTCAGGTTGACTTAAGATACATAATATAATGGAATAAAATATCAAAAAGTCCGCAATTTAAAAAAATAGAAATTTTATTTTCCGCGTATTTTTCATTGTAACTTTAGTTTTTATTATAATTTTTTGATTACAAATTTACGTTTGTATTACGTGTTTACTTTTTATTTCGTATCTGGAGATCTGGACACATAATTGCTTGAAGAGTCTAAAGCTTGTCGCCCACTGCTACGGCACGGCACGATACGATGCGGCGCGGCACGGCACGGTATATCTATTCCCTCCGCCCATATACACGACGCGCACCGGCGACGAAAGAAAACAAATCACCAGTTGAGAGTATACAGCGATGGAGTATACTACGTCGAATAGTTCCTCAGAGGAAGAAGTCTTGGTTGTAGTGGCACTACCTACGTACTATACTTAAACTAGGAATACTTAATCTTGGACCAGTCCTATCCATAAATTTATCACAAAACGAAGCAGTGTTAAACGATTGAAAAATTGAAATGTACTTATTTGTGACGTGGGTACCTATTAAAAAAGGGATTTATTACAATTAATCCAACACTTAACAATTTGTAAACATAAACCTAAATATTTGTAAAATTTGTAAACATAATCATCATTTTTGATTTTGTGTTGGGTGTAATCAGAATATAATTATTATAAATGCTATTTAAGTGAATTGATTCTTTTAAGTTATTGCATTATATGCCAACCAGATTTGCCCATTTCTTCTGCTATCTCTTCCCAAATATTAGACCTCCTTTGTTAGTCATGGTAATTCTTACTTGAAACGTCGTAGAGTTCTGGGTAATTGTGAACCAAATTAATAAGTTTCTCTTCCATGTTTCAGCGGTTAACTGCCAGTACTAACATGTGCCAGCGCATGCTACGTTCGTAAAAACACCAAACACGCAAGCGCAATCTGCACGGCGTCGTGAAATGATGCGCCCATATACACGGCACTGTACGGCACGATACGATTTTTGCCGGTTGGGATCGTGAGCGAAGAATCCTGGCAACGTCGTCCCGTGTCGCACCGCACCGTGTCGGCTATATGGGCGCTTCTTCATTCATTTGCATGCATTTAATCCTAAACGGATTTTTCCGTTCCGTACCGCGCCGTGTCGTGCCGTAGCAGTGGGCGACAAGCTTTAGACTGCGCGATTCGCCACTTGACGAATCGAAAATCGACTTTCCTTCTTGAATCCATTTTTCCGATTAATCGAATCGATCGATCTCGATTTACTTAAATTCGATTCGAATCGATTCAGTGCATAGCGATATTTTCTTTAGTAATCTCTAGAATAGCCTCACAATCAGCTATAGAACGATTCGAATCGAAAAATATCGATTGGAATCCGAAATTGACTCGAATCAGAAATTGATTCGTATCGACTGGAATCGAATCGGAAATCGATTCATCGATACGATTTTTTAACAAATCGATTTTTTCGATTCGCAACACAAAACACTAAAACAGTATTCAGTAATTTGTTATTTTTCTGGTAACAAATTAATTTCTTAATGTCTTCTGGACGTTTTGAAAATCGCTGGTGGTGTACACTCGATGGAAGTATCTGCAGTTCTCTATTTAAATTTTGAAGGAGAGTATCAAATCATTTTATCAAATATTACTTTTTAGAAGAGACGCGTCGCGATATTTTTATTCAGTAAATTTCAAAATTTCAAAGCTGCCTACAACATTTGAATATACCCGTGCGATTTTTGTTTATAGCGCACAGCTACGAGTATAACACACGGGTGGACGCAATTGCCAACTTCCGCGCCTACTTAGTTCTTTGCAACGTGTCACTTTTGCGTTTCTGCAAGAAGGTATGATGTTCTACTCACTAAACTGAGCTTTACATTATTTTTTCAAGGTAAAAAGCCTTGCTCCTGAGTATGCGTAATACTTTCGCTTATTTCAGTTTTGACTTTCTTGACTTTCTTTCCAATATGTATTCTTTATTTAAGTTAACCCCACATTCCAAAACAGTGGCACTGTAATTAGACCCGACGCGTCATACTCCTGAGGATGCTGACGTTGTCAGCAAAACACGTGTCGAGTTTAATTACTGTGTCACCGTTTTGGCGTGTTCCCGATCCAACCACCGCGTGACTTTCTTTTGCCTTCGTTTATCACAATTAGGTAGAGGAGGTGGTGAAAATGTGGTAACCCAGTTTGTTTTTAATTTGTAAAAAATCAGTGAATCGTTATTTTAACCTGGAAAATTTCCGTAAAATGCCTTATAATGTTAGAAATAGGGGACCATAAGTCACAAGTTCAAAAACCATGTACTTAAAAAATAAAAAAAATATTTGGCTAACTTACTACATTTTCGATTTTTGAAAAAAGTTCGGGTAATGTGGAAAAAATACAACAAAATTTCTTAATTGATTACAAAGTTACAAAAGTTAAAAAATTGCCCTCATCCACATGTTTCCAAGTTACCCGCACTTTAGCCAAACTGGATTTTACGAGTTAAGTCAAGAAAACGTTAGCTTATGATTCATTGACATCCAACAATACCTTCCCTATAACTCCCTTTCCCAATACTTCACGAAAATCACGAAACAGAAATAGACGCACCACCATTAACTACAATGCCCGACTGATTCCTATCGCTGCGCCGTGACGAATAGGAACGAGAGTGACTTTTTACGGCAATCGCCGCTAGAGTGAAGCTCTCTGCAGTCGAAATACTTGCCATTTCCACATTACCCTCATATTTCCACATTTGCACCCCCTGCTCTATTATGTGGTTTTGTTACTCCGCCACTGCAACATAACAGCTTCTTTTGAAGACGCACCAGTAAAAACTATCACTGATGTAGGTACATTTAAAAATGTACTGTACGACTTTACAGCCTCTTGACTGCTTGTTTATCCATTTGGAGTGAACTGCTATAGCTATTTTTAGACGCGTATTTCGAGATTACATCTTGTAATGAGCCTCCTGCAATTTCAAACGTCGGATTTGAATATCATACGTACGCTCTATGCGTGAGTTTCAACTCGCTGTTGACAGATTTTTTTTGTTCCAGAATGTGGACCACAAGATGAAGTACCGTTCCAAGAAGGGTCAACTGCCCTTCGTCGAATTAAATGGGGAAGAAATCGCGGATAGTGCGATTATCATCAAGGAGTTGTCACAGCGTTTTGGGCGCGATCTTGACGCGAGTCTTACTGCAGAACAAAGAAATCTGGCCCATGCCACCATCTCGATGATTGAAAACCATTTAGTGTGGGTTGTGATGTGGTGGCGCACAAAATACCCGGATCAATTACTCAAAGGGTACAAGGTCAATTTGCAGCACGCCCTCGGAAGCAGGATACCTAATGGAATACTGAACTGGTGCTTCAAGTTTGCTTTTGGCAGAAAGGTAATTTTCGGCGATTCATTCATGTAGATTAATGTGTTTGAGAAAAGTCGTATATTATCCTTGGAAGAGAAAATTGCTTCGTTTGCGCCATAGGCGGCGATTCATGGGAGGGGCATGATTTAGATTTTAGATATTCGAGGGTAGCTGGCCTGACTATGAAAGCCTCAAAATGTTCAATCTGCTTGATGGTGGTTTGTGCGATACCTCTGATTCGCTTCTCCAGTCTCCTTTTGCTTTTGCTTCCATCAATTCCCTTTTCCGTAGAGGATCACAGTAATGGACCATATAGTTTCTTCTGTCATAGTGGTCTGCAACACATCCTTTATATCCTTTAGACTTTTACAGCTAATTCAGTTGTGTGTGTCATCCTTTTTGTCTTCTTAGTCATTATCTTGAAGACCTATCGTCCCTCTTCTTCTAGAGGTCTTCCAGTTTTTCTGCTTTTTGATGGTTGCCATTCCTACGCCCTTTTCGTTTCGTTACTATTGTGACCCCAACATCTATACCTATATTGATGCAAAAATAAAAAGAAAATACAAAAATTACATTTCAATTTGCTTGATTTATCTACAAAGTTGTGCCATATGGAATGAAATTTCAATGTAAATTCTAGTAAAACATACAATGAAGTGTGTACACAGTCATGCCCAATTTTGTTTTAAAATTTCAGTATTCGTGTAGTGATAGTCTTTGATTTGTAAACATTAGTGCATGTTTTTTTCAGTGTTCTGTTATTTTTAAGTTTTTAATGGTATATTGACATGCTAGTGGTTCCAGGGCAGCAAGAAAGTCAAAGCTCAAGGAATGGGTGTCCATTCCCCTGAAGAAATCACAGCGTTCGGCCAATCTGACCTCAAGGTTCTTTCCGACATGCTCGCTGACAAACCGTTCTTCTTCGGCGACGAACCCACAAATGTAAGTCACCCTTATACGCCATAGTATAGAGAGTGTTTTTATTTAACAAGCGAATTCTTTTTACCAGTTGGATGTAGTCGTTTTTGCACACTTAGCACAAATTTACTTTATTGACAAAGAAGTAAGTTATGCAGTGCGTGATTACATGGTCGAGAGCTGTCAGAATTTGGTTGGACTTGTGAACCGCATGAAGGAGAGGTGCTTCTCTGATTGGGAGGACATTTGCACCACCCTGGACTTGAACTCACATCTCCCTAAACCTCCGCCAGAGGAGACCAAAGATAAGGAGGGCAGTAAGGACGAGAAGGAAGGAGACAAAGAAAAGGAGCCTGAAGACAAGGATATTGAAAAGGAGAAGGTAATAACGAGTGACCTATAAAATAAGTAATCGAAAATTTTGATTACTTCCCGTCTGGAATTGAACCTCTCCAACAAGTGTTCCCACATCTCCTCCACTACACTTCATTTTCCTGCCCTAGTTCTTTTTTTTTTCTCCCCTTAGGGCCTGCCTGCCCGAAGGCTCAGATGCACTGCAGCCACAAAATGGGCTTATTGTGCTCACCCTAAATTCTAAGTCACACCCATTCCATGATCTTGGTGCCTTGGAGCAAACGGTACAAGTCAAACATTGAATGCGTGGAAAATTCTTCCGGTTCCATCAGACATCGCCCGAAAATTCGCTGCCTCTTCTGGTCTAGAGCTTCACATCTGCACAGGATGTGCATAGCTGTCTCCCGTTCCTGTATTACACAAGCGGCAGTTAAGGTCTTCGTAATATTTGCCAATCTTCCACAGGTGTTCTTTAACGGTCGTGTGTCCCGTTAGGAAGCCTGTTACGATTCTAATTTGCATCCTACTAAGGCAAAGTAGTTCTGAGCATCTTTTCCTGCAAGGTCCCTTTATATAAGACTTGCTGTGCCTGTGTCCTGGAATCACGTTCCAGTAATTGTGATGTTGGGCGCGAATCCATCCGTTTACTTGGTGTCTGACTGCACTTTTAGTTATGCCTAGGGCAGGTTCCGGTCCAACGAAAGGATCGTTGGAGCCCCGCTTTGCTAGTTTATCGGCTTCCTCGTTCCCTATCAGCCCACAGTGACCTCCAATCCAAAGCAGTCTCACTGCGTTCCGCATGGCTTGGGATATTAAGTTGCACAAAGCATTCCCACAACAGTCTGGAAGACATCTTTGGGCTTATAAGAGCCTTCAAAGCTGCCTGGCTGTCTGATTTTTGTAGCCCCCCCTTAATGTTTTCCCGCGCACATTGTAGTATCGCGTAGACCTCTGCTTGAAAGACAGAGGCATATTTGCCCAGAGAGGAGCTGAGTTTCACTCTTGGTTTATCTCCAAACAGTCCTGACCCAGCACCTGTGTCGGTCTTAGAACCGTCGGTGTACCAGATTAGACTGCCGGAAGGTATGCTGTTCAGAGTTTGGTTCTCCACTCTAGGGTCATCAATTGTGACCTGAAAGAGTGCTTGTGCGGTGTTCTTGGGGACCATGTAATCCGTCCTCATGTCAAACATGGGATCCTTTATGTCTTCAATAATGCTAGTGTGCTCTGTACCCAGACGGACACGGTAAAAAGAGTTTTGCAGTCTGTATAGTGCCAGTCTCGCCTCCCCCTGTTTCACGAAGTGGAGAGGGGGAAGGTCCAGAAGAGTCTCTATGGCTGCAGTTGGCGAAGTTCGCATCGCCCCTGTTATCCCTAGGCAGGCAAGCCTCTGAATTTTGCTTAGCCTTAGCCTAGTAGTTATCTGTTTGACTTTGGGCCACCATGCCAAAGCTGCATTCATTATTCCTGGTCTGACCACTCTGGTGTACAGCCAGTGCACCATTCCTGGCCTTAGACCCCATTTTTTGTTATATGTTCGCCTAACTACTGCAAGAGTAGTTTCCGACTTTCTGACTATTCTATCGATTTGTTGGTTCCAGGTAAGTGTTGAGTCCAGTATAACCCCCAGATACTTGACCTCCCTTGACAATGAGATCTTTCTACCACGGAGATATAAAGGTCCAAGAGCCTCTATGTTTCTCTTTCGCGTAAATGGAACTATTGTTTTTTTTGGACTAATGGTCAAGCCTTCCTTTTCAGTCCAAGCTGCTACAATACTCAGGGCCATTTGCATACGTTCCCTAATCGTACTGCTAAATCTTCCCTCGACTGTGATGACTAAATCATCTGCATATCCTAGGGGAGAATATCCTTCATCGCTGAGTTTCCTAAGCAGTCCGTCCATAACTAGGTTCCACACAAGAGGAGATAGAACTCCACCCTGCGGACAACCACCTACCACCCTGACTGCCAAGGTCTCATCAAGCAGTGCAGTAAACACCACTCTATCCCTCAGCATGCAGTCTATCCACCTGCAGCACAAAGCCTCTAGTCCTGTTTGGCCTACGACTTTGGAGATGTGTTATCGAACGCTCCTTCTATGTCCAAAAAGGCAGCTAGGAGGATTTCTTTGTTCTCCAGCACTTTCTCCACTCTCCATGTAAGGTGATGTAGAGCAGTTTCTGTAGACATTCCTGCTCTGTATGCTAACTGGTTTTGATGTAGTGGCCTGTTTACCAATACGTCATCCCTTATATGCTTGTCGAGCAGCTTTTCCATTGTCTTAAGCAGGAATGACATAAGACTAATGGGCCTGTATGCCCTAGTTCTTAGTATATCCCTCTTTGTTTCATCTCTTGCCATGTACTCTGGTGTTGCCCAGTCTGCCCGGTGTCCACCTTATGTAGTTTTCGTTAAGTCCCTCTGTCTTCTGTCTCTCCTCCCAGCCCCAAATCTCCACTCCATACAATACTGTGCTGCTCACCAGTGCATCGAATAGCCTTATTCTTCTTTTCCAAAATTCCTTTTCCCTATTCTTCATACTCTTGTTTCATCACTATTGCCCTTTTCTCGCAATTATAAGTAACCTAATAAAATAAATGCGCTATAATAAATGGAAGCAATCTTTTCTCAGGCTGATGAAAAGGAGAAGGATAAGGAAAAAGAAACGGAGGAAAACAAAGATAAAGAAGCGAAGTGAAATAATTAAAAAGAAAATTAAAACTCTAAAAATCTCACTTTTATTTCTCATTTTATATATATTTTTTTTATATACTTCAGACTATGTGCAACAGAAATTAATTATTAAGAAGTCATTCATATAGACCTACTAACCATGTTTAAAAATAATAATAGTAATCAAATTTGTACCGTTCTTGTCGATAAATAATTTATGTAGCTTTTTTTATCGTAATGTATTATTGGACAATTTTATAGATCGGGGCGCTCCATGCTATTGGATATATTCAGTTTTCAGGCTTCGGAATTTACGTTTTGTGCACGAAATCTCGAATACCGCTTTGGTGATAATAACGGTGTTAATTTTACTTTTAAATGAATTATCGGAAATTTAAAAGTTTCCGGAGATTCTGAAGACGTTGCAGCGCTTTCGTGCACAAAACGTGTGTAAAATTTTGGGCGTGAAATTTATTAGGCTTCGGTCGCTAGTTAAGAATATTTGTTTGTATAAATAATTCTAGCTAGGTTTTTTTATTGTAAGCGATTATTGTATGTCTGTGAAGCGCCGTTGGGGGCACGGCACGTAGCACTTGTATATAAGAGCAGGGGGGGCCGGGCCCCCCACGGTTACGTCCATGTTAGTGCAGTCTTAAATGTAAGAAATATAACCCAGTAAAAGTAGTGCATTTATATTATTCATTCCACATTGTTTTTTTATACGAATAACATGCCACATCACAAAATTGCGAATATTATAGCTTAGCTGGTACATACTGTAGATTTTTGTATTTTTTTAAATGGATAATTTTAAGATTACATGCTAAGTGAGGCTCCACATTTTAATGAAACACATCTTGCAAGCGATAAACGAATAATCGGTATATTTCTGAAGCTCAATAGATTGACTAGCATGTCTTATTTTTAAGTTGTATTTTAGTAAGTTCACTTTATTTTACAACTGTGTTGTATGCTATTACAATTTAAATAAATAAATTGATATTTAAAATTCAGGTCAAAGTGTTTTAATGTATTTCCTCTGCGTCTTGACCTGTAGAAAACCCTGGATAACAAAGGATACTGGAACTCTGAGAGGTAAGGATGGAAACAGATATGAGATGATCGAGCGGGAAGTTGTTCGGAAATGTAGAAAAGCCAAGGAACAATGGGTGCTAACACAGAAGCCGAAATAGGAAAAACTGATGAAGCATATCAAATAAGCACCTAGGATAAATTTCAGACAAATTGGATCTAGCAAAAAGAACATTAGAAATTAGGTACAGTTTGGGCAACGGATCTTGGATCGCAGCAACAAGAGCAGATCGGTATGAATCAAATCAACACCGCATTTGTTGTCAAGCAATTGCAGTGGTGCGCGATATATGAGAAAAAAACGGTAATTTATCTTGCGACATTTAATAAAGGCTGCGTATAGTGTTACACGGTCGAAGACCAAACCCGACCGCCACTGGATGGTAGCCCGGCACGATACCTGTGAGCTACATCGCGTAGCTTCCAGGTGTCTTGATTTTCTTATATTTTAATTAACTTCTGCTACTGCGAAGGGGCACAAGTTACAGTACTGGAAAACTATACACTTCGCTTAATAAATGATAAGTTTCAATGTTGTTATTTATTTGTTTAGTTTCATTTTCTAACAGTTAGGACTGAAGATATTTGCCTTCTTTTAAATCAACGATTTGTGTTTTATACCCATGCCGCAAGATTATTATTATTATTATTATGAGTGTTTAGGTACCTAATCTCAAATGTCAATTAGATGATTTTAGAATGTGACCACACAATTGACAACTGGAGGGCAAACATTTGTTTATTTCAAGCTTATTGGAGGGAAGAAGAGGACGAGTAACAAAGCAGATGTTTGTGTTACCATTTGGCGCCAAAAATGGGGCGTAACTTAAACTTCTTAGTCGCTTTACGCCGAGAATTGAACGTAAATTCTTAAAATGATATGACTGGTTGCACTATTGCAAACGTTGTTTCGTTATTTTGAGTTAAATTACCTACATGAACTCTAAACAGTAATCTGGTTCCGCCACATTGTTTGGCACCAAATCTGCTCAAATTTTGGTAACACTCCTAGGGCGCCCATAGGCATGGGCAAGGGGGGCACTTGCCCCCCCCCCCCCCCCTGGATAGCTGGATTTCGTAATCAACATCCCTGATACTTTATTTTGTAACTTGCAAATCACATCCTGACCTTGAAAATTCAACATTTTCGCCTGCGGCGCATTGACAATTTTTTCATACATATCACATATTTTTGCTTTGGCCCCTCCTAGAAAATTCTCTATGGGCGCCCTTGTAACACTCACGTGCATAACTTGTGTATCCATACTCTGCCCTCCAACAGAAAATGGCGGCCTGTCAAAATCAGGCCATTCTAAAACAGTCTATTACCGTTTTTTCCTCTGGTTTCATAACTGCAACCCAACGCCACTGACTTAGAGTAAAAAGCTGACCGCACACAATCAATATTATTGATAGTATCGTGTTTTGTAAAGCTGACCGCACACAATCAATATTATTGACAATATCAAAATACGATATTGTCAATAATATTGATTGTGTGCGGTCAGCTAAATGGTCAAATCAGTAATATTGATTCTGTGTGGTCAGCTTAAGTGACACCTGCACCCTACGCACTCTGGTCTCTGGTGTATTAATTTTCCGACGAATCGAGCATGATGATCGGCACATCCTAGATTTGCGAAATACATCAAATTGCTAGTATCCTGATTTGCATATTAGGGCCGAAACAAATTTTGCGTTCGTGTCGGCTTCTAAGAACATATGCTACTAAAGCTCCATTGCTCAAACTGTAGGAGACTTCTTAATCAAAAGCTATGATTTCAATCAACGTCGAAACAGGAAAAGGCAGATATGTGAATTGTGAAAGTAATATTTAGGAATCTTATAGAATGACAGCAGTAAAGTCCGCATCATATGGAAAATGTTTTTGTTAATTAATTTATGCAATGTTTGACGGCACTTTCTGCTTCAAAAAATGATGGCAATATTTTGCCAACAAAAATTTTCAAGCAGGCCATGACATCTGTCAAATTTGATATTTTTTCTCAAAAATTGCGAATAAGGGGGTTATTTTTCAAAATTTCGAAAAACGTCAAATTGAAAAGTTGTTTCTCAATTTTATGTCCATATACGAAATTTGAACAAATTTGGAAAATCTAAATTTTACCTCTAATTTTTCTAATACCACTTTTTTTACTCATTCAAAATTCAACTAAAATTAATACGATTTTTAAATAAATATCTAAACAATGTAATGGACGGCAATAACGAAAAACAAAATTAAAACTCGATAATAAACGATAGGATTCAATGAATATTAACAATAAATAACGAAACAAGGAATTTATTGCGTCTCTGACTTCCATCGCATTCGATATAAATAATTGTTCGTCTTGAGACATCGGATTGAGTTTCTCAAAAATTGGGGAGAAATATTTAATGTACACTCCTGAATAACCATCTCCAAATGATCGATCCCGGAAACGTCTGTAACAATAGACTTTCTGCTTCATGTAACCCTATAAGAAATCTAGCGGGGTCACGTCAGGCAACCTGGGCAGCTAGTGGTGTTCAATATTACACCCTATTATTTTACCCCCAAATTAATAATTCTAAAAGCTTCTGTCTTACTTCTACCGCATTATGGATTGGAGCACCACCGTCACATTGATACAATAAATCATTTCTTGCAATAAGAGCCATATTGTGTAAAACTTCAGTTATTTCATTATTTAAAAATCTCAGGAATTCTTGCGAAATTAAATTTCCTCTGAAAAAATATGGCCCAATCACTCTATTGCTCAAAATGCCACGCCAAACGTTCGTTTTAAAAGAATATTGGTCCCGGCACTGAACCACAAAATTGAGATTTTCTTGTGACCACCACCTGCAGTTCTGTAAGCTAACTGAGTATGTCATTTGACGTGAAGTAGCCTCATCCGTCCAACGAATATTATATAGGAAGCCTAAATCGTCCTCCTTTTCCTCTTGGATACAAAGGAGAAATCCAAACGCACAACAAAGTCGCGATCTTTTATAAATTTCGCCTTAAATAGTCTAAATTTATCATGGTGTAAAATTTTCCTTGCCGTCTCTTTTAATACCGGTCCTTTCAGAAACCTCTGTAATGCTGGTTTGTCACTGTTCTACAATCTACAACATGTCGACAGGTATTTAATTGATTTTCGTCACTATGCCTGAGAGGCCTTTGTAGTTTTTTTAATTCTGTTTACAGTTGATTGTTGAATATTTCTTCCAGGCTGGCATTCATTAAAAATATTAGCCACTGTACAGTTTCATTTTTTTTCTTGAAAAGTTAACTTCCGAAAATCCCAAACCCGGCAACCCGAATGTCCACTAATCCAAACGCCCTAAAAACCAACCAAAAAATTTAAAACAAAACTGCGACGCTACTGAAATCCAGAAAATCACGCAATCAAGTGGGAGGAGCGATGAAGCAACGCTTTTGAGCTCTGGTATGATTTTGAACTATTCAACAGCAACAATTGATAATCCGAACTTTTTGGTAATCCAAAACATCTTTGCTCCAAGTTAGTTCGGATTATCAAGGTTCTACTGTACTACTAGTATAGAAAATATGTTGAAGGCCAGCCACATCTCTTTTAAGTTTAGCAAGTCTGTTTTATAATAAAATGTTGAAAATTAAAAACTAACTGTATCGACAACACATCCTGAATGAATTGGCATTTGTACAAGATGTTCACAATCACTATACCAGAAGTGGGAATAATGTTTATATGCACACTGTTAAAACGAACGTAGGGCAAAACAACTTGTTTCATACCTAAAGATTTGGTTGAAAATAACTCATTGGCACCTAATTTAAACTTTGAAACTGTTTGAGAAGTGTAGAGAGTATGTAGTGGATCATATTGTAAAAATTTGAATGTATAACTAAAGAAGTTGATTTGCCCAAAATTATATTAGTTTGTTTAAATTTTTGTGATATGGTATCGAAGTTTTAGGGCAAATAGAAAATTCTTAATAAATAACAATTGCTCTTCAACTTATATTTGACGTTTTAATTCTTTATAAGAATTTTTATATCACTCTACTGAACATTTTACATCTTGTGGATAATCACAAACATTTAATTCTGTATTGAAGTATAATGCTCCACAATCCATGTGGTACATAATGTTTTCGTAACATTCATAATATCTGTGGCAATCTGCGGGATCAGCCGAGAAAACTATTTCAGGTCCATTGCAGTCTGCTTCTGCCATCTCTCCAGTTCCAGAATTGCCATCATCTACACACAAATTAAGACAGTTTATAGAGTCGTAAGAATGTATCCAGTTTTTGGCGTAAAACTTCAAAATGCATTCTAAAAATGCATAAAATTTGAATATACTGACCTGCGATAATGCAATGTGCAAAGAAAAGGACGGAGAGTGCTATTACCAGGACTGTAAGAAATGAAAACAACATAAATATGATTAAAAACAAAGTCTTCAATGTTTATATAAATTATTATTTGAACCTATTTGTTTAAAGTATATCATGTATGAGGTTTACGAGTAATAGTAACTAGAGTAGAAAAATGTGAACAGTATAGATAAGTTTCCCATTAAATACAAATGATGGACAGAGAAAACAATATACAATATACAAAAACTGAAGAATAAAGAAGATAAAAAATGTCTATTAACAGTGGAATATATTGAAGAATTATTATAAAACCAATATCGTAAAAACATACCTTTCATTTTGGAGGAAATTTTACAGGACCTTCTTTACCAGTACCTAGTTGTTGTGTCTGCTACTTATATACTTTCTCATATCTCATTGCATTTGCCTCAATATCTTTAAGATAATCTTTCAGAACTCTGCAAACATCATTTGTTTGTAATTTTGAAAATAAATTGTTACTCAGCTATTCAATTTGATTTTTATCTATAAAATGCGCAAGTCTCTGTAGATCTTATCAATCTTTTTTTTTTTG
Source organism: Xestobium rufovillosum (assembly GCA_963966045.1). Taxonomy (NCBI): domain Eukaryota; kingdom Metazoa; phylum Arthropoda; class Insecta; order Coleoptera; family Ptinidae; genus Xestobium; species Xestobium rufovillosum. The sequence continues at coordinate 40,532,796 of OZ014493.1, forward strand.
GGTAAAGATATAGAGGTATACGTTGGTAATACACGCTTTACCCTATCCAAAAAAATATGTAAAAATTAATTATGAATTTACGCCAAAGTTTCGGTCCAACCACTGTATGTATAAAAATTAATAATATGTATATTTCTTGTATAAGTTGGATAAAAAATAATGCGCTGTGGGAGTTTAGAAACAAGCAGTGATTTTTTTGAAAAATTAAAAATTTATTCTCGCTTGTCTTCTTTGCAACCCTAACCTGTGACAATATACTGCATAATTTTACTCAACTTCAAAATTTTTAATTTAAGGCAGTTTTGAAACAAATGTTCCATTTGCAAGATTTCATTTCAAGTGGATATAAAGATATATGTACTTCCATATTATACAAACAACAATCGCATTTTGTGAAATAAAGTTGCCAAATTAGATAAGTAAATAAAAAACAACAGAAAAATAGTATATTATACACGAGTTTATAATAGCATCATTATAACGAGTTGTATACTATACTTTGTCCACGACTATCAAAACAGATTCCCGGAAAGAATTTACCTTCATTTCCCTTCTCCAGTGTAAGAAAGATTCATACATATGCTCTCAGGTATAATTTTCTTGGTTTTTTGGGCAATGAATCTAATGAGGCAAGTTCTGCAGCTTCTTTTATTGCTGGTGCTGCTAAAGAAATCTCGTTTTCACTCTCACTACTCATTATATCTTCTTTTTTAGAATATGCATTTCAAATTAAAAGCAAACCATGCTGATTTGACGTTTCAATTTGAACTGACACATCGCGATCGCGGCCTGCTAAATAAATGTAAAAAAGGGTCAAAGCGATGTTCCTATTGGTTTAGTGAATAATATTCATTAATCACTGCAGTGATTAATGTATCTAATTATGATTGAAGAAACACAAGTATAAAGAGTATGTTGTAAGATAGTCGTGGACAAATATATTTAAAAAAATAGGCTGACAAATGACAATATGTGTTTGTGTTGTCTCGTGCAGTTTATCGGTTCGAATAAGGATACCCAGCAGAAGAGGGTTGTTTTAATTAGTAAACGTATGTACATGTTACTGCTAATAGTATAAATTTCAAGTGGGCTAAAATAGCGAAAATAATTTAAGAAATGGGAGAAATGATGAATTTTGAAAAATGTTTACCAACACCCGAAATATGTGGGTTATTCACGATTTAGCCTCACAAACATCAAATTGATGGATTAAATTCCTGAAAGAACTGCAATTTTTCATATTATTTCCTTACTAAAATCTGGTTTTTTCCTTGAAGTTTGCCTGTTTAAAAATAATTGGTATCTGAGAATATAAAAGTTCTGGAGTGCTGTTTATTGTCCATTTTTATTTGCGAATATAGTAATAATTGATAATTAATTTAGAACTGATTGATGATTGCAATAGTTGACACACTGGATTGGACTATCCATCAAAAAAATGCATTGGAACTTGAGATAACGAATAGGAAAATTTGAGGTTTTGTTATAAACATCTTTCTTATTAAAAGAGGAAGAAAATTTTTGTATATACAGCGTGTCCGTATAGTAAAGGTTTTCTTTCTCATAGATAAGAAATTTAATATCTTTACAGAAAAGCTGTAACACTTCGATCATATATGTAGAATAAACACTCGAATAAATGTATCGAAAAGATCACCAACTTCAGTTACCTAGGCGTAAGAAAGTCGAATGATAGAAATTCTGTAAGGAAACTAAGAATTTATTATTTTATCAAAATAAATAATATAAACGTTTTATGACTTCAACCCGAAAATCGTTTTCTTCCTTATAAATAAAACTACAGGAATTAAAGTCAGACCTATAATTGCTAATTTAATCTTAAGTTTTCTACTATCACTTTTTCGTCTCTTCTCAACATGTGGTAACTAAAACAATAATTATAATAAATTTTACATAAAGCTTAATTTTAATAAACAAGTACTACCTTTTCTTCAAATTTATTTAACTCCTCTTCAAACATGTTCACACAGTCTACTAGGGCATTCGTAGCTGGAATAAGATTCACATCACATATAACAATATCGCTTCTAGTCAGAGCGCAACACAAATTTGCATAATGGTATTGCAAATGTCTTCCGATTTGATGTAATACAATTTGCGCATATTCCATATTAACCATTAAATTAATATTTTTCCTAAAAGAATTATTTAGCACTAACACAAGAATCCAGCATTTATTAAACTTTACTCGCAAGGTATTTGTAAATTCCCCACATTTTTCAAGATCTTCTTTTGAGTCTCTTGGTCTACTCCAAGCAGTTGTAAATCTTGTTCTTTTAATAATGGTAAGGTTCCAGCATCCAGCTTGCATTTTTTGAAGTTTTCTATATATTTTTCAGCATCTGAAGCACGTAACACTGTTTCTAATAGATCCATTTTCAAATTTATTAATATATTTAAATAAGGTTATTATTTTGACGTTTCGTGCTATGCTAACTGCTAAGCCAAATGAGAAGTGCCCCAATGACGGTTTACGGTGAATTAGCATTATCTTAATTTTATGGCAGCCGTAATCGACTTTTACAAAGAATGACAGCTGTGAAATTCTGATTGGGTTATGTTTATTAAGTGCAAATGAACGAAAATTCTTTTAGCATAATGTGCAGCAGCATTTTCTCTATTTTCCTGACATTATTTGCCATTCAGGTATGTTTGCATGAAAAATACCACCGTAGAGATACCCTGAAGATACCTTATGTTCATAAATTGAGGTTATATTTTTAGATTTGCTTTGCCGATTTTTCCACGGACGATTGCTGGGCTTTGGGGTTCAATAAAGCGAATTTACTTTGCTCTTCATGTGATCAACTAACTAATTTTAATTTAGATATAATTAAGTAAGTACTATTTGGAAAATATACGTATCATCGTTTGATGTATTTATTATACAGGGATCATTGCAAGGCGTGCTGCCACCAAGATGAGAATACAGCAACAGAGAAACGCTATGCAAAAGCTGTTTTAGAAGTTTGTACTTGTAAGTTCGGAGCCTACCCACAAATACAAGCTTTTATTAAGAGTGATAGGCCGTTGAAGTTTCCGAACTTGCAGATCAAGTATGTTAGAGGTTTAGACCCGATTATTAAATTGTACGACAAGGATGGTCATTTGCAAGAAACTGTTGCCATTGAAAAGTGGAATACAGACTCTGTAGAAGAATTTTTAAACACTCATTTGGCAGTTGAAAACGATGATTATTTAAAAACAAATAAGATATAAAATAAGTACAAAGTTTTTTTTATTGATTGTGTAACATTTTTATTTATTTGTGATAAATAAAACAAAATATTAATTAACCAAAGTAACAGTTTCGTTATCAACTTGAACGTTTTTCATTTTCTTCAATTTGCGATTGATCTTTTTCAATAGCTTATCAACATTCTTTTCACCAAAAACAGAAGCATGCATTTTGACGATTTTCTTCCCTAATTTATTTACAGAAATACTATTGCTTGTTTCCAGGACTTCCAGTATCTTTTCTTCAAAATCAAATACTTTTTCATAGTTTCCATCTCCCAAATCACATTTGCAATGTTCGACTCCGGCGACACTATTTTCTGGAACTCCAGTTTCATTATTTACTCCATTTGAGATGAGAGAATCACCATTTTCTTTACTTTTATTAGTCTTTTTCTTCTGTTTTTTGGTTTCACCTGTTTCTTCATCTACAATGTTTGATTCATTTGCATCAACATTTTTGTTCTTTTTTTTCTTTAGTTTAGTTTCATTTGCTTCTTCATTCTTATTTTGAGAATTTAGCTTTGATTCATCAGAATCTCCATTTTCTGATACCTTGCTTTTCTTTTTCTTTTGTTTCTCAGCCCCATTTAAATGAAGATCTGCCGTTTCTTGACTTGCAGTTTCGTTCACATCATTTCCATTTTCCTGATGTTTGTTTTTCTTCTTGTTCTGCTTTTTACCACTACTAGTTATTTCTTCAATGCTTTCTTTACCCTCACCGTTCTCCACATTAGAAAAACTATTATTTTCAACTTTAGTTTTCTTTTTCTTTTGTTTCTTCTCGATTGCTTCCATACTCTCATTGGATACTTGATCAGTGCTAGTTACTTCTGAATCGTCAGCATGTTTCCTCTTTTTCTTCTTTTTATCACCATTTTCCTTATCTTCTGCTGGTTCTTCACACTCAGCAACTTGATCTTCAGCTCGTTTCTTCTTCTTTTTGCTTACTTCATTTTCCATGCTTTCCTCATTCTTTCGTTTAGGGTTTTCACCATTTTCTGAAGAATGGTTTTCTTGTTTATTTTTATTTTTATAACTTTCGATGATCTCCCATACTGCCTCAACATCTTCAATTCTTACTTTGCCTCCAGTAGAGCATTTTACAAAATTCTAGAGAAGAAAATAATCTTTAGTGGTAAAGCGTTAGAAGAAGCTTGAACAAAACTTACGATAAACTTGTGCTTTTTCCTCGGAACGTTGTTGTGGCTCGACAAGCCATTCATTAAATTTCTGTGGGTAACCTTTAGGTCCGTTTCTTGTTGAATAATGGATTGAATCATCTCCGTCCAAGACTCTTGAGCGACTTCACCCTTTTTCACAACGCCGTTAGGCAACGATCCCTTTGCAGCATACCTCTCGTCTTCCGTAATGCATTTCACATGTTCTACATACGATTCACTTAAAAAAAGTTTAAACTTTAATATTAAAAACAAGTAAACAATATTGTTGCTTACTCAAAATCTTTGAGGCAATCCATGCAGGTCAAATTCTTTGGCTTACGGCAAAGCATGTCGTAATGCTTGTCCACACGTGGCTTTTGCAAACTCTCGCCACAGTGGTTGCACGTAAAAACAACCATTCTTAATAGCTAATACGATTAAAAGATGGTCAAATTTCTTTAAACAAAAAGAACCCTGAAATTACAATCACCAATCTGTAGAGTAGAAAAACACGTGCACAGGAAGAGGACAGTGCAACCCAGCCACAGACTAATTTTTGAGGTTAGGAAATGCAATAATGCAACGTTGCAGTGTTGCCAGAATGAATTTTATAAAGAGTGCCAGAATGGAAGCTGGGATGTGCGATGGCCCTGAAAGCGCCAAATGCTACTTAAACAGCAAAATTAGGGCATTAAAATTACAATGCAGAAAATAAAATAATTTCTTTATTATCATTAACGTAACGCAATAAATAATAATATAAATAAGCACGCCCGCCGCACTCGCTAATTAAAACCTACGAGCAAATAATAACAGGAGAGAACCTATTGATGTATTGATGGTAGGGGTAGGCAAACCGGGCGACGGAAGTCGGCCATTTAATAAACTTATTAAACTTCATTTGTGGCTGTCAGTTCCACATACTTAGATAAATATACCGCCTTTGGACCATTGCGCATCAATTCCGGTCATGCAATAAAAAGGGATAGAAAATTACGCCATTTTTACATACTCGCGGTTGATTGGTGGATGTGGTCCAATCAAATCTGGAGTTGCTTGCTGGCTCAACAACTGACAAGTGTCAAGTAACATAACCAAAGAAAATATTGTTTGTTTAGTTACTTATGTTCTTTGGTTTCACGTTTTGAATGTGGTTTAAAATCCCATACATTTATTATTCTGATCAGTTGGAATAGTTTAAGTGTTCTTTTTTTGTGTGAAGTTTTCATCTCCTAGTGCACCCATATACCTGCTGTTCCTTTTGGAATCAAACTCGTTTAAAACTAACATAATTTTGACGTAAAAATATAGATTGTGAATGTTTCCTGAGTCAGCCTTTTTATTCCACGTGATTGGAGCCACCGAGACCCAGGTTGCGGACATACAAACAGAGCACGGGATCATCGTGATTTGTGCGTGGAACTGGACTAGTTCATTTTTATTTGTATCAAACATGCACAATAAATTGTGATTTTTATGTAATTTGTCGAATTTTTCAATTGCTATTCTTACATAGTAGCTTTGCCAAAAAGGAAAGGCGCGGATAGATGCGAAAATTTTAGAACTATCAGTTTAACTTCCCATGCGTCAAAAATTTTAACTAGAATTGTGCAAAGAAGGATGGAGAAAAAGGCGGAAGAAATATTAGGAGAAGATCAGTTCGGATTTAGACGAAATAGAGGAACGCGCGAGGCCATTCTAGCTTTACGAGTAATTATAGAAAAAACGATAGAAAAGAGAAAGAGCGTCTATATAGGATTTGTAGATTTAGAAAAAGCCTTCGACAACGTAAAATGGGGGAAGATGTTCGAAGTGCTGAGAAAGGTAGGGATGAAATACAGGGACAGAAGAATAATACATAATCTCTACAAAGAGCAAAAGGCAGTTATAGAATGTGAGCAGGAACAAAGGGAAGTAGATATCCGGAAGGGAGTGAGACAGGGATGTGCATTGTCACCTCTAGTTTTCAACTTATATATCGAAGATGCGATTAATATTGTTAAGGAAAGAACAGCCTCAGGGATCAATGTACAGGGCCAAACTATTAACATGCTCAGATTTGCGGATGATATAGCAGTGTTAGCATCTAGCGAAGAAGAATTAGGAGCGGCTTTGAATGAAATGGAAGCAGTTTTGACACAGGGCTTCGGCATGAAAATCAATAAAAAGAAAACTAAAATTTTGGTATGTAGGGGATGTGAAAATAGAACTAAAATGGAAATACAAATTGGAAATGAGAAGATAGAGGAGGTCGCGGATTTCTGCTACTTAGGAAGTAAAATAACTCAAGACGGTAGGAGCACTAAAGATATAAAACAAAGAATGGCGCAGGGCCGAGTTGCGTTTAACAAAAAGAAACAACTGTTATGCTCGAGAACGGTTAATATAGAGACTAGGAAGAGACTCTTAACGTCGTATGTATGGAGTACGGCATTATACGGGTGCGAAACTTGGACAATAGGAGAAGCGGATAGAAAAAGAGTAGAAGCGTTTGAAATGTGGTGCTACAGACGCATGATGAAGATACCGTGGATAGATAAGGTTAGCAATAGGGAAGTATTAGAAAGAGTTGGGGAAAAGCGAAAGGTATGGAAAACAATAAAGAGTAGGAGAGATAGGATGGTAGGACACCTTCTAAGACACGAAGGAATAGTTCGTGACATACTAGAGTCAGAGATAGGAATAAAAAGAGGTAGGGGTAGGCCTAGATTAGACTACTGCTCTCAAATAGTTAGGGATGTAGGATGTTCTACTTTTAGGGAAATGCGTAGGTTAGCTCAGGATAGAAAAGAATGGAGGTACGCGTCCAACCAGTCTTCGGACTGAGAACCTTATGATGATGATGATTCTTACAAGGTCAATAAAAATACAGTGGAACTCCCATAAGTCAAATCTCAATCTCAAGGGACGCAAAAAAATTGAGTTAAAGAAACTTCGAGTTTAAGAACATTTTATTAAAATTTCCATACATTGCATTATTCACAAAATAACATATAACGTAACTATACACAATATACCCATACAAAATGCAGGTTATTACAATTCTGTAACCAATCAAATCATTGTTTAATAAAAAAGTGTAATTTTGCACTGTTTTTGATGACATAACTGTTCATTTTCACAAAATTGCTGTACAGACCTTCACTTGCACACAAAAAATTAAAAATGTTACAAACTGTCACCTAACTGATTAGTTGTTGGTATTGTTATCCCAGTCTCAACGCCTTCACTTTCATTTTCTTCGTTGCCTTTGCTGTCGGACATTTCGCAATTAGACGAGTGACATTTTAAACTAGACAAAATGTCATCATTAGTTGGAAATTCTGCAATTTGGATGTCGTCGTCGATGGCAATGTTCTTCTACGTCAATATCTTCCATCTGTACCGATTCCCTGTATTTCGCAAGCGTTGCCTTTAATTAATATCTTCCATTTGTACCGATTCCCTGCATTTCGCAAGCGTTGCCTTTAATTCAATAAGACTAAGATCATCTTCATCCAACGAATGATCTTCATTTTCACGAATGTAGGGGGAATCCGGCTTTCTTAAAACAATTCTGAATTGTTGTTGCTGAGACATCTGTATCCCATGCTCTTGATATTTCTCTAATAGCATCTAAAGTTACCGCTAATGTTCTATGATCCTCCATGGCAGCGATAGTTTGTTTCAGAATCCATTTCCGGTAATTCATCTTCAGGTTCAAAGTATGAGAACTTGATTGACTGGAAACTCTCATAATGTACTGCTCAGCGAAGTTAATGAGTCTAGAGCTCTATATGTACATACCTATAATCAAATTGTTAATATAATAACAACTTTGTACGACTAGACACAAAATTTTCTTCTTACAAAAGAAAATATAAATTCATGTCCAAAATACCTGCTCTTACCATATATTACAAAGTTACATTCTCCGTGACAAGAAGCTTTATTAACAACAATGTGCTTATCAAAATATTGTGGTTTCTTCTTACTGAAAATTCTTGGGTTATGTTGTTTGACAGCTAAAGTAGGTAAAAATGGCGCCAAGGTCAAGTTTCAATTTTACAAGTGTTGTTGCACTCTCTCAAGCGATATAGTGATCTATATATGTGGTCAGTTCACGGTCCGTGTTGTTAAAGTTGCAACCCCTCTGCTGCTGACATCACCCGTTCCCCAACTCAAATAAACCTCTTTCTCTGTATTTCCGTCGCGTTCCTTTAAAGTTTAAAGCATTATGTTCTCTCCTGTTATTATTTGCTCGTAGATTAAAACACAGACAAATAAAACAGACTTTTCTTACCACATCGTTGCAGACGCCTGAATTAAAAGGCGCCATGAGAGTCCACGAAAGCGCTGGCTTTCGCGCACAGCGCCTTTTGCTTGAAATGCGGAACATAAGTGCCTCCGTCATTTTCATTCCAAACAAAACAAAAGCACGTGCCATTTGACATTTATCGATATTATTTACAACGTCTTAAACTAGTTTTTGCAATATAATTATAGACGTTTTGGAGTGAAAACAGTTTATTTTCAATTTGTGTGTTGGGCTTACGTGTAAAAACTTGAAAACAACTATAATTATATTTCAGAGGTTAGGTTAAAACGTCTGAAAGCACGTGGCTTTGTTTTGTTTGGAATGAAAATCTGACGTTTGTGACGCGCCACTTATGTCCCCTATTGCGCACAGGTCACCGTCGAATAGCTCTAGAACTAACCCGAAACGCGCTAAAATGGCAACACTGCAATGTTGTAGTGGTGGATGACTATCGATAGTGATATCGATTATTACCGATAGTTCTCACTATCGAAATATATCGATTATTATTTTAAAATATCGATAGTTTTCGATATTTTTAAATGGTGCATTTTTAAAGATCAAACCGTTATCAAACCCTATGCATATATATAATATATCATATTCTATATGCTAAAGTGTGAATCGAAGAGAATTTTTAGTGCAATAGGGTAAATTATTTCCGAAAGGAGGTCAAAGCTTAAAGAGAAAAATGATTGGTTATTGTAGTTTTTTAAGTTTCTACGAATAAAATTTGTTCCAAGTTTTTCTACTGTTTTAAATTTTACAAGAAAAAGAATGTTTAATTCTTTTTGCTTACACCTAACAGCATTTTGAGAATTTCCAAAACTATCGATAATTATCGATAGTACTCTTGGCAAATATCGGTAAGTATCAATAGAAGCACCTATCGATAGTTCACCTCTACAACGTTGCCAACCCTTCAGTACAAGAAGTCGGTGCAAGGTTACTGAGAATTGAGAAATCTCCGGAAATCCGTAGGCGGTAAAATCAAAACAGTACAGAAACGGGCAGACAAAATGGCTGTATTCCGTATCGCATAAAATATCAATTTGAAGAAAAAACTAGTTATCTTTTACTTTAGTTAGCAATAAAACTTCCAATGACGCGCTGCTCCATATCTCATACGTACTTGAAAACGTGTCCATCGTGTTCGAAATCTGGGCAGCGTTTACAATGTATGTAACAGACAACTTTATTCTGCTTATTGCAACGTCTGTTTATTTTCTAGCATGTAATAGAACCGTCTGCGGTTTACCATTAACAATATAAAATGCACTTACTTATAGGGTATAGTACATATATATAGTTGTCTGGTCTGCCACAAACAATACGCGCCGGTGTCCGTGGGTAATATGAAAAATATTGATGCTGTTGTTTCTGATCACTAAAAGCTAGTTACTATTTCAGTTCAACATGAAGAGTAAATGACAAAAATAAATTGTACATTGGAATTCCAAAATCCGTAGAATATTGTTGCTTATCGAAGAAAGGGCGAGAGCGAAATCCGTATATCTACGGATAAATCCGTAGATTTGGCAACGCTGAGTATGTATCTTACAGTAGGGTTGGGCAATGCGTATCCCATACCGATACTAGAGAGAATCGATCTGTTAGGTTTTGATGTTCAACGTTCTAGAAAAGCCAACTCGTTCCTTTATTTTTGAAATGTGAAGCAAGTTTTACAGAAAAGTTGTTGCATGGAAAGATTTCTCATTAAAATAATTTTTTGCCATACAGCAAGTCCCATATTTCTTGTATGGAAATCAACTTATTCCATTAATTTTTATAAGCAGTCTAGATTGACTCATTTCGTAGTTTGGTCCCATTTATCCAAAAACAACGTTGCAAGCATATTCTTATAGACCATAAAAGTGATTTGAGAACAAGCAATTTTAGAATAAACAATAAGCAGCGAAATACACGAGCAACAAAGAAACAACAACAAGCAATAACAATTAAATAATTACCAGCAAACAATTATCTAACCTAAACAATCCACAGTTCGAAGTTCTGTAAGACACTTACAAACAAAGGTTAATGCGACAACATTCGCACACACGTACCGACCAAAACACGTATACTCTAAGACATATACTCGCAAGGGTCTATCGCTGTCTGTAAATTATCTCATTCTCTTCGCTCAAAACTTAAGACTTCAAACTGTCCTCCCGGCTTCTTTCTTCCCAATATATACTCTCGTAGAAGTAGAAGCAGCTGCGGCTTCAAATAGCGTGACTCATAACCATGAGCGTCGCTTGCGGGGCAAAAAATTCGTATCGATATGAACAAATTTTAACCATACACATATTGCTTTCGTAGCGAAAGGGTTAATACCACAGCAACAAGAAAGATCCAATGCCCCTTTATATATATAGTAGCTTTCATAGGCCGTGACGGCCCATCGCTGAAGTTATGCTCTGCCATTCCCTTCTGTCTAAAGCCCTTTTCCACCAACTCGCCACTCCTATCTCCCTCAAGTCCTGAATTGTTTCTTCCTTCCATCTGTTTCTTGGTCTCCCTCTTGTTCCTGCACCTATCGGTCTGATATTCATTATCATCTTAGTGATTCTTCCGCTCTCCATTCGCTGCACATGGCCAAGCCATCTCACCCACTGCTGTCTTACAAACTGTACAATTGATGGTTCATTATACAGCTCCCTCAATTCCTTGTTCGTCCTTCTTTGCCATTCTCCGCTCCATTTTCTTCCCCCATAAATCCTTCTTATAATTTTTCTCTCCCATATCAGCAACTTTGCTTCCTTCACAGTTCCCAACTTCCATACTTCACTTGTATCAGTACTGTTTTATATATCTGCACTTTCGCTTTCCATGATACATGCTTCGACTTTAGGATATGATTTAATGCTCCCGCTGAGTTTATCTCCTCTCATCTGCCTTGCTTTCATTTCTTCCTCCTCTCTTCCGTCCTCTGATATTTGTACCCCTAGATATGTAAGTAGCTTAACTCTTTCTATTACTATTTCTTCTTTATTCGGTCGTTTTATTATTAGGTTATCATTTTCCGCTCTGTCCGCCTGCCTTGCCATCACCATATACTTTGATTTCTGGCTGTTGACCTGTAACCCTACTTTCCCTGCATGCTTCTCCAATCTTTCAAACACTTTTATTAGGCCTTGCTTACTTTTTGCTATTAACACCAGGTCATCAGCATATGCAATACATTGGTGTTTCGCGCTTACTATGCATCCTGTTCTATTTATTTTACTTTCCCTTATTACATACTCAAGTGTTATATTGAATAGCAACGTCGACAGTGGGTCCCCTTGCCTAACTCCATCTCTCACTATAAAACTTTCTGACATCTTTCCTCTCCATTTAATTCTATTTACTGTATCTTTCAAGGTCATCTGAACTAATTTTATCAATTTCTCCGGTATCTTTAGGTTTTCCATAGCCCTGTATATCTCTTCCCTTTTTAAAGAGGCGTAAGCTTTTAAAAAATCAATGAATGCCACATGGATCTCCTTATTGTATTCTCCACACATATCTTGCGTTTCTTTTAGGACAAACAGTTGATCTGTGACAGAGCGGGCTGGCCTAAATCCTGCTTGATATTCTCCCAATACTTTCTCTGTGTATTTTTGTATTCTGTTTCTCAGGATCGTAGTTAGTATTTTATACGTTGTGTCCAGCAGTGCGATTCCTCTATAATTGTTGAATACTGATTTTTCGCCTTTCTTGTGAATCGGGGTTATTATTGCTTCTGTCCACTCTTTTGGCATTCTTTGTTGTTGCCAGATTTGGTGTATCAACTCGTGTACATTCGTTATTAACTCTTCTCCTCCATATTTAATTAACTCATTCTTTACTCCATTTCCACCTGGTGCCTTTCTATTTTTGAGGGATTTTATTATGTTCGTGATTTCTCCTTTTGTTGGGGGCTATATCTTCCCTCTCGCCTTCTGTTCTTCATTTCTGTTTTCCTCCTCACTTAGTATTTGCACTTCTGGTTTCTCTCCCTGTAGAAGCTCCTGAAAGTATCTCTTCCACCCCTCAATTATTTGATCTTCTTTACTTATTCTTTCTCCGTTCTCATTTTTAAAGGATATCGGTATTTATTGCCTCTTCTAGTATATTTTATTCCTTGGTAAAAATTTCGTATTTCCCCGTTCCCGTAATATTCTTCTGTCTGCTCTATTCGCTTTTGCCAAAAACTTCTTTTAACTTCTCTATAAATTCTTTTTGTCCTTCTCCTTTGCTTTGTGTATTCTTCTATATCTTCCTGTGATCCAGTCTGCAGCATTTTCTTTCTTGCAGCTATTTTCTTCTGTAACTCTCTTTCACAGTCAGCATTAAACCATTTACTCGGTGTCGTCCTTTGGTTTCTCTTTCTTATAACTTGGTCTGCTGCTCTTTTCAAACATTCTTCTATTACCTTCCACTTTTTTTCCAAGTCTTCTCCTTTTTCCATTTCTTTTAACGCTATTTCTATTTTCTCCACGTATCTTTCTTGACACACTTTTTCTGTTAGCCTTTCTTCTTCATATCTAGCTTCCCCTCTCTCATTGATTTGCCTTCTTTACTTGGTCAGTGCTCAACCGCTCGTATAAATTTTCAAAACTCTCATAAAATTCATCTTTGACCTCCTCCCCTTCTCTTCTGTTGGCGCATGACCATTTATAATACCGATATCCCTTCCCCCTACTTCTATTGTAATGCAGCATAATCTTTCATTTATCGGTATAAAATTCTTTATTTTATCCTTCATTTTCTTTGATATCAAAAAACCCGTATCAAAGATTCATTCTTCATTTCCAATGCCCCTTTACCCTGAATAAATGCGCTTTCAAAATAATTGGCAAATAGATTACATATACCTCCTGGGTTATTAGCAGATACGTCCTTAAACGTCATGATATATGGAATAAAATAAAATATGTAGTATGTATTATATCCTTTAATTTTATTGATTACATACGATGCTTATGCGAACTTAGATATCAGAACATGTCAAAGTAAATAAATAAAAATCACAATCACTTTAATATCCTCCTCTGAATCCGCCGCCCCTATTAAAGCCTCCGCCCCTATTAAAACCTCTGCCTCCAAAACCACGACCACCGCGGAAACCACCACCTCCTCTTCCTCCCTGGTGTCCTCCACCGAAATTCCCACGTGCCATTTTATTTGGAGGTCCTCCTAAAGAATGTCCCCTAGGAGGCCGTTTAGATTGGTATTGTTGAGGAGTAGAAGCCACCCTTTCAATTCCAAAGCTTCCTGCGTGTAACTTGCACAGTTCTTTAATTACAGAAGAAACTTCAGCGTCTGTAGGTCCCATTTCTAAAACACTTTCTGGCTCCTCGGAAGCTTTAATAACTAAGCTTTCCAAAGCAGGTCGCAAAGCTAGAATATTCGAGGCTACTCTCGGGTCCATATTGAGATTAATCCAGTTATCTAGTCTCACAACACCTTCGACCTGTTTAGCAAAATAAGCAACACTCTCTCTGTAAATTAAAAAGGAAACAGAAAACTCACCCATTCAACTTTGCGAGAACCAAATAGTAATAAATGTATGGGCGTTATCATCGACATTTGCTTGCAAGAAATAGCCCTCGTTCTAATCTTTTCCCCAAATACAAAGAACGGATAAGGGAAAGTCTGTTCGAAATTACTGCAATTCACAGACGTCTTGTGGATTAAAGCCGCCTTACTCTCGGTCGTAAGCACCTTCCTCTTCTCTTTGTGATAGCAAACGTTTGGATACAGACCATAACACATAAGCGCCATGATCACATCCAATTTAGGATCAGGACCAACTGTTTCCAAATGTATGTGTGCCATGGTCTCTTCAGGAAAACCAACGGATGTCAAAATTTGCTGCAGTTGGTTCTTCGCTTCCCAGGTTACTCGAAGAGTTGGCATACTCACTCCTTTGTATTCGCAGAAATTTATTTCAGCAGATTCCCCACCTAACCTGGCTTGCTCCCATAGCTATAAATTGGATATAAAAAACTGAAATATCGATAGGAAACTTAATTTTACCTCGAAAGCATTAAGCATAGCGACATGATCGCTATACCTGTCACCAGCGAGAGCTCTTTGATGATAACTCAATCGTCTCTGACCCGGATCTAAAGTGAAAATTTCAGGGAATGTCGAGGAATTTGCAGCCATCGTTGCCAAAGGTTCGCCAACCATAAATATGCAACCAAGAATCATCATCTTGCCCAAACGGGGCTCTATCGGCAATTTGGCTACTATGCGACCCAACGGGGTCAGTTCGTCGTTCTTATCCAAACACTTCATTTCTCGCAAAAGAACCTCGGCCTCTATAACAGCATCCAAGGGGGGAGGTTCAATTGCCTTACTGAGAAAATGACCAATAGCTCCTAGTCTCAACAACTTTATACTCAGCGCCAACTCATGCAAGGGCGTACGGAACATTTCCGGAGTCATGTGTTCGTCCAGTTTATCAAAACGTGCCCTGGAGCACAGGTGGAAGCAGAACCCTGGCCTCACTCTTCCAGCACGACCTTTTCGCTGCTCCAAATTGGTGCGCGAGGCCCACACTGTCGCATAACTCGTCATGTTGTTGTGTGACGTAAACAGTTTCATCTTCGCCTTGCAACTGTCTATGACGTATACAACATCGTTTATGGTGATAGAAGTTTCGGCAATATTCGTAGACAGTATAATCTGCAAAACATAAGTCGCGTCTGAATCACTGAATTCAAAATGTTTGTCCCTGATAAAACGATATTCGTGACTTATAAGAGATGTCACGAAAACTGAATAAAAAATTCGTACCTTCGTGATGCCAGGCGGAACAGGCTCAAAGACTCTCCTCTGGTCCTCCCTCGGTATTTGGGAATGTAACGGCAAAATGCAATACTGAGAGCCGCCAAAAATGGGGTGCTGCTGCAAATGTTTCATCATGGCAAAGATTAAATTCCAACCAGGTAAAAAGACTAGCACCGCACCGGGAATCCCCAGGCCCTTGATGTACTGAAGTAAAGCTTCTATCAGCTCGAAACTGATTTCCTTCTCGCTCAATCTGCTCAAAGCATTTCTCGTTTGCTCATTGTACGACCCAGTAGAAATCTACAACATTCAAATAAATATTAAAAACCCTAAGTTCTAAGGGTCACTGTATCGTAATAAACACAGTATGTGTAAAGATGATCATATGGCTCTTAGGTTTTGTGTATTTGAGATTCCTTTTGTTTATTTTGATGGAGAATCATTCAGGTTAGGAAAGATTAATTATGATATAGTAAAACTCGGATATAACGAGGGCTATTGTTCTTTATATGCAAATGAAAGTCATAAACAAAAAATTATTAAACACGACAAATATTTTCAATAAATTTTTATTTACCTTATATAAACAGGGCGATTCATAACGTATGGAGGAAATTGAAAGGGCAGTTGAGGAAGATTAAAATATACATTTTCGTATAATTAACTTTTGACGAAAACCCAATTACAAAAAAGTTAAAGAAAAAATTTAAAATAGTTATTTTTCTTTTTACATTTTTTTTTTAACTTTTTGAACTAAATATGGTGCAGTAAATTCAAATATTCCCAATTTAAGTTTAAAACATGAATAACCCCCATTATTTTTTTAACAAATGCTTCAATTATTAATCTAACTTTACATTGACGTAACATTTTAATTTTTGAATTATGAATCATCCTCTATGTATAAATATTAGTAATACAATAGGACGCCAATTGTCCGTCCGGATGACAGCCATTCGGATAATCGACATCCTACTGCACTAACATTAGAAAGAATGTTTAATTTCGTACAAAATAATCAGATATTAGGTGTTGTTTCTTTTTCCTATCGTCTAAATAATTTTGTTGGAGTTCCCTTTGAAGAACCTCACAAGCCTGAATTGAGCGGCAATTGCCGGGCATAAATGAAATATAATTTTGTACAATCTCCAAAGCGTTTCCTCATCACATTTGTTCGTCGATTTCACAAGTATGTCAGAATTTTGATTCACTATTTCAACAATGTCAGCATCAATAGTAGCCTCCGAGGGGAAATCACTGAGGTATTTTAGTGTACAAGGCAAGGAATTTCGAGGTATTTTGGTGAATTTTTCTTGAAAGGGGAATTTCAGTGTACAAATTTTTTAAGTGAGTCCCCCCCTAGGTGAAATCACTGGGATATTTTAGTGTACAAGGCAAGGAATTTCAGGAGAATTTTGGGGTATTTTGAAAAAGGAATTTCAGTGTACAAATTTTTTCAGTGAGTTCCCCCCTAGTAGCCTCATTAATTATTTCTTTAGGCGACAGTGACAGTGATACTAGCAGTGATGATTAAGACCTTCATTATTATTTTACTATTATTTTTTTAATAGAATAGGGTTTTCCACGAATTTTTAAAAAACATGTTTTCTGGGAGAACTACACAAAAAATTTTCGCCGTATTTTTGTATTTCACTGTATTCGGTTAATTAGTAAGAAAAACAATTATTGAAATTCTGCAATAAAATATGTTACGTCACAATAGAAACGTCTGAACATAGCAGCGACGAGCAACGACACCAGTGATGTTGATGAATGTACCTCATTTTCTTCTTCTTTTTCATATACAATAACAGTATACTTCAAAAGTCAAGAAAGTTATCCATAAGTAACTGAAAATATATGTATACAAATAATTTGCATGAGTTTCCAACTTTTATACACTCATTTTAAATAAGTAGAGTAATTAGTTTTATAACTTGCAGTAAATGGCGAAATCATAAATGTGGCAACATTGTGCAGTAAAATGGTAGGTGGCATCAGTGCTGCCAGATCTCCTGTTTTAACGGTAGATCTACCGTTTTACTAGATGGTCTACCGTTTTCCCGTTTTATTCTTTTTATCTACCGTTTTTCACAGTGCACTCTAATATTCGATTTTACCGACGAGACAGACGATAAATTAGGGTTTATCATAAGTTCTATGATAATTTAAGGAATAAAAGAAACCTTGTAGCTTTACCGGTCGTTAATAGTACCACAGGCTAGAAAATAAACAGACGTCTCAATTTGCATAATAAAGTTGTCTGTTTACAAACATTATAAACGCTGTGCAGATATCGAACGCGATGGATATCTTTTCAATCCATATGAGCAGCGTGCCACTGGCGTCGCCGTGAAAGTTTTATTGCTAACATAACCTGTGTTTTTTAAAGCATTTCATGGTTTCTATTTGAATAAACATTTAGTACACGAAGAGAGTACATTTCTGGGGAGAACAACAGTATTCTCAGCTGCATATAAATTTTAGTATTTATCGAAATATTTCAATTAATGGTAGAAACATGCTCAATAATAATTCGGCGCCGCCACTGTAAATATTGATCAGCTGTCATTAAGAATAACCGGCAAGTATCGGAAACATTCGTTGTGGTATTCGGACTGAGCAGATTTCGAACGCGAGTAACAACGCTAACAAAAAAGATCAAAGACACCGATAGCTAGTGAAACGTCTGTTTATTTTCATTAGTCTGAGATAGTACCCACCGCTACGAACAGATGGCCGCACTGTGGTGTTCCATAAATAATTTTGTTTTCTGTAGTTGATTCTCTTGACTTGGAATATACTGAAATTTCCAAAAGCAGTAATAATGCAGGAAACTGTGTGGACTACCGTTTTCTACCGTTTTTTTAAAGTGCCATATACCGCATTCTAGTTTTACGATCTGGCAGCACTGGGTGGCATTGACACAGTGACAGCAACATCATTTGATTGTTGTTTCTGCCAAATTTGGGTCTGTGCAAAAAGAAGGTTATGTTTGGCTTTCACGTTCCGAAACTCAGAAATCAGAAAATCCATAATGGTAATGTGAAAATCATCAACCATGCCACTATCTACCATGGGCAAATTATCACTGCCGGCCTTAACAAAACCCTTTTCCACTGTTTTTATTTTCAACAAAAGGTGGATCCCAAACTCGTATTTATCAAATATTGTGTAACACTCATTAGATTTAGAATTTTCAATTGTAGTGGAATACCCTATTAAGACAAAGAATCTATAGTACAAGATCCCGAATAAGGTCGACCTTCACCCATCTGTTTTCCTAATGAAAGTTATTTTTTATCAAACATAACATGAGAACACACAAATCGCGGATGGGTTGTCTAATTATATCAGGTCAAGACTACCCTTAATTAAAAATAA
Source organism: Xestobium rufovillosum (assembly GCA_963966045.1). Lineage (NCBI taxonomy): Eukaryota > Metazoa > Arthropoda > Insecta > Coleoptera > Ptinidae > Xestobium > Xestobium rufovillosum. The sequence continues at coordinate 40,551,663 of OZ014493.1, forward strand.
TGTAATTAATTTTTTTTTGATTTCTACACTCATTTGTTTTCTCAAAGAATTCAGTACCAATCGAGAGTACCAAGTATAAGGAACAAGGAAAAGGTAGGTTGTCTATCTTTTACTGCTCGCTATTGCCGGGTTGCCAGGTATAAACAGGTGAGTTGGTATTATAAATTTACACTCATCTGTTTTCTCATTCAAATATGTGTTAAAATAAAGATAATTTTATTGCGAACACGGTGGTATTAGGTTGCCTAAGCAAAATCGGTCAAGACACACGGTTGTCGCGCTTTAAAAATTGGAATATTTCACAAGTTTCAGAGTTGTCAGTGTCAAATTAAATGGGAAAAAATTAAATCTCTCAGGAGAGTGAACATCGAGTAGGCAAGTTACGACTTCCAGATTCTGTTGCATCTCTGGTCCCATACTCATATACTTCGTTTTGCTTTCCTTCAATTTCAGTCTCAATTTTAGAGCCCTTCCACTTAACCTTTCTATTACAGTTTTGAGGCTATTTCTTGTGTTTGCTATAATTACCATATCGTCTGCATATACCAGGCACTGGTGGTTATTACCGTAGATTGTCCCTTGCCTGTTGATACCGCTATGCCGCTATCCCTAACACGACACAATTAGGTAGAAAAGTGGGAGAGATAAAGGCACGTACTGAAAATTGCGGTTGGTTCATGGATGGCTATTTAAAACCAACAGGGTTCGTTGGGGACCCAACGCCCTTACAAGTTGACCATACATATATTGCACTTGACAAGCAGTGATAACGATGACAATTCCTCAGAAACTGAATATCATCTTGCAACTTCTGATGAATCTGATGCTGAATAACTTTTTGTATTTAGGTATATGTGTAATGACATCAGAATTTTATAACAAAATATTTCTTTACTAAAATAATGTGTTATTAATTTGTTATCGTTTTCTAAAATTTTAAATTTGTATTAATTTCTTTAAGTATTTACTCTGTTTACTCTGTTATTTCTTGTATATTATTATTCTGTTATATATTCTTATATTAAAAATTGTTTTTAAATTATCTATAGCACGGAAAAAGGGCATGCGCACTCTCTTTCACTCGGCAGCTGCCTCGCATGCAGCTGTTATGCTGCGTCCTCTTTCGCACAGAATAGTAAGCTCAACACTCGTCTGTTGCGCACAGCTCGCTTACTCAAATATTCCAATTTAAAGCGCGACAACCGATTTTGCTTAGGCAACCTAATACCACCATGTTCGCAATAAAATTATCTTTATTTTAACACATATTTGAATGAGAAGCAACCCGGTAATTGCAAGCAGTAAAAGATAGACAACCTACCTTTTCCTTGTTCCTTATACTTGGTACTCTCGATTGGTACTGAATTCTTTGAGAAAACAAATGAGTGTAGAAATCAAAAAAAAATAATTACATTATTTTTAATTAAGGGTAGTCTTGACCTGATATAATTAGACAACCCATCCGCGATTTGTTTGTTCACATGTTATTTATGATAAAAAATACCTTTCATTAGGAAAACAGATGGGTGAAGGTCGACCTTATTCGGGATCTACCAATATTAATGATTATTCTGCAATAAATCACATTACATTTGTCTTTTTGCATTCTGAATTACCTACCTATTTTTATTATTTCATATTTATTACTAAGGGTAAAAAAAGTCCACGCCACTGCTGCGCTGAGTTAGATGCAGGCTGTGGCACGCACCAACGTGTTGCGCCTCAACCGCTGTACTCGATGTGGCCTCCACTTTTTGAGTCCAAATAGTGGATACTGATGAAATTGATAATCGAAAATCTTTACTGTCTCACAGAGTGGCAACGAGTCGTTTTGCACCCAAAATTTTGTACAAGTGAACAACAAATGAACTAAAATAAAAAGCAAAATCGACAAAATCCATAAAACTGCATACAAATTGCGGCTGTCCACATGACTATTAGAATTGTCACAAAAGATGCCGACTTACTTTTAAAAAAGCCGCCGATAGGCAGTACGCAGCTTGGGGATCACTAAGGGAAAGTGTTTTTGTATTAGTGGATGCCGCAGTAAAGTTATGTTAGTCACACGCGAGGTAAAAAACAAAAAGAAAAAATATTTACAAAATTGTGCTTTATAACCAAATTCTCATAATAAACGCGGTTGTTTTAAAGAAAAACTTATACACGTTATTTACCATATTGAGAAATGGGACTTTTCAATTTGCTCGCTATGTTTTGAGTACTCGTTAAACGCAAGTTTCACAGTAATTACTTTATATTTTTAAGAGACGGGAGAGATCATTACAATATACAAGTTGCATACCTTATTCAAATTTTCATCCCCATCATCCCCTATGACCGTCTCGTCATCATCGCCGCCTCCACCGCCTCTTCTCTTCCTGTTATCCAAAGGCGGCACAAATTTGGTCAATTCGATGGAGTCTTCTAAGAAATACTGTTGTACAGGAAACGCCCTGCCCGGTATTTCAATCACGGGACAATTATTAAAATATTTCGAGAATAGCGTGGTATCAATCGTCGCAGACATCAGAATAACACGCAGATCAGGGTAAGTATGAATCATATCTCGTAATACAACCTGAAAAAAATGATTTTACATTAATCAGGATGATAAAACGATTTATAATACACCAACCATTATAAAATCGCTGTTGACGTCCCTCTCGTGAATTTCATCGACAATAACATGACTCACACCTCTGAGGCCAGCTTCCAATTTCCGCAGCAAAACACCGACAGTGCAAAACATGACCGAAGCATAAGGGCGCGGAAGAGCGGATTCAAAACGAACGGAATACCCCAAGCTCTGACCCAAGTTTTCACATCTTTCGGAAGCCACACGTTCAGACACCGATACAGCTGAAATACGTCTTGGTTGAGTCACGGCGATGTTGCACCACGCGCCCTGCCCGGAAGCGATGTAATCGTCTAGGATAAACTGGCAAACTTGTGTTGTTTTACCGCAACCAGTATTTCCTCTAATAATAATGACAGAATTATCATTGATAGCTTCCATGATGGCCCCACGCATATTAAATACGGGCAAGTGATTTCTGTCGTCTAAGCTTTTTTGCAAATTGCTATCGTTCTGCAGTCGCATTCTAGATTCTTCCAGAAGCTGTTCGCTTAGTTGTTCTAAAGAAGCAGTAGCTAAGGGCCCTTCGTCAATATTACAACCTGTCCATGGATTCCAGTTAGGTTGGGGTGGGGACCAAGGTACCACCCCTCCGATAACAGGCTTGGAACACTGAAATTCTGTCAAAACCTATTCGAACCCCAACAAAATTAGAACAAGAAAAATATTATTTTATGGCAGAATCACCTGAGAGCTAAGCAAAGAGACGGGTTGCTCAGTTGGCTCATTAGGGACTTCAGTAGGCCTTATATCGAGCATATTTAAACATTTTTCAATCTTTGACTGCAATTCTGGAGAAACTTTAACATCATACGGCTTCATTTCGGAGCCAGTTTTCTCCTTTTTCAAGGTTCCGCTGAACGCTTCGATTACACCCAGATGATATAGTTGCCTGACCATGGATAACGCACAACTTTTACTCGCAGTTTGCTTGTTGGAGCCGGTATCACGACCGAAGATTGTACGGCCCAACTGCTTCACGTAAAAGCTCATCTCGGCCACAAAACTCCTGATTTTCGAAAAATAATTCGCATCAAGAGGGGGAATTTAAAGATTTTTGAGGATACTCACACTTTTTTAGAGTATTAACACATTATACAGAACTGTGGTCTCAAATCCAGAGAACCTATACGAAAACAGAACAATGTACAGTAATATTTTTAAACATTGCTTATGTGCAGTACCTTAGAGCTTAGAATAATGAGACTTTTGGTTATGAATGGTCTTTTTTATAGACAGTGGCGGCTCGTGATTTGTTCATGATGGATGGCTCTGCCTCTGTCAAAGAAAAACCCAGAGGGTAACTCACGTGGCAATATTTTGTCCGCCAACAATGGTTGCCGGTGGTTGTATGAGGGAATCCAGTGGCGATAAGTGGTTGTACAGTGGCAATATTGGCTGTATTGTTGCTGTATATGGTTGTATAGTATATGTGCAGATTCAGTGGTAATATCTGTGGCTGTGATTCCCAATAGCGTCGAACTAGTTCGTGAACCCTCGGCGTCACTCGAAACCCACGCATGCGCTTTTGCTCAGTTATTCCAGTTCCTTTTTTGCTCAATAGCGAAGCAGTGTGTGTGTATTTGTGCGTAATGTTAATGTAATATTATTATTATTATTAATAACAGTACACTTATTGTCATTTAATAAAGATAACTGATGAGGTAAGTATCTGAAATTTATAGGATTATTCAACGTTCCATACTCAGTGAATCGTGGTTTTGTTTTAAAAGTTATGACAAAATGTTTTACACAAAAGTTGCCTGGATTTAACTTTAGCATTTCCCAAAATTATTTTCAAATCTATAGGCGCGCACTTGCACGGTGCGGTGCGGTTGCATTTTTGAATTCCTCAATAAAATTTTTACCAGTTAATGTAATAACAATACTACACTGATTGCTAGCCACTTTCTAATAAGTATTCTCGTTCATTTATTTTCTGTATCAGTTCTACTTCCACAGGGCAGCGATATAAAAATAAAAAAATGTAATATTAAAGCAAATAATTTTATTTTGGAATCACGGAAGAAAGAAATTTAAACAAAAAGCCAAAATAAGAAAACAACCAAATTTGAAAAACAATAAAAACTGATGGGATATTGGGATTAAAACGAGGATTAAAATACAGTGGAAGTCATTTATAGCGACGTCGCTTATAAAGACAAGTTGCTTATAACGACCGAACCCTAGAGAATTGGTTGGATTTCTATATCCGACAACGCTTCCCTAGTCGTGTATAACGCCGTCGGCTATAACTACGAAGTCGCTTATAACGCCCTGATGAGCTATGAGTCGGGCCGGATTTAACGACGTGCAGACGAGAAAAGTCGCTCTGCCGCGTTTATCAAATGTTCCAATTCGTCCGTTTGTAACCAACCGTAATTCCCGATATAGAATAGTAAATTGTTATGAAAAAATTTTCCAACATTTTCCAATTTTATATCATGGCAACACCAGCCTTAAAAAAACTATTTTCTACAATCGAATAAACAAACAAAAATCACCGATCAAAAATAAATTAATTTTCGCGTTTGTACCTAAACCTAACCTACGTATGTTTTCATGTGCCTCGTTTTTTATTATTTTTTTGTGAGTGGGTACTGCTACGGGCGACCGTCACCTAAAATTTTGTTCGCACATGGTCAGTCGTGCGCATTACAGAATGTCAACACAATGCATTTTTGAAACAGACCATTTACTTGTCGTCACACGAGACACACGCCTTTTTTGGAAAAAAAAGATGATGTAGAAACAAGCAAAATATATCAACCTGTACGGGAGCAGAACTCGACTAGCCGTAGGAGAACAAAATGGCAATTCTGTACCATAAACCCACCGATACTATTGGCGGTGCTTGCCAATAACTGTATACTAAACGTCATTTTACCGACATTGCGTAATGTGCACGTCCGACTGTATTGGAACAAAATTTTAGGTGATCGTCGGCCGAAGCAGTGCTCACCCCCTTATTTTTCTCTAAATCTGTGAGTAAATAACTTTAATGTAATAAAATGCATAGTCAAAGTTATGTAGTTTGTCTTGGCACTAAAAAAAATCGGATGTATGTAACGACGTCGTTTTATAACGACGGGATTTGCCGGTCCCTTGGTCGTTGTTATAAGCGACTTCCACTGTAAATTGTGGAAAATTGGCATCGAAATATGAGCACCATTATTATAATTATTATTACGGGAATTATTATAGGTAACTCGAATTTTATGCATTTGTATATTGAATACATTCTGTTGCGACTCGCGCCAAAATTTGTATTTAGGTATAGTTTTAGTTCTAATATCCCCTAGCCGCCACCGTTGGCAACTAGTAACAAGTTCTCCCAGTACTCAAGGGTGGGTGGTGGTGGCTACCCCATAAAAGGAATTGGTTTAGCCAAGCTCGCTCTCTTTCATCTCCTCCCGGTTTAAACAAGGTCAAGCTCTCAAGGTACTCTTTAACAAAGCCCTAAAATTTAAGTTGTAATTTAAGTGTTTAACATTAAGAAAACTGTATATAGTGTGTGTAAATAGACTACGTGTAAAGAGTGTAAATAAAACTGTACATAGGGAAATAAACCAAGTGTTTGGAAAATTATACAGTCCACTACCCCAAAGGAACACGCGCCGCAGCGAACAGAGAAAACCACGTGTGGCGATCTAGTACGCCGCAACACATTCTATGTACTATGGTTGCTATGGTTTTTTTACCTCAGAATGTAATTGGTTATGGCATTTTGAGCGGAATTGAACCGTAAAGTGGAACAGCAATTTTGGCGCTGATAGTACATTACAATTATTTACAAAACCTTTGTACATTTTGCAGTTATAACAGCATGCGAAGTATTGCCGTGGGGGTGGGGGGGTGGGGGTTCAGTTAATGTAGAAAATAAATAACCGAGAATATCTCAAAATGAGCTTTAGACTTTTGAACCTATCAAAAGTTGACATACAATTTTAAGCACTCTGTAAAAAATTAAAGTGGAATGTTTAGGGAAAGAATTTATTGAAGCGCTGCAACATCTAGTGTCGATCGTATTATTTTTTTATTTGTATTCATATTTTGAGCGATAGCCAGTAGAAATACAATACTTCTGGAAGAATATAATTTGCTTTACACATTTAAGAGAAAAATGCAGTTCCTCTGATAAAACAATAACAATATTTTATGTTTATTTTATTACCTATTTTTGAAATGTTTTTCATATTCAGTTGGGAATATCTTGTATTGTTTTTAATCAATAAATATTTTTCTAAAATCTTTGTTTTATTTAGGCATTTCTGGAGGAAACCCAAATACTAGATGAAAACTAAATAATAAGTGAGCGAATAAAAATAAGTATTCTTTTAAACTGCTTTTTTGTTAAAGGTAATATCAGGAAAATAACAAATTATGCTGAAGTGAAAATTAGGTAAATCCCTGGTTAGTGGTTATGTAGTGGCAGTATGTGGCTGTCCAGGGGTCGTTTAGTGGCAATATGTGGCGATCCAGTTGCGACATGTGGTGGTTTAGTGGCAATATTGGCGATCCGGTGGTTATCTAGTGGCAGTAAGTGGCGATCCAGGGTTTATCTAGTGGCAGTAAGTGGCGATACAGGGTTTAAGCTGCCGCTCGCCAAATCGCCAGATTGCAAATTCCAATACTATTTGGCGAAATTCAGTTGTAGTAATTTCGCCAAATAACTAATTTTTGAGTTCTGCAACTATCCGAATTAAAATACAAAATCCCAACAAAACGGGATTTTCCTTACGATCTGGCAACACTGGCAGTTTAGCCGCATCATTCCTAAAAACACGTGAACAAGCTACGAGCACGCGCGCCTGTTTTGTTTCATGTACATTTCGATCTGTGATCCTCGAATCGGTTTAAACCCAAAACCAAACTTATTACCTACCAAAAATGACATCTCTGACAAAGTGGCTTGGATTAAAAAGACCAAATGTAGAAGTAGAAAGCACTGCACCACCTGAGAAGCATCAAAACAAAAAATGGAAAGCGGAATATGAACTTAACAGAAATACTGTGTCAGCCACTCTTGTTAAAAAAATGGGAGTTTCAATACAAATGGCTTGAAATTACATGGATTGATAAAGGCAATAAACGTAATTTCCAATGCAAATTTTGTAAACGGGCTGGGAAACAAAATTTTGGCCTTTACTACTTTGATTTGGCTAAACGAACATTCACCAAATTCGCCAAATTGCTAAGACAAAACAAAATCCAGCTTAAACCCTGGGTAATATTTGGCAATATTTCATAAAGTGGCAATATTTCGTACCCCAAATTTCCCGTGAGTGACCCCCCCCCCCCCCCCCCCGGAAAAACCTAACATGGTAGCTCCTAGCCTCTATTGCGTCGCCTACAAACTGTCTAAAGATGATTATAAAAAGTATGCGCTCATGGCAATCCCAGAATTTTTGGGATCGCTGCGCTCCAGAGCTCTAAATCACAAGCCATCACTGTTTATAGAATTTTAAAGTAACATTATTCTGTGCCATATTGCGCGTGCTTTTTAATACAGCTTCCCAAGCTATAAATTAGCTGAAATGCTGTATTATCAACAGGAATTTTTTAATGGCAATGCAATTATTATTTCAATAACACAGCCATTAATTACTGTTGCTAACTGTACATTGTCCCGTAATCTTTACAGGCTTTACTACATAATAAAAATATACTCCTATATTATTCTGCAAAAAAATTGATTTCTTTTTAATAATTTTGCAGAAAAAAATAGGTCTAATAAAATAAAAAGTAAATATCTCTTAAAACTTCAATTGGTCACTCACTTGGTATGATCGGGCCCGACTGGCGTATATTTATAATCAGCGTTAATTTTATTGCTCTGCATAAATTGATGCAATTTTGACTTAGCATTCTCAACAGTCCAATTGCCATGAATTTGGGCATTAACATCCAAATCCTCAGCTTCTTCCACACGTTTTTGCTGCTGTTGCATTCGTTCCATGTAATCCCAAGGTCCTCCTCCATAATTATTATCTCCACCATCTTGTCGCAAAGGTCTATAAGCTTCTCCCAAACTCGTGGGACCCATTCCTTGACCAAAAACAGGTCTCGTCGGCTGCTGCATTAATGGTGCCGGACCACCTATATCCAAACGTTACAAAAAATCAACACAAAATTTTCAGCCTTACCATTGTCAGGAGCATCTCCACCACCATTTCCTCCAAGACCCATATCAACAGGAACATCCTTAGCACTAACAAGAGCCTGGCGTACCAGAAAACTCACAAAATCTTTCGCCGCATTGCTCTGCGCATCTTTCTTGTTTGTAGAATTGCCGACACCTACATAGGTATACCCATCTACTCTTACTTCACAGAGGAAACGTTGGCGATGTTTGGGACCTAAATTTCAGTAAATATTCAACAATAGCGGAGAAAACATTTTTGGAAAGTGCACGTACCTGTAGGCCGAACTTCAAAAGACGGCTCTTTCTTATTTTTTTGGCAATACTGATGCAGAAATGATTTAATATCACCCATTGTACCAACGAATGTGTCTCGGCAAAAATCGCAATTTGTTTCACAACTTCTTGAAGAAATAAGTCGAACTCAGCCGGCTAAACAAGTCGTCAATCAATAATGGCGTCGATTTGACACTGACAGCGTCTCAACGACTCAGCGTCCATCCAGAATCGATAAAACAGGAAACTCTAAGCGCAGCATAAAATATGATGAAAAGTCGTTCTTGGCTTAGATTAATAATAGTCGTACTTTACTATTCTTCAGAATATTTTCATTGTTTTATTTTATATTAAAATTTAAAATAATGAACAATCCTCGGAATTATTTTTAGCGCCATCTATATTGCCTATAGCTTGATTAAGTAAGAGTAATTCTGCCTACTTACATAAGGTGACACAACTATGCCACAATCACCGCATTCGCAATAAGAAAAACATACGATTGATAAATCACGTACGTTTATTTCATTTTTTATTCAGTTTCTAATTTAAATACTCTCTATTTATAAGTGAAGGAATTCCAAGATTACAATTACATATAAAAGAAAAGGACTGCCTTCAACTGAATTTAAATCTGTTCTAAATTTGATGAGCAATGCCAAACTGCGAAGTGAAGCATTTCTGAGCTTATTTCTCATTCTGATTTCTGACAACAAATAAAAATGACAAGTTCTCTGGAAAATATTTGAGGTATTCGTCAACTCAAACTAGTAAAAGTGGGTGTAACAAAAAATACGAAACTACCCCGTTTTCATAATGATACGTTCGTAAAATTCATTAGTTCCTAAATCAAGTATTAACCAAGTGATGTGCAAAAGTGTAATTATAGAAATAGATTGAAAATTGGTGCAAAAATGGAGCTAGAAGATTCAGGTGGTGGTCTTGGAGGAGAAACCATATATGGGACTCATGAAGACTCTCATGTTGTCATGTCAGAGAAGGTGCAATCCCTTGCTGGAAGTATTTACCAAGAGTTTGAAAGAATGATCGCACGATATGACGAAGACGTGGTGAAGAATTTGATGCCGTTGCTTGTCAATGTTTTAGAATGTTTAGACGCTGCTTATCAGAGTAATCAGGTTTGTATTTTTGTTTAACAGTTTGAGTTCGTTTTATATGCGTGAATTTTAGGAGCAAGATGTAGAACTGGAACTTTTGCGGGAAGATAATGAGCAGCTTGTAACACAGTATGAAAGAGAAAAAGGAGCCAGGAAGAATGCAGAACAGAAGCAACTGGAGTTTGAAGATTTAGCTGAAGAAGAAAGAAAAGAATTGTCTAATAGATTAGAGGCATTGGAGAGCATAGTACGTATGTTAGAAATAAAACACAAGAACTCGATGGAACATGCCGGACGGTTGGAGGAAAGAGAAACGGAACTTAAAAAAGAATACGCGAAACTGCACGAACGATACACCGAACTGTTTAAAACGCATATGGATTATATGGAGCGGACGAAACTTCTGTTATCGGGGGGCCAATTGGCGAGTGAACGAATTGAAACGGGTCGCATAAGTTCGAACAGACTAAATGTGGGGCGTAGTTCCGGACCGGTTTCTTTTGGTTTTGCTTCCTTGGAAAATGCTGAAAGTGTTGATAGTGTGCCAACTTCACCAATTAGTAGTAGTCATTCTTCACCAAGGTATGGAACTATGCACGAGCATTTTAGTGTATAAATAAGATAGTTTTCATATTCCGTGAATATTACCATTGTTTAAAGATGTTATAGTTAGACAGTGAGATGCAGGTATTGGGAAACCGATTTAGCGAGCTCGCTAGATGGCAGTATAAGCGCTATTTCCCATTTATTTCAAGTTATAGTAGTACGGATACACACCTCCTTAACAGTTCAAGTAAAACAATTGGTGTCCCAGTTGTTTCTATTCGTTGTAGATGGCACAAAAGTCAGCGGCGGCGATCGCGGCTTATCCACAAAGAGATTGGTGAAACATAAAGAAACATACATAAATCAATATCGCACCTGCACATGACAGGTTTAAAAAAATACGTCTGCTTAGATTTGTTTGTTTACAAAAAACTACCGTTTAGCAAGTTTGCTTTTCCTGGGTTGGGTGGGGTAATGCAACATTTCGTAGACCTCCAAATTAATTTTTGCAAAAATACAGTAAATCAGGAAGTTACTGGGCTGCAATGCTGCAAAAGAAAATTAGATTTATGTCGGTACCTATGATAAAATTACATATAGAAAATATGTACAGGGTGACCCAAATTGGGTCTTGGTAAATATTAGTGATAGAGAAAAACTGGTAAAGCACTTGCGATCTCTTTTTTTACGTTTAAGTACAGAGAAACTTTCGAAATTGTTTTTCATTTCCGATCTATGGACGAAAATGGAGTTTTTTGACATTTCGAGGAATGCTTGTATCTCGCTTATAGAGTCCATTAGTGTAACAGCAAAATCAGAGCGCGAAATTTAAAACGCTATCCTAAGAGAAAAGTAGGATAAAATTTTTCAGTGCATTTTAAATGGAGCTTAGATGACCTTGCACTTCGCATTCTATTTTTACCTTTCTAAACAACTACCTACTTATGATGTAAAAATTATATGGTTCCTTTTGGGCTTTGAAATTTTCTAAATTGAGCGTTCAATATTGACATGCAATATTGAAAAACTTTTATCGTGTAATTGCTAATTCTCTGTATAATATGTTCGTTTTTTTTTAATACTGTGTTACTGTGGCAGTTTATCATAGATATTATTTTCCTGTTGCCAAGAAATCGTTGCTTCAACTTTGTTCAATCCAAAGATAGGGATTGAATTTTCAAAATCCCTCTATATCTGACAGTCTTCAAAAAAATGCCGGTAACACCAAAAACATGCATACATATTAGGGAAAAATATCATACAACCTCACAGTAGAATCATTACGAAATCCAAAAATGCAATCAAATACACGGCGTTTCATTTAAAAAACCAAAGGCAGGTAGGTAGGTAGGTGCTGTACAGAAGAAACGGGGCGTGTATAAATGGAAATGATTTTAAAGTATGGAGAACTAAAAATAAGGAGGAATCCCTCTACATACATAACTTTTCTCTCTAAAATGCACAATAAAGGCATAAAACTCCGCCACGGAACTATTGGGACACCTATATATTCACAAACAAATATAGATAAGTAAGACCATAGCATGGGACAACCTGTATATTCACAAACAAATATAGATAAATAAGACCATAGCAGTTATTTAATTTTAAACAAAAAAGCAACTATAAATTTGAAAATAAAAATTTTAATTTTCTTGGTGTGTAGATGTTGTAGGGTCTATCTTCCATTTTTTTGATAAGCTAAATTTATTTTTGCATCCAGATATTAGTGTGAACAAATTCGGATACCAGCTGCGGCGGCAAAACATGCCTTTGATTGCAGGCTGTCGAGCCGACAAAAGGCGCAACACCTGTTCGCTGCAGCGTCTGTTAGTCTCTAATCTACGAAAGCGTAGAGCGGCCACAGTAAGAAAAAAAATCACTCTACTCAGATTAAACTGTAAATTGGCTTCAATCGAGGCTTCAATGTACAGTTTGAACTGGGAATTTTATAAAATTTACAGTTTGAACTAGGAATTTTGTTAAATTGACAGATTGAACGGGGAATTTTATTAAACTGACAGTTAGAACTGTCAATTTTTGCTTAAATTTACAGTTTGAACTGGGAATTCCATAAAATTTACAGTTTGAACTGGGAATTTTATAATATTTACAGTTTGAACTGTGAATTTTGTTAAATTTATTAAGTTGACAGTTGGCAAAATTGACAGTTCTAACTGTCAATTTAACAAAATTCCCAGTTTAAACTGCAAATTTTATAAAATTCCCAGTTCAAACTGTAAATTTAAGCCAATACGCCACAAAAGTGACGCATCACAAACGTCAGATTTTCATTTCAAACAAAACAAAGCCATGTGCTTTCTGACTTTTTAACTTAACCTATGCAATATAAGTCGTTTTCAAGTTTTTACACGTCAGCGCAATACACGAATTGAAAATAAACTGTTTTCCCTGTCTATAATTATATTGCAAAAACTAGTTTAATCTGGGAAAAAAAAAAAATTTCTCACTGTGGCCGCTCTACGCTTTCGTACTAATCTCATTTGTCCTGTTTCAGTTTTATTTCTGGCAAAGCGATGTCATTTATAACTTGCGCCCCCAAATGGATAATAGCGTAGCTTAAAATCAGCCACCGCTTACAGACTTTATAGTTCAAAGAATTCAAGAAATATTACATAAGTTTCTTTTAAAGAGCGCCACCTGACCTCTGCCTCACAAAGTAGAATTTTCTGCCTCCCAATTCGTGTTTCCAGTTTAATGTACGGTATTGTCTAACTATAACATATTTAAACAATGATATTACTGGCTTGGTGTACTTGACAATATAGTAATAAATTTTATATAATGCGTATTTTAAACATGAATGATACTTTTCAGTTTGCATAGCGAACTGGACAATCTGAACATAAAGCAGCGTATTACCACTGAAGAAAAAGCTCAAGAAACGGATATTGTAAGTTTGGAGAACAAGAGTGTCGTTACCTCACCTGTTACTCCTTCGGCACCACAGCAAACTTCGAATCACACTGCCGGCAGAGTTCACACCCGTAAGGAACAGAGGAGTGGTAACACACTCTATCAGGAGCTCAGCTTCCAAGACGCTGATGCTCTGGCTGATATGGATGATGGAGCTGACATCACAGGTAAAGTTCTACAATTAATATATTCTTTTGCTTTCATCGCGGTTTTATAAAACTTAATAGAGATACTAATTATTAAATCAAAATGCAGGAAGGTTAATCTTAACAAACCGCTTATGATTCATAATGAATATGTTGCAAATTTCAGGCGGATGGGTACACCCTGGAGAGTATGCGTCTTCAGGTAATTCAGCAGTTCCATTTTGTAGAGTAGATTTTAAAATTGTTTCAGTACTAATTCTAAACTTGGTTTATTAATCTAATAACATTTGTAAATTATTTGCATGCCTGTTCTCTGCAACCAGTCAGTGATAATTTTTACGGTGAGTTGAAGTAATCAGTAACCAAGTATGGGGGAAAGGGAAATAATTTTGCTCTTTTTGAAAACTCCTAATGCTTTAATTCTGAAAGTTGAAGTTCAGTTCAGCCACTTTTCCCAAGTTGGCACAACGTAATTTGTTTAGTTTGTTCAAAAAGTCGCATTGATGGTAGGACACCACTGTCAAAAAAGTCGATACACTAAATGCCCCGACGATACTAGAATATCGAGAGCATCGCCTTGGCATTCAGACAATTTTATTCTGAACTTTTGTGCTGACACCACGTGCTAGCTTTTTTGGTCATAGTACAAAGCTCAAGGGTACAAATTTTCACTTTGGTAGGGCGATCGTTGTTACAACTTGCAACTTGTAGCAATCTGAAGTTCATGTCTTGACTATAATATATCCAAAAGCTGTCAAAAACCGTAATGTGCAAAAGGGCATTATATCCAAAAATTGAGTTATGCTCACTGGCGTAAAGAGCGTACCTCTAAAAAAGTGTTGAAGAAACAATGTAGTACAGGCCTTTACGGGAGAAAATTTTTTAAAGCTGAATATCTCCGTTCGAATGCCGAGAAAATTTGCAAGATTTCAACAAATTTTACATTTACATCGCGATAACTTTTAAGTTAACGCCTAAATCGAAAAATTTTGTTCTTTACAAAATCTTTTACGCTTCTTTCGGAGTCTGATGGTTCGACATGCAGATTTTTATCTTTTACGTATATTGAGTTGTGTAATTAAATATAAGATGTAAGAAGCGCGTCCGGTCGGCTCCCGATTCCAGTACCCGTCCCCACCTCGCTGCGCTGGTTTCATGTCACCTTTGGTTACTTAAGGTTACTTACAATAAATTTACAAACTAATTTTCTTCCAAAGTATCGGACTGAGTTTCATCCTTCGGCGGCAAAACTGACAATTTTGTGGTACATGTACTTATTCTTGCACAAGTTTTGTGCCATACACTTGCAAGCAGTTACACAGGTTTGTTTATTTTTCCTGCAATAACACACTTTGCTTCCACAGTCTGCAATAAATTACAAAATTTACGATTAGGAAGTCAAACAACTTTGATCACTCATACCTTTCTTACTACCACATTTATTTAAAATAATAGAATCGGTCGGGAAAGGGGGAAGTGTCATTAAAATTGGTTGGATACTGCCGTCACCTTCTAATTTCCATCTGAACTCTTCCAAACTTGGTAGTTCTTGAATTGATTGCAGGGCATTTGTCCAGATTTTAACTTGAAGGTATGCTCTCAAACAGTGTTGTTGAAGAGCATCTTCAGTCGGTGGTAATTTAGAAATGGGAACAGATGCAGCCATAATTCCTCTCAACGTGTTTATTGATATCTATGTTCCTTGAATATAATTTCATGACAAATCGCTCCATTCTGGTGAACATTTCATTGGAAAACTCATCTATCCCTAAGCCATCCAAGTAATGGTAATGCTGCTGATAGATTTTCCAGCATGTTTTCTTTCCAATGCCAGAGAAATGACTCGTATTACAACCGGTTAACGCATGAATAATGAACAATTTCCGATTTGGGAATAGTTGGAATGATTAATGATGATGTATTTGATTTAGAGTTTGATTACTTCGACATTACTGCCAAAGTGTTTTCTCATGTGCTCTACAAATATCCGTCTTGATTTGATTCCGCCTAATGCACAATACCTGTCATATGTAGCAGTTACCGTATACTCTTTACCTCTTTCTATTCCTGCTTGCACCTTTTGCATAGTCGTCTCCATTGCTAAGTCTTTGTTTGTGTTATTTTCAAATGCTTCTTTTACCGCGCTTAATTCATTTCTTGTATTTTTGTCATAATTTCCCAATTGCCGAACAAGGCAACCTACATGATACTTCACTTCCATAGCTATCAAATCATTGGAGCCAATCCATTTTAATACATCTGAATTCACAGTTGCTATGTTCTTAATTTTGTTTTCTATGTTGACAGACATAACTTGTGAAAGTCGTTTTCCTATTAAGCGTTTCAGGCAAATTATGCATTTGTGAATATCGAAAGTTCCTCGGCGCAAGGATACTCTAACATGGTTGGTGGTTCAATGCCCATTTCTACATATTCGCGGTCCCGCTAGTGTACGTCAAATAACATGATTTGTGCCAGGTTAATTTTTCATAGTTTCCAGATTTAATATCTGTTACTGCATTTTGGATGTGAGTTTCAACCGTTTTATTCAAATATGTCCTCAAATCTGTTGCCTTGAGGACGCTGAAGTCTTTTTCAGTCGCAGTTAGAAAAAACACTTTCTATCTTGTTTCAAATTACGCATAATGATCGGGGTGTAGTTTTGAACTTTAGCGTGGGACCATGCTCTTAAAAACACTGTTTGAGAGCATACTTTCAAGTTAAAATCTGAACAAATGCCTTGCGACCAATTCAAGAACTACCAAGTTTGGAAGAGTTCGAATGGAAATTAGAAGATGACGGCAGTATCCAACCAATTTTAATGGCACTTCCCCCTTTCCCGACCGATTCTATTATTTTAAATAAATGTGGACGTAAGAAAGGTATGAGTGAGCAAAGTTGTTTGACTTCCTAATCGTAAATCTCGCAATTTATTGCAGACTGTGGAAGCAAAGGGTGTTCTTGCAGGAAAAATAAACAAACCTGCGTAACTGCTTGCAAGTGTATGGCAAAAAGCTTGTGCAAGAATAAGTACATGTACCACAAAACTGTCAGTTTTGCCGCCGAAGGACGAAAGTCAGTTCGATTAGTTTGTAAATTTATTGTAAGTAACTTTATTTTCATATCTTTTAGCAAGACGGAGACGGAGCTACGGCGAAAAGTGAGATGCAAACCAGCGCAGCGAGGTGGGGACGGGTACTGGTATCGGGAGCCGACCGGTCGCGCTTCTTACATCTTCTTATATTTAATTACACAACTCAATATACGTAAAAGATAAAAATCTGCATGTCGAACCATCGGACTCCGAAAGAAGCGTACAAGATTTTGTAAAGAACAAAATTTTTCGATTTAGGCGTTAGCTTAAAAGTTATCGCGATGTAAATGTAAAATTTGTTGAAACCTTGCAAATTTTCTCGGAATTCGAACGGAGATATTCAGCTTTAAAAAAAATTTATTCCGTAAGGGCCTGTACTAAATTGTTTCTTCGGCAGTTTTTTTGGCAGCTTTTGGATACATTATAGTCAAGACATGAACTTGAGATTGCAACAATTTGCAGGTTGTAACAACGATCCCCCTAACAAATGCATTTTATTGCGTCGTTGCAAGCATTGAGTTCTGCCAAAAAAGTTGTCAGTGCCAATAGTTTAAAACAAATGTTCACTCAATCCTGCAAAGACGTTGAGAACTTACTTATATGCAAAATATCGATGAAACCAATTTCTCGTCAATATTTTATAGCCCTGGCTATCATTTTAGCAGTAATTCTCCTATTAAATTAATGTGTAGTTTTGTTTGAATCAAGCTGAAAGTTTAGAAAGACAAACTGACTTACGGCAAGCTAACAATATTTTGTTTTTCGTCATACGATAAGGAACGGCAATAATTTTTCCCTTTCCGTCTTTGAACCTTGTAGGATCGAAACAAAAAGGGTGTTTCAGTTTTTAGACATTCGGGAAAGTTGACGTAAATATTTTCCACAAAAACCACCTTGCACCCATTCTAAAGACGCGGAACATCTTTTGTAGTAATTATTGTAGTTTGCTGCGTGACTAACTTTTGAAGTTTCTCATGCATTATCTTTAGGGAGTTTTATCACACTTTAAGGTGTGTCTAGCACTTTTGCAGTCACACCGTTGTGAACGTGAATTATTAATTATTAGCAAATAACAACAAAGGAACCTGAAGTTTTACTTTAATACGAAAAAAATGTTTCGTAAGCATGAATGCATGTGTGTTTTTGTTATATTTCTTCTTTAATTTTATTTTCTGACAGGTATGGGCAAAGAAGTTGAGAATTTAATCATGGAAAACAACGAATTATTAGCAACAAAGTAAGTTTCTCTACACTTGTAAAATGCAAACTTCTGCTACCCTTCATTATTTTTTTAAATTTAGGAATGCCCTCAATGTAGTAAAAGACGACTTGATAGTCAAAGTGGACGAGCTCACCGGTGAATTAGAGATGCTCCGTGAGGAAATATTGTCACTAAATTTATCTCGAACGAAATTACGGGAAAAAGTAAGCGAACTCGAAGACGAGCTACGGAAAGTCAAGGAAGCTAACGAATCTAAACCGGAAATGGGTGAAGAAGAAGCAGATGTGCCGATGGCGCAAAGGAAACGGTTCACCAGGGTGGAAATGGCCAGGGTTCTTATGGAAAGAAACCAATACAAGGTGAGCGCAGCTTTTCTACATAAGGATTAAGGTCGCTTTGCAACAACCTAAACTGAATCTGTAATTAGCCCATGTTAGGTCCCATAAAAAAAAAATTACAACATAGAAACATCTGGCAACTCTTAAAATTAAATTCAAAGAGGTTTCCAGCCCAAAAGGGTTGATAAAAAAATTACAAACTTCGGTGAAATGTTTTACTATACTGTTCAAAAATATGCGGAAATGATAGAAGTTCATTACTAAGAGAAGTACGAGGTCCGACAAAAAAATTCCCGGAGTAATATTACCACATCTCACATACAGCAATTTACCTCGAAATATTTCACTCGCCGTGACCCTGTATGTCTCTACTATTGCTCTGATTAGTGAAAACAAATTAAAACTACTAGATGAACCCGTGGGCTACGCTCCACGACTTTTAGGTAGTGGTGAATCGGTGTAGTAATTATACATAAAATGTAGGTGCTCCACAGAATATTCCCATAGAATATTCTTAAACAATTAATTGCGTTTAATTTAATACGGCAAAAAACCATTCTACCTACGGGTGCGACGTTGAACTACAACTGCGAACAGCGCTCAGCAGATCCAAGCGTCCATCGAAATGATGCCGATCGAATTTTCTTATTCGAGTGCACGACCTCACCCATACGATCTCCTCCAGTTGAAAAGAGACCGAGCGACCGATATCCCCACCCGTATTTCAAGTGTTGTGCCAGTTCGCTTTTAATATTATGATAGCGTCAGTTGCACGTGCCCGGTTTTTCTGTCGAACACAAAAATGTTCGAACAGCGTGTTAATATCAAATTTTGTGTCAAATTAGACAAAAGTGCAAGTGAAAACTTTAGAAATGCTAAGAGCAGTGTATGGTGAGGGTACTATGAAGAAGTCTGCAGTGTTTGAATGGCATAAGTGGTTGATAGAAGGACAGGAAGACATTAAAGATGATGGAAGGTCTGGGCGTAGGAAAACTCATCGAACGTGCGAAAATGTGGAAAAGGTACGAAAACTAGCGAGATCTGATAAAAAGCTGAATACGCTTTATTGCAGAAGAGCTGAATTTAGATAGGGAAATAGTAAGGAAGATCTTGACCGAAGATTTGGAAATGAGAAAAATTTCTGCGAAGATGGTTCACAAAAATGAAAACTGTTATAAAAGGACGCCGATTTTTTGATATTTTCGGTATTCAAATGCATGTGGCCGGAATACTGAAAAGCATTCCGGAAGATGATTTCCAAAAATGTTTTGTACAGAGGCAACATCGTCCAAAAAGGTGTATCGCAACCCACCAGAAGTACTTTGAAGGAGATAAGAGTTCTCAATTATTTGTAAATATGTAAATATGTATTTACAAATGAGTTCATTCCGGAAATTTTATTGTCTGAAATGTCCAAAATATAATTTTAATTATTGGTCTGCAATAATCAGTGGTGTGCTCTGATTTTTGTTACTTAATTTTTAAATAAATTTTAAATACATAAATGGAAATTCTGAACCTATTTTTTTGAATAAATTAACTTTTTTATTAGGAGAAAAGGGAGGTAGGGTAGGCCCTGATCAGACTACGGTTTTCAGATATAGTTGGGGATGTAGAATGTTCTACTTTTAATGAAATGCTTAGGTTAGTTCAGGATAGGAAAGGATGGACGTAATCGTCAAATCAGTCTTCGGACTGAGAACTTTATGATAATTAGGAGAAATGAAGAAAACATTCCAGACATTATTTTGAATTCTGCAAATATTTTCCTCCTTTTACATAAATTATAAACATTCCATAGATACTGCAATTCACAAACCCAAGACATCTGCAAAAACAAACTCTAAACCAATAAGAACAAGGATTAATTGAAAGAACAAAATCTCACAATATGTACATTAATACCATAGACTGAATAACTCAAGACATCCCACCAATGTCAAGTTTTTTTAATCGTTAGTTTTGACAAATTTCAGAGATGTCATTAGAAGAAAATGTAGGTAGTTCTGAAGCTTTTGCAAAACGCATGTTCATCTTTTGCACTCTATCATATTAAACGTCGTAAGTTAAACAGAGATAAAGCTACTGGAACCTGGAAGTGTTTATCTAAAAAAGTGTAACCACATTCAGATTTTCGCTGCAAAATTGTATCATCTAAAATGCGACCTACGATGGCATGTATGCCAATGTATTTATTAGAATGGTATTTTATACCTATGCTTTGAATGATTTACGACTTTACACCAACAAAGAAGTGCCACTAATGTAAACTTAATCTAAAGTACAGAGCCGCATTCAGTTGTAATTGCGGAGGTGAAAATGTCTGCTGCTGGCAATTTATGCTGTTATTTCAACTGCCATAAAAGTAAATATAAAAACCGCTACTACATTCTTATAAAGGACAGACTGTAGGTATTTAAGAGGAAGAGCAAGTTCCAGATATATTTTTTATGTATAAAATTCAAGTCAAGATGTCTTTAATTGTCCCAACCCCTGCACGATTTTTTTCAATTATTAATAACTAATATTTAATCGTCTTTTACAGGTGGCAATATGATTTTGAGGTATGATAACTTTTAAGGTTCATGCCATCTGTCAGTGTCAACTGCAAAATGTCTTACTGTAACTTTTCCAAAGTAATTATCGTTTTTACGTGCAAGCACATCAAACAAATTGAAAATAAACTGTTTCCACTGCAAAACTGCTATAATTATATTGCAAAAGTTACTGCAAAATGTGTTGTAATTGACACTGACAGATGTCAAGAACACGAGACGCGTTTGATTATTTGGAATTAAAACCTGATATGCCTCAAGGTTACACCACTATTGTAGTCAGTTTTTCCAAATATTGTTAAAATGTTGGGCTTAGTTTGTAATTACTGGCAAGTTCTTATACTCAGACGTACTGGGGCCGACCCTGGCGCTTGCTGTTTGAGTTTCCAGGCGTAAATATATTCAGCTGCCAGCTGGAGAGATAATTTATAATTTATTCTTGCAGCTGAAGCTGGGAAATATGAATTTTGCACGCATGTGCCATCTATGACATAATTATGCCAATTACTATGAAGTAAAAGCTGTGTCTGCATTTATATTAGTGGTCTTGAGTTATTCAGTCTACGATTATACCTACTCAAGGCTGGTCATCCTATAAATAATCGACTTTCAGCACGTCACGAAGTATTTTGCCAATGTTTTAGCATTCGACTGAGTTTCACGATTCCCTCACATGCGCCATATTTTCAAAGGAACAATTGAACCAGACATTGTTTTATTTGGTCTTGTCTGTGTCCATTTTGTAGAGGTTTCATCAAAATATAAATTTACATAAATGCCGGATTTCTTTTTTTCAGGAACGTTTCATGGAGTTGCAGGAAGCAGTTCGTTGGACAGAGATGATCCGTGCATCAAAAACGGATACCGCCCTCGACAAGAAGAGCAAGCAAGGGATTTGGAAATTTTTTAGCAGCCTATTCTCGAGCAATGTGAGGCCGCAGCCGTTACTCGAACCCCATCTGAGATACCGTGCGTCAACTAACAGGGTGGTACCGGGAATGCGGGCTTTACCCCGGCCAGGACAGGACTTAGATACAGAGTTGGGTACGGAAGCTTGAATAATTACTATGATCTATAGTGTGTTTATAGTTGTTGCGTTGTTTTAATCATCGAGTACCTGCTGTCAATTATCTGTGATAATTTTTTTAAGAGAATCGTGGCCATTCGTCTGGTGCCTTCTTAAAGGGTCTGATTTTTTAAAAGTTGTTCACGAAATGCACAAAGTAGAGTTTGTGTGAAATACACGTTTGATAATAAACCATATGCTTAGTAAAGTTGAATTAAATAATACTCAATTTTAGAGTCAAAGATGTGCCATATAATTTTTTAACACTCGCGCAGGTTATTTTTCTTAAAAATAAATTAATAAAATTTAATTTCCGTGAAAAGCAAATGGAATTATTCCTCATATTTCATAATGTGGATTTTTATTCTGAAGATCTGATAGAATATTATTATTTTCCTATTATACTATTTCATATTTTCATTTAGAACTCATTTTAGTTGTGTTTTTATACGTTTTAATTTTACAATCTCCATAAATATTTTAACCAAAGACTTTTAACAATTTTACCTGAATTTTAGTAACTAAATGAATACAAATTTTTATCCCAGCTCTGTACACTAAAGCCTTCTCAATAACATTGCCGAAATAAAAAATCTAGTCTTAGTTTGTTAATTAATGGAATAATTAACTTGTTTTGTTACCATTTTATGTGATTTTTTTAGAAGTACCTACATTTTGTTTTCTTGATTTTATGTAGAAATATAGAAGTTTGTTTCTTTATCCAGTGTTTTATTTTAAAGAAGATTTGGTTTATTTTATTTGAAATATATCCAGATATTGACAGTAGAGAAACGGCAGGAAATTGTTTACTATTACAGGTTAAGGTAGGTACTTAAATTATCGTTAAGAATTTTCATTACTTACTGCTTATCAGTTTTCACAGTTGTAATTTTTTTTGGTTGCTTCTGGTATCCGAAAAATAACACAACTAAATTTTCGTTTGCGTTTATCTCCAAGTATTTTATCTAAATCCACAAAAACACAATCAAATGATTGATAATTTTTGTTTGCTTTTGCTGAAATATTTATTCAGAAATATTGTGCAAAACTGAAAAAACGCATTCAATTTTTGTTTGTTTATTATGATTTTATAATTACCAAATTTTATTTTATAAACTAAAAGACTTGACCCCTCTTACCAAATATTGCAGGTTCGGAGCGTCTAGCAAACAGACGAGCAGTGGAACGACGAGAACAGTATCGCCAAGTAAGAGCACATGTTGAAAAAGATGGTCGCCTTCACGCCTATGGCTGGAGTCTACCGAGCAAGGTACTCCCTGGTACTAAAGGTGCACACAGTAACAGCGGAGTGCCTGTACCAGTACCTGTTTACTGCAGACCATTGGCAGAAACATCTCCAGGCATGAAAATTTGGTGTGCAGCCGGTGTTAATCTAATGGGTGGATATACTAAAGATGGTGGGCTCATGGTGAGTACTTTTTTCACCATAATGGAGTCACTGCATTAAATAGAAAATCGCGATAATAAGTAACTAGGTGTTTATTGGCCCTCTGGGTTACATTTATTTACTCACCAATAGCCCAAAACTTAAACAATGGCCTTCGGAGAATTAAACAGAGACACGTGCTGCCCGGTTACGTCATTACCTTAGAAGCGCTTGTGATTGGTCATCTGAATTGATGTTTTGATACCCAGAAAGCTAACGTTACGTGGAGTTTGAGCCGGTAAAGTAGGGACCAATAATGTTGGGAATAATCAGAATTTGACATTTGGAAATTTATTATTTTTATTTGTATTGGGTGTATAAATAGTTCTCTGCCGTTTATTTATGTGTTTTTATTCCTATTTATTGTGTCAATTAGTCAATTAGGGAGCAGCAAGATGGAAAGTAATCAAAAAGGATGTAAGGGGAGGGGGAAGGGAAATAAATGGTGGGACAGGGAGTGTAGAGATAGAAAGAGAGAAGTAAGGAAAGCAATGAGGAGTTGCCGAAGAGGAAACGTGAGTCTGGAAGAGTACAGGATAGAAAAAACAGCGTACAAGAACTTATGTGAAAGGAAAAAGGAAGAGGCAAGAATCAGGCTATTGCAAGAAATAGAAAAGGTGAAGTCAGAAAAAGAAGTATGGAATATAATAAATAGAGAGAAGAAGCAAGGAAGAGAGATAGATAAGTGGAGACAATAAAACTGGAGGAAGTCAGAGAAGTGGTAAACAGATTAAAAGGTGGAAAAGCTGCAGGGGTGGACGAATTACAAAATGAAGTTTGGATACATGGAGGGGAGGGAACACTGGAAATGATAAGGAAGATATGCAGTGGGGTATGGGAAGGCAAAGGTTTTCCCTCGGGTTTTCCAGAAAGGTGGAGGAAGGGACTGATAGTGCCAATAAGAAAGAAGAGGTAATGGGAAAGGGACAGGCAGCAGGAGTGATAATAGGCAAAAAGAAATATTGGACACTAGCATTCGCTGATGATATAGTCCTCTTGGAAAATAAAGAGAAAGAACTAAAGGAGATGCTGAGAAGAATGGAAAGATATTTGGAGAAGAAAGAACTAGTATTGAACACGAAGAAGACTAAAATTATGAGATTCAGGAAAGGAGGGGGAAGAAGTCGTATAGATAAGTGGGAGTGGAAGATGGAAGAATTGAAGGAGGTGGGGGAGTTTCAATATCTAGGATTTAACTTGCAAAAGAATGGAGGCCAAGAGAAGCATGTAAGAGAGGTAGTAAGAAAGGCAACAATAGCAATGAAGCAGGTATGGAGAATAGGAAAGAGGAATTTTGGGGGCGACTGGAAAAGAAGAGTAAAGTTGTTTGGCACATTGGTGAGCAGCGTAGCCATGTATGGAGCAGAAATTTGGGGGTTGGAAGAGAGAGAAGATAGAGGGGATCCAGGAAAAGTACATAAGATGGACACTGGGCTTAGATTGGATACATGGTAAGAGATGAAACAAACAGAGAAAAACTAAGAACCAGGGCAGGAAAGAGACCCATGAAATATGAGGAAAAGTTGAGAGGTGGGGGCGGGAACGAGTCAGCCAGGCAGTGTTGGGAAGAGGTACGGAAGGGAGGAAGAGAAAAATCGAAATGGGAGGAGAGGCGAGAGAAATTTTATCAGGAGCGAGGCTATGCAGCAGAAGAAGTGGGGAACTTGAGAGCAGCAGGATGGAACATGGTGAGAGAGGTAGAGGAGAGAGACAGGCAAATACAAGTGCAGGATAAAGAAGAGAAGATAAGACAATCAAGATACAACAACAAATATAAAGAAATAAGGACAGTGGGACTGCCGAGATATCTACGAAGTAGGGGGAGGGAAGAGAAGATAATAAGGGTGGCAAGGTTTAGACTGGGAAATGAGATGAGAGGTGGAAGGTATTGGGAAAGCGAAGACAGAAGAATGTGTAGGGAATGTGGGGCAGAGAAGGAGACATGGGAACATGTGTTAGAGTGGTGCTTGTGGAGAGAGAACATGGAACAGGTGAGAGTGGAGATGATACTGGAGGAAAGTGGAAGAGGGGAGAAGTGGATGGAATTGATACAGAGGGGAAGGAAGGAGAGGGAGGGGTGATTATACATTAGGGTGGGTCGGAAAAATCATTTTTTCGAGTATCGAATTCTAATAGTGCGCAAAAGTTGCGTATTTGCATGCTAATTAGTGAAAAAATAATTTAAAAAATCGTTCGTTGGATCTTCAGTTCGCGCAGAGGGCCTAAAGTTTGGAAAAATGAGGAAAAACATCAAATTTTACGTTTATGCTGAAAATGTAAGGGTAAAATTTTTTGGCTTCTAATAGCATCTAAGAACTTCGTTTTAGTTGTCTGATGACAGAAAAATTATATTTAAAAACCATGCGCTCCTTTTTGAGTTCGTGCAAAAAGCCTAAAATTAGGCTAAAATTAGGTTTTCTATCATCTTACAAATACAGCCACTGTTTTATTTTTAATTATATATTATTATTTTACTTTGCAGCTTTTCGCCCATTTCACATTTTTGTATGAAATGACCCAGAACTCGCCACGAGGAGGTGGCTGCAATTCGAGTTCCACCCACACCCTTCCCAACCATCCAACCAATTAGAGTGTGGTAAATTAGATTGATTTAGCAAATGACATCTTAAAATCAGATTTTTGATCAAATTTTGGCATTGTCGATCTTGAGAGCAATGTTGTTCTAATGTAGCCATCTCTGTTTTCTTCTCCGCACACTTTTTCTTCAGACTCCGTGACAAGCTTCACGCATCTTTCCACAGCTTGGATGTGGCATGGAAAATTTATAAAATGAAAATCACGCAGCGTTTTCTCTTTTAGAAACGAAGAAATAGTTTCGGCTGTTATGCTTTCCAATATTGAAGGTGGCGACAGCTTACATTTGGTCCAGTCTATCAACTCAGTGTAGTCCGTGGCATCAAAATTTATTAAAGGAGTCATAAAAGTTCTAACAGACTTCCCTTTGGGAATTTCAGATTTTGCCTTTAGTCTGGTTTGACATTAAAAGATATCAGTCAGTGAAATATGGTCCGAAACATATCTTTAAGGTTGTTCAAACAACGAGACATTTGCCAGATGACATTAAAGGAATCATCGATCCTGTAATTCAGAGAAACGCCTTTTTCTGTCACCCATAGAACATGTTGTTGGCTATGATAGTCAATGAGAGACAGCACATACGAGAGTTGGGCTACAGGAGAGTACTAAAGGCAAAAACTGAAATTCCCAAAGGGAAGTCTGTTGGAACTTTTATGACTGCTTTAATAAATTTTGATGCCAAGGGCTACACTGAGCTGATAGACTGGACCAAATGTAAGCTGTCGCCACCTCCAATATTGGAAAGCATAACAGCAGAAACTATTTCTTCGTTTCTAAAAGAGAAAACTCTGCGTGATTTTCATTTTATAAATTTTCCATGCCACACCCAAGCGTGGAAAGATGCGTGAAGCTTGTCACGGAGTCTGCAGAAAAAGTTTGTGGAGAAGAAAACAGAGATGGCTACATTAGAACAACATTGATCTCAAGATCGACAATGCCAAAATTTGATCAAAAATCTGATTTTAAGGTAACGTCATTTGCTAAATCAATCTAATTTACCACACTCTAATTGGTTGGATGGTTGGGAAGGGTGTGGGTGGAACTCGAATTGCAGCCACCTCCTCGTGGCGAGTTCTGGGTCATTTTATACAAAAATGTGAAATGGGCGAAAAGCTGCAAAGTAAAATAATAATATATAATTAAAAATAAAACAGTGGCTGTATTTGTAAGATGATAGAAACCCTAATTTTAGCCTAATTTTAGGTCTTTTGCGTGAACACAAAAAGGAGCGCATGGTTTTTAAATACAATTTTTCTGTCATCAGACAACTAAAACGAAGTTCTTAGATGCTATTAGAAGCCAAAAAAGTTTACCCGTATATTTTCAGCATAAATGTAAAATTTGATGTTTTTCCTCATTTTTCCAAACTTTAGGCCCTTTGCGCGAACTGAAGATTCAACGTACAATTTTTTAAATTATTTTTTCACTAATTAGCATGCAAATACGCAACTTTTGCGCACTATTAGAATTCGATACTCGAAAAAATGATTTTTTCGACCCACCCTATTATACATAATGGGGAATTAGATAGGTCGAAATTAATTGTGAGGAGGAGTTTATTTATTTTTGTTTGTTCCATTTATTTATATGTTTATTTGTTACTTTGAATTGTAATCCCAAATGGGAAACAATAAATCGATTATCTATCTATCTATCCAGTCCAGTTATAATGAACGGTTTTAAGTTCTACGCAAGATGCTATTTATGTTTAGAAAGAAATGGAAATTTGTTTAAACACTTGTTATAATTAATTATGAGTGTTCTTTAGCTTCTTTCAAATTCAGGGCCGTATTTAAAATTTTCACAAAACAATTTAGACTGCCAAAACTAGTTATAAACGGAATTAAACTGTCACAAGTGATGTATCAGTGTACGTAGATTTAAAAATACTGTAAAAATAGGCATTCGGAAAAACACGGCCGTATTTAAAAAAAATGAAGTTGATGATGATTTTTTGAGAACGAAACGTTGGGCGGCAAAACTGATATTTCCTTGAGATGGTCTGTAAAAAGTTGCTGTGAGGAAGCGCTCTTTTTTTTGTTCTACCTATGACAATAACTTCAGAAAAAAATGTAATAGAAAATCGAAATATTCAGTTTTTTTGAGTTTTCTTGAAAACCAAAAAAATTATTGAAATTTTTTCGCTTGCAATATAATGTGCTTTTACTTATGCAACTTTTTCACCATTTAACCAAACCTGTATCTATTACCATTGTCGAAATCGCCATGATAGACATCTTTATCTTGGACACGTTGTATATTGTCTTTCGGCCACAGTTTGAAGAAAATGTTGGCGTTGCGTACCACCAACAAAACGCACAAATTGCAAAGCATCGTTTAATTACTATGAATATATCACAAAACTTTTGTTACAAAAGGTTACTTTTTGCAATAAACTTTTGCCAGAGCACTGCAGAACACATAAACCACGTATAAAAGCCACACTGTGAATACGGAAATTCGCCTCAATATGGCGTCAACCAATCACAGTTACGACTTCTATTGTCGTCACTGTCTTGAATAAAGCCACTGTAAATTTATTCTCATATTTCTAAATAGAAAATAATAATTTAAAGATAGATTGTGACTATATTTTGCATAATCCTAATCACACTTTTTGGCGATAGGTGGCAGTACTTTATAGACTATCAGCTGACAGAATAGAAGAGAATGGCAGCCTTAATATTGATTTCAGGTTGGTGGCAGCGTGTTTTACTCCGAAGAACCTAAATTGGACAAGACCCCTCCCACGGAAGTAGAAAATTTGGACCGCGAGCTGGGCGTCAATCGTGAAGCCGCCCTCCTAGAAACAAAACTGTCATCTCTAGTCTGGATATGTACATCAACACGAGCCGCGAGTATCGTTACTGTTATAGACGCCAACAATCCGGCGGAAATTTTAGACAGTTTCGGCGTATGTGCTAATCATCTGATGTGTATAGCTAGTGTTCCCGGTGCTAGTCCGAGTGATTACGAAGCTATCGAGAACTTTACTCAGGTGAATAATGGTGAAGCAGCTCAAAAAGCGAGTGTGATAAATAATACTGACGATGGGAAGGAGAGCGAGAAGGCAACTGAAGCGACAGAAAAGACACCCGAAGAAGAAACTGAAGTCAATCCTGAATCTCTGGTGAGTTTAAGTACTGCAGAATTTTGTAAAAAATAAGATTATTATTTGGCTGAAGGTGGGAAGGGTGACGTACGTGGAGAACGATGAGACTTGCGTTAACAAGCGAGACCAATACGCGAAAGTTGTCAAAGAAATAGACGGGGAAGACAATGTAGGTGATAATTCCGGTGCTTCTGAGACAAACGCCGATGGCACTCCGGAAAGTGGCGATGGTAAAACTGTAGTTCATGAGGTGATGTCCAGCGTCTTGGCCACCATGTGGCTTGGAGCTCAAAGCGGAATGCTCTATGTGCACTCGTCCGTCGCTAACTGGAACCAGTGTCTGCATTCTGTTCAAATGAAAGACGTTGTACTCAGCATAGTGTGAGTATCGTAGTTAACTTTATCTTATCCTTTTTGTTATTTACTTATTTTTGCTGTAGGCATGTTGATGGTCGAGTGGTAGTGGCCCTGGCAAACGGTATGGTGGCCATATTCAGGAGAGACGCGAATGGCGAGTGGGATTTATCTAGATATCACTTAGTGCAGTTGGGATTACCTCAGCATTCTGTACGCTGTTTAACTGCTGTTGGTGATAAAGTTTGGCTCGGACATAGAAACAAAATACATGTTTTGGATCCGAAGGTGCCCGAAATTTTGCATTCCCTCGAAGCCCATCCCAGAAAAGAAAGTGAGGTAAGACAAAAACATAGAATTTTTAACATAAAGACAATGGCACTGTTATAAGTTGCGATCATCATTTTCCTTTTTTAACTTTTTTTGGAATACCCATGTACAGCCCAACAGATTTAAGTTGGCGAGGGGTGGGGTTGCGACCCGTTGGCGCCTGCCAGAGCCTGCATCTAACTCAGTGCAACAGTGGCGGGGACTTTTTTTTGCTTTTGGGAATAAATAATAAAAATCCAGTAAATAATATTCAACGTGTGCGGTTCTGAAGAGTATA
Organism: Xestobium rufovillosum; assembly: GCA_963966045.1. Taxonomy (NCBI): domain Eukaryota; kingdom Metazoa; phylum Arthropoda; class Insecta; order Coleoptera; family Ptinidae; genus Xestobium; species Xestobium rufovillosum. Next base: position 40,581,856 of record OZ014493.1, read on the forward strand.
AGACTTTTCATTGCTGTTCCTCTTATGCACATCATAAATCGTTCTATTGAAACTGGTACCTGCCCTGATCATCTCAAACAAGCAGAGGTTGTTCCTATTTTTAAAAAAGGGGACAAGTATGATTGTGTAATTATCACCCTATTTCTCTGATCTCCAATATTGCTAAAGTTTTTGAGAAGATTATATTGTAACGTATTTCGCTTTTACACTTATTTATTTACAGTGACTTTATGTATATGTACAAATATTTACAATGATTAACAGTGATTTGAGAACTTAAAATTAACAAATTGAACAATAAGCAGCGAACTATATACAAGCAGTAAATAACAACAAGCAGTGAAACTTAAACAATTATTAGCGAACGATTAAACAATTAATCACCTAACCTAAACAATCCACAGTACACAAGTCCACAGTTTAAACTCTCTAAAACACTCGTCTTCAACCGACGGTTAATCACATACGAAGACGCCCCGGTACACTTAAAACGCCACCAAAGAATTCGCACTCGCGTACTGTACCGACACTAGACGCGTATCAAGACTTATACTCGCACAGAACTATTAAACGCCCGGTTCTTATCGCATTCAACATTCGCTTCCAAACTTCAGACTTCAAACTGTAAGACTGTCCACTCGGCTTCTTGCTTCCCATTTTATAATGGTCTTAGAAGATTCTCGAAAATAATTATCGATCGAACATTGTTCCAGAATGAGAATCTTCGAGATAGGCTATTCTTTTCGGGAATCATAAACAGCGACAAGGTCGCGCCGTAATAAATCATGCGGCCCGCCTTCAGACAAATAATGTGTCATCACCAGGGGCGTCGCTGATGGGGCAAAAGTTCGTATCAATATATAAACGGTTTTATTCTTTTGTGCATGCACATGGTGTTATCTCCAAAAATCAATTTGGATTTTTAAAGAAATTGGGATGCAAGGATGCATTGGCTACTGTTCCGATTTTGTGTGTTCAAATTTAGATGAGAGTGAGCCTGCTGCCATTGCTGTTCTTGATCTGGCGAAGGCCTTTGACACTACTTTAAACAAGCCTACGATACAGTGAACAGGCAACGGCTGTTCTATGCTTTGGAGTTTTTTCGGCTTCCAAGTAAAATTATAAACCTTGTGAAGATGACCCTGAAAGATACGTATGGTAGAGTGATGCTGAAATCTAGAACATCAAGAAGATTTAAAATAAATAGGGGACTTAGACAAGGTGACCCATTATCGCCTGTTCTGTTCAATGTACTTTTGGAATTGATTATGCGAGAGAGTAAATTATATACAGGGGGAACTATATTCAGTCATCGACACCAGTGCATAGCATATGCTGACGACATTGTTCTAATGGCTCGCACAAAGACGGAACTGAGAAGAGTTTTTAAGGTATTAGAAAAGACAGCTAAAGAAGAAGGTTTGGTTATAAATGAAAATAAAACGAAGTATTTCCCAGTAATAGGAGACAGTAAGGAAGAGCCAGTTTTGAAGATAAAGGTATCGGAGAACAAGGAGTACGTGTTTGAGAGAGTGGAGAGCTTCACCTATCTAGGAGTTACAGTGGTTAATCATGGTGATGAAGCTGAAGAGATTTCAGCAAGAATAGCAAAAGGAAGTAGATGTGCCGGGACTCTAAACAAATTTTTATGCTCAAAGATTGTGTCAAGATCTGCGAAAATCAGGGTCTACAAGACAGTTATTAGACCAACAGTTCTTTACGCGTGCGAATCATGGATCATGACTGGAGGTATTCAAACCAAATTGAGAATATGGGAGAGGAAAATTTTGAGGAGAATTTATGGAGGTAAGATGGTGGAGGGAAACTGGAAGAGGCGAAGTAACTTGGAGCTGATGGAATTGTTCGCAAAACCGGATGTTGTGGGTGTCGCGAAGTCGCAGAGACTGAGATGGCTGGGTCATCTGTTACGTTTGCCAGATGTGAGAACGGCGAAAATAGTGTTGGAAGGAGGAGTCGTGAAAAAGAAACGGAGAGGACGTCCAAGATGTAGGTGGTTGGATATGATGAAGGAGGATCTGAACCAACTTGGTGTTGTGGACTGGAGAGGAGAGGCAGAGGATAGGGAGCGATGGAAGGAAACGGTTTTTCGGGCATTGAAATTGTTTGGACTGCAGTAGTTTGTGAGTGGGTGAATGAATTATAGTTTGGGTATTAGATAACAATTAACAATAGACATACACATACACATACACATACGAGTAGAACAAATAAAAATGTAAAGCCTTGGGTCCACAAGACCTGTTTGTGCTTAAATATATATATATATATATATATAAAGTAAGGAGTATTAAGTGGGCATAGCAGTCAAGAACAACTACATAGGAGGCCCCTCTCACGAAAAATGTGAAACAGGCGCCGACCGGGATTCGAACCCGGACCTTTCGCATTCATGGCGACTGCTCTAACCAATTAAGCTATCTGCGCCGCCACACATGTAACGTGAGAGAAGGCCATATATAGGTAGCGAAGGAAGTTACAATTATGAATCTCATAATTAACCAACAACAACCTCACTTTTGGATCGAATGCAGTAGTCGCACTTGTTTAAGTGCTTCGTAAAGTCAACTGATCCCCGAAGGATAAATTGTCAGTTAATGAGAATCAAGCCCAAGATTTATACAATTATTAAATTTGATTGCGACTGCAAAGACGAATATAAAGTAAGGAGTATTAAGTGGGCATAGCAGTCAAGAACAACTACATAGGAGGCCCCTCTCACGAAAAATGTGAAACAGGCGCCGACCGGGATTCAAACCCGGACCTTTCGCATTCATGGCGACTGCTCTAACCAATTAAGCTATCTGCGCCGCCACACATGTAACGTGAGAGAAGGCCATATATAGGTAGCGAAGGAAGTTACAATTATGAATCTCATAATTAACCAACAACAACCTCACTAACTGACAATTTATCCTTCGGGGATCAGTTGACTTTATGAAGCACTTAAACAAGTGCGACTACTGCATTCGATCCAAAAGTGAGGTTGTTGTTGGTTAATTATGAGATTCATAATTGTAACTTCCTTCGCTACCTATATATGGCCTTCTCTCACGTTACATGTGTGGCGGCGCAGATAGCTTAATTGGTTAGAGCAGTCGCCATGAATGCGAAAGGTCCGGGTTCGAATCCCGGTCGGCGCCTGTTTCACATTTTTCGTGAGAGGGGCCTCCTATGTAGTTGTTCTTGACTGCTATGCCCACTTAATACTCCTTACTTTATATTCGTCTTTGCAGTCGCAATCAAATTTAATAATTATATATATATATGTATACCGGGTGTCAACGAGAGCATGTAACATCCCGCCATTTGTTTACTTTTTGAAATATGTTTTGGCAATCCGCTGTAAGTATTATACTACTAAATCCCCATATTTTTATCATATTTGACATATCTAATTACTTCCGGTTAAACCGGAAGTGACATCAACTTTATTATGTTAAATAGCAATATATCATTTTTTTAAGATAGTTCGATAGGGCTTTTCATTCTCTTGACAACCATATATCATACATACCCAAAAACTTTATATTTTTGACGTCAGAGGGCGTTAAATGAAAAAGTCACGTTGGCTGTGAATTTGGCGTTATGAGAATAATTTTAAACGTTTTAATGAATTAAACTATTAATTCTAACAGACTGTTTTAATGTCCATGGAAAAATTTATGAATTTGAAGCAGTACATCCTTTATTTTTTTAAAAATAAGGTTAACATAGTCGTTTTAAGTGTTTTGAAAAATAGAATTTAAATTAGTAATTGATCATTGAATTGCACTTTTTATGCACAAATTGTGAGGACAATAAACTGAAGTGCGAAAAACAAGAAAAATGTTAGCACCTTGCTATTTAGAATTTCAGGAAAAACTCGGTTTTAAAAACGAATATTTAAAATTTAAAAATTTCAAATAGTTTTTGAAACCGAGTTTTTCCTGAAATTCTAAATAGCAAGGTGCTAATATTTTTCTTATTTTTCGAACTTCAGTTTATTGTCCTCACAATTAGTGCATAAAAAGTGCAATTCAATGATCAATTACTAACTTAAATTACATTTTTCAAAACCCTTGAAACGACTATGTTAAACTTATTTTAAAAAAATAACGGATGTACTGCTTCAAATTCGAAAAATTTTCCCTGGACATTAAAACAGTCTGTTAGAATTAATAGTTTAATTCATTAAAACTTTTAAAATCAGACACATATCTTTAAATTCACAGCCAACGTGACTTTTTCATTTAACGCCCTCTGACGTCAAAAATATAAAGTTCTTGGGTATGTATGATAGATGGTTGTGAAGAGAATAAAAAGGCCTATCGAACTATCTAATAAAAATGATATATTGCTATTTAACATAATAAAGTTGATGTCACTTCCGGTTTAACCGGAAGTAATTAGATATGTCAAATATGATAAAATTATGAGGTTTTAGGAGTATAATACTTACAGCGGATTGCCAGAGTGTACTTCAAAAAGTAAACAAATGGCGGGATGTTACATGCTCTCGTTGACACCCGGTATATATATTCAATTTTCAATATCGTTGTTGAAGATTGAGTTGCTTTGTTTTCTTTGTCTTTATTATTATTAGGTTTAATATTAAGTTAATTTTGTTGAAGGGCCATGCTAACATACGGGTACATTGTACCTCCTGTTAGATTACTGAGAGCAATTACATTTTGTACTCTATGTAATAAATGTGGTGAATAAATAAATAAATATTAAGAAAATTATTAGTACCAAAGGTAATTCAGAATGTAAAAAGACAAACGTAATATGATTTATTGCAGAATAATCATTAATATTAGATTATTTTTCTTAATTCTGTTAAAAAAATAATAATAAATACCTACAATAATAATGAAGGTCTTAATCATCACTTTCAGAATCGCTAGTATCACTGTCACTGCCACTTGCCATAATTCTCTGAATTAATTTCTGAATGGTAATCGCCGGTTTTAGATCCAGATTTAAATATAGTGGAACTTCCATGAGTTGAACTTCCTTTATTCTACGAATTTTATCCCCTTTATTCAATTTTAGCCGACAAAACTTTTTCTGCCTAAAACTATGTACCTGGTATCTTTTATGATCCTTTCTTTGAAATCAGTAATCTGTATGTGTTTGAAAAAGGAGTAATAAACAAATGGCTGGAAAACCCAGTCGAGATTCTAAAATTACTGCTTTGCTGGTCAGTTTAGTTTTGTTGCTGATTGCGTTCAGAGCTGTTGCTAAAAATGTCAAGTGCGAAGAGGAAGTTAAAAATTTTGTCGGTAGCCTACAAAATTCGTTAAATGGAACAAGTTTATCAAGGTGTAAAACGGAAAAAAGATATCACAGCCGAGTTTGGAATTCTGCCAAACACATTATCCACAATTTACAAGAATCACGATGCAATTCTTGAAAAAAGTTCCGACGTGGTCAGCAATGTTCGAAAACGGTTTAAGTCGTGTATGTATGAAGATATCGATGAAGCAATGTTGAAGTGGGTTAAGGTTTGCAACTTGTGAATGGTTTGGCAGTTATCTGGTCAATAGGTCTCAGAAGTGTAGATATGGTGGTTATGAGTCTGAAGAGGTACTGAATGGATTGGGTGTACCCCAGGGTTCGGTACTTGGTCCTCTTCTCTTTGTACTGTATATGAATGATCTGGTGCAAGTGATAAAAGAAGGTAATATTAATCTGTTTGCTGATGATGCCCTTATAGCAAATGCGGACTGTGACTTAATTAGTGCAATAACCAGGAGTAATGGGAGTAATGAGGTGTTAAGGGAATTGTCAAAATGGTTAAAGATAGACAAACTGAAGTTAAATATTAATAAGACAAAAGTTATGATCATAGATAACAGAGTGATAAGGAAGGAATGGGAACATGACTGTAAAGTGGTAATAGATGATGAGGAGGTGGAACGTGACTCAAAATTAAATTTTAAAGCAATATAGACTTTATTGTTAAAAAAGTTGCTAAAAAAATTAGTTTCCTGGGTAGAGTAAACAGAGAGTTGAGTCCTTGGGCTAGAATTCTGGTTTATAAAACAATAATTTCGCCACATTTTGATTTTTGTTCAAGTATATTATTTTTGTGTGGAGCTGGTGATTTGGAAAGGTTGCAAAAACTTCAGAATAGGGCAATGCGAATAATTTTGCAGTGCAATAGATATACGCCTGTAAGATTGATGTTGGAAACGTTACAATGGCTAAGTATAAAACAGAGAATAACTTGCAACACGCTTATTCTGATATACAAGATTTTTAACGGCGGGGTTCTTTGCTGGTCAGTTTAGTTTTGTTGCTGATTGCGTTCAGAGCTGTTGCTAAAAATGTCAAGTGCGAAGAGGAAGTTAAAAATTTTGTCGGTAGCCTACAAAATTCGTTAAATGGAACAAGTTTATCAAGGTGTAAAACGGAAAAAAGATATCACAGCCGAGTTTGGAATTCTGCCAAACACATTATCCACAATTTACAAGAATCACGATGCAATTCTTGAAAAAAGTTCCGACGTGGTCAGCAATGTTCGAAAACGGTTTAAGTCGTGTATGTATGAAGATATCGATGAAGCAATGTTGAAGTGGGTTAAGGTTTGCAACTTGTGAATGGTTTGGCAGTTATCTGGTCAATAGGTCTCAGAAGTGTAGATATGGTGGTTATGAGTCTGAAGAGGTACTGAATGGATTGGGTGTACCCCAGGGTTCGGTACTTGGTCCTCTTCTCTTTGTACTGTATATGAATGATCTGGTGCAAGTGATAAAAGAAGGTAATATTAATCTGTTTGCTGATGATGCCCTTATAGCAAATGCGGACTGTGACTTAATTAGTGCAATAACCAGGAGTAATGGGAGTAATGAGGTGTTAAGGGAATTGTCAAAATGGTTAAAGATAGACAAACTGAAGTTAAATATTAATAAGACAAAAGTTATGATCATAGATAACAGAGTGATAAGGAAGGAATGGGAACATGACTGTAAAGTGGTAATAGATGATGAGGAGGTGGAACGTGACTCAAAATTAAATTTTAAAGCAATATAGACTTTATTGTTAAAAAAGTTGCTAAAAAAATTAGTTTCCTGGGTAGAGTAAACAGAGAGTTGAGTCCTTGGGCTAGAATTCTGGTTTATAAAACAATAATTTCGCCACATTTTGATTTTTGTTCAAGTATATTATTTTTGTGTGGAGCTGGTGATTTGGAAAGGTTGCAAAAACTTCAGAATAGGGCAATGCGAATAATTTTGCAGTGCAATAGATATACGCCTGTAAGATTGATGTTGGAAACGTTACAATGGCTAAGTATAAAACAGAGAATAACTTGCAACACGCTTATTCTGATATACAAGATTTTTAACGGCGGGGTTCTGAATTACATGTCTCGTAATTTGATGCGTAGCCAGGATGTTCACAATTACCAGGTGAGATCGGTGAAAGATTACAGACTTCCTCAATTTGTGAAGACTTGCTCGCAAAATTCCTTGCTGTATAAGGGGTTTAAATTGTTTAATAGTATGCCGGATGAAAACAAGGAAGCCCTGAATTTGAGCAGTTTCAAGAGAATGTGTTGTGTTTTTGCTAGAGGCATTTTGTGACATTTGTTGGTGTTTGGGTGTTTTCTTTTCATTTTTCTGTTTTCTTTTTTTGGGAGTGTATTATTACAAATTTGATGTAATATTAGCTTATTGCTAAATAAAGAAAGATTAATATTATTATTATAACAATACTGACAAATAAGGAGTTAGGTGACAGTTTAAAAACACTTTTAATTTTTTGTGCGCAAGTGAAAATGTTCAAGACAATATGTATACGTCATTAAGGTCTGTACAGCAATTTTGTAAAAATGAACAGTTACGTCATCAAAAACAGTGCAAAATTACCGACTTTTTATTAAACAATGATTTGATTGGTTGCAGTATTGCAACAACCTGTATTTTGTATGGGTATATTGTGTATAGTTACGTTATACGTTATGGGTTATGAAGTTATTATGTGAATAATGCAAGGTATGGAAATTTTAATAAAATATTCTTAAACTCCAAGTTTCTTTAGCTCGAATTTTTTTTACTATTATTTTATGTCCTTCTCCACCTGAACCCCACTTTACGCAAAAGAACGCTCAGTGTTTCATTGGATCCATTCCATTCTAGGTCGGTCTGTATTTTTTGGTTCAATTTTGCAAGGGTAACACAACAACCTTCAGTCTTGTAAAATTCGTGTACGATGTGACGTATATCAGCTGTCTTATACTCTGGTAAATCAGTCGTCAAGGAACTCTTCCTTGTACGCTTCTAAAGATCGCTTTGCCATTTTTTTCCGACGTGCTAGTGTTGCCTTCACTACCTATTCTCTCTATAGATCTAATAGACACACCCGTTGGAACAGACGACTTCATTTTCACACTTTCCAATGTTTCTTTTTCACTTTTCTCGTTTTTAAAATAACAAAACACTCTGTACACCATTTCCCGTGTTTGACTACGTAAAACACCTTTCCGTTCGCAACCCACAATCTTACCTTTTCAAAAACTCACCTGTAACTGAAAATTTTACCTGCGCCACTGGTACTGCAAGATATTTTATTGCATCCGTAAAGTATGGTGATGCCCAACCCCACCGCTCACCAACTTAAATCTGTTGGATTGTATAGGAGTTGCTTTTCAAAAAATTATAAATTTTTAAACTTATTTGTTTGTTGTTTTCTGAGTTGAAAGGTAAAACTTTTAAATCAGCTTTTTTCTGTCGCACACATTTTGAGAAACTTGTTATTTTCGATGTACTTAACTTAGATGATTGGATGACGTCAGACGCGACTTATAAAATTATTTTATGTAGGTCAGACAGCTAACTTGGCTAGGAGAAGGTGTATGGGTATCCATTAGACTTGATTCGACACTGCGACTGTATCATGCTCATACCTACGAGCATTTGCAGGATGTTGACATAGAGCCATATGTTAGCAAAATGTTGGGTGAGAATGAAAATATAATTTTGGTTACAAAAGTTCGATACAACATTCAATTCTTTCCTTGACAGGTACGGGCAAGCTGGGGTTCTCCTTCGTAAGAATAACAGCATTATTAATATCTTCGAACAGACTGTGGATTGGCACAGGAAATGGAGTTATAATCTCGGTACCGTTGACTGAATCAGGTGGAAACACTTCAGCGGCGATAGTCTCGCGTGCCTCTGGTCCTCCTAGTGCGGATTTACAGCACATATCTCCTCCTCCGGGGAGTTATGTGCCGTACTGCAGCATGGCACATGCCCAGCTCAGCTTTCACGGGCACAGAGACGCGGTTAAATTTTTTGTCGCGGTTCCAGGCAGTGGCGGTAATTTTATCCGTAATAAACTTTTTGTGTTTTCATATTTTCTTTCCAGGAATGAGTGCTGCTTCTACTCCTTCGGAAGCACATTCAGCAGCTGCAACGCCAGCAGGAGGCCCTCCAAAGCCTCCTGCTGCAATGCTAGTCATGTCCGGAGGAGAGGGATACATAGATTTCCGAATAGGTGAATTTCAGCTCTTTTATTTTCTTTTGCATGCGTGCTTCTCTGGACTGTCGACCTCTTGTTTAAGAATGAAAGATTCCTAGGAATATCGCGAATGTTTGGTGAAGGCTTTTTAAATTTCTTTTTCCGCAAACTAACAAATTTCTTGTCATTTGGGTTTGTCTGGGATATTAAATGTGTAATAGAGGAAAAACTGTTGGAATTTGCAGAGGAAGACAGTGAACCTAGGGATGGAGCTTCTCATCTGCTTATGTGGCAGTTATTGAACGATATTCCTGGGAGTCCCATGCGGTAGGTCAGGCCTTGAATCTCATGACACTCGACAGAAACAAATTAATTGTTTATAATGCATGAAATAGTCGAATTGTTTTTAGAGTCATTATCAGATTATTTTTCTATTTATTTGGGAAACTAGGTGATGGTGACATGGAGGATAGCGTAATTGAAGATGAAGGGAGTAACACCGAAACTCAGGGCGAACACAAGGGGGAGAAGAGCCACCTGATTGTGTGGCAAGTCGTTTCTTAGCTTAGAGAAACAGTGCAGATCGAACTTTACCAAAAATTAAATATGCTTTAATTTATAAGTAGCAATTTTAAGACAATTTTAAATATTTTAACGCAATTAGTGTTGATTTTAATTAATTTTTAAGCTCTTATCTATTATTTATTGAAATTTTAGCTAAATTGTATACACTGTACATGTTTTACGTACTAATAATTTATTGTTTCCATTGCAGATATTTTATTCGTTGCTTTTCCAAAGGCATAATTATTTTTTATTTAAATACTCAAAAGGGCTGTGAATGCCGTAAACCTTAGTACATCCAAAATTTAGGTGAAATAAGGGCCCTGTTTTTATTAGAAACGTTTGGTAGTTCTTTATTTAATGTCGTCCGCAAATAAATGTAATTATTCGTTAAAATCGAGTGTATAGATATATTGTAGACAATTTTATAAGTGGATACCCGTTGCGAGAGACTGTGTTGTGGACTTGCCAGTTATTTGATTTAGATGCCACAAAAACCGCTTATGCAAACTACATTTTGGAAAGATTGATTTCGAAAAAATTCCTGAATTTTTAAACTTTGTAGGTTCACACAGTTTCATATCGTGAACAAATTTGTAACTCTGTGCAACAGAAATTGACCATCTACAACATGAAGGCTACTATCGATCTGCACGTCATTTGCAAGGGTAAGACTTTGCAGAACGAAGATTTTGTGCTTTTATGTATTTCTTCCTCTGAAAACAGCGGCAAGTGAAATGATGCAAGTTTAAACCTGAAGTTGTACTCTTCCTCTGATTGGCGATGCACGCTTGAAACAAAGTGAAAGTTCCACGAAGGCGTAGAGCGGCCATGCGAAATAAATCATTTATAATGTCGATTTACAACTCGAATTTAGCTTAATTTTGGGTTTGAAGTCGAAATTAACCTTAACTTTGAAACTGAACAAGAAATTAGTCTTAATTTCTTGTTAAATGTGAAAATTATTGGTTGGCTTCGACTTTAAACTCGAAATTAGTGTTAATTTAGAGTTTAAAGTCGAAATTGCTTTTAATTTCCAGTTTGAAGTCAAAATTGCTTTTAATTTCAGATTTCAAGTCAAAATTACTTTTAATTTCAAGTTTGAACTAGAAAATATTGTTAATTTCGAGTTTAAAGTCGAAATTGGTCGTAAATTCGAGTTAAAACTCGAAGTCACTCTTGATTTCGTACTTGAAGTCGAAATTAGTGCTAATTTCGGGTTTGAAGTCGAAATTAGATACTCTTATAAATATAGTTCTGTCGGATTTGAATTCGAAATTAACGATAATTTCGTGTTCGAACTTGAAGTTAAGCCTAATTTCGACTTCAAACTCTAAATTAACAATATTTTCTAGTTCAAACTCGAAATTAAAAGCAATTTCGACTTAAAATTGGACAATTTCGACTTCAAACTCAAAATTAACACTAATTGCGAGTTTAAAGTCGAAGCCAACCAATAATTTCCACATTTAACAAGAAATTTACGAAGGTGTAGAGCGGCCACGCAAAAGAAATAATTAATAGATAGATAGATAATTTATTGATCACATTACGCTCTATAAAAAACATTTGTGACAAGTCAACAGCACAATATCAAAAAACACAGTATCACAAAAAAAACCATAATATTAATAATAATACAAACAGGTTATAGTAAAATAATGTCGAGTTACAACTCGAATTTAGCTTAATTTTGGGTTTGAAGTCGAAATTAGCCTTAACTTCAAAATTAACCAGGAAATTAGTCTTAGTTCCTTGTTAAATGTGAAAATTATTGGTTGGCTTCGATTTTAAACTCGAAATTAGTGTTAATTTCGAGTTTGAAGTCTAAATTGCTTTTACTCCTGAAGATGCTGACGTTGTCAGCGAAACACGTGTCGAGTTTAATTACTGTGTCACTGTCTTTTGACGTGTGGGGTTAACTTATTAAGAATTCATAGTTTAAATTCCAGTTTGAAGTCGAAATTGCTTTTAATTTCAGATTTCAAGTCAAAATTGCTTTTAATTTCGAGTTTGAACTAGAAAATATTGTTAATTTCGAGTTTGAAGTCGAAATTAGTCGTAAATTCGAGTTAAAACTCGAAATCAGTCTTGATTTCGCACTTGAAGTCGAAATTAGTGCTAATTTCGGGTTTGAAGTCGAAATTAGATACTCTTATAAATATAGTTCTGTCGGATTTGAATTCGAAATTAACGATAATTTCATGTTTGAACTTGAAGTTAAGCCCAATTTCGACCTCAACTCGAAATTAACAATATTTTCTAGTTCAAACAAATTAAATGCAATTTCGACTTCAAACTGGAAATTAAAAGCAATTTCGACTTCAAACTCGAAATTAACACTAATTTAAAGTTTATAAAGCCGAAGCCAACCAATAATTTCCACATTTAACAAGAAATTGAGACTAATTTCCTGTTCAATTTCGAAGTTAAGGCTAATTTCGGCTTCAACCCAAAATTAAGCCAAATTCGAGTTGTAACTCGACATTCTAAATTATTTCTCTACGCCTTCGTAAAGTTCAACATATTTGTGCATTTTTGAGTAACAAAATGCTTGTATTTTAAATTGCAGTACAACCTTGATCATCCGAACACGCAATTATCCGAATATCCGCTTATTCAAACAGAAAAATTAGTATGCTATTATTCGAACATCTCGTTTATCCAAACAGCTGACCCCCATCACTGTTCATTTACGTAAGCTAACAGTCACATTCGCTGTCAGTCGGTTGCGTGTCTGAACATGTATTCAAGTTGCGCAATTGGTACGTAATACCTACGCCTGTTAAGATGCTGAAGAGAACGCGTGTTTATTTAAAAATAAGTTGGAAGGTTGCAATTTTGAAAAGTTTAGATGTAGGGGAAAGTGTCACAAGTTTTGCTAACTTAGAATGTTGTTTACGATATAAAATTGTTGAACTACTTACAGATGAAATATTCAAGGGTTTTTTCAAGTTCGTTTTTCCTGAACTAATTACCAATTATTATTTATTTCAAAAAGGATTTGGTTGTCTTTAAATGATCTGACGTAAGTTTGTTAAGAAATGAACATGACAGCTGTCGAAAAATTATTTGATATTACGCAGGTAAAATCAAATTTCTTTTATTAAAAAAATGTTAACATTTGTAATCCAGCTTGAAATAAATCGAATGTATCGGAGAAAAATTGTAATTATTTAAAAAAAGTTCGTAAACACTTCCCACTTTCAATGTTCCTTCGATACCATATGTCGCATTAAATTGTTAACGAATTTGTCGATTTTCCTAACATCTTGGGCTATATCAGTTTTAAATTGTAAACACTGGAAATGATGCATGATTTCAATCAACAGAAATATCAGAAGCAAGATTAGGTGACTTACCACTACGTTATCGGTCATTTTTAATACTAACTGATTTTTCGAATGTACGTATTTCATTACGTACCTAACTTTGGAAGGGTGCTGCAAATATAAGCGCTCCGCAGCCTTTTCGAATTCCTCCCAAGATTTCAAATAAGTCATGATTTATTTGATATATACAAGAAATCTAAAATTTGTAAATAGGAACAAAAGTTAGGTTAGGTATACAAATGAACAGATCTGTCAAAATAATTACAGATTTCTGTAAGAATAGTGCGCTTTTGCAACCTAATTTGGAACCCTGCTTTAGTGAAATAAGAGCATGCCGAACAGGAAGCTGTAAAATCTACGACAGCAATTTGAAATTTCGCCTTCTAAAATTCCTGGAATTTGGGAAAACATTCTTGATTGCGTTTATAATTCAAAAAGTTAACCAAGTAACAAAGAAATTATTTCATATTCTCATCTGTTGGTATTATTTTATTTCTTCGAAACGGCGAGTAAGTACAACTTTGTAACGTTTTCTTACAACAATAGCCACCATACACAACGTACCTACTTACATAACTAAATTTCAAATACCATGACAACTAAAAGTTCTGTAATCTCACATTCTGCAACACTATTGTGCAACACAATTCTTGTAGATTCAATTGCATGTAAATTTATGGACTGTAGGCCGTTTTATTTTAAAAGACAACACGTGCCTCGTTGTCCCATGCCAGCATCGCGAAAACGGGATTAAAAAACTCAGACAAATACTGAGAATTTCGTATAACATTATTGGGTATAGGTACCAGTTTCCAGTTATGCAAGAAAAAAATTGCGATAATTCCTGTGTTCCAGAAATAAAAATGTGGTATTAGTAACAAGAAATGTGGGCATAATCATTGAAAGTGTTGCACGTATAATTAAAAAAGGTATTGGATAATTCTGAAGGTCCTTCGTTAAATAGATAGTCAGATATAACATAATTGGCTAGAAAAACTGTTCCGTTAGAAACATGCGGGAATAAATAAGAAAATTCATCACTATTTACAGGAATGTGTATTCAGGAACTGTTTATTATTATTTTTGAGTAGAATAAGTACCTATGTCCCTTTTTATCCGTGTAGTATAGGATCAAACTGTCAATATTTGTCAATAATAGTTCAGAAATGTCGTATGCTATATAAGTACTATAAAATTGTATTGTACTTCAATTTTTTTTTAAATTGCGGGTACTGTCTCCAACAGCGCCTCGTCTACGGCATTTTAGAGATTTGCGTTATCCGGCGACCTATAAAGTCGTACAAATTCAGCGCGAAATAAATCTGCCTCTCAATTCAGCAATTTCGCCACAGTTTTTAAAGTGCAAGCAAGTTAATAATAAATTTAGTATTCATGTTATGTAACTCGTTTACTTGTCTTGGCTAATGATATTCCAGGGTCGTTTTCGGCCTGATCACTTATACATGTTATAAAACTGCTACTTCAATACCTTCACCATTACATTAATAGATTAACAGACAGAAAAAACACAGATAAAGCAAGACAGTGTGACAAAGAAAGACGAACATTTACTTTGATGTTTATGTAATTCATTTTTTTTTAATTTCTGTAGGTTTTTTGATTAGTGTTACATAAATATTATGAGTTGGGTATAACTGAAGTAAGCACAACTGTTATGTACGAAACTGCAATTACAATTATTAAACTTCTAACTGTAATATAATAAAATGCTTTACTTAACGTTTTTCCATTATGCCCATAAAAGGTTTTCATGCATTGTTGGTTGGACAACGTAATCAAACACTTACGTGAATTTATTTGTATATGAATTAAAAACATTTCGTATCCAACCATACTTCCGCCTTATTTTGGCATTTATGGCTTCATTTAGCACTTATTTGGATAATAAGGTATTCCATATCACGTGGGCAGAAGCCCACAGCGAATACACCAGGGTTGTGCCGTAGTCTTGACAGGAATTTTGACCACGGTCAAAATCTTCTCAAACTGTTATCTTCATTTCAGTTCAAAATTTGGTGCTGTGAACAGGATCCTAATGATTTAAACAAATTCATTTGACGCTTTGACGGGATTATTATTTAATGGCCAGATTTGAAAACGAAAATTTATCGATTTCCTTTTGGGTTGTTATACAGAATACACCATCTTTATTGCATATTTTGATATTTTAGAGAAAAATGTTATGGGTGACCCCCATTGAATTTTGACTTTCCGTTACAGCCGTTACACAAAATTATTTTTAAACGGTTTTATTTAGTTTGCTTTGTTTGTTTATTTGTTTGTTTGTTTGTTTGTGTGGGTCAAATCTAGTAATTGAAATTTTACCCCCTTCCTGTTGACCGATTCATCTGAAACTTGGTACACACTTTTAGTTGTGATGACAATACAATTATGTATATTATTCAGTATCATTATAAATCCAAGATGGCCGCCGCCACAAAATGGCGGTTTAGATTTTTTTCAATCCCCTCAATATGGGTATCAAATGAAAGGGCTTAACAAGTAGAACACAGTACACGTTAGAAAAATAACAAAACAAAAACAAACAAAAAAAATAAAAACTTGAAAATAAAATAAGTAAATAAAAATAAGTTAAACGGTTTTATTGTAAAGAAACATAATAATGATGCAGATAATATACTAAAAGCCAAACAATAAATAGGTAGGTACCAATCATCACACCACTCTCCTCATTAATCTAGAGCATTGATCAGACTAAAATAAAATCGTGGGGCGAGTCGAATTTCTATTATCTACAGTCAAGCGCTCATATCATTATAGGTATGCTTTGGATGCATCTTCTCAATAGACAACATCGCAGAACGATCATTTACATATTTACTCAGGTTACTCTACGCCCCACGATTTTATTTTAGTCTGATCAATGCTCTAGAATCTAGATTGATGAGGAGAGTGGTGTGATGACTGGTACCTGGTACCTACCTAATTATTTTGTAGCTTTTAGTACATTATCTGCATCATTATTATGTTTCTTTACAATAAAACCGTTTAACTTAATTTTTTTTACTTCTTTTATTACTTGTACAGGCTGCTCCATTTCTTTTAACGGTACTTATCTTCGTTTTTTTAAATGAAACGCCCTATATTCGAATGCATTTTTGAATTCCTAATCTAAGTTTACCAGATATTATATTAGTTTTTTTTCTATTACTATATGTAGATTCTCTCTCTTTATTTTGTATATGAACTCGTATATCCCTAAACTTAATAGTTTTTAAGAGAATCAACCTCAAATATCTATTAATCAGGAAATGCATTTTAAAACTAATAAAAGACCATGGCATACTATGACACAAGTGCAAACGTGCAAATGGCAGTCATTTTTCTTCTATGACGTTTCGTTTCCATAGAACCATCATCAACTTTTTCAAATACGAACCTGGATTTTTTAGCGGATTGTGGAAACCTTTTCTATTCTTAATTCACCTATGTACCACACATATATAGTATATGTATTAAGCTAGTTTAAGTCACCAAAAGGATTTTTTTTAAATGCGGCCATTATCGTAGAAGATAAATAAGATTTTCACATTAAAGATAAAAGCTCACCACAAATTGCAATGAAGAAGCATTTTTAGTTTTTCGCTATTTCTAATAAGGTGAAAAAAATAAAAACGAAAAATATTTTTGGAAATTCTTTAAGACCGTTTTAATAGTCCCCCAACTACGCAACCTTTTCACCATTTAGCCGAATCCATTTATTATATTTTACCATTTGCACCTGCAACGGGCATACGTCATGGTCAGGGGGTCAAAATATGGATTTCCATAAAATTAGAATTATAAACACGTCAGAGACCTAGTGCTCAAGAAAATGCAATGAAATATAATCCTGGGACCTGTACGAGATGAATGGAGGCAGTGTTAAACCCGAGTTTTGCTAGACAAAACATTTTTGCTTTGAAGATTGAGGCCAGCGCTAAGAAAAATTGCTACTACAAGCTTGTGTAATTTGGGAATGGCATTACGAAATATAATAATTTCAGAATTAAATGATAAATCTGTAAAACGGCAACATTTTTCCCTGGAACAAATTCAAGGCATTCCATATTTTTTCTGAAAATACCAAATATTTTGTAACCCAAATCTTCAAACTTCTAAACGATTAAATAATAAGTGGGCTGCCTCTCATGTAACATTTAGTTACGAAACAAGTAGCACTAATAAACTGCATGCAGTTATATCAAGCCTCTGCATAGGTACGCCTTTAATTTAATATTAATCTAATTTGCTACAGAATTAAGTGTTACGCAATTTCACAAACCGCAAAGAAAAAGAACGGTAACTGTAAACAATGCGCCGTCGTTTTGCTCATAAACTTGCATATGTGCAAGACCGATTATCGCAACGACACACATAAGTTTTTTAGCAAAAGCCGGCACAAAATTAGGCCAGCCGTATTTACAAATAAAATATTAGACGTTTTTGTCTTCTCAAATTTATTTGCGTGTAGAACATTCATCGTGTTCACTACATGGTGTAAGTGTGCCTACACACTGAACGTGTTTTTAAAAAATATGAAATAACTGGGTCAAAAAACACTTCTAAATGGTGATAGAATGATACAACAATAGATTCTATAGATTTTTATCAATAGTTGAGAGTTCAAAAGCTTGACTATCCACACTTACCCCACTTACCCCTACCATAGTTTTTTGCAAAATGACGAGGAATCGTCTTTATATGTCATTACTTTTTGCAGAAAGCCAATCATATAATGTAAATATAAGTAAGTAACTATATAGGTACCTATAGCATCCCATAATAAAGTTACAAGATCGTCTGCAAATAATATGTCGACCCCCGCCTACAAATTACTCAATCATTTTTCATTTGATATTCTAATTATGCAAAAGCCACTGACTTTCAAGAGTGTAGGTATTATATACCTGCCGTAAGAGCAGCCACACAACAAAATTAGATGCCTTGTATAACTGTACACGTGACCTTACATAAGTACTTTACGAGTTACCGGCGTTTGGTTCACGCGATAAGGTGAACGTGCCCCTCCGCCGCCGACAATGAACTATCTCGCGCACTGTTGCCACCTATTTTCCTGCTCTGGAAGGCAGCATCGCTCATTGAACATTTTTAACCCCCGACGCAAAAAGAGGGGTGTTATAAGTTTGACGTGTCTGTCTGTGGCATCGTAGCTCCTAATCGAATGGACCGATTTTGATGAGTTTTTTTTGTTTGAAAGCTGACGTGATCGAGATGGTTCTTAGCTATAATTTATGAATATCTATTCAGGCGTTGTGTCGTAGGTTACTTAAAATTTTGAATTTTGTTACTTGTCACTAAAACTGGAATATTTCAGGATTTTCAAGAAAAACACCAAATAACAAAATTATGAATTTTGTGCGAAACTGTAGATAGGTATTTCTTATTTATAATATGTTGTATTTACTTAATATTTATTTAATAATCAGTCGCGATCTGAAAACTACATATTAAGTAGACTGAACACATTAAAAATGTAATAAATAAGCAAGTACAAGCAATTATAATTATTACAATAATAATGATTATTAACAAGAGTCAATAAAACTGTATGCAAGTACCATAAAATATTTTCAGTAGAATAAAATAAAGTATAACAAGTACCACGAAGTATTGCAAGTACTAAAAGTACTAAAAAGTACTGAACGTACTGCAAAAATAGGTACATGGTACTGGTACTGAAATGCCTACATTTCCAGTAAAGTAAAGTAGTACTTGATACTTTAAGAACATACTTTAGTTGAATACTGGTACTGATAATGGATTTAAAACGAACGATTATTTTAACTTCAATCACTTGATAATAGGGTACACGCTAATGTCAGTTTTATACCCAAATGTGTATTTTTATCCGATGGTTTATGTTAGAAAATGTCCAACTACATCAAAATATAAATTGTTTATAAATTCAGTAATTAAGTGACAATCTGCTAAACGTCGATCCCACTGGCAATGAAATAAATACTTTTCCTGGTGTTCGAATAGGCGTTGATTCACATTTCGGCACTAAGCAATATTTGGAGTATTTAATATTAGGTTTTTCGCTTTTTCCATATTAAATCAAAAGATTCAACAAATTTAGGAACGAACAAACACTGCAAATGCTGACTGTCATAAATCTACTCTATGCCACTCTATTTTCACTATTTCCATGCTCTATGCAGTCAGACATAAACAGCCGTATCTATAGATGCGTACATAATTTCAATGTGACAGATAACGTAACGCTTGATTTTACTGCTCATAAAATTTCCGTACCGTGGGCTATAACTGAAAATTTTCATTTGACTCCCTCACGAAAGTCGTTGCCGAGTCGAATTCGATTCGACTGGATGATAAAATATAATTAAGGCAGCAAGGCACTAACCTAACATATATGCTTAGGACTATAGAAAGGACGTCACAAGTAAGGACAGAAACCGTTTCGAAAGAAGCAACAAGCAAGAGTTTATTCAAAGTCTAGACTGCAGAGTCGCGAAAAATATGTTATCCTTGGCAACGCAGCGAAGAACCGGATTGTACCCGTAGCCACAACCACGCGTTCGAGCGTAGTTCAGCCGGCGCGTCTGGCAAATAAAATAGTGCAAATGCGACCGTTGTTGTGATTGGTGGGGTATTTATTCGATTGTTCTTTGATTGAGTCGAACTTCTCAATTGCGTATGTTTGTAACGACCGGCGAAAACATTCGGTGCGTATTAAATTATAAAGCGTTACGTAAAGCTTGTGATTTATTATTTTAAATAATTTCGAGTGTATTTATAGGAGTGTACATCAGTTGCATAAGTTATTCGAATAATAAGTGAATCATGCCTAGTTGCTGAAAAATAAATGAGTCATTTATGTAATGACATACTCGAATTTTTGCGATTACGTTGCGAAAAATTCCCTCTCTTGAAACTATTCCAAAAATGAGCGGATTCGCCGAAGAAGTGTTTGATAAATACCCGCAGTTGTTAACCTCACTTTATGACATAAGAACTTACGAAATGATCAAATCAAAAAGCGACCCATTGAGACGCGTGTTACGTAAGGACACAAAGCGCACAAAGAAACTGAGGCGGCACAAAAGGCTGCCCTATTTGAGGATGAACCAGTTCGGGAATGCCCTATTCGAAGCCCTCGACCACGAAAGGAACTCTTTGTTTACCTGCCCGGTGTGCAGGAACGTGCTGTTAACACCCGTCACCGTGGACTGTGGACATACCTTTTGCGCGGGGTGTTTGGAAAAAACTGTGAACGGGAAGTGCTTCTGTTGCTCCGCGGAGATTTTTGCGCAAAAATGTACCAACGTTTTGCTGCAAGATTTGGTGGAAAAACACGCCGGGAGGCAAAGTGGTAAGCCTTTGATTATGTAAACTTTTGATTGTAATGCACGCCAGAGGCCAAATGTCACAATTCCTTTGTTTTCATTGTCAGAGTAAAATCAAATTCGTTTAAGGAGGCAGTTACGTCACCATTAACGGTTGATTCCAAGGAGTGTTATGTCACAAATGAACAAATGCTGTTATTAAGAAAACAAGTTCACATTTTACACCCAGTTGCATATTTTCTTATTTTTAAAATTTATTTTGCTGTCTAAGGTCTAAGTAAATAGACTACTCCTACCAATCTGAAATACGAGTACTTATTATAGAACTGTAGGGTCAGAAAAATGATCGAGTACCTAGTTGTTACCCCGCTGTACTCGCCACATTCTGCGCGTCGCGGAAAGCGACATTTTTCCTCGTATTTTCGCCGTTTATTATTCATTTTTGAAGATCTTTTACTCAAATTGGTATCTTGATATTATTGCGAAGATTTATATTTTAATTCATCAACAAAAAAAAACTTGACGCGGAAAGTTCTTAAGTTGCAGTCCACTCCATCTGCCAATCCAAAGATGGAGAAATGGTCGTACAAAAACCATCATTTATATGTGCTGTATCGAAGCATCGAGGGTAGTACTTATCCACTAAGTCTTTGGTATCCACGGTAGTCTCAATAGTAGCCGAGTAGCCCTTTTGGTAACCCACTATTCTCTGGTAGTGCTACTGCGACAGTATTCTTGAGGCTAAAGCCCGTCACCCACGTTCCAGTGCGATTTTGCTAGATACCGTCGTACTGCTACTGCTGCAGACTCAAAAAGAGGACTGACCTGCTTGATCATACTCACAGATGTTCAAAAACTCTAATCTCGTCTTATTCAACGATCCAACATGATCGTACTGCGACGTTGTTGGAAAGTAAGTGTCCCAATTGCACCCCAAAATGAAAACACCGAGGAAAACAGTTTTTCGACGATATCCAAAAAAGTGGTGACACGCGAGGTGACACTTTGCTTCTGATTGCCCGGATTATTTCAAACACCCTGTGTATAAAATTGTTTCTGTGTCAATGTTTCAGCAATTTAATTAAACACTAATTAAATCAATTATTACCAAAAATTGGATAACGTTACAGAATTACGTATACCTACTTACCAATTTATTTGTAAGTTTGGTTGGTACTGGTTAATATCCGTAACACGGTCTATTAAGCTTTAATGCAATATGTACCTATTTAGGTAAGTACATGTAATGGCCAGTTACATCATTGTTTTCATAATTATTGCTCTGTACGAAATTTGTGTAATTGCTGTAGATATTAGGCAAATTTGGCCAAAATTAGAGCAAGGCGTTATTAAGATACCGTAATTCCTCTAAAAACAATCGATTTTCTGAAGCTATTTGTGACGTCATTTGGCAGTATAAAGGCAACATTTTTTAGATCAGTAAGTGTTTACGAGGAGGTTTAGACTCGGGTTTAGAAAGGACAAAATTTTAATCTATTAACTGTCTTAGTTTTTCCCAGAAACTTCAACACACTGTGTCTCTGTTGGGGATAATTTTAGGACATATTGTGTTCATAGAGATGCCCCTTTTATTTTGAATCCTCTATCACCTCCCAAATTCGTTAACACCCATCTCGTCTATCCACTGTATCTTCATCATGGTCTGTAGCACCACATTTCAAACGCTTTTATTCTTTTTCAATCCGCTTCTCCTATTGCCCAAGTTTTGCACCCGTATAACGCCGTACTACATACATACGTCTTTAAGAGTGTCTTCCGAGTTTCTACATTAACCGTTCCCGAGCATAACAGTTAATTCTTTTTGTTAAATGCAGCTCGACCCTGTGCTCCTACCATCGCGAATGTTAACTCTGCTGTCTGGTATATACAGCTAATTACTAGTAGGTAATTTAAATAAACGCTCTCTTACCTGTTGACCTGCGCAGTTTAAAATTTCTGCCTGCAATCCGTCCACCCCTGGTACTGTATTGTTTTTTGAACTTTGAAGCTTTCTAATGCTAGCTCAAAGTTTTCCCTTATTATGGGCGACTGGACATAAATGTGTTAAAAGTTACTTCAGTCAGTCTGTAAGTTACAACCTCGGTTACAACTGTTTTAGGCTGATTTTAGGCTAGATTTTGAATGGTAGCATCCATGCGATCCATGCTTCATTAATAGGCAGGTTCGGTAATTTTCAAATTTCATTAAAATTGATAGAGTTTATTATACTGAAGGCAGTTATGTTGTTAATTTTTGTTAATTCCTTCGCCTGTGAAGCCGTTGCAAAGTTTTCCGTCGGTGCGAGGCTAGAAATTGTACCTTGCAGCGAGAGTAGGCTGCGTGACGTCAGAACTTAATATAACGTACAAGTCCCAGCTTCAGCGCGCAGCAATCCCATAAGTATTATGCCTCGTATTATGCATATGCATGTGTAGTTAAATTGGTAAATATTATTAACTGGTTCTAACTGGTGTTTTCTGTTTTGTACCCAGACTAATACATCGTACAGCACATCAATAAAACGGAAAAAGTGGTTCGTTGGAGCCAGAAGGAAAATCGGTCAGCATTATCGATATTTTCGCGAGTTAGTTTATCATTGCAAAAGTTTATAAAATTATCGGCTGCCCCATTGCAGCCACTCTAAATAAAATCGAACATAATGTAATTTATCGACAGTTTTCTGGGACCCCTTGGTACTTGGTAACGTGTTACGGTTAGCATAATTTGAAACAGGATGCTAGGAGCATGACGGAGCCAAATACTGAATCGCCGTAGCGTTCCCTCCCTGAACTAAAAAAGGAAATTTTATTAACTATTTTACAATAATAATTAAATATTACGTCATCATAAAGTTCTCTTTTGAAGACTGGTAGGACGCGTACCTCCATCCTTTCCCTGAGCTAGCCTGCGCATTTCCGTAAAAGTAGAACATTCTACATCCCCAACTACTTGAGAGCAGTAGTCTAATCTGCTCCAACCTCTACCTCTTTATTCCTATCTCTGACTCTAGTATGTTGCGAACTATTCCTTTGTGTCTCAGAAGGTGTCCTACCATCCTACGATCCTATCCCCTATTCTTTATTGTCTTCCATACTTTTCTCTTTTCCCCAACTCTTTCTAATTCCTCCTTATTGGTAACTTGTCTATCCACGGTATCTTCAACACCCGTCTGTAGCATCACATTTCAAACGCTTCTACTCTTTTTCAATCCGCTTCTCCCATTGTCCAAGTTTCGCACCCATAGGTATAATTCCATACATGCGTCTTTAAGAGTCTCTTCCGAGTTTCTACATTAACCGTTCCAGAATATAGCAGTTGTTTCTTTTTGTTAAACAAGTACCTAGTACCTACATACGTAGCGTAGTTTTTTGATTCGCGTGAGTTGTATTTGTTTCCGTTTTTTTAAAAAAATTCCAATCCGTTATAAAACTGTTAACTTGATAACTTGTCAATCACTTAGGTATACATACCTACATAAATGAGTAGGTATGTATTGTATTGTATTAGAGAATATAGGTAGGTACCTATTTTACAAAGAGAAGTAAGCAGGTATCTACAATCTACATACCTACTTATACTGAATTATAAAAGGCATGTACAGTTAATAAATTGTTGACTTTGTTTTACTTATACCGGCCTGCCTTTACACTACTGTTTTGAGGTTGAATGAAATTGGGGTTAGATGCAAGAATCACACACCATTTCCACATTTACCGGGACATTTACCTACCTACTACATAAATATGGCAAATTATGTGAATCGGACTTTTGATACCCTTGTTGCATCATTATATCGATTATGTTGTCTTTGTTTTATGTTTCCTTGACACCTTACCTTAAAAATTCACGCTCGAAATAGTCCCAATAAGTATGTTATGAGATAGGTACCTACCGCTTCACGGGCACTTCAAGAGAAGTGGGAGGAGCGCCTTACGAATCTCTGACGTCAAACCAATAACAAAGCGAACTAGCATGTGGGCGTGATAAGCTAATTTCTTTCGCTTATTACGCCGCAAAAACATTTTTTAGAAAAAAAAATTCGCCGTAAATCAATTACAATAACAATTTTCTGTCATTTTCATGCCAAAAATAGATATCTTATTTTTCTCCGAACCTCCCTATTATAGAAACAAAATTCGTCATCCTTGTATCTGTACCTGCGCTTTCATACAAATTACGTAGCTATTGGAAATAACAATAACAATGGACATCAATTTCATTGGTATTATGAAACACCCTATATAAAATAATTCTAGTTCCTCGATAATTGTACAAATAAAAATATGAGTGCGGCAATACTGATGTAACATAATGTTGCTTCTACTTTAATGTTGTATTGCATCACTGTTAAAAAATTGTTCTCTATAATTTTATCTGGTGTTACATAAATTTATGTAACTTTTGAAATGAGTATGTGTATTTATGTGAAGAGCCATTAAAATTATTGGTATAGGTACGTATCTATCGAATGGCTGGAACTAATTGAACGCGTTATCAAGTATATTTAGTTCACATGCTGATATAAATTCGATGCAGCTATTACTTAAATACGTGTTGAATATAGTTCGGCGATGAGTTTGATAAGCAGTGGCGTGGAAGTGTATAAACAGTGAAATTTCAATATAATAATAATAGCGACAGTGTCTCGTAGAATCTTCGAGCATGGTCATGGAACGAACACTCTTTGGCTCACTCTTTGGCAAACTGCGAAGATAAAAAGTCGTAGCGGAAGGGATACCACTCGGCCATCCCGGCATCCAGCGGGTTAGTAGCCAACACCGCAACTGCTGGAACAATTTTATCTTTTTCGAGTTCCCCAATATAAAAAATACCGATTTTTTGCACGCCACTGCTAACAAAGCGCTTATACCCGCCCGATTTATTGGGTGTAAAATACATAAGGCAAACTATCTATTCATTAAAGTAAGCAATTGCGCAACGTTTATTTTTGATATAATACTAATTACTTTTAACAGCCATTACATGAAATCTAGCATTAGTGGGTAAACCGAATGATTTTTACAAACCCAGTTACATAAAATAGATTTGCATAAAGACTTTTACTCATCACCCTGACACACTTTCAAAATCGGTCCGATTGAAAAATCTGGACTAGATATGGTCCGTTCGCTGCAGCAAGACTTAAGTTCAACAATTATACACTGCGTTATAAAATCAACGAATAACAGCACAGACTTTATTGAAGAGCACGCATGGTCCCATTTGCCCATTAATTTTGAAATCCATATTGTAGTAGTAGTAGCGAGAGTAGTAGCTTGTGGTATTCACAAGATGGCTTCATTAATATAGTTTATTCAAATCTAGTGCTTTGTTCTTTTAATCGTTTACACCTCGGTTTACACTATGTTTATCTCGTGTTTGGAATAATTATACATCGCAATATAACCAGTGAATTCAAAGAACTTTCACAATTACTGACGTCACAAAGATTGCTATCAGTGACCCCCAAAAGATACGCAATGACTAACCATGGCTTATGGTCTTATCATCAATTTTAGGTTGTGAACAGCCAATTGACAGCTGTCATTCGGAGTGGTAGTAGGTAGACTTGAGGGTTTCTCGGGGTTTCTAGTAGTAGGTATACGGGATACCTATACATCTCTCGATGCGTCCTGTAAGAAAAAAATATCGAAACGCCCATGGATTAACACAAATAAATTTTTCGCTAAAATAAGGTTTTGTTTGAGGTTAATAAACTTGGTGCGCCAACAAAAACACTAAAATAAGTTGAGTAAATCCACACGAGCACGTCTCAGAGACGTGCCTCATACTGGTTTTATTTTTGAAACACACCGATTCATCCACTTGCGTCCGCGCTAATGTCAACAAACTCGATATTTTCCGAAAAAAAGGAAATTGCCGAGCTGACCTTGAGAACATGACCGGTGTCAAGGCTTCCCGTACGTAGGTATCTTTGTTTTAGGTGTTACGTAAACGCACCGCGATGAAAATATTTTTGTTATTGACTAATTTCATAATTGGGTGTAATCAGTTATTTATAATTAGGGGGCCCGATTTTGGGTGTGTTATTACTTTACGGCGGCGTAAGTGCCCCCCGGGCATACGTGTTTGGTAAACAGCGCGACATTGTCACTTGTTTATGTAATTTAGTTTAGTTTAGTTGACAATGCAGCCGAATTTACAGCACTTGTCCTGCTTAATTTTACAAGGGCTTCCGGCTTGTTCTAGCTCATGGAATACAACAGAACTTACGAGTAATGCTGTTGCACCTGTAAGAAAAATTGACACTTTTGTGGTAAAGAATGTTTACCCCAGAATTCCTGGCTTCGAAAGGGTTGTGCCAAGATTGTTTGGGATCTACAAAATAGAAGGCTTGGAGATAGAGACCAAGAGAATTAAAGGAAGCAAAGCTTTTAAATATGTACTTGAGAGTCACCCTCGGAGTCACCATATTATCAAGTGCCTGCAGACAGTATTCTATTTCGCAAACAAACTGTCAAATTAAATGGTATTTACCCCTGAAATTTTATTTTAGAGGGGAATTGAATTATATACTAGTTACGTAAAGCGATACTGCGTTGAAAATAAACACATGTTGACGTGTTTACTCTAAATTAAGTTATATCACACCAGACGCCTACACGAAGGAGACAGAAAATAATACGCGAAATCTATTATTACATCTTTGTGTATTTAGTTACATAGGTCAGGTAATTACGAAGCGCTTTCAACTTGATATTGTTTCTTTACGAACGCGTTAATTAATAGGGCAAAGAGATGATCCAATTGACGGGTAAATGGAGTTACCTAACGAGGCCACGAATAGATTTTTGGTCTGGGTATGGAAAGGAATTTGGGCTACATCTCATTATATAAATCTTCAACGTGCGAGTCCAATTTTGCTTTATTTGTACACTAGGCGGCGCTCCGGTTGAAATTTAGAATTAGCTAGCAAAGACTTTTAAGTAACTCGTTTTTTTGTCAAGTCTGTGAGCCTCCATATTCCTGAATATTTTAGAGATAACATCATTCTCTTTAAGTTACATATTCAAATACATAACCCATTGCGTAAACATCAATTATAAATTTCCTCAAATGGCGCATTAGAGACGTAACGGAATTAACGAACTGTCAAATTTTCATGGCCTCCTTTCACATGCTGCATGAGCAAATCCCATTCTGTTTTGTAAAACAATAACTAAACAAAATTGCAAACAATAAATCAAGTCAGATGAACAATATAAAAAAAACATGCGCGTTTTTTTATAAATTCTTATTATAAAATAAATTCGCTTTCATTTTGGCATAACCAACTCATAAAAATGCCTTCGTCTTACGGTACAATCACCTTGAACCGTCCAACGATTTGCGAATTAAACACCGGTACGGTTACACAATAACCGTCGCTAAATTATTGCGAAAAAATGTTACGTACTCGTGTTCATCTATTAGAAGGTAGCACAGTGTCCCTCAAGGCTTCTGCCCTTAGGGTACTTTAGATTTATTGCAGGAACCACTAGATACAGTCGTAGACTATAAAAATGATAATTAAATTATTATTATTCGTATAGGTACAAATTAAAACGACAATACAACAAGACATTATAAAACATTAAATTCAAAAACGAAAAGCATGCATTAAAGATTAAATTCTCGATTAAATTACGTGGCTCACGATGTCGGATTAGCAGTTTCAGTTTCTCTCATTAGGCAAGGGGTTGCATGGTGAGTCGTTGTGGAGTTCCTTATCTCACTATGTTCGATCCATTTCCCAGATTCTTATGGAACAACCTGTAGATCATTGAAGCTCTGATTTCTGTGAATAATTCTGATTATGTTGTTAAAAACCCGAAGTATTTTCAGACATTTTATAGATTTTCTGAAAAATTTTACATTTGGAGTGTTAGCTTCGGAATTGTGGATTGGTTGAGGAGTGAAATCAAGATAAATGAAGATGAATAGGACAACTAGGTAGGAAACTCTTAACAGTGGGAGGTACCAATGCCTTCGTGAAGGCACGTGAAGGCACGAAGGCATTGGCAGAACTGATCAGGTTCAGCCTCTAGATACGAGGTATCATCAGAATAGGCAGGTTCGGTAATGTTCAAATTTCATTAAAATTGATAGAGTTTATTATACTGAAAGCAGTTATGTTGTTAATTTTTGTTAAAAAAATTCCTATTATGCATATGCATGTGTAGTTAAATTGTTAAATATTATTAACTGGTTCTAACTGGTGTTTTCTGTTTTATACCCAGACTAATACATCGTACAGCACACCAATAAAACGGAAAAAGTGGTTCTTTGGAGCCAGAAGGAAAATCGGTCAGCATCGATATTTTCGCGAGTTAGTTTATCATTGCAAAAGTTTATAAAATTATCGGCTGCCCCATTGCAGCCACTCTAAATAAAATCGAACATATTATTGCTAACTTGTCTATCCACGGTATCTTCAACACCCGTCTGTAGCATCACATTTCAAACGCTTCTACTCTTTTTCAATCCGCTTCTCCCATTGTCCAAGTTTCGCACCCATAGGTATAATTTCGTACTCCATACATGCGTCTTTAAGAGTCTCTTCCGAGTTTCTACATTAACCGTTCCATAATATAGCGCAGTTGTTTCTTTTTGTTAAACAAGTACCTAGTACCTACGTAGCGTAGTTTTTTTATTCGCGTGAGTTGTATTTGTTTCCGTTTTTTTTTTTAAATTTCCAATCCGTTATAAAACTGTTAACTTGATAACTTGTCAATCACTTAGGTATACATACCTACATAAAGGTAGGTACCTATTTTACAAACAGAAGTAAGCTGGTATCTACAATCTACATACCTACTTATACTGAATTATAAAAGGCATGTAGGTACAGTTAATAAATTGTTGACTTTGTTTTACTTATACCGGTCTGCCTTTACACTACTGTTTTGAGGTTGAATGAAATTGGGGTTAGATGCAAGAATCACACATCATTTCCACATTTAGCGGGACATTTACCTACCTACTACATAAATATGGCAAATTATATGAATCGGACTTTTGATACCCTTGTTGTATCATTATATCGATTATGTTGTCTTTGTTTTATGTTTCCTTGACACCTTACTTTAAAGATTCACGCTCGAAATAGTCCCAATAAGTATGTTATGAGATAGGTACCGCTTCACGGGCACTTCAAGAGAAGTGGGAGGAGCGCCTTACGAATCTCTGACGTCAAACCAATAACAAAGCGAACTAGCATGTGGGCGTGATAAGCTAATTTCTTTCGCTTATTACGCCGCAAAAAAATTTTTTAGAAAAAAAATTTCGCCGTAAATCAATTTTTAAAGGCTTTTTAAGGGCTTAACTGAAAATATGAAGAAAAGTCACTAGAAACATACCCAAAAAAATATCCCGACGTGCTGGGCCTTTTCAGGGCGATTATTGGAAAAGTCTGTAACAGGTACACGAATTCACTGTCACGTCCGCTAATATTAATTTTTAATTTATTCCATAACTTAGTAAATAACACCTATAATATCCCAGTGATTGAAATCGATACCCAAGGCTGCCTCAAAGTCTGTATTATGTGACACAAAAGCAGATTACGCTTAATTTCCGTTGTTATTACGTCCATAAAGAATTGTGTTACCTACGGTGTTTTACATTGTTGCGTAACACACTTATTTGAATAACAATAAAAATGTGCATATAAGCAACTTATTTATTTACCAGATCCTTTAATTTGTCGCGATAACCCGCTGACGACAATACCTATCTACATACACATTTTTTTTCAAGCGT
Source organism: Xestobium rufovillosum (assembly GCA_963966045.1). Lineage (NCBI taxonomy): Eukaryota > Metazoa > Arthropoda > Insecta > Coleoptera > Ptinidae > Xestobium > Xestobium rufovillosum. The sequence continues at coordinate 40,612,334 of OZ014493.1, forward strand.
TATGCAACTCCATTTCCAGCTCATTAATCTGTTTTTAGACGCGTTACGGCTCCATTTCCATTTGTGGAGTACACAGAAAAATTAAAACAATTACTTGGATAACCATGTGATTATAATCAAGTAAAAAATTATAATATTACGCAAGTAAATATTTAATACATGCAGTGACACATCAGTGCGACTAAATATTTGTGTGCAACCGTTAAATAATACGTGCGTTTCCCATCGCATATTAAAGTTCATTATTCAATAATGAACCATTATTTAAAGGCGAGTAAACAATCAAAAAAATTCCCTTTGTAGAATAGCATGTCGAGATTGCTTCGACGTAGAAAACGTAGAAATTTATGTTTGAAGGTTGAAGGTGGAAAGACGCGCGGGGTGTAGTTCGAAACTAGAGATTGACAGGTGGCCCCCACTGACAAATATTTCTCGAAAAAGTCAATGTTTAAGGGTAAAAATTTGCATTTGAAAGTCAACAAAAATTTCGCGAAACGCCCTTAATGAGTACCTGTTTTATATCAGGTCGCCCATTTTCTTAAGGTCGTCTCCCTTTCCTGTTGGAGATTTAGCATGTTTAACGGTCCTCCGAAACTTAGTATTTCGATATCAGTCTAGAAAATTGAAATCGGTACACATTTGAAAAAGTTATTAACGAAAAACGAGAGGGGTGCGAAATGTTATCACATTGATATCATTCATAGAAATTACAAATTTATCCATATTATTGAAATATCTAAAATATGGATATTATTTAAATATGTATCGATATTAACGAAATATCGATATTATCGATAACATCTGGCAGCCCTAACCTGTATATAAAACCTCTACCAATGTCAATGACAATTCAGAATTCACTCTCGCGTTAGTCAACTTCTTAACCCATTCCCTTGCAAAACGACACGATTGCAAAATCGTAAATAATTATTGTGTTCAACACAGTTTCTCAATAACCAGCCTTTCAATTCACGATTGTTTTCAAGATTATTACGCGGACCGTGGGCTGCAATCGACAAAAGCGCACGTTTATGAAAAATTACAAGAACACAGGTGTGCGTGCAGCGTCTTCGCACATTTTTTTTCACCGTCCATTATGCAATTGTTTTACAACTTAACCTGCGCATAAGTCAACAACGTAACTTGTTACATAAAGAGTTAATAATATTATTGTAATAAGCGTTACGTATGTATTATGTACATACCTACCTACTTTGGCATAAAAAATCAAGTCGGATAGCTTTACTGCAATGAAAAGAGTATTATCAAGATTTAGACCTATGTATGTGCCTCTTGTGATTGTGTATACAGTCTGCTTGATTTGATTTCCAAATGGTTTAATAAAAATTCTTTGTTTCAGCTCTGGGTTCTGAATTACTAGAAACTGTTTCTGCCTTGGGTGTAGAACCTAGATATCGACTTCGATCAAGATTCGCCGGGCTGTTACCGAAAAATACTAATGCTAGTGTTACAGATGTAAGTCTAAAACGACCCTTACATTTTATATTAAGGGTGTTTCACAACCCAAAAAGTGGTACCCTACAGGAATTTTCGTTCATTTTCCTTTCCTCAAACACATTGGCGTGCTGTTTTAGGGGTCAATTAGAAAAAAAATATTGAAAAATAGGGATAATCATCGTTATACTAAAAAGAGCAATATGATACTATCAATAATGGCTTTTCCTATCCCCTTATAAGCCTACAAGGTTTAATTAGATTATTTTCCAAGACATAATGCAAAAATTCGTACTGTCTTATGATCTTAACCTCAAATTCCACATTCCACATTGCCACTAAAGGCATTTGGTGTACATTTTCACAAGCGTTACAAGTTTACAAGCATTCCTGGCCTCGTTACTGGCATTAACAAGCGGTAACCAGCATTATTGGTATTACAGGCATTAAGGGAAGAAGGTAAATAGGAATTGTAGGCAATAATCAGGCATTATGGGCAATAATCGGGCATTGTAAGCATCGTGGAAGCATTACCAGCAGTAAATTAACACATACTGCCAAACCCCTCTCATCATCTTGTCCTTACTAAAACACTTACCTATACGTCTTTGTATAATATAAAATGTTAAAAAACACGATTAATCCAGTATTTTGCACTATCCAGCATAATACTAAAACACATAGTGTAACGAGCAACAAAACAACCGGCCAGTCATTACCACTGCCCAAGCATTGCCAGCAATGCCACCAAAATTATGAGGCAGCTTAACACCGCCCCACTTTTTACACTTTTTGTATAATGTATCCTTTAGATTACTGATAGGAAAGGACGGAAAGCTTACGATGATAATAATTTATCCTTTTTTTCTAGATTGTATCAAGATTTTTATTGCCGGCAAAAGCAGCCAAACACAACCATTCGGAGAACCCAAGTGATTTTTCTGCTCAAGGTATAGCTGAAATGGGGAAAGAATACACGAGATATTTTACGCACATGGACATTTCTTCGCGAGAAACTTTATTTGTAGACATCAAATCGAAACTAACTAAGGTTTTTCTTGAAGCGAATAACATAAAAGGTATTAAGCGTCATGATTAAGTCAATCTAGGTTGTTTTACATAATTGTTGTTTCTAGCGAAAGCTCTTAAATCTTGCTGGCAACACATCACAAAATCCGATCTAGAGTGCATTTTGTGCAGTCGCTGTTTCTACGATCCTGTTACGACAAGCTGTGGCCATACATTCTGTAGGGACTGCTTAGTGAGAGTTTTGGACTATGGCCTTGCTTGTCCTTTATGTGTTTCCCCTTTAACGCATTCAGAATTAAGCAGGGGAAGCACCAGAGTTCTAGAAGAAGCTATAAAAATTCTGTTTCCTTTGGATTACCAAGAGAGGAGAATGATAACTTTGGAGGAGGTTCACAGTCTAAATGGGGATTCTCAGGTAATACTTAGTATCTTGCTTACCATCGACTACAATATTAAACAAAATTTCTTTGCAGCAGGTGCCAGTGTTTGTGTGCACAAACGCTTTTCCCGGAGTGGCTTGCCCTCTGTACGTTTACGAACCACACTACAGACTTCTAACGAGAAGGTGTCTCCAATCCGGTAGCCGAAAATTTGCAATGGCTTCGAAAATCGACACCAAGGGGCGTTTCTCTTCGTATGGCACAATTTTGGAAATCAAAGACGCAGTCCTCATGAAAAATGGCCAGTACATCTTGACCACAGTGGGTCATAGGAGGTTTAAAGTCATCAGCAAAGGGGAACAGGTCAGAGAAATTATTTTTTAACACAGCCAAATATTTTGTGTAAACTTACACAAAATATAAGTAGGGCTACATGATTTGCCACTTGTCAAATAGAAAATTGATTTTCCTTTTTGAATTGATTTCCCCGATTTATCGATTTGAATCGATTCAGTGAATATCGATTCATTATATAAATCGATGCGATCCAATTCAGTTAATCTCGATTCGAATCGGTTCAGTTCGATATCGATTTGAAGTGTAGTGATATTTTCTTTAATAATCTCTAATATCTTCCCTTCAAATCATCGATGAACCAATTCCAATTGGAAAATATCTACTGGAATCTGAAATAGATTTTGATTCGGGAATTTATTCGAATCAGTTATCGACTAGAATCGAAAATTGAATTGGATCAGAAATTCATTCGAATTGAATCGGAAAATCGATTCATCGATACGATTTTTTAATGAATCGATTTATCGACTTGAATCGATTCAACAAATATCGATTCAGTATACATCGATGCGATCCAATTCAGTTAATCTCGATTGGAATCGATTCAGTACCATATCGATTTGAAGTGTAGTGATATTTTCTTTAATAATCTCTAATATCCTCTCTTCAAATCATTGATGAACCAATTCGAATTTGAAAATATCGATTGTACTCGGAAATCGATTTTGATTCGGGAATTTATTCGAATCAGTTATCGACTAGAATCAAAAATTGAATTGGATCAGAAATTCATTCGAATTGAATAAAAAAAATCGATTCATCGATACGATTTTTTAATGAATCGATTCAGCATACATCGATGCGATCCAGTTCAGTTAATCTCAATTCGAATCGATTCAGTACCATATCGATTTGAAGTGTAGTGATATTTTCTTTAATAATCTCTCTTCAAATCATCGACGAACCAATTCGAATTGGAAAATATCGATTCGAATCGGAAATCGATTTTGATTTGGGAAATTATTCGAATCAGTTATTGACTAGAATCAAAAATTGAATTGAATCAGAAATTCATTCATATTGAATATAATAATCGGAAAATCGATTCATTGATATGATTTTTTAATGAATTGATTTATCGACTTGAATCGATTCAGTGAATATCGATTCAGTATACATCGACGCGATCCAGTTCAGTTAATCTCAATTCGAATCGATTCAGTACCATATCGATTTGAAGTGTAGTGATATTTTCTTTAATAATCTCTCTAATATCCTCCCTTCAAATCATCGACGAACCAATTCGAATTGGAAAATATCGATTGGAATCAGAAATCGATTTTGATTCGGGAATTTATTCGAATCAGTTATCGACTAGAATCGAAAATTGAATTGGATCAGAAATTCATTCGAATTGAATCGGAAAATCGATTCATCGATACGATTTTTTAATGAATTGATTTATCGACTTAAATCGATTCAGTGAATATCGATTCAGTATACATCAATGCGATCCAATTCATTTAATCTCGATTCGAATCGATTCAGTACCATATCGATTTGAAGTGTAGTGATGTTTTCTTTCATAATGTCTCTAATATCCTCTCTTTAAATCATCGACGAATCAATTCGAATTGGAAAATATCGATTGGAATCGAAAATCGCTTTTGATTCAGGAATTTATTCGAATCAGTTATCGACTAAAATGGAAAATTGATTGGATCAGAAATTCATTCGAATTGAATCGGGAAATGGATTCGTTACGATTTTTTAATGAATCGATTTATCGACTTGAATCGAATCAGTGAATATCGATTCAGTATATACATCGATGCGATCCAATTCAGTTAATCTCGATTCGAATCAATTCAGTACCTTATTGATTTGAAGTATAGTGATATTTTCCTTAATAATTTCTAATATCCTCCCTTCAAATCATCGACGAATCAATTCGAATTGGATCGATTGGAATCAGAAATCGATTTTGATTCGGGAATTTATTCGAATCATTTATCGACTAGAATCGAAAATTGAATTGGATCAGAAATTCATTCGAATTGAATAAGAAAATCGATTCATCGATACGATTTTTTGTATGAATCGATTTATTGACTTGAATCGATTCAGTAAATATTGATTCAGTATACATCGATGCGATCCAATTCAGTTAATCTCGATTCGAATCGATTCAGTACCATATCGATTTGAAGTGTAGTGATATTTTCTTTAATAATCTCTAATATCCTCCCTTCAAATCATCGATGAACCAATTCCAATTGGAAAATATCGATTCGAATCTGAAATCGATTTTGATTCGGGAATTTATTCGAATCAGTTATCGACTAGAATCGAAAATTGAATTTGATTAGAAATTGAATTGAATGAGAAAATCGATTCATCGATACATTTTTTTAATGAATCGATTCAGTATATATCAGTACGAATCAATTCAGTTAATCTTGACTCGAATCGATTCAGTACCACATAGATTTGAAGTGTAGTGACATTTTCTTTATTAATCTCTCTAATATCCTCCCTTCAAATCATCGGCGAACCAATTCGAATTGGAAAATATCGATTCAATTCGAATCGGAAATCGGATTTTGATTCGGGAATTTGTTCGAATCAGTTATCGACTAGGATCGAAAATTGAATTGGATCAGAAATTCATTGGAATTGAATCGGAAATTCGATTCACCGATACGATTTTTTAATGAATTGATTTATCGACTTAAATCGATTCAGTGAATATTGATTCAGTATATATCGATGCGATCCAATTCAGTTAATCTCGATTCGAATCGATTCAGTACCATATCGATTTGAATTGTAGTGATATTTTCTTCAATAATCTCTAATATCCTCCCTTCAAATCATCGACGAACCAATTCCAATTGGAAAATATCGATTCGAATCTGAAATCGATTTTGATTCGGGAATTTATTCGAATCAGTTATCGACTAGAATGGAAAATTGAATTGGATCAGAAATCCATTCGAATTGAATGGGAAAATCGATTCATCGATACGATTTTTCAATGAATCGATTTTTCAATTCACAATAAAAAAATCGATTAATCGAGTTTTCGACCAGAGATTTGTGTTGCAATAGTTAACTCTGCAGCTTTCAACTACTTTTACTTTTACTTGTAGGATGGATACGACACAGCTTCAGTGCAATACATAAGGGACAGTGCAGTAACGCCTGAAAAACTGCCGGAACTTGTTGCTCTGCATCAAAAAGTTTATCTAAAAGCGGCCAAATGGGTTAGTTCTTTGACCAAACAAGCTTTAGCAGAAGCGGAAAGGTTGATAGGACCGATGCCTTGTGTGGAAAAGGATTGGCCGAGTCTGCCCGATGGTCCAGCGTGGGCTTGGTGGCTCATGCCTATTTTACCGCTCTGCAAACAACTTCAGGTATTTAAAGAGATTTTTCTCGTTTTTGTATTGTTTTAGAGCATAATTTTTCTGTATAGGTGGGATTTTTGAGTACCGTTAGTTTGGAGAAACGTCTTCGTGCCATCGACAAGATGCTGGAACACTTCAAGTTGCGGATGAAAGCTTTAGAAAAAGAAGCGATGAACTGTCCGGATTCTGTTGAAAGCTTGGATTCTTGCGGATTCTCGGAAAGACCTGTGGATATCGCGTACAGAAATCATTGATAAATTTCCAAAATTTGTTTCGAGTGCACCGTTTTTCTCTTCCCATTTCTAAAATTAAAGCAACAAGGTATTATGTGATTTATATTAAACGACTGCTTAGAAAAATTAGAGTAGACACTAGACATACTGTCATAGATGACCAAAAACAAGCAAATTGTCGGTAGTGATTATTTTCAAAAAACAACCCTTAGGCTCAAATACAAATACAGTTTTCACCAAAATGTCGATGTTACGATTTAACTTTTATGGGTCTGGTAACGTGCCAGGCACCCTGTACGTGTTTGTTTACGATACCTTGAGATGTTTTCTATCGAAACATTCTTTTTTTGTGATGTAAATTAATTATAGGAGTCTATTTTTAGGCGATTTGCAAAATATCTAGGAGTTGTATTGTAGCTTTTTACAAGATTGTGATGTTTCTTAGTTGTATTCGTCTGGGATTTTCGTGCAAACAATCAGATTATCGAGACTCTTTCGTAGCGAGTAGGATGAAAAACGTGGTGTTAATGAGTTATCGTCTAATGTAATTCGTTGTTTTTTTTGAGAAAAGTAAGTTTTTCTATGTCTTTTTTACTATGATGCGTAGAAAGAGTTTCTTGAATTAGGAGAATTTATTTTTTCTATAAGGTTTTTTTAATATTTATTTTTATTTGTTAGTATGAAATTTTTTATTATATTTCGCGCTAATGTTTTAAAGAGTAAGTTACAGTGATATTAATTATAATTTCCTTTTTTTAAATTTATATCAGTTGTTTTATTTAAATAAATTAAAAAATAGGACAATGTTTATCTTTTTTTTTGCCCGCAATTTAAAATTTATCGATAAGAAAACATGTTTTGTGAAACTTGGCCAACGTTTTAAAATTTCTACATTTTTGCACAAGTACTATAATAAAAGTGATACACGAACCTTAAAAGTACATATTACGTTCAGCTTGGTTTTATTTGTTTTTTTTTTAAATTTGTTAAGAGTTGCAAATAGGATGGTTTCATGTAAGTAAGTAGGTATGTATATTTAAATTTCCTAAATGTATGTCTTATTCTTCTGTTGCTATACATGGTGATTCTTTTAAGGCGGCCATTAGAAAATTTCTTATTTGCAAATAAGATAGAAACTTGAAACTTGGGTTCCTGTCATAATCGATCATGGCGAATCCAAAAATACAATTTTCAAAATGGCGGCACTTTCGGAAATACCGGGAGTTGACGCCATCTTTGTTATTTTAAATGGATACCCCCATTTTTATTTTATTTTTGAATTCGGCATTAAATTCTGCGTATAATGCACCCAGGCTGTCAGCACTTATCCGTCATAGTTTTTGACATATGCCATTTTTTGTTTTAAATTTAGCATTTGCAGGGGTTCATTTAAAAATTCATATTTCTTAAACCATTTAAAGTGGGTAAATGAGCTTTTTTAGGTTGATTCCCTAAAGTTCAAGGAATCATTTCCCTGTAGGGTTAATGTTCAACGACGTTTCCAATGGTTGCTGCGATTTTTTGAAGATGACAATCAAAAAATGCCAAAAAGTCATTTTTTTTAAATGACAATGGGCAAATTTTATTATGGCAACCGACGTAGGATTAAATTTGAAAGGGACTTATATCAAGGTTTCCTATACCTATCTCAAATAGTTTTTTAATTATTCGTAGTTTTTTGTAAAAAAATATAATTTATTAAGATTAACTTGTTACCGAGCTTGTTACCAAGCAACAAACATAGTAACAGTGTCAAAAAATATTAATTTAAATTACCTAAATCAATACAAAAATTAATGAGCTAGGTCGGTATTACAAAATATGCTCGATATGTGCACCGTTTTGATTCAAACACTCAATAATCCGACGTTGGACGGCTCTGGTAGCGTTTCTGATTTCATTCCCATCAATGCCATTCATGGCTTGGGTTATTTTTAGTAATAAGTCTTCCCTCGACGTGGGTGCAGTTTCATAAACGATATCTTTAATCTGCCCCCATAAATAAAAATCTAATGGTGTCAGATCCGGGGATCTTGGAGGCCACAACCTCTATTTCCCCACCATCTGTCTTGAAACAATTGTCTTAGTCTTAAATCTACGGCATTTGTTGAATGCGCTGGTGCCCCATCCATTTGATACCATAAGTTGACGGCATGCTGCAATGGTAGATTATCGACAAAATCTTGGACTACATTGTTAAGAATGTCTAAATATCTGTCTCCATTCAAATTTTCATCATACATGTACCAATGCAACCGATTATCCATTAATAAACAGAAAACGTTTACGGAAAATTGAATTTGATTTTCAACTTCATAGATCAGGTGTGGATTTTCTGCGGCCCAAAAATGTCGATTTCTCCTATTAAATACTCCAGCCTGTGCAAATTTTGCTTCATCAGTCCAAATAATCCGACTCAAAAAATTTGGGTCTTCCTGTTTTTTTATCAAAAGCTCTTCACAAAAAGTTATTCGTCTTGGAAAATCGGTTGGACGAAGTTTTTGTAGTCGTATAAAAGAATAGGAATGTCGTTTGTGGTCATGTAAAATTCTTTGTATCGATGAGAACGTCAATCCCAAATCAAATTTTGCTGCTCTTATCGATGATCGTGGAAATGCGCCAAAATACCCCAGAACATTTATTTGATTATCTTCAGATTCCCTAACAAATTTAGTCCTTCTTCTTGCAGGATGAATATTTCCTCCCTGAAGAAACTTGTTTTTAAGTCTAGAAAACTTCTGTTTATTCATCGGCGGCAAATTTTGATATTTTGCATTAAACTCACGACATGTTCTTGCAACGATTTTTTGGCAGTTGCCATGTATGAGAAATAAATCAAAAACAACTTCATTCGAATAAAAAGCCATTTATGCTTACAAAACAAAATCAAGAACGTGCTTAACTTAACTTAACTTTTAATTAATGGAGAACTAAAAGATGACAGCTCTAAAACTAATTTTTTTCTTTGGTTCTATAGGCTTCTATGTTTTTTGGGAATAACGTTTAATCTTTTACAAAAAACTACGAATAATTAAAAAACTATTTGAGATAGGTATAGGAAACTTTGATATAAGTCCCTTTCAAATTTAATCCTACGTCGGTTGCCATAATAAAATTTGCCCATTGCCATTTAAAAAAAATGACTTTTTGGCATTTTTTGATTGTCATCTTCAAAAAATCGCAGCAACCATTGGAAACGTCGTTGAACATTAACCCTACAGGGAAATGATTCCTTGAACTTTAGGGAATCAACCTAAAAAAGCTCATTTACCCACTTTAAATGGTTTAAGAGATATGAATTTTTAAATGAACCCCTGCAAATGCTAAATTTAAAACAAAAAGTGGCATATGTCAAAAACTATGGCAGATAAGTACTGACAGCCTGGATGCATTATACGCAGAATTTAATGCCGAATTCAAAAATAAAATAAAAATGGGGGTATCCATTTAAAATAACAAAGATGGCGTCAACTTCCGGTATTTCCGAAAGTGCCGCCATTTTGAAAATTGTATTTTTGGATTCGCCATGATCGATTATGACAGGAACCCAGGTTTCAAGTTTCTATCTTATTTGCAAATAAGAAATTTTCTAATGGCCGCCTTAAAAGAATCACCATGTATTTTTGAGCACTCCGAACACAAATCTTCTATAGGCGATCTTTCATTTCCACGATATAAAGATTACAGAGGTAGGATACGAAAGCATACGTTTTGATCCCACTTGGTGTACATACCAGAAAAGTTCAAAAACTATTCATCTCACTTAGAAACTGGCAACTGTACAGAAGAACAGGTGTCGTGCCATTTTCCACCAGCACTGGCAAAATCGACAGAAATGTAAAATCGATTAATCGATTTTTGAGAAAATCCATTTTGGAAAAAATCGAATCGACGAAAGAGACAAATCGATTTTGAAAGTCAATTTTAGAATCGATTTCAGGATCGATTTTTAAAGCCGATTTTAGAATCAGTTTCTATAGCCGATGTTAAAATCGATTTTAAAATTAGGTTGTTTAACTATTTTTTTATAATTTATTTAGAAAGACCTATCCATCGACTTCAAAATCTTCTGAAAATCGGTTTTGGTCAACATTAAAATCGACTTATAAGTAGGGCTGTGCAAAAAAATCGATCAATCGAAATATAATCGATTATTCGATTAATCGAATAATCAATAAATCAAATTATTGATTAATCGATTATTTGATTAATAGTTCATTTGATCAATTGTTCACTTGATTAATCTATCATTTAATTAAGCGATTAATTGAATATTTTGTTCCATCGATTAATAGGCAGGTTCGGTAATTTTCAAATTCCATTAAAATTGATAGAGTTTATTATACTGAAGGCAGTTATGTTGTTAATTTTTGTTTAAAAAAAATTCCTTCACCTGTGAAGCCGTTGCAAAGTTTTCCGTCGGTGCGAGGCTAGAAATCGTACCTTCCAGCGAGAGTAGGCCGCGTGACGTCAGAACTTAGTATAACGTACAAGTCCCAGCTTCAGCGCGCAGCAGTCCCATAAGTATTATGCATATGCATGTGTAGTTAAATTGTTAAATATTATTAACTGGTTCTAACGGGTGTTTTCTGTTTTGTACCCAGACTAATACATCGTACAGCACACCAATAAAACGGAAGAAGTGGTTCGTTGGAGAAAATCGGTCAGCATTATCGATATTTTCACGAGTTAGTTTATCATTGCAAAAGTTTATAAAATTATCGGCTGCCCCATTGCAGCCACTCTAAATAAAATCGAACATAATGTAATTTATCGACAGTTTTCTGGGACCCCTTGGTACTTGGTAACGTGTTACGGTTAGCATAATTTGAAACAGGATGCTAGGAGCATGACGGAGCCAAATACTGAATCACTGTAGCGTTCCCTCCCTGAACTAAAAAAGGAAATTTTATTAACGATTTTACAATAATAATTAAATAGTACGTCATCATAAAGTTCTCTTTTGAAGACTGGTAGGACGCGTACCTCCATCCTTTCCCTGAGCTAGCCTACGCATTTCCGTAAAAGTAGAACATTCTACATCCCCAACTATTTGAGAGCAGTAGTCTAATCTGCTCCAACCTCTACTTCTTTATTCCTATCTCTGACTCTAGTATGTCGCGAACTATTCCTTTGTGTCTCGGAAGGTGTCCTACCATCCTACGATCCTATCCCCTATTCTTTATTGTCTTCCATACTTTTCTCTTTTCCCCAAATCTTTCTAATTCCTCCTTATTGCTGACTTGTCTATCCCCGGTATCTTCAACACCCGTCTGTAGCATCATATTTCAAACGCTTCTCCCATTGTCCAAGTTTTGCACCCATAGGTATAATTTCGTACTCCATACATGCGTCTTTAAGAGTCTCTTCCGAGTTTCTACATTAACCGTTCCAGAATATAGCAGTTGTTTCTTTTTGTTAAACAAGTACCTAGTACCTACGTAGCGTAGTTTTTTGATTCGCGGGAGTTGTATTTGTTTCCGTTTTTTAAGAAAATTTCCAATCCGTTATAAAACTGTTAACTTGATAACTTGTCAATCACTTAGGTATACATACCTACATAAATGAGTAGGTATGTATTCTATTGTATTAGGGAATATATGTAGGTAGGTACCTATTTTACAAACAGAAGTAAGCAGGTATCTACAATCTACATACCTACTTATACTGAATTATAAAAGGCATGTACAGTTAATAAATTGTTGACTTTGTTTTACTTATATTGGGCTGCCTTTACACTACTGTTTTGAGGTTGAATGAAATAGGGGTTAGATGCAAGAATCGCACACCATTTCCACATTTACCGGGACATTTACCTACTACATAAATATGGCAAATTATGTGAATCGGACTTTTGATACCCTTGTTGCATCATTATATCGCTTATGTTGTCTTTGTTTTATGTTTCCTTGACACCTTACTTTAAAAATTCACGCTGGAAATAGTCCCAATAAGTATGTTATGAGATAGGTACCGCTTCACGGGCACTTCAAGAGAAGTGGGAGGAGCGCCTTACGAATCTCTGACGTCAAACCAATAATAAAGCGAACTAGCATGTGGGCGTGATAAGCTAATTTCTTCGCTTATTACGCCGCAAAAAAATTTTTTAGAAAAAAAATTTCGCCGTAAATCAATTACAATAACAATTTTCTGTCATTTTCATGCCAAAAATAGATATCTTATTTTTCTCCGAACCTCCCTATTAAACGAGTACCTTCTTATGGTAAACTATTCTAGAGGTATTATTTTTATTACTGATACATATGTATATCGCTTATTATAATATTGATTGATTAAACAATCAATAAGTCGATAGATCAAACAATCGATTAATTGGCAATCGACTAACTGATAAATCAAATAATCTATCAATCAAGTAATCACGTAATCAAAAAATCAATCAGTTGATTAATCAAGTTATCGGATTATCAAATAATCGATTAATCAAGTAATCGATTAACCAAATAATCAAAAAATCGATCAGCCGATTAATCGATTTATCAAATAATCGATTAATCAAATTTATCGATTACTTTATAACAATCGATTATGAAATGTAATATTCACACAGGCCCACTTATAAGTCGATTTTAAAAATTTACATTTTAAAGTCTACTTTAAAAATCGATATCAAAGTCGATGAATCGTTTTTCGATTCTTCTCAAAATCGCAATCAATCGAAAAATTGATATTTTTCCACCCGGAAAAGTTGTAGGATTTAGTTTATGTCTCAAACACATAATCGATGGGTATCGATTCAGTGCTTATTGGTTTGAATCAATTAATTTCATATGAATTGGAATGGAAAATCCAAGGAGTGCTAAAGGTGTATTGAATCTGACACATAAAGTTTTTGGGCAATTTTGAGAGTAAACCAGTAAACCTAAGCATATTTGGTTGATCACATATGGTAAGTAAATGAAAATTCATGATATTTTTAGTAATCGATCGAATATCCTCCTTTCAAATTATGGATGAATCGATTCGAATCAGGAATTGATTCGAGTCGAATTGGAAAAACTAATTCATCGATACAAGTAGTCAATTTTCTGATTCATTCAAAGCACGATTTGAATCGATTTGTAGGCCTATAAGGCACCCTCAAACTAGGGATGTTTGTACTGGCAATATGGGGGTGGTAGAGACAACCTTCTTCCTGAAGGTAGATTTAATATTTCTGGCTTCTTCAATGCCGGGATTAGGGTTTTAACAGATGTCCAGCTGAAGCGAAAGAGTTGAATCACGAAATCTTTAAGAGTAAATTGAAGAATTACTTTTTCTAATTTCCACTCTACACTGTGTGTGTGTTTAGTTATATGTTTATATTATCAGTTTTCAGGATTTTCGTGAAATATTTTTATGTATGTGCATATATTATGATTTAATGCATACTCGCATTGAAATAAATTATTATTATTATTATTATTAATGAAAAACAAAAGGGGGTGAATCTCCATCTGGAGACGATCACAAAATGGGCATTTCCAGAGACCATGATGCTTTTATTTTTCGACCTATAATTTTTTGAACAACCATAGATGAGAATATGAAAAATGTTCACCTGGACGTCATCAGTTCCATCCAAAATGAAGGCTGCATTTTCTCACCACCCACCATTGGTGAAATGAAATTTGGTTCAATGGATGGATGCGTTATGCAAGAGGCAGTATTTGCAGATGACTAAAGATTCTCCAAGTAGTGGTTAGCACCGAGGTTTTCACTATCTGACCAAATAATATCCGGCATTTTACAACAGAGGCAAGGTTTAAATTTTTTTTCTGTATAAACTGAGCTGGCGCAACGTATTTGTGTACTTATTGTACTATACACCCCATACACGGTTATAGTAATATCTTGATCTTGCAAGCCACAGAATAAAGATAAATAAACAAAAACTAAAACGCGATTGTCATGAAAAACAAAAATCTACTTCTAAACTTTTAATAGAAAACATTTTTGCTCAAAAATGAAATCTGTAATCATTATATCGTGGCACATTTCCCTATTTCATCTAAGGCCCGATTGTTTTTCCCTAATATTTCTTTCGTCCCTTTCTTCATTCTTCTTTACATTATTGAACAGTGAGAAGTTAAATTAATTGTCTAAAGTTTTTGCACCTTCCTTTTTTAAATTTTTCTTGTAATTCATCGGTTGTCTTTTTCTCGAAATCAGGTTTTCTGCGAAAGTTCGGTTCTCAAAATTTTTATAACAAAGTAAGTATAAAAATATTTCACGGAATCAAAGATTGCTACATGAAACCATCGAATTTGGGATGACATATAACAACGTCGTATTTTCGTGGATCTGCCAAATACAAATTCTCTAATTTTTTTGACATGTCTCAAAAATACAACGTTCTTCTTCAATTATACGCCAAGGCCTACAATTCTCGAGACTACTACGGTCTTACAGTATCAACAACTGAAGTAAGTACAAAAATTAATCAATAATAATTTATAATTAAAATATTATCGCAGATAATTTTGAACAAGTGGAATGTCTCTAGAGGACGTTATGTTTACCCGAAGCGTTACAAACTGGAGCACGACGAATTTTTGCATGACAGAGAATTACAGAATTTGATCCAAACCATTTTTGGCTCCCACGTATACAAATATACGTTAGAACTCTGCAACCAAACACGCAATTTACAGTATTTACCAACAAAATTGTTCTTGTACATTTTGAGATACCTGGCAACTAACGATATTTTAAAATTATCTCAGACGTCGAAAATATTCTTCGACGTAAGTATTCTTGTGAATAACCGAAAAAAGAGATAGAATTTTTTTTGTTCTTCAGTTGTGTAACAGCGAAGCAGTATGGGAATTGATATTCAGGAACCGAATCAGAAAAACGCCTTCGTACGAAGAAAATCAAAGAGCCAAAGAAATTGGTTGGAAGGCCTTCTTAAAAAATAAACTTTTCGCTAATGGTGACTTAAAGAAAAACCGATTTACCTGCTCTAAACCTATACTTTCGAAAGCTGTGATAAAACCCAAAGAAGTTCAGAAAAAAATAAATGAAACGTTAGTTGGGAGGAATCCCGCAAGAAATATAACAAATAGTAAATCAAGCTTAGATTTTGATATCAAATCATTTGGCATTTCCAAAAATGATGGCCTGCAAAGAAACAGCACGTCAAATATCAAAGGCATTTCAAATTTACCAACAAACACTAGAAATAAAATAAGCAAATTTCAATAAATTGTAATAACATATAAATACTTACTTGTTTTTACACCAGGGACTGCCCCGGATCTTCTCCCCCCAGTCCCATACTAAATAAATATACAAAACATCAGTTACAACTGGGCACAGTGTAGTCTCGTGAGTCGTGAAGCAGGTGTTTTGAATTTAAAATTTTTACATCCTTGGAAAAAGTAAATACATAGCTTATATCAGTGCAGTCACCGCCATCTACCGAAGAACTGCAGTATCAAGAATTTGAAAGAGTACCCAGCCTCCGAAGCGGATTCTATCCAAATAAGACGTTGACGTTACAAAAACAAAATAGATTACCTACTAATTTGTGAATGAGAATTGGTGCCATCTATGCAAAGATAGTCAAAGAGCAGCCGGTAAATTAGAGGACCTGTATTATGCAATGTGAAAGAAAGCTGTTTCTTAAAAGCCAACGTTGAAATGCCGGAATTTTTTGGAAAATTGAGCTACACAAGTAATTTTCGAATGACAAAACTTGAAAATATAAGGAAGCTTCAATTTCAAGCAATTTCCTTTGTACAGGGTATCAAGGGGGTTCTGGGTAAAGTAAGAAAATTTACTCGCGTTTCCGCGTGATTACGAAATGATTGATTACAAATAAAAGGCGATATTACGTGACGCTTGCGCGCTATGTTACACTCCGTTCGCTGCGAATGCTAGTATTGTCAATGAAAACTCCGGAAAAAAATAAACTAATATCGTGACAGACCCTAAAAGAATTAAGAGTTGCTTGTTGATATGTTCGGTTTGTGTTTGACGCGAGAGTTTTCCAGAAAATCGAGTTTTTGAGTTATCCATTCCCGGAAAAAAGTGCGGTAGTGATCTAGTATGTAAATGCCAATGCCAACTCGCTGAACACATTGTTTACGTGCTCTCAGTGCTTCCAATATCCAATTTGTGCCATAAGAAAACGTTTTATTCATTTAAACATGCACGAGAGAGTCAATGCACTCAGATTGCGTCTCATTTAGTCTAAACATAAGTGAATATGTGCCAATTAGTGACGTTCATGGTGTTCTTACGTTGGAAGCAAAAGCTGCTGTTCGACTTCAATAGATAAAAACTTCCAAAACAGAAATCCAAAAATGACTTCGACCCGAAGGAGCGCGGCAAAACGCTCAGAGTAAGCAGATTTTCTACCTTGTCCTTGAATTAAGTGGCCCGCGTGAATTGTCAGGTTGCCGCTTTGCTACTTCCGCGGAAACAGTCGAGTAATTAATTGACCGATCACAGGTGGCTGTCAGTGTTTTATTTTTTCCCGTCATTGTCAGCATTTGCCCGCCAATCGAATCAATAAGAAATGGCCCCGCTTTCACGTTTCGCGGATTTCATGGCTACCCAGATGTTTGAAAAATTCGCTGTGCGGGGTCACTTTTAACAACAGGCACCTTGGCCACGAAATTTAGGAACTGCGAGCATGCATTTGCGATTTTAACGAATGAATATCTGCAATAATTACCGGTCTTTTACTTGCTCCTAGACTTGCTCTAAACAAATTACAACATACTCCTACACATAACAGCGTAACACAAGGGCTTGATTGTGCAAAATAATTATTATTACGTTGGCTACTTTAAATGTATATTTAAAATAATAACAATTTTGGAAAAGGGGCAAAAGCAAATTAGGCAGAAAAATATGCAGGTGTCCAATAAGAAAAAATGAAGTTCAATACCATATCTCCGCAAATATTAAATTAAGAAAAAGCTGAGTACGCCACTGTGTTCTACGAAAAAAGTATCAAAACGGTTTAAGAATCTTTTTGATAGCTTTCAAAATAATGGAAGCATAAAGGTCGATAGAATTTAGTCAATTCGAAAAATACTCTGAATAGCCAAGGTTTGTTTGTTGTGCACTAAACTAAGCCAGTGGCGGCTCCTGACTTTAGAACTTGGCAGTGCTCTAGAATGAAATCACCGCTCAAGGGTGGGGGGGTGGCTCTGGCGGTTTCTCCCCCGTAGTTTTTTTTAAATGAAGTGCTTTAGAAGCCATTTTCAAACATTTTCAAACAAGAAATTTCACTCACCGCAATATTTAACGAAAATCCCCGAAAATCCCAAATCAAAAAGGTTAAACTTTCGCACACAACTTTTACCGCGACCTTTCGAAAAGTATTTGATACTTCGCACAGGCTTAGGACGTCCATTTCATTTTATTTCAAGTTTTTCGTCAAAAGTCTATATTTAGATAAAATATTCATTTTTAACTGAATGGAGTATTACAACACAATAATAATTTTGAAAATTGCAAAAATCAGGCGACCACTTTGTTAAAGTTCACTCCACAATGTTCAAGTGTTGACTTTAACCAAACCACTACCTTTAGCCATGCTAAGTATTGGAAATTTCAATATTTAAAAATAAACACGATACTGCAGCTAATTACTCACGTTATAAGCAAAGCAACGAGCTATCTCAGCCCTAAATACGGTAAACAAAAACAATAAACACTGCCGCAGAAGTACAAACTCCCGCGTCCCGTGCTTCGCCCAACAGTAAGTGTGTGCTCAAACAGCGCTCCCAGACGAGCTATAATTCTTCCACCTAAAAGCACATACGACGAAATTTTCCCGAGTCGCGCCGATCTCTCTCCCATATCGAATATGCATTTGCCTTAGAGTACCACACCTCAGTACTCGGACGGCTGGTTGCGTGTGTGGTAGGCATTTTGAAAGACTACGCGGAATGCTTAGAGCGCGTACTATTTATTATCTCGCATAATAATTAATATATATTACAGCAGAGATTCAAAAAGTTTTAAACTTATTAATTTATAATTATAAGGTTTGAACCTTTTATCAAAAAAGGTTAAAACCATATTTTTGTAGGCAGTGCGCGCGCACGAACGCACTTATTAAGGAGCCGCCGCTGAACTAAGCTCAAAAATAGAAATCGGAGCACCTCCATTGGTTTTTCTGTCTATCTCCGTTTGGCCTGTACCCTTTATTTCGACAAAAATGGCCCAGCCTGTACATTTATTGCAAAATTTAAAATAAAGTGGAGAGAGATGACAATTACAGAATTGTCCACTGATGGAAGATGTTCCAAGAAATACTGGACCAACCGTAATGGTATGACACAGCCCAAGTCCAAACATTCTGGAATTCTGTTTTCTTGCAATTCCTGCTCCCTATTTTAAGATAACATCAAACCAATGTGTTGGTTTTGTTGAAGAATAACAACTTAAACTTTATTCTAATTCTGAATGTGATTACAATATTTACAACTTAAAACTGAATTATGACCACTACCAGGCACGCAGTCTCACCCCTGTACTCTGAAGATTAAAAGACTTGGGTATAGTGGCCAAATTTAGACTCAATTACCACTACCGGGTATGCAGTCTCTCATCCCGTTCCCTGAAGAGAAAGACTTGGAAATAGTGGTTTGAGTCAAATGACTGAATAGTTATGGCAGCTTGCTGGCTTTTAATATTAAAGTCCCCAAGTTCACTTCACCCAATCGGAGATCTTGGTCAAGTCAACTTCGCCTAATCGGAGTTTTGGCATATTACGTTAGGATCTATTTTTGTGAACCAGTGTTTGCACTTGGAACAGATAAGGTCTTCCTTTCCTGCTGGAGTCTGCTCGTGTTTCGTGGTAAGGATAGGGTTCTCCGTAAGTCCGTAACTCGCTCTTTCGATATCCGTCGAGAAAATTGAAATCTGTCAACATTTGAAAACGTTATTAAAGGAAAACGACATGGGTGCATTTTCGCAACATAACGCTCCAAAACTGCACTTTTCGAGATGCCGATGCCGCGGCGGATAAAATTTTTGACTTATATTTTTTTTTAGTTACCGGACATGAACATACGGACTTTGTAGTATCTCACAGTCCTTTCCAATTTTTCTTAAAAATAATTTTCTGGCCGCTAGTGGCGTACATTTCGACGCCCCTCATTTTTGCGAACACTATCAGATGCAAATCTGTTCAACGGGCGGATGGGTAATGCAAAAGACGGTGTTTTTCCATAGCAGCTCCTCGACCCTTAGAAACAAGCATCCCTTTTAAGGTGGGGTTAAATTTGGGGTTCTCTTCCTTCGATAGTAAGCGTCCAACAAATGAGTTTGTGCCTGTTCCTGACTGAAGCTGCGATGAAGCAGCCTCCTCAGGATCTCCTGAGGATGCTGACGTTGTCAGCGAAACACGTGTCGAGTTTAATTACTGTGTCACTGTCTTTTGGCATGTGGGGTTAACATATTAAGAATTCATAGTCAATTTACGTCAAAATTCTAGATCCAACTACTGTGTGTATACAAAATACAAGTCGCCTATATTATTATTTTGCAGTGATCCTATGGACGATGATTCTGACGACAGGGACTCAAAGAGGTAAACATAAACGTAGTACAGTTCACAACCTCTTGGTGCACTAATTCATTTGTAATATTTACCAAATGCAGAAAATCTAGAAATCTCAGCGAAAAGAAAAGAAGGGACCAATTCAACCTTTTAGTAAACGAACTGAGTTCGATGATCTCAAACGGCGGAAGAAAAATGGACAAATCTACCGTACTGAAGTCGACAATATCTTTCTTAAAAAATCACAATGGTAAGCAAAAATTCACAGACCTCGCATCTTACGCAAGTATCATAGGCGTATTGAAAATACCGACACAACTGCTCGGTTTCCAAGATGCCCAACAAAAGTGATCTGTGCCGTTTCAAGGTGGTATATTATTGATACAATAAAATAAATGATTTGCGACAAGCACAAGGCACATAGTCAAACTGACGCAATACGTAACAAAATATTAACGCATCAGTTTTGTACAGTTTGGACTTTTATTGCAACGCGATATCCCTCTTAAACGGTACTCGCACTCGCCGTACCTTAGTTTACATTTGGCGATCTGGCTAGCGCTCTCCATCCGACTGCGCGCGCCGCCAACAGAATCTGTCGCGTGTCGATAGGTACATTTTTCGTAAGATGAGTCCCATATACACGAGTCCAGAAGTATTTTCAGTACTAAAATAGCCTATGAATTCTTGGGCAACAAAAACAGACGAAATATGAATTTGTTTCATTTATCAAGTGATATGACTTGGCAAAACTGAGTCTTTCTTTCAGAGGTTGCTGTGCGATCTCGGGTAAATGAAATTCAAGAGGGTTGGAAACCAACATTTTTAACAAATGAAGAATTCACCCATTTGGTATTGGAGGCAATCGATGGCTTTTTAATAGTTTTTTCGACGTCGGGACAGATTTTCTATGCATCCGAAAATATTACTTCACTTCTAGGCCATTTACCTGTAAGTAAAATAATAACGTGCAGAACGTACCAAAAAGTAGATAACCAAAAATGAGCAAAATTAGGAATCTTTCTGTTTTCAGAATGACATATTGAACACGACCATTTATGAACTGGCATTTGAAGAAGACCAAAACAATTTATACAACACCCTTCTAAGTACCACAGAAGAAGAAGGACAAATTTCTTTTTCGTGTCATTTACGAAGAGGCGAATCGGATTTAAAAACTGCTAGCTATGAATTAGTTCATTTTTCAGGATATATAAGTAAGTGTTTAAGTGTTCAACTTAATATTGAGCTAGAAATCTACCTCTGACAAGAATTTTCAAACACCCCGTATTTGCTGATGGGTATTTAATTAATCGATCTGCCCTCGTATACTAAAAAGTAATATAGGTACTTTTAATGGAGTTTATGTTTAATAGATTATATTATTATCAACTCCAATCATTTTAAACATTTTTTATTTCTATTACCGTTCTCATTGGTTACAAAAATTCCTGCATCTTAATGCACCTATTTGTTTTACATAATTTAAAGGAATTTTGCATTATATTATGTAATACAAACTCGGCATAATTTATTCAACATAAATTTTTATAACTCTGCAAAGGAACTGATCTAGATCTAGGACAAGTTTTGCATTTTCTGGATGTTGTCTTTGAGTAAAATTTTGGGTAATGAAACATTTATGTTTTCATTTCAGGGTCAAATGACGACATTGCACAGACTGACAATAATAAATACAACACATACGCAGGTGAAACTGAATCCAGGTACGTACGAGAGACTGTCCAGTCGACAATCTGTAACAAATTTTAATCTGTTTGATTGGATGCCAGAAAAATACATACTAATAGTAGAACTCCCCGATAAAATACTTATTTGTCAATATTATTTAATTTTTACGTTCAATTCATCATAAAATTTTCAATCTGAAGACTCGTTGGACCTTCATCATTTCGTATTGTGATGAGTGACCAGGGCCGTGCGGTAAATTTTTTCAGTATGATGCGAATCTTCGAAATGCCGCCCCTTATATGAAAATTAAAAAAAGTAACATTGTATTTTGATTTAAAAAACTACTTACAAAACGTCTAGTTACTTTAATAATTTTCGAAAATACTTAATAACAATTTAAAAATAATTAGCATCAGCAACTCATTCTACTACAGTTTTACTCTTCTAACCTCCGAGCTTCTAACTTTAAGTTTGGCAAATTCATCAATTAAGGGTGTATAATCAAAAGTGGCAGTCAATGTAGATTTGACTGATAAATGTTTAAGTTTTGTTCCGCTCAATGAATTTCTTAGATAATTATTTATTAATTTTAAATTAGAAAAGCTCCTTTCGCACGCTGGCTACAGAGACAGGGAGTGTTAATAAAATCGTCAGCGCTGTAATAATAATTGTATTCGGATTGTATTCAAATATTGCATGTTTTGAATGTGTGGAAAACCGCATACAATTGGTTTCGTCCTTCTGGGACTCATCAGTACGGTGCTCTCCCCTACACACTCAAACCATGCAATATAACTTGCTATGCTGCCGCGCTCTGGACAGATATCAGCAAGTGACAACTACTTTGAGTAATTATCTGCGATTAATCTGTGGTACTGGCCTGTTCGAACAACTACTCCTCGGGAAAATACCCCGCCAGGCATTGAATTATAGAACTAAATCCAGATTTTTGTACTACGAGACGTCACACCCCACCTACACAAAATCTGGATTTAGTTGTATAATTCAATGCCTGGCGGGGTATTTGCTCGAGGAGTAGTTGTTCGAAAGGTCCAGTACCACACAAAGCAGTTAAGTTATTTTCGCACAAATAATTTAAAACATCAAAAAATTGAAGATCAGTTGCATTTAAATCTGACTCATTCTCGACAGAAAGTGTTGACTGGAGATTCGTACTCGTACAATAATTTTCTAAGGTTTTGTCATGTATATTTTTTAGTTTTAAAATGTTTTTATATTGACTTTTTTCCGAGCTTTTTTCCTTTTCTTATCCATACTGACATTATAATATTAAATATTAAAAAATAAATCGTCACTAAAATTTCTGTAAAAAAACAATAATTTTCACTTGCCTGATCTAGGTACTTTTTAAGCACAAAACATTGATTTAGTCCAAAAATGCAGAAATATATCTGATTTAAAAATAAGCTGCATTGCTACTTTGAGAGACAAAGTTACTTACATTAAATTCAAAATTGTGAGCTGGCACTGGCAGCAGATTATGAATTGTTTATTAACAAATAAAACATGAATAAAAAAGGATAAAACACGTGCCATTTACTTTTGTGGTAGCAGCCGCCTCAATGTTTAGGCAAATAAAACAAACAACAAATACAAGCATTAGCACCAGTTAGTGGTTGGTCCTGATCAAAAAATCTCTCGGCGAACGGCAGAGTGGTGCGAATCTTTGCAACACTTTGGCCCGGTTTTTCAAAGAAACCAACCCCATATTAAGTCTGACACCGGCTTCGTTGCTATGATACAACCAATCAGAAAGCCGGTATCATAGCAACGAAGCCAGTGTCAGACTTAATCCGGTATTGGTTTCTTTGAAAAATCGGACCTTTAAGTTCGCCGCTGCCGCCGAAAGCATTGATTAAAAACCAACGAAGTACTGAGAGCGTGTAGGCAGTGGCGTGCAATAAACCTGGAGTAAGAAATTATAAATATGTAGGTATAGGCAAAAGGCAAATTTAAAAAGTTTCGTAAAGATTATTTTTAATTATTGTTTAAAATTACAATTCACTGCTTGAAATGCCGCCCCCTTATAGTGCCGCCTGATGCGGCCGCCTCTCCGCATCATAGCACGGCACGGCCCTGTGAGTGACGTTGTTACTTATCGTGTGAACTGTGACTTGATTTACGACTTTGCTCACGCGTTATGGTATTGCTTTAAGTATATTTTATGTTATCCATTGCGGTTTATGCATCGAATGAACGGCCGTGAAGGGAAGTCCTTAGTTATTTGGAGTTCTGAGCAGAAAAGCGAAATACCGGGACGATTGAAAAAAAATAGTGAGTTTTAAGTAGTGCGATATTTAAAAAGATATTTAGTTCTCGCATTCGTATGTAAACACCTGTTTCATTGTGAAGTCAGCATGATTGCCGGCGAGGGAGTTGCGGCGAATTACAAAGACAAATATTTTGTTTTCGTCGCTTTTCAGTATTTATTTATGCAAGTGTTCGATTGTCTCGTTTTCATGCTGAAAGCTGTTAGCGTGTTCTTTGTTCTTCCACCTGCATATGGACAGTTTCCCCTTTTCCCATTAGGATGCCTCGCCTCTCGCGCATCGGTTGGAACGTTTTGCTACTAGATCCAACAACTTTATCTAGCATATTTTTATTATTTTCGCGTAAATAGGTACGTAAAAACGTAAATACACCGCATAAGTGCATCCGTCATACGTCAGATTTTCATTCCAAACAAAACAAATGTACGTGCCATTTGACGTTTATCAGTATTATTTATAACGTCATAAGTTAATTTTTGCATTATTATTCTAGAAGTTTTGGAGTGAATACAATTTATTTTCAATTTGTGTGTTACGCTTACGCGTAAAAACTTGAAAACGACTATAATTATATTGCATAGGTTAGGTCAAAACGTCAGATAGCACGTGGCTTTGTTTTGTTTGGAATGGAAATCTGACGTTTGTGACGCGCCATTTATGTGGCGTATTGGGTACTTGCATAAATTGAAACTCGCACTGTTTTATCATAGGTATTTTGAAAATATGTCATATTGACGTCACATAACCTAGCTGACGTCACAGTCTGACGTGCTACTTTTGCCTATGGCAAACAGGGAACACATTGCAAACATTTCGCGTCTGTAGTCCCTGTCCCTCAAATTTAACAGACGCCTGGAGTGTGGCAACTGGAAGTACCGAGCAAGATCGACCGCCATATTGGTTCCAGCTTTGTGCGAATTTGCAACAGACGAGTCAAAGTCAAAGCTCGTTTATTTTTCTAAATTAAATCATTAAAATAACTATGGCAACTAACAAAATATACTACGATAGATATCGAAATGAAATGTGAAGCAATTACGAATTTTTGTTATCATATAATTTTTTTTAGTTCTAAATCATTCATTACTCTATGAACATCGCATGCAACATGCAAAGTAAATAAGGGAGTTGGATTTGATATGCTCCTGAGAATCCAGTTTACTCAGTAGGACACAAAATGGTGGTCAATCATGCCTGGTGTTTCTAGGGCGTTTATTTATATCCCAACTAGGTTTTTTTTTAAAAAAATACCTTTCGTGACGGGGCACCGGACATAATACATGGAATGCAAAATTCTCTAAATTACAAACAAACTTTAGAAGAAAAAAGAAAAGGGATCCGCGTGGATTCGAACAAAAAACCCCCGCTCATTTTGGTATTGAGCCAAGCTTGTTGCTTGTTTAGTATAAAGTTTAACAGTCTATTAAAGCGCGTGAAAGTGGCCTACTTCGCAAAACCTAGTTGGGATATAAATAAACGCGTTTCTAGGTGCTATAGCCTCGAGTACGCCGTCGAATCCGAAAGTAGGTAGTTCAGTTTCGTTCTAAAATCGAAATAAACAGGCGTGCCACCTGCTCTTTCTTGACCACCGTTAGTGTCACTTACAAAGCATCTTAACCTAACTTTTGCAATATAGATAAACAGTTCATTTCCAACTGTTTATTCGGAATGAGAAACTGACTTACCTGAAGGTGAACAGAGCCAGGGATGTTCTTTGCACACTAATCTATTATTTCTTGCAGATTGATTTTCGTAGGCACAGGAAGGCTTCAAACACCTCAATTAATCCGGGAAATCCCCCTAGTAGAGTCGACTAAAAGCGAATTTACCTCGAGGCACAGTTTAGAATGGAAATTTCTATTCTTGGATCATCGGGCCCCTCCTATAATAGGTTATTTACCTTTTGAATTACTTGGGACTTCGGGTTACGATTATTATCATATAGACGATATAGAAAAGGTCGCTAATTGCCATGACGCCTTAATGCAAAAGGGGGAGGGCACGTCGTGTTATTATAGGTTTCTGACTAAGGGTCAGCAGTGGATATGGTTACAGACGAGGTTTTATATTTCTTATCATCAGTGGAATTCGAAACCCGAATTTATCGTCTGTACGCATAGAGTTGTAAGGTAGGTGGATTGTACAAACAAAATAGGCGCTGGGAATTGTTGGATTTTTGACATACGAATATCGAATGCACTGGAAAAATTCCTCGTCATTTGTCACTTTTCATCCTGCATTAGCTGCAAAGATGAGTGGCAAAATAAACAACATGTTCAAACAAATACTCTAATTCTCAGCCCTGAACGCAACTGTAAATCTAATATTCTATTTCGTGCAAGTCTTACCATCATTTGCGCATGCGCAATAGTTGCTTCTTGACGTTTTAATGTGAATTGCAGTTACGTAGATGTAAAGAAGCGTAATCTCAAAAAGGAAGACTGTTTAGATTATAACGTAGATTCTTCGTCCATGTCGGTGTGTGACAGATTATCAGAAAGGCAACCCAGTAAGGGTAGCTTGCAGTGTGGCCCCGAATCGGACGGTACATCTCTGTCTGCCGATTCGCCCACTTCCAGAAATTCTGCTGTCACGCTAAGGCCGTTAATTGTGCGTATTTTAAATTTTTTGGGACAGAAGAAATGCGTCACAATACGATTTTTTTTAGAAAACCAAAAGCAGTAACTTGAAAGCACCAAACGTCCAAAATCAGCAATCCCACAGTCCTCTACAGCAGCAGCAATCTCAACAATACATAGATTTACCTCATTTTGTAAATGCTATTCCTCTACAGCCAGTTTTGGCAAGTTTACCTCAAACTGCAATCATATCTCCCATTCCAGTAAGTTACTGATGCGAACTTAGGCGCAGTCGCAGTAGATTTAATACTTTCATTTGATCCAGAATGTGGAAATGACGTCAGCACAAACGCAACTACAAGCAGATTTGCAAAGGAAACATGCCGAATTGCAAACTATTATAGACCAACAGCAAGCAGAACTGAGGAGGGTCTCAGAACAACTCCTGATGGCTCGCCTTGGTCTGCTGACTACACAGACTCAGCCTGTGGTGAATGCAAGTTTTGTACAAACCCCAAAATCGGAATAAAAATAATTAACTAATTTGTAGGTGTCTTTGCCATACACCTGTAATATAGGCAACGTGAGTAGTACCACGGGTATGTCCATGGCAACAGTACCTGTACAGTCAACAGTAACGGTACCAGTGAGCGTTCCCTTATCATTGCCGCTGGTTCAACAGCAAACGAACCTAATTTTTTCAACACCAGATTCGAATACACCGCCGAAATGAGATATATACATTAGTAGGGACAAGCTGTATTTATATTTATTGAACGTTTGTGATAGTGGTAGGTTAATGGTAAAATAATTATTTTTGTGATGATTTATTACCAATTTTATGTACCTACCTAAATACACTGACGGACAAAAAAAGTGGCGCACCTAGATTTTGCCCTAAGTTTTAAGTTTAATAACTTTTGAATGAGGCAGTCGATTTTAATAATTCTTTTTTTTCTGAAAAGCCCGACTTTTCTAGATAATTATGAGATATTTTGCTTTCCACTAAAAATTTTTACTTCTTCTATATTGCCTTTAGAAGTCGAGTATGTTTCTTACGCAAACTTTGATTGACGCTATGGAATGAAATTGTAAGTCTATTGAATTCTTACATTAGTCACGTGATACCCCATTTCCTTTTCAATAAATTTCCTTTTATTTCACCTTTTTAGTCCTTGTGTCACCGAAAATGCCACACTTTAGACGAAGTAGTGCAATTTAGCTTGTAATTAACAAGGAGGCAATGGAATTACATGAGCCAAAGAACATGGATTTATGAAATGCATTGAGGAAGTGTTTGAGAAAGAAGAGCAACAATTTCGTAAACAACTGTAATTAATAAAGAAAACAACAAATAACAACATGAAAAATAAATTGATAAACAAGCTGGCTAATATCGAGTATTTCCTCCCCTGGCTAGTCAAACTTGTGATGTTGATTTGAGGAATATTTTCCCATTCTTTTATAAGAGCGACCCTCAATTCATGAAGATTTTCTGGATTGCGGCCGCCAACACGTTGTCTCAATTCATCTCATAAATTTCCGAAAGGATTCATATCTGGGCTTCTTTTGGACCACGGAAAGCGATTAATTACAGTGGTTTACGAAATTGTTGCTCTTCTTTCTCAAACACTGCCTCAACACATTTCATAAAACGATGGCGTTTTTTTGGCTTTTGTGGTTCCATGGCCCCCTTGTTAATTATAAGCTAAATTGCACTGCTTCATCTAAAGTGTCGCATTTTCGGTAACATAATGACTAAAAATGCGAAATAAAAGGAAAACTATTGAAAAGGAAATGGGGTATCACGTGACAAATGTAAGAATTCAATAAACTTACAATTTCACTCCATAGCGTCAATCAAACATTGCCTAAAAAACATACTCTACTTCTAAAGGCACTATAGAAGAAGCAAAAAATTTTAGTGGAAAGCAAAACACATCATAGTCATCTAGAAAAAGTCGCCCTTTACAGCAAAAAAAGAATTATTAAAATCGATTGTCTGGTTCAGAAGTTAATGAACTTCAAACTTATTGCAAAATCTAGGTGCGCCACTTTTTTTGTCCGTCAGTGTATATGCAGTCAAGCATTCTACCTCGAAATAAGAATATTTTTGTATATTTTGAATTAACGAATAGAAAAATTGCGTTAGTAGGTTGCTGCAGAGTAAAATTAATTTTTTGTTGTAGAAAATATACTATTTTTGTTGCAGTTCACTTACTAGTATGTAGAATGTAAAATTGTTCTACTGCAAAATGTATATATTGTATAAATATTGTAGTATTACAGAAGATTTTATTGTCGGAAACTTTGCAAGTTTTGCAATGTTTTCAGCTGTGAATTTAGTATACAGAGTGCAGGAAGAACAAGCCTTCCAAACCTCCGAATTAAAAGAAATGTATGTATTTTCAAAAGTAATGTAAAATTAAAGAAACTTTTGAAATTGTTTTTTTATTTAAGGATTTTATGTAAATTCGCGTAAGTTATTATCCAAAAACGCGTGCAAAATTTCCAAGATTTTTCCTTAAATTTAAATATTGTAAAAGTTATAATACTGGAACAGACTGAAGATAATTTACGGAACAAGCAGATTCCGCGGAGCAGCTAAAATTCGGGGTGGACTTTCGATCATTTACGGAACAAGTTGATTGCGCGGAACGGCATGTGTCGAGAACGTTTGATCATGTTTGTTAAGTTTTGGTTACCAAGGAAAAATAATAACAAGAAAGAAAATAATATAGAAAAAATATCTAATGTCAATTAACTGTTCTTAAATTTATTATTATAGTTTACTGTTAAAATAAACACATAGTTCTGGAAATGATTGTTTAAAAAAGGAAAAAAGACGTATACAGAAGAATATTACAAACATAATTTGGTAGCAGAACGTGGGTTTCCAAGAAAAACGAATCATTTTCGGGTCTTTGAGTCTATGAAAGACAAGTACAGAACAGTAAACAGTGAGTTAACGGTCAATTCCTATATTACCTTACCTAAGTCCTATATGTATTGCTTCACCTGCATTAAGTACGTCTGAGCTTACAAAATTTATTCACATTTACACAAATAGTGTTGCATTTCCTAATTCTAGGGTAGTGTTTTTTAATTCGGTTTACGTGGAAATACACAAACAAGATAAAAATGGCTACACCTACAGTAAAAAGGGGTGCTTTGCATGCAAAACTGACTAATTTTAATAAGTATGTGAAAGAAATACAGAGTAGGTCTGATGTTACAGAAACAGAGATCATCCAATTACAGGATAGGTTAGCTAGTATACAAACGACATTAGATGCATTCGATGATATTCAAACGATCATCGAAGGCACAGCTGAAAACATACAGAGTGAACTGCAAAAGCGGGCAGAGTTTGAAGATAACTACTTTTCTTTAATTTCCTTAGCAAAAAAGATAATACAAGATAATACCCCCCCACTTGCAGCTCAGTCTGGACACTCAGTTAAGTCACAGGACGCAGACTGCGAAGGTTCAAGTGTTCACAGCGGCCGTTTGATTAATAATAATAGTCAAAACATTAGGTTGCCGACAATTGAACTTCCAAAGTTTGATGGGTCCTATTCTGCTTGGCTGGAATTTCGTGATACTTACGAATCATTAATACACGACAATGATGGTATCAGCCTGATACAAAAATTCCATTACCTGCGGGCGTCTCTAACAGGTGGTGCCTCGCAGGTTATCAGCTCTTTAGAATTTTCCTCAAGAAATTATTCAGTTGCGTGGAATGCACTAATAGACAGATACGATAATCGTAGATTACTAGTGCACAACCATGTCAAAGAATTATTCAATCTTGAATACATCAATAAGGAATCGGAAATCAGTCTTAGAAAAATGATAGACTCAGAATCAAAAAATTTACGCGCTTTACAACAGTTAGGGCAGCCCACCGATAATTGGGACACGCTCATTGTCTACATGATGGTAAACAAATTGGATCCAATCTCAATGAGAGAGTGGGAAAACCACAAATCGGCTAAGGATTTTCCTTCCTTCGAGGATCTAAAGGATTTTTTAAAGTCACGCGCAGATTTACTTGCAACTGTACAATCAAGTCAACAAACCGCGGACAAAAGGCATAACTCAAAAAATACACGAGGCTTTTTAGCAACTGAAAAGAAGCAAGGTCAAACTTATAATACTTCAAATAATAATCATTATAATTATATTATAAAATGCAAGTACTGTAAAAATCAACATTACATTCAAAACTGTCCAGAATTTCTGCAGCTTTCAAATAATAAGAAATTAGAAATTTTAGGAAGTCTCAAACTTTGCTTAAATTGCATTAGACCTGGGCATACCAGTGACGTTTGCCGTCGAGGAACTTGCCGAAAGTGCAATAAAAGGCACCATACATTGCTGCATGTTGAACAAGGGCAAAATTTGAATGATCATCAAAGGCTAAGTGATAGTAAAAATAGTGTCTCTCTATCGGCACGAACCTCTGGCGCACATGTATTATTGTCAACCGCATACGTTCAAGTTTTAGATGAGTGCAAGAACTTTCATACTGTACGCGCTTTACTCGACTCAGGTTCTCAATCAAATTATATTACGGAGAGTTTGTGCAAAAGGTTAAAACTTACTACTTCAAAGGAATCAATTACAATATGCGGATTGAACAATACGATCTCTAACATTGATTCAGAATGCAAAATTAATATTCAAGCGTTGCATAATAACTTTTCTGCCAATATATCGTGTTTCGTTGTTCCTAAAATTGCAGATAACATGCCAAGTGTTAATCAGTAGTTAGAAAATGAGAGTACTGGATACGAACCCCTTCGGAGCACATAGCGCCATCGAGTTCTCGAGGTGCCATCGACTTCTTCGGCAAATGACCTTGAAAGAGACCAGAGGCTGCTGAAGGAGTCGTTGAGGCATCCGAAGAAGTGTCTTCAGCAGCGGCATCTGCGGCAGCCTCTGGTGTCTTTCAAGGTCATTGCTGAAGAAGTGTGCATGTCTTCAGCAGCGTCTGGTCATTGCTGAAGAAGTGGTGTTCAGCAGCAGCAGCAGCAGCAGCCAGGCGCATGCGCCGGGGCTATTCCTCAGATCAGTCCATCGAGTTCTCCAGGGCGTGTCTGCAGCAGCCTCTGGTCAATGCTGAAGAAGTGGTCTTCGGCGGGCAGCCTCTGGTGTCTTGCCATTGCGCACCCAAGCCGCCATTTTGGCTGTGGGTCAGGCGCCTGCGCCGGGGCTGTCGCGTACAAAGCGCGTGTTGCTCATTGTTCAGGCCAGTCCATCCTGGCCCCATCAATGACTAGAGGCTGCTGAAGGAGTCATGTCTTCAGCAACGGTGTCTTTGGGGCCTTTGGCCGTGGCTCAGGCGCATGCGCCGGGGCTCTATGAGAGTGGGCGGGGCAACAGCCAATGAGAGCCTATCAGAACTGATCTTGTTGTTAGGTGCTGTTGGGCCTTTGGATGTGGCCCAGGCGCCTGCGCCGGGGTTTTCGCAAAAATAAAAACGTTGAATATATTTTTACATCAATATAATTAAAACTATAATCTGTATACAGAGTAGGAATGCGTGTATTTTCTGGGCAAATCGAAGCCCTGCAGCTTCTCATACCACTCTTCTGACCGATTCATTACCCGGTGTATACTCAACGATGCGGTCATGCAGGATGAGACAGTATGCGGTTGTGTTGGGCGGAAAATTCTCGCTCGACTCAAATTCTAGACGCATATCTATGGGTCCAGGCTTGATGCTTTCCGACTGCTTTGATGCGTCAATCACCACGATGGGTGCTAGATCCTTGAACTGTTCCTTGCCGTATAACGGCTCGCCAACTTTTCCATAGTATGAACTCTGGAAGTTCTGGTACATTTCGTATAGCAAGGCGTATTTCCCCGTGGAGAAATCCAAGTTTAAATTCTCGTAGGGGAAGCACTCAGAATTCAGGTACAGTTTGACGTTTGTCAGATTGCAGTGGTCAAATTTGCTTGAATCCGTGTCCAAATTCGCTTTGCGATTCGTCTGGAGGGCGACAATAACGTAGCGGGGTTTCTCCAACCGTGTTGCAGTCTTGACGGCCCACGTTTGTTTCGTAGCTTGCGGCAACACCGGATACTCGTACAGCTCCCAGCTGCGAAAACATATCTGCAACGTTCTCTCTTCCTCGACAATATTGAGAAGTTTTAGGTATTCAGCATCCGATGGATAGACGTACGGCACCCTCCAATGAACCTTGCTCAACTCAATTCTGGTGTCCTCGTTACCCACGAAAGCGTTCCTATCGTTTTTCGATCGAGTTAAAATGAGCTCGTGACACACATTTAACAGAATTTTGGGGTAATCTTCCAAGAATCCCAGCAGGATTCTTCCCGGGATGCACACGTTAAAGTTCCCGTTCGCGTCGATAAGGTGGCTCGGTGAGTCTCCCGTATTCGTCCAGCCGGCATTCTCCAGGGCACCTACCTCACCCACATTCAGAGAAACTACACCCTTCAGTGTGCTCGTGATGCCCACGTTTTTTGTTCGATCCACCTCCACCCCGTTTATTTCATAGCGGACGTCGTCAAAGAGGAAACTGAGGGCGTTATTTGTTAAAGCCGCATTTCCGCCTCCTGCACCCTTGATGAACCTGCCCTCTATGTAGATGCTGCTTAGATGCGGCAGTACGTAAACGTCTTGTTGGTGGATTGGTATGCGAATTTCGTCATTGGCGTTGAATGTTGTTGTTGTCACGAACGGTTGATGTACGTGCACCTCGACACGGCGTGCTGACTCATCTAAAACAGCACCGTCCAGAACACGAAACGTGTCTACGTTTATGTGTGTCATTATTCAAATGCGGTTCCCTTGTTGAAGCACAAGTACTAACTGATAGCACCGTTAATTTTCTTGCTTAAATACTCTCCATACAACCGTGCGCATGCGCAGTCTTATTCTTGCTCGTGTCGTCAGCCATGGTGTTTGCGAATACAGCTGTCTGTGTCAACAGACAGCTGTATTCGCAAACAGACAGACAGACAGACAGACGGAGAGACAGACAGACAGACGGACCGACAGACATACAGACAGACAACTACTGATAAGAATTCGGAAGTAGGAGAATAACTATAGATTCCTTTTTGTCTCATCGAGCTGATTAATTTGATACCCTACATGATCTAGGTGGGCGGGGCAAGGAGCGTGGCCGGGGGCGCGGTCAGTGAGTGGCCACCCCTAAAAACCATCCCTAAAAACCACCCCCAAAAATCACCCTCCAAAACCACCCCAAGAACCGCCCCTAAAAACCACCTCTAAAAGCTACCCCTAAAACCACCCCTAAAACCACCCCCTAAAAACCACCCCCTAAAACCACCCCTACAAACCACCCCCAAAAACCACCCCCAAAAACCACCCCTAAAATCCACCCCAATATTCGGATACCTCTAGTCGAGTCCTTTAATTTGACACCCCACATGACAGTTTTTACGTAGGGGTTAGCCTAAATTTAGACTACTGTTCTCAAATAATTAGCGGTGTAGAATGTTCTACTACCGAGAACTAAGATGTTTGCATATATCAATCAGATGGTTCCCACACGTTTCCGAAACGCATTAAGATAACAAGTAATTTCAAATAAACAAACTGGAGAATGTTCTAGAATGTTTTTTTCCCACACGTGTCCGAAACGCATTAAGATAACAAGTAATTTCAAATAAACAATCAGAAGAATATTCTAGAATGTTATTTTATTGTAATACATAATACAAACAAACAAACGGGTCACCTTGTAGTGTCTACAACGTATTAAATGCACATGCAGAGCGTGGGATCAATCCTAAACAAACATATCCTATCGGCAAGATGAAAGGTTATTTCCCATAATAAAAACAATTATAACATCTCTTATCGGCGGCGAACGTGCTTTTTTCTTAAACTTTAATATCAATATTTATTTAGTATAAACAATTGTAAATTTCCGAGAAAATAAATATTAATTCTGTAACTTCTGTTTACAATCATAAGTATATACGGATGATTTGAAAGACGGGCTTGTGGGCCGCCGATTAGCTCAGTTGGTTGGAGCGAGGGCTCCGGTGCGTGGGGACCCGGGTTCGAATCCCGGTCGGCGTCATTTCCAGAACGTTTGCGAAAACCCCGGCGCATGCGCCTGAGCCACGGCCAAAGGCCCCAAAGACACCGTTGCTGAAGACATGACTCCTTCAGCAGCCTCTGGTCATTGCCGAAGAAGTGGATGGGGCCAGGATGGACTGGCCTGAACAATGAGCAACACGCGCTTTGTACGCGACAGCCCCGGCGCAGGCGCCTGACCCACAGCCAAAATGGCGGCTTGGGTGCGCAATGGCAAGACACCAGAGGCTGCCCGCTGAAGACCACTTCTTCAGCATTGACCAGAGGCTGCTGCAGACACGCCCTGGAGAACTCGATGGACTGATCTGAGGAATAGCCCCGGCGCATGCGCCTGGCTGCTGCTGCTGCTGCTGCTGAACACCACTTCTTCAGCAATGACCTTGAAAGACGCTGCTGAAGACATGCACACTTCTTCAGCAATGACCTTGAAAGACACCAGAGGCTGCCGCAGATGCCGCTGCTGAAGACACTTCTTCGGATGCCTCAACGACTCCTTCAGCAACCTCTGGTGTCTTTCAAGGTCATTTGCCGAAGAAGTCGATGGCACCTCGAGAACTCGATGGCGCTATGCGCTCCGAAGGGGTTCGTATCCAGTACTCTCATTTTCTAACTACTTTAATCTAAACATTTCAGAGCTTAATATTCCAAAAGGTCTAAAGTTGGCCGATCCATCTTTCTTTATGTCAAAAGAAATCGATATTCTAATAGGGGCCCAGCTTTTCTGGAATTTATTGTGTATAGGACAAATTTCATTAGGTCCCGACAAACCCATCCTACAAAAGACGCGATTTGGGTGGATCGTGTCCGGACCAATCGGAAAGCAACAATCAGCCGCGGTTTCTTGCAATTTCAGTCAACAAATTGACATTCAAGCTCAGTTGGCTCGGTTTTGGGAACTGGAAGAGTGCAGTCCGACACGGCCACTCTCCCAGGAAGAGACTGATTGTGAAGCTCATTTCACAAGAACAACGAAGCGTAATAGCAACGGTAGATTTGTTGTTTCTCTTCCACTAAAGGATTCTGTTGAGATTTTAGGTGATTCGTATCACCAAACGGAGCGTAGATTTTTTGCGCTTGAGAAAAGGTTGCATTCAAAGCCAGAATTACTAGCTCAATATTCCGAATTTATACACGAATACGAAACCTTAGGGCACATGACTAAGGTAGAAGTTCCTGAATCAGAAAAATTCTCTTATTATATGCCGCATCATTGTGTGGTTCGAGAAGAAAGCATTACTACTAAATTACGCGTTGTTTTCGATGCTTCGGCTCCATCAAATAGCGGTTATTCATTAAACAATTTACAAATGACCGGACCTACACTTCAAAGCGAATTGTTTTCCATTTTATTACGCTTTCGGCAACATAGGTACGTAGTCGCAGGGGACATTGCCAAAATGTATAGGCAAGTTCTGCTCACACCGGAACAAAGATGTCTACAACGAATAGTGTGGCGTGACAGTCCGAAATGCTCACTTGATGTTTTTCAGTTAAACACGGTTACATATGGTACCACCGCAGCGCCCTATCTTGCTGTGCGGTGTCTGTACCAATTAGCCCAAGATTGTAAAATCAAACAACCGAAATTAGCAAAAATAATAGAAGAAGATTTCTATGTCGATGACATGTTGACAGGCGCCGATTCTATTGAAGAGGCGGCGGAAATTGCAAAGGGAGTTTCTGATATTTTAAAACTAGGTTGTTTCGAATTACGCAAGTTTTATGCTAATGATCGCGAAGTTTTAAAATACGTTTCAGAAAATGATTCACCGATAAAAACATTAGAATTCGGTATAAACGAAAATGCAAAAACCCTCGGTTTATCATGGTGTCCTAAAGGTGACAAATTAATGTATAACATAAGTGAACCAATATATACAAAAATAAACAAGCGAGTTATTTTGTCTAGCATATCACAGGTATTCGATCCGCTTGGGCTTCTAGGTCCTTGCATTATAAATGTAAAAATTTTATTGCAACAATTATGGCTAGAAAAATTGTCCTGGGACGAAGGACTGCCATTGCACATTCATTCATTTTGGTGCGAATTTAGAAGCGAGTTGACTCAGCTTAACTTTTTGAGAATAGATCGTCATGTGTTATGCGTAAACCCAAAACGCATTGAATTGCACGGGTTTGCAGATGCCTCCGAAAGGGCTTACGGCGGGTGTCTTTATGTACGTAGTATAGATCAGCATGATAATAATTTCGTCAATTTACTTTGCGCAAAGTCCAAAGTGGCACCGTTAAAAACTATAACTTTGCCGCGGTTAGAACTTTCCGGAGCGGCAGTGCTAGCTAGACTTGCAGATAAGGTTGTCAAGTCACTTAGGTTAAAAATCGATAAAAAAATGTTTTGGACGGATTCCACTATTGTCCTTAGTTGGTTAAAGTTACCTCCATACAAATTAAAAACCTTCGTAAGTAATAGAGTGTCACAAGTACAAGAGCTAACTAGCACTGGTTCGTGGCATTACGTTAAAGGTAAAGAAAATCCGGCTGATCTGCTGTCTCGAGGCGTTAGACCAAGCGAATTAAAAAATTCGATATTATGGTGGCACGGTCCTGCATGGCTGTCACAGAATTGCAATAATTGGTCTCAATTTAAAACTCATGTAAATAAAATTTTAGACTTACCCGATGTAAAAACTAAAACTCATGTGTTAATTTGTCAAAATGTTGAGCAATTTCCA
Source organism: Xestobium rufovillosum (assembly GCA_963966045.1). Taxonomy (NCBI): domain Eukaryota; kingdom Metazoa; phylum Arthropoda; class Insecta; order Coleoptera; family Ptinidae; genus Xestobium; species Xestobium rufovillosum. Next base: position 40,650,025 of record OZ014493.1, read on the forward strand.
TTCAAACGATTTTCAAAATTGTCTAGGCTAAAAAGAGTCACAGCATGGATACTAAGATTTAAGTTTAATTGTTTGTCAAAGGGAAGGAATACTTTAAGTCGATTTGGAGGTTTGTCGATCGAGGAATTAAACAGCGCATTTATTATATTAATAAGGATTTCACAAATGATTTCTTTTGGTGAGGAAATTTTCCTCTTAAAGGCAAGCAAACCGTTAATAAACTCTAAATGTAGAATTTTAAATTTAAACCCTTTTTTAGACAATGAGGGTATTTTAAGAGTTGGTGGTCGTCTAAAAAATTCTGGTTTCTCAAATGATAAAAAACATCCTGTTCTTTTGTGTGCAAAGCAGCACTTGACGCGTTTAATATTTGAAAATGAACATGTGAAATTGTTGCATGTCGGTCCGCAACAGCTTTTAGCGCATATCAGAGAACAGTTTTGGCCGATTTCAGGTCTAACTCTAGCTACAAAGGTTACGAGACAATGCCTTTCTTGTTTCAAAAATAACCCAAAAACTATTTTGCCTATCATGGGCCAATTACCCAAGCCGCGTTTACAGCCAGGTTATCCGTTTAACGTAACTGGTGTTGATTACGCTGGCCCACTCCAAATTAAGGACCGTAAGGGTCGTGGAGGTAAGATACACAAATGTTATCTTGGATTGTTCATTTGCTTTTCTACGAAAGCGGTGCACTTAGAGTTAATTTCAGACTTAACAAAAGACGCATTCATAATGGCTTTAAAACGATTCATAGGGCGTCGTGGAAAGCCAGCCAAAATATTCTCTGATAACGGAACTAATTTTGTTTCCGCGAATTCAGAATTGAAAGAACTTGGTAAATTTTTAAATAAGTTAAACGTTGATTTACCTGATTTCTTAGTTCAGGATGGTATTGATTGGCACTTCATACCACCATATTCGCCTCACTTCGGAGGCTTATGGGAGGCCGGTATTAAAGCTAGCAAAAAACACTTAAAAAGAGTATTGGGAAATGCTTCACTTACTTTCGAGGAACTAAATACTCTGCTTGTGCAGATAGAGGCAGTACTAAACTCCCGACCTCTCTTTCCTTTATCTTCCGATCCTTCTGATTTATGCCCGTTAACTCCTGCTCACTTTCTTGTGGGAAGAACTTTAACATCAGTACCGGAACAAGATTTTCGAGAAGCTCAAGTGGGAAGATTAACTAGATATCAACATATCGAGCAATGCCGACAACATTTTTGGAACCGTTGGCATCTGGAGTACATCTCAGAACTTCAGCAACGTTCTAAATGGAAACAACCACAAGGTCAACTGCAAGTTGGTGCTATGGTCTTAGTTAAGGAAGATAATTCTTCACCATTACATTGGAGACTTGGACGGATCGTTCAAGTTCATCCTGGCAAAGACGGCGTTAGTAGAGTGGCAACAGTCAAGACGACAAGGGGCGACGTTAAGCGGTGCTTCACTAAACTTTGTCCACTTCCCAGTCCAGACGTCAACATTGGTCAATCTCGAAAAGAATTAAAGTGATTGCAAGTGCCATTCATGGCCTTCCAAGGCGGGGGGCATGTCGGGAACGTTTGATCAAGTTTGTTAAGTTTTGGTTACCAAGGAAAAATAATAACAAGAAAATAATATAGAAAAAATATCTAATGTCAATTAACTGTTCTTAAATTTATTATTATAGTTTACTGTTAAAATAAACACATAGTTCTGGAAATGGTTGTTTAAAAAAGGAAAAAAGAAGTACACAGAAGAATATTACAAACAGCATGGAACAGGTAAGAATATGAACTAATGGTGCGTTTACATTAGACGAGCACAAGCGAACGAATTCGTTCGTTCGCTTACGCTCGGCTAATGTAAACGGATAAAAAAACATGACCGAGCAAATTCGTTCGCGTTCGCTCATGTTCCGCGGCGGGTCGGTAAAGCTGCGAATCATCAAAGAAAATTCGTGCTCAGTGTGGAAGCGAAACGAGCGGGAAACGAACGTTACTGCGAATATCGAGGCGAGCATTTATTCTGTAATGGTGCAAGTTATGTGGAATTATGTCACTAAGAATTAGAAATGAATGACAGTAAGTACACAATATTTAATTTGTTTTAAACATTTCAGAATGGAGTGGACAAATGAAAATGTACTACAATCTTCTCTTCCTAAATCAGAGAGTAATCTGGTTCCACCACATTCATTCTTTGATTTCGTCAGAGATGTTCCCCACCAACGCCGACGTTTCCGTTTTCTTTTATCACGTTTTTGCATAAAAAAGAGAAATGCTGCACTGTAAATTATAAGCTCGTCGTCTGAGTCGTCCATGTTCGTATTCAAAACTGGATCATGAACGAACGCAAATGTTTGTGCAGATGTAAACGGGTGTACGAATTTTACGAGCGAACGAACGAATGGGGTTCTCCACATACGTGTAAAGTTTTATTTTGATACCTTGAATAGAACCAGAGATATAGTCCGACTACACACTACTGGCCCACCCTGTATATCAACAATAAAAGCCAAATGAGTGAAAATGTCTCTGGCGTTGATGGGGATGACTTTCCTGACCTTTCTGACCGTACCGATTTTTTGTTCATAAGAAAGAAGCTGGATCACTAGAACAAAACAAACCCACACGCCGGGACGCGAACCCCTAGACTCGCACTTTCGTTGATAACGCATTAGCCACGTCAGCCACGAAGGTGTTGCTCATCGTGTTTAACTAAATAGTATTTAAGCAGTTGCTTTCTTGATTTATACTTCCATGCTTTAGGTCTGTAAGGAATGTTAATATGCCATCCGGACGTAAAATACACGTCATCAATGCGTAATGCTCAACGTTTCTCTTATTTCATCTTTTCATAAATTACTCAAATCACGGAACGAGCTTAAAACTCTTTGTCCACGACTATCTTACAACATACTCTTTATACTTGTGTTTCTTCAATCAAAATTAGATACATTATTCACTGCAGTGATTAATGAATATTATTCACTAAACCAATAGGAACATCGCCTTGACCCTTTTTTACATTTATTTAGTAGGCCGCGATCGCGATGTGTTAGTTCAAATTGAAACGTCAAATCAGCATGGTTTGCTTTTAATTTGAAATGCATATTCTAAAAAAGAAGATATAATAAGTAGTGAAAGTGAAAACGAGATTTCTTTAACAGCACCAGCAATAAAAGAAGCTGCAGAACTTGCCTCATTAGATTCATTGCCCAAAAAACCAAGAAAATTATACCTGAGAGCATATGTATGAATCTTTCTTACACTGGAGAAGGGAAATGAAGGTAAATTCTTTCTGGGAATCTGTTTTGATAGTCGAGGACAAAGTATAGTATACAACTCGTTATAATGATGCTATTATTACCTCGGATGATTACAAAACTCGCTCGCTTCGCTCGCTCGTGTTGTAAACTTCATCCTCGGTAATAATAGCATTCATTGTAAACTCGTGTATATAATATACTATTAAACCGGTTCCGTAATTTGAGTAATTTACGGAACGTATGAAATAAGAGAAACATTGGGCACTGATGATGTGCAGTTTATGTCTATAACCAAGTACCACATGAACAGAAAAGGTCTTCTAAGTTGTTTGAATCCCATATGGACTTGTAGTAAGGCCGTTCCAAAATTTTAATAATTTACGGAATGGATAGAAAACGAAGAAACCAGGGCATTTATTATATTAATTTTGTCTCGGAATTCCCAAACAACAAAAGTATCCAACAGTTCCGAATTATTTACCTCCCATAACGATTTTGAATCCAGTTCCGTAATTTGAGTAATTTACGGAACGGATGAAAGTTCATCGGGAAATTTTGTGTTAGTTTACAATTTGGGGAAGTAATAGGACAAAGCATTTGGGACCACTTTTTCCAACAATCGACTCTTTGTTTTTCCCACTGGCTCTCCTCAAATTGAACCTAGTACAAAAATATTTGATAATGGAACTTCCAGGTGACTAAAAACAGCACAGGCTGTTCAAATAACCTAAAAATGCATAACTTAACATTCAATATAAAATAAAAAGTGTCTATAATATTTAAATGCCATAGAGATTCCACTTCTATAAATAATATTGTCCAAGTTTCACTAAATACCTAATTGTTAAACAAGATACTCACACAATCTACTAGACCCAAATTGGTGACCGATTATACCCACTCATTATAGAGCCCTAAACCGTTGATTGACTATTGTATCAATAATCAGTCAACGCCTAAACGTAACCAAACAGTCAAGGTGTCTGTTGGACTGCATTATGATGTCACGATCACGTTTTCGCTTTTTATTTGTTCATATTTTAAAATTAATTTTTGGTTCTTCGGGCGATTTAAGATTTTTACGCTTTCCTCATTGTTTGAAATTTTACGAAAGCGTTGCTTAGGAACCACGAATGTCAATTTCACAGTTAAAACTACGTAGGTAAGTTTGCGTAAAGGCCTCGCCACATAGGCCATGCTGTGCTATGCCAATGTAAAACACAGAAGTAGAGACAATAGAATTCAAATGGAAGTGTCCACATTGTTCATGTTTAAAGTAAGTTACGTAGCAACGAACTCGACTTCTATGTTGTTTCTATGGATACGTTTCCATGGAAATAAAATAATAATTGGAGTAAAATGAACAGCAAAGCAACGTTATGAACATCATCCATTATTTGAATTTATGAATATTGACAGCTGCCAATTGACAAAAATAAGTTTTCAAACAAATAACTATGGTTACCCAAAATTATAGTCCGAGAGCCCGCTGCAAAATTATTCACCCATCTGTTAATGGAATGTGCGGCAAAGGCATGTAAAAACACCGTACTCAACGGAACGGCACCCGTGCCGGTCATCATTTGGTGCAAAAAGGTAAAAACAATGGCACTTCCGGTACGGAAATTTGCGGAAAATTGCGCGATTTGTTAACGAAATGAAAGTTGTGCCATCTTCTAGCCTGCGATTAATTGAATTGAAATCGGTACCCGTGCCATCTTTTACCCTAGTACAAATCCCCGGCACGGCGACATTTTTGCAGCCCGCAACTCGGACAAATTCCCGTCATGTGTTAACGACTTGAAATAAAGTTCAATAGAAAGGACATTATGTCCCTTTTACGAATATCCAGGCGTGCCGCCATTCAAAGTAGTCTAAGTAGGTGTAGGTGGCACGGCCCGATTTATAACGCGCTACGCGGCGTCATTTTCAGGGAATGCGGCAGCCGGCGCGCGAGAGTTTTTAATATTGGAAATGTTTTTATTTTCGTAGTATAGGCCCGAAATTCAGGAACAGTGTCACGCGTTGCATTTGCAGCATGTTTTAACAACGAAAGTTTACCTAGTTACTTACTCCCTATACAGTCCTTTTTACCTTTTTTTAACTTGATCCTAATGTCACTCAGTCTAGCAGTCCGAACGCTGAAAAGAACGTAAGCCGGCATGCAATTCAGCCGCTACTTTTATTTACCGTCCTTTTTTGCGCAATGCAAATCGCCATACAGACATTCCACACATTCTTTTCGAAAGTGTCTCTTTTCAACATGCAATATCACAGCTGCCCGTGCGGAGTAACTTACACATTACGTTGATGACGTAAGGATCAAGTTAAAAAGAAGGACTGTAGTTACTTAGTTCTTTGTATCATGATTCATGACTTAGTTACCATTACCATTAACAGATGTCAATTGTGCACCACACAGAAAACATTTAATATTCGACGACATGTTGGGCGACCATTGAAATTGATTTAAAAGTGACATTTCGACGCCGCGTAACGCGTTATAAATCGGACCGTGCCAACTACTTTGACTGTTTTGAATCGCGGCACGTTTGGATATTCGTAAAGGAGACATAATTCCCTTTCCATTGAACTTTATTTCAAGTCGTTAACACATGACGGGAATTTGTCCGAGTTACGGGCTGCAAAAACGTCGCCGTGCCGGGGATTTGTACTAGGGTAAAAGATGGCACGGGTACCGATTTCAATTTAATTAATCGCAGGCTACAAGGTGGCACAACTTTCATCTCGTTAACAAATCGCGCAATTTTCCGCAAATTTCCGTACCTTTTTGCACCAAATGATGACCGGCACGGGTGCCGTTCCGTTGAATACGGTGTTTTTACATGCCTTTGCCGCACATTTCATTTCGTTAACAGATGGGTGCATAATTTTGCAGCGGGCTCTCCTACTATTACATAGCATGTCCTATGTGGACAGCTCTGTGCTGTGCCATGCTAAATTTAATTTAGCGTGGCATGGCATGGTCTATGTGGCGAGCCCTTAAGATTATTTTTGTAAGCTGTTCATTACGCATTTTATTGTACTAGCGCTTTGTGGTGGCTAATGATAGTTCTAATTCGAGAGTGGGTCATCATTATAAAGTTCTCAGTTCGGAGACCGGTTTGGTCGCGTAATACCTCCTCCTTTTCTATCCTGAGCTTGTTACGTTTTAATTTGGCATTAAAACAACAATTGTATTTTTTTACATTTTATTATAGACTAGTACTTACATCGTGCTCTGATTACCGTACTTGTATTCCTATTTTAGGTCTCTCACTTATATTTAGTCTATTAATGCTTTAATTGCCCCTGTTCTCGGTTCTTGCATCTGTTCTCCGATCATGCCTCCGTTCATTGTCTTGATGAGTTTCTATCGATTTGTTTGAGGGTAGAACTGTCTTAAAATTATTATTTCTTGTTAGGTTCGCTAGTCTTATGGATTTTGTCTCACTTACCTGCTATTTTTGAGTCCCCTTGTTGCCTCTGTACTTTGTAGCTTTCTGTTCATGTTTCTGTTTATGTTTCGGTTCTTTTCAGCCTTGGAATTGTTCGTCTTTCGTATTTATAATTTGCTGAGCCTACCTTGGGGAGGAATGTTGTTCTCTGTTCACGATTTGGTCGTATAGTTATTCATTTAATAGCCTCCAATTTGTTGTTAGTCTGTTGTCAGATTTTTGAGGTTAATTTAGTTACTTTCGGTGCTGCCAACTTGTGTAGTACATTTTCCCATTTAGATGCTCAGTGGCGCGCCCTCTCATTTTCATTTTCCCTGTTTCATCTTTCGGTTCTTTATGCATTGTCTTATCTATTCTTCTGTTTCTTGAGACCTCTTTATGACTTTTCTTATTGCTATCTTCTTTTCCTTTGGGTTTGCAAGTCATTTTAAGCTTTCTTTCCTTTAGTTACCTATTCCATTACCGGTGACGCCTCTGGAAGATTTGGAAATCTAGGGTACTTCTGGGTACATTTGTAGTTTCGGATGGGGCCACCTTGTATTATAGTCGGCGGTTTTTTTGGAAATTCCGATTTGCTTTCTGAAACGGCACTTCCGGCTGTATTCTTCTTGTGAGTGGTTGGTGACGCCAAGTTTTCGGAAAATAGATTTTCTTACCAGTTTCTGGGATTTTCTTGGGTCCCGACCGTTTGAAGACGTCGATTTGGTTGCATTGTGCAAGTTTAGAGATCGTCGTCTAAGCCTTTTGGGATTTTAACTCGCATTTGGAGTCCAGTCGGTTTTGTTGGAGAAAAAACCCCACGTGGTGAGTGTCTTATTTTTCATCTTTTATTTCAATCTTCAGTCATCGGTGTTGGTTCCTTTCCTTTTTCTTATTTTCTATTCTAATTTGTCTTTTCGGCATTTTAGGGTTTTTTTTCTGAGAGCAATTTTTCCGTGGGTGCAAATTTCGATTTTGCTGCACTTTTCCCCACGTTACGAGAAGCGCCGATCACCTGGTGCTGAGCTAGACGGAAGTGGTTTGCTGTAGCAGCTGACCTGCATACTTTATCTTCTGGAAGGTCAGATATCAATTTTAATTATTTCGTCGCCTGTCCGTCTGGAACATCGCGTCCAACGGCTGGTTTTTGTGTAGCGCCCGTCACAGCTTTTTGTGACCACTTTGTATTTGTACTTTTCGTGTTTGCGCGCCGCTATAGTCCGTTCAGGAATCGTCCCGTTCGGCTAGTTTTAATGTAGATGCCTGGCCACGGCTTGTTGTGGTCATCTGTTTGTTCTTTGACATAATTTGTCACGTTATTTTGTTAAATTTAATTTGTCATTTTGTTATATATAATTCCGGTAGTTTTTTTTCCATACATAGTTTAATCATTTTGCCAGTGTTAAGTTAGATAAGAGTTGTTTGCTTTGATAAATTTTGATTAGATTTTTTGCCGTTTATTCAATTTTCAATTCAATTTTATACTTAGATATATTTTTTTGTAACGGGATTTAGAAACGGTCGATACTGCCGTTTGCGTCTATTTGCGTTTGGGTAGAGTGCGTGCGATTGACCCGTCGGTGCGCTGCGCGTGCGGAGCTCCAACCGTGTAGGGTATTTACCGTGTCATCGGCGCCTATTTTGGTTTTTCTTTTTTTGGCGCAACGTGAGTACCGGGCGTCTAAATTTCCCGCAGTTTTGTTGTACTACTTTTTTTTTCATATTAATAGCTATTTTGATTTATACCACTGTTTTTTATTTTGTATGTTCATTCTGAGCTATATTTATTTTTCATTATTATATGCTGGTTTATTATTGGACTATATTGTTTTATTATTTTTTTTCATTCATTTGCCCTATTGTGTACCAGCGGTTTTTAGGAGCTGTGACCGCTGTGTTTGCGTGTTCATTGGAGGATCAGCCAACAACTCCTTGGCGCCCTTTTTCAGTTTTGCCCACCCCCATCTTCGGCTCGAGCTTAGCTGCGGCGGAATCCTCTTTTGTGGCGTTCGCCATTTGGGTGACGTCACAAGCTAACCTACCCATTCCCCTAAAAACAGAACATCCTACATCCCCAACTATTTGAGAGCACTAGTCTAAACCATAACATAACCACTATGTTGTGATCACTATCTGTATCTGCTCCTGGATAGCTTTTGCAGTTCCTAACTGGCCAAAAGTGTCCTAGCAATTTTTAAATTCGCCATAGAAATTTATAAAATAGACAATCGATAATCTGAAAAAGTATATTTGATAAAAATGTGTCAAGTACAAATTTCGAAATTATAATTTTCTCATTGCGTCCAACAGTACTGCCATTTCATAATTAACGTTGTGGATCAAGAGTTCCAATTGAGGTTTCGAGTCCAGTACCTCAATACTTTGAGTGTACGCATTGTAACGTACTCCAAAACCTCTTGGAATGGTAGATGCAAATTTTCTAGAAATAAAAATAAAATGAACACGAATGGAAATTTATAAATTTTGATCTAATCTTACATCATTTTGTCTTTGGCATCATCAAAGTTTTCGGCAACAAAATATACAGGTTGGTATTCAGTGATTGGGTACTTTTGTAAAGCAGTTTTGGGTGGGTCAAAAGACTTAATCTCGGCTTTTCCTTCCAAAGCGTATGTAAGCTCACCATAAGAAGATAAAAGACCAGCTCCGTAAGCCTTTATTTTTCCATTTTCCTTACACAGACCGAATTCCACAGTGAACCAGTAACACTATAAGAATATCACTGATATTCAAGAAGATTTAAAATATTTGTAGTATACTCGGTACGAAATTCAGAAACAGTTACTTCATTAAAGACATTGGTTCCTCAAAAATGTTCGAAACTGCCTTAGGTATTTAATTAAATTTCGAAAATGTGAACAACTTTTGCGGGAACGTAGTACATTTATAGATCAAATTTTCTTAACAATTATTACAACATGAGTCATGACGTAATTGCTACTGAATCTCGTGCAGAGTTTGCACCGACAAGGAAACGCTTACAGTGGCTAACTTCTCTATATAGTCATCGGGTGCTCCTAGAGAAGCTAAACCAATTTCTTGAGAGAATTGAGCGAAAGATGGATCAGCAAATAGTGGTACATGACCAAGGAGTTCATGGCATACATCTGGTTCAGGGGTGTAATAAGGGCAACTTGGATGCCGAATATATTGAGTTGAATGAAACACTCTAAACGCCAGTCCTGCTAAGAAATCACGAGAAGAGAGTAGTCCAGCCACTGGACGTAAGGTAAATCCAGTACAATCTGCGTCAAAAGAATTATCAGAACGAAAATTGATTTTCATAGTTACGCACCTTTTAAAAAATTCGAAACGTCTTGCAGTTGAGGTATGTTATCTTCTCTATACCCACAATTCTGTATCAGCAACGGAAACACATGATTGTGTTCTTTACAAGCATGTGTAGGATACAAAGTAGTCAGTTGTTTATAAACTTTTCCCCAAGTCTCTATTTCTTCAGGGGTGTATTTAACATATGGCAGTGGCTCCCCATGTTTATAATTGAAAGCTATGTCTGCAAAATGCTTTCTTCTAGCCCTGTATACTTGATCGGTAAATCCAGGATGGTCGGAATCTAGTTCAGCTCCATACGATAGAATCTGGTTTGCAAAGTGGTCTAAGTCGCGAATTCTGCCAGGGAACCATGGGACGGAATCTGTAACGAAATGATAAAGTTACAGAAAATTATGGGCGACATCTATCAGCAAATAATCTTCAATCAGGAAAGGCCGATTGGTAGTTTGACGTTGAACTTTCAACGTACCTTTGTTGTCCTTGTAATCTCTTGAAATTATATTAAAATAATCTGACATCTCTTTGATTGCCACAATGGCGTCTCCCAAATATTCGTTCGGTTCGCATTCCACCATAAACTGATATTTATTGACCATTCTTGCTGATGGTCTGGATTCGATGTGTAGTAGGTTGACTCCATATTTTTCAAAAACTTTCAAATAGCGGGCCAAAATTCCAACCTCCTCTGAGTGTGGTGAGAAAATCAAGCATGTGCTCTTGGAAGAGTCTGTGCCTCCACCCAGGGCGAGCTTTGGCTGAAAATAAATGGCAATAAATAAGAAAAGTCGAGGTTATTCAACCGTTACATTTTTATACATATAGTTATGAGTTTGTATGATGTCTGTTAAGTGAGATTTGAAGTATAACGCACAAAATATAGCTTGTGACATTTTTAACCCAACAGTTATTCAATCGCCACGAACGAAAATAATGGAAGCACTTTACCAATAAACCAAGGACGTGAGTCACGCGGAACAAGAAATCGAGATCGTGGTTTATCCTATATCCATAGCCCCAAGGCTACATTTTAGTTAGGTGCCTAATACAAACAATACAGTATTTTTTCTGTTACCTAAGAATGTGCATGTACAATAAGTCAGTAATAAACTAAATAATTATTATAATGAATCTCATCTTATTTGTTAATTTATGTATAATAGAAACACTATCTATTTTACATAAAATTTAAATGAAAACCTGATGCAGTATGGTGCAGCAGCACTACTTCATGGGCGCACGACAATGCCATGAATAGAAAGTACCAACGCAGTCTGTTAGAAGTTTTTCAACGCAGTCTGTCTGCGGGAACCAGGGAGGCGGCAGCCGTCGGAAGGGCGACGAATTTGCCTTAAGCGGATATCCAGTGGTGCACCCGAAACTTTTTTGCTAAGGGCCCGTAGATAGGAATTTGATTATCTATATTAGTGTAGAATTCTACATTACCGGCTCAGTATATTGGCTTACTTTAGAATCCTATCTCATCGACATGCGTAGTTATTTATAGTTATAAGAACGACAGCGAGACTTCTTCAAGAACGACCAGAGGCTGCCGCATGAGACCCAAGGAGTGGACATAACCTCACTTTTGGCGGCCGCCTTAATGACGTAGCGGTTTAGAATTGTCATTGTTTAACTACTGTAAGCTTAAATGAAATTCTTGTGGGTACTGAGACTGAGTATTGGAGATTATAGGGAGATTAACGTTTATGTCAAATAAGTAATAGACACTTGAGTTATTAATAAGTTAGTGTATCTTTGCTGTTTTATTCTTCGTGTGTAGTACAGAGACATTGTGCCAAAAGTCACCTTATTGATAACTTTCTCACTGGGTACTTCATAAATAATTTAGCATATAATAAGAGATAACATATTTTCAATTTATGACTAAATTAACTCTAAGTTTCAGTTATGGATTCTTTCCCTCTGTCGTAAGAATGCAAATACTGAATAAGCAAAACGAACAATCTGAAAAATAAAATAGGTACCAATATTAAGTTAAATTAAAAATGATTAATTCTTTTCACCCCAAGGAACGTAGTGAAAGTGAGCGGTGAAAATTTACCGATTGTAACGTAAACTGGCTTGCGCATTCTCATCATCGTAAACAGCATCCATTGCCGAAAAGTTTTTCCTGTGGTTAACCAGTCGCTTTCGAAAAGTGCATCAGGTATTAAAGAACTCTAAAAGGCATATTATTAAGGCAATCCGTGGAAATAAAATGTCCAAATAATTTACAGATTCTGTGAGTTCATTTCCAAACCAACAGTAATAAAGTAATTGCAGTCCCATTGTAACTAAGTAGATGATATGACCACCTACATTTTGATCGGTATACTAAAACACTCCCGAATGTTAACAATTTATTATGACCAAAAGTCGAAAATATCTTACAGTCGTTAGTAAGTACATGCTTGAACATAATGTTCCTAAAGAGAATATAACGTGTACAAACGTTGCCTTAGTAAAAATGGTCTCCAATCTCTGAGCTATCCTGGAAATCCGTTGTTAAAATTCACTCCATAAAACCACAGCATAAAGAAATATAGCAGTGCCACTCGGCGTTGGGACTTTGATCTACATTGCTACTAGCTTTTTAGTATCCCCTAGTCACTCCCAGAGCCGTTAAGCTACACAAACGAAACAAAAGAGGGCAGTCACGTGACTGCTATTTTCCTTTATGCTATAAACATCAACATAAAAATACCTGATTATTTTTTGAAGGTGTTTCATGCATGCTCTCATTTCTTTTAGCATTTCCCTTTCTAGCATTTCGGGATTATCTTCCAGACTGTTCGATTTTTTTAATTTTAAACGAATTAAGCATCTAGATTTAAGCGTCTTGAAGGCTCCTTGTATAATACGAAAGTGAGCGCTGACGCTACTCAGCAAGCTTGTAAAAACCCCGTCCAAAACTAGAATAGGGTCCTCGAATTTTAATTTTTTGTAAGACATGAAAATTTGCGGCATTTTATGTTTAAGACAACAACGCGCGAATCTCGTGTTGAGAATGATTATTGAACCATTGTTTGACTTGAGCTGACCTGACCTAACATCTTTAAACAATGCTTGAACGGTTGGGACCCCCGTGGAACATAAAAATTAGGTGTGCTATTCTGTTCATACCCCCAAATCGAATATGGTGTACAGTCGTTATAGTGACATATAGGAAACTAAGTAGGTACCTACCTACCTAACTTCTGAAAAGTATTGGGTTGATGTACCTATAAGTTCCCAGCATTTTTGCTTTCCAGTCCGAGAGTGCCTTGGAAACAAATTTATTAGACATATATGTCAAAGTTGCTGTAATTGGAATGGAAGAACTGCTAGATTGTTATAAGGCAATCGTAAACAATGGAGGAGAATATACTTATCCGTGATTTTTGTTTGCGAAATAGAAATAAATTTTGAATTCGATAAAAAGTCTAGGAACTTATGCATCAACCCGAGGTATCAATTTTCTTTCGGCATTTTTTGAATTTCTTACCACAAACAATGACCACGTAAGATGTAAGAGGGATAATATCATATATAACCAACAGAACTACTTTAATCCTTGAATCGGTTCCGAACGGAGAAAATTCTTTTAAATCGCTGTATTTGCGATCCATACTATATTGAAAAATAACAAAATGCAACATGGAAAGAAATATAAAAAGAGCAATTGAAGAACTTAGAGACATGAAAAATTTATTCCACGCAACTGCCGTCCTCTTATGTTGCTTCATTATCCTTTCTGGATCATAACTGCCACATTTATCGTAATGATAGATTTCGGAAGAAAGCACGCTCATCATGGCTTTTATTTCCTTCCTGTTTCTATACCAGATTAGTACTTTATATCCTCCACCAGAATGTACCAAAATATTTCTTAAGACATTAAGGAAATTAGTTAAATCATTTACGTTGTAGCAGGCAGTAATTATTTCCGATGGAATAAAAATAAGAATTGGGTATACTACCCAAATTATTCCATTTGCGTTATACAAAAACTTTTGAAACTTCGACAAGGGCTTATCATGCTCCCAAAAACCAGGAATTTTTAGAAGCGTAATATAGTAATCGAAAAAATTTCCATCGCCCATCTTCCTTGTTGGTTAGGTACTCATTCAACTGTTTCGTTTTGAAGCATACATTTAATTTATAGCCAACTGATTGCTATCATTTCAGCTAGTAAATAAATCAAGGGGTAAATCTGCAGTGGTGGTTTATACAACTTTTTAAGGGCCCCTGAAAAAGAACGGGGTGAAAAGGGTGAATCAAATTCGAAGTGAAAAAATTCAAATGCGGCCCTGTAATGATTACTGCTGACAAGTTACATCAGAACTTTTGTAAAGGAATATAAAAGTAATATGAAACCCAGAAAACAACATATTTTATTTAACCCTTACATTCGACTCCTCCCATTTTCTTCAATGTACATATTTTTTATAAAATTAATAAAATATTTGGAAAATACTTTGCTTGTTTTTTGTTTCACTTGGTTCATATTTCAGAGCTTTCAAACAGTAAATACGAAAGTAAATGATAATAAATGCATGTGAGAATAAAGTCAAGTACTCTGCTGGTATTTTTGATACACTTTGTATTTAGTAAGAATTTTATTGTGTTAGTGCAAGTTTAATATTAAAATTACATACCTACGTATGAGCTGATTTGTATATTTAAATTGTTCTTCCAACTTTTTGAATTGGATAATTTGAGTATAATAAAATAGGTGGTGCAACATGCAAGACTTTTTCATATGACATTTTATGTTCTGATTGTACGGCACTAATCGACTAATACTAAAATAATTGGAATTTTCTAGTTAAACGGTATATGATAAACATGACAAACACACGGTATATTGTAAAGGAAATGCAGCTGCATCTGCAATATTAATGTTACTCTGACTTTTAACCGTTCTTGATGCACTTCAAAATATCTCTTAAACGAATGAATTATGGTTAAATTGCATGTGGTACACAACATGTCATGTGCATATTCCAACTTAGTAATTAGGACAAGAAAACCTCAATCGAGAATTTTAAGTAGTAAATCAAAAATAATGCCTTACAAATTATTACTAATACAATAATAAGACATTTGGCAGGAATTTCTGAAGTAACAGACGCCTTCAAAGTGCGCAGTTGCAGTGATTGGTATATTTTTTAGTATGTTACCCACTTATTTTTAATTTTTTCTCACAGTTTGCCAATAGAAAATGTTCTACATGATAGCCGTGACAGGGCAACGTCGTCATTTACTAGAGAAACTTGAAACATACTATGTATTTGTCAAACAAATTCGTAAAAAGCAGAAATTGTAGAAAAAGTGACGTGCACAACTTGCATGGAACCGCGATTCCGCTCTCGTATGAATTGTGACACTTACCTTCGCCACAACCTTTTATACTCGTTAGAATGGTCTAACATTCTATGCTTATTTCACAATACAATAGTACAATCCATATAATAGTAATACATACAGGGTGAGTCAGTCCAGCCCCAATGTCCATATCAACGCGTAATATCTTTAGCGAGATAGATACCGTCACCCGACGACTGACATCCAGAAATACAAGAAAAGGTCCGAAAGGAGGGTTTTTTTTTATATTATAAATTATAAATAGTTTCCCTAAGTCGGAAATATGTCTTGAAATTTATGCTAATTTATACAATTTTAATTTTTCAAATAAATTTTTAGAAAATAATCACAAACTTCCTATTCTTGAAGAAACTAAATTACTGTACACATTGGAAAAAGGTTATCAATTAGATATTTTTGAATCTATAGAAATGTATAAACATGATAAAAAGGATAACTGAAATAACTAACAAATTGATTTAATACAATCTAATCTTTTTAAGTTACTGTAAATTATTTATTTAACCGATTTAAAAGAAAAAAAAAATATTTGTGCCTTTAAACAAGAAATTAAATAAATTAAATTTGCCTAATTTCGACTGTAAGCACATGGCGCAATGACGCTCTCCTATTGGTTCGCATTAGTTGACGTCATCCGACAATACATGCAACACGTGTTTACATTCGGCAGCTGGTATTTTCATATACGATTGTGCGTTGTGGTATCGTACTGTGAATTATTCGTGTACCGTGGCCGGCGTGTTTTGAACAATAGGAAGGTTCGGAGAAAAATAAGAGATCTATTTTTGGCATGAAAATGACAGAAAATTGTTATTGTAATTGATTTACGGCGAAATTTTTTTCTAAAAAATTTTTTTGCGGCGTAATAAGCGAAAGAAATTAGCTTATCACGCCCACATGCTAGTTCGCTTTGTTATTGGTTTGACGTCAGAGATTCGTAAGGCGCTCCTCCCACTTCTCTTGAAGTGCCCGTGAAGCGGTACCTATCTCATAACATACTTATTGGGACTATTTCGAGCGTGAATCTTTAAAGTAAGGTGTCAAGGAAACATAAAACAAAGACAACATAATCGATATAATGATGCAACAAGGGTATATCAAAAGTCCGATTAATATAATTTGCCATATTTATGTAGTAGGTAGGTAAATGTCCCGGTAAATGTGGAAATGGTGTGTGATTCTTGCATCTAACCCCAATTTCATTCAACCTCAAAACAGTAGTGTAAAGGCAGACCGGTATAAGTAAAACAAAGTCAACAATTTATTAACTGTACATGCCTTTTATAATTCAGTATAAGTAGGTATGTAGATTGTAGATACCTGCTTACTTCTGTTTGTAAAATAGGTACCTACCTTTATGTAGGTATGTATACCCAAGTGATTGACAAGTTATCAAGTTAACAGTTTTATAACGGATTGGAAATTTAAAAAAAAAACGGAAACAAATACAACTCACGCGAATCAAAAAACTACGCTACGTAGGTACTAGGTACTTGTTTAACAAAAAGAAACAACTGCTATATTCTGGAACGGTTAATGTAGAAACGCGGAAGAGACTCTTAAAGACGCATGTATGGAGTACGAAATTATACCTATGGGTGCGAAACTTTGGACAATGGGAGAAGCGGATTGAAAAAGAGTAGAAGCGTTTGAAATGTGATGCTACAGACGGGTGTTGAAGATACCGTGGATAGACAAGTTAGCAATAAGGAGGAATTAGAAAGAGTTGGGGAAAAGAGAAAAGTATGGAAGACAATAAAGAATAGGGGATAGGATCGTAGGATGGTAGGACACCTTCTGAGACACAAAGGAATAGTTCGCGACATACTAGAGTCAGAGATAGGAATAAAGAGGTAGAGGTTGGAGCAGATTAGACTACTGCTCTCAAATAGTTGGGGATGTAGAATGTTCTACTTTTACGGAAATGCGTAGGCTAGCTCAGGGAAAGGATGGAGGTACGTGTCCTACCAGTCTTCAAAAGAGAACTTTATGATGACTTACTATTTAATTATAATTGTAAAATAGTTAATAAAATTTCCTTTTTTAGTTCAGGGAGGGAACGCTACGGGGATTCAGTATTTGGCTCCGTCATGCTCCTAGCATCCTGTTTCAAATTATGCTAACCGTAACACGTTACCAAGTACCATGGGGTCCCAGAAAACTGTCGATAAATTACATTATGTTCGATTTTATCTAGAGTGGCTGCAATGGGGCAGCCGATAATTTTATAAACTTTTGCAATGATAAACTAACTCTCGAAAATATCGATAATGCTGACCGATTTTCCTTCTGGCTCCAACGAACCACTTTTTCCGTTTTATTGGTGTGCTGTACGATGTATTAGTCTGGGTACAAAACAGAAAACACCAGTTAGAACCAGTTAATAATATTTAACAATTTAACTACACATGCATATGCATAATACTTATGGGACTGCTGCGCGCTGAAGCTGGGACTTGTACGTTATACTAAGTTCTGACGTCACGCGGCCTACTCTCGCTGCAAGGTACGATTTCTAGCCTCGCACGGACGGAAAACTTTGCAACGGCTTCACAGGCGAAGGAATTTTTTTTAACAAAAATTAACAACATAACTGCCTTCAGTATAATAAACTCTATCAATTTTAATGAAATTTGAAAATTACCGAACCTGCCTATTGTGTAAAACATTTATTTAATCTTTCTGGATTGCAAGTTATAGTGTGCCTTGGTTTGTTGGTTATCGCTGAATTCTTTGCTAATAACATTTCGTATACGACAGCTGAAATTTCACGTATACCGACTGTCCCATTTCTTTCGCACATCACCTTAATTCTTTTTGAATTGAACACCTATATATCATTGCATATTATCATAATGCCTTTTTAAATTTAAGGCTTGTTTCATGTTAAAACTTGTAATTTTTGAAATTTTAACAATTAAAACTTTAAAACTGTAGGATATATTGAAAAATGACTTAAAAACTAGGATAGGGAAATGAATTCTTCACTTTTAGATAACAAATTGTTAAAATAATTAAATAAAAGAATTCTTACATCTTCGTTGAAATGATGTCCCTTCATCTTGTAAAATCACAGTACAATCACAAAAGGCTAAATTAAAATTACTAAACTATGCAACCGGCTTTTATAATAAATTAATAATAATTGCAAACAGACGATTTTTCTTACACTCACAGTTGAACACCATGCAAGCTGCTCATGAGTTTCATCAGCTGGTTGTTTCAAAACTCATTATAATATGTATGTATTTAATGCAAAAAAACTGCGTAAAATATTTTATTATCAAGCAAAAAAAATTGCGATAAGTATTGTAAAATCTTATTTACATTAGTTTTAAATGAGATTTTGCAAAATGTATTCTTATTTTCAGTTCAGTTGCTTCTAATGCGTAAACAAGTTAACGAAAATAAAACAAAGGTCACTTACTATGCTTATAATTTCTTCGCTATCACTTTGGCTGTGTTTTGCTGCACTCATGTCTGCATTAAAGAACAACTACACTCATTCACATCGAAAAGAGAATGATTCAAAAACGCAATGTGCATATGCATATATGATTTATTTACTTACAAGATGCTGACAAACAAGTACAAAGGATTAAAACTAGTTTTCCTGATTATCATTTACAAGAAATAATTAGAACTATTTCACTGTTTGTTGCATAATTCAGCGATTATTTAGTTGTTTATTTACTATAAGTGCTTCAAGCGATAAAACAATCATTTCCCAAAAAAGAACCACATTAAAGAGGCACTGAATATTTCTGACAGAACTGAACTTGCAATAACAATAAACTATTAACTATAAATAAAAACTAAAACTAAAATTTTAGAGGCGTCAGTATGGGCAACTTGGTTATTATTGAATATATAAAGATGGTTAAATGGAGGAAGTTAATCAGAATCTTATGACCACTCCAAATCCACAAGCAGATTTTAAGAATCTATTTTGGTTTTGGAGATATCTGAAGAAAACGAAAGTTGACGTTTTCTTTTTTATAAACTTTTTTATTATTCATTTTACGTTGTTGGGACTTGAGCTTTGTTAAGCATTGTTTCAGCATCTCCAAGATTGGTCTGCATCATAGTTCAGATATCTGAAAATAAAAGTCAATAATAATACCGTGTGACAAACTTCCATGTGTACATGGGGAAATAACATGGGCAATTACATTTTTGGGGATTCCTGCTCCCCATATGTAGTTACAGTGGTGGTAAAGGTAGCAATCGAAAGATTATTTTTTTCTGCGTATGAGGATATCAAAAACTCTACAACTTTCCAATTTATTAAAGCATTAAAAGCAAAAATTCCATTAATAATTTTCTAACTAAAACACAGAAATTTATCAGATTATCCATGACAACTTCATTTATTCTAATCACGGACGTCTTTGATTTTTATGGATTTTCTGAACTGTCAACATTTAAAAATGAACAGAAATATTTATTCAGTTCCAGAAAAGGTTTTCATTGTGAAAATATTTTACGGCGGCAATAGTTTGCGCGTAGTACGTGCCTTATTTTCCGTAAAATTCAATAACGGTCCTGTTCCTTCGGTATAACAACAAATAATTTAGTAAGAAATTTGAAGGCTGGGAATCTTTCATCGAAGGAAGTTAATTTTTACTAATACATAAACTTGTTTTTTTATTTAGATAATTCTCATTCACATTATTATTGTCATTACCTATAGTTGACAATTAATTGATTAGGTACTGGTGTGGATGTTTCGTTGGTGAATGCTGGTCCATATATAGTTTAGGGTAAATTGTAGGTGTCGTCTAACCTATTAAAAAGTTTTTGGGAAAATATTAAAGCAGTAAAATGAAATAATAAAAATTAAATTACTTTAATTTTACTGCAATTATGAAAAATTTAACAAGCGGCAACATTTGTTTATTTTGCTCTAATGAATTTTGTAATCTGGCAATTTAATACTTATTTATTTCATATCTAGGTAAGGACAAAAACTTATTAATATACAATGAAATTAAAGTAACATAAAAAAAGAAAAATAACTATAACAAATATTCAAATAAACCCCCATTCTGTATCAGACAGTATCCCAGCCTATTATAGAAAGAATTTCTCACATTCGCAAGTTGCCGATCGTTTATTAAGTTGCATTCCGCAAAAATAGCATTCCTTAAAGAATCAATATTTGGGTGACGAGTTTTATAAATCTTATTTTTTAAATGACCCCACAAGAAAAAGTCACACGGTGCCAAGTCGGAAGATCTAGCTGGACAGTTTATAGCACCACCTCGACCAATTCAGCTCTCTGGAAATATTTCATTTAATAATTCCCTCACTTGTGCTCCAAAATGTGCTGGGCATCCGTCATGCTGAAACCAGACCTCCCGATTCGCATGTGCAACTTCTAATGCAGGGCCAATATGGTTAATTAAAAGATCTAAATAAGCTTCTGAATTTAAATTTCTCTGTATTTCAAATGGTCCTATAATGCGATTATTAAAAATGCCTGCTCAAATATTGATTTTTTTGAGGGTATTGCGTTGTAGTGGCTAGATTTATTCTGGGATTTTCCTGGGCCCAATGCCTAACGTTTTGTGACTTTGGCTCTTGATTTAAAGTGAAGGTACACTCATCGGTAAAACAAATTGATGAGAGGAAGCTGCGATCCCGATTAGCCCGTTCTTGCATTTCTTCACAGAAAGTTTGCCTTGATTCTTCATCAAAAGGAAGTAACTCTTGGTGACATTGGAATTTAAAGGGATGATATTTGTTTTTTTAATATATTACGGGCAGTTTCTCTTGAAACATTACATTCTAGGGCAATAGACCTTAAACTAGATGTTGGACTAGCAGTTATCAGGCCTATTACCATTTCCTCTACCTCAACATTTAGATTTCTTGGAACGACTAAAAAAATAAATGATAAGATTAATTTTAGTTTTGTTTCATCACTCCACGTTATCACTTGTTAAATTTCTTATAATCCCAGTAAAATTTAAATTAGCGAACAATAAAGAATTAGCAACTAGGTAATAATAATAAGCGAATTAGAATTATCCAAATAAAAACCAAGTAAATTTATTAGTAAAAATTACCTTCTTTCAATGAAAGATTCCCAGTATCCTCACATTTCTTAACTAAATTTTTTATTGTTGTTACCGAAGGAATATGAATGTTATTGAATTTTACAGAAAATAAGTCACGGACTACCCGCAGACTATTGCCGCCGTAAAATGTTCTCACAATGAAAACCTTTTCTTCAACTGAATAAATATTTTTGTACATTTTGAAACCCAAATTTTAAATTGTCGATAAATAATGTTGACAGTTCAGACGAATTAGAAATTAGAATCAAGGGAGTCTTTGATTAGAATAAATTAAATTGTCATAGGTAATCTGATGAATATCCGTGTTTTAATTTGAAAATTATTAGTGTAATTTTTGCTTTTAATGCTTTAATAAATTGGAAAATTGCAGAGTTTTTGATATCCTCATACGCAGAAAAAAATAGTCTTTCGATGCTACCTTTACACCACTGTAACTACACATGGGGAGCAGGAATCCCCAAAAATGTAATTGCCCATGTTATTTCCCCATGTACACATGGAAGTTTGTCACACGGTATATGCCCTTCCTTTCACATTTCCTGATGGAGAAGAAGAACAGCTATATGAGAATGTCAAGCTTGAATTAGAGGAAGAAAAGACTGAGAGCACTCTCGGAAGTACGGATCATCCCATGAGGAAATTAAGAAAAATGATGAACATACAAAGAAGAAAGTCGACAAACCTGTTGAACACATCGTTGAAAGGAAAGGTACTGGCAACCAGCCACATCCTGTCCAGTTACGAATTAATAACCTGTCGACGACATTGACTAGTGGAAGGAGAACGCACTTACAAAACAATTCTGGAAAATGTCCAGAAGCAAATGAAATTCTTCAACAAACCTTTAAAATCAGGAACCAGCAACAATGCAGAAGATAAAAGTAAAAGTGAACTGCTTTAAGTACAACGTCCAAATCAATCATTTAATCAAGTCGTTCAGTGGTGTGTTCAAGTTGAAAATATAACAGAAAATCACTATATAGAAATCTCCATCATTTTTCCAAAGAATAAATCTCCATCTTTTAAAAACCTGTAAAATTAGATCTAAGAGGAATGCTTCAAATTTTTTCGCTCTCAATCTCAATCCCAGGATGCTCTCAAACTGCCTAAACCCTTTAGAGATGTAGGTTTGGCTGCATGATCAAACGTTGACTGGAGATTCTACACTCTACAGGTCAAATAATAACCATTGACTCGAACATGCTTTATCCGAATGTTGATGGTTTAGGAAAGTTTCAATTTTATTTCCATTTTTTGCCATAACTACGAAATTTCTTAGGTTGTCGACTTGAAAATTTGCAGTCCTATGGTTTTTCTTGCGGGGAAAAAGAGTTCTAAACAATGTCCCTGGATTGCCTTTGATTTCATTGACAGCCGCTTGTATTCTTCGCTACAGCTCATCGGGTGAATCAACAGCTTCTTTATAAATGAACCATTTCTTTCATTCTAGACCATATCGAAAAATCGGGGCTTCTAGGCGGCCAAGAAAATTCATTTCCACGGCCAATCCACCGATGTGGAAAGACGTTGTCTAAGTACTCCCGCACCGGCCGGGAAAAATGTGCGGGCGCCCCATCCTGCATGAACCACATATTTTCCCTTAAATTAAGTGGTGCTTCTTCAAGCAGTTCGTACAAATTTTGCTGAAGCAAATTTAAATAAAGTGGACTGTTCAGATTGGGTGGAAGTTGAAAAGGCCCAATAAAAAAATTTGGAATTACACCGCACCAAACATTGATCTTAAATTCATGTTGGAAAAGTGTCTTTCTTTAACGGCATGGGGGTTTTCAGAATCCCACAAATGATTGTTTCGCCAGTTGAAAACTCCACGTCGAGTAAACGTTGCCTCATCTGTGAAGAGGATTTTGCTCTTGTAACGTAGACTAGCAGGAGGATCTTCCGGTAACAAATTTTGTACTGGAGTAATTTGACGTTAGATGTACATGGTAAAATTATGGGTCGATTTATCAAAACAATAGGTTATAAGTAGCGCCCTCTATGGGCAACGTCAAAAATGTTATTGGAATCTTTTTTTCCGTAAGAAAAACCATAGGATTGCAAATATTCAAGTCGACAACCTAAGAAATTTGGTAGTTACGGCAAAAAATGGAAATAAAATTGTAACTTTCAACACCCTGTATTTCCTAAACCATCAACATTCGGATAAGGCATGTTTGGGTCAATGGTCATTATTTGACCTGTAGAATCTCCATTTAACGTATTTCCCATTGTTAATGAAATAGAAAAGCAGCTACATACTTAAGTAACAAAAAGGGGTACAAAATGTTAGATTTTAGAGATTTTTACAAATAATTTAAGCGTTTTCCCAAAATATAAGATACATTGCTGCCAGTGGATTCAATGCCTGGCGAGGTATTTTCCCGAGGAGTAGTTGTTTGAACGGACCTGTACCACTCACCTTTCACATGTTTTGATGGATTCTATCTCTTTGTCTTAAGAAGGCAAACATCGAATAAGCCAAACGCAAGATCTGAAAAATAAAATACCACGATCACGTTAAATAGATACAGGAAGTTACCACCCTCTTAAAACTCCTGGTTTAAACATGAGTAATTATTCTTACCCCAAGAAATGTAGAGAAAGTAAGTGGCGAAAATTTCCCAATGGTCATATAAATCGGTTTTCGCATTCTCATCATGGTGAACAACATGTATTGCTTATAAGTTTTTCCTGTAGTTAGCCAATCGCTTTGGAATAGTGCATCAGCAATCAAAGAGCTCTGAAATTAAGAGATTTCTTAAAATGAAGAAGCGTAAGTAGAATATAATGTTTACAGATTCTGTTATTTCATTTCCAAACCAACAGTAGGAAAAAACTTGAAAACCCACTGTGGCGAAAAAAACAATGTAGCTGCCTATATTTTGGCTCATAGACTGAAACCAATTATTGCTTTACAGATTGATTGTATAAGAAATTTAAGTATAACTTACAGCAGTTAGAAGATACATGCTGAAACATATGGTCCCTAATGAGAACAAAACTTGGACAAAAGTAACATCGTTGAAAATGACTTCCACCCTTTCAGCCACTCTGCAAATATTCAAGTATATTCTACTGTGAAAATAATAATTATTACAGGAATACTTTATTACAACTTGAAGATGTTTCATACAAACTCTCATTTCCTTCAGCATTTCTTGTTCCAAAATTTCCGGATTGTTTTCCAAGCTGTCTGTATCTTCCAATTTTAAACGGTTTAAACACCTAGGTTTTAAGGTTCTATAGGCTTCTTGTATGATTCGAAAATGAGCACTGATGCAACTCATCAAACTTGTGAAAACTCCATCCAGAACTAGAATGGATCGGACAAGAAATCTATTGGTTAGAAATTCTTCTCAGAACAACCATGTTGACAGTTGTAAAAAGAATCGAAAGAAGCTAAAATTTTAACAGAATGAAAATACAGAAACACGCAAGAGAAAAGAGTCTTCTTTCTGATTGCTTCGAACATGGTAGCAGAGCAATTTCTTCTCCTTAAATAAAGACGCTTTCCAGAAATGCAAAAATTAAGTTGGAATCGAGGACCGGTAAGATATTATGTGAAGAGCATTTCAAAATAAAGTCAAGTCACTGAGTCTTGAGGAACTAGGTCTAGGAGAAGCAGAGCTGTAAAGATTTATGAAATGACAAATAGCACTTTAACACTTAAGCTCGAAGTTCGACCATCTGAGCGGATGGGTCATTGGAAGGATTTGCGCCTTTTCATGCACGATTTAATTCAGTTACGTTCAGATTACGCGACCTGACCTGACCAGACCAGGCTGGGTCTGATCGGAATTAGCCGCAGTTGGTACCTTTTTGTAGCAGAAGATGAAGAATAATAAAAAGAAAATAAATGGTAAGTTCTCAGAAGACAACAAAGCGTTTAAAAACCTATTGCCTTGAGAAGAAACAGGAAACCAGCTATTCAAGATGACAGACGGGAAACGTCAAGATCTGTAAAATCTGTAAAATATTTACTATTTATATTTCTTGGCTTACCGCAAATAGTCCAGCAGTAGGTTGTAAGGGCTACAATATCATACACAACCAAAAGAGCAGCTTTGGTCCTTGTGTCAGTGCCAAACGGCGAGAATTCTCTTATTTCGTTATATTGATGATCCACAGTGTATTCAACAATAACAAAATGTAACATAGAAAGGAACAAAAAGAAGGATATCGAAAACGCCCCCCACAGAAACGATTTGTTCCATAAAATTGCTTTCTTCATGTGCTCCTTTATTATTTTTTCTGGATCGCAGTTGCCGTGGATTTCACAACAGAAAGTGTTGGTAGAAAGTATGTCCATCAACATTTTTATTTCCCTTCTGTTTTTGTACCAATTTACAATCTTGTGAGTGCCGCTGATGTGAACCAGAATATTTCTTAAAACATTCAGGGAATTTGTCAAGTCACCCAAATTGTAGATCATCGTGATTGTTTCTGATGGAATAAAAAGGAGGATGGGGTACGCGATCCAAATTAATCCGTTAAGGGCGTACAGAATTTTTTTAATTTTGGACACATCATTGTCTAGTTTCCAGTAACCAGGAACTTTTAGGCACTTGATGTTGTAAGCAAAAAAATTTCTGTCTTCCATTTTCTTTGTGGCGTTGCTTAATCAACTGTATTTTCTTGAAGAATGTGCTTAATATATAGCATAGTCATTTTAGTAAGACATATAAAGAAACGATGTTAAATAATAAATGTAACACAGAACAGCAACGGATTCAGTTCTTTCATTATTTTATACCGGGTCGGGATTTAGTGTGTAATCGGCTCATATCTCTGGAACTATTTAAGATATCAAAATTGAATGTTCCACGAATGTGGGGAACCACATGGAGCATTTCCCAAAATAATTTAGGTATATACAGGATGTTCACATTCTAAATACCAGACCAAAGTTCTATTTCTTTAAATGGAAACCCTACGTGTCCTTGCATAATATGGATTCCCCATAAAATTCCATGAAAATTGATATACTACATGATGTGGTTTTGACTAAAGAATGTTGAGATATTGACATTTTTGTGCCATTATGGACCCAAATTTATGACGCTACTGACGCATACTAACCAAAGCCACCTAAAATTTCTTTATTGAAATAGGTTCACACACTGCTGTATTTTTGAAATCTATAAATAATTTTATCATAATACTTGAGATAATACAGGGTGGTTAAGTTATGCAAAACATAATTTTTCTTAAAAATTTCAAATGGAACAACATATATATTATTTGTACAATTGATGGTCATTTTACTAAGCTTTTTATTGATTTGGATATTGTCAAGTCTACCAGTGAAAGTTTCGACAGAATGTACAATTGAATTATAAAAATGTAGTTTCGTTAGTATTTTACATTATTTTTGACGATCTCCTCTATTTTGTGACCTAAAACTCCAAAAAAGGTCTGGCATTTTGTTTCTATAAAATATTTGGCAAATAAAATTTACATTAACACAAAAAATGCCATTGCAAGATTATTTCTTAAAGATAATATTTTCTTCCATGGCACTCGTTGTTTGAACATTATACCCGACTTTAAAAAGACATTGTACATTTAAGAATATAATCATCAAGAAACAATTTTACAATGAGATTTATTGTCTTTATATTGATACCAATTTGCAAATACAAAATATAAACATTCTTGTGAGTTTCGAGCAACAGAATAGAGGGAATTCGCCAAAAAGAGTATAAACTAATAATGAAATTCAAAAATTTTGATGTTTAATCGTAATATCTGCCGAAACTATCAGTAGTAGACCTGGCAATATCTACATCAATTAAAAGCTTAGTTAACTGACTGTCAGTTACGCAAATAATATACATGGTATTCTATTTAAAATTTTTGAGAAAAATTCCCTTTTACAAAACTTAACCACCTTGTATAATCCTAAGTATTATGGTGAAAGTATTTATAGATTTCACAAAACAGCAGTGTGTAAACCCCTTTCAATAAAAAATAATTAGGTGGCTTTGGTCAGTAGATGTCAGTAGCGTCATAAATTTGGGACCATAATGACACAAAAATGTCAATATCTTAACCAGTCCTTACTCAAAACCACATCATGTAGTATATAAATTTTCATGAAATTTTATGGGGAATCGAAATCACGCAAATACTTGTGGGGTTTCCATTTAAAGAAATAGAGCTTTGGTCTGGTACTCAGAATGTGAACACCCTGTATATGCATAAATAATTTTACGAAATGCTCCCTGTCGTTCCCCACATACGTGTAAAATTTAATTTTGATATCTTAAGCAGTACCAGAGATATGAACCGATTACACACTAAATCCCCACCTGGTATATTAAGAGACCTTTCAGGGGTTGCCCGCTCATATCAATAATTGGTCATTAACAAACTCATTTAAATACCTTTGAGTAAAAAATTAAAATGAATACAACACAAGCCCAGATTGCACATTTCCTTAGTAAAAAACAATATTTCTTATGTAATTGTATTCTTCTATCTATATTAAAAATTAATCTAAGTACGGTTCTGTACTTGCGTTCTTATAAGTTAATAGTTATTTTCCTCTTTGGTTAAACTTCCCACGCAATTTAATAAAGTATTCTATCGAAATCACGGAATAACTTTATAAAGTACTTAATGTCAAAATTAAATTTTATTTACAGATCTTAGAAACTCCTTCACTACTTATGCCTTTGTAATACATATGCATAATACATATTTTCCTAAATGTAGATAAATCTGAATATTAGATTATATAAAGCTTAAGGTGGAAAAGGACACGCTGTATATGCGTCTGCTATAATTTGATTCTGGATGCTGATGAAGCCGATCTGGTATTCTCTGTTGTCTTTAGTCCGCATCTTAGCACTCCCAAGTTACCTACTCATATCTGTAATAAGTAAATCGCGAGTCTCCAGCTAAACGCATGTGGGAATGATGTCAGTTATAGTGCCGGTATTTTTGATTGTATTCTGTTTGTTTGGTAAGTAATTGATGACTTTTTGATGTTATATGTTAATTTGGTATTGGCAGCGAAGTGTTAATAATAACAAACTTAAGCTATAGATTAAACTTCAAACTACCAATGCACAAATAGTGCAAATAAAAATATTAGTAGCAGAAACTTATTTTTTTGGATAGGTTCTTCAACATAATATTTTGCATCCCTATTTGACTTAATAATTTTGAAAATCTTATAATTACTGGACGGTAGGTAGCATTCCTCACCGATACCATACAAATTCTTTACTGAGGTGCCAGCATTATTGAAATTGTTCTAAGACGAGAAATTAAAAATTAATATGGGCGATGGGAGTTTAACTATAAGCAGGGCTTTTTATGAAGAGTGACTTTTTATAAAAAAACTAGCGGGCCCAGCAGACGTTGTCCTGCCTAAAATTACTTTTCGTGTTGAACTTTTGATTCATTAACCAAATCGTTTATTCAATGTGAAACATTTTTCTGATTACGTTTATGTTCAACCAAACATGTCGTTCCTATCGTCAGTTATGATCGCGAGTGCATACAAAAAATTATGATTTTGACAGTTTGTCCGAATTTCCCGACTTACGCCTATCCATATCATACAAAAATCCAATAGAAAAAAGCACTTTCAGTTTTTTCTGAATTTTCACATTTTCCGGTGGATTCTACAAAATTATGATTTTTACAGTTCGTCCGAATTTCCCGAATTACGCATATCCATATCATACAAAAATCCCATAGAAAAAACCACTTTCAGTTTTTCCCGAATTTTCCAATTTTCCGGGCAACTTTTCCAATTTTTCGTTCCCTAATGCCATGTTCGGCCTCTGTTTTGTCGACGTTCCAAATTATTTTGTGCGTAAGCTCCAACTGAGCGCGTCGAACTCGACTATATCCGTTGTTCCGGAGTCATAATGTATCGCGCTTGAGGCTTGAGAAATTCTTATTCGACTTGGCTCCAAACGCTGTCTACGCTCTTCGTCAGTCTCATTGACTCGACGATTATGTAGTTGGCTTGCATTGCGCGTACGCCGACCGATATTTCGACGCCTCACTGGTGGCATTTTTTCCAAAGAAACACCAAATACATGATCACCACCGATAACACACTGACAATTCAATTTTTAGAACTGTCAAACTGAACGTCACATTTTTGTTTGTCAAACAGATTTTCATACAAACATACCATCCAAATTTTCGACTTTCCCGGCGGATTTTCCGAAATTTTCTTTCATACAAACCTTGTCCTGACAATTACGAACGCAACAAAAAAGAAATCAGCCAAATCGGTCGAGCCGTTCTCAAGTGATGATCTTACACATACATGTGGCAATAGACCTTTTCATTTCGTTCTGTGTTCGTTAGTGCGCATGTGCTGACAATTAGCTGTTCTTAGGCCCGGTTTTTCAAATGAAAGTTAACTTGTAGGTTAGCAAACCGTAACTTCAAAGTTAACCTTAGGTTGCGTTTTTCATGTTGATTTTAATTTCTGGTTAGGAAACCGGGACTACTGTCAAAAATGAGGTGAAAACTATGGAAACAGCTTAATTTTTAACTTTATGTATGCAAGTCAAAGTAGGCCAATGCAGGGCGAATATTAATTTTTGAAGTTTGTTGTTTGTTTAGATTTAAATACAAAAAGTGTTTTCTAGGAAGTAGAAGCCGTATTTGATGCTATAAGGTCTGTGCCGTGTTATTTTCGGTCCTTTTATTACCCCCTCATCATTACTTTGTACGTTAATTTCCAAGTTGTTCATATTTTTTATTTACTAGATCAAATATGGTGTTGTCAGTGTCATTTATTCAGGTTATTATGCGCGAGTTACTGGTTAACCCATACCCCAAGTCTAGGTTAAAGTTAACTAACAGTTAGGAGGTAACCCTGATTTGAAAAACATCTAATTGAAAATAACTGAAGGTTTAGTCCTAACTGTCAGTTAACTCGAACTTGAAAAACCGGGCCTTAGATTTTCGGACGAGTGCCACTGTCAGCTGTCAGGCGTTATAAACTTCGTGTGGAATATTCGTAAGTAAATAGTAGAATACCAAATAAGGAGGGTGTTTGAAAGACGGAAAATTATTACAAATGTTAGTTCCAAGTGATATCCCTCGTAAAATTGTGAGGCTGGATCCCGAAGGCGTGCCTGGCTCCTGGCTCTTGCTTGAAATACGGGAATGTTAACCAAGATACTTGAATCATGTAGGTTTTCAATATAGCTCTGAAAATTAATCAATTTTTTAAAAGAAAACGGAGAAAAAGGATCTAATATAGGTACAGGTGCGTATTTTTCTGAAATGTATGTATGTAACTACAAGTAATTCTTATTTTAAAAACCTAACAAATAATGACCGTTCGATACACTTTTCCATTTCGAATCTTGCCTCTTACACATTTTTATCCAAGCAACATCATTTATATAGGTGGAACTAATCCTCACTTCCTCACATGGTCACCAACCTAGTTATTAACTTCGATTTTTCCCAGTATTAGGCAGGGTTTAGGAAATGGATAAAATCGTAATCCCAAGCGATAACTTGGTATTCCCGCACTGCTATCACCTTGGCAGTCACCAAAAGCACAATGCTTGGATGCTCCATAGTGTTTTAGTTCCGAACTATTACTAATTTTGCACGTTTGCAGTAAAATTTTACCAAAGAATTAATAAACACTTTCAAACAAGCAATACCGCCTACCCCTCTAGGGGATATTGATACAAGACTTTGACATTCGTCCGAAATTGTCATGGCGCGTTCGCGCATGCGCCTCAGCATTTTTTTATAATGAAAAGTCCTATTGATTCTTATTTATATAAATTACAAAAATTGTTTTCAAAAAAATTACAAAAAATTATTTGTTCCCTCTTTGCAATCCCACCCGGGACCTACTGTATATTTTGGTACAAAAACTATGTGATAGTGTGTTAAAAACTAAAAATTGCCATGTGTATATTGTTTTTATTAAAATACTGTCAATTTTCATGAGTTATACTACAGAATTTGATTTTTGGAGTTTACTCCTTAAGAATCGATTTTCAGTTATGGCCCGTTACTAAAAGTAATGCATTACGTTTCCTGTAAAGTTGAAATTATGTACGTATCTATGGATACTGCTGTTTATGTCTGACTGCATAGAGCATGGAAATAGTGAAAATAGATTGGTATAGAGTAGATATGACAGTTGGCGTTGTAAAGACGGCATTTGCAGTGTTTGTTCGTTCCTAAATTTGTTGAATCTTTTGATTTAATATGGAAAAACCTAATATTAAGTACTCAAAATATTGCTTAGTGCCGAAATGTAAACCAACGCCTATTCGAACACCAGGAAAAGTATTTATTTTATTGCCAGTGGGATCGACGTTTAGCAGATTGTCACTTAATTACTGAATTTATAAACAATTTATATTTTAATGTAGTTGGACATTTTCGAACATAAACCATCTGATAAAGACACATTTGGGTATAAAACTGACATTCGCGTGTACCCTATTATCAAGTGATTGAAGTTAAAATAATCGTTCGTAAGGAGTAAACTCCAGTCGTGTGTCGGAGCTGACACATACAAGTTTTTAATTTTTAATTCTTAATTATTATATGAATCATCCCTATTTTAAATTCATTATATGTTTTGCAATTCTTTTTACAAGGTATTAATTTAATTCATCTTTAGATAAATGTACAATTTTATGTTAAACCCTCAGATATTTCTTAGGGGACAAACAGAAATATTATACGCTATTGACGCCAGAGCTTCTATCTCTATTAGATTGCAGATGAAATAAGAAGCCCAAGCGACAATCAGCACTATTAATTTATGCAAATGCAACAACTAGTGCTAAATAATTGCAAATAGTTCTATGCATAAATACCGTAATATGTGTTCAAGAAGTCTTTGATAAATGAGGTCGAAGGTGAAATACATTATTCATAATTTAACCTCCACTTCCCTGAGATTATTTTGGCAAGCCCTGTTCCACTGTTATACAGTGTAAGTCTTTGAGTGCCGTAATTTGCCACCCTGTTTGAGTTCAGAGGCTAGAATCTGTGATCTATAATACGAAAATGCGGTGAGATCTCAGAGAACCCCTGTTCTAGTTGTTTTATAATGTGAATTATTCTCTGCTATCTCATTAGCGAATACTGAATCTCATCAGTTGGCTAATCGAGTTACTTTTGCGACAGATTGTATTAGACACTGTTCACCCTCACTGGAATGCAGGCGGAAACAATAACTTAAGTCAAATGTCGCACTCCAGACAAAAGATTAGGGGAAGACACGGGAAAGATTAGTTAAGGAAAGGACACAGGGTGTTTAACACTTGAGAGAGGTAGTCGCGTTTTTAAGATCGTTTGCACCAATAAAATAATTGCAAATACCAGTGTAAAGTGTATATCGTGTTTATTATGTGGTATTCGAGAAGACGCCCAGTATAAAGGTTTAGTAGGCGGGGATGGCGGATCAGACCAGTTAGCTACCCATCTAAGAATTACCACTACAATAGACTCCGTAATGGTTAGATCCAACCATATATCTTTGCTTCGTTATAAAGTCGATAACGAAAACGCCAGTAAGTTTTTAAGACCAAACTTTAATGATAAAGAATACTAAACACTTTTTATTTATAATTAATGCGGATGGTAACCAATCTGATTTTGTACCAAAATACTTAAAGATAATTTAATAATACTTTGAAAGATATGAATACATCTAGAGGTCTTAACTTTATTTGTGTCTATTATTGATATCTTCACTTGCGGTTCATTTTTATCAAAGTAATGGGGTCTGTAGTGACATAGGTAATACACAACGTAGGTAACAGACGATCACTAGGTTAATTAATCAGCGCTGAGCAGGTAGGGTCCGTTATAATATCGATAAGCGATATTGTGAAAATCTGATATCGATATATTGATATTTTCTATACTTCGATAATATCAATATTTCCAATAACATATATTTCGGATATTTCAGTATTTCTGATATGTAATGAAACCGATATTTCGATGATATCGATGGTTACAAAGATAATTTATCGTTATCAGCAATAGTGACATTGTAGGGTCTCTAGTGATATGGATAGCATATATAAAATGAAACAAACCCATAAAATTAATAATAATACTTCCTGTGCTTTGGGAAAAAATTATTTCTTTGTTTCTGCGTAAAATTCCACGTTTCATTTTTGTGGTCTATGTAGTCATGAATTACTCTGTATATACTTTCAATACTCAGGAACGTTCGACAACTGTTAACTTTAAATCAATGATTTTTGAAACATTTGCTTCTTCGGAGATCACTCTACTATTCGGAAAATTTACTAAAATAACGCAAATTAAACCTTTCACAATAAGTGCATCAACGTAGAAGTGTGAAAAGCAGCTTTAACAATAATTTCTTTTTTTCTTTGATGCTCACGCACTTGATACTTAATTCAATTCAGACTGAAAATTTCTCCTGCTTACTTCCAAGCTAAAAAAGGCAATCGAAGGACATTCCGTCTATCTCTTGCTCTTAAAAATAAATAAACGTCTGCAGTCGCCCATTATATAGGGTGTCAACTTGGCCGCGAGCAAAAAACAACTTGTTTTTCCTTTTTATGGAACAATCATGTACCTAACTTTCATATTGTTGATTGAACGATTTGTTATTTCGTAAGATTACTTAAATTTAACAAGTAGCTACTAATTCAAAAAGAGTTTTGGGAGTTATATTAAACTATCAGCCACGACACCTTTTCTAGGTGGTTTTGGTTTCTACAACAATAAAATTTTTGCAATTTCAGGTTACGCAGCAGCAAAAGACGAACACAAGAATGGCACTGTCACTATTGGGCAGCTTAAAAACCTTTCTTCGAATTCTTACCATTTGGCAGCTACATCCCAAAAGGACTTAATAAAAAATGACAATTCAGTTTACAAAATCTTAAAACCACAAGGACCGAAGAAGAAAAGCCAAAATAAAAAACGAAAAAACAATAAAAAACTCAAATTGAAACCATCTAATTTAAAAATAACAACGAATAAGCCCAAGAAGCAAAGAAACGAACGTAAAGGCAAGCGCAAGAGAAGAAAGTTCTTGACGAACACTGCAACAACGACAAACAGTAATATACTGGAGATCACGACAGCCAGGAGCAAAAACCAAGTTTTATTGCAAGATATAAACAGTACTACCTTGAATAATTTGATTGAGAAAATAAACGCCAATCCAGAAAGAAGTTATGAAAACTTATTTTCCGAGTACATCAATTCCTCGTCTAAAAATGCAATTATTGGAGAGACCCATAAATTAATTGGTTCAGATAATACAACAGATGTTACTATGAAAACAAATTTTGACATGTTGGAATTTGCAACTACTGAAGAACTACCAAAACTTGATTTAACAACAGGATACCGCCTCTTCAGGCCCAATATGGCCACCTGCAGGAAATATTTTGGTTGTTCCCAATTCTGCAACGCTATCTTACCCAAAAAATGCTATTGCTTCAGAGGTTTCACATTAGACACCGACGGAAAAACTTGCATAGGTAACGTACATCGTAAACACAAAAATATTTTCAAAATAATAGCAATTACAGATATCAACGAGTGCCAACAGAAGACTTCCAAATGTCAAGCTAACTGTTACAACACAATAGGCTCATTTTACTGCAGCTGCCAAGAAGGATATAGGTTATCCTTCGATGGGAGGTCTTGTGAAGATATTAATGAATGTTTATTAAGGAACGGACATGGTCCTTGCCAGGATAGGTGCACTAACTTTGCTGGATCCTACAAATGCGATTGTTCTGGACTGAAAGGAACGAAATTAGCTAAAGATGGTCGTGATTGCGTAGATGTTGATCACTGTGCTGATGCTGGATGTTCTCATAGTTGTGTAAATACGCACTCGGGACCGTTCTGTACTTGCCCTAGAGGAATGGAGTTGGGGGAGGATTATAAAACATGTCATGGTACGTATCAGACGTCAGAGAATGATGAACAAGCATCGTTCATTTAATGACTTGTTGTTTACTTCAGTATTATCTTTTAAGAGTTAATAATCCAATTTTAATGTTGCAGATATTAATAAATGTCAGAATATCCACAGAAAACGTTGTCCCCATGGGTGTATAAACACAATTGGTTCTTATTACTGCCCAAAAAGACCACAACAACAAAGCGACCAAAGCAGAATTTACTCGAGAACTTGCCCTCCTCTGTTGCCACCCCAGACTGTTGGTTATTTCAAATGCTTCAGGAACGTTTCATCGGGATCACCTCCTACAACTAAAAGTGGTAGGTTCAGGGTTACCAACAGACCAGGGACAAAGTGCATTCTCATTTGTCCTGAGGGATTTAAAAAACATGGTGGGCAGTATAAGGTTACATGTAACAAGAGTGGAGACTGGATTGGGAATAAATCTGGAGAGTGTTTACGGATGCAGTAATAATGGAAATCATCGTTGAAGCAACTGCAAGAAAAAACAATAAATCCTCTCCTATCAGCTATGTAAATATAGTTTGGTACTTACCATGTTTGTTCGCTGCAATACGTATTACAATTATTATAAAAACCAAAGTAGTATTAACTTTTTTATTACGATATAGTTTTTACATTCTTTT
This sequence comes from Xestobium rufovillosum, assembly GCA_963966045.1. NCBI lineage: Eukaryota > Metazoa > Arthropoda > Insecta > Coleoptera > Ptinidae > Xestobium > Xestobium rufovillosum. The sequence goes on from OZ014493.1 coordinate 40,686,057, forward strand.
GTAAATATATTACATAAAAATTTATTGCCCTTTTCTTAGCAGCATTCACCTGACCATTTGAAATACTCCCTTCTCCATGGACTAACATTTCTAGGCAAAATACTGTTGGAATATACCACAGGTCTTTGGTTGTTATAATACACAGGCTTATTTATTCGGACCCTTGTCCATTTGCAGCCAGGCATGAATTTTGTAATTCCCTAAAAATATAACAGCTAGCAGTTATTTTTGCCAAAGAAGATCCTCAAAAATGGCAGAAGGAAGAAGCAGTTCTAACTTGTATGGTTAGACGAGATCCTCGTCACGAGAATGACCTCAGATTTGACGATATACGTAATAAACGCCAAAATTTCTCGGCTTGACAATTAAAGAAACACCGTCGATATAATTTTGATAGAAATAAGTAACTAGGTGTTTATTGGCCCTTTGGGTTACATTTATTTACTCACCAATAGCCCAAAATTGAAACAATGGCGATTTTAGCACGAAGCGCGCCTTCCGAGAAGCACGTGCTGCCTCGGTTACGTCATTAGCTTAGAAGCGCTTGTGATTGGTCATCTGAATTGAAGTTTTGATAACCAGAAAGCTAACCTTACGTGGAGTTTGAGCCGGTAAAGTAGGGAGCAATAATGTTAGGAATAATCAGAATTTGACAATTTGGACTATTTCAGTGCTGAAATGAAAAATATTAAAACGAAACGGTGAGTGCTTCATTTATTTGGGAACTAGATAAACTAAAAAACAACACAGCAACGGTTGTACTTTCCGGCTAATATCGACAATTCACGGCATTGCCCCGGATACGTCATCATTTAGAAAGCTTAAAGGGCCAGCGTCTTAACTTTGATGCTGGTTTAGATGCCTAAAACGTTCGCTGCGAGAAAAATAAAAAAATACGGGTCGAATATTTTACGAGAATCTTCGGGAAAATATGATTTTTAAAAATTGTGTAAAGATCCCATTCAATACCCCTAAAAATTTGTCTCCAAAATGTGCCCAAATTGCTGATTTCACCTGTTTGTCGTCATTGAAATTGAAAGGTCTTTTTTGAAATTTACAAACAGGTAATATTTGCAGGTGGCCATATCTCGACTTTCTCCCTCTCGCCTCCTTTCCATCAACTCTATCTCTGGGTAAAGGATCATAGCAGAGAACCATGGTTTCATCCCCTGCGACAATCGTCTTCAGCACGTCTACAAGGTTTTCTCCAAAAGGGATTGAGCACATTGGTGCTATTCAGGCTTAAATGATGGTGGAGGATTCGGCAAATGCTTGTATCTGAAAGCTGAATATTTCTATAAGCTTCAAGAGTAGTCGCCTAATACTCGATCCACAACAAGGGCAATCTTATAGTCCGTCATCGCTTTCAAGATCTTTCATGTTCTTGCGTCATCTTCCAAGGATTCCTGCTCCATTCGAAATCGTTTTGACCAATCTTTTAACACAGAATAAGACGGTGATTTTTCCCCGTACACCCCATCCAGTCGATCTTTGATACTTTGGGAGAAACACCTTCTCGCCTAAGGAATTTGATGCTCAATTTTCGTAACTTCTGACACCATGATGAACGAGTGACAGTTATTATAAGAACTAATTGACGTACAATGCATTTTTGTTTTTTCCAAGGCTAATAAGACTTGAACCAATGTGTCACAGAAATTTTGATCAGCTGCAATACCTGGATCTACGTCAGATCGGGAAATTTTGGCGCTTGCCTCGTACACATGTCATTGAAAGATGCAAGGTGTTGCCGTAAAGATTTTGTACATATTACCTAAACCTATTCTTCACCTTATACTTACATTGTAATAATTCTGCCCTGGAGAATATTGAACTCCATTTGGACACGTTAGGACAGTTTTAAATTCAGCTTGGTTATAATTATATTCAGCAGGAATTTCATCTACAGGTTTACCTTAAAGTTGTCAAAAGTTGCACAATTACAAGAAGAATTTGATGAACAGGAAGCACATTTACGATAGCTCCTATGTTCCTATGTGACCGCGATTGCTCGCGTCTACCAGTTAGTAATTGGTGTGCGCCGAAGTACGCTATAATCCCTCACATGGACAGCGCGATTTCGTGTGTGTCAGAACAGATTTTATTGGTATTTTCGAAACAAACCCCTTAACTGCCTCCCCCCACCAGACACACGCATTTTTTTGACACACGCATTTTTTGTAAGAAAAAGATAATGTAAAAACAGAAGAAAAAAAGGTATAATTTTTACGAGATTTGATCCCACCCAGCCTCAGAACATCAGTCTAGAACTGTATGCGTTACCTACGCACCATACCGTCGCCGCTGACCCCAGCGCACTTAAACGAAAATATAACGCACACATTTTCGTTGTGTTCTGGTCAGGGTCCCTGATTCTTGACTTCTAACCTTGTTCTAACCTGAGCTCAACCACGCGCTCTTCAGGTGCCAGCTTGTTTACGAATTAAAAATTAAAACTAAACTAAGTTAAAAGTTGGGGTGTCAGTTGCGTCTTGCCTTGCGTCAGTTGCTTGGTACCGGAACCCGAACCGAAACACTTATATTTATCAAGGTCAGAACCGGAACAGAATGGGAATTTTTATTTTTCTCAAGTTCAGAACCGGAACAGTTACGGAACCTTTATTTTTTCGGTCCAGGTCCCTGGTTCTGGTACATAATGTAGTTTTTCAAATGCTCAAAGGATACAGCGAGCAATCACGAATGCATAGTAGTAATCGTAAATATGCCAACGGGAATTGATAAGTACCTTTCAACAAAATAGTAAAATGACAGTAAGCCCTGTTGCCGGCTTTGTCACTAGCGATGTACGTCACGTGATGATTTCCCCTTGGAAAGTTAGTACCTGGTTCCTTGAATGCACAAACATTAGATACGAAACTAAAATCACCGGTCTCTTACAAGTTTTGCGTAAGACAATGAAAGAGCGAGGACCATCAGTTTGTTGGGCGTCATCTCTCTTTCCCTGTCTTACGTAAACCTTTTAAATCAGCGATAAAACACACCTTGGATCTGTAAACGGAAGTTACACCAACATTATCGAAGAATCGTGGTTCTCTCCAATAAACATTTCTAGAATACTCATCATCTCTTAACTGGTAGACGATATCATCTGGGCAGTCTGACGTAACAGGTTTCTCTTCATCTAAAACGTCTATTATCAACTGGCAACTTGCCGTTTTATTATCAGCTGGGCTAGTGGCAAAATATGTAATTTCCGTTCTACCGCTGGGTAAAATACTGCCCAGCAGCACCCCCCAAGGTGGTTGAGAAGAAACATACCTAAATATTTTTTTAGAAATTGCATAAATATCGAATTCTTATTTACTTGTTCTTTAAAACTTACCTCCACCAATCTACGTTAGAGTGCGGCCGTGGTATACTAACAAACATTTGCTTTTCTCCTTTTGGTAGAGTAAATCTCAGATAACCACCACCGGGGCATCTGATAAAAGGACTAGGGTATTCTCTAACGCATGCTTCAAGCATTGCTGACAAAGAAACAGACGGTTTCCATTGCAAATCCTCACCACACGTAAAAGAATTTAAACCACGAGCTGGTAAATAACCCTTAATACATTCTATGGAGCAAGTTTCTCCAGGAAAAGTATTGCCCAAAATACAGGAAGTTGGATTTAGTTGTCCATATCTTATGTTTCCCAATTTGGGACAAGTGACAGCTGCAGGTTAGACAATATAATTATAAAACAAATATAACTTGGACTTCAATTCTTACGAACGCATCTAGTGGTATTGTACCCCCAGCTTCCATCAGGGCCACAAATTTTGACAGCATCCCCTACTAATTTAAACCCTGTAGAACACCAAACCAAACATTTAGCGCCTTTTGGGACAAATCCATTAAAACCACTTTCGCATCGCATGAATCCGTGTTGCGGATTTCTCGGTACAGGACAATCGCCAAACTGCACTTTCTCACACCCAAACCCATCGGTTTCCAAAATATAATCTTCATCACAGCTGCATCTAAATGACCCTTCGTAATTTTTGCAAACATGCTGGCAGTTGCCATTATTTATCGAGCATTCGTTGATATCAGCACAAGTTTTATTATCAGAATTCAACGTGTAGCCTTTAGGACAGAAGCATTCATAACTACCCTTCAAGTTTCTGCAAAAATGGGAACAACCCCCGTTCTTGAAAAGGCATTCATTTATTTCCTTGCAAATCTTCTTGTTTGGTCTTAAAATATAACCAGAGGGGCAGGAGCAATATTTTTGACCGTTCTCATCTACGTTACAAGTATGGGAACAACCTCCATTTAACATATCACAAGGTCCACCCACTAAACATAATTTAGTACCAAAGAGGTCAAAGCCAGAAGGGCAAGAGCAAATTGCTTTGTCATTCACGTTAGTACAAATGTGAGAACAACCCCCATTTTCTATGGAACAAGGATTTTCCTTCATAATGCAAGTATTTTCTTCCAGTGTGTAGTTTTCAGGACATTCACATCTCCTTTTGCCGTTCACACTAACACAAATATGAGAACAACCCCCATTGTCTATAGCACAAGCGTTATTCAAAACACAAATCTCGAAGTTGATGAGTTGGTGATCCGGAGGACAATAGCATTTCGCTTCACCATTGAGGTGTGTGCAAAAATGAGAACAATTTTTTTGTTCGCACGGATTTATAATCTCACAGTTTTTATCGTCAGCCAATTTGAATCCATTTCGACAGCCACAAAATGGAGTACGATCAACAACGTGGCATGTTTGAGAACAATTCTTTTCTGCGCAGAAATTCACACAGTTGGAACCGTCTACCAATTCATGGTCAATTGGACAAGAACAATAAGCTTTACCATCAACATTTTCGCAAAAATGTGAGCAATTTCCGTTGGAAAGAAGACAAGGATTAAGCAGTTCGCAGCTTTTTCCATTCAGGATGTAATTTTCAGGGCATACACATATAACATTGTTCTTGCTATCTATGGTGCACCCATGAGAACACCCTCCGTTATTCAAAGAACAAGGATCGTCAAACACACAAAGCGTTCCTTCCAGTTTGTATCCAAAAGGGCAAAGACATATGACTTCATTGTTTTGGAACTGACATAAATGAGAACAATTTCCATTGTTGGCCATACAAGGATTTCTTAAAGAACATTCTGTGCTATTGATTAAATCATGGTTATCCGGGCAAAAACAATTGACGCTTCCATTCATGTTGGCACAAAGATGGCTGCAACCACCATTATCAATTAAACAAGGATTGATTTCGTCACATAATTTTCCTTTTGCCTCGAAACCATTTCTACAACTACAAACCACTTCTTCATCAACATATTCACAATAATCTTCACAACCACCATTATCAACCAAGCAAGGGTCGACTGCCATGCAACTCTTCTTATCATCTAATAAAGTATAATTTTCTTCACATTTGCATTCGTAACTACCAATAGTATTAACGCAAATTTGACTACAATTTCCACTGTTTTCAGAACATTCATTTGTATCATTACAAGTGAAACCGTCTTCGTTTAAACTGTAACCATTGAAACAATAGCATTCGAAAGAACCACGAATGTTGTTGCAAATTTGTTGGCAAACTTTAGTTGCATTATAACTGATTTCGTTATGCAGCAAGCATTCATCTACATCTTCACAACTTAATTTGTCTTCAAGTAATTTAAATCCATCTTCACATGAACAACTATAACCTCCATCGAAGTTATGGCAAATTTGTGAACAGTTGTTTAGGTTGTCATGGTCACATTCATTTATATCTTCACATAAGTTTTCTTCACTAATTTGGAAACCCTTTTTGCAGCCACACTGATAAGACCCTTCCACGTTGAAACACAATTGATGACAATCATCTAGTCCATCAGCACACTCATCAATATCTCCACAAAATCCTCCCTCCAACAATTCGTAACCTTCCAAACAGGAGCAATTGAATCCCCCAATAAAATTGTTACAAACGTGACTGCAATTATTTTCCTTGCTACTACATTCATCAAAATCTACACAAGTATCCCCAGAGAGGATAAATCCTTCCGGGCAACTGCATGTGTAAGTACCATTTTCATTTATACAGTCATGCGAGCAAGGATTCTTGAGACACTCGTTTATATCTTGGCATAATTGTGGATTATCTGGTGTTACATCAAAGCCTTCAGGACAAACACATTTGTAACTCCCTACTGTGTTCTTACAACCATGTGAACACTCAGTTTCCTCCCACTCACATTCGTCAACATCTGCAAAATTAATAAATTTAAATATCGTTAAATGATTATAAAATATTATTATTAGTTAAATTAGTAATTTTACCTAAGCATTCGCCATTATTATTTAGTGCATAACCCAAATCACACCGACTTTCTTCAAAAGTAATAGTTTTAGTAGTTGTTCCAATTTCTTCTTCACTCTCTTCAGTATAATCTTCACTTTCTGTTGAATTCTCGTCATATTCACCGCCCCCTTTGTTTTCGTTTTTATCGTCTTCCTCTTTATAATCTTCGCCATTATAATCTTCTTCCTCATAATCTTCGTTATTTTCTTCAGAAATATTATTAGTAGTAACTGTCACCTCGACAGTTTGAGTTATATTATTTACTGCTTCATTACTTTCGGTACGTTCTGTTTTACTCTTATTTTCTTCTTCATCTGTTTCACTTGCAGTAGCTTCATTCTCCTCCTTTTCTGAATTACTCACTATTGTGTCAGTTTTGTCTTCGAAGTCCTCATTTTCTTCCTCGATATTTTTTTCTTCAGAAGTACCGTTAGAAGTAATTGCCACAACTACATTTATATTATTTGTACCATTAGAATTAACCATCACTTCTACAGGTATATTATTTCTTGCTTCATTACTTTCTATGTTTGTTTCCGTCTCTGTTTCACTTTTATTTTCTTCTTCGATTGTTTTACTTGCAGTAACTACATTCTCTTCTTTCTCTGAATGAATCACTATTGTGTCAGTTTTGTTTTCTAAGTTCTTCTCATTTTCTCCCTCAATCATGTTTTTTTCGTCTTCTTCACTTTCCTCAGAATCTTCTTCATCGTCATAATCATCATCGTCTGCCTCCCCCGCTTCATTATTTTTAGCTTCCTCGACGCCCTCACTTTCATTTGCAGACTTTCTCGCTTCGGATTCATCAACAGTTCCCTTATGCTTTTCCGTACTTCTGTCTATATCTTCCTTTTCAGTTACAGTTTCTTCAGTATTTTCAACACTGCCTATGTCTTCGCCATAATCCTCTGATTCTTCTTCCTCTTCCTCCGTGATTTCTTCTTCAAGTTGTCCATCTCCATTTTCATTTATGCCATTTCCTTTAAGTACATCATTATCACGTTCAACTGTTTCTCCAGTTATATGGCTCTCTTCTTCTGCAGTTTGCTCAATTATTTTTTCCTCAACCTTATTCTTATTATCTGCATCATTTTCTTTTTCCATTGGCTTATTTACTTCATTTTCTTCTTCATAATCTTCTTCTTGCATATGGCTACTATTCTCCTTGGTATTATTCACTTTGTTTGTTGAATTTTCTTCGTGAATATTATTAGTTTTTTCTTCCTCTTGTTCGCGACGCACTTCATCGTTTGTTCGAGTTTTGTTAGTTTCTTCTTCATTTTCTTCATCATATTCCTCTTCATAATCTTCATCTTCGTCATAATATTCTTCTTCACTCTTAATTTCTTTTTGCTCCACCTCCTTATTTTCCACATTTACATAATTTTTTTCCTCTCTGTATTCTTCCATATTGTTTATTTCATTTTGAAGACTATTTTCTTCTTCGCCACAAAAGTAAGAGCCTTCCGTATTCATGCATATTCCGGTACATTTCGTAGCTATTTCTGGATCATCACATTCGTTTATATCTAGAAACAAAAATCTTCTACAGGTTATGTAAGCGAATGTTAATCATTTTAGTTAGTGAATGTAAGAGAAGTATTAAGAAGAAGTAGCTGAAAATACTGTAAGGCTTACCAACACAAGTTTTCCAATCGGGGCCGAGTTCCATTCCATTTGGGCAGGTACAAAAGGCTTGGCCCAAAGTATTCACACAATCATGAGAACACCCAGCTCTTCCTTCGGAACACTCGTCGATGTCTTTACAAGTATGCCCATCTTCAGCTAAATGTGTACCATTTAGACCACCACAGCTACATTTATAAGAACCATGGGTGTTTTCGCAAATATCTTGGCATGGTCCATGTCCATTTCTTAGCAAACATTCGTTGATATCTTCACAAGTTCTTAAGTCGTTTGAGAGTCTTAGGCCTTTTGGACACTCGCAGTGGTAGGAACCAAGGGTATTTGTGCAGATTTCTTCACAGTTTCCATTATTCTCGGAACATTCGTCTAAATCTGCATAAACCAGTAAAAAACAGAAAGTAGAATTTATTTTATTTTGTAAAATTAACGTTTTATCAGCGACAAACTTTTCTATACGGATTTTCGTCAAGCCTACGTATTAATGAGTTTATTTAGTTGTCTGTAGGGAAACTGAAAAAGTCATAATTGTTTTTATTGTCCGAGACAGAGTCAAACATAATTTCCTAACATAAACATTTTTATGTCTACTGCCTATAAGAAAAGGTTGGCTTAGAATCTTTGGAAATGTCATTTAAAATATTTTTAACCTCATTTGACTAAACGGTTGTCACATTTTTCACATATTTTGTCAGTGTAAAAAAACAAGCCGTAAAATGGAGAGCAAATCGGGCTTCTTAAATCCCCAAGCAAAGAAATTGGTGCTTAATTTATTAAAATATTGATAGGTACGAATTTTTGCCCCTCCAGCGACGCTCCCTGTTATGAGTCACGCTGTTTGTCAGCAAGCCGCAGCTGTTTTTTATGGCGTTGACCTTGCTGTTTGTTTACGAGTCCAGAAAGGCCGATCTCTGGAACAAATATTCCAACTCCCGAATGTTCTACGTTGTGTCTGGTGTGTCTGGTGGCGGTACGTGCGGGGGTTTGTATTCGCGTCTTGAGTGTACCGGGGCGTTTTCGGTTGTGATTAACCGTTGTTTGTAGAAGTGTTTGTGTGTTTGTTTTTTTCAGATGATTGCATAACGTCAGACGCGTCTTATAAGAGTGCCTTTGAATTTAGTACTAACCTAAGCATTGATCGTTTTCCAAATTAAATCCTGTGAAACAAACGCACGTTTCTTTTCCATCGAGTAATCTACAGTCTTGTTCACACTTTAAGGCATATTTTAAGGAGCATTCGTTGGATTTTAGCGCTTCAAAATGTGGTTGATCATCATACTCAGATTTTGCTGCTAAAATTACAAAGTTAATTGTCAAAACAAACTCGAGTGTGATAATTTTTGTTTCTTACTGTCTTTTATTCGTTTACATTTCGGTTTTTTCCCTATCCACGATGTTTTGCTGCAAAACATTTTTCCTGTTTCTCCTTCCGGAAAATGAAATCCGTCGTGACACCTGTATAGCGCAATTAAGAAACTTTTCTTCTTTTTTCCAGGACCTTTGTTATCTGCAGAACGAATTTTTGAATACCCTACCATTTCACCATTTTCGATTTCTGGAGCGCTTGCGTTTACATTATTCCAGCAAGTCATGTCCAAAAGATGGAGAAGATCGTAAGGGATGTGGCTTTTATCCAATTTTTTGTTTATTTTTTCTGTCCTTTTGTGACGCTGACCAGATGTTCCATCTGTAAAATAAGACTGTGATAAGTTGGGGAACAAAACATGATTAAAAATGCAACTTTGAATTAATATTTTGTTGTATCAAATCAAAAAATATCTTTTCAATATCGCATATTTTAAATTTAGGTACTCATTGATAGGGACTCGTTATGAATGTTCCAATGCCACCTTAGGTTGGGTTTTTAGCTAATGAATTGGCGTCGCAGAAGAATGACGTCAAGTGCAACCATGACGCAACCGCTTGTGAATCTAACACAATTTCGATATTAAGTGGAAGCAACTTTGATTTGTTTTGACATATGGCACAGCCTGTATAGAGTCGACGACCTCCATATGTATAAAAAATGTAGCCTCATTTTTTAACTTTTTTTCACTGACGAGTATCATCAGGAACAATATTTCTGAATATGTGAACAGTAAAATAATTAAATTCGTGATGAGATCAATCGATTCCATAGGTCAGATTGTACAAAGCGTACATTTATTCTGATCAGAAGCATCTGAATTTATTTCGTAGAAACAGCTGTTACCTATTTTTCAACGAGATACTCAATACGACAGGTAAGTCATGAACTTGCCAGATAACGCCGAAGAAGCTTATTTATCTGTTAGATGCATCTGGTAAAATTTTGTTGTAAAAGTACCCCTGTATACATACGTACTCAGTCAGTCTGTCCTTTTTTACAAAACTGATTTTAAAACCATTTCTAGACAGTAAGCTATATTTTTATAAGACTGTACCAAAATGCATGAGGCCATGTAATTTTTACTTATACAGGGTCCTGTGTTGATCTTACCAAAATATCTCAACTTCAGCTTAGTCCAATGCGAAGATATTTATTTTCAAAATTTCTCCGCACCTGTCAAAATCTTCAAATAAATACAGGTGACGTCCATGATCGGTAAACTGAAATGGTTGCCTCACACTGCAGCTTGTTGGGAAAATAGTGCGCGGGTGTGCGGGGCAATTACTACGTCACTCAGAACCTAGGCCTGGCCTGACTTCTTATCCTACAGTGTATTCACTTCAAATTTGTATTATATGCTCGTGGGTTATTCAACACCATTGCAATTGTCAATGACAATTCACCAATATAATATAATGTAATATAATATAATATAATGTAATGTAATATAATGTAATGTAATGTAATGTAATGTAATGTAATGTAATGTAATGTAATGTAATATAATATAATAAGCGATTGAGGCCCGGTTTAAAATTCAAAGAGTGAATAGTCTCTAAAATACAAAGACAACATAATCGATATAATGATGCAACAAGGGTATCAAAAGTCCGATCCACATAATTTGCCATATTTATGTAGTAGGTAGGTAAATGTCCCGGTAAATGTGGAAATGGTGTGTGATTCTTGCATCTAACCCCAATTTCATTCAACCTCAAAACAGTAGTGTAAAGGCAGACCGGTATAAGTAAAACAAAGTCAACAATTTATTAACTGTACATGACTTTTATAATTCAGTATAAGTAGGTATGTTGATTGTAGATACGTGCTTACTTCTGTTTGTAAAATAGGTACCTACCTATATTCTCTAATACAATACAATACATACCTACTCGTTTATGTAGGTATGTATACCTAAGTGATTGACAAGTTATCAAGTTAACAGTTTTATAACGGATTGGAATTTTTTTAAAAAAACGGAAACAAATACAACTCACGTGAATCAAAAAACTACGCTACGTAGGTACTAGGTAGGTACTTGTTTAACAAAAAGAAACAACTGCTATATTCTGGAACGGTTAATGTAGAAACTCGGAAGAGACTCTTAAAGACGCATGTATGGAGTACGAAATTATACCTATGGGTGCGAAACTTGGACAATGGGAGAAGCGGATTGAAAAAGAGTAGAAGCGTTTGAAATGTGATGCTACAGACGGGTGTTGAAGATACCGTGGATAGACAAGTTAGCAATAAGGAGGAATTAGAAAGAGTTAGGGAAAAGAGAAAAGTATGGAAGACAATAAAGAATAGGGGATAGGATCGTAGGATAGTAGGACACCTTCTGAGAAACAAAGGATAGTTCGCGACGTACTAGAGTCAGAGATAGGAATAACGAGGTAGAGGTTGGAGCAGATTAGACTACTGCTCTCAAATAGTTGGGGATGTAGAATGTTCTACTTTTACGGAAATGCGTAGGCTAGCTCAGGGAAAGGATGGAGGTACGCGTCCTACCAGTCTTCAAAAGAGAACTTTATGATGACGTACTATTTAATTATTATTGTAAAATAGTTAATAAAATTTCCTTTTTTAGTTCAGGGACGGAACGCTACGGCGATTCAGTATTTGGCTCCGTCATGCTCCTAGCATCCTGTTTCAAATTATGCTAACCGTAACACGTTACCAAGTACCAAGGGGTCCCAGAAAATTGTCGATAAATTACATTATGTTCGATTTTATTTAGAGTGGATGCCATGGGGCAGCCGATAATTTTATAAACTTTTGCAATGATAAACTAACTCGCGAAAATATCGATAATGCTGACCGATTTTCCTTCTGGCTCCAACGAACCACTTTGTCCGTTTTATTGGTGTGCTGTACGATGTATTAGTCTGGGTACAAAACAGAAAACACCAATTAGAACCAGTTAATAATATTTAACAATTTAACTACACGTGCATACATAATACCAAAGAACATATTATATGTATATATAATATATAATATAATATTATATGTTCTTTGATAATACTTATGGGACTGCTGCGCGCTGAAGCTGGGACTTGTACGTTATACTAAGTTCTGACGTCACGCGGCCTACTCTCGCTGCAAGGTACGATTTCTAGCCTCGCACCGACGGAAAACTTTGCAACGGCTTCACAGGCGAAGTAATTTTTTTTTAACAAAAATTGACAACATAACTGCCTTCAGTATAATAAACTCTATCAATTTTAATGAAATTTGAAAATTACCGAACCTGCCTATTATATTTTTGCTATCCGATTAATGGCGCCGCCTGATGACGTTTTTGCGAACTACACAAATACGCAGTACGATTATTGACACTTACTTTTTGTCATAATTTTTTTACTTTTTTTCAGTTTTATTTTCATATGGGAATTTAAATTTATATTCGACTAATTTACCCAACAAACATTAAATTAATAGAAAATTCATTTTAAACGAATTTTTGGAATTCTTGACTTCCGCAATTTGTAAGTGAAGTTTTCAGTTTAAAACTTCAAATTTTTATTTAAATTTTAATTTAAGGATTTGTAAGGGTGTAATAAAATATGCCTGCCCTAAACAGTTCAAAGATATTCTCTTATTCAACATATATTAATGTAATACAGAAACCTGTTATAATGCCTGTAGATCTGTCATTAACATTAGAAATTTTTATTTTTTTGACGTTTTACAAAATCGGAGGCAGGTACTCCACACCTTACAGTATTGCATTTACACGTAAACAGCCAATCAAGTGTTTTTCCCAAGATAATGCATGTTTTATATGATTTAAGATTTATCAATGTTCCTCATTGGCAGCATTGAACGTTTAGTTTTCGTATGTATTAAACAATTTGCTAACGTTTGATTACTTTCCCATACTAGTACCATTTGCTAAACAAATTGCAAACAGATGTCTTCGTGCATGTATATATTTCCTCTGGAATGTTCTTTTCATAATTTTAAATTAAAATTTTAAACTGAAAGGTATTTAAAATAAAACACAAAAAATTCTTTGTGCGATTGACAGCCTCATAGATTAATACATACCTAATAAAGAAGATATCAAAACATCAGTTAATGGCAGGTTGATTAGTGATTGCTCAAACTAAGTAGGTGCAAATGTATACTCAAATTCCTTAAAAAAGAGCCGACGAATATTTTAATTTACCAAAAAAATCTTGAGTAAAACAGAAGTGTTGCAAACGCGAGTGTTCTTGGGAACAAGTCAACTGGAGAAGTGGAGAATTTCAAGTAGCTGATGGGTTTTTAATTATTCAATTGTATACATATAGGCTGTCCCAGCTGTCCACGAGGTTTACGCCTGTGAATCAGACTTTCTAACGCATATTTCTTCGATAATCACATTCCGGCACACTAAAAAATTTCAATAAAAACTGAACAAGGATTGCCAGTTTCATCCCTCTATAACGATACCGGAGGATAGAAAAATATTTGCAAGTAGCCTTATTATCAGTGGGAAAAGTCCACCAAATTTAATTTCTGTGCCTTCTCCAACATTTGAGAAAGAAAAAAAACTTAATCTTCATCTCCCTCTTTGGAGGAACATATCTCATCAAAGAGGGATATGCTTATAAGAAAAACCTCTTATTTTTCGACAAGGAATCTCCTAAAACTTTTCGCACGTATTTTATCGCATTTTGCGACTGTGTCCGTTCCCCAAACTTTACCCCCATCTTATTCTATATTGACATTTATAGTTTTTACATATACTTATCTTTTCATCATTTCCTATATCCAGTTTTTCAAAGATTTCACCTATGCAATTGAATTTTGTCATCGATAAGTTCGAAGTAGGAAAAACTGACGATAACTAGGAGAAATTCCAGAGAAAATGGATCTAGCAGCAGGAGACATCCCAGTCAGAAGAGAGGAAAAGGCAGATAGGAGGAAGGAATATTTGGGAATCTTATATGCTTCAGCGCATCTCCTTCCTCCCATGCATCTGTCAATTTCTCCACATCTCTTATCCCAACTCGTCCAGAACTGGCTGCCTAACTAGTGTAGGTACAACATTCTGTCTTCTATCTTTTTTGTGTTCATCCACTTCACATACGCTTCCTTTTTTTCGCTTTCTGTTCAATTTCGGTGTTTCACCAGATCTTGTTGCTGATTGCCTCCATTTTCTCTTGGCACTTCTCTTAACGCTTTATATCCCGTAGCCGTAGCATGTTTGAATTGTGGTACATACTGTTATAAGCGAGTTGTTTCGTGATGCCTTCTTTCTACTAGTTTCTGGTCCAATCTTGTTTTATTTCGTTATGCTTTTAGGTAATGTCCTACAGACTGGTTAAAAAGTTCTGGAGGCCCGCCTTATTACTGCATGAAATGAAGCAATATTTCTGGATAAATTTCAACAAAACCAGATCCAGTGGGTGGGCAATAAGAATATTCCATTCACTGAAGAAATATGAATTTATTACAACCACGCTCATAGCCGCCTATTTGACAATATAGCTGCCAGACACAAAAGCCGTAAGCATTATGATATTAAATTTATATCCGGAAATTTGAATCCCGAATTTAAATAATGCCGCGAACATCAGCACATAAGGTAAAAATGAAACTTGCTCATATTTCACGCTGCTGGATATTTATTGTAAGCAAATTAGAGTTAAATAGGTGAGCACTGTAATCGTAGGCGTTGAGAAATTTGAGATTTTTCATGGAAAGGTGTTAAAAGTATAAGCTTGTGGTTTCCCATCAATTTGAAACAAGAAAAACACTATTGAATTTTTCTGCCTTTTTACTTTTACATTAGAACTATTACTATCTGTCGAAATGTTAACGAACCAAATTTGATTTTTACCGATACGGGATACGCTTTAAACAATAGTCTCTTGTGTGCCTTCTCAATTTCCAATATCGTTTCATCGTTCACCAACAGTTGACCTCAACAGTTAGTACTATCAATCAAAACCTGAATGTAATACTATGAAATCCATATAACGACGCATCCATGCAAATGATTTTATTTGAAATTGATTGACGGATCTGAAATGATAGCGACTGTTTTTCATTTGGTTGATGATTTGTAGCAAATGAGATGGACCTTATTTGTTCTAAATTGTATAGTATAAGGTGCAAATGCGTTTAAATGATGAAAAAGATATGCTGTTAAACGAATTTAGTTCCCATCCATCAGAACAAGTGTGCGAATACTTTTATCAATTTTTGCTGATATATGAACTACCATACAGGGTTCAACAATGATACTATTCCACTCATCGAATTTTAAACCAATGAAATCTCACCATTTCTGAATATAATGGTATTTTAGCGGAAAAAGTTCCCTTAATTCATATACAAAAAAAGTCAACATCTGACATTGTTAACAAAAAAATCAATTATTGCATTTTTTCACTTAATAAGTTTGTTCGGGTTTTGTGGTCTTTTTCGTGAAATAGTCCCTTTGGATTAGGCAATAGGAACGATAGGGGAGTGAGACTGATAGAGTTCTGCGATAAACATAACTTAACGGTCGCGAACACTCTATTTCACCATCATGTTAGGAGACGCTACACGTGGAAGATGCCAGGAGACCTAGGGAGATATCAAATAGATTACATTCTTGTTAGGCAAAGATTTAGAAATCAAGTTAGGGATTGTAGAAGTTATCCAGGAGCAGATATAGATAGTGATCACAATATAGTCGTTATGAAGGCCAATCTTAAATTTAAGATTTTGAAAAAACGAAGCGGAAGAAGGTATCTTGACCCAGAGAAACTAAAAGATGATGATACGCGCGATAAGTTCGAGAAAAAGACAAACGAAGTACTAAAGGGCGCGGGCGAAAATATTGTTAGGGACATAGAGGAAGAATGGAATTGCATTAAAAATAGTTTAGTTTCCTCAGCTAGGGATATTTTGGGTCATAAACAGAATGAAAGTAGGAAACCCTGGATAACAAAACATATTGTGAGTCTAATAGAGGAAAGGCGCAAATATAAAAATAGGTTAGATGAAATAGGGAAACAAAGATATAAGGCGATCAAGTGGGAAATTATTCGGAAATGTAGGAAAGCGAAAGAGCAATGGATCGATGATAAGTGCAAAGAAGTGGAAAATAAGTTCGAAATAGGAAAGACTGATGAAGCATATAAAATAATTAGGAGAAATTTTAGAGAAATTGGATCTAGTACCAAAAGCATTAGGAATGAGGCAGGAGATATCCTAATCGAAAGCGGGGAGAAGGCAGATAGGTGGAAAGAATATTTAGGAAACTTATATGCGGGACAGGAAGTGCAAGATATATTAGAAAGTGAAAGCAGTGTAGAAGGGGATAACCTAGGGAGTCCTATAATGAGAGAAGAGTTTGAGCTAGCACTAAAAAGTTTAAGGAATAATAAAGCACCAGGTATAGATGGCTTGCAGGCAGAAATCTTAAAGTGCGCAGGTCAAGAGGTAATAGATCGTTTATTTAAATTAGTTAGTCGCATATACCTGACAGGCGAGATTCCAGAGGATTACAAACTGAACATCATGGTAGCTTTGCCAAAAAGGAAAGGCGCGGATAGATGCGAAAATTTTAGAACTATCAGTTTAACTTCCCATGCGTCAAAAATTTTAACTAGAATTGTGCAAAGAAGGATGGAGAAAAAGGCGGAAGAGATATTAGGAGAAGATCAGTTCGGATTTAGACGAAATAGAGGAACACGCGAGGCCATTCTAGCTTTACGAGTAATTATAGAAAAAACGATAGAAAAGAGAAAGAGCGTATATATAGGATTTGTAGATTTAGAAAAAGCCTTCGACAACGTAAAATGGGGGAAGATGTTCGAAGTGCTGAGAAAGGTAGGGATGAAATACAGGGACAGAAGAATAATACATAATCTCTACAAAGAGCAAAAGGCAGTTATAGAATGTGAGCAGGAACGAAGGGAAGTAGATATCCGGAAGGGAGTGAGACAGGGATGTGCATTGTCACCTCTAGTTTTCAACTTATATATCGAAGATGCGATTAATATTGTTAAGGAAAGAACAGCCTCAGGGATCAATGTACAGGGCCAAACTATTAACATGCTCAGATTTGCGGATGATATAGCAGTGTTAGCATCTAGCAAAGGAGAATTAGGAGCGGCTTTGAATGAAATGGAAGCAGTTTTGACACAGGGCTACGGCATGAAAATCAATAAAAAGAAAACTAAAATTTTGGTATGTAGATGGAGTGAAAATAGAACTAAAATTGAAATACAAATAGGAAATGAGAAGATAGAGGAGGCCGCGGATTTCTGCTACTTAGGAAGTAAAATAACCCAAGACGGTAGGAGCACTAAAGATATAAAACAAAGAATGGCGCAGGGACGAGTTGCGTTTAACAAAAAGAAACAACTGTTATGTTCGAGAACGGTTAATATAGAGACTAGGAAGAGACTCTTAAAGTCGTATGTATGGAGTACGGCATTATACGGGTGCGAAACTTGGACAATAGGAGAGGCGGATAGAAAGAGAGTGGAAGCGTTTGAACTGTGGTGTTACAGACGCATGATGAAGATACCGTGGATAGATAAGGTTAGCAATAGGGAAGTATTAGAAAGAGTTGGGGAAAGGCGATAGGTATGGAAAACAATAAAGAGTAGGAGAGATAGGATGGTAGGACACCTTCTAAGACACGAAGGAATAGTTCGCGACATACTAGAGTCAGAGATAGGAATAAAAAGAGGTAGGGGTAGGCCTAGATTAGACTACTGCTCTCAAATAGTTAGGGATGTAGGATGTTCTACTTTTAGGGAAATGCGTAGGTTAGCTCAGGATAGAAAAGAATGGAGGTACGCGTCCAACCAGTCTTCGGACTGAGAACCTTATGATGAGTCTTGACGAATATCATCGTCAATTGTATACCCCAAGGTTCCCAATTTCGCTCGCTCGTAATTTTTATGCAATGTTACATACTCGTAAAATTGCTAAGCAACCTCTCGTTATAAACGAAAAATTTTGCCGCCAAAATCGAAACTCCCAATGATATTAAAAATGAAAAATGTGAGGTTGTATAAGATATGTTTTGCCAAAAATTCCTATTTTCGACGCTACCGCCATTTCTTTGAAGATATTGACAGATGTAGAGGAATTTTTAAATATAAAGCGAAACTCCATAACTTATTTTTCTTAAATAAGTTTCTTCAAGGGTAGGAAATTTGTGATGATTTTCGAAAAATGGTTTGCAAAATTTGAATCGTTATTCTTAAATGTTCATTACATCTTATATGTATAGGCTTACCAGTTTGACCAATATACTGTTACAATCAGAGCACTTTAGTTGGTATATACCTGTTCTTCAAAATTGATTTGTTATATCTTTCACATTAAACAAAATATGAGATAAAATATTTGAAGGTTTAAATGCTACATGTACTGTTTTTTGATAAAATACTGGCAATTCTTTCAGAAACATTTGGTACGTAAGTTATACTACAAAATTTAACAACTTTTTTATCTGATAATTTTGGGTATATGCTATTATAAGTAATTTTTTATTTTTTATTGTTAATTATTCCATTAATTATTTCTGTTTTGAATCCATTATTATTAGCAATTGTTCTTAGTGTACTTAATTATTTTTCAAAGTTAGCTTTAGATAAAGGAACAGTAAAGGCTCTATACAGGGTGTCCCGGTGAAGGTGGGAAATCTCTCGGGTGTCCCGGTGAAGGTGGGAAATCTCTCGGGTGCGTATAGATTACACGAAAATAACACCCCAAGTTCATATAAAGTTTTCTCCTACGACCTTCCCCTGCCGAGATATTCTCCCTTAAATTGCAGAAATAAAAATCATTTTTTTACATAAAATTTTTACTTTTAGTTCATCATCATAAGGTTCTCAGTCCGAAGACTGGTTGGACGCGTACCTCCATTCTTTTCTATCCTGAGCTAACCTACGCATTTCCCTAAAAGTAG
This sequence comes from Xestobium rufovillosum, assembly GCA_963966045.1. Classification (NCBI taxonomy): domain Eukaryota; kingdom Metazoa; phylum Arthropoda; class Insecta; order Coleoptera; family Ptinidae; genus Xestobium; species Xestobium rufovillosum. The sequence continues at coordinate 40,705,310 of OZ014493.1, forward strand.
AACATCCTACATCCCTAACTATTTGAGAGCAGTAGTCTAATCTAGGCCTACCCCTACCTCTTTTTATTCCTATCTCTGACTCTAGTATGTCGCGAACTATTCCTTCGTGTCTTAGAAGGTGTCCTACCATCCTATCTCTCCTACTCTTTATTGTTTTCCATACCTTTCGCCTTTCCCCAACTCTTTCTAATACTTCCCTATTGCTAACCTTATCTATCCACGGTATCTTCATCATGCGTCTGTAACACCACAGTTCAAACGCTTCTACTCTTTTTCTATCCGCTTCTCCTATTGTCCAAGTTTCGCACCCGTATAATGCCGTACTCCATACATACGACTTTAAGAGTCTCTTCCTAGTCTCTATATTAACCGTTCTCGAACATAACAGTTGTTTCTTTTTGTTAAACGCAACTCGTCCCTGCGCCATTCTTTGTTTTATATCTTTAGTGCTCCTACCGTCTTGGGTTATTTTACTTCCTAAGTAGCAGAAATCCGCGACCTCCTCTATCTTCTCATTTCCTATTTGTATTTCAATTTTAGTTCTATTTTCACTCCATCTACATACCAAAATTTTAGTTTTCTTTTTATTGATTTTCATGCCGTAGCCCTGTGTCAAAACTGCTTCCATTTCATTCAAAGCCGCTCCTAATTCTTCTTTGCTAGATGCTAACACTGCTATATCATCCGCAAATCTGAGCATGTTAATAGTTTGGCCCTGCACATTGATCCCTGAGGCTGTTCTTTCCTTAACAATATTAATCGCATCTTCGATATATAAGTTGAAAACTAGAGGTGACAATGCACATCCCTGTCTCACTCCCTTCCGGATATCTACTTCCCTTCGTTCCTGCTCACATTCTATAACTGCCTTTTGCTCTTTGTAGAGATTATGTATTATTCTTCTGTCCCTGTATTTCATCCCTACCTTTCTCAGCACTTCGAACATCTTCCCCCATTTTACGTTGTCGAAGGCTTTTTCTAAATCTACAAATCCTATATATACGCTCTTTCTCTTTTCTATCGTTTTTTCTATAATTACTCGTAAAGCTAGAATGGCCTCACGCGTTCCTCTATTTCGTCTAAATCCGAACTGATCTTCTCCTAATATTTCTTCCGCCTTTTTCTCCATCCTTCTTTGCACAATTCTAGTTAAAATTTTTGACGCATGGGAAGTTAAACTGATAGTTCTAAAATTTTCGCATCTATCCGCGCCTTTCCTTTTTGGCAAAGCTACCATGATGTTCAGTTTGTAATCCTCTGGAATCTCGCCTATCAGGTATATGCGACTAACTAATTTAAATAAACGATCTATTACCTCTTGACCTGCGCACTTTAAGATTTCTGCCTGCAAGCCATCTATACCTGGTGCTTTATTATTCCTTAAACTTTTTAGTGCTAGCTCAAACTCTTCTCTCATTATAGGACTCCCTAGGTTATCCCCTTCTACACTGCTTTCACTTTCTAATATATCTTGCACTTCCTGTCCCGCATATAAGTTTCCTAAATATTCTTTCCACCTATCTGCCTTCTCCCCGCTTTCGATTAGGATATCTCCTGCCTCATTCCTAATGCTTTTGGTACTAGATCCAATTTCTCTAAAATTTCTCCTAATTATTACTTTTAGTTGTATTTCGATAATTTTCTTGGTGACGTACGTAATGATCGAATTTCGATAAAATAATGCGGCCCGTTTTTTGATAGTGCATCAGGGAGGCAAGGGGTGAACTACCCCTTACCTTCTTAACTTCATATTCTTTAAGGGGCTGGATATTTTTAAGTTTTAACCGCATTTTTTGTTTCCCTGGACATTTTGATAATAAAAAGTTACTCTTGTTAGGTTTCGATAAAATGAATCGTTTTCGAGAAAATGAAACTCAACGAGCAAGAAGTATAGTGTTTCTATGATTTTCGTCTTTATTTTTTCTGGCATTATTTTCAAAGATATCAAAAAGCTCTTTCAATCAATTATTTCTTAGGAATTTTTTAAATACGATTTGACCCTACATTAGCTATTTCTTTTGAAATTCATTAAAAAATTTCTATCAAGTCCGTATTAACAAAAATAAAAATTGTCGATGTAGACAACAGACGAAACGTCGTACAAAAATAACCTCAACCGTTTGCGAAAGGTAGTGAAAATTTACATTAAAAAATTGCTTTCGGTTTTTCGAATGCCAGAAAAAATGAAAACGAAAATTGTAGAGTTGAGTTTTATTTTCTCGAAAACGCTTCATTTTATCGAAACCTAACAAGAGTAACTTTTTATCAGCAAAATATCCGGAGAAACAAACAATGCGGTTAAAAATTAAAAAATATCCAGCCCCTCAAAAAATATGAAGTTAGAAAGGTAAGGGGTAGTTCACCCCTTGCTCCCCTGATGCTCCATCAAAAACGGGCCGCATTATTTTATCGACATTCAATCACTAGGTACTCTAAAAGTGGTGTTCCAGTTTACGACGCGAATCGTTTATGCCGGACGTTGCTGTGCTTTCGACAGCCCCGCCCCCCCCCCCCACAGACGATGTGATTTTTCGTTAAAAGAACATGATTATTTATCTATTTTTTGCTGTCCTTTGTTTACTAGTGCAAGGCTAACACGTTTGTTGTCATTCAAATAAAATCGTTTATAGATCTGCCTTCAAAACTTTATCTAATTGGCGGACAGTTGCTAAGGTTTTTTTACCTCAGAATGTAATTGGGTATGGTATTTTAAGCGGAACTGAACCGTAAAGTGGAACAGCAATTTCGGCGTTTATAGTACTTAAGTCACCAAGAAAATTATCGAAATACAATAAAAAATAAAAATTTTATGTAAAAAAACGATTTTTATTTTGACAATACTACATATTTACTATTAAATTGAAAATAATTTTGTTCAATACAAATTTCAAATGCAGTTTCTTATTCATTTTTAAACGGTTTTATTTAGTTCGCCTTGTTTGTTTGTTTGTTTGTTTGTTTGTTTGTTTGTTTGTATGGGTCAAATCTAGTAATTGAAATTTTACCCCCTTCCTGTTGACCGATTGATCTGAAATTTGGTACACACCTTTAGTTGTGATGAGAATAAAATTTTGTATATTCAGTATCATTGTAAATCCAAGATGGCCGCCGCCACAAAATATCGGATCAGATATTTTAGCCCAACCCCCTCAATATGGGTATCAAATGAAAGGGCTTAACTAGTAGAATATAGTACACGATGAAAAATTAAAATCCAAGATGGCCGCCACCACAAAATGGCGGATTACTTTTTTTTCAGTCCCCTCAATATGGGTATCAAATGAAAGGGCACACACACACACACACACATCACACTTTAGAAAAATAATAACAAAACAAAAACAAACAAAAAAAACTTAAAACGTGAAAATAAAATAAGTAGAAAAACATTTTTAAGTGAAACGGTTTTATTGTAAAGAAACATAATAATGATGCAGATATTGTACTAAAAGCTAAAAAATAATTAGGTAGGTACCAGATACCAGTCATCACACCACTCTCCTCATCAATCTAGAGCATTGATCAGACTAAAATAAAATCGTGGGGCGTAGCGTAACCTGAGTAAATATGTGAATGATCGTTCTGCGATGTTGTCTATTGAGAAGATGCATCCAAAGCATACCTATAATGATATGAGCGGTTGATAGTAGATAATAGAAATTCGACTGGCCCCACGATTTTATTCTAGTCTGATCAATGCTCTAGATTGATGAGGAGAGTTGTGTGATGACTGGTACCAGGTACATACCTAATTATTTTTAACATATTTGTTACATCAAAATAAACTAAAAATGAACCTATTGGTATAGTTTTATCTTTTATTTTATTCATAAGATCTAATGATTTTATTTAGACAAAATTTGGGAGCAAATTTTGTAATGTTCTTAAATATACTATTAATATTTTTAGCTAAGTTTCTGTAGTAGGGGCAATAATATGTAGCATTTAAACCTTCAAATATTTTATCTCATATTTTGTCTAACGCAAAAGAGAAAACTAATAAATTTTGTATGTAAGTATGTATGTACCAACTAAAATAATCATTTTCATATTGCCATATTTCTTTAAGGCCGCAAGAGTAAAAATAAGAATTTGTTAGTTACGGTTATTTAAAAATGAAGACATTCTGACTGAAACTATCACACTTATTTATAGTTTTCTACATTTTTATGGAACCACTTGCATTTTGAACTAATTTATTGCATTAAAGGTAGGCATTTTAGATATTTTATTCTGTTTACATTTTCGAATTTGTATTTCGCAATCGTTAGAATCCGCCTTGGTTAAACTATAGGTACCTAGCTGTTGAAATGAAAACGTGCATACAAGATACGTCACCTGAGCGATGTTTTTTCTATTGCATCTTTATTGTGAATATACGTTTTTTGTATTAGAAAAAAAATGTGCATTATTTTAATTTTGTTATTTAAAATTACTTTTACCTTCTGCATAATACCTGCATTTAGTTTACAAATGGAGCACTCTGTATCGCATTACATTTTTGAATTCCCTATTCAGTAAATAAAAAGTCAAGTTAATTTTTTTTTGATAAGACAGCCTTATCTCTTAATCAAATATAAACAAACCTTTATGGGTGGTCGTCTTTATTACAACAGAGCGTACAAAATAATCTTGGCAGATCTCGAAATTTCAATAGTGGATAAGAAACATGTACAAAAAATACTTTTCGATAATAAAGCCCCTGCACCTCGCCTCATATCCTGGTGTCATTTTTATTTAGACTGTCACAAATCACGCTGTAAATTACTGCACTGGGAAAACAATCTAAAAAGGTAGGTGTTTAAAATTAGTGGCACCATCCGACTTTGGTGCGTGGCACGTAAAATGTTGAATTGAAGAGTAGGCTTGGAGATTCAGATTAATTTATGGGAAGTTAATCCCGTGTTTTATGGGTTCTTCCAGTCTTTCGACACGGCACTATCAAGAACATGATGTTCTTTTAATTTCTTCGGAGCTATGAATAGTAGGTGACATATCAACAACAGTTTAAATGGATGCGTTAGAAATTAATTTGTCAGGGATGATGAAGGAATGGGTAAAGCTCGACTTAACTGCAAAGAAGTAGGTGCACCAACTAAAACATATACCGTGTGACAAACTTCCATGTGTTCATGGGGAAATAACATGGACAATTACATTTTTGGGGATTCCTGCTCCCCATGTGTAGTTACAGTGGTGGTAAAGGTAGCAATCGAAAGATTATTTTTTTCTGCGTATGAGGATATCAAAAACTCTACAACTTTCCAATTTATTAAAGCATTAAAAGCAAAAATTACATTAATAATTTTCTAACTAAAACACAGAAATATATCAGATTATCCATGACAACTTAATTTATTCTAATCACGGACGTCTTTGATTTCTATGGATTTTCTGAACTGTCAACATTTAAAAATGAACAAAAATATTTATTCAGTTCAAGAAAAGGTTTTCATTGTGAAAATATTTTACGGCGGCAATAGTTTGCGCGTAGTCCGTGGCTTAGTTTCTGTAAAATTCAATAACGGTCCTATTCCTTCGGTATAACAACAAATAATTTAGTAAGAAAATTGAAGGCTGGGGATCTTTCATCGAAAGAAGTTAATTTTTACTAATACATAAACTTGTTTTTTTATTTAGATAATTCTCATTCACATTATTATTGTCATTACCTATAGTTGACAATTAATTGATTACTGGTGTGGATGTTTCGTTGGCGAATGCTGGTCCATAGTTTAGGGTAAATTGTAGGTGTCGTCTAACCTATTAAAAAATTTTTGGGAAAATGTTAAAGCAGTAAAATGAAATAATAAAAATTAAATTACTTTAATTTTACTGCAATTATGAAAAATTTAACAAGCGGCAACATTTGTTTATTTTGCTCTAATGAATTTTGTAATCTGGCAATTTAATATGTACTTATTTATTTCATATCTAGGTAAGGACAAAAACTTATTAATACACAATGAAATTAAAGTAACATAAAAAAAGAAAAATAACTATAACAAATATTCAAATAAACCCCCATTCTGTATCAGACAGTATCCCAGCCTATTATAGAAAGAATTTCTCACATTCGCAAGTTGCCGATCGTTTATTAAGTTGCATTCTGCAAAAATAGCGTTCCTTAAAGAATCAATATTTGGGTGGCGAGTTTTATAAATCTTATATTTTTTAAAAAAGAGTAGAAGCGTTTGAAATGTGGTGCTACAGACGCATGATGAAGATACCGTGGATAGATAAGGTTAGCAATAGGGAAGTATTAGAAAGAGTTGGGGAAAAGCGAAAGGTATGGAAAACAATAAAGAGTAGGAGAGATAGGATGGTAGGACACCTTCTAAGACACGAAGGAATAGTTCGTGACATACTAGAGTCAGAGATAGGAATAAAAAGAGGTAGGGGTAGGCCTAGATTAGACTACTGCTCTCAAATAGTTAGGGATGTAGGATGTTCTACTTTTAGGGAAATGCGTAGGTTAGCTCAGGATAGAAAAGAATGGAGGTACGCGTCCAACCAGTCTTCGGACTGAGAACCTTATGATGATGATATTTTTTAAATGACCCCACAAGAAAAAGTCACATGGTGCCAAATCGGGAGATCTAGCTGGCCAGTTTATAGCACCACCTCAACCAATCCAGCTCTCTGGAAATATTTCATTTAATAATTCCCTCACTTGTGCTCCAAAATGTGCTGGGCATCCGTCATGTTGAAACCAGACCTCCCGATTCGCATGTGCAACTTCTAATGCAGGGCCAATCCAATATGATTAATTAAAAGATCTAAATAAGCTTCTGAATTAAAATTTCCCTGTATTTCAAATGGTCCTATAATGCGATTATTAAAAATGCCTGCCCAAATATTGAATTTTTGAGGGTATTGCGTTGTAGTGGCTAGATTTATTCTGGGATTTTCCTGGGCCCAATGCCTAACGTTTTGTGAATTTCTCTCTTGATTTAAAGTGAAGGTACACTCATCGGTAAAACAAATTGATGAGAGGAAGCTGCGATCCCGATTAGCCCGTTCTTGCATTTCTTCACAGAAAGTTTGCCTTGATTCTTCGTCAAAAGAAAGTAACTCTTGGTGACATTGGAATTGAAAGGGATGATATTTGTTTTTTTTAATATGTTACGGACAGTTTCTCTTGAAACATTACATTCTAGGGCAATAAACCTTAAACTAGATGTTGGACTAGCAGTTATCAGGCCTAGGCCATTTCCTCTACCTCAACATTTAGATTTCTTGGAACGACTAAAAAAATAAATGATAAGATTAATTTTAGTTTTGTTTCACTCCACGTTATCACTTGCTAAATTTCTCATAATCCCAGTAAAATTTAAGTTAGCGAACAATAAGGAATTAGCAACTAGGTAATAATAATCAGCGAATCAGAATTATCTAAATAAAAACCAAGTAAATTTATTAGTAAAAATTACCTTCTTTCAATGAAAGATTCCCAGTATCTTCAAATTTCTTAACTAAATTTGTTATTGTTGTTACCGAAGGAATAGGACTGTTATTGAATTTTACAGAAAATAAGTCACGGACTACCCGCAGACTATTGCCGCCGTAAAATGTTTTCACAATGAAAACCTTTTCTTCTACTGAATAAATATTTTTGTTCATTTTGAAACCCAAATTTTAAATTGTCGATAAATAATGTTGACAGTTCAGACGAATTAGAAATTAGAATCAAGAGAGTCTTTGATTAGAATAAATTAAATTGTCATAGGTAATCTGATGAATATCCGTGTTTTAATTTGAAAATTATTAGTGTAATTTTTGCTTTTAATGCTTTATTAAATTGGAAAATTGCAGAGTTTTTGATATCCTCATACGCAGAAAAAAATTGTCTTTCGATTGCTACCTTTACCACCACTGTAACTACACATGGGGAGCAGGAATCCCCAAAAATGTAATTGCGCATGTTATTTCTCCATGTACACATGGAAGTTTGTCACACGGTATGTCAAGAATGACAAAAATTTAATTAAGTCAGATGGTAATGATAAAAAAAGCCTTTTTCAAGTTTTTTGCATCCGAAAGCTAAAGAAATGGTACAAAACCTTCTTGAATATTTTGAAAATGAAGAAAAAGAAGCAGACAGCAACGCAAAAAATATACATCATTCTGAACATTCTGAAGCGCTGGGACTGGGAGTTGGGTTTAAGAACAGTAGAAATGATTGTACATGAAAAGAGGATGAAAGAGCCAGAAAAAAGAAAAGAAAAACGAAGAAGGAAATACACGAAAACTAAGGATTTAAGTGGTACCGAAAAATTAGAAGTAAGAAATGCTATTTATAATTTATATGAAGCAAAAGTGAATGTTACACTAGTAAGTTTACAAAAATCTTAGGAAAAAAGGGTGTTTTGGAAAGTGAATTACGTTCCTTCTCAAAATTAATTAATACTGGGTTTCCCATATAAAAAAGATTGCAATAAGAGATTCCTCTGTGAATAGCCGCACATAGTTCACCAAAGAGTTAAATTTTTAAAGAAATATGCCGAAAATCTTATTTCAAAATTTAGGAAAGTGCTTTTTTTGGACGAGACGTGGATATTTTCGAACGGCAGTGGGTTAAAGTTGTGGCAAGATGATTCGGTGAAGTCAGTAAAGAGAAAGAAAGGATGTGGATCTGGAAAAAGTTTTATAATTTTGCACGCATGATCTAGTTCCGGATTTGTACCTGGTGGTAGTTTAATTTTTTCGTCAAAATCAAAAAGTGTGGACTACCACGATAATATGGACAATTGTTATAATTTATTATTATATCTGTCAAAATTGTTAACTATTTTTTTCGCAAATATGTAAAATACATCAAAAAATAGTGTATCTGTACCAAATTATTTTATAATCTTACTTTGAACTCTAAAAATTTGAAAATAACAAAATAGGGATCAACTTCAGTTATACCCGAAAATATTTTTGAAAATATTTTCATTAAATAGATTCTATCTCTATACGACTTGCAGTTTAGCAGGTTTTTCGTTACATTCAAAGAGAATCACCCTGTATACAACATGAATAATAAAAAAGTTACTCACGGACGCAAAGTACTCCAAATATAATAAAAAAACAAAAAACTTTTACAATAGTCATTTTCTATAAACCGTTTTTGAATAGCGCGTCACATACGCACATGTAAAAAAGGATGTTTTCGATAGAGCGTCTCTTTTAATCCAACTGACTTCACAAACTGTTCTTGCTGTTAACTTTAGAAGTTGTTAGTGGGTATCCCCAGATCCAGTGTATGCATGTGTGTATAAAGATGATCCAGAGGCGCTTAGCCAGGCGGAAGCAGATCCCACAAAACGGCATTCAAATTTATTTTCGTAATTAAAAACTTGTATCCTAAGGAATAGTTTGCAAGTAATTTAATAAACGGCGAATTAATTTTATTTACTATTTCCTGACTGCTTAAAATAATTTTACCCATTTTTATCAATCGATTGTTACATGTTGTTTGGTACAGAAAAAGAAGGAACGTAAACAGTTTATGCCAAAATGCGAATTGCAAATTGCATTTCTGCGCAATCCGTTTTATAAACATGCTCAAATTAGTCATTTTCATATATTTTTATGGTTTAATTATTTTAACAGTCTTCGTACTGACGCAAATTATGTCGAAGAAATTGCACAGATGCCGGCCAAACTTCCAACCATAGATATTTAACTGAATTTTCATTTTTAAATTATAATTTTATACCGTCTAAACATACTGTTTTAAAATCACTAAATAAATATTATATAGATACTTATCTGTAACCTGTAGCTGTTTCTAGCTTTTCTGGAAATATACGTTTTCGTTTTTTTGGCACTTGGTTTCTTGCCTTTGAAATTAAAAATACAGGGTGAGTCTGTGAAGCCGCACGGGGCGATATTATAGGGGTGCAAAGTTGAGGTACGTTTTTAACAAATTTAAATTCTACTTAGAAACTTCTATAAAGTGCTGCCACCTACCGTCCAAAAGTGTGATTAGGATGATGCAAAATGTAGTCACAATCTATTATTATTGGTTTCTATCACAGCTGCAACCACTTTAGAGAGAACCCCTGCAGCTTGGAATTTTCAAAGTTTTTGCTTTGGCGGCAACGAATAAATCTGGGAGGATTAGTCGGCGGTCCTATCTTTGAATTATTATTTAGAAATAAGAGAATAAACTGAATACCGACTGTGCCAGCGTCATCTGCACAATTTTAGTCGACTATCCACTAATAAATCTCCAGTTTAGTGTGCATCTCGGCTAAATGTAAACAAGATGGAGAAGTTGCAACATGATTTTTATTCCAACACACAGGTTCAACCAAGCAACGTATTGTAAACAATGAATAATATTTCGGGTGAATGAGGTAATCGCGGCGCGGCACTTGTTGGCAGACGGCATTGGCGACGTGCAATCAGTTACGTTTCACTATGTCCTCGCTGTTTCATTCCAATTTTGTTTCTTGTAGTGTGCGGACGTCTGTCTTTATTTCGATTTCGTGAATATTTTAGCATTTCATTGTTTACAAATTTATATTTATATTTACATTTTCTTGTTTTTGCGTAAATGTTCAAGATGAAGAAAAGTGCAAAGGTTATAGAAATTGGGAATTATCGTTTGTGCGTAAATCTTAGCAGTTTGTGTGTGATTGTAATACTTATTTGTAACCTAATAAAAGTGAATTTTTAAAGCTTTTCTTTATTTATATGTTATATCCCTTGTAAATTTTTCAGATTTTGCAAATTTCACGTCGGACATGATAGGTACTTAACCAAGTTCATTTTCTCTGTCATAACGATGGTTGCTAAATTGCAGCTTCTGTAAATTTTCAACAAAAAAACAATGAAAAACCAAACTGAAACTTGAGGAATCTGAAACAAATTTCATGGCAAACTAGGTATTGTTTTCCTTAATTTTCTCATGTACCACAGCTTAGATCATAACTTCTGTTTAAAATGAAATATCAATATCCGACATTATTTCCTCCATTTTATGTGTAATGACACCTTATTAAAAACATACCGTTCCATTTAAAATTTTTGAGAAAATCTGACAAATTTATGCTCTGAAATTTGAAACAGAGAGCCATCTGGCGGCTCCCACGCAAAATAAAATTTAAGTGTAAATCTGTAAATGCTGATTTCTACTATGCTACCTAATAAATTCCCTTGATTTTTCATTAGAATACACCACAAAAGTGGCGCGTCACAAACGTGAGATTTTCATTCCAAACAAAACAAAGCCATGTGCTATCTCACGTTTTAACCTAACCTATCCAATATTAATTATAGAGTAGTTTTCAAGCTTTTACACGTAAGAGCAACATGCAATTTGAAAATTAATTGTTTTCACTGCAAAACTTCTAGAATTAGATCATTTTAGAATGTCGTCACACAATTGACAGCTGGAGGGCAAACATTTGTTTGTTTAAAGCTTATTGGAGGGAAGAAGAGGAGGAATAACAAAGCAGATGTTTGTGTTACCATTTGGCACCAAAAAAGGGGCGTAACTCAAACTTAGTCGCTTTACGCCGAGAATTGAACGAAGATTCTTAAAATGATATGACTGGTTGCACTATTGCAAACGTTGTTTCCTTATTTTGAGTTAAATTACATGAACTCTAAACATCACCACTTTGTTTGGCACCAAATCTGCTCAAATTTTGGTAACACTCACGTGTATACTCTGCCCTCCAACAGAAAATGGCGGCCTGTCAAAATCAGGCCATTCTAAAACAGTCTATTATGTTCTGTGTTATGTTGCAAAAAATTAGGTTAAAGCGTTGTAAATAATACTGATAAACGTCAAATGGCACGTGCATTTGTTTTGGTTAGAATGAAAATCTGACGTATGAAGGAGGCACTTGTGCACTGTATTTGTTCCACAAATCCAGAAATATCGCATTTTTTAGTAAGGGAATTCCGTCTTCTTCCCACCCTTTACTTCGAAAGTTAGATCAAGAAGTTATTAACCCAATTTCCAGAGTATTGTGAGAAGATTTTAAATTTTGAATTTTCTGTGCCCTCTAGCTGCAAAATCTGGAAGCTAAAAACATTTTTGGTGAATCTTGTGCGACCACTTCTCGCCCTCCATGGATCGGTTAACGACTAGCAGCTAGTAGCAGTAAGTCTCTAATCTATGGCTAGTAGTACAGGTCATTGGGTCAATATTGATTATCCCGGCTCCCGGCACGATATATGATACCAAAAATCCAACACTGACCTGGCTACTAGGGTGTTGAGACAATTTAAAGTGTTCCACGTTTCTAAATTGACCAGTCTGATCAGTTTTTTGAAAGTCAACTCTCAAAGGTCTTTACCAAAGCAAAGTGCTTTAACACTGGTTTGCGAAATTTTATCATTTTTAATGGTACATTTAATAGAGTTGTATTTAACGGAACACCAAAGTAATATTGATTTGATCTCTGAATACTCGTCTTTTGCCACTAAAAATTATATTCGAGCAATAAAATTTGAGCACCAAATTATTCATGTTTGATCTCAAAAATGTAGTTTTGTAAAAAAAAAAAAATTGTGTGAAAAGAAAAACGAAGTGAGGACCAGATTTTTGCAGGAGATAGAAAACATGAAGACGGAAAAAGAGATAGGTACTTATGGGGTATAATAAATAGAGAACGAAAATAGAGAAAGGGCACGGATGAAAAAATAGAAATGGATGAATGGAAGAGATATTTCATGCATATGCTGGGAGGGACGGAGGAAGAAAGGGGAGAAGGCAAGAGCACAGACACAAAGAAACACAAGGAGAGGTACAGACGGATGAAACAAGACTAGACGAAATTAAAAGTACAATAGATAGCTTGAAAAAGGTAAAGGCAGCAGGGGTGGACGAGTTGCCGAATGAAGTTTGGATTCATGGAGGGGATGAAGCACTAAGAATGATAAAGGAAGTTTGTAATAACATATGGAAAGGCAAAGGTTTCCCAAAAAGATGGAGAGAGGGATTAATTGTACCGCTGATGCCTTCGGCATATAAGATATACGCATCTGTCTTAGCAAGGAGACTGGAGGAAGAGATAGGGGAAGAACAAATTATTCCTGAAGGACAAACAGGATTCAGAAAGGGACGAGGCACAATGGAGAACATATATACGCTGAATCATGTAATCGGAAGAGAGGTGAGAGAAAAGGGAGGAAAGATAATGGCATGTTTTGTGGACCTCAGGGCAGCGTTTGATACAGTGAACAGAGAAGGACTAATGAAAATGTTAGAAAAAAGTCAAATAAGTGAGAACCTGAGAAACAGAATACAAGAAATATACAGTACAACGAAAAATAGAGTTAAGGTGGGAGAAAGAACGAGTGAGGTATTCTGGACTGAAAGGGGAGTAAGACAGGGGTGTCCACTGAGCCCGTACCTTTTTAACATCTTTATATCAGATATGGAAGAGGTCATGAGAAAGGGGCAGATAGGAGGAGCGGTGATAGGAAGGAAGAAGTACTGGACAATGGCATATGCAGATGATGTGGTGCTACTGGCAAAGGAAGAAAAAGACCTAAAGGAGATGTTGAAAAGGTTAGTACGTTATTTAGACAGGAAAGAATTGATGCTGAACGTAGACAAAACAAAAATAATGAGATTTCGAAAAGGAGGTGGAAGAAAACGAGAAGAACGCTGGGAATGGAAAGGGGAGAGGATAGAAGAGGTAGAAGAGTTCAAGTACTTGGGTTTCACGCTACAGAAGAATGGGGAGCAGGAGAAACACATTAATGAGATAACGAAAAGGGCGACAATAGCCATGAAGCAAGTATGGGGAATAGGGAAGAGGAACTTTGGGGGGGAGTGGAAAAGGAGAATGAAATTGTTTGATGCATTAGTAAACAGCATAGCGATGTATGGAGCCGAGATCTGGGGGTGGGAAGAGAGAGCCAAGGTGGAGAGGCTACAGGAAAAATATATAAGGTGGACGCTAGGGCTAGACTGGACAACCCCGGGATATATGGTGCAGGAGGAAACAAAAAGATATAAATTGAGAACAGCAGCAGGAAAAAGAGCAATGAAATTTGAAGAAAAGCTGAGAGGCGGAGGCGGCAACGAGTTGGCAAGACAGTGTTGGGAAGAAATAAGGAAGGGAGGGACTAGGAAATCAAGGTGGGAAGAAAAGCGGGAAAAATTTTACCAGGAAAGAGGTTATGCGAATATGGTAGTGGAAAACAGAAGAATAATGGGGTGGAACATGAGGAGTGAAGTGGAGGAAAGAGACAAGCAGATACAGGAACAAGAAAAGGATGAGAAGATTAGAAACTCGAAATACAACAGCCAATAGAGGGAGAAAAGGGCAATAGGGTTGCCCAGATACTTACAGAGGAGAGGAAAGGAAGAGGATATGATAAGAGTGGCAAGGTTCAGATTGGGGAATGAAATGAGAGAAGGAAGATATTGGGAAAGTGAAGACAAAAGGAAGTGTAGGATATGCGAGGCGGAGGAAGAGACATGGGAACATGTGGTGGAAAGATGTGGGTGGTGGGAGAACACCAAATGGAATAGAATGGAGAAGATCCTGGAGAAGAGCGGAGGAGGGTTGGAGTGGATGAAGTATCTGCAGAGGAAGAGAAATGAAAAAAAAGAAAAAGAAGGATCGTAATTTTATTTTGTTGTTAATTTTGATTTGTTTTTTTTTTGTACATATGGTGGGCCAATAGTGTGTAGTCGGCCCATATCTCTGGTTCTATTCAAGATATCAAAATAAAACTTTACGCGTATGTGGAGAACCCCATGAAGCATCTGATAAAATTATTTTGGTGTATACAGGGTGTTCACACTCTGAACACCAAACCAAAGTTATGTTTTTTTAAATGGAACGCCCCACATTTGTTTACATATTTGAATTCCCAATAAAATTTTATGAAAGATGGTGTACTACACGATGGGGTTTAGAGTGAGCAATTTTAAGATATTACCATTTTTGTGCCAGTGTGGACCCAACTTTGAGGAGCTGCTGACATCTATTGGTCGAAGCTATTAAAGATTTTTTTATTGGACTAGGTTTACAGACTGCTCTATTTGTAAAATACTTGAGTACTTTCATCACAAAACTTAATATCATACAGGGTGGACAGCTTACGCAAAATGCATTTTTTCTTAAAAATTTCAAATGGAACACCCCATATATTATTTACATATTTGATAGACAATTTACTAAGCTTTTGATTGATGTAGATATTGTTAGGTCTGCGACTGGCGGTTTCGGTAGAATTGAAAATTGAACTTTAAAATGTGGTAATTTAACCGGTAATTTATTCGTTTCTCCCATATTTTAGCGCCCAAAACACAAAATATGATTTCCATTTTGTATCTGGAAGTTGACTTCACATTGAAACAAAAAATTTTATCGCCAGATTGCTTCTTCATGGTCATATTCTTAAATAAATGGTAACTTATTAAACCTAGGTATAAATTTAAACAAGGAGTGCCATGGAAGAAAACCGTCCTTTCAAAAAGTAATCTTGCAATGAGATTTCTTGTGCCGATGTAAATTCTGTTGGCTAAATTTTCTACAAAAACAAACTGTACGCATTTTTCTGAGTTTTGGGTGGCAAAATAGGGGAAATTCCCCAAAAATGGTACAAAATTATAGCAAAAATCCCAATTCTTAAGGTTCAATCTTTATTTCTGCCTAAATTATCAATCGCAGACCTGCCAATATCTACATCAGTCAAAAGCTTAATAAACTGGCTATAAAACCTGCAAATAATATACGGGGTGTTCATTTAACATTTTTGAGAAAAGCTCCATTTTGCGCAAGTTGGCCACTCTGTATAATATAAACTATTCTGAAAAAAGTGTTCATGGATTTTACTAACAGAGTATCCTCTGAACCAAGTCCAATAAAAAAATCACAGTTAGCTTTGACCAGCAGACGTCAGTAGCACCACAAATTTGGCTTCACACTGGTACTAAAATGGCCATATCTTAACATCGCTTACTCTAAACCCCACCGTGTAGCATATCAACTTTAATGAAATTTTATGGGGAATCCAAATATGTAAACAAATGTGGGGCATTCCATTTAAAAAAACATAACTTTGATTTGGTACTTAGCACGTGAACATCCTGTATACATCAAAATAATTTTAACAGAAGCTTCGTGGGGTTCTCCACATACACATAAAATTTCATGTTGATATCTTGGATAGAATCAGAGATATGGACCGACTACACACTATTAATTGGCCCACCTGTATATTGTATACAGGGTGGTCACTTTTACAATGTACACCATTGGAGTCTTCTAAACCAGAAGAGATTCAGAGTTGGTCAAATTACAGAAAACGTGCACTTTTTCCATGCCCTTTAAGGATCTGAAAAGAAATTCTGGATAGCTCTCGTTGTTCCTGAAATATCCTGAAAAGAATTGAAGTATTGCATTTTCTTATTTCTTCCATATATTATTTATTACTTGAGCAAATGTAATGCCCTTCGGCAGGTTTACATAAGTAGGTATGGGCTATCCACTGGATGTTTCAAAATTTGTCTAAGCCTACTACATCTTTGAGTTTTCATAATCATGGCAACTAGATTCTGTAGATATGGAGTGAAATTAGTGTTCCAGAAAGTTAGATGACCCATGTGCGATACATCGTTGAAATTGTATTTTTTTTCTCTATCCAACCTTATGAAAATCCAATATGGCGCCCATAAGAAATTCAAAAGTTGACCATGAAAACTTGAAGATGTAGTAGGCTTAGACAAATTTTGAAATATCCAGTGGAAAGCCAATACCCACTTATGTAAACCTGCCAAAGGTCATCACATTCGCTTGAGTAATAAATAATATATGGAAGAAATAAGAAAACGCAATATTTCAATTTTTTCAGGATATTTCAGGAACAACCAGAGCTATCCAGAATTTCTTTTCAGATCCTTAAAGAGCATGAAAATGTGCACCTTTCTTACCATTTGACCAACTCTGAATCTCTTCGGGTTTAGAAGATTCCAATGGTGTACATTGTAAAAGTGACCACCCTGTATATTGCGAGGTGTAATGGTGTGACATATTGAAATCCCAGAAGGGAAACAATAAATCTAATTATCTATCTATCTATCTAGTTTTGTAGCCTGTTTATCTTTTTTAGCAAGAGATATGTTTTTGGCACCAAAAATCGCACCAACATTTGAGCGCCAAAATATACGAGCTATACTGTCAAATAAAACAAGACTTGGTAAGTGCAAGTACTGTCTTTTTATTCTATTTTTGTTTATGTATAGCTGAAGCTAAATAAACGTTGTTATTATTATTATTATATATACAGTGTGAGTAAAAATTCTGGAACTTATACCAAAAAAAAAACAGGAATTATTTCTGGAAAAAACGCTCGGACACGTCAACCCAATTTTTTTAAAGTGCATCTTTTTTGATAATTGTCGTTTTTCGATAGTCTTTTGATTTTGTACTGTGACGTCATCGTTAATTTTTTTAAATAGCTCCCCATACTTTTGAAGTCGTTGGATAGTGGCTGAAATTACGAATTCAATGATATGTCCAAGTGATTTTATAAAATCACTGGATATGCCGCAGTATGACATTTGACGTTGATATTTTTCGAAATAATCAAGTTTAAAGTAAAAACAAAAACTCCCAAAGAAAATGAGTTAGCCATGGAATATTGACAGTTCAATTGATTAGAAACGAAAACAATTAAGTTTCCAATTAAATTCTAACAGTTCAGCATTGTTTTGTGTTGTTATTTTATAATTTAGTTAATTTATTTTGTAATATTAATAATTGATAATAGATTGAACACCAATTTTAATTGTTATTTTTTGTTAGTTAATGTTATTTTATCAAATTTACATCGTTTTCAATCAACTAAACTGTCAATATTCCATTTTTGAAATGGACAACTTAACTGCATTTTTTGTAAAAAAAAAGATAATGTAAAAATGTAAGAAAAAAAAACTTAAAAAAACACAAATTATCAGTAGCGTTCACTTACCCTTTAACACGAAACGTTTCCAGATTATTTACATTAGAAATACATTTTGTAAACATTTACTGTTTATGAACCAAAATGAAACGAACGATTTCTTTTATTAGTATAGTTTATTAAAATAAAACCCCGTCAAGAAATACATTCACCACATTCGCTTGGTAATTATATTTTTGCGGCACACTGACCCTGGCATTTAGACTTTTGGTTTTTCAATCCTTCGGCAATCTTTGCCCCTAAAGCTATGTCCACCTGACCGAAAACATTCTTAACAACTCTGTCTTGTATAAAATCAGCTGCGTCCTTTAAATGCCCCACAATGTTCGAAGCAAGTCGGTCTTGCGCGTCTTTATCCAAAACATTTAAATACAAATTGCGTGCTTGCGAGAAGTTATCATCATCCCCTGTATCATAATAGTCAACATCTCCAGAAGTCGTATATGGTACGTATAATTTTTGGGCTCTTGGGGCAGCCACAGGCCCACCAAAACTGTTCGGACTGTAGTTGGGACCATCTCCGAAGTTTACGACTGATTGAGGACCATCTCGTTGGTAATCTCGAACTGCGAATGGACAGTTCACTGGAATTTGTTGAAAGTTTGTTCCTAGACGATGCCTGAAATTAACATGTTGTTAATTACTTAACCTGAATCATCAATGATTGATTTCAGCAGCATAAAATTACTAGTGATTCAGAGGTGAAATTATTAACCGTACGGTAGATAAGTATCCAGATACTTTTGGGTTATTTGGACATTTTGGACAGATTACTTAAAGAAGTACCTACTCAATTCAGATTGAGAGCATGTGACAATTCAAAAATCATATGAATCAGACCGAGATTAATTAAAATTTTCCACCAGCTCTTGGTAGATTTCAGTGTTTCAGTTTCCCTCTGCGAGAAATTTAGCCAAGGTGATGCACCTATAACATGCTTCACCAATGAGCGCTAAAATTGATTAAAAACTTTTTCCTGCCTAGATACTAAAATCAATGAACACATGAGCCATTTCGGCTACAACATATTCGTCATTCTCATTTGTCAATATTTAGTTTCACTTCAGATTCAGGTGTCAAAACAGTAAACAAGTAGTAAACAAGGTTACGTAATAGTCACACGACAAGTCAGGATAATGCTTTTGCCCATACACGAGGTATGCCTTCTGTAGTATAGAGTTAATATGCTGCGTAAAAGCAAGTTAGAATCTTCATCGACGAATAAAATAGCAAAAGATTTTTGGGATTATGATAGATGCTGCTTAGAAACATTAGACAACTTTTCAAGACAACAATGCGAACATCTGCAGCTTCGAACAAATAGTAACGCTGACTATCGTCTGCATAAAAATGATAGTTATAGTGATGAAACAATTTATGAAAAAAAGATATAAATAATTTACAAGATAGGGCCAAGAATGCTACCCTGAGGCATGTCGGAAGTGAGACTACAGGGCAAGGATAAACAGCTGACAACACACTGGCTTCTATCATACAACACAGAAGAATAAGCGAAATATTGAGATCGTCGCTACCATATGCCACAGACTTGACAGACTGGAGGAGGTCAGTGAGGAGGTTTTGTGGAGAACACGTGACAGGTCTTCTTAATATGACATTATTGTCATAGATATATCGGTCAGTTAATCACATGCAAGTAATCTCAATTGATTATCATTATAATTAGACATCTGCATCAAAAAATGACTTATTAATTGTCATAGATATATTGGTCAGTGGGTCACATGTACACAATCTGAACTGGTTATCATTATATGTACCGGGTGGCCAGATAAGAATGTAAAGTGATGTATCTCAGAAGATATTCATCATAGAGTCTTGTGGTAAAAAAATTTATTACTAAAGTGTCCAAGAGAAGACCGTGGAAAATATTTTCAGATTTCCAAGATGGTCGCCAGGGGGCGTAACCGCCATCTTAAACTTTTAAAGTGATTTTTCACTGAAATCTACCTAATAAATGTACCAAAAAATATGTGTTTTTTAAAGATAAGCTTTATTCGAGTAATTCTTGTTTAACACTTTTTGACGTATCTATTAAAATGAAGTTGTGGGGGGGGTGATTCTATGTTTTTTTACATAAACAGCTGTAACTCCTAAACGACTGAACGGATTTTAACAAACTTGGTCTCGTTGGAAAAAGCATTTATTGCTCCATCAAACCCATCTTACCTGTGATACATCTGATTCTTAGTGATGCCGCTAGAGCGCGTTTTTTGATATAATAACAGAAAATTGCAAAATTCTCTAAAAAATTAAATGCAATAATATGACTTTTTTTCATAAAAATGTAGTGAATGATACCTAAATAGGCTAGTGAAGACCACATCTCGATATCTTTTTCCTATCCAAAAATATCGAAGAAAGAAAATTTAGTTACCATAAAATTTTAGAGAGACGCTATTACACCGGTATTTATTCTTATTTATTTGTCTTTTCAAGATTCAGTGATAAAATTTCATAATTCTATCATTTTTAAATAATAAAAGTATTTAGATCGAAGATATCACCAGAGGTGGATTGGAGGAGGAAGTCTATTTCCTTGGCCACCCCGATCCCCAGACCTCATCTGTTTGGACTTCTATCTGTGGGGTCAGTTAAAAGATATTGTTTACCAAATTCCACCAACAACGAGAGACGACATGAACATACGAATACAAGAGGCCATTCGTAGCCTGTCAAGAGCAGAAATTGAAGCTGCTGTAATGTTTACGCATGATGAGCGGCTCCAACAATGCATTGAGTGTGATGGAAGACAGTTCGAGCATTTAAGGAGGCATTAGTTTTATTTCAAAATCGGTCCTTCTTTCTTCTTATGCCCCTACACGTTTTTTTAATTGTTTGAACTAAATTATAAAATTATAAAATTATGAAATTTTACCACTGAATCTTGAAAAAAGACAAATAAATAAGAATAAATACCGGTGTAATAGCGTCTCTCTAAAATTTTATGATAACTAAATTTTCTTTCTTCGATATTTTTGGCTAGCAATAAGATATAGAGATGTGGTTTTCACTAGCCTATTTAGGTATCATTTCACTACATTTTTATGAAAAAAAGTCATATTATTGCATTTAATTTTTTAGAGAATTTTGCAATTTTCTGTTATTACATATATCAAAAAACGCGCTCTAGCGGCATCACTAAGAAATCGACATATCACAGGTAAGATGGGTTTGATGGAGCAATAAATGCTTTTTCCAACGAGACCAAGTTTGTTGAAATCCGTTCAGTCGTTTAGGAGTTACGCTGTTTATGTAAAAAAACATTGAATCACCGTCCACCACTACATTTTAATAGATACGTCAAAAAGTGTTAAACAAGAATTACTCGAATAAAGCTTATCTTTAAAAAATACATATTTTCTTGGTACATTTATTAGGTAGATTTCAGTGAAAAATCACTTTAAAAGTTTAAGATGGCGGTTTCGCCCCCTGGCGACCATCTTGGAAATCTGAAAATATTTTCCACGGTCTTCTCTTGGCCACTTTAGTAATAAATTTTTTTACCGCAAGACTCTATGATAAATAGCTTCCTAGATACAGCACTTTGCATTCTTATCTGGCCACCCGGTACAGTAAGCTTATGTTCTTAGAAGCCGACACAAACGCAATTTTTGTTTGCGTCCTAATACACAAATCAGGATACCGTAAATTTGATGCCTATCTCTTTCGCAAATGAATCAATCTAGGATGCGCAGGGCATCATGCTCAATTTGTCGGGAGACCAATACCTAAGAGTGCGTATAGCACAGCTGTCACTTACTCTTATTGTAAGCAGTGTCAGCAGTTTCAAGAGTGTTATTTTTGTAAAGTTAATAGACGCCTTATTGATCGCTAACATCTAATGATTACTTGTATAAGGGAGAGTGGGAGAATTGTGCGCAGCGGGTAATTGTGCGCATGTTGATTCTCGCACAAATAGTGCCAAGCTTGGAACACAACAAGTGCTGTCCTCTATCCAAAAGTGCATTAAATAACCTCCTTCAACCACTTTCATTGCAGATAAACTGATATTTTTATTTTAACGAGAGCATTGTGTTCTGTAGTATTTCATGTAAGAATCCTCGACAAATTCGGACTTGTTTATGAGCTGCGATTTTCTTTTATGTTGGATCTGCTTTGGTGTAATTGTGCGCACTGCCTTGGGGTAATTGTGCGCTGGGCTTATGTCAATCGTACTGATTTATGGCTTTAAATGTAAAGCGCACAATTCCCCACCTTCTGCGCACAATTACCCCGAGGGTTAGGGGCTTACATTCCTATATATTTCAATGTCATAAATGTAATGGTTTGATCACAGTAGCAAATCTTCCGCCACTCTCCCTTACTGAATTTGTGTGTAATTGCGAAATTTTAGTCATATAAGTATTAAAAATGGATGTTTCCTTCAAAATGATAAATTTTCGTTTGTTGTTATTTATTTATGTTTCGTTTAATTTTCTTGGGGCTTCTTTTAAATCAACGATTTGTGTTTTATACATTTGCCGCAAGAAAAATTATGAGTGTTTAGGTACTTAACCTCAAAACAGAGCTGGGCGCACTCATACTCAAAAGATATTGCAAAGTATTTTAGATACAAAAGTATCTTAAATACCAGTTTTTCAAATACTTTTCTTATTGCACAAACGTATCTGTATCTTCAAATACTTTTCAAAAGTATCTTGTATCTTAGATTTAATTTTTACCTAAAAAGTATCTTCAAATACTTCTGAGTATCTTAATTACTTTATATTAGCACAGATACTCAACGGTATCTTTAAGATATTCAAGTGTATATGTATAGAATAGTTATACGTTATAGTACCTTACATTTCTTTGTTTTTCTTTTTTATTTGTTTGAATCAATGTTTTATTTCACAGTGTTTCATACATTGCCTGAATGTGCCTTACTTTAACCTAACCTATCGTGAAAAACAAAAACAAATATTCAGCACTTTTGATTAATATCTTAATAAGACTATCTAAAAGATACTCAATAAAAGTATCTAAGATACTTTTAGGAAGTATCTTGTATCTTAAATCGTTTTCCCAGAAAGTATCTATGGCACGAAGTATCTTAAATACTTTTCATGAGTATCTTCAGAAAAGTATCTAAGATATTTTTTAAAAGTATCTTGCCCAGCTCTGACTTCTTTCCATTTCCGTACTATTATTATTATCTTGAATGAGAAAGTATTTTAAATACAGGATACGTAATTAAGTATCTTAAATACTTTTGATTAATATCTTAACAAGACTATCTATAAGATACTTAATAAAAGTATCTGAGATACTTTTAGGAAGTATCTTGTTTCATGTATCTTAAATCCTTTTCCCAGAAAGTATCTATGGCACAAAGTATATCTTAGATACTTTTATGAGTTGAACAGCTGCCGACTAATACACCCGCTCAAACAACTACACCTCGAGCAAATACTCCGCCAGGCATTGAATTACAGAAGGGGCCTACGTCGGCAGAATGTACATTAGGATGCACACAAGAGGCCTACCCCAGCAAAGCTGGCCTTGAAAGCCTCCATACGTGCCCCATCGTACCACAGTGAACCAGGTTCACTATTCAAGCTAGAAGCCTGCATGGTGTGAATGTGCACAGCAATCCGCAGACCGGTTTCGTCCTATTGGGACTCTTCAGTACGGCGCCGCTATGCACAAACACACCCTGCCCAACGGTCTCCCTATGAATAACTGCGATAGTCATCCATAAGGGAGAGCTAAAATCACGCCATCTAGAACGTAAATTGTTGAACAGCTGCCGACTAATACACCCGCTCAAACAACTACACCTCGAGCAAATACTCCGCCAGGCATTGAATTACAGAAGGGGCCTACGTCGGCAGAATGTACATTAGGATGCACACAAGAGGCCTACCCCAGCAAAGCTGGCCTTGAAAGCCTCCATACGTGCCCCATCGTACCACAGTGAACCAGGTTCACTATTCAAGCTAGAAGCCTGCATGGTGTGAATGTGCACAGCAATCCGCAGACCGGTTTCGTCATAGCGGCGCCGTACTGAAGAGTCCCAATAGGACGAAACCGGTCTGCGGATTGCTGTGCACATTCACACCATGCAGGCTTCTAGCTTGAATAGTGAACCTGGTTCACTGTGGTACGATGGGGCACGTATGGAGGCTTTCAAGGCCAGCTTTGCTGGGGTAGGCCTCTTGTGTGCATCCTAATGTACATTCTGCCGACGTAGGCCCCTTCTGTAATTCAATGCCTGGCGGAGTATTTGCTCGAGGTGTAGTTGTTTGAGCGGGTGTATTAGTCGGCAGCTGTTCAACAATTTACGTTCTAGATGGCGTGATTTTAGCTCTCCCTTATGGATGACTATCGCAGTTATTCATAGGGAGACCGTTGGGCAGGGTGTGTTTGTGCATAGCGGCGCCGTACTGAAGAGTCCCAATAGGACGAAACCGGTCTGCGGATTGCTGTGCACATTCACACCATGCAGGCTTCTAGCTTGAATAGTGAACCTGGTTCACTGTGGTACGATGGGGCACGTATGGAGGCTTTCAAGGCCAGCTTTGCTGGGGTAGGCCTCTTGTGTGCATCCTAATGTACATTCTGCCGACGTAGGCCCCTTCTGTAATTCAATGCCTGGCGGAGTATTTGCTCGAGGTGTAGTTGTTTGAGCGGGTGTATTAGTCGGCAGCTGTTCAACAATTTACGTTCTAGATGGCGTGATTTTAGCTCTCCCTTATGGATGACTATCGCAGTTATTCATAGGGAGACCGTTGGGCAGGGTGTGTTTGTGCATAGCGGCGCCGTACTGAAGAGTCCCAATAGGACGAAACCGGTCTGCGGATTGCTGTGCACATTCACACCATGCAGGCTTCTAACTTTTATGAGTGTCTTCAGAAAAGTATCTAAGATACTTTTTAAAAGTATCTTGCCCAGCTCTGCCTCAAAAGTGTCAAATTACCTTTCTTTCTCATTCAAAGCAACCCCACTGCAACTGTTTGGCAACAAATGCAGCATTGATTTGATTCACACCAATCTGCTTTTGTTACCGCGATCGAGTTTCACTTCAGATTCAAATGGCAAAACAGTAAACGAGAAGTAAACATGGTTAGGTAAAAGTCGTAAGTGGTAGCGGGACAGCGAACGTACATTTAGACTAGGTACAAATAAAATGTGAATTACCCACTTCGCAGAACTGGGCGTACTCATACTCAAAAAGTATCTTAGATACAAAAGTATCTTAAATACTAGTATCTTAAATACTTTTCTGATTGCACAAAAGTATCTGTATCTTCAAATACTCTTCCAAAGTATCTTGTATCTTAACTAAAGATACTCAAATGTATCTTTAAGATACTTTTTTATCTATAAGATACCTACTTTTGGACGAGTTAAGACACGCAAAAACCAGACTAGTGATTCAGCTGCAGTGTATCATACTCTGGGACTGCAGTAAAAATTGAGTTGCAATGAAGTGACTGATAAACAAAAAGTATTTAGCACTTCTTTCCATTTCCCAGCTACTATTATTTATCATCTTGATGAATTTTAAATAATTAAGTATCTTAAATACTTTTGGATTAATATCTTAACAAGACTATCTAAAAGATACTTAATAAAAGTATCTAAGATACTTTTAGACAGTATCTTGTATCTTAAATACTTTTCCTAGAAAGTATCTATACGAAGAAGTATCTTAAATACTTTTTATGAGTGTCTTCAGAAAAGTATCTAAGATACTATTTAAAAGTATAATAAATAATAATAATAATAATTTTGTTTTCATTTAGTT
This sequence comes from Xestobium rufovillosum, assembly GCA_963966045.1. NCBI lineage: Eukaryota > Metazoa > Arthropoda > Insecta > Coleoptera > Ptinidae > Xestobium > Xestobium rufovillosum. Next base: position 40,731,015 of record OZ014493.1, read on the forward strand.
TAGAGCTAATTTGAAAAACAAAGAAAATGTATTATTAATCTTACCTGTGCGTATCAGCATATGAAAACATGCGGCCCAACAACATTTTATCAGGGGACGGTTCAATTCCAGGTATCAGATGGGCGGGACAGAAGGCAATTTGTTCAACTTCTGCAAAGTAATTCTTCGGGTTCCTATCTAGCACCATTTTTCCCACTTCAATCAATGGATAGTCGCCGTGGGACCAAACTTTCGTGACATCAAACGGATTAACAGGACTCTTCGCTGCCTGCTCAGGAGTCATCACTTGTATATAAAGGGTCCAAGATGGGAACTGTCCATTCTCTATTGCATTATACAGGTCCTTTAAACCGTAATCTGGATTAGAAGATGCCAATTCCGCTGCTACTTTCACATCCAAATTCTTGACACCCTGATCAGTTTTAAAGTGGAATTTCACATACGTTATTTTCCCTTGGTCATTCACCATTTTATAGGTGTGAGAGCCGTAACCATTCATGTGTCTAAAACCGTCAGGAATGCCTCTATCACCAAACATGTACGTCATTTGATGGGTGGTTTCCGGCCTCAAAGAAACGAAATCCCAGAACATGCTTGCATCTTTTAGGTGGGTTGCTGGATTCCTCTTTTGGGTGTGGATAAATTGCGGGAATAAAATTGGGTCTCTAATGAAAAATATCGGCGTGTTGTTCCCGACAAGATCCCAGTTACCTACCGAAACACAGAAATGTGATTAGTCTTGTTTACACAGGACTGCGTGTTTTCTAACATACCATCTTCTGTGTAAAATTTAATAGCAAACCCCCTGGGATCTCTCACGGTATCGGCCGATCCAGATTCTCCTCCTACGGTCGAAAATCTTATTGCAAGAGGCGTCTTCTTGCCAACTTTAGAAAACACCACGGCCGAGGTATATTTTGTGATGTCATGTGTGGTTTCAAAATAACCAAAAGCTCCGGCACCCTTCGCGTGAACAACCCTTTCCGGGATTCTTTCCCTATCAAAATGGGCCATTTCTTCGATGTAGTTGACATCTTCTAAAACGATGGGACCACGAGGGCCAACTGTAAGAGAGGTGTGGAGGTTAGCACGGGGGATGCCGGCGGCACTGGTAGCAAATTCCGGCTCTCCCTGCAATAAAAGGTTAACTGTATAGTGACAATATTTTTTCGATAAAAATTGGGTTGTTCTAAGAAGCAAAATACAGGATGCCACTAAAAGTAACCGACAACTTCTGGTTTTTGCAGTTAGACCAGTTATATTTTCTTCACTGGAAACAAATGCACGTAACTAAATTGGCTGTCGGTTGTTTTTAGGTTCCACCTTGTATAATTCCCAACAAAGACATACAAGACATTGTATCTAAACAAAAATCGATCCATGTAACGTTAAATAATTCAATAAGACCTAAATATTTGATGTCCCACAAGATTTATATTTAGAACCAAGGTTTTTCCCGCAATTTCGTTCTTAAATCCAAAAACATGTATGCATAGTTCTTCAAAATTATCGCACAATCCTATAAATTTCAAGTGCCAAATCAGGCCACTAAATTAGAAAAAAAATAGTAGACATTTTTAACTAAATGAATGACTAAACAAAATAATACTGTAAACTGTAAAGCAAAGAAAAACTATTTAACACCTATGGGAACAAATTTTAGAAATTATAGGTATGTATCGGTTTTCTTTAGAGAAAGGTTTCAAATAAATTTTGGGGAAAAGATTTTGATAAATAAATATGTAAGTAAATAAAAAAGTTGCAGGATTTTCAAATTCGGTCTAGACGAAATCTTCGTAGGTACATAACCTTAAAGTAAAATAAATAAAAAAATTGTCCAATAAGGGATCCAAAATTAAGCCAAAACAGAGCGTTTCGTTTAAAATAATGAAGATGACCTACGCTACAACCAGCAAATATGAGACACGCTGTATATGAAAATTATTTTAGCCGGTGCAGCAGTTACCGAGGAGTAAATTCATAGAGTAGAGTAGAGTAAATTTCTAATAGGGCTTTTCATTATAAAAAAAAATGCTGAGGCGCATGCGCGATCGCGCCATGACAATTTCGGACAAATGTCAAAGCCTTGTATTGTTTGACAGAGTTTATTTTAAATTCTTTGGTCTATACAGTTAAATTTTATTGCAAACCTGCAAAATTAGTAATAGCTAGTTCGGAACTAAAACAGTATGGAGCATCCAAACATTGTGCTTTTGGTGACTGCAACGGTGGTAGCAGAGTGGGTAAGCCAAATTATCGCTTGGGATTACGATTTTATCCATTTCCCAAACCCTGCCTAACACTGGGGAAAATCTAAGTTATTGGTTGGTTGGTGACCATGTGAGGACTTTACAGAAAATACCTACCTGTCTATTAGATCATTTTTCTGTTTTCTTTTAAAAAAATTGATTGGTTTTCACCGCCAACCTGCATGATTGAAGTATGTTGGTTAACATTCCCGTATATCAAGCAAGCACGCCTTCATGATTCAGCCTCACAATTTCACAAGGGATATCACTGGGAACTAACATTTGTAATTTTCCGTCTTTCAAACACCCTCCTTGTTTGGTATTCTACTATTTACTTACGAATATTCTACACGAAAAACTAAGAACAGCTGATTGTCAGTGTACTTCTGCACATGCGCAATACCGAAATGAAAAGGTCTATTGTTTAGTTCAGTACTGTCACTTTATGTTTGACACCCTGTTTACCAGGGCATCTACGTCTAAAATTAGAATAAATTGCTTTAAAACAATACCTGTAGATTTATGAGTTGGTTATGGCATGCAATTATGGTCGAGCTAAAGCTCTACCAATCGGTTCGTCGTCTTCATCTCTTCATTTTATCAGTGGAATGTGAATTGACATATTTAACGCAGACAGTCGTACATTTCTAATCATTTTCTGATACTGGCAATGCCAAAACCGACGAAGACAGACTTGAGGCCCCTTTTTCAGGAAATTTGACACGAGGAGAAACATTTTTTGCTTATTTCTTCTTCTATAAAAAAGGCTAAATGTGCACTCCTCAAGGCTCACATTTAGGCCCCTCAGTATTTGAAAGCAGAACTATTTTGTCTATTTCCGGGCTTAACTTCACATTACATCATCTATTAGATGAGAGATGTATCGATTAAGATTATATTGTCTTATTAAGACAATATAATCTTAATCGATACATCTCTCAAAATACTTTGTTGCCAACGGCACTATTATCAAAAAATCTCCACATGTGGCACACAATGAAGTACATATCGTACATATCTACATTTTTAGATAAATCCTGAACGTACTTTATCCGAAATTGTCACGGCATTCCATCATCGCCGAGATAATGCAAATATTTTTTTGCCAAATTACCGCTACCTATATAAATTTTTATTCATCGATAAACCTGCATATAAGTTTGACATTGATTAAAAAAAGGACGCATTAAGCATATTTATTTTTTAAATTAGGATACATGACTTGGCATCAAATAAGGCTTGAAACGTGATTTAAGGTACTTAAAGTGTTTCAATAACCAAAATTTTATGAAGCAGGTTATATGAACGTGTTAATAAGAATAGGTGTAGCTATTACAAGTAATTTATTATCGAGCTTATTATATTAGTTTTCGAGGAGGAGATTTATCAATTTTCATCAATTGGTAATAATTCTGGAAAATTTCTCAACTACCTTATTTTACGTTACAAAATAATACTCTTAAGTTTCAAAGAGGGCCATTCACTAATTTTCGTTAGGCATTAATTGATAATTCTAGACGTTTTTCAATTAACTTATTGCCCGCCACAAATGGGTGGGCGGGGGCACTTGACTTTCTTTAATGTGTGAATGAGTATAAGAGCATAAGAAAATCGCTAAATGAGACAAATTTTATTTGGCTTATTTTGCATTTATCATCATAAGGTTCTCAGTCCGAAGACTGGTTGGACGCGTACCTCCATTCTTTTCTATCCTGAGCTAACCTACGCATTTCCCTAAAAGTAGAACATCGTACATCCCTAACTATTTGAGAGCAGTAGTCTAATCTAGGCCTACCCCTACCTCTTTTTATTCCTATCTCTGACTCTAGTATGTCACGAACTATTCCTTCGTGTCTTAGAAGGTGTCCTACCATCCTATCTCTCCTACTCTTTATTGTTTTCCATACCTTTCGCTTTTCCCCAACTCTTTCTAATACTTCCCTATTGCTAACCTTATCTATCCACGGTATCTTCATCATGCGTCTGTAGCACCACATTTCAAACGCTTCTACTCTTTTTCTATCCGCTTCTCCTATTGTCCAAGTTTCGCACCCGTATAATGCCGTACTCCATACATACGACGTTAAGAGTCTCTTCCTAGTCTCTATATTAACCGTTCTCGAGCATAACAGTTGTTTCTTTTTGTTAAACGCAACTCGGCCCTGCGCCATTCTTTGTTTTATATCTTTAGTGCTCCTACCGTCTTGAGTTATTTTACTTCCTAAGTAGCAGAAATCCGCGACCTCCTCTATCTTCTCATTTCCAATTTGTATTTCCATTTTAGTTCTATTTTCACATCCCCTACATACCAAAATTTTAGTTTTCTTTTTATTGATTTTCATGCCGAAGCCCTGTGTCAAAACTGCTTCCATTTCATTCAAAGCCGCTCCTAATTCTTCTTTGCTAGATGCTAACACTGCTATATCATCCGCAAATCTGAGCATGTTAATAGTTTGGCCCTGTACATTGATCCCTGAGGCTGTTCTTTCCTTAACAATATTAATCGCATCTTCGATATATAAGTTGAAAACTAGAGGTGACAATGCACATCCCTGTCTCACTCCCTTCCGGATATCTACTTCCCTTTGTTCCTGCTCACATTCTATAACTGCCTTTTGCTCTTTGTAGAGATTATGTATTATTCTTCTGTCCCTGTATTTCATCCCTACCTTTCTCAGCACTTCGAACATCTCCCCCATTTTACGTTGTCGAAGGCTTTTTCTAAATCTACAAATCCTATATAGACGCTCTTTCTCTTTTCTATCGTTTTTTCTATAATTACTCGTAAAGCTAGAATGGCCTCGCGCGTTCCTCTATTTCGTCTAAATCCGAACTGATCTTCTCCTAATATTTCTTCCGCCTTTTTCTCCATCCTTCTTTGCACAATTCTATAAAAAAGGCTAAATGTGCACTCCTCAAGGCTCACATTTAGGCCCCACAGTATTTGAAAGCAGAACTATTTTGTCTATTTCCGGGCTTAACTTCACATTACATCATCTAATAAGACAATATAATCTTAATCGATCCATCTCTCAAAATACTTTGTTGCCAACGGCACTATTATCAAAAATCTCCACATGTGGCACACAATGAAGTACATATCGTACATATCTACATTTTTAGATAAATCCTGAATGTACTTTAACACCTTTATCCGAAATTGTCACGGCATTCCATCATCGCCGAGATAATGCAAATATTTTTTTGCCAAATTACCGCTACCTATATAAATTTTTATTCATCGATAAACCTGCATATAAGTTTGACATTGATTAAAAAAAGGACGCATTAAGCATATTTATTTTTTAAATTAGGATACATGACTTGGCATCAAATAAGGCTTGAAACGTGATTTAAGGTACTTAAAGTGTTTCAATAACCAAAATTTTATGAAGCAGGTTATATGAACGTGTTAATAAGAATAAGTGTAGGTATTACAAGTAATTTATTATCGAGCTTATTATATTAGTTTTCGAGGAGGAGATTTATCAATTTTCATCAATTGGTAATAATTCTGGAAAATTTCTCAACTACCTTATTTTACGTTACAAAATAATACTCTTAAGTTTCAAAGAGGGCCATTCATTAATTTTCGTTAGGCATTAATTGATAATTCTAGACGTTTTTCAATTAACTTATTGCCCGCCACAAATGGGTGGGCGGGGGCACTTGACTTTCTTTAATGTGTGAATGAGTATAAGAGCATAAGAAAATCGCTAAATGAGACAAATTTTATTTGGATTATTTTGCATTTAAAGCAACAAATTTTGTATACGGACTTTTTTATAAAGAAATTGAAGCTAAAACTGAGAAAGTTGGAACAGAGGATTTTTTTGTTCTGCAGCCTGATAACTGCTGATTGCAGAACCCTCCCCCTACATTTCTCCAAGCAACCCTATTCGGGATCAGATGTTTCTTTGTTTACCAAACATTTTGTTATTCACAATATTTTTTAGATGCGCATCTTTTGACGTTATCAGCTTTATTCTGGAGTCATCACTATCTGAGTTATGACGTCGCCTATCTTTCTGTAAATGGAAATTAGTAGCAACTATTTTATTTTTGAAAGGCACTTGAACAAAGCTTTACAAAAAATCGGTATTTTATGCGTCCTGATTCTGAATGAACCGTTTTTGCGAAATATTAATCTAACTAGGTATTTCATTCATCGAATTTTAAACCAATCAGCCAGCGTTTGCCATCGTTAATAATTCAAAGTTTACGGTAAGTTTTCTGTTTTTTTTTTCGTGAAATAGTCATGATGAAAATAAGTATACGGCCGAGAAACGAAAATTTCAAACTGCTGCAAGAGTAAATAAAATGCACTTATTTCGGATACTAAAAGTTTCAGTTCTTTAGAAGGAAAACACTCTCATGACCACCTGCTAGATGGTCTGCGTACGCCCTTTACTGATGGCAACCGTGACTTATGAGTTATGACTATGCATGTATGCATCGCTCTTTTGTGTACCGCTCTATTATTTACGCCCTGACATTAATTATTGCTACCAGACTATTCTTTACTTTGGTGAAAATCAATTATTCGAAAATTTTTCTGGCATCTTCAAAGGAGTATTCTTGATTAGCGCCTACTTGATTAATACTTCAAGCATGACCTAACCTAAAACCTAATTGTTTAGCAATTTTTACTGAGTGTTTAATCTTTTGCTATATTAGCCAAAAAATATTAAACATTCAGATTAAATACAATTAGGTTAGGTCATGCTTGAAGTATTAGTCACGCATTTATCAGGAATATGCAAGAGTAATATAGGAGGTTTTCATTGAGAAGACGGACTAAATCAAGTTCCTGAAAAGGGACAGCAGCTCTTTCAGTAATATAGATATACAGGATGATCAGCTAAGACTACGGAGCGGCTACATCTCGGAAACCGTTTATGGTACAATTTTGGGGTAAAGAATTTATTGACAAATATGGAGAAAAGAATTTGACCAAAAATATTTTGAACTTCCTAACTTCACCCCTGGAGGGCGCATTTGATATGGCATTACAAAAAATCTTTAATTTCTCCAAATATCTTAGATACAATGTAGGCCGGAAATACGATTTTTAAAATGTCTGCTCAATCATCTATAAATTTTGTTTAAACATTTTACCTCTATTTACCATGGCAGCGCCAGGGAAAAGAACAACAATTTAAAATATTTTAAATGCTGTGACTTGGATTTGTCTTAACAGAATTAAACAAACGATGGCTCATTTTAAAGGTCCCTTTAATCTGATTGAATTTTATTGCGAAAAAATTAAAAGTTAATTTGTATGCTCAACGATATAATTTGACTCCATCCAAAAAATGTCATTCTCCATCCGATTTCTTAAAAAAATTAAATGCAACCCTACAGCTTTTCTTACTCTGTTTAGTATGCCATTAGTTGGGAGAAATAGATATAAAACCCGAAGATTGATATCTATTTTCGTTTTCAAACAATTGCAAAAATAGTAGATGAGGGTCGAAGGATCCCGTCTTTATTTAATTTATGTAGCTTAGGTACGAAAAATACGGCACAATTTGCGTAACAATAATTAAAACAAAATTAACTGAAATACAAAAAATTACCTACTTAAAACACTCTAATTAGGTAGGTACTTAAAGATACTCATACGAGAAAGAATAATCACTTATGGATAAATTTGGATAAAGTTTTAACATTTATTGTTCATTTAGAACAAGTTAATTTTATTTAGGGAATTAAAAAAGACGGGCCCTCCGATCCTCATCTACTATTTTGGCAATAATTTTAAAACGAAAAAAGATATGCACTTCTGGTTTTCAAATTTGTTTATCTCAACAATGGCCTATCAAACAGAGTAAAAAAACTGTAGGATTGCATTTAATTTTTTGAAGAAATCAGATGAAGTATGACATATTTTTATTAATAGCGCCAATTATCATTTAGCATACAAATTAATTTTTAAAGTGCTTATAACAAAAGTAAATCGGCTTAAAGAGTCCTTCAAAATGAGCTATAGTTTGTTAAATTCGGTTAAGCCAAACGCAAATTATACCATTTAAGAAAAATGTAATTGTAGTTCTTCGCCCTGCCGCTGCCGTGGTAAATAAATTGTTTAAACAAAATTTATATAGGATTTAACAGAGATTCTGAAAAGTATATTTCCGACCTACATTATATCTAAGCTATTTGGAGATATTAAAGATTTCTTGAAACGCCACAGTAAATACGACCGCTAGGAATGAAGTTAGGAACTTAAAAATATTTTTGGCTGAATTCTTTCGGCTATATTTGTTAATAAATTTTTTACCCCAAAATTGTAGCGTGAACGGTTTCCGTGATAAAGCCGCTCCGTAACCTTAACTGATCACCCTGTATAAAACAAAGGATAGCGCAGGGCTGAGTTGCATTTAACAAAAAGAAATATCTGTTGCACTCAGGATCGGTAAATATAGACTCGGAAGTATGAGAAAAATATAAACGTTTGAAATGTCGTGCTGCAGACGCATGATGAAGATACTGTGGATAGATGAGGTTAGAGAGAGTTGGAGAAAAGCGAAAAATATGGAAGACGATAAAGAATAGGAGAGATAGGATGGCAGGAAACCTTCTGAGACACTAAGGATTGGTTCGCGACATAGTACAGTCAGAGATAGGAACAAAAAGAGGTAGGGGTAGGCCCAGATTAGACCACTGTTCTCATATAGTTGGGGATGTAGGATGCTCTACTTTTAGGGAAATGCGTAGGTTAGCTCAGGATAGAAAAGGATGGAGGTACGCGTCCAAACCAGTCTTTGGACTGAAAATTTTATGATGAGGAATTTTAGATTTTAACCCAGTATGGCCAGAAATTGGTGCAGTTATTCCATTTGGTGTGCCTAACCCTTAACAATATATCCAAACTTCGATAACTAACGTGTCGGACACCTGTAATTCCAGGAACAATGGATAAGTGCGGAAGAGCAGTTGAATTTACATTACCAGCAAATGGTTGGAACCATGACTCATAAAAAGGGTTATATGAAAGACGGTATCACCTAGAGTACTTTGTGGCCAGACCCCATAACACCCGGTATCGTAACAAGCGTCCTATTTGCGTAACGAGCGAGTAGAAACTTGCAATTGAAACAAACAAGGTGTATTTTCGTCTCACAGCTCCCAGAAAATTGACATTTCCAGACATCATGACTATTCCATTTTGCAAATTTTCAGTATCTTTCTACCATTCCGCGCTTTTCCTTAAAAAAATCCAAATAGCCGTCAATTACGTCCAAAATAAAGATTGCATTTTTGAATAACACATTACAGAGCAAATGCAGAGACCTGTAATTATAAAAAGAAAATCTTGTAAAAAACGTCATCTCTATCTTAAACAAATATGGGGCCGCGCACTCCATTTTTAATGACCTTTTTTCGATATTTTTAGCAACACCCAAGCTCTATAGGCATGACTTTTAACTTCGACGTCGCAAGGTTTCCTGTATCTCCTGTTATGTCTCTCACGCCACAATTGGGTTAGCTGTGACATCCCGGTTGTGGTTAACAAAATTCAACTTCGTAGTTCCTGTTTATAGTATTACGTCTGTTATTTGCGACTGCAAAAAGGTATTGCTCAACAATTTCATAATATCCCATATGTAACATGTCTGTTTTATCTGAGTTGTCGCTCTCGGGGCCTTCGACCTCTTCGCGATGGTCTTCTTGCCATGCAAGCTATCGTCAACGCTACAGCGAATGTCGGAGTATAAAATTGGTCAATTTGTGTCACATTCAAAAGTAGTACGTACTTCTATACTGCACGGTATTTACTGGTTTATTTCTCTAACATATACAGTATGTCCTGTTTAAAATGTAGACAGTTTGACATTTTAGTTATTTTTAGGATAGTATCGTGTATTTATTTCAATTTTTCTGCTCTATTTAGGTTTATTCCTAGATTTAATAATTTATAACGTATTTAACAATATGACCATGAAAAACCAATTTGGCAATGCAATTTTTTGCATCATATTTTGTGGTTTGGGTGCTAAAATATAGGAAAACGAATAAACTACCAGTCAAATTACTACATTTTAAGGTTCGATTTTCAATTCTGCCGAAACCATCAGTCGCAGACCTCACAAATCACAAAATCTACAAGCTTGGTAAACTGGCTATCAAATATGGAAATATGTTCCATTTGAAATTTTTGAGAAAAAATCCATATTGCATAAGTTGTCCACCCTGGGAATCCAAATATGTAAACAAATGTGGGGTGTTCCATTAAAAAAAAGCATAACTTTGGTTTGGTACTCAGAGTGTGAACACCCTGTATACACCCAAATAATTTTATCAGATGCTTCACGGGGTTCTCCACATACACGTAAAATTTTATTTTTATATTTTGAATAGAATCACAGATATTGACAGACTATGCACTATTGGCCCACCCTGTATACCTAGTTTTCTAAATATTTTCTTAGCAATATGGTTGTAGATATCAAACTTGCTTGAAAAAAATTGAAAAGATCCATTTACTTTTCATTCTTTTTGAGAATTTTGTGTATTCTAGCTTGTCCTTGGGGTAACGTTAAATTTTACATCATTCACTCATGCGTTTTCCCAACTTTTTTCCCATCATGTTTACCAAGTGCTCGTTTCAGTTGTGCAAACATCTACTTTGGACAATTAAATATTTACGTCTTGACCCTAATGAACTACTAGCGTGCCAGCATTATTATACTAAATTGTATTATAATATTGATTGCACTAAATAAACCCCCGCCACCGCCGCCCATGGTCCATCCCCGAATCCAAAAGCGTTTAATGTGGTAAATAAAGCATGAAAGCTGCAAATGATATGAAAACAGCTACACGATTACACCGCTTTTAATAATCAAAGGTGGAATAGGTATTATAATGATTATTATGATTTCCCCATTTTTAACTTTTACTTGCCTTGGCTCCGTTCGACCTGCAGCAAATAAGTCCGTATGACTGAGTGGACGCACCCTCGAAAAACAAAAGAAGATATAAGAAATTGCCCTTTAAAAATATACTGGCAACCAATCCAAAAGTGCATGACTTGTTTCTCTTTTGCTGAAATCGAAGTGGACGAAGAAGTGTATCAAGGGCATTAGTGACCCATCACGAGGATACTTGGAGTTCATTTTGTCATTAAGTAATCAAGTAAAACAGGTTGTGTTATGCAGAAAGTGGTGCATGACATTGAAAGAAACAGAATGGGCAATTTCTCGAAAAAAAACGTGCCCGCTACCTCGAAGAAAGTGAAAATTCGAACGAACCCAAAAATATATGACCTATATAAATATTAAATAACATGAAGCCTAGGTTCATTCAATAGATTAGATAATATATGTAAACTTTTTTTTAATCTAAAATTGATAAAATTTTTTATAGCATCTCATTTGCATAAAAAAAGTCAATGTATCGTTATATTATTAATTTTAATCGCAAAATGAACAATCTAATAAATGAGCAATATGTAGAAAGCCCAAAACCTGCCTATGTCAACTAGCTATGAGATAAATTGCATCCTGCCCATAAATGAAGGGCTGTGACTAAAGCTATGATTAACCCTATGTAATGTTCTGTTGAATCGGATTCAATTTTTTGTAAGTGTACCACTCCATGTAAATGTTTACTAAAATAAAATTTTGTAACTTATAAGGGTTTCAAATTTTTGACCACACCCAAGTACTAGTGAACAGTTAAGTAGCCGTAATTGAATGTTTTGATAAATTCCTCGCAATACATTGTTGCCCACCTAGTAGGACTATGATTTTTCGATTTACTTCGATCGATACTCTCTAAACGATTATTTAGGATGATTCTTAACGAAATTGTATATTTAAAATACCTATCCTACATTTTTTTGAAAATTTTGGCAGAAGGAGTGGTTTTGTGAATTAAATATCTTAGGATTGAACAAAGCCATATGCCACTCATGCATCAGCAAGTACACTGCCAATAGAAATTTTTTAAACCTAGTTGCACGTACATATTCGCAATATACAACTTGTAAGTTATTTAATAAAACTTAAAACCTGAAATATCAAGTTTTTGCTAATATCGCCGTAAACCTTAAGTAACCTTGAATTATCCCCCTGATTTAAAACCGGCAGAAAAATTTAGTCATCTTTTCTGTACCCCTATTCCTTTATCCGAGTTTCCAGTAAATGAACTGAACTTTGGACACACTGTATAATCTGTGAAACAAGATTACCTCTTAAGCATTGCAGACAGCACTTTCAGACAAAATGGAGTCGTTTTAAAAAATAAAAGTGACTTACATCACTAAGGGCATGTACTTACTTGAATTTTGAAGTATTTGGGGCTCATAATTTCGATTTTAATAACAAATTAATATTTATAATAACTCTCCAATATTATTCATAAAAATTTTGCAATGGTACTTACTGATATGAAATTGCAGCAATAATTATTTATTATTTCGGCAATTTTTGTTTTATAAATACATAACTATTACGCGCGTACTTAAAGATATAAAATTAGTCATTTCTATGCACAGTTGTTCCACCTAAGGCAGGATAACATGGGTAGCCTGTACAGGCTGATTCAATTTAGAGCAGCAAATCCACAATTCTGTCGTTCAAAAATCTAGGATTTTTCTTGAGAATATTTCACATACGTTTCCTTAAATTACAACAAATTGTTGCCTGTTTCGTTTTGTCTTTTCAAGGCATGTCTGATTTTTGCAAAAATATATTTTATTGGCTACACTAATCACAATATGGGACATAATATGAACAATCTATCTCACTCAGCAAAACTGAATCAACCTGATTACACATCATCCAAAAAGTCCGCATTATACCATTTTATTTGTTATTTGAATTAGGAAAAGTCGGCTTCAGTATCTAATATGTAACTTGAATTAAATAAATGTCAAACTTAAACTGACTAATTCGTGGAGCGTTTTCCTGAATATAGAGCTGGTTGTTTATTTGGAATGGAAACTAAAAGTTGGGAGGACAATTTCAGATTTGACTGGATTAAATTTTTCAAAAATAAAAAAAAGATGTAAATTTGGTAGGAACTTTTTGGTTGACACTGTATGACAAATTTCTATTGCGTTTCATACGACAAGAACTTTCCTAAATTAGCGTATGTTTAAGGACTTAGAACCACTAAACAATAATTGAACATTAACAGCGAGATACTACGATAATTGTATTATACGGGGTGAGTTATAAAAAACGGATACCTACTGCCGTAGCGGCACAATTCGGCTTGTGTGTGAGATCACATGGCTTTGTTTTTAGTGACACATTTCTAGAATATTTTCACGTATACAGACTGTTCCAATTCGCCTGCGATGCAATTTAATTTAATTTTAAATCAAACCAATTTTTCTTGCATTTTTGGATTCCCCGGTTATCTGTGCTTGCCTTATCATAATAGATATTTGAGTAATTTCACTTTTTGATAGACTACAGTTTTTTAACATTTAACATCTCTGAAACCAAGAAAACTGGGGGCCAGAGATAACTAGGGGAATCCGAAAGTGCAATCAAAAACGGGGCCTCATACCAAAGTTAGTTAGGGTAAAAGTGAAATCGGGCAGCCTGTATATTTAAAAAATGCGGGTTTCCATTTACAACTTTTCTCTAAAACGAATAGCAACGTCCCCACTGACATATTTTTTACTCACCCAGTATATTATCTAGGTACGTATTTAACGAGGCAAAACTCTCCAAAATTATGTTACCTATTTATAGAATAATTTGTCTTGTAAAAATACGTAAAATATGATACACCAAACATTATCTACCCCATTATTACAATAACCGTTATCTAATAAGTACCTATCTATAATCCTGTGCGAATAAAAATATTAATTTGTAGTAAATCATAAAAATTGGGCCTCCCAAAAAACCCATTTACCTATTATAAAAACATCAAAACTGATCTGTGTGCATAGAGCTCACTACAGATAATATGACGCTGCAAAATTGTATCATATTGCTAAAAATCGAAGTATTTGACTGATAGAATAATCTATTATCGCATTAAAGATAGGAAATTTAAATTCAGGAGAGCATGCCACTGCCACGGTCAAGGTTTTTGGCATTGAAATATTCGGAAATGAAGTTCAATACGTACCTAAATGACGCGGGCCAAGTCATTGGGTGATTAGGTCAGATTCATCCATTCATTGCAAATTAATTTGAACAATTAATAAATTTACGAAATGACACAACAATTTTGTAAAGATAACAATATCGTAAAAATAAAACTAGTATCTACTCAGTTTATAGTACAATTACAACTTGAAAAATTTAGACTGCCAGTTTCAACCAAAATAAAATTTTCCACCCTACAGCAACTTTAAGCAAAAATAAAAAATACTTTGAACTCATTGTTTACAACTAAATCGGCCTATAACCTTTAAAAACTTTTAAATAAAAATTATTCCCGCACTTACTTGCAGCTTATTTTTATAATTTATCAACTGATTGGCCGCCTTATCTTCCATGTTGCCCGGAATAAAAAAATGTAAAAACTTGTATAACGCAAAACACGCACTTTGTAGTTTGGATTTTTGTATTGACAACCGATCCTGTCAAATTTCTTTTATAGCAGTTTGTCAGCTGACCAATAGCTAATCAACTTGTTTATGCAACTGCGCCGATCATGTTACAAGGAAGTGCGGAGGAGCAAGGTAAGAAATTTACCATAAGAAACTTATTATAATAAACGAGATAACTAACGGGAAACAAATTATTCATTTGTTCCATGTTTTTTTCAATGCATAACTATGATTTTCTAGATAACAAACATAACCTACAAATAGTTTTATCCAATAATTAGTTGTGGAGGAAAAAACACGACTACGAGATAACTTCTGCATTTTCATCAAATTGTTGAAGTCAATTAATTCTTGTCCGATTAACACTGACACCATTTCTTGTCCATCCCGACGAGAAAGATAACTAACAACTAAAGAAGATATTCTGACCAATCGCGTTCTGCACATTCCTCCTATATACAAGTTTAGTACCAAAAGAAATCTCACACCAAAGGCATACAACCTCACCTGTCACCTCTTTTCCTGCAACATGATCACAACTGTCACGCGCCGTGCTCATCAAGCCAGATCTGCGCGGCAAATTTTAAAAATAAAACCAAAATAATGATAAACGACTATATTAAATATTAATCACTTATAAACACAAAAATTAAGTCTTTTTATCGTTTGAAGACGTTTGGTATAATTTGAAATCTATAGGTTTATCGTAGCCCATTATCCTAGCATAATGATTAGTATTTTCAAACATTCTGGGGTCCAGAAACATTGGTGTTCCCTTAACTATCATTGATGTAAACATTCCGGGAACATCTGGTACTTTAACATCTTCAGGTCTAAATTTTGTCTGCAAGAAAGTTTATTAAAAATTTAATAAATAGAAAGCTGACCAACTGACCTCTTTTAGCATGCAAAGAAATGTGTAAGTTTTGGCTGAATATAACCCATCTTCGGGGTTGTAATCCAAAAGCGTAATATATTTCTTCGTTATTAAATGTAACAATATTGGGGTCAGTACAGTAAAGAAACCTACAAACGAATAAGCAGCTATAGCCAACGGTATGTTTCCTAAAGCTGTGATCTCTTTATATAGAAACGGTTGTGAAACCACTCCGATAATGCTGGAACTAAGAGAAAACCACTGAAAAACAACAAAATTTCAGACTAACTAATCTGCAATTTTAGGAAACGAAATTCACCTTTACCGAACGAATCTGTAATGATAAAGGCCCTTTATAGACTCTTTCCCAACCTTTTGGTACATCTTCATAGTATTTTATATTTTTCTCGCTGCTATAAAATCTAGAATATTGGACATCACCGCATGCCCTAATTAATAGTAAGTCAAATTTACGGGGACTTAGACCACATAAACAAAAGCTTTTCTGTATTCTATGACTGAATTTAACGAGATTTCTTAAAGACATTGTAGAATAAATAAATAATACTTCCTTGTGCTTTCGATTTTATAACTCAAACATAACCTAATAACGTTAAATGTCAAAGAAATATTACGCTGCCATCTGCTGGAAAATAACAACCATAATTTTCTTAGCTCAGTTAATAATGTCGCTAACTATACAGACTTTTGCGCTAAAATTATACATTTTTTTATTTTTCGACTAATTATCTATAAAAACTTTCCAATTTTAAGATTTATTGGAGGATAAGAAACCTCAATATTAATGGATGAAAATAGATAGGTGTCTTGGTTTCTGCTTTACTATTCAAAACAACAAACAAGGCCATTCTAAATGGTTCGCAAAACATGCACAATTTTTTGTCAGCTTTTACCAGGTCATTAAACGAGATAAATTAATCGGTATGGATTTTAAGGTTTGTTATATACTAAAAAATGAACATTTCAAGGATAATGCACAGTAAAAGTTCAAGTAATAGTAAAAGTAATGTATACAAGGAGAAAATATTAAAAAGGAGCTGAACAATTTTAAATTGGCGCCGCGCACGCGCTTATTCTAGACGCAGCCCTTCATCTTCATATCGGACATATGTGTAGCCAACAGTGCATCCGGTATGACAAGTTAGGGAGTAGTGCCACGTTAATGTATAATTGTTATAATTATTTTTAACAAATTCGGTAATCAATTTCTACAAAAAGTAAATCGTAGCAGCCGTTTTTGGCATGGACAACTCAAACTCGGAAGGTGTCGTCCTACCGGACATTTCCGAAGCCGAACATCTTGCGAATGAGCACGATGGCGGAGAGAATGGTGATTCCGGTGGAGATGAGACAAAACCACGCGTGTCTGTGCAGACTGTGCGACATGGGGGTGTTCCAGTTACCCTACCAGTGGGTTCTCTTATCACCACGAACTTCAGTGTTATCACCCAAGACCAGCTTCCGCATTTCAAACCCATGCTCTGTGTGGACAACAATGGCTACATAGCTACCGACGGCTCTGGCGGTGAACTGAAAACCATTGTCATACAGCAGGAAGATGTTTCTGGGAATAACACTTTGGGGACGTCGGTAACTGTAGGCAATTCCAATTCAGGTTTGTAATGTTGTTATAATTATGCAAATTTATGTGAAATAGGCTGTCCCTCAAGGTTGTGTTTTAGGTCCTCTGTTGTTTTTATACAGGTTCTTGGAACGAAGTAGCTAATCTACCAGTTCTTCCAGTAAGATGTAAGAACACCTCAGCTGAACTTCATAAGTGTCGTTTTGGATCGGGAGGCCGTGGTCGTTGCATTAAATTAGGTAATACGTGGTATACGCCAAGTGAATTTGAAGCTTTGTGTGGTCGTGCGTCTAGTAAAGATTGGAAACGAAGCATCCGCTTTGGGGGTAGAAGCCTGCAGACATTAATTGACGAAGGCATTATTTTGCCACACGCAACAAGTTGTACTTGTGCTGCATGCTGTGATGATGAGACGGCTACAGGCCCAGTGCGACTTTTCACCCCTTATAAAAGAAAGCGTAGGAAAGAAGCAGATGGTTCTTCTAAAAGGAAGGATAATAGTGGGGAAGATAGCGACCAACAAAATAAAGAAGATGCGTGGCAAAACTTGGCAGAGGGCCTCGATTCCAATGAATATCAGTTAATGGAACCAATAAGTAACGTAGACGCCTCTAGTGCTCTTAAGCGACTAGAAGAAATTGCTTCTTCTATAACGAGGTTGGCTGGGGAGTTCAGGAGAGGACTGGAAGAGGTTAAAGACATCATTGGGAGGCAGTCGGAAAAATTTCAAAGGGACAAGGAGGCAGCTGTTTTAGCAGCTAGAGTTGAAGCGCAGGTGGCAGCGTTGCAGCCCGATGGTTCAACTGATTCTACACTGCAACCTGCATTAGACAATGAGCACCAGAAAAAGGTAAAGTTCTTTTTATTATTATTTGATTTTCGTAACAAAATTATATCATCTACAGTGCGCCAACTGTAATAGGGAGGCTTTGGCAGAATGTTCTCTTTGCCGAAGAACTCCTTATTGCTCGACCTTTTGTCAAAGAAAAGATTGGGGCGCCCATCAAGTAGAATGCGTAAGAGGTGTAGCGACAGATGCAGGCCCACAACAATCGATTATGCTCATTGTAGAAAGTGCTGAGCAGCAGTGAAAATAAAATATCGCTTTATTTTTTGATAAATTTTTATACGTTAATTTTTCAGGGTGGAGTAATAAATTATACTAAATTGTAATAATAACGATTGTGATAATATGTTTCTACAATGTTGAGGAAGCGTGTTGGTTGTTTTGACCGTTTTGAAATTTTTCAAGATTCTTCTGGAATCTAGATCCACTTTGAAATATTGTAAAATATCTGCGAAGATTTTTATGGTATTTTGTGTTATTATTAAGTATAATTTGTAAATATGAATATTGTATCACTATGTTTCTCAGTTTGGAAATAATAAAGATTGTTCTTCCTATTTTTTGTATTACTGGTGATTTTTCCCAAAATAAATATTTGGTAGTGCAGAAAACAAAAAATTGCATTGTAGAAAATAATGTTAAGACTGCAGAGAGTAAGTAAGTAGAGCAGATTCAAGGACTTGAAATTATTGCAAAGCAATTGCGAAACATTTAATATTGTACAGTATGTCCCTGGATTGGGTTACAAAGAGGATGAAAAAGGGACTATTCTTAAATTCCCAAAAAAGCTATAAAAACCCATGTTCCCAAACTCCCATACATACCACATAATTTTTACTTCCATGTTCCATATAAGGAAATGGAAGTATGTATTGTATTACCGACCAAAATTCGTGTCCGAGATAAGATCAGATTCGTATTGTACTGACTTCGAAACGTTGATAAAAAGTTTTTTTAGTTTCGTGTATGTGTGTGGGTGGGTGTGCGTGTGTGTGTGTGTGTCCGGATTTCTTTGGCGTTCGATAACTGCCGTAAAAACTAACCGATATTAATGGTTTTTTTTTTTGAAAAGTGCGTCTCGACGAGGACTCCAGACCTATTGATTTTGGTAATAATTAAACTAGGCGTTCATGTGTTATTAACATTTTAATTCTTCAAAAAAATATTGTGGCCAAACTATAAGAGATATTAAAAAAAGTTTGAATAAAAAATGTTGCGAATTTTAAGGCCAAAAAATTTTGTTACTACCAATTTTTCCCTAAACTCAATTATTTATTACTAGCGGCCCGCTCCGGCTTCGCACGGGTATAAAATATATAGCCTATATGTCACTCACTGAAAAAATGATTAAAATCGATCCAGTAGTTTTGATTTGGATAAGGATTAATGCTGTATTGGTTAAAATCGCTTCGAAAATTAGCCATTATTTGTCGTAAAAAGTACTTAAATGACAAAAAAATGTTATTGTGGGATATCCATAAGAGATAGACATAGGGTGAATGCGCCAGTAGTCGGCCTTTTTTGATAGGCGCTAACTTTAACATCATCTAACACCGTGTGTTTGTAAAGATAGGTTATGAATTCCGGTACCAGCAAAGAGCTCAGACATGCAAGTTTTATTTGAACAAGACAAAGACAGCCTAATGTTAGGCATGTTTTCAATATATTCGTTTTTGCTCAGATTTGGCCATTTTGCCAGTAGTCGGCCGCCTGTATTCCACTGGTCGGCCGCATCTATGCCAGTAGTCGGCCGTGTTAAACGTACATAGTAAAAAGTAGGTACCTATGCTCAGGTAAGTATTCTGAAAATGATTTGGAGGCCCAGGTAAGTAAATTAACTACAGAAATTTGAAAAATAAATATATTTATTTAAAAAACACTGAAAGATTAAATCCTATAACATTGAACACGAACAAATATTAGAAACGTTAGAATTTAAACAAACAACAAAACTGATGTAACGTCCTTTTCGTTTTCATTTTCTAGAAGTGACAAATTTCGAATTTTTGGTTAATAAAAGTGTTGAAAAGCAGTGAAAATTCTTGTGGCCGTCTACTAGCAACATCAGGCAACTTATAGTGTTCCAGTAGTCGGCCACTATATTCCGTCTTAAATAATCTAGATATTAGTTATGGTACGCATGGCCGACTACTGTGCAGAGAATCTGCATGCTTTATTTAGTTTGAGGATGACAAAAAATGCTTTATACCTAAACATATAAATAAGACAGAAATAAAAAATGGAGCGGCCCCGATGTTCCAGTAGTCGGCCGGGTGGCCGATCACTGAAGATCAACAGATTTTTAACGCCAGTGATCGGCCGCTTAATTTATAGCCTTAAAAGTTTGAAAACGTGCTGTTTTGATGAATTTTTCGTTATTTTGACATATTTTCCATTACAAAAACCCATTGCAGATGGATAAAATTGCTGCTAATAAAATACTGCCTACCTTTGAAGTTTGTCGTGCCGATGTTTGCCAAGATTGCAGAATCCCAGTGGAGCACACACAACCACAACTTCACACTTTGCCGCGTAAATTACTGGACTGAACTTAGGCGCAGAGGAAGGAAGTATTGATATTTTGATTGTATAAGAATGGCAGAATGTTGTATTATGCTTATTATGCTTCCGAACTTAGTAATTTGCGGTTGGTACAAGTTATTATGAAAGAAAGTCAAAAGTGGCCGACTACTGGAGGGGGCCGGCTCACTGGCGCATTCACCCTATACCATCGCGGAGTTTTCTGTAGACCTTTTCAATGTGTACAATACTTAGTACATTATTTTGATAAATCTCGTAGGGTTCAGCCTGCGTTTGCAATGTAAGCGGAAAAAATGTAATTATTTACGACATCACATTAGAAACCTCAAAAATAAAAGTATTTCTCCACTATTTAATGGATGTTATTATACATATAAACCTTCCTCTTCAATCACTCTATCTATTAAAAAAAACCGCATCAAAATCCGTTGCGTAGTTTTAAAGATTTAAGCATACATAGGGACATAGGGACAGAGAAAGCGACTTTGTTTTATACGATGTAGTGATAGTGAAGTTATTTGTTAAGTTATTAACCATTGCAGTAGCTTATTCAAAGAGCGAGTTATAAACGTTGTCATAGAAACATATAGGTAATATACTAATACGCTCTCTTGAATTTCTGGGACAAGTAAGATATAAATTTGACACTTCTGTGGCATAGCAACCTTGATGCTGTAACCCAACGAGACCTTTAATAGTAGCATTGTTTAAACAATGATAGTAGCTACCGGTTGCATATAATACGCATGCGCACGAATTTTGGAAGTGTAAAAAAAACTAAAGCTGAGAGAACGCGTGTTAAACAAAGCCCTTACTTGCCCTTTCGCACCAGACACACGCATATTTTGGCAAAAAGATGATGTAGAAACAAACAAATGATGCGGGACCCGTGCGGGATCAGAACTCGTCTAGCCGTAGGAGACAAACACGGCAGTTCTATAAGCATGTCTCTAATCTATGTCTGTAAGATCCCCGAACACCCACCGAGATCGTTGCCGATGTGTTCCAAGAACAGTGTTGCCAGATCGAAAAATATAATATCCGTATTACGTTTGTTGAAATATCCGTAGATGAACAAACAAATCCATATTTATGTATTAAATATTTATTGGAATTAAATATACAATAAAACAACAAAAATAAACATTCTCAAAATAAAAAAAAAATAAATTTTTCAGTATCCAGTATTACTTAAAAATAAAATAAAAAATATGTAAATTCTTAATTTAAAAAAGTCAAATGTTTAAAATGGGATTAATCGTAAATGTTTTTCATACGTTTAAACAACTGCTATGCTAAGTACTTGGGTGCACGTACTTGCGTTGCGACGCAGCCGGAATGTTGCGACTTGCCAGTTGTTCGTAACGGTCATGGGTCACCTGATCCAGAGCAGCTGACCAGCGTAGAGCTCTACGCTGAGCTGACCACCTCTCCACACGCAGCGGGCCTGGCGTAAGGCTCTTAGAGAGCCCTATATCCCACATCGGCGCATCACGTCATAAAGTGCCATCCGCCCCCCCCCCCGCGCTTTATTCGTGGTTGCAATGCCGGCTGAGGGCGCCAGTCGATGTCAGTAATTTTCGAAGATTTATTTATACTGAAGTAGAATAGGTACTTTGTTTTATTGTATAATATGTTGAATTGTTCCTGACGAAAAATCCGTATTATTGTAAAAAAAACCGTAGGTCCGTAGAGTATACCTGAAATCCGTAGATCTACGGATTAATCCGTAGTTCTGGCAACACTGTACCAAGAACGAATTACTTAAACGTTATATACTGATATAGTGTAAGGGTCACGCCGCATGCGTATTGTATGCAACCGGTAGCTACTATTAAGTAGCATTTACATTGACTTTCATCACAAATTGCATTCGAAATTTCATTGCTTGTCATACGCTTTTATACCTTACCATTTACATTCAAAATTCAACTTGAAATTTTCCCAATTTGACCTTGAAGTCGTGCAGGCGAAAGATCATCCTTGGTTTCAAAATTTTCTTGAATTCTTGGTAGTTGATGCAAGACTTGAGTGCATTTAAGTTTCCTTTCAATATATTTCAATTCTATTTGTTAATACAAATTATTATCTTCTATAGAGCATATTGTAAAAAATGGAACATAACCTACAAATTTGACAACAAACTGGCAATGTAAATGCTTCTTCACTTCCATCACAAATTTAAGCCGATGTGAAATTGAATGTAAATGAAGCTTTAGTGTCTAATGTAACCTGTAACCGAAATTTTCTGATTTACCTTTGAATAATGAACATTCTTAGGCTTCAAGAAAAGCAAGACGCCCATGTAATGAAGATGTTATTTGATCAGAGCAAATAAAATTTATTTACTTAAGTATTTTCGTATTTTAAGAAATTTTTCAAAAATGTTTCTTCTTTAAGATATGTCGATATAGTTTATACTCTGGGCCCTAGGGTTTATAATTATTGTAGACAGTTGGCAGTAACCTACGATAGCGTCAATTTCATAGATTCTCGTGATTACTAAACCAATTTTTCGTAAAATTGCCGATAATAAATGGATAAGTAATTGATGAGTCTTCTGAATTGCTCCATATTATCAAGGTTATTATTGAATGGGAATATTTTATATGAGCACCAAAATAATTACTGAGCACCAATTTTTGCTAACAATTTTTGTACTTTGCCGCCTAGGTAATATTTGTGGACCAAAATTAATAAAGGAGCACCAAAATATTGCTACCGGAAATTAATACTTTCAGTACTAAAATATGTTATGAAAATCACTAGAAATAGTAAACGAGTACCTAAACTAACTTTGTATTAAGTAGGTGTCTAAATACTTACAATATAGTATACCCCCGAGTATAGCTAGTATTATTCTTTCGTTCGAGTAATTTGTCACTGGTTGCCGTGGGTAGATATCGCATAGAGTTAGTAGTTCGATATTCTTAGGCGGGTGGAAGGTCGACTCCTGTAGAAGTTAGTTTTCTTCTTACGTTTTACATTATTTTTTTATAAAAAATGTGTGTCAGGTCCTCCGTCAGTTAGGTGCGCTGTTTCAGAAATGCATCTTGTCGCTAACACAAGACACGCCTCCATCCATATTATCAAGAAAGCGACTGCTTAAATACTATTTAATTAAGTGCAATCGGCAACACCTTCGTGGCTCAGTGGTTATTTGCGTCCTTAACAAAAGTGTAAGTCTCGGGGTTCGCGTCTCGCCGCGGTGGATTTGTTTTGTTTTAGTGATTCAGCTTTCTTCTTATGAACAAAAAATCGGTCAGGTCCAAAGGGACAGAAAGGTCATCGCCATCAATGCCAGAGACATTTTCACTCATTTGACTTTTATTGTTGATACATTCGCGCGAGGCGGGGTTTGTGCTCAGACAGGGTACATTTTGTAAAGACGCATCCCGGCGGGTTTTAACCTTACTTCCCTATTTAAAGTTATTGACCGTAACATACCTATATACTATATTGAATATACTACCAAATTTTGTTTTATTTGACATCATAGCTCATATATTTTGGCACTCAAATGTTGGTGCTCAAGTAAGATTTTTGGTGCCAAAAACAAATATTTCATGCTGAAAATGATAAACAGGCTACAAAACTTTACATTTTGGAGATCAATTATGAATAATTTGGTGCTCAAATTTTATTGCTCCAATATAATTTTTGGTGGCAAAAGACAAATATTTAGAGATCAAATCAATATTATTTTGGTGCTCGGTTAAATACAACCCTTATTGAATTGGGGAAGGAATAATTTTATCCGTTTATAATCCTCGACACTTAGATAATTGTTTTAAGTGTTCTTATGTTATATACAATGAACATGGAAGTCATGTATGGATCTCCATACAGATTTTTTTATAGATTTTTTGGAGCCTTATTTCGAAACGCTGTGACTTTATTTTTGGATAGAAATAAACACTGGTGCTGTTGGAGTTTGAAAACAAGCAGACATTTTCACAAAGACCGGTTTTTTGAAAAATCAAAAATAAAACGCAACCGGGAGACTGTGTATTGAAAAAGGAAGTAATTATCTGGCCGGTTGTTTTAACATCCAGGTAGTTTCATTGGGCATTTAAAAATTCCCTCGGGCGGTATTAAACTTTTTTTGGAGGTATGTAATTAACTTAATGTGGCAGTAGAACGTGGCCAGCAATATAAAAGAATTTGGTCGGTTATTTAATCCTACAACGGCAGTTCAAAACTTACTCGAGCGGCAGATTAAATAATTGTCCAGTGCAATTATTATTTGAGCTGTAAAATAGGTGAATGGGCAGTATAATGTATTAATGGGCAGTTAGATGAATAGTTCGCCAGTTCTAAACTTTTGGCAACATCGAATGTCATTTTCATTTCCCACAGAAATGTTTAAAATACTGAACTCAGCCCCTCACAGGTAAAAAAAATATTAATTTTGGTTCATCCCTTTGCGTCTTCTATTGCACCGCATTGCACCACAAAGCATTTTTGTAATACTGCATCGAATAATGCATCATTTGGATGCTAACGACTGAGACTTACAACGCTCCGCTCGCTTCGCTCCGCTTGACCTTAACCTGACAGACTTTTATATTAAAAAGTGTCAGTCGTTAGCGTTTATATTATTCTTGTCAAATATATTTACATGAAAATGCGCACCTTAGAAGAGAATAACATTATAAACGCTTACAACTGACACTTTTTGTCCAAAAATCTGTCAGGTTAAGGTCAAGCGGAGCGAAGCGAAGCGAGGCGAACAGAGCGTTATAAGTCTCAGTCGTTAGCATTGAATAATTTTAATGGTGCAATAAATTTATTTTTTTTCTTAATATCTACATTATTGTTAATTGTTATTTTCTATTTCGCTGCCTAATTTAAATAAACATTATATGTATGTATCATTTAACAGGCTGATCATATTTTGTACTGCGTAAGTATTTATAGAACTACTTGTCCCACGATTTCTAACAGACCCATTCTGATTTCATGGCTACACACGCGTTACTGCCCCTTTATTCATTTTACTGCCCAATTGAATTTCCACGCATTCAAATATTTATTGAGCTACTCATTTGAAGATTTGTTACTCCTCATATTTTACGACCACTCAATCTGTTATTGAACATACAATTTGTATTTTCACACTGACCAAAACTGTAATATAGTACCGCCCCTTTAAATAATACCCTATTGAAAATAGTCTTAACTGGAAGAAAATTATGGTTGTTGGAATTTCCATGTTTTTTAATACACATAAGTACCGATACCAAATAGGAAAAAAAATATGGAGAAAATACGTTAGACATTGTCGATTGCTGTGCCACCTATGGACAAGTTTAGACAATATTGATACAAAATATATGTCATCAATACACAAGTGTTTGCACCAAGTATGAACATTGTGGGTCAAGAAATTTTGGATTTATAAATTTAATAAAACTGCGACCAGCAACTTTCATTTCTGTATGGTCTTCTGTGCTTTGGTTGTTCCTGGGAACTAGACATAACTAGATGTTCGTTTTTCAAAGATTTCACAAACAACATTTGGAGTTTCTCTGAAATGTTGTACACTTAAACTTCTTGTTGTACAGATATGCGCTATGATAAGTAACAATGTGTTCGGACCTACAGCGTACAATAAAAATTATCATCTGGAAAAGTAGGGAACTAGTCGGCCAAACTAATACTGAGAATGAACTAGTTGCGCGCACTCCGTATTTCGGGATTGGCTGACTTAGCTGAGCGACTTTGATCAGTAGCCGAAAGACAGGCGCGAGCACGAGCTACGACGAAAAACTCCGAATGCAACGGTACCGCTGTTTACTCATAACTATTTTGTTTTTCAGTGGAAATTGAAAATTTTATGTCTGTTTCCAAACTAGAGGTTCAGTATACTACTGCCGGTAACCAGATTCTGAGATTTTCTTTTTAGGAAAGTTTTATTAGGTTCTATAAAAAGCAGTTTTTCGCCGCACTTATAACATGCGACTTCGTTTATCGTTTTTATATTTTCTAACAAATTTCAAAACAGCAATAGTAGTTTTGTATTTTAAGGACTGTTTGCAACGCCTCATGTTTATGATGTTTTCGTTCAAATCACAATGGTTTTTGTATTGAACGTATGTTGATGCAATAAACGCCATACGTATCAATCAAAATATGTATAAATTTTATTACTTTGGCAGCTAACGCACGTGCAATCTTAATTCCTTGGAAACAGAACGCACAAAAATGTTTTTTGGCATTTCATAAGTAGTTGTAACGTCAAGTTTATGGTATTGAAATATTAAACTAAAATGTGCAGGCAATTTGTACTAGATCTTATGGAGTATTTTAAGGCAGAAGCAGAAAATAAAGGACCTTTGATTCCATTTTCTTCTGTGAACGAGAGAGTTTCTGCCGCGTTGAAAATAAGTTTAAGAACCATAGGTCGTATCAAAGCAGAATCTACATCTGGTGATCCTCTTACTACCCCCGGAAAATCGCATAACAGGCGAAAGTTTAAGAGTGACGATGTAAGTGAAGAAATAAAATGCGAAATTCGCAACACGTTTTATATGATGAGAGAAGACAAGAAACACATTACAATTCAAACGCTGAATGAATTAGCAAAGCAAAGGGGTGTCATAGATGTATCTAATACGAGTATGTGGCGTATTTCAAAGAACTTGGGGGTTTTGTTTCAAAACGGAGAATAATCGCCGTTTTCTTTGTGAGCAACCTCACATTGCAAGCAAGCGCATTGCGTTTTTACGAGAATACATACAAAATATGAAAAGCGAACATTCCAGACAATTTGTGTTTCTCAACGAAACATGGATTTTTGCTAAAGGAGGAAGTAAGCGCACATGGCAAGATGAAAGCGTTAAAACCTGTAAGAAAGGCCATGCTTCAAATGGGAAGCGATTTGTTGTACTTCATTCAGGAACTAGGCATGGTTTTGTACCGAATGCATCGCTGCTGTTCTCTACAAAATCAAAATCGGCGGACTACCATGATTCAATGGATCAGAATACGTTCAAAAAGTGGGTTTTAGAAAAACTAATACCAAACCTTGAGCAACCGTCGCTAGTGGTAATGGATAATGCATCATACCATAGCTTCTTAGTAGAGCCAGTTCCCCATGCATCCTGGAATAAATCAAAATTAAAAGATTGGCTTGTAACTAAAAATGAGCCATTTTCGGAAACGGCTTTGAAAATTGAACTTCTAAATGTATGTAAAGAGAATAAACAACAGCCAAGGTACGCTATAGACGAAATGCTCCAAGAGCATGGTCATCAAGTCCTAAGACTGCCCCCTACCACTGTCAGTATAATCCAATAGAGTTGGTGTGGGGTATTTGCAAACAATATTATGACCTGCATATTGGAGAAGTTGGTTTTGGAGACAAACAAGTTTTAGATATGTGGCAAAAAGCTTTAGACCAAGTCACTCCAGATGTTTGGAAAAATTGTATAAATCACACGGAAAAAATTGTGGAGGAAGACTGGGAACGTGAAGTGCGCTTTGATGAAGTTGAACCGCTTATAATAAACTTGAATGATTCATCTGAAGATTCTGAAGATGAAGACGATACATTTTTTGAGCTTTTTTAAGATCCTAATATGTAGTTATTACGACAATTAATTAGAATTCTTTTTTATAAATTTTTTCTTTCGTAAATGTTTCAAATTAATTTTCTTTTCAACTTTCTTCAGTTCATTATTTCAGTTAGGTAACATGTATTATTGTATTTTATTTATATTATACTTGTTTACGTATTACCGACCACTTATTTAGCTTTAGCATCACTTTAGTTATTGTCTGCATTAAGTTTTGTTCATTTATAGCTAAAATTGAACTTCTGTAATTTATCTGCGTCGCTATATTCCAATGAAACTCCCGAAAATATAGTAATTATTATACTGATTGAATCGTTAAACTACTTTGGGAATTACATACATAGATAAGTGCATGCATTTTCCAGCAATTTATTAATCTATGGTGCCTTCTTTCAAATAATCATAAATTCTACTTGTTGAGAATTGCTGGAATGCAATACATATTTGACCCATACTGTCATATTGACGTACGAGCCAAAATAACTGAAAACAACTATATCACTGAATTCTAAGATTTATATCACAGCATGCTATGTTTATTATATTCTACTGCCAAATTTTCCAACAAAGCGTAATCTTGGGATAATCAATAACTATGACTGCTTGTTTACATGTTTACTACTAATTCATTGCTATTGCGAATATAGATACTTTAGATAACTTACCGATGTGACTAGGATACTTAACTACATCATAAACAATAAACTATTTGGCAATAAATTCTCATAATTTTACCTCAACGAATTATTAAGATAAAATTACAAAGGAAATGCGTTATTAAAACCCTCTTTTAAGGAAAACGGTTACCGGAAAGTTGCAGCTCACTGCTTACATCAGATAAGTGTGAATTGTAAAACAAATAAAAGCTGCAACCCTCCAACAAATAATTTTTTTAGTTGTTTTCTTATTCTCTTGTTGTAGGTACTAATTCAATCAAGATACATCATGTCCCCGTTCCCGGATGCATATTCATATCGAACGTAGCGTATTGCATTCCCAACTGTCGACTTACAGCAACGGGCGTATTGTCTGCTTATATACTGTTTTTGTAAGCGTTCTTGCCAGCAAACCTTCGTGGCGCAGTGGCCGATATGTCAGCCTACCAAGCCGCAACTTTGAGGGTTCGCACCTCGCCGTAGTTCTTTTTTGTTTTGATGATTTCACTTTTTTCTTTTGACCACAAAATCGTTTCTGGTCCAAAAGGACAGCTAGGGGATCGCCATCACGCCAGACAGACATCCGCTCGTTTGACATACCTCTCGCGCGTTGGATATGTTACTTCGGATTGCGATACGATACGTGAGTTATGAATATGCTTCCCGGATGGGGTTATAGAGAGGGAAAATTCTAAAATTACAAAAAACTGAGATCATATGCTGTGCGCAACAAAATTTCTACCTGAAATTTTGGGAACTTAATCTTTCATGCATGCATGCAGTCTTTCAAAAACGAACACCTAATTCTCAGGGATTATCAAGATGATAGGATGACTCTGCTTCACTTGCATGCAGCTCCATAATACGATTAAGAATAAATGAATTATAAATAAGATTTATTTATTCATATTTTTTCTTTTTTTCAGCAAATTTTCTACTGGAATAATAACTCAAGTGTGGAAAATGTTTTGACAGTAGATAAGCTAGGCAATTTCTAGCTCATGATCTCATGTGGGCGATGATTTGAAAATTCATTCCTTGGTAGTGAATGTCCAGACCGAACGGCCATTTAAAACAAAATTTGAAACTTTACACCACAAGGTAACATCAATAAAAGTTTCTTGTACATAAAAGTTTTATTGCTACATAGTTAATAGCTGATATTAATATTATATTTATGTTGCTGTAAATAAATATAAAAGATGTGGTCCAAATTAAATACTAAATGAGAACTTAAGGTATAGGTAGTTTAAGTACAATAATATTAATCTAACTTTCACTTTTTCGTCAGCTGTTACTGTTTTTCTCCAAAAGGATTTCCCAGCCACGGATACACGTCGGGACACTTGGACACGCATTGCGTCATGTACCTTTCTTCTTCACCTTTCAACACCCGGCAAGTCAGTGGCGCACACGTTGGCTCATAAGTTTTTTGGCAAGCCGCCGTCAGAGGTCCATTTTTAATTGATTGAGGATTTTTTATCCAGTCAATCACTCGTTTGCTATTAACCTATGAAAACCATAATTACACATGAACATAAGTACTTATTGTGGTCTGTTCAGTGATACTTACGATGTAAACGTCTTTCAAAGTCAGCAGATAGTCAACAAATCTTACGTAAGCTTTAAAATAATTTGGATTCATTTGAAACCAAGAAGCGTGCAAATAAAATCCAAATGGAGCTCTATTTCCCTCATATTCGACGTGGAAATTATGAATAAAGAAGTCTAAAAGACCTTCTTCTTCCGTCGGACTGGAAATTTTACGTCACAAAATTAACCTATAATTCCATGTTCGACAAACGTCACTTACATGTTAACGCAACTATCTACAAAACTGCAGATGGTGTTTTGTTGATCCTTCCAGCTTATCATTGGTATTACCCAAGCTCCTGTGATTGAAGCATCAGGACAAGGACGAATCGGGCAATCTTGTGTGCTCTTGTAGTCTAATGTGTACGGCCACATTCCTGGACGCAAGTAATTTAATGTAGTCCAAGAACAGTCGTATAATAAACCTTCCTCGTGTAATACTTGGAATGACACGTTTCCTTTAAAAATTTGCAAGCACATTGAATGTTGCCTTTTCCAAAATGGCCGCCATTTAATTTATCCTTACCTCCCATCTGTAGAAAAGGAAGGCGCATTCCTACTAATTCTTCAATTGGAATATCTGCAAAATGGGCTAACATTTCTCTACCATCTATAAATTCGTGCTTCATGCCGTCTTCATCTAATTCCAACCAGTAAGATGTTGGGGGTTGGTGAGTAACTGAGTGAAGCGCAATTTCTTGGCCATGGGCATGCAGTTGATGTACCTATATTAAAATACATTTTCCGTCTTTTCCACAACCATTTCTCTATAGTTGTTACCTACCTTACTGTAGTCCGTCCATTCATGAGAAACATAGTAAGTAGATCCTACTGGGCAACCATCCGGGTTAAACTTACCAAAGAAAGCTTCTTGGTAGTACTGAAAATTCTGATCCGTAACAGCGTCGTCAAACGTAAACAGTACAAACTAAAAAAAAATATATTTGTAAACTAAAGTTGAGAAATGAAAAAAGTAACATTACTTGCGGAACATCTTCATGATTTAAGTCACCCGGAATATTCGTAGAAGAACATCGGCAATCAGGTAGTCTACACTGCGCACTGCATTCTCGGGCAAGCAGGTATTCTTCTTTCCGTGCCTGCCTTGGAAGACTCAAAATTTCAGTTGCAAGAACACAAATGATGAGGAAAGTGGCCCTCATTGTGAAATGTAGCAAAAACAACTGCCTGTAACACCCAGGTGTCAACAGTCCTTATTTATACGTGTAACGATAAAAGAAATCAAGTACCTATTTTGAATGACAAGAATTAGAGATAGGAATTTGTTACAAAAATTTTACATGCATTCATCAATCAATCAGTGATAATGTTCATTGTAAATAGTGTCTAAATTTTCCTCATATGAATACAATAACATTATCTATAATCCGGAATTTCTTCAAAAAATAATTGTTGACGTAATTAGACTATCAGTGAGCTCCGTTTGTGGGCAACGGGCTTTACTTGAGTTATGACGCAAAAGGCGATATCGATAAAGTAGGTAGCACGGAAGAAAGTTGATGTAAATATTTTAAACGTAACTTTTTCTCCAATATTCTTTTTCCATTGTAAGTTATTGCAATTTGAGCAGATTTAATACCTAAAATATATTAGTTTCTATATATTTTCCAAGCTTGATGTTGTGACGAAATTGTTCTTTCGCCACATTGAAAGCTTTTGTGTTGTAGGTTAGAATCTAAAACTTTCATCGTTTTTCAGGTTCCTAATATACCTTTTAATGCAGAATGCCTACAGTTAGACCTAAGGGGTGCTCTGGAAGTGCTAAAGCACCAACAGTAGCACCAGTCTCAGAGCGGCAGCAAATGGCATTGCTCATGCAA
This sequence comes from Xestobium rufovillosum, assembly GCA_963966045.1. Lineage (NCBI taxonomy): Eukaryota > Metazoa > Arthropoda > Insecta > Coleoptera > Ptinidae > Xestobium > Xestobium rufovillosum. The sequence goes on from OZ014493.1 coordinate 40,763,328, forward strand.
ATGACATCGTCGAGTAACGAAGCGGGTGCGAGAAGTCCTAGCAGCTCATCCAGGTCACGGGATAGAAATGAAAGGGGCGAGACCCCGTTGCATTTAGCTGCTATAAAAGGTGATGTGGAGCAAGTTTGTAAATTATTGGCTCATCGGGCTGATCCGAATGTCGCAGATTTTGCCGGTACACAATTTTACTAAAATAAGTGTACGTATTTTACAATTATTTGTGTTATAGGCTGGACTCCTTTACATGAAGCTTGCAATCATGGCTGGTACGAGGTTGCTTTAAGGTTAGTTCAGGCAGGTGCCAATGTTAACGCGAAGGGCTTGGACAATGACACGCCATTACACGATGCTGCTGCAAATGGGCATTTTAAGTTGGTCAAACTTTTGGTTGAAAAGGGCGCAGATATATATGCCAAAAATTCAAAGGGAAAGACTCCTTTGGATACTGCAGCTCCGGGTGTGACCCCCATTTTGTTAAACCCAAGTCTACCTATACCTGGTGAGTAAACACTCTTCAAATGTGTAGTATTACTGTACGCCTACAAAACTGCAGGGGAATCTGAAATGTTTTTATAATGGACTATGGTATTTATTGTGAAAACGTGGTAACATTCATTCTTTTATTTAACCTCAAAAACTAACGTGTGGAACGCTGATTTGTGAATTTTAAGGCTGCATTTGTTTATTTTGCATTTTGTGACCTCCAGTTCCAATTTCCCGCTAATTTAGCTAAGTTATAAAATTCTAAATACCCACTTGATAATTGTAGACCGACCACTTGGTTAAAGTCGTGCGGTTTGAAGTACAACAAGATGGCGGCACAAAAATTAAATATAGGTATTAAATATTTTTCAGTTAAAGTTGAGCAGTGTATTTTTAAAGTAATAATTTATGAGGAATTCGTTTCTGCACTAGTGGAAGTGGTAAATTTGTTTTGAAATATAATGGGCTTTTTTTTATAAACCGAGTTAAGTTATTTAAAGTGCAGTTTTAGTAATCATTATTATTGGGGAGAATTGGATTTTTCCCCTTTCACCAATTTTGGTTTAATTTATTTTTGAATAAACTGATCTCTTCGCTGGGGTCTGCCATGATGTCCACTTTTACAAGCAACCGATGAAAGATGAAATAATTGCACGCAGAAGTTGTACCCTAGTATTCCTTTAATAATGTTAGTGAGCGACTCCATTTATGTAAAGTTTGACCGATTGTTGGGACACAATAATTGCTTGTTGAACCACCAGTTATTTTTCTGTTCTCATAAAATGCGTCGTCCATTCCTGTCGCCCACAAATTCATTGACGCGGTAGCGCTTTAGCTGAGCTTGCGGACTGGCGATTTGATTGCACCTTCGACAAGGATTGGATCGTTTCTGTCTTTGCGACCAATACCGTAATTCTTCGGTCGAAAAATAGTGGTCTTGCAAGTGCACTGTCTGCTGCAGGTAACAAAACACCGGCTGCCCCCCGAACTGGCCTGAGATGCGTCGGGCATCGCAGCAAATTCACAGAGGTAATCCGAGTGTTTTGATATTTCAGCGATTCAGTCTGTCGTTCTCGTTTCTACGGAAACGGAGTCGTCAGCTATCGAGATTCCTTTTTGTGTCTGAGTTTTATCGGCGGCTTTTTTGTCCGGCGGAGTGAGTGAGCGAATGAGTGGCAGACAAGGTAGGTGGAGAACCATTTTGATGTCCGTCGGCGTCTGGATTTTCGCCGTATTTATGATTGGGGATTAGTAGAACGTTGCCCTTGCCGAATTCTAACCTTTTATTTGTGCCGGGCGGAAGGTGTTTAAATTGTTTTCGTGTGGTGTTGTTTCATTGTATCGCACGCTTAATTATTTGCAATTCTTGAGTGATGAAATGAATTAAAAAACTGTTTTAATTATCGGAGTAGGTTTATGGTAATTGCAGCCTGTTTCATTATTTACAGTGTAGAATATTGTTCAAGAATGCAAACACTTTTATTGCTTCCGGTAGTGTTTACATAAGTTCGGAAAAATTATAAAGTCTATGTTGACAGAATTTATTGTTTTATTTGATAACTTGTATATTTTGTGAAGTGAAGGTTATCGCAAAAACAGGCTTTACTTAAAATTAATTTTTTACAATTTAAGGAAAGTTTTAAATATGTGATAACATCTTGGATATTTTGTAATTACCACCACTTGAAGTTTCAAACATAACCTCATTTTCTGACCACATGCTTGATCTGTCATTCTGATATTCAATATGGCTGCTGTGTAGTATTTGCTATTTGCATGTTGCATCGCCCTGAAATACACTGTAGAGGAAATAAACAGACCATTTGGATTTTCAGTTTCTTGTTAAACATGTAGTTTGTAATCTTATTGGTATCGAAATATATTTGTTTAAAAATTACCTTACGTTTCAGGAACTACAAGGTTTGATCAATTAATACGGTGAATGAACGAATTAAACATAATTTAACCCCCTCAAAATGTTCCCCTTGGCTCTAAGCTTCTCTATAGAAACCCCAAATCCACTATTCGATGATGCCATCTTCACCAGTAGATTAGTTTTAACGTCAAAACATTTTTAATTCTTCTGTATAAATACAATTTACCTACCCTGTCTGGGCCCATAACCTGTTGCAGAGAATTGTTGCAAAGAATGAATCTGATTTTATTAATAAGGCGTTCTTAACCAATCTAAATGTTTATTAATCTTTTTATTTACATCGACTACTATAACGATATTTGTCTCAATCCCCCTTTTTTGATAAACAACTGCAGGATATACGAATTTATTATTATTCGATCACAGTTGTGTTACATGCGGCATTTACAAGAATTATTTTCCGATGGTGTGCATTGTGTTTTTATGTAAAGCGTTTATCGTTGCAACAGAATGGTTCATTTTGCAGAATCGAGTGCATCTTCACGACTGCAGCCACGTTTAAGGGATGAAAAGAAGGCCACAGACAGCATCAAACAAAAGACTTCAAATTCTGAGGAAACCATGGACTCGACGAAAACTGCTAACAGTCCCGAAGATGTTTACGAATTTAAATCAGTAAAAGAGTCTGACTCGTCGCCAGATCGTAAGAGTGCCGATCCTCTAGATGTGGATAGTGATCCCGTTGATCCATTGAGTATACCTGCAATGCAAACGGAGGAGACTCCGAAGAGGAATTTCTCTGAAATTTCCGATTCAACGGATGAGACCGGAAATGATGAAGAATCACGGAAGAAAAAGAAGAAAGAAGAAGGGAGTAAAGAGATAAAGGCTGCAGCTCCACAGCGGGGCGCTGGTCAGAATAAAGGTCAAAGTGGAAAACAGGGAGCTGGGACGCAAAGTAAATCGAGTGCTGGCAGTTCAAAAATGGGTTAGTCTCAACGTTCTAGGTAAAATTGTCTTAAAAATGTGTATTTTTACTTGTGGACAGGCAATATTGATCGCAAGAGCCCGTGTTCGAGTCCAAAACCAGCCAGTGACGTAGAGGAAGAGGGTAAAATGGACTTGAAGGTGCCGCCTCTGAAAATAGTGATTCCGCAGACGACGGCAAGTGAGCAGGAGACGGGGCAAAGTAGAAATGGGAAGAGTAACTCGCAGAGGACGCATCAGGCGTTGCCTTATGTTGTCGCCAGTTCAAATAGCAGTGATTCAAATGATAAAGAGATGATTTCTGGAACGGCAAGTCCCACCGATAACGTCAGTAAAGGAGATGAGAAAAAAGAGAGCTTGCCTGGAACTGCGGAGGATCAGGTTGGTATTCAAATAGATTTGCAAAAGTACTTTTAAGTTTCTTACACGTGTGGTTTAGAGAGCAGGAGCAGGCCACCATCAGAGAGTTTTACGCAGTTCGCACCGTTCCGGCCCAACTCAAGGCAACAACGATCGCGGTAGTAACAATTCTTCTCCGCAGTTGCAACGATCTCATTCTCCTTCGCCTTCTGCATCGCCCGCGGCTCCTGTTAGTCAGGGGGCAGATATTCCAGTATCCACACCTCAGAGTAGTGTCCCCAGTGCGCCTGCAAAGAGTTCAGAATCACAAGCAAGTGTAAGTGATACTGAACCGTCTACTTCCGCTTCGACTTCGAATTCTGGACCTGCACCTTCCGCTCCCGTGGAATTGCACCCGCGTAAGCGAAAAATGAAGCCCAATAAAGAGGCACCTCCTGCTGATAACGCGGAAGCTGCTGCAGTTTCCGAGGTCCATCCTCACGAACAACCAATTATGAATTGCTATCAGCTCTTCCTTGATATACGGAAGCAGGTATGTACACTGATAATTCTTCTTACTTGATATACGAAAGCAGGTATGTACACTGATAGTTCCTCGAAGTTTGTCGCTGATAAAGTGATAGTCGCAACTTACAAGTGTCCTTGACTGTAAAGATTTTGTTGTTTATTTAGATTGAGAAAAGAAGAAAAGGGCTGTTTCCTGTACAACCGAAGCCACCGCAGGGTTTCAAAGATTATTTAATGAATAGGTGCACGTATGTTTTGGCTAACACAACATCCACGACGCCTAACATTAATTATCCGTTTAACTTGCCTTCGCAAATGAAGGATTTGTTCACGGAACAAGAAAAGGAACGGTATAAATTGCGAATGCATGTAAGTAGTTTTATGATTTAGATGACTGGTTTTTATTAACCATATTGCAGCATGTTATCGAGAAAGAAAAACTGGTGCTTAGTGTGGAACAGGAGATTTTGAGAGTCCATGGGAGAGCTGCTAGGGCTTTGGCAAATCAGTCGTTGCCGTTTTCGGTATGCACCGTCTTGAGGGACGAGGAGGTGTATAATCTCATAACTCCCGAACAAGAGGAAAAAGATAGAAATGCTCAGAGGTCTAGATACAACGGTAACCGACATGCATAATTTGCTCCAAACTGTACTGGAGAGTGTTTTTATCAATTTTAGGTCGTTTGTTCTTGAGTTGGCTTCAAGATGTCGATGACAAATGGGAGAAAATTAAAGAACATATGCTGTTGAGACACCATAACGAAGCTGAATCTTTGCATGCGGTGCAGAAGATGAATTGGGAATGGAAGATGAAAGAATTGTCTCTATGCGATGCGAAATCAACTCCGGTGATAGAGGAAGCTCACGTGCCAATCGTCCATGTCAGTGACGACTTTGATCTCTTGCCTGCATAATTTTACTTTATGCTCGGGCAGTCTGATGATATTTTGTTGCATATAAGTTTTTGTGTACATATTTTTTATGTTACTTTTGTCATACACTTTAGCTGTAAGATGTGAAATAAATGGAGTGCCACAAATTAATTGAATTTTTAGTTCCTTTTTCCTAACCTGTTGAAAGTCGCTAACGTTGCCTAAGATTGCGGAGTGGAGTGTTTCAGTGTTTATAATCGCAGCTGCGATTGTTGTGAAATTTTGCTTTTATCGTATTTGTCGAATTTCCAAAAGGAGGTGTCAAATTTCACTGAACAGGTGTCTAATTTCAAAAAGGAGGTATCAACATACACACGGACGAAAATGTGCCCCCTTGCCAAAGAGGCTTAAAATGACTTGAAACGTCCACATTTGATGAAATATTACCATGGTCAAAAAAACGACTATCACATGTTCGATGACGTCATATCTCGGCTCAAAAGTCCTACGGACCATCTCTAATATACATATGCAAAAACTCAGCAAAATCTTCGAGCCGCTATCCCGCAAAATTGCCAACAGACATACACACACACACACACACACGCGCACCCACACTGAAGAGAACTTGTGTGATTTTTATCGAAATTTTCTAACTCGTATGAAGTGTTATTTCATTGAAAGCCTTCATTATACAGTGTGTCCACGGATGGACTTAACTATACTTGTAAAAACTTATTTTCAGTTTTTCGAGAAAAAGTCATTCTTTATAATTTCTTTTGCTTGTTATATAAATATGATTCACGCTGAGAAACTTTGATTTTGTTGTACAGGGTGCGCAGAAAATAAAAAAATGCGTATTTGTAAAATTAAAAATTTTTGAATCAAGCTTTTGGAAGTCTCAAAATGAGACAGCTTAGAAGGAGAAATCGAAAAGCCAAATAAAGTTTTTCCATAGAAGTTATACTTAGTTGCTAAGAAATACCGGGTGTCCGGTTACGGTTGGCGACCGGCTATATCTTAGGAACTATTCATCCTACAGCTTCCAGAAAAAAATCTTCCTATAAAAGTGGCCATGAAAACTTCATCAAAAATATTTTTAGCTTTCAGTTTTCCCCGCTAGGGGCACAATTTTAAAAGAAAATAGGCCATCCGCATTTTCTTCGAAAATTCAACTGGAAATTTAGGAATCCTTTAGCTTTCTCAAAATCTCCTCGTAATACCCTGCAAATTAGTTTAACAACTTTTTGATCTAGCTTATGAAATAAGGAGTGGAGGAAGGAGAAAATTCCCTTACGCCAAAAATACCATATCTCCGGATTGCTTGAACCAACTTTAATGAATATGGTATTGTTGGAAAGGGAATCTATAGCGTAATAGAAATCTGCGTTTGCATTTGAATTTAATTTTACGAGGGAGCCGCCAGATGGTGTTATTTCGAAACTTACGAAATTGTCAAATTTTCTCAAAAATTATAAATGGAATGGTATATTTTTTATAACATGTTATCATTACGCATAGAATTAAGAACAAGATGCCGCAAACCGGAAGTTTTTATCTTTATCAAATGGAAGTTATCATCAAGAATATCGTTTAATCAAATCCCAGTGCACACGTACCAAATTTTCTCAAATTTTTTGAATGAAATGGTACATTTTCACATGCTGTTAGTACACATAACATAAAGAACAGAATGCCGCAAACCGAAAGTTCCTATCTTTTTCAAACAAGAGTTGTGATCGAAAATACTGTTTAATCATATCTCATTGCGTGGGTAAATTTGAGAAAAATTAAATACCTAAATGAATATCAATTTAATTTAGTAAATATTCAATTTTCCTCAAATGCCTTGCCAAGGCTCGGGAGGCAATAACGGCATTTTCTTCATTTTGAAAAACACCGCGAGCTTGCCATACGCTTCAGCAACAAGAGCTAGACATTATTTAAAAAGTTATAATAAATTCTAGCGAAAAGACACTGAAATCGAATTTAAATTAACTAATAATTAATACTTAGTTAAGTTAAACTTAACAATATTAGTGACAATACTATGACCAGGTATTTGTTTTTATTTTCCATGGAGTGCTTTTTATTTGTAATATTTCTTATATTTCTGTCTGATGAGAGATACAAGAATGCCCTAATATTCTTTAAAAAAAAATATTTTCCTAAAATTACCCATGCAATGAAATGTGATTAAACAGCATTTTTGGTCATAACTTTTGTTTGAAAAAAGATAGGAACTTTCGGTTTGCGGCATTCTATTCTTCATGCTATTTGTACTAACAGCATGTTATGAAAATGTACCATTCCATTCAAAATTTTTGAAAAAATTTGCTACCTAAGCGTTGAGATTTGATTAAACCATATTCTTGATGATAACTTCTGTTTGAAAAAGATTACAACTTCCGGTTTGAGCCATTTTGTTCTCAATTCTATTTGTAATGACGCCATGTTATAAAAAATATACCATTCCATTTAAAGTTTTTGAGAAAATTTAACGTTTTCGCAAGTTTCGAAATAACACCATCTAGCGGCTCCCTCATAAAATTAAATTCAAGCGTAAATGCAGATTTCTATTACGCTATAAATTCCTTTTCCAACGAGACCAAATTCATTAAAATTGGTTCAAGCAATCCGGAGACATGGCATTTTTGGTGTAAAGGAATTCTTTCCTCCTCCCATCCCTTATTTCGTAAGTTAGATCAAAAAGTCATTAAACTAATTTGCTGGATATTACGATGAGATTTTGAGAAAGATAAAGGATACCTACATTTCCATTTGAATTTTTGAAGAAAATGTGGATTGTCTATTTTCTTTTAAAATTGTGCCCTCTAGCGGGGAAAATTGAAAGCTAAAAACATTTTTAATGAATTTTTATGGTCACTTTTGTAAGAAGATTTTTTTCCGAAATCTGTAGGAAGAATAGTTCCTAAGATAGTCGGTCACCAACCTTAACCGGACACCCGGTGTATCTTAGCAACTAAGTATAACTTCTATGGGAAAACTTTATTTGGCTTTTCGATTTCTCCTTATAAGCTGTTTCATTCCGAGACTTCAAAAAGCTGGATTCAAAAATTTTTAATTTTGAAAATATACATTTTTGTATTTTCTGCGCACCCTGTACAACAAAATCAAAGTTTCTCAATGTGAATCGTATTTACATAACAAGCAAAAGAAATTATAAAGAATGACTTTTTTTCGAAAAACTGAAAATAAAAGTTTTTACAAGTATAGTTAAGTCCATCCGTGAAAATTATTGAAGTTAAAATTATGTTTATGCAAAATGTAATTGAACCTTTGAATATTAACACTGGAACATCCATCACGCAAACAAGTTTCCATTGCCTCACAGACGTGCTTGTCCATACTAGTTCTGTTATCAAGCAACAAATCAAAAAGGAGGTATCAAATTTCACGGAACAGGTGTCGAATTTCAAAAAGGAGGTGTCAAATTTCACTGAACAGGTGTTGAATTTCAAAAAGGACTTTTCAAATTTCACTGAACAGGGCTTTGCCAAGATTTATTAAAGAAAAAAATTTAAAAAAAAATTAAATTTAAACTGGCACAAATGAATCAAGAATTTTTAACAATATAGATACGGCGCTTATACCCCCTTCTTTCTTATACATATTTTTGAAGATGTGTATAGCAGGTTGCAAGATATTTGGCCCTAACTCCAGATTACTTTATAATGCATCATTTTGTGATATTATGTAATCACTGAATCCATGGGCGCCCGCAGGATTTTTTCCAAGGGGGGGCATTTATATCAAAACCTTTGCCATTTACAAAATGCATCACGGTTGTAAAATCGATATTTTTGGAGGTTAGTCGCCCCTAATTTTGTAGTTAGGAATAGGAAATTAACTGCTTAAAAACAAAATTTTCTGTTGTTACGTTTAATATTTAAATATCAAACGTATTGATTATGATCAAACGCCATAATTTTATACTGCAGTTATTTTGAGGCCAGTTTACGAGATGTGTTCTGGTGTTCAAGTGACAACTGAGGTACTGAAGTAATAACATGTTATAGGCATTCATGAATTCATGTCATGTGATGCTGTGTGCCCAAAAGGCTACAGCTACTTTTTAAATAATTATTCTTTTTAGTTTACCTTAAAGAATATACAGGGTGTATCCAAATAAGTGCGAAAAAATTTAAGAGGCGATTCCTTGTTGAAAATTAAAGGGGGTGTTTGATATAAACAAATCCTCATGTCCCTCCCTTAGGAGTTACGCTCCTCCAAAGTGGGAGGTGGAAATTATGTTTTTATTTCTTTGTCAAAATCTGAAATAGTTAGGGAAATGAAATTTGGTGGAAGGTTTCTAATGTTTAAAAGCCTACTTTCGAAGATTTTCTAGACCGATCCATATTGTTATAAGTGGATGAAACTCGCAACTTGGTGCCGCCTACTACTTTTACTTGGAATTTAATTCTTTCAGTGCATGATGAAGTTAATGATTTTTTTTCCCGAAAACTATTGATTTTACAAAAACAGCAAAAGAGATACGAAAGTTTTTAAATGAATGAAGCTTTCTAAGGCATATTTTTAAACAATCAAATTCTTACACGGTAAAAATGTAAAACGTTATAAGGGAAAAAATTAAGAGGGGTTGCGAGTTTCATCCACTTATAACAATATGGATCGGTCTAGAAAATCTCCCAAAGCAGGCTTTTTAACATTAGAAACCTTCCACCAAATTTCATTTCCCTAACTATTTCAGATTTTGACTAAAAAATAAAAAACATAATTTCCACCTCCCACTTTGGAGGAGCGTCACTCCTAAGGGAGGTACGTATGAGGATTTGTTTATATCAAACACCCCCTTTAATTTTCAACAAGGAATCGCCTCTTAAATTTTTTCGCACTTATTCGAATACACCCTGTATATTTCCATTGGTTTCATTTGTGTCAAAAAATGTATTTACTTAAGTTTTGAAATAATTTTAGTTACCTATTGTGTCCTTCCCAAAGGACTTGTACCTTGACGCAGTTCTAGTAATACTGGGACGGGTGGGATGGCTTGCGCGCTTCAATGATATAAAGAGCCGAACCATAGGTTTAACCATATTGGAGGGGTTTTTATTTGAGAAGCCAGACTAAATCAAGTCCCTGGAAGGGGGCAGCAGCTCTTTCAGTAATCATAGTGGCAGAGATCGTGAGGGTTGGTATGGCACTGTGATACACACTACTGCGATGTGGAAGGCAACGGGAAACCACCACATTATTTTATCCCTAGTACAGCGTACTTTAATTTATGATGATGGCACCTTCTGGAGTAAAATATTCCGGAGGTAAAATAGTCCCACATTCGGATCTCCGGGCGGGGACTGCTTCGGGGGAAGTCATCAGAAATGATAAGTGTAACATCTCACGAGTCGGAGCGTGGAATGTTAGAAGCATGAAACAAGTAGGAAAGTTAGAGAATTTGAAAATTGAGATGGATAGGTTAGCATTAGACGTAGTAGGTATCAGTGAAGTGCGATGGCCAGAAGCTGGAGACTTCTGGAGCGGAGATTTTAGAGTAATACACACAGGATCTGTAGGAGGAAATTCGGGAGTAGGAATTGTTATGCGGAAAAAAGTAGGACAGAGTGTAGAAAATTTCTTACAGCAAAGTGACAGGGTAGTTATGGTTAGGTTAGATTCGAAACCTGTAAAAACAGTAATAATACAGGTATATATGCCCACTTCTAACTACAGTGATGAGGCCGTAGAGGCAGTTTATAGTGATATTGAATATGTGCTAGATTTTGTGAGAGGGCACGAAAATTTAATAATTACAGGAGATTTCAATGCAGTCGTAGGCATAGGGCGAGAGGGCGGAATAGTTGGCCCCTTTGGATTAGGCAATAGGAACGATAGGGGAGTTAGACTGATAGAGTTCTGCGATAAACATAACTTAACGGTCGCGAACACTCTATTTCACCATCATGTTAGGAGATGCTATACGTGGAAGATGCCAGGAGACTTAGGGAGATATCAAATAGATTACATTCTCGTTAGGCAAAGATTTAGAAATCAAGTTAGGGATTGTAGAAGTTATCCAGGAGCAGATATAGATAGTGATCACAACATAGTCGTTATGAAAGCCAATCTTAAATTTAAGATTTTGAAAAAAAGAAGCGGAAGAAGGTATCTTGACCCAGAGAAACTAAAAGATGAGGATTCGCGCGATAAGTTCGAGAAAAAGACAAACGAAGCACTAAAGGGCACGGGTGGAAATATTGTTAGGGACATAGAGGCAGAATGGAATTGCATTAAAAATAGTTTAGTTTCCTCAGCTAGGGATATTTTGGGTCATAAACAGAATGAAAGTAGGAAACCCTGGATAACAAAACATATTGTGAGTCTAATAGAGGAAAGGCGAAAATATAAAAATAGGTTAGATGAAACAGGGAAACAAAGATATAAGGCGATCAAGTGGGAAATTATTCGGAAATGTAGGAAAGCGAAAGAGCAATGGATCGATAATAAATGCAAAGAAGTGGAAGATAAATTCGAAGTAGGAAAGACTGATGAAGCATATAAAATAATTAGGAGAAATTTTAGAGAAATTGGATCTAGTACCAAAAACATTAGAAATGAGGCAGGAGATATCCTAATCGGAAGTGGGGAGAAGGCAGATAGGTGGAAAGAATATTTAGGAAACTTATATGCGGGACAGGAAGTGCAAGATATATTAGAAAGCGAAAGCAGTGTAGAGGGGGATAACCTAGGGAGTCCTATAATGAGAGAAGAGTTTGAGATAGCACTAAAAAGTTTAAGGAATAATAAAGCACCAGGTATAGATGGCTTGCAGGCAGAAATCTTAAAGTGCGCAGGTCAAGAGGTAATAGATCGTTTATTTAAATTAGTTAGTCGCATATACCTGACAGGCGAGATTCCAGAAGATTACAAACGGAACATCATAGTAGCTTTGCCAAAAAGAAAAGGCGCGGATAGATGCGAAAATTTTAGAACTATCAGTTTAACTTCCCATGCGTCAAAAATTTTAACTAGAATTGTGCAAAGAAGGATGGAGAAAAAGGCGGAAGAAATATTAGGAGAAGATCAGTTCGGATTTAGACGAAATAGAGGAACGCGCGAGGCCATTCTAGCTTTACGAGTAATTATAGAAAAAACGATAGAAAAGAGAAAGAGCGTCTATATAGGATTTGTAGATTTAGAAAAAGCCTTCGACAACGTAAAATGGGGGAAGATGTTCGAAGTGCTGAGAAAGGTAGGGATGAAATACAGGGACAGAAGAATAATACATAATCTCTACAAAGAGCAAAAGGCAGTTATAGAATGTGAGCAGGAACAAAGGGAAGTAGATATCCGGAAGGGAGTGAGACAGGGATGTGCATTGTCACCTCTAGTTTTCAACTTATATATCGAAGATGCGATTAATATTGTTAAGGAAAGAACAGCCTCAGGGATCAATGTACAGGGCCAAACTATTAACATGCTCAGATTTGCGGATGATATAGCAGTGTTAGCATCTAGCAAAGAAGAATTAGGAGCGGCTTTGAATGAAATGGGAGCAGTTTTGACACAGGGCTTCGGCATGAAAATCAATAAAAAGAAAACTAAAATTTTGGTATGTAGGGGATGTGAAAATAGAACTAAAATGGAAATACAAATTGGAAATGAGAAGATAGAGGAGGTCGTGGATTTCTGCTACTTAGGAAGTAAAATAACTCAAGACGGTAGGAGCACTAAAGATATAAAACAAAGAATGGCGCAGGGCCGAGTTGCGTTTAACAAAAAGAAACAACTGTTATGCTCGAGAACGGTTAATATAGAGACTAGGAAGAGACTCTTAACGTCGTATGTATGGAGTACGGCATTATACGGGTGCGAAACTTGGACAATAGGAGAAGCGGATAGAAAAAGAGTAGAAGCGTTTGAAATGTGGTGCTACAGACGCATGATGAAGATACCGTGGATAGATAAGGTTAGCAATAGGGAAGTATTAGAAAGAGTTGGGGAAAAGCGAAAGGTATGGAAAACAATAAAGAGTAGGAGAGATAGGATGGTAGGACACCTTCTAAGACACGAAGGAATAGTTCGTGACATACTAGAGTCAGAGATAGGAATAAAAAGAGGTAGGGGTAGGCCTAGATTAGACTACTGCTCTCAAATAGTTAGGGATGTAGGATGTTCTACTTTTAGGGAAATGCGTAGGTTAGCTCAGGATAGAAAAGAATGGAGGTACGCGTCCAACCAGTCTTCGGACTGAGAACCTTATGATGATGACCTATTGTGTTTGTAGCCATTTTCTTAATAAAGTTTTTTTAAAGGTTTATTTGAAAATACATACAGGGGAGGGCAACTGAAACAAAATAATAATTAAATTTATTGGTATTATACACCTATATTTACACTGTTTGAGAATTTCCAATAATTTTATAGGTATGTTATGGCACCCTAAATTTATTTATGGTACACTGGTATAACAGTAGAAGGACAGAGCTAATTATCTTGCAACCTTACTATACAGAGGTATATATTTTTAGTATTAATTATAAGTTCCAAAATCAAAACGACCCCCCTGGTTATTGACCCACGAGCCGCCACTGGGCACTTTCCGTTTTCTATTGTTTTTTCTATAATTACTCGTACTTATAATAGTGTACACTTAAATCCTACCCTTAAATAACGTATATACTTCGATTTAGTGTATAAAAAATAAAATATTGTTCTTATGATTTTGGGAAGTGTTCAATGCTAGCTTTTTCTTTAAGGAGCAATTTATTAACATTTGGAAGACTGCAGTTTTTGGTGAATGTGGTAAGCAGGGTTCCCTCTTTTAAATTCATATCAAACTCCCTGACTTTTCCAGGTTTTCCCAGACCTGACCTGACTTATTACATTTACAAATTCCTGGACTTTCGCCCCGGATTTTAAAATTCCCCGACATTTCCGGGTTTACAAGGTTTTCCAGGTGAGAGGGAACACTGGTAAGTGTACCTTTATTATTATTATTTTCTTCCCGACAGCTGATAAAACACATCTGATCAATATTCACACGCTGCTACTGATTTCAGCTGAGAACAAATCTTTGTATGAATTTATTTTATCGAAATATTTTTTAAATTAAAGTAGGTATAAACTTTGAAAATTCATGTGTAGAAGATCACGTCATCCAGATGTCTCTCCTAGAGCTCATCAAACAGGGAACGAAAATTCTCCATAACTCGAAAGCACATATCTATTGTAATCCTCCACATTTCATCGTGAATTCTTTCTTTCGGTGCGATCAGCAAACCTAGAGCATTAATATACATTTTCGATTTAAGGTAGCCCCAAAGGAAAAAATCAATAGGGGATAAATCCGGGCTTCTGGGTTTCCAATTGGTGTCTCCCCGTTTTGAGATCATTTCTCGGGAAAAATCCTTTTAATAACTTCCATTGACAGGTTGGCCGTGTGGGCAGTAACCCCATCCTGCTGGAACCAAATGTCATTGCTGTAGCCATCACATTTTTCCTGCCATGGTAGAAGAAAGTCGTCGAGCATTGCTGCTCCAATAATGCCAGATGCAGACATTGTGGTCCAGACAGTCAATTTAGGACTGTGTAATGGTATCACAAAGATGACTTACAAAGCAACATCGCTAGAAGCTCACCCCATTTTCTTTGTAAATATGTATTAGGTATTCCTCATATCTTTACAATCTTAGAATGTAAAATAGTTAGATTAATAGAATTTATTTAATTTGCTTTCTTGTGTCGATATTCCATTTGTTTGCAATAGATCTAGAACCTGCCCTTCTCCTTCTTCGAGCTGAGGGCATATCCAGAAAAAGGTAAAAAACAGTGTACTAAGCCGCATAAAACTGAAACATAGCATATTTTGATGTCAGTCCTTCAGAGAAAGCGAATAAAAACAAGTCAAGTAAATAAATAAATTTTTTATACAAAACAACGAACAAATTTGATATAACATCCAACTATAAATTATCTGTATTTATTAACGACATAGCCAAATCTACAGCCGTAAGATGGGCCGGTAAACCACTTTCGTCATCTTCCATTTCACTAAACATCTCTTCGAAGAATATCGTATTTTCCGTTTGTTTTTGTTTGCACGATGTATCGTAGAACTCTATTTTCTTATCGCATTCATTCAATAAGCTTTCCAAATCCTGAAAAAAAATTAATTCAATAAGTGGGCCAGCACTCACTTTGCTGTACTATTACTTCAGGCAATTCCTCAATAAAATTGTGTATTCCAGTTCGTAACGTTTGACACTGAGGATTTTTCGTCACTAAAGTGTGCTGATTAGCTAAAGCAAATCCGCAAGAATTCTTCGGTTCGCACAAAATCAAATTGCTGACCACCACAACTTGCGACCTCATCAAATCATCAAACAATAAACACAAACTTGGCCCAGACGATACACTTATATGCAGTAACCTAAGGATACAAAACATTAAAATCAATTCTACTTCTACTGCAAAATAAAACTTTTACCTGCCCACGAAGTCGGCCAACCACAAATCCTGACTAGTTTCCTCGACAAAAATTTTCACGACGATCCCCACAGTATCGAATTCATTGAAAAATGGCTTGCAAAAAGATTGCAGAGTCATCGCGATCGGTAGAATTTGTCGTCCCGTTTTCTCGTACTTACTAATCGAGGCAGTTTCCAAACTAAATTGCGTCCTCTTGTCTGCCGATAAAGTTCCATTACTCCTGTTAACAACAAATTTGTGCAAAAAAAATACATCATTGTACTAAACCAAATGTGTACTTAGGAACAGCTTTGTAGATATTCAAATTCCTCCCTTCTTTCAGAACATCCAAATGCTCCGTTGTTGGATTCCATATATTAAAAACCGTTCCTTTTTCTGAATAACCTTTGGCGTCCATGACAGTGAGTTTCAAAACAGCTGTGACATTTCTTCTGCTCAAATCAGCTTTATCTAAAGCTTCAGACATTTTCTTCGACAACTCCTGTTGATAATCAGTTGCTATGGTGCTCGAGAATTGCATCACAGCGTCATACTGTGCTTCAGACATCATTTCCTTAAAAACAGTTGAAACTATAAGTGGTCCAGTACCTGGGTAGCTAATCTACTTACTCGAACACTATCGGGATCATTAGAATTCATCAACAATTGATGCAAAACTTTCGGACAAGTGATTTTTGATATTTCTCCCGCTGTCAATTTTTTCCTACTTTCATTCGAAATTTCTTTAATTTGTTTTACAAATTCTTCCTGCAGTTGCTCCTGGATTTTTTCCACCTGGTTAGACCTTTCTATTTCCCATTTTTGCGCTCTTCTTTTATCAGCCTTTTCGTTCCGCCAGACTACCACAAAAAATTAACAACACCAAAAAAGTGGTGCAAAGTAACTTACTTATCATTCCATTTGTTTTTTCCATGTAACGTAGAGGATAAACTCTGGCAACGTAAACTTTTACACATCCCACGACACCTCCTTTAGGGTGAATTGTGCTTATTAGTATCGGTAAAGGACCTGGGTAGCTTTGAAAACCAAGTTTTGTATCCCATGCTGCACGCCTCGTGCAGTTATAGAGAATTTTTAATCTTACAAAATCTGGAGTCTAAAACAAACGTCTACTTTTAGCTCATAGACGAGGGCGTGACCAACATTCAACATGCAGAAACTGAGTGTCGTGGTTGCTCTCCGGAAAGTGTACATGCACCACCAGGGTAAGGGAGTAAATTTATGGAACTGTGATATTTCCCATTATTCCCTTATAATAACCACCAAATTCTATTACTCATAAATACGTATCTGTTCTCAACACACGCCGATAACAAACGTCTATTTAGCGAATTTCTCTCCTCTCTGTATTACGAAGGTTTGTGTCGGGGTTTGTGTACAACACTGAGCTAGTATACAGGGTGAGTCAATAGTGTGAGATTCTTCTGTAGCACCTCTATTGTACATTTTAGAGAAAAATGTTATATAAGAGACCCCCTTTAATTTGCGATTCTCTATCATATAAAATTATTTTCACTTATACAGACTGTCCCATTTCTTCTGCCCAGCACCTAACTTCGTTTTCTTTAATGGAACAACCTGTATTTCACTTCATTTTCGAATCCTTGATCGATTTGACTATCAGGTTGTATAAAGTCATTTTTGCGAATATTGACAGATGTAGAGCAATTTTTAAATTTCAATATTTGGACATTGAATGAAACTGTAGCAGTAATATTTTAGTAAAGTGAAAGCAATATGTAGGAACAACTTCTGCTGCAAGAAAAAATTGAAACTGTTCTTCAGGGTATTAGCAATTACATAACCAAATTAGAAAACTTAAGAATACCATAACTTTGTAATTTCAAATAGAACCTTATTGTTTTTAGGTCATTGTTAGATTCCGCATAATACAGGTGCGGCAGAATGGAGTCCCACATTTCACAAGGTCATTGACCATGCCGCGGTGCAGGTAGAGGGAGACGATAGGTCCCATTCACTTGGGCAGGCGATAAGGTTTGTCACTAGAACCATGCCTTGGTCAGGTGAACAACGGAGATACATAATCAAAGTGTTTTCCAAAAACGCCGAATCCGTGACGGCGACAGTGCAAAATTGAGTGACCACCTCCATCCCCTGATCTGAGACCCTGCGATTTCTTTTTGTGGGGCTAACTCAAAGCTGAGGTCTGCAAACATCGGCCTCAAACTACCGAGCAACTTAAGGCTGCGTTAGGAGAAGAAATTCCTCGAGATATGATAGAGTGATGCAAAACTTTAAGAAACGACTTCGGATGTGTATCGCCCAGGCAGCCGCCATTCGCACGACATAATTTTTAAAACCTAAGCAAATGAAACCTTAAATAAAGAGTAAGGGGGAAAAACAATGAATGTGCATGCAACTTGAAATTGAGAAAACACCAATTGAAAGTTAAAATACAAAAATGTTTCATTTGATGAAGACTCGTTCAAATTTTAATTGCTGACAATTCTGTGTTCATTACCAACTTACTAATAGCGTTCGTCACCCTAATAAATACTTCTATTTTAGTACTACCAATGAAAATTTGAAGTAGCGTCAGTATAAACTGGGGAAAAAAGATGAATGTATAGGGTGACTTCCATGGCGTAAATTGCATAAATAATTCTGCACTTCCTCATTACAAAATTTAGACAGCTTTTGTATGCCGTTGAATTTTGCTGAAGACAGTGGCAAGAAATCTGCAACACATTAATTTTTTAGAATAATTCATTAAATACCTAATGTACAAGCAGAGGTCAAACAATCAACTGAAAAAATACATTGGAAACAGACAAACATCAACGACTCTCAGCGTGGACTATCATCGTTTTTTCCTAGCATACCTCATTTTAAAACCGTTATAAATCTGGACTTTTACCATTATTTGCCCTTTTTGTTAGTGCATATGAAAATATGCATAAAAATCTACACATTGCACCATCTAACAGATTTTCTTCGAATTTTGGATATTCATCGTTTTTCCCCCTTACTCTTATTACATGTACTATTTAGAAATAAAAGTTTTTTTTGTACCTTTTACAGTTTCTTTTTTATTAACCTTTAAAATGTGGTACTCCATTCTGCCGCACCCTGTATAATCATATTTGCTAGATTTATCTGTAAAATACAAATATTTCAAAAACGGTTAAATTTGGGATAGGGAAGTGTATTGCAATTTTATGGGGAATCCAACAATGCTACAAAAACAATAGGGTTCTATTTGAAATTAGAAAGTTCTGGTGTTTGGAAATTTTCTAATTTGGTCCTTTAATTGCTAATATCCTGTATAATATTTTCGATTGTTTCTTACAGCAACTGTTATTCCTAAATGTTGCTTTCATTCCATCAAAATTTTACTGCTGCAGCTTTTTTCAATTCCGAGATATTAAAATTTCAAAATTGTTCTGCATCTGCAAATATTCGTTAGAAAATGCCCATAACTCAAAAAATATGAAGTTTAGAAAAAAATTATTTCATACAACCTCATAGCAAAATCGATCAAGGAATTCGAAAATGAAGTCAAATACAAGGTGTTCCATTTGAAATAACGAAGTTGACCTGCATACAGCAAATATGGGACAAGCTGTATAGCTGAAAATAATTTCAGTTGGAGCGACATGTCACTGGAAACAACTTTTATTAGGAAAGTTTTTTAGTATTTCTAACTGTAAAGGATATAACGAAGAATCTCGCACATTGACTCACCCTGTATATAAAGAAAACCCCTAAAATGACATTAATTCTCTCTATTATAGATTTGTGAAAGAACATTCCATTACTTAATTGCTACATGCATCAATGCTGTGATCGCAGCTCGATAAAATGCTTCATCTTGGTCTGGAAAATATTCGTCTACGGCTGCTACTTCTTCATTGGACGAAAATCGATGCCCTCCCAGATGCTTTTTAAGCTTTGGAAATAGATAGAAAGTCTGATGGGGCTAGAGCCGGTGAATAAGGAGCATGAGGTACCAATTTGAAACTGCACCGAGCAATTTCAACCATCGAAACTGCTGATGTGTGCATCGGAGCATTATCCTGATGGGTTCTTTTTATTTTTTCACGTAACAAGTTTCGTAACAAATTACAATAATATTGTCCTGGTCTGGTTTGGCCCTTAGGAAGGTAATCCACTATCAATATTCCCTTCACGGCCCAAAGAACGGAAGCCATCACTTTGCCAGTGGACGGCACAATCATTCTTTTTTTTCGGAGGCGATGAACCCTTATGCTTCCACTCTTTCGACTGCTGTTTTGATTCAGGCTGATAGTGATGAACCCATGTCTCATCCGTAGTAAGTAATCTTTGAATAAAATTTTCAGGATCAGTCTCATAAGGGAGCAGCAGGCCACACGACGTCTGGAAACAAACACGTTTCTGATCAGCTGTCAGAAGCCGGGGAACCCACCTCTCGGACATTTTTGACATCCTTAACTCAAAATGTTTTGAACCTGTTCATAGGAGATGCCCGCAGGCTCTACTATTTCTCGAACCTTGATTCGCCGATCTGCAATGACCCTTTCATCTTCACTGCTTTCCCTCCCACGTTTAAATTTGACTGCCCACTTTCTGGCCATTTTTTATGACCGACAAAATGTTCCCAAAGTGTTCGCCATAACTTCATGAATTTGCTTACGTGTCAAGGCGATGCACACTTTACTTCAAATTAAAGTGTTCACTTATAACTTTGCCGAGACACTAATAACAGTTCAGCCAACCTCACAACAAATAATTATGGGCTAGTGCTGCCCTCTCTAGGTGATGCCGCGAACTATTCAACTGAGCCTCGTGTAGAGGTTTTTCCCATAATCTCTGATGCAGTAGAAATTTTCAATGAAATTGACAGCAGTCTAAACAATTATATCGCGGAGAAATACAAAGATACCTGCCAGCAGCTTATCTATAATTTTAGAAAAGCAAACCGTCATTTTTCAAATGCATTTGAAAATGGCAAACGGTCAGACACAAAAAATGTGAAATTGTGTGTATATGAGGATATTAATCTAGAAAGAATAGGCAATCGCAGATAGACTGGCACCTTCCATATTTTTTAGTCCCACAAGGTCATTCCAAATACTGTAAATTTTTTCCCAAAACTATATTTTCGAGTCGAGGGTTCAACATTTTAGAAGCGTCTTCTGAAAGCCTAGATTCCTGACTAGATGTGATTAAAATAATAACAAAAAAAATCCATAATAATGTATACACCTAGTTTTTGTAAAAAATTTAAATCATAAAAGCGAACTTTCTATATACAGTAGAGTCGTGATGAACTTCTCCCTCAAATTATTGAAAAATCCTCCATAAAACCTTGAAAATTCCAAGCTGTAGAGGTTCTGTCTGAAGAAGTTGCAGCTATGATAGAAACCAATCATAATAGATTGCAACTATATTTTGCATAATCCTAATCACATGTTTAGGCGATAGGTGGCAGCACTTTATAGACTAACACTGATAAATCCCAGCCTTAAAAAAGTGGAAAATGTGCACTTTCCGTGGTCAGTACTTTGCATTGAGCTCCCTTAACTCAATGTTTAATGTTCTTGCACTAACATCTGAAATAAAGTCTAGTACCTGTAAAGGATGGCATCCCTCGCAGTTCACGAGTTCGGCATTTTGCGTTACCAATTTTGTACCAATTACAACTTTACAAGACTTTATTTTTTCACATAAAGGAACGTCTATGAGTGTCTTAACACTGTACCAACCATCAGTTAATTCAATTTCATAAGCATCACTAGATAACTAAAAGAAAAACAATAATAAAAAAAATTGAGTGCACGAAATAATTAGCTAACTCGTATTATATCCGAAACACATAAAATCATTCGTTTCTGAGGCGCATCATCTTTTTCTAAAATCCTCCTCAATGCCGACCTTTCAGCTCTATCAATCTCTCTGTCATACCTAAGAAGAATATCCAAACAAAATAAAAAACGAAATAAACAACAAGAACTATCATACCGATATTTCAACTGCAGTAAAATATTTTCTACGCTCAAATATTTATGGAATTGCACAGGGAAGGCTCTCTCCATGCTAGCCAGCTTCCAAACAATCCATTTATAATGATTTCGGACCCATCCCTTCGGCAGTAAGTTACGGGAAACGCCAGGACTAGTCTGAAACGCAGCTTCTATTTCTGTTATACCGACATAACCGGCATTATTTGGAACAACTATAGCTTTGTCTTCTGTTTGAATAACTGGTTCACTTCCACTATGATATAAAATTAAAAGGTGTCGAAAAATGCATTGACTAAATACATACCTCTTTAAATTGAAATGAACATATTCGGCATTTTGGGGAGCGACACTTAGTAATCTTTCACTGACGTTCCTCATACCCAGATCACCAGGTTTAACGCTTCCAACAAGTTCTTTTAAACCAAACCTTTTAGATTTAGTCTTTTTTAGATACAGGGTACCAGGAATCTGCCTATAAAAACATTACCTAGACTATCTCCTGGTGTTTTCGAAAAACTTATACAAACCTTTCGTCCTTCTGATTCTGTATCATCTTCTTTTGCTCTTCCAAAGCCTTTTTTCTCGCATTAAGCAGTTCCAATTTCTTCTCCAACTCTTTACATTCATTTCTCAAACTTTCGATCCACTCAGCGTGCCCTCCTTTGGTTTCCGCTTTAGTGGAAATGCGGGATTCTGAAATTCTTATATTGGAACTACCGTTGAAACTCTTTATGGGAGATATTTTCGGAGAGTTTTGGATATCAATAGGATTGAAGGCGCTGGACTTGTTTGGTGTGGAAGTGGTCTTAGCGAATTCACTTGCACCACCATCAATATCTTCAAATAATAATTTAGCCCGTTCTAGATCCATCTTCGGTACTTCAATCTGACGACAAGAAGATGGCCCTAAAGTTTTCTTCGCACCTTTCGATAAATGTTTTCGAATGACCGTCTTTGTTTCGCTTTTTCTAAGAATCTCACTCTTAGAAACATTAACATCAAAATCTTTACCATTCCATTTGCTGGTAAACAAATCTTCTGAAGCAGAAACTCCACTTTTTATTTTAACAGTATCTCTTTCTTCTTTTGCTGAAGAATCTGCTTCCAAAAACGACTGGACTTCATCAGCGGTTTTTTCGTAAGTTTTCTGCGCTCTCTTCAATGCTTCTTCGTCAATTTTTAACTTATTTCCCGATGCGCTTTTGAATCCAAAATCATTTATTCCACGCGTTCCTGCATTCGCTTCTAGAAGCACTTTCAAATCCTTAATATCTCCCAAAACACCTTCAACCTTCTTCACCGTTTCTTTATCTTCTGAATAAATTTTTGAAGTCCCTTTTAAACTCTCTTTTGCACATGTAAGTTTACTACCGTTGAAAGGTTCAATTTTCATTTCTTCTATTTTGGTGGCTCTTTCCAAATTTTCTTTCGAGATTTTGAATTTACCTGAGCCACTCTTGAAAGATGTATTTGTTGATACGGTTTCAGATTTAGGTAAAATAACTTCAGCAGTTTCTTCGTAGAACTTTTGGGCTTTCTTCAATGCCTCCTCAGAAAAACTAATCTTGTTTCCTGCTGCACTTTTAAAACCTAAATTTGCTACATTTTGATTCTTTTTAAGGGGACTGAGTTGCTTTAAATTATTTTTTGCTTCGTCCTTTTCTTCAGCAGTTTCCTTGTAAATATGAAGCGCTTTCTTCATTGCCTCATTTGTAATTGATAGTTTTCCTCCAGAAGCTTTCTTAAATCCTGTATACTGACTCTTTAATGTTGCCCCAAGTTGATTTTCTTCAACGGTATCTTTATACATATGAAGTGCTTTCTTCATTGCTTCATTTGTAATTGGTAGCTTCCCACCAGAAGCTGTAAACGGACTCTTTAAGGAACGTTCTTTGTTACTCGTGCCTGCCCGATTTTCTTCAGCGGTTTCTTCATACATATGAAGTGCTTTCTTCATTGCTTCATTTGTAATTGATAGCTTCCCACCTGAAGCTTTCTTAAATCCTTTATAAGGACTCTTTAAGGAACATTCTTCGTTACTTGTGGCTGCCCGATTTTCTTCAGCGATTTCTTCATACATATGAAGTGCTTTCTTCATGGCGTCATTTGTAATTGATAGGTTTCCGCCGGAAGCTCTATGAAATCCTGTATATGTACTATTTAAAGTGGACTTTTCCTCGCTCGTTCCTGCTTGATTCTCTTCTGCAGTTTCGGCATACATTTTTTGAGCTTTCTTCATCGCTCCCAAAGAAATTGGCAATTTGCTACCAGCAGCTGTTTGAAAACCCAAATTTGGTTGCGCCTGATTTTCTTGGTTAGTTTTGTCATGCACTTCTTTAATTTTTAATTTATTTCCAGGTGCATCTTCAAAATTTGAAGTTGCAGTAGAACTTTCTTCTGCAGTATATTCTTTAGTGTCGTCAAACATATTCAAGGCTTTCTTGAAAGCTTCCTTTGTTGTAACCCTTAAAGGTTTGTTGGAAGCAGTCTTAAAATCAATATTTTCAGAATTTATTATGGGTGTTTCGTTATTGTGCAGGTTTTTTGTTTTCTGTATGTTATTTTTTAATGAAAACGCAAAAGGTTTCTTGAATCCTTCATTGCTGCCGAAGACTTGAAGATTACTTCGAATATCAGGTTCGGAGCAAATATTGTTGTTTGAGCAAGAAGAGTTCTCCCCTTTTAGACGCTTTTTAGGGGGTAGTAAAAATTCTGGGTTAATGCGTTTCTTGTTTTTGAAAATAGTTACTATATCATCACGAAAATCTCTTTCGGTTTCAGAAATATAACTGCTGTAGTTACTATCACCCATATTAGAACAGGACGTTTGAGATTCTGTAGACAGAAAGTTTCTTGATTTAAAGACATTGTTTTGGTTGTTCAAGCAAAATATGGATCGTTTATTTGAAGAAAGTCGGGGACGTTGAAACATTTTGTCAAATTTCTTTAAACTGTCTTCGGAATGGTTCACATCTTCTTCACAAAATCCAAAAAAGTAAATTTCATCCGCGAAATGTTTTAGATTTTCAGCCTTGATTTTAGAAAATTCAATGTCCGCTTTTTCAAATCCCTTGAAATCGTCCAATTCTGTCGCCCTTACTTCGTTCTTCTTTTCCACCAATTCTATAGCGTTTAAGATGTTTTTGCAATGGGAATTTAGGTAATCCAATGTCGTTATAGGTGAAATTGGCGTTTTATCCTCGATTTGTTCAGTAGGTGTAAGAAAATTTTTAAAATACGAATCTGTTTCCTGCGTAGAAAGCAGATATTCATTTTTTGAAATTTCTTTGTTTAAAATATTGTCCACGGCTAAATTTATTTGTGTATCAGTTATTTCTGAATATAACTCTTTGATGAATGTATCATTTAAAGTATCCGAATGCACAGTTGCATTATTTTTAACGCAAGTTTTCTTCGGACTGCAACTTTTTTCTTCACATTTTTTTATCAATTCATTGCTTTTGCTTAAATTTACTTTAACCTCCTCTAGTAACTTGTTGGTTTTTTCTGAGATAAATGTGTTGTTATTAATTTTAAGACCGGATGGTGAAAGCACCACATTTTCTATTTTTTTATTAAAAGGTGAACTGGGTTTCTTAAACTCAAACCTCTGTTCGTCTTCACCCTGATTTTCATTCGAACTACAGAAAAAATCATAAAATTCCGCACGCCTATTTTTAATTTCTTCAGCCTTCCTTATCCGATCTTCCAAACTGTCGTTTTCGGAAAATACATTACTCATATCTATCCTTTCCAAATGACTACTTATTGTAGGTTCATTCTGAAACTTTTTACACAGATTTTGTTTGCTTCGATTCCTATGAAGCCTGTTAGCGTAAACATGACGTCGGCTAATTTTCCCAGCACTTAAAACAGGTGACAGCGACCTGTCAGGCGAAGGCTCATTCATACTATAATTTTCTGTATTACTTGTTAGTTTAAATGAGTCTGAAACCCCATCCCCCGTAAATTCCATTGCTAAAAATATAAAACAAGTATTTTTAAGGTTATAAGGTACAAACATTGACATAAAACGTATATCAAATCCAATTCATATAATATTTTATACCTTACCATAAGAATTTGCTATTCCATAACTAATTTTTGTACAACACTTCACAAATATTAAGAAAAAACTTGATAAATAGCACAGATTTGAAAAACTGTCATTACTTTGGCGCCAATGTCGGTAACAGATAATAAAACAGGTCACTTCTTTTTGTTATCAACATTGTTCTTAACAGGGATCCCTGGTTCTTAATAATTTCCAATATATCCTTGGTAAGTTATTTTTAAAATGTGTGGGGGGGATTTTCAGACTTGTACTTTGGGTTGCATATATTGAAGTATATTTGCTGGACAGCAGGATTTAAAATTAAAATGTGTGTTCGCGCTTTGCGCGTGCGTATGTTGACAATGATTCGTCCAGGTGCATTTCAAAGTGTCCGCGTGCTCTCTCAAACATAACTACATAACAGAAACGTCAACTACAGTGATGTGAGAAGTTCACAAAGTTTTTGTGTGCATACATTTGTGTTTTCATGAATTAAAGTGAAGTTTAATTTAATATATTTATGTAACTGTTAAATATTTGATGTATAAAGTAGTAGATCTTTGTGCGGGAATTCGAAAAATATGTAAATATATTAAAGAATTAAATATAAAAACAATTTAGATTTAAAAAATGGTTAGTGATCAAATTAGTTTTGATTTAAGTGATTTGGAAGAGGGAATATACAAAAGTTGTTTTGCGAGATCCATGGCAGTGAATTCTCAAATAAAACATTCAAAATTGGACTTTTTCACCAAGGCTAACAGTGAGGGTAC
Source organism: Xestobium rufovillosum (assembly GCA_963966045.1). Classification (NCBI taxonomy): domain Eukaryota; kingdom Metazoa; phylum Arthropoda; class Insecta; order Coleoptera; family Ptinidae; genus Xestobium; species Xestobium rufovillosum. The sequence continues at coordinate 40,789,675 of OZ014493.1, forward strand.
CACTTTTGAAAGGGATACTTTATTATCAACAAACGTGCCGCAACAGCCGGTCGCAGATTTAGGGAAACACCGAAAAGTAAGTTGTTTGAAATAATGAAACAGTAGCGCGTACCTATGCTGTAAGTGTGTGGAGGGTTATATTCTTAATTTGTTATTTACGTCATCAAAATATGTAAATATTCCGGATGTATTCTTAAATGTATTCTATAAAACGTTACAAATGCATTTGTAAGCATCAGACCGCACAAGTAATTTGATACTTTTAACATTGGCAATGAAACTCAAGATCCGTAGGAAAAGGCAAAAACAAGTTTAGTTACGTATTTCTTATTTTTTATGTTAAGTAAATATTTGTACGCATACTTTTCAAAAATAATTGGTAGGGCCACTATTTTTGAATTTTCGCGGCTTTTCGTATGAAAAACCAATGACCTTGCTATCTATTGGGGTTAAATTCACGTATTTTTTTTGCTTAGATGCTTAATCAACGTAGATGCTTCTTTAATTCAGTGAAAGTTGTGTTGTATTATACACCTTTACGTTATACGCACTTACGCAGGAATATTTTTTTAAAAGAAACATTAATTGCGTATGTACTTAACAGGAAGACCATAATTACACGGTAATATAAAAAGATTTTATACTTTGTTAAGAAACAGGAAGTTATAAAATGTACAAGTCAAACAAGGTTCACTATACACCTGGATTTAGATGCAATAATTACCATTATTGTAACACGCATGTTAAAAATGTCGGAAGAGCTAATTAGTAACGTGATTCACCGAAAAATTATAGCAGAGTAAACTTTAGTTATCTTACGGTATTATTTTTACCATCTGAATTCTGAATCCGATTGGGACTTTGCGAGAATAGTCAGTAGAAATGCCGAGAAATTAAGATAAGCACATTCCCCTTAAGGTTTCCATGACAACTAATCGACGGGCGAGTCCTTTTCGCTACGTAATGGGGAGGGAACCTTAGATCCGTTCGTCATTGTCAAATGTCTTAAGCATAGATCTAATTTTGGGAAGATATAAATATGAAATCTATTTATTGACAATGGCCCAGTGTTTTATTCGAAAATCAGAAATCTGATTAGATTTTGTGCGGGATTTTGTGATGTTACTGGTCAGCTGCCTTCCTCACCATTCACAATAATCAATAAAATAGCATGCCATTTAATTATTTTTGTAACTTTCTTGGCTTCGCCTGATATTTTTAATAAACTCTAGTAATGAACCGCGAATATCTTGTGGTGCAAACATTGGGTAAATTCTGTAAAAATTGATTTGTTACGAAAATAAATCGACCCAATTTTCTTTAAAACAACCGAAAGTGAAGTAAGGTACGTTCGTTTGTTTTACCAGACCTCAGAAAATTGATTTTGTTAACAAACCTTGATTTTTTTTGTAGAGAAAGATAGGCACCAGTTTGTTTCAATGTATACAGAGTGTTAAATTTTATTGGCTCTCGGTTATGGTTGAAAATAAAAAGGGAATGTTAAATGGGGAAAACTATGACAGCCATCATTACAACAGCGTCCGCAAAAGCACATAATATGTTATATTCGTTAGTTTGTTTTAATAATAATAATAAATCACGGTGAACGTTTCTCTGAAAAAGGAAATATTTTTATTTGGGGTGTTAATTATAAATTCCTCAGTAGGCAATTCTCTGTTTGTAATTTGTTGGACTTTCAGACCAGTTTCTCTCACCGAGATAATCTAAAACTTTAATTAACATTGTATGTATATTTGTGTACACATTAATCCTACTGTTAAACTTATCTGATGCTGAGAAATACAACTTCAGAAGAATCGTAATTTGAATCACAAGTTACTGGTTAAATCACTACAATAAATACCTACAGAAAGCATATGAAATAAATTAAAATAAAAATACCTGTGCTTAGGATCGCCATTAAACAAATGTTTTTCACTATACCGTAAGGTTCGGTTTTTCAAAGAAACCAACACCGGACTAAGTCTGACACTGGCTTCGTTGCTATGATACCGGCTTTCTGATTGGTTGTATCATAGCAACGAAGCCGGTGTCAGACTTAATCCGGCGTTGGATTCTTTCAAAAACCGGGCCTCAGAACGTAGAATTTGGCGGCAAAATTTTGCGTTGCTAAGCAGCAGCCTACGGTAACCCCGGCAACACTTCGCGCGGTCATTATTTTCAATAGAATTTGACATATCTTTGTGACAGAAATTCGGAAACGGCTAACTTGATCTAAAACGCGAGTTTGGCATGTTTTTGTTAAAAAATATTTGCATTAAATTGGCCTTCGTATAAAATAACAATATCAAATTGATGGTCACATCTGTGCACAGAAATTACTGTGTACAGGTAAATTAACCTAAAAAAATACCTAATTCGTCTGTTTTCATGTAAACTTTAGGTGATCGATTTCTCAAGGACCAATCTAATATTATTTGTTATTTCATAGTAAAATGTAAAACCCGCTTAGGTGTGTTGCACTGCTCTCCAAATGGATGCCAACGTTTCAAGTAAAATGTGAAGAAAAGTGAAAAATATGAGTCGAATAAAAAGTTGTATGAAATGTTTATTTTGTTATACATTTACAAATTAAAGCAAATGGATAGAATATACTGATAACAACTGGGGAAATGAGAAATGCTTCTAGGTATCAAACGTTTCACACTCCAAAATACTTTTCAGTTCATGCACATTTTTGTAAAAAATTAGAGGAACTTCGCGATTAGTTCGGTAAAAACGTTCCAAAATGTCCAGAGCTGCCATCGCTTCCCCACTCGATACTTTTTCTTCTTCTTCTTCCATTTTCACAACTTCCACTGTTATATCTTCATTTTGTTCTGTGTATTCTTCTTCAGCTTGCTCAACCTCTTCCACACATTCTTGTTTGACAGCCGGTGAACAAACGTCACTTTTCGACTGTATTGCAGCCAAAATGTCCATTTCATCTGTTTTAACCTCTTCGATTGCTTTTAATGGGCTTAAGTTCCTGTAATCTCCGTAAACTACGTTGTTCCTTATTTTGAACCTGTGAAGCCAACCATTGTGGCAGATAAAATCGTTGTGACCTAATTCCTTTGCAATTTCTTCAGCTTTTGATTTAACTACGACGCCTGTTATAGTAATATCAGTGCCTTTCTGGGAATTTAACCAATAAACCAAAGCTTCATCTACGTCACTTCTTAAACATCTGCGTAGTTGTTTGTTAGATACTTTGTTGTTGTCGTACGCGTTTTTTATAGCATCCCTGTTTTTCCATAGCGTTGATACGGTTGACGAAGAAAGTCCATATTTTCTTCCCACCCATGTTATTTTGTTACCTTGCTCTATCTCGCTGATTATTTTCATTTTTTCGGCTATGCACCTGGTTTTCCTTCTGACGGGCTCTGGCTTCGATGCCATCATTAAATATATAATCACTACGCACTTTATTCTCTAATTTCTGAACAAAACACTTCGGTGTACACGAGCGTGATATATGTAGCAGATATTGCAGTCTGCGTTCACGGATATTACAGCGGTAGATCGAATGCTTCGAGCTGGTTGTCCCCCCTCTGCGGAGGTCGTTACAAGCGAACGGATGACGTAGTTAGCGTTAAAGCGGGGACTACACGAGTCCACTCAGAAATCGTTTAAATATTTTTTTGTCATGTGGTCAATGGTCATTTGGTGTATTTACATGTATGTTCTTAGCCTACATTTCGAATGGACGATTCGTTATGATTTTAGTGAGCAGCTTGCATAAAATGGATAGGAGAAGTTCATGACTTCGGCATTTCTGTACCCACCGGAGATTCTTCCTTCTTCCAAGCACTTGGTTTTTCAATACCTCTCTGAAATTATCTGGATCCTCCTCGTAACTAACATTCTGGGCTGCCTGGCTTCTATAAAACCTTCTTGTTCTTTATCCTGCTCGTTGTTCATTTTGTAAATGAGCTGTTTCCCTCCGCAACTTCTTCGTTATTTTTCGACAGGATTTCCTAATGTCTTGGTCCTTCTTTTTCGGCGTTTCTTAAAGTGCTTAATTACAAGTTAAACAAACGAAAATCTCATTAATTTTCTTGGCAGGTGCGTCCTCGGTGTAACGCGACTTTTGTGTACAGGAAACGCGCAGAGACTCGTTTATTTTTCAAACAGTTTACACGCATGGTGGCTAGAACGGATACGTTTACATCCTATTCTATGCAAAGTATGCCTGAAAACAAAGATCATTCACTGAGTCATTCACCATTGTAATATTTTTACAAATACACAAGTTTACTTCTATGTATTACGTTCTTGCAGGCACATGACAAAGGGAATACAGGGTGGCACAGTTTCTAGGAAAGCCCGTTCAAAAATTTAGTATAGGCACATAATGAAACAAACTGCTTTTCGAGGAATTTGTCATAAAATCGTGCCTACTACTGGAAAAAGAATATAGACAAATTAACATCTGAATAAACAAGTTTTGACTGCAGAATACTGTTTTTTAAAATTTAGTAAAGTTTGTATCAATTACCGACAATGCCTTGGCATACTTGTCATGATGTTTTTTAGCATTTCTTATAGAATTAGTGCCCAAAGAAGTCATAACTCCTTCCCTTCCCGCGGCGTCTCATTCTTTGCTGCCATATCCCATCTCTATGAGATTTAGGAAAGGCTTTCGTTATCTAAAAGGCCAAAATGTCTCCCCACCACCTTTTGATTAACGTCAAATTGCCCGTTGTATGACAAAACAGGTTTTTTTCGCATTACAACATTACTAAAATATGCTCCAATTACGTTGTATTAAGACAAAAAAAGAGAGTTGTAAAAAATCGGCATGGAGAAATGAATGGAGAAAAAGAACGTCCATGTCCCATTGTATATAGTACAGGTGTTCTCAAAGTTGAGGAATTTCTTTTAACAGAATATAGAACTCGTAAAGTAAGCCATTTTGGCAAAAGTTGTAAAGAAGAAATTTTAGAAATACAAGTAAGTAAAGTTTTATCGTCACCATTATCAAAGGATGCAAGCGTTGCAATCTCAAGATCATCCCGTAAGAGTTGAATTTTTCTGGTCTTAAAACATGGAATATTTTTTATTTAAACTTTTCTTTCATGTCTCTAATGATTTATCTATAACACTTGTTTAAACAATTAAAGTATAACAAAAGAACGCCCAGTTTAATGATCACCAAAATTAATAGGCTTGGAGTTCTCGTCGAGGCACACATTCAAAAAAATTCATTAAAATTTGTTGATTTTTATGGGAGGTATCGTAAAGCAAAGAAATCGGAACGGATACGATTTTATTGTGAAGACTCGTTTTCTAACGAACCAGTTAGCTATGGCAGATGAAAATTTCTTTATGAACGCGCAAATGCACTTTTTGGTATACGTCTGATCACTATTATCCCATATATCTGGAAGTATGAACCACTTGAAACTAATCTTAAATTTCTGGATGTTCCTGGGGTCGTCCTTACTCGACAAGTCATCTTTCTGAAAATCTATCAAATCTGAACTTGATTGTAAAAATGCGGACTCCCAATCATCCATCCAGTTTGCACTCCGTGACACGTCAAAACAGCCCCCCAACAAAAAGTATTAAACAAAGTTAATTCTAATGAAGAACATTTTGTTAAAAGACGGTTTTTGTTACTGAGAAGCCCGAGTAAATCTCATCCCATTTCGTCCTCTTTGGCATTATTTCCAGAAAAAAATATTTGGATCGTCACTATCATATTAGTTTGTGACCTTTGGTTGTTAAAGCTTCTTGTATTGCTCTGATTCAAAATATATGAAACTTCTACGGAATTCTTTCTTAGAGGTGAACCGTGAATTGATGGCGTCATCCGTTTTGTTGACCTTTAATTATTCAGACGTTCAGTCAGCATTTTGTATCCGTCGAGTACTTCGCCAAACTCATTATTTCTAGTTCACTGTAAGTGCAGGTCGCAGGTGAGGTAAAATTTTATCTCTACACTAAACACACGTAATGGTTCCCCACAAACCGTACAATTAAGGTAATTTTCATATTTCTAGTACAAAGAACTAAACGTCACGGTGTACTGCTCATGAGTCACCAGTGAAAGCCCCTGAAGGCCTTCAAGTTCAACAGAAATTAGCAAAAGAGTTGACTGACACTTCGCATTTCCAAAAGAGTTCCAGCTCAAAGATTGAGGAAGACACACGCAGAAAAATTTTTGTTGTACAACTTGAGACTCGATATAATTTCGATAAGGAGTTGTGACCCTGTTACATTCCTCCCTTCTGCAGTTTAAAATGTGAGTTTTCTAAGTCATATAGGGATAGCCATTCTCTGGGATAAAAAAACCATTGGTGTTCCACCTTGAACAATTCGGTTCTATTCTGTGAGAATCAGAAGTATTAGTATCAGTATCAGAAGTAGAAGAGCTGTTGCTAGATAGATTTTTCCTGCCTTTGAGTCGTCTGGGTACCTTTTTCCCGTCTTGAGTTTTCGGGCCTTCGTAGTCTCCGACTATCAGGGCGCAATGTTCGTACTGATTTTACGAGCTACAATTCCACTATTCTGACATCAAAATACGAAGGCAGACGAAACTCGCCTAACAAGATCCTAGTACATAAATTGAAAATGTAAATTATGTGCCGCATTATTTTTGGATTTACCGGAGCTTTCAGGCGGCCTTCTGATTTAAAAAGAAAATATAAAATAAAATAAAACATACTAACATACATAACCTCACTTATTCGTCCAAAGACGTTTCTTGCAAAACAATTTAAGATCTATCAAACAATTGGTGTTTGAACTCTCTGTTTTTGAGTTGGTTTCTTAATATTAAGCCTTGGCTTGTACTACAAAAGTACAAATGTACTGCATACAACTACAAAGAGGTATTACTTTGTGATGTTTCGCACAAACAAGCTTTTAGTGCGCAAATAAACATATAGAATATAGAATTACCTCATGCATTATTCAAACAATTAAGCACACCTGACGACTACAACCCTGAACAAAAGACAAAAAAACTCATGCTGGCCTCTAATCAAACTGTGGCATGTGATTGACAGGAAACGACGACGGTTTTCTGGCATTCGAAGTCCGTAAGTTTTGTATTTTAAAACGAGACCGTCCCTATCTGCATCACACAGTATGAACAAGGATATGATAACATAACGTACAAAAGAAGCAAATGTATAATGAGTATCTATAGTCTGTGTTGTTTAGCGACCATAGTTCCGGTTGGGGTGGCATGACGAGCGATTAAAGCCACCTAGCCCGACGAGATTTTGTTATCGCAGTAGCGGCTCGTCTAATTTATTCACACACAACTTAAAGTGCTAACTTTTCCTTTCTTAAATGTACGTGTTCTTCGTATAAACAATATTTTTTAAATGGAACAACCTGTATATTTTTGCATATTTAAAATAAGTTGTTAACACAATCAATAGGATTTCTAAAGCAGACAAATCTAATGGCCGTGTGATTCTACCTAAAAAAAACTATTTAACGAAAGTGGAAAATTTTATCAGTACTCAATGAAAAATTAGTAGAACTTCGTAAAGATCCAACAAGACAGTTTGGATTAAAATTAAAAGATTGGTTAAAATATTGTAATAGTATTTTTGCAAGTAATTATAAATCTAAATTAATTAACATGAATGCTTGTCGAGATGCTTGTGCACCTAAATTATACACGGTGTCCCAACGAAGAACTCTGCAAAATAAACTTTTTGACAAAAATCCAAAAACACCTAGATTTTTATATTAAAGGGGACCAATTTTTATGCAATAATTATTCTTGCAACTCTAGCCCTGTGCGGGGGGTAGCGACCCCCCGAAAATGTTTCAACGGGACGGGGGTCAAATGATCCCTACTTTGGAAGAGTTTTTCATTACTTACACAACCGTATTTGTTTTATTCAATTCTATCAATTTGTTAACAAGAAATTGCTTCTTGAAGTTTCCAAGTTAAAAAATTAATAAAAGCACAAAAAGGTTTAACCTATCGAATGTATTGCTCGAAATGACCTCCACCAATTGTCATACAATAATACATTCTGAGTTCAAATCTAGAGTTGCAAGAATGATTATTGAATAAAAATTGGTCCCCTTTGATATAAAAATCGACGTGTTTTTGGATTTTTTGTCAAAATGTTTATTTTGCCGAGTTTTACGGGCGTAAGCACAAGTTTTCGTTGGGACACCGTGTATATAGGCTCGGTAAAACTTTTTATTGAACGTTATTGTTTTTCCCAATCTTGTAAAAATATAAGTATTGCCCGTTCCATTTAAAAAATTATTGCTTTAGATTACCTACATTCATTTCCAAAATCAAATAAAAAGAGGAATGGGATCAAAATAAATTCACAAATAATAATGAATAACTATTTTACCATACAAATTCGTTGCCCATTTAACCGACCTCGTATATCCCATAATAAGAAAGTTAACAATACTGCATAAGCGTGTTTATTTTTCCTATGAATATTTTTTGATAGTGTAATATTTTAGATTTTGTTTGTTGTGTTGTTTTTAGTTGTTCCTCACAAAACTATCTACCCTTTATTTCCGTTTTTAGGACGTCTTATTTTTTTAATGGAGACTCGATAGGTCCTTGAAAAAATGTTCTAACATTGAACTTACCTGTAAAAACCTAATAGTTTGTTTCATACGTTTTTTTTTAATTCTTTGTAATCAGAACCATTGCGGTTCTTCAAGTTGAACGCCCAATTTATCACTATTGCGACCATGCCTTTGTAATTTGCTTTCTTTATTGCCATACAGCACTGTCTGTCTGTCCTTTTTTTCTCTACAATTTTCCAGTTTTTATTGTATTATACAATGGTGTTTTTATACACTATGTCCCAGTAGTGAGACCGCGGAGTTTTACTCTTATTATGTGCCCCTATAAGTGCGGTAATTTTAATTCTCCGTACTTTAAAATTATTTACATTTAAACAGACAGTTTCATTTTTCCTCGGGGCACCAAACATTTTTTTTAAATATAACACCCTGTACATCAGGCCCCTGCAACCTGCGGCCCGCGCATTTTTATGCGGCCCGCGTGGCACAGAAGTGAATATTTAAAAAAAACAAAGTGACGTCTATTAAAAAATGTGGCGTTTCTCTCAACAAGGAACACATAAAATGCACCGTTTCATGTACAGCACCACAGACAAATTTAAATTCGTATGTGACAGCACATAGGTATATTATAATACGTGTGAACAATCTATTCTTTGATGGAATTGACAAAATCGCTTATATTAGCGTCAACCAACATCCACCCGAATATTGCTCAAATTGCGGACAAACACCAGTGCCAGAAATCGCATTGATTTATTATTAATAGGTATTATTTTATTAAAGTAACCTAAAAGTTTTGTTAAAAATTCATTTAAAAATGGGAGTGACTACTGCTCCAGCCGCCGGCCCCCTGAAATTTTGTTTGAACACGGTCGGGCATGCGCATTACAGAATGTCAACACAAATTGCATTTTGGAGGCGTAAAAAAAATAAGCTGAGATAACGCATTTTAAACAAAGCCCTTTCTTGCCCTCTCGCACCAGACACACGCATTTTTTGGAAAAAAGATGATGTAAAAACAAGCAAAATATATCAAACAGCTGCGGGGTCAGAACTCGTCTAGCCGTAGAAGCACAAAATGGCAGTTATGTACGATATCCGAACACCCACCGAGACCGTTGGCGTCACTAGCCGATAACGATATTCTTAAACGTCATTTTGCGGACATTAAGTAATGTGCGCGTCCGACCGTATTGGAATAAAATTTCAGGGGGCCGGCGGCCGGAGCAGTAGTCACTCCCTTTAAAAATGGGAGTTACTACTGCACCGTCCGACCGTCACCTAAAATTATGTTCGATCACGGTCGGGCATGTGCATCACTGAATGTCAATACATTGAAAGTGTAAAAACTAATTATGGTTATGAAACGAAAGCTGACATAACGCATTTTTGAAACAGACCACTTAGCTGACGGGGCACCAGACACACGCATTTTTTGAGAAAAAAGATGATGTAAAAATCTAAAAATATATACGAAACAAATCAAACCCGTACGGGGGTAGAACTCATCTAGCGCTAGGTTGAGACGATACCCGTACACCCACCGAGACCGTTGGCGTATTTTATTGACATTGAGCAATGCGCACGTCCGACCGTGTTGGAACAAAATTTAATGTAACGGTCGGACGATGCAGTAGTCACTCCCTTTAAAAATTGTTTGAAGAATAAGATATTTATTTTTTTGCAATTTTTTCTCAATAATTTGTGTTTTGTTGGCAAATATTTTTTTAATTTTTACACATGCAAATGTACAAGTGTTCCTAACGTTTTTGTTTCTATCAAAAAAGCGTTCTTTGTTAATTTTTTCTACTATCCACAGTGGTTGGATCGAGAACTTTGACACGCCAAGACTCCTCAGGATGCTGACGTTGTCAGTGAAACACGTGTCGAGTTTAATTATTACTGTGTCACTGTTTTTTCGCATGTGGGGTTAACTTATTAAGAATTCACAGTGCTTTTCTATTATAAAATTATAAATCTCAATATTGAACGCGTTTGTCTTTAATTATTCAAAATACATACTCTGAACCCATCGCACCTCGGGAACACTTGATAGACAGTAGTACGGCCCTCTAAGATTTCATAAAACTTGCAAATGGCCCTTTCGCTTAAAAGGTTGCACGGGCCTGCTGTATATAGTCCCATTTTTGATTATAACGTTTCTCAATTTTCGTTGAAATAAGTAATAATTAAAAAAGTGGCATTTGCTAGTTACACCTTTTTCGCGTAACAAAATGTAAATATCTATTTTGAACAAAAACGCGTGCATGCATGAACACAATAGACTATTTTAGAATGCCTGATTTTGACAGGCCGCCATTTTTTGTTGGAGGGCAGAGTATGGATACACTGATACACATCTTTGCTATGTACGTGTGTTACCAAAATTTGAGCAGACTTGGTGCCAAACAAAATGGTGAAACCAGGTTACTGTTTAGAGTTCATGTAATTTAACTCAAAATAACGAAAGCAACGTTTGCAATAGTGCAACTAGTCATATCATTTTAAGAATTTCCGTTCAATTCTCGACGTAGAGACTAAGGAGTTTAGGTTACGCCCCTTTTTTTCGTGCCAAATGGTAACACAAACATATGCTTTGTTATTCCTCCTCTTCTTCCCTCCTCTAAGCTTTAAACAAACATATATTTGCCCTCCAGCTGTCAATTGTGTGACGACATTCTAATATGATCTATATATTTATGCACTTGACCCATTTTGCAGAAATTTGACAGCAAAACTTTAACCAAGAATAGGCTTCAATTTTCTGAATTTATATTTTATAGTGCCATTGCAAATAAGAAGAGTCTGGATTTTAGGCCCTAAAAAATATGAAAATAGGAGCTAAATTTAGGTTATAAAAAAGGTTAATTTAGGCCGTAAAAAAGGTAACATATACAGTTTAGGCAAAAACCTTTATTCGGCTTTCAAAATTCAAAAACACAACAGAACGGCGCGGCGCGGCGTTTATTTATAACCCAACTAAGTTTTGCCAAGTAGGCCATTTCCACTATCACGTGCTCTAATAGACTGTTGAACTTTATTTCCTGCAAGCAACAGGCTCGGGTATTTTTGGTACTTTTGGTTCGAGTCCAAGCGGATCCTTTTACCTTTTTCTTCTAAAGCTTATTGTGATTTACAGAATTTTGCATTTCATGTGTTCTGTCTGGTGGCCCGTCACGAAAGGTATTTATTTAAAGAAAATCCGCGATTACTAATGAAAACAAAGGAATAATAGCACGCCAAAACTTTGCATTGGCAAAACCTAGTTGGGATGTAAATAAAGGCAACAGAACGATGGAATTCTGAAAAAAAAACAAAACAACTATAAAATTCTAAAAAACCACAAATTAACAAAGATAAAAGTCTAAAAAAGCGCTCAAAAAAACGAAACAACACAGTAAATTAGCATCAGTACTGTTAGAACTAGAAGTATGGAGCATTTGCGCTACACACCATCAGTTGCTCTAAACGAGAACGTTTTTCAGTCAATGTATTTTTTAGTCTTGAAAATGACCGTTTCACGCCAAACGACGTTATGGGACTATATTTAACAAGAACTGCAATTTTTTGACAGCCAGATCAATATTACACTGCTAAATTATGCAATTTACCTATTTTAGGCCCTAAAAACCACGAAATAGGCAGAAAATCGGACTTTTGATCAAAATAGGCGTTTAGGCCGGAACAAATAGGTCTCATTCTACTCGGTTTTTCGTGAGTTACATTAATTATAACTTGGTTTGAGAGTACAGCCTGAAAAACTGACAAGAAGGCTTTTGGCCTAGAATCCGGACTCTACAAATAAGTTGCTGGTTACTATGGTAACCGTACTTCTTTTTGTGCCTAAATAATTGCATAGACTCAATGCCCATCGTGGTACTCTGCACTTCTTAAGACAGTTTTGAGAAAGAAAATTAATAAAGTTTTCCATTCTTTGATTTACCGTTTACAATGTGCATACAGATTAAGTAATTTATTAAATTACCGCAAGAGCATAAGCATTTACTTATAAGACAACAAGATTTATTATTCCATGTAATTTACATTGATTAACGGAATCTAATTCAAATAGGCTATATTCACCTTGAATAAATCAGCAAGAGTTTTATAGATTGTACGATTACTGCAATTAATGAAATGTTTTCAACAACTTTTCCTGTTCCGTTTCAAACGTTTAGAATTCGCACACAGTTTAATCTACCTACGCAGATTTAAAATGCTTCCACTCAATGATTCTAAAAATAATTAGGATTTCTTTTATTTTTGGACAATTTGTAATGGAAATGTGAAACTTCACACCTGCAAAGACATGATCTGATTCTGTCATTTTGTGTGCATATTTCGTAGAATTTACGTTATTTGTAAAAATGGAGTACTTCACCAGACAGATCCGAATTTTGAAATCTCCTGATTTTTATATCTTTAATAGGCAACAGGAAATGCAAATAAGGAAACAATTTTATCTTACTTTCTTTTTATGAAGATGAAGATAAATCATGCGATAATAAGTCAAGTCATAATGCAATTGTTTTGCATGTTGTGACAGTTCTAAAAAAACCGGAATGCTGTGGTAAGAACTTGAAATGACTTTCTAACAAATTATTTATTAATGAATAGTTGCCATTAATTGTACCTATTTATATTATGTAATAGTACCTACCTACTGAATAGGTAAATCACTGTTATGTACCCTTAAAATATACAGAAATAAAAATGCCGCAGGAAGTAAGTCTGGGAAATTTTATCGATGTCGATATCAAGGAATATCGATATACTTTGTAATTAGGGGTCAGAAATAACATTTGGTCGCGGAGAGCACTGGTGGTCGGATGCTATGAAATATTTGTGGAACTTCTAATTCGAAAGGTAGGGGGCCTGAAGAAAATGGATTACCTTGTAGGGCAGGGCGATACCACAAATGCGGATCTTATATCGATACCTTCAAACTATCGAAAGTATCGAGATATCGAAGTTACCTAGGTATCGAAAGTATTGACAATATCGAAAGTATCGAGGTATCGAAAGTATCGAATTATCGATAGTATCGAGGTATCGACAGTATCGAAGTATGTATTGAGGTATCGAAAGTATTGAGGTATCGAAAGTATCGAAGCATCGAAAGTATTGAGGTATCAAAAGTAGCGAGGTGTCAAAAGTATCAAGAATTGTAAATTATTCGAGAAATAGGTAAATTGGTATGGATGTATGTAATGTATGTATATTCCAAGATAAATTTGTTGCCACGAGTATGTTAATAAATTTATTAAATAAAGAAAGCAAAAACATAACGCTCATTATATTATAAAAATAATAAATAGTACTTGCTAGTACTACCTACTCGAATATAAAATTGGTACAAAACAAAACAAACTACCTATGTTGGTAGAACTTTTTTGTTCGAGGAAGTACCAAATCTTACTTGAAATAATTTAGTTGCTAAGGTAGGTAGGACATTTATTCAATATGATTCAGCTTTGCTCCACTAGGTGTAGTTATCAGAGTATCGAAAGTATCAAGAGATCGAAAATATCGAGAGTATCGAGGTATCGAAAGTATCGAGGTATCGAAAGGATCGAGGTATCGGAAGTATCAGTATAGATATTCGATACTTTGATACCTGCATGCAGTCAGTATCGATATACCTTCTTTAAGTATCGATACTTTTCCTAGCCCTATTACCTCGCAAGAAATAATAATTTTCATAAAATCTCCAAATCGCCCCCGATGTTGTACTTTACCGTGGGGTGGGCAACCAGGGCGACGGCAATTTGCATATAGAACTGCAATCTCAAAAAGTATAGGTAAATAAACTTTGTCGGAAAGAACGCGTTTCGACTTCGTCTACGAACGTTACTCTGGGCATAGTTTTTCTTGTTGATTTTCAAATGTAATTTTACTCCCTTAAACGTTGGTCTTTTAAAAACGTTTTGTTTTGAACAATACTCCTACCTGCTTTTTCATCTCAGCAGATTAGTTGGTGTTTTTGTTTGTTTATTTGGCTGCTAAAAGCAGAGAAGATTCCGTAACTTATTTTCTGAATATAGCTTAAAAAGTATAACACCATTCTAGGCTTTAAAACACAAACAACACAAAACTATTAAATGAAACGGAACCCAATCAAGTTTAGGAGCTGAACGCAAGAAAACAACAGCTTAAACAACAAAATTTTGTTTAAGTCGGTTTCCAGAAAATAGTCAACGCCCCCATTCTTTTTCCAGACCTGCCAACAGCGCTTGTATGTTAGGTTAGCATGGCATGGGAGAAAGCATCTTGGAAGTGGATCCCAAAGTTTTTGCCTGGAGTAAATGTCCAATATAATTTGGAGTGGCGTTTCTTGCCACTAAATGTACTCAGCTGCAAGAGAAGAAAACAGGAACTGTTAGTAAACTGGTATAACAGAAATACCTGCTTCACAATCTTAGGAGAGAGTACAATGCTTCGTCGTCTAACAACTGTTGGTTGTTGAGTTCTTAAAAAAGTCAAGTAGCACACAGTGCTTAGTGTCTTTTTTCAGGACAAATTGTTAAATTAGGCGACTTAATTTAGTTAAAACATATCATTAGGGAAAATTATTGGAGCCAAAATAAAGAAGCGTAACACTGACGAGAAGCATAAAACGCCTACTCCGTTAAACTAAAAGAATGCACCAATCCATAAAATATAGTTTAATAGAACTATGAAGCAATTTACTATGCACACTTTAGACACAGAGATGAATTATTCATTACATGTTAATATCACCCATCGTGCATTGTTTGTGTATGTTCTTTTGTAATCTTACTACGGATGAACGGTTTCCAGCTTGCCTCAGGCTCTCGGATCAAGTTGAAGATAATTAAAAACAAATCAAATATTTAAGATATTTTCGAACCGGTTGGCCTATATTATGTAATGTAGGACGATAGGGTACTTCCCGTACGGTTTATTGAACATTCACTTGCAGCAAAACAAAGAAAAATAATTGGAATTTTGAGTAAATGTCAGCTTCTGTTTATGGGTCTGACTCATCTAAAACCTACATAAAAAATGATAATAAATCACGTCTTAAAATGTAAATGTTGTAATTGGCTTTCTTTGGTTTATTAATAAGTACAAGAAATAAATAACAAACTCGTAATCTGAATTTAAAATCTATAATAAATGATCAGTCGTGCAGATAAGCCTTGTTCTCTTTTGGCGTTTTAATGATTATAATAAAAATGAAACCTACTGATGTAAATTGTTTTTGACCTATTACGACTAAATCGAAATAAGAACAAGTGTGTCCACTTTTATTTTGGGTAAACTAATCTCTACGAAAAAGTGAAATTTAATATCAGATTTTATCTGTTTGGTGTAATGTTTCAAATATTACATAATAGCCTGGTTTTCTTTGTTTTTGTTGCATTAAATTCTATTCGTACCTAGGGCTATTTATTTAATAAGTTACAAACAAGTTGTACAAAATTGAGATATATTGTGAAATTCAAAGTTTTTGTCAATCACATAAAATCTTCAATAAGCGGAAGTAAGGCAATAAAGTGTGACTAGTAACTGATTAGGGAAATATAATAGGGCAATATATACCAATAACTGTCGCCTGAAAGTACTACTACATTCTAATTTGGGGCTAAATAGGGATGAAAAGCCAGTCAGACGGACGCCAAAACCAATTCATTAGACGACGGATCGGTACCAGCACGCACCTTAAAGCAAATATGATTAAACATATTCATTTTATAAAAGGGCCATTATCACGGAATAATTGATGCTTTATGTATTTAATAACAGTTGGTAATTTATAACGCGCCCTTGGAGAAATGGTGATAGTAGAAGTGCAGAGATATTGCATAGATATAGGAAATAAAGGATAGGGTACAAGGATAACTGGATTTCATTTCATATAAGGAAAATTACCTCTATCCCACGTTTGAGATTCAACAAAAATTGTTATGATATTTGTTACGAAGACAGAATATCAAGAAATCATTGAGGTAAGGTAAGATCTCAGTGTTCACAGACAACATCACCTGGCTGGTGTCATTCTGACGTTTCATGTAATATCTTATTTATCTGTCTCCAAACCTTTCGTTCAAGTAGTCCTTCACTTGTCTTCCATAATGGGGAGGAGCCCCAACCGCAGCTGCTCTGCAATTTCGTCGGGTACATTTTATATTAATAGGTTTAGATTTTGAAGGAAGTTGTGATATTTAAATACCTATTCTTCAAAAAAGAAAGATCCAATCACAAGATCACCTATTATACCGCCACACACCACATGTATTGACGCTCCACTGGTGTTGGTGGGCTATTCAAGAAAGAAAATTGTTAAAGTTTTTCTTGCTTATTCTAAGGTGAATTCATCGGTTTGCAAATAAACTTTCAAAAGCAAGATTTTCTTCAATAAAGTAACATTCTTCCAAATTATCGTCCAAAAGAGCTCGAGTGGTATGAGCTTTGTAAAGGTCGTACTTGGATTTTCTGGGCATTTTCTGGACAGATATTTTCTCAATATTTTGTTCTTGGCTTTGATGAAAATTCCAGTTTGCGAAAATTGGCCACTTTGTATAATACGGCTCATTTCGACAAAAGTGTTAATATATTTTATATATACCTTATTCTGTGTACCTATCCCAATAAATAAATCTCTGATGGTGTGATGGCTTTGGCCAGTAGACGTCAGTGGCGTCCAAATCCGCGTCAAAACCCCATCATGTAGTATATCAATTTTCGTGAAATTTTATGGAGAATCCAAATCATTTGAGAAATGTAACTATGGTTTTATATTCGGCATGTGAACAACCTGTATATATACGAAAATCATTTTACGAAATGCAGCATGAGGTTCCCCACATATGCGTAAATTTTTCACTTTGATAACTTGAATAATATAAGAGATTATGAACCGATTATGCAGTACATACATACGTGCGTTGGGAATTTAACATTCATGGAGACCACGAAAAATTAAAAAATGAAAGATAATTTGATTCACATTCATAATATGTATAAAATCTCGTACGCCGTGATGTTTTTGTCAGAATGGCAGCGAGAAAAGTTAGCCCTAACAATTAAGTACAGCGATAATTATGTTATTTACTTTTTGCTACCATGACGACGTTGCAAATTTCGTATTTACCATGTTAGGCTGTAAATTTTGAAATTTCCATACACACACTACTATTCGTTACAATTTTTATAGCACCAGAAGCATCCATATAAAATATTCAATTCCTAATTCTCCGTATTTGATTAACACCTATGAGAAATCAAATTGAAGCTCTTCAAGGGTTACTGAACCCTTGCATTGCGTTTACATTATTTCTTTCTATGGCTTACGAAAATATTTTTTCAGCCAACATACCTCAGTACTATATCTCGCGATGAAAGGTCAAGGTTATTTTTAAAGGTAGCGAATTCGTGGCGAAAGCCATTTTCTGTACGAAACGTGCTGAAGATCATCACGATTATTCCATCCAAGTACCAAAAGAATGTTGCTTAATAACCTCGAATGTATCAGTATCATTTATCTTTAGATCAGTTTTCCTACTGCAGTTTTTCTACCGCAGTTTGTCGGTTAAGGGAATGTGGTGGGTGATCGTTTATCTGGCAAATAAAATTTAATGTGCATTTGCTTATTTTTGAGGCCACTGATCGGTTTAACAAATTGCAGTGTCCTCAAATTAAACGAGATTCACTTAACAGGATATTCATAAGATGAGTCAGGAGCTAAGAATTTAATTTATGGTGCAGCATAAACAAGGATTGAAGTATCCTTTTGACTTTTACGTCCAGAATGAGAAACATTGTAAGTTCTCTGGCACACCTACACCAAAGTAAATACATCAGAATTTGCCACGTGAGTACCCTAGTTATTAAAAGTTTTGTTTTATTGGATTCGCCATACATTTAAAATAAATTTAAAATAGTGCTGTCTGACGAGTGGGGCGTAATCCAAGAGCTGAACCACAATTTCCTATTGAAATTTGGGATATGTAATATGTACAACCGAGTCGTGGAAGAACTCCCACGCACGAATAATTTAGTTGAAGGTTGGCATAGGGCTTCTCAATCAACTATTAATTGAGTTCATCCGTCACTTTGGAAACTCATCGACCACTTCCTAAAAGAACAAGATACTGTTTTAAGTCAGAGTTTAGAAATGCGTCAGCATCTAAGGGAAAGTACATACGTTTAATTAAACAGAAGACTTCAAACGCACGTAGGAAATTATAATCGTAACGAAATCTTGAATTATTTGCGTGGTGTAGCAGATAATTTAGAAGTTTAGTATGTGCTGATACTTTAATATTATTACACCTTTTTTAGATATTTCTTGTTATTATCGTAACAACATAGGAATTATACAGGGAACTAGCAATTGCATGATTTAGTTAGAAAATTTTCAAACACCATAACTTTATTTTTTCGAATGATACCGTATAATTTGTATACAGGGTGAATTTGGGATCCTTCTATGTATTGGTATTTTTGTTATTTGAAGTGCTACAAAGTCGGTTAAATGAGAGAAAAGTTGCACTATTTTGAGGCCATCTTAAACCTACTTTCAAACTTCCAAAAATTTTCACAGCATTCTAGATATAATTAAAAAATTAAAATTTCCGATTCTTTCTTTTGTTGATAACTCAACTGTTGTTTGTGCAAATGACTTGAAACTTGGAACGCTTACATAAAAGAACGTTGTGCATCGTTTGGTGACATTGGCAGTGCAGTGCGATCTGTCATTTTTGCAGAGCGACAGTCACTTTTTTTTTCTTTATGGCAGCCATATTCATTTCTGCCGCTGACATTAAGACAGCATTATTATGATTACAACGGTGTTTTAATTTTTTAAATTGAACCTCAAATAAAGAAGTTACAGAGAGAAACATGTTAGTACATGTAATCAAGGTAGGCATGTAACAAAAGAGCTGCGGTAAGTATCAATAAACAATTTACTTTGAGTGGAAGCCCACGTGTTCCCACCTTTTCTATTGGAAGAGATAGAGATTCGGTTAAATCAGCGAATACTTACGCAATTACTAGCAATAAACGGTGGTTCCCGAAGAGTAATCATAATAATGTTGTCTTAATGTCAGCGGCAGAAATGAATATGGCTGCCATAAAGAAAAAAAAAGTTGACTGTCGCTCTGCAAAAATGACAGATCGCACTGCACTGCCAATGTCACCAAACGATGCACAACGTTATTTTATGTAAGCGCTTCAAGTTTCAAGTCATTTGCACAAACCACAGTTGAGTTATCAACAAAAGAAAAAAATCGGAAATTTTAATTTTTTAATTATATCTAGAAAGCTGTGAAAATTTTTGAAAGTTTGAAAGTAGGTTAAAGATAGCCCCAAAATAGTGCAACTTTTCTCTCATTTAACCGACTTTGTAGCTCTTCAAATAACAAAAATACCAATACATAGAAGGATTCCTGATTCACCCTGTATAGTTTTCTTGTTGCACATGCATTCAATTATGCATAAACTTCCCAACCTTTTAAGATAATAACCTTCAAATATTTGATTGGCTCTAATTCGCAAACAAAAAGATTCATATTTTCATATTTTCAAGTTTCAACTGTAATGTGAAAATTATGGGGATTTTGAAATATTTTAATTTGGCCTTATCCTGTATAATATTTATGACCTTTTATTACTGGAACAGTTACTCTGAGATGTTACTTTTTTATTATCAAAATATTACCCCAACAGTTTAGTTTAATCCGAAAAGTTACCTGATTTTTAACATTCGTCTACATCTGCCAAAATCTTTACAACAAAACTGCTGGTAACCTCAAAAATAGTCATTTTAGGCAAAAAGTATCCAATCTAGTAAACTCAAGCAAGGAATCCAAAAATGCAATCGATTAAAAAAACAAAGTTAAGTACTGTGCAAAAGAAATGGGACAGCCTGTACAAGTGAAAATAATTTTGTGTAATGGAGCGTCAAAAATCAGTGGGGGCCTGTCATTTAAAATTTTTCTCTAAAATTTGCAATAAATGCTGAAAACCTACCCCACTTGTTTACACTCATACCGGCGGGGTGAGGGTCGCGGCAGCCGACCTGTTGTAATGCCTTCTCGAAAGTGCGAAGAATATAATTCCCGAAAAAAAACCGTCCCGGTACGTCCTCGAAATTTTGTTGCCAACGTACTCGTATCAATATGCCCATTCTCGCTACTTTCAACACACAAAAGAACGACTACGTCAAGATATCATTGAAAACCAAAAGAAAAAAAAGAAAAACCAGCTGTTTGACAGTTTACCGAATCTGTTGTAAGTACCGGGTACCGGGTGCCCAAATAAGAAAGGATGCCGGCCATATCTAAGGAAACGTTCATGGTACAGCTATGGAAAAGAAAAAATAATAATAAAAGTGGCCAAGAGAAATCGCTGGAAATTATTTTCAAGTTTCAAGTCTGCTGCTAGAGGGCGTAATAGTCATAGTCTACAAAAAACATGGTTTTCTCTAAAATACAGGGTGATTCAGAACGGGCGTGCCAAATTAAAATGGGTGCTAGAGGAACTTCAAATAAGACGAAAAGTTTTAAATTCTACTAAAGTGACTACTATCAAAGATACAGGGTGTAAAAGTTTTAATATTTTTTTTAAATATCGTAAGGCAATAATTGATGTGTTTTCTTGTTCTTCTTATTAGTTTTGTTAGTGTTATTCTTAATAAACTATTTTTTCAATTTTCACTTTCCTTGCATATCGATGAAGCCATTATTGCATTATGAAAAATTTCAGTGCATGTGCACGATTTCACAAAAAGCTATTTCATTCAAAAACTAAGCATTTTACGAAAAATTTGGAAGATACCAATCTCTTCCCAAATGGAACGTAGATTTCATTTTTGCATTCGCCAGTGGGAAATAAATAAACGGCCTACCCCGTAGCAACGCTACTGATGGGGCCAGCAGAGCAAATTTTTTTGGAAAATTAGAACTTGGCAAATGAAAACGACACCTTAAATTTCAACTCAATAACTTTCCTAGTTACTAAGATAATAAAAAAATATTTAAAAAATATTAAAATTTTTACACCCTGTATCTTTGTTAGTAGTCACTTTAGAACATATGTTCATATAAACTTTTCGTCTTATTTGGAGTTTCTCTAGCACCCATTTTAATTTGGCACGCCCGTTCTGAATCACCCTGTATGTCCAGATAAAAAAGATCAAAAATAGGAATATTGCAATCTTGAATATATGTATTTTGTATAATTTTGGTGTACCACTTCTTGCTCTAACTCATCAAGTAGCAGCGGAGGGGGAAGGGGAGTATCTGGTTGTGGAGATGCTTGTAACTTCGGTTTGATTTAACCGAATTTAGCAAACTTAGTCTCGTTGAAAAGAGCTATCTTCCTTTAATGTTTAATCAGATACTTTCATAATTTAAGTCATTTTTGTTCTGTAGTGATCGGTAGAGGGCGTTTGAAGGATCAGCAAACTACAGATTTTCTTGAAAATTTTAAATGGAACGGTATAATAATTATAAATTAATTAAAAAGAGGACAAAAAAACGGGAGAAACAGTGAAAACCGCACATTGATATCTTTTTTCTAACCGGAGATATGGGCAAAAGAGTTTTAGGGGCGTGCCACCGAATATAAAACATTTTGAAAATATCGAAATCATTAAAATTATATGTTACTTCTTCGTGGCCGTTTTAAATGTGGAAATTACCAATTTTTAAAGCAAAAACTTAAAATACTTATGTTTTGGCATTCGAATTCGTGAGTTCTTAAATAGAGCACCAAATCAACCATGGCCACCGAGGTCATCGGACCTTAATCCAAGAGACTTTTCTGTGGGGATATTCAAAATCTTTGGTGTATGCTACTCCAATTCAGGATATTCAAGATCTTAGATCTTCAGAATACTTAAGGACCACACCAAATGGAAATAATTGTACCAGTTTTCAGCCATCCTAAAATTTTCTCTAGAATTCCTGGGCTATATTATGTTACATTTTTTAAAAGAACAATGTAGTAATTTATTCATAATAACCTTGGTGTCAACTTGCCGTATTACTGTTGATTGAAAATACTTTGTTGAAAAGGATTGGAAGCAGTAAATAATCCTTGTACCTAATTTCGAAAATTAAATTATAATTGAATGGGTCGCATGGAAACGCTGCGTATTGGAGTTGGTATGCGAAGTTTTTTGCATTCATATTTTACATTTAATTTTCGCTTCTTAGTGTTACAAATATTCTAATTTGTTTTTGCGATACAATAGCTGTTAGATTTTATATAATAAACTGGGGAATTTCTGGGGTTCTTTCACTTCGCTATCGAATTGCGTTCACATGGTTAAATTTATCTCAGCATTCAAGAAACATTGTCCAAGCTGCAACATGAAAGTTGATAGTCTTGTGAGAATCATCTCTGTCAGTTGCACATCAGAATTTATTCAGAAACGTTTACTTACGCGACAAAGTTTGCTTAAAGAATTTCTTCATTATATCGTGAGAACTCTAGAAAGGATATTTTGCGAAATTCAGACTGTTCGAGTTAATTTAACCGATGTTGCGTTTGTCTTTCTCGTTATTTTTTATGTGGTTGGTATTTGCGGACACATTTAAGTGTTAATTACGAGAGAGAAATTAGATTCTTTGCGGTGTCCGCTAATTTTTTCCTTGGCTGATTTTGATTCGAAGAAATTTCGTCACGTTGCCAGTGAACCTGGAGCTGAACTACATTGACTGGATATTATTTAATACTATATTATCCAACCAGCGAGTTATGATGACTATACAGGGTGATTCAGAACGGGCGTGCCAAATTAAAATGGGTGCTAGAGGAACTCCAAATAAGACGAAAAGTTTATATGAACATATGTTCTAAAGTGACTACTAACAAAGATACAGGATGTAAAAGTTTTAATATTTTTTAAATAGTTTTTTATTATCTTAGTAACTAGGAAAGTTATTGAGTTGAAATTTAAGGTGTTGCTTTCATTTGCCACGTTCTAATTTTCAAAAAAAAATTTGCTCTGCTAGCCCCATCAGTAGCATTGCTACGGGGTAAACCGTTTATTTATTTCACCAATCCAATGTTACGCCACTGGCGAATGCAGGTGATATTAATGTATTTGAAATCTACGTTCAATTTGGGAAGAAATTGGTATCTTCAAAATTGTTCGTAAAATGCTGTTTTTGAATGAAATAGCTTTTTGTGAAATCGTGGCACATGCACTGAAATTTTCCATAATGCAATAATGGCTTCACCGATATGCAAGGAAAGTGAAAATTGAAAAAATAGTTTATTAAGAATAACACTAACAAAACTAACAAGAAGAACGATAAAACACATCAATTATTACATTACGATATTAAAAAAAATATTAAAACTTTTACACCCTGTATCTTTGTTAGTAGTCACTTTAGAACATATGTTCATATAAACTTTTCGTCTTATTTTGAGTTCCTCTAGCACCCATTTTAATTTGGCACGTCCGTTCTGAATCACCCTGTATAGTGAATATGAAACTTTACAACATGAGCAGTAGAGCGTAGAGGAGTATGTTGGAAGTAATTTTTTCAATATTTCATGTTTCGAATGTGCATGGAAAACCGTAAACCACTGGTTTCGTCCTTTTTGGGACTCATCAATACGGTGGTTTGCCCTACACACTCGAACCATGCAATATATTGCTTGCTGTATATACCGTGTGACATACTTCCATGTGTACATGGGGAAATAACATGGGCAATTACATTTTTGGGGATTCCTGCTCCCCATGTGTAGTTACAGTGGTGGTAAAGATAGCAACCGAAAGACTATTTTTTTCTGCGTATGAGGATATCAAAAACTCTACAACTTTCCAATTTATTAAAGCATTAAAAGCAAAAATTACATTAATAATTTTCTAACTAAAACATAGAAATTTATCAGATTATCCATGACAACTTAATTTATTCTAATCACGGACGTCTTTGATTTTTATGGATTTTCTGAACTGTCAACATTTAAAAATGAACAAAAATATTTATTCAGTTCAAGAAAAGGTTTTCATTGTGAAAATATTTTACGGCGGCAATAGTTTGGGCGTAGTCCGTGCCTTATTTTCTGCAAAATTCAATAACGGTCCTATTCCTTCGGTATAACAACAAATAATTTAGTAAGAAATTTGAAGGCTGGGAATCTTTAATCGAAAGAAGTTAATGTTTACTAATACATAAACTTGTTTTTTTATTTAGATAATTCTCATTCACATTATTATTGTCATTACCTATAGTTGACAATTAATTGATTACTGGTGTGGATGTTTCGTTGGTGAATGCTGGTCCATAGTTTAGGATAAAATGTAGGTTAGACGACACCTGACCTGACCTGTTAAAAAGTTTTTGGGAAAATGTTAAAGCAGTAAAATGAAATAATAAAAATTAAATTACTTTAATTTTACTGCAATTATGAAAAATTTAACAAGCGGCAACATTTGTTTATTTTGCTCTAATGAATTTTGTAATCTGGCAATTTAATACTTATTTATGTCATATCTAGGTAAGGACAAAAACTTGTCGGTGTTTTCCAGCTATCTCACTGGCAGATTGCAGTTGGTGAGAGTGGGTGACAGATATTCAGACTTAAAAGAAATAAAAAGCGGTGTCCCGCAGGGCTCCTTACTGGGACCAATGCTATTTACTGTCTATACTTCCGTATTTACAAAATTTCTTGAGCATTGTCAATATCACATGTATGCTGATGATACCCAGCTTTATTATTCCTTTTACGCTTCTAATAAGGACGATGCATGTGCAAAAATTAATAGTGATCTTAACAAATTTGTGGAAATCGCTGAAAAGCATTCGCTAATTATAAATTCGGCCAAGTCTAAACTAATGTTGTTTGGTGGTTCTCGTGCTCCAGTCGTTAGAAACAATGTTATTGATGGTATGAAAGTGAAGATAGGCGACTGTATTCTGGAATTTACTGACGTTGCGAGGAATCTTGGTGTTGTATTGGACTCGAAACTTAGATTTAATTATCACGTTTCAAAGTGCATTCAAAAATCGTTCATGAACTTAAAAATCATATTTCATATACGTAAACTCGTAACATTTTCCTCAAAAAAGCTGCTGTGTGAATCATTAGTGTTGTCAAATTTCAATTTTGCAGACAGTGTGTATGGTCCTTGTTTGGATAGCAATACTATAAGAAGAGTGCAGGTGGTGCAGAACGCTTGTTTGAGATTAATTTTTGGTATCAGGAAAAGAAAACCTATAACACATAAACTGCGTGACATCCGATGGCTCAATATGAAGAGTAGGCGCTACCTGCATTCGACTTGTCTATTCCATAAAATAATCACAAGTAAAACTCCACCGTATTTATATAACAAGATAAAGTTCAGGACCGATGTGCACAGTATAAATATTAGACTGAAGGATATGCTAACTATTCCCAAGCACAAGCACTCGTTTTACAAAAGGTCCTATTTGTATTGTGTTTGTGCTGTGTACAATGGCGTCCCGTCTGTTTTTAAAAACTTATCAATAAGCAATTTCAGAGTCTCTATGCGTGATTATTTGCTTCACCAGAGTAAATAAAAGTTATGTGTGTTCCTATTTAATAATTTAATAATTTATTTTTTTTAACAATCGCCGCCACCCTTGCAGTTTCTGTTGCAATCTCTGAAAAGGAATTGAATGTCATGGTCCTTTGGTTTTTTTTTTTGTTTTTTTTCTGGATCTCGTCACATTTTTTTTTTTTCTACTTATTTTTTTATATAATGTCTCTTTGCGGTTGAGTGGAAGAGCACTGAGTTGACCGTGGCCAACCAGTGAACTACGCCGTTTCAGTCTGCCTTTCGTGTATGTTATGTAACATTATTTGTAATATCATTGTTGGTAGCTGAATAAAGACATTTATTATTATTATTATTATTACATAAAAAAAGAAAAACAACTATAACAAATATTCAAATAAACCCCCATTCTGTATCAGACAGTATCCCAGCCTATTATAGAAAGAATTTCTCACATTCGCAAGTTGCCGGTCGTTTATTAAGTTGCATTCCGCAAAAATAGCGTTCCTTAAAGAATCAATATTTGGGTGACGAGTTTTATAAATCTTATTTTTTAAATGACCCCACAAGATAAAGTCACACGGTGCCAAATCGGGAGATCTAGCTGGCCAGTTTATAGCACCACCTCGACCAATCCAGCTCTCTGGAAATATTTCATTTAATAATTCCCTCACTTGTGCTCCAAAATGTGCTGGGCATCCGTCATGTTGAAACCAGACCTCCCGATTCGCATGTGCAACTTCTTCTAATGCAGGGCCAATATGGTTAATTAAAAGATCTAAATAAGCTTCTGAATTTAAATTTCCCTGTATTTCAAATGGTCCTATAATGCGATTATTAAAAATGCCTGCCCAAATATTGAGTTTTTGAGGGTACTTATTGCGTTGTAGTGGCTAGATTTATTCTGGGATTTTCCTGGGCCCAATGCCTAACGTTTTGTGAATTTGGCTCTTGATTTAAAGTGAAGGTACACTCATCGGTAAAACAAATTGATGAGAGGAAGCTGCGATCCCGATTAGCCCGTTCTTGCATTTCTTCACAGAAAGTTTGCCTTGATTCTTCGTCAAAAGGAAGTAACTCTTGGTGACATTGAAATTTAAAGGGATGATATTTGTTTTTTTTTTTTTAATATGTTACGGGCAGTTTCTCTTGAAACATTACATTCTAGGGCAATAGACCTTAAACTAGATGTTGGACTAGCAGTTATCAGGCGTATTACCATTTCCTCTACCTCAACATTTAGATTTCTTGGACGACTAAAAAAATAAATGAGAAGATTAATTTCAGTTTTGTTTCACTCCACGTTATCGCTTGTTAAATTTCTCATAATCCCAGTAAAATTTAAGTTAGCGAACAATAAGGAATTAGCAACTAGGTAATAATAATAAGCGAATCAGAATTATCTAAATAAAAACCAAGTAAATTTATTAGTAAAAATTACCTTCTTTCAATGAAAGATTCCCAGTATCTTCAAATTTCTTAACTAAATTTTTTATTGTTGTTACCGAGGGAATAGGACTGTTATTGAATTTTACAGAAAATAAGTGACGGACTACCCGCAGACTATTGCCGCCGTAAAATGTTTCCACAATGAAAACCTTTTCTTCAACTGAATAAATATTTTTGTTCATTTTGAAACCCAAATTTTAAATTGTCGATAAATAATGTTGACAGTTCAGACGAATTAGAAATTAGAATCAAGGGAGTCTTTGATTAAAATAAATTAAATTGTCATAGGTAATCTGATGAATATCCGTGTTTTAATTTGAAAATTATTAGTGTAATTTTTGCTTTTAGTGCTTTAATAAATTGGAAAATTGCAGAGTTTTTAATATCCTCATACGCAGAATAAAAATAGTTTTTCGATTGCTACCTTTACCACCACTGTAACAACACATGGGGAGCAGGAATCTCCAAAAATGTAATTGCCCATGTTATTTCCCCATGTACACATGGAAGTTTGTCACTCGGTATAATTACACGCTTGGTGCAAGTATTAGCAAGAGCTAATTATTAGCCGAATTATGCGGCAGTAATGAGTGGTTCTGGACCGTTCGAACAACTACTCCTCTGGCAAATACCCCACCAGGCATTGAATTATATAACTAAATCCATATTTTGTGTGTTGCCTCTGCTAGCTCGGCTTGATTGTTGTATCTTCGTATGTATATTTTTTCTTTGAAAAATGCCCAAACAAAAAAGTCCAATATACTCAGATCCGGTGATCTTGGAGGCCACAATATACATAGGTCCATTTGTACCCAACCATCTACCCGGAAACTGATTTTCTAAATAATTTCTAACTATTGCAGAATTGTGTGCAGGGGCACCATCTTGTTGGAAATATACCCTGTTTATATTTATTAACGGAACATTTTCCATTATCGCCTCTGCGTTAACATTCAATAAATTAATGTATCTTAATCCCGTTAAGTTTTGATCAAAAAATTAGTATGCTAGTTGACCACCCGAATTAAAACACGAAACGTTAAACCCAAAACGTCCTTGCCTCTGACGTTCAAAAGTTTGGTGCTGATTTGTATCAGACCAGTGACGCACATTATGCCTGTTAAATAATCCTACGCTACTTATGTGAGTTTCATCTGTCTAAATGACAGACCGCCCAAATTCTGGATTTTCTTGAATTTTATTTAAGTACCACCTACAAAAATCAAGCCTTATTTCTTGATCTCCCGGGAAGAAATCTTATACCTGTTCTACAAAATTTATTACTTTTATCAATTGCAGTAAAAAAATTACATATGAGATTAAATGTTTTAATGTTTAAATACTACATGTATTCTGTATTCCATGTAAAATTTCAAATTTATCCCATTTTTCTAAGTTTGGTTGTTGACTGCATATGCATATTGAGCCATGAGTTTTCAAATTATGAATATAACTTTTTAGAAGAATTTTCCATTAGCCTTCTTTAAATATTATATGTTTAAGAAACACTCAGACAGATCGCTTTGTTCCTTACTTATGCACTTAAATTTACCATAAAAAGGACTTTCGCACAAAGAGAATTGAAGTAGTCCAGGTCGCAGGATTCTTACTCTTTTCGACGTTTTGTTGCGTGGGAAGATCCAAATCTGTTTTCAACTTAAAGGTGTAATTGGCATGTCTTATTTACATTTTGGTTTCTGTGAATAACCTCAACAAAACGGAGGCATTTTACGAGATGTGCCAGTCTTGTTCTTTAATGCACCTCGTAAACATTTTTATTCTTACAAATGTGAAGACCAGATTAGACAAGTAGCTTGTAAAAAAACAACCCTCCCTGCAATTCATCTAATTTTTTGCGTTCTCGACGTACACCAAAAATATCAAATTTAATAGCTTTATTTACAGTTATGGAGGGAGAAATTTAAAACAAAATTAATGGGGCATTGTAAATGACTTTTGCGTCAACATTAACAGTTTCGGTGTTATTTTGGTTATTTAAAACCGTATTAAACTCGTCTTTAGCACTGTATACTATGTGTTCGACGCGTTTCTTTAAATAGCCATGCAGGAATGCTATAGATTTTATTTTTTCGTAAAGGAGTCTACGTGTGTAGGTAGCAGAGGAAACGATATTTTTGAACCATTTTTTGCATACCCGTTATTAGCTATCGACCAACTTTGGGACAAGGGCAAGATTTAAAAACTTTTCCATGACTTACTAGATCATCATAAATTTGACATTTTGACATAATTTTATGAAGGAAAACATTTTAATCATTTTTACACGAATAGTTTACATACGCATTGTTTTTTTTCTATTTCTGTTTAAACAATTAAATTGCAATCTGGACCATCAAACTACAGTCTAATTATTCGGTCGGCCTACTATTACTATATTATATCACGTCTTGAGCATCAAGTTGCTCGGAGAGGCTGGTTCGACCTTGCACAATTACTCTTCTTGCAAAACATCGTCATGTACTGTTACATGTGCCAGATATTTGGGCTTTTAAATTCTTAAACGTGATGCTATACCCACATACCACATCTTAAGATTACTGTTAATAACACATCGTCTAATAATTCCAGTCTGATAAAAGAGAATGTGAGCTGTAACAAACTCGAAACAATAAACCGTATACAGTGTGTTGTAAAGTACCTATTAATGTAATGGCAGAACCTTATAATCGTCGAGGAGGATATTTTTTTGAAACTCATGCAGACAGTACTTTTTGTGGTTTATATCTGGGAATGCATAAAAATTACACAAACGTTGCACCTGAGAAGAAAAATACCATACTGTAGCTTACAATCATTATGTCACTTCCGGAACTGCTATGCTTATTTGTGCCAGACACAACTGTCGCAATATCATTATATTCTTGTATTCAGTAATGTTCATAGATTACCATAATCGAGTACACACACTAACAAGCAGGTATTGTACCAAATAGGTAGGTACCTATGATAACGAGCATTACGACAGCTGGTGTAACTGCATTATAGAAGTTATAATAAAATGCACATTAACAGAAACCGAAGGGGCAATAGGGTCGTACACCAGTTTTGGTTTAATTTATTTTTTGCTCCAGAAACTAAAATATGAATTGCCCAACAAAAAGTCCATAATCGTCAGGTCTGGTGACCTAGAAGGCCAGGCCACTGGATTCAAACACTTATTAGCGGAGTAAATAATGGGTAAAATTGTTTCGTTTTTTTTGATGAGCTTATAACAAGATCAGACCCAGCGGCCACCACATTTTTTATTTTTAAAAAAATATACAAATTTTACTTTTTTAAAAGTCATGTTTTTTTGCATATCTACTGGCATATCTCAAAAACGAATTGAGCTATCGACGTAATCTTTTTTTTGTTTCAAAGCACACACCTATGCGCTTCTTTAGATGTATAATAATAATGGTATTGTTCTTTAAATAAATGATAAAAACGCCGATGATCTTGGACGTTCAGAAACTATGCAGGTAAATTTTCACTAATCGAGAAACTTTCTTGTTTTGGAAATTTTTATATAGCATGATGCGAAGGAAATATAGCCAAAAAACCAAAAAAGTTTTTAGAAAAAAAATCTCTGGATATTTTCAATAGTTTTTATAATATGATTTTTTTAGTTTGGAGGGTAGTATCTAAGTTTGCGCGCACGCGTGCAATAATAATGGGTAATGGTTCGGCACCTTTAATTTTGCTGTGTTTATTGCCTATTTTCAGTATTTTCGGTTATTGATCTGCAATGCTTGGGCATCTCAGATACAAATTATTAAAGCCTGACTAAGTTAAAAATGGACTAGTGCCTTTAAAATATTGAAAGAGTTTCCATCTCAAGTTTATTTTTGTAAATATTTCATAGTTTCTTTGTTAAACTCAAAGGACTTAAAAGGTAAAGGCTCTGGTCGTTTTGGAGTGCTAAAAAAGGGCAATATGTGTCGAAAGGGAAAATCAAGATCTTCTAAGCTTAATGAATAAGGACCTTTTCTAGGTATATTTTCACCTATAAATGTAATGTTTTCTAAACGTTGCTGAAATACCACACCATACCCACGCAATGAGTAGTATTTTTTCCGTGGATTGTGTCCTCATTTAAATCAAAATTATCTATACTCGCCTGTGTGTAATTTTTGATTGTATTAACAACAACTTTTACCTGGAGGTACATAAATTTTGTCATTACTAATTCTTTGTTTGTCAATGTTGGTTGTTAATAATTGTCTAATATCGTTATAAGTACAACTAATACCAATTTCAGATAGGAAGTCAAAAAGTTGTCTACTTCGTAGTAAATAAGCCTAATCCAAATTTAAAAAGTTTTTGTTATACATATAACTTGACGAACAACGCCATAATAAGATTGCAAGGAATAACAGCTTTTGGATTTATTTATATTTTTTTTCTAACGTTATAACTATCATCGGGACTTGGGCTAATTTTTTGTTAATTTTCAATTTATTTAAAAATGCTTGTATGTTATATATATTTCGAAAGTATTCATTTAAAAATCACTGCGTTATTTAGATCTTCTCATAAAATGGACCTAGTAATCGACCCCACTTAGTAAATATTAAAATATTAATTAAAAATTTCTAGATGCTGGGTTCCGAGCCATCGGTATACAAGAAGCAAAATATGATCTCTCTTTTTGTGGGTGTTGCTACATTTACAAATAAAAAAATACGGAGTATGATTTTTCATACTTCAGTGAAAGCTTAAAATTTACAGGCGTGAAAAAAATTATCTAAAACGGCCAACAATGCGAATCTCTCAATTCAAACATTCAGCCTAAGATAGTAGGAATATTCTTTTGTATAGAAAGTGATCGATGACGGTTTTTAGACGCTTTATGGATGACTTGATCGGGTTTTAACTTTGTATTTCTTGCGTTAAATAATTTAGAAAATGTGCTTGTCCGGTGTGTCATGAAATTCGTGCAGAATTTGTTTTTGTGAGAGGTTTTACCTAATATGGACAAGGTATTTGTGTCAAGCGGTTGATGTTGAGGTAATGTAGTTGTTTATTTTGTTTTATTTGCGAAAATAAAATTTATTAAGATGCCCATTTTGGAATACAGCCAGCTTTATTGTCCAAGGACGACAATTGAAAATCATATTTCGTCCGCTCATAGTATCTGTAACAGCAAAAAAATGGTATGAAAATTTCCATTATACAGGGTGATTCAGAACGGGCGTGCCAAATTAAAATTGGTGCTAGAGGAACTCCAAATAAGACGAAAAGTTTATATGAACATGTTCTAAAGTGACTACTAACAAAGATACAGGATGTAAAAGTTTCAATATTTTTTTTAATATCGTAATGTAATAAATGATGTATTTTCTCGTTATTTTTGTTAGTTTTGTTAGTGTTATTCTTAATAAACTATTTTTTTCAATTGTCACTTTCCTTGCATATCGGTGAAGCCATTATGGAAAATTTCAGTGCATGTGCACGATTTCACAAAAAGCTATTTCATTCAAAAACTAAGCATTTTACGAAAAATTTTGAAGATACCAATTTCTTCCCAAATTGAACGTAAATTTCAAATACATTAATTACACCTGCATTCGCCAGTGGCGTAACATTGGATTGGGGAAGTAAATAAACGGCCTACCCCGTAGCAACGCTGCTGATGGGGCTAGCAGAGCAAATTTTTTTGGAAAATTAGAACTTGGCAAATGAAAACAACACCTTAAATTTCAACTCAATAACTTTCCTAGTTACTAAGATAATTAAAAAATATTTAAAAAATATTAAAACTTTTACACCCTGTATCTTTGTTAGTAGTCACTTTAGAACATAATATGTTCATATAAACTTTTCGTCTTATTTGGATTTTCTCTGGCACCCATTTTAATTTGGCACGCCCGTTTTGAATCACCCTGTATAAGTAATGAAATCAACACAACAGAACATCACTATAATATTGAATAACAGTAAATTAAACAAATGTTACTCCACAAAAAATCCATGAATATCAGATCTGGTGATCTAGGAGGCCGAGCAGAGTATTTACTAAATATGCTTAACGCTAGCACAAACCACGCCCTCATTCATACGTCACTGCGAAGCAGGGAAACTATACACGGCAGTACATATGTTGTTTTATTAGTTGCCAAACGTCATCGTGTTTTTACGAAATTTAAACGTATGTTCTTCAAGAAAATAATATTATTATAAATAAACGCCCCATTTTCACATGCCTATCCTTTTCGCGAGAACACCCTGTATAATAATGGTCAAGGTCAACTGTTTTTTAATAATGCGGTCATAAGTATTTCACATACCCCGCGACTTGGGGCAAATGTGGTAACGGGGTGTCAGCTGCCATATTAATTATGTGTTTGCAAAAGTTAAACGAAAATTTTTTGCGTTATCTAGCAACCATTCTGGTTGTCAAACTTGACGGGGACCAAGATCTCACGATGGTCCTCCGTATTTATTAACAGCACATCATACAGACAACGTAAATAATTTTTATTTGATCTTTGAAAGAAATGCTGCATATTTATTTACATTTTAAAATGAAAAATAGTTATTGTTTGCCCTCTTTTACATTAGCCCCTTGCCCTTCCATACACCGAGTTATCACATTTGCCCCAAGTCGCGGGGCAAATGTAATAGTCGCATTGTTCGAAAAACTGTTTTTCTAACCAAAAAAATAAAGTAAACATTTTGAGTGATCATGGAGTGTCGTGCAATTTTTTTAATTTTTTGGAGCAATAATAAAGTTTAGACTTACACTCGCTGAATTTTAGTTAACAATATTACCCCATTTTGCCTTACTTAAAAAATGTATGCAAGAAGGTACTGTAATAGGTGTCTTTGTGTTATATAAGTTCAGTTCCATGTAACATATCTATTACTGAACAATTATACGAAACCACCTACCCACAAGCTCTTCAGGGCCCATATTATTTCTTTGTGGGTGTGGGTAGTGGACACAAATACCGCATGCCATCACAGAACAATTTAAAAGCTAACGCCATATAATAAAGACCCCCCAAACAATTATGTAACAAAAGCTGGCATTCCTAGTATTCACTCTCTCACTATTTTCAATTCAGGAGTGGTCTCTGTTCCGATAGCGCAGGTATAACAACATTCTCCAATATTCACCTGTATAGTAAAGCAACTCAATTTTTTATGCGGAGGCAATTCAACACGATGCTTTGTTGTGAAATATGCATTCACTTCTTGGTTTATTTATTTGTTTATCGCGGGCAAAACGTTACAATCTAATGTAGGTACAGTTCGTCGATTAAAAGAAGGCTATAGCAGAGGGATTTTAATTCCAATAAGGGACTGATTTGTTATTTCATATTTTTATTTTCTTTCCAGACGTCATCGTGCAGTCAGTTTGAAGAAAAGTACAGTTCTTCTTCTTTCGCGAGAAGAGGTTCATTGTGTTCCAGCGGTATTGTGGAGATGCCTGTTGAGAATATTTTCCTCCAATCACAAATTGAGACGCTGCAATGGCAGCTAAAGCAGGTAAAATAGTTTTATCTAATTCCAGGTCAGGAAAAATTCTCAAATTGATACCTAATTTTTAAAATCTTTACGGCCATCGTCTTTTGTAAACCTCTATCATGTTACGCCACTGGTTTCTAGAGATCTTGTTGAGATTTTTTTATTATTCGTTCAATTTGGAAGCAAGAAGGTATTCCTGAATTTTTCCATACAATTGTTAGTTTCTGATGAAAGCAGCATTTTGTGAAATCGACCAAAATGTGCTTTTTTCATGAAAAATTCAGCACAAAAACGAGCTATCAGAACAACTTCTGAAGAAGACACAGAGATGAGTGTCGGAACGTCAAGTATCAGGCGACGTGGCAGCCAGTCCGAAACATATAATAATATTTCTGTTTCACGGATCACGAGTTATCAAGTTTATCAAGTTACCGTTGAAAAAAAGAAACAAATTAATACTGTCTGTTACCAAAAATATCAAACCTCAAAAGACTATAGCAGTTTGGGTTTTAATAATGTTATATTTAAGGATATCTCGCAGATATTTTTAAATCACGAATTACGAATATCTCCCAGATATTTTTAAATATTTAAAATTATCTCAGAGATATTTTTGAATAATTTTGGATAGATATCAAATACGGGAATACTGGAAAAGAATTAGTTAAAAATTTCAGTGAGATATTTTTAATTCAGTAATTATGGATATCTATTAAGCTATCTAAAATTGTGGCACCAGCTATCCAATAACGGTTTAATTACACCACTCTTTGGTTATTGTACAGCCATTACTAATACATGTAGTGCACTTGATTCGTAAATGCAAAGTTTATTTTCTAAAATGATATCCAAAACTTGGAAGTGATATCCATAAATAATAATTATTTCTATCATACAGATATTTTGAAATCAACAAAAATATCAGCAGGATATCCATAATTCATGGTTTAAAAATATCTGAGATAAAATTAATTATTTATGGATATCTCACTGACAGCTTAAATATTTTTTAATAATTTCTATTTAGTTCTGATGTTCAGTACGTAAATATTGCTTAAAAAATTACATACGAATTCCAAAGTGAACAAAAATCAAATTGATGATGTTCAAATATCTTTTTAAATTATGAAAATTCCGCACTATCTGTAAGATCTATACCGTGTGACAAACTTCCATGTGTACATGGGGAAATAACATGGGCAATTACATTTTTGGGGATTCCTGCTCCCCATGTGTAGTTACAGTGGTGGTAAAGGTAGCAATCGAAAGATTATTTTTTTCTGCGTATGAGGATATCAAAAACTCTACAACTTTCCAATTTATTAAAGCATTAAAAGCAAAAATTACATTAATAATTTTCTAACTAAGACACAGAAATTTATCAGATTATCCATGACAACTTAATTTATTCTAATCACGGACGTTTTTGATTTTTATGGATTTTCTGAACTGTCAACATTTAAAAATGAACAAAAATATTTATTCAGTTCAAGAAAAGGTTTTCATTGTGAAAATATTTTACGGCGGCAATAGTTTGCGCGTAGTCCGTGCCTTATTTTCTGTAAAATTCAATAACGGTCCTATTCCTTCGGTATAACAACAAATAATTTAGTAAGAAATTTGAAGGCTGGAAATCTTTCATCGAAAGAAAATAATTTTTACTAATACGTAAACTTGTTTTTTTATTTAGATAATTCTCATTCACATTATTATTGTCATTACCTATAGTTGACAATTAATTGATTACTGGTGTGGATGTTTCGTTGGTGAATGCTGGTCCATAGTTTAGGGTAAATTGTAGGTGTCGTCTAACCTATTAAAAAGTTTTTGGGAAAATGTTAAAGCAGTAAAATGAAAAAATAAAAATTAAATTACTTTAATTTTACTGCAATTATGAAAAATTTAACAAGCGGCAACATTTGTTTATTTTGCTCTAATGAATTTTGTAATCTGGCAATTTAATACTTATTTATTTCATATCTAGGTAAGAACAAAAACTTATTAATATACAATGAAATTAAAGCAACATAAAAAAAGAAAAATAACTATAACAAATATGCAAATAAACCCCCATTCTGTATCAGACAGTATCCCAGCCTATTATAGCAAGAATTTCTCACATTCGCAAGTTGCCGATTGTTTATTAAGTTGCATTCCGCAAAAATAGCATTCCTTAAAGAATCTATATTTGGGTGACGAGTTTTATAAATCTTATTTTTTAAATTACCCCACAAGAAAAAGTCACGCGGTGCCAAATCGGGAGATCTAGCTGGCCAGTTTATAGCACCACCTCGACCAATCCCGCTCTCTGGAAATATTTCATTTAATAATTCCCTCACTTGTGCTCCAAAATGTGCTGGGCATCCGTCATGTTGAAACCAGACCTCCCGATTCGCATGTGCAACTTCTTCTAATGCAAGGCGAATATGGTTAATTAAAAGATCTAAGTAAGCTTCTGAATTTAAATTTCCCTGTAATTCAAATGGTCCTATCTCCTATGATGCGATTATTAAAAATGCCTGCCCAAATATTGATTTTTTGAGGGTATTGCGTTGTAGTGGCTAGATTTATTCTGGGATTTTCCTGGGTCCAATGCCTAACGTTTTGTGAATTTGGCTCATGATTTAAAGTGAAGGTACACTCATCGGTAAAACAAATTGATGAGAGGAAGCTGCGATCCCGATTAGCCCGTTCTTGCATTTCTTCACAGAAAGTTTGCCTTGATTCTTCGTCAAAAGGAAGTAACTCTTGGTGACATTGGAATTTAAAGGGATGATATTTGTTTTTTTTAATATGTTACGGACAGTTTCTCTTGAAACATTACATTCTAGGGCAATAGACCTTAAACTAGATGGACTAACAGTTATCCTCTACCTCAACATTTAGATTTCTTGGAACGATTAAAAAATAAATGATAAGATTAATTCAGTAAAATTTAAGTTAGCGAACAATAAGGAATTAGCAACTAGGTAATAATAATAAGCGAATCAGAATTATCTAAATAAAAACCAAGTAAATTTATTAGTAAAAATTACCTTCTTTCAATGAAAGATTCCCAGTATCTTCAAATTTCTTAACTAAATTTTTATTGTTGTTACCGAAGGAATAGGACTGTTATTGAATTTTACAGAAAATAAGTCACGGACTACCCGCAGACTATTGCCGCCGTAAAATGTTTTCACAATGAAAACCTTTTCTTCGACTGAATAAATATTTTTGTTCATTTTGAAACCCAAATTTTAAATTGTCGATAAATAATGTTGACAGTTCAGACGAATTAGAAATTAGAATCAAGGGAGTATTTGATTAGAATAAATTAAATTGTCATAGGTAAACTGATGAATATCCGTGTTTTAATTTGAAAATTATTAGTGTAATTTTTACTTTTAATGCTTTAATAAATTGGAAAATTGCAGAGTTTTTGATATCCTCATACGCAGAAAAAAATAGTCTTTCGATTGCTACCTTTACCACCCCTGTAACTACACATGGGGAGCAGGAATCCCCAAAAATGTAATTGCCCATGTTATTTCCCCATGTACACATCGAAGTTTGTCACACGGTATAATTATTTATGGATGCTGGCGCCACAATTTTAGATATCAAAATGCTTAGAGATATCCATAATAATTACTGAATTAAAAATATCTCATGTGACGTAGTTTTCGACAAAGAATTGAAGACCCGTCCGATAACGACGCCTCTGGTGAAAATAAGATAAAATCTTTTAAAATTTGAGTTAGGGAATAGTAAGAGTTGCTGCAACTTATGGATGATATCACAAAATACTGTTTAATCCGAAACCTCAGTTATTCGGAAAAATTCAAGACCACGTTTTTGCTTTCTAATTAATCACAGAATTAAAAATTGGTAGAAACCAGTCGCCTAACATCGTCTAAGATAAAGAATCGTTTATCCCCACCTTGTCCTGGCGCAATTGGTGGCACAAGAATTTTATTTAATTATAGAGGTCTACCATTTGGGAATCACCACCTTACTCTTTGTTTTTAGAAAACAATTCTCGTGTTCTTATTGAATTTCCTTTTCTACTTGCAGACTGAATCGAGCAGGGAAATGTATAGAGAAGTAATGAAACAAGTGGTAGTATTCCTAGAAAAGGCCCACCAAAGTCTACAAATGTTGGGGTCCAGAATCAATACGAATGAAACCGTGCACCGTTCTCAAAGCGAACATCAAGTAACTACACTGAACGGGGATTCGAGTACTGATACGTTAGGGCACTTAAACAATTCCAAACCAGATTACACTGCATTCAAGGACTTCACCTGGTATGTTACACCAAAAAATTTTAACCGTTTTATAAACATTTCTTAAAATCCTAGGAGAAGACCAAAGAAGCAGCTTCCTACGGACGAAATTCCACCAGACAAACTATCACAAGAAGCTTTTAGGTTATTACGTACCGCGCAGTCCTTACTCAACACCCGCGAACCAGACCTCGCCCATGTGAAAGAACCTGAAGATGATTTTGAATTTTTGAACCAACTAGCTAAAGAATTTCCTCAGACAGATACCAGGCCGCAAAGGACGCCTTCCTTTTCTTCAAGTCCAAAGTTGTTACTTTCAGACAAAGATTCTCAATTATCCGCTGTTTTCAATAGGAAATTGTCGTTGCCTTTGAACTGCAATGATTTGAGGAGGAATTCTCTGCATAAAGAAACTTTGATGAAGAGCAGGGCTGGTACACCTCAAGGTAATCATAATGATGGTTTCAATCGTGAGCTTAGAGGAAGCGGAAACTCCCAAAAATCTTTGAATAGTAACAAGTTTAAAATGGAACCGGAGAAATCAAATTCCCCTCCCACAGGAAGCATAAGTTCCGCAGACGGTGAAAGTGGATTTTCATCCATGAATTCATGTCAAGATATCGGATTGCCTCCTGTTAATTCTTCGATATCCGAAGAAATTACCACCAAGGATGTCTTATTACGAAGCATGCTGCATGAAGAACCATTTTATCCCAACGGTTATCCGCAAATGGTAACTTCTAGTCCAGTGAGGAATGAGAAAAATTTCCATGGTCCTAAGTGTAAAAATATCGATGATTTTAAACTTTGGCAAAAACCAGAAAACGTGCCGTTCCATAAAAGAAGGAATTCCACGCCAGTGGCGAGTTTGAATAAGGAAAAACCTGCTTTGAAAGTTTTGTGGGTGTGAATGGGGTAAACGCGATTTTTTTATTCGGGTTTGAATGTGTTTTAACTTGCCATTTTTTGATTATTTTAATGGGTTGTACATATACTGTAATGAAATATTGCAATGAAGTAGATTTTTAATAAATATTTAGTTATAAAGAGTGTATTTCTTAGTACCCGATTTCTGCTGACTAGAAAGAAATTTGATAGTGTTGTGAACATTTCTAACTGACACAAAGAAGAAGAAATAAAGTAAAAGCACCCGAGAACCATTAAGGAAAACAGGATAAAACAATATGCAATTTTTTTTAAAGGTAAAACTTAAATGTCTTCTTACCCCACGTCCGTGGGGTAATTGCGGTTAATCATCGTTGCCCCTTAAGAAAAGACACTTGGATGTAGGTACAATATATATAATCATAAACCCTTTTACCACACAGTGGTGTAGGGATTTTGGTTTCACTTCTTAACGAAAATCTTCCAAGTCTTTCTGTCCAATGCCATGCTTGATGCCTCCATCCATGTCTTACGCCTCCTCCTCCCAAGTCTTGAATGGTCTGCCTCTTTTCTGCTTTTGCCCTTTTGCTAGCCATACATCTTTGACCTGTCGCCTGCTATCCATTCTGCATAGATGACCAAACCATCCTAGTTGTCTTTCTTCTACCACTTCCAGTATAGATTTCACTCCCAGTTCCTCCCTTATAATATCGTTTCTTATTTTATCTTTTTTACTGACTCCCTTTATTTTTCTTAAATATTTCATTTCTTCAGCCTGTACTTTGCTTTGCAGTTCTCGTGTCGTCGTCCACGTCTCACTTCCATACAATAGGGTTGGTCTTACTATGCTTCTGTAATATAGCGTAATATAGTTTCATGCCCCCAATCCTCTGCCTGATCTCTTCATCCCATTTTCCTTTATTATTTATCATAACACCGAGGTATTTGAATTCCTGAACTTGCTCCATTCTCATCCCATCCATACGTATGTCAACCTGTATGTCTTCTTTACCGACCACCATTATTTTTGGTTTTTCGTAATTCATTTTCATGTTGTATTCTTCCATGACCTCTTTCCATATTATCAAACTGGCTTGAAGATCTTTTTCATTATTAGCCAGGATTACTAAATCATCCACAAATATGCACTCTGAAATTTCGACAGACGTCAGGTTCCTATAACCATCCATAAGTATAACGAACAGCAATGGGCTAAGCATCCCACCCTGTCTTAAGCCTTCAACTGTTGCGAATTCTTTTGATTTACTATTCCTCGTTCTTACGTAAGCTCTTGTATGTTCTTAATGGTCTCTAACATCTTTTCCCCAATACCTCTCATTCGTAGTAATTCCCACAACTTTTGTCTTGGGACTCTATCAAAGGCTTTTTCCAAGTCCACAAATGCCATGCATTATATCCTTTTCTCGTCTCCGAGCACTTTCGGTTATTTTCTTCAGGGAAAAAATGTGGTCTTGCGTGCTATACCCTTTTTTAAAACCACTTTGAGCTTCTTCCAGTTGTTGTTCTATTATTTCTCTTATTCTATCTCCATTTACCATTTCAAACGTCTTAGCAGGTACACTTAAGAGTGTAATACCTCTATAGTTCTTACATTCGGTCCTTTCGCCTTTTTTATAGATGGGCATTATAATGCCTAGTTCCCAATCTTTTGGTACTTCACCTTCTGTCCATATCTTGTTGAAGACTGCTAGCAGGAACTATACTCCACTCGGTCCCATGGATTTGACCATATCTGGCGTGATATCATCGTGCCCTGCCGCTTTTCCACTCTTGATCTTTCCAATTGCTCTGGTCACTTCCTCTACCTTGATTTCCTCATCACTTCCTCCTTCTAGTGCGCACCCAATCCGTTTCTGTTCTTCACTTCCTCTTATTGTGTCGTAGTTTTCTGTTCCTCATCAATTGCTCTTCCTCGTTTATTATTATTTTACCCTCTTTGTTACGTATGTGTAGACCTGCGCTTTGCTTTCCCTTTCTCAATGTTTTTAGTGTTCTGTAGAACAATTTTTGGTTTCCTGTACTATCCTGTTCCATCTTATTTCCGAATTCTTCCCAAGCATTCTTCTTTTCCTTTATTATTTCCTCTTTCGCTGCCTTCCTGTCTTCCTTATATCGGTTATAGTTTTCTGCACTACTGTTATTTAAATAGGTACCTACTTCTTCCAGCTTGGATGTAGATACAAAAAATCATAAT
Organism: Xestobium rufovillosum; assembly: GCA_963966045.1. NCBI lineage: Eukaryota > Metazoa > Arthropoda > Insecta > Coleoptera > Ptinidae > Xestobium > Xestobium rufovillosum. Next base: position 40,832,018 of record OZ014493.1, read on the forward strand.
TAAATAATTTACCGGTAGCTTTTGTACCTACAAACATTATGGTTATGGATTCATCTGTCACATAAACAAGCAAACTTCTCCGTTTTTACCAAATTTCACATATACCTATATCAAACATATTCATTAATTTCTTCTGCGTTCTCAGTTTTCTTCGTTTCCTAGGTTTGCTGTATTTTGTTGAAAGTATTATGTATATTCTTGTCACACTTCCCTTTTCTGAGACAGCAATTTTTTCTTGAGATTTCTGTCATCAGTCTCTTGCTCATTTTCTGCTAATATAGGGAAGTGATAATTTCCGAAGGTTGTCTCTTAAATTTTCGCCTTTGGGCAGTCTCCTTTACCCTAATAATGGTTGTTGCAAACTCACTATACAGTCAACAGTTTTATGTGTTATTCCTTAGTAAAACTTGAATGTCTTCTTACCCCATGTCCGTGAGGTAATTGCGATTAATCATCGTTGCCCCTTAAGATGTAGGTACAAAAATTAATTAAAGAATTTACCGCTAGCTTTTGTACAGACATTATGGATTTGGCAAATGGGTGAAAGCCAAAGAAGAAGGAACAGATTTCTCGTTTTTTGAGTAATTACTTATAATAAGAGGAAATCATTTCTAAACATTTGATGTTGATTTCTAGACACGATGAAATTAGTGTTAACAGGGTGCAAAACGACTGGAAATACGTTTGAACTTGAAGTCAATCAAATTGTAATAAATTGTAAACTATCAAGGTACATGTAATGATTTGTCGAGTTTATAAACTGGCTTTTTTTAAATTAGCAAGCGCCGAAATGTTTACAGTCTGGTTTACTTGGTTAATGGAACATGTTTCATGTTTACAGTTGATTAACATTTTTCTTCTCCTACCAATAAAACTCTGACTCGACTGACTTCACAGTTAGCTTCCCCTTATCCATTACACGAGTGTTAATAATTCCCGTCTAAAATCTACAAGTCAGACGAAATTATCATCCAAATAAAAAAATTTAAAAAGTAAGTGCCTATGAATCCGGGTGCCCGGAACTGTAATCGGAGTGGCTATGGATCAGGGCACCCGGAATGCAAATTTTTAACATTGAAAATGTTTTAGTATCCTAGTATGGGGGATCATATTCACTGAAAATAATCTATTGCATTTGTCACACCACGTGACGCGCAAAGCATATATCACTCAGACCCTTTAAGTCCATTTTCGCTCACTGCCATAAGAATATATATGTGTAGCAAGCGACTTCGTGCCTTCGTAGTTTGCGCTTCAGTATTATAACAATGTTAATACCATGGCGTAAATATATATGGTGAGTGCATAGGCAGACGCTATTCGGTCGGGAGCGCGCAATGACGTTGCTTGGGAGCGCCATACCCTCGAATATATACGGTCCGCTATGCACGGCAAAGCGTATCTATGCCTTTCTCGTTTATATTAGAATGATTTTGTACACCTACCAAGAAAAAATTAAACATATTTGTTGCAATAATTAATTTATTATAGAGTGACTCAAAATAAGAAATAAATCAAAACTAAATAAATGATGAATTTGGAAGACTTATGGTTCGTGCAATATTGTAAACCGTGGTTAATTATTCAAATATGAAGCATAACTTTGATTTTCGAGTAAACTTAAACTTGTATTTATTAATTACAAAACCAATTCGGTAATAATTATCAGAAGACTACCTTACTGTGTTCGAGAAAAATATTTTCTAAACTTGAGAACAAAGTTAACGCGAGGGGTGTTTCCTAAAAGCAACACTAATTTTGTTAGAAAAGGAGAAAAAGTATTTGAATATACATACTAGGAAGGTCGAATGATATTGCAGTATATTATATTTATAATTTCCCTCATCTAATAAGCAATAGAAACATATTATGCAAGATAACTTAATCTAGCCTCCTGATTGGTCGATATCGGTGCAAAAAAATGAATACAAAATGACTAATTAACTCATATATTATTCAGGGTGGCCCACTGAAAACAATAAGTGAGATTTTATACCATTTGGCATAATTTTTACGCAAAAAGCTCAGACACGTCGATTTTGATTGTAAGGGGGACATCTGAATTCGATATTTTCATTCTTGTAACTTCAACCCCAAAGCTGGAGGGGACAGCACCCTTAAATTGTTAAATGGAAGGTGGTATCAAGATACACACAGTTTGAAAGCCTTTCATCTTTCAATTCTCTTCATAACAGTTTCCATTTTTTTAAAACGGACCACTGACTTCTGAGAAAATGTGCTTCAAATGGTATAAAATCGCACTTACTGGTGTTAAAAGGTGCCTTAATTAATGTTATTTTTAAAGTGCATTTTCTTGGAGGTTAGTGATCCAATTTTAAGAAATGAAAAACTGTTATAAAGAGAATTTAAAGGCCTTTCATACGGTGTGCATCTTGACACTACCTCCTATTTAAAAATTTAAGGGTGCTTTCCCCTTCCGCTTTGGGGTTGAAATTACATGAATGAAAACATCGAAGTCAGATGTCCCCCTTACAACCAAATTCGACGTGCCCCAGCTTTTTTCGTGGAAATGATGCTAAATGGCATAAAATCGCACTTACTGTTTTCAGTGGGCCACCCCATACAACGATAATTCACATGACAACTATTATTTCAATCGGTGAATTACTTTAACAGAATCGATTATTTGTGAAAGGAGCTAACTATGTAAATATTTAATAAATTTTATAGGTGACAAGAAAACATTGCATTTTCCGAAAGCGAGTTTTTTTCAGAGGAATTTTAGTACATTAACAGAGATACCTATCTGTAAACATTTCTGATTACTTTAGTTCAACTTATTAGGTTTTGTATATTTAAGGTATTTTTGTCCAGTCTAAAATTTGTTAAAATGCTTAGTCCCTTTCAACAATAACCGATTTTAGCTCTTGCTTGGTGATTTTGTTTTACAAAATACTTAATGCATGCGTTAAAAAAATACGGCGCGAATCACAATCACAACAAAGTTAATTTTAGTTTGCTATTTTTCGCATTTTCTTCACAATTTTACCCTTATCAGTTTCTGATAAACCCTGAAATCGTAAACTTAATTGTTTGATTCTCAAATTACGTGCGCGTCCGAACTAGACAACGCAGTACTTTGTCTGCACGTTTACATAGTTGAGCTAGCTAGTTGCTAGCGAAGAATTCTGCGGAAATCTAAAAAAGTTAACGTCATTTGTATTTCAGTTATTGTTGTAACAACCCACGATAGCACAATTAGGCATTATAAACTTGTCAAAGATACTGGCAAGTTAGTAGAGTCTGTAAAGTCTTCGGGCGATAACGCCGCTCCGTAAAGATAAATGCCCGGCTCCCAGGTTCGCGCTCCCAATTGACGTCACGTTCCCCCACTTACGTGCGCACTAGATTCTATCGGCACGGCCTGGTTAATACTACAAAAGTCTTGATCATGTCACGTCGCTACGCGCTAGACAGGAATGCAATTATAAATCGACGCAGGTGTTCTATGAATAATTTTTCAACACGCTATCGCGTATGCGGAAATATCCCAAACGCACAAGGGTTACAGTCTGCTTCGTCATTTTCAATGTCTCCCCCGGTTGCATCTTTGTGAAGGTTGTAAATTTTTATGTACGTATCCGACGACTGACAGAGTAGTAGCCTCTTAACCAAATATTTAAATAATAATTATGACATGCACGAAGTTTTCCCGTCACTCAGGGAGCGTGTTCTCGAGGTCATTTTAAGTAAAAAAGTTCTTATGAACGTGGATCCCATTCACAAAAATAAGCGAGACAGAGAATTTTCAATTTTTCGTTTTTTCTTTTAAATTTTTACAGCTGCCCGAAGAACGTTTTAGAACTGTCTATAATAATAATTATAAACCCCAGAATATAAACTATATTGACATATCTAAAAGAAACAACATTTTTGCAAAATTTCTTAAAATACAAAAATGTTAAAATATTTCAGCGCATTGACGGATATTACTCGGTTAGTCATAAATATGTTTGTGTGCACCCTTCGGGCGCAACACAGGAATCTCCGTTTCACAGCATTTTCCATGCAATAATGAACTTGAAGAAAACTATTTGCAAAATTCCTTAAAATACGAAAATGTTAAAATATTTCGACGCGTATGCAATTAAAAGTATTTAGTAGGCGGCTACATTTTCAAACCATCAAGGTTGCTCCGACATAATTGTCAAATTTATATTTTTACTTGCCCCCAGAAATTCAGGAGAGCGTATATATGGGTATTGCACGTTTCTATGACAACGTTTATAACTCGCTGGTTGGATAACATACAATGAACGATTAATAACTTAATAAATAATTGAGTGAGGGTAAAATTGATAGTAACAAAATTTGATGCCCTCTAAATACACAACATGTTTTATTTAAACTTTTTTTTCACATTCCTAATATGTACTTAGTTTAGCCATAATACTTGTCTGAAAAAAGTTCATTAAAATCGGTTAGTTTTTACGGCAGTTAACGAACGCTAAAGAAATCCGGACACACACTCACTCACACGCACACGCACTCACGCACACACGCACGGATACGAAGCTAAAAAATGTATTCTCAAAGTTAGTGCAATACGAATCTGACCTTATCTCGGACACGAATTTTTGTCGGTAATACAATACCTACTTCCAATTCGGAAATTTCGAATAAAAAATTCAATGAAACTTGATCAAATGAATGACAATACGTTGTAATTGCAAATAATAAAAAATTGTCGCTATTTCTTTCAATAAATTCAACAGAATTGTGGCTAGCACTGAATACTGCAAAAAGAAAACAACGAAAAAATTAAAAAATTCCCTATAACCCGCTTTTTTGACAGTCCGATATGGGGTACTTTTGCAGAATTAACACTCATTAAGGGGATCTTTGCACATAGTAATAATTAAATAATAGTAGATATAGGTAACGTACTTAATGTACCGTTGAGAAATCTGATCTATATTTAAATTATTTTTGAAAATTGAGGTAGATGTAATAAAAAAAGTTAAAAAAGTCTGAAAAATCCGTTTACTCAGGCTTGCCGGGAAAGAGATACGAACTAAAAAAAAATCTACTAGTTATATCTCAATATAGTTTTCATTTGATCAGATCAGATTTCTCAAGGGCATGTATGGACATCGAATTCTGCGGAAGTGGCGAATGTAAACCATCTATGTACCCTATATCTTTTAAATTAACCGAGATCGCAAAGGTGGTCTTCGAATTTGAATTTGTCCTTGATGTTGCATATGAATTATCCTGCCGTTATTATCGTAGTTCCTTGACATCTGAAATACTTATTGCCTGTATTACCGCACTTGATCTTTGCTCGACTTTATCAATGAATAAATTTACGCATGTTGTAAATGTTTATTTAAATATTTTTTCTCATTTGCAACCTTCATCCAGGTCATGCGGTGGCCACAGTTTCTGTAAATGGGGAATTAGAGTAAGAGGAGATAATAGACGCGGAGCAGGCGTCTGGGCTTGCACGACGGGTTGCGGTAGTGTCAGGCGCTTGCGCTATGAAACTGTGTCACGCTCGTGCAGAGAGCACACAAAAAACCATGATTGGTTATGTCGTAATAGCGCGTACACACAGTATAATAATTGCCGCGCTATCATGTGTAATTTTCTATTAACATTATCAATGTACTTATCAACCTTGGACTGTTACCCGCGGTAGCGTATCGCATCACCAGAGTGCAGCAGCGATGTCGAGAGCGGACTATTTTAGTACGAATTGATTTAGGTGGTCCCGCGACTCCGCTACAGGATTCATACCTCGTGTTATTTAGGCAGTAAAGCCGTCTAAGCGGCAACCCTTTGGATGGTAACGTGTAGTGGTGCTAAGACACCACTTAAATCCGTCAAAATTCCGCGCTCAATTTATAACTTTAGTGATAGTGATAGTGAGATGAGTTTTAAGGACCGGGGCTCGCCGATACTACTGGAAAGCGGCCTCAAATCCTTCTTGGGACACCCCGGACACAACTACCCCCTTATTAACGGTGAGTCCTCGCTCATAATTCTTAAATTCCCCTCCGTTGCTCTTGCGCTCTTCCGCCAATCGAATCTCGACAACCTACATTCAGTTTTCTATAAAAACTTGAATGATTTTGTTCATGATTGTTGGCAGCAGCGAGAAGTCCTCAAAAATGATACATTAGTCGAGTTTTCGGGAAAATGTGGATGATTTCCAAGGAAATTTATATTCTGTGCTGACAGTCACATGGTTTTAGCACTGCGGGCGCATGCGCAAATTTTCACGACCTGTGCGTGTACGGAAGGAAATGTATACGAGTGCGCTTCACGAGGTTTTTGACCAGGTGAAACGTGCTTATTTATTCATTTGGTGACGTGCCAGCCTATTACTTCACCGACCACATCTTCACTTAAAATATACAGTGTGTTTCACGATGCTCCTTAATCGTTCCGTAGGAATTTGAAAAATTGTACCTATTAGATTCGATTTCGAGATTATTTAAGAATTTGATTTTTGAAGACTAGTAACAGTCTAAGCAAGTGTTTCTAACTTACGCTCTTAAACCAAAGATTATACCCTTTTAACACCCCACATAAACGTAGAAATGATTAAAATTGTAACACTTATCCCTAAATCCAAACGGGGAACTTTCAATAAAATAAACAAAATACTCATTGTATAAACATTTACATATAAACAAATATTTTTTTTCTGGAAAATCTCGGTGCAATGTGCAGCAGAAAAGAAGGAAATGTACACGGTTCTATAACCTTTATCTCACGTCTGGCAGTACAGACGTTCAGACGTACAACTTTTTAACCGTGTCCAAAGGACAAAGTAAAGTCAAAATTGAGATAAGTAGAATAACACGCTTTGCTCATCTCTACAAAAACAAAACAAATACCATAAAAATGCACTTTTTTAATTTGCAATCAAAGGCAATTTATTTGCAATTCTAGTTGGCCGGTACCATTTTTTCCCGAATCAGTTACCATGGCAACCAACCACAATCGAGTGTAGCAAATTCCGTTATCTTTAAATAGACAATACTCTACCCATTGTACCTATGCAACTGGAAGTAGTAGTGTCTGGTCTGGAATTGTCGGAAATTTTACGAAATCTGTTGCGTTGCTTGGTAGCCACGAGTGTAAATTTGACAGTTAAAAGATCACGAGCGCTTGAGCGAGTAATCTTCTGTCAAATTTTCACGAGTGGTTAGTAAAAGCAACAGCTTGAGTAAAATTACCTAAAAATTCCAGACCACGAATTGTATTTGACAAGATTATTTTTTGAATCGAAGCAAGGTAGTTCAAAACGAAATTTTATTTCAATTAATTCACATACAAAGAAATGTGTTGGGAATATTTGACGTTTGGCAGGTACTAAAGTAATTAGATTATACATTATAAATGCACCTACAAATTCGAAACTACGGCAACTTATCAACAAGCAAAATTATCGAAAAAAATTACCGTACGTAATATCACAAGAGAGTGAGAATAACTTGAAAATAATTCGACAGATTTTCGAAAACTTGTCGCCAGGCAATAGACACGAGAGCCCGTAGGGCTCGAGTGGCTATTGCCGAATGGCGACAAGTTTGAGTAAAATGTGGAGAATTATTTTCCAAGTTATTCTTACTGTCGTGTGGTATTCGAAAGGTTATTTTTTGACGTTCAAATGTGAAACAACTCTTCAATATTATTCTTTCAGTGTCACAATTTGCGATTAAAACATATGACATATGTCAAAACCAGAAAACAAGTCGTTTTATCAACAAAAACAAAATACTAAAAAAAATTCCCGCTGGGACAAGTTAGGTAAAAAATTATCACTATAATAATGATTTAATTGGTCAGAATTAAACGCGTGATCAAAAGTACTGTTCATTTATTGGAAAATAGAAACGTCAAAAAATAACGGAAATAATACACGTTTCTAGACCCAAATGCAATGTTCCTATTGGTCAATTTGACGATGAAAAAATAATCAATAATACAAAATATAAATAAAGTACATGCCTACATCGATATTTCGATATGTCCATGTTGCGTGTGGCTAAAAATTAGGGGTGAGCGATGTTTGAAAAATATCGACATATCGCATAATCGATATATTCGATATTTGGCACGTATTCGTTATATTGGTATTTTGAATATATCGTGAATATCGATATGTCGAGCATATAGGTAATATAACAAGTGCTATGATTATGATTGATGATATCTAGGAGCTGAAACCGAACCGCAGAATCAACGAGTCCGATGTACGAGTTGAATGTGCTGTTTCGGTTTCAGTTAAAGAAAGTCGGAGTGAAATCAGCGTGTCTGCCCTTGTCAAAATCCCTATTTAATTTTTCGGACTGATGCGTCACAAATGTTTGATGAAGGTTGGGTTTGCACCTTTCGATTATCAAAATATAGGTGTATCCATATATTGTTAAAATTTTCCATGCCTTCTTAGGACCAACCGTCACTGCCACGTGGGTACTTACTTTACCGTCGCAATTTTGCATTGCTACCGGACACTATACGATTTTAATGAAATTATTAGCGTTATTTGTCACTTGACTGCATTATTGGAAGCAAGTGGTCAGAAGTCACGGGAAATTTTGTGCGTTTGCCAAGGGAATTTATAAATTACAACGGATTACCTCATCCGCCTCGTGATGTCTGTATTCCACCGTCCGTCTTAACTTTAAATTAGATCTAGTATGCGTAGGTAAGAGCAGGATTTACGCGAATTTTTTCCTTGCATCTTTCATCATAAATTTAAAAACAGAACCGCACTTTGCTGTGTTTATTGTCGAAGAAAATCTTTGTCAAATCCTGATGGGTCGCCAAAAATTATTTAGTGCCATTTGGAACTCGATGCTACTAGTGACTCGTTTATGGAAATGATCCTTAGAGGGTGACAATTGGTGCATTAACTGAAAGGACGTTTTTGTGTAACAACTCGCGATTTGCAAGATCCCACGAGTTCCACAAACCTTATCTTGTTTGCTCACGTGCCCCACGAAAATTTATAAAATCTAGAACTACATTTTTAGACGTTTCGTAGTTCGAAATTATCTCATTCAATTTATTACAAATATAGTTTGTTTATAAACATAATTATTATCTGTCAACCTTCAAAATACTTTCTCTAAACGAGTTAACACATTGAACCATTGTCTGAAATAGTAGTGAATTAAAAAATAAAAATTTGTAATTAAGAAATCTCACGCACCAAAATAACTCAGACTCGAATAGAATCCGAAAATTAAGAAACGCGACCTTCCCGATACCAATAAAATAACTATAAATATTTTAAAAATAAAATAATTATACCGTGTAAAACGAAATTTGTTCCGCACATGCTATTACAAATTTATTTACGGTTGGCACTGAACTTATCTTGTACATATCACATAATTGTCGCATTTAGTATCCGTAGTACGATCTAGCCCATTTAATTTAAGAGAAAAATAATTAAAATTAATTTATATGGCTACGTCATTTATGCGGATTGTCAGCAGGCCAGAGTAGGGATGGGCGATTCGCTTGAATCGATTTTCTTGATTAATCGATTCGAAACAAAATCGCGGGAACACTATCACATCAAAAAACATCAAAAAAATCGAATCAGTGTAAGTTTATCGATTCAAACCGTGTACAGATTCAATTCGAATCAGAAAAACCAATTCATCGATACGTTCTAGTTACAGAGGTATATCAATACAGGCAGTACCAAACTGACGTTTGTGGTTTTGATTGGTCATCGCAAATTTGAATTAATCCGCACTTCTGGTTTGCTGCTTCGTGGGCACCTACTTGAAATGTTTGCGTCCATTTGCCCAATCGGATTGCGTGCCTCAGGCACACGTATTCCTGCTATATTTTATCACTTATCTTCGAATCAGTACTGAGTCGCTATCGCAGAATATAATCTTCGTTTTAAGAGGTTTATTTGTGGGTTTGTCTCTATTCATTGTAATCTAAAGATAACTATCTTGTAGAGCCAAAACTGCACGTTTTTGTCTAACTCTTCTCATCAGTGGAATTTTATCGGTTTCTTTTGGTACTTTTATGACACGTTGGAAAAGTATTTTCAATTTACTCTAGGGTGCGCAATTTTGCTTATTTGCACTGATTACCTGTTCAAAGCCAAATCGGCTGTAATTGGATCACGACAGTAGATAGGCTGAGACGGTTGTGACTCAAAATTCCGTATATTTAGTACAAGGTCATTTACATGATGTCGTCAGCTAACGTCGTGGTCTATATGGCCGCCATCTACTGGTCAGTTTATACAATCATGACGGTATCGTAGATTCCTGTTGTAGCGTCCAATTTTGTACACATCTGTGCATATAGAAAAATCTGCTTCACTGACATAGACTATGCAGGACTCTACTAAACCGGCATGGTTGTAGGATTGGACTAATAGATGGCGACAAAAACAAGCCTTCACAATGGGGTCGCTACACAATTTTAAAAAATCATATTTTCCCGAAGATTCTCGTAAAATATTTGACCCGTATTTTTTACTTTTCTCACAGCGAACGTTTTAGGCATCTAAACCAGCATCAAAGTTAAGACGCTGGCCCTTTAAGCCTTTTTAATGATGACGTATCCGGGGCAATGCCGAGAATTGTCTATATTAGCCGAAAAGTACAACCGTTGTTTGTCAAACGCGTCAAACGTAAACTGAACAATCATGGCAGTCTAGTCGTTTGACAGATAGTGTTCAGTGTTGTTTTTCACTTTGTCTAGTTCCCAAATAAACGAAGCACTCGCCGTTTCGTTTTAATATTTTTCATTTCAACAATGAAATTGGATAAATAATAAGTGTCAATCATTTCACTACCAACTACCGGTAGGTAAATTGTCTGAATCGAGGTCTGAATCGGCTTTAACGAAACCTTGCTCTATTTTCCGTGCACAAATATTCGAATTGACACAATAAATAGGAATAAAAAAACATAAATAAACGGCGGATAACTATTTTATACACCCGATACAAATAAAAATAATACATTTCCAAATGTCAAATTCTGATTATTCTTAACATTATTGCTCCCTACTTTACCGGCTCAAACTCCACGTAACGTTAGCTTTCTGGTTATCAAAACATCAATTCAGATGGCCAATCACAAGCGCTTATAAGCTAATGACGTAACCGGGGCAATACGTATTTCTGTTTAATTGTCTGAAGGCGCGCTTCGTGCTAAAATCGCCATTGTTTAAATTTTGGACTATTATTGGTGAGTAAATAAATGTAACCCAGAAATATCAAAATTATATCGATTTTCTATTTAATGCAACGACCCCATAAATTTTTGCCATCCTTTGCGCCATAGACCATAAACATAAGTATTAATTGTGTAACAGGAGAACGGTTAATTTCGTCATCAAATCTGCGCAGAAGTAATGGCGTCACGCATCAGCTGCGACACCAGTGGCGCACTATTTAATTCAAATAAAATGCAGCAACCGCCCGGCACTGAATCGAAATTGACGGTCGCCTAGTAACTGCAGTTCGTCCAGGAAAATTTGTTTGTGCGCACGCACGTCACTGTCCGATCTCCTGTGAAACGCCTAATATCAAACCTTTTCATTAGCTAAATTTGAGGCTAAATTAGTCCTTAAATAAGATGGACAGCAAACATACCTATTACTTATTAGATTCGCCGAACATTTTTAATCAATTTAGAGAAAATCTGGTTTGTAATTATTTACCGAGAAATTAGTGATATAAAATGAATTCTTGCACTGGAATTGAACCTCTACCCCTGTGGTTCAAAGTGGAAGCGCTAGCCATGCGGTTAAATAACAGCTCCAGCAGAAACAGCGATTTTACTATGTATACTACCAAGGTTACGAACATAAAAAATCAATAAAATATGTAGTAATATTTAAATTTTTATGGCAAAACGTGCGAGCCAGCTGTGTACTTTACTAATAATTGAAAGATGAGGGAAACGGGTATTTATTCTTGCCTCCGTTGTATTTACAGTTCCGTGTCATGTGCACTAATGTGTCATTAAGGTACTTGACATTTACTAGTGGATTTAAAATATGATTTGACTTATACCATTTGCCAAAAAGGATCAGGTCACATGTTTAAACTTAAAATAGTTGCCGGACGTTTTAAAATTAGCACCGCGTTATTTATATATTCTTTCTATTCTTCTCTCTGTCTTGAAAATATACGCATGAGGAATAATAGAAAATAGAATCATAATAACTTGCTAAAGTGATGATATATGATTTTTTTAACGCGCTTGTCGTCTGGTCATATCCAGTTTGCAGTAATTGCTGGTACTCGCTTTTACTGGAACAGACATTTAGCTAGAATACTTCCGGAAACATGCAAACTGTAATAATTAATGGTTATCCTTTTGAAGGATGTGTTATACACTTTTTGACAAAACTAACAATAGGGGCGTAGTTTTGATAAAAGCGGGAGTCTGGGGCAGTAGCAATCGCTCAGAAAAGAAGAGGCATGGGAGTCTAACCGTCCCCACAGCGTTTCAGAAAATGAAATTTACATAAATATACCGGGTGACTTTATTCCACATCGACTTTAGTGGTGTGAACAAGCCACAGACTACCCTGTGAATACTTTAATCCATAATAGGCCGCCTGTTGGTACAGTTGTTGCACAGTTACCTACAGCTTCGAAAATTGAATTTGGAGAACCCTGGTAAAATATACATACCCATGTGGGTTTCGACACGTGTACGTTGCATTAATATAATAAATTATTTTAAGTAAAATTAAGTAAGACAAAACAAAAACAAACATTTGCCGATGGGTACCTCAAGCTAACGGAAAAATGTAAACGTTAACAAATCGTTTTTCAAATATTTGCGTTCGTTTTTGAATGTCTGGAATCTAGTAATCTTCATTTTATTCCATATATGTACACGGTATGTTTGATTTTTAATTATAGCTAGTGTTCTAATCTTACAAGTAATTATGATATTGTAAGATAGGAAAATATGAGAGACACACACGTTTTTGGGGCGTTATAATATTTGTGACTTCATATCTAACGCACCTATTTCAAAAATAATTAAAACTGCTGTTCCTATAAATTTTGTTTATTTAAATAAGGTTGTTGCAAATTATGCAATGCCTGCATGTAATTCTTCGCCATATTACACATGAAAATTCGTGGAAATTCATGTAAAGTGCCTGCAAAGTTGTAAGATACCTGTTTGACGTAATTCGTGTGATGTGTAAACGCATAATCTCGAAACTTAAGATTATACATTTGTTTGATACTACCGTCCAAGATAATGAAATTCGATCAAATGGTGAAGAACAGCAATCTTAATTTTAGAATCCTTATTAATATTCGGTAATAAAATTCTTTCATTAATCTATTTTAATCTACAGATGTTCCAAAATTTATTTTTACCTATTCGCTTATCGATCTCTAGGTTGATATATGACATTTGATAAAAGACTGACATGTATTGCACAAAGTTTGCAAATAAAATCGTAGTGCAATAAATTTATTATTGAAAGTTTCAAACAGATTTATAAAAAGATATCCACTGACAGCGCGTATTATATTCGTGATAAGATATTCACGATGCCAGACGTTCGATAAGATTATTTTTTCACAAACAGGACATTTTTTAAGTATGCCAATGCCCCGTAGTTACCTATATCTATACCGTGTGACAAACTTCCATGTGTACATGGGGAAATAACATCGGCAATTACATTTTTGGGGATTCCTGCTCCCCATGTGTAGTTACAGTGGTGGTAAAGGTAGCAATCGAAAGACTATTTTTTTCTGCGTATGAGGATATCAAAAACTCTGAAATTTTCCAATTTATTAAGGCATTAAAAGCAAAAATTACACTAATAATTTTCAAATTAAAACACGGATATTCATCAGATTACCTATGACAATTTAATTTATTCTAATCAAAGACTCCCTTGATTCTAATTTCTAATTCGTCTGAACTGTCAACATTATTTATCGACAATTTAAAATTTGGGTTTCAAAATGCAGTCCGTGACTTATTTTCTGTAAAATTCAATAACAACAACAATAAAAAATTTAGTGAAGAAATTTTAAGATACTGGGAATCTTTCATTGAAAGAAGGTAATTTTTACTAATAAATTTACTTGGTTTTTATTTAGATAATTCTGATTCGCTTATTATTATTACCTAGTTGCTAATTCCTTATTGTTCGCTAACTTAAATTTTACTAGGATTATGAGAAATTTAACAAGTGATAACGTGGAGTGAAACAAAACTAAAATTAATCTTAGTAGTTAGAAAATGACAGCCTCAGGCCAGGCCATCGAGTTCTCCAGGTGCCATCGAGTTCTTCGGCAGTGACCTTGAAAGAGACCAGAGGCTGCTGAAGGAGTCGTTGAGTCATCCGAAGAAGTGTCTTCAGCAGCGGCATCTGCAGAAGCCTCTGGTGTCTTTCAAGGTCATTGCTGAAGAAGTGTGCATGTCTTCAGCAGCGTCTGGTGTCTTTGAAGGTCATTGCCGAAGAAGTGGGCATGTCTTCAGCAGCAGCGTCTGGTGTCTTTCAAGGTCATTGCTGAAGAAGTGGTGTTCAGCAGCGTCCAGGCGCATGCGCCGGGGCTATTCCTCAGATCAGTCCATCGAGTTCTCCATCCACTTCAAGTGGGCGTGTCTGCAGCAGCCTCTGGTCATTGCTGAAGAAGGGCCTCTGGTGTCTTGCCGTTGCGCACCCAAGCCGCCATTTTGGGGCCTTTGGTTGTGGCTCAGGCGCCTGCGCCGGGGCTCCGCCTTCAGCAGCTTCTGGTCATTGCTGAAGAAGTGGTCTTCAGCGGCCCCCCTGGTGTCTCTCATTCTGTGGCTGAGGCGCCTGCGCCGGGGCTGTCGCGTACAAAGCACGTGTTGTTCAGGCCAGTCCATCCTGGCCCCATCCACTTCTTCGGCAATGACCAGAGGCTGCTGAAGGAGTCATGTCTTCAGCAACGGTGTCTTTGGGGCCTTTGGCCGTGGCTCAGGCGCATGCGCCGGGGTTTTCGCAAACGTTCTGGAAATGACGCCGACCGGGATTCGAACCCGGGTCCCCACGCACCGGAGCCCTCGCTCCAACCAACTGAGCTAATCGGCGGCCCACAAGCCCGTCTTTCAAATCATCCGTATATACTTATGATTGTAAACAGAAGTTACAGAATTAATATTTATTTTCTCGGAAATTTACAATTGTTTATACTAAATAAATATTGATATTAAAGTTTAAGAAAAAAGCACGTTCGCCGCCGATAAGAGATGTTATAATTGTTTTTATTATGGGAAATAACCTTTCATCTTGCCGATAGGATATGTTTATTTAGGTTTGATCCCACGCTCTGCATGTGCATTTAATACGTTGTAGACACTACAAGGTGACCCGTTTGTTTGTTTGTATTATTACAATAAAATAACATTCTAGAATATTCTTCTGATTGTTTATTTGAAATTACTTGTTATCTTAATGCGTTTCGGACACGTGTGGGAAAAAAACATTCTAGAACATTTTCCAGTTTGTTTATTTGAAATTACTTGTTATCTTAATGCGTTTCGGACACGTGTGGGAACCATCTGATTGATATATGCAAACATCTTAGTTCTCGGTAGTAGAACATTCTACATCGCTAATTATTTGAGAACAGTAGTCTAAATTTAGGCTAACCCCTACGTAAAAACTATGTCATGTGGGGTGTCAAATTAAAGGACTCGACTAGAGGTATCGGAATATTGGGGTGGATTTTAGGGGTGGTTTTTGGGGGTGGTTTTTGGGGGTGGTTTTTAGGGGTGATTTTTAGGGGTGGTTTTTAGGGGGTAGTTTTAGGGGTAGTTTTTAGGGGTGGTTTTTAGGGGCGGTTCTTGGGGTGGTTTTGGAGGGTGATTTTTGGGGGTGGATTTTAGGGGTGGTTTTTAGGGGTGGCCACTCACTGACCGCGCCCCCGGCCACGCTCCTTGCCCCGCCCACCTAGATCATGTAGGGTATCAAATTAATCAGCTCGATGAGACAAAAAGGAATCTATAGTTATTCTCCTACTTCCGAATTCTTATCAGTAGTTGTCTGTCTGTATGTCTGTCGGTCCGTCTGTCTGTCTGTCTGTCTGTCTGTCTCTCTGTCTGTCTGTCTGTCTGTCTGTCTGTTTGCGAATACAGCTGTCTGTTGACACAGACAGCTGTATTCGCAAACACCATGGCTGATGACACGCTGTTGACACAGACAGCTGTATTCGCAAACACCATGGCTGATGACACGAGCAAGAATAAGACTGCGCATGCGCACGGTTGTATGGAGAGTATTTAAGCAAGAAAATTAACGGTGCTGTCAGTTAGTACTTGTGCTTCAACAAGGGAACAGCATTTGAATAATGACACACATAAACGTAGACACGTTTCGTGTTCTGGACGGTGCTGTTTTGGATGAGTCAGCACGCCGTGTCGAGGTGCACGTACATCAGCCGTTCGTGACAACAACAACATTCAACGCCAATGACGAAATTCGCATACCAATCCACCAACAATACGTTTACGTACTGCCGCATCTAAGCAGCATCTACATAGAGGGCAGGTTCATCAAGGGTGCAGGAGGCGGAAATGCGGCTTTAACAAATAACGCCCTCAGTTTCCTCTTTGACGACGTCCGCTATGAAATAAACGGGGTGGAGGTGGATCGAACAAAAAACGTGGGCATCACGAGCACACTGAAGGGTGTAGTTTCTCTGAATAAGGGTGAAGTAGGTGCCCTGGAGAATGCCGGCTGGACGAATACGGGAGACTCACCGAGCCACCTTATCGACGCGAACGGGAACTTTAACGTGTGCATCCCGGGAAGAATCCTGCTGGGATTCTTGGAAGATTACCCCAAAATTCTGTTAAATGTGTGTCACGAGCTCATTTTGACTCGATCGAAAAACGATAGGAACGCTTTCGTGGGTAACGAGGACACCAGAATTGAGTTGAGCAAGGTTCATTGGAGGGTGCCGTACGTCTATCCATCGGATGCTGAATACCTAAAACTTCTCAATATTGTCGAGGAAGAGAGAACGTTGCAGATATGTTTTCGCAGCTGGGAGCTGTACGAGTATCCGGTGTTGCCGCAAGCTACGAAACAAACGTGGGCCGTCAAGACTGCAACACGGTTGGAGAAACCCCGCTACGTTATTGTCGCCTTCCAGACGAATCGCAAAGCGAATTTGGACACGGATTCAAGCAAATTTGACCACTGCAATCTGACAAACGTCAAACTGTACCTGAATTCTGAGTGCTTCCCCTACGAGAATTTAAACTTGGATTTCTCCACGGGGAAATACGCCCTGCTATACGAAATGTACCAGAACTTCCAGAGTTCATACTATGGAAAAGTTGGCGAGCCGTTATACGGCAAGGAACAGTTCAAGGATCTAGCGCCCATCGTGGTGATTGACGCATCAAAGCAGTCGGAAAGCATCAAGCCTGGACCCATAGATATGCGTCTAGAATTTGAGTCGAGCGAGAATTTTCCGCCCAACACAACCGCATACTGTCTCATCCTGCATGACCGCATCGTTGAGTATACACCGGGTAATGAATCGGTCAGAAGAGTGGTATGAGAAGCTGCAGGGCTTCGATTTGCCCAGAAAATACACGCACGCCTACTCTGTATACAGATTATAGTTTTAATTATATTGATGTAAAAATATATTCAACGTTTTTATTTTTGCGAAAACCCCGGCGCAGGCGCCTGGGCCACATCCAAAGGCCCAACAGCACCTAACAACAATTCTGATTGGATGCTGCCCACAACCACTCTCATTGGCTGTTGCCCCGCCCACTCTCATAGCCAGAGCCCGGCGCATGCGCCTGAGCCACGGCCAAAGGCCCCAAAGACACCGTTGCTGAAGACATGACTCCTTCAGCAGCCTCTGGTCATTGCCGAAGAAGTGGATGGGGCCAGGATGGACTGGCCTGAACAACACGTGCTTTGTACGCGACAGCCCCGGCGCAGGCGCCTCAGCCACAGAATGAGAGACACCAGGGGGGCCGCTGAAGACCACTTCTTCAGCAATGACCAGAAGCTGCTGAAGGCGGAGCCCCGGCGCAGGCGCCTGAGCCACAACCAAAGGCCCCAAAATGGCGGCTTGGGTGCGCAACGGCAAGACACCAGAGGCCCTTCTTCAGCAATGACCAGAGGCTGCTGCAGACACGCCCACTTGAAGTGGATGGAGAACTCGATGGACTGATCTGAGGAATAGCCCCGGCGCATGCGCCTGGACGCTGCTGAACACCACTTCTTCAGCAATGACCTTGAAAGACACCAGACGCTGCTGCTGAAGACATGCCCACTTCTTCGGCAATGACCTTCAAAGACACCAGACGCTGCTGAAGACATGCACACTTCTTCAGCAATGACCTTGAAAGACACCAGAGGCTTCTGCAGATGCCGCTGCTGAAGACACTTCTTCGGATGACTCAACGACTCCTTCAGCAGCCTCTGGTCTCTTTCAAGGTCACTGCCGAAGAACTCGATGGCACCTGGAGAACTCGATGGCCTGGCCTGAGGCTGTCATTTTCTAACTACTAATCTTATCATTTATTTTTTTAGTCGTTCCAAGAAATCTAAATGTTGAGGTAGAGGAAATGGTAATACGCCTGATAACTGTTAGTCCAACATCTAGTTTAAGGTCTATTGCCCTAGAATGCAATGTTTCAAGAGAAACTGTCCGTAACATATTAAAAAAAAAACAAATATCATCCCTTTAAATTCCAATGTCACCAAGAGTTACTTCCTTTTGACGAAGAATCAAGGCAAACTTTCTGTGAAGAAATGCAAGAACGGGCTAATCGAGATCGCAGCTTCCTCTCATCAATTTGTTTTACCGATGAGTGTACCTTCACTTTAAATCAAGAGCCAAATTCACAAAACGTTAGGCATTGGACCCAGGAAAATCCCAGAATAAATCTAGCCACTACAACGCAATACCCTCAAAAAATCAATATTTGGGCAGGCATTTTTAATAATCGCATTATAGGACCATTTGAAATACTGGGAAATTTAAATTCAGAAGCTTATTTAGATCTTTTAATTAACCATATTGGCCCTGCATTAGAAGAAGTTGCACATGCGAATCGGGAGGTCTGGTTTCAACATGACGGATACCCAGCACATTTTGGAGCACAAGTGAGGGAATTATTAAATGAAATATTTCCAGAGAGCTGGATTGATCGAGGTGGTGCTATAAACTGGCCAGCTAGATCTCCCGATTTGGCACCGTGTGACTTTTTCTTGTGGGGTCATTTAAAAAATAAGATTTATAAAACTCGTCACCCAAATATTGAATCTTTAAGGAATGCTATTTTTGCGGAATGCAACTTAATAAACGATCGGCAACTTGCGAATGTGAGAAATTCTTTCTACATATAATAGGCTGGGATACTGTCTGATACAGAATGGGCGTTTATTTGAATATTTGTTATAGTTATTTTTCTTTTTTTATGTTACTTTAATTTCATTGTATATTAATAAGTTTTTGTACTTGCCTAGATACGAAATAAATAAGTATTAAATTGCCAGATTACAAAATTCATTAGAGCAAATTAAACAAATGTTGCCACTTGTTAAATTTTTCATAATTGCAGTAAAATTAAAGTAATTTCATTTTTATTATTTCATTTTACTGCTTCAACATTTTCCCAAAAACTTTTTAATAGGTTAGACGACACCTACAATTTACCCTAAACTATGGACCAGCATTCACCAACAAAACATCCACACCAGTAATCAATTAATTGTCAACTATAGGTAATGACAATAATAATGTGAATGAGAATTATCTAGGTAAATAAAAAAACAAGTTTATGTATTAGTAAAAATTAACTTCTTTCGATGAAAGATTCCCAGCCTTCAAATTTCTTACTAAATTATTTGTTGTTATACCGAAGGAATAGGACCGTTATTGAATTTTACAGAAAATAAGGCACGGACTACGCGCAAACTATTGCCGCCGTAAAATATTTTCACAATGAAAACCTTTTCTTGAACTGAATAAATATTTTTGTTCATTTTTAAATGTTGACAGTTCAGAAAATCCATAAAAATCAAAGACGTCCGTAATTAGAATAAATTAAGTTGTCATGGATAATCTGATAAATTTCTGTGTTTTAGTTAGAAAATTATTAATGTAATTTTTGCTTTTAATGCTTTAATAAATTGGAAAGTTGTAGAGTTTTTGATATCCTCATAAGCAGAAAAAAATAATTTTTCGATTGCTACCTTTACCACCACTGTAACTATATACAGGGAGCAGGAATCCCCAAAAATGTAATTGCCCATGTTATTTCCCCATGTACACATGGAAGTTTGTCACACGGTATAATATAGCAACGAGAAAAATTTGCCACCTAGAATATCCCAGTTTTCAACAAGGACACGCTAATTATTTAGATGTGGAAAAGGGAATTCAAAAATGTCATCCCAACTTTAAAATTCAAAATAAAACCTCCTCCCTTGTGAGATATAATAATAATGATGATGATGATGATAAATTCAAAATCAATTTTAAAAATAATAGGTAAGTAATTGATCTCAATATATTTTCTTCAAGCATTAGTAGTTGGAGCCTTGGAAAAATTTAGAAGAATAAGAGTTGTTAAGTTATTGTTAAGTTATTGTTATCTATGGTCCAAAGTAAGTGGTCGGTTACATGCATCATCTCTGTTTCGCAACTATGATCGCCTCTAGAACCTGGACTGAAAAGAACGAAAAAGGAAAAGAGGAAACATATTATATATGTACTTAGTTAAATAAGCTCGAATTTTTTGAGTTACAGCTTCTCAATCAACAGCATAATAAGGAAGAGCTCCACCTTGTTGGAAATATAGCTTGTTTTCATGCAACATAATCTCTCTTTCATCGTCAACTTGGCTTTCCAGTAATCAGCGGCGTATCGCATTTCCCAGTAGTTCACAATACAATACAATCACCCAGCCAGGGTTTTTCCATAATTTTTGTATTAAGTCAACCCTCCTACTCCTACAGTATTATTGGCACCATTTAATTTGGGTACCAGTTGACATCTATAAAAAACTTTTTGAAACTATTTTGAATTTCGCAAGTTATTTTGGGTGGCAAGTTTTTAAATGAAAGCACTGTATATTTAATGTGTAATGCGGACTTGCAACCAAAGGTTATACTAGAGTAACTAAAGTACGTGGAACTGTTTCGTTATCACAATGAGCAGATGATTTCATTATTTATGAGGCTGCATTCTTGGTGGCTTGCTTTTGGAGATACGCAGGTACCTACTAGGTTACCAAGAAAGTTCTGTGCCTGGCACGTATGAAATGAGTTGTTTTTCAGAATATTTTCGTTTACAATAACTTTGAAAATTGAAATTCTTAGTCCAATGCATATTCGACATCCGCATCAATTCAATAAAAAATAAAAAGAAGTAGGATGGGTGTTTCCACCGGTGGTGAATTTTATGATAAAAAAATCGACGAGCTACAGTAATAATTTATTATATTTTTGGATATATCTACGATTTTTTGGATACTCACATCTAAATTAATTAATGATCCATATTTACAAGTTTACAGTTTTATATGAATGCTTCAACTGCAACCTTCATGAGTATAGGTAACCGACGATAGGAAGACGTCTGAAAAAATTTAGTACCTATAGGTAATATAGTCAGGTGGACAAGGCCATTCATACGTTTGAACGTCACGAATAACGTAAAAATAACACTCATGTGCTTCTCGTGACTAAAATAGTTCAAACAGAACGCCGGTAACCTACTCATCTCTTTTATAACGGAATCCTTCGATTTTTTCTGTCAGATTCCAAAGCACAACATCACAATCGCCTATCTAGTACCTAGATTGCTCCATTTCTTATGATGTATAAAGTTGTTACCATGACCAATTTCTATACAGTGTTGCAGTTAATTATACGACTTATTTTCTGTAGTAATACAATAAGTGATCTGGATTGTCGGAAATTTTACGAAAGCTGTTGCGTTGCTTGGTAGCCACGAGTGTAAATTTGACAGTTAAAAGACCACGAGCGCTTGCGCGAGTGGTCTTCTGTCAAATTTACACGAGTGGCTAGTAAAAGCAACAGCTTGAGTAAAATTACCTAAAAATTCCAGACCACGAATTGTATTTGACAAGATTATTTTTTGAATCGAAGCAAGGTAGTTCAAAGCCAAATTTTATTTCAATTAATTCACATACCAAGAAATGTGTTGGGAATATTTGACGTTTGGCAGGTACTAAAGTATCTAGATTATACATTATAAATGCACCTACAAATTCGTAACTATGGCAACTTATCAACAAGCAAAATTATCTAAAAAAAATTACCGAAATAATACATGCTTCTAGACCCAAATGCAATGTTCCTATTGGTCAATTTGACGATGAAAAATAATCAAATAAATCACCAAAATTTTAAACTATAAACCAGACATACAGAAGGCCAATTTATATCAATAAGTATGATTATCAAAAAAAAGAATCCATCTGTCAAAAAATTTTGACGCACCTCAATAGCTGCACGAAATCCATGGCCTGCTACGTGAACCCTTGGCCCTAGAATGTATTTTTATGTATTCCTTTATAATATTCAATAATAATATGTCTTTAACTGTCTTCGAAAAGGATATTTGTGAAATTATTTCCCTAATTTATCGGAGGAGGGGAATTTGTCTATATTTTCACAAGTCTATTTTCATATTTATTTTAAATAAAAACGTTTCCTTATTATTATTAATTAACATTGGTCTAAGCTTGCAAAATATTAGGTATGTATAACATTACTCTATCAACTTGAACTTGATGACGTCTGCAGACTGCAGTAATTATTTAATTTATAAACATTTCTATGGATTCTGTGCGAATTTCTGCAACCCACTTTACGAAATGCTGCACCTTCGGTTGCATATACAAATGAAGCAAATCCGAGTAAACGAACTCGTTTAAAAAAGCAGTAGCGTAACAGCGTTTGATGCAACCACAAATTCTACTTCTTCGTTTATTTTTCGGTGTTTAAATGACATTAACACCAGAATTTTGATAGTCTTTTAAGTCAAATTGCTGACAGGCAACAAAATTGAGTTAGCAACACAGGAATTTATCCAGCTAAAGTAAAAATCTTGAGTTTAATTCGGCAATTAATTGGATGAATATGATAATACGCAGATAGATTTGATTTTTAAACATTTTACAAGCAAAAATGCCAAATTTGCATCGTCGTCATGGTAGCAAAAAGTAAATGACATAAATTATCAACAGTAATTTGACGAGTACTTTCTATTTTGCCTGATAAGTTTCTGTTTTGAACGAAATTTTGTTGCCAGGCAATTTGGCGAATAAAACTGACGGTCGGTAAGAGCGCGAAGGCGAAGCCAATTTATACACACTCTGTATTTCTACTGCCTGCCACATAAAATCAGTGGACAAATAAGGAATTCAAAAACACGATGCTAGATGTCGCGCCGCTTCAATTTTTTTTCCAGCAATATAGGAAGTGAACGAATATCGCTTAAGCCGTGGTTTTTAACAACTTTCCGTCGACGGAATTCCGTTTGCCGTATTTTAAGTCTGTTTGAATGGCAGAAAATTTTCAGTTTTTTATTGGTGTAACTTAGCAACAAACATTATAATTCAGTAAAATTGTGACAGCGCAGTGCGTCGACGGATTCCATGGGGGTCTTAAAAACCAGGGCTTTAGCAGCGCCTCGATATGGCGAATTTGTGAATGTTTGGTGGTAATTCAGTTGTCATCTGTTAGTTTAAATTTTCCGCGTAACTAGGCAGCGAATATTATTGGTGTTAAATTAAATCAAACTATGTACATTTATAAAAAATATAAATGGAACAGAAATTTGACAGCTCAATACCACCAGAACTTTAAATGGTAGCGCTGGCTGAAAATTCGCTCACTTTTATTATATCATTTGAAATTTGGATTATTTTTCCGAAGTATTTTTTATACATCGTGTTTTTAAAAAGTTATGATCTAATTTATATTTTTTGTGATTATTTTTATTTAAGTAATTTTGAAATATCTCTTTTAAATTCGAATTTTTTGTAAAATTATTCTTTGGAATTTTATGATCTACTTTAAATTATTTAAGTTCTGGGTCTTTTTTAATATTTTTACCATTCGATTGTGGAATTGGTTTTTCCAAGCCTACTTTGATTTTTATAGTACATATAAAGTTTACTGTAGCTTTTTGTTAAAAAGTGTGACCTTTTACTGGAAATATTAAACTAGATCGTCACTTCAATTTTAAAAAAATGGTCGTACACAAAAATTGTTAAAAAATTGCAGTAAGTATAGATTAACTTGCGCCATAAATTTTGAAAAAATAAATGATAATAAAATTCGAACTAGGAAAAGAGAATACTTACTTACCTATACAGGATTTAAAATTTTGTAGGTTTAGTAATGCTATCCCAGTTATACAGGGTGATTCATAAAATTGCTCTCAACAAAGATACAGGGTGTAGAAAATTCTCGAAAAAAAAAGATTATTTTTAATATCTCCGAATCTACTGAAACTATTGAATTCATATTTTGAGGGCTATTGTTATTTGTGGACCTCTATCGTTCTAAAAAGATTTGCTTTTCTACTGCCACCAGCGGCGCCGCTATAAGCTGGAGAGTCCTTTCCTTTGGCTTACACGATGTTACGCCACTGGTTTCTAAAGAAAACATTGAAGTTTTGGATTCTACGTTCAATTTCA
The DNA here is from genome assembly GCA_963966045.1 of Xestobium rufovillosum. Taxonomy (NCBI): domain Eukaryota; kingdom Metazoa; phylum Arthropoda; class Insecta; order Coleoptera; family Ptinidae; genus Xestobium; species Xestobium rufovillosum. The sequence goes on from OZ014493.1 coordinate 40,856,704, forward strand.
AAGAAAAATGGTATTCTTGATTTTTTTCCGTAGGACTTTTAACTTCCGAGTAAAACAGCATTTTGTAAAAACATCAAAATCTGAATTTTCGGTTAAAAAATTGTTCATAAAAAAATAAATTATTCTCGGATATAAAAGTAATTTTTTTGATGATAGAGGTCTGCAAGCGACAAATTGTCCCTAGAACTTTAATTTAATAGCTTTCTTAGTTTCGGAAATATTAAAAATAATCAGTTTTTTTCGAGAAACTTGAACACCCCGTATTTTTGTTGGAAATAATTTTAGGACATACGTTCATCGATTTTTTCTTATTATTTGGACCTCCTCTATCAGCCTTCGAAATCTTTTACACTCGTTATGAATCACCTTGTTAGTTTTGTTAGTTTAATTCTTAATAAACTATTTTTTTCAATTTTCATTTTCCTTGGGTATTGGTGAAGCATTATGGAAAATTTCAGTGCATGTGCACGATTTCACAAAAAGCTATTTCATTCAAAAACTAAGCATTTTACGAAAAATTTTGAAGATACCTATTTCTTCCCAAATTGAACGTAGATTTCAAATACATTAATATCACCTGCATTCGCCAGTGGCGTAACATTGGATTGGGGAAATAAATAAACGGCCTACCTCGTAGCAACGCTACTGATGGGGCAAGCAGAGCAAATTTTTTTGTAAAATTAGAACTTGGCAAATGTAAACGAGTTCTTAAATTTCAACTCAATAACTTTCCTAGTTACTAAGATAATAAAACAATATTAAAAAAATATTAAAACTTTTACACCCTGTATCTTTCTTAGTAGTCACTTTAGAACGTATGTTCATATAACCTTTTCGTCTTATTTGGAGTTCACTTATATTCAGCATTATTTTATAAACATCAGTATTGTTATGTTTTCTGTATAATATAAGTCTTGTAGTTTATACCAAGTTTTCCAAACTTTTACAATAAATTAGTAAGTTAAAAGTTGCTAACTTTAAAGACGAATCGAATTTTAAAAAATGTAATGACCTGACCCTGTATGATAAATGTCAAAAAAGTTAATCAACCAATTTTTTGTTTAGTGAATTTTTCAATGCCATAGTCTTTGATTTTACTAATGGGACTATTTCTACATTTTTTGAGTTATTACATAAAAGATCCTCTACCTGACACGACTCAAACTTGCTTAACAGCGTTAGGGGCTCGCCACATAGGCCATGCCATGCCATGCTAAATTAAATTTAGCATTGCACAGCACAGAGCTGTCCACATAGGACATGCTATGTAAATTTGGGTAACCATAGTTATTTGTTTGAAAACTTATTTTTGTCAATTGGCAGCTGTCAATATTCATAAATTTAAATAATGGATGATGTTCATAACGTTGCTTTGGGGTTCATTTTACTCCAATTACTATACTTATTTCCATGGAAACGTATCCATAGAAACAGCATAGAAGTCGAGTTCGTTGCTACGTAAATTACTTTAAACATGAACAATGTGAACACTTCCATTTGAATTTCATTGTCTCTACTTCTGTGTTTTACATTGACATAGCATAGCATGGCCTATGTGGCGAGACCTTTATACGAAATAAGCAAAATTCTTTAACCTCCTAAACATAATATTTGACTCTCCTGATACATAATTCCCCTCCCCTAGAGACGTGAAAAAATTGCCAGACAGCCAGATAATAAAAACACACGAAACGAACCCAGACCTGAGACGCACAAACACGAATTGGGGTTCATTCACTCTAGTATTCGTCTGTTCAATACTCCACACCCGCCGCCGCCGCTAGCTCGGTCCCAGCCCACTGTAACTAAACTTAGTCTAGGTTATGGTTTACGAAAACAAAAACGGCCAAAGTCAAATAGTACAATAACGCCAAGGTCAGGTTTTTATTAGATGGGTCATCATTTTTTTCTGTACGTACATTTAAAATTTAAATAGCACGTTTAGTCTTGGTACGGCGGGGGCTGCGGTTTGGGCGGGGGTGCACACGTATATCATAATCAGGAAAATAAATAAATTTCCCATTTTATTGATCATGCCAAAATATAAATTACATCTGATATTACATTAGAATAACTACTTAACACATTGTCAGTAACAATCCTAGACTACTAAATTTAGGAAAAGTATAGATAAAATCTTGATGAAACTACTTAAAAATAGGTTACCCAATGTTTTCACCAAGAAACAAAACTAGATAAAACCAAAACTACTGAAATCATCAACATTAAAACCAACTCACCACGAACAGTAACAAAAAATTGTGAACAGCATTTTTAAAAACTCTTAGAACTAAATGTTTATTTGTAGCTTTGAAATTTATTCTGTTAAATTTATTAGCTTTCTTCGGAATTTCTGGCGTAGGTATTTACCTGCAGAAGAAATAAATTAGAAAAATAGTTCATAAAAATAAAATAAGTCTGCACATAAACAATACGATTTGTTATTAAAAATAAATAATTGGCACCTTTTCAAATATTTTGTATAAAATATTATTTTTCGTGAATTACGGGGTATTTTAAAGGAACTATATAAAGAATAGATTTTGTCATTGAAAAAAGGCACTAGAGCAAAAATAAAAAAAAGAAAATTGACATCACCAACTTATTACGTAATCACCACAATTATGCACTGCAATTGCATCGATCTTAGCACAAAAATGGCGGCACTATTAACCACAAAACCCCCTGCTGTTCCCATCCCAACACCACACCGGCCAAAATCCGACTGAAAATGTCCCGTCCTCTCCGAATTTCTCTGGCCATCCTGATCCATCCAAAAAGGCACATCACGTGACTGGATTATGCACTTTTGCCACCACCTCCGTCGAGGTTTGCACCCGGTGGAGGTCTACGGCGGTCTGCCAGCAATTTCTGAAGTCCTGGTAACTTGGATGCAACGATTTTGCCCACGTCACAAAGTGCAATTGCATTTTCTCGAACCGTGCCGAGCCGCCTCGGATGCAACTGCATATGGAGAACTGCCCGGCCGTGCGGAGTCGGGATGCGAAATGCAGTTTCATGCAGCGGAGGGTTGTGTATTGGTGCATTTTTATTGATTTTGCAGTGGGTCAGAGGTGAAGGCTAGGTATAATGGAGCCCAAAAAAGGCAATTCTCGTTTTTTGCATCTTTTTAACTTACCTTTATTTAGGTATTTTTTAATTTGCATTCGCATAACGCTGGATGTTTATAGGTATCTAGGGAAAAACGATTAAGACAAAATTACTAGTGGCCAAGTTAAGTAGAAATTCAGTTAGGGACCTTATGAATCATCATTGTTTTCAAACGTAATGTGTTTTATTTTATTGTCATTTTGACAACAATAATTTTTAAATTTGACAGCTAAATTGACTTTCATTTGTTTAGTACTGTATATATAATCTTAAAATTGTTCTATCGTGCATACAATGAGAAGGATTTTTGTCTACATTGCATACCTTTTGAGTTATTGGCATTTTCTTGAAGTTTTTGACAAATGCAGAGTTTTTAAAAATTGGATATCTTGTGTAAGTGAATAAAGCACTATATCAGTAAAACTATAATACAGAACATCAGCCGTTATATGACAAGTTTCGAAATTTTCTAAACCTCAAATGGAACTATACAGGGTCCTGCATCTCACCTCCCGTCTTCTACTACACCTAAACGATTTATTTTAGAAAAATTATTGAAACGGGACATTAGACTGTTTGTTAGAGAGCACATTTTAAAAATATTTTTGAATATACAGGTGTCCCGAAAATTGGTGGTGCATCAAAGTTGTATTTTTTTAAATGGAATGCCCTGTAGTCTTATTGATTTTTGAGACCCTTTCGAGCTACTGTACATATCCCTAGAATATTATTAAATTTGATTTGATAGTTCCAGAGGAATAAATTAAAATCGAAAAAAAAAATTTTTCGTCATGTTTTAAAAAAAATATAAAAAATAGAAGAAACATCTTCAAACCAAAACTAAGCAGCAGGTTGCTTATAAGAAAAGGTCAGTTTATCCTACTATGAATATCGTAAAAATAACTTATACAGGATGTTCAAAATTCAATGCCAAACTTTTCAAAATGTAATGCTATTTTTCTCCATTTTTTCAAATGGGACACCCTGTATATTTTTATCCCGTCGGATGCAGAATTAAAAAATGAACATGTTTTCTAATTACAATTATTTAGACATTCTCAAAGGGTTCACTGATATTCGTAAAATGTTAAAATTATTATCTAAGAAATAATAATTTTACTTGGCAGTTTTTAAATCAATGACTATTATGTTCATTACTATTCTGACCACAATAAAGATTTTTAGGCAGGGGGGGGGAATTATTGGTGAACATATTATTGGTCCTCACTTTTCTAACGGACATTTGAACGGTGCTATGTATTTTGATTTTTTATAAAATCAATTGCCAAATTTATGCCACAATTTACCAATAGCTTTGAGTGATGCAATGTGGCTGCAGCACGACGGAGCCCCAGTACATTATTCATTACGAGTCAGGGACAATCTCAATACAACCTTTTCAAATCGGTGGATTGGAAGAGGAGGGCCATGTAATTCGCCGCCCCGATTAGATTTCTTTTTGTGGGGCTACGTTAAGGAAATCGTTTATCAGGAACCTCCAACCACACCAGAAAAAATGCAGCAAAGAATCAGAAATGGATTTCAAAACATTGCACCCGAGCTATTAGGAAGAGTAGCAAGGTCATTTCGTACCCGCCTCCGTTTGTGCCTCCAAGAGAACGGAAGACATATTGAACATAATGTTCTAGTCATTGATTTGAAAACTGCCAAGTAAAATTATTATTTATTAGATAATAATATTACGATTTTACGAATATCTGTGAAACCTTTGAGAATGTCGAAATAATTGTAATTAGAAAACATGTTCATTTTTTAATTCTGCATCCGACGGGATAAAAATATACAGGGTGTCCCATTTGAAAAAATGGAGAAAAATAGCATTACATTTTGAAAAGTTTGGCATTGCATTTTGAACATCCTGTATAAGTTATTTTTACGATATTCATAGTAGGATAAACTGACCTTTTCTTATAAGCAACCTGCTGCTTAGTTTTGGTTTGAAGATGTTTCTTCTATTTTTTATAATTTTTTAAAACATGACGAAAAAAATTTTTTTCTTGATTTTAATTTATTCCTCTGGAACTATCAAATCAAATTTGATAATATTCCAGGGATATGTACAGTAGCTCGAAAGGGTCTCAAAAATCAATAAGACCACAGGGCATTCGATTTAAAAAAATACAACTTTGATGCACCACAGTAGTTAGAAAATGAGAGCCTCAGGCCAGGCCATCGAGTTCTCCAGGTGCCATCGAGTTCTTCGGCAGTGACCTTGAAAGAGACCAGAGGCTGCTGAAGGAGTCGTTGCGTCATCCGAAGAAGTGTCTTCAGCAGCGGCATCTGCAGCAGCCTCTGGTGTCTTTCAAGGTCATTGCTGAAGAAGTGTGCATGTCTTCAGCAGCGTCTGGTGTCTTTCAAGGTCATTGCTGAAGAAGTGGTGTTCAGCAGCAGCCAGGCGCATGCGCCGGGGCTATTCCTCAGATCAGTCCATCGAGTTCTCCATCCACTTCAAGTGGGCGTGTCTGCAGCAGCCTCTGGTCATTGCCGAAGAAGTGTGCATGTCTTCAGCAGCCTCTGGTGTCTTTCAGGGCCATTGCCGAAGAGTGCACACCCAAGCCGCCATTTTGTGGGCTTTGGCTGTGGCTCAGGCGCCTGCGCCGGGGCTCTGACGCGTGCAAAGCACGTGTTGCTCATTGTTGCGCAATGGAAGAATGTTCTGGAAATGCTGATGCAATAGTACACAGATGTTGCAGAATTAATGGTTTTTCTCAGAAATTCGAACGTTTGCAATTGTTTATACTAAATAAATATTGTTATCAAAGTTTGAGAAAGAAACATGTCCGAAGAGATGTTATAATTGTTTTTATTATGATTAAATATTAATAGCTAAGAACGTTCTAGAAAAACCTTTCAACTTTGCCGATAGGATATGTATATTTGTTTGGTTTGACTCCCACGGTCTGCACGCCAATAAGTGCATGTGCTCTTAATATGTTCAAACTCTACAAGATGACCGAGATTATGTTATACCCTGTTGTTTGTACTATTACAATAAAATAAGAACATTTTCGAAGCTTACCGCCAGATAAATAAACAATGCTCAATTGATTGTTTTTTCTGATAACTTCTACATGTTATCAAAATTTAGCAAACTCGGCAAAAGCTGCGAAATAAATAGAACGAATCTAATCGCGAGCATTTTATTCAGTAGTTAGTTCAATTGTTCAGTTGATTTCCACGGAATAGGTGCGGTAAAAGTTAGTTTCCCAATATGGATGCGGTAATTAGCCAAGACGATGTTCTAGAACATTCGTCAGTTTGTTTATTTTGATACGTACTATGTTTTGAAATTACTTGTTATCTTAATGCGTTTCGGACACGTGTGGGAACCATCTGGTGAGTGCTGGAAGTACTAATTGAGTGTCGGTAATATAGAACACATGTAGATTTCTGTTACACTTACTGGAAAGTGCAAATTGAATGTCGGTAATATAGATTAGGGCCCACTGCACACGCCCCCTTGCCCCGCCCACTTAGGTCATGGAGGGTATCAAATTAACCAGCTCGATGAGACAAATAGGAATCTATAGTTATTCTCCTACTTCAGAATTCTCATCAGATGTCTGTCTGTCTGTCTGTCTGTCTGTCTGTCTGTCTGTCTGTCTGTCTGTCTGTCTGTCTGTCTGTCTGTCTGTCTGTCTGTCTGTCTGTCTGTCTGTGTCTGTCTGTCTGTGTCTGTCTGTCTGTCTGTCTGCCTGCCTGTCTGTCTATCTGTCTGTCTGTTACATCAGCCGTTCGTGTCAACAACAACATTCAATGCCAATGACGAAATTCGCATACCAATCCACCAACAAGACGTTTACGTACTGCCGCATCTAAGCTGCATCTACATAGAGGGGTTTTTTCCTCTTTCTATTCTTGCTTGTGTCATCAGCCATGGTGTTTGCGAATAGAGCTGTCTGTGTCAACAGACAGCTGTGTCAACAGCTGTCTGGGTCAACAGCTGTCTGGTGTCAACAGACAGCTTGTCAAAAAAAATCACGCTTCTAGCATACATTTATTGGAAAGCACACAACAAATATTTCTAACATAATGGGGAGTATTATTCAGTAATCAATTCATTAGTTTAGTTAGTTCCCATGGAATACGGTAAATTATATAATATAATTTATTATATTAAAATACATTTTGTCAATTAAAATAATATAATACTGTCCATAATATGATATTATTATATTAAAATACATTTTATTCATTAAAATAATATAACAGTGTAATCAAACTCGTGACGCTGCTTATACATCGTTGACTGCAACAAGAGAAAAATACCATAATTAAGAAATTATACTAGTAAACAAACAAACAAACAAACAAACAAAACAAACAAACAAAACGTACAGACAAACTGACAGACAAACAAAGATAAGAAATTGTACTAGTAAACAAACAAACAAACAAACAAACAAACAAACAAACAAACAAACAAACAAACAAACAAACAAACAAACAAACAAACAAACAAATAAACAAACAAACAAACGGGCGGATAAACAAAGAAATAACTTCATTCATTATAAAAACAATTAATTTTCCACCACTAGAATAATTGTGAATCAGAAATCCCAATTTTCCACTACTAAAATTGCGAATCAAAAATCCCCAATTTCACACTACTATCGCTGAATATTGAAAAAATCTAAATGCTTTACTTACGATCTACAATATTGACCCAAATGACCACAAGTTCACTGCACGATTCCAACAAAATTATCGTTGTTTCTTTCTCCATGAATAGGCCCGAAAATAACACATTTTCTGTTGTTGTTGACGCCATGTGTGGCACATTTACACAAATTATCATTTTGGGTCTGTTCTAAATATAGAAAATAGTTTACAATTAGATAATATGTATGCTTTTAATTACTTATAATGAAATTATTATGAATGACTTCTATTATGAATGAGATTTATTAACATACTGCTTGGACAATAAAAGAAATTATTACTGCAAATGGACTTACTTTTATATTTTCCGGCAAGTTTTGCAGGATAAAATGGTACAATAAAATATCCCCAACATCGTCTTGGCTAATTACCGCATCCATATTGGGAAACTAACTTTTACCGCACCTATTCCGTGGAAATCAACTGAACAATTGAACTAACTACTGAATAAAATGCTCGCGATTAGATTCGTTCTATTTATTTCGCAGCTTTTGCCGAGTTTGCTAAATTTTGATAGCATGTAGAAGTTACCAGAAAAAACAATCAATTGAGCATTGTTTATTTATCTGGCGGTAAGCTTCGAAAATGTTCTTATTTTATTGTAATAGTACAAACAACAGGGTATAACATAATCTCGGTCATCTTGTAGAGTTTGAACATATTAAGTGCACATGCACTTATTGGCATGCAGACCGTGGGGGTCAAACCAAACAAATATACATATCCTATCGGCAAAGTTGAAAGGTTTTTCTAGAACGTTCTTAGCTATTAATATTTAATCATAATAAAAACAATTATAACGTCTCTTCGGACATGTTTCTTTCTCAAACTTTGATAACAATATTTATTTAGTATAAACAATTGCAAACGTTCGAATTTCCGAGAAAAACCATTAATTCTGCAACATCTGTGTACTATTGCATCAGCATTTCCAGAACATTCTTCCATTGCGCAACAATGAGCAACACGTGCTTTGCACGCGTCAGAGCCCCGGCGCAGGCGCCTGAGCCACAGCCAAAGCCCACAAAATGGCGGCTTGGGTGTGCACTCTTCGGCAATGGCCCTGAAAGACACCAGAGGCTGCTGAAGACATGCACACTTCTTCGGCAATGACCAGAGGCTGCTGCAGACACGCCCACTTGAAGTGGATGGAGAACTCGATGGACTGATCTGAGGAATAGCCCCGGCGCATGCGCCTGGCTGCTGCTGAACACCACTTCTTCAGCAATGACCTTGAAAGACACCAGACGCTGCTGAAGACATGCCCACTTCTTCGGCAATGACCTTGAAAGACACCAGACGCTGCTGAAGACATGCACACTTCTTCAGCAATCACCTTGAAAGACACCAGGGGCTGCTGCAGATGCCGCTGCTGAAGACACTTCTTCGGATGACGCAACGACTCCTTCAGCAGCCTCTGGTCTCTTTCAAGGTCACTGCCGAAGAACTCGATGGCACCTGGAGAACTCGATGGCCTGGCCTGAGGCTCTCATTTTCTAACTACTCACCACCAATTTTCGGGACACCCTGTATATTCAAAAATATTTTTAAAATGTGCTCTCTAACAAACAGTCTAATGTCCCGTTTCAATCATTTTTCTAAAATAAATCGTTTAGGTGTAGTAGAACATGGGAGGTGAGATGCAGGACCCTGTATAATTTTTATGCCAGTTACCTATTTTCTGCTTTGAATTTCCTTTTGATTATGTATCGTCTTGATAGATTTTGAACTACTTAATCATTCTCAAATATCCAAGCACCACAAATACTTACTTAAGGAAGAAATCAATATTTTGACATTGTGTTCTTACATTTTCAAATTCAAAAAGACTGAATGTCTAGAAATGATTTAAAAGTTGAAAAATATCCTTTAATTCTTTGTGTACAAAACGTCTGCTTTAAAAAATATTTATTTCATGTTTTCATTACTTTCGTATACAGAGTGTTTCACTTTGAGTGGCCACACCACTTAATTTTTATATTTATAAGCTGATTTTCATAAACTTTTTTTTATATTGTCCAAAACCCAGCCTACTAAGATAAGAAATGTAAAATTTAATGCAAATTACTAGATAGCTTCCGAAAATCATGAAAATTTGCATTAAATGCCTTAATTTTCATTAGGAAGAGTGTCATGACTTGACAACTATTTGACAGGTGCCAACTTTTTATGTTCTTCGAAAGCTATTGAATTTCATCAGCTTTTGAATATACCGGGTGTTCAAAATTACCGGAGGACTATTGGTAACTTTATTATCTTTAGAGCTACGATTCCAGTCAAATGGGCAAACTAGTACCTAGTGTTTCTTACGTCGTCAAAACAGAAAAATAACTAAACGTCAGGTTTTCGACTTATCGGCAAGAATATTTTTTTAAATAGTATGTTAAATTGGATATTTCGAAAGAGACAAAAATTTTAACAAACAATTTTTAATAATTAATGATTACTACATTTTTTACGCTAAACTAAAGCAGGCAGAGGAACAAACGATGGTATAGTGTCAAAAATTTCGCAAATTATTCGGACATACCTCCTCAAGTTATACAGAGAATTCAGCAAATTTACAAAGAAGAGAACAAGAGAAGGAAATAAAAAATTGTGTGTGTCAGCTCCGACGCACGACTATTTTAACTTCAACCACTTGATAATAGGGTACACGCGAATGTCAGTTTTATACCCAAATATTTATTTATCAGATGGTTTATGTTCGAAAATGTCCAACTACATCAAAATATAAATTGTTTATAAATTCAGCAATTAAGTGACAATCTGCTAAACGTCGATCCCACTGGCAATTAAATAAATACTTTTCCTGGTGTTCGAATAGGCGTTGATTCACATTTCGGCACTAAGCAATATTTGGAGTATTTAATATTAGGTTTTTCCATATTAAATCAAAAGATTCAACAAATTTAGGAACGAACAAACACTGCAAATGCTGACTTTACAACGCCAACTGTCATATCTACTCTATGCTACTCTATTTTCACTATTTCCATGCTCTATGCAGTCAGACATAAACAGCCGTATCCATAGATACGTACATAATTTCAATGTGACTAGTTACGCGTAACGTAACGCTCACCAGTTAACGCGTAACGTTACGCTCAATAGTTAACGCTTTACTCCTCATAAAATTTCCGTATCGCGGGTTATAACTGAAAATCGATTCTTAAGGAGTAAACTCCAAAAAGTGTTAAATTAAAGCGTTTAATGGCTCAGAACTCCACCAATTTAACGATAATCATTAATTAAGGCTTTTTATTAAGAATTCTTGTGTCTTATATGGAAAAATGTACTGGATGTTCGTGTTCCATTTGAAAAAAGGTTAATTTTGAAAATGACTCAAATTCTGGCTAATCTCCTAGGTTGAGTCTTTCATTCTTCACAGACTAAAAAAGTTTTTGAAAATCAGCCCAAATACATATATACAAAAGTTACAGCACTGTTGTCACCCAAAATTAAACACACTGTACATATCTATTTATGCGAAAAGCAAACACTCTGTATACATATTTTTGTATTTTGGCATTCGACATCCGATAAAAAAAGTTCGTAAAGTCAGTGTAACACCTAATGTCATATTCATAAGGAACCCCCGTCTGCCTTTTTTATGGTCAGCCACTGTTGCAACGCAGGGTCGCCTTGCATTGCTAGAGATTCAACGAACTGTATAGGCAACCCACACATCGGAGCGTTTTTCTGGTTGCCGACTAGTACGGGCGTTTCTTATCCAAAAAACAGACTAAAATAAACCATAAAAATATTACAAACTAATTTTTCACTTGCACATCGAAAACTCTGTGCCAGAAACGTGCAACGTGATCTAATTTTCTGCAGGCATCCCTCATTGGTTAAACTAGAAACGCGTTGCCATGGTAGCGTGAGAAAACGCACCACAGTCCACGTGATTTTCAAAAACACGGACGAAATCATGTGTTCGAGATATTCTTGTCCGATAACAAGATTACGAATCTGAATTTCTTTTGCAGGTGCTTTTGATTCGACTTATCGAGAAATGTTAAATGTTTTATACCTAATTGTGTTTTTCTGTATTTGACAGCAAACATAATTTGAATGGAAAATGGATCTCGTTAACGATATTTTTGAATTTTTCTTCCAACTCGTGTAATAACGTATCTAAATAATAAACTGACATAGCCAGGGTCATACTTCATTATTTCTGGCGATAATCAGGGAAATAGTTTTTGTTGATAATCAGAAATTCGTTGCATTGAATTAATGAACACGTCATTAAATGGCGTCATTTCTTTAATGATTTCATTGATTGAATAATTTTTGCTTCTAAAAGATATGTACGCCGAATTAATACCTACGTGCTATCTAAATATTCAATATACACGGTGTTCCATCACTTCGTGATTCTCAAATTCAAATATTGCAAAAATAACATACATACATGTTTGGTTCATCATTTTAATTAATGATACTACATATTTGCTTCCAGATTTTACTAGTCACGATATTCCCACAATGACATTTTCGAAAAAATCTCACACTATAACAAAAGAATGTATTTTAGTTTCATTATAAAATAATGAATTGTTCCTGTTTCTTTTTATCACAAACAATGTAATTTACTTATTATTTTGACTGTCCTATGGTTGGCAGACCTTCTTATAAAAGATAAACGTCAGTTTCACTAAGTACAGGTTCATTCGTATATCAAATAATAAGTATGGTATTGCGACCCTGAAAATTTCATTACAGGTTCCAAATTGATGTCATTGTTATTTTATTTTGACGATTAAAACAATTAACCATCTTCATTTGATGTGTTGGAAAAAGAAATTTAAAAAATCAAGACACCAAAAATTATTAGTCATTGGTGGTAGATTCCACCATCTTAGAATAGGCAGAATATGATCAGTAGGTGTAAGACCCTTAGTATTGAGAGGGGAAGATGGGCACATCAGCATCAGGGGAGTTATAGAAAAGTTAACAGCCGATGAGACTGTTATTACAAGTTATTAAAACTTTAAAACTGCAAATGTCAAATTCTGGTTCTTCATAATATTATTGCTCCCTACCTTACCGACCCAGAATGCCAGTGTTAACTTATATTTAGGTGTTCTGTGACTTATATCGTGTATCGGAATTAGAACAACGTGTAAGATGACCAATCACTAGCGTTTCAAGTTGATGACGCAATCGGGGGACGCCCGCAATTCTGTTGTAAATAATAATAATAATAATAATAGTTGATGCTCCAATGACGATCTGGAGGTCGCTGGTTCAAGTCTCGCACAGATGCGAAAATTTTTCTCGCTCGTAATAAATTGTACCCACATGTTACGCTGATTAAAGAGCGCATTAATTCGCCGCTTGCTATGAAATCACAGATTTTAATCAGTCTGTTTGAAGATAAATACCTGCGACTGTCAATTCTTTTCGCCAGTTGGTGCGTTAAAGGCGTTACGTAATAGTTTGTTTTAAAAATCATCCAGGTTGTGCAATTCAATTATGAATAATTATTTTTATCAAAAATGTGTTTATTCTCCGGCCGGCTCAGAAATAGAAAGTGCGTGAAAAGTATTGTAATCAAATTATACTTTAGCAACGCAACTAATGGTCAATTAATGAATATTAACTCGATAATTATCGTCACTTTCTTGCGGATTTTTTGTTTAACTGATTTTTTTCCGTTTAGTTGGTAGGTACCGTATTGCTCCTTTTTGTGGAGTCTACGTAATTTTTTTCTTCCCATAGTTATTATTTAAGTTTCAAAATTTGATGCATTGGATTATTGTTTCAGATCTTTTTAAACAAAATATCAAGTTACTTCCGGTTACACCTGAAATTAACATCAGCTTTCTTATTTTAAATATGCTGAACTAAATGGTTTCGTGCTTATTTGGCTCATCAGTACAGTGCATCCTTTATCAGCTTGAACAATCCAAGAGACAATTACTTTAGTAATTATCTATATCTAGGAATAATGGGTTGTAGTGGACAGTTCGAACAACTACTACTCGGGCAAGTGCCTCGCCATTTTCAGAACTAAACCCATCATAGCAATCTTCTTGGTAACAATGAGTTGCCGTCTGTTTGCTCAAGTCCAGTTTTCTGGTATTTTCCAGCCGATTCGTGACTTGCTAAATCTCTTGAGCATCGCTTATTGGCAACAATAATAATAAATCAAAGTAGTTCAACCTATAAACCGACATTTTTTCCGTCCCAGCGTTTCCTAAACACATATTTCATGAGTCGAACCATTTGTTTCCGTTAAAAGTGAAAGTTCTAGTTGGCGCTCTTGTGGGAGGAGGCGTACTGGCTTAGATACAAGAAGAAATAAAGTCATATGTTGGCAATATCACTTTCATCGAAGGGGGCTATAAAATTTCTTTAAGTATCAATAGAGATACGAATTTAAATAACAATTTATGGGTCTTGTGTGCCGCGTAAAGCCAGTCGCTTGTTAATTATTCCTTTTTTAGATCGAGTTTGTCTTTGAGTTTCTACTCGTATTTTTCGAATGTAATCATCTCGAGGCAGTTCAGAAGGAACTGAAATGCTCCATTACTTTTAAACTATTAGCGTGAAGTTAATTTTTACAGAGTGAATCGAGTTAAGAGGGTTTGTCTTTACAAAAGAGAAATATAGAGGAAGAGGGAAAATAGGTGATGGAGTCTGACACAAATTTGGTTAATCCTTAGGTAGGAGGTCATGCTAGAAAAGAATAAGTACAAGCTCAAAGTTGGCAATTTAAAGATTGCTAATAAGTCCAACTGAGGTCTCTTTGGATGATGACTAAACGTCGTTAAACCATGCCTGAATTATAGTGCAGTTGGATAGTTGGGCAGAACCAGAGCGTATTGATATTGCTGATGGGTGCAGGAATGAACATTTTCGAAAGTTTGTGCCACTTGCATATTTTGTACATAGATTTTCCGCACCTAACATACGTATAAAACCAAAAATAAAAAGCTATAAACTGAAAGAAAACAGCCTGAGGAAGAAATATGAAGAAACTGAAGGAAAATAAAGTAGAAACAGAGATGGAAAAGAGATGGTCAAGTTTCAAACTGACAAGCATCATTTTTTTGATTATTTTTTTCATCGTCAAATTGACCAATAGGAACATTTCATTTGGGTCTAGAAGCGTGTATTATTTCGGTTAATACACGCCAATGATATTTCTTCAATTTCTTAAAATCGACCAATCAACTGTTATTGTAAACGATAAAAACCTACCTAGCTTTCCCAATAACTGATAAATATGCGCCTTGCTTTTAATCAACTATGCTGTGAATGATAGTTTTGAAATTTCTACCTTGGCAACTGTCACTGTCATATTATTTTCGAGTTTTCTTGCAACATTGTCGTTTTGAAATGGCAAGATTTGGCCAAGAATCTTTGGAAGATATTCAAAAAACTGTACAGAGTGTTACTCCGAGGAGTACAGTTAAAAATCAAAAGTCAATATGGAAACAGTTCGAAATATTTTTAAAAGAGAAGCATTATGAACTTCTAGAAATTACTTCAAATCAAGAGCTTGGGACTGATAATGAATGATTGGGCTTTTAATATGAAGAGAGCTGATGGTGAAGATTATAAAGAATGCGTAATAAAGACCATGTGGAATGTTACTGCAAAACTCCTTCAAGAAAAATACTACAAAGAGTACGCCCGAAAATTTAATCCATTTACAGACATTGAATTCAAACAAGCAAGGGATGCAAAAAATGCGAAACGAAAGCAGCTTCAGTCTATATTCTCGGAAAGAGGAAGCAAAGTTCGACTGCTCTGAGTAAGAAAGAAATATATACAATAATGAATCTGTGGAACGAAGATTGTCCAGAAGGACTTCAAAAAAAAACTGTATCATATAATAGCATTCGAACTAGCTTGGAGAGGGGGAGGGGCAGCAAAATGCAAAGTGCATTTTTTTAAAGAGAAAAAGAAATCAAATGGTAACGTAACCGGAAGAATTGAATACAACCCGATTTTTTCCAAAACATGCCAGGGTGGAGCTCAAAAATTATCAGACAGTAAGTGGTTAGTGCCTAATTACAATAATCTCGATATATGCCCGGTAAGGTTATTTAAAAAGCTTACTTCTAAACGCACTAATAGAATTACGTCAGATCGACTATTTCTGACTGTAAATCCTTACTGGAATAAAAGCAATTCTGAATGGTACAAAAATATGCCTTATGGAGTAAATGAGATTGGAAAATGGACCAAACAATCTGCTGAAAGAATAGGGCTTGATACTCCGACAAACAAAATCACGAATCATTCAAATCGATCAAGTACTGTATCAAATCTTGCTAAATCAGGTGTCCCGGAAGAACAGCTCATCAAAATGACTGGACATGCAAATGCTAAGTCATTAGGCCCTTATTATTTACAGTTAGACGAGGAACATCATGCTAGTTTAATAAACAACCTGAGACCTGGACCTTCTGGAATCCAAACTACAAGAGATATAAACATAAGGCAAGAAAATTTTAATATGCAAAAAAATCTGGTCATAATATAACATATAACCATTGCACTTTCAATGTTCAAAATATGCATGTAACTAAAGATTAGTCAAACTCTACACAATATATTTAAATATTTTAATATGTTCTGTTAATTTACAATGTTTATTGTTTCATTAAATCTTCTATTTCCAATTAAATTGTCCGTATAATGTAGTTGTGTATTAACCTCCCTAAAATACATTCGAGATAATTTTTTATAAGATAAATACATTTCAAATTGTATTCCAATTTTGTTGCCATTCGGCAAAAAATCTCGAATCAAGGGAAGTAGAAAAAATCGCTCGAACAAGTTCTCGCGATTTTTTCACTACCTTGATTCTCGATTATTTGCCATGATTATTTTTTTCATCGTCAAATTGACCAATAGGAACACTTCATTTGGTTCTAGAAGAGTGTATTATATCGGTAATTTTTTCGATAATACCACTGTTGATAAGTTGCCATAGCTGCGAATTTCTAGGTGCATTTATAATGTATAATCTAGTCACTTTAGTACCTGCCGAACGTCACATATTCCCAACAGATTTCTTTGTATATGAATTAATTGGAATGAAATTTCGTTTTGACCTACCTTGCTTCGATTCAAAAAATAATCTAGTTAAATACAATTCGTGGTCTGGAATTTTAAGGTAATTTTACTCAAGCTGTTTGCTTAGTAACCAAGAGTGTCAATTTGACAGAAAATCACGAGCGCTTGCGCGAGTGATTTTCGTAAAATTTCCGACAATTCCAGACCACTTATTGTATTACTACAGACAATAAAACTTTCATACAATTAAACATGTATTTATCGATAAAAAAATGATCTCTTATGTATTTACCCCCGGTAATTTTTTCGATAATTTTGCTTGTTGATAAGTTGCCATAGTTGTGAATTTGTAGGTGCATTTATAATGTATAATCTAGTTACTTTAGTACCTGCCAAACGTCAAATATTCCCAACACATTTCTTTATACAGTGAGGTCCTAAAGTTTGGAATAAAATTCATAATTTCTTTTTTATCAATATTTCAATGAAATGCTCGGACACGTCAATTTTTATTTTCAATTTAAAATTTTGTAAGGGATATGTAAAATATACAAGTTGTCCCATTTTCATGTACAGCTGTCAATGTCAATTTTCTTAAATGGAACACCCTATACATTTTCATATTTCTGAGTAGTCCATTGAAAGGGAATTTCATAAATGTGGCATTTGTTACCTTTTACTTCCATGGCAACACTTGAATTTAGAAATTCGTCAAAATTAGAAGCAAGAAAAAGCAAAGTATACCTCACACAACCGTATGACATCAAAGATTTATGAACGAAAATACGAAATGAAATTCGGAGAATCACACCTGAAGTTATTAGAAATGTTCTTTACGAATTCAAGTACAGTTTGGCTATAGCTTAGCAAGTTCTTGGAGCTCACACTGAACATTTAGTTTAGATTATTTTTGATGTTAATTACTTGCTTGTGTTTTTACTCAACATTGTTTGTTATTTCGTGGTAGTTTTGTAAACCTAATTTCCAATTTCGGCAATATCTAGCTTTTGTAGAAGTTCAGATATCCTAATTCTAATTTTGAGGAATATCTAAAATCTAAATTCAAATGTTAATATCTCGATAGCCATAGAGGTAAAAGGTAACAAATGCCACATTTATGAAATTGTCTTTCAATGGCCTACTTAGAAACATGAATGTATATAGGGTGTTCCATTTAAAAAAATTGACATTGACAGTGATACATGAAAATGGAACACCCTATATATTTTATATGTTCCTCACAAAATTCTAAATCGAAAATAAAAATTGACGTGTCCGAGCATTTCATTGAAATATTAATAAAAAATAAATTATGAATTTTATTCCAAACTTTAGGACCTCACTGTATGTGAATTAATTGTAACAAAATTTCGTTTTGAACTATCTTGCTTCGATTCAAAAAATAATTTTGTTAAATACAATTCGTGGTCTGGAATTTTTAGGTAATTTTACTCAAGCTGTTGCTTTTACTAACCACTCGTGTAAATTTGACAGAAGCTTTTAACTGTCAAATTAACACTCGTGGCTACCAAGCAACGCAACAGTTTTCGTAAAATTTCCGACAATTCCAGACCACTTATTGTATTACTACAGACAATAAAATAACTGAATATGAAAGAGTATTTCTGGTGGTAAAGTATGTCTGGTAGTCAGTTGGAGTACACAATACACTCAAGCAGAACTCCCCGAGACCGCAGAAAAAACGGTAGGAAATTTTATTCCAAATTTATTACATAATACAATCTATTCTAATACAATCTAATCTTTTTAATTTATTGTAAATTTAAATTATTTAGGCAGGTAATTTTGATTTTTTTTATGTTTCCTAAAATATTAATTTTTTCCAGTCTTTCTGGATTGCCGATTTGCTAGGTTTGTTTTTGTTCTTAATCGCTGGGATTGATCACAAAAAAAATGGTTTGCAACCCTCAAATTTGTTCATAAGTTGGCAGCCATTTTGAAACGGTTGGAATTATTGATGAAATGTTTACATAAAAAATGTTTCTTCTTCTAATTCCTTTTTAATAATGTATCGCACGACCCCTCCTCCTATTTGACATTCTTGAGAAATACATCCCCACCCCCTATTATCTCGGAAGGGGTGACTCCGAGAAAAATTAAAATATTTTCATTAAATTCTTCATGGGCAATTTACTCAGCAGAATTTTTTTCCCAAGGCCGTAGCTCCGATACTTTCCCCCGTAAAAGATAGTGTGCGGGTGGTCTGAATCACCCTGTATAATAATTATTGGTAGTGCGCATAGTAGTGATAAACTCTATAAATAAATTGAAGAATCACAATGCGGGTTTATCAGGAAGAAAGATTACTGAAAAATCTATTAACAAAATACATATTATAGCTTCGCAGACCTGCAACTTTTTTACAAATTTAATAATACACCACTTTTTCTCACCACATTTTGAGAAACTCTGTTTTTTCCGATGTGCTTGACTCAGATGATTGCATGGAGTCAGACGCGACTTCTCATTGTTTCTTTGGTTCATTGTTGGAGTTTCTTCAACATCATGGACTCTCTTTGCGGTGGGCAAGTCGAAGAAGAAAATATAAATAACTTCCTCACCTGTCACCCATAATTAATAATTATTATTAAAAGGTAACTTCAACAACTAAACCTCAAATGACAGTTGCTATAAATGGTATTTGTATTTCACGGCCTACTAGATTTTTCTTATTCTAATATCAGCTTGACCTACGTATGTTGATATCTTAGAGCACAACTTCTTAAATTAACTAAGAAAGGAAGGAATTATTACATATTTAATTACAACACGCTAGTTTTGAAAAACCTCTCCACTGCTACGAACTTCGCGAAGATTCCGCACATGATCAAAACAATATGGAACAGCACCGATGCAAAAACACAAACATACACCTAACCAGGTAAGCCAGCGTTTTAACGACCAAGTCCACGAGTCGGGGCACGTTGCTGCAAGCGTGACCGTAAAGACCAACACGTGGTCTGGCAGTGCAGTGTGCACCCCCGATTTGTCAGTAACTAGCCCCATTCGTGCAGTTTCCGCCACAGCTTTATCAATCCATACACTCCTCCGATATTAAAAAAAAAAACAAGTTACCGGCTGAGAAAATCGCGGCTTATAAAAGTAACGGGGTCGTATTATTTTTTTATACTTTTCCTCGTACTTTTCTTTTGGAAAATATTTTTTTCTAATTGGCGTATTAGAAGGAAATGTTTTGGATAGAAGCAATTTCATTGGATCTGTTGTAAGTGGTTTTTGGTGTCACTGTTTAAAACTTCAATAATTCAGTGGAAGACGTAATGATTTGTAAGTACTTGATTTAAAAAATCTTTTACCGTTAAAATTTACATGATCGGTGCAATAATTTACAAAGTGTCACCATGGTTTTTACTGTATATTTTAGAGAAATGTTTCATGATAAAGCCCTAATTCGTTGTTAAATCTTGATTGTTTTTTGTTTAAAAGAATATATATACAGGATTTTTGCTGTCACATTTCTTTTGCACAATACCTATCTTCGCTTTTTCAAATATAACACATAGATTATATCCCCGAATTGCATTACGAAATTTCGCAAAAAAACACTAAGTATAAAAAACCCGAATAAATCTTTTAATTACTTTTTTTAAATATTCAAAAATAAGTCCAGTAGAGGGCACCAAAGTTTATAAATTTCCTAAATTTACTAAAAACAATAGAATTACACTGCGAAAATTGATCGAAGATGTAAAAAAGTAAAAATTTCTTCTAAAAATCCCACGTTCATTTTATGAAATTGCTTCTGTTTGGTTCTTCTAATAAACCACAACTATCATATTTATTTGTCATTCCTTCAGCTATACAAAGAATTTGAGGACAGTTGTGTTTCGACGAAACGTTAATAAAACAGTTTAAAAATCGAGGGTCCCTATGGGCCTCGGATCAGTTACGGATATATTTCTGTGAGTCCTTCAGCATCTGACTACCAGTGTAGACCACCGCATTACGACGATCCTTCGGAAGTGATCAGTTCTAATCATTGGGCGCAAGGTAGACCTTGGCAGCATCACTATTACCACAACCCAGCGCCCATAGAACTGTCTACGAAAAGTTCTGTCACAGGTAATGTTCATGTTGTCTATTTTTGTGTCACTGTAATATAGTTTCTTTTTTTGTTTTATTTAGTTTAGGCAAGGTATAGGTATAGGTTATGACAGGAAAGGTCAGGCCAAGGAGTTGAGGTTAGATTTTCGTTAACTGAGAGGAGGCAACCAGGCCGGAGCGAGGTCCCATACTTTGCTATGTTAAAGATTTTTCCATTTAATTAAAGTAATTTTTTTATGAATTCCTTACCCACTACGTACTGCCTTAAACATGCGATTGGCCACGTCTCCTCTGGGACCACTTATAAAGATATTCGCAAATAAGAAACCTCTATTTTTTAAAGATGCAATTTTCTGAGTGGTCTAGTAACTCACGGAACAGGCAAATTGAATTATAATAAAAACATAATAATGGTATTCAATAAAAGGGGCCCTAGCGAGAGGAAACTCTATTAAGAAAATTGCTCGGGCTCTATCAAAATTCTGCATGTCGCATTTATATGGGACATATTTTACTTTGTATTTTGCATGTGCAGATTTGAATAAAAAATTGTCGTTTTTTCGAGTGTATAGTAAAATGACAGTCACGAAATCTGTAATTCAGTTCTATAAACAGTTTGTTGTTTATCTGGATATTTATAAAGTACAGATAGTCATTTCTATTCAGTACCTTTCATTCAAAAATATGTAAAGCATGATACGAGTATATGTATACTGGTCTTCAAAAGTTAACGAACTTGGTGTAAAATCACATTTTTGCCCACATGGATCAAGAACTTTGACGTAAAATCTTCGACTCCTGAAGATGCTAACGTTGTCAGCGAAACACGTGTCGAGTTACAAAATAAGAAAAGTTTCTCGAACAAACTTAGAAGGACCCTTGTAAGAACCTATAAAACACCTATAGGAGAAGGGCAGGTGGCTTATAAATTGGTCACAAAAGTCTCAGGAACGGGCAGAGATTAGCAAAAAAAGCATACAGTATGTTCCTTAAAGTTTGCAGCGTTTGAAAAAAATATTGTTTTTGTTATTAAAATGTTGACATTATGCCCAGCAAAGAAGAATTAGAAAAGACTCTGTACGAAATGGAAGCAGTTTTGACAAAGGGCTACGGCATGAAGATCAATAAAAAGAAAATTAAAAATGAAAAGAAAATAGAAGTAAAAAAATGCAAATAGGAAATGAGAAGATTCAATGTTCCAAGGAGCCCGACAAAAGTTTAAATACACCGAATTTTACTAGAAAATACGCAAGATGCAAATTCTCGAATTAGTCTCAAGAGCATCCTAATTCTATAGTCTACCTTTTACTTCTTTAAGTTGAAACAGAAATGAAAGCAAAAATACCCAAAAAAAGAAAGGAAGTACAAGCCATAATACCAGGATATCCTCGGCAATGAGGTTGTGTAACACTAAGAATACAATTTAATTTTTAGTTTCAAATCGCGAGGAACGAGCTTGTGGACCATTTGGCCTTAAGCAGTCGTACTGACGTCACAGCTTGGCGTGTACTTTTGCCTATTGCCCAACTGTTATCACTTGACATCGGCGTTTGTTTAACTTAGGTCAAAGTTTAGGTAAGAACGGAATTTTCGAGTCATTCATTTGTGCTCACGTTGTTGTCAGTGTCGCTTCACAACTTGTTTTAGGAACGAATATCACAAATACACCTATAACGAGGGGTGACAATTCCACAAAAAATTCCAGTAATTCCATATAATTCCAGTAATTCCATACAATTCCAGTAATTCCATATAATTCCACTAATTCCAAAGTAATTCCGATAATTCCAATAATTTCATGGTAATTCCAGAGTAATTCCGATAATTCCATATAATTCCAGTAATCCCAAAGAACTTCCATATAATTCCATATAATTCAAGTAATTCAATACAATTCCAGTAATTCCATAATAATTCCGATAATTCCAGTAATTCCATATAATTCCAGTAATTCAATATAATTCCAGTAATTCCAAAGAAGTTTCATATAATTCCAGTAATTCCAAATAATTCCCGTAATTCCAAACTAATTCCAGGTACATATACCGTGTGACAAACTTCCATGTGTACATGGGGAAATAACATGGGCAATTACATTTTTGGGGATTCCTGCTCCCCATGTGTAGTTACAGTGGTGGTAAAGGTAGCAATCGAAAGACTATTTTTTTCTGCGTATGAGGATATCAAAAACTCTACAACTTTCCAATTTATTAAAGCATGAAAAGCAAAAATTACATTAATAATTTTCTAACTAAAACACAGAAATTTATCAGATTATCCATGACAACTTAATTTATTCTAATCACGGACGTCTTTGATTTTTATGGATTTTCTGAACTGTCAACATTTAAAAATGAACAAAAATATTTATTCAGTTCAAGAAAAGGTTTTCATTGTGAAAATATTTTACGGCGGCAATAGTTTGCGCGTAGTCCGTGCCTTATTTTCTGTAAAATTCAATAACGGTCCTATTCCTTCGGTATAACAACAAATAATTTAGTAAGAAATTTGAAGGCTGGGAATCTTTCATCGAAAGAAGTTAATTTTTACTAATACATAAACTTGTTTTTTTTTTATTTAGATAATTCTCATTCACATTATTATTGTCATTACCTATAGTTGACAATTAATTGATTACTGGTGTGGATGTTTCGTTGGTGAATGCTGGTCCATAGTTTAGGGTAAATTGTAGGTGTCGTCTAACCTATTAAAAAGTTTTTGGGAAAATGTTAAAGCAGTAAAATGAAATAATAAAAATTAAATTACTTTAATTTTACTGCAATTATGAAAAATTTAACAAGCGGCAACATTTGTTTATTTTGCTCTAATGAATTTTGTAATCTGGCAATTTAATACTTATTTATTTCATGTAAGGACAAAAACTTATTAATATACAATGAAATTAAAGTAACATAAAAAAAGAAAAATAACTATAACAAATATTCAAATAAACCCCCATTCTGTATCAGACAGTATCCCAGCCTATTATGGAAAGAATTTCTCACATTCGCAAGTTGCCGATCGTTTATTAAGTTGCATTCCGCAAAAATAGCATTCCTTAAAGAATCAATATTTGGGTGACGAGTTTTATAAATCTTATTTTTTAAATGACCCCACAAGAAAAAGTCACACGGTGCCAAATCGGGAGATCTAGCTAGCCAGTTTATAGCACCACCTCGACCAATCCAGCTCTCTGGAAATATTTCATTTAATAATTCCCTCACTTGTGCTCCAAAATATGCTGGGTATCCGTCATGTTGAAACCAGACCTCCCGATTCGCTTGTGCAACTTCTTCTAATGCAGGGCCAATATGGTTAATTAAAAGATCTAAATAAGCTTCTGAATGTAAATTTCCCTGTATTTCAAATGGTCCTATAATGCGATTATTAAAAATGCCTGCCCAAATATTGATTTTTTGAGGGTATTGCGTTGTAGTGGCCAGATTTATTGTGGGATTTTCCTGGGCCCAATGCCTAACGTTTTGCGAATTTGGCTCTTGATTTAAAGTGAAGGTACACTCATCGGTAAAACAAATTGATGAGAGGAAGCTGCGATCCCGATTAGCCCGTTCTTGCATTTCTTCACAGAAAGTTTGCCTTGATTCTTCGTCAAAATGAAGTACCTAACTCTTGGTGACATTGGAATTTAAAGGGATGATATTTGTTTTTTTTTTAATATGTTACGGACAGTTTCTCTTGAAACATTACATTCTAGGGCAATAGACCTTAAACTAGATGTTGGACTAGCAGTTATCAGGCCTATTACCATTTCCTCTACCTCAACATTTAGATTTCTTGGAACGACTAAAAAAATTAATGATAAGGTTAATTTTAGTTTTGTTTCACTCCACGTTATCACTTGTTAAATTTCTCATAATCCCAGTAAAATTTAAGTTAGCGAACAATAAAGAATTAGCAACTAGGTATAATAATAATAAGCGAATCAGAATTATCTAAATAAAAACCAAGTAAATTTATCAGTAAAAATTACCTTCTTTCAATGAAAGATTCCCAGTATCTTCAAATTTCTTAACTGAATTTTTTATTGTTGTTACCGAAGGAATAGGACTGTTATTGAATTTTACAGAAAATAAGTCACGGACTACCCGCAGACTATTGCCGCCGTAAAATATTTTCACAATGAAAACCTTTTCTTCAACTGAGTAAATATTTTTGTTCATTTTGAAACCCAAATTTTAAATTGTCGATAAATAATGTTGACGGTTCAGACGAATTAGAAATTAGAATCAAGGGAGTCTTTGATTAGAATAAATTAAATTGTCATAGGTAATCTGATGAATATCCGTGTTTTAATTTGAAAATTATTAGTGTAATTTTTGCTTTTAATGCTTTAATAAATGGGAAAATTGGAGTTTTTGATATCCTCATACGCAGAAAAGAAATAATCTTTCGATTGCTACCTTTACCACTACTGTAATTACACATGGGGAGCAGGAATCCCCAAAAATGTAATTGCCCGTTATTTCCCCATGTACACATGAAAGTTTGTCACACGGTATGGTAGTCGTTTGTTGCCTGTAAATTATTTTTCTCTCATTTTTTCTTTAAGAAATTATTTTGGTAGCCACGTGTGTACCGCAATAAATGATTCGTAATTATGACCCGCGCATCAATCCAGCCCATCAACAATGAACAATAATACAATTAACGAGTATCAGAACTCCTCGACTAATCGGCTGCACCATCATCACATAAACAAACCAACAATACCGACGACTGTAACGTTTCCGGCATTTGCGAAACCGAGAGTGGATTCCCCACCTCCACAAAGGTAAACCCATTCACTCCGTGGAGTCTCCGAGCGTCCAGTTGCTCTTCCGCTTCAAGTTGGAGCGGCCCAGTCGCGTTTTAACCAACACGTTGATAGTTAAGTGCCGGTCTTCAAGTTAGCATGTTTTTGTAACATGAGTTTTGTTGTACCGGTGAAGGAAGATCAAAGAATGGAATATCAGTTACCACCGCCCCCTGTTACTGCCCCCAATTTGGGGGCGCATCATGTGCCTGTGGGAGTTATGCAAGGCACCCTCACACACGTGCAAGCACAGGACGAGTCTCATCGGTGGAGTCAGTACCAGCAACTTTGGAGGCAGCATGTATACATGAACGGTAGGGTCCTTAATTTTGCAACAAAATCCGACAGGATAAGCGAAAGAAATTTAATAACAAATCTGTTTTTACTCCATCCGAATTATTGTCACAGGAAAGCAATTAAAATATAAAATTCGGCATTAATTTTAAAACTAAACCGACAAAAACCTTCATATAAGATGAAGAAAGTTGTATACCACAACGAAATATTTTCCATTTCAATTCTCTAAATGTTTTTGTGTTACATTGCGCTAGAAAAGAAAACTGCTTTTTTGTTTTGGATGTGTGATCGGGTTTCAAGTCTTGCTCTTTTTTGGGACGAATAGGAAGTCGCAACTTTATACTTATGAGCTTCAAGGTCAGTTTTTTACGCTAAAATGACATCTGGGTGAATGATGGATTTGTAACCTGTTGCTTCGCATACCGTGCGCGTTCAATACTTCATTATCTTCGATTAAACTTTATTAAAATGACAACTCACTTATTGAGGAATGCCTCATGGGTTATCCGAAGGTCTGTGTTGTTCTGTTTTTTATTTCAAAATAGGATGCCAAATTGTTACATTATTTTCAAACTGTCGTGAAAGAAATGAACAAATGCGTAGTAAAATGAAAGTGGAAGTGAATAAAAATCGTGAAAAAATGTCTTGGTCGCACGGTTTGGTATGATCGAGTCGCTTTACTTCAAACAAGCTGTGACGTAGATATTTTATGTTAATAATATTAGATTATACTTGCTGCGGTACAGGCGCTTAATATAAAACAACATGTTCATGCCTTATATTATTATCGTCCTTTACGTAGGTATTTTAGTTTTAATCCTATTTTCACGCCCCCTACATGCCAAAATTTTGGTTTTCTTTTTACTGATCTTCATGCCATAGCCCTCTGTCAAAACCACTTCCATTTCGTTCAGAGCCCTTCCTAATTCTTCTTTGCTGGATGCTAACACTGCTATATCATCTATAACTGCCGTTTGCTCTTTGTAGAGATTGCGTTCTATTCTTCTGTCCCTATATTTCATCCCTACCTTTGTGAGTACTTGGAACGTCTTCCCCCGTTTTACGTTGTCGAAAAGAAGAAAACGGCCATGCATCATATTCAGGTATCTTTGGCGATCTAAAAAATTTTGCATAATCTATTTTTTCACAACCACTGCACTAGTGATGAGCCCACAAGTTTTTCTTATGGCAACTTTTCTTGTAATTTTTTTCTTGTCCGATAAATTTGCCCCTCTTCTGGGATTGTTCCTTCTTTCTTCATCTGCAGGGTTTGCTTGAGATGCGTTGAGGTCAATACCTCCGAGTGCTGTTTTACTCTCTGGTGAATTCTTCATGAAGACCAGAGAGGGCTGATAACTCGGTAAATGTCATGTTCCCTTTAGGAGTGTCTAGTAGGTAGATTTATAATTTCTGCCCTGGGGTTCTGGCGATCTTCTCTGTATCAGTTTTTCTCTAATTCTCGCTAATTCTGTCGTAAAAGTGTTTGCACCTTGAGAGATCCAAGATACTGAAAGGACTATTATTTTCTTTTACCAGAAGCAACATTTCCTTTCTCCTCGATAAAATATGGTTTACACAGCTCCACAAACTTTGTCTTTTTGACAAGGTGCCTTGCGACTTCTTTATTCTTTTTCGGAATACTAAAAATCTAATGCGAGAGGAACCTTTAACTCCCCGGAAGCTGCGGTTCCCGTCTTCAAAGCTCTGGTTTCCGAGATAATCGAGTGGTGGCTAAAATAATTCTTCTGCGACTTTTGGTGTACACAGAAGTGAAGTGAAGTGAAGTGAAGTCGAGGCGGCGAACAAAATTTTGTCTCCATATATCTCTTGGCCCAACCCTCTGGTAGGTTTTAGCCCAATTACAATATTGTTAAAGTTCAATAATTTTTTGTGAAGAAACGTACTTTCATATATCTGCGTGTGTACACGCCATTCTGCTGGCGTAACGAATCGATTTTAATGTTCAAAATGCTGCAGGAATTTATTTAATAATACTAGTGTTGCCAAGGTGACGGACAGACCATGTTATGTCAAGTTCATTTTTAAATATACAGCTCTCAATGCTAACCGTGGAAATGCTGCAAACTGGTCGTGTATTGGTACCTATTTAAATACCCGGCTTCTCTAAATCGCACCAAAATCGTTTGACAGCTGTTCCGGTGGATCAAGGGAACATCTTCTGTTGTTTTGTTTCGTTCGCACTCCGTAGATCGAGTTTTCCCGCTAATTTACAACCTCTAACCACTTCTCGAAGTGAATTATTTCCGCCTTTAGTTTTTCGAGTTTGAGTTATTTGACAATTATGCGAATTTGTTTTGCTGTTGTCGGACTATAAAAACGATCGTTTCATTTATCATAAAAACTTGGCATTGTGGCGGCCATGCAACGTGTCAACAGTGCTGACCTTGACGTAGTCTTTTTGCTTTAGCGCTCGAAAAGTTGAGTGAGGAGAACAGCTGGTTGGTGAGATGGAGTAATTAAAAATATTGAGTATGACGTGCACGGAGACTGAGACTCGGTTATTGTTTGAACTATTTGCAGCTCTCGGAATTATCTAAGCAATGTTCATTTCTGCGTAGCCAGGATACCTTTCGCGTATAAACAAGAAGCCGATAGCTGTAATGTGGAGAGAACATACTGGCAAGTTTTCTTTGTTTATCTCTTTCATTCGTCGAAAAATAATTATTACAACTATTATTTCATTACAATTATTAAATAAATATATTAAATTCCTTGATTTCACCGCATCCTGAACAGCAGTTACAAGTTGTCGTCGCAAATTCTTTTAAAAGTCGCTGTTTAAAACAGTCAGTACCTCCATCCTTTCCTATCCTGAGCTAACCTACATCCCCAACTATTTGACAGCAGCAGTCTAATAGGGGCCTATCCATACCTCTTTTTATTCCTATCTCCGACTCTGGTATGTCACGAACTATTCCTTCGTGTCTCAGAAGGTGTCCTACCATACTATCCCTCCTATTCTTTACTGTCTTCCATACCTTTCGCTTTTCCCCAACTCTTTCTAATACCTCCCTATTGCTAACCGTATCTATCCAAGGTATCTTCATCATACGACTGTAGCACCACAATTCAAACGCTTCTATTCTTTCTCGATCCGCTTCTCCCTCGACTTCTCCTATTGTCTAAGTTTCGCACTCGTACTCCATACATACGTCTTTTTATTGATCTTCATGCTGTAGCCCTCTATCAAAACTGCTTTCTTTTCGTTCAGAGCCATTCCTAATTCTTCTTTACTGCATATGTTTGGCCCTGTACATTAATCCCTGAGGCTGTTCTGTTCTGTTCAGGGGTGGCAAGACGCTTTTAAAAAACACGTGCTTTACATGTTTGGTGGCAAGAATAAGTTTCTCCGAAAGGGGTGCATTTTGATCAGTGGATATGAAAATAGGGATTTTATAGTATTTTTTAGACTTTCCTGTTTTTGTAGAAAATCCAGTAACGTTCAAAATGAAGGCTGCATTTTTGAATTTCGTGGGATTTGGGAGCTTACTGCTATGAGGCATCGATGTTAGCTGAAAATGATAACCTCTGGCATCATGATTTATTTTAGCCCTAATAGTTAATAGAGTGTCCCCAGTCCAGCTGTTTGCTCGGAATGTAAATTCCAGTGGGGTCTCAAGCGGACATGGAAAGTTGGGAATACTTTGGATATAAGGTTGAGCATACAACACAAAACAACTATGCCAACTTTCAACCCTACTAAATTTTTCTCAAAGTTGTGGCTGGTTTAGATCTAAAATTCCTGGACTGGCAGAAATTTAGGTTAACTTGGAAAAGCTCATAAAGTTGTTCAGCAGACGAATTCTTTTCTGAATTTTTCCCACAAATTTTGCACAAACAAGGAACCTTCTAATTCAATAGAATTTTGAATGCTTTCTTGAAAGTTTGACCGTGCTATAGCAATTTCGTCTGGAGATATTCGATTTCTTTGTCCCATATCTTCCGTGGTTGTTGACCAGTCGTAGTGTGCCATTCTTTAAGCCGTTCCCCTTAAATAATAATCCAATATCGTCATATCGGGAGACAGAGCTGACCACATCACTACCAACTAGAGCTGGACTGAACAGTTCCTTTCTAGGAATCGATTCATTGGGATCGGTTCCTCTGGTTCGTTCACGATTTACAGAATTTTGCATACGATGTGTCGTGTCCGGTGTCCCGTCAGGAAAGGTATTTTTTTAAAGAAAATCCGCGATTACTAATGAAAGCAAGGGAATAATAGCACGCTAAAACGTTGGATGTCTCTGCATTGACAAAACCTACTTGGGATATTAATAAACGTCATGCTCCTAGCGACCTGTGTTTCAAAATATGCCGACGGTACTCCACAGAGCGCACCCGAGAAATTCTGGCGAGTGTCAGATTCACAAAAAATGTAATGAATTCTTCAAAAATCCCTCAAAATATACACGCACCTTATCCTGTCCTATATGTTTATCGGAATCGAATGTGATTCGTTTCCTAGGAGCATCCCGCGCGCCTTGAAACCCTGACGACTTTAGTGAGAACTTGAGAACTGGAATTACAGCCGGAATCGTAAAGTTATTTGCTACGAAATCGATTCCAATGATTCCGGCCCCGGAGTCGTTCCTTTAAACGGTTCTTTTCTTTAAAAGATTCATTCCTTTAAACGACCCGTATGCCGGGAAACTGCTCAGTTGCAACCACTTTTGCCTAGTGTCTTACATTTAGAAGCACATCTTCAAAGTCCATAACACGAATTTGAAAAAATATTTAATCTTCCGCTAATTGACCCAAAACCCATCAGTTACAAAAATCGGTGTGATTTTAAGAGTCTTGCTTATGAAGGGCTTGATGAAGTGATAGAGGAGGATTAAATTCTACAGCATAGCAAATACATTTAACCGTGCTGTACATAACAATTCTATGAAACTTATACATTACTTATGGGACACAGTGTATATTATAAATTGTACAACTATAAAAGCATTTGAAAAAAATGTGTCACAGAAAGAAATTTCGCCATTGAACCATTAAATTTATTTATTGAAATGAAAAACATTGAGAGGTTATAGGCATCGAGTAATACAACTGGAAAGGAAATTTTTTATAAAATTTCGTATGTCCTCCAGCAAATTTGAATATTACAAACAAATCTGTTATGCAACTTAAGAAAATAACTAATAAGGAGTACCCAGGAAATAATAAATTGAAGTGGGTGATCTTATCGGCGAAACACTTGTCTAGTTTTTATTCTTTTAATTTTAATTAACCAACAAATTTGTGTAATTTGAATGTACGATATTGAAGTACAGAATTGCATGTAAATTTATAAAGAGTTCAGAGTGGCAGTAAAATTATAGCAATAAATACACGACAAACACAAAGTTTTAAATGTCGCTGCGGCGTCCGATTTCGCGTTCTTAATAAAACCGCCGAAAGTGTTCCACGTGGGCGCGAAATAATCCGGACCAGGTATGTCCCAATCCCGGAAGAACTGAAACGGCAAGCAGCAGAGAAAGTTGCGGGTCCGCAAGAATAGCGGCGGTCTGGCCGACTGAACTAACCGGTCCTACGGGGAAGATAGACAGTGTTGTTACTGTGAATGCTTTCAAGCGTGCCAATCATTATTATTATTATTATTTGCGATTTGCGAAACACCCACGTACACTTATTGACTTAAATGTCACGCATGCAGTTGGGAAAAAACATTGTTTGCAGCGCGAATTATTGGATGTACAAGCACATGACTGGGAAAGGGTCCATTTTACGTCACGCTGGAAAAGCGTTGAGTTTGTGAGCAGGCGTTAAGGTGGCAAAGGACATACTTAGACATAAATTTGTACCAGCAGCTTGTACAGTTCCCAAATTTGACGTTAAAATTGCTTACGTAGCTTTTACTTCTCTTTCCCAAGGGCATCCGAAATGGGGAGAGCATACGGGTATAAAGTGCCAGTTAATTCCTTCGCGAAGCATACGGCGTATGCGAAATAAAACTGGAGACTGTATATCGCCTTTTAAGCTTTTCTTTCTGTATTAACATTATAAATACACTACAAACTGCTGGTACGAATTGCAAAATTTGTCTGGCAACTGTCATATGTATTTGACCGTAATCAGCCATTATCGTTCACTTGTTCCATGGCTAGATTGATTATACGAAAATGTGCTTCTGCGCCTATGCAACTTGCCGATTTGTAATTCCCAGATTTAGTGGACGCGCCTCAAGATACAAATTCGCAGAAAGTGTCTTATTCTTATAGGACTTGTTGGCCTTGAAGAACTGGCTTAGAGGCGGAAGGATTCAGTTTGGCGTCTTGGGCGAAAAAATAAAACGGAAACACATCTTCGAATGCGTTACGAAAGCATTATTTTATTACGGTAAAGTCTTGATTTGAGAATGATATAATTATTGACTTTTATGACAGCTTTGGCCGCCGTGGTATTAAATATGCTGTCATCCCATTATTAATTCTTAAAATAGAAACAAAATGCACTTATAGACAGCAAATGTCAAGCCGCGTAAGTCTTCCTACAGTACTTAAATTGCGTGCAATATTTAATTAAATATGTTAGAAATAATTTAAATTAGTCATAGAGTAGCAACTCTTTAGTCTAATACATCACTGTTTTTACGATAACGATCGTAGATGCCATAGAAAATCATTGTTTCAGTATCAATGTGTTGAACGTTCAGGGTCGCGGGCATGTTCACTTGGAATGTTCAGGTGGGCCGATCCAGGAGTAGTTTCCAAGGGCACATTTCCCGAGGAAACTAGAAATAAATGAAATTTTCAGTCGTAAAAAGTGACCTGTTGTTATCTTCATTAAGTTGTTGCATTGTTTTAGCATCAGCCAAACCGTGACAATAATCAGAAGTTTGCAAAATGTATAATGCGGGAAACTCGGTGGGAATGGTACACAACAATACTCCTACAGAATGTTTAATTCCTTCTACCTTCAACTAGGATAATTACATCGAGCTGAAGTTGTAATCGCCTTGTACAAGATAAAAACCAATTTATATTCAATTTTTTCTTTGGACATGTGCTGATAATCCCAAATCGATTT
Source organism: Xestobium rufovillosum (assembly GCA_963966045.1). NCBI lineage: Eukaryota > Metazoa > Arthropoda > Insecta > Coleoptera > Ptinidae > Xestobium > Xestobium rufovillosum. The sequence goes on from OZ014493.1 coordinate 40,889,789, forward strand.
TTTCGCTTCCTATTTGAATATAGTGGAGAGAACTCCCACGCTTAAATAGATTCTTAAATCAAGATATCGATGAGCTCAAATAGAAAAGTATCATTACTATATTGCCAGCACAGTCTCAAGGATGCGTATGAGAAAGAACAAGTAAATAGAAAGAAAAAAGAACTGCCCAAAGATGTCTGCGCAATAAAAACCGAGAGGAACTTGCAGAATTACAAATAGAAGAATAGAGAAGTGAAGGCAAAAGAATGAAGAATGGAAAATACGGAGGTGACATCTCACAAAAAAACTGTTTAGTTATCAAATTACTGAAATTAGTGAAAGTAATTTGGAGCATCGCGGGGACGAAACTCAATTCAGGATAATCAATCCCAAATCAGCAACAACTGAGGAAATCATTAGCTTTGTTGATGATTTGCCGCTATCGATCGACGAATGAAGATCCCAGTGCTTGTCCAAGAAGCTGAAGTATCCAAAACTACAGTTTCCAAGATTGCGCACGAAGATTTAGGGATAAAAAAGTTTCTGAGTTTCTGCCCGATGGATCCCCAATCTTCTTACACCAGAAGAAGGGCTCTCCACCTCCAAAGACGAAAATTCAGTCGTCTTCTGGAAAGTTGATGGTGACTGTTTTTGGGACTGCGAGTTAATTTTGCTTAGTGAACATATGGAAACATGGTCCACATATTAATTGAGAGGTTTATGGAAGGACTAACCAAAGCCTGAAGCAGGTTTAGAATCTTCTAATTCTAACGAAACAATTTTGGGAATTTATACAGAAAAGTGACAATAGAGAAAAAAGAAGAAGGAATGACCGTAGCGTTGGGAGATAGTTATGAGTTGTAGCTAAGCAAAATTCAGAGGCTTGCCTGCCTAGGGATAACAGGGGCGATGCGGACTTCACCAACCGCAGCCGTAGAGACTCTTCTGGACCTTCCCCCTCCCCACTTCATAATACAGGGGGAGGCGAGACTGGCACTATACAGACTGCAAAATTATTTTTACCGTGTCCGTATGGGTACAAAGCACACTAGCATTATTGAGGACATAAAGGATCCCATGCTTGACATGAGGACGGATTACATGGTCCCCAAGAACACCACACAACCACTCTTTCAGGTCACAATCGATGACCCTAAAGTGGAGAACCAAATTCTGAACAGCATACCTTCCGGCAGTCTAATCTGGTACACCGACGGTTCTAAGACGGACACAGGTGCTGGGTCAGGACTGTTTGTATGAGCCCAAAGATGTCTTCCAGGACTAGGCCTGCGCGATATTGAAAATTTGATATCGAATATCGATATCAAAAAGATATCGATATATATCGATATATCGAAATATCGATATATGTCGATATATCGATATATCGAAATATCGATATATCGAAATATCGATATATCGAGATATCGATATATCAAAATATCGAAATATCGATATATCGAAATATCGACATTCGTTATATCGATGTATCGGCATATCGAAATATCGATATTTCGATAGATACTTATACAGTGCGTGTCCAAAAAAGTGTGCAACAGGAGGAAAACTCTTATATTGATTTCTTAGAAAACTGTCCTATGTAAAAGTTGGTGCTTGTTACTAAACGTAAGACGAATAATATCAAAAATTAGGCAGAGTTGCTAGGTTCCCACACGACCGTATGCATTATGGAAGAAGCTATTCATTTCTGTTTTAGAATATGTATTTAGGTAGGTACCCCTACCCAGTGGGGAGACCCTACATATATGTCCGCCACTGCCTCTATCAATCAGAAAGAAATATTCCGTGCTCATTATGAAACGTCTTACTCCTGCCTGTAATTGTCACACTTTCCATTTTGATGTAAGTAGTCCATTAATTTTTCTCCAAAATAAGACAAATTTTAGGGTGGGAGTAATTTATTGTCACCTGAAGGCTTGGCTGCATGTTGAAGGATAATAAGACAAAGCGAAAACGCCAGATCACAAACAATATTGAATTCAGTGGCGTGATTAGAATTTGGGGCCTCCCCACTCCGCCAGCAATACTTGAAAGGAGGCCCCTTAGTTTGAAAAATGGCTACGATTTTCTATTGTAGTCATATAACCAAAAACAAGACCAAACATTGTTTCGTTCTGAATGACCAGGGTAACCAAAGACAACTGGTTTCGTCCTTTTTGGGATTCGTCAGTGCGGTAGAGCTCTATACATTAAGAACGAAACATACTTATATTACTTCATTAATTATTTGTGAGATTCTAATGATACTGGATAGTTCCAACAATGTTCGGGCAAGTTCGAGTACCATACCAGGTGGCTGCCCTGTACATTTACAGCAAAATAATGTTTGATCTGATCTATTTATTCTAAGCAAACCTTGTTCGCAATTCGTATGTACTATTATCAGTAAAAGTGGTGTTACTTCCAGTTTGCGATGTAAATCGTTTGTGCCGGACGTTGCTATGTTTTCGTCAGCCCCGCTCCCCATAGACGATGTGATTTTTCGTTATCCGATCTCGATACTTTGATGAATGCCCTTTGTTTAGTAGTGCAAGGCTAACACATTTGTTGTCATTCAAATAAAATTGTTTAGATCTGCCTTCAAAACTTTAATTGGCGGACAGTTGCTAAGGTTTTTTTACCTCAGAACGTAATAAATTGGTTATGGCATTTTAAGCGGAATTGAACCGTAAAGTGGAAGACCACTTTTGCTGTTAATCTTGATAGTAGATACCTAGAGACACGATGAACTGATACTGATACTGGAGGTTATACCTCTTGAATTTAGTTTCAAAACAACGCTTCTAATCTAAAGAATTATTCAGCTATTCTTCAAGCATTCTTCAACTTAGGGCATAGGATTGAAATTGTATCCTACATGCGGCATAAAATTAATGTAATTTCAGTCACTTTCACATTGCAACTATGTTTTAGGTTTTACTGTTGCAAACTTTACTAGGAAAAACTCGACGTAGGCTCAACGGTTTCCGGTACCAGAAGTTATTAAAATCATTGTAAAACGTCGACACCGCGCTAAATCGATATATCGAAATATCGATATATCGAAATATCGATATATCTAAATATCGATATATCGAAATATCGAAATATCGATATATCGAAATATCGATATATCGAAATATCGATATATCGACATAAAAATATCGATATATCGAAATATCGATATTTCGATATATCGACATTCCGGTATCGTTATTCGATATATCGATATATCGATATCGATATCAATATCGATATATCGAAAAAAGTCGCAGGTCTATCCAGGACTGGTGTGGGAATGCTTCGAGCAACTTAATATCCTAGCCATGCGGAACGCAGTGAGACTGCTTTGGATTCGAGGTCACAGTGGGCTGATAGGGAACGAGAAAGCCGATAAACTAGCAAAGCGGGGCTCCAACGATCCTTTCGTTGGACCGGAACCTGCCCTAGGTATAACTAAGAGTGCCGTCAGACACCAAGTAAACGGATGGATTCGCGCTCAACATCACAATTACTGGAACATGATTCAAGGACACAGGCACAGCAAGTCGTATATAAAGGGACCTTGCAGGAAAAGATGCTCAGAACTACTTTGCCTTAGTAGGATGCAAATTAGAATCGTAACAGGCTTCCTAACGGGACACACGACCGTTAAAGAACACCTGTGGAAGATTGGCAAATATTACGGAGACCTTAACTGCCGCTTGTGTAGTAAGGAACGGGAGACAGCTATGCACATCTTGTGCAGATGTGAAGCTCTAGACCAAATGAGGCAGCGAATTTTCGAGCGATGTCTGATGGAACCGGAAGAATTTTCCACGCATTCAATGTTTGACTTGTACCGTTTGGTCCAAGGCACCAAGATCATGGAATGGGTGTGACTTAGAATTAGGGTGAGCACAATAAGCCCATTTTGTGGCTGCAGTGCATCTGAGCCTACGGGCAGGCAAGCCCTAAGGAAAAAGAAGAAACGACAACCATTATAGTCAACAAGCAAAAAAAGCAAAAAATAGAGAAGTACGCCTGGTCTTTATAGATCAAAAATACCTAAGATTATACATTTAGGAAAAAGCTGGTTGATTCCTAGAGAATCAAATCTTCCTAATGAGCTAATCAATGCTGTAAACAGCTGATACAAAAATAAATTACAAATTAAGTTCGGGCAAAAATGAAATGACAGTTTTGAGACCTCGAGAAGTGTCCTCCAAAGATACTCCCACGTTTCCTATGCTCTTAAAAATATAGAACAAACGCTGGTCCAATCCTCGAGTTTTTCAGAAGCGGATTAACAGTAAGTCGGGAGAACTATCAAAAACTTTAAAAGGTAAAGGAGATTTAAGGCAGGGAAACTCATTATCATAAAGCTGACAGTTTTATTCGTCAAATTGCCTGGCAACAAAATTTCGTTCAAAACAGAAATTTGCATCAGCGGGAAGATGTTTTTGGAGGGACGTTTCGGAAGATTTCGGGAGGACCCCGCGATTTCCAACTCAGTTTTCTGATGTAGGGAAAGAAAATTGTTTCGTCCAAAAGTCTTTTGGTACTTTCAGTTTTTATGGAGTTTCTTAAAGTTCAGATTTTTGTAAAAATTGCTAAAACAACCCCATGCGTTCATTGTTTATTAATCTCGTTCATGCCTCCTGGTGATCGAAAAGGGCCAATTATGAATTTACGCCAAAGTTTCCGATGTAACAACAGATGCAGTATTTAATTTAATGTTATACTTTACATCGAATTTATTATTGGCTGACTTTAAAAGTTCCAAATTAGTAACGTTTAATGTGTGGTCCATATCCAACGGGTGAGAGGCTATACTAGACTTATCTGTATGGCCTTATTAGTAATGAACCATATGTTCCTTAAATCGAGTTAAAATATGTCGAGTTGAGCTAGAAGTGTGAACAACTTTGAAGCCTAATTTCCAGAAAATCGAAGGAGCAGAATAATAGGATAAATGTGAACAAGACATTGAGGAAGTTCAATTTTTAATTGTCCTAATAATAGATACGCATCAGAAACTCCACCGATTCCAATTATTATTTGATTACCATTAAGCGCGTCCTTGAACTAGCGTTTTAAACATAAGTATCTATTATTACAATCAAATATCATCTTCGTATACCATTAAGTGGTACACTTCCTAAATTTAAACGACGGTAATCAAGACGTAATATTCAAAATTCGGTACTATTAAACGATAACTACATCAGATTGTTGCTCGTCAGAAAAAAATGTTTATTGCGCACGTCACTACAGGTTGCATTTTTAAATGTTTTTTTTGTGGATTTAATTCATTGAGAACAGTTTCAATGTCATAGGATTTGTCTGGCCCGGTAATTTAATGAAAATTGCAAATTATTTTACTTTATTCATAATAAATCCAGTATCATTATTATTAATTCCAAATCAACTGTACTTTGGACAGTTTTTATGATAAATTTTCATGTTAGTTCCGAATTTCATTTAATTTTGTTTAATGGATTTCTTGGTGTAGACGTAAAATTATGTGAACATAAATTAAATAAAATTTTTCGAGTCAGTTTAGATTGCATTCTTCTCATTGGGTCAGTTGAAAACCCGATTGGAAATACTGACAGTTACATTCTGGTTGTGCTAGAAATTTTCGAAAATCGTCCCGTTTTCTTGCCAGCAATTTGATTAAAAATTTTTTAGACAGTCTCTGTTGAAGCATCTGTTTCAGTCGTTTATCTGGTACTGGCAAATGCGAAGGCATTTTTTAAGAACTTACAAAAAACTGAAGCACTATTTTAAGTTCTCTCGGAATAGGTTATGGCAGGACTTATTCAAAAATATCGTTCTACAATAAACTCGAATGTTCGAGGAAAATCTCAGACCAATTAATGTAATGTTGTACAATGTATAAACCAACAATTAGGTATTATACCTATTTATTCCATTTTTCAATGAAGTTTTCATTCTTCATTTACTTCTATTGTAGCCAAACAAATACTGTCTTTGATATGCTTATTTTGTAATCGGAGTGGTATGAAAAGGAAAACATAACTATTAATCTGAAGTAAAAATCACAATTTCGATTTTAGTCACACCACAATTTTGGAACAAGAAAAAAATTTTTAAATCAACTATTTTTAAAAATGACACGTATAGAAATGAAAAAAATACTCTGAATGATAGAACTGATATTCAAAATTGAAGTCAAATTTATAGTAATACTAGCGGGTCCGGCAGACGTTGTCCTGCCTAAAATTACTTTTCGTATTGAACTTTTGATTCATTAACCAAATCGTTTATTTAATGTGAAACATTTTTCTGATTACGTTTATGTTCCTATCGTCAGTTATGATCGCGAGGGCATACAAAAAATTATGATTTTGACAGTTTGTCCGAATTTCCCGACTTACGCCTATCCATATCGTACAAAAATCCAATAGAAAAAAGCACTTTCAGTTTTCTTCCGAATTTTCCAATTTTCCGGGCAACTTTTCCAATTTTCCGTTCCCTAAAAACCTTATTTTTGAAAAGAATTAGCTAAATCGATCCAACCGTTAAACACTTTCAGTTTTTCCCGAATTCTCACATTTTCCGGTGGATTCTCCAAAAATTTTCTTTCATACAAACCTTGTCCTGACAATTACGATCTCAACAAAAAAAAATCAGCCAAATCGGTCCAGCCGTTAAACACTTTTAGTTTTTCCCGGATTTTCAAATTTTCCGGTGGATTTTCCAAAATTAAGATTTTTACAGTTTGTCCGAATTTCCCGACTTATGCATATCCATATCATACAAAAATCCCATAGAAAAAAGCACTTTCAGTTTTCCCGAATTTTCCATTTTTCCGGGCAACTTTTCCAATTTTTCGTTCCCTAATGCCACGTTCGGCCTCTGTTTTGTCGACGTTCCAAATGATTTTGTGCGTAAGCTCCAACTGAGCGCGTCGAACTCGACTGTATCCGTTGTTCCGGAGTCATAATGGATCGCGCTTGAGGCTTGAGAAATTCTTATTCGACTTGGCTCCAACCGCTGTCTACGCTCTTCGTCAGTCTCATTGACTCGAAGATCATGTAGTTGGTTTGCATTGCGCGTACGCCGACCGATATTTCGACGCCTCACTGATGGCATTTTTTCCAAAGAAACACCAAATACATGATCACCACCGATAATACATCACTGACAATCATAATATAAACACAATGGTATGCTACGGCGCATATCGCTCCTTGCTCCTTCCACTTCGATGACGTAAAATCGAGGTGGCGGTTCGAGAGGCACCAACCACATACCTACTTAGATCTACATATGTGACAAACAAATAGCGCGAATGCAAGATTTGAATTGTTACACTGCAAAAAATTGTAGCTGTCAAAATCTTCTCAATTAGGTAATCATTTTCTTGAATAAGCTCACCCTCATCTAAAATTACTCGTCTTTATCTCCAACAAACCATTTCATAATTTTCATACAAAAACTTTTCTCAAATACTGTAATTTTCCTATTTGAATCAAACATTTTCACTGACAATTTCTATATTAAGTCAGCCTTGTTCCCTTTTTAGCCACCGCACAATTTGGCATGTTGACGCTTGTCACTTGTTCGCGGGCCATAAAGCAAAAACACATCCGCCAACCGGATCTTTCGGAGACTTCGCGCCAATTTCGCCTCGATGTGACGTCACGCGCAGTGCGAGACGGATTCCGGTCGGCAGCGTAGCACAGCATGCTGACAATACAATTTTTAGAACTGTCAAACTGAACGTCACTTTTTTGTTTGTCAAACAGATTTTCATACAAACATACCATCCAAATTTTCCACTTTCCCGGTGGATTTTCCAAAATTTTCTTTCATACAAACCTTGTCTAAATTTCTCCCTATTTTAAAATATCACCAATTGTTATTCAAAATCAAAACGTCAAGTTTATATATTTTCTTTTCATATCCACATACATAGTTATGTATATCTTTTTATTTTTTACTGTTTTAGTTTTTTACAAATAATTTTGTCATTTTTATTTATACTTTATAAATCTTGACAAAGTCCCTAGACGGGGCCGAAACGTCGATTTCACAAAATTTTTATTATATTATGTAATTCGCAAAATTATAAAAAAACTTAATAATTTGATGGAGTATTATCCATTTCGCAGATTCGGTGAAAAAACGTCATGTACCTACCTTTATTTCATTCTGTGTAAAATAAAGTGACAGAACTATGACCGGTACCCCGATCCTGGGTGATATATTTATAAACTTTGGTACCCTCTACTCTACTTATTTTTAAGTATTAAGTATTAAGAAAAATAAATCCAAAAATTTATGGAAAAATTGACTTAATGGATTGACAGTAACCCAATTTTTGAATTTCACAATTTCATTTTTTGTTACCGAAAATCTAAAACAAAAACCAAAAATCTAGCACTTGTTTAGTCGATTTCCTGGTGTTTAAACTTTAAATTCTGAAAATTTCAAGGTCGTCGTATTTTAACTTATTGGGAATCTTTTGTTTCCTGCAAAATTACTTTCACATAAGACTTTATCAAATTTTCTCACCAAAGCAAAGAACAAAGTTTTCGAAAAAACTAAAATAAATCCGAAAGTTAAAATGCAGTCGCAGGCTATGTTGTAAGCACCTACTTTCATATAAAACAGGATTTTAAGTCAATATCCCAAGTAGTTTCCGAGATATGATTGCATATTTTCAGAAAAGCGCTGTTTTAGAAAATACGGAAATTTAATTTTTCGTAAATTAAGATCAGTCCGGATCAGCAAGGCCGTAAGTTGTTTTTTCATGAGAGAATAGTAGTAAAAGAACGTAATAAATATTACAAAATAAGCCCGAGTTGAATCGGCAATCAATTAGTAGTTACTAATTAAAATGGTTATGAAATAAGAAAACTAGGAAGAGGAATTGAACCGGTCTGAGTGGTTCACTAGAGTAGAGCAGATGCTACACTTCCGAATTCACACCGTACTATATCCATCCTTCTCTCCAGTTCTTTCTATAAAGTGGGTTTCTTCTTCTTGACGTGGTCTCACGCTACCTGAGTTTCAATTCAGCGCGGTATTCCCTCGGTAAAAATACTTACACCTAAACTCATGTCTTATTTATTGTTTCTATAAATTGAATAATTCATATTGCATATTATTTAATATCAGTCTATTTTTGTTTATTTTGCGCACTGTAAATACCCTGTGGTTTGGTCTATTTATAATATTATAGGTTATTTTTTGCCGTTTCTATTTTCCAATAAATGAACAGTATTTTTGATCACGCGTTTAATTCTGACCAATTAAATCATTATTATAGTGAGAATTTTTTACCTAACTTATCCCAGCGGGAATTTTTTTTAGTATTTTGTTTTTGTTGATAAAACGACTTGTTTTCTGGTTTTGACATATTGTCTTATATGTTTTAATCGCAAATTGTGACATTGAAAGAATAATATTGACAGTTGTTTCATATTTGAACGTCAAAAAATAACCTACGGTAATTGTTCGGAGCAATATTTGCGTCAATGCTTGGATTTTTTAAGGTGGTTTGCAGCTAATTTCAGGTAATTCACACGTCGTAAAATAATACGTCATCTAATTTTTGACGTCTGCTGCTGATCGAATAATATTTAACCTGGTGTTAACCGAAACCTGGATGTAGCACCGGGTCGAACACTTGAACTACCTGAAACCTGACCATAGTAGTCTTCATACTCAGTTTATGAATCTATGCAACTTCGATATCAGCGCCCTTGTTGGCGACTGTGATAATCAGCAGACTGGATGAATTTATGGATTAACATAAACGGAGAAGAGTCACCTCCACCTCCACTTTTCCTGGGAACATGGTAGCCTATCACGAAAAAAATACTAGCTCTTCTACTAGGTGTACAAAAGGCTGGGGATCATATTCCATGGTAAGAAATGGCAATAAAAGGCGTGGTTTATTGTCATCCCAACATGGATGATTCTCTAGGTTCTTCTTCTTCTTCTTTATGATGCAACAAGGGTATCAAAAGTCCGATTCACATAATTTGCCATATTTATGTAGTAGGTAGGTAAATGTCCCGGTAAATGTGGAAATGGTGTGTGATTCTTGCATCTAACCCCAATTTCATTCAACCTCAAAACAGTAGTGTAAAGGCAGACCGGTATAAGTAAAACAAAGTCAACAATTTATTAACTGTACATGCCTTTTATAATTCAGTATAAGTAGGTATGTAGATTGTAGATAAATGCTTACTTCTGTTTGTAAAATAGGTACCTACCTATATTCTCTAATACAATACAATACATACCTACTCATTTATGTAGGTATGTATACCTAAGTGATTGATAAGTTATCAAGTTAACAGTTTTATAACGGATTAGAAATTTTTTAAAAAAACAGAAACAAATACAACTCACGCGAATCAAAAAACTACGCTACGTAGGTACTAGGTACTTGTTTAACAAAAAGAAACAACTGCTATATTCTGGAACGGTTAATGTAGAAACTCGGAAGAGACTCTTAAAGACGCATGTATGGAGTACGAAATTATACCTATGGGTGCGAAACTTGGACAATGGGAGAAGCGGATTGAAAAAGAGTAGAAGCGTTTGAAATGTGATGCTACAAACGGGTGTTGAAGATACCGTGGATAGACAAGTTAGCAATAAGGAGGAATTAGAAAGAGTTGGGGAAAAGAGAAAATTATGGAAGACAATAAAGAATAGGGGATAGGATCGTAGGATGGTAGGACACCTTCTGAGACACAAAAGAATAGTTCGCGACATACTAGAGTCAGAGATAGGAATAAAGAGGTAGAGGTTGGAGCAGATTAGACTACTGCTCTCAAATAGTTGGGGATGTAGAATGTTCTACTTTTACGGAAATGCGTAGGCTAGCTCAGGGAAAGGATGGAGGTACGCGTCCTACCAGTCTTCAAAAGAGAACTTTATGATGACGTACTATTTAATTATTATTGTAAAATTGTTAATAAAATTTCCTTTTTTAGTTCAGGGAGGGAACGCTACGGCGATTCAGTATTTGGCTCCGTCATGCTCCTAGCATCCTGTTTCAAATTATGCTAACCGTAACACGTTACTAAGTACCAAGGGGTCCCAGAAAACTGTCGATAAATTACATTATGTTCGATTTTATTTAGAGTGGCTGCAATGATAAACTAACTCGCAAAAATATCGATAATGCTGACCGATTTTCCTTCTGGCTCCAACGAACCACTTTTTCCGTTTTATTGGCGTGCTCTACGATGTATTAGTCTGGGTATAAAACAGAAAACACCAGTAGAACCAGTTAATAATATTTAACAATTTAACTACACATGCATATGCATAATACTTATGGGACTGCTGCGCGCTGAAGCTGGGACTTGTACGTTATACTAAGTTCTGACGTCACGCGGCCTACTCTCGCTGCAAGGTACGATTTCTAGCCTCGCATCGACGGAAAACTTTGCAACGGCTTCACAGGCGAAGGAATTTTTTTTAACAAAAATTAACAACAGTATAATAAACTCTATCAATTTTAATGAAATTTGAAAATTAGCGAACCTGCCTATTATTGTCCTTTGAGGTACCTACTTAAGTTTCATCAAATATTATGAGGACGGGAGTATTATAATTTCCGAAAAGTGACATATAAAATAACTATTCATTGCGTTTTCATTTGTTTGCTAATGTCAAATCCCAAATGTCAAATTTAAATTTTAAATGTCAAATCCGAGTTATGCCCAGTTTAGTTGTGAAAATATCCTCGAGAGTGGCAACTTTGTCAGTTTTTCGATTAGACGCATGTGCACCAAATTCGAAAACATACAATTAACAGGGAGGAAAAAATAAATTAATAAGAGGATAACAATGCGGATCGTGCAGTTCTGGGTACAAAGACTGTTTCAATTTCAATGTGCTTTATGGTTACTTCTCTCCGTGGGAATACCGTGTTATTTTTTTCAAATTGTATTTAGGTATTTAAATCGTCGATGAGCTGTGGTTTTACCTTGCAAAATTCCCCACTAGCCAATTTAGGACACATTATATACAGCATCGGTTCGTAATTTTTTGAGAAAGAGAAAGTCGAGTAATGGTCCACCGCGCAAAAACAGGTACCATACCTGCCAATTTTGCCAAAATAAAAACTCGCCATAGAGGATGCTATTGTTAAACTTATCTTCCTATCTCACTTAAATTTTTTTGGTTCCGTTGCAGGATGCATGCAACTGGTTATTAAATAAGCCATTATCTGTATTTAATTGAATTAATAAATCCGTATAAGGCCCGTATTAGTATAAAAACAATAGCATATCAATCTGTCTTGTGAATGCAGTATCGTGATCAGCAAAACATTCATGTAGCCCATTTAAAAGCAAAACTAATTCACACGATCACTTTTAATTATGAAAACGTGTCCGTAAATCAGTTTTTAATTCAGAAGAAAAACGCGCAAGGCCAATTTTCATTCATTGTTATGTCAGTGCAGTTTTAATGATGTATTGAACGCTCTCCATGGCGCTCGAAACACGTGTAATGGTCATAGGAAACTAGTTTGTACACATGTTGTGGAATCTAGCTAGGTACACAATTTACCTGTTTTGAGTTTCCCGGGATTGAGTTTTATGCCGGTCTTCTTCCGGAATTATATGATCGAGATGGGAAGAATACTTCCGTGAATCAATGAAAGGGGATAGAGGTGATATAATTTACTCAGGTGGTGGAAGAAGAAGAGATAAGACATGAAATTCTGATAAGTGTAGATGCATCTACAAGAGAAGAAATGGTTACAAGCCATGGAGAAGTTAAAAAATGGGAAGGCCGAATGGTAGGCGATATTCTAAAGGTGGATACTGATGCTTCGGCGAATATTCTTAAACCACTAATCGAGGAGAAATTTCCAGGTGACTGGAAGGAAGGAATTAATAAACCTGAGTATAGTATATCAATATAGTATATCAATAGTACTAGAAGATGTCTTAAAAAATACTACGAGTACAAAGAATGGCAGTACAGAAATGCAGTGGACAATTTTGGAGTAACAGAAAGGCTTTTGGAGTATGTAGACTAGTTCCCATGTCTTGATAGTATTGTGTCAAAGAAGTGGCTGGTTACGAACATAAAAAAACAAAAAGTGCACACTTTTATTAATAGGTAGGTGTTTAAGATCGTTGTCAAAAATATGGTGGCCAGAGACAATATCTAATGAGGAACTATGGCAAAGAACAGGGAAGAGTGACCTTAACGCAGATATTAAAAAAAGAAAAATTTGATGGATCATCCCTTGAGAAAAAGTAAAGCTGAAATGCTGAGCAGCCCTACAATGGAACTCTCAAGGCAGTCGACAAATAGGGCACCCAAGAACAACGTGGAGAAGGACAATAGAAAAGGAAGCAGGCAGAACAAATAGGAGAACTCACAGCTATGTTGTTGGTGTACGGATTTTGCCAAGCCGTGAATCTAACGATATATGGCGAAAGATTTCCTAACCGCCGTCTACCGAATCACAAGGTGTTTGCTCGAGTTGAAAGACGTCTTCGGGAAACTGGTCGTTATGTTCCTTCACAGTTGACTACGAACGCCATCGGTATGTGAGGAGACCTCATGCAGAACAATCTATTAGTAGGTACCCAGGAATATTGGCGTTGAAGCAGGTGTATCAAAAGACGTGTAGAGAGATTGGAAGAGCAGCTTTCGTACCTATATATTCAGCTACTACAGGATCTATTAGATTTCTTCGAAAACTATGTTTTTTTCAACGCCAGTTAATGATGAAGCGGAGTTGTGGAGACGAATACAAAATTCTGTGAAAATTTTAAATAATAATCCAGAAATTATACAGAGGGTGCAATTTAACTTTTTGCGACGTATTAATCTCTGCATTGAGGTGCAGGAAACTGTGGTAGCGTGTTGTCCCAACCTTCTAAAGACACCCTGTATAGAAGCAGAGGGTGTACTTTTTCAATATAATCGATTACCTCAATAGCACTAACAAATAAACTAGACCTTTGCTGAGAAACTTAAACTACACTGTGGACGTCTTATTTAGTTACATTTTCGTCTCCTCAGCACCATCTTCAATTTAGAAAATAGAAAATGGTCGTAGATCTGGTATGTATAATGTGGACATCGAGGTGGACATCAAAGATGAGGACAATTAATTTTCCAGATTTTTCCTCGGCGATTAGCAATGATAGGATTAGGAAACATAATAGCCCTCGCATGTCATAATTTTTAGTGGTTTTGTCATCTTCATTTTAGGTGTTGGTTCATCCTTACGATACCGCCGCCCCATCGAATATTTTCTGGACAAAAGACTTTCAACCGTCGATCACCCAACTCGACTTCTTCCAAAAAATCAATATTTGCTTGAGTCATTACAGAAACTAAATTTCTATTGATCAAGAGTATCCTGCCATTATAACTAACAATTTTTTTGATATCAACATTTTCCTTCCCAATTGTCAAAAAATATTGATCTCGAATAGTTTGCGAGCTTGATCTGTACGCCGGACTGATTGATTGACCGTTGATTGATTAGTCAATCAACGGTCCTAGTATAAGTTCGCTGCAATTATTTGCTACTTCTTCAGCCAGCAAACTCTGCGGAGACTAAACAATGAAAATAGAATCAAGTGATGTGGACTTATTGGCCGCTGTCTTCACGATCGATATACCAGCATCTTCTGAAGCCTGAAGGACGATGAAATTTGATTGAATGAATCTCTTCTTCGGCTGCACTTTTTGTATTCTTGTTTGCTGTTTTCAGACAAAACTTTTAGAGAATATAAACTTCTACAATTTCCATAATAGCTATTTTTTGCCTAGGAGATACTGAAACGGAGATATTGTCAAAAAGCAGATTTTGGGCGCATTTTTTTCAATATAGCGGAACTAATGGTAGTGCCAGGAGGTCGCAAACTTTGTACATTATTAACAACTTGAGTACCAAATTTGTAAGTTTCAAAAATTCGGATTTTTTTCTAGGTAAGCCCGGAAAGGTAATATTAATCTTTGTCGTCAGCGCTGTTCTAGTGAACCAGCTTCGATTAGTTGGTGGGAAAGTACGGCGGTGGGCACCGAGCAAGAAGGCAGCAGCTAGTCTGGCGAGGCACTGGGTCAAATATTCTCTCTGGGCAATTTAACATTACTCCAAAGAAAGTGAAATTTCTGTGTGGGTATACACTTCCTACTCCGGAATACATACTTCACTGCTGCGGTTTTAAAGTTTAACTGCGAAATTATTTGTTGCTCAACCAGTCGGGGGGCACGGTATTTAGAAGCAATTAATGGTGATTAATTACAGGACGGTGCATTTTTATACAGATGGTAATTATTATGATTATTTCGGGTGATGGAATCGTGAAATGAGCCACCGACCAGGCAAATTAAAAATCTTAATAAATTGAAAATATTTAGTAATCAATAGGAAGCCGTACTATTACAATACAGATGCGTTGTCCCGTAGTCACTGTGGTAACAAAAAATTGTTTTTGCAGTGGAGAAAACAAACTTGAGCAGCTAGAAAGCGCCCGTGTTATTGACAATGCATATTTTTTCTTGCAACGACCTTTCCTGGTTTTTATCAATATTA
The DNA here is from genome assembly GCA_963966045.1 of Xestobium rufovillosum. Lineage (NCBI taxonomy): Eukaryota > Metazoa > Arthropoda > Insecta > Coleoptera > Ptinidae > Xestobium > Xestobium rufovillosum. The sequence goes on from OZ014493.1 coordinate 40,905,318, forward strand.
TCAAGTACATTATGAAATGGACGATCTTGAATTTTTTTCACTTCGTTAGATAACAAAGCTCAGCGACTAAAGATATTTAATTATCGCCGCCGATCTTTTTTGTTTCCGTAAATTATTCCCTAGAAAAATTATCGAATCTTACATAAAATATAATTGGAATCAACTTTTTGGGAACTTCGCTGTTTTGGCCGGAAACAAGATTTTTTATTAGGACATTGCAAGAATAGATTTGTTAAATCTCTGGCGAAGAATTCGTCAAAAACCTCCATACTACATGGATGGTTGTTGTCACCAACAATATTAAAATATTAAAAATAAAGCAAAGGGCAATGGAACTGGACTGGCACCATAAATCACAGAATCTTATAGGAAAGACTTAGAATCATTTCCTAGTTTCTAAATGTATAGTTCCGAAGCGTAACAGTTCTTTCTTCTTGTTACAGGTGAGTTTGGATATCGCCATCCTGTCCCACCTTGTTGTACTTCGGTAAGTTCCTATGTGATGAAGCAATTTCTTGCAGATGGTCACTGTTAAATCTTGATAAAGTGCTCACACATAAATTTTTATCGAAAAATATTGCTGTATGTAGAAAAATTAGATATTAGCGAAGAAGCCCGACGTTTTCTCTGTTACAATTGTAATATGTTAGCAATTTTTAGCGCCTATTTGTAGCTTATCCCACAAACCTATTGCTGCGTTTATCTATCCCAAATATTGCGCTTGACAGGAGGACACTAGATGGCGCTGTGGTAGGTTAATTCGTAATGCATCCAACAGGTGGCAATTTTACCTATTATAAGTTACCAACAACTGTTTCGTATGTAATAGTATCTTTATAGCTTACAAATTAGCTAATAATCCATAGTTTTGTGCCTTTATCTTGATGCAGGTCGGTTTGAAGTAATTAAACAGCAACAAAGAGAGATACTAAGTAATTATTTTTACAATGTACTGCATTATTTGTTTAAATCGATTTCCCTCTTGAATAAATTTCAGAGTGCATTGAACACGTTTTAATACGCTATTTCCTAGTTGTACTAATTTCCTATAGTACCCCATGGATCTACAAACAACTTCCATAAATGGAGTCGGTGAAAGTCGACACCCCCCACATCATCTCAAAAAATTGTCCATTTTTCAAATGTAGGTTACGCTAAATATGTCTATTAATCAATTTGCTCGTCTAGTACAAAAATGACACGTGCTCTGCTTTTATTAGTGCTCCAGACAAGATACCTATTTACATATTACGTTAATTGCGGACTTGTAGGTAGGCTGTAATGTAACTTTCAGCACGCAAAACCATTAAGCAGCGAACAATACAAAAAAGTTGTATTAAATGATACAGATCAAGTTTTGTAAATGGTCCAGCAGTGCGTAGACAAAGACAGATTGTACTCTCACTTTCACGAAAGGAAATGTGAACACGCCAGTGGCGTAACTCCTAATTAACACTCCCACAATTTGGGCTCTCAGATTTACTGGATATTCACACAAGTTAGTACAAGCGGAAAGGGAATTTTTGGACAGATAGAGTAAGGCAGGCACATTTTCCGTTTCCAAAGGATATTCCCTTCGAAAATACTTCTAAAGTCTTGATTGATTGCGAAGAAGAGGAAGAAACCGAGGCCGTCATCGATAAACTTTTGGCATAGGAGGATGCTGACGAAGAGGAAGATGCCACTAAGCCAAGCACAGGAGAAATAGACATGGACAAATCTGGTCCGTTTAAAGCATCGAAACGAAGCAACTGCTCTTCTTTGCCATACATTTCACATCTTCCTAATGGAAACAGATGGAACTTTTATTTCAAAATAATCAATTTATACAACTAAATAATAATGATTAACTTGACGTTTCTTAAATGGAAGATGATTCATTTGTTTCCATGGTCTTCCGAGGAGCTTTTTATTTTCGTTTTTAAATTAATTCTTATGCCGAATTTTTAGCGTAGTTTATAAACTTTTTGACGAACAAGAAAAGGTAGTTTCACTTGTTTTCATGGCCTCTCGACGCGTTTTTATTTTTATTAAACTTTCTTATGTTGCATTTTTAGTCTAGTCTACAAACTTTTCGAAGAATATTTTGTAATGTTATTTATGTCATTCAGCACTTTTTAATAACTTAATTCCAGTTTTTGATTCTGAAAATAGCATTGCAAAAAATAACGACGACGTGCATAACCTAACCTAACCTAAATAGGCAATAGATGAAAAATCCCAGCGATAGAACTTTAATGCAAAAAACATACAACCATCATCTGGCTTCTATAGCTGGCTGTGACCGTGAACAATTCCACAAACGATTGACAGTCAAGGTTGCGCGATGTAAATCATAAAAAACGTTAATGTACAGTGTACACTTCAAACTGTCTATTCGCAGATGATTGAAACCGCAACTAGTGCCGTACCTGATATAAAAAATGTATATTTTATCACTTGGGGGATTCACACAACTTTACGATTTTGGTGGTTTTACAGAAACCATATTAACAGCGATAAAAGAGACAACTGATTTTCTGCAAGATTTTCACCTCTTAAAGTTATGCAAAAATAATACCTAGTAGCAAAAGATTTGCCACTCTGGGTTCCAAACATTGTAGTTTTGCCTTTTTGTTCAAAATACATCAACGAAATTACTTCAAAATTTACTGGCGTTATTTTCTGTGTTGTCAATTTATTCCTTATGTTCGTGTATCACTAATTTGACGTTTTTATACCAAGATGGCCGCTTATAAACATTTCGTTACAAAAATACCGGGTTGTCAGTGGTGCGTGGTCGGATACACGTGCCGTCGCGAATATTTCTTAATTTTTGCAACACCAGTCTAAAATTAATATAAACAAATATGCGACAGGTGAAAGCGGTAGGTAATAAAAAAAATCGCACACACTGCGTATATAATTTCTACTTTATAAACTCTATTAAGTATATTACCTTAATTACCGGGATTGCCTTACCGTTTCCTGATTTTATTGTTCAATTATCATAAACTGTATTTGTTTTAAGTGCAAAATAAACAAAAGTATTTCGAAAAAAATGTGCAGTTTTGTCGGAGTTTAATTCAAATAACTAAGGAAATGCTTTCCATGTGTGTCTTAAGACATATGATTCTAATATGTAATATAATATTGACGCAGACATTCTCAGTCATTTACTTCCTAATTGTGCAACTTTCGTTTTCACACAAATATTTGTGGTGCTAACACATTTTAAGAGTTAATGATTCGTTTCCTAAATGCCTAAGTGGCTTCATCAGCAGACAGTTTAAAATCTGATGCTCCAGGATTAAAAAGTCACCCGTTCATTTTTTTCATTTTGGAAAATTAGGTTATAACGTTGTGAGGTTAGATCTCTTTAAATGTAATATATTTGTTCTTCTGCGGTATACCAGAAGTAGTCACCAAGTTTATAAACATATAAGTAGTATAGAACTATATTTTTTTATTGTTTTTGAGTTTTACATACTTTTTGAAACGTTATATAAATTAGGTATAATATGAAGTTGTCTCTCTTTCAATGGCATTATCCATGGTCTTTGGATACTCCTCGTATATTCGCGTTTCACTGTTTTCGCTCGTATCACATTAAAAACTAACGTTTAAGGCTATCGGAACGCTTGGAATATTTGAGGGATGTAACGTTCCCGCTGCCAATGGATTATTCCAACATGGTTTAAGATATTCGCGTGATTATTTTTTTCTTGTTTCAATTAAACATAGATCTAGGACTGTTCGCTAATAATTTTCATTGAAAACCAGAAATTCAACTTTAAAATCTACTTCACAATCTATGAAAATCGGGCATATTGTAGCTAGAATATTTATCACATTTTTCGTTTTTTTTAGAAATTATAATCGTAGAGTCATAGATTAGACTTTTCATTTTGACGGCATCAAAACGAAATATAATAAATTTTTGATAATAATGACGTAATCAATTGGCTCCTGCACCTCTGCATTCGCCTTTTCAAGGGCCTAGACGTGGCGGTGTCTAGCGGCGATAAGTTTAAACTTCCGAGATTCAAGAAACAGGCGTGGCTAGTTTTTGTATGTATTCAGGTATTATTCTTGGGGCCTATTTTTCGTATCGACGACCTTCCAAAGTAATTTCCGATTCTTCCTAAAATTTATTATTGTTACACATACGAGTTGCATATGCAGGTGCACAGGAATCCCATTTATCAGAAAAAGCGATTCATCTGTATTGTGTAATTTAGAGAAAAATGCCAATTAGATACTCTCTTTGTTTTTAAATTTCCATAATTCAAATTACTTTACTTATACGTGGCGTCTCATTTCTTCTGTACAGCAGATGCTAATCTACACAACTTGGATTTCTTAAATATAACTCCTGTAATATCATCCCACTTTTTATTTCCCTGTTCGATTTTACTATATGATTGTGTAAGAGTTGCATTCTAGACTGAACTTATTGTGAAACTGGGCATCTGTTCATCATTCTCAAAATGTAATTTTTGAAACATCCCTACGTGTGACAAAAATTTTAAAAGAAAACTGAAACACAAAAATATGGGGTTTAGTTTAGAAGCAACTTATTTCGTATGCATACTTAGTAAAATCGATCGAAGAATTAAAAAACGCAATATCTATAGAGTGCCCCATTTAAATAATTCACCGAGTATCAACTCCCTTTGTACATAAAGTGGTCCGTACTGGCTAGCAAAGTTTCTGAAGCACTTATATCAGAAACCGCATCCTGAACCGATTTTGATGAAATTTATTTATTGCATAATTAGTTTCAATCGTGAAGACTACGTAAGTACCAAAATTCACGATCCTACTTTAAATTGTTCCCAATTGCGACAGGGGGACACAATTGACACTCCCCGCATGTGATCGTACTGAACTGTAAAAAGATAAAAACAAAAAAAATGTTTCACATGCTCTAGTGTTGCAAACAAAAAATATCTTTTGACCCCTTTTCGATGTTTCGATGTAAGAAAACCGCCCTGAATATGTGCACACAACAAACCATTTAGATTTGTCTGAGTTTGGGCCATTATATATGCCTCAATTTTATTGTTGTATAGCACTTATAGTTCAGGAAAAAGAACACTGTGAGAGACAAACAGACATACAGACTGAGAGACAGACGGACGAACAGACAGAATGGTAAAACAAAGAGGGGTCGCTCATATAACTTCGCATAAATGGATAAATGGATCAACCTGTATAACAGATTCCCGAGGAGTGAATCACTGGTGGATTTATTGTACACTGCCTTTGGATTTCCGTCGCCAACCGGAGATTTCCATTGCATTAATACAGCATGTTATTGGCCAAATAAGAACCCATAACACATCCTATGAGCACCGGATTGGACTAATTTCGTATAAAACGTTTTTAGACAAATAATATACGTCAACTTCCAACTACGTCTTCCGTTATTTCTGTTCTCTGCGTCATATCAAGTAAAATCTGTCACGGAATTACGATGGACAAGAAATTAGCCGGGAAAGGGAAAGTTTAAAATTAGTGTTGTCACAGAAGGATTGGAATTTCAACATTTAATGAACTCTGATTATTAAGAGTGGCGTGTACCGTGGATTTTCTGTTGCAGTCAGATGCACACTCAACATGACGAAACATTTTTTACCGTTTAGGAATTTGGAACACAGGTTCATGGCATGGAAGTCTATTCCAAATGTTAGAACGTTATGGAAAAAATCAGTTACAATACGTAAAGCGCTAAAAGAGGCTTTACTGAGCATGTCTGGACTACGGCAGATGATAACGGTACAAGTCATTATTATAAGGAAATTTAGACTCAGCAAACCATTTTTTGTTTATTATTTTTTCCACCGCGCTGGTAGCTCTGGGGTACTGCCGCAGTTCGATGCTCTCAGAAAAGAAAATGTGATATGACATGTTGACTGAACCCAGAAAAAGCCACCGGAAGTGGCCAGTAAAAAAATTGAGTTTTCCGTTTTTTGCAGTCTATTTTTGATTTAAGAAATATTGCAAAATTTTGTTAGAGAAATGCTATTAAAATAGCTCCAACCACACGAACTTTTCGGTCAATCGCAAAACATACTTACCTGTAGTTTTTCTTTTTTACTTATGAGTAACCCACTGCGTTTTCTTGGGGAAACCAGCATCCCGAGACGAGTTTTGTTTCCCCGCCTACAATTTGGTTCAACGTTCCTTGTTTTCTATCAAGTACTCGTCGGAATATAAATACTATGCTATGATATGCAATAAACCCCGCGTTTCGTCTGTAGCTTCGGTGTTGTGTTTGTTCTAGCTCAAAGTGAATGGAATGCTCCGAGTCCTACTCTGTACGCTGCGAAATGCTCCCCCTAATCTAGCGCGTCCAGCAATTTTTGCATTCAGTGTCCGCCTACTTTGTACTTTTGGAATGCTACGTCCCTTCCGATACCCCCCGCAGTAACTGTTCGTCGGCGTTCCGACAGCCTTAACGTTTAACTGTAGGCATATGTACTCATATCAGTATTTCCAGAATAACAGAGAATATTCGAAAACGAGACAATTCTAACATCAACTACTAGTGTCATCATAAAAATAACAACAAAGCCATAAATCACGTTTCGCCGCGGATGTCTCTTAAAAGACGGCACATTATTAGGCCTCATTCATAAATGTATACAGGGGTCTTCATAAAATTTAATGGTCAATATAAGAATAGGTAACTGTGTACTAAATGTGTGGGACTTTTTGTTTAATTATAAAAGTAAATACCACCTTAATACATTACATCTTGATAAAAGTTCCATATTTATGACCAAAAACTTCCGAACATCCACCTTTTTAAGTGGGGTTTCCGTTTGCGCGAAGTTTAACCTCAATGACGTAGAACATGCTCACCAATGAGCAGTTAAAAAACTACAGTATGCGTGTCATTCTCATTTGTCGATGCCTAGCTTCAAGTCAGATGTCAAAACAGCAAGTAAGTAGTAAACAAAGTTATGCAAACGTCATAAATGATAGCAAGACAGTAGACTATAAAGGATTTGGGGATTTAAAAAAGGCCTTCGACAATGTATAAGATGGAAAATTGTGTTAAAAGAGCTCTATACATAATTTGCACAAAGAGCAAATCGCTGTTTATAGATAGGAATTCATAGAAATGGATGTAGATCCAAATTGGACTAATGTTCGCCTGTTCGCAAATACTTGGGGATGTATGTACACCCTATAGGGTGTTTTACTTTCGCTTGCTGGTGCTCCTAGTGGTCGCCCATCTCTTGCCGCTTTCACCAGTCTTCCTATTTATATTCTTAAAATATGATTATATTCCCTTCTTCTTTCTCTTCCCCATCTTACGATGTCCTGGATCCGGAATTCCTGCTTTAAATCTTCATTGCATACATAATCAGGGGGTGTGATGTTTTCCTCTTTTAGTATATCGGTTAGCAAAGGAATACTGGGTTGTTGAATTCCAATTCTTCCCAAGTTATTTTACGAAGTATTTAAATTGCATCGATGGTGGATCGATTCCTTCTGAAACCCTGGTGTTCTTCATTTGTTGAGACATGATTTTGTATGTGTTTGTTTATAATGTCTTGAACCTTTCTGACTCCCTGTGTCACGAAGTTATCTCTTCTTTATAACGTTAACAAGTTAGTGATCCATTGAAGATATGGAGAATAATACCTTGCTCATAAAATACATAATATTTTCAGTATGTTGTAATGATGACCAATGCTGCAGTTGTCGCAAAAGCGAGAAGTTTATTTCTATGAATTGTTGATTAGCATCGATTCGTTTTACTTTCTAAAACCAATTTTGGTTTTCGTGAGTGCGAGAAAAGTTATCTTTGCTTCAGTCGCCCGGAGGTGTACCGATAATTACACATTACAACAATTTTAAGCAGTAATTGCTGATAGATCGGCACTTTTTAAAAATATCTGTCAGATTATAAAAGCGAATTAATAAGCCCGGAAGAAAAACCGCCGAAACTCGAAGCGAAAGTTCCAAATTTAACGACTGTGGCGAACCAGTCCGTTTTATATTTGCCAAAACAAACGTGCATGTGTGTGTGCGGGTTTCGTCGAAGAAAACTTTTACTTTTTATGATAAATCGACTGTAATTTATTCAGTTAAAAGTCGTGCTCCATGCGTTATGCTTTGAATGAACGTCATTAAGTCATATTATGCGTATGTTGAAACCTCCTCGTCAGTCGAAAACACCTTGTAGAACTGCGAACTGTGCAGATCAAATAAGAAATGCTACGACCCTAAAACTTTTATTGGATCGTTTCGTTAACTTGCTTTACATATCTGGAACCACTTTCTTAAATTAAAAACTTCCAAAAGTCAGCTGTTACCAGATTTTACATTGTGCAAGGTTTTCTTACATCTTCTGACTGTCTGTTACTCAAAAAATTCACAGACCTCGCATCTTACGCAAGTATCATAGGCGTATTGAAAATACCGACCCAACTGCTCGGTTTCTAAGATGTCCAACAAAATGATCTGTGCTGTTTCAAGTTGGTATATTATTGATACAATAAAATAAATGATTTGTGACAAGCACAAGGCACATAGTCAAACTGACGCAATACGTAACAAAATATTAACGCATCCGTTTTGTACAGTTTGGACTTTTATTGCAACGCGATATCCCTCTTAAACGGTACTCGCCCTCGCCGTACCTTAGTTTACATCTGGCGATCTGGCTAGCCGGTAGCCGCCTCCATCCAATTTATTAGCGGCCTCGACTGCGCGCGCCGCCAACAGAATCTGTCGCGTGTCGATACATTTTTCGTAAGATGAGTCCCATATACACGAGCCCAGAAGTATTTTCAATACTAAAAATCGTGAACCCTCACACAACAATGGTTCTGCGGCCTCTAATAGCAATACGCTTTTAAATACCTAGAAAACAGGATCAATTTAACGTTAGAACCATGTGTTTAATTTGTGGCCGTGGATAGTAGTCCGCAAGTTACGGATCACTATCATTTGTCATTACGGTTCCGCAAGTTGTGGGCATGCGAACAGGTGTTAAATATTGTGTATCAACGCATTTTAGACAGACCCTTTACTTGTCCTCGCACCAGACACACGCATTTTATGCGAAAAAGATAATGTGGAAACGTGAGAAAAAAATAACGTTTACGGGAGCCGATCCTACCCGGCCCGAGAGTAACAAACCACTAGCTCTCTACGATAACCTACCTACCCACAAACGCTGCTGGGTGGGGATTGAACTAACGAAGTACTTATACGAAAGTATAACGCATAACTTGCGGAACTGTAGTACTCTTAATGGGATTCCGTAACTTGCGGACTACTATCCACTGCCTTAATTTGTGGAGGATCTGGCAAAAGAAAAAGGAAATCACTTACTTCAATTCAAACTGGTATCGTAGTAGTAAATGTTTTATTTGGTTAATTATGTATTGTTTGTCCTTGTTACTATAGGCACGGGTGATTCCACTCACATAAAAATGCTGCAAGATAGAGAAATGACAATCGTATTATCTCTAGACTGATTTTGTATGAAGACTTATTTGCATACGATGTAAAATACCACAAATTGTGCTACGCAGAGTACATATCAACCAGAAATATAAATTCCCACAAAAATAAAACTGACAGAAATACAAAAAGTACCGATCGCTTGTTTTCAACATTTTGTTCTTGGATTCAAGAACACATCTTAGATAATAAAGAAAAGCTGCCATTAAGTACCTGCAGTAACACAAAAATATAATTCTATGTTACGTAATGCAGAAAGATCCCCAATACATTCCTCGAAACTGAAAATGAAATTGTCGAAAAGATTTAAAGGCTCTATTCAATTTATTCGTAGACCAGGTCAGGTCAGGTGATTTGTTGTGTTCTGGCAAAGAACTTTTGACAAAAAAATCAAGCATGTAAATGAGGTCGCAAGCTCACCAGACGAATCGTCTGATTTTAATCTGGAAACAACGGGTGATACATTATCAGATTTGCAAATTCTTCACAGAGTTGCTGCAATTTTAAGAAAATGTATGGAAAATTTTGCAATACCCAATAAAAATTATCCTTCCCCAGATGATATAAACAGTAAAAGTTTCGCTAAACAAGTACCTACCTCATTTACTAGCATTTATTTCGTGGCTATTACAGAAAGAGAGTTTTGAAAATGCATTGAAAGAAGATTTTAAAGGTGGCATTACAACGCTGTTCTTTTGCAGAGTAACTTGGCCGCGTTCTGTCTCCTTCTGGTGCTCGGCTATTCCCCATAGTCTATCCTTTTCACTCGCACGGCTCGTCCCGTGCACCGAAAGTGAATTTTTGACATCGGCGCATTGAAAGTGTTATAGCGGACTTATTTTTGAAACGCGACCATACATTATTCGAAATCATAACTTCGTTATACCATAAGGAAGTTTTCTATGTAAGAAAAAACAAAATATATATCGTGAAAAAAAAAGTTTTCCAGGTTCAAAGTGGAACGTATTGTTACCGATGTGGCGACATATTTTAGATACGGTGCAACAAAATTAGTTTGGTTTCTTGTATTTACACAAAATTTACACCATTAAAAACGTCAATATTTCTTCAACAATTAAAAAAAAAACGCAAAGTTGTACGACTTGTAATTTTCGCGTAAGATGCCCGAGAGTCTCCCGGCGCACGGTGGGATAGATTTACTGCTTTTTCACCCCTATTTTTTTTCGCTACCACCCAAAAAAGTCGTAATTGCCATTTTTAGGTGCCAAAAGACTTGTAGAATCATCTGTGAGAGTTTCATCTGGTAATACTTTGGGATCACTCAAAGTTAAAATTTTAGTATTTGCTGAATATCGTTGCACTACGACAGAATCTGTCGCCTGTCGATACATTTTTCGTAAGATGAGTCCAGTATACACGCGCCCAGAAGTATTTTCAATACTAAAATTAGGCGCACTGTTCATCTAGATCGTACTGGCTCTACTTTCTGGTGGAAACTATGGCAAAGTTGGTTTATGACACTTCCACAGGGACCACAGAGGTATTGGTTAGAGACCTCATAGTGTGCTTTTTAAGGCGATTTATGAACCATTTCGTCGTAAAGTTAGAATGACCTCGCGCCCCCTACTTGCTCTGCAACTAGTATTTCTTCATCGCCTTTCTTCAGCCTTCTTTGCAAAATTCTAGTTAAACTTATTAACTTGGATACTTATAACTTAAGATCATCATAAAGTTCTCAGTCCAAAGACTGGTTGGACGCGTACCTCCATTCCTTCCTATCCTAAACTACCCTGTTTGTATTACTCTGAAATCTCCGCTCCAAAAGTCTTCAGCTTCTGGCCATCTCACCTCACTGTTACCTACTATGTTTAATGTCAACCTATTCATTTCAATTTTTCTAACTTTCCTACTTGGTTCGGTTCTTTAGATCATTGAAGCCCATAAGCTATCCCACCCGTTTCAGCATTAAACATTGGAACTTGCATCAAGGTACAAGCCCGTTGGGATGGCAAGGATAAATGTACTTATATTTAGAGGATTACACTTTGTCCAACAAAGGTTTTATGTTCCTTCTGCAGCAGCAGGTCTCGTTATTTATTGATGTGTCCTCGTAGATGAAGAAAGTGACCTTTGCAGCGTTCTGTCAAATAAACCATCTTTTATGCGATTTCAGAGACGAATACTGGTTTTATCCTTGCAATAAAATCATTACAAATAAGGATGTAATAATAACGCTCTTCCTGCGATAAATTCTAAGAATTGCATAATTTTTGCTACTGTATCTACTTATTGTTTAAACTACCTGTGTTTAGTTAGAAAAATGACTGAGAACATTTTAAGGTGGCGTACGAACCTCATTATAATAAACTACTGAACTATGCGAAATCCAACGTAATTATTATGTTTTGTTTGCTATGAATGGTAATAACATTTTCGGTTATTAAACTGATTATTCGAATGGGTCAAGCTTATAAATCCGAAATTGGTCAATTCAATTTTAAGCTCAAATGACTAATTTTGTTGTATTCAATAAATCGATTAGAAGAAACCGGCGAATCATTGAAACTTAGACTAATAAAAAATACATTCTTACAATGAAATTGCACGATTTTTGTCCCATAATGTTTGTATTATAATATTGTACAGTTTTGTGCACTTTCTTACGTGTCACGATATGTGTGGTAAATTTCCACGTTTCTTCTTTCATTTTGTCGTGTTTTTCTTTTCTTTTATGGTGACATATCGGAACACTTTTCTTCCGTACAAACTTACAAAAAATAGTCAGCGGTTTCGCTTTAAATAGAATACCTTTTTTTGCTATAAATTGACTAAGCATGAGGTAGATTTATGTTCTAACATTTAAACAGGTTAGTTTTGCTAACACTGTATCCAAGTCTTCCTTTTCACGGTTAACCGCTTTTTTATGTTCGCTACAAACGAGCCGATTGTTACCATCAGTTATGCAGATTAGTGGAAGAGGCGTGGATAGATTTCACCCTAGGAAAATTTGATGTCGAGAATATGACCTTGCGTGTCCTAGCTCTTGGCATCTGATAATTTTGTTGCGCTTCCTCCAGTATCTTCAATGTCTTGTCAGTTTAAACTTGAACTTATAGTATCAAAATACGTAGGGCGTTCTGGTCTCAAAACTGCTTCCATTTCGTTCAACTTTCTTTCTAATACTGCTGTCTCGAATTTACGAATTACTTCTTAAGCTAATATGACAGTCGTGATCACGCTGATCGTTGCACGAGACTCTTATCGTAAATTCATATTATGATACACGACGGGTATCATAATCGTATCGTAATATGAGCTGTTACGATGCTTGTATCGTAAATCACTTATAAGGCTGTCGGAACGCCGACGAACAGTTACTGTGGAGGGGTATCGGAAGGGACGTAGCATTCCAAAAGTACAAAGTAGGCGGACACTGAATGCAAAAATTGCTGGGCGCGCTAGATTAGGGGGAGCATTTCGCAGCGTACAGAGTAGGACTCGGAGCTTCCCATCCACTTTGAGCTAGAACAAACACAACACCGAAGCCACAGACGAAACGCGGGGTTTATTGAATATTATAGTATCGTATTTATATTCCGACAAGTACCTACCTGATAGAAAACAAGGAACGTTGAACCAAATTATAGGCGGGGAAACAAAACTCGTCTCGGGATGCTGGTTTCCCCAAGAAAACGCAGTGGGTTACTTATAAGTAAAAAAGAAAAACTAGGTAAGTATGTTTTGCGATTGACCGAAAAGTTCGTGTGGTTAGAATTATTTTAATAGCATTTCTCTAACAAAATTTTGCAATATTTCTTAAATCAAAAATAGACTGCAAAAAACGGAAAACTCAATTTTTTGACTGGCCACTTCCGGTGGCTTTTTCTGGGTTCAGTCAACATGTCATATCACATTTTCTTTTCTGAGAGCATCGAACTGCGGCAGTACCCCAGAGCTAGCCGCGCGGTGGAAAAAATAATAAACAAAAAATGGTTTGCTGAGTCTAAATTTCATCATCTGCCGTAGTCAGGCACGCTCAGTAAAGCCTCTTTCAGCGCTTTACGTATTGTAACTGATTTTTTTCCATAACGTTCTAACATTTGGAATAGACTTCCATGAACCTGTGTTCCAAATTCCTAAACGGTAAAAAATGTTTTGTCATGTTGAGTGTGCATCTGACTGCAACAGAAAATCCACGGTACACGCCACTCTTAATAATCAGGTCATTAAATGTTACAATTCCAATCCTTCTGTGACAACACAAATTTTAAACTTTCCCTTTCCCGGCTAATTTCTTGTCCATCGTAATTCCGTGACAGATTTTACCTGATATGACGCAGAGAACAGAAATAACGGAAGACATAGTTGGAAGTTGACATATATTATTTGGCTAAAAACGTTTTATACGAATTTGTCCAATCCAGTGCTCATAGGATGTGTTATGTGCTCTCATTTGGCCAATAACATGCTGTATTATTGCAATGGAAATCTCCGGTTGGCGACGGAAATCCAAAGGCAGTATATAAGAAATCCAACAGTGATTCACTCCTCGGGAATCTGTTATACAGGTTGATCCATTTATCCATTTATGCGAAGTTATATGAGATACCCCTCTTTGTTTTACCATTCTGTCTGTTCGTCCGTCTGTCTCTCAGTCTGTATGTCTGTTTGTCTCTCACAGTGTTCTTTTTCCTGAACTATAAGTGCTATACAACAATAAAATTGACGCATATGTAATGGCCCAAACTCGGACAGATCTAAATGGTTTGTTGTGTGCACATATTTAGGGCGGTTTTCATACATCGAAACATCGAAAAGGGGTCAAAAGATATTTTTTGTTTGCAACACTAGAGCATGTAAAACATTTTTTTTGTGTTGTTTTGTACTTACGTAGTATTCACGATTGCAACTAGGTAATTTTGCAATAAATAAATTTCATCAAAATCGGTTCAGGATGCGGTTTCTGATATAAGTGCTTCAGAAACTTTGCTAGCCAGTACGGAACACTTTATGTACAAAGGGAGTTGATACTCGGTGAATTATTTAAATGGGACACTCTATAGATATAGCGTTTTTTAATTCTTCGATCTATTTTACGAAGTATGCATACGAAGTAAGTTGCTTCTAAACTAAACCCCATATTTTTGTGTTTCAGTTTTTTAAACATATCGCCGCTAGACACCACCACCTCTAGGCCCTTGAAAAGGCGAATGCAGAGGTGCAGGAGCCAATTGATTACTTCATTATTATCAAAAATTTATTATATTTTTTTTGATACCGTCAAAATGAAAAGTCTAATCTATGACTCTACGATTATAATTTCTGAAAAAAAACGAAAAATGTGATAAATATTCTACCTACAATATGTCCGATTTTCACAGATTGTGAAGTAGATTTTAAAGTTGAATTTCTGGTTTTTAATGAAAATTATTAGCGAACAGTCCTAGATCTATGTTTAATTGAAACAAGAAAAAAATAATCACGCGAATATCTTAAACCATGTTGGAATAATCCATTGGCAGCGGGAACGTTACATCCTTCAAATATTCCAAGCTTCCGATAGCCTTGTCATATACATTTTACATTTGTAGTGTCATATTCAAAATTCAGTTATCTTTGTTTCGCATTGTTATGAATGACTTCTATCAAGTGCGGCGCCTTTGAAGACATCCGTGCCGCGAGTGTGATACCGTTCTACACCAGGCTTGTCCACAATTATGGGTCAGTTCTCCACGACAGAATAGCATTCTTAACCGAGACCACTTGTATATCACGTTAAAATGCTTCGTACGTGAAGCAAGCAATATATTATTGAAATTAATTATTTAATTCACACCGCGGAGTTCTCATGTTTCGCTAGTTACGCATAGTGAAAGTAAAACAATAATTTCCCCGTCTGGAAACAATGAGTACGAGTATAATAATTCGTAAGCATCGCGAGAGACAGTATGAGGTAACACAAGAATTACGCAACGGCTGCTCCAATAAAATCAAACACTACTTTTGTTTTGTGGTGTAAAGAAAAATTAAATTATTATTGGATATTTACGTGCTCGCATTATTTGAATAACGCAATTATTGTTTTTTTTTCTTCAAACGAAAGCGAAATTTATGAGTATACGGGACTGTGCGCTGTAAGGTGAGGTGAAAGTTGAATTTGGCAACTGCCAAAATTTCACATTACTAATTTCATATGTCGGTATGTACGGAGATATAAAAAACTCAATTTTAGTGATTTTTACAGGCATGATAATCAATATAATTGTGCGCTGCATACTAAGAAGCTTCATGCAAAAAGTGCATCTTGTAATCCAGTGTGGTGTATAATTATTCTTCAAATGAAGGCGCCTCGTGTTTAATCGTTGCCTGCTTAAATGCACATGTGTTATTAGCACGTCAGGACTAGCCCGAAGGATCTATCTCTATTTAAATATAAATTCTCTCGATGCTAATGTTGATTCTGAATTGCCATTAAAAGATACAAAACAGCAAGCTGTATCGTTTAACTAATCAAACCTGTTCTCTTCCTATGTCATTTTATCTAGAAAATAAAACTAGTGTTTTTTATTAGTATGTTGTATATTATATGGATTTTATTACAAATGTATACTCAAAGAGTTTTGGACACAAAAGGGGGACGTTATTCTGTTATGAGTACGGTAGAAAAAAGTATGTATTATCACTATCACCATAATGTTTTCAGACCGAATACTGGTAGGAGCATACCTCCATAATTAACAGTAGTATTTCAATAGAAATTATGGTGTTGTGGAACCGTAGGGTACAGAAAAATCGCCGCACTCAAAGTTTAAAGAACAAATTAAAAAGTAATCTGCATAGTAGGCATTGTCAGGTCAGTAGCGCGATTAAAGGGCTACGAAAACACAGTTGACGTCAGAATTTAGATTCTTAAAGAAATTAGTCGGAAGATCTGATAGTGCGGGCTCGACAAAACCAGTAAGGATAATTCATTTAAAACTAGTGAACTATTAACTCAATTTCTCGTCCTATAAATCTAGAAGTGGGACCAGGAGATTGGTATCGAACATATTCTATGTTGTATTTGAAACTGTTTATCGTATATATCTGGACCAATAATCTCTCGATCGATTATCCCTCGTTCTATATCCTTTTATACCTACTAGTATTGCAAGGTCGAAAGATTTTTCTATATTCACAAAGCCTCGGCGCTCGTTCCCTTTTCCATTATTGTAAAACGCGAGCGGGGTGCATTTTCACTTCGGCCCGCTCAAAAAATGACCCTTTTCAGGCACCGTGAAGGTTATATTTTTCCACCTACTTTTTTCTAAGAATTGGAGATGAAAATATGGACTTTGTAGTTTTCACGGACTTTTCCAATGTTTTTTTTAAATCCTTCCTGCTGTCAGAGATGATAAAAAAGAAGGATCAATTCTTGAACCCCGGATTTTTTTTTGAAAAGTACGGGGTGAAATAAAATTCGATTAGATAGATCGATACGCCATGTAATCCCCCGAATACAACACCCCTGTAAGAAGGGTTGACAAAAATCATGACTTTTTGATTTTTTGGGAGGTTCCCAAATGCGAAAGAAACTATAGCATTTCTCGAAGTTGAAACCTCCAGCTTTATAGTGTAGATGTCTGTGTTATGCTGCAAAAAATGTAAAAAAAAATTAATTCAGGGGCTTGCTAGCATAATAAGGGAATACTGGAACAGCTGCAAATCTTTATTCTACAGTATGTCCACGGATCGAGTTGCAAAGAGGAAAAACTTTTTTATTTTCCATTTTACAAGGAAAATGTATTCTTGATAAAAGTTTTTGAATGTCCCAAACCGGCCAATTCAGTTTTAACCTTTTCAGATTTTCTTTTAGTTTCAGAGAAAATTCGAAAATAGGTCGATTTAGTTGAAAATTTTTCCAAGTCCCAAAAAATAAGTTCGCGTTGTCATAGCGATCCGTAGAGTTGTCGAAGAATTTAATCAAAAGTTTCCGGATATTTACATCTCAAATGTAGGTGCACGAAAATTGGTCAAAAAATTCCCATCAACTGGCTCCATACTGGATGTAAAAAAACAAGATAGTACTGAACTATCCAAAAATTTCTTTGCGGCTAAGATCGCTCCACTTGGGAATTAGTAAATCGCTCATTCAAAAGATTTTGAAACAATGTAAGTTCCATCCCTAACAAGCCCATTTTCAATCAAGCATTAGAACCCGGAGATCCTACGAAACGTTTGGATTTTTGTCTGTGGATGGGCGCTCAAATCATGGATAATCAATACTTTTACTGAAATAAGTATTATTTTCTCTGATGAGGCCACATTTTCTACTGTTGCATCTCAACATGTGAGATATTGGAGCGATTACAATCGGAATTTCCGAATCCCTCGTAATCGACAATATTCTGCAATAGCTAATGTGTGGTGTACAATTTCTTACCATGGTATCATTGGACCATATTTTTTTGATGATACTGTCAATCAGCATACGTACTTGGATATACTGCAAAATTTTCTTGTTCAAAAGTTGGACGATTTACCGATTAATTGCCCCGCAAGATGTTATAATTGTGATTTAAATCACGCCATCATGCAAATCATGCATTAACCCTTAGAACCAAGCATCAATTTTTATAAGGTCAAACGAAATTTAGAGCTACTTTGTTAACAAAGTGAATATCCAGAAAAATAATTTGTGTCATTTCCCGATAGGAGCTACGATGTCCTACACGACCAAGTGCATCTTTTTGCGTTTCATCCCTCCAACCCCGACCCTGGGCGCGAAATGTTAAGAAGCACATTGTTTCGTTTTCGTCCGATTAGAATCTCTCCCAGTCCCCCGAAAGCGGAAAACCGGGTGCCAACTCAAAGAAAATGAACTGGCGCATTCTTTCGATCCACTTTTACCCCTTCAAACCATTCCGAAAGGGTTGAGAAAAATCCCAATTTGGACAAAAAAAATTCGCTCATTAAAAAAACGTACCTTTTTACGGCCGTCTTCTTCTTACAGTTTACGAGGTACCGATGGTAAATTCAGAATTATCATGTCTCGGGTATTAGTAACGGGCTGACCGTATGACATCCCTCTCCTGCAACATTTACCGCCCCTAATTGTTTTTTCAAAACTCTATAATTTCTTGCAATACTCGTAAATTGTAATTTACACAGGTCAGAATAAATAGTCTCTTCAAATTCGATAACTGGCTGACAGCTTCAACATTGATCTATTCTTCTCCATCTTCAAAAATTACGCGCCGATCTAGCACCTATACTCCTCCACTTTTAGAAGACTATATACTTAGCTCTTTTCTAATAGCACTGTTTAATAAGAATCTAGTGGATTTCAAGAGACGATGGATGAGACGTGGATTCACCACTATACTCCAGAAACAAAAAGGCAATCAGAACAGTGGATTTGACACGGTTAATCGGCTCGGAAGAAGGCAAAGATCATTCAGTCGGTTGGAAAAGTGATGGCATAATATTGTCCTTATTTCGAACAAGTGTTTCGTAAACTTTCGTTTCAATATAACCCCTTGCACATGAAATCTAGGGGGCTTAGATCTGGGGATCTTGGTGGCCAAATTAGTGACTCATTGACGGATGTCCATTGATATCCAAATTGAGCAAGCTCTTAATGAACCAGTACCTGTTATGGGCATCAGCACCATCCAGCTGGAATCGCAAATAAACTGGTATTGTTTTGTTACACATTTCTATTCAAAATTGCCGTTCTGCGTTGTTGCCTTAATTAATTCATCTTTTTTCCCAAATCTTAAAATACAATTTTGCGTAACAGGATATTGTTTCTTGCGTTCAATGTCTGACTTGATTTATACCGAAATAATTAATAAATGCATAGAATTTTGCTGGAAACTTTTTAGAGTAATTAAAAGTACAGTTACCTACAAAACACCGTGAAAATTACGAGAAATTCGTCGGCAACGCACTTCGCGAATGCACAATAGTTCGAAAATTACTTGGAAAAAACCTCTTCTGCATTTCAATTGTCGATACCACTGGGATAATTTACCGCGTAATTTCTTAGCACATATAAAAATAATATTTACATAATAAGTGGAGTACCCATTAATTCAATAATAATGCCCGACTTCATACTCGAATAAACTCCTGTAATAGTTGATCTGACCAATTTTTTTTACTCGCCTAGAAAAAACTGCAAACGCAGGCTGCGTATTAAATCGGATCGAAACCAGATTGTCATATAAAAATATATATGTAGGTGAAAGTGGTCACTATTATTTTCTTACGATTTTTGCTGAGGCAACAGCCGAGATCCTGCATACTAATCATTAAAAAAGTTTTAGACTTTCTTTACAGCACCCCAGGGATAATGCCTGATTTCCTAGCGGCCACCACGATATGTATGTTGTGCGCTATACTTTAAATCCTAAACTCAATGAAAATATTTTCAATTCTGACTCATTTCCGGTTCTGCCGGACATCAGTTTGTTGTCTTGCCAGAATGCAATTTTCAAAATAAATTGTAGACGATTTTTAGCATTTCTCGTCTGAATTTGACTTGAAATAATAATTAATGGAACAATACTGGACGATCAACAATATTTAAGTTCGCCAGCCACTACTAATTCAATTAACAACGTTTTGTTTTATGACAGCCGTATTTGTTTTAAAATAATTATTTAAACAAACTGTATAAGATACACGAAATTGGAATAGGCGGCTAGATGTACACGATTCTCCTCATGACAGCTAACCTGAAATGGATGCATAATTCGCAATGTTATGTCAATATTTGCGACCTGAGAACATGTACCACATTTCGCAAGAGTAAAGTGGAGTTTGCGTGGAAAAATTTCCACAAAAAACAGCTGGTGTTGACTTATTTTTGTTAAAAGTCAAAAGAGGCAACACAAAAAAACACCAACTGAATTTGATTACTTAAAAATAAGTAAAATGTAACATTCAAAATTCCCACCTTCGGCCAACAATTCTTCTACCAAACATCAGGCGGCGCTGTTAGCAATTTAAAATGTGTGTGGTCATAATAGCCTATAATAAAGCGTTTGTCCACGACTATCTTATAATATACTCTTTATACTTGTGTTTCTTCAATCATAATTAGATACATTAATCACTGCAGTGATTAATGAATATTATTCACTACACCAATAGGAACATCGCTTTGACCCTTTTTTACATTTATTTAGTAGGCCGGGGTCGCGATGTGTCAGTTCAAACTGAAACGTCAAATCAGCATGGTTTGCTTTTAATTTGAAATGCATATTCTAAAAAAGAAGATATAATGAGTAGTGAGAGTGAAAACGAGGTTTCTTTAACAGCACCAGCAATAAAAGAAGCTGCAGAACTTGCCTCATTAGATTCATTGCCCAAAAAAACAAGAAAATTATACCTGAAAGCATATGTATGAATCTTTCTTACACTGGAGAAGGGAAATGAAGGTAAATTCTTTCTGGGAATTTGTTTTGATAGTCGTGGACAAAGTATAGTATACAACTCGCTTCGCTCGCTCGTGTTGTAAACTTCATCCTCGGTAATAATAGCATTCATTATTATAAACTCGTGTATAATATACTATTATTCAGTTCAAGAAAAGGTTTTCATTGTGAAAATATTTTACGGCGGCAATAGTTTGCGCGTAGTCCGTGCCTTATTTTCTGTAAAATTCAATAACGGTCCTATTCCTTCGGTACCTATAACAACAAATAATTTAGTAAGAAATTTGAAGGCTGGGAATCTTTCATCGAAAGAAGTTACTTTTTACTAATACATAAACTTGTTTTTTTTTATTTAGATAATTCTCATTCACATTATTATTGTCATTACCTATAGTTGACAATTAATTGATTACTGGTGTGGATGTTTCGTTGGTGAATGCTGGTCCATAGTTTAGGGTAAATTGTAGGTGTCGTCTAACCTATTAAACAGTTTTTGGGAAAATGTTAAAGCAGTAAAATGAAATAATAAAAATGAAATTACTTTAATTTTACTGCAATTATGAAAAATTTAACAAGCGGCAACATTTGTTTATTTTGCTCTAATGAATTTTGTAATCTGGCAATTTAATACTTATTTATTTCATATCTAGGTAAGGACAAAAACTTATTAATATACAATGAAATTAAAGTAACATAAAAATAGAAAAATAACTATAACAAATATTCAAATAAACCCCCATTCTGTATCAGACAGTATCCCAGCCTATTATAGAAAGAATTTCTCACATTCGCAAGTTGCCGATCGTTGCATTCCGCAAAAATAGCATTCCTTAAAGAATCAATATTTGGGTGACGAGTTTTATAAATCTTATTTTTTAAATGACCCCACAAGAACAAGTCACACGGTGCCAAATCGGGAGATCTAGCTGGCCAGTTTATAGCACCACCTCGACCAATCCAGCTCTCTGGAAATATTTCATTTAATAATTCCCTCACTTGTGCTCCAAAATGTGCTGGGCATCCGTCATGCTGAAACCAGACCTCCCGATTCGCATGTGCAACTTCTTCTAATGCAGGGCCAATATGGTTAATTAAAAGATCTAAATAAGCTTCTGAATTTAAATTTCCCTGTATTTCAAATGGTCCTATAATGCGATTATTAAAAATGCCTGCCCAAATATTGATTTTTTGAGGGTATTGCGTTGTAGTGGCTAGATTTATTCTGGGATTTTCCTGGGTCCAATGCCTAACGTTTTGTGAATTTGGCTCTTGATTTAAAGTGAAGGTACACCCATCAGTAAAACAAATTGATGAGAGGAAGCTGCGATCTCGATTAGCCCGTTCTTGCATTTCTTCACAGAAAGTTTGCCTTGATTCTTCGTCAAAAGGAAGTAACTCTTGGTTGCATTGGAATTTAAAGGGATGATATTTGTGTTTTTTAATATGTTACGGACAGTTTCTCTTCAAACATTACATTCTAGGGCAATAGACCTTAAACTAGATGTTGGACTAGCAGTTATCAGGCCTATTGCCATTTCCTCTACCTCAACATTTAGATTTCTGGGAACGACTAAAAGAATAAATGATAAGATTAATTTTAGTTTTGTTTCACTCCACGTTATCACTTGTTAAATTTCTCACAATCCCAGTAAAATTTAAGTTAGCGAACAATAAGGAATTAGCAACTAGGTAATAATAATAAGGTAATCAGAATTATCTAAATAAAAACCAAGTAAATTTATTAGTAAAAATTAACTTCTTTCAATGAAAGATTCCCAGTATCTTCAAATTTCTTAACTAAATTTTTTATTGTTGTTACCCAAGGAATAGGACTGTTATTGAATTTTACAGAAAATAAGTCATGGACTATCCGCAGACTATTGCCGCCGTAAAATGTTTTCACAATGAAAACCTTTTCTTCAACTGAATAAATATTTTTGTTCCTCGGATGATTACAAAACTCGCTCGTTTCACTCGCTCGTGTTGTAAACTTCATCCTCGGTAATAATAGCATTCATTATAAACTCGTGTAAAATATACTATTATTTTGTACTTTAGCGTATCCATCAACAAATTATATCGTTTATGTACCAAGAGCTCCATTTTCCTCGGATTTCTGTATTTGTGAAAAATTACATTGCATAACCTGCTCAATGGATTCTAAATAGATCAAGGTGGCTTTGTTACCGTTTGTTGTCTCAGTTGCGTAGTGATCTATTGGTAAAATATGACATGTTATTCAAATACAAAAGTGCTTAGCCAAATGCAGCGTGTTAGTGAGTTTTATTAAAGTATCTATGAGCAAATTGGAATATTTTTCGCAATTTAAGCGTAAATTATTTATTTATTTTGGTAGATGTACCTACCCCCGATTTGTAAGTCACAGAGTATGAGCGTATTCATTTATTACACGCGTCGCAAAAAAGTAACACACCCACCATTGTCCTCAACACAACTAAAAAAATATAAAGAATAGACTATCAAGGTCAATTACTAGGTTTGCTGCTGCCATTATGGTTCAAAACATGTCTTCTAAAGGTTAGCCTACACAACAGATTAATGTCAATCCAGTTTAACTATCAATAAATCAAAATTTTTCGTACATTATCTGCCTTCATTTTAACTGAGTAACTCTGAATCTAAATAGTTAATACGGGGTTAAATATTTGTTCCGCCTTTCAACAAACCATAGACTAATGATTAGTCTATGAACAAACGGGCTGTTTCTTCCTGAAAGGGTACATTATAAATTAACATGGAAAACAAACAAACGGGCCTAAGAATTGGTGTGATACAATAACTAAAGTATCCAAGTGTGTAAAAAGACATAAGTACGAAAACTCAAAGTACAATCAGAAATTCAGTAATTACTTTTAGTATGTAAGGTAGTAGAAAAATTGTTTATTTTGTTGTAGAATAATAGAATTTCGTTTACAATTTGCTAATCAAGGGTAAACTTAATTTTTATTTTCTCATTGTTGTGTAATACTTTTAATTCCGAACTTTTTTTGCACAATCTGACATTGAAACGAAAATTAAAATCAGCTGTCCCTTCAGGAGAAATTATTTTAAATGATTGTTTCTGTTTCGTTGCTTCTTCGCCGTGACAATACAGATTTTATGTTTACCAGGGTAGATTGTCATCTAATTTACCTTTGAAACAAAAGTGCCCAATTTTGACGGTTCTCTTATTAGTTTCATTTGTTTGTTTCAGGAAATAGCAAACCACCCCATCCACACGGAGGCCATGGTCATTCGGCAATCAAAGAACTAGCAGGGAACATACTCGGATGCAACGATGACAAAAGCAAAGACGATGGCGAACTTTGGAACAACGTGGAAGCACAAACTGCCTTTTTAGGTCCCAATTTATGGGACAAAACTTACGAATCTGACTTAAAAGTATGTATTTATAACGGTATAAAAAATCAACAAAATTTCTACGAATATATTTTTTGTAATTTTAGTATGTGGATTTGGATGAATTTCTCTCGGAAAATGGTGTTTCGATGGATAGTTTGGGGACACATGGGCCCTTGGGTCCCTTGGGTAGCTCACACGGAGTACCTAAAAGGGAAAGGTCGCCCAGTCCGAGTGATTGTATGAGTCCCGATACCATGAACCCCCCCTCACCGGCAGATTCCAGTAAGTATGTTTAGGACTACCTCACCCTCGCCAAAGTCTTGAGAAAGTGTTATCGACAGTCTTTAACGATGTCAGTTACTTTGTTAACATAAATAAATAAAAGTAGACTTAGTTGACACTTAGCTTTACTAAACTTGCCGAAACCATATATCTTACTGTATTTCTGAATAGTCATTTTCTTCTAAAGTAGTTCAGGGGCGCCTGATAGGTGGCAGTTGTTTTAATGCCACCGCCATCTAGCAGACGCTATAAAACTATAAGTTCTAGTTTCTGCTCACAATAGGTAAATTTGATGGAGTACAAAAAGATATTAAGCATAATTTCACAGCAACTTGAATTTCATTGCCACAAAGAAAAAGAGAAGTTTAGTAAGGCCGCTTCAGAAAAATAAACATAACTGTATAAGGACACATTATACTAATTGTCTAAAATACCAGTTTTTTCTGAAGCGTTATCAATGGCTTCAAGTTGTCGTGACTTCGATCCACGGACAAGAGCATTTTCAGATGAGGAACTCAAGCCGCAACCTATTATCAAAAAGTCCCGTAAACAATTTGTCCCAGATGACCTCAAAGACGACAAATATTGGGCGCGGCGCAGGAAGAATAATTTAGCTGCCAAAAGATCCAGAGATGCCCGCCGCATGAAAGAGAACCAGATCGCTCTCAGGGCTGGCTACCTCGAGAAAGAGGTAGGAAAATTTTCTCGTCAGTATAAATTATTTTGTAACAAACGTTTCTTGCTTTCAGAATTTGGGCCTTAGGCAAGAACTAGAACGACTGAAAAAAGAAAACCTCCTCCTACAGAACAAATTGGCGAAATACGAGGACGTCTAACTGAAAATCTTCGTATTAAACCACACATCACACATAGACACACGTTTAATTAATAATTTCGTTAACCATCTTCTTTCCATTCTACACGAAGATATTAGAATGCGGTCAGTGTTCCTTCCAAAAGGCAACCAAAACATTTGTATATAAAACATACACACATAAATGTAGTCATCATGTAGATATTAAGGTTTATTATTAGTAGAAAATGTACGTAATATATATATTTAGAAGAAAAATATATAAATACAGGCCTCGGCGCTTTTGAAAAGAGAAAGTCCGGTGGAGGGGCTCGAACGCCGAATATTGATTAAAAAAGGGAGAAGTTTGCACCCCTGCTGCATTGGCTACTCTCTCAGGGATTCCCACTATTAAAACCCCGCTACTGCCAATAGATGGCGCGAGAATTTCTGCTACAGAAACCCATTTAATAATAGATTTGTATAAACTTTAATGTTAAATAAAACAGCTGATTTTTCAGACGCCATTTTTCTCCAGCAGCCAATGAAACTACTCGGAAGAGGTCACATGACTATGCAAGTTTATGACATTTCGAGAGCAACTGGAAATACCAGAAACTTCAATTTTGCCCACGTTTTTGAGTCCTTTTCAGTAAAATGCTTGCAAGGGATACTGGGGGTGTGCCACTTGTAGATCTGGGCAGGTCCGTTCAAGTGCGCCGAGGACCAAAAAAAAGCTTAAGCGTTTTTTGCAAAAAAAGAATGATACTGCCTCACAGATAGCCCGGCAGCTGATATTTGTTATAATTGTAGACAATTGTTGATTGTTTTTATGTTTATATAGTCTATTTTTTGGTTGAAGTTAAAGATAGCAGTACTTTAAATTTTTTTCGTTTAAGCAAAAAATGAATATAGATAAAAGCGTATTCGTAGTTTGCAAAGCTCACAGAGTTACAGGGTTAGTTCGATATTCTTGTGCATACAGAAAACATAGTCTATTTTATCTTGCAAAACACGTCCATTAATTTTCACAAATATTATTTACTTATATCGCAAGTATCGTCTTCGTTTACGATCCATTACGGAGATATAAAAAAAAGATAGTCCAAAATCAAAATTAGTGGACGTGATTGCTTTTCTTGTTATATTTTTGTTTCTTTTCCTTCTTTTCTTCCTGAATTGGCGATATTAATTTACCAAAATACTGTTGAAGTTGCTGAGCAAAGTTGACTGAAGAATGTTTCAACGGAAATGGATTTATTTAAAAAAATAAAATATTTTGTAAGTGTTCACAGTACCATATAAGGAAAACAGACTGCGGTTGAGTATTTTTCTCATTGTTGTATTTTAAAAGTTGCCTTATATGTGAGAGTATATAAATATATCTAAATTTTATAGGTATTTGTTGAAAAATGTTGCTGCAGAAATTTTTGTATGGGATATTGTTCAATTGAAATATTTGTACGTATTTACACAGTTACTGTTACGAAAAAGTGATCCTGCTTAAGCATTAAGTACCTCCTGTAAACCTAATTCTTAATTTTTGTTTTTTAACACTACGAGGGATTATTTTTGGGAAAACATTTTGAAATGTCAATTTTGTAATGCAGTTATTTATTTATATAGTACTCGTTATTCAAAGTGTTCAAAGTAGTTACAATAATACAAAAGTCGTATAAACTGTAATTGCTGTCGTGAGCATTAAATTCCAAAAAACTTGTTCTGACTTTTCTTTAACCTTCGTGCTTCAGAAGGTGTCCTACCATCCTATCTCCCCTATCACTTACTGGCTTCCATAAATTTCGCTTTTCTCCAACTCTTTCTAATCCATCTCTGTTGTTAACCTTAGCTATTCACGGTATCTTCGTCATGCGTCTATAGCACCACATTTCAAATGCTTCCCCTATCTTCTCCTATCGTCCAAGTTTCGCACCCATGCAATGCCGTACTCCATACATACGTTTTTAAGAGCCTCTTCCGAGTTTCTACATTTATCATTCCCGAGCATAACAGTTGTTTTTTTTTTGTTAAACGCAACTCGACCCTGCGCTATTCTTTGTTTTATATCTAGAGCTCCTATCATCGTGAGTTATTTGACTTCCTAAATAGCAGAAATCTGAGACTTCCTCTGTCTTCTCGTTTCCAATTTGTATTTTAGTTTTAGACCTATTTTGACGCCCCCTACACACCAAAATTTTGGTTTTCTTTTTATTGATCTTCGCACCATAGCCCTCTGTTAAGGACAAAGAATTATTATTTTTAATTTCTTAAAAAAATATTTTTTTATAAAAGACCCTGCTTATTCTGTTTCCAAAGTCCCATAGCACTGTTACCGGAAATTGTTATTAATTTTATGCATTCTTTTGCTAAAATATTGTTAAATCAGAAAAAATATTTTCGTATGTTAAAATGATTACAGAAAACTGCAGAGCACTGGTTTCGCCCTTGTGGGACTCGTCAGTGCCATGCTTTCTGCATTTATTTTTTATATTATGTGATATCTCGTAGTGCAATAAAATCTGAACTCGTTCTATAATTCAATGCCTGGCGGGGTATTTGCTCGAGGAGTAGTTGTTTGAAAAGTCCAGTACCATTCATTATTTTCATGAATATTTAAAAATTAAAATAGTGTGGAATTTACATTAAATAGGTATAATTTTATTTTCGTTAAGTTGTTTATTTTTTAAATTTGAACCGAACAAATTCCTAATTTTTTTTAACTAATTTCCGTACCGACATGAAAACACTTAAGTACCTATTTCGTTTTTTTTCGAAAATTTTGTAATCAATAGACCATAGCATTCCTCACTCTAGTACCATATTATGGTACTGAATTAAATAAATTTTTACTAGTGTCAACATTAATCATTTTAATAATTTTCGATCAATTCTCGGCGTAAAGCGCCCCTTTTCTTTGGTGCCAAATAGTAACACAAACATCTGCTTTGTTATTCCTCCTCTTCTTCCCTCTGCTAAGCTTCAAACAAAACAAATGTTTACCCTCCAGCTGTCAATTGTGTGACGACATTCTAAAATGATCAATTATATTGCAAAAGTTAGGTTAGGGCATCTTGTACGTATCACTGACAGATCCATTCTTAAGAAATAATGTGAACATCGTTCAAACACTCAATTACAGAAAATTTTGGGCACGATGGGCAGCTTTCTGAAGTAGACTGCTGACAGCAGAGGATTTTACATTCAATTTCGAATTTTTTTTGTATCTTACAATGTATTTGCAAATGTGCACCATCAGTTCGTTATTCAAGGATTGAAATTTACACCTAGAAATCCCAATCATCGTATCGCCAACGAGGTAAATAAAAAACAATCGCATCTTGCTTGAATTTGACAGAGATTCTAATAAAGCATCCTAGAACAAGAGTTTCAAGAACTTTTAGAATTCCAAAAACTACTATTTTACGAGTATTATAATAAGACGGGATCATAGACAACCTTTTTATCTCCAAGCAGTTCAGGGAATGAAGATTGAAGAATGAAATCTTGTCAATGGTTTTTGGACGCTGTTCAAAATGATGAGAATTTCATAAACAATGTTTTATCGAGTTTCAGTAGTAATGTTTGGATCGGGATTTACAATGGCAATCTCCGCCATAATTCCGTAAACTTCTTAGAGTTCTTGGAGACAGAGGGTCCCAATATGTGGGAAAACAAGTTCGGTCTAACCTGATGGGTGCCCAGCTCATTTTGGCCGAAATGTTCGTCACTGGCTTGATAGACCGTTTGAGGGACGATGGATTGGTCGTAAGAATCCCGTTGCTTGGCCTCCACGATCACCAGATTTAACGCATTTAGATTTTTATCTGTGCTTTTTATTTTTTTTGCCTTGACTTGAGGTACCAAAAATTGTAAAATACAAAAATGTTTCTAAGTTGAATGGGAAATTCTCTCTGCATTTGGTGTTCTAAAAAGACCAGTGGCGTACGTTTTATTAAATAAAGTATTTTTGAGGAAACCCGTACGAATGCCTCTGGGTTCTAAATAAAATATTTATTACAATTTACAACCTCTGGAGAATACAAAAAATAATAATCTATGCAAAATTTCAGGCTACATTTTTTTATTATTGATTTATAGCAAATTGTTATAAAATAATTTATTTTCTTTAACACCTTATACATCAAAAAGGAAGAAAAATTCGACCGTATTTTATTAGACAAATTACCTTTATTTTTTTATAAACTTTCGGCTGGTGAAATCCTGATGATATAAATTGGACCACCCTGTATAACTTACGTAACTCCATCTGCTATGAAAAGCTTAGTATTGCCATAAAAATCGTAGTTTCTACAATACCAGGTCTCGAAAATATTTGTAATCACAAGAAAGTGCGCAGCCATATTCTTAAAAACTCCAATATGAAATCCATAAAAAATAGTAGCCCTTTTTATTATAAAAAAAGTGCTGAGGCGCATGCACGATCGCGCCATGACAATTTCGGACAAATGTCAAAGTCTTGTATTCTTTGAAAGTGTTTATTTAAATTACCTATATACAGTAAAATTTTCTTGCAAACGTGCAAAATTAGCAATAGTTCGGAACTAAAACAGTATGGAGCATCCAAACATTGTGCATTTGGTGACTGCAACGGTGATAGCAGAGCGGGTAGGCCAGGTTATCGCTTGGGATTACGATTTTATCTATTTCCCAAACCCTGCCTAACACTGGGGAAAATCGAAGTTAATAACTGGGTCGGTGACCATGTGAGGACTTGTTCCACCTATATAAATTGTGTGGATGAAAATGTGAATGTGTAAGAGGCAAGATTCGAAATGGAAAAGTGTATTGAACGTTTCCAGATTTTTCGTCATTATTTGTATTTAAAATAAGAATTATTTGTAGTTGCATACAGACATTGCAGAAAAATACGCACCTATCTATTAGATCCTTTTTCTTCATTTCCTTTTAAAAAATTGATTGATTTCAGCGCTACATATTAAAACCTGCATGATTGAAGTATGTTGGTTAACATTCCCGTATTTCAAGCAAGGGCCAGGGAGCCAGGCACACCTTCAGGATTCAGCCTCCCAATTTTACGAGGGATATCACTGGGAACTAGCATTTGTAATTTTCCGTCTTTCAAACACCCTCCTTGTTTGGTATTCTGTTTACTTATGAATATTCTATATGATGTTTATAAGGCCTGACAGTGACATTCGTCCGAAAAACTAAGAACAGCTGATTGTCAGTGTACTTCTGCACATGCGCACTAACGAAATGAAAAGGTCTATTGTCGCCGCCCTGTATAGCAAACTTCTGCCAGAAATTAAAAAAATAAATTCCAAAGATTAAATCTTTGTAGAGTAGCTCCTTTTATAATGCAAGCTTGTCTTTGGACGTGACTAGAGTACCGCTTAAAATTGAATGTTGGTTCTCGCATATTATATCCCAACCTTACTCGTACATTGTTTTAATATACACAAATATTCCATTTAAAGATATAAAATAAACTGTACAAATTATGACCAATCTGTCATCTGTCGATTAACGGCAACTAGATACGCCCCTGTCGTTGATAATACCAATGTAATATCCGAGAAATAAAATTGATATTACCCGTCTGTTTACATGACAGCAAATTTCCTGGAAAATTTTATGGCACACATTCCTTTTGAATAGGTACAATGCTCGTATTGTGCTGGAAAATCTCAAGAAATAAATTTCCTCGATTTTTTTGTTACACCTAATCAGTTTTATTTGTTACCACTTACTGCTTGAACCAGCTTGAACCAGGAACTAGAATCCCCGTCTGAGCGATTTCTGTTTTTGGGGGATGTTCGCGTTCGCTTTGGGGTCATTAACCTTTGGATAGGATCTCCCACGTGCGCCTTATATCCTTTAAAAAGCTTTTCCAAGCGACACAGACTGCCATTAACAAATGTAAACCGCCTACAGATATCAATTCGAAAAGTTTAGATTAAGAGTATTCCCATTTAAATGTTGGTTTGTGTACCGAGTAGATTGCGGAGGACAGTGGCGTGCTTTCTAAAGGGGCATGAAATAGAAAATATTCGTGCCTCACTACGTGCTTCCATTTAATGAACGCATGCAGTTATAATCAGATCAGATGCCTATTATCGTTTTAAATGTTGCCCTTTTTGAGTAATAGAGTAGGACTGGAATTTTGCCTTGCATTTTGAGCGAATATATCTTAGCAGGAAGATCCTAAATAAATGTGAAACATTTCAGATGTTTCATTGTCAAAAATTAAGGAGATTCTTACATAAACTGATGCCCTAAAATATCTCCTTGCAGAGTTATACCCCTCCGAAGAGGGGCTGAAAATAACATTTTACTTGTTTTCACAAATTTGAAAAGAAGGATATAAGTGAAATTTGGGGACATAATCTACTCATATAAAGACATAAGGGTATTTTTTAATCTTCCTCTCGTATTCGAAAGGGATAAAATTGGCAACCTCCTTTAGTTTTTGAAATGTTTCGCATATATTTACCAATTTAAGTACCTACTTTTTAGTATTTATTCTCTGGGCATTCTCCCGATCTCTGAGATGATGTTAGTAGCCCAAATCTGATTTCAACGCCAATATTTGTAGTTCTGCTATGTTGTCCCTACTGGGACTGTTCGGAAAAAATAGATGATTACCAGCATTTAATTTTTGCAGTCGCAAATTCTCATTAAAAGAAATGTAATTTATCGTACGCAGTCGAACTGGCGTGGCGAATTATTAACAGATGACACTTAAAAAGTAAAAGTAGGGCTAAAAATTTAAAAAAATTAACAAAACTACAATATATTACGTCAAATCAAAATCAAATAATAATAATAATTCTAAGTAACTTATCTACTCCACTACAATTGGCAAAATTGAATGATGGAGCCATCTGCCTTCATGCCTCTTGAGCTGATCTACATTAGAACCAGAATCCGCCAGAAGAGAGCCAGAAGTTCTCCTGAAGCAATGGCCGGTATATAATTCGGCATCTGGCAGATTCAAAAATTTCGCCATTTTTTGTGGAAGATTATCGAAAGAATTTTTTCCGACTGGTTGTGGCCCACATTTTCCTTTTCTATAATGTACAAAAATCTGTTGTGATTTCTATTTTTTGCCTTAAATTCATATATTTCCTGCACAAGCCAATCACGTCCGTCACAGTGTTGTTGGAATTATTCACCACAAATGAACGATCTGTATGATTTATTGTATTTCTGACGGTGGCTACCCAAGTTCACAATGTCTTCACAAAGGAGCTGGCACAGCCCCACAGCTCCACACCTCAGTCTCTAGTATAAGAAGTATTTCACCTATGTACCTTTGTTAGCAAATAATCTTCATCTGGTGCCACCAAGAAATTTCTGAACTTGATCTGCATCCAAAACTGATTTCTTGGGCTTGTACCCATCGTTCTTTCTTTTCAGAAATACCAGTAGCTTTGGAAATTTGCTGATATCCAGATTATTTTCTATAATTAGCTTAGATTTCAGCATCGAGTACACCGACCATAATGTTGAAGCCTTGAAAATCTTCCATTTCTCTAGAAAATATGCCAGCAGCACGTTTTCATGATAATTCTGGACGTTTTTTCTCCCACACCAGTCTTTAAACCAAACTCTTTTTGGTACAGTTGCCTTGATTTTTCGGGTAAAAGTTCTTTTATGGCCTCTTCAGCGGCAGCTTGAATATCCATATTCGCTTTGAATATCAAAAATTTTCAAAAAAATTTCAGTTACAGGACGATTATTGACATTACAAATCTCCATGGTAACCGATATCAGAGATCCCTTTACGAATTACAATCAGTTATGTGACCACCAGACGATTTTTGACATTTTGCTTTTTAATAATAATAATAATAATCATTTTGCTTTTACTATGAATTCTTAATAAGTTAACCCCAAACGCCAAAAGACAGTTACACAGTAATTACCCACGCAGCAATTTTCTATTTTATTAAAGTAGTGAAAACGTTTTCGACAGAAAACGTATAAAACACTGTTTCTCTCAAGAATGTTTTCAATATGTTTATAAAACCACTATAAGTGTAAAATTGGCACCATTTTATAAAATACTTCTGTCTCCATTAGTATTTTGTAAAGCCCTTTGCAAACATTACAAAACAATTTTATAAACATTTCCGCAGCTCCTAAAAACACTAAATATCATCATTATAAAATAGTTTTATTAAAGCTTTCCAATACAAATGTAAAATGATTTTTTTAAATTAAACAATAAAAACTTTATGAGTAAAATATTGAAATACGGTCATGTCGTTTCTCTAACCCAAAGTAGATAACTCCTGTTGCAGCTTCAAATTTCAATGCACGGAATCAGCTTATTTTGCTAGTAAGCAACTTTTTGGCTAATAGAAAACTTTTTGGCATCTCTTATAAAACAAAATTACAAGATTCCGGTGCGTATTTTGCTAGTTAACAAATGTTTAGCTACTATAAAACTTTTTGGAGTCTCTTATAAAACAAATGACTCTACCTTACTACTTTTTATCTTATTTATGATAATTTTTTGTTAATTGGTGGTAAACGCGACTTGCCGCTTAAAATATAAAAATAACCAATAAAATCCGCGTGGTTTTTGGTTATAGAGGTAGTGTTGTTTTGTCGAACAAAACTATAAAAAATGGTAGATAAGATATTTTGGTGACACACACTCATTGTTTAGTGTATCTATTAAGAAAATTTAGTATTATTTGCCTATATTTTATAGAGATTATTGTTCATTTGGTTTATTTATTAATTTTTTTCATTGCCCGATATCTGACATTTTTAATTTTTCGTTAGGAGCCTAACCCAAAATGAACTTAAGCCGACTCGGTGTAGGCATAAAATCAGTTCTCTCAAATATGCTTTATAAGGTAGTTAGCGACATCATTTTACATTCAATAAAACAATTTAGTTTTATAATAAATATGTTGTTGTTTTCATATTGCATTACCATAAAATGGTTATAAAGTGGCAACTAATATAACAATTTACTATTAAAAGTGAAATTGCCTCTTAAGGTACGTTAATATAACTGTTATAGGAAGCAACTATAAAATAATTTTAAAATGTTTTTATAACGAAATTAACAATATCTCCGAAAGGTGCTACAAAACTACTACAAAATAGTTTAACGTTATAGTATCAAATGTTTTATTATGTAGTTGGTAATGGAAACGTTTCTACAATAATTTTGTGACTGTTTTATAAGACCAATTTGCAGTTTGGAAGCTTTAACAAAATACCAATAAAATAAAATCACCGAATTATAAAACAAATTTGCTGCTTGGTTAAACTCGACACGTGTTTCGCTGACAACGTCAAAACAATTCCAAAAGTGCGAAAAATAGCGTATAAACCACGGGACTAAAGTATCTTTTCATCCCTCAGCGAATTGTAGCCCTCGCTCCGCTCAAGCTACAAACTTTCTGCTTCGGGATAAAAAGTACCACTTTAGTCCTTTGGTATATTTCCTGTACTGAAGAAAATTTCCTGTACTAAGATGAAAATTCGCAAATTTCAAATTTAATTTGTCATGACCAGCACCCTTTAAGAACGTGCCGTGCCCTTAATTTACTGTAGAGCGTAGAGCCTTTCCTGCAACTCTGACCGGTCCTTTGCACCGTCGCTGCGGACTTCCGCATTCGCAAAGGTGCCCAGTCGCAACCACCTTTCGGAAAGTGACACAAACTATATTGATTTGCTTTGCAACCTGGCTAGGAGGGAGCCAGTGAACACAATTGCATGTTGTTGCCCCTAGAACGGTGGCGCCCTCCTCGAGCACGGCAACGTGCTTAGTGAGGGATTCCGGGTGATATCAAAAGTCAACTTACTAGTGTTTCTGTTTGTTTTTCAGTCATTTGTCCGTTGTGTTTAGCTATAAGGATACTAATTATATTAAGTGCTTGTCAAAGTTGTTTGTTATGTTTCCGTTCACCACGTGTCTGTGTTTTCGACAAAATAATCCTTGGATTGCTGGAAAAGTGCAGTTGCATGATGCAGTTAAGTTGGTAAGTTAAGTTGCATTCAAATTTTCTAACATAAACATTTACAAGTCGATCTGGAACATAAGCAAAAAAATCCATGATCAAAGCGTACCTATATTATAGAGATTAGTTTTTGGTGTTGCTTGCTACCTGTTGAATTACTGATGAGTTTCAAAATGTTTATTTGGCGGTAAACGTCTGATCTGTCGATGACGTATAAGAAGAAATGAGGGCGTACCTATTGAGCTTAAACATTACACAATTTGAGTGTAAAATTGGTACTACCTATAACTATTAATTATTTTAAGCTCCTATGGTTTTAGTTAACGTACTTAATGCAAAAACACCCTGTATAGAGATAATATTTCCGAATATTATTTTTGTAACAAGTACTTATTTTTTCACTTTCTTGGTACTCACATACATTTAAAATAGTCTACGAAACTTATTCTGCTGACCTAATTCTACATCCAGCGAATCAGAGGAAAGATGTCGCCGTGTCATAAGATTTAGAAAATTTTGGTCGAAGGTGAGGAAGACAAATAAATATCAGTAAGGAATTAAAACGCTCAACCAAGTCTGCCAATTTGCAATGAAATTGAAGAACATGCTAATTACCAAAAATTTCAAGAACTGCTTATGAAGGTGAAATATTCATCTCGGAAATTGGAATCACAAGCTCACAATCAGTAAGCAAATAGTATGGGAGTGTGGACGGACCTTTGCGAAGGACTTTGTGATGCTGACAAAAAGAGGGCGCGAGAAAAGCAATGAAGGCAGGAATGGTAAGGTCCCGGCTGAGACAGAGGAATTAAACTCAATCGTAAATTTTGTGAAGAAATATGAAACAGTCCACCAGAGGCGGTTTACCGTGAAGATTCACCCATCGGATGAAAACACCAACCTTGACTTCCGGGCAAAGACCGCGTTGGTGATTGGCTAAATGCCAACCTTTCGTCTAATAGCACAAGGAACAACTTTAACTGATAAGACTAGGATCTGAGTGCAACGGGTAACTGATTAAATATGTTTCCAAATGTTTTGACGGCAGAAGCTGTAGTCGCCGTTGACAGTGAGGAGTGAGGGGGTGTTTGATGATTTCAATCGATTCTATCAGCTTCCTGTCAATGCTGAACCAGCTGGAATTTTGTTATGGAGAGTGAAGACGGTCTTGGTATTATGTTTGCGAAGAAATTTTTCCTATAATATGATCAATAACATTGTGAATGTAGAAAACATATGAGATGGCTGTGGGAGTTGTAGCTCAGGTGGTAGTGTTAGTTTGGATTTCTAATAAACGTTACGATACCTTTAATTCACTTGGTAAAGGGGGAAAAGGGCGGGAGAGACAGCTTGGCCCACTGGCAAGTAACAATTTGCCATGATTCAGACGTCGGATCACGAACGTACGGACGGAAGTAATTATTTCCAAAGTTTGGGTAATTTTCTAGTCCGCGTTTGCAGTTTACAGCTGACTAACCTTATTAACAATAAATGTTCGAAACTATAAATACCGAAATCGCTCCGAAAGGGCGTCTTAATTGCCCATAATTACGACAAATCGATGGCAATACAAAACAGTTACGGGGTATTCTCACAGAACGATGTAAACTCTAGTTTTTGCACTGACCTACATTTCTGTTTTTGCTGAAGAAGTTAGAAAGGGACTTCACATTTTTTGAGATATCCTTTCATCACAACTGGGAACTACCAGGCAAATAACTAGATTTTATTTCCTTCTGAAGTACCTATTGTAGTTGATTCAAGTTATTGTTGAAGGATTTTCGGAAGCTACGGATTTTTTATCCCCATTATCCTTCTTCGTGAAATTATTTTTTGCATAATGAGCTGGAGGTACTCGTATATACTTCGATTCGTAATGTGGCCGAAACATTTCTAAGTGTTTTATGCTTTTATGGCTCTAAAAACTCAAATATCCATAGAATTCTTTAATATAAGAAAGAGCGGTGAAAATTCTTAGCACTAGGTACAGTCCAAGTCCAACAGATTTAAGTTGGCGAGCGCTGGATGCGTGACGCGTTGGTGTCTGTCACAGCCTGCATCTAACTCAGCGCAACACTGGCGGTGACTTTTTATTACCCATTCAATCTCTCCTATTCTTTATTGACTTCCATATATTTCGCCTTTCCCCAACTCTTTCTGTTACGCCCCTATTACTAGACCCAGTTTAAATTACTGTTCGCAAATAGTTCGGGATGTGGGATGTTCTACTCATGGATATATGCTTAGGTTAGATCAGGGTAGCTGGGATGACGTGTAAACAACGAGAATAGCAGATAGCTATTGTTTATTAAGAATAGTGGGACGCGGCCTACTTTGTTTTGTTTTCTGTGCTAGAGAAAAGGGGTATCATATTTCTCTGGAATAGTGCTCAATAATTTATTGCTCCCTTACTAAAGTTAACTCCCCCATATTAATTCTTGTACGTGATATGCTCCTTTTGGTGGAGTAGGCGCTGAAATATAGCGGTTTCTGCTAATTGCCAGTAGCGGCTACGTTGAGTAAATTATTGCAATAAATTTTAGAAATATTACCCCATTAGGGCTGACAAATGAGGCTTCCCGTTACACTTCCTCGAAGAAAAACAACAAAAAGACAGGAAACATTTTACTGCCCCTAAAAAGTGTTTGTATCCACTGCGATAAGTTATTTCATGCGAAATTAAAGATCTTCGGAAAGAATTTGTATATGGGGTAGAAATCGAATTACGGAGCTTGCAGAAATATCGAAATCGTGATCGTAAGCCTTCTGAACCCGAATCATCTTGAATAGGGGACATGTAGTAGGTCAAGTGGGAAATTTTTAAAGGAAAAGGACTCGCTGACGTCATCGACAGAATATGAGGTCGAGGGTACTTTTCTTGGATACTATATACGTACATTTGCGCGCACGCCTTTGTTATGTAATTGGGTCAGCAGGACAACGTACCTACATGAAAAGTCGCCCACATTTACGAAATGTATAAAAATATGTATTCAGAAATTTAAGGGTGTAGGTACATAATAAGGTGTGATAATCTGGAACGATCTGCAGTAGATGTGGGTGAATATTGGTATAAACAAAAATCGCACGGGTATATTCAAATGTAGGCGGCTTTGAAATTTTGACGTATATCGCGTTCAGTCTCTTCAAATCTAATACTTCCATCGAGTACATGCTTTAATGACTTCTCGATGGAAGATTCGCATGAAATTGGCCATGCTCGTTACGCAATTACTTGCAGATGGGCATATTTTGTGTTAAAACTATTATTAAATTTAATGCTATCGTCCAAATTCGACGTTTATTTCGTTGGTATTTTAATGTTCATGATGCTCGTGCTGGAAGTATTTATTTCGTATTGGTCGTGGAAATGGCAAAATAATGGGTCAGAGGGTCAGTTCAGATAAAAAAATCGACCTGAAGGACTCGATTTCCATGCAACCCTGAGAATGAAGAACGAGTGAGACAACCAATTTTGGGTAGCCCAAAACGATCAGTTAAACATGCCACAGCAAGAAGTGTGCCTATACAACATCTGGTCATGGACTACGAAGCACACCAGAGATAAATGATACTAGAGATTGGAAACTGCAATGCTATAAAGCAAAACATTGAAATCAGCGCACCAGGTGGTTTGGTAAAGATACTAAAGTATTAAGCTGGGTTTACACGCGCATCGCATTTTCCTACTAAAGGTAATTTTACACATTTTCTTTTTTTAAATATTCTGTAGGGTTCCAAATGAAAGACGTGGAATAAATAATTCAAAATATAATGTTTTATTAGTTCTATTTACAAAAGTTAAATATAAATGATTATACAGGGTGAGTCACTAAGGCGAAATCGGCCTATAACAAGAGTACAGTTCAAAATGGGAGAAACTTTTTCAAATAAAAGTTTTCAAAAATAAGTGCTTAATGAGATAAAAATATTTTCAAATATGGCGGACTTCCGGTTATGCCGGAAATGGACACTAACTGTGTTATTTTAAATGGAACACCCTGTATTCGTTTACATTTTTGGATTTCTCATGAAAAATAAATGTCAGTTTGTTAATCAAATATTGGGTTTCAGTCGAACCGCTATGGAGTTTTTTTAATTTTTTTTGAAAATTTTGACGTTTGCAGTAGTTGGCGCCATTTTGAATATCTTCGAAAC
Source organism: Xestobium rufovillosum (assembly GCA_963966045.1). Taxonomy (NCBI): domain Eukaryota; kingdom Metazoa; phylum Arthropoda; class Insecta; order Coleoptera; family Ptinidae; genus Xestobium; species Xestobium rufovillosum. The sequence goes on from OZ014493.1 coordinate 40,944,734, forward strand.
GAAAGCACTTAGAGGAATGCGGTTTCGACAGTTCGTCTTTGGAAGTAACGGCCTATCACACACAAGTATAACATGGACTCATAACTTTTTAATTAAATGAAATTTATCCATGCCAATATTTACTAATTCAAACAGGAATAACTCTTTTTTTTAATGGAATGCTACATTGATTCTCACCTCATAAGACGCAAAATTAAATTTCCTTTCTGATGATGTATGGTTGTTGGCATCTGTCACCAGCAGTTTTTAAGAAATTTGCGTTTTTCTGGAAATTTTGAATAATATCATGTTTATGCATTAACAATGGTTGACGTTTGGCGATATTGTTTTGTTTTGTCTTATAAAATGTTCGTTCCAAATCTTCTATACTATTTCCAAAACTTCAAAGATTATTAGATAATAACAGCAACAAAAATAAATTAATGCAATTAGACTAAATGTTCGACATAACCGCCATCCTCACGATAACAAACACGCAATCGTTTCAACAAAGAATTGTTCACATTTATCATCATATCTTCATTGATACTTTGAAATGCATCGCGAACTCGTTCCATCATATTTTCTCGAGTAGTTGGAGGTTCCCTGTAAACTAACTGCTTTACGTACCCTCACAAGAAAACGTCAAGTTTTGTTAGGTCTGGAGATCGCGCTGGCCAAGGTGTCGGACCTCCTCTTCCTATCCATGTGTTTGGAAATCCTGCAGTCAAGCGCTCCCTTACATCCCTCCTGTAATGTGCAGGCGCTCCATCTTGTTGATACCACATCTGTTGTATTGCAGGAAGTGGTAAATTGTCTAACATTTCTGGAAAATCGTTTTGTAAAAATTGTAGGTAGCTATTACCGTTCAAATTTCCATCGAAAAAATGTGGTCCAATTACGTGTCGTCCAATTATGCCACCCCATACATTCAAAGACCACCTATGTTGATGATCCAATGGCCTTATCCAATGGGGATTGTCAGTACTGTAATAATGGCAGTTGTATCTTGAAACAAAACCGTTCTTATGAAACGAAGCTTCGTCCGTAAAGAGAACATGATCGAAAGTCATTTCGCTCCTGAAGTTTACGTAAAGCCCACTCACAAAACTGCAACCGATTGTTGAAGTCATTTTGATCTAGTTCCTGAACCAACTGAGCATGGTACAGGTGAAATTTATTTTTGCGCAGTATTCGAGATACAGAAGTTTGGCTTATTTCTAACTCGCGACTAATTTCTCTGGTACTTAAATGAGGATCTCGGACAACAGTAGCAGCTACTAAAACTTGATTTTCCTCATGTGTCACTGATTTTACACGTTCTTTCTTCTCGTATCCCACACAACCAGTTCGTTCAAACCTCTCTTTTAATTTTGCGAATGCCGTTACATTTGGATGTCTATGCTCGGGAAAACGTTGCGCATTCTTGAGGCAAGTAACTAATTTCCTTCTGCTTCACCCAAGGAATACACCATAGCAATTAATTCTTCTTGAGTGTACATTTTCAGTTTTCTTAATTGTGATATTTATTAAAATTGAAATCAATACTCTCACTAATTGCACTCAAATTGCACTCTTACTTAACAATAATTTAATAGAAATGACATTTCGTTGGCAAAACAAAACAAAATCGCTGAACGCCAACTATTGTTAACGCAATAACACGATATTATTTAAAATTTCCAGAAAAACGCAAATTTCTTAAAAACCGCTGGTGACAGATGCCAACAACCATACATCGTCAGAAAGGAAATTTAATGTTGCGTCTTATGAGGTGAGAACCAATGTAGCATTCCATTTAAAAAAAGAGTTATTCCTGTTTGAATTAGTAAATATTGTCATGGATAAATTTCATTTAATTAAAAAGTTATGATTCCATGTTATACTTGTGTCTAATAGGCTGTTACTTCCAGAGACGAACTGTCGAAACCGCATTCCTCTAAGTGCTTTCATTTCGAAGATATTCAAAATGGCGCCAACTACTGCAAACGTCAAAATTAAAAAAAAAATTAAAAAACTCCATAGCGGTTTGAGTTAGACCCAATGTTTGATTAACAAACTGACATTTATTTTTCATGCGAAATCCAAAAATGCAAACGAATACAGGGTGTTCCATTTAAAATAACAAAGTTAGTGTCTATTTCCGGTATAACCGGAAGTCCGCCATATTTGAAAATATTTTTATCTCATTAAGCACTTATTTTTGAAAAACTTTTATTTGAAAAAGTTTCTTCCATTTTGAACTGTACTCTTGTTATCGGCCGATTTCGCCTTAATGACTCACCCTGTATATCTAAACTGTACAATAATAACAAGGAATAATAATTATTTTCTAAATTTTGTGTATTTCTGACATTTACTTAGTAAAAAATAACTGTTTATCCACGTTTCGCCCCCCATTGGGGGCTTTGTCAAGATTTATTAAAGAAAAACGTTTTAAAAGATATAAAATATTTTGTCAAATATTTTATATCTTTTAAAACGTTAATAAATCTTGACAAAGCCCCCGAACGGGTGCGAAACGTGGATAAAAACAGTTATTTTTTTACTAAGTAAATGCCAGAAATTCACAAAATTTAAAAAAGAATTAAAAATTTGAACTGGCACAAATTAAGCAAGAATTTTCAAGGAATAATAAATAACACATACCTAAGAATAATAACAATAATAATAATAATAATAACATACATTTACTTTTTGGGATTTGGAAAACGGTGCTGTGTAGGTTTCCGGTTATCACACTTGTACAATACAAGTTCGGTAGCGCAACGGTGCCATAATTCTCACTGTAATAGAAACATAACAATAATATACATACGAATTTTATATTACATTCGAATAAAAGGTGCATGTAACCAAAAGAACAGATAAACTTATTGAATTTCTGAATTAGTACTTACCAGAATATAAATTCGTATACGGAAACCAAATTTACAAATTATTACGTTCGCTTCTGAAGTTTTACGATGCGACGCGACGTGAAAAATTTTTCCAAAGGTAACCCAGATATTGTTTTATGTTCAGCTTCAACGAAGTAGTCCATGGCAAAAATTTTCCAAAGGTACCCCAGATAACGTTTTATGTTCAGATACGAAGTAGTTCGTGGCTCAGCGTTTAAATTTTTACCGCGATAAACTTTAAAATGGTAACCTAGGTAACATTCCGCATAGCGCCATCGCGTGTTTTGGTCAACAAACTAAAAATTGTATAACGGGTACTGCCATATGAGTGAACCGGGCCTGAAGCACACTTAACTGGTAAATAAATAGAATTTGGATATCGTTTTTAGCAAAACAAACAAAACAAACAAAAACAAGAAAAAAAACAAACAAAATTATAGGAACTGCTCCAATTGATTGCCATGTTTTTCAACACATAATCTACATCTTTTAGTTAATAGATTGATGGCATTAATTAAAAAAATAGGATGGGCTTGCAAATATCGGAAAGCTGCTTGGTTTGCCTCTGCTAGTTCGGCGTGGTTGTTGTATCTTCGTATGTATATTTTTCTTTTAAAAATACCCAAACAAAAAAGTCTTATATACCTACTCAGATCCGGTGATCTTGCAGGCCACAATATAGGTTCTATTTGTAGCCAACCATCTACCCGGAAAATGATTTTCTAAATAATTTCTAACCATTGCAGAATTGTGTGCAGGGGCACCAACTGGTTGGAAATATACCCTGTTTATGTTTATTAACGGAACATTTTCCATTATCGCCTCTGCGTTAATATTCAATAAATTAATGTATCTCAATCCCGTTAAGGTTCCATCAAAAATTTGGGATGCTAGTTGACCAACCAAAATAAAACACGAAACGTTAAATCCAAAACGTCCTTGCCTCTGACGTTCAAAAGTTTGGTGCTGATTTGTATCAGACCAGTGACGCACATTATGCCTGTTAAATAATCGTACGCTGCTTATGTGAGTGTCATCTGTCCAAATGACAGACCGCCCAAATTCTGGATTTTCTTGAATTTTATTTAAGTACCACCTACAAAAATTAAGCCTTCTTTCTTGATCTCCTGGGAAGAGATGTTGAATAATTTGAATTTTATGTGGCCTATATTTGCCTTTTTTTAATATTTTTTTAACTTTTGTTTTGGAAATACCAACTTGTGATTCGATTTCGCGACAAGAAGTTTTTGGTGTCGCCTCAACCAACGATAAAACATTTATTTCTTCCTCTTCCCTATTTTCTTTATTATAAATTTTGTTTCTAGGTTTATTGAACGTCCCATAGTGAATTAAATTTAATTTTAATCTCGAAAACATCATTTTGCTTGGTTGTCTTCTTTCTGGGTATCTAAATTTAATAAATCGATGGATAGGTATTATACTGGAAATAAGTATCTAGGAATTTTTTGTGTATAGTGGCCAAATTCAATTAACACTACCGGGTATGCAGTCTCACATCCCGTTCCTTGAAGAAAAAGACTTGGAAATAGTGACTTGAGTCGAATGACTGAATTGTTACGGCAGCTTGCTGTCTTTTATATTAAACTGAAAAGTCCCCAAGTCCACTTCACGCAATCGGAGATCTTGTCCAAGTCAACTTCGCCTAATCGGAGTTTTTGCATGTTACGTCAGGATCTATTTTTGTGAACCAGTGTTTGCACTTGGAACAGATGAGGCGGCCCCGCCTGGCGAATCATGTCCGGTCTCCATTCAGTTGAAGAGGAAAGCGCAGCCCTTCCAGTAGGGATACAGTTGCGCGCGGGTTGCGACGGTAAACACGATTGAAATTTGAAGAGAAAGAAAAAAATCACCTTTTCAGGTTCTCGTATGTAACCTGAAAGTCTTCCTTGGCCAACCTAGCAAAATTAGCGTTAATTAAAGTTCTAATAATTAATAATCCCATTGTAGTTTTTATTGGTAAAATAAATTCCTTTGTACAACATAAGTTTTTCCAATACCCGCTTCATTTTCATATCAATTTTGCTACCGTTTCGTGTCCTCGTTATTTTCACAAAAGCTTTCCGTATTTCCTTTGTTGCTTCCCGACATCCGATTAGTCCTTTTTTGATTTCTATTTGCTCGTATCGGGTATTATGTACATTACAATGCCTCAAAAAATATTATACGGGAAAATATCAGAGGCTCAGAGGCTGAGTAAAACTAACAAGCCCCAACTTCACTTATTTATAAATACCAAGCTTCGGATACTGAAATAAAGAAATTCTAGACAGGCATAATATTATCTGGAAAGTTTAAAGTCCGGATTCATCCCCGAGCTTTGGAACAGCCCGTTGGTGGCATGAATACTTATCGTGGCATTCATCCCTTAAAATCGGAGTTAGAAGACTAAATAAACTCTTTCGGAAAGTTTGTTTTCTCCCGGGATGGGAATAAGAGGTTGTAGTAGTAACTGGAGACTTCGCTTTATTGGCGCAGTTTTGTAGTTTTTGGACGAAAACAATTCTGGAAGTTTTGTAAATCATTGTTGTAGCTAAAGACGCAAACTCATGAATTCTTAACAGTTCCGCGGCGACACAAACTTGAATGTGCATTAAAATTAAATTTCAATAGACGGAATCCACGAAGAAAAGTTTGGTGAACTGTCTCGGACGCGGACACCTGGTGCAATCGTCGCACCACCATTAACTACAATGCTCAACTGATTCCTATAGCTGCGCCGTGACGAATAGGAACAAGAGTGACTGTTTACGGCAATCGCCGCTAGAGTGAAGCTCTAGCGGCGTTTCCATATTACCCTCATGTTTCCACATTTGCACCCCCTCCTCTATAATATACAGGGGAGTTGGCATCAGTACCAAGGGGAAAACCCATAAATGTAGCAACACTGCCGATAGAAAAATAGAGTCGGTCGCAATCTGTCTGCTCTTCGGTCACACCATAAGTAGCTATGTTTACTTGTAAGTAGGTACATACTTTAAAATTTTCGTTACCCTGTTCCTGCAATTTAGCCCCCGAGGAACGTTACCAACGTCATTCGCAGAGAAATTACAAGATAATTCGATGAGTTTCACAAAGAAGCGGGTTACATGACAAGGGAACATTTTCTCAGATTAATTTCCATCCATAATTTCACCTTATATAGGCATGTAATTTACATCAACAGGGCTTCAGGAGCTGCGTTCGTGTTTGATGTGTAGTGTGTAGGTATTATGTTTTTTTTAATATCAGTAAAGTGTATTTGATAATTATGCCGTCCCTAACCCAACGAAGGCGCTCTGTTTATCTTTGAATTCCTTTCAGCAGAGTTCTGAAGGCTCGTTATTTAAAATGGAATTTTCTTTGTAGTAGAACTTTGCTGAGATAGGACCGAAAACTCTTGCAAAATAATCATTGCAGTTATTACCAACGAAAATGTCTGTCTAATGAAACACCCTAGAATTATAATTTTTACATTTTCTCGTGCTTACTAAAAGTAATTTAAAGTACGATGAATTATTTGTATTGAGGAATGTTAGAAGTTTTTCAATATTGCATGGAACACCGTAGACCACCGGTTTCGTCCTTTTGGGACTCATCAGTACTGTGCTTTGCCCTACACACTCGAACCACGCAATATTGCTCGCTGTATATATACTTACACGCTTGGTGCAAGTATTATCAAGAGCTAATTATTAGCCGAATTATGCGGCGGTAATGAGTGGTACTGGACCGTTCGAACAACTACTCCTTGGGCAAATACCCCGCCAGGCATTGAATTATAGAACTAAATCCAGATTGCATGTTGCGAATGTGCATGGAAAACGGTTTTCCCTGTCGAGATCTCAAAAAAATAGAAGCTGATAGCTGAAATCCATCAGATAGTCTGATTTATAATAAAAAAATTGGCAAAAACAACCCGCGGGTAAGTAGGTAGCACATTTTCGCCCGCAGAGTTAACAGCCTCTTATCTGCAAGGCCACGGAGAATAATAAATAACGTAATGAGATCTAACGAGTGGCTTCTTAAATATCTTTTGTCTATTAGACAATGACAAGCTTTTATTAACTGTGCCAATTCTTTTATCTGTGCTGTAAATCTCGTATGTCATTTTATGACCTAGATTCTAGTAGTGACGCAAATTTTAACCTGCACACAAACAACAGTAATACACCACTAGATTAATATTTATTTATTTTATGAATTGCTTTTGGCAATGCTCGCCTCATCTGTGTCAGTTCTACAACTAATTTGTCTGTGGCGAGCACTCCTGGTCTTGACAAATGGGTACGTTACTTAACCAGAAAATCGAGTGGGGGGACGCAATTTAAGGAAGGGTAAAAAGTTGTGAAATAAACTCGAATTTCCATGGCATCATTCCCTTCACTGATTTTTGCTGCTTGCTTGCGAAATTTTTCTTCTTCGCTTTTTTCTAGAGGTGCACCGAGTAGTGATTTTTAAAAAAACCGGGTACCGGGTACCCGGCGATCTTTATTGGCCGGGTACCGGGTACCCGGCCGCCGGGTAGTTGCGCGTGCGCATTCGCCAGAACAAATTCCTGAAGGTCACTGCACTGTTATAGTATGCAGTAACAATTCACCCATGTTTGGGGTAGGGTCTGAATTTCTACTACAAAAATGAGTAAAAGCAAAGTGTGGGATTATTTCAAGGTTTGCGAAAGGGACGAGAAAAAAATGCAATAGTGAACCAAGTGCACTACTCGGCCCGGGTAGTCCAAAATTTGGCCGGGTAACGGGTACCCGCCAAATCGGTCGGGTAGGGCCGGGTACCGGGTAATACCGGGTACTCGGTGCACCTCTACTTTTTTCTTGGGCTTAGGAATTGAAGCAGAATGGATACAAGAAATTACACCGTCTTCAATCCTTAATGCCTAGTTTCCTGATAGCCGCCACCACCACAAGCTTTTTTCATTTTCCTTTGGGCCTTTCTCCTTCCTCATCTCCATCCGTTATTTCCCCCGAAATGACTGAATGTTTTCCTTAACTAACTCTTCAATTTTACTGTTCTTCTTTCCGTGTTAACACTTTTATGACTAAATATGAATGATATACTAGTTTGCCTGATTCAGCCTTGGTGCATAGGCTGAAAGCTGAATAGTCATGAAATCAATGTCTTGGATACAAAACCTCTGGTTCAAAAATTCACTTTCTTCAACAGACAGCTTACGGAATAGGGAAGTTCGGAGAAAAATAAGATATCTATTTTTGGCATGAAAATGACAGAAAATTGTTATTGTAATTGATTTACAGCGAAATTTTTTTTCTAAAAATTTTTTTGCGGCGTAATAAGCGAAAGAAATTAGCTAATCACGCCCACATGCTAGTTCGCTTTGTTATTGGTTTGACGTCAGAGATTCGTAAGGCGCTCCTCCCACTTCTCTTGAAGTGCCCGTGAAGCGGTACCTATCTCATAACATACTTATTGGGGCTATTTCCAGCGTGAATTTTTAAAGTAAGGTGTCAAAGAAACATAAAACAAAGACAACATAATCGATATAATGATGCAACAAGGGTATCAAAAGTCCGATTCACATAATTTGCCATATTTATGTAGTAGGTAGGTAAATGTCCCGGTAAATGTTGAAATGGTGTGTGATTCTTGCATCTAACCCCAATTTCATTCAACCTCAAAACAGTAGTTAGTGTAAAGGCAGACCGGTATAAGTAAAACAAAGTCAACAATTTATTAACTGTACATGCCTTTTATAATTCAGTATAAGTAGGTATGTAGATTGTAGATACCTGCTTACTTCTGTTTGTAAAATAGGTACCTACCTATATTCTCTAATACTACATACCTACTCATTTATGTAGGTATGTATACCTAAGTGATTAACAAGTTATCAAGTTAACAGTTTTATAACGGATTGGAAATTTTTTAAAAAAACGGAAACAAATACAACTCACGCGAATCAAAAAACTACGCTACGTAGGTACTAGGTACTTGTTTAACAAAAAGAAACAACTGCTATATTCTGGAACAGTTAATGTAGAAACTCGGAAGAGACTCTTAAAGACGCATGTATGGAGTACGAAATTACACCTAGGAGAGATAGGAATAAGGAGGTAGAGGTTGGAGCAGATTAGACTACTGCTCTCAAATAGTTGGGGATGTAGAATGTTCTACTTTTACGGAAATGCGTAGGCTAGCTCAGGGAAATGATGGAGGTACGCGTCCTACCAGTCTTCAAAAGAGAACTTTATGATGACGTACTATTTCATTATTATTGTAAAATAATTAATAAAATTTATTTTTTTAGTTCAGGGAGGGAACGCTACGGCGATTCAGTATTTGGCTCCGTCATGCTCCTAGCATCCTGTTTCAAATTATGCTTTACCGTAACACGTTACCAAGTACCAAGGGGTCCCAGAAAACTGTCGATAAATTACATTATGTTCGATTTTATTTAGAGTGGCTGCAATGGGGCAGCCGATAATTTTATAAACTTTTGCAATGATAAACTAACTCGCGAAAATATCGATAATGCTGACCGATTTTCCTTCTGGCTCCAACGAACCACTTTTTCCGTTTTATTGGTGTACTGTACGATGTATTAGTCTGGGTACAAAACAGAAAACACCAGTTAGAACCAGTTCATAATATTTAACAATTTAACTACACATGCATATGCATAATACTTATGGGACTGCTGCGCGCTGAAGCTGGGACTTGTACGTTATACTAAGTTCTGACGTCATGTGGCCTACTCTCGCTGCAAGGTACGATTTCTAGCCTCGCACCGACGGAAAACTTTGCAACGGCTTCACAGGCGAAGGATTTTTTTTTTAACAAAAATTAACAACATAACTGCCTTCAGTATAATAAACTCTATCAATTTTAATGAAATTTGAAAATTACCGAACCTGCCTATTGCACAAGAAAATAATTATGTTGAGAAATTGAATAAATTTTGACATTTACAAACCAATAATTGTTTTCGTGCCATGATGCCGCCTACTATTTTTGCAAATGAATTTCAAATGTCAAACCAAACGTGATATAATACAGGGTGTTCCATTTGAAAAAAATACTTCTACACGGTTAAACAAATGCAAAGTTCACGAATCTTTTAAGCTACCCTGGTATATCAATATGAATAACTCAGTAGATTCATAAAAGATTCTGCTTCGATTTGCCGTGCAGCACAGTTGTCTCGCCCAAAAACCTCAAAAGTTATAATCTCTACAAAGAGCAAACGGCAGTTATAGAATTTGAGCAGGAACGAAGAGAAGCAGATATTCAGAAAGGAGTGTGACAGAGGTGTGCGTTGTCACCTTTAGTTTTCAACTTACATAATATGGAAGACGCGATCAGTATTGTTAAGGACAGAATAGCCTCAGGGATTAATATTAATATACAGGGCCAAACTACTAATATGCTCAAGCTGCCATCGCTACATTGCTTTGTGAGCTGATGTTATAGACCTTTTCAGTACTTGAAGTAGACACTCGTATCCTGTTTGTCGTGTCGTATACTTATACCGTGAATATTGTTGTGCGACCCCTTTAATGAGCCACACATGGACAGTGTTTAGATGACGGATCAATGTTTTAACAGGGGATATCTTAATATATTAGTTGTATTAGCGCCATTTAATATTATCTTGTTGTATCAAGTTGAATTTATAAGATTAAAGTTTGAGATTTTAGAAACGTATCAATATTGTTTTCTAGAAACTCTCCAGATTATTTCTGCCATTTATAATCTCCCCGGAGTGTAGTTTTCACTTTGTTCTTTAAATTCATCATAAATGTTATCTTATTTCAGCGATCTTATTTCGCAAATTTTTGCTTCATTATTATTTGTTTTTCTATTAACTTTTTCTTCGTGTATGATGACATTTAATTAATGACTTGGTGGAGCGTACAAAGGAAAACACTGTAGTAGTGGTGGCTCGCAGGGGAGCTTCATAATCAATATTTTCATCCACATTTTGCTGAATATGCTTTCCCTACAAGTGCTGAACTCCTGTTCTCCTGTGATTGGTACTCATCGATACCTGATCGGAATTTCATTGACAGAATATTGGAAAAGCAATAAAATTTTAAATATCCTGTAATTTAGGTTAGTCTGTCAAGTATTACGAAATAAATCGGACGCAGTCGCAGGCACCTAATTATTTTGAAATATGGCGAACAAAATTTTGGATTCTTTGGCGACTTGTATAAATGATACAACCGAAATAGAGAAACACATTTTTTGTTTATTATTAGAGTAGTTAATACACGTAATTTAATTTATATTAACTAAAAATAGGCGCGGAAAGATTCAAGGCATGAACTAACCAGCGAATGTAAATGAACTGTCGCGCGGAGACATAAATTTTCAAAGCCGAAAAAGTTCGGGAACTTTGCTTTATTGCACTGTTTTTGCCAACTAATATTATTAATAAATTCCTCCTATTAAAGCTGCTTACTAAAAATATTAGGTATTACTAAATCTATTGCGTCAAGTCTCGTGCCGTTTCCTAGAAAAATAATGCGAAAAAATGTGCGAGGGGGACAGGTCATTTTCACTTTCAGCTATATTATTTTCGCTCTAATTGGTATTACCTACCCCCTGCAAAGATTTATATTTAATACAGTATTTGATGGCATCTTGCTAGCGGCATGAGCCCAGGTAAACTGGGTAGACAAAGTACAAGAGTATTTAGTAGCTATAGTGGCTGTTGTTAGGGGGCAGCGAGGGGGTTGGAGACGCGTATTGATCCGGGAGGGAAGCAGAGCATACTACGCGACCGGGGTGTGTGCCCTCTCGGCTGCTTCTATCCTGTACTACTGCAGGATTACTGCAACAAGCTCCGTGCTCTGGCTGCCGCACGTACCCACTCGCGGAGTCCTGCAGGATCTTTCCACCCCTCCCCTTTCTTTGGCACGTTTACGTGCTAATATTGGAAGAACTTACTACTACGCCAAACTAATAATTTCCAAAAATGTGAAATCGTTTCGCGTTTCGAGTTTCTACTTCACCACTGTTGATAAATCACAAAGAAATTTAGTTTATAAACAATGACTAGTTTCATGAATGCTAGATTTTATTGGTACCTGCACCATTGCTATATCGGTTATTATTTATTTCTTCTTTTTCTTGTTTCGTGATAAGTATGTTGTTTATGAGAAATTGCAGTAAGGAAAGTGCACGTAATTTTTACTTATACTATATTAATTATTTAACTGTTTTCTGTCGTCAGAAAACATGCTATTTGGAGAACTTGCATCGTTGCACCTCTTAGTTGACATTTCGAAAGGTAATGAAGATGTAGAGGTAGATATTGCAGTTTACCGCCAATAATTAAGGCTATAGACTCTCGGGTAGACGAGAGTTGGATTTGAAATGGGCGTTGCACTATTTCTCGTGTTTATTTAGTAGCCACATATGTCTAGTGATCTGGTTGTATTTTTGTATGTAAGGAAAGAGGATAGAGAAAATTACTTTGTCGCCTAAGGCTATTGCGGATTGGTTCGCAATAAAGGATAAGGGCACTTTCTGATACACGAATGATTAGTTCACAGCATGGTTGAGTGGGAGGTAGGAATAAAGAGAGGCAGAGTTGCCCAAATTAGATTGTTGTTCTCAAATAGTTGGGGACGTAGGATGTTCTACTTTCTGGCAAATGGTAAAGTAACGTTAGTACCTTTAGGAAAAGAATGGGGGCACGAGTCCGACCAGTCTCAATTTGTTATGGACTTCCGTCTTTCTCATTCGTCTGTACGAGAACTATTTCTTTTTGTGCGGGATACTTTGACGCATGCGGAATTACAGTGCTTGGTTAAAAATGTCATTTCGTAACTATTTTATAAATATTTTTCTTGGTTTGTTGCTATAATATACAGGGTGAATCACGGAAACCGTTGACTATAGATATTTCCTGATACAAATTTACAGCACTTCCGGTTATACCGGAAATGGACACCAACTTCATTTTCTTAAATGGAAGGTCATATTATTTTGACACAGATTTCGATTCTGCTTGTTTTTATACTTAATTGAACTGTTACAATATAACTATATTCAGAAAGCCCGCCTGTTTCGAAATATTAATTATTTTTATAAATTTTCCGGCGTTGAATCATACTTAAAAAAAATTTGCTACGTATTTCGAATTGAAGGAGCGATATACACAACATCGTGAGCCACCACTTTCACCTTTCCCACGATGCCTTTAATTTGTTTAAGATACATACAGGGTGTTGTTAATCTGCTGTCGTCGGACTGGTCACAAATTAGTGCTTTTTCTCCGTGTAATATAAATTTTAGGCAAATAGAAATCGATGTATAGAACTACGTTCCTGAGTATAAACAATAATCACTACATCATATGCAAACTTTAGTAACTTTCACTATTACCGTTTTATGTATGTATTTTGATGATATCTCCTCTGCTATCCTGCGTGTCTCTTGATTTCCTCTTAATTATGGTGGTTTCCCCAATTTGAAGTCAGAGAAACCTTCCCTTTGGCTCTTCAAACATTAAAACTTGTTAATTTGATGGAGGTGCCGTTACGAGGAACACCAGTAAACAGGCTTTGTTAGCTTTTATCAGTTGTTCATGTCTCAGTTGTCAAAAGTAAATTCGTATAAAGGCGGGCCTGAGTTTCAAACACACTGAAAGGGTCGTGCACTCCAGCTGTCTCTCTCAGTCGATAAAAGGAAATTGAAAGTGTTTATTTTTATAGAATTTATCACAGGGTTGAAGATATTTTTGGTCATATATTAAAATTTTGTTTTAGCGCCCACGTTTCGTTCATAAAATCTTGCTGACGTCATTTCTTTTAGAATATTATCTATATTTATATTTGGCGACGCTCATGTAGAAGTAGAAATTCTTTAATATATCATAAACAGTTGGAAATTTTAAAAAATGTTACAATGTTAGATACAAAAGTTGTTTCCAGTGACGAGCCGCTCCAGCTGAAATTATTTTCAACTACACAGCTTGTCCCATATTTGCAGTATGCAGGTCAATTTTAGGGATTCGCAAACATAGAAAACAGGAAACGGTAAATTGAAACATGTTTACTCGTAATTGTCAACTTAGTAAACACAATAGCAAAATAACGTTGTAGTACATGAAACACAATAAGTAGTACTTGGTTGCCACACAAATGGTTATGTTATCACAGGTAGTTGATGCATATCCCCCCTCCAACTTTCCATTACAACTTCTTATCTTTTATCTTTATACTATACTTACTTTGTTTTCGCTTTTCTCTCTTCAAAGTTTTTAAACTTCTTATAAAACGATTTTCAATGTTCCTTCCACCAGTTTTCAAAATTCTTTACACGTGTTTAGCTTCTTTTGTTGTTATAATATCCATACGCCTTTTCTTTTTGCTCTTACTTTTTTTGGATCTCTTCTCTTCAACAAACAGTCTGATTCTCGTTAGTATTCGTGTTTGTACATCCCCATATTCGGCGAACATTTTGGAGCATAATCTCAGGGTTTAAAATATTTTTGGTCAAAGGACCTATATTATATTTTGTTCATAAAATGAAGTTTTTTTAGAATTTCATATTTATATTTGGGGACGCTCATGCAAAGTAGACATTTTAGTGGTAGGTGACGCGCAAATTATTTTGTTTTTGTGTTTTTGTGTATAAGCATTGAACATACTTGGTTTGGTATTTTCATTACATTCAAAACAATGGATCGTAAGAGCTATAGGTAATTAATTTTAACGGCATTTGACTATGTTGCTAATCTACAGAAATGTCGTAAATAATTTTACTCTAGGTGGTTGTATACGTCATCATAATTTTCGTGACATTAAAAGTTTTAATACTCCTTATTAAGAACATTGAGTAAACGCCAAATAATGAAGTGATAAAAAAGGAACATCAAAAACGCTCCTTTAACATATTGCCCAGTTTTGCTATTATGGACCATAAGCTGTTTGAAAAATAAAGCTCTGTGAGCACTCCAGTTCACTTTTCACCCCTTTATTTCGAAGTGAATTAGAAGTGGCGATCCCGGTTTTCCTTGCAAGACATGGTTCAGAATTTCAGCAGTTCCTGAAACCCCAGTGTTTTGGAATGAGTTGTTCATCGATATCTGGTGGTAACCGACTTAAAAGCATTGTTTCGTATATCTTGTATAAATAGCACTGTAGGAAAATGGAATGGAAGAGTCCACCCTCCAAAATTTCAAAGTCAGTCACCTTCGTCTTCTGCATATTCTGTGTTCATCACGCGTTGGGGGATGGATCTCGCTCTGTTGGGAGTCTCATTCTTCTTCAATATGTCGCTTCATCTTTCTGGACTTTGAAAACAGTTATTATATTCTTAATTCGGGGTCGTTTGTGCCAATTGTCACGGGAGCGTAAAGACTAGCCCATCCATCAGTGACTATGGTATTGGAGTTTTCTTTGGTGCACGAAGAACTGCTATTGTAAAAATATTCTGGCAGATGGCAGGTCTATCGTGGAGTTGGATTTATTTTTCCATGTTGATGATTCTTGATTTACAGATAACTTAATAAAATGTGTTTCCTCGAGGGTAGGTGCATCATGAGCTCCTTCTCCGCCAGCCCTTCCCCCAACATTAATTTTCCGCTTCGACATGGCACATTATCACCTCCTTGTAAACCAACTCATCCTAATTTGCAGAGCTTATCTCACGCACTTTTATTGCCGTAGTAAACTGGAATAGATAAACGCATGTCACCTGCAATCAATCACATCTCCCGGCAAGCCACAATCAAAAATACAAAAAAAATACTCCGTTCGATTGAGATCGGTAGTGTTCGGCAGCGGGCGTGCGTTCTATAGGCAGAGCTGTGGCAGGCGTTGCAAGCCCGGGATCCGTAGTTTTGCCTGTCAGATCGCGAATAAGTAAACTTGATTTTACGTGCATAAAAATGAGATAAGTTGTGCAGTGTGTGAAGTTACGTGAATTTTTTGAAAGAAATGTAGTGAAATGATGAGGATTGAGTGGTGATGCGTTTTCGTTTTGTGTTAATTTACCCGGGAAATGCGGTTTCAGTGATTGGTTAGTTCACTTCTTTTTAATTCAAAGATTCCGAAGGTCTTTAAATGTCTCCGAAGTTTTTTGGGAGTCTAAAAAGTAGGCATGTTTGCTGTCGTTTTATTTTTAATCCCTGCATATATGTGACCTCGTGTAGAAGAGGCTACATATTTAAGAAGCATTAAGCACATGTTTGTTGAACAGTAAACAATGAAATTTGTATTCATGGTACATCTTCCCTTTTGTTTATTTATAGCTTGTATTAATTAAGTTGTTTTTTATTTTCTTAATTGGATATTATGTCTTACATTGTTATTAACTGGCACACTATTAATTTTATAATTATTGCTAACATTAGCAGCAAAAAGGGGACAAACGCACTTAATACCTTGAATGAGACGTTCCATGCCCCTTGTGTTACGTTTATGCCACATAAAAAATGGGAAAATGTCAATGCAAAAAGAGTTTTTCAAAGTAGGTACTTCCACATTACGAATAACGAACTCGGCAAACGATTAGAAACGCAAATAATTCTTTTTTTATACATCCTATTATTTAGTCATTGTTTAGAAAACATATTAAAATAGCACAAATTAGAAATACTCGATAAGTGTTATAGGTAACATTGTAACTGTAGTGCACATTATGCTTATTTATAGCAACTTTAAGTGTGCGATAAATATTTTTAAAGATTTTATCGCGTGAAATGAAGTAATATGGGCATTTCCGTAAATACAGGAGTCCAAAAATATGTAAACATAAAGTTGTATCGGTCAGGGAACTCCGTAATCAAGGTGGCAATTTTCGGCTTCAAATCACAAAAGGTACAAATTAATTTGTAGCTCCTCGACATAATTTTCTTAACCGATTTTTTACTTTTCTTTGTTTACATTTAATTTTAAAAGTGATTTTTGGGTTGTTTGTAAAGTTTTGCAGTTTTTGTGCAACAAGAATCATGCGGAAAGAAAATTAAAAACGACGCTTTTGTCTGTGAACATTAAAGTAAGGTTAGGATGTTTAGTTTATTATTTTTTAGTGTTTTAACTTACAGAGACCCCATTTGATTCTTGATTCTCCCATATTACAGATAAGTATTTATTATTGCAATTCGCATGACAGTGACCGGTAAAATACGGGTGGGTATATTAAAAAATCATTTTTAAACTCTTAAGATACTACCCAATAGCAATGCAACAAAACGTAATCGAAATACTTACAGACAAATGGAGCCATTCCAAATCAATGTATCTTTACTTCAAACGGTGGTGCGTAGAAAGCAGGAACTGTGTCTAAACATGTTCCGTTATGTCCACTTTTGATATCTATGGTTTTTTCAATACGCAGCTGTTCCGTATTAACCCAACAACTCGTTAAATGCCAAATTGACCGACTCGATTATCCTTGGCTACGTGCCTACAATTAATAACGAAATAGACAAAATTTAACGGACGTAAAAATGATAATTACGTACATTAATGTAGTAATAATCCAACTAATGTAAATAAAGACGTTTCGCATGTCTTCTACTATAAATAGTAGCAATATTTCTAGTTTATGTCCCCAGTGCTAATTTACTTAGTGTGTTAAACAATATGCTCATTTTCTGGTGGATATGTTGGGCCTTATCAGGAGTCATTAGCGCGTTATCAAAAATTTTTCCGTCCTGTGTACTCCAACGAACATACCGTGCGATTTTGTTAACTAGGTTACGCATCATAATCATCGTAAACAATGGCCAGTAAAGCCGGAGAAGATTAGTCGATAGACAGACTGATATAGTGATCTTAAATTTCAAAAATAAATCCTTATGTGAAATCAGGATAAGCAGCTTTAAAAGTGACTGTAATCTAAGTAGGAGATGTTTTCTAATTTATGTTATGTACAGGTGTGGGATGCCTTAATCTTTAAAATATTCACTCATCGAATTTTATAGCGATCAAAGCTGTAGTAGACGATGATGAAGGTACAAATAATACAAACAGAATGGTACTGGACCGTTCGGACAACTACTCCTCAGACGATAAAAGACCTTGTCAGAGATGAATACCTTGGAAGCCGCACACTTATAAAGTAAGGCAGGTGGTTTTGATGGAAGCTAATACCAGAAGCATAATTTCAATTCCTGAAGAACATGTACAATAGTTGGTGCCTTTCATGACTATCCACTAGCTCTTTATAGCTAGGAACATTACTATTTGTGGTTTTTATCCAGGTAGTATAAGGTACTACATCCTGTATATTGTTTTTTCTTTCTGCTTGTCACAAATACATCAGGTACTTCTCACTAAGATTGCTTCATGTAGGTATGCCACGAGGACTTCCCATCAAATGTAGGCGACTTCACCTTAACCACAGGATCTCTTCTTTCTTCGTCCAATCCGGTATCTTCTATCTTCAAGGTCTTCTTCTCTAATTGTGACATTCTCTTGTCTTCGATATTTCTTCATCCACCACCTTTCTGATTTCTTGTGTTTCTTCTGTAATACGAGTCTCTAATTGGGATCTTCATTTCTTCTTGATTAATCTTCATTACTTCTTGGTTAGTCTTCATCGCCTCTTCTAAGTTGTTCTTCATTTCCTCTTGATTGGTCTTCATTGCATCGTCCAGATTTTTCTTCATCGCAAGGATTGCAGTTGTTGCTCCATTGCTGCAGTACTCGTAACCGGCATAAATAATCACAAGTACAAATGCAAGTCCCAAATCACTATCAGTCCAAAAACGTCGAAATTTTCACTCAACTCGACTAACTTCCAGAAAATTCTTCAATGTTCCACCGGCTTCCACGATGTTCTTCACTCTTCTTGACTCCCAAACATCCCACTTCTGACACCAGTTGTAACGTATTTCGTATTTACACAATTTATTTACTGCAGTGACTTATGTACAAATATTTACAATTAAAAGTGATTTGAGAACATGAAATTTTAGAATCAACAATATACAACAAATATACAAGCAACGAACAATCAACAACAAGCAATAACAATGAAATAACTACCAGCAAACAATTACCTAATGTAAACAATCCACAGTACACAAATCAACAGTTCGAATTTCTCTAAAACACTCTTACAAACAACGGTTAATCACGGCCGAAAACGCCCTGGTACACTTAAAATGCGACAACAACATTCGCACGTACCGACAATTAACCGACCACTTAACACGTATAGGTACTCGCCCGGATCTATCGCTTGCGGAGCCTATCGCATTCTTCTCATCTCAAAATCAAAATTTCAAACTATTCTCTCGGCCTCTTGCTTCCCAATAAATACTCTTGATAGAACATTCGGGAATTTGAGTATTGTTCTAGAGATCGGCCTTTCTGGACTCGTAAACAAACAAACAACAAGGTCATAAAAACAACAGCTGCGGCTTGCTGACAAATAATAGCGTGACTCATAACCAGGAGCGTCGCTTGCGGGGCAAAAATGAGTATCATTATTATACCAACTCCAAGTCCAAATGAAAAGACACAGCCCCAGTAGCAAATAGCCTCCCACTTCGAGTTATTTTCTGCAACATTTGAAGAAGCATGTTTTAATGATAGACAAATGAGATTATTATTCCAAGTTACAGTTAGATACACTAAGTAAATACTTGTTATGTTAGCAAATAATCAATTCGCATAAAGACTCGCGTCCATTAGTTACACACTATTTACAAGAGTGGAACTTCAAAAGAGTCTATTAACGCTCATAACCAAATTTTTCACAATAATGACTTTCCCTAATGAACCGCGTGTAACAATTTAGATTCATGTATCAGTCTAAGTCGATTCCGAATGGTGGTACATTACAAAGAATGATTACACCAAATTTATTTTGCTTTCAAATAGATTTGAATACTTAAACTGTTACATAGCACAGCGTGTGTATTACTGCGCGATTTAAATGGTGTGTTAAGAAAACCATCATTAAGATTTAATGGAAATTGTAAATCAGATCTGTTTCTCTGCATTCGGCACAAATATCGTTTAATTTTGCTTCCAGGGCCTGCTTTATTTTTTCAGGTCATGCCAGGAATCGCGAATTATTCCGGCCACTTGATAAATTGTGCGGATTCATGGGTAAAAAATTAGACTGGATTTATTTTTGTTTTGAAGCACATGATTCAGCGGTTCGAATAAATTGTAACAAATGAACTAGTTCGCACTGAAACAAATGGCTAATCTCCCTGAAAAAACTGCATCAGCCTACCAGAGGATACCAAAGACTGCCAGTAAGACTGTTAGAGAACACCAAAGGCTACCCATGATAATATACAGGGTGATTCTAAATATATGCGAAACATTTCAGAAGGTGATAGCCTTCGTGATACCTTGGCAAAATTCGAAGCAAAAATTAAGGGGTTTTCTGTGTAAACGTATAACCTAAAAAGTAACCCCTTGCCGAGTTATACCCCTCCAAAGAATGGTGTTTGGTATTTGTTTTCACAAATCTGGGGAACATAATCTATACGCATAAGGAGCTTGGGGAACCGAGCAAAATGGCTCCGAAAACACTAAACTAATTTATTTATTTACTAATTTGGAGTATATAATAATATGTCATAGTAAACAATGCCTAAACAATTTAAAGTGGGTCGTGGTCATGGTATGGTGCCAAAAATGCAGGGAAAATGTGGAAGTAGCCTAGATAATACATTCAGATTTATATTATTAGGTGTACTATAATTCTTGTTTTAGTTTGTAAAATCTTGTTTAACTTTATAGTATTTACGTCTTTCAGCTAAGTATATCTTTGCCAAATTGACCGCTCTTTTCTTTTTTTTTTAGAATACTGAAACATAAACAAAGAATTCGTTAAATAAAATGTTCTATTTTTGTGCAGTAAAAGTCAATTCTAATCACATTCAGAATCTACATGTGCAAGATCGAGAAAAATATCAGATTAAATGTATTTTCGCTGATGTTTGCGAGGGTCGGAGTTCGTCTGTTGATTTTCGGTGTAATAATAAATTGACAGTAGTTTTAAAGTTTTTAATAAATTAAATAAATTGACGAGTCTTGTGCAACGCTCCTGTTCGCCCGATTGGTTTGTACGAACCTTTACATTCCCTCTATCTCATCTTTTTGTAATCTTACTTCCTGTTCCTTGACGCAAACTTGTCTACGCTACCATTTGCGAATTTTTTTCCTGTAACTGATAGCCTACTTAATTTTATTAATGCCTACATCAGTGTGAATTAAAAGGATATTCCTTTTATTTCCAGGGCAATAAAGTAAATTGCCTTCAATAAACACGTAAATAGATTTAATTTATTGTTGCGTTAGAGCATCTACTTAAACCGCTGCTGTGGAGAAAACTGACTCATGATTTTTTGGTCTAGAACTGTTTTAGCCTCCCTTTAAAGTACTAAGGCCTCAGTTGTTAAAGTTGAATAAAATATTCAACCAGGTGTTAACATAGGCCTTTGATATGGACTTTCTGATTAGTTGTAGGTACCAGTTGTATTGCTAAAATTCAGTTTTTCGCTAATATTTCCAGAACCGTTCATTTTTCTGGAAATAGAGTTATTTTCAATATTATTCAGTACCAAATTCTCTATAAAAAATTTTTTAGCACATTTTTTGTTTGAAGAACCGTTTTACAGATACAGTCGCGCAAAGTTCGGTAAGTTTGGTAGTAGCATGCATTTTTTCGTCCTAACATATTTTGTTAGATTAATTAAAAGTTTCAAGTTTTCATTAACAACTTCTAACCATTTTTTCTTTAGTTTGCTTCTCCTCCTTTTACCTCTCTTACCTCCCTCACCTATAATAAATTTATTAAATATTAAGGTTTGATTGTCCAATAAACGCAAAAATTAAGCATAATATGACTTGACATATCTATTGTATTCAAGGGACGGAAACCAGTTGGCGCAAATGTACCGCGACTGTATCTCCCAAACCAATAATTGTAGGAAGAAAGTGCTAAGCATCTTTTTTATGGAGAATTTGATATTGAAGATAATTGATAATAACCAACTTTCCTGAATAACCTACGGTTTAGGAGATATTAGCGAAAAACTGAAGTTGGTTGCCAAGTAAGGGAAGTGATTCAAAAAATTTCAGACTTAGCAAAAAAGTAGAAGACTTTTTATGTGACTTTCTTCAGCATGAATAAGGATATCCGTAGTGCGGCATGTACAGGCTGTCCCATTTTCGTTGTGATTTGGGGATTTCTCATAGAAGCAGCAGAGATAGAGCCTCGGGATTTTCGCGAACCTGAGCTACTTTCTCGAGTATAATAGAATGCCGAAACCAGAATTTGGATATCGTTTTTAGTTTTCGAGAAAAAAATAATGTTGATTTTTATCGATTCTCAAAAACTCTCCAATTAGTTAAGTACATAATGGCACATCAAAATTCTCAAAATTTCGAAAAATACTACATAATTGCTTTTTTTTATTTTGGGTCCCAAGTAGCATTTTTGGGAACATTTTCAGTAACGTTTCCAAATTAAAGTTCCTGTTCCCGAGTTCATTTTGGAAACTGTTGGCGTCACGTTGCGAAAAGTTTTCGATACATACACATTTCCTTATGGAGGTGTAGTATATGTTTCCATTGTGGTGGCACTGAGCGTTTCTTTGCTTGTTTAGAAAAATAACCGAAACATGTTTTCATTTTGTAGCACAGTGCATTTGACATTGTTTGGTATATGTTTGAACACTTTATAACCTAATGTTCCGAAGAACTTTCCATGAATGTTGCCATAGAGTATTTTATTAGAAACAAAATGTGTGCCTTTGGTTTCAGAAATTTTTGTTTCCTGTTGTATATGAAACTATCTGTTTCAATAATGTTGACAATTTTTGCACTTACTTTCCACAAGCATATTTTGTAAAGATGCGATCTGACATCTCTACTTACATATGTTACAACTATGGTAGGTACAATTTATATCAACAACACAAAAATTATTTTTGGGCTTATATGTTTGCAAAAAATGTAAACGGAACTAATTTTGTCGATTACTTTTGGCATATACCTCTAAATTCAAAAGGCGCCTAAAAATTATATAAATTTTAGAAGAAATATTTTCCAGAAAAAATACCTATGAAATATTTTTTCAATTTGATAGGTTTAAATAACTAATAAAATTGACCCGAGTATCACACTATTGCTGTTTTCTGTGGTCAAAATCAGAAAAATCTTCTAGTAATAGTATTATTCTTCTACAAACCAGTCTATGAATTAATGGCCGCTGCATCGCCATAGCATGGCCTACACTTAAAATGGACGATAGAAACAGTTCTCACAAGTTTCGGAAATTTGCATCACATTTTACTAAACGAAACTTGTTCCTAAGTTGTGATTATTTAGTTTCGATAACTGTAGGGATTTTCAATCAAGAGAAACAAGTTTCGAAACTTTTATTACAATTTTATTACAACAATTTTCCAATCCATTATACCAATTATGTTAACATAATTTGGAGTTTGGAGAAAGGGCACTGTGACTTATTCGGTAATTTAAAGACCACAACTTTAGTTCCTCATTGATCAAAAAAACTTTTTCGATGATATCTTCAGCAACATCTGAATCTTCAGCTTCTTCAAAAGGTTCATCATCTTCCTCGAAAAATAAATTAACTCCATGACAACCAGACGTGTCTGAATTGAAATGAATAATATTATATACCTTTGTAGGTATAAGAAATCATATAATAAATGCTTACCTTCCCTATTCTTAACGAACTTCCAACTGAACACTGCCAAATTTTCATTTTTTCGTCAATCTTATTATGTTTTGTAACAACCTTTGGTGTCTTCACTACCCTTACATATTTTAGCAAGCTGTAATACCGCTATGAGTGCTTGAATTCTTTAGTTTTGCCCATTTTTGATAATCTTGTGATGTCCACCATTACAGGTTGCTTGTCAGTTATGAAGGTACTTTAGTTTCAATTTATAATTCTTTTGTGTTCTAACACATTTTGTTATAATAGAAGGAAACAAAGTGGAAGCATTTTCTGAAATGTGGTGGTTATTGAAGATAGGAACTTAAGTTGCAAACCGTTCCGATAATGTAGAGATGCTCGTTGACATGGATTTTCAGTAAAGCAAATGTTGCAATATTTGCCAAAAATGTGCTGAAACATTTGTTCCAAGGAAGAAGCATTACACAGAATTCGTAACATTTTACATGATTGATCTGGAGCATTTGTGCGATACAACAGTAAGCAAAAATTTGAAAACAGTTAACAAAAAATGCGGAAATTGTTTATAAATTTTTGTTTCTCACATAATAGTGGAAACATTTTCAAAACTGTTCCACACTGCGAATTTTTGTTTCGAAACTGTGCCTGAAATTGCTACTTGGGGTGGTCAACTAGCATACCAAATTTTTGATGGAAACTTAACGGGATTGAGATACATTAATTTATTGAATATTAACGCAGAGGCGATAATGGAAAATGTTCCGTTAATAAAGATAAACAGGGTATATTTCCAACAAGATGGTACCCCTGCACACAATTCTGCAATAGTGAGAAATTATTTAGAAAATCATTTTCCGGGTGGATGGTTGGGTACAAATGGACCTATACTGTGGCCTGCAAGATCACCGGATCTAAATTCCTTGGAAAAGTTCTATAGGAATCAATCTTAACAGTTTTAGTCTGCTTAGTACAAAAAGAATTGTAGAGAATTTTTGAAAATCGATAAAAATAAATATTATTTATTTTCTCGAAAACTAAAAACGATATCCAGATTCTGGTTTTGGCATTCTGTTATACTCAAAAAAGTAGCTAAGATTCGCGAAAACCCCGAGGCTCTATCTCTGCTGGTTCTATGAGAAACCCCCAAATCACAACGAAAATAAGATTGTTAAGGAATATCTACCACAGTGTTGGGGTTTAAGATAATGCAGTTGTTTTTTTGTCAATCAACCCTTAAATATGTTTACATGTACGTGGGATAATAAACCATGAGATTTTTTTGAGTGTGATAGGATTTTTTGTATAGTTTTAATTTAATGTTTTGTGTTAATTGTGCACATATTATTTTATTTTATTTTCTTTTAGTTTCCATTCGGAAAAGTAACAGCCTCAAAAGGAGGAGATGCGTGTCACCCGACTAAAATATCTCAAATACCAAAAAAATTGCACCAAAACTCCCTCGTCAAAATCAAGTTGAGACAATACAGCAAAGAGTGACAATAACAAACAATAGAGAAAACTATAAAAACTAGAGTGATCATTTTTTGTTTTTTGTGCGAGTTTCGGTCGCCGCCGACGCGGATAGGCCGGGATAAGTGGTGAGGTGGCGTGCTGTAAAAATGGGGGCGGAAGAGAGCTAACAGTGGAGGAACGTGGAAGGCGACGGGGCGACCGGCACTGCGGGTTGTGCTCGCTGGTCGCCCGCGCCTTCCGAAGAGCCATATGTGGGGCGCCCAGCCGAAGGGGCAGCGGTGATTCCTACCAGGAACTCACTGCGCCCCCCGCAGAAGAGGAACGACCTCAACCTGTAAGTTGTCGTAGTTCTCGTGTTAGTTTAGCTGTTAATCTGTAACAATTACTTGTGCAAACATTGCGAGACGTACATTTCCCGGTTTGAATTTTAGTATGCTTCAATCAATTCCGCTGGTTTTATTTACACGGATTTGAAAACAGTGAACGAACTGATACATACCATAACGGATGTTTACACATGTTCCTATTTGAATTGCTAATGTTCGTGCGCGTTGTGAGCTACTTCTCTGGTGTGCGTCAACCAATATAGTTTGCGTTGACAGAATACGACTTTGCGAATGTCACCAAGAGCATTACTCTGCTCGGATTTGCTTTGATTTTGTTTGTTATTCTGTAGTACATCTACGAAAGGAAGGCTAACATGTTTTTATTAAGTATCTGCTAAAGAACATCGCGTAGGTTCCCACATGAATTTTGAGATACCCGAAGACAACTGTTTTCTCATCCTCATCTATCACAAATTTATAAAAAATAAAGAACATCAGCTTTATTTTCAAGTGGCTGCGGTATTTTAACTGTACAAAGCCAGTGGCGTAGTGTGAATGCCAGTATGAAGAAACGCAAAGCAGGGCTTTTGGGAGGTTCCTATATATGCGGAATATATCAGCATAAATAAACTTAACATGCCCCCCGCCATGAAAGTTTTGCACTTTAATGACGGGGGTATGTTAGTTTTAATGTAATAACCAAAGGCGCCATTTCGGCCGTGTGAATCCGAATACACTACATGGTAGCTCGGCATCCTTTCTGTTTGACAAAACACTCGACGGCAGCGTATACGCTTCAAAGTGCGAATTCGCCAGAAAAGTGCATTACCTCGTTTGGTCCGTTTTATTTGTTTAGCAGTATCGGAGTACCGTCTGGCGCCCCCTTAGCTGTCGTGTCCCCATTATATTTTCACACAAAACCGAGTAATGAACTAAAAGGAATGCGGCTGCTTGCCATAACGCCATCGCGTCGTTTACATTCAAGATGTTGACTGATCGTCGGCTAATACGGCGGTCTTTTCATGCCTCCCAGTAATTTTCTCGCTTCACAATCCCACAGGCAAACATTTTCCGCAAATAGCTTCGGGAAGAGAGCAATTTTTAAATCGATCTAGCCGACGGTATTTTCCAAGTTTTTCCGTTGCCACGAAGTTTACTCAATACATAAATAATTTTCTTTTGAATTTATTGTATAAGAAAGATTTCTTCTCAAAAAATTGGGTCGAGCAGTGGCATAGTATTGAAGGCGTTGACTTAAATCACTTAAAAATTTAAAGTGGGATCTACACACAGCGACAAATAAAAAAATTCGCCTTTTTCTTACGGAGTGTTTTGTAGATACGAAGGTGTAGGAATATACATGATATTCTGAGCTTACTGCAAAAACATTTATTGTAAACCTGGTAAAAAATGCTTTTTCTGCTTTCCAAAAACAGCTCTTCAATCTATAGCCTATTATTAATTCAGAGCGAGATTCAGAGTGTTTGTGGTTAAGCAACAAATGGTGGCGAAAATCAATGCTGATTAGAAAGTGGCAGCCACGTTCCCTATAACTTCATGACCATCTAGCATCTACTATGTCGATCTTTTTCTGAGGGAACTTAGTCGCGTCTCATTTCTGGCAGGGGTTTATTCCCAACTTTCTTTATTTCTACTTATCGGACATAACTTTTTTTCAGCTGTATTTGTGACCTCCATTCTCTTCCAAAAATTATCCCATTCCATATTGGGAGTGACTACTGCTCCGGCCGACGGTCCCCTGAAATTTTGTTCGAACACGGTCGGGCATGCGCATTACAGAATTTCAACACAATTTGCATTTTGGAGGTGTAAAAAAACTAAAACTGAGAGAACGCATTTTTGAAACAGATCATTTACTTGCCCTCTCGCACCAGACACACGTATGATGATGTAAAAACAAGCAAAATATGTCAAACCCCTACGGGATCAGAACTCGTCTAGCCGCAGGAGAACAAAATGGCAGTTCTGTACGATACCCGCACACCCACCAAAACCGTTATCGCCACTAGCCGAGAACGATATACTCAAACGTCATTTTACCGATATTAAGTAATGCGCACGGCCGACCGTATTGGAACAAAATTTCAGGGGACCGTCGGCCGGAGCAGTAGTCACTCCCTTCTATATTTCCTAAATTATTTAACCTATTTGTAAGGTTTTGGTACAAGTTGTACGCTTCTAATTCTAACAAACTACGTTGTTCTTGATCCAACCAATGTGTGTACAAACCATCTACTTAGTGATTGGTAGTGACCGGAATGAACGTATAGGACGCCTTCAACTATCATAAACTTGAAAAGCAAGCAAGGTATGCAAGTAATTTGTTTCTCAAGACATCTTTACCTATTAGTAAATTAACGTGATGAGTTATTAATAGCAGGCATCCCCGATAACTAATTATTCGTGATTAATTACGTCCGTAATTGTGTGAGATGGAAGCTTCAGAAATCAATACAGTGACTCTTTTTTGTAAGATGGCTGAATTTTTCAAACCAAGAGCTCTTGTCTTTGGGTTTTTTAATCATTTCGCCCAGAACTCGAATTAAACCCATTCGCCCAGATAAATTACCGAATATTTGGTAGGTACATCCCTAATTTTAGGTGCTTCCTGTAAATGGAGGTCTGGACTGAAAATGAAAGCAGAAAATTTGTCCGATAGCCAAAAAGTGGGTCATTCGCAATACCATTTAGGTACAACATGTATATGCACAACTTCAATTTTAGTCTCTTATCAAACAGACTTCAAATATAAAAAAGGCAACAATCGAAGGACCTTGATGGAAAGAAGTAACCTCAGAACTAACGTAGCATTGATGAGATCCGAATTCTTCAGGAGATATAAAAATTGCTCTTCGAACGCTCCCAGGCAAGAATTAGTGTTTCTCGATGAAACCTGGATACCTATCCGCAAAAGAGAGCGAAATTAAATCATGGCAGGACGATAGCACGAAAAACGGTTTATCGTCTTACATGCTGTAAGACTTTAAGACTGTAAGGCTTTGTCGATAATGCTGCACTGGTTTACGGCACAAAATCTACACAGGCCGACAATCGTGGTGACATGAATGACAATATCTTCATAGAATGGTTGGAGGAAAAATCAGTCCCCAACTTGGAAGAACCTTCTTTGATTGTGGTGGAGAACTGCATCCAACGGAAAAACACCCTACTTCCTTGTGGGTTAAAAGTCAAATAAATTGTTGAACCTCGCAAAAGCAAGATGCCATTAAAAACAGAAAAAATACGAAGTTGTTGAGTTTTTACAAGATAATGAGCATGAAGTGTTGCAGTTTTCCCCATATCATTGCTCTTTCCATACTATAGAACTATAATGTTGGCATTTAAAAAAACTGTGAACTCTCCTAGTAGAAACCTCCTTAGCATACCCTAGCATTTAGGAGATTTTCGAAGAAATCTAGGTAGACCAATCAACTGCGATCTTCAATGATTCCCCAAAAGTTTGACAACCAATGGCTCTTAATAAAAGAAATTTTTCTAAAGTTCAAAAAGTATATCAAAAGTGACAACCTTTCTGTAATCGTCCATAAAATTTAGTTTATTATTTGTCTTTTACGAAGTATTATTCAGCTAAAAAATGAGTCTTGTGAAATTGGAACATCGCGTGTAATCAAGTTCGTGACGAAGGGAGGGAATAGTCCGCAAGAAATCGGTAGACGAATTATTGTTGTGTTTGGAGATACTTGGTCTAAACTGTTTCGTTAGACCTGAGAATCCATAGAAGATGATCTAAGAAGAGCACGATCCATAGACGTCACCAACCCTGAAGTTTGTAACCAAGTATTAGCCATAGTTCTCGATGATCGTCGATTGAAAGCGTCTACTATTGCTAAAGCATTAAACATTATATGAACTTTTATGAACCATATGTTTTGATCACGATAAATAAGGTGTAAGAAAGATGAAACCATAGATTTTCGACTTCCGAACTAAAATTGTGCAGACAACAAGTTTCTCAAAAATATTTGGCGTTTTTAGAATCTAACCCCGAGGTCTTCTCTTCAATGGCGATTGGAAATGAGACCACTGAGATCCAGACACCAAACTAGAGTCCATGCAATGGATCCATTAGGGCTCTCGTCCACCAAAAGGGGTATGACCAATAAATCTTCCGCTGGGAAGCTCATGGAAGCCATACGTTGGGATCAAAGAGGAATTACTCTTGCCCATTCAATAACAACAGATTTTTCCTGGGATACGGATTTGACACCATCAGGCTTCTTTTTGTTCAGAAATTTAAAGAAACGCCTTAGACCTTAGAGGTTGTAAATTTATTGACGATGACCAACTAAAAGAAGATGTATACATTTTTTCTGATGGTATAAAGGCTTTGCAATACAGATGGTGTGGGTTTCGGTGTGGGTGCTTTAATGTTAAGGGGAATTATGTTGAAAAGTAAAAATTATAAAATAAAATGCATAATAAGGGGGAAGAACTATTGGAATATCCTGTAAAACTCAACTCGTGTGCCCACTTAGTAACTATATTTGTGGGCAATAAATAGTGAGAGTTGATTGCCTAAAGCGCGGGGTACAACTTCCAGCAGTTTCTCGACTTATTGTGCCCTGATGGGAAGGCAGGACACAGGGGTTAATTTTTCCTTTTCTCCGGTGAAGTATCCGCGTTCTTCTAGTGTTTCAAAGGGCACAAAGCAGTGAATCCGTTTTATTAACCCCTCTGCTCCACGTAGGAGTATTCGCATGAACTTTCTTTTGTGCCGCAGCTTGGCAATTATTCAGCGAAATGCTCTCTCGACCCCAATTAATGTCACCACATCCACTGCAGCGCACTGATAATTACAAACGAGGGATTTTCACTCAAATAAACTTCCACGGGGTCGTTCACCCTTGCTTAATTTTCAATTATCTGTGCGGTTAAGGAGGAGGGATCTCCGTCAGAGTTATTTAACACAATTTAAATCGTGGTTTACGGGACAGAGTTGGTACAGGAAGTGAATTTGGTGCAAGGTTCAAGAACACATTTTACGCAAACGGTTAAACCCGCTTGAATTGCCAAGTGTTAGTTTTAAATCTTCTTTACACAAAGGAAGTTTGCATGTATGTACAGTTAATGTGATCATCAGAAAAAAACTAATAATTCTGTGTACAGTTGTCGAACAGAAAGATTACACTCACAGAAGAACTAGGATAATCGAGGGGTGTATAATTGTATACCCTTTTTGGCACCAATTCCCTTCATTTCCCTTAACTTTCTTACAATTCCCGAATTTGTTTCTATGTTGTTTATATTTTCTTGAGTTACTTCTTGGCAGTAATTCATGTTGAATTAATAAAATACATCGGGTACTACCAATGGAAAATTTATTAGAGTATTGACCGGTTTCAAGACTAAAAATCTCGAAAAATCTCGTCTTCAGAATATGTTTACGATTTTACTTTACTTTACTTTACTTTACTTTACATATTCTGAAGACGAGATTTTTAATCTTGAAACCAGTCAATACTCTAATAAATTTTCCATTGGTAGTACGCGAAGTAATTTATTAATCCAACAAGAATTTGTTTCTTTTAATCCGAATGTATGTCCCTCTATAAACTTTTATAGATAATTTTTAAGTTATAAGTACTTAAACTAAATGGGTAGTATTCTGTGACGTCTCGTAGTACAAAAAACTGGATTTAGTTCTATAATTCATTGCCTGTCGGGGCATTTGCCCGAGGAGTAGTTGTTCGAACGGTCAATTACTCCCAGATAATTACTCAAAGTAATTGTCTCTTGCTGATATCTGTCCAGAGCGCGGCAATTATAGCAAGTTAAATTCCATGGTTTGAGTGTCTAGAGGAAAGCATCGTACTGATGAGTCACAGAAGCACGAAACCAGTTGGTTTGCGGCTTTCCGGGCGGTTTTCCATACACATTCAAAACATGCAATATTTAATTTAGCAAGTGTGCTTTGTTATTGTGTACGGTGTCATCGTTTTTGGCGTATGGGGTTAACTTGTAAAGAAGACTTGATCTGACCCAAAGTGAATAAGAGAAGTGTCTCCACTTGATAGCTGTTGCAGCAGAAGAGCGGGCTACGCAACTGTAATACTGGCATTGGTGCCGTGTGCAGCAAACTGGGCCATTCGTTCGGGCGTACCGCTTGGCCATATGCAATAATACATATCGTTTTAGCGTTCAGGAAGTACTCTGGTTAAAGTGAATAAAGGGGCGTAAATGCTGTATCCCAAAATATAATTTCGTACGGAAAAACAGCATTTTTCTCCATTTCAAAACAAGCAAAATTAGCAGCTAAATGGCCTCGGGCAATTGCTCGATAGGGCTCCGTTTTTGAAAAACATTTTGATTCGAAGGAAACAAATAGAAACAAAATTTAATTAAAGCGGGTACTGCAAAACAAAGTTGGTGCTATAAGGAAGTAATAATTGATTCTGTTATTTATTTTACCTGGCTGGATTATTTGTAAAATCTGTCATCAATTACCAATTGTATTACATGCTTATCTTAGCTTGAAAACAACCAGTTGGACCCCGAAAATATTTCAGACGAAGTCACTTTAACAAGGGGAACACTAACTTGGGCATCCCAGTTCTTACATATTGTTTATTAAGAAAACTAGAACGTTTTTTCCCAAGCATATTGATACCAGAGATGCTTACGACCTAACTATATGATTTCTTAAGTAAAAGTAACTGTAGTAGGTACTTTAAAATATGAATGTAAATCTCACGAATCAATATGTGTTGGCGCCATTGGGTCATAATTACATATTGTTAAGAATGCAATTTTATTCTAAGCAGCAAAATGCAGGCCTCAAAAAACAGAACTGAGAAAATAAGAAATTGTCAAGATTATATTCAAAATAAATATGACTTTTGTAAGAGCTGCTGAATTTACTTTACGGCCTGACTTTAAATAATTGAAATACAGTGAATCCTATGTGAATATTGACGTATAAGTTGACCGCTTTTTGTTGAAACCGAGGAATTTCTATAATTTTACATAAGTGGTTAACCTGTCTATGTTGACCACCGTCAAACGTGTATCTTTTTCACTATAAATCCATTTTTTGGTAATGTAATGAAATCAATGCATCATACACAATACATTCGACATCGAATCGCGCGGACGCTCGGCCCAGTTCCCCCACTCCAGTCGCCTAGAAACATTACATTTGCGTAGCTCAGTATCCGCACGGAGTGGAGGCACTTCTCGTATTCACTTTGATCTGACCTAATACTGACTGACCTGATCTGACTTAACTTCGTGGTTTGAAAGTCTGATTGTCTCAGTTTGACTTCCTTTTGTTTCTTTAATTTTGAGCTACAATGGAGTTTTAGAGAGTAGCAGATAATATACACTCCTGGACAAAATTAACGCAGCAGCAAAACTTCTCATTATTACTTGTAATTTTTCGAAGTTTTAAACCATAGTACCTGTACGTGATATTATAATTAAATGATTTCAATTAACACTTGACAAATTGGAATGGTTTTATTGGAAAAAAAATGAATAAGTGACAGAAAGAAACAATAATGCCAAATGCAATGAAAACTGCGTCAGTGAAAAGCTTTACAAAAATGAAGGTGAAATTAAATCGTAAAAATTCAGTAGCGTGTAGATCCTCCCCTAGCTCCTATCACTGCTTCCATTCGTCTGGGCATGCTATTGATCAAGTTGTGAATGATTTCCTAGAGAATATTCTCCCATTCGACAAGAACAAATTGTTAGAGTTCCCTAAGATTCATAGGATCAGGTATGTGGCGCTTAACTGATCGTTTCAATACATCCCATAGATGCTCTATGGGGTTAATATCTGGGCTTCTTGGTGGCCAGTCCATAGTTGGAATATTCACGAATTGAAGGTAGTCCAGTACCTCTCTAGCAACGCGGGGCCGAGCGTTATCCTGCATAAAAATGAAATTGTCCCCGACAAATGGGGCAAATGGCATCACATATGTTCCTCTACGATGTTTTCTATGTAGAAATGTGCATTCATGGATCTCCTCCGTTAGGAACCAAATCCGTGCAACCATCAAAACAAATTCCTCCCCAGAACATTATTGATCCACCAAAGAATGGGATCCTCGGAAAGATATTGCAGGCAGCAAACCTCTCTCCTGGCCTCCGCCAGACTCGTTCACGTCTATCTGGTGAATGAAGACATACTCTTGTTTCGTCTGAAAACAAAACTCGCTTCCAGTCATCAATAGTCCAATTCACATGTTCCCTTGCAAGACGCAGCCTATTAACTTATGTTCCCTGGTTAGCAGTGGTGCAACAGGTGATCTTCTACTGTCCAATCATCCCTCATGAAGCCTTCTCCTGATCGTTCATCCAGAAATTGCTACATTTCGAGCTGCTGCAAGGGCTCTGCTTAGCTGTAAACTGGTAGAACGCCTGTTTCTTAAGGCTGTCGCGGAACGCCGACGAACAGTTACTGCGGAGGGGTATCGGAAGGGAAGTACAAAGTAGGCGGACACTGAATGCAAAAATTGCTGGGCGCGCTAGATTAGGGGGAGCATTTCGCAGCGTAGGTACAGAGTAGGAATCGGAGCTTTCCATTCACTTTGAGCTAGAACAAACACAACACCGAAGCTACAGACCAAACGCGGGGTTTATTGAATATCATAGTATAGTATTTATATTCCGACGAGTACCTGATAGAAAACAAGGAACGTTGAACCAAATTATAGGCGGGAAAACAAAACTCGTCTCGGGATGCTGGTTTTCCCAAGAAAACGCAGTGGGTTACTTATAAGTAAAAAAGAAAAACTAGGTAAGTATGTTTTGCGATTGACCGAAAAGTTCGTGTGGTTAGAGTTATTTTAATAGCATTTCTCTAACAAAATTTTGCAATATTTCTTAAATCAAAAATAGACTGCAGAAAACGGAAAACTCAGTTTTTTGACTGGCCACTTCCGGTGGCTTTTTCTGGGTTCAGTCATCATGTCATATCACATTTTTTTCTTTTCTGAGAGCATCGAACTGGCTACCTCTGGGGTACTACCGCAGCACCCCAGAGCTAGCCGCGCGGTGGAAAAAATAATAAACAAAAAATGGTTTGCTGAGTCTAAATTTCCTTAATAATGACTTGTACCGTTATCATCTGCCGCAGTCAGACACGCTCAGTAAAGCCTCTTTTAGCGCTTTACGTATTGTAACTGATTTTTTTCCATAACGTTCTAACATTTGGAATAGACTTCCATGAACCTGTGTTCCAAATTCCTAAACGGTAAAAAATGTTTTGTCATGTTGAGTGTGCATCTGACTGCAACAGAAAATCCACGGTACACGCCAGTCTTAATAATCAGTTCATTAAATGTTCAAATTCCAATCCTTCTGTGACAACACAAATTTTAAACTTTCCCTTTCCCGGCTAATTTCTTGTCCATCGTAATTCCGTGACAGAAATAACGGAAGACGTAGTTGGAAGTTGACGTATATTATTTGTCTAATAACGTTTTATACGAAATTAGTCCAATCCGGTGCTCATAGGATGTGTTATGTGTTCCCATTTGGCCAATAACATGCTGTATTAATGCAATGGCAATCTCTGGTTGGCGACGGAAATCCAAAGGCAGTGTACAAGAAATCCACCAGTGATTCACTCCTCGGGAATCTGTTATACAGGTCGATCCATTTATCCATTTATGCGAAGTTATAGAGAGACCCCTCTTTGTTTTGCTATTCTGTCTGTTCGTCCGTCTGTCTCTCAGTCTGTATGTCTGTTTGTCTCTCACAGTGTTCTTTTTCCTGAACTATAAGTGCTAGCTATACAACAATAAAATTGACGCATATGTAATAGCCCAAACTCAGACAAATCTAAATGGTTTGTTGTGTGCACATATTTAGGGCGGTTTTCAGACATCGAAACATCGAAAAAGGGACAAAAGATATTTTTTGTTTGCAACACTAGAGCATGTGAAACATTTTTTTTTGTTTTTATCTTTTTACAGTTCAGTACGACCACATGCGGGGAGTGTCAATTGTGTCCCCCTGTCGCAATTGGGAACTATTTAAAGTGGAATCGTGAATTTTGGTACTTTCGTAGTCTTCACGATTGCAACTAATTATGCAATAAATAAATTTTATCAAAATCGATTCAGGATGCGGTTTCTGATATAAGTACTTTAGAAACTTTTGTAGCCAGTACGGAACACTTTATGTACAAAGGGAGTTGATACTGGGTGAATTATTTAAATGGGACACTCTATACATATTGCGTTTTTTAATTCTTCAATCGTTTTACTAAGTATGCATACGAAGTAAGTTGCTTCTAAACTAAACCCCATATTTTTGTGTTTCAGTTTTCTTTTAAAATTTTTGTCACACGTAGGGATGTTTCAAAAATACATTTTGAGAATAATGAACAGATGCCCAGTTTCACAATAAGTTCAGTCTAGAATGCAACTCTTGCACAATCATTTAGTAAAATCGAACAGGGAAATAAAAAGTGAGATGATATTACAGGAGTTCTATTTAAGAAATCCAAGTTGTGTAGATTAGCATCTGCTGTACAGAAGAAATGAGACGCCATGTATAAGTAAAGCAATTTGAATTATGGAAATTTAAAAACAAAGAGAGTATCTATTTGGCATTTTTCTCTAAATTACACAATACAGGTGAATCGCTTTTTCTGATAAATGGGATACCTGTGCACCTGCATATTCAACTCATATGTGTAACAATGCAACGAAGCCAGTGTCAGACTTAATCCGGTGTTGGTTTCTTTGAAAAACCGGACCTTAATGACATTAAATTTTAAAAAATCACTACCAAAACTGAATTTATTGCCTTTTACAAATCACTTTAAACAGCGTCAAATGTCTGACTAACAAGCAATTATTGCAAAATGTTACTTTACATCTGTCAGACAATTACAATTGTTTATCAGTAGTGACAGAGGATATCCTAGGCCACCTACATAAAATGTTTAATGATTTAAAACTTCTCATTATTACAAGTAATAAGGAGAAGTTTTGCTGATGCGTTAATTTTGTCCAGGAGTGTATAATATATAGATAATTCGCAACAGTTGAAAAAAATCTGGTTCCCAAAAATATATATGCACACGGAGTGACTCAGGTTTTTTAATTCAAAAGAATTCGTTTGGACATAAACCAAGATACACTATTAATAATTTGTAAACACGAGTGTATCTATTAAATGTTGAATTTATATTTTAGCACGTAATCTAATGTTTGCCTACTTATTTTGGCTTATTAAAATTAGAATTTCTGTGCGAAATTTTGAATGGTCTCTAAGTTGTAGGCTTTACAATAGAAGAAGCAAATTAGGATAAATTTTGCACCCGGCGAGTTCGATTATTTCTTACATTCTTGGAAGTATGTGAAGGGTTATTCAAATTCGGTTTTCCTCTTACAGTGATATCGAAAACTCTGCACAGGTATATTTCTTTTTCAAGGACACTGCAAATTTTTTGGAATTCAACTGATTGCCAGCCCGATGCACTATCTATTCAACCACCAGAGTGCTAGAAATAAACACCCGCATATTTTCAAAAATTCAGCTTGTAAGTGCATGTGTATTGTGCTATAAATAATAACAGAGTGCATTAGCAATTAAAAAAATTAGTGATGCCGAATCATTATCTACAAAAGCCATTACGTATTATTAATAATTTCAAATGATGTGTGAGTGTCGTTTTGTACGCCGTGTGTTTTCTAATTATATAATCTAGCTCATTATAAATAAAATTTGTGGAAGCTATATTTAAGCGTTGGGCGATAAATTATATCATTATTGATCTAATGTACCTTATCACTCCTGTCACCTTGAACGCTAATCCTATTGAAATGTTAACACTTCACTTTACTATGTTTTTACCATAATTTTCTGTTTTGGTTTAATTCGATAAAAACACATCGCCCATGTTTCGGTAAACAAAATTTGTACGGTCAATTTGTTTTATGTTATTTAAAGACAGCTAAAGTGGGTTGCTCTTGGCAGAGCAGTCCGTAAAAAGTTTCACGAGAACTTTTCCCGGAAAGTTATGTCTGTGGAAGATTCGAATAATTTCAGTTGTTAAACTTCCCGGCGACCATCCCTTCATTCCTGCGGAGTCGCGAACATCCGTGCAACGCAAACTTGCGGAAATCGTCAATTTTGTAGTAGGAGCGTCTACAGGGTGAGCTGGAATCGTCGGGGTCGGTACGAGAAAATGTGAGATACAACAGCACAGCAATGACGTATTTGTTGTCGTATTCATTATGTTGTCATGTCATTATCGTTTCACTTGTTTCGAAATTACATGTAGAAAATAGACGCTATCTATTGGTTAATTCCTGCAACTATATCGCGTCGGTAAGGTAGATTTCTAGTGGCCTGCGGTCCTCATAGGGCAACACTGGCTCACCCAGCTTAGTGAACGTGTCAGACGACGATGGTGATGGATTATGGGGAGTTTCTTTGAATTTTTCGATGAAATTTTAATGATACTTCGTTATTTCTATATTTTTTGCAGACTTAACAATATGAAATAATCTAGAATTATGCCATCAATTGAAGAGGTTTTTTTCTTAATGCTCCGTTAGGATTAAATTGGGTTATTGGTGCGAGATGATGTTAGTGAGAATTTCAGTAAGCAAATTATACGTATATCTTTGGGACCACAGCATTAAGTGCAGATTCCATCTGAGTGAAAATAAACAATACTTCTTGTCTATTACATAATTGATCGCTGTTTTCTATTTGATGCAAGCCAATTTGGTATTGATACAGGCTTTTAGAGCTTTTCCCACATCTCAGTGCACTTTTTGGCTATAATCCAGAGTAAACAGAGGTCGGCGATATTGTTACTTGGCTACTGCATATAATAATGGGAACAATGCCAGATATATATAACACAAAGTTGTACTAAAAGTAGTGAAGTTGACATGATTTTTAAATTACGATTTTATTTTTGGAGTCCACTGAAGGATTTTATCAAATTTATTGCCTCCGAATTCGGACTGATAAATCAAAATGGCGATTAGTAAGTTGGCAACTACGCAAAAGTGCCAGCTTCCGCGGTTTTTCGACGATCTAGAAACACGGACTAAGCAACACAGGATATCGCACAGGATTCTTTTCGAATATAAGTATTATGTATGCATAAAAAGTACCGTAGACCGTAGTAATTAGAATCGAAAATAATCGAACCGAATTTGCGGAAACAACTACTCCTCGGGCAAATTATTTGTGGGAGGAGCCAACTTAACGCTAGCCCCCCCCCTCAAACGATTTTCTAAAATTATGTTGTTGATATTAGATACTTCGGGACCTAGCACAACCTAGCACACTCAAAATGATGTCTAGCACATTCCGGGAAATGCCAGAAAGTCTGTTCTCAAAAATAATTCTAGTCCCACACAACACCGCTTAACCCGCTTAACCTATTTAAAAGAAGCAACAGTTGCAAATTTCGTTTATAAAGATTTTGCCCTTTGTTAAATTGTTGATTTACCACAAAAAAGTCAAATTGGTGATCGCAAAGAAATAAAAACACATTGATCCCGAAAAGGCCCGATTGTTATTTACAAATGTTTAAAATGGAATGTCAAATGTTTGTGACGAGTGCGGGCTTTTTGAAATATCATATGTTCGCGCCACAGTTAAAGCCCGTCCACATTTGCATCAGGATTTCAGGATGCGCACGCACAGCATATGAAACTGAAAAGGTCTGTTGTCTACGCGCATATGTCATGTAATGTTGAGGATTATTTGTAAGTTATAGGTAGTGTCTACTTCCTCGCTAGCGTGGACGCAAAACTTAAAAATTATATACACGCGAACGTTATCATAGTTAAGTTTAAGTATTTCGTTAGTCCAAACTGCAATCAAAAGCGCCGGTAGATAGGTGGGTGTTGCACAGAACTGGTAGTTTCGTATTCTCCGGTCGGGTGGGATCGGCTCCCGTAGAGGTTAGTTTTTCTCTCACGTTTTTACATTATCTTTTTGCAAAAAGTGCGTGTGTCTAGTTCAAGGACAGCTAAATGGTCTGCTTAAAATGCTTGTGTCAACTCTGGGGTCTGTTTTAATAAGTTCCCGTCAGCAAAGTGGTCTGTTTCGTATTCACGTGGATGGGAAAATATTAAATTGCGTTCACGTTAGCGTGGAAGTAGACCCGCCCTAAGTTACAACATTTGGAGACCTTTTCATTTTGTTAGTGCGCAAGTGCAGAAGTGCACTGACAATCAGCTGTTCTTAGCTTTTCGGACGAATGTCACTGTCACGTGTCAGGCCTTGAACTTCGTGTAAAATATTCTTAAGTAAATAGTAGAATACCAACTAAGGAGGGTGTTTGAAAGACGGAAAATGACGAATGTTAGTTCCCAGTGATAGCCCTCGTAAAATTGTGAGGCTGAATAGAGTGGATGCTCTACCACTTCAAAGCCTGTTTTGGAAATTGCAACCTTTATAATGAAAAATGTGTGACCGGACGCATTGTTTTGGTGGAAGAGGATACCTTTGCGTTTTTCTTTAATTGACTCACGTATAATTTGGCGCAATAAACACCTGTATTGTTTATTTGCAAGTATTTAAAAACTGCACGTTGCTCAGTGTGCTCATTATGTGTAAGAAACAATACATTATGGTAAAAAGAGGCCTCACACAAAATCATCAAATTACATTTGTACCGGTACTCGGTATCCTTCAGCCAACTTTCTGATGAAATATTCTCGTTCCTTATAAATGGCATTTTTTATTTTTTTTTTCACTTCGACTAGGAGTCTTCCGCTTGCTGCTAATGCAAACCGAATACTGAACTCAAGAAAAGTTGAACTGTACGTAATTACATTTGGGAAATATTAAACCTTTTATTCAATTTTCTGTCTTTTCTAAGGTTGCAAAGAGTTGTAACTTGAACTTGTGCTTTGCTAGGCTTCTGCGAAACTTTTTATACGACTTCACTGTTTATATTAGAAACTTCTTAACCATCAGAGCGTTTCCCTAATTCAATTGATAATACCTTGGCTGCATGCACAGCTCGATGATTCGAATTTTGATTTATAGATGGCGATATTTTTTAGGCGAATGGAAACTGTTTCTTTATAATTTGATAGAAAGTAGAAACATCCTTGTACTTACACATGTAGTAGATTTTCTCTGTTTTTATTTTAAAGTACAAACACGAGTACGACTAGTCGTGCATTAAGAGAGGTAAAGACAGAAGCTCTCAAGTAAATTGAGTTAAAAGGATTTAGCGACGGGGTCTCTGTTCCTATACAAATGGAAAAATGTTGTTTCCTAATAAAACCCATTTGCTACTTACAATAGAATACAGCAGGGATGTATTATGTTGCGTTACTACAGTGTTTCCCAAATTCAATTCCCGCTATTTTAAGAATCTGACAAACTGCGGAATACGTACGTACGTCTGTTCACAACTACCCTACTTGGATTATCAGTTAAACCGGGTCACTAATTTATTGTACTTAGCTTGACGGTAAGCCATTATCCAGCGATGATAATCCCTTTGACAAAACCAAAGTGGATAAGACAAGTGTACCGACTTGCCGCTAAAAGTCGAGTAGTATTTGTCCCAGCTTATTGGCAAGAGAAGGGAAGTGCGAGAGGGGAATCGGGCCGATTTTCCATATTTCGCGCGCAGGAAATGCGGCGCGCTCAAAATGTATCATGTCATAACTCCCTCAAAAATTGTCTTATCGAGTTGCAATTTTTTAAAAATTATTTCTTAAACTTTCAGGATGCTCACGAAATCTTTCAAATTGCAATTACATAATTACTTTTCATTCCGCTTTGCGATTTTCGAGACGTTGTCTTTTTGGTGCAGTAGAATTTTCACCTATCGAGGAACTATGCTCATTTTTAGAATTTGGACAAACTTCCTGCGGCGAAGTTATAGAGAAAAGATGGAATTTTATTTTACACATTATCTCGCATAGAAAAAATGTTATGGCGATTTGAACGCAATAATCCGTGACTCTTGAAATCGTATACCTGTCAGTGGCAACCTTTTCCTTGCACAAGTTTTTATATTGGCCACATTTTATTCAGTATTATGTATTTTAAAGCTGGTCCAATAGGGAGGTTCGGAGAAAAATAAGATATCTATTTTTGGCATGAAAATGACAGAAAATTGTAATTGATTTACGGCGAAATTTTTTTTCTGAAAAATTATTTTGTGGCGTAATAAGCGAAAGAAATTGCCTATCACGCCCACATGCTAGTTCGCTTTGTTATTGGTTTGACGTCAGAGATTCGTAAGGCGCTCCTTCCACTTCTCTTGAAGTGCCCGTGAAGCGGTACCTAACTCATAACATACTTATTGGGACTATTTCGAGCGTGAATTTTTGAAGTAAGGTGTCAAGGAAGCATAAAACAAAGACAACATAATCGATATAATGATGCACCAAGGGTATCAAAAATCCGATTCACATAATTTGCCATATTTATGTAGTAGGTAGGTAAATGTCCCGGGTAAATGTGGAAATGGTGTGTGATTCTTGCATCTAACCCCAATTTCATTCAACCTCAAAACAGTAGTGTAAAGGCAGACCGGTGTAAGTAAAACAAAGTCAACAATTTATTAATTGTACATGCCTTTTATAATTCAGTATAAGCAGGTATGTAGATTGTAGATACCTGCTTACTTCTGTTTGTAAAATATGTAGGTACCTACCTATATTCTCTAATGCAATACAATACATACCTACTCATTTATGTAGGTATGTATACCTATGTAAGTGATTGACAAGTTATCAAGTTAACAGTTTTATAACGGATTGGAATTTAAAAAAAAAAACGGAAACAAATACAACTCACGCGAATCAAAAAAACTACGCTACGTAGGTACTAGGTACTTGTTTAACAAAAAGAAACAAATGCTATATTCCGGAACGGTTAATGTAGAAACTCGGAAGAGACTCTTAAAGACGCATGTATGGAGTACGAAATTATACCTATGGGTGCGAAACTTGGACAATGGGAGAAGCGGATTGAAAAAGAGTAGAAGCGTTTGAAATGTGATGCTACAGACGGGTGTTGAAGATACCGTGGATAGACATGTTAGCAATAAGGAGGAATTAGAAAGAGTTGGGGAAAAGAGAAAAGTATGGAAGACAATAAAGAATAGGGGATAGGATCGTAGGATGGTAGGACACCTTCTGAGACACAAAGAAATAGTTCGCGACATACTAGAGTCAGAGATAGGAATAAAGAGGTAGAGGTTGGAGCAGATTAGACTACTGCTCTCAAATAGTTGGGGATGTAGAATGTTCTACTTTTACCGAAATGCGTAGGCTAGCTCAGGGAAAGGGTGGAGGTACGCGTCCTACCAGTCTTCAAAAGAGAACTTTATGATGACGTACTATTTAATTATTATTGTAAAATTGTTAATAAAATTTAATTTTTTAGTTCAGGGAGGGAACGCTACGGCGATTCAGTATTTGGCTCCGTCATGCTCCTAGCATCCTGTTTCAAATTATGCTAACCGCAACACGTTACCAAGTACCAAGGGGTCCCAGAAAACTGTCGATAAATTACATTATGTTCGATTTTATTTAGAGTGGCTGCAATGGGGCAGCCGATAATTTTATAAACTTTTGCAATGATAAACTAACTCGAGAAAATATCGATAATGCTGACCGATTTTCCTTCTGGCTCCAACGAACCACTTTTTTCGTTTTATTGGTGTGCTGTACGATGTATTAGTCTGGGTACAAAACAGAAATCACCAGTTAGAACCAGTTAATAATACTTATGGGACTGCTGCGCGCTGAAGCTGGGACTTGTACGTTATATTAAGTTCTGACGTCACGCGGCTTACTCTCGCTGCAAGGTACGATTTCTAGCCTCGCACAGACGGAAAACTTTGCAACGGCTTCACAGGCGAAGGAATTTTTTTTAACAAAAATTAACAACATAACTGCCTTCAGTACAATAAACTCTATCAATTTTAATGAAATTTGAAAATTACCGAACCTGCCTATTATCGTAACGAGGCGTGACGAGGAAAGCACAGGTGAATTTTGGTAGTCACGATTTTATTGTGTTTTGATTTAGGTTAGACGAGTTTTGCCCCTTAGACATCTTGTAATTCAACTGTTTTTTTTTCGACTGTTTCTTTCATATTTGCATAGTTTAACGAATCCACTGTTTGTTCCAGAGAACAGATGGAGTGACTGTCGACGTAACCGAACAAAACGCCATGTATTTAAAAATGGTCGGTAAGTAACATAAACATTTATATAAAACATGTTTTTTTTCTAAATTCTTTATTCATATTTTGGTACAAAATTACTTATAGTAGTGCAAAAATTCGCCCTGTCACTGTTTTAACT
This sequence comes from Xestobium rufovillosum, assembly GCA_963966045.1. Lineage (NCBI taxonomy): Eukaryota > Metazoa > Arthropoda > Insecta > Coleoptera > Ptinidae > Xestobium > Xestobium rufovillosum. The sequence goes on from OZ014493.1 coordinate 40,988,351, forward strand.
CCCTCTTCTCCAATTTAATGCATATACCATTCGAAGATTTTACTGTAGCATTGTTTATTATGTGAAGAACATGTTTCGGTTCTGTTTCGCTTAACTTGTAGTTCAATAATACTTTCGCTATGACAGTCTTCATTTCCAACATAGCAAATTTTTGTCCTGAAATATTAAATATTGCATTTAAATGTAATAAATAAAAGAATTAAGTACAATAAGAACAATTGCTGTTAATAATGAATTCAAAATAGAAATAATTCATAGAATTAACAATAAAAAATAAAAAAATACTTACAATAGCATATACCCAAAATTATCAGATACTTAAAAGAGATATAAAATCTTGTTGTATGTCTATTTTTACCTGAACTTGGAAAAGCTAGTTTATTCTTTAAAACGCAGCGAACTGTAACTTTGTATACGTAATTCATATTAAATTGATAATATTTATAATTGCTATTAATAAATCTAATACGGTGTACGATATAGTTAAAATTTGTTTTAATTTCTAATTAATTTTGAAGTTGGGGGAAAGATTTTTCCGCCTGTCGCATGAATACATAGCTTCATCAAACGCTATAAAGCGTACGCTTTGATTGGCTTACTACAAAGATAAACACACTACGCGTACGCAAATATAGATGCCCCAGCTTTCAATGTAATTAATTTGCTCTTCCTCTCAGCATCGGAAGTATGTACTTACCAATGCAGTTGCGGGGTCCAGCGCTGAACGGTAAATAACAGAAGGGGTGTCTACCCTTGCAGTTCTCAATAGTGAAGCGGTCTGGATCGAATTTTTCCGGGTCTGGGAAATAATCTGGCTCTCTATGCATGCCGTACACGTTTATTGCTGCCGTTATTCCGAAGGGCAGGTGATAGTCCCCTACGGACGACAGAAAATAATCATAATATTAGCATTTGACTTAATTGATAATAGTGTATGTTGAGAACCCCACGAAGCATCTGCTAAAATTATGTTGGTGTATACAGGGTGTTCATACTGAGCACCAAATCAAAGCCAGTTTACTAATATTTTGATTGATGCAGATTTTGTTAGGTCTGCGATTGACGGTTTCGGTAGAATTGAAAATTGAACTTTAAAATGCAGTAATTTGGCTGGTAGTGTATTCGTTTCTCCTCTATTTTAATGCCCAAAACGCAAAATATGATTTCCATTTTGTTTCTGGAAGTTGATTTTACATTGAGACAAAAAATTTAATCGCCAGATTGCTTCTTCATGGTCATGTTCTTAAATAAATGGCAACTTATTAAACCTAGGTATAAATTGAAAAAAAAACAAGGAGTGCCATGGAAGAAAACCGTCCTTTCAAGAAGTAATCTTGCAATGAGATTTCTTGTGACGGTGTAAACTCTGTTCGCTAAATTTTCCTTAAAAACAAAGTGTAGACATTTTTCTGAGCTTTGGGTGGCAAAATAGGGGAAATTCCCCAAAAATGGACAAAATTACGGCAAAAATCTCAATTCTTAAGGTTCAATCTTTATGTCTGCCTAAATTATCAGACGCAGACATCTGCATCAGTCAAAAACTTAATAAACTGGCTATCAAACCTACAAATAATATATTTAACATTTTTGAGAAAAGCTTCATTTTGCGCAAGTTGGTCACTCTGTACAATATGAACTAAGTATTTTGAAAAAGTGGTAAGTAATGAATTTTACAAAAAGAGTATCCTCTGAAACTAGTTCAATAAAAAATCATAGTTAGCTTTGACCAGCAGAATGGCAGAATGTCTTGATACAATGCCTTTAAGGCTGTCTGAACGCTTGGAATATTTGAGGGATGTAACGTTCCCGCTGCCAATGGATTATTCCAACATGGTTTAAGATATTCGCGTGATTATTTTTTTCTTGTTTCAATTAAACATAGATCTAGGACTGTTCGCTAATAATTTTCATTAAAAACCAGAAATTCAACTTTAAAATCTACTTCACAATCTATGAAAATCGGACATATTGTAGCAAGAATATTTATCACATTTTTCGTTTTTTTAGAAATTACAATCGTAGAGTCATAGATTAGACTTATCATTTTGACGGCATCAAAAAAATATAATAAATTTTTGATAATAACGAAGTAATCAATTGGCTCCTGCACCTCTGCATTCGCCTTTTCAAGGGCCTAGAGGTGGCGGTGTCTAGCGGCGATATGTTTTAAACTTCCCAGATTCAAGAAACAGGCGTGGCTAGTTTTTGTATATATTCAGGTATTATTCTTGGGGCCTATTTTTCGTATCGACGACCTTCCAAAGTAATTTCCGATTCTTCCTAAAATTTATTATTGTTACACATATGAGTTAGTTGGCAGAAGTTTGGTGAGAAAATGGAGACAAACAGCAAGGAAAATCAGAAACTATTTTATAGAGTTCTTAAAACCATGAGAAAGACTAATGCGACACAAAGTGTGACGATCAAAAGTAAAAAAGGGGAATTACTGACGGAGGAAGATGAAATAATGAACCGATGGAGACAGCACTTTGAGGAAATACTGGGAACTAACAGAGATAATATAGCAAGAAGAGGAGAGCACGGGGAAAGCCTCACAACGGGGTGGGTCGGTAATTATGGAAACAACGTAGAAGACATGGAGATAACTGAAGAAGAACTCAAAGAAGCAATAAGAGAGACAAAGAACGGTAAAGCGCCAGGCCATGACGGTGTGACAACTGAAATGATGAAAAATCTTGGAGAGGAAGGAACTCAGATGTTTTTGGAGATATGCAATAAAGCATGGAAGCAGAGAGTGACACCAAAAGACTGGAAGACAGGAGTGATTTTGCCGATATTTAAAAAAGGCGATGCAAAAAACTGTGATAACTACAGAGGAATAACGCTCTTAAGTACAGCAGTCAAAATTTATGAACGAATTCTAGAGAGAAAGCTAGTAAGAATTATCGAACCAACACTAAAGGAGACACAGAGTGGTTTTAGAAGGGGAAGGACCATCCAAGATCATATATTTACAATGAAGCTATGAATTCTTAATAAGTTAACCCCACACGCCAAAAGACAGTGACACAGTAATTAAACTCGACTCGTGTTTCGCTGACAACGTCAGCATCTTCAGAAGTAGAAGATAATCTAAATTCTAAACTTAAATTACGTTGCTAAAAATATCCAACCCCCACTCCCCCACCCTCCACTACTGAAGTGAAAAGGATCGATAAACCTATAGGGTTTCTCAGAACTAATTTGAACATGAGAGCAATAAAATTGTATTCTTAAGCGAAAGGGATCAATAACCTATAGGGTTTCTTAAAACTATTAGAGCAATAAAATTAGGGTCTGGAGGGTAAATATTTATGGCTAGACTTAATCTATCTACCTGACAAATCTATACAGGGTTGAGTTCGGAATCGGACCATAGTTACTGGTTAAGACAACTACGTTTATTTTTATATATCTCTATACTTTCCAATGCGTTTAAATCAAATTTATTATTTCCTGGTTTTAAGAGTTTGAGATTATTGCTGTTGAATTTATGGCCCGTCTCCAACGCGTGTGACGCCATGCTAGACTTATCAGTGCGGCCGTATTTGTAATGAGCTTGATGCTCCTTAAAGCGAGTTAAAATAGACCGAGTTGACTGCCCGATATATTTTTTGTCGCAATTTCCGCATGCTATTTCGTAAATTCCCGCTTTATGAATGGGTTCCGTTTTATCTTTCGCATTTCCTAGTAGATTTTGTAAATTGTTGCTCGAAGTGTGAACCACTTTGAAGCCCGCTTTCCCGAAAATAGTATTCATACCTCTAGTTATTTGCGGTACGTATGGTATTTTTATAAATTTAGTAATTTTATTATCCCAATTTAAAGTGGTGGAATTTCGCAATAGCATTTTAAATTTTCGTTTCCTAATTAACCTATTGACAATCTCTGGATCGAAACCATTACATTTCGCTATATCTTTGATTGTATTTACTTCCTTGCGGTATCTTTCAACGGATAACGGTAGACTCAACAGTCTATTAACTAAAAAACCAAAACTAGCCTCTTTGTGTTGACTACAGTGGTTCGAATCTGCAGTTATATACCGAGCTGTACTGGTTTCTTTCCTATAGATGTCAAATTCTAACTTACTGTCTTTCCTAATTACCAAAATGTCCAAAAATGGAAGCTGTCCTTCCCTTTCTATTTCATGGGTAAATTTGATAGAATTGAATCTACTATTTAAGTCGCTCAAAAAATCTTCAACGTTACATTTACTAGTGTCAAAAATGGCAAATATATCGTCTACATATCTCACCCACACCTTTGGAAAATATGGGAGCTCCTCTTTCAGTTGGGTTTCAAATTTGCCCATGAAAATTTCTGCAATGAAAGGAGAGAGGCAATTTCCCATGGCTGTACCTTCACTTTGTTGAAAAAATGATCCACTGACTTTGAAATAATTCTGCTGCATACACAGATTTGTTAAATTAATGTATTCATTGGCAGTTTGTTCATCAATGTTATTTTTATTAAGGAATTCATACAAGTACTCCAAAGCCTTTGGTACAGGTACACTGGGAAAAAGTGAGCTGACGTCGAATGAAATTAATAATTCGTTATCATGCAGTGTGATGTGTTGAATTTTGTTTATAAACTCTAAAGAGTTCTTCACTGAAAAACTTGACTGCTTGATTTCGAGGTTATTAAATTCATTGACTAACCATTTGGACAGTTTGTAAGTAGGAGAATCTATAGCTGAAACTATGGGCCTTACGGCTTTCCCTACTTTATGGATCTTCGGTAAACAATACATGCGTGGTACTTTTGGGTTAGACACATGTAGCTTACGTTTGATATCCGCGGTAATGAGGTTATTACATAGTTTAAATGTTTTCTGAGTATCTGAAATCATTTTAGGCAACGGATCTTTGTTAATTTTCACGTATGGACCGTTTTCTATTAAATTATTTACTCTTTCGTAATAGTCACATTTATCCAATATAACAACCTTGTTACCCTTATCTGCCTTAAGATAAAAACAGTCTTTCTCTCTCAGTCCTTTGATTATTTTAGAGTGGGTTGTGTGACGGGGAAGAGAACCATGATATTTAATAATATTTTCAGATAATTTTTGTGCAACTGTTCCCCTAACCATACTTTTTTTGGATTCAGTTAAGTACTGAATTGAGGATTCAATACTAGCTATTACATTTTCGGTGCCTACGCGACGAGATTCTGGCAAGCTAAACTTCAAGCCTTTATTTAATAAGTTAAGTTCGGCTTTATCAAAGGTTTGAGAAGATAGATTTTCTACAATGTCGATCTTTTTCTGAGGGAAATTAGTCGCATCTAATTTCTGACAGGGGTTTATTCCCAACTTTATTAACTTCTTCTTATTAGACATAACTTTTTTCAGATATTTAGCAGTATTTGTGACCTCCATTCTCCTCAAAAAAATTATCCCATTCTAGATTTCCTAAACTGTCTAGCTTATATGTAAGTTTTTGGTACAGATTGTACGCCTCTAATTCTAACATACTACGTTTACCGTAAAAATGATTGAGTTCCATATCAACCATTTCTCTTTTGCAACTTTATTAACTACATCATTAATTCTTTTATTATTACACGATATTTTAACATGAATGAAATTTGGGAATATTCTGTTAAATTTGCAAGTTTTGAGAAATTGAATATCGGCACTCAATAATTTAATCTTGGTACTAACCTTATGATACAAATTGAGATCCTGTGACCGGGAAGCCATTTCGTACACACAGTGGATGGATCAAGAACTTTGACGCATTGGAAAGTATAGAGATATATAAAAATAAACGTAGTTGTCTTAACAGTAACTATGGTCCGATTCCGAACTCAACCCTGTATAGATTTATCAGGTAGATAGATTAAGTCTAGCCATAAATATTTACCCTCCAGACCCTAATTTTATTGCTCTAATAGGTTTAAGAAACCCTATAGGTTATTGATCCCTTTCGCTTAAGAATACAATTTTATTGCTCTCATGTTCAAATTAGTTCTGAGAAACCCTATAGGTTTATCAATCCTTTTCACTTCAGTAGTGGAGGGTGGGGGAGTGGGGGTTGGATATTTTTAGCAACGTAATTTAAGTTTAGAATTTAGATTATCTTCTACTCCTGAAGATGCTGACGTTGTCAGCGAAACACGTGTCGAGTTTAATTACTGTGTCACTGTCTTTTGGCGTGTGGGGTTAACTTATTAAGAATTCATAGTGAATTTACGTCAAAGTTCTTGATCCATCCACTGTATTTACAATGAAGGATATAATACAAAAAACAGTATTGAGTAAGAACAAAGCTTTCTTCGCTTTTATTGATTTGGAAAAGGCTTTCGATAAAGTAGAGAGACAGAGAGTTTGGGACACCCTACTTAAACGGAATGTAGATGGACAGCTGATAGAAGCAATAAAGAGCATATACACAGAAAGTACAAATTATATTGCATATAGAAGTATGAAATCAGAAACTTTTGAGACTTTGGAAGGACTTAGACAAGGTGGGGTATTGAGCCCCGTATTGTTCTGTGTCTTTATGGACGAAATTATGCGAGAATGTGAACCAAAAGTAAGAGGAATACGAATAGGCTATAATCGACTTGCCCCAGTAGTAATAAAAGAATGTGCATTTGCGGATGATGTGGTCATTATGGCTGACTCCGAGAAGAATCTACAAAAGAATTTGGAAATATGGAATGAAGTGTTGATAGGTAATGGAATGAGAATCAACACACGGAAGACTAAAGTAATGATGGCTTCCAAGGAACAAGAAGTATTGAACATAAAATTGGGAGTGGAGAGAATAGAACAGGTGAAACAATTTAAATATTTAGGAGTGACAATAGAAAATAGTGGTAATCAGGAAATGGATATAACTGAAAGAATTGAGAAGACTATGAGAACATACTATAGCATGAGAGGTAATTTTATTAGGAAAAGGGAAATATCAAGAGATACGAAGATGACTATATTTAAAACGATCTTTAGACCAATCCTGACATTCGGAAGCGAAACATGGACCCTAACAAGAAAATTAAAAAGCAAGATTCAGGCGACAGAAATGAGGTACTTGAGAGATGTTAAAGGAGTCACAAGATTGGATAGAAGGAGAAACTCAGAAATAAGGGAGGAATTAGAAATAATACCGATATTGGAATTTGTTGAGAGACGACAGTTAAGCTGGTGGGGACACTTAAGGAGGATGGGACCTGATCGACAAGTGAAGAGAGTTTGGGAAGCTAAAATAAAAGTGAGAAGAGGTAGGGGGAGGCCAGCTGAAAGTTGGAGTAGTGTGGTAAATAAAATATTTCAGAATAAAGGAAAAACAGTAAGTGAGGCAAGAAATTTAGCGAACGATAGAAAAAAATGGGTTGACTTTGTAAATAATTAGTGAATTGTATGCCCCGACACCGAAAGGTACAGGGGGTTAACGGACTTTATATATATATATATATATATATATATACATATGAGTTGAGTGCACAGGTATCCCATTTATCAGAAAAAGCGATTCATCTGTATTGTGTAATTTAGAGAAAAACGCCAAATAGATACTCTCTTTGTTTTTAAATTTCCATAATTCAAATTATTTTACTTATACATTGAGATGCTAATCTACACAACTTGGATTTCTTAAATAGAACTCCTGTAGGTATATCATCTCACTTTTTATTTCCCTGTTCGATTTTACTATAATTATGATTGTGTAAGAGTTGCATACTAGACTGAACTTATTGTGAAACTGGGCATTTGTTCATCATTCTCAAAATGTAATTTTTGATACATCCCTACGTGTGACAAAAATTTTAAAAGAAAACTGAAAAACAAAAATATGGGGTTTAGTTTAGAAGCAACTTACTTCGTATACATACTTAGTAAAATCGATCAAAGAATAATTAAAAAACGCAATATCTATAGTGTCCCATTTAAATAATTCACCGAGTATCAACTCCGTTTGTACATAGTGTTCCGTACTGGCTATCAAAAACCGCATACTGAACCTACGTAAGTACCTTTGGTAAGTACCAAATTTCACGATTCTACTTTAAATAGTTCCCAATTGCGACAGGGGGACACAATTATCGTGTCCCCCCTGCGGGGAGTGTCAATAATGTGGTCGTACTGAACTGTAAAAACATAAAAACAAAAAAAATGTTTCACATGCTCTAGTGTTGCAAACAAAAAATATCTTTTGACCCCTTTTCGATATTTCGATGTATGAAAACCGCCCTAAATATATGCACACAACAAACAATTTATATTTGTCCCGAAAAGTGTCATTTTACTGCGGAGTAGGTAACTTCTAGGGCATTTGATTATTTCCCACTTTTTTCTTAGGTATAGTCCGCTAAACATCCATTTTCAGTACTAATCCCATAAACCTTTATTTTCTGTTATAAAAATTTTCTGGAAAACACGAACTTTTCGTTCAATCGCAGAACATTCTTACCTCGTTTTTCTTTTTTAATTATAAGTAACCCACTGCCTTTCCTCGGGGAAACCAGCATCCTGAGACGAGTTTTGTTTCCCCGCCTATAATTTGGTTCAACGTTCCTTGTTTTCTATCAGGTATGATATTCCATAAACCCCGCGTTTCGTCTGTGTTGGGTTTGTTCTAGCTCAAAGTGAATGGAAAGCTCCGAGTCCTACTCTGTACGCTGCGAAATGCCCCCCTAATCTAGCGCGCCCAGCAATTTTTGCATTCGGTGTCCGCCTACTTTGTACTTTTGGAATGCTACGTCCCTTCCGATACCCCTCCGCAGTAACTGTTCGTCGGCGTTCCGACAGCCTTAATAAATGACATACCGCAGGACTCTATTTTAAGTCCACTTCTCTTTGGGAGTTTTGGTATGTTCTGTTCATTCTCATTGGGGGCAAAATCTTAACTTATTACGTCATTGTTTAGGAATCTGAACATTTATTACCAGTATAAGCTTTAAAATATTCCTGAACAATGTTTTGGAGGAATAAACAAGAAAGTGTAGAATTCGTGGTGATATGGGACAAGCATGATAACACACAAAAACTGGCGGGAGAATATAAATTCCAAGACTGTGTCACATATGGAGAACAGATAAGAGTTTTTGGGGAGTGGGAATAGAGGAGAGGATATCGCATTACATTGGAAGGAGACACTTGAAGAGGATAAGAGAAGAACTAAATCGCATAAAATATGGAAATGGAAAGAGACGAAGATGAATGTCTAATAATATGTACATGGTTCTTTGTTTTTCTTACCTACATCGATGGCTTCGTCTAGATGTCTCTGGTAAACGGCAACTGAAGGATACAATCTAAGCCCTTCCTTAATAACCTGCTCCAAATAATGCATGGACTTCAAATCTTGGTACCCGAATTTGGTGGGAATTTCGTTGCCAAATAAAGTGAGCAATTCATCCATTATTTTCCCTTGGACTTCAGGATGTCGCGATATTTCGAATAAGGTGAAACTCGCTGCTGAAGATACCGTATCATGACCCTAGATTAGAAGATTATTGAAGACATTTTGGGCGATGAAAAGTGTAGTGTTTTCTGTTCTTACTTCAAACATGAAAGTGTCAACTTCCTCTCTGATATCTTCATTTGATAACGGCTTTCCATCTTCATTTGCTTTCAAGAGTAGATCCAGAAAAGCAGTTTTCTTCTTTCGCTCATTTTCCTCTGTGGTGCTATCAGCTTCATTTTCAATTTCTTTTCGTCTTTTTCCTATGATTGATTTAGTAAATTCGTGCAATTCGGTCGTAAGTTTTGTGCATCTTTTATTCTCTTCGCTGCGTTGGTATAAGATCCGAAAGCGCCTCCATAATGAAAATTCTCGAAGAAAAAACAAGTGCAGAAGTTCTTTTAACGATCGTATATAGTTAGTTGCTTCGCCTTTTTGGGCGTTTAGTTGAGTGCCCATAGCAGTTTCTGTTTGAAGAAGAAGCGTACTTTATAAATTTGTTGGTAAATTTCTGCTTTCAGTTTAGTGTGGAGGCTGTTTTAGGCGATAATCCAAGAATTTACTTACCGCAAATAGTATCCAATGCAGACAGATTAACAAAATTATAGATATCTGTGGATGGTTTTCCAACTTCTTTACTTAAGTTTTGAACTAAAATATCCGAGCAGGCGTTGAAAGTTTCGACAAATTTTTCCAGAATTGTAAAATGGAAGGCCGGCGTTATGATTTTTCTTCTGCGGTGCCATTTTGAACCTGGATTTTAAGAATATTGTTTAAGATAATACTGCTTTGAATATCGAAGCTAGTTAAAGATATTATGTGGAAGTTATTTGACATCTTTTAAAAGATGTGTCACACCAGGAAATATTCCTTACAAAGTGACAATAATGGTGGCCTAGTGGGTGTCATTTTCGACGACGTAGCTCAGTGGATGACAGTCCAGTTTATGTGTAGAAGGCCGTAATTGTGAACCAGGTACAATACAGTATTTTTGTTCTACCGTGTGACAAACTTCCATGTGTACATGGGGAAATAACATGGGCAATTACATTTTTGGGGATTCCTGCTCCCCATGTGTAGTTATAGTGGTGGTAAATGTAGCAATCGAAAGATTATTTTTTTCTGCGTATGAGGATATCAAAAACTCTACAACTTTCCAATTTATTAAAGAATTAAAAGCAAAAATTACATTAATAATTTTCTAACTAAAACACAGAAATTTATCAGATTATCCATGACAACTTAATTTATTCTAATCACGGACGTCTTTGATTTTTATGGATTTTCTGAACTGTCAACATTTAAAAATGAACAACTTCCAGTTGGGGAAAGGCGAAAGGTATGGAAAACAATAAAGAGTAGGAGAGATAGGATGGTAGGACACCTTCTAAGACACGAAGGAATAGTTCGCGACATACTAGAGTCAGAGATAGGAATAAAAAGAGGTAGGGGTAGGCCTAGATTAGACTACTGCTCTCAAATAGTTAGGGATGTAGGATGTTCTACTTTTAGGGAAATGCGTAGGTTAGCTCAGGATAGAAAAGAATGGAGGTACGCGTCCAACCAGTCTTCGGACTGAGAACCTTATGATGGAAGAAAAGGTTTTCATTGTGAAAATATTTTACGGCGGCAATAGTTTTCGCGTAGTCCGTGCCTTATTTTCTGTAAAATTCAATAGCGGTCCTATTCCTTCGGTATAACAATACAAATAATTTAGTAAGAAATTTGAAGGCTGGGAATCTATCATAGAAAGAAGTTAATTTTTACTAATACATAAACTTGTTTTTTTATTTAGATAATTCTCATTCACATTATTATTGTCATTACCTATAGTTGACAATTAATTGATTACTGGTGTGGATGTTTCGTTGGTGAATGCTGGTCCATAGTTTAGGGTAAATTGTAGGTGTCGTCTAACCTATTAAAAAGTTTTTGGGAAAATGTTAAAGCAGTAGAATGAAATAATAAAATTTAAATTACTTTAATTTTACTGCAAATATGAAAAATTTAACAAGCGGCAACATTTGTTTATTTTGCTCTAATGAATTTTGTAATCTGGCAATTTAATACTTATTTATTTCATATCTAGGTAAGGACAAAAACTTATTAATATACAATGAAATTAAAGTAACATAAAAAAAGAAAAATAACTATAACAAATATTCAAATAAACCCCCATTCTGTATCAGACAGTATCCCAGCATATTATAGAAAGAATTTCTCACATTCGCAAGTTGCCGATCGTTTATTAAGTTGCATTCCGCAAAAATAGCATCCCTTAAAGAATTAATATTTGGGTGACGAGTTTTATAAATCTTATTTTTTAAATGACCCCACAAGAATAAGTCACACGGTGCCAAATCGGGAGATCTAGCTGGCCAGCTTATAGCACCACCTCTGGAAATATTTCATTTAATAAGTCCCTCACTTGTGCTCCAAAATGTGCTGGGCATCCGTCATGTTGAAACCAGACCTCCCGATTCGCATGTGCAACTTCTTCTAATGCAGGGCTAATATGGTTAATTAAACGATCTAAATAAGCTTCTGAATTTAAATTTCCGTGTATTTCAAATGGTCCTATAATGCGATTATTAAAAATGCCTGCCCAAATATTGATTTTTTGAGGGTATTGAGTTGTAGTGGCTAGATTTATTCTGGGATTTTCCTGGTCCCAATGCCTAACGTTTTGTGAATTTGGCTCTTGATTTAAAGTGAAGATACACTCATCGGTAAAACAAATTGATGAGAGGAAGCTGCGATCCCGATTAGCCCGTTCTTGCATTTCTTCACAGAAAGTTTGCCTTGATTCTTCGTCAAAAGGAAGTCTCTTGGTGACATTGGAATTTAAACGGATGATATTTGTTTTTTTTTAATATGTTACGGACAGTTTCTCTTGAAACATTACATTCTAGGGCAATAGACCTTAAACTAGATGTTTCACTCCACGTTATCACTTGTTAAATTTCTCATAATCCCAGTAAAATTTAAGTTAGCGAACAATAAGGAATTAGCAACTAGGTAATAATAATAAGCGAATCAAAATTATCTAAATAAAAACCAAGTAAATTTATTAGTAAAAATTACCTTCTTTCAATTAAATATTCCCAGTATCTTAAATTTTTTTATTGTTGTTACCGAAGGAATAGGACTGTTATTGAATTTTACAGAAAATAAGTCACGGACTACCCGCAGACTATTGCCGCCGTAAAATGTTTTCACAATGAAAACCTTTTCTTCAACTGAATAAATATTTTTGTTCATTTTGAAATCCAAATTTTAAATTGTCGATAAATAATATTGACAGTTCAGACGAATTAGAAATTAGAATCAAGGGAGTCTTTGATTAGAATAAATTAAATTGTCATAGGTAATCTGATGAATATCCGTGTATTAATTTGAAAATTATTAGTGTAATTTTTGCTTTTAATGCTTTAATAAATTGGAAAATTGCAGAGTTTTTGATATCCTCATACGCAGAAAAAAATAGTCTTTCGATTGCTAACTTTACCACCACTGTAACTACACATGGGGAGCAGGAATCCCCAAAAATGTAATTGCCCATGTTATTTCCCCATGTACACATGGAAGTTTGTCACACGGTATGTGTTTGTATGGCAAACTTTAATAATTATTACAAATAATGAGATACCTTTGAGGATAGGCAGAGTAAAGTTCAATAAAAAACTTGTAGGTTGGAATAAAATCTTATTCTTGTAATGTTACTTTCTTTGTCATGGCTTTGCCTTACCTGAGCGCATCGGACAGAAATAAGGGAAAACGTAACTGGGAATTGGTGATTGCACGAACTTGAACCCAAAACCTTTCGTTCTACTTGCGACCAGTCACCAGTAAAAAATTACTAAATTTGAACACAGTATGGCGGCCCACATGTTCACTGCTATTTACGTACCTGTACTGGTTAGCAATCCGGTGCCCAGCCAGGGTACTAACATATCATACGTTACCGACTTCGTTATGTTTCTCCTGGAGGTTAGAATTGCTTCACACACGTCAGCATCTGTCACTAAAACGGTGGGTTCTCGATGTATGCGCCATAACCTCACTATTTTCCCGTACGTCTTGTGGAACTTTTGGACGATGAAAAAGTTTTCTGCAAACGTCGAACACATAATTTACGTATTTGAGTGGATTTGCGTTTTCGATAATAAAATTTACTGACATAATAAAATAGTAAGTGTGGTATGAATAAATTAAGATTTTATTTGCTTGTTTATCATTTTATCGCCATTAATAAAACAAATCAACTACCGAGGTTGAGGTTAATGTTGTAACGTTTTGTTTTATTGTTCTCTGTGTGTGTTATTAATCACAGGGTTGTTTCCAGTCAACTTCAATACCTACCAGTAAAAATTATTTTTAGTTATACAGTTTGTTTCAAGTTTGTTGTGCAAGCCAACTTGGTTGTTTTGAATTGAATAGTTCGTTTCATTCAATGAAGACGTTGACGTCCATAAATTACATATGGGGCACCCTGTATAACTGAAAATAATTATAGCTGGTGCGACAGTTTAGATACACTTATAATTTCGATTTTTTTTTGAATGAGATAAGGCGCTATTGACTCAGCCTGTATATTATAAAAGTAGTTTCTATTTTACTTACCATGTGCTTTGAGGCTGAAATAAAAGATATGCGAGAAAACTGGTACGTCGTATGGTCCAGGTAATTTTTCCACACCTTTATATTTCCTTTGGTGGCTTCTGTACAAGAAAACCGGCAAAGTTACCGCCATTATTATAAGAGTTAAAATTGCAATCATGTTGATTGTTAAAACTGCCAATGAACTCGGTACAGCACACACACTTGTAAGTGGAATTAATTCAAACTGATATTTATTTCTATCTTATCTGTCCGAAAAAATTAAATATAAAGGCAAACGAAGTTGGAGATACAATTTATTATAATAAATTATTATTATTAAATTTTTTATTATGAGTTATAAATGATCAGGTTGGCTGTCGACTTGCTACTGAACAAGTGAACTGAATTGCTGAATTCAAGGACAACTGGTAGGCCTTGCATGAAGTGGAACAGAATTGAATCCAGGGTTGGGACAGATTGAAAATTTCGAATGAGTTACAAATAGGCCTGCTCCTAAAAATCGATTAATCGTTAAAATCGATTTTTTTGTGAATCGAAAAATCGATTCGTTAAAAAATCGAATCGATGAATCAATTTTTCCGATTCGATTTGAATCGATTCTCGTCGATACGAATCGATACCCGATTCAAATCGATATTTACTTTTCGAATCGCTTCATCGATTAATCCCTTAAAAGGAAAAATCGACTCAAAAAGGAAAATCTATTTTCGATTCTCCAATTGACGAACTTTGCCAACACCAACCTCGTTGTTTTTAATAGAATACCGTACTTTCCAGACGAATTTTGAATTTCACTTTGTTAACGCGTTAAAATTCAAAAGTTACTATTTTTGATATAGGTACTTACTTGATTTTTTTTTTTAATTTTTAGCAGTTGCAATGTTTGGAGTTTGGACCTGCCTGTTTGGAGCTTTTTAACCTAGAAACTGTGAAAGATAGGTACTTACATGAAAGCATTATTTCAGCCGATAAGAAATTTAATTATGTTTACAACTGTCCAACAATATACAGGGTGACCCATTTGAAAAATTTATTTTTAAAACTTTGAGAATTGCTGTGTTGGCCATTAAATTTTCAAGACCTTGTATGTTTCTCAGACGCTTATTATACTTTTTTCTAAAGTTCCAAATTGGGATTTTGAAAACTACAACTTTAAAATTCGTCGATATATTTGGTTTGAAGCATAGATATGCAAGGATTAAAATTTTCAAATTACATATTTCAAAAACTCTCTATAATGAATACTATGGGTCTTATACAGGGTCCTGCATCTCACCTCCCCTCTTCTATTACACCTAAACGATTTATTATAGAAAAATGATTGAAACGGGACACTAGACTGTTTGTTGGAAAGCACATTTTAAAAATACTTTTGAATATACAGGTTGTCCCGAAAATTGGTGGTGCTTCAAAGTTGTACTTTTTTAAATGGAATGCCCTATAGTCTTATTGATTTTTGAGACCCTTTCGAGCTACTGTACACACCCCTAGAATATTATCAAATTTGATTTGATAGTTCCAGCGGAATAAATTAAAATCGAAAAAAAATTTTTTTTCGTCATATTTTAAAAAAATTATAAAAAATAGAAGAAACATCTTCAAACCAAAACTAAGCAGCAGGTTGCTTATAATAAAAGGTCAGTTTATCCTACTATGAATATCGTAAAAATAACTTATACAGGTTGTTCAAAATTCAATGCCAAACTTTTCAAAATGTAATGCTATTTTTCTCCATTTTTACAAATGGGACACCCTATATATTTTTATCCCGTCGGATGCAGAATTAAAAAATGAACATGTTTTCTAATTACAATTACCTCGACATTCTCAAAGGTTTCACAGATATTCGTAAAAATCGTAAAATTACTATCTAATAAATAATAATTTTACTTAGCATTTTCAATTCAATGACTAGAACATATGTTCAATATGTCTTCCGTTCTCTTGGAGGCACAAACGGAGGCGGGTATGAAATGACCTTGCTACTCTTCCTAATAGCTCGGGTGTAATGTTTTGAAATGCGTTTCTGATTCTTTGCTGCATGTTTTCTGGTGTGGTTGGAGGTTCCTTATAAACGATTTCCTTAACGTAGCCCCACAAAAAGAAATCTAATTTAGTTAAGTCGGGTGATCGGGGCGGCCAATTACATGGCCCTCCTCTTCCAATCAACCGGTTTGAAAAGGTTGTATTGAGATTGTCCCTGACTCGTAATGAATAATGTACTGGCGCTCCGTCGTGCTGCAGCCACAGTGCATCTCTCAAATCAAAGCTATTGGTAAATTTTGGCATAAATTTGGCAATTGACTTTGCAAGAAATTAAAATACATAGCACCGTTCAAATGTCCGTTAAAAAATTGAGTACCAATAATATGTTCACCAATAATCCCCTCCCACCTGCCTAAAAATCTTTGGATTGTGGCCGGAATAATAATGAACATATGTTCTAGTCATTGATTTGAAAACTGCTAAGTTAAATTATTATTTATTAGATAATAATTTTACGATTTTACGAATAGGTATCTGTGAAACCTTTGAGAATGTCGAGGTAATTGTAATTAGAAAACATGTTCATTTTTTAATTCTGCATCCGACGGGATAAAAATATACAGGGTGTCCCATTTGAAAAAATGGAGAAAAATAGCATTACATTTTGAAAAGTTGGGCATTTAATTTTGAACAACCTGTATAAGTTATTTTTACGATATTCATAGTAGGATAAACTGACCTTTTATTATAAGCAACCTGCTGCTTAGTTTTGGTTTGAAGATGTTTCTTCTATTTTTTATAATTTTTTTTAAAATATGACGAAAAAAAATTTCTTTTCGATTTTAATTTATTCCTCTGGAACTATCAAATCAAATTTGATATTCTAGGGGTATGTACAGTAGCTCGAAAGGGTCTCAAAAATCAATAAGACTATAGGGCATTCCATTAAAAAAAGTACAACTTTGATGCACCACCAATTTTCGGGACAACCTGTATATTCAAAAATATTTTTAAAATGTGCTCTCTAACAAACAGTCTATTGTCCCATTTCAATCATTTTTCTAAAACAAATCGTTTAGGTGTAGTAGAAGACGGGAGGCGAGATGCAGGACCCTGTATATCACTTAATGCTATGATTTATTAATAATGCAGAAAATATGTTTAGAATGTATTTTAATACAACCCCACCCCAAATTAACATTGCATGACACATAAAATAACTAAAAGTCAGATTTCCAGATTGCTGGTTTATTTCATTTTTCATGGAATGAAATGCCAAGGTCAAGTTTCCAGGCAGAGAGACAGATGTAAGTACACTTCCATCAACCACAAGCTAGCAAGTAAGTGTGGGTAGTAATTGGGTGGCTAGCTGTAATTGAGTCTGAATTTGGCCACCATACTAAGGACATATCTTCAGAGTGCGGGACGTGAGACTGCGTGCCCGGTAGTTGCAATCGTATAGAAGTCTGCGGTACAATTCATAATTGCCCTAGTCTTCCGCAAAACTATGCTGCAGCATTTTTTTCTGTATATTAAACAATAATATTTATTGCCTTTACATCAATTTATGTTCTTTATTTTCATTTCAATACAAAATTACTATGTTAATGCAAAATCTTTTCTTTTTCATTTCCGCAATTGTCTCGTTTCCAATTTCACGCATATGCCATTCAAAGATTTTACTGTAGCGTCGTTTATTATTTCAAGTGTGTGTTTTGGTTCCGTTTCGCATAACTTGTAGTTCAATAGCACCTTGGCTATAACAGTCTTCATTTCCAGCATCGCAAATTTTTGGCCTAAAATTGAAAACTTGTTCCAGAAGTTTCAGTACAACATCGAAGTAGTGTACGTACCAATGCAATTGCGGGGACCAGCGCTGAACGGTAAATAACTAAAGGGGTGTCTGCCCTTGGAGTTCTCAATAGAGAATCTTTCCGGATCGAATTTCTCCGGGTCCGGAAAGTAATCCGGCTGTCTGTGCATGCCGTACACATTTATTGCCACCGCAATTCCAGCTGGTAAATGGTACCCTCCTTAAAAGGAAAGAGAATATTATTAATACAGT
Source organism: Xestobium rufovillosum (assembly GCA_963966045.1). Taxonomy (NCBI): domain Eukaryota; kingdom Metazoa; phylum Arthropoda; class Insecta; order Coleoptera; family Ptinidae; genus Xestobium; species Xestobium rufovillosum. Next base: position 41,006,444 of record OZ014493.1, read on the forward strand.
AAGTCTACGGGGAGGATCATATTTATGATGAAGTTTCTTACCTACATCGACGTCTTCATCCAGCTGTCTTTGGTAAACAGCGACTGAAGGATACAACCTAAGCCCTTCCTTAATAACCTGCTCCAAATAATGCATGGATTTCAAATCTTGGTACCCGAATTTAGCAGGAATTTCATTGCCAAATAAAGTGAGCAATTCATCCATTATTTTCTCTTGAATTTCCGGGTGTCTAGATATCTCGTATAAGGCAAAACTCACTGCTGAAGATACAGTATCGTGGCCCTAGAAAATTTCTGGAACGTTACCACGCTTTTGATCGAGGAAAGGAACTGTTTTCTTGCTTACTTCGAACATGAAAGTATCAACTTCCTCTCTGATATCTTCATTTGATAACGGTATTCCGTCTTCATTCGTTTTCAAGAGTAGATCCAAGAAGGCAACCTTTTTCTTCTGGTCTATATTCTCTGTGGTATCATTTTCAATGTCTTTCCGTCTCTTCACTATGATTGAATTCGTAAATTCATGCAAGACTTCTACAAGTTTCTGGAGCCGTTTGTATTCTTTACTGCGTTCGTACAGTATTTCGAAGCTTCGCCATATCGAGAATTCTCTAATTAGAAAAAGATGGAGGAGTTCTTTAATCGATCGGATATAATTAGTTGCTTTGCCCTTTTGGGCATTTAGCTCTGTTCCCATCGCAGTTTCTGTTTGGAGACAAAAAGTTAGTTATTTTAGACGTTGATAAACTTATTATTATTTCATAAAAGGGCAACGATTTTGGTACTTTTTACCTTTAGAAAATATAACAGCAAAACAAACAAAAACAAGAAATGTACTCTGTTTATGTTTATTAACGGAACATTTTCCAGTATCGCCTCTGCGTTAATATTCAATAATATTAATGTATGTCAATCCCGTTAAGTTTCCATCAAAAATTTGGTATGCTAGTTGACTACCCAAAATAAAACACGAAACGTTAAATCCAAAACGTCCTTGCCTCTGACGTTCAAAAGTTCGGTGCTGATTTGTATCAGACCAGTGACGCACATTTTGCCTGTTAAATAATCCTACGCTGCTTATGTGAGTTTCATCTGTCCAAATGACAGACCGCCCAAATTCTGGATTTTCTTGAATTTTATTTAAGTGCCACCTACAAAAATTAAGCCTTCTTTCTTGATCTCCCGGGAAGAGATGGTGAATAATTTGAATTTTATATGGCCTATGTTTGCCTTTTTTAAATATTTTTTGAACTTTTGTTTTAGAAACACCAACTTGTGATTCGATTTCGCGACAAGAAGTTTTTGGTGTCGCCCCAACCAACGATAAAACATTTATTTCTTCCTCTTCCCTATTTTCTTTATTATAAATTTTGTTTCTAGGTTTATTGAATGACCCATAGTGAATTAAATTTGATTTTAATCTCAAAAACATCATTTTGCTTGGTTGTCTTGTTTCTGGGTATCTAAATTTAATAAATCGAAGGAAAGGTATTATACTGGAAATGGGTGTCTAGGAATTTTTTTTGTACCTGTTGAGAGAGAGTTTTAGAAAATCGATAAAAATCAACATTATTTTTTTTCTTGAAAACTAAAAACGTTATCCAAATTCTGGTTTCAGCTTTCTATTATACTCAAGAAAGTAGCTCAGGTTCGCGAGAACCCCGAGGCTCTATCTCTGCTGCTTCTATGAGAAACCCCCAAATCACAACGAAAATAGGACACCCTGTACATACAACCTAACAAATTTTATCTGAAACATTTTTTCGTAAACCTCCCTATTTCAGATATAAAGTTGCCTATGCGTTTCGCCAACAGATACAGTGATAGCAATGTTTGCGTCATGTTTACAAAACGAACTGTTCGTTGGGTGTGGAGGTCACTTTAGCCCGGAAATCAATAGATAATATCCGAACCAAAAGGGGAAAGGTCTTGGACTGCTATTATTATTTTTCTTACCGCAAATAGTATCCAATGCAGACAGATTAACAAAACTATAAATATCTGTGGATTGTTTTCCGACTTCTTCACTCAAGTTTTGTATCAATGTATCAGAGCATGCATTAAAAGTTTCGATGTACTTCTCCAGAATTGTAAAATGGAAGGCTGGCGTTATGATTTTTCTTCTGCGATGCCATTTGGATCCTGAATTGGAAAAATAATCCTGTTATACAATGTGTCTTGTTAAATACTCGATCTGTCACTTTTAAGACGCGAATATTTGAGGTTATGTCTACGTACCTACCTGTACTGGTTAGTAGGCCGGTTGCCAGCCAGGGAAGGAGCATATCGTACGTTCGTGACTTGGTTATGTTTCTTCTGGAACTTAGAATTGTTTCGCACACATCTGCATCTGCCACTAAAACGGTGGGTTCCCGATGTATGCGCCATAACCTCACTATTTTCCCGTAAGTCTTGTGGAAGCTTTGAATAATGAAAAAGTTTTCTGCAAATCCACAATTTACTAGAGAGCTGTTGACTTACAAGTAGAAATTAAATCAATACTCTTGTTTTACTCACCGTGCATTTTTGGGCTAAAACAAAAGATATGCGAAAAAACTGGTACGTCGTATGGACCCGGAAGTTTTTCTACACCTCTGTATTTCCTCTGATGATTTCTGTACAAGAAAATCGGCAAAGTTACTACAATTATTATAAGAGTTAAAATTACGATCATATTTTATTTTGAGATCGTCAATGAACACAATAATTATTGTTTTGTATAGCTGCAACACACTTGAAAATGATTTCATAATCGCAATTGTGATATTTATTACTTATCTGCCCGAAAAATATGTAGCGAGATCAATCATAGATTTTTTAAAACACAGGATCGTACTTGATGACCCGCACTGCTCTTAAAATCAAAGAAAATTTCCATGCAACTCTCCGTCCAATCATCTAAGCGAGAAAGATGCAAGGAAAGGCGAAAATATAAATATCGAACATCAGAGAGAGAAAATACAATGCGAAAAAATAAAGCGTTACGGTACTGCACTCATCCATAAATAGATAATTGGATTTTTTTTCAGTTTAAACAAGTGGCACTTCACTGGTTAAAAATATACAGTGAGTGTCTAAGTGTTTTGACTATGGTCGTTTGGCCTCTCTACAGCCTCCTATTGTTCCAGTCTCCTTCCTCTAAAACTCCATATTCCATAGCTTTCCATATGTATTTGGACCATGTTACCCAAATTTGACCTTACATTACCAAAACCCTTGAAAAACTCTGAACTTGTCGGTGGTTTGCGTCTTCCTCGTATTACAATCTGGTTTCCACTTTGTCAGAATACTCTTGCATCCTATCGACATGTCCAAACCATCCATTCCTTTCGGATTTTACATGGGGTTGACAATATTTTCGTTTCTTGTCTTTACTTCTAGTTCAAAATTCATTTATGGTCTCCGTGATTCATCTTCTTTCACTGTGCCAAATATTCTAATCTATTACATTGTATTACATTCATTTTCCTTGAATGACCACGTTTCATATCCGTGTAAAACGGTTGGTCGTGTCAATTTACGATAAATTCTCAATTTTTACTTCATTCTTGAACACTGCTCTTTAGTCTGGGAAATCTTGAATTCAAAAACTGGCATGTTACATTAATTTTCTTCAAAATATTTTCATGAACCCCTTTTTAAATATCAAAGCTTTGCGTCAATATTTTTATCTCTGCTTGTGAATTTAACGACTAACTCTAGCTGATCAACTGCCTGTGCCTTTGTCTGTTCAATAGGTAAACCCAAAGATTTCTAGTTTTTGGGTAAACCAGTCAGATACGTTCTAACCACAGAATTGTTTATATACAATACAAATACGAGGGAAAATCCCTCCTACCTGCACATTGAAAAATTACCCAACTACAGAGGAATAATTTTGACTGTTGCGACGCTGGCGTAGGGGAGCATGCGCTCTGCATTTGTTTGGTCTGTCAGTTGCCATACAAGTGAACTAGAAATGTCATTCGGAAACTACGTCATTTTAGTCTTTTTACATTACACGGAAAATTTTAATGTTCATATAGTAAAGGTTCCGTATGTCTAAAATTAATATTGATACGAATTTTGCCACGCAAGCGACGCTCATGTTTATCCGCACGAGTGTGATAGTCACGCTGTTTTGTTAACAAGCCGCAGCTGTTTATTATAGCGTTGACCTTGTTTTTATGAGTCTAGAAGTGCCGAATGCTGAAACCAATCAAATTCTTGTAGTTTCCATTACTCGAACGTTCTTTGAGAACATTTAAGGGCATGCTAGAGGCAGGGATAACAGTTTTTGAAGTTTTAATTTTGGAGATGCGACAAGAGAAAAAGGCGATAGATTCCGAAGGCGATAAATTCGGGCGAGTGTATGTGTTAAGTATTGTACATGCTTAAAGTTTTTTCTGCGAATGTTCACTTTTAATTTACTTTATGTTAGTTAATAATAAAATAAACAAATTAAAAATTTATTGGTACAGAGTTATACCATTTGCATTAACTATTTTTGTTAATTATTTTTTTGGTACAAAAGTTCCAAATTTATGGATTTGTTCAGCCACTGTCTCTCTTCTTTATTTTAATAAATACCCCACTACTCGATTTTAAAATAATACTCAAGCACATGACCACTTCATGCTTCGGTTCAGCAGGCAGCAGTTCATAATTCATCAGGATTTTTGCTAAGACCGTCTTCATTTCCAGTACCGCAAATTTTTGACCTAAAACATTATTGAGGATAATTTTTTGTATGAAAAATAATAATTATAAATTACCTATGCAGTTTCTTGGTCCGGCGCTGAAAGGAATATAACAAAATGGATGCCTGCCGACGCTGTTTTCTGCAGTGAATCTTTCAGGAATAAATTTTTCCGGATCCGGAAAATGGTCCGGATTTCTGTGTATGGCGTAAGCATTTATCGCTAACGTAGCGTTTTTCGGAATTTCATATTTGCCTTAAACACACAAAGACCTCTTTGTGAACTAACTATATAAAGCCACTGTGGAAGAGCAGTAATTTTAATGTTATGAATGAAGTATATTAAGTAAGCCTCCATTGTTGAATAAAGGTGCAGCCGTAAAAGGATATAATTACCGCGTAAACAAGGTGAAAATACATCCCTACTAAAATTTTCCCTCACCTACTGAAATTTTCTCTGTAATTCTTCTAAGGAAATTATGGACTGAAGGATACAATCTAAGGGCCTCTTTTATTACTAAGTTCAAATAATTCATTTCTTGCAACTGTTTATAGGTTATATAACCATCATATTCTCCCGCAAATATGGTCTTTAGTTCCTGGACTATTTTTTCTTGGATTTCCGGATGTCTGGCAATTTCGAATAATGTGAAGCTCAAAGCAGCTGTCACAGTGTCATGACCCTGTAATAATAATGACAATAATTCGCTGCCATTAAGTGGTACTGTCATCATTCCTAAAACCAAGCCCAAAAGCAGAAAAGAATTACCTCAAACATGAATGTATTGACCTCTTCACGGATAGCTTCCATAGTCAGAGCATTCCCATTTCCATCTTTAACTTTCAGCAGCAAATCTAGAAATGCAAGCTTCTCTTTGCTCTCTGTGTCTGTTTTTGTGAATGTTTCTTTTCCAATTTCACTTTCCTCGATCTTTCTTTTTCGTTCCTTTATGATAGGAATTGTGAAATCGTCCATTATTTTTAACAGTTCTTCGCACCTATTGCCATAGCCTGCCAAGTTAAATATGACATCAAAAGCGTATATGGTCGTTTCGCGCGTTACAAGGACTCTAAGATATTCTGCTACTGCTGATGTGTACTTGTTCTCTGCTGTTTGGGCATTTACGGATATTCCCATCGCCGTTTCTGTAGAATAAATAAGCAAATTTTTGTTAACAAAATGTGGCAGTTAGAGGTTAGACTAAAAGTGTTATTAGGAAAGCAAATTTTCAAGTTCTATAATTCAATGCCTGAGTACGTGTCCGAGGAGCAGTTGTTCGAACGGTCCAGTACCACTAACTACTCCCAGATAGTTACTGAAGTAATTATTCTTTCAAGCGTGATAGTATATATAGCAAGTTAAATTGTATGGTTTGAATGTGTAGGGGAAATCATCGTACTGAAGAGTCCCAGAAGGACGAAACCAGTTGGTCTGCGGCTAGGTAATTCGTTAAACTGTGGCAATTGATGGTTGTACAAAGAATTTTTGAATATTTAAGGATTTCAAGTCTTAATGTTGAGAGGGCCCTGTCTTGTACTTACCACAAATTATGTCGACCGCACATAGATTTATGTTCTTGTAGATATTCATAGAATTCTTGCCGACTTCTTGGGATAGTTTTTTAATAAGGAAGCTTGAGCAGGAATTGAAAGCTGGTACAAATTTTTCTAAGATATTGAAATGGAACGACGGTGTTATTAATTTTCTTCTTTCGCGCCATTTGTCTCCTGAAATACAGAAAAAAACTGGAATAACCTTTTTATTATTTGAAATATTGAAAACATGAATGAAAATGTTATTTTTCTTCTTTCAAAAAGTCTCAAAATTCAAGAAATGTTGCACAGTGGACACCCTATGTAAGTTAAGCAATATAATTTGGAGCCATCTAGTATCACTTTCTCCTACTTGTTATAGGGGCCATACATTAGCGCACAGCAGTGTGCGGATCTAGTCCGACGGACATTGTGAGCGGAAAAATTTTGCCATACACGGCGCTCACTTTTCTGTCATCAGACGAAGTGGAAGACAGTGGGGTGTGTAATAATGGAGCATTCTCACCTTGTATCTTTCGTGTACTTCACTACCTTTTTATAATCGTCTTCCTTCATATTTAAGTTCGCATAACATTTTGATTTTACCGTCCAAAAGCAAGGAAGTTCTAGATAATTTTCGAGCAGACCTCAGATATATTCTTCCGAATTATATTTTCGGTTAACTTCTTGAGTCTAAAAATAAAAAAAACAAAAAACTGGATGCGTGGTCGCCACACGCGATAGAAGTGAAACTTCAACGTTATTAGAGGAATGAAAAATAATAATAATGAAAGAATAAATCGAATTCTAATTCTTCTAACCAAGCGCTTTGTGTTGTCACGAAAACTGAAACGCTGAGTCCTCGCTTTACTGACGCTTGCCTGAGAGAAACAGCGCGAAGCATGAGACAGAGCGTGGCTAAAGAGAGGGGCGTTCGATATTCCTTTTCTCCTCTGCCCGTTTTCTCAGACTGCTTCCCTCCATTCGTTTCACTTTTCGTGACGCTCGCATTTGCCAACACAGGAACTTACTCTACCGAGACAAAAGAAGTTTCACTTCAAAAGAAAATGGGTAGGTACCTGTGTACTTCCGTAAATTATTTATATGTGAAACAAAGCAGACGTAGAAGTGTAAATAGATCAAATAAAAGTTTTTGGAGATCAGAAGACCTCTATTTTTAGCTTATAAAGGTAATTTCATTTTGCGAACTACGGTGTCAAAAATCTACAAATAGCTCAATCCGAGGCTCAATCGTAATAGGGCTTAAATACAAATAACGTAACCAATAATAGGTACTTATGGTTTTATCCATGTTTAATCAAGTCCGTGTCTGTTGTTCACCACACTGGCACATTTCCGCGGGACTTGGTCCGAAAAATCGGGCAGTTTTAATCTAGCGCACGGGGACTTTTGGTCCGATGCGCAGTGCGCGGACTATAGCGGACAATGCCATACATTGGCACATTCGGTGTGCGTACAAGTCCGTCGGACTAGATCCGCACACTGCTGTGCGCTAATGTATGGCCCCTATTAGTTGTTACTGAAGTAGAAAACTTCTTCTCTTGGCCGCTCCCGGCGTCATCTATTACTTGAATAATTATTAATAGTAAATAGTTTCTTGCTACGTTATAACAATAATAATTATTGTTATAACAATGTGTAATAATTATTATTAAGCATTTTCTTTAAATTAAAGTGGCATAAATAACAACTACTGATATACATAGTTCATAAAAAACACAAGATTGTTAAGGAATATTTAACGATAAAAACTTATAGAAGATATTTGAAATCAGATGTATAATAATTCTGTTAATTGAAGTAGAATACACAAAATCATTCGATAAACAAACAAAATAAATATAAACAACACAAAAAGTAAAATACAACATAGCCGTCAGCTTAGATAAGAAAGAATTCTGTAACTTTTCTTAATGCAAAGTCTAACTTTAGTTCTATAATTTAATGCCTGGCGGATGGGGGGTACTTGCCCGAGGAGTAGTTGTTCAATCCCAAGTATGTCGTATATGTGCATAGTAAATTATAAGTGTGTACGGATGAAACCCTCGAAGATGAAATCGAAGTTGTGAAACATGCAATATTTAGTTTGAAAATGTCTAGGCAAATATGATTTTGGAACACTTACCAGTGCTAGTTAATAGGCCGGTTCCCAACCAGGGCAGCAAATGTTTGTACATCCTCGACTTTGTGATATATTTTTGTGAATTTAAGATTACTTCCAAGACCTCCGTATCGGCAACAATCACAACTGGGTCGGCCTGTATACTCCAAATTCGGTAAACATTTCCGTATGTCTTGTGAAAATCCTGTATAACTCGAAACTTCCCTAAAACCTCGGTATTAATCATTCGTATTTAATGGGAGAGACAGTGAAGTCATCCGCGTCCAAACCAAAGACTTGAAGAATGGACCCAGCGTTCTTATGCAACAGCTGATTTTGTTGCGAAGCCTACACCGCTAGTACAACTTCCTATAGGCTTACTAAAACACTTACCTACAAGTTCTCGTATAATATAAAATGTTGAAAAACTATTCCTGTTGGAGGCTCCGCATGTTTCATAGTAAGAATAAGGTTCTCCGGAACTTAATAATATCGATGGAAAAAATTGAAATCGGTCCACATTAATTTGAGAAAGTCATTAGCGAAATATTGCCTTTTCCAGGCACCGTGACCATTTTATTTTTTAACTTACACTTTTTTAAATCATCAGAGATGAAAATATGGACTTTATGCTATTTATCAACCCTTAACTGTCTTTCTTGAAAAAATTCCTTCTGGCCGCCAGTGGCGTACAAAATTAAGGTTGCATTTTTACACTCCCCACATTTTTACGAAACTACTGGGTGAAATGAAATTTAGTTTTATGAATCAAACCGTTTTAAGAACTGTTATACTTGATTGAGAACGTATGATTTTGATTTCGCACAGGGACGAGGAAAACTTACAATTTGTTGAACCTAAGATATTCAGAAGATTGCCAATAATGGGCAGTGCTGGAGGTCCTGGAATGGTGTCTATGCCTTCGTATTTTTCTCTTCGCTCCCTAGACACCAACACCATCCACACGTAAAGAAATAAGAAAGCCAGTAAAATGGTGATCATTCTGAGTACAGCCCCGAAAACTATCTTATTTTACAATAAGTATCGATAACACGTATTATTTTATATGAAACTGGAAACATACTGAAACTGAGTTGTTATGTTGAAATGATAGAGAAGTTAGAGGTTGTGGGATCGCGATTAATACATTGTTGTACGTGGCGCGCATCTACAGGGTGTCCCACGCTAACGTATTTCCTCCATAACTCGACAGGAGTTGCAGATATCGAAAAATGTTTCAAATCAAATTCCTCACATTATAAAATTATTTTCTATTATGCAGGGTGTCCCATTTCTTCTGCACAGCACCTTAATTTGTTTTATTTAATGGAACTCCCTGTATCTGATTGCATTTTGGAATTGTTTGTTGAATTTAATGGCAACTTCGTTAACTGTACATTGGGTCTAAGTCTTACGGTTTCGGTGTTACTTGACGTTAAAAATCGTCATTTTTCAAATTTCGTCAGTTATAAGTTGGAAACGGTACGAGATAAAGAAAAATGACTTACATGTTCCTAGCCTAGTTCTTAATTCTCTATCTATTGGGTCTGGAAAATACTGCTTTTTGATTGACAACTTTTTGTCATTTTTTTGACCAATCAGGAAGCAGTATTTTCCATACCCATTGATAGAGAATTAAAAACTGGAATAGGGAAGCGCTGTATGGAAGCGCTCTTTTTGATAAACCCTGTACATATTTGGAATCCGTTAAAATTGTAATTATTTGTGCAAAAGATATAATTCATTATTTTTCAAAGAGAATAAAGGTCATCGAGTTCAATAGGTAATTTTTAGTTTTACTTATCTTTTGCCTTTGAATTAAACAATCTTATCTAGCTGATATGTTGCTCTTCAAGGTTTTATTCGAAAAGACAAAAATAGATCACTATGAATTCTTAGTAAGTTTACCCCACATGCCAAAAGACAGTAATTGAACTCGACACGTGTTTCGCTGACAACGTTAAATTTTATCCACCCGATAAATCTATACAGGGTTGAGTTTGGAATCTGACCAGAATTACTGTTTCTTTTTATTTATCGCTATGCTTTCCATGGCGTTTAAATAAAACTTATTATTTCCTGGTTTTAAGCGTTTGAGATTATTGTTATTGAATTTATGGCCCGTGTCCAACGCGTGCAACGCCATGCTAGACTTATCTGTATGGCCGTATTTATAACGAGCTTGCTGCTCCTTGAAGCGAGTTAAAATAGACTGAGTTGACTGCCCAATATACAAAAATAGATTATTAAATTCATTATCCAACACCAACTATTTGAACAATTTATAAGTAGGGTAAACCCCGCTTGTGAATTCTTTGTAGGCATGCCCTTGTGCTGTGGTACTGTAGACACAAATATGTAACAGCTTACGTATGACATGGGGCCCGTTTCTTACATTGTACTAACTGTATTAGTTATAAAATACCATTTACAAGTTACTAGCTGTAATAATTTATGTTTCATAACACCAAATGAGCCACCTAGACTGTGATTACCATCGATACTTCAGTCGTAAAAGTCAACAATAACTGCGACTAACTGCCACTTCCAAGCCAGAGAAATTATATTAGAAAAAGGCTAATACTTTTTACAAATTAATTGTATTAGCCTGTATTATGCAACAGAAACTTGTAACTTGTTAAAATTACAAGTATGTAATAATTTGTAGAATTGTACTTTAGCGTTATGAGACAAAATGATACAAGTTAGGTACAAGCTACAAGCCCAATAATATCAGTTAGTAAGTTCTTATGAAGTGACGTTGTTATACGGTTTAAATGACTTTGATTATCTGAAATCATCTAGGTAAAGGATCTGTGTTTCACGTTTTATTAGATTTTACTCTACATTTAAGTTAATTGATCGAAATTAATTGGAATTTATTAATAAAAATTTCTTGCATTTGCTTCAACTCTTTTTGTTGTTTATTTAGTTTTCTCTCCATTTTTGACTGTACAAAAGTTCCTAATTTCTACATTTCTTAAATCCAAATTTCCCTTATTAATCATTCACTTTCCCTCCTTTTAATTTTAATAAATATTCCATTACTCGATTTCAAAATAATATCCAGGGTCATGACCACTTCATGTTTTGGTTCAGCAGGCAACAGCTCATAATCCATCAAAATTTTCGCTATTACCGTTTTCATTTCCAGCATCGCAAATTTTTGACCTGAAACAACGTTAATGTGTGATAAATTTTTGTGTGAGTAACAGTAATTATACAAATTACCTATACAGTTTCTTGGGCCGGCGCTGAAAGGTATATAACAAAATGGATGCCTGCCGGCGCTGTTTTCCGGTGTGAATCGTTCAGGAACGAATTTTTCCGGGTCCGGAAAATAAGCCGGATTCCTGTGTATGGCGTAAGCGTCTATAGCTACAGTGGCGTTTTTAGGTATTTCGTATTTACCTTAAAAAAAATACATGTAGTGTTGTGGTGTAGGATTATAGGGTAAAGAAGAATAGAACGAGAAGACTTTTTAGTGTAAATCACGATGTACAGGGTCTCCTGTATATTTTTTCTTTTAAAAATGCCCAAATAAAAAGTCTAATATACTCAGATCCGGTGATCTTGCAGGCCACAATATAGGTCCATTTGTACCCAATCATCTACCCGGAAAATGATTTTCTAAATAATTTCTAACTTTTGCAGAATTGTGTGCAGGGCGCCATCTTGTTGGAAATATACCCTGTTTATGTTTATTAACGGAACATTGTCCATTATCGCCTCTGCGTTAATATTCAATAAACGAAACGTTAAATCCAAAACGTCCTTGGCTCTGACGTTCAAAAGTTTGGTGCTGATTTGTATCAGACCAGTGACGCACATTATGCATGTTAAATAATCCTACGCTGCTTATGTGAGTTTCATCTGTCCAAATGACAGACCGCCGAAATTCTGGATTTTCTTGAATTTTATTTAAGTACCACCTACAAAAATTAAGACTTCTTTCTTGATCTCCTGGGAAGAGATGGTGAATAATTTGAATTTTATATGGCCTATATTTGCATTTTTACTACTAGCTGCATGCAACTTTTGCTAATGTATGTCAACAGATAATTATTCAGTTGTTAACATAAAATCACAGGTATCTTGGATGTACCTACCTATTTTATATTTTCTAAAGTTAAAACTTAAAAACTACCAAAATCGTTGCCGTTTCTTGAAATAACAATATAAAAGTATATATGTATATTTTGATAGCTTAAAAAAAGACCTTTCGAACTAGACCAAAGCCTACTATGATTTCCATTCAAAAAATTCATTTTTATGTCATAACTCACAAAATAAGCCCCCTAGAAAAAGACTACGTACGCCACTGAATTCCTTGGAAAAAGTTCTATAGGAGTCAATCAAACAGTTTTAGTCTGCTTAGTACAAAAAGAATTTGAGAGTTTTTGAAAATCAATAAAAATCAACATTTTTTTTTCTCGAAAACTAAAAGCGATATCCAAATTCTGGTTTGGGCATTATGTTATACTCAAAAAAGTAGCTAAGGTTCGCGAAAACCTCTAGGCTCTATCTCTGCTGCTTCTATGAGAAACCTCCAAATCAGAACAAAAGTAGGACAGCCTGTACAAGTAATAATTTGTAGAATAGGGAAGTTCCAAGAAAAATAAGATAGCTATTTTTGGCATGAAAATGACAGAAAATTGTTATTATAATTGATTTACGGCGAAATTTTTTTTCTAAAAAATTTTTTTGCGGCGTAATAAGCGAAAGAAATTTGCTTATCACGCCCACATGCTAGTTCGCTTTGTTATTGGTTTGACGTCAGAGATTCGTAAGGCGCTCCTCCCACTTCTCTTGAAGTGCCCGTGAAGCGGTACCTATCTCATAACATACTGATACGAACTTTTGCCCCGTCAGCGACGCCCCTGGTGGTGACACATTATTTGTTTACGGCGAGCAGGCTTTGATTTATTACGGCGCGACCTTGTCGCTGTTTATGATTCCCGAAAAGAATAGTCTATCTGGAAGATTCTCATTCTGGAACAATGTTTGATCGATAATTTTCGAGAATCTTCTAAGACCATTATAAAATGGGAAGCAAGAAGCCGAGTGGACAGTCTTACAGTTTGAAGTCTGAAGTTTGGAAGCCGATGTAGAATGCGATAAGAACCGGGCGTTTAATAGTTCCGTGCGAGTATAAGTCTTGATACTCGTTTAGTGTCGGTACGGTACGCGAGTGCGAATTCTTTGGTGGCGTTTTAAGTGTACCGGGGCGTCTTCGTATGTGATTAACCGTCGGTTGAAGACGAGTGTTTTAGAGAGTTTAAACTGTGGACTTGTGTACTGTGGATTGTTTAGGTTAGGTAATTAATTGTTCAATTGTTCGCTAATAATTGTTTAATTTTCACCGCTTGTTGTTACTTACTGCTTGTATATATTTCGCTGCTTATTGTTCAATTTGTTAATTTTAAGTTCTCAAATCACTGTTAATCATTGTAAATATTTGTACATATACATAAAGTCACTGTAAATAAAAAGTGGAAAAGCGAAATACGTTACAATACTTATTGGGACTATTTCGAGCGTGAATTTTTAAAGTAAGGTGTCAAGGAAACATAAAACAAAGACAACATAATCGATATAATTATGCAACAAGGGTATCAAAAGTCCGATTCACATAATTTGCCATATTTATGTAGTAGGTAGGTAAATGTCCCGGTAAATGTGGAAATGGTGTGTGATTCTTGCATCTAACCCCAATTTATTTCATTCAACCTCAAAACAGTAGTGTAAAGGCAGACCGGTATAAGTAAAACAAAGTCAACAATTTATTAACTGTACATGCCTTTTATAATTCAGTATAAGTAGGTATGTTATTGTAGATACCTGCTTACTTCAGTTTGTAAAATAGGTACCTAGCTATATTCTCTAATATAATACAATACATACCTACTCATTTATGTAGGTATGTATACCTAAGTGATCAAGTTATCAAGTTAACAGTTTTATAACGGATTGGAAATTTTTAAAAAAAAACGGAAACAAATACAACTCACGCGTACTTGTTTAACAAAAAGAAACAACTGCTATATTCTGGAACGGTTAATGTAGAAACTCGGAAGTCGGAAGGGACTCTTAAAGACGCATGTATGGAGTACGAAATTATACCTATGGGTGCGAAACTTGGACAATGGGAGAAGCGGATTGAAAAAGAGTAGAAGCGTTTGAAATGTGATGCTACAGACGGGTGTTGAAGATACCGTGGATAGACAAGTTAGCAATAAGGAGGAATTAGAAAGAGTTGGGGAAAAGAGAAAAGTATGGAAGACAATAAAGAATAGGGGATAGGATCGTAGGATGGTAGGACACCTTCTGAGACACAAAGGAATAGTTCGCGACATACTAGAGTCAGAGATAGGAATAAAGAGGTAGAGGTTGGAGCAAATTACACTACTGCTCTCAAATAGTTGGAGATGTAGAATGTTCTACTTTTACGGAAATGCGTAGGCTAGCTCAGGGAAATGATGGAGGTACGCGTCCTACCAGTCTTCAAAAGAGAACTTTATGATGACGTACTATTTAATTATTATTGTAAAATAGTTAATAAAATTTCCTTTTTTAGTTCAGGGAGGGAACGCTACGGCGATTCAGTATTTGGCTCCGTCATGCTCCTAGCATCCTGTTTCAAATTATGCTAACCGTAACACGTTACCAAGTATCAAGGGGTCCCAGACGACTGTCGATAAATTATATTATGTTCGATTTTATTTAGAGTGGCTGCAATGGGGCAGCCGATAATTTTATAAACTTTTGCAATGATAAACTAACTCGCGAAAATATCGATAATGCTTACCGATTTTCCTTCTGGCTCCAACGAACAACTTTTTCCGTTTTATTGGTGTGCTGTACGATGTATTAGTCTGGGTATACAAAACAGAAAACACCGGTTAGAACCAGTTAATAATATTTAACAATTTAACTACACATGCATATGCATATAATACTTATGGGACTGCTGCGCGCTGAAGCTGGGACTTGTACGTTATACTAAGTTCTGACGTCACGCGGCCTACTCTCTCTGCAAGGTACGATTTCTAGCCTCGCACCGACTGAAAACTTTGCAACGGCTTCACAAGCGAAGGATTTTTTTTTTAAACAAAAATTAACAACATAACTGCCTTCAGTATAATAAACTCTATCAATTTTAATGAAATTTGAAAATTACCGAACCTGCCTATTGTACTTTAGCGTTATGAAACAAAATGTTACAAGTTAGGTACTTTAGATACTGGTTGATACCTTGCTTTGCCGTGATTTTCTGTTATCTTATTTCTATTAAGAATGAACAAATCGATAAGTTACTTATCTTCACGCATTTTCTCAGGGACACCTTAATGTTGCCTTACCTACTGATATTTTCTCTGATACTTTTCTATGGAACATATTGACTGAAGGGTATACCCTAAGGCCCTCTTTTATTACTAAAGTCAAATAATTCATTTCTTGTAAATGTTTATAGGTTATGTAACCATTGTATTCTCCCGCGAATATGGACTTCAGTTCCTGAACAATTTTGTCCTGAATTTCCGGATGTCTGGCAATTTCATATAACGTGAAACTCAGAGCAGCTGTTACAGTGTCATGACCCTGTAAAAATAATAATAATAATTACAATAATAAATATTGGTAAAGAACGAATAGGAAATTACCTCAAACATGAATGTGTTAACCTCTTCACGTATATCATCCATGGTTAAAGAAGCTCCGTTTTCATCTCTAACTTTCAGCAACATATCTAGAAAAGCAAACTTTTCTTTGCTTCCTATGTCGTTTTTTGCTGAGGTTTCATTTCCAATTTCGCTTTCCTCTATCTTCTTCTTCCGTTCCTTTATGATAGGAATTGTGAAATCATCCATTACTACCAACATTTCTTCAGATTTTTTGCTGCAGCTCGCCAAGTTGTATATGGCGTCAAAAGCGTATATGGTCGTTTCTCGCATGGTTATGATTCTCAAAAATTCTTTTACTGCTAACGTATACTTGCTATCTGCTGTTTGGGCGTTCACCGATATCCCCATCGCCGTTTCTGTTAAATAAATAGGTAACAAATTTTTGTTGTCATATTTCATGATTTTAGACCTTATGGTACTTACCACATATTATGTCAACTGTACACAAATTTATGTATTTGTAGATATCCATAGAGTTCTTGCCAACCTCTTGGGCTAGCTTTTTGACAAGGAAGCTTGTACAGGAATTGAAATGTGGTACAAATTTTTCTAAAATATTGAAATGGAACGATGGTGTTATTAGTTTTCTTCTTTTGTGCCATTTTGCCCCTAAAATATAAACATTATTTAAAATCTTTAGGGTAACAATAAGTGAAGTGCAACTGACGATTTCCCGTTTTACGATATTGATGAAATAATTTATTATTGTTCGGTACACAAATATAATCGTATCTACTATTCCTTGAACTTACTATAATTATTTCTCGAACTCTCATTTGTAATTTTCATCGTAAATTTACACTTTACCTCCAAATTCCGACCAAACCGTCCTAAATAATTTTCAGCTATTTACCTACCAGTGCTAGTTAGTAGGCCAGTCCCTAACCATGGTAGCAAATGATCGTACATCCTAGACTTTGTGATATGTTTTTGCGAACTTAAGATGACTTCTAACACTTCTGCGTCGGCAACCATCACAACTGGTTCGGCTTGTACACTCCAAAATCGGTAAACGTTCCCATAAGTTTTGTACAATTTCTGGATAAGTTGGAACTTTCCTAGAAAATCAATCATATATATATCATACACGCGTATTTCTAACCACAGCAATTTTTGACACAAATGTGTAATATACTTAAGACGGCTGTAACACTCTAAGAGGATACCAGAATCTTACATTTTTAGTGATAATTCTCCAACTGTATTCCACGAAAAGCGGAATTTTTGTTATCATAGTTAATTTTATCAAATGAGTAAATGTGTTGAATTTAAGGGGAGAAGACTAACGATAAAATATGTGATTGTTCTGTTTGATTAAAAAACAGTCATAATCTAAATAAATGAACTGACAGGTTAAATGAACTTCGAATTTTTCTCACGTTTACAATACCCTAATACAATTCCATGTTCAACTCTCCGCAAAAGGAAAATTTGGAAATCGAAAACGTTGCTGTTGCTGGCCAGCGTACGTTACCTTTATTATTTGCAAGCACTTTATTGGAACCGCTCTGCAATACCCCTGATTTTATAAGGCCGCGCCGTCTTGTTGAAACCATATATAAAATTCAAATGGTTGAGTGTTGAGATTAATGTTGTCGATATAATTTATAGGAAGTAAATGCACATATAAAAAATTCATCCAGTAAAAAAATTGAATTTAAAATTAAATATAGGACAAACAACTTACATAACGATCATTAATAATTATAGTAATAAGTACTTATTCATTGCAATACATTGTACGGTTGTTATAACTTTCGCAATATTTATCATTAATGTATTCTTTTCATAAAATAAGAAATTAATAATATTTATATTTATTGATTTCTATTACAAAGTGTCTATAAGCCGCTGAAAATTAGTCTTAGGTTTCTAAATTTGCTGCTAAAGGTTGTAATAGTCACAGTCAATAGAAAAACTAGTTTTCCTCTAAAATATACCCTGTAAAAGTAGAACAAAAAGACGAGTACTGAAACCTTGAATAAATTTTGCATAATTTTGGTTTGCCACTTATTGTTTAGCCCATCAAATCAAATCAAATTGGGGTAAATGTGATGTAGTTTTTGAATAGTTTACAAACAAAGGGATAAAACTGACACTTTTAATAGAACCAAAAAATACTCAATGCTTCGAATATAGTTCTTAATTGATTCTAGGAGTGACATCTTTCCAGCTCCTTATTGAAAAAAATTAGGTATTGTTTAAAACGATGTTAGTATATCACATTTACCCCGCAGTTTGGGGCTAATGTGATACCGGTCAGTACCTACCCATAAATAAGTTACTTGAAATGGAATGGGGCAAATATGTAAAGATCGTAGTTTGTTCATTATTTTGGTTTTTACAAAATTAAATTATACCAATCGAGCAAAAAGTTATAAACTTTATTTATAGTACCTACAAGCAAAACTGAAAAAAATATATTTCTCTATAATCAAAACAAATTCTTAGGAATGTAAGTGCAAACATAAAAATAAGTATTACATTCAATATTTAAATGAAAACAATGTGATTTTTTGCATTATTAGGTTAAGTTATAACCTTCAAATGTCACTGGAAATACGAAAGAACCGCGTCTATTGATAGTTGGCTCTGGCAAAACCATAACGATATCACTTTGCTCTACAATGTCGATATCCTCAACTTTTGGCCATGAATCCCCACTTTTATAGGGTCTTCAAGTCATTGGCTAACTTCAATTCTTCTGCCATTGGAACACTTGTTGGACGTCCTTTATTGTCTTTTTTCTTTCCACGGATACCTTTAACACGGCTGTGTAGTGTTACATAAGGTATTTTGTATCTTGTGGAAGCCTCAAATATCGTGCTTCGTCCTTTATTCACTTCATTTATTGCCGAAGTTAAATCCTATTTTGTATATTTACGATCAGCTGCATTCTTTTTTTGGTATATGTTCGCACCATGATGTATCTAAAACAACGTACCTCACAATTGCCCCAAATTCATGTATCACATTTGCCCCTAAAAGCATTTTTACGGGGCAAATGTGATATAAGCAAAAAACAACATCGTAATTGTTTAGTCTTCATCATTTGTACACACGCTATATAAATATAAAGAAGCATACTTACCTCAGCAAATATCAATTTCACTTCGAAATTGACAAACACGCGTCGACTTGAATATTGGGTTGTTGTTGTGACGACTCGTTGACTGGCTAGAAATTACGTTCGCTCTAGTGTTGCGCTTATTCGTAATTTTGCAAGCTTAAAGCGTTGGAAGGTAGATTAATAATAAATTGGAGTAAAATTTATGGATCGTTATCACATTTGCCCCATTATCTTATTTACCCCACTTCACCTTTATACTTCACCGTTGATGATTATAAGTTGGACATTTTATTTGAGACATTTTTTGCATAGAATTCAAAAACTTCAATGAAATATTATGGGTAGATTATTTTCATTAATTTACTGCTATTAGTTTTGAAAATTGTAATAATTTGCTAGAACTCTGCATAATATGCAAATTTTCAGATCAGTATTTGCTTAGAGTTACGGAAAAAACTGATAAGGACAAAAGTTGCTTTAATTTGTAAAATGCATACATATACATATCTTAAAATTATTTTCGAAAAAGGCGGTCTGGCCAATTTTACAATAAATTGTCTTTTTCAAAAATTTCTTTTTATTTGATAGGGCCTTCAGTTCAATCATTCGTTTAGATAGACATTTTTATTTCTTGCAACGTGAATTAAAGACTATTTATTGGTCATAATTAAGAAAAGAAATGATAGGCAAAGCTTACCATCTGTTGAACCCAAGAAATGCAGAAGATTGCCAATAAGTGGCAGTGCGAAAGGTCCTGAGATGGTCTCTATGCCTTTGTATTTTTCATTTTGGTCCCGAAGCACCAACACCACCCACACACAAAGAAATGCAAAAGCCAGTAAAACCGTGATCATTTTGAGTGCATCACCGCAAAGCACCTTATGTGACAATTGATAACTTGTAATGATTTTATACGAAACTGAAAACGTACTGACATTGAGATATTACGTCGAAATGATAGAGCTAATAGAGATTAAAAAACGCTCATTTACTTTTGGGACCAACGGTAGCACTTATGCAGTGGCGGCACGTAATAATGGGCTCTGGGGCGCCACCCTCCCAAAGATTTCCAAAAGAAAATCCTTTTAATTTTTATCTAATTAAGTATAATAAAATATAATATTTTTATCGGTTTAAATGCCTGTAATATTCGTAGCGCACACCCCTAATCGATTATTCAGCCTGCAGATTTTAACCCAGCCCTAACGCTAGAATGAGTGTAACTATGCGCTAACTGGCGCGCCTAGAGTACATAATACAAGACTGATGGTGCGATTAATCTTACCGCACCATCGAGATGGAGACCATGTTGGAAGAATGGGTTATGATTCCCCATGAGAATATGAAAACTCTATATAGAAGAATGAATGACTATTAGACATGAATGTACGATCGTAGAGATAAGTCTGGTATGACCTCGTCCGCATTAGATACGGGCCATAAATTTAATGTTAATAATTGGAAACTTTTTTAAAGTCAGCCAATAATAATAATTTGGCTTAAACTACTTGGAAATTGTAGCAGAATATAAAAATAAAAGTAGTTGTCTTAACAGTAAGGTCCCGATTTCACATTAGACACTGTATTTGTTGTAAATCAGGTATACTTATATCCGTATAATTTATACATCATAATAAGTAGTAAGTTAATAAAAATCGAAATTATCTATAAAAAAGATTTGATTATTTTTAGAGGACAAAGTTCAGAGTGCAATGGGCATTTTTTTACTTTTACTAAACTGATTTCACTTCTATATGGTTTCATCCAGTCGAATTTCGGATTTATCACCAATAATTTGCCCCGGAAATTTGCTGCCCTCCTTTGCTTACACAAAATAGCGCAAGTTCTAATCTTTAAACTGATCAGGCAGTGCGTTCCTAACGTACGTTGCGTAAATTCAAGAAAAAAAAAGTGGGCTACAAAATAAATAAATATTTTTGGCTAACTGGATTAAACGGTTTACTGGTTTAATAATAAACAAGTATATGGAGATCAAAGGTGAAGGAAAAAGATAAAGCAAACAAATTTACAAATTACTCATTTTTGTTTAATTTTTTTCTATAATTTTTTCGAGGGGCACCAGCTGCTATGGTTACTGGCAACTGCATAAAGTGGGCTATACCATTACCATTATCAATGAGTTTAGATTTTGCCCGCAAAATTTTTCAGTTTTAACAAGAGGTTGCCTAGCAATTTTACGAGTGAAATTGTATAAAAATTACGAGACGTCAGTTTATGTATGAATTGAGTTGCTAAGCAGCAGCCTGGTAACCAAGGAAACCTTAAAATTATTTCGCTGTAAAACCATGTAGCTTGCTGAATCCTAACTCCTATAATGATCATGGGCTAAATACCCCTGATGAAATTTTTAACAATTGCTTTTTCCTCTGTAATACACCAATATAATATTCAGAAATGGTGAGCTTTTATTGGTTTAAAATTCGTTGAGTGGGATAGTCAATAATAGAATCAAATGTCTTCTGAAGATGGAAAGTTTTTTTATCACCCTTCTTCGGCTCATTTTTGGACAAAGGCCTCCCTCATTTAGCTCAATTTGTCTCTATTCTGCGCCTCCTAGGTCCACATGAGCCCGTCCATCACATTGGAGAACGCCGTCTCGATATCCATATTTCGAGCGATATTTTCCCCATGTAACTTGAGACATCAAGTGGTTCATGCACGACTGTGCTTTGGCCGCATCCGTGTCCGTGACCTACACCTGACGTTAATCCCTTAGCCCTAGGATCGTTCTTATAATCTTATAAAGATGACTTGAAAAGTACCCTGTAAGGAATTTTCACTGGAACCTTGATAGGAAATAGCCCAAATTTACTCTTGCAGTTGTATACAAATATTCAAGAGATATTTAGCGATAAATATAAATACTTTTGTTTTGCACTTTGTGTATACAGATTTTGATCTTGCACACATGCACAAATTCTTGCGAAACAAAATGATGGGCAATCGAGGTCCTTTAACCTCTGATTATGATTACTGTCCTGACCTTTTGCATTTTGTGTGAAATAAGACAATAATTGTAGGTATTTAATGCTTATTTTAGTCAGGGATACACTTGTAAATACACGCTATCTTTATTTTTACCTTTTTTTTAGATACCTCAGTAATTGAACATTTCCAATCTTAAAAATTCTCTTCGATTTTTTGCTTTAATTATATTTATAACCGGACGATAGTTTTGTGATAGTTTCGTTGTCACATTGATGGTAATATACAGGTTGTCGATTTCATGCTTCAAAAATGTTGTTATCTGCCAAAGAACCAAATAAATAACTTAACTTGAACCCACCCCGTGAAAACATCGACTGGGAGGTCGGCAGTCGGCATTCGACATACTAATTTACGAACGAAATATGCATATTTCCCAGTTTTCCCAAAAAGTTTGCGAGATAGCGCAATAGATATTAAGTGTGAGCTAAAGTTCGACTGCGTTTCTACTGGGACTGGTAATTTTAAGAAGACGCGTGATTGGCTGTTTAATTTGACAGTAGCAGATATTCAAGTTTATTTTCAATTTCCGTGTTATGATTGCGTGTAAAAACTTTAAAACTACTATAATTATTTTGCAAAAGTTGTGGTAAGTTGTGCAAAAGTTACGGTAAGTTGTTTTGCAACTGAAACTGACAGACATCAAGAGTTCAAGAGAACGCGGCACATTGTTTGTTTGGAATGGAAAACTGACCTGCCCTAAGGTTACGTCACTACTTTTTCGGTGAATTATGATGCGATTCGCAGTCGGAAAGTAGGTTATATATTCCGAAGGTAACTATTTTTAAAGAAAAAGTACTTTTTCAAATATAAGATACTACTTATAACCTCTGAACTTTTAAATTGGCTGATCACTCTACTGGAATTAATTTTGACATAAAAATAAGAGGTTACTATAAAAATTTCAAGCTTTTTAACGCGTGCAGCGCCGCAGAGTGGTGGGGTTCAGAACTATTAAATGCATTCGCGTGTTTTTTTTGGTATAGTTGGCAACCCCTGGTACACATTATCTACCCTTAAAAAACTTGTTCATCTAAAAATTTTTAGTTTATACCTAATTACTAATTTATCCTTAATTAATGGTATTGGGAATCCGGCAATTTATAAATATTTAAAGTACCTAATCAGGATAAATAAAATTAAATAAAAGAAGGTATAGATAAGACGATAAGAGCTTTTCGTCATTGGGACCCTTTCTCTTCGGGAGCCCTAGAGGCACGTGCCTATTGTTGTGCCTTGAGCCTTGGGGGGAAGTTCCTAATGAAACTCCTCGGGCAAGCGTAGGCAGTTATTGTACTTCGATAACACACCTCTCCATGGCACCTATTTTTTTAAGGATAAGAGGGACATTCGCGGTTATAAAATTAATAAAGTTTTCAATGAGAACATTTTTTAATTGGCGCAACACGAGGAGCGAATACCTGCATGAACCTCCGCTCCAATTTGTAATATGGGTTAACAACAAACACCTACACATACTTATTTGTGTTCCAATTTACAAGGAGTTTGAGAAGTCATTGAACCAAATTCCACTTATGTTAACTAATAAAATATTTCAAGCACGTTTTGTTTATACCTACTCTGTTTTATAGAATTTAAAACGGTTTGAACAGATTTTCGTTTAGTTCTTATTCAAACTTATTACGCATTTGGTATAAAAATTAAAAATAAAAAAAATGGTTTTTGGAGTTATCGATTGGCCAGTGGCGATGACCCCAGTTTTTATTTTCTTATAAGTGCATGCACTTGCAAGAAGAACGTGCCTAACTTCCGATTCGTGTTCGTGCGTGTTTATGTCTTCTTGTTAACGTCAAAGAAAAGAATGAAGTCCGTAGTTTCGTCCCGTTAGTTAAATGAAAATGTTTTAATATATTTTTGTCGTTCTCGTAATTAAGACATAAGTTTTAAAAACTTTTTTTTGTAATACGCTGACAGAAATGTAGGTCCTGCATGAGTTTTTTTAAATCGTAAGTTTTCAGTATCTATATTATTTTAGATAAATGTTAATGTTTTATTTATTATTAATTGTCTTCAACCAATACAATGTGTAAGAATGAAAATATAAAATACATATAAAGATAAAATATGTAGTATAACATTACAAAAATATGTCAAACTGCAAATTACTAAGATGATAAGACGTGTTATGTACCGTATTCGGAACAGTACCACCGAGTATGCTTTAAAGTAGATTGGTTAGCTCTTGAGTGGTCCCCCATCGAACAACAAGCTGTAGTTCTGTGCACTAAAAGTTTTCTAAACACAGACGATCTAAAAATTGCCACTCGGTATAAGAGCTAAAGTTATACATCTTCTGGCGATAAAGTAAAAAAGAATAAATAAAAAACTAACATTTAAAAAGTTATGCGTTTTTATTTGATTTAAAAGGAAAAAAGAAAACGGCCCAGTTTTTAAAAGGGTACAGTTTTAAATGAATTTTTGCATACTTATTAATAAAAACTACATTAGTGCATTATTCAATATTCTATTAATTAATTATTATATTTTTTAAAGACATTTTTGCACTACAATAAGTTGTTACGGAACCCAATTTTTCAGCTTATATTCTTTTCCATCATTTATACTTAATTGAGTTGTTAAAATTTTTGCCGCTTTTTTCAGATCTATTGTTTTCTTTTGTATAAACGTTGTTTGGTTGTTATTTGCAGCTCCAGTTGAGGTGCCGGCATTACAACGTAGTTTCTCGGTAGAAGACTGGATCTTGTTAGATACGATGGGCTCGGGGCCTGTTTGTACAGGTAGATTTCTTACAATGCATAAGAGACGTCGCAAAAAACTGACGACGAGGTCATTGTCTCAAGATCATGCCATTCTAGACGATATCCATCATGGCCAAGTTCAGGTACTTTTTGAATAAGCCTTGTACATTAAATAGAGCTGCGTTGATACCGATACTAATTATCTGAAAGGTGGTATCGATTTAATCTTGGTATGTTTTGTGCAGTGGATTTTAGACCATTGCGGGATGTGGGCATTTAACGCTTTCACTTTGGAAACGGCGGCGGGCGGCAGGTCGCTTCCTGTTCTCTGTGTCCACCTTTTTCACTGGTACGGACTCCTGGACCACTTTCAATTAGATGTAGTACGAATTTGGAAACTTTTTAGTACGTGCCGAAAAGGTTTTTCTATTTGGTTTGCGTAAAGTTTCGTTTCTTCGTTACAGCCCTTATAGAAGAAGGATATCATAGCACAAATCCGTATCATAATTCCATACATGCGACCGATGTAACACAAGCAATGCACTGTTTTTTACAAGAAGAAAAAGTTAGTAGTAGGGATTTCATTTTGAATTTTCGATTGATGTGTATTTTGTTTAGATCAAAAGATATGTCACCCCTTTAGAAATAATGGCAGCCCTCATTGGGGCTGTTGCTCATGATCTGGACCATCCTGGGGTGAATCAACATTTTCTAATTTCCACTTCTAATCATCTTGCCATTTTATATCAAGTAAGTTAGGTTTCTTTGTCATCGATTTGGGATTAAAACTTTTTGGTGATGCAGAATAGTTCAGTATTGGAAAATCACCACTGGCGTTCAGCCGTAGGCTGTCTTTTAGAAAGCGGAGTAGCTGAACAACTGATGCCTTATCGTAACGAACTTGAACTGCAAATTCGTGAACTCATCTTAGCTACGGATATTAACAGACAACAAGAATTTTTATCAAAATTTAAGGTATATCAAAAAGAACCGAAAGCCAAATTATTTTAAACATCTTTCGTATTTCAGAATCATTTGGACAGCGGTACGTTAGATTTAAGTAACAAAAGTAACAGGCATTTCATATTGCAAATAGCTTTGAAATGCGCCGATATTTCGAATCCCACGAGACCTTGGGATATTTCCCATAAGTGGAGCCTGAAAGTTTGCGATGAGTTTTTCAGACAGGGCGAGTATGAACGGCAGCTGAATCTTCCCATAACTTCCATTTGCGACCAACAATCCACTTCTGTTGCCAAAATTCAAGCAGGTTTCTTTCGATTTGTGGTAACACCTTTGTATTCAGAGTGGCATAGATTTTTAAGAAGTTCTTTGTCTACGCACATGATGAAAACGCTCGAGACAAATAGAAAGCGATGGGAAGCTCAAGAGGCCATGGAGAATGCTGA
The DNA here is from genome assembly GCA_963966045.1 of Xestobium rufovillosum. Lineage (NCBI taxonomy): Eukaryota > Metazoa > Arthropoda > Insecta > Coleoptera > Ptinidae > Xestobium > Xestobium rufovillosum. The sequence goes on from OZ014493.1 coordinate 41,032,666, forward strand.
AGAAACACATACGGAACTGTCTGATACAGAAGTCGAGACTGAAATCAGTGAAGAGAGTATCACTAAAGAATCGTCAGAACCTACTAGTGTGATAGATTTTATTTCACCTCCTCCACGGTAAAAATACACATGTCGGTTGAAATTTTACCAACTTCATATTTTTATAGGGAAATTCGAAGACAATCGTTGGCAGTACCTTCCCTAGAAGGCACCTTAGGAGTTCGGAGACATTCCGTGCCTGTAAACATAGAACCATCTTTGCCAAGAACTGTTTACAGACGGGAAAGTTTACCAACGGGTCGTGGCCTCCAAACAGGAAAATCTCCAGTCAGTCCCGTGCATGGAGAGTCCAGGGCTTCCAGTGGATTGAGAGACGATCATGATGGTATGAAATATGGTTCCCAATCGTCAGTTATTAGCTCTGGGAGTCCACATTATTCTTCTGGTAAGTCGCTCTATCTGCATTTTTGTATATAAAGTCAACGGCACTCTTATAAGTCGCGGCCTGATGTGTGACGCGAGTTCTAAGCGTGCCTTTGACTTTATTAACAAATTTTTATCTTCAGCAGCAGAAGAAAACCCTGAGCGACCTCTGAGTGCGGAGAATCTCCTGCCGGAACCTAGTATAGCTTCTATGTCCAGTAGCATAGAAGCTAGCCGTTTGACATCGGTTCTGCAGGGGGGAAGTGGTGGTCCAGTAACAAAAGCTTTGACCAGACAACAAACATTCCCCCCTCCTCAACCATATGTCCGTATGCGGTACATGTCGGCAACTGCGGAGATGTCTACATGTACAGAAACGGTTCTAGAAGGTGACAGTAGGTCTGACTCCTCACATGGCTCTCAGGAAAACATATCATCGATTCCGCACTATCCTATTCCATCGATAGCAGTGCTCAGTCCCAACAACAGCAGACCTCCAGACTTGTTACTTCCAGAAATCTCAACCAAAACCACTTGCATATCGACGAGCAACAAGCGGGAGCAAGATTCCTCGAATGACAAGGACAAAGTCGTCTGTAAAATGGTGAAATTATCGGAATCTGATCAGCACCACGAGAAGGAGAATATGGACCCAAAGAAACTGTTCGCAACAGTATGTTTTGGTTTTCCAATAGTTTTTGTGTAATATATTAGTGTTTCCTTTAGTCTTTAGCAAGACGGAGAGGTTCTGCACCAGTTACGTTACCATTGTCTCATCCTGACGAAAACATGCCTCCTGCTGGCGGGGGGCTGTACGGGATGGACACAAGGGGAGGTTAGTTTCTCCATTTAACAACCATTAAGGCCTCGATTTAATTTTGAATGTTGTGCAATTCTCCAGATTTTGAGGAAGACGTGGATTCGGGAGACCTCTGCCTGCCGATCTGCTCATACCAGCGTCGTGCCTCGGCTCCAACGGACTTGCCGCCCCGGCTGTCGGAGCGGCGAGAGCAGCTGACGAGGCACACGAGTCTCAACGGGAAGGCGGGCCGGCGGAAGAAGCAACTGCGCAGGCGCAGTTCTGGCGGTCCCGAGACCGTCCGTCTGCCGGAGAATCTGTCGGACTCGAGATCTCGACTGCTACTTCGTAGACCTGAAAATACCACTGACCCGCTGCTGGCTCAGCGTCGTGGATCACTGCCCATTGAAGTTTTGACTGTTGGACATTCTGGTTAGTAAAAACGCTTCATAATTTCCAAGTCATTAATCCTGAAAGGAAGAAAATCGTAACTCCTCAAAAGTTTTCAATAATTACATATTTATTTTTATTGCTTGTTTGTTAATATTTAAAAATTGGATTTCGCTGCGAGCCCGGGTTGGCTGCAGAAATTTAAAGTTCGTCGTACAATTGTGCAAAAAGTGGGTTGCGGTGAAAGTGCAGACATAAATGAAAAAGAGTGCGAAAATTGGAAAGAAAATGTGCTCCCTGGATTACTCTCCCAATATGAATCTAAAAAAACCAGAACCTAAATTAGCAACGTTCCGTGACTTTAAACACATTGACATGAATAACTTTTTACAAGACTTGTCTATTATTAATTGGATTTATATAAAGGAAGAAGAAGACATCAACAATAAAGTTGATTTCTTCGTAAATGCTGTTCTTTCGGTATTTGACTTTTATGCTCCGTTGAAGACAGTGTATATGAGGCGACAATATTATTACAGACTGCATTAAAGAAATGTTGAGGTTGAAGAGAAGAGCTCGCAGTAAATACATGTGGACAAGGAGTGTTGATGATCGACGGAATTATGCTTCTATTAGAAATATGGTAAATACTGCAATCGAAAATGACAAACGGATATACTACGAAAGGGAATTGCATAAATGTAAAACTTGCCCGATTTTGCCCAAAGATGTTATGGAAAAAGCTACAGCAATGGGGTATCTATAGGAAAAATATTATAGAAATTCCGCAAGAGTTATGTAGGCCTGAAGAAATCAACAGCTATTTTCTCCATGCGTGCCAAGCACAGGTGATTACTGATGATACTATGAACAGGTATAACAGTTGTGCCATCCAGAGTGGATTTACAGCATTTGATCCGGTTTCTGTAGAGGAAATTAGTGATATTCTTAAGACCTTGAGGAGTAATGCATTTGGATCTGACGGAATTAATCTTACAATGATACGCATGATACATAACCATTGCGAAGATGTACTGGAAAGTATTATAAACACTTCCCTAACTAGAGGGGTCGTTCCTCAAGCTTGGAATACATCGGTGGTAAAACCATTGCCTAAAAAAATGAATGCATCAACATATTCAGATCTAAGACCTATAAACATATTACCTGCTTACTCTAAAATATTAGAAAAGGCAATTGCATCAAGGCTGCTACATTATTTAAACGAGAACAAATGTTTACCCTTAGTACAGTCAGGCTTTAGAAGAAACCACAGCACCGGAACGGCCCTCTTAAAAATTGTGACTGACATCTGCAACGCACTGGACAGAGGATAAATCTGTTATCTGGTGCTTCTTGACTACAGTAAGGCCTTTGATCTCGTGAATCATGAATTACTATTGGCAAAATTGAAAAACAACAGTATTGAAATGGTTTCGAAATTACCTTCAGAACCGAGGACAGTATGTTGAGATTAACGGTACACAGTCACAGCCAAAAATTGTGGATAGGGGGGTTCCGCAGGGGAGCGTGTTGGGTCCTATTTTGTTTATTGTTTACACTGCTGATCTCCCTTTTGTTGTCAAGCGCTGTATCATTCATCTCTTTGCTGACAACACTCAGCTGCTGAAAAGCTTCACACCAGATAAGATTGATGATGATATTATGGAAATAAATGAAGATCTTTCTGCGGTTTCTGAATGGTCCCAGGCCAATAGTCTGTCGATAAACCCAGCAAAATCAAAAGCTCTACTTATAGGTCCTGAGAGAAAACGTGAATGGGCATTGGGTTTGAAAACGCTGGATTTGAGGATAAACGGTTCCATAATAATTGAAGAGAATGAAGTGAGAAACCTAGGAGTTACTTTTGACAGCAACTTAAATTTTGAAAAGCATGTAAACAAGCTGATCAGTCATACATATCTCCAACTGAAGAGTTTGCATCAGTTTAGGAATACAATAAACTGTGACACTAAATTTTTTGCTTGCAACATGTGGATTTTACCTTGTATTACATATTGCATGGGAGTTTATTATCCGTTTCTCACAAATGCATACAAGAAAAAATTACAGAAGATCCAAAATACTTGCATGAGAATATCTTATGGACTACAAAGAAGGGACCATATATCACCACACTTAGTGAATAAGAAAATAATCAATATGGAGAACCACTATATTTTGGCAATTGCTTTGAGCCTTTTTAAAGTTCTCACAACACAGGAACCAGAGTACCTGTTAGACTTTTTAATAAAGAGATCTAAAGTGCACAGTGTGAACTTGCGTGGTGTGGACCTGGTCTTCACTATACCGCAGCTCAGGACTACTAAATGTGAGAGATGCTTCGCATATGTGGGACCTACATTGCTTAATCAGTTCAGTCAAGTTTTTGAATCTAGGGGAAAAATCAGTACATTTAAAACTAATATGAAGAACTTGTTAATGTTAGAGCAGGAGTCGGCATTACGGTAGGACTATGTAGCCTATACTAAGGTTCAGGGATTGGGGGGGTGGGGGCAGGAATGTTTATTATTTTTGAGTTGTATTCTTATTTTTGCTTTTTGTACTGTGATGGGGAGAAATTGAAAATCAGTGTAACTGAATTTCTCCTATTGGCTGTAATTTGTTACTTCATTGTAATTTGTTACTTTCCAATAAATAATATTATTATTATTATTATTATTATTATTATTATTATTATTAAAGCCATTTTCAACGCCGACGAAACGGGTCTGTTCTTTAACTGTTTACCGAACAAAACCTTGGCTTTTAAAAATGAGAAGTGTTATGGGGGAAAGCAAAGTAAAGAACGAATTACTGTTATGGCTGGTGCACATATGGAAGGGACGCAAAAACTGCAACTTTTGGTGATTGGGAAATCAAAGAACCCTAGATGTTTTAAGGGCACCAAGTCTTTGCCGGACACTTATCAGAATAACGAGAAGACGTGGATGACCAGTGACCTGTACGAGAAATGGTTATTGTCTCTTGACAGAAAGTTTTCGGCCAAAAAGAGAAAAATTTTACTTTTCATAGACAACTGCCCGGCTCATTCTGCAATTGACGAAAAGTTGAAGCCCATCCGCGTCGTATTTCTGCCACCTAATATGACGTCTAAGTTGCAACCAGTGGATCAGGGTATAATTAATGATAGAGTGTACAAGCGCCTGTCCTTCAGGAAGCGCTTCCGTAAGTACTTTTGTACAGAGCTCTTGTCCTGCTGGCAGGACAGACTAGCGCAAACGGAAATGTCCTGCTGTGAGCACGGTTTCATCCTACCAGCAGAACAAATATAGAGGAACATTGGCTGCGCTCTATTTTGCGTCCTACCAGCAGGACTTGAATAACTGCTGGTAGATTGTGCCTGGGCCTACTGGCGGGACGCTACCTTGATTAGGAACAAGATGTAATAAAATCTTCGAAACTATTAGTCATAGAGATGCGACCTAAAGCTGCGCTGATTGCTTGAAATGTGGAGAATTCAATGGTCTATATACGGTCCTGCTAGCAGGACGCATAGTCATCATATAAGGCGTTTTGTAAAGTACTCAAATGAGTCGATCTCGTCCTGCAGGTAGGCCCCTGGGCACTCTATCATTAAGAATCTGAAGATGAATTACCGGAAACGGATTTTGAAACAAACTATCGCTGCCATGGAGGATCATAGAACATTAGCGGTAACTTTATTAGATGCTATTAAAGAAATAGCAAGAGCATGAGATACAGATGTCTCAGCAACAACAATTCAGAATTGTTTTAAGAAAGCCGGATTATCCCATGACATTCGTGAAAATGAAGATCATTGGTTGGATGAAGATCATCTTAGTCTTGCAGAATTAAAGGCAACGCTTGTGAAATACAGGGAATCGGTACAAATGGAAGATATTGGCGTAGAAGAATACATTGCCATCGACGACGACATCCAAATTGCAGAATTTCCGACTGATGATGACATTTTGTCTAGTTTAAAATGTCTGGTCTAATAGATCATTTTAGAATGTCCTCACACAATTCGTCGTTAATCTCACAAAGTGGCGTATCTAAAAAATATGATTTTGGGATACGCGACCACAGACCTGCCTATTTTTTAATGCTTTCATCTCACAAAGTGCCGTAACTCAATTCTTTATAGTATGCTAGCAACAGAATGTATATCTGATGACGTATCTCATATTATACGATTTTACAGTCTCACAAACTGTAGTAACTCAACTTACATCTCTAAATGAGATACGACACTTTGTGAGATTCACGACGAATTAACAGCTGGAGGGCAAGCATTTGTTTGTTTGAAGCTTATTGGAGGGAAGAAGAGGAGGAATAACAAAGCAGATATTTGTGTTACCATTTGGCGCCAAAAAAGGGGCGTAACTTAAACTTCTTAGTCGCTTTACGCCGAGAATTGAACGAAAATTCTTAAAATGATATGACTAATTGCACTATTGCAAACGTTGCTTTCCATATTTTGAGTTAAATTACATGAACTCTAAACAGTAACCTGCTTTCACCACTTTGTTTGGCACCAAATCTGCTCAAATTTTGGTAACACTCACGTGCATAGTGTTGTGTATCCATACTCTGCCCTCCAACAGAAAATGGCGGCCTGTCAAAATCAGGCCATTCTAAAACAGTCTATTGCGAAATGTCTAACAGCGAAGGCGACGAAGAAAACGAAAATGAAGGCGCTGAGACCGGGATAACAAATAAGCAGTTAGGTGACAGTTTTAAAAACATTTTTAATATTTTGTGTGCAAGTGAAAATGTTCAAGACAGTATGCATCATTAAGGCTGTACAGCAATTTTGTGAAAATGAACAGTTACGTCATCAAAAACAGTGCAGAATGGGGGAGATAAGTGGCGCGTCACAAACGTCAGATTTTCATTCCAAACAAAACAAAGCCACGTGCTTTCTGACGTTTTAACCTAACCTCTGAAATATAATTATAGTTGTTTTCAAGTTTTTACACGTAAGCCCAACCAAAGACTTGTAGAGGGGACTTAGCTATTTACATTTTCAGTTGAAGCAGGGTGAATACTCACAGTCTAAGCGTTTGTGTGTGGAAAAGGCAAAACAAAACAGCCGACCAGTTGTGTTGTGAACAGGTGCCGCCGCGGAAACAGAATATCGCGGAACATTCGGAGGTCCGTTGCTTGAATATAATAACAAACAATGATCCCCGCGACCCGCTGGCCAACGAACGTGTAGGCTTCAAAACAAAATAAGCTGTTCCATAAGGACGCTAGATCCATTCTAGACGTCCTTAAGCCCAACACGCAAATTGAAAATAAACTGTTTTCACTGCAAAACGTCTATAATAATTATATTGCAAAAACCAGTTTAAGATGTTGTAAATAATATCGATAAACGTCAAATGGCACGTGCTTTTGTTTTGTTTGGAATGAAAATCTGACGTATGACGGAGGCACTTATGTCCCCTATTACCGATTGTTTTTTAAACAATGATTTGATTGGTTACAGAATTATAACAACCTGCATTTTGTATGGGTATAGTGTGTATAGTTACGTTATATGTTATGGGTTGTAAGTTATTATGTGAATAATGAAAAGTATGGAAATTGTAATAAAATGTTCTTAAACTCGAAGTTTCTTTAACTCGAATTATTTTTTGTGTCCCTTGAGATTCGACTTATGAGAGTTCCACTGTATATCCGATATTTTGATATTTATATAAATATGTATCATGATATTTTTGAGCGTTTCCCTTCGTGGTATTATAGTTCATTTCTTGTATTTTTTTCAGGTTTTTTGTTTCTTTGTTACGATGTTGTGAATAGGCCTGCATAATCGAATACCAGGCTCTGGGATTACTGTGTTATTTGCCTTTTGACATCAGTTTTTAATCTTTTTTATATTTATACTGGTATTTGTTAATACTGGTATTAATAATTTTTTTATTATAAGGCTGGGGAAAAGAAAAGTATCAACAGTGCTAGGAAAACTTCGTAAATCACGCTGAATAGGAAGCTCTTGCGATAGGAGATTTTAATCTCGATTTCAACGAAATTTTGTGAATTGTTTGCTGAATAGACGTTATCCTTTGCAGTGTTTTGACGGTTGCCTCTGATGCCACTAGGGCTCTGGACATCACCGTCCAATGTGCAATAAGGACCAACACTCACCGACTGATATCCATCTCCACTTCTTACTAGTTAGCTCATTAATACGAAAGTTGAATAAGCCAAATAATCATTAAATTATAACTGTACTAGCTGTTATTATCGGTAGTAAGATTTTTATGTTTCAAAGTTACGAAAAACTGTGTATGTGACGATAGGTAGTAACTTCCTTGAAATCAGTAGTTATTTATTTCGCAGTTTGCTCATGTTCACGAAGCGTTCTTTTTTTACGTTTTACTTAATTTTGGTCGAGACTATTTTTTTCGTTTGCTTCTTTAAGTTTTTCGTGGAAGCATTGTTGTTAAGTTTGTGTATTTTTTTTATTGTAGTTTTTCGAATAGTGGGTTTAAGTGACGATAAAAAGAATTCGTTAGTGTGTCCGACGTATTTGTATTTTGAAACGACTGTTGTAAAACCCCAAAATAGGATGTTTATTGTACGTTTTTATTTTCTCGTTTTAGTGGTAAGTTGCAGTTGCAAAAGTTTCCTTTTACGACATCAACATTTTTTCCTTCTGTCTCTATGCGTTGTTGAGGTCCTGAAACTGAACCTTGTGGTATGCCAGTAATAAAAATTCTTTTGCATGGGAAACCTTTGCGGCTGCTTGTTGAATATTTATGTATACCGTACCCTATGCGACATTACTCAACAATAACTGTTCAATGTGATTCATTTTGTAATGTAATGTATACTGTATGTATAGTAGTAGAGAAGCCCAGTCAGGAATCTGTTGCAGATTATCCTCAAAACCGTTCATGTAGCATAAACCTCTGTAGATGCAATAGCAATCATTTAATCACATATGTATTAGTAAACAATATTAGCGAGCATATACACAAAGAAATAGATGAAAAACAATGAATCAACATTCACAAGAAATTCAGCGGAGTCAATCTTAGGACCATACAGTTGAACTTACAGGGTTAATCATAAGAGAGTTTTCAATAAGACTGCTTAGAGAATGACATTTAGGGAGGTATACAGACAAGGGGCTAAAGAAAGCCCGCATTGTTACGCTTAATATCTGAGTTCAACTTTGAGTACTCAACGTTTGTGAAATGGTTAATAAATAAAAAAATACATGTTTAAAATTCGTGTTTTACTTGCCCTAGTGATGCCAGTTTTAACGATTACGGTTATCAAATCGTTAATCGTGCCATGCAGGTAAGTTGTATTTAAGATTCGTACAAGACAACCTTTCTAAATGCAGTCCATTAGTGAAACGACGAAATCAGAGTGCGAAACTTAAAACGCTATCCTAAGAGAATAGTTGGATAAAAATTTTCAATGCATTTTAAATGGAGCTTAGATGACCTTGCACTTCACATTCTATTTTTACCTTTCATCCTGCATTCTAAACATTAAATCCATATATGGCGGTTTCGTCGTTTGTCTTATAAAAATATTTATTTAAGTAGTCGTTTTGTTTAAAACTAAAATCCAACAAATTACTGCAATTTACGGCGCGAGCGTGTCGGCGCTAGATCCGGCACAGTAGATGGTTTAAATCGTCCATAAAGAAGACATTAACAACACTCATTTTTAACACTTTCCCTTCTATTTTACACTTTTTAAATATAAATAAATTCTTAAACCACCTATTAAATACAGATTAAACAATAAATAACCGAATAACCCAGAGAAATAAACAACTTAACCTCAAACTCTGCGCAGCAAACTTCAAAATAATCTTCCATGTTGATGGTCTGGTCTAAACTCGACATACGTTCTTTTCTAATCTGTGTACGTTTTAAAATATTTCTTAAATTAAGTTGTATTTTAAGTTGTTTTTGAAAATGTAACAGCTGGATAGAGCAGTCTATATGTCACTTGCAGAATCCGTGTTAAGAAATGCACTGAATTTAAATAATCAGTGTTTAAAGTCAATGCTTCATGGTAAGAATTTTGAAGTAGGATAGAGCGCGAAACTATTAACATAACCTAACTAATGGATTCTATTTTACTAATGATGGTTTGTAAGATAAATATTTTCTTCAAAGGAAATTTTCAGATTTTTTATTTTATTTTTTCTGGAGTTAATATTAAAGATAGAGCGAAAATAACACAACTTGTTTTAATGATTTTGATGATTACGTCACAAATTTTGTTATTCTACATTTCGTCTTGGAATAACCATCAGCAACCTCATTTTTTTAATATGGCCCTGATTTTCTGATGTCAACTTTTATAAACCCTATTTATTCTGAATTCAACAATGTACCACACTAACAAACAATATTATATATTATGGTTTAAATACGTTTAGGGCCTTCTTTGACCGTTTTCGAGCAAATATTTTAAAATGCGAACCTGCATTTCTCTTAGGTACTTTTTTAAAAAATAGGTTCCCAGTGTTCATAGAATGGGGTTGCATTAAATAGAAAATCGCTATAATTTTGATAGAATTAAACAGAAACACGTGCTGCCCTGGTTACGTCATTAGCTTAGAAGCGCTTGTGATTGGCCATCTGAATTGATGCTAACCAGTAAGCTAACGTTACGTGAAGTTTGAGCCGGTAAAGTAGGGACCAATAATGTTAAGAATTTGACATTTGGAAATTTATTATTTTTATTTGTATTATTGAGTGTATAGATAGTTCTCTACCGTTAATTTACACGTTTTTATTCCTATTTTTTGTTTTAATTAGTATATTTGTGTACGGAAAATAAAGCAAGGTTTAGTTAAAGCCAATTCAGACAATACACCGCATAAGTGGCGCGTCACAAACGTCAGATTTTCATTCCAAACAAAACAAAGCCACGCGCTATCTAACGTTTTAACCTAACCTATGCAATATAATTATAGTCTTTTTCAAGTTTTTACACGTAAGCGTAACACAAATTGAAAATAAATTGTTTTCACTCCAAAACGTCTATAATTCGGGAGATAAGTTGCGCGTCACAAACGTCAGATTTTCATTCCAAACAAAACAAAGCCACGTGCTTTCTGACGTTTTAACCTAACCTCTGAAATATAATTACATACAGTTGTTTTCAAGTTTCAAAAACGTCTACAATTATATTGCAAAAACTAGTTTAAGACGTTGTAAATAATATCGATTGTTTGGAATGAAAATCTGACGTATGACGGAGGCACTTAGGTCCCGAATTATATTGCAAAAATCAGCTTAAGTCGTTGTTCATAACACTGATAAACGTCAAAAGACGCGTGCATTTGTTTTGTTCATTTATTTGTTGTTCATATTGGTTATGGTTATTAAATTAATGTTTCATTATTCAGATATTATGAAGTGCATTTCATTATTTTAATAGTATTTAAAAAAGTCCAATGTACTGTATGAGCCTATTTTTACAAAATAAAAATGAGATATATAGGTTCGTACCTACCCCAAAAATTTCTTGATGATGTCTCAAAAAAGGCTCGAAACGCAATGAAACCATAACGTGTGGCACATTGCTGAATTTAGAATAAAAAGGACTTCTAAAATTTGACATCAGATAATCAGAGCCGTTTTTAAAAAAATTAAGTTGATGATGGTTGGTCAAAGACGAAACGTCGAATAAAAGAACTGATAAGGTAACCTTTAAGCTCGCCTTTAAGTTCATTAAAACTTGCTCCAAAGAAATTTTGTCAGTTTCGCTCTAACTTTAATAATAAACACCAGAAAAAATTAAAAATTCGGTTTTTCGAAATACGAGTACATAAAGTAACTCAAAACCGAAAAATTATATCAACGATTTCTAGGCGCCATTTGTTAGCCTTTTAAATACACAATTTTTTTCTTATTTAACCAAATCCGTGTATCTGTTGTCTCCTATATCCCCATACTCTATATGCTCTATATTGAACAGGGTGAGTGAATATCGCTTCAGCGCCTCAATATGGCGAATTTATAAACGTTTGGTGGTAATTCAGTTGTCATCTGTCAGTTAAAATTTTCGGCGTATGTAGGCAGTGACAACTCAATACCACCAGAACTTTAAATTGAATTTTAATAATACACGAGTTTATAATGAATGCTATTATTACCGAGGATGAAGTTTACAACACGAGCGAGTGAAACGAGCGAGTTTTGTAATCATCCGAGGCAATAATAGCATCATTATCACGAGTTGTATACTATACTTTGTCCACGACTATTAAAACAGATTCCCAGAAAGAATTTACCTTCATTTCCCTTCTCCAGTGTAAGAAAGATTCATACATACGCTCTCAAGTATAATTTTCTTGGTTTTTTGGGCAATGAATCTATTGAGGCAAGTTCTGCAGCTGCTTTTATTGCTGGTGCTGTTAAAGAAACTTCGTTTTCACTCTCACTACTCATTATATCTTCTTTTTTAGAATATGCATTTCAAATTAAAAGCAAACCATGCTGATTTGATGTTTCAATTTGAACTGACACATCGCGATCGCGGCCTACTAAATAAATGTAAAAAAGGGTCAAAGCGATGTTCCTATTGGTGTAGTGAATAATATTCATTAATCACTGCAGTGATTAATGTATCTAATTATGATTGAAGAAACACAAGTATAAAGTGTATATTATAAGATAATCGTGGACAAAAATATTTTTTGTCCAACAGTCTCAAATTTAAAATCCTCAGCGGGCTGTAGCAATACTGGAAATAGCCAAGCGTCAAGCCACGCTCGCTAGCAAGCCGGGCCGTAATTCAAATTGACCCTGGATAGCTCTTAAGTACCGTTTACATCCACTTAACTTAAAGTAACGTACGGAACTTTACAAATTAAGAAAAGTTCAACAACAAGGAATCAAATGTACTCGTTTACATCCACTTAGTAACCACAAAAATTAACGTAACGTACGGAAAAGTTGAACCAACTTCAACTTAACAGAATTCGTGCGTTAATTCCACCAATCAAAGCCTTAGAAAATACCCTAGATCAGTACTGCCAAAATTATACGTTTTGTTTTGATTGAATCCCTAGAAATGTTACTTGAAATTAGTATATATTCTCTTCACTCAATCACCAACATTTAAGATACAAAACTAAATGAAAACAAAAGTAAGATATAACCTCGTTTTCTCGGAGTGACAACTGAGATTGAAAACTGAAGTGATGCAGAAATTCAGAAAACTGTAACGTTGATTTCATCAACTGCGCAAGCCCCAATTAACAAAATTAAGTTGATGTAAATGGGTGGATTGTATTTTTCGTACGTTACGTATAATTTTTCGCAGGGCTGCAAACCGAACCGTAACCGTAACCGAAAACCGAACCGTAACCGTTATTTATGTCGAACCGTAACCGTAATTCTGTACCGAAATGAACTGAAAGAAAATACCGTAACCGAAACCGTAATTATGGGATTCATCATCATCATCATCATAAGGTTCTCAGTCCGAAGACTGGTTGGACGCGTACCTCCATTCTTTTCTATCCTGAGCTAACCTACGCATTTCCCTAAAAGTAGAACATCCTACATCCCTAACTATTTGAGAGCAGTAGTCTAATCTAGGCCTACCCCTACCTCTTTTTATTCCTATCTCTGACTCTAGTATGTCACGAACTATTCCTTCGTGTCTTAGAAGGTGTCCTACCATCCTATCTCTCCTACTCTTTATTGTTTTCCATACCTTTCGCTTTTCCCCAACTCTTTCTAATACTTCCCTATTGCTAACCTTATCTATCCACGGTATCTTCATCATGCGTCTGTAGCACCACATTTCAAACGCTTCTACCCTTTTTCTATCCGCTTCTCCTATTGTCCAAGTTTCGCACCCGTATAATGCCGTACTCCATACATACGACGTTAAGAGTCTCTTCCTAGTCTCTATATTAACCGTTCTCGAGCATAACAGTTGTTTCTTTTTGTTAAACGCAACTCGGCCCTGCGCCATTCTTTGTTTTATATCTTTAGTGCTCCTACCATCTTGAGTTATTTTACTTCCTAAGTAGCAGAAATCCGCGACCTCCTCTATCTTCTCATTTCCAATTTGTATTTCCATTTTAGTTCTATTTTCACATCCCCTACATACCAAAATTTTAGTTTTCTTTTTATTGATTTTCATGCCGAAGCCCTGTGTCAAAACTGCTTCCATTTCATTCAGAGCCGCTCCTAATTCTTCTTTGCTAGATGCTAACACTGCTATATCATCCGCAAATCTGAGCATGTTAATAGTTTGGCCCTGTACATTGATCCCTGAGGCTGTTCTTTCCTTAACAATATTAATCGCATCTTCGATATATAAGTTGAAAACTAGAGGTGACAATGCACATCCCTGTCTCACTCCCTTCCGGATATCTACTTCCCTTTGTTCCTGCTCACATTCTATAACTGCCTTTTGCTCTTTGTAGAGATTATGTATTATTCTTCTGTCCCTGTATTTCATCCCTACCTTTCTCAGCACTTCGAACATCTTCCCCCATTTTACGTTGTCGAAGGCTTTTTCTAAATCTACAAATCCTATATAGACGCTCTTTCTCTTTTCTATCGTTTTTTCTATAATTACTCGTAAAGCTAGAATGGCCTCGCGCGTTCCTCTATTTCGTCTAAATCCGAACTGATCTTCTCCTAATATTTCTTCCGCCTTTTTCTCCATCCTTCTTTGCACAATTCTAGTTAAAATTTTTGACGCATGGGAAGTTAAACTGATAGTTCTAAAATTTTCGCATCTATCCGCGCCTTTTCTTTTTGGCAAAGCTACTATGATGTTCCGTTTGTAATCTTCTGGAATCTCGCCTGTCAGGTATATGTGACTAACTAGTTTAAATAAACGATCTATTACCTCTTGACCTGCGCACTTTAAGATTTCTGCCTGCAAGCCATCTATACCTGGTGCTTTATTATTCCTTAAACTTTTTAGTGCTATCTCAAACTCTTCTCTCATTATAGGACTCCCTAGATTATTCCCCTCTACACTGCTTTCGCTTTCTAATATATCTTGCACTTCCTGTCCCGCATATAAGTTTCCTAAATATTCTTTCCACCTATCTGCCTTCTCCCCACTTCCGATTAGGATATCTCCTGCCTCATTTCTAATGTTTTTGGTACTAGATCCAATTTCTCTAAAATTTCTCCTAATTATTTTATATGCTTCATCAGTCTTTCCTACTTCGAATTTATCTTCCACTTCTTTGCATTTATTATCGATCCATTGCTCTTTCGCTTTCCTACATTCCCGAATAATTTCCCACTTGATCGCCTTATATCTTTGTTTCCCTGTTTCATCTAACCTATTTTTATATTTTCGCCTTTCCTCTATTAGACTCACAATATGTTTTGTTATCCAGGGTTTCCTACTTTCATTCTGTTTATGACCCAAAATATCCCTAGCTGAGGAAACTAAACTATTTTTAATACAATTCCATTCTGCCTCTATGTCCCTAACAATATTTCCACCCGTGCCCTTTAGTGCTTCGTTTGTCTTTTTCTCGAACTTATTGCGCATATCATCATCTTTTAGTTTCACTGGGTCAAGATACCTTCTTCCGCTTCTTTTTTTCAAAATCTTAAATTTAAGATTGGCTTTCATAACGACTATGTTGTGATCACTATCTATATCTGCTCCTGGATAACTTCTACAATCCCTAACTTGATTTCTAAATCTTTGCCTAACGAGAATGTAATCTATTTGATATCTCCCTAAGTCTCCTGGCATCTTCCACGTATAGCATCTCCTAACATGATGGTGAAATAGAGTGTTCGCGACCGTTAAGTTATGTTTATCGCAGAACTCTATCAGTCTAACTCCCCTATCGTTCCTATTGCCTAATCCAAAGGGGCCAACTATTCCGCCCTCTCGCCCTGTGCCTACGACTGCATTGAAATCTCCTATAATTATTAAATTTTCGTGCCCTCTCACAAAATCTAGCACATATTCAATATCACTATAAACTGCCTCTACGGCCTCATCACTGTAGTTAGAAGTGGGCATATATACCTGTATTATTACTGTTTTTACAGGTTTCGAATCTAACCTAACCATAACTACCCTGTCACTTTGCTGTAAGGAATTTTCTACACTCTGTCCTACTTTTTTCCGCATAACAATTCCTACTCCCGAATTTCCTCCTACAGATCCTGTGTGTATTACTCTAAAATCTCCGCTCCAGAAGTCTCCAGCTTCTGGCCATCGCACTTCACTGATACCTACTACGTCTAATGCTAACCTATCCATCTCAATTTTCAAATTCTCTAACTTCCCTACTTGTTTCATGCTTCTAACATTCCACGCTCCGACTCGTGAGATGTTACACTTATCATTTCTGATGACTCCCCCCGAAGCAGTCCCCGCCCGGAGATCCGAATGTGGGACTATTTTACCTCCGGAATATTTTACTCCAGAAGGTGCCATCATCATAAATTAAAGTACGCTGTACTAGGGATAAAATAATGTGGTGGTTTCCCGTTGCCTTCCACATCGCAGTAGTGTGTATCACAGTGCCATACCAACCCTCACGATCTCTGCCACTATGATTACTGAAAGAGCTGCTGCCCCCTTCCAGGGACTTGATTTAGTCTGGCTTCTCAAATAAAAACCCCTCCAATATGGTTAAACCTATGGTTCGGCTCTTTATATCATTGAAGCGCGCAAGCCATCCCACCCGTCCCAGTATTACTAGAACTGCGTCAAGGTACAAGTCCTTTGGGATTCGTGAACCGGTTTTAAACCGGTTTTTAGGCATTATGCGTAGATTGTTCAGCTTACAGTTTTCTGTATTGTAGCTTGTAGGGTAGGCATCTAATTATAAGTTAGTTACTACTAGATGGTGCAGACTGCAGATATAGTTCTGAAATATTTATGACAAAACACAGGAGACAGAACCACACGAAAAACAGGCGGTGTTTCTATTTAATTTCTAAACAGTTAACCGGTTTGGGTTAAAACCGGTTCAAAATGGTTTTTAACCGGTTCGGAAATAGTACAGAACCGAAACCGAAATTAAAAACCGAAACCGTTTTGTCGATGAACCGAAACCGAACCAAAATTATAATTTCGGTTTGCAGCCCTGATTTTTTCGTACGTTAATTTAAGTTGCGTGGATGTAAACGGTACTTTATGGAGAAATGCATGTAAAAACAGTGACAGCAGATGGCGAATTCTTGAGTGAAAGTGAGAGTCACCTTTTACTCCTATATCTCTAATACGGTCAATGTCCCGATGGCAACTGCGCAGAATCCAGTTCAGTTATATTTTCTCTGATTCTCAGTTCTTCTCAGACAGCTGACGGAAGTGTTTATTGCTGCGGTTGTAATATATTGTCGTGGGGATACAGTATACTCTTTTACAGTAGTTAATCGAGTACTCTTTCCATAAAACTAGAAATTGTTTTACTATTTGACATCATCCAGCAGTAAAATTTAAGACCCGGTAACTTCAATGTAACTTATGACATTGTCAAAATTTCCACAAAATTTTAATTTTAATCAGAACTCAAAAGTACCCAGATTGAAGACAAAAGTAATTATTTTAAGGTATTGAAAACAAGGGTAGGGTAAAATGAGTTTGTTTAATAATACACAATTTACTGTTGAATCTGTTCATTATCTCTGCACTCAAATATTACAAGAAACAATGTAACAGCAATAAAATATAAAATTAACGATTGGATTTCGCAACACGCTCCAACTCATCTTTCTTCTTAATAGCATAGGAATTTGAAGACCCCTAGAAACGGACAGTTTAGCACACACCAAACCACAGAAACACAGAAGTATTTGTATCAATTTCAGAAAACACAGTTTCAACAGTGAGACCATGCAAAATAAAAATTGAATTGATGTTGTCCTAAAGCGAAACTGATGAACAACAAACCAATCATTCTTCAGTATTAGAAAGGACAGTTTAAAAAAACGATCGGTCAAATTACCTTTGCTGCATTAATAAGTTCGTCAGCTAAACATTCGGCTATCGTCTTGATATTCCTGAAGGCGGCTTCACGAGCACCAGTGCAGAGAAGCCAGATGGCTTGGTTGACTGTACGCAATGGCGACACGTCAACAGCTTGACGCCTGACAGTACCAGCGCGACCGATTCTCGTGGAGTCTTCACGAGGACCCGAGTTTATGATAGCTGTGACTAACACCTAAAGAAACTCCATATTTAATCTAAACTGGTAAAAACTCATCGGAAAATTTAAAAAATTTGGAAAAATCAGAACAAATTAAGTCAACATTGATTCATTTTTCTGTAGAGGTGTCAGAAAAAATTATAAATTTCATCATAAAACTCACACAAAATGTGTATTTTCAGCAATAAATACTGACCTGAAGCGGGTTCTCCCCAGTGAGCAAGTGAATGATTTCGAAGGCGTGTTTCACGATCCTAACTGCCATCAGTTTCTTGCCGTTGTTGCGGCCGTGCATCATAAGCGAATTAGTTAACCGTTCTACAATCGGGCATTGTGCTTTCCTAAACCTTTTCGCGGCATATCGGCCAGCGGAATGTGGCAAATATTTTGCATTCTTTTCTTTTACTGCGATGTAATCCTAGAAAGAAAAACAGCTATCTTCCATGCACCCAATACTATCAACTTCTTCTAATATATAGTTTATAAAATCATCAGTGTAACTAATCAACAAAGTCTTTCTGAAGAGGTGTCAGAAAATACTTTAAAAGTTATTATTCATCATGGTTTATTATTACATATCACGCAAATGACGATTCACTACGGCACCTAAATTTGACTCTAGGTTTCGCAACTTTCTTGGGTCTATTTTCAAAATCGTGGTACCTATAAGACCCTGGGTAAATATATTCTTAGAGAATACATACCTGCAAAGACATATCATTTACTTGAACGTCATCGCAACTCCATCTACCAAAAAGTTTGATTTCCGGAAGTTCTGCGACTTGTGGAGCAATACCGATAACTCCCGTCGACATCTCAGTGTCGAAAGTATCAAATTCAGCCATATTCAGTCAGATTAAACTGCAAAGATGAAAACTTTCGTTATGATAAAACTGCATTGTCAACAATCAAAATAAGCAATATTTTTAACTAAAAATCAGTAAAAAACTAATCAACAAGGTGTTATTCTGTCAAGAGGTGTCAGAAAATTAGTTTAAATCATCATAAAATACAAAAATTCCATGAAAACGTTTTAGACCATGCCTGAAATGACTGCCGTACACGTGTTTAACCTATAATATACTTAGACTACAATAAAGCAGCTTTAAAGGAAAAATAAAATACTAAATAATTAATATCGCAGTCCTATGTAGTTAAGAATAACAATTTAATAGTTTTAAATACCTTTTCTTTCAATATTCCTTAAACTATACCCGCAAACGGGATCAAGCGGAAGAAGCCATTTGTAAAAAGACTGAACGCGTGGAGCGCCCTCTATCGTCTAGTGACAGGTAGACTGGTAGACATTTACAGATAAGTTCACTTTGGTGGTTCCTTATTTCTTAGATTAAATATGGTAGATCCAATTCAAATTTATCAAGGAAAAAGGCAAGATGTTCTGGCATAAAGTAGCAAAGGAATTTTAAAAAGATAATAAGAAAAAGAGCAGATATTGTACACAAAAGTTTACGTTCCCAAATTCTTTCTTAAGCAAAAATATTTTATTTGACATGGTCTGTATATTCTATAATCTAAGGATTGCAAAGTGCGGGAATTACAAAAATAGCTGAAGATGGTATCATCTTACTGTTTTTTAATTTGTTTAAAGAGTTGACAAATACTTTTTGATATTATATTTCAATACTAACGTTGAAGTGTACATCGATTGGCCCAGTCATGATTTTAAATCCAGGACACTGAAAATTCTAGGGCTTTCAGTTAAGACAGGTTTACACCGTTTTCCTGTTCGATATTTGCGCTTAATGTCATTCGCTTATCACTTCTTATCAGATAAAAAAAGATGCTATTAGCTATACTTTAATAATTTTCGATAAGTAATTATTCCACATGTTTTTGAGATATTTATTGCTCAAGTTGCGATCAAGCCGCATTGTCTCCGCAACCCACACATATTGACATGACATTGGAGGACCCGTTTTTCGTAGTAAAAGAGTAAGGGAACATTTTTGTGTTTTACAGAATGTAAACAATTAGTTTTGTGAATGTGTTGTAAGTTTTTTGAGTGCATGTGTATTACCTGTTGGTTGTTTTCGTTGACGTCTCGGAATTCGCTTATCTAAATTACTCATTATTGACGTATTTTCATTGTTGGGACTAAAAATGGACTAGTTAACAGAAAATTTCTGGAATGTCAAATTTTGAGATGTGACGTGATTGATTTGCGTTTCAGTGAGGTTTTTAAAGCATTGAACAAAACGAGAGGATTGTATTTACGTTGGATTGAACTTCAAGATGATTCCGTTTGTGTCACGAAAGATGAATTGGAATGGACGAACACGGAATTGAAAAATTCTTTGCGTAGCATAGAATGGGACTTGGAAGACTTGGAGGACACCATCGATATCCTTTATTTGAAATAAGTTGTAAGCGCGTACAGCTAATATGTTTCTATCTTACCAGAATCCAGCTAACCATATATTTTTTTTTACATCCGATACCTTTGTATTGAAGAATGTATTTGGGTAAAGGGACGTGGAAAAAGTAACAAATTACGTATGACTTACAAGAACGTAGGGTCTGGAATACTTTTGAATACCTACAGTCGGAACTGCTGTCTGTCTGGTTGTTCAAAGAAACCAACACCAGATTAAGTCTGACACCGGCTTCGTTGCTATGATACAACCAATCAGAAAGCTGGTATTAAAGAAACCAAGTCTGACACTGGCTTCGTTGCTATGATACAACCAATCAGAATTCAGAAGGCCGGTATCATAGCAACGAAGCCAGTGTCAGACTTAATCCAGTGTTGGTTTCTTTGAAAAACCGGACCTAAGTGTTGTACAAGGTGTCCCAAACTGGACGCGTTCTTATGGGAACACCCCTTATTTGAAGAGATAGAAAAAAATTAACCAAGGTGTCCGGAGCTCAAATTTAATGAGAAAACCACTGGCCCAAACAAAACTTTGCTATCTCTTATCGTTTGTCCGCTAGAGGGCGATTCTCAAATTTCGTCGATTTCTTTTATGTCCTATAACTTGTTTATTAATGAAGATAATTAATTTTGGTAAAAACTTTCTTCAGGCACTTTTTTCAGTAAAATCCATTGCAATAGGCAGTTTTTTTACAGGGCGTTTAGATTTTCGTGCACCGCCCCAAACTATTTTTTTTTATATAGACCACCCTATATATTATGAGATTTTTGAAAAGCTCATAAAATTTCCTAAATTTTGATGTATCACATGTCATGTTTATATTAAAAACCATTAGCAACATTTAAAGAATTATTAATTTAATATAATAACTATGAGTAATCTTATCATGAAACTTTAGATCTGTGGTTTTAATCATAACATGTTAGCATCCTATGTCATTTTATTAATCATGGCAATCTTGATTTCTGTAGGCACAACATTTTAATTTTTAAATCGTAATGTTGTTAATGGTTTTTAATATAAACATGACAAGTGATACATCAAAATTTAGGAAATTTTACGAGCTTTTCAAAAATCTCATAATATATAGGGTGGTCTATATAAAAAAATGAGTTTGGGGTGGTGCACGAAAATCTAAACGCCCTGTAAAAAAACTGCCTATTGCAATGGATTTTATGGAAAAAAGTGCCTTAAGAAAGTTTTTACCAAAATTAATTATCTTTGTTAATAAATAAGTTATAGGACATAAAAGAAATCGACGAAATTTGAGAATCGCCCTCTAGCGGCCGAACGATAAGAGATAGCAAAGTTTTGTTTGTGCCAGTGGTTTTCTCATTAAATTTGAGCTCCGGACACTTTGGTTAATTTTTTTCTATCTCTTCAAATAAGGGGTGTTCCCATAAGAACGTGTCCAGTTTGGGACACCTTGTACATAATAATTATGTTCTGGTGATCTCTGATGGGAGCTTAATCTTTGAATGTTCACAGTAGGCAGTAGGCACACATCTGTTTGAGCCAAATCAGATACCTAAAGGACTTCTTTCTTAATTCTGTTGAACAATTGAATATTCCCTTTTGCTGAATTCTTATAATAACTTAATTAATTGTAACGTTAGTATCTTGCTTTATTTATTATTATGCCTATTGCATTTGTATTATTAATTGTTTTTTCCTTAATTTTGAATAAATATCGTAGAGAAAAACCCCTCAAAGTTTAAAATAGATAACAAAGAACTTACTGGAAGGAAAAACTTCATTGAGACCACCAAAGAGGAAGTGAAGGTAATATCGATTGTTTTTCCAAAACCATCGTCTCATTTTGCCATTCTCGTTTTAGTCTATGAAAGACAAAATCAACATGAACAGACATAGGGATCGTGATCGTACAGCTAGACAGGTAAAAACGTATCTAGGTAAATCATTTTAAAATGCTAAAAACCTCTTAGCCCCTTCTGGACAACAGTCCAGTGCGTGTTGCCAACACCCATGCAGGTACAAAATATTCTAAATTAGAAAACGAAACGGATAGCCCGCAGAGGTTTGTTGGAGACACGATGGCGCAACAGCAGAATTTGACGAGGCAACAGGAGGATCACTTGGAAGCCATCAGTGACTCTCTTGGGTCTTTGAAGACTGTTTCTAGGCATATAGGGGTTGAATTAGATGAACAAGCAGGGTAACTCAGATGACGAAAGCAGATTTACAAATATCATTTTTGCTCTATTTTTTTAAAGTATGCTTGATGAATTTGGAGCTGAGCTGGAAAATACAGATTCCAAGTTGGATTCCACAATGAAGAAAGTTGCGAAAGTGCTCCACATGTCAAACGGTAATATTTACAAGAGTTGAGATTTATCGAATTGCGATTGCTTAATTTTGGTTTTAGATCGAAGTCAGTGGATCGCTATAATTGTTCTATCAGTAGTGCTGTTAGTTGTGATACTTTTATTTATACTTTGGTAATTTTTGTTTTAAGAAATTTACTTCTAAATCGAGTACAAACATTGTTTCCTATAAAATTTTGTTATTTTAATTATTTTATATTATCGTTTAGTGAAGTTCATTTCCATGTGTAATGATGCGATATATTATGTGATTTTTTGTCCATAAGTTGATGGTTGTATTTGTATTGTATTTTTATTACGAGTACCTATAATGATACATATAAAGTTTGTGTATATTTAAGCAAATGTAGCGATTGTACATGAGACAAACATTAATTATTAAGTTTTTTGTCTAGAAATTGTTGTAAAATACAGACAGAAAATAATAATATCGAGAAATTCCTTTTTTTCACTTCAATTTTGGTAACGAATCGAAAATATTTTGATTGGAACAAAGATAGAAATATGGTTAAATGGGGAAAGTTTTACAACTTGGGAGCCCTCATGAAAATTTGCTTCGCTCTGCTGGTTTCCTAGATATTAGGAAAAATTTGCAATTTGGTTTCTTGTTGATAACTTTGTTATTTATTTATCAAGGTTTTGATGATTTGTGAAAACAGGTTTAAATGGTTGTTTAACCCGCATATTTTACAGTACTCTAAAATTGTCTCCGACGTTTCATACACTTGCAGGCATCATCAGGTTTATTTTTCGTTATGGACGCCATATTGAATTGTTATGTCATTAAATAGCTTATTTTTTGCTGAGTATAGGAAGTGAGCTAATTTTCAGCCAGCGCCACCATTTAAAGTTCTGGTGGTGTTGAGCTGTCAAATTTTTGTTGACATTTGTATTTTTTACAGTTTGTTTTAATTTAACACTAATAAGTAATATTCACTGAATAAATATGCGAAAAATTTAAACTGACAGATGACAACTGAATTACCACCAAACATGTATAAATTCGCCACATTGAGGCGCTGCTAAGCGATATTCGCTCACTTCCTAACTTTTGGTGGTAGTTTAGAATTGTCAACTGTCAGTTTGAATTTTCCGCGTATCTAGGCAGTGAATATTTTTAAGGGAGTGACTACTGAACAGTCCGGTCGCATGCGCATTACAGAATGTAACCTATATTTGGCATTTTGGAAGTGTAAACAAAACTAAAGCTGAGAACGCTTTTTTAAAATAGACCCTTACTTGCCCTTTCGCACCAGACACACACATTTTTTGGCAAAAAGATGATGTAGAAACAAACAAGAAATGCGAACCCGTGCGGGCGCAGAACTCGTGTGGCCGTAGGAGAACAAAATGGCAGCTTTACACTATATCCGAACACCCACGAGATTGTTGGCGATGTCTCTCAATAACGAAGTTCTTAAACGTCATTTCGCTGATATTGTGTCGACTGTACTGGAACAAAATTTAGAAGTAACCGGCGGACTGTTCAGTAGTCACTCCCTATTTTTAATTGGTGTTAAATTTAAATCAAACTATAAAAAAATATAAATGTCAACACAAATTTGACAGCTCAATTGCTCAATAGGAAGTGAGCGAATTTTCAGCCAACGCCACCATTTAAAGTAGCATTTACATTGACTTTCATCACAAATTGAATTCGAAATTTCATTGCTTGTCATACGCTTTTATACCTTACCATTTACATTCAAAACTCAACTTGAAATTTTCCCAATTTGACCTTGAAGTCGTGCAAGCGAAAGCTCCTGCTTGGAAAAGGCAAGCAAATACGCCAATTCGTTCTGAAATTGTCATGCGCAGTTGATATTTCACGTAATACGCACAATCCAAAAAAAGGGTTTCAAAATTTTCCTGAATTCTTGGTAGTTGATGCAAGACTTGAGTGCATTTAAGTTTCCTTTCAATATATTTCAATTCTATTTGTTAATACAAATTATTATCTTCCATAAAACATTTTATAAAAAATCTCAGAGGAACGAAAGATCCTAGTAAAAAATACGAACATAACCTACAAATTTGACATAACAAACTGGCAATGTAAATGCTTCTCCACTTCCATCAGAAATTTAAGCCGATGTGAAATTGAATGTAAATGAAGCTTTAAAACTTTTGGTGGTAGTGGGCTGTCAGATTTGACATTTATAATTTTTTGCAGTTTTAATTGTCATATAACGTCAAAGTATCTTAACATAATAATGAATAGGAACGTCGCTTATTGTGAATCAGAGGGAATTCGTAAGTATCTATTCCGTTTAAATGAAAATACCTATACATCTGAAGAGGAAATTTAATAAAAGGCAAGCTGAGGCCGACACGCATTCCTTCCCAGATTGCAAAATTAACACCAGACTTTTAGACTGCGCCATATTTTTCAGGGCAATAATTAACATTCTTTCCTTATGCTCTGATCTACTGTGCGTCTTCCACTGGACACGCAAAATCGAACAAATTCTTTGTGTAAAATATTTTAATCGAACTTTATATCATTAATGACTTACATGCCCTTCGGACGCTGATATGACGAGCTCTTCTCATATGAAAGGCATGAGTTTGGCCGCATTAAAAAGGTGGTACGTAATGAATCTTTGATTAGCCGAATTGTGCACTGTATCGTTATACGTATAAAACTAATGATAATAAATGTAGACCACTTACTTCTAAACTAACTGAATGTGGTCAGGCATACTGGAGTTTTTCGAATAACACAAACTTCAATGTGAGAAATTTCGGCTCCAAAACATTTTCGTTCACTAACGCTTAAAACATGTTGGGAACGAACCAATTCCAAACCTTTCTTATACGCAGCTTCACCTCGATGCGTAAATTTCACCCGAAATATACAACACATAGACAAGGGATACAACAGTATCCATTGCTTAAATTTACGCGGGAATGTCAAACTAACAGAGCTGTCACCTGCTCTGTCAGTTTGACACTTAGTTACTACCAAAAGTTTATCATTGCGCCGCCTTGGAGTCGCTGCTAAGCAATATTCGCTAGGGTCCCTCTGTTTAGAGAGTACCGCAATCAATAGCTCCACTATGTTTCAGAACTGTGAGTAAATATGGCGGACTGCCGTGTCAGCAGCAAAATGTCATTCTGACGTTCCGCCACAATTCAAATTTGGCGGCTGTTATTGTGAGTAAATATGGCGGAGATTGCGGTACTCTCTAAATATAGGGACCCTAATATTCGCTCACTTCCTATACCACCAAAACTTATTTATGGTGGCGCTGGCTGAAAATTCGCTCACTTCCTATAGCAACCTTATAGACCGGGAGGCGATGGAACAAAATGCTTGAACATCTGAGGCCGTTCGGCTTCACATTTATTTGATAGAATAGAGTTTGTACGACGCAATACCCAGCGTCAGCCATGTCGGTTCGGGTGGGTTTGGTTGTGAGAGGGCTGCCAACATGTTAAAAAAATTTCTGAAAAAAATTATATGAGGCCTGCCGAGAATTTTTTCACGTGCAATTATTAATACGTCAATATCAAAAAAGGTAGTCAGCCATGCCGGTATAGGTGGAAACTGCGTCAGCTAATTATGATAAGTATCGAAAACTAATAAATTATCAAACAACATGAGGTCGCGCCATCTTTTAATAGATGATAGTACTGGTCCGTATATGCACAAAAATAACTGTCAGCCAGTTGCTTTTAGGTGGAAAAGTCGTCAGCCACCACTATAAATGTGCCGCGCCACGACTCCATGTTCCAGTATTGGCGCTTAGAGCGCAGCGAATAATTGCTCTAGCTGACAATCTCTCCACTCACGAATCGAAGGCTGACTGTGCAGTCAGTTATGGTACTTTATTTATTTAAAAAAATCGTTCATTACTTAAATAAATACAATTCTATATATGTTATGTACATATACATATAAGTTCTATAATTGTATTTATTTAAGTAATGAACGATTTTTTTAAATAAATAAAGTACCATAACTGACTGCACAGTCAGCCTTCGATTCGTGAGTGTCAGCTACAGCAATTATTCGCTGCGCGCTAAGCCCCAATACTGGAACATGGAGTCGTGGCGCGGCACATTTATAGTGGTGGCTGACGACTTTTCCACCTAAAAGTAACTGGCTGACAGTTATTTTTGTGCATATACGAACCAGTACTATCATCTATTAAAAGATGGCGCGACCTCATGTTGTTTGATAATTTATTAGTTTTCGATACTTATCATAATTAGCTGACGCAGTTTCCACCTATACCGGTATGGCTGACTACCTTTTTTGATAATGACGTGTTACTAATTATTGCACGTGAGAATAATCTGAGCAGGCCTCATATCATTTTTATCAGAATTTTTTTTAACATGTTGGCAGCCCCCTCACAACCAAACCCACCCGAACCGACATGGCTGACGCTGGGTACTGCGTCGTACAAACTATATTCTATCAAATAAATGTGAAGCGGAACGGCCTCAGATGTTCAAGCATTTTGTTCCATTGCCCCCCGGGCTATTATAACAAGTTGATGTTCTACCAAAAATAATAGCTTCAGAAAATGCATTCAAAGATAACTTGATTAGTTTCATGAGAGAAAGCAATTTCAAATTTATATCTAGGTACATACTATAAACGCCAAAATTGCCGTTTCACTTTACGGTTCAATTCCGCTTAAAATGCCGTAACCAATGGGGAAAACCCGCAAATTTTGAAAATGATCATATTGAATAGTTTACTACCCAAAACAAATTCCGCAACTTTCGATTTTTACATTTGAGTCTTATTTTCGTCATAATTAAATACGGAACATGCGTCACGCTCGAAACACAATATTTGAATGACGCTGGTGACGTACTTGACCACTGGGCAGTGTTGCCAACCTTCCTCGTTTGCATTATCGTACGCAGAAGGAAAAATTATCGTATTTTGAACCAAAAGATATACAAGATATACAGATAGTTGTTTTTATTCAAATTTCAAGTTTATCTGAACTACAAATAATAAAATAAAATTTTTAATTCAAACAGTAATGAAAAAACAATGCATTTAACAACAACAACAACAAAACAAACAGTATATTCTAAACAAAATAAAAATTATATTCTAAGCATTTTTATATTCTGTAATAATATAATGTCTGGAATTGCCGGAAATTTTGAATTTCGTGTAGAACCACGTTGCAAGCTTGCAAGTTGCTTCGATTCAAAAAGTAATCTTGTTAAATACATTTCGTGCGGTGGGAATATTTGACGTTTGACAGGTGCTAAAGTAACCAGATTATAAATTATAAATGCACCTACAAATTGGCAACTATGACATCTTATCAACAAGTAAAATTATTCAGTGTACGAACCACGAAGTTAGAATCACTTTGCGTTTGAATTGGCACCAACATAAAATCACGGCCAGCTCAAAAATTTACTGCGGACAGATATATCGACCCGCAACACAGAATTATCGTTCAAATGCGTACGATCCTTATGTTGCGATCGTACATCGTACATGAGAGTGAATTATCGTATTTGTACGATCAAGATCGTACGGTTGGCAACACTGCCACTGGGCTCGACAGATTAGGTAGGGATTTTAACATGCGCAAACCGATCCGTTTGCACCCTGAGCGCTCGTTTATTTCTCGACTCCTCCCACTTTTTCCAGGGAGACGCGTAAACACCGCGGCTCAGCGGATAGGTCTCCTACGCCACAGAAAGCGCGCGTTTTAGTCATCCCGGTCATGCTACTTTCTAAGTTGCAAATTTTTCGTTCAGCACGGCACATAATCAAAATTTTTACTTGGTACGCGATACATATTCTATGTATGCTTGATATTACAGTACCTACTAAAAGTTATAAATTCGATTAAGCGGGTCTTCCCCATTACATTCTGAGGTAAAAAAACCTTAGCAACTGTCCGCCAATTAAAGTTTTGAAGGCGGATCTAAACGATTTTATTTGAATGACAACAAACGTGTGAACAAAGGACAGCAAAAAATTAGATAATCATGTTCTTTTAACGAAAAAACATATCGTCTATGGGGGGGGGGGGGGGGGGGCTAACGAAAACATAGCAACGTCCGGCATAAACGATTCGAGTCGCAAACTGGAACACCACTTTTGGAGTTTATAGTACTTTCTATTTGACTGTGCAATGGATGTAGATAGTTGACTGAAATTACTGTAATTGGACAATTAATGAGAAAATGACAATTGACAGGACGTATTGCTAATTTGAATACAAATAAAACGATTTAATTTAGATCAAAAAGTAAGGTTAAATTTGATTAAGAAATAGAAATGGGAGTGACTACTGCTCCGGCCGAGGGTCCCCTGAAATTTTGTTCCAAGACGGTCGGACGTGCGCATTACTGAATGTCGGTAAAATTAATGACGTTTAAGTACATCGTTATCGGTAAGTATCTCCAACGGTCCTGGTGGGTGTGCAGGTATCGTACAGAACTGCTATTTTGTTCTTCTACGACTAGACGAGTTCTGATCCCGTAGGGGTTTGATATATTTTGCTTGTTTTTTACAACATCCTTTTTCAAAAAAAGCGTGTGCCTGGTGCGAGGACAACTAAATGGTCTGTTTCAAAAATGCGTTCTCTCAGCTTTAGTTTTTTTCACACCTCCAAAATGCAAATTGTGTTGACATTCTGTAATGCGCATGCCCGACCGTGTTCGAACAAAATTTCAGGGGACTGTCGGCCGGAGCAGTAGTCGCTCCCAATTTTATTTTCATAAAATATCGCTGCTACAGTTTTATAGGTTATGTATCTGTCAAAATTTGAAAAGAACTGCGGTCAACTCAAAAGAAAAGTTTGGAGAAAAATCATCCCCGTTGCAATCCGAAAATGGAAACAAATACGAGGTACCTATTTGATTTAAAATCACGAAGTTGACCAGCTTGCAGTAACTATGGGACACGCTGTAGGTTGTAGGTATAAACGAGAATATAATCCATGTTATTTATTTATTATTTGCAACGAGCCTTTGGAATAATCACAAAACAAAATTAGTCAAAAATTACGTAATAGGTAGTATATTACGTAACGAGCATGGAAAGTGACAAATTTCATTCGAGCGTGAAATCACGCGGGTTTATAGGAAATACACTTTCCATCGAGTTATGAATACTATTTTTCCCACGACAAAGACAAAGAAGACAAATTTATTCATAAAACAGTAACTTTATTTTTAAGAATTTGTTGTCTAATGTCTACGTTAACAGATGCCAAAATTTCCCAGTAGCCTGCTAACTTACTATGAGCGTATATATGAGCATAATATTCTAATAATTCCAACTGTCTCAAGAATGACACGTTGATTTGTTCCCTTGCCCGCCAATTCATAAATGACCAGTTCGTACCTAAAATATTTAAAAGTCTTCCACGGAGTAGCCATTGAAATGTTCAACTGCCGTATCTTTTAAGAGATTTTTCTGATAAAAAATTATTAGATTTAAAAAGAGACGCGACAGGATATTTATACAGTAAAACGCCAAGATCTCAAAGCTGCCTACAAAATTTGATGAACCTGTGCGATTTTCAAATATTACAGCACAGTTTCGAGTTTAGCGCACGGGCAACGTAATTGTCAAGTTTCCGGCCTACTATGCTGTATGCAACGTGCCCGCTTTCCTAGGGGGTCGTGGGAAAATTAAATTTGTACCTTGCACGTACCGATAACAGAGCAGCCAGGCGCCATTTGAGATGTGGTATTACTAGGGGTGGGCGATAATGGTTTGCTGTTGCAATTTAATTTAGAATTGGAATGTAGAGTTTGTTTCCTATGAAAATTAAGGAAATATTTGACAAAATAAATTTGAATTAAAATTTTCACCAAAACTTTATTTTTGTGTAAAAATTGAAGAAATTACACAACGCTCCTTGATCTATAACTGGTTATTTTATATTCATGACCATAAAGCTGTTTTAATTTCTAAAACAGTGTCAGTATAAATTACATTTGCCCCTAGACTTTGGGCAAATATGACAACGGGGTTTCAACAGCCATATGGATTATGAGAACTCTGGGTAAGGGGCTAATGTAAAGGAGTGCAATTTAGTCAGCATTCTGGTAGGTACAAGAACGGTTATTTCAAAATCGAAACAAAAATTCAGCACTCTTTATAAAACGAAAAAAATATTATCTTGAAACTTAAAAGTAAATAATTCTTACGACTTCAAATACAAATTATCAAAAACACCTGCTGAACCTTATTTCTATGTTGAAGTTTGTAATAAATTTGAATCCGGCAGACACATTGTTTCACATTGTTTCATTACATATTCATTACATACAATAAGCAAAAGGACGCTCCGTGTAATTTCTTCCTTTTTTCTATAAGTATCTATCTAATATTAAATTGGGACCGGACAGGAAAAAAGACACACAAAGAAAGAACTAACGAAGTAGAAGTCTTAAAACTCACATCTCGTACCGATATCAAAGACTGTCACTCAGGTTAGAAGTCATAATATAATATTATTATCTTGTTTCACAAGCCGAATCCCTCAAAGCCCTTAAGAAACCAGTATTTCATTCATCTGTTCCGAAAATAAATAAAATATGAAGGTATATCTGAACATCACCACGAATTCGAATATGTACCTTTATCTAAATTACAAGTACTTACATTTCAATTATTTTTTAATTATGCATGAGGGTAGCTACTGCATCAAGCGCTTATACAGGGTCCTAGCCAGCTCAATAAAGCTTGGAAGAACTGATAAAAAATAATAACAAACTAAAATTCTGCGAAGCAGAAACAAATTGGGACAAGGAAATGCAAAATTGTAAATACAGCACTAATAATTGTACAACTCTGGTAAAATTACTCAACGAATCGGATTATTATTATTTTTACCATTATTGATATTATTATTACTATTATTTCTGATATCACAAGGAAGCAGATTCATACATTTTCCACCAGCCCAGGGAAAACTACGCGATTTGAAGGAAAAACTTTATTTAAATTATTAGTTTCATAATATTTAACTGGCTGTTTAATAACTGCGCATACATATTTAATTCTTTCATTATTTGAAATTCCTTAGCCTCTTGAAACAATGAAATTCGCTTCATTGTCTGTCAAATTTAATAATCCTCCCTTGTTTCTTCCATCTCCCATTCATATTTTCCAACACTGGACGTGTCAGCACAAATTATAAATGCCATATACAAATATCAAATAATATTTTATACGGATTTCTTAAATTGTATAATAAACTCTAAAATTATAAATGGCTCTCTATTGATCCTGTACAGGCATCACAGCTTCCAGAGAAAGTTTAATTTTCGAACATCAAAGGTAAACAAAGGCGACGCTTTGTGTACAAGCGGTGTCAAAGGTCGCTACATGACGATGATGAATTTGGGAAGTGTTTTCCATACGCAAATATAATGCAGACGACAGCCAAACGGGCTTGCACATGACTGGTGTGACGTCATGTTAATGGATAGGACCGCAGGAAGGGTGGATTCTAAAGGCAAAAGCCCGTTTGTCAAATTTACTGCTAATTAGGTCAGGTCAGACCCTAATTATGTACCTAAAGTAAAAATTATGCGCCCAATTTATGTACAAAATCCTTCTATCGGTCATTTCCTGCAAGGCCATCGAAATTTTTTTTTATGAAAATAATCTAGGCTAGATCTATTTTTTGCATTTTTGATAAAAAGTTTCTTATATGCATAGCAATTTATTTGCAATTATTGACTTTAATTTCAGCTAAAGAATATAAATTTTATTTAGTTTTCTTGGAGTATTTTCGCAGCTTTAAAAATATTGATTCTTTCTTGGCAATTTCCCACTCTTGTCGGGACTCACTGACTCACAAGCTGTCATTGTAGAGCAATATGGCCAAATATTATGTATAGCACCGTGGCCATTGGCCATATTGCACTAAAACTGCTTTTTCTTTTGAGACAGATTTTTAATGCTTTTTAGCACGTTATTTACAGCAACAGAAAAATTAAAACAAAATTGATACAAAGAAAATATGGATAAGGTTATAGCGGGTGTGGGAGGCGAAATGTCTCAGACATGTGACGTTTCAATACAAGATGCAACACTTGCTCTCTCTGATTGTTGTTTGCATTTATCAGTACTGCCATCATAATAACAAGATTTTTATTGTAACGCATATACAGGGTGATTTAATAGTGCGGGATTCTTCGTTATATCCTTTACAGTTAGAAATACTAAAAAACTTTCCATATAAAAGTTGTTTCCAGTGACATGTTGCTCCAGCTAAAATTATTTTTAGCTATACAGCTTGTCCCATATTTGCTGTATGCAGGTATGTATGGAACACCTTGTATTTGACTTCATTTTCGAAATCCTTGATCGATTTTACTATGAGGTTATATGGAATAATTTTTTTCTAAACTTCATATTTTTTGAGTTATGGGCATTTTCTTGCGAATATTTGCAGTAATAATTTTATGGATTGAAAGCAACATTTAGGAATAACTGTTGCTGTAAGAAACAATCGAAAATATTATACAGGATATTAGCAATTACAGGACCAAATTAGAAAATTTGAAAACACCATAACTTTCTAATTTCAAATAGAACCCTATTGTTTTTATACTATTGTTGGATTCCCCATAAAATTGCCTTTCTTATTGCAATACACTCCCCTATCCCAAAATTAACAGTTTTTGAAATACTTGTATTTTCCAGATAAATCTAGCTATGGTTTGCTTTTATTAAGTTGTCTAATTTGGCACTTTTTTCAAGGAATTTCAAATTTTGCAAAAACGGTTGATTTTGGGTATAGGGAAGCGTATAGCAAAATGAAAGACAATATTATGGGGAATCTAACAATGACCTAAAACAATAGGGTTCTATTTGAAATTACAAAGTTATGGTGTTCTTAAGTTTTCTAATTTGGTTATGTAATTGCTAATACCCTGTATAACAGTTTCAATTTTTTTCTTACAGCAGAAGTTTTTCCTGCATATTGCTTTCACTCCACTAAAATATTACTGCTACAGTTTCATGCAATACCCAAATATTGAAATTTAAAAATTGCTCTACATCCGTCAATACTCGCAGAAAGATGCCCGCAACTTAAAAAATATGAAGTTTAGACAAAAATGACTTTACACAATCTGATAGTCAAATCGATCCAGGAATTCTAAAATGAAGTGAAATACAGGATGTTCCATTTAAAAAAACGAAGTTTGGCGCTGTGCAGAAGAAATGGGATAGTCTGTGTATAAGTGAAAATAATTTTATATGATAGAGAATCACAAATTAAAGGGGGTCTCTTATATAACATTAAAATAAAATAAAGTTTGTGGTTTTACTTACATAAAAAAAACATTTGGTGATGAAGAAAAGTTGATAAATTGACAATATTAACAAACAAGAGAAAAGAAGAAAGAAAAGCAAAACGTCAAGATCATAAAGGTTGGCGATATTCATAGATTCCAAAATTTCAATATACGTATAAAAATAAAAGCAGTTATTTTAACAGCAATTACAGCCCGATGTCAAATTAGACCCTGTATAGGGTTATTAAGTAGATAGACAAGCAATAAGTACTTTAAATAACGCAGTGAAAGTTTTAGCTTTAACTAATCTTGGTACTCCTGAGGATGCTGATGTTGTCAGCGAAACAGGTGTCGAGTTTAATTACTGTGTCACTGTAGGTGAGTGAGACAGCCTGTATCTGTTGACGATTTACTGCTGGGACTCTTGAATAAAGTCTTTAAATTTGTTTCAATATTTGTCACTGTGTACCACTTTAATTAAAAAGAGCTTTCAGTTCAGAAGGGAATTAATTGACTTTTGAGTATTCGCAGTATTATTTTTACGCATTTCTGCCTCGTTGGAATTTATTTTCCTAACTTTAAAGAACGCACTTTCGAAGAGGTGTATTATCGACGTCATCGAGAGCCAATAATTTAATTTCACAATATTGAATGCGTTAGCAAACATAATTTTATTATCCAACCTGCTTTCCAGTGATCAATAACGTATTCCGTGGATATTATCCATATCCATCATCGTAAATATCAGTTTTATTGTCTCAATGTGTCATCTTTCATGCGCTCAGTTATTACATGAGATCTTATAACAGATTAATACGCACTAATGGTGGCGTAGTATGAACGTCAAACAACTATAAGTCGGCTGGAAACTCACATAATGTATATAAACGGTGTCAGATTACATTTTTATTATACGGGGTGATTCAAGGAAACCGTTGACTGTAGATATTTCCTGATAAGTTCAACGCAATAGGGAGGTTCCGAGAAAAATAAGATATATATTTTTGGCATGAAAATGACAGAAAATTGTTACTGTAATTGATTTACGGAGAAATTTTCTTTCAAAAAAATGTTTTTTCAGCGTAATAAGCGAAAGAAATTAATTTATCACGCACACATGCTAGTTCGCTTTGTGATTGGTTTGACGTCAGAGCTTCGTATGGCGCTCCTCCCACTTTTCTTGAATGCCCGCGAAGCGGCAGGTAACTATCTCATAACATACTTATCGGGACTATTTCCAGCGTGAATTTTTAAAGTGAGGCGTCAAGAAAACATAAAACAAAGACAATATAATTGATTAATGATGCAACAAGGGTATCGAAAGTCCGATTCACATAATTTGCAATATGTAGGTACATAAATGTGGAAATGGTGTTCGATTTTTTGCATATAACACCAATTTCATTCAACCTCAAAAGCTCCAAACAGTGGTGTAAAGGCAGACCGGCATAAGTAAAACAAAATGAACAATTTATTAACTGTACATGCCTTTTATAATTCAGTATAAGCAGGTATGTAGATGCCTGCTTACTTCTGTTTGTAAAATACGTATACCTATATTCTCTATAATACAATACAATACAAACGACATACCTAATACCTGTACCTACTCATTTATGTAGGTATACCTAAGTAAATGACAAGTTATCAAGTTAATAGTTTTATAATGGATAGCAAATTTTCAAACGAAAGCAAATACAAATCAAAAAACTACGTACTATTTTTTGAACAGAAAGCAACAACTGCTATACTCGGGAACGGTTAATGCAGAAACTCGGAAGAGCCTCTTAAAGACGGCAGTATACGGGAGCAAAACTTGGACAATAGGAAAAGCGGATTGAAAAAGAGTAGAAACGTTTGAAATGTGGCGCTACAGACGGGTGATGAAGATACCGTAGATAGATAAGGTTAGCAATAGGGAGGAAATTAGAAAGAGTTGGGGACAAGGGTATGGTATGGAAGACAACAAAGAATAGGAGAAATATCCTTTAGGATGGTAAGACACCTTCTGAGACACGAAGGAATAGTTCGAAACATATTGGAGTCAGAGATAGGAATAAAGAGGTAGGGGTAGGAGCAGGTTAGACTACTGCTCTCGAATAGTTGGAGATGTAGGATGTTCTACTTTTAGGGAAATGCGTTTGCTAGCTCAGAATAGGAAAGAATGGAGGTATGCGTCCAATCAGTCTTCGGACTGAGAACTTTATATGATGATGAATGACGTACTACTCGTATTTAATTATTGTAAAATTCAATAGTTAATAAAATTTCATTTTTTAGTTCAGGGAGGGAACTTAATTCTGAACACCCTGTACTCATGACCTGAACGCATTTTCTCCAAAAGGCTTCAGTCTACATAATCTGGACAGTCCGATTTCACTATGGAAGACAAGAACAAAATGTTTTATTTTTTTAAATTAACTTATTGTCCATAACTGCGGTAAAATAATTAGAAAAGTCCATCATCGTTAGTATTCTGCAAGAACTGCGTAATGGGGATCCTAACTAACTACAGGGATGAACGAAAAACCACCAAAAACTTGCGATCTCGTAACTTTCCAGCAAACTTCGACAGGTCGATCGACGTGCCCATTAATTAAGACCCATCGACTTCTTCTACTCATTCTCTTGTTAGTCGGTACAAAACAGCGATGCGATGCTCATGTAGAGATGAAAGAGTGGGAAGAGCAGCGTCGGGACGCTGCATGGAGGCGGCAGTACAGTATCGCGGGGACGGCTGCCACTAGCGCTCTTATCTGAAAACTTTTCTTATAATTTGGCGAAAATTACGCCACGCGGCAGTTCGGCAAAACCCGCTGTCGATTTGCAGTCGATAAGATTAGGATTGGATAAGTGGTCATCATGCAGTGAAATTCTGTGATTTTTTGTTCGGTTTTGAGTGGGTTCTCAAACAGTTTGGAGTTCTTTTTCGGCCATCGGGAAAGGATTAGATATTTTCTTTAGGTATGTTACTCTACAGTCTGTTAAATGTTTTGATTGTATCTTGCGTAGAAAATTATTAGGATGAAGTACGTAGATCGAACCGACTAAGTTAAGAAATAGTTAAATTCAGAATGATTAAATTAATTAACATCAAAAAAAAACTTGTGTGTGTCAGCTCCGACGTACGACTGGCGTTTACTCCTTATACGAACGATTTTTTTAACTTCAATCACTTGATAATAGGGTACACGCGAATGTCAGTTTTATACCCAAATGTGTATTTATCAGATGGTTTATGTCCGAAAATGTCCAACTACATCAAAATATAAATTGTTTATAAATTCAGTAATTAAGTGGCAATCTGCTAAACGTCGATCCCACTGGCAATGAAATAAATACTTTTCCTGGTGTTCGAATAGGCGTTGATTCACATTTCGGCACTAAGCAATATTTGGAGTATTTAATATTAGGTTTTTCCATATTAAATCAAATTTAGGAACGAACAAACACTGCAAATGCTGACTTTACAAAGCCAACTGTCATATCTACTCTATGCCACTCTATTTTCACTATTTCCATGCTCTATGCAGTCAGACATAAACAGCCGTATCCATAGATACGTACATAATTTCAATGTTACAGGTAACGTAACGCCTTACTTTTAGTTAACGTGAAATGTAACGCTTGATTTTACTACTCAAAATTTCTGTACCGCGGTCTATAACTGAAAATCGATTCTTAAGGAGTAAACTCCAAAAACTTTTGGTACTCATTTTGCTTTACCTATTACATAACTTTGTTGTGATGGATACCAATATTACATGATAACTGTGTTTGGATTATATATAACAGTTGTTTTCAAAGCTTAGTATAATGTCAAAAACAAACATGGTTCGCTTACATACCTGATTGCCTACAAAACAATTCAAAATAACTGTAAATTGCATTCGCATTCTTCTAACAGAACGAGAAAAAGTTGAAGAAACGAGACCCCGAAGGGTCAAATTATTGTGATATACAGGGTGATTCATAACAAGTATAAAAGATTTCGAGGGCTGATAGAGGACGTCAAAATAATAAGAAAAAATCCATAAACGTATGTTCTAAAATTATTCCCAACAAAAATACGCGGTGTTTCTCGAAAAAAACTGATTATCTTTAATATTTCCAAAACTAAGAAAGCTATTAAATTACAGTTTTAGGGACAATTTGTCGGTTGCAGACCTCTATCATCAAAAAAAATTACTTTTATATCCACCGAGAATAATTGATTTTTTATGAACAATTTTTTAACCGAAAATTCAGATTTTGATGTTTTTACAAAATGCTGTTTTACTCGGAAGTTAACAGTTGTACGGAAAAAAATCAAGAATACCTTTTTTCTTTGAAATTGAACGCAGAATCAAAAACTTCAATATTTTCTTTAGAAACCAGTGGCGTAACATTGTGTAAGCCAAAGGAAAAGGCTCTCCAGCTTATAGCGGCGCCACTGGTGGTAGAAAAGCAAGTATTTTTAGGACGATAGAGGTTCACAAAGGACAATAGCCCTCAAAATATGAATTCAATAGCTTCAGTAGATTCGGAGATAAGTATTAAAAATAATCAATTTTTTCTAAACCCTCTATCTTTGTTGGGAGCGATCTTATGACAGATGTTCATTAAATATTTATTCTTGTTTTGACTTCCTCTATCACCTCTCGATTTTTTTTACACTCGTTATGAATCACCCTGTAGTTATTACCGCGGATATTACAATGGCAACCATTATAACAACCGAGAAAATAAATTCCAATGGACCACATTATTCGAATGTGTGCAGTTTGGGAAACCAAGGATTAGCCAATGTTTCCGAAACACGTAACCGTATTTCTGAAGTTTCTTTTATGTCTTGAGCTTCAATCGTTAAGATCTTGCCCAAAAATGGACGAAGCGTAGTTTACTCTTGAATCTTGACAGCAAAATCAAAGAACATCAGATAATGTTTTCATTATTGAATATTAACAAAAAATTGCCAGTAGAACACAGACAACTTCAAAAACTTCAAAAAACAAACGAACCAAGGCACCCTTTTGGGCCCACTTTTATTTATACTGCCCATATAATATGAATATTGAATTTTGCTGGAGATCACTGTCATTTACATGATGCACAATGACTGTAATTTTTACTACAAAGACTATGAACAGACTTTGAGACTGGTGTATTGTCCAAATCACATGATTTAAATTTAAACGCTATTAAATCAAATCTTATTCTATTTGGCAGCAAGAGGTGTTTGGAAAATTTGAAGCCTGATTTTAAAGTGTGGATAAATTCGGTCCCGTTAACATTGGTTGGCTGTAGCAGGAATTCGGGCATGGTATTTGACTAGATTTCACTTTTATTAGATATTTTAGAAAAAAAATACATATGAGAGATTGCCATCTTTAACAATGAAGATGAACATTTCCAATGTTTCGTTTCTTGTATCTTTTAATATTAGATCAAAGGAGAACAGCAACAAATTTAAAATAAAACCGTAAAAAGACCAAATAGAAGTATCTAAGGTGGGTTACAGATGCATTGTCTTTAAGAAGTCCTCGTGAAGGTGAAAGTGCTATTCCTTTTTTGTTTTTAAAGAAACTGTTTCAGTTAGTTTGTAATTTGATCCCTTCGCTACGTTTTCTTATTTCGATGAGATATAATAATTTTACATGAGGTTACAGAGGTTTTAATTCAGAGTTCTGTTATATTTGGATATCCAATATCAATTTCACAGCTCACAAAGCGAAAATGAGGATATCCAAGGAGAAAATTATTATTGGTTTATTTATAGGTATACCTTGTTGCTACACATTCCTTCTTTCAAGTTTTCACGGATGTGTTGCGGCTAGTTTTATAATGATTTTATAATAATATTTTGTGACATAGCTCAGGACATAGTGATTTATGTTTTCTTGCAATTTCTCCTCCCCATTTGGATAGATACTATTATTCAATTGAAGAGAAAGTTTATATTGCTGAAATGTTTTACAACTACACAGATATCTATAAAAAAGTTTATGAAAACTAAGAACTAAGATAACAATCTGATGAAAAGTTGCCTA
This sequence comes from Xestobium rufovillosum, assembly GCA_963966045.1. Lineage (NCBI taxonomy): Eukaryota > Metazoa > Arthropoda > Insecta > Coleoptera > Ptinidae > Xestobium > Xestobium rufovillosum. The sequence continues at coordinate 41,072,439 of OZ014493.1, forward strand.
TGCAGATTCATAAAAGTACCCATCTATTTATATGTTGTCAGCTTGTCACTTAGTTGCTTTATTACTGCTCACAAAGTAATCAGATACCAACTGTATAACTGACAACGATGAAATGAGGACACTAGCGACGCCCCTGGTTATGATTCACGTTATTTGTTTGACGGCTAGCTGCCATTGATTTATTACGGCGCGACCTTGCCCCCTGTTTATGGCTTCCGAAAAGTTCGAGAAATAGAAGAATTTTCCAATACGGGAATCTTCGAGAAATAGAACAATGCTCGAAGGCGACTATAAATTGGAAAGCAAGAAGCCGAGTCTTTACAGTTTGAAGTCTTACAGTCTTGAAGTCTTGTAGTTTTGAAGTTTGGTTCAAGATGATAATGCGATAGAGTTGTGCCGTTGTGCGGGCGTTATATGCGAAGTGTTTACATGCGATTGTAGTGTCTGGTGTCGGTACGAACGTGAATACAGTAATCGCGTTTTTAAGTGTACCGGGGCGTTTTCGTACGCGATTAACCGTTGTGTGTATTAGTGTTTTCTAGAGAAGTTTGAACTCTTGATTTATGTACTGAGGATTGTTTAAGTTAGGTAATTAATTGTTTAATTGTTCGATAGTAGTTATTTAATTGTTGTTGCTTGTTGTTTGTTTTGCTGCTTGTATATTTTGCTGTTATTGTTTATTTTAAAATTGAAGTTCTCAAATCACTTTTGTTAATTATTGTAAATATTTGTACATAAAGTCACTGTAAATAAATTGTGTGTAAAAACGAAATACGTTATAGTATCTTCCCGTTTCGTGTGTTTTTAGGTTTCTACCTGTTTTCATGCCCATTTGAGCGTCAAGAATTTACTGAGTAATTAAATAGTGCCAGTTCGTACTGCTTTGTTTTATAGTTGCCCGTCACTGAATACGGCCAAAAAAGTGGTTCCACGGCCCACTATTTCGGGTCTATGGGCAAGCTTAGCGAGCGGAGCGTTTAAGTCTCCCCCCCAAACAAAAAAATAACATTTGAAAACAATAGGAGAGAAATCAACATACACTTCCGCATTGAAGTCTAGTTATTAACAGCGTTGTGTTGTAAAGATAAACTCGAATTAGTGGCTTACTACAGTATCAGCAGGTCAGCGCACGAAACGGGAAAATTTTCATGGACGGCCGAAACGGGAACGCACGAAATGGGACTAAATCCAGACAGATGGACCCAGACAAAGGATTTTATAAAAGTACCCAATAACATGGTACGAAGATGTGTTAAAATGGATCTTAAATCGTCTCTCCAGCATGTCATCATTTATTCTGGAAATATAAAAGTTTTTGAAATTTTCCTTACCTTTTGTGTTCCTACTGGAAGCTTAAAATATACATACCGACGCCAATGATGCTGTTAAAATATAAGCAATGCTCCACTTATAGAATGAAAAGCTTTATAAAGAGCTTTGAGGAAAAAGTCTTTATTGAAATCATGGAATGCGGCATGGAAGATGAAATATTAACGATTTGAGTGAAACTGGAGGCGCTTGCATCAAGTTTCCAAACAATATGTTGTTGTTCTCGAATTGCTATTGTTATACTTTTCTTTCAATATTCTTGGAAATAATAAAACTTCTCAGATTCACGTGCACAATTACTTAAAACCTATTCAGAATCTTAACTGCTACTTTTTTACAAACTTTCAAGACAGAATTTATATTTGCTTTCACTCAAATTTTTTAAAAATATCTTATGGTCTAGGATATCCAGTTGTGTAGTTCAAAATAGTTTTCCAAATAAGATTTTGTGACAATTACGTCGTGACTGCACTTGACATTCTAAAAGCGGCGGGTTGCTCAAACGATGCATTGAAAGATTCCGTACTCCATTTAGCGAATAAGCTCCTAGCGTGAAGTTTGTATAGCTATGTAGGGATTCCGAAAAATAAGAAGACAGGAGAACTGAAGTTATATCTGTGTTATTCACCAAGGTTTTGACGCATAAAAGGCAATAAAGAACAATGGAGGGCCATAGATGAAGTAGGCAGTCAATTATTAAACATGTCACACATTTACAACCAGTGGCGGTTCGTAATGATGAGCTCTAGGGCGCCACCCTCCCAAAAAATTTCTAAAAGTAAATTAAACAGAAGTACGTAATGAGTGAAGGCTGGGCGGTGCGCGGCGATCAGCTCGTCGCCCGGTGCGCCGGAAGGGAAAACAATGCTAGTAAATTCTCAGCCCTGCCGTACCTACTTCGTTCGAAGTTCCAGTGTCGTTCTATAAAGTATCATTGGGTCGACAGGGTCTCCGACTGAAGCTGACACTAATTAAGTTTGTGGGATTTTTCCTTTAAAGTTAGTCTTGATAAAAGTTCCAAATTTACCACAAATAATTATTTAAAATGCTTCCAAACATCAATTTTTTCAACCTCAATGACGTAGATTACGCTCATCAATATGCATGATCAAAAAATTTAAAAAAATCTTCCCGCCTACATGCTAAAAACCAATAAATTCACGAGTCATCTTAGGTAGGTACCTACAGCATATTTGTTATTTTCATGTGTCAGTGTCTAGTCTCTAGTTTCCCTTCAGAATGGCGAATGGGATGCCAAAATAGCAAGCAAGTAATAAACAAGGTTACGCAAAAGTCATAAGCGACCTCGAAACCGCTGACATAAACATTTAGACTACCAATAAAATGCGAATTACCTACTTCCCACCAAAGTCGCTGTGTTGCTATATAGTTCAGAATAGGGAGGTTCGGAGAAAAATAAGATATCTATTTTTGGCATGAAAATGACAGAAAATTGTTATTGTAATGTAATTGATTTACGGCGAAATTTTTTTTCTAAAAATTTTTTTTGCGGTGTAATAAGCGAAAGAAATTAGCTTATCACGCTCACATGCTAGTTCGCGTTGTTATTGGTTTGACGTCAGAGATTCGTAAGGCGCTCCTCCCACTTCTCTTGAAGTGCCCGTGAAGCGGTACCTATCTCATAACATACTTATTGGGACTATTTCGAGCGTGAATTTTTAAAGTAAGGTGTCAAGGAAACATAAAACAAAGACAACATAATCGATGCCACGTTATGCAATGTTATGATGTATAAGCCTATTGTTGGCAAATAATAAAAGTTATTATTATTATTATTATATAATGATGCAACAAGGGTATCAAAAGTCCGATTCACATAATTTGCCATATTTATGTAGTAGGTAGGTAAATGTCCCGGTAAATGTGGAAACGGTGTGTGATTCTTGCATCTAACCCCAATTTCATTCAACCTCAAAACAGTAGTGTAAAGGCAGACCGGTATAAGTAAAACAAAGTCAACAATTTATTAACTGTACATGCCTTTTATAATTCAGTATAAGTAGGTATGTAGATTGTAGATACCTGCTTACTTCTGTTTGTAAAATAGGTACCTACCTATATTCTCTAATACAATACAATACAATACATACCTACTCATTTATGTAGGTATGTATACATACCTAAGTGATTGACAAGTTATCAAGTTAACAGTTTTATAACGGATTGGAAATTTTTTTAAAAAAACGGAAACAAATACAACTCACGCGAATCAAAAAACTACGCTACGTAGGTACTAGGTACTTGTTTAACAAAAAGAAACAACTGCTATATTCTGGAACGGTTAATGTAGAATTTCGGAAGAGACTCTTAAAGACGCATGTATGGAGTACGAAATTATACCTATGGGTGCGAAACTTGGACAATGGGAGAAGCGGATTAAAAAAGAGTAGAAGCGTTTGAAATGTGATGCTACAGACGGGTGTTGAAGATACCGTGGATAGACAAGTTAGCAATAAGGAGGAATTAGAAAGAGTTGGGGAAAAGAGAAAAGTATGGAAGACAATAAAGAATAGGAGATAGGATCGTAGGATGGTAGGACACCTTCTGAGACACAAAGGAATAGTTCGCGACATACTAGAGTCAGAGATAGGAATAAAGAGGTAGAGGTTGGAGCAGATTAGACTACTGCTCTCAAATAGTTGTGGATGTAGATTGTTCTACTTTTACGGAAATGCGTAGGCTAGCTCAGGGAAAGGATGGAGGTACGCGTCCTACCAGTCTTCAAAAGAGAACTTTATGATGACGTACTATTTAATTATTATTGTAAAATAGTTAATAAAATTTCCTTTTTTACTTCAGGGAGGGAACGCTACGGCAATTCAGTATTTGGCTCCGTCATGCTCCCAGCATCCTGTTTCAAATTATGCTAACCGTAAACCGTAACACGTTACCAAGTACCAAGGGGTCACAGAAAACTGTCGATAAATTACATTATGTTCGATTTTATTTAGAGTGGCTGCAATGGGGCAGCCGATAATTTTATAAACTTTTGCAATGATAAACTAACTCGCGAAAATATCGATAATGCTGACCGATTTTCCTTCTGGCTCCAACGAACAACTTTTTCCGTTTTATTGGTGTGCTGTACGACGTATTAGTCTGGGTACAAAACAGAAAACACCAGTTAGAACCAGTTAATAATATTTAACAATTTAACTACACATGCATATGCATATAATACTTATGGGACTGCTGCGCGCTGAAGCTGGAACTTGTACGTTATACTAAGTTCTGACGTCACGCGGCCTACTCTCGCTGCAAGGTACGATTTCTAGCCTCGCACAGGCGAAGGATTTTTTTTAACAAATATTAACAACATAACAACTGCCTTCAGTATAATAAACTCTATCAATTTTAATGAAATTTGAAAATTACCGAACCTGCCTATTAAGTTGAGAATGGCATATGACAATATCGAATGTACGCGTGACGTTGAATACACACCTTGATATATGTAGCTGCTTCGAAAACTTCATTTTAAACCTTTTTTGTTTTTAAATGGCTCATGAGACGGCAGCTTGCCCATTCTCTACGGCAAGTTAATTGTTTTGCAGCATTTACTAATTAATCAACTAATGTAAGCAGTAATTTCCGGCCCGCTAACAGCCGGCTATCTCATTGTTTCCATTGTGTAACTTACACCGCGTCGCTTGAAACTTACAGACAATTCACAGCACCTAAGTTATCGTCAAATTGTTCAGCTACACGGTACTTCTACCTCCATTAGCAACCCTTTACTTTAATTGTTAAATTGCAACTTTCTGAGTAAATAACATTTCAGTGCTACTAGAGAGTTCAATTCTCAGGGATTGCGGAGTAGAATTATATGTACATCTCGCAGGCGATAGGAAGCACATATTCAAATGGGGAGGTTATTAACTGAATATGAATAAGCCAATCAAGTCAATTGAAATTTGTGAGACGTATTGACAAAATCACACAATACGGAGCTACTGAGGCGAAATTTATTCATCCAGCTATATCGGGTTGAACCACAAGGGTGTAATAGACCCTATTCTACACCGTTGAAGTTCTAAAGCATTGAAATGCTGAGTAGTTCTCGCAATCTGTGATAGAAATGTGAAGAGGCAATTGCAGAGGAAAGTATATACGTTAGTGTTCGCAGCTGAGGAAAAAATTCCTTATCTGCACATGAAAGCAAAGTTTCAATGCTAGGTTTGTTAAATTCAAGAGTTTCTTGTGCCTTTCTGATTAGCTTTAATGAAAAGAGTAATAAAATACGTCAGGCGCTGGTGGTTGTATCGTAGATCGTTCCTTGCCTATTATAAACTGTTATTTACAGTAGCTTATCGTAAATCAACACCATATCACATAATATCCTTACTATACACAAACTAAATAAAATTGGTCCCAACACAGAACCTTGTGGCACTCCCAATTTATTAATTATTTGTGATGATACTCGTTTGCCTCCTTTTGCTTTTTGGAAACTATCATGACGTTTCAAAAATGATGTGAGTTAAGTGTGTGCCAAAAATATTTTTGAAATTAGCATCAGAATATGGATTGGATATACAGGACGCCATACTTGGCGTAATTTTAATTGATTATCATTGGCCAATAGAAAATTACTCAGTGCAGTATTCATTAGTTAAACTGATTCCTTTATCTAAGTATTTTAAGGCCAAATAAATCGAAAACAGGTACCCCACAACAATTTCCACTAGACACAATACAAAAATCCCTACAATTACGCCAAGTATGGCGGCCACCATTCTCTATACCCCCATTACCGCTTACAAGATTTTCATTTTTTTAACACGTGATCCAAACTCAAAATATAAAGAAACCTAGAAAAATAGAAGAGATCAGCAAAAGAAAGAAGAGTAAAATATAGCAGAAATAGGTTAATGTGTGTACACCAAGCCTAACAAAAATTTAAAAATAATACAAAATCTTATCGTTGCCCTTGTATATTTTTGACAATCGCAAGAGGCTTGCCATGGGTGCTTTAAGAAAAATTTACTTTGTTTCAGAAGGTATAACATTTTTCCTCCCAGTGGGTACATTGTCAGCTTTTATAAGCCTTTTTTGAGCATCTCTCGCTTTGATTTGCAGTTTGGGCGTTTTTGTGGTAGCGATTTGAGGAGTTTTGAGTAGTACGCGCACAATCGGGACATCGGCGCGCCTGCCCGATATAATTTTGAACCTTGCAGAGGGTTCTTCGAATAGTTCACGTTCTATTTATACCTATGCTTTATATTTGGTGGAACGCTGGAGCCGCCTTGCAAAATTGGATGCTAGATTTTGCAATTTTCTTTTTTTAGTTTGATGTTTCATTTATCTATGCGTATATTTTGCTTTTATTTTAGTGCTTATTCCGCCATTCATATCCGGGGCTGTGCTAGGTGGACATTATTTGTGCAATATGTATATTTTGGAAGATCAGCTTGTCATACTACTAGTTATGCCAGTTTTGATTTATTTGCGATCAGATCTTCTCATTGTGGCATAAATATGTACGATCCCATTTTTAACCCCCGACGCAAAAAGAGGGGTGTTATAAGTTTGACGTGTTTGTCTGTGTATCTGTGTGTCTGTGTGTCTGTCTGTGGCATCGTAGCTCCTAAACGAATGGACCGATTTTGATGCGTTTTTTTTTGTTTGAAAGCCTGACGTGATCGAGATAGTTCTTAGCTGAAGATCTGTTCAGGCGTTGTGTCGGGGGTTACTTAAAATTTTGAATTTTGTTACTTGTTAAACGGTTTTATTTAGCTTGCTTTGTTTGTGTCTTGTGTGGGTCAAATCTAGCAATTGAAATTTTACCCCCTTCCTGTTAACCGATTGATCTGAAATTTGGTACACACCTTTAGTTGTGATGACAATACAATTATGTGTATTCAGTATCAAATGAAAGGGCTTAACTAGTAGAACACAGTACACCATGAAAAATTCAAAATCCAAGATGGCCGCCACCACAAAATGGCGGATTAATTTTTTTCCAATCCCCTCAATACGGGTATCAAATGAAAGGGCTTAACTACTACAATACAGTACACCATGAAAAATGCAAAATCCAAGATGGCCTCCACCACAAAATGGCGGATTACTTTTTTTCAATCCCCTCAATATGGGTATGAAATGAAAGGGCTTGACAAGTAGAACACAGTACACGTTAGAAAAATAATAACAAAACAAAAACAAACAAAAAAACTAAAAACTTGAAAATAAAATAAGTAAAAAAAATTTTAAGTTAAACGGTTTTATTGTAAAGAAACATAATAATGATGCAGATAATGTACTAAAAGCCAAAAAATAATTAGGTAGGTACCAGGTACCAGTCATCACACCACTCTCCTCATCAATCTAGAGCATTGATCAGACTAAAATAAAATCGTGGGGCGAGTCGAATTTCTATTATCTACAGTCAACCGCTCATATATCATTATAGGTATGCTTTAGATGCATCTTCTCAATAGACAAGATCGCAGTACGATCATTTACATATTTATTCAGGTTACGCTACTCCCCACGATTTTATTTTAGTCTGATCAATGCTCTTAACATTTTTTTTTTACTTATTTTATTATTCCTTTTGTTCGTTCTCAATTAAGAAAACTGAAACTCTTCTGATGTAACAAATTTTGACGTATAGTTGTAAATGTGAAAATCATCAGGAGTGCTGTGTCCCAACCCCGTATAACCAATTTACGAGGTTCCTAACAGCATTAAAGCGCCACTCAATTGTGATTTTATTAATACATAATGGTTCAATATAAAAAGGAATTTCATATTAATAAATATGATACAACACAATTTTATTATTTCGGAATTAAGGTCCGAGTAATAAAAGGGATCGTTAGGATCATTAAAAGTTCACTCTTCGACTGAAAACTCCCCCGTGGCTAATACAGTAATGCAGCTGACGCGTACAGACTAAAACTCGAAGAGTATTTCCAACATTCCATAAAAACTTCTTTAATAATTTCGTTCGTAAAAATGACCTCAGGATCAATTTTAACTCCAAGTGATTAAATTCGCAGACTAAATAAAATTTTGCGTAATCTTCGATATCAAAAGTTTATTTAGATATTACAAGCTATTATTTTATAGTATGTGCAGTAAAATACGAGTGTGTTTTATGATAAAGAATATGGGATAATAAAACGCGAAGCAGTTCGTTAAATTGATCCCGTTTCAAGCCGGTTGTATCCTGCAGGATATGCGAGGATGTCGCTTTTAACGTTTTCCTACATCTTTTCACTAGTCTTATTGCCCTCTTGATTCCCCTCATTAAACGAACCGAGATATTCATGGCCAGATTTATCTAGAATTTCCACTGAAGAGTTCGTCCACGTGCATGAGTTTCTCCTCTTTCTTCAATTCGTATTATCAACACTACGAGTACCTATAAGCCGTTTAGGAAGTCTGTCATGCAGTAGATTTACAAAATAAGTTATTAATAACTGAGTTGTCACTCAGGGAGTTTGCTAGATATGGGTGAACAAGTAAAAAACGGTAAAACGAAAAATTGAAAAATCGACAGGACATTTTCACAGGTTACCCGCCAATTTATTATGCGTCGAAAGAATTTTTTGAAAAAATTGACAATAAAAATTCCTTACAATAGCAAAATAGTCCGATTCCCAACACCTAACTGTCAAATGTCAGCATGTGTTTCTTCATTTAAGAGTAGATCTAGCCACTACAGTCTATGTAAAACTAGTAAAACATATGGTAAACCGATTGAGTGATGGCGAGCGGTGGGGATGCGCACTAGACGTAGTCGCGCTCTGCACCACCGCCTTCGTCTTGATTTCTAATAAGGTACCCCTGTCAGTGACATTTGTAAAATGTCAGTCACTAGTAAAGGTGTTTTCGAAGATGATTCTCTAAAATGGAAATAGATTTAATGTTTTACTTGCTTCGCTGCAGCGATGCTCTTTTACGAATTTTCCTCCAGTAAATTGCCCCACGCGCAGCAAACAAAAGCAAAGATCCAATAAATCCCAATGTAGGTACACTTTATTATTGCAGAGGATTTCTTGTTACAACTCGCCTCGCTTTTCCACATATATCTGTTTTTATTTGCTGTTTTTTCTTTTTAATTAACCGGAGAGCCGAGAGGAAAGCAATAAGACTCCTATTTCTTATTCGAAGCGGAGTTGCTAGAGTCGAGTTTGTGCAGTGTATTGGACAATACGATAGGATAAAATTTAGTTTGCTAAGAAATTTCAATTTCAATATTGAAAGAAACAATAAGAGTATAGGAAAATTGGTTTTCTTTCAGCGAAGTTTTTTATTTTGAAATCAATTACGTAGCAAACAATAGTAAATTAATAATTTATTTGCCTTAATTCTTTTCAAATCAATTATTTGAAGGGGTTTTTAAGTGGGATAAATTTATACAGCTGAAAATCGTCAATAAAAAGAGCTATATGAGATTTAGGTGAAAATAATTTTCCACTATACTCGTATTCTCAAAACACTCAATCAAAGAAAAAGCAATTCTTTTCGACTAGGGTGACAACAGCTTTAAAGAAAAGCAGCCACATGCGTGTTATTTTAACGTTTTGTTTTCCGCAGCTCTCATCCCTCCTAAAAATAAAGGTAGGTATCTCTGAAACGGTAGGTGCCAGTTAATCAAAGAAATTTGCATTTTAAAATATTAAAAAATATTGCAGCAAAATTTAAGAAAATAATAAAATGTGAAAGAGGAACATAGCTGCGTCGGCATGTTGGTAGACTTTCGATAAGGAAAGTTGAGTGCCGCTCTTCACGGTTTACGTTTGGATGGGTGGCTGGTTTCAAAATACCCAATTCATGCCGAGATAGTTTTATCTTGTTTTACTTGTATCTTTATTGTGATTAAATATTTTGGTAGTATGGTTGATGGTTGCACACGCTGTTTTTCTTTAAAATCAGTATTATGAGGGGTAATCTGCAACGCAAGTTTTAAGAAAAACGTTGGTTCAGATACATTATACAGGGTGTTAAAAATAATTTCGAAACTAGGTATACAAAAGTTATAAATTAACGTTAAAAATAATTCATTTTTGCCCTCTTTGTAGCCCAATCTGGAGACATGCCTCACAGGGTGTGAGATTACTCAGTTATGGGAGCAGACAGACAAAAACTGTTTTAACAAACTTGAATTCATTTCAGAAGTATTATATTCTAAAAATGTTTTCAATCATACGAGGTGTGTCCAAATATGTATCTAGTGTAAACTAAAAGCAACTTTTACTTTTCTAACAGAAGCAGTATAATTTTATATATTTCTTCAGATTCCCCATCTAATTCTAATGGCACTTTATTCATAATATTTTAAGCCTATCTTTATTAGTTTTCTAGAAAAAAAAACTTGTGTGTGTCAGCTCCGACGCACGACTGGAGTTTACTCTTTACGAACGATTATTTTAACTTCAATCACCTGATAAATAATTTTCTAGTAAGTCCATTATCAGTTTAATTAAAAATTATTCAAAACAACGATAAAAGTAAAAAAAGAAAACTAACCGCTATTGGATTTGAACCTCCATATGCTCCGGATTCAATATCGGCGGCGTGCGATTGAACTCACTAATCCATTGCGACATGGATGTCCTCTTCTTTACACTCTTGTATTTAAACGAAGTTGATTCCCACGTGATATATTTTTGGAAATATTTTTGATATTTTTTGGTAAACTTGGAAAAATATTGCACAAAAACGTTCTCTGGTGCACATTGTATGTGTCCTGATATTCGGAATACACCTAAAACACTTTGGCGACATAGAAATCGCAATTTTCAAATTTCCCATGTTAAACAGGATGCTTCAGGATTCCCGGGACTGCGGGACACACGGTCAACAACTATTAATCAAACATACATACACCATGTTCAATTTATATAATTCGCTTACCAATTAACCGCATCCATGTGTTTTTCGGATTCTTCTTCATTATCACTGGAATAGGTTTTTTTCCATATCTGTCAGTATTTTTTTAACTTCAATTACTTGATAATTTTGTTTATTGTACAGAAATATACGTATCCATAGATACACACATAATTTCAATGTGAAAGGTGCGTTGCGCAGAGGAACGTAACGCTTCACTTTTATAGTTGACGCGAAAACGTAACGCTTGATTTTACTACTCATAAAATTTCCGTACCGCGGGCTATAACTGAAAATCGATTCTTAAGGAGTAAACTCCAAAAATATTTTGTGAAAATTTGACAGACAGAAATATGCCTGCGATGGTGTAGTTTATTACTGGTTACTCAATTTTTTTAAAACTTATACCGGGTCCGATCAACAAATAATTACAAATAATTATTGCAGATGACAAAAAATTGCAGTCATTTTTTAAAAATAAAATTGTGCATTTTTTTCAAAACGTTCTTGTAATCGACTGAAAGTTTTTGGCCATGGTGATCTTCTATTTACAATTTTCCTAAAATGTTTTAGAGAAAAGTTATTCAACTCATGAGTTCTTCCATGCCACTATACTTATTCTGAATGGACAGTAGAACGGTTTTGAATTGAGTTTGTTTACCAGCAGTTCTCAATTTCACATTAATTAGTACCATATTTGTTATTCAGACTATAACACTTAAAATATTAAACCAACTTTCTGGAATATTCTGAATAGAACACTGGATTAAATACTTGGCAACAATAATTTGCAGGACGGCCATTCCTGTTGGCACAAAAAACTTAGCCTTTTGAAATGACTTCCTGCCAACTAAAACTTTCGCTCGGGGGTTTGTAGCCTTGTTCGACTGCATTAACTCGTAATTAGCAACTTTAGAAACATTTTTATACGCTCCCGGAATTTTAACGGGTAATTACTTTGTAAACAAAGACAAAAGTGTTTTTCAGCTTAAATTAGAAACCCTGATGACTTATAAACAAATGAGTATTTGATTGAATACACCCGCATTTGTTTCCAGCATTATACGATCGGATGAAATTGCTGACAACAAACTTCGCAACTTACACGGCGGTATTTACAAGCAATAGTGACGTATGGATGAACGAAAACTTTCCCTGACGTCACGTCTGCCGCATTTCTTACTAAAAGCCTGCTTTACTTGTAATTACTCTTGTCTGCTTGCGCGAGAAGACTTTGACGTATTAGTTAATGAGTAATTACAAAATTGGGACACGAAGAATGTACCCTAAAAGCTTAGTAATTTTAATCACATTTGGCTGTATTGTTGCAAAAACTGACCACAGTTGAAAATACTTCAAACCTGAGAATTGTTTTACAAATGATCTTTTAACAAAAATACTATTCAATAATGTTTACTCCTGTGTTAAAGGACATGTGGAAGTATCTGTAAATCATCTTCTAAAAGTCCCAATAGTCATGTAAATTTTAGATCGTCAGCAAATAATGTTACAAAAGAAAACAAAGAAAACTCTCTAATATATCAAAACTGCATTTTTTATTAATTGTTCAAGCTTTAAACATAATTAATCAATACCATTTCTATCTAATTGGAAACCAATCAATAATTCATCATTATTGTCATTAATAATTATTATCAAAATGATTTATACTTTACTAGTGGATACCCGGCGTGTGCTACTATTTCACGAAAACAAATATTTTTTTACTATTTATGAGGTTTTTAATATTTTCTAATTCGATTATTTGACATGATCGACGCGATAACCACAAATGATACAACTTTCTGATGAGAATGACAGATCAGTGTTTTTGTGTTGACAGTCTGAATTATGCGCCAACTTCACACTGATGTTTTTATTTGCGAGTAACGCCACCCTTTGATGAGGTTGACAATTTTTGTTTGGGAAAAGTCGAAAATCGACTTCATGAATGGACCGAATGCATTGTTTTAGTGGTCTAAAACCATCTTCGCATTATTGCCTTTCAAATGAAACCGGTTTGGGGCACATCGGTTGGATGGTTTCAAAGTCTATAACGGACATAGGTAGAAACAATTTTTGTGTTTTATAGATATAGATTTCTCGCTTGCTCTAGCCTCTAGAGACCGTAAAAAACGAAAAAAAATGTTGTAATTTGTGGAAAACACATTGTTTATCGTGGAACTCGGTTTTCATAAAGGAGTCTATTATAGAGATCTACAAGAAGTAAAAATGCCTGCCGGATTACCGAAAGGTGATATCCTATCTAATAAAAGTGATGTTAGTCGTGGAGAATGCGCAATAGACACGTACCGTTTCGATCTAGCGTGGTCAGATTTTTCGTTTCCGTCTCTTTTTAACACGTTCGGGAGCCGATCGCCAAAAGTGCGTACGTCTGAACTATCACAGGTAGGTATCATGTTTGTTGTCGTTGTAAAAGTATACGCCGTCAGAAACAATTCAAAGTTATTGGACGCATGTACTCCGTAAGCCCCAGCCAAATTAAACTACATATTTCATTTTCGATTATTATTACTTCATATTAAAGGAGCAAACAGATTTGAAGATCTGAAAACAGTAAACGGAGAAATACAGGAATCTTATGTAGCAGCGTGTTTAAAATTAGGTCTTATTTAAGATGGAAAAGTGGAAGTGGAAAAGAGCCATGAATGAAGCTGAAATTTGGATGATGCCCAGACAGCTGAGATATTTATTAATTCGTATTTTAATGCATTGCCGACCAATTTATCAGGAAGAATTGTGAGAAGAATTTAAAGAAGCAATGTCACAAGATTATGAAAGACGTTACAGCAATATTGAAGGACAAAAAGGCCTATTTATATTCAAATTAGTTCCATGCTTTCTGCGGAAGGTTACAATCTTTCAATGTTTCCTACCATGCCACGACATTGAATATGCAAATGAAGAACAAGCAATAGAAATAGGATCACGACAATATAAACACCTAAATGAAAAGCAGAAAGAAATTGTAGATATTATTTTGGGTAAATGTGATGCTAACATAAATGAATCAATTTATGAATCTTTATGTTTTTATATAGACGGTCCAGGAGGCTCCTGTAAGACTTATGTTTATACAACCCTTTGCAGCTTACTGAAGAGTAAGACTAAAATTGTTTGTACCATGGCTTTCACGGGCATAGCAGCAACACTACTTCCTCATGGCAGAACAGTTCATAAAACGTTTGGGTTACCTGTTCCTCTGTTTTTAGATGCATCTTCCAACTTTAAGAAAAATTCAAAAGAAGCAGATTATTTAAGGAGTGTAGATGTTTTTATTTGGGATGAAGCTCCTGTGGCGCCAAGGTATGCTTTAGACATTATAGACAGAACCTTACGAGACTTTATGAATTGTGATGTTCCGTTTGATGGAAAAATTATGTTGGAGATGGAGCTTTGAACGATATGAATAGCAATTTAGAATTGCCACAGAGATGTATTTATAATTCGGATATCGTTGAACGTATATATGGAGGATAGGAATCAATTAGAGAAAAGCTATTCATAGATATGACCTAATCAGCTATTCTGATGTTGAAGACATTAACAAAAAAGTGGTAGAACTGTTAGATATAAAAACAAAAAAATATATACAAACTTGGATAGTGTTGAAAATTGTGATAATGGAGATTTAAACGATGAATATCCCGCGCCAAATTTTCCTCCGCACGAATTGAAGTTATTATTGTATTGTGATGTTGGTTAGAAATCTCAGCATTAATGAAGGCTTATGTTATGGTACGAGATTGTTAATTTTACAATTGGGATACAATATCCTACAGTGCAAAACTTTAATAGGCGATAAACATGGAGATATAGTTTTCGTTAACCGTATAACATTGTACTGTGAAAATGTTTATCATTTTACTTTTAAAAGACACAATAATTTCCCATTAAACTAGCGTTTGCAATGACTATTAACAAATCACAAGGCCAAACATTTGATCAAATAGGAATTGATCTCCGAAAAGAAATATTTACTCACGGACAATTATGCGTGGCTTTTTCAAGAGTTCGTTCTTGGGAAGGTTTGATAATTTATTTAGGAAATCAAAGAAATAGCCGTATAGTTCAAAAGTACGTTTTCAGGGAATTATATCAGATGTAAATTATTCTGTAATTAGGCAATAATGCGTTTCTTTGAAGTCATGATTAGACTAGGGCAGTAAGCGCGCGTAGCGCGCGAGATGACCTAGTTAAGTTAAATTATCAAAAGCTATTACATTGTCTTTAATCCAATGCAGTACAATTATTGTCCCAAATAAACACTGATGACATGACACAATGAAACGAATTTTCATAAGGTGACTCTTCACTTCCTGTGTCAACAAGAGACCTGAAACACCGGCGAATTTACGTAACTAAGCAAATACAATTTATTTGAAAAGACAAATCCGTTCTTTCAAAATATCGACTTTGTAGGAAAGTAAACAGACGAAAGAGGAATTAGGTCAGACACATAAGTGAATTTAGGAAAGGGAATCGAATTGCATTTTGAGGATGTTTGACAAACAGAGTGGCCGTCAAGTCACCCCAAGTGGCACTAAGGGCATCATTTAATTATGGATAAAATGTTTACGTAAAAAAGTTGATTTTGCTGCGTTTGTACACACTTTATTTGATTTTAGGCATCTGGAAAGGTTCTCAAAGGGCAATATATTTGAAAAAAAAATAACATTAGGTAATCTGATAACAGAGTGAGATCATACGCATATGAACAATAAGAATTGATGCCCTAGTTTCTTTTTACTCCCTCCGACATAACTATATTGGGTGGCGGGATATCTGAACTTATACCTAACAATTATTTAAGTTTGTAAACTCATATTTACATACAGTCAAAAGTACTACAACAAAAACTAACTGAAAATTAATAAAACAGTTCCAAAACGCAGTTAAAGTTAAAATATTTGCTGCGCACGTACCGATAACAGAGCGCCGTAGAAAATGATACTTTGCTTTCTTGAATTCTTTATGGGACAATAATACGAAAACTGAACTTGTTAGGTGGTCTCGGGGCTTTGAAACAAAACACAGTGTCCTTTCCTTTGGGGAATTTTAAAAGTTTTGAGGATTGTGTGAGTACTAAATATCATATAAAACAGATGTTGACAGATGGTGAAATATTTTGAAGGAAAATGACTCTGGGAACACCAAAAACTACTGTCTGCAGTAGTTTTTGGTGTTTGCAGTTTTAGATTTTTGCTGAAACACACAAGTATAGTATATTATGCAATGAGCATTTAATGATAGCTATTAAGACACGATTGTCTCAATAGTCACTAAATGTGAGTTAAACTTATGATGAAATATTATGGAAATTATATCACAAACAAAACGCGGAAATGTCAAAAATCAAGGTTTAACAAAAAAAATAAAATTTATATTAATTCTTTTTGATTTATAGTTATATTGAGGACGGTACAGTTATTAAAATGCAACAGCGGCACAATATTGTTGACTTTGATGAAGTAATGTTTATTGAATTATGTATTGACTTGGCTGTATTAAATCGAATTCAAAATTTGATTGCTTACGTGATTTTATTTTGAATTGATTCGTCAATGTAGTTTTCGGCCACTGTTACTGCTGTGGATTTCCTTCCACCGCGACGTTTTAGTGAGGTTATGTCACCACCACCAGAATGTCGTCACACAATTGACAGCTGGAGGGCAAACAATTGTTTGTTTAAAGTTTGTGGAGAGAAGAAGAGGAGGAATAACAAAGCAGTTGTTTGTGTTACCATTTGGCGCCAAAAAGGGGCGTAACTTGAACTTCTTAGTCTTTTTACGCCGAGAATTGGACGAAAATTCTTAAAATGATATGATTAGTTGCACTATTGCAAACGTTGCTTTCTTTATTTTGAGTTAAATTACATAAACTCTAAACAGTAACCTGGTTTCACCATTTTGTTTTGCCCAAATCTGCTTAAATTTTGGTTACACTCACGTGCATAGCGTTGTGCGTCCATTCTCTTCGATCCAACACCAAATGGCGGCCTGTCAAAATCAGGCATTCCAAAACAGTCTATATTGTCTCAGAACTGCGGCGAAAGCAGCGTCCGGTATATAAACTGGGATCTGGCAGATTCAAGTAAATACCTAGCAATTTGTTTCCAATGTTTCCAAATTAGTTTATTCAACTTGTACGGTGCATTTTTCGTTTACGTAATTGGAAAAGAAATGTGGTTACCTATTCGCGAATCCAAATATGTCGATCGCCATCTGCAGGTCAGATTTGTTACCTAAAAAGCGAGAAGCGAGTACATGATTACTTGCAAACGTTAGAGCGTCAGACGTTTCCTTTGAGGTTAAATGGTATTTTTGCATCATTTAATTCGAAGTTAAGTCTTTTATGTAAATTGTGAACCAAAGAAAGTGTTACCTTATAAAACGATTGTATAATGCAACAATGTCGAAGAAGTTAAATATGAACTGCTGTGTGTGTGTGTGTGTGTGTACGGGTGCAGTTGCAGAAAGGGAAATAACCCTGACTTACACTTCCATTATTTCCCAAATCGAGGCAGACGAGTGAAACTGTTTAAATTGTTAATAAATTAGGAACTTTTGATAGTTTAGACAGAAAGAAAGCCTGGGTAAAAGAGTTGTTGATGGGGAAAAAGTAAGAACTAGCATGGGAGTGCGTTCTCTAAATTTTGCAGCTGAAGATTAAGTATTTATCAAAAGGCAAGTTTGAGTAACGTCATATTAGTTTCATTTAGTAATTTATCTTTGAATTAAAGCGTTAGCACTGGTACAACTACAACCCAAACTAAAGCGAACTGCCGTTTCATCGCAAAACCTGAACTTAAAATGTTCTGTTAAAGTATTATTGCTTAAAATAAAGAACATTATACCAAAGTTAGATACTGATCTTGTTACAATAATTAAAAGCCGTGCTTCCACTTACGGAGTCGTTTAATAACTAACTTAAGAATACAAAGACAAAGTAAACATTTTGTGTAACAACCACAGACAAAGTTGTACTACTCCAGATGGCAGCACTGACACGTTTTTGATATATATTTTAACACCCCCACTATATCAAAAAATCATACAAAAAAAAAAATTTTTAAACCCAAATCCTTGACAAATTTATCATGCTTAATACTACTTAAACTTTTAGTCAAAACATCCGCAATCATTTCACCAGAAGACAGATATTCTAAATTGACATTTTTATTTGAAACAGCATCTCTAATGAAATGGTGGCGCACATCAATATGTTTTGACCTCTTGTGAAAAACAGGATTCAAAGATAATTTCTGCGCACTGTGACTGTCATTAAACAAGGTGATGCAACGCAAGTCACCAGTGATTTCAAACAGTAAATTTTGAAAATATATTGCCTCTTTTGCGGCTTCGGTCAATGCCATGTATTCGGCTTCTGTACTCGAAAGCGCAACTGTCCTTTGCTTTTTACTCTCCCATGATATAGCTGCACCAGACAGTTTGAAAATAAAACCTGTAAATGACCTTCTGTCCAGTTTATTGCCTGCCCAATCGGCATCAACAAAACCTTCTAAATTATCAATAGATTTTTCATATACCAAACAGTAGCCTTTCGTTCCTTGTAAATACTTTAACAATCTTTTCGCATAGTTCCAATGAGTTTGATTAAAGCAATTATTGAATTGACTTAAAAAACTTACACTATACGCAATATCTGGCCGCGTCAAAACAGTTAAGTACATCAGACATCCTATCAGCTGCTGATACGGAACATTTTTATCCTTACTTACATTACTAGCATCTATTTCAACATTTACTTCCATTGGCGTAGACGCAGATTTACAATCTAACATATTAAACCGTTTTAATATCTGACATATATAGTTTTCTTGATCTAATGTAATTATTCCTTTTTCCTTATCTCTACGAATTCTCATCCCTAAAATCTGTTTAGCTTCTCCTAAATCTTTCAACTTAAATTTTGAACTTAATTCATGCTTTAAATATTTTGTTTCTAAATCATCATTTGAAAATACAAAGAAATCATCCACGTACAGCGCAATTAACGTGATAAAATCATTATTTCTTTTAACATAAACACAATGTTCCAACTTCAATTTACTATAACCTATTTGTGTCAGTACATCATCGACCTTATTATTCCAAGCTCTAGAAGCTTGCTTCAAGCCATAAATTGCCTTTTTTAATTTACACACTTTGTTTTCATTACCTGGAACAATAAAACCTTCTGGCTGACGCATATAAACATTTTCATTTAAATGTCCATTCAAAAAAGCAGTTGTTACATCAAGATGGGTAATATTCAAGTCTAACTTAACTGATAAAGCTATTAACAATCTAAGGGTTGAATGTCTAACAACGGGTGAAAACGTCTCATCGTAATCAATGCCCGATCTTTGAGAAAAACCCTTCGCTACGAGCCTAGCTCTGTACCGCACTTTGTTCTCACTATCACTTTTTCGTTTAAATACCCACTTGCAATCCACAACACTTCCATTTTCAGGTAACTCCACCAATTCCCACGCTTCATTTTCTTCGAACGATTCATATTCTTCTACCATAGCCTGTTTCCAGTTTTGTTTGTCCGATCTTCCTAATGCATCTTCCACAGTAGTAGGATCGTCCCTCATTTCCACGTTACCTGAACACATGTATGCAACATAGTCCTTGAACTGCTTGGGTTTAGGCTGTCGTTCGGATCTCCGTGGTAGTATCAATTCCAAATTTTCATCTCTAGCTATGTCATCATCAACACATATGTTTTCTTCACAATCGATTTCAGATTTTGCTTCGCTATTTTTATCCCCCACTGAATCTGATGTTTCCAAACTATCTGAATTTGTCTCTAACAGTAATGGAATATCCTCATCCACTCTTTCCATGATGATAACATCTCTACTGGTCACGATAGAATTTTTATTCTCATCATACACACGATAACCTTTCGTGTTCTCGCTAAAACCAACAAGTATCATTTTGTTCGACTTCTTCTGCCATTTTGTCCTCTTAATTTTAGGAACGTGCACCATGACCACACTTCCAAATATTCTGAGATTACTTAAATCTGGTTTTCTTCCTGACCAAATTTCAAACGGAGTTCTGTCCTTTAAACCTGATGAGATTGATCTGTTTTTTATGTACACTGCAGTATTCACTGCTTCAGCCCAGAATTTTCGTTCTAACTTTGCATCAAAGAGTAAACACCTACCTTTTTCTACAATCGAACGATTCATTCTCTCCGATAACCCATTTTGTTCTGGAGTATATGCATTCGTCTTCTGGTGTACAATACCACAGTTCTTTAAATACCTCTCAAGTTCATCACCACAAAATTCTCCTCCATTATCCGATCTTATAGTTTTTATCTTTTTATTTTTCTGATTTTCCACTAAATTTTTGAATTCCTTGAAACGCTCAAACACTTCACATTTTGTTTTTAGAAAATACACGAAGGTCATGCGGCTAAAGTCATCTTCAAAAAGTACAAAATACCTGGATCCTCCGATCGATGCAACCTCCATCGGCCCACACACGTCTGCATGAATTGTTTCTAGTAATAAATTTGCTCTGGTACCTTTATGTCTAAACGGCAGTCTTGATTGTTTTCCCTCGCAACAAACCACACAATTCCATTTGCCTATTTCAGCACCTTCCTTACATGCAATTCCATCCACTACACCATTTTTCATTTTCGTTAAATCTTGAAAATTAATATGGCCTAACCTCCGATGCCATGTCTCCATTGTAACCACAGACGATGATGCTAGCAAACATTGTTGAACCTTTTCAATGTTTAATCTGTAGACATTATCAATCAAATCAGCTGTAGCTACTAAAACATTTTGTTTATTAAAGATTTTACAGCCTTTAGCATTAAACTGTACATTATTTCCACTTTTAATTAGTTGACTTACAGACAATAGGTTGGTTGTCAGACCAGGAGCACATACCGCATTCATGATGGTGACTCTGTGCTTTTTATTATCGACAATTGTTGTTAGATTAACATTTCCAGCACTTGTAACGGGAATTTTTGTTGTATTTGCAACCATTATTTCTTGTAAATCCGTACTTCTTGTGACATTCTGCAACCAATCTTCTCTAACTGTCAAGTGCACACTCGCCCCAGAATCAACGTACCAATCATTTTTGCTAAAATGTCCACTTAAAAACACTGCACTAAAAGCATTCGATGAATTCGAATCTTTTTGTTTAAAGTCATTGTTTCTATTCGCGTATTTAGGACACTTGTTTTGGAAATGACCAACTTGTTTGCATTTATAACATTTGACATCTCTCTTGACAGAATAATTACCAGATAAATGGTCGCCAACATAACGCTTCGGTTTTTCACTAGACCAACTATTGGCCTTGCCCTTACCGACAAAAGCGCTTCCTGTCTTACCTACTTCCGCTTCCATGTCTAACAATTTTGTTTTAATGGAGTCTGTCGATATGATTATGCCTGAATGTTCGATAGCCATAATCATCGGCGAGAATCTTTCAGGTAGACCTGCCAAGAGCAACGAACCGATCCATTCGTCGTCTATTCCGAAGCCCGTACCTTTCAACCTTTGAGCTGTTTCGATAATTTGGTTCACATACAACGTCATAGAATCGCAGTTTTCCAAGCGCGTTGATATCAGAGTACGAAGTAGACTGATTCTTCTCGTGAAGCCCTTGTCATCGAATAAATTCCTTAACTTGTCCCACAGTTCTTTGCTGGTTTTTGCTTCCTTAATATGCACATAAAGCGATGCATCTACGGTTAAGATTAATTTGGCTTTGGCTTTAGCATCTTGTCCCTCTATTGCTTCTGTCCCCTTTATACAATCGAGCAGTCCATCGAGAACAAGGAAACTTTCTGCGGCAAACGCCCACTCATCGTAATTTTCACGACCTTTTAGTTTAGGAACACTCGCTAAATAATTTACAGCCATTCTTGTGCACAAACCAATACTCAAAAAAGCAAAAAACAATGGCGCTGGGCCATAACCTGTTACAATAATAAAAGCCGTGCTTCCACTTACGGAGTCGTTTAATAACTAACTTAAGAATACAAAGACAAAGTAAACATTTTGTGTAACAACCACAGACAAAGTTGTACTACTCCAGATGGCAGCACTGACACGTTTTTGATATATATTTTAACAGATCTCGCTTTATTTTATTTAATTAGTTATTTGTTATTCATTAGATATTTTAGCAGACCTAGGTTATTTTAAGTTAGGTTAGGCTAGACCTTTAGTTTTAGGCTAAATTGGATTACGTCTATATTCTAGAGTGGAATTATAATAATTTCTTTGAATATAACAACTTTTATAAATAAATAAAAACTTCCTTACATATACAAATTTTATTAAAATTATAATCCTACATTAGGTACTCTTTAGAAGTCACTTCTGCACACACAATGTATGAATCATATTTTTCAAATAATTTTCGGTAATTGTGGTGCTTATACTTGGGCCGCCCAACAGACGGAGTGATCACCCTGCAAGCATGAGCTCTAGACGGGACCACTATCAATTTAGGACGACAGAACCGCAGTGATGCGCTTTCTTTAGACCCAACGAAGTCGCATCACTCCAATTCGGTCGTCATAAATTAATATTGGCCCCGCTAGAGCACGTTCTTGCAGGGTGATCACTCCGTTTGTTGGGCGGCCCAAGTATAAAACTTCTGCAAATTCAGGGTACAATAATATTCACAAATGGGCTAGGGATCATAGGTATGAAGAATATAATACAAAATCACACTCGGGAAAGTTAAATATTGATGTACATACCTAGCTGCAGTTGTGCATCAATCAACGCCAGGAGTACTCGCTTTCCTCCATCGGTAGTTTGATTGGCGAATACAATTTTTTGGATGAAAATTTATGTACTTGCGAATTTTTTCTTAATACTTTTCCGTAATTGTGAATGAAATACCTACCTAACGTAAATTTCAAAATTCAATAATGTGTCCATAAACTTGTGGCTTTCAATTTTCAGATAACTCGTCAAAATAAACAAGGGAGTGACTATTAAACAGTCCGCCGGTTACTTTTAAATTTTGTTCCAGGAGAGTCGACACAATATCTGTAAAATGACGTTTAAGAACTTCGTTATTGAAAGACATCGCCAATAATCTCGGTGGGTGTTCGGGTATAGTACAGAGTTGCCAATTTGTTCTCCTACAGCTACACGAGTTCTGCGCCCGCACGGGTCCTCATATCTTGTTTGTTTCTACATCACCTTTTTGCTAAAAAATGCGTGTGTCTGGTGCGAAAGGGCAATTGAAGGGTCTGTTTTAAAAGAGCGTTCTCTCAGCTTTAGTTTTTTTTACACTTCCAAAATGCCAAATATAGATTACATTCTGTAATGCGCATGCGGTCGGACTGTTCAGTAGTCACTCCCAATAAACAATATACTGTTTTGGAATGGCCTGATTTTGACAGGCCGCCATTTTCTGTTGGAGGGCAGAGTATGGATACACAACGCGATACACATGAGTGTTATACCAAAATTTAAGCAGATTTGGTGCCAAACAAAGTGGTGAAACCAGGTTACTGTTTAGAGTTCATGTAATTTAACTCAAAATAACGAAAGCAACGTTTGCAATAGAGCAAACAAGTCATATCATTTTAAGAGTTTTCGTTCAATTCTCGGCTTAAAGCGACTAAGAAGTTTAAGTTACGCCCCTTTTTTTGGTGCCAAATGGTAACACAAATATCTGCTTTGTTATTCCTCCTCTTCTTCCCTCTAATACGCTTTAAACAAACAAATGTTTGCCCTCCAGCTGTCAATTGTGTGACGACATTCTAAAATGATCTATTAACACGTTTTCTGAAAAATTAACCTTATTTTTGTCTCTCCAGTCCATAAACTGAGAATAAAATTTTTCGTGTGTTTTTCCTGATTTTAAGGTAATAAATTTTTTGCGACTTTTGTGGTTTGTTCCACAATTTCTGGTGGAGTTAAATTCTCAATTTCACTCTCGCTATTGCACATTTTCGCAGATTTCGTTCCCAAAACGCACAAATTTTAGGAATTTCCTAAGTAAACAGTAACCCTAGATAAGTCAAGTAACACTAGAGATACCTAAGTCAAGTAACTTACGAACTGTCCAAATTGATAAATTTTAAATCTGTCATAATCGTGGCAATCTTTGATACTGACCGAATATTGCTGTGGTGTGGCATTTCTGTTGCTTGTAAAATTGTACCTATATTAAAAGCCTGTTTGCAGTCGGCAATTTTCGTTGCGTGCAAGCACTAAACTTGCAATTATTGGAAGTTTAGTGCTCACGGCGCATGCGCATGGTAGGAATTGCAGGAATTTATAGTTGCACGCAACGAAAATTGCCGACTGCAAACAGGCTTTAATGAAAAACCTGTATCATATTGAACCTATAGAATTAGTAAATGTTTAAAAAATCAATTAACGCAAAAAAATAAAACATTACAAATATCAACTAAACAGGTGTATTAAAATTCTTTATAAACTTTAGGCAATACATGTAGAATTTAAATTCTTAAGCCCGTTTTTAGGCGGCTGAATCATGATTCCATCTATGGTTCAGAAACAATATTAGTAATACATTAATAAGTTGGTTTTAATGATGGAGGCTTCACGATGAAGCTAAATTTTAATATTTACTGTCATTTTGACAGCAGATGTCAGAATTATGATGTAATGCTACTATCAGCAGCCTAAAAAATGAACACGTCTATTTAAAAATTAAGTAGCAGCGGTCTAAAACGATTCAGCCACCTAAAGCGCCTGGCAATAACGGGTTTAACAACTGAAAAAATCGTTAAGTGAAAAATAGTTGTCCCCGAGGTTGTACCTTTTAGTTTTCTAGTTTTCATTAGAAGACATCCTGTACATTATTTTTATTACGCAGTATTTGTAGATATAGACTTGCTATTCGACTCCTTAAGACACAAACGAAATTTCTCCATGCCTTGTTAAATTAAAAAATATTTTTAGACCGTTTTAACGCTTGCTTGCTTTTGGGTTAATGGCTTCCTGAGCGACCGCGGCAACGTACCGGCGTATAAAATGAGCATACAGTTCCAATTTGATGCAGTCTGGTGGCAACTGCATAAAGCTAAATGTCAGGACAATTACCCCACGCATTTTGCACAACACATCAATTTAACAACCCCACTTCATTTCCGCTTGAATAATGCGTATGTAACTAACGGAATTTTTTCCTTGTCGCTACCGTTTTCGGTGTTGATTGAATAAAATTTCAATTTCGAAAATAATTATACGCTGACGTGGTTTGAGTGACGAAATTGAGTTGAAAATCGTTTAATATGTATATGACGCGTCTCCGAAGGGGTTCTGCCAAAGCAAATAACGAAAGAGAGCGGGTTACATATTTGAACTAAAATTTACACCTGGTTTGGCAAAGGTCATGTTTCGTGCAAAAATTACCTACGTGGTCGTAGTTCTGAGGACGTTTTAAATATGTAATAAGATAACAAGGGGTTACGTTTGAAATACCTAAATAAACAAGTATCTTACATGAAAATCCCATGTGTTCAGTGCCGCGACAGAGTATGCTAAGAATTTCAGATGGGCTCTATTCTGAGCCCCCAGGGCAATATGATAAAATTTCTTGTTGACGGAACATCATACCAGCCACCCGGGAGCACTAGTCATACTTATCCTGAATAAAACATTCTGGCAACTTGTCTGCTCAGTGTGTAACTTATAATTAATAAGTTAATTTGACTTACAAGGTTATTTACCTAGAAAATGTAGGTATGTCCAAATTATACAAGGTTACTATTATTATTTGTGTCCAGCCCAAGCGCACAAACAAAAGCAATACTTCTAGACAACAAATAAGTGGTCCGCACATGCTAGGACTGGTGTATTAGCTGTTTCAAAATCAATTCATTAAGGTGGGGTAGAGTCCAACATATTTAAGTTGGCGAGCGGTGGGTTGCGTATTAAAAATGTCTTGCAGTACCAGTGGCGCAGGTAAAATTTTCAGTTATACCGGTGCGAGCGGAAAGGTGTTTTACGTATTCAAACACGGGAAATAGTGTACAGAGTGTTTTGTTATTTTAAAAAGGTGAAATTTCGTTCTGTCAAACGCCATTTTTTTAACGCAACACGAGCCATCTGGTGTGAGATGAAGAATAAGCTTAAGAATCTAAAAGATTTTGAAAATATTCGTCAGTTAGAATTATTTTATACAGCATCTGCATTTCCCACATTTTACTGAACAAGACTGAATTTATTCCGCTGTTTACTGCATTATTAATTATTAAGCTTTTAACCCATTAAACAATAATTACAAACGAACCATTTGAATATAAATCAAGTTTTCTTGATGCTTTTGAAGCGGCCTCTATTATGTAGTTTCCATAGCAACGGTCTTGATCAATTAAATGAAGGATGAACTTCGAACAGAAAGTAACTCATAACGAATAAATCAAAAATTTCTTGATTTCTGTATGTATTATTTACATTGAGATTGTTCATTTTGAAATTGCGTGTGCAACAAAGCCCAAAACAATACGTTGATATTTGGAAATTAAGTGGAAATCATAGGGAGATAGGGACGCCAAACATTCATGCCCCGCCGAAAAAAAATAATGTTGATTTTTATCGATTTTCAAAAAATCTCTCCAATTCTCAAATTATCAAAATTTCGAAAAATATGACATAATTGCTGTTTTCAATAAATGCCGTGAGATTGTAAATGAATCAATGGATCTCTCAACAGGTACACAAAAATTCATAGATACCCATTTCCAGTATAATACCTATCCATCGGTTTATTAAATTTAGATACCCAGAAAGAAGACAACCAAGCAAAATGATGTTTTCGAGATTAAAATCAAATTTAATTCACTATGGGTCATTCACTAAACCTAGAAACAATATTTATAATAAAGAAAATAAGGAAGAGGAAGAAATAAATGTTTTATCGTAGTTTGGGGTGACACCAAAAACTTCTTGTCGCGAAATCGAATCACAAGTTGGTGTTTCCAAAACAAAAGTCCAAAAAATATTTAAAAAGGCAAACAAACATAGGCCACATTAAATTCAAATTATTCACCATCTCTTCCCGGGAGATCAAGAAAGAAGGCTTAATATTAGTAGGTGGTTTAAATAAAATTCAAGAAAATCCAGAATTTGGGCGGTCTGTCATTTGGACAGATGAAACTCACATAAGCAGCGTAGGATTATTTAACCGGCATAATGTGCGTCGCTGGTCTGATACAAATCAGCACCAAACTTTTGAACGTCAGAGGCAAGGACGTTTCGTGTTTTATTTTGGGTGGTCAACTAGGTTACCAAATGTTTGATGGGAATTTGACGGGATTGAGATACATTAAATGTTCTGTTAATAAACATAAACAGGGTATATTTCTAACAAGATGGTGCCCTTGCACACAATTCTACAATAGTTAGAAATTATTTAGAAAATCATTTTCCGGGTAGATGGTTGGGTACAAATGGACCTATATTGTGTCCTGCAAGATCACCGGATCTGAGTATATTAGACTTTTTTGTTTGGGCATTTCTAAAAGAAAAAATATACATACGAAGACACAACAATCAAGCCGAGCTAGCAGAGGCAACACATGCAGCTTCCCGATATTTGCAAGCCCATCCTATTTTTTTAATTAATGTCATCAATCTATTAACTAAAAGATGTAGATTATGTGTTGAAAACATGGCAATCAATTTGAGCAGTTCCTATAATTTTGTTGTTTGTTGTTTTTGTTTGTTTTGCTGTTTTTTCTGTTTTTCTGATTTTAAATCATCCGTAAAGTATGCTAATGCGCAACCCCACCTCTCGCCAACTTAAATTTGTTGGACTGTATATACGACAGCGTTAGCTAGAAAACTTTCCAATGTTTCTCGTATTTATTTTAAATTCAGCATACGTCGCTTGCTGTTGGCAGTATTTCTCAGTTGAGAAAACACCAATAAAGTTTATTTGGTGGTATATATAGACGCTTTCGTATAAATCGATGGAAAATTATTTACTCCTGCTTGATATCAGTTGGTCAGTATAACACATTCGTATCCCAGTATCTTTCTTTGTTGGCACAATTGTTGAGTGCGTTTACTATTATTACTTTTAGCAATAAATAACTAGGCGAAATGAGGTAGATGATCCTGAGAAGTACCACTTACAAATCGCTTTCTTGGAATTCGTCTTATATTTTTTAGAAGCTTTATCCGGTTAGCCGAGGATATAGCTTGAATACATTTACAGATTTACACACCCGCACAACTTCTTTTGTAGCCATTTAGATGACATATTCAATACGGCTATACTTAAATTTATTCATGGATCGTAAAATAGTCAAATAAGTACATTTCCATTCTAGCTGTCGACTAGAACCGGAAGAAAATACTGCCTCTCAAACTTTCGTAACTTATTATAATATTTATACAACTGTGAATGAGTTCGGGGTTAACATCCCCTATTTCCTGTATTTGTCTCTAGTGGGGAGCAAATCTTTAAAACTATAATTGATACTAATCAGCAATTTCAACATCACTTAAGAGCCAAGTCTCCCTCCTGCATTTTCGAGCGATTCAGACATTCCCGCCTTTACAAACTGTACGGTTATTTATTAATATTTTGCTTTCTAATTTTGCAAGCATATACAGAAAACATTTCATAAGAGTCGTCTCATCGGCGATTTCTAAAAAAAATAATAGAAGTTTGTCTTTTTCGGCTCCAAATATACCCTAATTTTGTGTACTTATAACTTACTTAAAAATTACTCTTTTAAAAATCCGAGATGAGAGGCCGATTTCCACAAGTTTATTCTTTCAAATAAAACAAACAATTTCAAAATCGGTTCATAAATAAGGAAGTAATTTGTAAAGAGAACTGCCCTTGCAAACGCGATTTAATGCCCTGCGTTGTAACACCCTCTGCTTGTTCATCGCGCAACAGTTGGTAAACTGCTAGTACGAACTCAGTGATTTTTGTATGATGGGGCCCACTTCAATAATTGTATCGTCATACATTACATATTTTAATCGTATATACGCGAACATAGAATTTTGGTCTTGCGAATTAATGTATTTGTGCTTAATTGCAGCGCTCTGCCATATCCCACATTTTTATTATAATTCTGTTCAATTTAAAGTCGATTTTATCTGAAAGTAAATTTACACAATTTGAACACGTTTGTTATTGAAAGTAATGAACATATAGCAAGATATAAAATAATTCAAATTTCACCTTAAATAATGTTCTCTTTATAACCAAATAACAACAACTTAAAATCTTTGAATGAAAACCCAGTAAATTTTTTCCGATACAAAGGTTGTTCTGACATGAGCGGGGATTTTATTATAATTTATTTGTAAATTGATCCAAAGTAGACCTGAGCAAATATTTTCAAGATTGCAAGTAATTTATCTGCAATATAGTAATTCCGGGTTATAATGGAATGATCCTCATAAATAACAAGTATTTAGGTAATGTAACTCTGAACAAACTAAAAATGCTTATTTCGCCCAGAGTTCTTATAGCGTGGCTTTCAACATTCATCGTAGAGGCATATTCCTACTTTTTCTACTATCATTTAATTCTGGTAACACATTCGTATAAAAGTTTACAAGTTGATTTTCCATTTTCATTTTCCAAAATTCATTTTCTCTCATAGCCGTTTCATATTTTATGCCTTTGGGTGTCCAGACTGTAAAGATACAATACCCTCTTTTTGTAATTTGCATTTATGTAGTTAATATTTTCTGTCTTGACTATTTGTTTACAATTTTATTTACCATTTCTGATGATGAGATCGTTTGTGAATCTTGAAACCGGTCAATAAAATAATTTATTATACTTATTGGTAGTACGCATAGTAATTTTCTATTTCATAATTTGCATTTGTCCCTGAATTTGGTAAAAGTAATTGTGATTCTTATTTATCTTCCCGTTTCGATTCCAAAATATGATTTTCCTTTTCTCGATACCTTCTTCCGGGGTTAGATTATAAGAACTTTGGGCATAAACTTCAACAACACCTTGATCTCTTATAAGACCGTCCGGAGTTTCTGACAAATACGCGGAATGCTCAGTTCTTGAAATATTCTTTCGCTTTATTATACATATACAGGGTGATTTATACCGGGGGGGCGAAAAATTAAAATTAGGGTTCAGAGCCACAAATGAAGTAAAAAAATGTCATATGAAGGTATTCCGGAAATACTTCGTATAAAAGTTATGCTCGTCCAAAGATGGAGGCTATTAAATTAGGTTTCTAATTTTTTCTCAGCTTTTGAGAAAGACATAAAAATGAATTTTGGTACACCTATTATACTAATAGGGAAGCTTTGAAGAGATATTTTTTAATCATCCCTTATCGTTTCAACCTATTTTGTGCTCGTCCAAACATGGAGTCTATCATGTTTGGACGAGCATAAATTTTAAACGAATCATTTCCGGACACACCTTCATATGACATTTTTTACTTAATTTGTGGCTCTGACCCCTAATTTTAATTTTTCGCCCCCTGGTATAAATCACCCAGTATACGTTACGGGCATAGTGACGAATCGGGCGATGTTAGCGCCTGGGCAACGTGACCTGACCATACAAGACCTGACCGGACAGCATGAACGGTCATTGTTTGCATTGCCCGGGCACGCACCGTCAGCATTGCCCTACTTTCCCAGTATGCCCGTAGCATATACAGGGTGTTACAAAAAAGTAGGTCAAGCCGTTAACCACAGGTTATCTGACCGAAAATAATGGGACTTTCCTTATGCCATTTCTCATTTAGGCTTCTTTCTTTCAAGATACAGGGTGTTAAACTTAAAATTTAAAAAACTATTTTTATGAATAACTCCTTTGCTTTTTAAGATATTCCGTTGAAATTTTGTACAACATTTTCTCATATACCGATAAAATGTTTGTGTAACTTTGATCAAAAAAATCGATGCGCGAACGGAGGAAAGGGGGGGTTGTAATACCCATTGACCCCCAAACTTTTTCCTGCGCACGTCTATGGTTCCTATGGTTCCTGCATAACATCTAAGCTTCAAAAAAATGCCCTTGGATGGTACCTCTTTTATTAATAATTATTTTGGCAAATTCACACCTACCCGTCTTTCTTTCCAATGCTAATTTGGCTGTTAGACGTTATGCAGGAATATGACCGAATCGGTACCATCCAAGGGCATTTTTCTGAAGCTTAGGCGTTATGCAGGAACATATGCATCCAAGGACATTTTTCTCGAGCTTAGTTCGTCACCTTAGAAAAATTGGGAGACTTAAACAGCGAGTGGATTAACAACACACATAGTCAAATGAGTTGCAACATCTCGTAAACCAAGCCCTAAATCAAAATTTTACAAGAGGGAAAAAATAAAAGAAATGAACGCTTGGTATCAAATCAATACCTTTGAACCATACACGTGCGCAGAGAAAAGTTGGGGGGTCAGTGGGTATTACAACCCCCCCTTTCCTACGTTCGCGCATTAATTTTTTAATCAAAATTACACAAAAACAAAGCTGAAACCAGAATTTGGATACCGTTTTTCTCGAAAATAATGTTGATTTTTATCTCTCCAATTCTTTTTGTACTAAGCAGACTACTATAGAACTTTTTCCAAGGAATTCAGTAGCGTACGTAGTTGTTTTCTAGGGAGCGTATTTTTTGAGTTATGACATAAAGTTGAATTTTTAAAATGGAAATCATAGTAGGTACGCTTTGGTCTAGTTCGAAAGGTTTTTTTTTAAGCTATCAAAATACATATATATACTTTTATATTGTTATTTCAAAAAACGACAACGATTTTGGTACTTTTTAAGTTGTAACTTTAGAAAATATAAGATAGGTAGGTACATTTTGATAGCTTAAAAAAAGACCTTTTGAACTTGACCAAATAATGCTGTGATTTCCATTTAAAAAATTGAACTTTATGTCATAACTCAAAAAATACGCTCACTAGAAAAAACTACGTACGCCACTGAATTCTTTGGAAAAAGTTCTATAGGAATCAATCTTAACAGTTTTAGTCTGCTTAGCACAAAAAGAATTGGAGAGAATTTTTGAAAATCGATAAAAATCAATATTATTTTTTTTTCTCGAAAACTAAAAACGATATCCAAATTCTGGTTTCGGCATTATGTTATAATCATGAAAATAGCTCATGTTTGCGAAAATCCCAAGGCTCTATCTCTGCTGCTTCTATGAGAAACCCCCAAATCACAACGAAAATAAGACCCTGTACAGACAAAAATCCAATTGCATAGTCCCTTCAAACGTCAAACCGACCCAGATTCAGACCTATACAAGCTGCAATACAAATTGAAATTATAGCTTGGCTAAGCGAAGGAGCGAAGCCAGAGTGCGAAACTGGAAGAGCTCCCGAGCCACGTGTTTTTGTCCGTGGCTCCGCCTTCGGAGCATACCTCGTCTTACCTCCCTAAAAAATCTTGATGTTGGCGATCGGATGCTTGGCTCTTAAGAAGTTAGGAGTACTTACATAAATTTTTACCAAGATCAGAGGTGACACAAGATATACAAGATCTTAAGTAGATGACACAAGTTAAACTTCCATTAGAAAATCTTAAATATAACGAAAACTGCCACATCTTTCCTATACGGAAAAATAAAAGTTCCAAGTTGTATATTCGTAGAAGTTTATACTGAGCAAATATGTGAAGAGGCAAGATTATTTATTTTCACTGTTCGTAATTCTTGTAAATTATGTTTTCTGAAGTATTTCTATGCTGGATTTATCAGTTCGAAGTTTGAATGTGCGTCTATTTGACATCCCAATTATAATTATCGCACTGAAAGGCCCAAGGCCGATTTTTTTTAATATGTTGACTTCCAATTTCTAGACATGTACCGGCCAGAATTTATTCGGAGCATACCGCATCATTTGGGATCGATTAGAAAATCTTCTGAAAGAATTTCATTATAAAAAAATGTTGAGGCGCATGCGCGATCGCGCCATAACATTTTCGGACAGATGACAAAGTTCTGTATTGTTTGAAAGTGTTTATTTTAAATTCTTTGGTCTATACAGTAAAATTTAATTGCAAACGTGCAAAATTAGTATATGGAGCATCCAAACTTTGTGCTTTTGGTGACTGCAACGGCGCTAGCAGAGTGGGTAGGCCAAGCGACCGCTTGGGATTACGATATAATCCATTTCCCAAACCCTGCCTAACACTGGGGTAAATCGAAGTTAATAACTGGGTCGGTGACCATGCGAGGACTTGTGCCACCTATGTAAATTGTGTTGCGAGAATGAAAATGTGTAAGAGACAAGATTCGAAATGGAAATGTGTGTTGAATGGCAGACTTTGGAAAATTTGATATTTCATAATTACTGACTGCGGTCACACGGAATTACTTAATTTTATAATTCTATTCAGTCATTAATAACCTTACTTTTTGGTAACAGTACCCCCTGAGACCACTTCAGAAGCACTTCTTCTGTCTAATTGCATTCCGGTCACGCATACTAATCAGAACGAAATAATCCAACAAATTTTCTTTGACACGCATAATTAATTTTCATTTTACATTTTCTTGTTAAAGGCCCAGTTTATGCCTTCTGAATCTATTATTGCTTTAGAGTTGTTTCAGAGGGATCCCAGCAGTTTTTAAGGATCATTATATTTTTCTGAATCCTATAAAATCATCTCTTCTTGTTTTCGAAAGAAAAGGTGACCGTGATCAGTTGAAAGGAAATATTTTGAATGTCACTATTAATGACACCCGGTTGCCTACAACTGAGGCCGAAAGTCTTGGACTTATTTTAGACAATGAAGTTTAAGGATCACGTTCAATAATGGTATATTGAGAATGTTATATGCTCATAGATCTTATTTATCAATTGATGCCAAGGGCTCGAAATTATTTTTGGTGAAGAAACGAAACATTAATATTGTTTCTGAAAAAAGTTACAGCGAGTTAAACACAAATAATTTGTGCGCGCTAGCCGCGATTTTCCGGCATTTTCGCAATTTCCGATCTACACTGCATAGCCATAAATGAGTAGGTATTTAAAAAATGGCAAAAACAACAGTGTGTTTTTTGCACTTTAAATGTAACTAGTCTGTGAAAAATGACTTCAGCTTTTAAGCACAAAATTGAAAATATCTTAGAAAGAGGTAATTGCTGACCCACGTTTGTTGAACACTATAACTGAATTCTAGAAAGCTAAGTCAAAATTCATGCTTACCTAGATTTTTTTCCTACTTGACGTCATAAATACGATTTTATTAGTTTGTAAAAATTATCAGTGCTATCTGTGTATGTTGTCTCTTTGTTTTAATAATTTAACAAACAAAATATTAAATATTAGTCCAGATAACGATAAACGTAAACGGGGTACTCGTTCTCCAAAGAATTATAAAGGAATACGCCGAACACCAAGAAACTCGATTCAATTAACATTCGTCTGAATATATCATTCACATATCTGCATCGGGGGAGAAAATTCAAAGACGGAGATATAACTTTCGATTCGAGATAATCCTCAAGTCCTCCGTCATGTTCCCGAGGACTAAGTAAATACAATTTCTAATGGAATGCCAAGAATTTCTCTGTCACATCAAGTAACACCACAAATAAAAATCTTTCCCGGCTTAATAACGCTGCCACAGTCCTCGGGGTATTCAGAATGTTGATATTTGCTTTCCTAGGCGATATGTCCCTCGGAAGTGGTATATGATGTCGCAATGCATTTATTTTGTTTCGTATCTCCACATTTTTTGCCCCTTTAGTTCGCAAGAAATAGACGCCACAATATATAACTTGTAGAGAATTATTGCTGTTATTATAGTGACCACAAAAGCATAGTCTGAATGATCGCATCATTTTTTAATATGACAAAGGCGTACTCTCAAAATATTTTACAACAACTATTTCTATGAAATTTGTATGAAATGTAAATCTATTACATTTTCATGCTGGTAGCATTGACTGTCAACTGTGAATGTCATGAGCTGGAAATATTTCTTCACAGACTATTAATGTAACGTTTACGATATTCGATAGTTCACTCTTAAAAATGCGAAACAATTAAATTCGTGAAATTCAATACTGAACGACATATTTCGACGGCGCAGAGTGTAGAGTATCTACCCACATCGTTGAACTTAACAGAAATGTAGGAAAATTTACACATGAAATGGTTCAGGTCAATAAAGAAGGAAAATCACAGTATAAAGTCCTGCATCTCACCTCCCGTCTTCTATTACACCTAAACGATTTATTTTAGAAAAATGATTGAAACGGGACAATAGACTGTTTGTTGGAAAGCACATTTTAAAAATACTTTTGAATATACAGGTTGTCCCGAAAATTGGTGGTGCATCAAAGTTGTACTTTTTTAAATGGAATGCCTTATAGTCTTATTGATTTTTGAGACCCTTTCGAGCTACTGTACATACCCCTAGAATATTATCAAATTTGATTTGATAGTTCCAGAGGAATAAATTAAAATCGAAAAAAAATTTTTTTCGTCATATTTTAAAAAAATTATAAAAAATAGAAGAAACATCTTCAAACCAAAACTAAGCAGCAGGTTGCTTATAATAAAAGGTCAGTTTATCCTACTATGAATATCGTAAAAATAACTTATACAGGTTGTTCAAAATTCAATGCCAAACTTTTCAAAATGTAATGCTATTTTTCTCCATTTTTCCAAATGGGACAACCTGTATATTTTTATCCCGTCGGATGCAGAATTAAAAAATGAACATGTTTTCTAATTACAATTACCTCGACATTCTCAAAGGTTTCACAGATATTCGTAAAAATCGTAAAATTACTATCTAATAAATAATAATTTTACTTAGCATTTTCAATTCAAGGACTAGAACATATGTTCAATATGTCTTCCGTTCCCTTGGAGGCACAAACGGAAGCGGGTATGAAATGACCTTGCTACTCTTCCTAATAGCTCGGGTGTAATGTTTTGAAATGCGTTTCTGATTCTTTGCTGCATGTTTTCTGGTGTGGCTGGAGGTTCCTTATAAACGATTTCCTTAACGTAGCCCCACAAAAAGAAATCCAATTTAGTTAAGTCGGGAGATCGGGGCGGCCAATTACATGGCCCTCCTCTTCCAATCCACCGGTTTGAAAAGGTTGTATTGAGATTGTCCCTGACTCGTAATGAATAATGTACTGGCGCTCCGTCGTGCTGCAGCCACATTGCATCTTTCAAATCAAAGCTATTGGTAAATTTTGGCATAAATTTGGCAATTGACTTTGCAAGAAATCAAAATACATAGCACCGTTCAAATGTCCGTTAAAAAATTGAGTACCAATAATATGTTCACCAAAAATCCCCCCCACCTGCCTAAAACTCTTTGGATTGTGGCCGGAATAATAATGAACATAAATGTTCTAGTCATTGATTTGAAAACTGCTAAGTTAAATTATTATTTATTAGATAATAATTTTACGATTTTACGAATATCTGTGAAACCTTTGAGAATGTGGAGGTAATTGTAATTAGAAAACATGTTCATTTTTTAATTCTGCATCCGACGGGATAAAAATATACAGGGTGTCCCATTTGAAAAAATGGAGAAAAATAGCATTACATTTTGAAAAGTTTGGCATTGAATTTTGAACAACCTGTATAAGTTATTTTTACGATATTCATAGTAGGATAAACTGACCTTTTATTATAAGCAACCTGCTGCTTAGTTTTGGTTTGAAGATGTTTCTTCTATTTTTTACAATTTTTTTTAAATATGAGGAAAAAATTTTTTTTTCGATTTTAATTTATTCCTCTGGAACTATCAAATCAAATTTGATAATATTTTAGGGGTATGTACAGTAGCTCGAAAGGGTCTCAAAAATCAATAAGACTATAGGGCATTCGATTTAAAAAAGTACAACTTTGATGCACCACCAATTTTCGGGACAACCTGTATATTCGAAAATATTTTTAAAATGTGCTTTCTAACAAACAGTCTATTGTCCCATTTCAATCATTTATCTAAAACAAATCGTTTAGGTGTAGTAGAAGACGGGAGGTGAGATGCAGGACCCTGTATAAGTAAATATGTACAGTTTGGTGCGCCTCACCTGTATATTTGTTGTACTTATTGTATTATATTATATTTTATTTAGTACTTGTCAATAAAAGCCCTTATTATTATTATTTATTTCAATTTCTACGATTCCTAGTTATTGAAAAAGCAGGGGTCGGATATCATTGTTACCAAGGAACATGTGGAGCCTCTAACTCGAAAGGAAGATGGGCTTAAGAATCATCATCATAAGGTTCTCAGTCCGAAGACTGGTTGGACGCGTACCTCCATTCTTTTCTATCCTGAGCTAACCTACGCATTTCCCTAAAAGTAGAACATCCTACATCCCTAACTATTTGAGAGCAGTAGTCTAATCTAGGCCTACCCCTACCTCTTTTTATTCCTATCTCTGACTCTAGTATGTCACGAACTATTCCTTCGTGTCTTAGAAGGTGTCCTACCATCCTATCTCTCCTACTCTTTATTGTTTTCCATACCTTTCGCTTTTCCCCAACTCTTTCTAATACTTCCCTATTGCTAACCTTATCTATCCACGGTATCTTCATCATGCGTCTGTAGCACCACATTTCAAACGCTTCTACTCTTTTTCTATCCGCTTCTCCTATTGTCCAAGTTTCGCACCCGTATAATGCCGTACTCCATACATACGACGTTAAGAGTCTCTTCCTAGTCTCTATATTAACCGTTCTCGAGCATAACAGTTGTTTCTTTTTGTTAAACGCAACTCGGCCCTGCGCCATTCTTTGTTTTATATATTTAGTGCTCCTACCGTCTTGAGTTATTTTACTTCCTAAGTAGCAGAAATCCGCGACCTCCTCTATCTTCTCATTTCCAATTTGTATTTCCATTTTAGTTCTATTTTCACATCCCCTACATACCAAAATTTTAGTTTTCTTTTCTTTTCTTAAGAATATGGATATTTTTTACTTTATTTTATTTCATCCTCGGGTGGACACCCGCGTTCTGCGTGTCGAAATGCAATTTCGAGATGTTCTATAAACTGTCTTAAGAAGGAATACAACTATTAGCATAGAAATTTTGACAATTTCGCTAACATTTTGGCAGTTGGATGTTTGCGGTTACAGCAGATTTCGTGAAGGCGTGAAAAATTTTCGTTACCGATTTTCAAGTGCAATTTTTTTCCTATCCAAATTTCCTTTCCAAAGCAGTTTCTTTATTTAATTTCTTACTTTTTGCAATGAAAATTTATTTGATTTGGGGGAAATTATTTCGTCTAAGGGGCATGATTTTCAGATACTTTTGGTCCGAACTGACTCGGGTCTGAAGGAACACGATTAATATTAATTTATTACCAATACATCACCTCATTTTGGATTCCCTAATTTTTACATGTAAAAATCGTCATTTAAGGTTTTTAAAATTTTATATTATTGAAAATATTAAAGGCATTATTAACATGCAAGAACAAAATTATTATAAATTTGATACAGAAACCAAAAAAGTTAAAAATTTCAATCGTCGGATTTGACCCCGCACCGCCTAGGTGTATTAAATGCCCATTTCGCATCTACACCCACTGCGCTAATAAAGTAGTTTCTAAATGTATCTCTTAATCATTAAGCCCAACTTTTCAAAAGGAAAACTAAATTTACCTTAAACGTTTCCGGTTCTAAGACACTATATCGTACAGAGATTTTCCAAAAGTATATCAAGAATTTCCTATAAAACAATTCAGATTACTAATATCGATAATTATCGAAATTATCGATAAGTTTTGATTACCGATAGTTTCAAACCATTATCGCCCACCTCTAGTATTATACCACAGCCCAAATCGCGCCTGGCTGCTCTGTTATCGGTACGTGCAAGGTAGAAATTTAGTTTACAAGGTATCTATATCTATCACCAATTAACAGCATCGTGTATTTTTTAGCATTGTGAATTGAATGATTAAACTAATGACAAATCAATTAAACAGGAAAAAAATCGTGATGAATTTAAAGTCAAAATAATTTAGGATGGCTGAGTGTACTCATGTAATGTTCACTCTAATGTCTCCAATGTCTTATTAAAAGAAAGTAATTTTAACTT
The DNA here is from genome assembly GCA_963966045.1 of Xestobium rufovillosum. Lineage (NCBI taxonomy): Eukaryota > Metazoa > Arthropoda > Insecta > Coleoptera > Ptinidae > Xestobium > Xestobium rufovillosum. The sequence continues at coordinate 41,111,696 of OZ014493.1, forward strand.
CGCAACTTTCAGATGCAAATCAATTTACGCTAAATGTTGAGATTCGTATTTTTGCTGTCAGGTCCGTCGTAAACAAAACGTAGTTGGTTCAAGAGACGGTACGTGTATTTATCTTCGCAATCGCGCATTAGAACGTTCCAGCAAAAGCCCTGGCTTATATTTATGCCCTCGTAAGTCATTTGCCGGCCGTTTACTTAACAAAACGTGTAATTATCTCCCTAAGCACTTATCTGAATTATAATGCTGCCTATATTCTATTTTCAGATTAATTTATGCCTAAAGTATCGGGCTCGTTGATATTCAGAATGTATATTATGAGATCCATTATGCAATATAATATACTTTTTGCATCCCGAGTATAAACAAGGGGTTGGCTTTATTTAAAGTGGCTCTGGCAGACTTTGGCTGTTGTTTTTAGTAATTTGAGATAATCATTCAAGTATTGTGTACGTAAACAAATTCAGAAATAGAAAGGCAGCACCAGGCCCGTACCCCACTCCAGTATTGCAAACTGGCAAAGCAACAATCATAACGTTCTCAGTCCGAAGACTGGTTGGACCGTACCTCCATCCTTTCCTATCCTGAGCTAACCTACGCATTAAAGTCTCCTACAATAGAAATAAATTATAGTTAAATTTGTTCTGGGAAGCTTTTCTTCATTTTATTTATTTAATAGAGGACGACAATCTTCTAATTTAGCGCCAGCGAAATTTAATTCAATATAAACTTCCATTTTAGTGTATTGCAGAAAAGCTCAGTAACAAAACTCTAATTACTGAATGCACTCAGCAAATTGTCTGCAGCAAATAGCATTTTCCGGCTCCAGAAGTTTCACCTTTTAATAAAGCAACTGTCATTTGATCCAGAAATTGTAGACTAACTGTCGCAAAGAGTTCCCTTAAGTGGAAAATTATTTCGGAAGAGTGAGAGCGTCATTTCTTCTCAACAGTTTAACGCCCTCTGGATTACGTGCCCCGATTGTCATTATATTTCCACTTCGTATGACGCTACGTGACCTGTACTTAACTGGAATTCGCAATTTGGCAACTACCCGCAGCACAGGAGTGAAGTTTTGCTAGTTTCTACGTCACAAAACAGTTTATTACGGGATGGGGACACAGCCATTATTCAAGCGATACAAAGTTCAGTGGTTATTAAGGACGAATTCATTTTCCCGAAAGATGTCGCTAAATTACGCGCGCCCCTATTTTTATTAGAGCTACACGTGGTTTCGAGGAACGAAATCCAGACACCGAGTACAGGGTTTAAATCATCCTACGGGACGATCGGTGGTTTCCAGGATACCACTGGGAGAATTGCTTGAGAAACCTGGTTCAAGACCCAGTGCTCGTTTGCTGTTCGCTCACGTGAATAATTAACGACAAGATTTTACCGTAAGACACAGAATTTTAATTTCATGTACAAAGATAAATTAACAGAATTATATTTATTTGTTTCCGTTTTACAATCTTCTTCGTATAGGAATAGAGAATCTTCGACTTGAAGTGAAGGACATATATTTGTATTTTAAAATTGATCGATTCATTCTTCTTGCAAGCCATCTCTTATAAATCTACCACCACGATCATAACTCATATCTTGGCAGCAATTTGAGTTAGTTTACAAAGTGCAATCACCTTTCAGTTTGTGCAACGATCCTCAAACTTGTGCCCCTCCCCGCACCTTACAATTAAAAATGATGTACTACACAATGTTGAAAAGTTTAAAACAAATGTGACACAATAGATTAACCGTGACGTGAACTTACTTAGGGCCGGTTGTATAAACATGTTGAACTGTAGTTCAACTCTGAACTGCAGTTTTAGGTAAAAGAAGTGTTGTATAAAGTTTAATTCAGCTTAAACTTAGTTCAAATTGGAAGTTCTACAGAACGGTCAATCCGGACCGTTCAAGGACGCTGAACTTGGTTCAAGTGGCCAATGTTATTACGTTATTAGTGATCTACCTAACTTACTTTCTTTTTGATTAACATTGCAGAATACTGAAAATAAATTGAAATTTATAGCAAATCAGCAGGTAGATGCATGTTTCAACTTAGTGCGGTGTAATACGGTCCGTTTTTGCGGATCCCGTTTTGCAGGATGGCGAGAACGCATGTTTCAACTTAGTGCGGTGTAATACGGTCCGTTTTTGCGGGAGCCGTTTTGCAGGATGGCGAGAACGCACGAGTTTAAACGGCAAGTCCGTTTTTTTCGGTATGAGCGGGTGCATGCTGCCGCATTTGAGGCATAGATTAGAGACTTATGTAGATAAGCGACTCCCTGTATTTTTGCCGGACGAAATGGTTTAGTTACGCTTTATGACACGAAGCGCTAGTATCTCAAACGCCGGGAAATTTGAATATAAGCTCCTAGTTTAATGAAATTTCTTTTTATTTTATACTTATAAAAATTTTTGTATCCAGTATTTGCTACTTTTAGAAGAACATAAAAATAGTAATAAAGGATCCAACAATTTTTTAAGTAGAAGTAAAATGTTATATGGAATGTTTAAATAAAAATATTTTCAAAATTAAATTTATGTATTTTATAAATGTAACATTGACACAATAAATTACTAAGAATTGTTTTATACAGTAATAATAAAGGCTACAAACTCCTTAAAAAATGTTTGCTTTGCCAAGTCGAAGAACTGTATTGCAGAGGTTAAGTGGCATTCGTTTTGGCGCTGACATTATCAATGCTATTATACGAAAGTTTATAAAAACCTCATAACAATAGGGAAATACGTGCATTTTCACTTTGTTAGAGTTGTTTCCACATTTCTTCACAACACATTTTTGATACCCCACTTTAAAGACCGTTTTAAAAAATGTTGCACAAAAACAACAGTAAATTTGCTCAAAGCTTGGTACACTCTCTAATCAGTGACTTGGAAAAAAAACGAGTGAAAATTCAAACTTTTACACAACTGGCAAACACAACACGCCAACACCAACCAAGAAATGCAAATGGTGGACGAAGCACGAACCAAACAATTTCCAGATACCGGTTACTACCGGCAGTCCGGCAGAGATCGCATTGAAACATAGAGCATATACTTTATCGTATCTGTGGACTCCCGCCCTACATCAGCGCCTTTGTGCCGTCAAGCGTAACTAGTACTTCGTCCGAGTTTTCAGGATAGAGTGAACATACTCTGATTTGAGGACTGCAGGACGCGGAAGCAAGCGACGGCACAGGCAGTTGATTGTCCCGTTCTGCGGCATCCCGTTTTGAAATTGAACTCCAAAAATATGTTTGATATGGACAAATTCATTGAAATAACTCATGCGCTGCCGCTGTGCATAGCTGCACGAGGTTCCTAAAGTCTATTTCCCGAGTCCTGAGACCGCGTCAAAACAAATACACGTGATCGGTGCGTGAACAGCGATATGCTTAATTCACAAGAGCTCACATAAGCGGCGCGCAATAGTAACATGGAAAAATAATCAGTATGCCTGAAATAGTAAAAATATACTTCCATTACAATGTAAAATTAAAATGTAAATTCTGTAGAAAATATGATCGATTCTCACATAACGACGCGACACGACGCTTCAAATTTAAATTTATCGGGCAATAAATCTGTTGTAGCTTCATTTGCTGTTTCAATTATATCTGCAGGAGTACAAATAGTTTCTTCCTCACCATCCGAAATCGACATTTTCGACAGTTTCACAACAAAATATTACAATTTTAAACTGACAACTTGAAATTAATTACTAACTTGATAATTTTGGTCATTGTACATAAATACACGTATCCATAGTTACGCAGAGGAACGTAACGTTTTTTTAGGTAACGCTCGATTTTATAAATTTTATTTGTCAAATCTGACAGTTGATAAGTGTGATATCAAGCCCCCGCCTCGCACAAAACAAAAAAATTATGTTGATCCGATCGCTACCAAACTTCACAGGAACACTCGCTGGGCTAATCTGAAGATTAACTTACAGTAGGTGCCGCGCATGTCGTACCGGGACCGGGCAGCAAATAATTTATAAAGTGAAAATGCAAACGTCAAACGGCATATGCCATTCGCAGTTTATCAAGTTTCAAACGATTTTACCACAATTATTTCTTCAGAGGCAGCAACGCGCCGGGTACCAGCTAGTTATTTATAATAGAATCAAACACTTTTCTGACATAACTATTTTCACTAGGTTCAGTACTGCCAACATTGTAATATCGAAGATCTCCCGAACTACAGTTCAAATCATTTGGTACAACACCTTTCCATCAGAACTTCGTTCAGCTTTTGAACCGCGTTTAGCGAAACTACAGTTCAATTTATGTTTATACAACCGGCCCTAAGTGATAAATTACCTAGAATAAAACGCACCAAAAATACTATAAATCTTTTAGGTTCTTTCTCATTACGGGGCCTAAGATTGAAGATGTGAACTTTCCCTTATCTCATCGATTGGATAAAAGCAAGCAATTTGTAACCGTAACACCTAAAAGTTGGCTATTGTTGACCAACTCATTTCATATCTGTTGAATGAAAGGTGATCTTTAAGTGATGTCAGAGAATCTGAAGCGATCGTTCAATCAACAATCGGCGGATACTTCATGAACCAGACGTCGGGGGAAAGATGATCCTTCACAGCACCGACAACGATGTTGTTTTAAGGCTGAACGGAATAATTTATCTTGAAAATAACTGAACTTCGCTTTGTATTCATTTGAATATCTTGACAGGCGTTCGGAAATTGTAAATCTGTATTCGATTTATGATCGAAACTTTAGTGAAGTTTGGGGAAAATAAATGACCACCTTATTGTATACTATTTAGACTCAAGTTACACCATAGATCAGATGTGGTGTAATAGGAAACGCATGCCTAAGTATTCCATGCACTCCTGTAAAGCGACCATCCTGTAACGCAACCAGGACCACATCAAAGCGGCAGCCAGGTCAGGTTAGTGGTGTAATGCGACCACTCCCCAAAGCGACCGTTCTTTAATACAACAGAGTCACTGCTGGTCGTTTTATAGAAGTTTTACTGTAAATAAAAATCACTGGGGGCTAGGTCAGGGGAGTAGGTCGAATGCTCTATAACTATAACCAAAGAAATTTTTTGACGCGTTCGCCTTTAAGTTCGAGATGTAATGTACTGCACCCCTGGTGACCTTCATAAATAATGAGAAAGGGACAGTAATTTCAGTTTATCCCATTGTTTTGTTAACTTCCATGCCACTAATGCGACGTTGTGACAGACCAAAAGAAAAAGCCACGTACAAACGACTGGGGGCTTCGCATCAAAATCAGCTGCGTCAGTTGTAATTAAAACTTCGTCGACATTTCAACGGTTTACTTTTCTACGTTTTTGTCCAATGTGTTTAAAATTCCTTACATACAGTATTAAAATTATGACGATTTACTCTTATTATGTACCTGTAACGAAGTTGCTAATAAATTTTCGAAAACATTTATATTAGGTATGTTATATTTATACGTGCAACATACACCTGCGACGGTGGTGATGTCACTTTGCTGCTTGGCGCGGAATAACTTTTGCTGAGAAATGGCAATGTTTAAGCACTACTTAATTACTAAGTGTTCAAATGTTTACGTAGTACATACCATGAATACGCTTCTCTCGTACACGTCGCCGCCCTCCCCTCGAAAAAAAATTAAAAACTGTTTCGCGGTGTTTTCGCGGTTTATAATTTTTTGCGCTTTTCCGGTCTGTCTTGGTGAAAAATAACGAAAAACGTGAAAATAGTTGGAATTATGTGCATCGAATGATACATTGCAGAATCAGCTAGCGCGTGCCGTTCCCGGGATACGGGCAGACAATACACTCCACAGCAATTTTCGGGGGTGTAAACACAAGTGCATAGATTCGTTCTAAAAAATTGATTCGCTTCATTTTCGGCACACAGGTCAGGGTAGACGCCCCGAACACGACCAAGTTCCAGTTTTCGTGTTTCATCCCTCCGCCCCCCCCCCCCCCCGTCCAAGCGTGCGAAATGTTGAAAAGTGCATATTATTGCTTCCACCCTTTTTTTAAATCTCTTCCAGTTTCCCGAATGTGGGAAAAGTGGCATCAATTGAAAGAAAATGAAAGGGAGTATCCACCCGATCAATTTTGATACCTGTTGCGCCGGAAGGGTGCACACAAAGAATTAAATTTTGCAAATAAATTTCTATAGTTTTTATGAAAAACGAACACAGATTCTGATTTTCAGATTCAGTGGCGTACCTGAAAAAATGTTAAAAACAGATGCAGATTGCGTAACTTCCTTATTGCACGAGATAGATGAAACTTCTTAAATGTTACTTTAATGGCTGGCCCCCTAATTACCAGTGACGTACACTCTTATTTTATAATGTTTGTATTTTTAGAGATTTTAAAAAAGTTTTCAGCTCCTGGCAATTAGATATGCCGAAGCAAATAAAATACATGCAGATATTAGTTTGTAAAAGTCAGTGGCGTACTTTAAACAAATTGAAAATAAATATAAATTACGTAATTCTCTTATAATGAAAGTTAGAGCAAAAGTTTCAACGCATTATTTTAAAGACTAATCGACCCCTATCCAGGGGCGTCCTCAATTTTTTTACCAATCTTTTATTTTAAGAAATTTTTCAAACAATATTACATTTTTTGTAACTGCACATTCCGAAATATGTTACTTGACAACTGTTGACACCCACCCACGACCTCAATGTCCTTTAGATGACAACAGTAGACCATCTAAAAAGTTGACCAATAAATACAATCAACAATTATTGCTTTTTGAGTGTCTGTTTGAAAAGCGTTTGTATTTGTAGAATAATCAGCAATTGAGGGTTACCTGACTCATTTTTATTTGCCGTGGCACTTTTCAGGAAACAGTTCGTCAATTCGAACAACACGTAATGACATTATCTTCTCATTTGGAGAGCTGTTTCAGGTGACATCGAACGATATAGCAAACAAACACAGTCGTATACAGATTGCAGCTTTTATTATACATACACGCTAGAAATATTTGCATAACTTTAGTTTATGTAGGTGCGAGTGACGTGTGCTTAAAGAGGAAACTTCAGTTTGACTTTTAGAGGATAATAAACCTGGTATATCTCGCCTGTAGTTTCATGTAAGTTTTCATACAATCGTAAAAGCGGAATACAGATATTTCCAATTTTTATGATTTCCAATCCAAGATTGAACATTGTAGAGATGTTTCACTCCACTGAAAAGAATGAGTAAAGTTTTAAATTCGAATTTTGTTGTTTGTATTTCAAGAAGCAAGTGACGTACATATTTAAATCTAAGAAATATCATGTTAAATGCTGGATCGATCATTTTGTGTTAAAGATATCCGATCGCGTGTGGTTTTGGAGCCTTTTAGAGTCTTCCTCCTTAAATTTCCACGTCAATGCCCACATCTTTTTATGCCGGCGGTCATTGCATGCGTTGATTGAGGACATTTCTTCCAGTACACTGCCCGTTAATGATATCGATACTCGTCAAGTTTCTGGCCCGCCCCAGACATTTTTTTCTGTCTATCGAATGTCTTGTACGGTCCTCAAGTTTGATCCAGAGAAAGAAATAATTTGACAAATTTCTGGCATGAAATATTCGTTATATTATAAGTCAGTAGAAATTCAGCGTAAAAATTAAAATCTAAAAAACAAAATTAGTGAGAGAAATTTTTTTAAGATTTTGCATTTTCAATTAATTCTAATTTATGTCATAATGTTTTGTACAAACAGCAACGTTAGTTACATAATTTGAGCAGGAATGTAGAAAAGCAGATATGTATTCGGAAGGGAGTATATAGCTTGGCCCATGTAGGCGAGGCGGGCCAAAGAAATGTTTTATGGTACGACCTATATTTGACAGAAATTTCGAATTCTGGGCACTATTCTGAATACAATTTTTTGATATCACCACATAATTAAACCAGAAGGTTTTTGAAATACTTCAGATTTTCTGAAGAATGTGACATTTGTAGTGTCAGATTAAAAATTAAATATCTCCGTTTTGGATCAAGCTTGTAGTTTGTTTTAGGTTCAAAAAAGCCTACGCCACTGTTGCGCTGAGTTAGATGCAGGCTGTGGCAGGCGCCAACGCGTCGTAACCCCACCCCTCGCCAACTTAAATCTCTTGGACTGTACCTAATTGTTTGATTGTTGACGACTAGCTATGTAGCGCCTTTATTGCAAAACATAACCTATATAAACAGTATTTATGTACAGAGTATCCCACGACGACCTTGCACGATCTGTATATAGAAAAGTATATATATGTAGTAGAATTACACAAATTTGCACAAATAGGTAATCGAGGATGCTCAATTAGACTAAAATATTTTTGACTTTCTGCGACTTCCGGTTATACCGGAAATAGACACCAACTTCCTTATTTTGAATGGAATGCCCACATTTTGATTACGGATATAGATTTTTGGTCGAATTTTAAGGTCACCTTATGCAAAACATCATATGTGTAAAGTGCACCCTCTTCGAGATATTAGACTAAAAATCGTCATTTTTCAAATTTTCACATTTATAGCTTGGAAACGGTACGAGATAAAGAAAAATGACTTACATGTCCCTATCCCAGTTTTTAATTCTCTATCAAAAGGGTCTGGAAAATGACAAAAAGTTGCCAATCAGGAAGCAGTATTTTACAGACACATTAGATAGAGAATTAAAAACTAGGATAGGGACATGTAAATCATTTTTCTTTATCTCGTACCGTTTCCACGTTATAATTGATGAAATTTGAAAAATGACGATTTTTAAAGTCTAATATCTTGAACAGGGTGCACTTTACACATGTAAATGTTTTGCATAAGGTGACCTTAAAATTCGACCAAAAATCTAAATCCGTAATAAAAATTTGGGCATTCCATTTAAAATAAGGAAGTTGGTGTCTATTTCCGGTATAACCGGAAGTCGCAGAAAGTCAAAAATATTTTAGTTGAATTGAGCATCCTCGATTACCTATTTGTGCAAATTTGTGTAATTCTACTATATGTATATGCTTTTCTATATGCAGATCGTGTAAGGTCGTCGTGAAAAAAGTTAGACATGTGTCTGCTGTTGTACCATTTGGGTAATCCCCGTTACAAGATTTAGAAAAATAAGTTTTGTGATTTGGTAACACGTTGCGAAACTGTCGATCGAATCTATCATAACACAACTCATCATAAACAAACATTATAAGCATTCGCTTCCATTGCATTATTACTCTTTCGATGGCTTTTCTTATTGATAGAAGATACATACCTTCCACTAAACGGACAGGACAAAAACAAAACAGGAACTGTTCGTTTGTACAAAAACAGGTACAGATTTGTTCGTCAGGACTGTTCGTGAACAGTTTTTTTTTCTCGGACTTGTGTTTCCACCGAACGGACAAACGAATATTCTGTTTTGTTTGGTTTCATTAAAGGTTAGGCGGTCGTACTAGACAACTTTCGGGCGGTTGAATATGTGGCGCGTAAAAAGAACAGAGGAAGAATGCGAGCTTTTCTTTTTATGGGTGCTGCATATTATATTTTATTACAGAAGAAGAAAAGAAAGAAACCTCGATTTTAGATAAAGCCCTCGCTAAGAAGAAGAGACGAAAATGTTACTACAAGATTATTACAAGATTTAAGAGATGACGAAATTGCCTTAAGTGGTGAACTAAGATCTAGTTTCAAAAACTTTTTAAGAATGTCCAGCACGGACATACTGTGTTTACTTAATCAGCCCCATTATAAGTAATAAGAACACCAACTTCAGAGATTCAATTTTGGCTCAACAACGTTTTGCTCTTACTAAATTAAATTCAAAAAAAGCACGTGCGGGCCTTCGGACAGGAACATCTGTTTCGACCAAAAGGACTGTCTGCAGACAGTTCACAGACCCTTTGATGATTACCGACTTTCGCCCGGACTGTGTTCGTGTTCGTAAAAACACAAAAATGGACAGGTCAGTCAAGTTGGCCCCCCCCATGAATTATTTTAAAAAATGTTTATGATGGCTCGATTGCGCCGGTGTTGCGCCACCTTGCGCCGCTTATTTCGTAGCTTGCGCCCTTATGGGTCAGAAACTGTAGCCTATTTTCCTTGGGAGGGGCCAACTATACGATAGCCCCTCCCATTTACAATTCTTCCAAAATTATTATAGGGGTACATTCTAAAGGGCTTGCGCCACCTTGCGCTACTAGAATTTTTGCTTGCGCCATAGTGGTATTTCATATACGCCACGTGACAGAAACTGCGCTGGCCCCCCAAATGAATTATTTTAAAAAAAGTTTGTGATGGCTCGATTGCGCCGGGGTTGCGCCACCTTGCGCCGCTTATTTCGTAGCTTGCGCCCTTATGGGTCAGAAACTGTAGCCTATTTTCCTTGGGAGGGGCCAACTATACGATAGCCCCTCCCATTTACAATTCTTCCAAAATTATTATAGGGGTACATTCTAAAGGGCTTGCGCCACCTTGCGCTACTAGAATTTTTGCTTGCGCCATAGTGGTATTTCATATACGCCACGTGACAGAAACTGCGCTGGCCCCCCAAATGAATTATTTTAAAAAATGTTTGTGATGGCTCGATTGCGCCGGGGTTGCGCCACCTTGCGCCGCTTATTTCATAGCTTGCGCCCTTATGGGTCAGAAACTGTGGCCCATTTTCCGGGGGGAGGTCAACTATATGGTAGACCCTCCCCATTTACAATTCTTCCAAAATTATTATACGTATACATTCTAAATGGCTTGCGCCACCTTGCGCCACTAGAATTTTTGCTTGCGCCCTAGTGGTATTGCATATATGCCACGTGACAGAAACGGCACTTCCCCCGCCCATTATTCGAATTAGAAATTTTTTGTACACCTTTATTATACATTCCAGAGAAAAATTTTGTACGAGAGACACAAATGATTTTTCATTTTTCATTATTCAAAATTACTTTCTACTTATACAGGCTGTCCCATTTTTCTACATAACACTGAACTTTGTTTTTTTTTAGTGAAGCACTTGTATTTGATTGCAGTTTTTGATTCCTTACTTGTTTGCTAGAGGTCGTATTAGATATTTTTCCTTAAAGTACAATATTATTGGTGCTACCTACCTGCATTTATAAAAGACTTTGGCGGATGTAGGAGAATTTCAAAAAATTAATGTATTCGGATTGATCCTGTGGCAGTGATATTTTATTAGGAAAAAGGAATATCCAGCCGAATATAATATACAGGGTATGAGCAACTGCGTGATGAAATTAGAAATTTAAAACCTCATAATTTTATTCTTTTAAGTGGAATCATACATTTTTATGTACGTCACACATACTATTATTAGGTACGTATAAGTTTTGTATACCTGTAATGTTAATAGTACCTGCCAGCAGTATTATTCCTTGCATCTGAATAGTAATAGTATACAGGGTGTGAGTCTACTATAAATTTATTTTGTCATATATTTTCCAGTCTACTACTATCCTTTTTTCATAAAGTTCTTCTATGAGTTATTACGCAATGTTATTAGAATCTAAGTTCTGATGTGCTCTCCGTTAAAGGTCTGTGACCAGTCAGCAAATTTATTTACCATTCTTGAGCTACACAATTGAAATTTTCGAATAATGTATAAACTACCTGTGCTAAAACACCTGATAAGCTCTTCGCTTTAGAAAAGGATGGAGATCCGTAAGTAGTACGGGTTGCATACACAACAGATATGCCTCAGAAAGTTTTCACGGGGTAAACGTCAATGGGCCTATCCAGTAGGGAAATACATCATTGCAAGCAACAGGCTTGGCGCAGTATCGAGAGGCGCGGGCACTTTCAAGACGCGTGGGGGGTTTTTGTTCGAATTCAAGTGAAGCCTTTTTCTTTTAAAGATTCTTGTAATTTACAGAATTTTGCGTGCATTCCTTGTGTTGTGTCTGGTGGTCCTTCACTAAAGGTATTTGTTTAAAGAAAAGCCGCGATTACTAATGAAAACATGGAAATAATAGCATGCTAAAACATTGCATTGTCAAAATCTAGTTGGGATATACATAAACCCAAACTGGTTATGTATAGTTGCCGGTTCTTCTATATAATTGCAAGAATTATTGGTAAATGTGATAAATAAGTGCAAATTATTAACTTTTACCAGTGATTTTATAAAATTCCCAAAGTACAACGGGCAATTTATTAAATATCCTTGAATTAATTACATTTCCCGGTAATTATGAATAGGTTCCAAGGCGCGGTAGTAATAATACTAAATTATTTTCTTTTCTTCTACTTTCCGTTCAAATTATCAAGTTATGGACCTGTAGTAGTAGTACTAGAGTGGGTTTCGAGGCACTTGGGTGCGTGGCATTTGCGAACAAGGCACATTTTATGACATTTGCGTACATAAGAAAATATGAGTCCAGCCGGCAAAGCGGGCAGCTCGAAGCAAGTGGGACTTGCGTACTATATAACAATCTGTCAGGTTAAGGTCAAGCGAAGAGAGCGGAGTGTTGTAAGTCTCGGTCGTTAGTTAACTTACCTCAATATTTAGCATAGTGTTCGAAATAAATATTTAAATTAGGAATCCAAATTTTATGTTGTACGCAAGTGCCACTTGCTTCGAGCTGCCCGCTTTGCCGACTGGACTCATATTTCCTTATGTACGCAAATGCCATAAAATGTGCCTTGTACGCAAAAATGCCATACGCACGCAAGAGCTTCGACACCCACTCTAGTACTACTACAGCTCCATAACTTAATAATTTGAACAGAAAGTAGAAGAAAAGGAAACAATTTATTATTATTACCACCGCGTCTTGGAACCTATTCATAATTACCTGAAAATGTAATTAATTCAAGGATATTTAATAAATTGCCCGTTGTACTTTGGGAATTTTATAAAATCATCGGTAAAAGTGAATAATTTGCACTTATTAATGACATTTACCTATAATTCTTGCAATTATGTATAGAAGAACCGGCAACTATTCATAACCAGTTTGCGTTTATGTATATCCCAACTAGGTCTTGCCAATGAAATGTTTTAGCGTGTTTTTCTTAGTAATCGCGGCTTTTTTAAACAAATACCTTTCGTGACGAGCCACCAGACACAACACATGGAATGCATGCAAAAATTCTCTAAATTAAAACAACTTTAAAAAAAGGCTCCGCTTGGATTCGAACAAAAACTCCCAACGCGTCTTGAAAGTGACCTCGCCTCTCGATACTGCGCCAAGCATGTTGCTTGTATGGCATGAAGTTTAACAGTCTGTTAAAGCGCGTGAAAGTGGAAGTGGCCTACTTGGCAAAACCTAGTTGGGATATAAATAAACGCAACCAGTTTGTTACATTTACTATAATTTGCGCTTATTTATCACATTTACCTATAATTCTTGCAATTATATAGAAGAACCGGCAACTATACATAACCAGTTTATTACATTACTGTAATATATTTATTATTATTATTATTATTATTATTAATATCGAAATGAATTTCAAACAAGTAACGGTTGAATCCATCAATAATTGAAAAGATATCAATACTTCTTACACTTTACGGCTGAGTCACTGAAACTTTGCAACACTAAACAAAATTTCGCGGTAAACGCCCAAACGGAGACAGTGCTGGCAACCATTGAACCCTAGTTTTCGACATGTCATGTCAACAAGCCGACAGATTTAGGCAATTTTTTAAAACGCACTTCAAAAATATTCAAAATACCATTACTCTTCAGATGCAAGGGATAATACTGCTGGCAGGAACCATTAACATTACAGGTATACAAAGCTTATACGTTCCTAATAATGGTATGTGTGACGTACATAAAAATGTATGATTCCACTTAAAAGAATTAAATTATGAGGTTTGAAATTTCTAATTTCATCACGCAGTTGGTTATACCATGTATATTACATTCGGCTGGATATTCCTTTTTTCCCAATTATCACTGCCACAAAATCAATCCGAAAACATTCATTTTTTGAAATTCTCCTACATCCGCCAAAGTCTTTTATAAATGCAGGTAGGTAGCACCAATAATATTGTACTTCAAGGAAAACATATCTAATACGACCTCTAGCAAACAAGTAAGGAATCAAAAAATGCAATCAAATACAAGTGCTTCACTAAAAAAACAAAGTTCAGTGTAATGCAGAAAAATGGGACAGCCTGTATAAGTAGAAAGTAATTTTGCATAATGAAAAATGAAAAATAATTTGTGTCTCTCAAACAAAATTTTTCTCTGGAATGTATAATAAAGGCATACAAAAAATTTCAAATTCGAATAATGGGCGGGGGCAGCGCAGTTTCTGTCACGTGGCATATATGCAATACCACTAGGGCGCAAGCAAAAATTCTAGTGGCGCAAGGTGGCGCAAGCCCTTTAGAATGTATCCGTATAATAATTTTGGAAGAATTGTAAATGGTGAGGGACTACCATATAGTTGATCTCCTCATGGAAAATAGGCTACAGTTTCTGACCCATAAGGGCGCAAGCTACGAAATAAGCGGCGCAAGGTGGCGCAACACCGGCGCAATCGAGCCATCCTAAGCATTTTTCAAAATAATTCATGGGGGGCCAGCGCAATTTCTGTCACGTGGCGTATATACAATACCATTAGGGCGCAAGCAAAAATTCTACTGGCGCAAGGTGGCGCAAGCCATTTAGAAAGTATACGTATAATAATTTTGGAAGAATTGTAAATGGGAGGGGCTATCGTATAGTTGGCCCCTCCCAAGGAAAATAGGCTACAGTTTCTGACCCATAAGGGCGCAAGCTACGAAATAAGCGTCGCAAGGTGGCGCAACACCGGCGCAATCGAGCCATCATAAACATTTTTCAAAATAATTCATGGGGGGGGTCAACTTGACTGACCTAAAATGGACACAATTGTCCGGAAAGTGTTACACGAAGTCCGCGAACAGTTCGCATTTTGTCCTCGGACTGTTACAAACGGACCGAGTTCCTGTTTTGTTTTTGTTTTGTCTGCTTAGTGGAAGTGCGGCATAACTGTTTACATATCAATGGTAAACGAGTACGTACCAATTTAATTAACATCCGCGTATATGAAGTTGTGCAATAAACCGATGAATAAGAGGCTCATAAAATACTTATCTCGGAAAATTGTATGTATTTCCGTTTTACTGTTTCCTGTATTTGCTTCAGTTTTCAACGAGCCTGCACCTGTTTTGTATAGGTAATGCATTCGTAGCACGTACTCTCATCCGAAATACATTACCCGTTCCACTCTTCTTATCCCACCAACATGGGTAAATAATTATTAGATGAACTCACTTTCATTTATTTTTCCGCGAGAGAAGGAATAAGCCTTTCGTTTCATTTTCTAAACCAATTGCTGCCCAAATTATGCCTCTTTGTACTTTCCAAATCTCGTCTAAAGACAGTATTTCCCAACCTTGGCCTATTGCATCCCTCAGCGCCTAGCGCCTCGAACTTCAATCGCACCTTTAAAAAACGTTTTCTATGTTTTAAATTAAATTTCTACTTTCATTTCCATACTTCGCGCGTAGGAAATGCGGCGCGCTCAAAATGTATCATGTCATAACTCCCTCAAAAATTGTCTTATCGAGTTGAAATTTTTTTATATTATTTCTTAAACGTTCAGGATGCCCAAGAAATTTTTCAAATTGCAATGACATAATTACTTTTCATTCCGCTTTGCGATTTTCGAGACGTTGTCTTTTTGGTGCAGTGGAAGTTTCACCTATCGAGGAACTATGCTCATTTTTATAATTTGGACAAACTTCCTGCGACAAAGTTATAGAGAAAGGATTGAATTTTATTTTACAGCAAGATTCCGTTCATTATCTCGCATAGAAAAAAAGTTATGGCGATTTGAACACGATAATCGTATACCTGACTTCAAGAGTTACGCGCTCAGAACGATTATCGTGTTCAAATCGCCATAACTTTTCTTCTATGCGAGATAATGAATTGAATTTTGGTGTAAAATAAAATTCAATCCTTTCTCTATAACTTTGCCGTTGGAAGTTTGTCCAAATTCTAAAAATGAGCATAGTTCCTTGATAGGTGAAAATTCCACTGCACCGAAAAGACAACGTCTCGAAAATCGCAAAGCGGAATGAAAAGTAATTATGTAATTGCAGTTTTAAAGATTGCGTGAGCATCCTGAACGTTTAAGAAATAATTTTAAAAAATTACAACTCGATAAGACAATTTTTGAGGGAGTTATGACATGATACATTTTGAGCGCGCCGCATTTCCTACACGCGAAATATGGAAAATCGGCCCGATTCCCCTCTCGCACTTCCCTTCTCTTGCCAATAAGCTCGGACAATAATACTACTCACCTTTTAGAGGCAAGTCGGTACACTTGTCTTATCCACTTTGGACAGTACTTAATTTAGCTAGGGAATGCAAATATCTGTGTCCTACATTTTATAAACTGTGAAACTGCAAAGTTTTGGCTTTTCACAGCTCAAAACGTTACAACTTTTCACCTTTAGGAGATTAAAGCAATTTATGTTCAAAGGTATTCTTTATGTAAGTTTTAATGCAGTTTGTCTATGAGCTGTTAAGTAGGTAACTGCATTGTAGTTACAGCTACTGCTTTAATGACATTAAATATTTCTAAAGGAAGTTCGCGCGAATACTTAAGTATTCACAAGGAATCTAAAATTGCCACCAGAATAGCACAAAACTACAAATCGATTCTCTATTATTCCCAGGCTTTTGTCTCCAGGAGTTACGAAAGAAACGTTTCCGACCAACAAAAACTTTCTTTCTTCCGGTATCCGGAACCAAGCACTATACTCTTGTAAACAAAATATCCCAACTTCCTTTCTGTAAGCACCGTCGTATCTACAAGCGGCACAAGCAATTCAAAGATAATAATCACTCCGGCAGTCGTTTTATGTCTTCTAATATTAATCCCTGTACGCGTCAGAAGGCATTAAAGATACGAAAACCCGGATCAGGGAATCCTACCTTAAGGTTTTGAAACGATTTAGCTTGTAAATTGAGGTAGGTAACCGCGAACCACGGGGCTTATCCGTTCCTCGAATGCCAACAATTCCTTATAGCTAAATTACTGTTATTACATCTATAGCAAGCGTAGAATTATAGAAGCTTGGCTGAAAATCGAGTTTAGGTGTAGACCTCATCGAATTTTAAACCGATAAAAGCTTGCCATTTCTAGATATAATATTGTCTTCTAACATTTCACGAGTAGGAGCGTGACCTCCAGAAACTAAAAGGTTGTGATTCAGGCAATAAGTTAGAGAAAAAGACGAACGAAGTACAAAGGGCGCGGATGAAAATACTGTTAGGGGCGTAGAGGCAGGATGGAATTGCATTAAAAATAGTTTAGATTCCGCAATTAGAGATATATTGGGTCATATCCAGAGTGGAAGTAGACAACCCTGGATAACAAAGGATATTGTGACTCTAATAGACGAGAGGCGAAAATATGAAAATAGGAAGAAAATTCCTACTACACAGGATGCAGGATGTTTCAGGAGAACTAATCAAGATTTCACGAAGGTTGCAAGTACGACTTATTCTAAGAAAAAAAATATATTAAAATAAATCCTGTAACAGTTTGATACCGAGACAGGTGCCTTCCAAGGGATCATAAAAAGGTGGTAGACTGGCATTCCGGTAGCAAATTTCCGTACTATCAGCTCCTGTGGCCTTGACCATTCCTTTTGAATTAAGCTAATAAATAAAGATAAGGCCTTCAATAACTAAATAAATTCATAAAGCAACTCTGTAATGAGTTCAGAAACGTTCAAACGCTTAATGCAGACAATGGAAGCAAATAATGGAATACTTATTCGTTTCTATAGTCAAAAAAGGTTTAACTCCCCTCACCAACCCGCCTAGCCAGTGTGTTGCTATAAAGGCTTATAACATTACTGTTAATGAGGGACATTCAGTAATGGATTTAATTACATTTACTATTATATAGGTATCTACCGATTTAAAAATTTAAATAATGTGTACAACTGTATTGTTAAATATTTCCTGACGTTTTTAAATATTTAAACCTTCACAGGGTAATTCAGCTAACCCGTTCAATAAAAATACCAACATGAACTTCCGTTTGACAATTTTTTTCTAAAATTTGGAACTAGGAATGGAACACCTATATTTGATTACGTATTTGAAATCTACATCAAGTTCTAATACTTACCACGTCATTTGATACAGCCTGAACTAAAATTAATAGTTTTTAAGATATACAGAGTGATTCACGGAAACCGTTCGCTATAGATATTTCCCAATACAACGTATTGACAATTCTGAAAATTTGGATTCATACATAACTCCCGGTTATATCGGAAATGGTTACCAACTTTTTTTAAAATGGGTGGTCATATTTTCGACAGTAGATTTCTATTCTGCTTGTTTTTATAAGGGGACTTTTATAATAATAACTATTCAGAAAGCCACCCATTTTCGAATTACATATTATGTAATTATTTTTTGAACTTTTCCCCTTCGCATCATACTTCTTAAAAATATATTTTTGCTACGTATTTCCAATAGGGAGGTTCGGAGAAAAAAAGGGTTATCTATTTTTGGGATGAAAATGACAGAAAATTGTTATTGTAATTGATTTACGGCGAATTTTTTTTCTAAAAAAATTTCTTGCGGCGTAATAAGCGAAAGAAATTAGCTTATCACGCCCACATGCTAGTTCGCTTTGTTATTGGTTTGACGTCAGAGATTCGTAAGGCGCTCCTCCCACTTCTCTTGAAGTGCCCGTGAAGCGGTACCTATCTCATAACATACTTATTGGGACTATTTCGAGCGTGAACTTTTAAAGTAAGGTGTCAAGGAAACATAAAACAAAGACAACATAATCGATATAATGATGCAACAAGGGTATCAAAAGTCCGATTCACATAATTTGCCATATTTATGCAGTAGGTAAATGTCCCGGTAAATGTGGAAATGGTGTGTGATTCTTGCATCTAACCCCAATTTCATTCAACCTCAAAACAGTAGTGTAAAGGCAGACCGGTATAAGTAAAACAAAGTCAATAACAATTTATTAACTGTACAACCTTTTATAATTCAGTATAAGTAGGTACGTAGATTGTAGATACCTGCTTACTTCTGTTTGTAAAAGAGGTACCTACCTACATTCTCTAATACAATACAATACATACCTACTCATTTATGTAGGTATGATACCTAAGTGATTGACAAGTTATCAAGTTAACAGTTTTATAACGGACATACTAGAGTCAGAGATAGGAATAAAGAGGTAGAGGTTGGAGCAGATTAGACTACATACTGCTCTCAAATAGTTGGGGATGTAGAATGTTCTACTTTTACGGAAATGCGTAGGCTAGCTCAGGGAAAAAATGGAGGTACGCGTCCTACCAGTCTTCAAAAGAGAACTTTATGATGACGTACTATTTAATTATTATTGTAAAATAGTTAATAAAATTTCCTTTTTTAGTTCAGGGAGGGAACGCTACGGCGATTCAGTATTTGGCTCCGTCATGCTCCTAGCATCCTGTTTCAAATTATGCTAACCGTAACACGTTACCAAGTACCAAGGGGTCCCAGAAAACTGTCGATAAATTGCATTATGTTCGATTTTATTTAGAGTGGCTGCAATGGGGCAGCCGATATTTTTATAAACTTTTGCAATGATAAACTAACTCGCGAAAATATCGATAATGCTGACCGATTTTCCTTCTGGCTCCAACGAACCACTTTTTCCGTTTTATTGGTGTGCTGTACGATGTATTAGTCTGGGTACAAAACAGAAAACACCAGTTAGAACCAGTTAATAATATTTAACAATTTAACTACACATGCATATGCATAATACTTATGGGAATGCTGCGCGCTGAAGCTGGGACTTGTATGTTATACTAAGTTCTGACGTCACGCGGCCTACTCTCGCTGCAAGGTACGATTTCTAGCCTCGCACCGACGGAAAACTTTGCAACGGCTTCACAGGCGAAGGAATTTTTTTTAAACAAAAATTAACAACATAACTGCCTTCAGTATAATAAACTCTATCAATTTTAATGAAATTTGAAAATTACCGAACCTGCCTATTGAAGGGGCGATATACACAACACCGTGAACCACCACTTGTACCTTTCCCAGGATACCTCTAATTTGTTTAAGGTACATACAGGGTGTTGCGTTGTATCAGAAAATCTCTACTCAACGTATTCCGTGAATCACCCTGTATACATTTTCTTTAAATTCCGGCTTTATACTGCCTCATTAAAATTCTTGTCACTGATTTAAAAGGAAAGTTGCAGTATTAATTTTTGGTCAATAGTAAGGCAGACTGCCAAACTTCTAGATTATGTATTATTTAACATTTAATTGTGTACAGGATGCCTAAACAGTTCTTTCCAAGTTCGGCTGTTAAAAGTCATTTTTTAATGGGTTTAAAAATTAAAATAACGTGTATAGCCGTATTACTAAATTTTTCATAGCATTTTTCAATATTTAAACAATATTTAAAAAGGGTTTTCTACTCCCATACTTGATTTATGATACATTTACTACCTGTACTTTAATGAAATTCATTCAGAAACAGATTTTTCATTTCGATGCAAGTTTATATCAAATAGAAATCACAGCTGTATTCGGTCAATATCAAAGAATGCCATGATCATGACAGATTTAACATTTATCAATATTGACAGTTCATAGTTACTGTTTACTTAGTAAATTCCTAAAACGTGTGCTTTTTACGAATAAAATCTGGAATGCTAGTAGAAAAATGAATGTCTGCAACTCACATTGAATGGCTAGTAAGACACTCGTATTCATTATTAGTCGTTTCAGAGGAGAACGGACAATGACGTGGCGTGCGCACAAACAAGTTTTCCTGGACGTTGTTAGGCAACAAGGACGCGACGGTCCATTTTCTTCTGGAGTCACGTATCCGTCCGATATTGTCATAATGTAACTTAAGTCCTCATTTCTACTTTTCTCATGAAGAGCCAAATCGAACTGGAATGAAATGGAATTGGACTGCTAAAAAAAAGTTTCATACAATCTTAATTTAGCTCTGAAGTAGATAATTCGTATAAGCAGTCTAAATGTATACTGCTGCTGTCACTTGCGACTTGTGCATAGTCTTGTTTACTGCTTGTTTATTGTTTTGACATCTGAATCTTTGAATGTTTACAAAGTTTGTTTTGTTTGAAAAAACACAATTTCAGCAATGCTCCTAAATTAAATGTTGAACATTTATTTGCCAGAAAGCAATTTATACAACATCGAATTTGTAAATTATAAATGTGAAAACAAAAATATGTTCCAATAATCCGGCAAACGGATAAACGGAATTGCTCGGGGACTAAAGATGATTACTGTTGATGCGAATCGGGTAAACTACCCTCCCATTGCTCTAACCACTTGTAAAAGCAATCGAGCGGTCGCACAAACACAGGTGCGGGCAAATTGCTGTCACAATTGCCTCAATGCCGAACACGCCGGCAATAAATTAACTGACCTAACCTATAACTGCCTGTTGCGCAGTCAAACACAAAATAATAGAAACACAAGAGTCAGTAATTAAAAGTGCAAGCTGAGTGGGTAGTAAGAGACAGTATCCCGCGGGCTTTCTAACAACTCGAAACGCATCTTCTCTGGAGAGTTTGTGGGTCGGTGCTCCTGGTGTTGTGTGCGGCTGACGGTGGCATAATCCCGCTCTCATACTTATGTATGAAACCAATTTGGCGGATATTGTGATTTAGGGGAATTAATTAGCCGAGGGTTGGGAAAACGTGAGTTGAGAACTGATTTTGATCCCGGTGCGCTGAGTCTTGATAGAAATTGCCGATTTCTACTCACGATCCTTAAGGGTATTCGCCCGTAGATAGGTCGACGTATTGTGACATATAATTTAAGTTTCAGCGTAAAAGTCTTTTCTTAAGTTACGCATGTGAGCCAGAAAGGTTACAGCCCACTTTTATATTATTAGAATAGGCAGGTTCGGTAATTTTCAAATTTCATTAAAATTGATAGAGTTTATTATACTGAAGGCAGTTATGTTGTTAATTTTTGTTAAAAAAAAATTCCTTAGCCTGTGAAGCCGTTGCAAAGTTTTCCGTCGGTGCGAGGCTAGAAATCGTACCTTGCAGCGAGAGTAGGCCGCGTGACGTCAGAACTTAGTATAACGTACAAGTCCCAGCTTCAGCGCGCAGCAGTCCCATAAGTATTATGCATATGCATGTGTAGTTAAATTGTTAAATATTATTAACTGGTTCTAACTGGTGTTTTCTGTTTTGTACCCAGACTAATACATCGTACAGCACACCAATAAAACGGAAAAAGTGGTTCGTTGGAGCCAGAAGGAAAATCGATCAGCATTATCAATATTTTCGCGAGTTAGTTTATCATTGCAAAAGTTTATAAAATTATCGGCTGCCCCATTGCAGCCACTCTAAATAAAATCGAACATAATGTAATTTATCGACAGTTTTCTGGGACCCCTTGGTACTTGGTAACGTGTTACGGTTAGCATAATTTGAAACAGGATGCTAGGAGCATGACGGAGCCAAATACTGAATCGCCGTAGCGTTCCCTCCCTGAACTAAAAAAGGAAATTTTATTAACTATTTTACAATAATAATTAAATAGTACGTCATCATAAAGTTCTCTTTTGAAGACTGGTAGGAAGCGTACCTCCATCCTTTCCCTGAGCTAGCCTACGCATTTCCGTAAAAGTAGAACATTCTACATCCCCAACTATTTGAGAGCAGTAGTCTAATCTGCTCCAACCTCTACCTCTTTATTCCTATCTCTGACTCTAGTATGTCGCGAACTATTCCTTTGTGTCTCAGAAGGTGTCCTACCATCCTACGATCCTATCCCCTATTCTTTATTGTCTTCCATACTTTTCTCTTTTCCCCAACTCTTTCTAATTCCTCCTTATTGCTAACTTGTCTATTCAAGAATCAATTGTACCCCTAACCACATAAATTTTGAAATACTATATACGCATTTCGGCAGCTAAGCTGCCATCTTCAGTAGCAGGGAAAAACCTATAGTAATAAAAATAAAAATGGCAATAACATTAATGCAAAAAAAAAAAAAAAAAACAATTATATACAGGGTGTTCATGGAATCATTCTACAATGGCTAACTTTTTTATTTGAAATCGGAGAAAGTTCGTTAAATGGACAAAGTTTAATAATTTCTCGAGAAGAATTTGACGGCGCTAGCAAAAAAACAATCGAGCATCGCATTTTTAAGTTATCGCTATCAACTTCCTTAACTTAAATGGAACGACCAACTTTCAATCGCACCATCGCATTTAGAATCAAAAAATACGCAAAAAATTATAAGGTGACCCACCACCTACAGTCAACTGTTTTGGAGTTGACGACAACTGTTCACGGAATCGTTCTACAATGGCTAACTTTTTTATTTGAAATCGGAGAAAGTTCGTTAAATGGACAAAGTTTAATAATTTCTCGAGAAGAATTTGACGGCGCTAGCAAAAAAACAATCGAGCATCGCATTTTTAAGTTATCGCTATCAACTTCCTTAACTTAAATGGAACGACCAACTTTCAATCGCACCATCGCATTTAGAATCAAAAAATACGCAAAAAATTATAAGGTGATCCACCACCTACAGTCAACTGTTTTGGAGTTGACGACAACTGTTCACGGAATCGTTCTACAATGGCTAACTTTTTTATTTGAAATCGGAGAAAGTTCGCTAAATGGACAAAGTTTAATAATTTCTCGAGAAGAATTTGATGGCGCTAGCAAAAAAACAATCGAGCATCGCATTTTTAGGATATCGCTATCAACTTCCTTAACTTAAATGGAACGACCAACTTTCAATCGCACCATCGCATTTAGAATCAAAAAATACGCAAAAAATTATAAGGTGACCCACCACCTACAGTCAACTGTTTTGGAGTTGACGACAACTGTTCACGGAATCGTTCTACAATGACTAACTTTTTTATTTGGAATCGGAGAAAGTTCGTTAAATGGACAAAGTTTAATAATTTCTCGAGAAGAATTTGATGGCGCTAGCAAAAAAACAATCGAGCATCGCATTTTTAGGATATCGCTATCAACTTCCTTAACTTAAATGGAACGACCAACTTTCAATCGCACCATCGCATTTAGAATCAAAAAATACGCAAAAAATTATAAGGTGACCCACCACCTACAGTCAACTGTTTTGGAGTTGACGACAACTGTTCACGGAATCGTTCTACAATGGCTAACTTTTTTATTTGAAATCGGAGAAAGTTCGTTAAATGGACAAAGTTTAATAATTTCTCGAGAAGAATTTGACGGCGCTAGCAAAAAAACAATCGAGCATCGCATTTTTAAGTTATCGCTATCAACTTCCTTAACTTAAATGGAACGACCAACTTTCAATCGCACCATCGCATTTAGAATCAAAAAATACGCAAAAAATTATAAGGTGACCCACCACCTACAGTCAACTGTTTTGGAGTTGACGACAACTGTTCACGGAATCGTTCTACAATGACTAACTTTTTTATTTGGAATCGGAGAAAGTTCGTTAAATGGACAAAGTTTAATAATTTCTCGAGAAGAATTTGATGGCGCTAGCAAAAAAACAATCGAGCATCGCATTTTTAGGATATCGCTATCAACTTCCTTAACTTAAATGGAACGACCAACTTTCAATCGCACCATCGCATTTAGAATCAAAAAATACGCAAAAAATTATAAGGTGACCCACCACCTACAGTCAACTGTTTTGGAGTTGACGACAACTGTTCACGGAATCGTTCTACAATGGCTAACTTTTTTATTTTAAATCCGAGAAAGTTCGTTAAATGGACAAAGTTTAATAATTTCTCGAGAAGAATTTGACGGCGCTAGCAAAAAAACAATCGAGCATCGCATTTTTAAGTTATCGCTATCAACTTCCTTAACTTAAATGGAACGACCAACTTTCAATCGCACCATCGCATTTAGAATCAAAAAATACGCAAAAAATTATAAGGTGACCCACCACCTACAGTCAACTGTTTTGGAGTTGACGACAACTGTTCACGGAATCGTTCTACAATGGCTAACTTTTTTATT
This sequence comes from Xestobium rufovillosum, assembly GCA_963966045.1. Classification (NCBI taxonomy): domain Eukaryota; kingdom Metazoa; phylum Arthropoda; class Insecta; order Coleoptera; family Ptinidae; genus Xestobium; species Xestobium rufovillosum. The sequence goes on from OZ014493.1 coordinate 41,136,685, forward strand.
TGAAATCGGAGAAAGTTCGTTAAATGGACAAAGTTTAATAATTTCTCGAGAAGAATTTGACGGCGCTAGCAAAAAAACAATCGAGCATCGCATTTTTAAGTTATCGCTATCAACTTCCTTAACTTAAATGGAACGACCAACTTTCAATCGCACCATCGCATTTAGAATCAAAAAATACGCAAAAAATTATAAGGTGACCCACCACCTACAGTCAACTGTTTTGGAGTTGACGACAACTGTTCACGGAATCGTTCTACAATGGCTAACTTTTTTATTTGAAATCGGAGAAAGTTCGTTAAATGGACAAAGTTTAATAATTTCTCGAGAAGAATTTGACGGCGCTAGCAAAAAAACAATCGAGCATCGCATTTTTAAGTTATCGCTATCAACTTCCTTAACTTAAATGGAACGACCAACTTTCAATCGCACCATCGCATTTGGAATCAAAAAATACGCAAAAAATTATAAGGTGATCCACCACCTACAGTCAACTGTTTTGGAGTTGACGACAACTGTTCACGGAATCGTTCTACAATGGCTAACTTTTTTATTTGAAATCGGAGAAAGTTCGCTAAATGGACAAAGTTTAATAATTTCTCGAGAAGAATTTGATGGCGCTAGCAAAAAAACAATCGAGCATCGCATTTTTAGGATATCGCTATCAACTTCCTTAACTTAAATGGAACGACCAACTTTCAATCGCACCATCGCATTTAGAATCAAAAAATACGCAAAAAATTATAAGGTGACCCACCACCTACAGTCAACTGTTTTGGAGTTGACGACAACTGTTCACGGAATCGTTCTACAATGACTAACTTTTTTATTTGGAATCGGAGAAAGTTCGTTAAATGGACAAAGTTTAATAATTTCTCGAGAAGAATTTGATGGCGCTAGCAAAAAAACAATCGAGCATCGCATTTTTAGGATATCGCTATCAACTTCCTTAACTTAAATGGAACGACCAACTTTCAATCGCACCATCGCATTTAGAATCAAAAAATACGCAAAAAATTATAAGGTGACCCACCACCTACAGTCAACTGTTTTGGAGTTGACGACAACTGTTCACGGAATCGTTCTACAATGGCTAACTTTTTTATTTGAAATCGGAGAAAGTTCGTTAAATGGACAAAGTTTAATAATTTCTCGAGAAGAATTTGACGGCGCTAGCAAAAAAACAATCGAGCATCGCATTTTTAAGTTATCGCTATCAACTTCCTTAACTTAAATGGAACGACCAACTTTCAATCGCACCATCGCATTTAGAATCAAAAAATACGCAAAAAATTATAAGGTGACCCACCACCTACAGTCAACTGTTTTGGAGTTGCCGACAACTGATCACGGAATCGTTCTACAATGGCTAACTTTTTTATTTGGAATCGGAGAAAGTTCATTAAATAGACAAAGTTTAATAACTTTTCGAGAAAAATTTGATGGTGCTGGCAGAAAAACAATAGAGCATCGCATATTTGAGATATCGCTATCAACTTCCTTAACTTAAATGGAACGACCAACTTTCAATTACACCATCGCATTTAAAATCAAAAAATACGCAAAAAATTATAAGGTGACCCACCACCTACAGTCAACTGTTTTGGAGTTGACGACAACTCTGTTCACGGAATCGTTCTACAATGACTAACTTTTTTATTTGGAATCGGAGAAAGTTCGTTAAATGGACAAAGTTTAATAACTTTTCGAGAAAAATTTGATGGTGCTGGCAGAAAAACAATCGAGCATCGCATCTTTGAGATATCGCTATCAACTTCCTTAACTTAAATGGAACGACCAACTTTCAATTACACCACCGCATTTAAAATCAAAAAATACGCAAAAAATTATAAGGTGACCCACCACCTACAGTCAACTGTTTTGGAGTTGCCGACAACTGTTCACGGAATCGTTCTACAATGGCTAACTTTTTTATTTGGAATCGGAGAAAGTTCATTAAATGGACAAAGTTTAATAACTTTTCGAGAAGAATTTGATGGTGGTGGCAGAAAAGCAATCGAGCATCGCATCTTTGAGATATCGTTATCAACTTCCTTAACTTAAATGGAACTACCAACTTTCAATTACACCATCGCATTTAGAATCAAAAAATACGCAAGAAATTATAAGGTGACCCACCACCTACAGTCAACTGTTTTGGAGTCGCCGACAACTGTTCAAGGAATCGTTCTACAATGGCTAACTTTTTTATTTGAAATCGGAGAAAGATCGTTAAATGGACAAAGTTTAATAACTTTTCGAGAAGAATTTGATGGTGGTGGCAGAAAAACAAACGAGCATCGCATCTTTGAGATATCGCTATCAACTTCCTTAAGTTAAATGGAACGACCAACTTTCAATTACACCATCGCATTTAGAATCAAAAAATACGCAAGAAATTATAAGATGACCCACCACCTACAGTCAACTGTTTTGGAGTCGCCGACAGTTCAAGGAATCGTTCTACAATGGCTAACTTTTTTATTTGAAATCGGAGAAAGATCGTTAAATGGACGAAGTTTAATAACTTTTCGAGAAGAATTTGATGGTGGTCGCAGAAAAACAATCGAGCATGGCATCTTTGAGATATCGCTATCAACTTCCTTAAGTTAAATGGAACGACCAACTTTCAATTACACCATCGCATTTAGAATCAAAAAATACGCAAGAAATTATAAGGTGACCCACCACCTTCAGTCAACTGTTTTGGAGTAGCCGACAGTTCAAGGAATCGTTCTACAATGGCTAACTTTTTTATTTGAAATCGGAGAAAGATCGTTAAATGGACAAAGTTTAATAACTTTTCGAGAAGAATTTGATGGTGGTGGCAGAAAAACAATCGAGCATTGCATCTTTGAGATATCGCTATCAACTTCCTTAAGTTAAATGGAACGACCAACTTTCAATTACACCATCGCATTTAGAATCAAAAAATACGCAAGAAATTATAAGGTGACCCACCACCTACAGTCAACTGTTTTGGAGTCGCCGACAGTTCAAGGAATCGTTCTACAATGGCTAACTTTTTTATTTGAAATCGGAGAAAGATCGTTAAATGGACAAAGTTTAATAACTTTTCGAGAAGAATTTGATGGTGCTGGCAGAAAAACAATCGAGCATCGCATCTTTGAGATATCGCTATCAACTTCCTTAACTTAAATGGAACGACCAACTTTCAATTACACCACCGCATTTAAAATCAAAAAATACGCAAAAAATTATAAGGTGACCCACCACCTACAGTCAACTGTTTTGAAGTTGCCGACAACTGTTCACGGAATCGTTCTACAATGGCTAACTTTTTTATTTGGAATCGGAGAAAGTTCATTAAATGGACAAAGTTTAATAACTTTTCGAGAAGAATTTGATGGTGGTGGCAGAAAAGCAATCGAGCATCGCATCTTTGAGATATCGTTATCAACTTCCTTAACTTAAATGGAACTACCAACTTTCAATTACACCATCGCATTTAGAATCAAAAAATACGCAAGAAATTATAAGGTGACCCACCACCTACAGTCAACTGTTTTGGAGTCGCCGACAACTGTTCAAGGAATCGTTCTACAATGGCTAACTTTTTTATTTGAAATCGGAGAAAGATCGTTAAATGGACAAAGTTTAATAACTTTTCGAGAAGAATTTGATGGTGGTGGCAGAAAAACAAACGAGCATCGCATCTTTGAGATATCGCTATCAACTTCCTTAAGTTAAATGGAACGACCAACTTTCAATTACACCATCGCATTTAGAATCAAAAAATACGCAAGAAATTATAAGGTGACCCACCACCTACAGTCAACTGTTTTGGAGTCGCCGACAGTTCAAGGAATCGTTCTACAATGGCTAACTTTTTTATTTGAAATCGGAGAAAGATCGTGAAATGGACAAAGTTTAATAACTTTTCGAGAAGAAAAAAAAAAAAAAAAAAAAAAAAGAGTAGAAGCGTTTGAAATGTGGTGCTACAGAGGCATGATGAAGATACCGTGGGGTTAGCAATAGGGAAGTATTAGAAAGAGTTGGGGAAAAGCGAAAGGTATGGAAAACAATAAAGAGTAGGAGAGATAGGATGGTAGGACACCTTCTAAGACACGAAGGAATAGTTCGTGACATACTAGAGTCAGAGATAGGAATAAAAAGAGGTAGGGGTAGGCCTAGATTAGACTACTGCTCTCAAATAGTTAGGGATGTAGGATGTTCTACTTTTAGGGAAATGCGTAGGTTAGCTCAGGATAGAAAAGAATGGAGGTACGCGTCCAACCAGTCTTCGGACTGAGAACCTTATGATGATGACGAGAAGAATTTTATGGTGGTGGCAGAAAAACAATCGAGCATCGCATCTTTGAGATATCGCTATCAACTTCCTTAAGTTAAATGGAACGACCAACTTTCAATTACACCATCGCATTTAGAATCAAAAAATACGCAAGAAATTATAAGGTGACCCACCACCTACAGTCAACTGTTTTGGAGTCGCCGACAGTTCAAGGAATCGTTCTACAATGGCTAACTTTTTTATTTGAAATCGGAGAAAGATCGTTAAATGGACAAAGTTTAATAACTTTTCGAGAAGAATTTGATGGTGGTGGCAGAAAAACAATCGAGCATCGCATCTTTGAGATATCGCTATCAACTTCCTTAACTTAAATGGAACGACCAACTTTCAATTGCACCATCGCATTTAGAATCAAAAAATACGCAAGAAATTATAAGGTGACCCACCACCTATAGTCAACTGTTTTGGAGTTGCGGACAACTGTTCACGGAGTCGTTCTACAATGGCTAACTTTTTTATTTGAAATCGGAGAAAGATCGTTAAATGGACGAAGTTTAATAACTTTTCGAGAAGAATTTGATGGTGGTCGCAGAAAAACAATCGAGCATGGCATCTTTGAGATATCGCTATTAACTTCCTTAACTTAAATGGAACGACCAACTTTTAATTACACCATCGCATTTAAAATCAAAAAATACGCATTAATGCAGCATTAAGACTGAAGAAACTGGGTGAACAAAAGCAATTAATCTGTAATTATTTTAATTTTACATTGGTCTGGAGAGACTTGCAATATTTGAGAATAAATTATATAATAAATCAATGGCTAAAGAAGATGCACAATTTGTGGCAAAGTGGGAATTTAGAAGACCGTTAATTTATTGATTTAGAAGAATTTGATGGCAAGCAATTTTCAGCATATATTTTCAAATAATTTTTGACACTTAAAGTTCCATCTTGGAAAAATTGCCGTAAAATATTGAAAAAAATGAGTTTCTTCTAGCTCTGTAAAGTGTGGACTGTATCATTATTGTAAGACTATTCACTTTAATAGTTTCAAACTCTGTCACAGTAGTTGCAGCGCGTCTTATGTACTGAATTCCATTTAGTCAGAAAGTAGCGATACATTTCGCCCTTGATATATTCTAGCATTATTTAAATTGGCCCAACTCTCCTAAGTCGATAAAATCCAAATTATCTACCCACTCATTCAAGTCGTGTTGAAAGAATTTGCTGATCCAATTTTCGAAGTTCTTTGCAGAACCGGATGAGTTAACAAAATGACTTCAAAATATCGTTTTGCGAGATCTTGACCTTGCTATGGGCACTAGCCCCCAACCTTATAAGTTTTCTCTCAGCGCTGATTAAATTAATTAATTTAATAGTAAACGTAGTTAATATTGTCTTCATTGACTTTTTGGTAGAAATTCATTATGAATCAATAAATTACTCTTCGTACTACCAATTAAGTTTTAATTAAATAGTAAACACAAATAAAATTAATAAATCAGACTTTATTCACAGCTTTCAAATTATTATTAAATTATGGTCAATCATTTTGATACAAAATCAGGTCTGTTTCTACTTACACCAGAATAGCAAAATAGGATTATCTAGTGATATCAAAATGTATTTGTTACTGACGAAAATCAACCAAACTGTAATTAAAGTAGGTATGTAGTTTGTGTTGATACGCGCTACAAGAGACGTTTTCCAAGAATGGTCATCACTACTAAGTTTTTATTCCATTCGCAATACATAGCCAGAATTTCCTCCTCATAAAATGTTACAATAATTTACCCACAATGCGCTGAGAATTCACTGTTGTGGACAATGGGTAAAACAAATCAACCAGGGACGCGGTGTGATTTAGCCGAAACGCAAAATTGGATTTGCATTTTTTTGATTTGTTAGTTTTCGGGTTCATCCACCTTATAAGCAGTACACTCGATTATATTATTAATTTATCAAAATGACTTTGAGTCGTTACGGCCTAATGGTTCTCCGCTCAATTGACGAAGACCTAACAGATTTTTGTTTAACAAATTAATCAGCTGGCATCAAAATCGATTCTCTGGGTAGCTATAGTTTATTGTTTTCTTACATTACATTAAAACAAACCTGTGAGGCCGTTAAGGCGGGGTCCTTGGATGAATAATAGACTTTATTGCTATATTTGCTACCTGTGCTATCCAGGCCCAAGCAGGGAAAAATGGGGGGGAGTGGGTACAGTTTTGTATACAGTTTGTCCTGAAAGTAACCTAGTGAAGTAAAATTGATGTTTTAAAGTATGCTTATCAGATTTCCAAACAATGAGATTTACACTTATTGCAAGAACTAAAATTAGATAACCTAATTTCATGAATGTCTTCCGCATTTGCCTAGCGAGAAGATGCTTTATATTACGAAACAACTAGAGTAATATGCAGTTTCGGATAATTCGTAGGTCGATAGGAAATCCCTTTAAATTTTGGAAAAACATCTTGCCCTGATAAATCCATTTAACTTTGTTAGGGAAAATCTTCATGTGAAGGCTAAGAACGTCACGCCTTCTAATAATAAGCTTTTGGCTATTTATCTAACGAGAAAACTAGATAACCCATTATGCGTTCCTAAAACTTGGTTGTTCAACCAAACCAGTAAAGTAGATTGCAATTCACTTCTAGCTATTTTGTGCTAAATTTAGGAAAGGTGAAAAACTGGAGAAATATCTGGCGAGACGTGATGTACAGCACTTCCATTTCAAGCCTAGCTTTATTCAGACGTAAGGAAAACTAATGTCTTGTGACCCAGGTAACCAATGCAGCGTAGTTACCTTCATATTTTGTCTTATTACTGATTTCATTGCGACTCCACTTGGTGGTATGTAAGCGCTGCCTTATCCTCCTAAATTTAACAAAGTATTGGAAATTGATTTATTAGGCAAACATGAATTAAATTACGTACGTATGGTTTTATAAATATTGTTCAAAACATCCCCCATTTTGGTTCAAACACAGTCTCAATCTTCTAACTAAATTATTCTGTACATTAGTCAGTTCATTTATGGTCATGCTCCTGCAGGCTTCGGTAATTTTATCCCGTAACTCTTGGGGTGTTGCCGATCTTGCCTTGTACACTTTATTTTTTATTGTTCCCCACAAGGAGAAATCTAGAGGGGTTAAGTCCGGCGACCTCGCTGGCCATTCGATATGACCCATGTTAGGGTCTGCTCTGTTGCCTATCCAAACATTGAAATGCCTGTTTAAAAAGTTGGATATATCCTGTCTGTTATGCGGGGGTGCTCCATCATGCTGGAAGGTTATCTGAATCCTGTCTCTTAACGGCACATCTTCCAGCATTTCGGGTAATGTTTCTCTAAGGAACGCAATATACCGGTCGGATGTAAGAGTGCCTTCGTAAAAATACGGCCCTATTACTTTTGTGCCCAGCAGACCACACCAAACATTAATGCTAAACCGCCGTTGCGTGTGTACATTTTGAATTGCACGCGGATTATTTCTGCTCCAAACGTGACAGTTCTTTCTGTTGTACTGGCCGCAGTTTGTAAAATTTGACTCAGCAGTCCACAGAATATGACGAAGAAACCTGTCGTCAGCAGCATGTCTTTCCAATAGATGTCTGCAAAAACGCGTCCTTCTTTCGCCGTCCCCGGGATAGAGTTCTTGGACAGGCTGAATCTTGAATGCCCTATATTTATGCTTTTTTAAAATCTTATGGACGTACCCCACGCTACATCCAACTTCTTCAGCAACTTCTCGAGTTGATTTCTCCCCATGCGCTTCAAACAAAGCAAGAATATGTATTTCCGCATCTTCATTTCCTCTGAACTCCTTCTTCTTTTGGAAACCTCCAAAATCTCTTAAATTTTTGGCTAGTTTCCCGAAATACGTAAAATGTGGACAATGCCTCTCCGGAAAACTTTCTAAATATGATGCTGCTGCCAGTCTTCCATTATTATTATTTGTGAAGAAGCATTTCAGCATATCACATTTTTCATTATTTGGAAACACCATTTTCAATAATAAAAATTCAAATTAGAAACAATATGGAACAAATACGAACAAAGAACAACGAACAACGAACAACGAACAACAAAAAACGCAACAAAGGTTCATAAACAAAATAGAAAATAACACAAAATGACACTAACTCGACTATGCGACAACTCCAGAGCAAACTATTAATTTGACGTTTCTCCGAAACTCATTCTTGATTGTTAGTAGCAGCCTACTTAGAAAAAACTGCCAGAATTACGATCTGTTATTCCAAAACTCGTCTTAATTTGATTGTTTAAAAAATACGAAGAAAAACAAAAATGGGGTTCGTATCAGAGTTGCTGATGTCGAATTAAAATTAGTGAATAGAACTGATGTATATTGTATCATCATCATAAGGTTCTCAGTCCGAAGACTGGTTGGACGCGTACCTCCATTCTTTTCTATCCTGAGCTAACCTACGCATTTCCCTAAAAGTAGAACATCCTACATCCCTAACTATTTGAGAGCAGTAGTCTAATCTAGGCCTACCCCTACCTCTTTTTATTCCTATCTCTGACTCTAGTATGTCACGAACTATTCCTTCGTGTCTTAGAAGGTGTCCTACCATCCTATCTCTCCTACTCTTTATTGTTTTCCATACCTTTCGCTTTTCCCCAACTCTTTCTAATACTTCCCTATTGCTAACCTTATCTATCCACGGTATCTTCATCATGCGCCTGTAGCACCACATTTCAAACGCTTCTACTCTTTTTCTATCCGCTTCTCCTATTGTCCAAGTTTCGCACCCGTATAATGCCGTACTCCATACATACGACGTTAAGAGTCTCTTCCTAGTCTCTATATTAACCGTTCTCGAGCATAACAGTTGTTTCTTTTTGTTAAACGCAACTCGGCCCTGCGCCATTCTTTGTTTTATATCTTTAGTGCTCCTACCGTCTTGAGTTATTTTACTTCCTAAGTAGCAGAAATCCGCGACCTCTTCTATCTTCTCATTTCCAATTTGTATTTCCATTTTAGTTCTATTTTCACATCCCCTACATACCAAAATTTTAGTTTTCTTTTTATTGATTTTCATGCCGAAGCCCTGTGTCAAAACTGCTTCCATTTCATTCAGAGCCGCTCCTAATTCTTCTTTGCTAGATGCTAACACTGCTATATCATCCGCAAATCTGAGCATGTTAATAGTTTGGCCCTGTACATTGATCCCTGAGGCTGTTCTTTCCTTAACAATATTAATCGCATCTTCGATATATAAGTTGAAAACTAGAGGTGACAATGCACATCCCTGTCTCACTCCCTTCCGGATATCTACTTCCCTTTGTTCCTGCTCACATTCTATAACTGCCTTTTGCTCTTTGTAGAGATTATGTATTATTCTTCTGTCCCTGTATTTCATCCCTACCTTTCTCAGCACTTCGAACATCTTCCCCCATTTTACGTTGTCGAAGGCTTTTTCTAAATCTACAAATCCTATATAGACGCTCTTTCTCTTTTCTATCGTTTTTTCTATAATTACTCGTAAAGCTAGAATGGCCTCGCGCGTTCCTCTATTTTGTCTAAATCCGAACTGATCTTCTCCTAATATTTCTTCCGCCTTTTTCTCCATCCTTCTTTGCACAATTCTAGTTAAAATTTTTGACGCATGGGAAGTTAAACTGATAGTTCTAAAATTTTCGCATCTATCCGCGCCTTTTCTTTTTGGCAAAGCTACTATGATGTTCCGTTTGTAATCTTCTGGAATCTCGCCTGTCAGGTATATGCGACTAACTAGTTTAAATAAACGATCTATTACCTCTTGACCTGCGCACTTTAAGATTTCTGCCTGCAAGCCATCTATACCTGGTGCTTTATTATTCCTTAAACTTTTTAGTGCTATCTCAAACTCTTCTCTCATTATAGGACTCCCTAGGTTATCCCCCTCTACACTGCTTTCGCATTCTAATATATCTTGCACTTCCTGTCCCGCATATAAGTTTCCTAAATATTCTTTCCACCTATCTGCCTTCTCCCCGCTTTCGATTAGGATATCTCCTGCCTCATTTCTAATGTTTTTGGTACTAGATCCAATTTCTCTAAAATTTCTCCTAATTATTTTATATGCTTCATCAGTCTTTCCTACTTCGAATTTATCTTCCACTTCTTTGCATTTATTATCGATCCATTGCTCTTTCGCTTTCCTACATTCCCGAATAATTTCCCACTTGATCGCCTTATATCTTTGTTTCCCTGTTTCATCTAACCTATTTTTATATTTTCGCCTTTCCTCTATTAGACTCACAATATGTTTTGTTATCCAGGGTTTCCTACTTTCATTCTGTTTATGACCCAAAATATCCCTAGCTGAGGAAACTAAACTATTTTTAATGCAATTCCATTCTGCCTCTATGTCCCTAACAATATTTCCATCCGTGCCCTTTAGTGCTTCGTTTGTCTTTTTCTCGAACTTATTGCGCATATCATCATCTTTTAGTTTCTCTGGGTCAAGATACCTTCTTCCGCTTCTTTTTTTCAAAATCTTAAATTTAAGATTGGCTTTCATAACGACTATGTTGTGATCACTATCTATATCTGCTCCTGGATAACTTCTACAATCCCTAACTTGATTTCTAAATCTTTGCCTAACGAGAATGTAATCTATTTGATATCTCCCTAAGTCTCCTGGCATCTTCCACGTATAGCATCTCCTAACATGATGGTGAAATAGAGTGTTCGCGACCGTTAAGTTATGTTTATCGCAGAACTCTATCAGTCTAACTCCCCTATCGTTCCTATTGCCTAATCCAAAGGGGCCAACTATTCCGCCCTCTCGCCCTGTGCCTACGACTGCATTGAAATCTCCTGTAATTATTAAATTTTCGTGCCCTCTCACAACCGAAAAATATCCCAACGAACGATTAAATAATAAAATCATCTTGTATTATCTAAGACTTGCATTGGCTGCAGACTTTTCGCACTGGCACTAAATTCTATTAGAGCAATTATTAAGCTTTGCCCACTTAGCTAACTCCAAAACAGTTGACTGTAGGTGGTGGGTCACCTTATAATTTTTTGCGTATTTTTTGATTCTAAATGCGATGGTGTAATTTAAAGTTGGTAGTTCCATTTAAGTTAAGGAAGTTGATAGCGATATCTCAAAGATGCGATGATCGATTGTTTTTCTGCCACCACCATCAAATTCTTCTCGAGAAGTTATTAAACTTTGTCCATTTAACGAACTTTCTCAGATTCCAAATAAAAAAGTTATCCATTGTAGAATGATTCCGTGAACAGTTGTCGGCAAGTCCAAAACAGTTGACTGTAGGTGGTGGGTCACCTTATAATTTTTTGCGTATTTTTTGATTTTAAATGCGATGGTGCAATTGAAAGTTGGTCGTTCCATTTAAGTTAAGGAAGTTGATAGCGATATCTCAAAGATGCGATGCTCGATTGTTTTTCTGCCATCACCATCAAATTCTTCTCGAAAAGTTATTAAACTTTGTCCATTTAACGAACTTTCTCCGATTCCAAATAAAAAAGTTAGCCATTGTAGAATGATTCCGTGAACAGTTGTCAGCAAGTCCAAAACAGTTGACTGTAGGTCATGGGTCACCTTATAATTTTTTGCGTATTTCTTGATTTTAAATGCGATGGTGCAATTGAAAGTTGGTCGTTCCATTTAAGTTAAGGAAGTTGATAGCGATATCTCAAAGATGCGATGCTCGATTATTTCTCTGTAACCACCATCAAATTCTTCTCGAGAAGTTATTAAACTTTGTCCATTTAACGAACCTTCTCCGATTTCAAATAAAAAAGTTAGCCATTGTAGAACGATTCCGTGAACAGTTGTCGGCAACTCCAAAACAGTTGACTGTAGGTGGTGGGTCACCTTATAATTTTTTGCGTATTTTTTGATTTTAACTGCGATGGTGCAATTGAAAGTTGGTCGTTCCATTTAAATTAAGGAAGTTGATAGCGATATCTCAAAGATACGATGCTCGATTGTTTTTCTGCTACCACCATCAAATTCTTCTCGAAAAATTATGAAACTTTGTCCATTTAACGAACCTTCTCAGATTCCAAATAAAAAAGTTAGCCATTGTAGAATGATTCCGTGAACAGTTGTCGGCAACTCCAAAACAGTTGACTGTAGGTCATGAGTCACCTTATAATTTTTTGCGTATTTTTTGATTTTAAATGCGATGGTGCAATTGAAAGTTGGTCGTTCCATTTAGGTTAAGGAAGTTGATAGCGATATCTCAAAGATACGATGCTCGATTGTTTTTCTGCCACCACCATCAAATTCTTCTCGAGAAATTATTAAACTTTGTCCATTTAACGAACCTTCTCCGATTTCAAATAAAAAAGTTAGCCATTGTAGAATGATTCCATGAACACCCTGTATATGACAATAATAATAACAACAATAATGATGATGTGAAACAATGATAGTGACAATAACAATAATATAGGTCAGGTATTTTCTGCTCACCACTCCGAAAGAATCGAAGTGCACTCGACTTGTCTATCCACGGTATCTTCAACACCCGTCTGTAGTATCACATTTCAAACGCTTCTACTCTTTTTCAATCCGCTTCTCCCATTGTCCAAGTTTCGCACCCATAGGTATAATTTCGTACTCCATACATGCGTCTTTAAGAGTCTCTTCCGAGTTTCTACATTAACCATTCCAGAACATAGCAGTTGTTTCTTTTTGTTAAACAAGTACCTAGTACCTACGTAGCGTAATTTTTTGATTCGCGTGAGTTGTATTTGTTTCCGTTTTTTTTTTTTAAATTTCCAATCCGTTATAAAACTGTTAACTTGTCAATCACTTAGGTATGCATACCTACATAAATGAGTAGGTATGTATTGTATTATATTAGAGAATATAGGTAGGTACCTATTTTACAAACAGAAGTAAGCAGGTATCTACAATCTACATACCTACTTATACTGAATTATAAAAGGCATGTACAGTTAATAAATTGTTGACTTTGTTTTACTTATACCGGTCTGCCTTTACACTACTGTTTTGAGGTTGAATGAAATTGGGGTTAGATGCAAGAATCACACACCATTTCCACATTTACCAGGACATTTACCTACCTACTACATAAATATGGCAAATTATGTGAATCGGACTTTTGATGCCCTTGTTGCATCATTATATCGATTATGTTGTCTTTGTTTTATGTTTCCTTGACACCTTACTTTAAAAATTCACGCTGGAAATAGTCCCAATAAGTATGTTATGATATAGGTACCGCTTCACGGGCACTTCAAGAGAAGTGGGAGGAGCGCCTTGCGAATCTCTGACGTCAAACCAATAACAAAGCGAACTAGCATGTGGGCGTGATAAGCTAATTTCTTTCGCTTATTACGCAGCAAAAAAAAAATTTAGAAAAAAAATTTCGCCGTAAATCAATTACAATAACAATTTTCTGTAATTTTCATGCCAAAAATAGATATCTTATTTTTCTCCGAACCTCCCTATTCTTAAAACTATGCCGAAAGTTAATGATATTGCATTTCTCCGACATATTCCTCATTCTTCTTATTCTTCTGTCACATTTTTAGGCCTTCGACCTCTTCCGGCTTCACTATTCCCTTCGTTTCCTTTTGGTCTTCCCACGCTTCTTTTGTCACTGGGTCTGTATGCCCGCACCAGTTTGGGTATTTATAATCTTAAATTTAAATATTACCTATTCTAACTCCAAAACTGTTTCCTACAATGTTTTTATGTACTTCAATAGTAGAACGTGCAAACAACGACCGAAACCTTTGAATTGAATGATATTAGCCCTGCATTACAAGAAGCAGCAAATGTGGTTCCAACATGACGGCTCTCCAGCACATTCTGGATAGCACGTTGGAAAATATTCGAATAAAACATTACCTAATCGCTGAATTAGTCGTGGCACATCACGAACTGGCTCACCAGATCTCCTGATTCAGCACCCTGTCACTTCGTTTTATGGGTTTTTATAAAAAATTATAAAACCACTCAAAAATTAATTCTTTGAAAGGTGCAATTTTTAGAGAATGTAGACAAATTACTAATAGACAACTGTGAAAGTTAGAAATTGTTTTTATCACAGAGAGCAGGTGATATCGTCTCATGTAAAATAAAAACTAGATTTATTTAATAAGACCACCGAAGAGTATCATATTTTCATTCCAATCATCAAGAGACTCGTCTTGAATAGCAACAGCGCTTATAGGATTAAATTCTGGATTACCATCGACAAAGTTTCAAAGTACAAAATGGTTCAATTATCCACTAACAGGTTTACAATTACACACATCGTCACATAAGGTCAATCACAATTTCAAATCTGCAAAGTATATGGAAATGGAAACTATCTCTAATTATACAACTGTTACAATCCTAAAACTTGTGCCCTGAAATTTGAACGAATATTGTTTTTTGTTGGTTGGAGGGAAGCAAACAACTAAATCTGCTTTCACAATTTTAATCGATTTAGTCTGGTTATATGAGCTTCATTCCATCGGCTCCAGTTGCCAACGAAACAAAAGTTTAAACGGCCAGTGGTATTCTCCAGCGAGCAGCTTCGTTTAATTATGAAAAACTGAACGTATTTTCAGCAATTGACAATGTAATCAAATTAATTTTCTTTTTACGAGAATTCCGAATAAAACAATGCCCCTTTTGTTTCGATTGAATGGGCTTCTTGTTGTCCGGCATTTTAGGATTTTATGCTATATGACTATGTTAAAAATTTTGCCCTAAAATAGAGCTTCGAAGATTTTACAACTGATCCCATTCATTTATCATCCTCTAATCTGCTTACAGTGGCAGTTCTGCATGACATAAACTGATGACAATAATTTATTTCTGTTCTTTGTTCTTTGTATCTGCAAAGGAGTTTAAAAGTTGAACAGAAGTTGCTAATGTAGTTAATAATTTATTGTACACATGTTTCAGGGTATTTAAACGAAATACAGGTTGTACACTTTGATTTTGACACTTGACAAACTCGGCGCACTTTGACAGATTCTTTGTACTAGTATTCTACATGTATAAAACCACGTAAATTACATGGGGTATTCTACGGAGCCGTCCTTTCACCCTTATAATGAATAAAAAAGGTTAAAGAGTTTTGTACCGTTCCAAATTAAAGTTCCAACGCAATAAATTCGATTCTAACGAGCTTTTCAGGACAGCAACGTATGCAGGAAAATTATTGTGTTCCTGCAACTGACCGCTTCTACGAAGTTTGAAACTTTTATAGGTAGTGGTTTTCGTTCAAACTATAGATTGCTAGTCGAGGTATTGCGGCATTTATTGCATCTGAAATTCAGAAAATGCACAAATATCAACGGAGTAGTAGGTAGTGGAATAGTAAGTCCATTTTTGTGCCCGTTGGTTGACCAGAGAGCGAACAGTGGTGAAATTAAAGTTAATATTGAACATAAATACAAAATGCAAAGAGGTTACAATGCCTGACCTCTTTCCACGACAATTAGAAGTCAAATCAAATGAACTAAACGTCAAGCGGTGTAGTTCGACATCGCCAAGTACCACAACATCGGTTACTGACGTCACTTTAAATGTCATTTATTTTCATCTACGTTTCCAAAAATAAATTCAACCAGGACTAGTGAACTTGTTTCACAGATAGATAACCATTCATATATTGGCCGTTTTTCATTCATTCGAGCTTTTTAATTTTAAAATTGTTGTCCAATTTGTGCCAGTATAATTTTATAATATTCTAATTTGGTGAAATTCTGGCATTAATAAATAGTATATTATTATACACGAGTTTATAATGAATGCTATTATTACCGAGGTATTTACCTTCATTTCCCTTCTCCAGTGTAAGAAAGATTCATACATACGCTCTCAGATATAATTTTCTTGGTTTTTTGGGCAATGAATCTAATGAGGCAAGTTCTGCAGCTTCTTTTATTGCTGGTGCTGTTAAAGAAACCTCGTTTTCACTCTCACTACTCATTATATCTTCTTTTTTAGAATATGCATTTCAAATTAAAAGCAAACCATGCTGATTTGACGTTTCAATTTGAACTGACACATCGCGATCGCGGCCTACTAAATAAATGTAAAAAAGGGTCAAAGCGATGTTCCTATTGGTGTAGTGAATAATATTCATTAATCACTGCAGTGATTAATGTATCTAATTATGATTGAAGAAACACAAGTATAAAGAGTATATTATAAGATAGTCGTGGACAAAACATTTTATACTCCTATAAAATAATCGACATTTCGTTCCCGTTTTGTATTCTAATTTAAAAACAACCTTCTTAAACGAAAGAAAACCTATAATTTATACAAAAATAATTGTAGACTGAAAGAGCATATATTGGTCAATCCAAAAATCATTTAGAAACCAGACTGAAACAACACAAATACAGAAACAATAATTCATCAATAAGTAAACATATGGAAAACAACAATCATACTTTTGAATTTAATGATATCAAAATTTTAAAGCAAGAAAAAATTAAAATCTCGACTGTTTTTAGAAATGATTTATATAAAAAAAGAACAAAACTATAAATGATAGAATATACAAAAAAAATTGAGTCAAATTTACTGTAATATAATAAAATAAATCCTGCTTTCTACTAATTACTTATTATTATTGTTAAATACATCATTCTTTTTCTCTTTTACAAAAAAATCAAAAATTTTCCAAAATGAAAAGTATTTGTATTGACAAATAATTTATGCCAACTTTTTACATTTCATTCTACAAATAAATCTTGACAAAGGCCCAAAACGGGGCCGAAACGTCGATTATTTTAGATTACTTTATACAGTTGGATTAATTTTAATTCAGCAGTTTCCATATGAGCGCCATCTTCACACATATTCACAATCAACCTATCCTGACTATTTATATTTAAGAAAAATTTACATTTTGAATATTAATTTAAATTCTTTAATATTTGAGGAAAGTTGGTTAAAATTAGAAAATCTAGAATTAGACGATGCAGTTCAATTTCTTGTAATAAAAATTTTCGAATTTCAATCAACTTGTACTTATGTACTTTCACTTATGGGGATAAGAAGGTCAAAAAATACTGGCGGGGATTATAAGCAAAACTGGCGAGCGGCGATCAGTTCGTGAGTCCAGTTCTCAAAGATAATATGCTAGTAAATCCTTAGCCCTGCCGTACCTACTTCGTTCGATTATATAAATATTTTTCGAATTGCCATCAAGAACACTTAAAAACAATTTTATATAAACTTTTAAAATTCAATCTGGACTGGAAATTCCCGCCAATTTTAATAGTTTTGCCATCGACCAACTGAAAAAACTTTGAGGTCGCCATGAGGTGTTTCTGACTTTTTACATAAAGAAGATGAAGGCTTAATTTCTTAGGCCCGGTTGTTCAAAAAAAGTAACACAGACTTAAGTCTGACACCGGGTTCGTTGTTACGATGATACAATCAATCAACCGAGACCGAGGGTTGCTGTTTTGTGGTTTTTAGACGCTTGGGGAATTGGTTCGCGGTTCCAGACCCCCACAGTCGAATTGACTTGGTCATATACCTTCTCATGCGAGACCAACTACCGTCCAAACCATAAGTGGTAAAAATTGTTTAAGTATACAAGTGTAAACAATTTAGTAGCAAGAGGTATCTTTGGTTCTGTGAAATATATTTTTGCTATCCGATTAGTGGTGCCGCCTGATGATATTCTTGCGAACTACATAAATAGGCGTACGATTGTCACTTACTTTTTCTCCCAAATTTTTTATGAACTTACTTTTTCTCAGTCTTATTTTCATGTGGGAATTTAAATTTATAATCGACTAATTTACGCAATAAGCATTATATCCGCGAAGGATGCAGCATGTAAAAATTAATGAACAATTAAGAGATTCTTGTACAGCAACTTGTGGTGTACCGCAAGGAACAGTACTGGGGCCTCTCCTGTTTATTCTTTGTATCAAAGATTTTTCTAAGATAGACATGAATTGCACAACGATCGGATTGGCGAAGACCAGACCTCGATCCTCTGGACTAACATCTTCGTAACGCTGTAGAAGAGAAGGTTGCTGAAAGTCTCAGTGAAATATTGGGGATGTGAACGTAGATGTAGTGCATGTGGTGGTTTAAAGAAGGGACGCAAAATTTGGAAATTTTGAACTAGGTACTCATGTGTTTCTTATTTTATCTTGATTAACCTTTTCCACAGGTGTATTGCCTCATTTACCTGTGCATATTTTGTTAATTGATTGGTACAGTAAGAGTAGGTTACCTTATATAGTTCCTCCTGTGAAAAAGCAGCTTTATCAGCAATTTTTTTATTGTAACTCAGTCTCCTTCATTAAATTTGCTTGCTATAATCATAAATTGCAGTAGGCCATGTTTTATGACGTTTCCGTGTATACCAGTTTTATTACATGCCATATGGTTATTTTATTAATCAAAACAAACGACTACCTAACCTCGCCGCAAATTGTCATCTCCTGATTTGTGGAACGAATTAATTAGATCAATAGCGCGATTGTATTTAATAAATGCCGTTATCGTATTTCACATTTATTTCCCACACAGCTTCAAATTACGAGCTCAAATTCAATTCAAGCGACAACCAAACATGACAAAGTACAGAAGTAATTCTATAAAGGCTGCAAGAGAAGCTCAATCGCAGAATGCGCCAAATTTAGAACCAGTTACTATTTTGACGCCATTTCACTTTTATTGAAAAAACTAAAATTTCGTTTTGTTCCCACAGGCCAGCTTGATCGTGCAATGCCCTGGAATGTGGAGTTACGTAATGGCCGCCGCCAGAGGTGACCCTCGCCGTCGTCCAGGATCTGTTTTCACCGTATCGTCGTCAAATTGCGGCCCCGGCCCGTGCAGGGACGGACTTAATTCTGCATCGAATAAAAAATATGGAAGCGAAATTTTCAATTTGAAACACGAATATAGAAAAGGATTGCACAAGAATGCGTTTGCTAGTTTTGGAATTAAAAATAATGATTATTCTAATGATGATGATTCGGAGGGGATGTCCAGGGATGGATCTAGGGATGTGTTGGCGGAGGTTAGGGTACATACGCCTCTGTCGGATGGTCATAGGACTTCTACTGACGGAAAATTTAGGCATTCCTACCAAGTAAGTCGATACAATTCAAATTTCTGTATTATATTGGTTCTGGTGACTTTGATTCTCTATGATGATGTTATCATCAAATTTTGCCTGGAAGAAAGTAGGTACATCCCCTACATCTGCTGTGTATAGATACAATATAGGACCAATGGCACTACCTTGAGGCACTCCGAATTGAATAACCATATCACTTCATTCTGATAACATTACAAGCGATGGCTAGTACCTACCAACGAATGAGACGATACATAAAATAATATTTATTTCTTTTTGAATATGTTTTTGTGAGAGGGCACGAAAATTTAATAATTACAGAGGATTTCAATGCAGTCGTAGGCACAGGGCGAGAGGGCGGAATAGTTGGCCCCTTTGGATTAGGCAATAGGAACGATAGGGGAGTTAGACTGATAGAGTTCTGCGATAAACATAACTTAACGGTCGCGAACACTCTATTTCACCATCATGTTAGGAGATGCTATACGTGGAAGATGCCAGGAGACTTAGGGAGATATCAAATAGATTACATTCTCGTTAGGCAAAGATTTAGAAATCAAGTTAGGGATTGTAGAAGTTATCCAGGAGCAGATATAGATAGTGATCACAACATAGTCGTTATGAAAGGCAATCTTAAATTTAAGATTTTGAAAAAAAGAAGCGGAAGAAGGTATCTTGACCCAGAGAAACTAAAAGATGATGATATGCGCAATAAGTTCGAGAAAAAGACAAACGAAGCACTAAAGGGCACGGGTGGAAATATTGTTAGGGACATAGAGGCAGAATGGAATTGCATTAAAAATAGTTTAGTTTCCTCAGCTAGGGATATTTTGGGTCATAAACAGAATGAAAGTAGGAAACCCTGGATAACAAAACATATTGTGAGTCTAATAGAGGAAAGGCGAAAATATAAAAATAGGTTAGATGAAACAGGGAAACAAAGATATAAGGCGATCAAGTGGGAAATTATTCGGGAATGTAGGAAAGCGAAAGAGCAATGGATTGATAATAAATGCAAAGCAGTGGAAGATAAATTCGAAGTAGGAAAGACTGATGAAGCATATAAAATAATTAGGAGAAATTTTAGAGAAATTGGATCTAGTACCAAAAACATTAGAAATGAGGCAGGAGATATCCTAATCGGAAGTGGGGAGAAGGCAGATAGGTGGAAAGAATATTTAGGAAACTTATATGCGGGACAGGAAGTGCAAGATATATTAGAAAGCGAAAGCAGTGTAGAGGGGGATAACCTAGGGAGTCCTATAATGAGAGAAGAGTTTGAGATAGCACTAAAAAGTTTAAGGAATAATAAAGCACCAGGTATAGATGGCTTGCAGGCAGAAATCTTAAAGTGCGCAGGTCAAGAGGTAATAGATCGTTTATTTAAACTAGTTAGTCGCATATACCTGACAGGCGAGATTCCAGAAGATTACAAACGGAACATCATAGTAGCTTTGCCAAAAAGAAAAGGCGCGGATAGATGCGAAAATTTTAGAACTATCAGTTTAACTTCCCATGCGTCAAAAATTTTAACTAGAATTGTGCAAAGAAGGATGGAGAAAAAGGCGGAAGAAATATTAGGAGAAGATCAGTTCGGATTTAGACGAAATAGAGGAACGCGCGAGGCCCTTCTAGCTTTACGAGTAATTATAGAAAAAACGATAGAAAAGAGAAAGAGCGTCTATATAGGATTTGTAGATTTAGAAAAAGCCTTCGACAACGTAAAATGGGGGAAGATGTTCGAAGTGCTGAGAAAGGTAGGGATGAAATACAGGGACAGAAGAATAATACATAATCTCTACAAAGAGCAAAAGGCAGTTATAGAATGTGAGCAGGAACAAAGGGAAGTAGATATCCGGAAGGGAGTGAGACAGGGATGTGCATTGTCACCTCTAGTTTTCAACTTATATATCGAAGATGCGATTAATATTGTTAAGGAAAGAACAGCCTCAGGGATCAATGTACAGGGCCAAACTATTAACATGCTCAGATTTGCGGATGATATAGCAGTGTTAGCATCTAGCAAAGAAGAATTAGGAGCGGCTTTGAATGAAATGGAAGCAGTTTTGACACAGGGCTTCGGCATGAAAATCAATAAAAAGAAAACTAAAATTTTGGTATGTAGGGGATGTGAAAATAGAACTAAAATGGAAATACAAATTGGAAATGAGAAGATAGAGGAGGTCGCGGATTTCTGCTACTTAGGAAGTAAAATAACTCAAGACGGTAGGAGCACTAAAGATATAAAACAAAGAATGGCGCAGGGCCGAGTTGCGTTTAACAAAAAGAAACAACTGTTATGCTCGAGAACGGTTAATATAGAGACTAGGAAGAGACTCTTAACGTCGTATGTATGGAGTACGGCATTATACGGGTGCGAAACTTGGACAATAGGAGAAGCGGATAGAAAAAGAGTAGAAGCGTTTGAAATGTGGTGCTACAGACGCATGATGAAGATACCGTGGATAGATAAGGTTAGCAATAGGGAAGTATTAGAAAGAGTTGGGGAAAAGCGAAAGGTATGGAAAACAATAAAGAGTAGGAGAGATAGGATGGTAGGACACCTTCTAAGACACGAAGGAATAGTTCGTGACATACTAGAGTCAGAGATAGGAATAAAAAGAGGTAGGGGTAGGCCTAGATTAGACTACTGCTCTCAAATAGTTAGGGATGTAGGATGTTCTACTTTTAGGGAAATGCGTAGGTTAGCTCAGGATAGAAAAGAATGGAGGTACGCGTCCAACCAGTCTTCGGACTGAGAACCTTATGATGATGTTTTTGATAGTAACTTTTTGGCGATCTTATTCGCGATGCTTCTAAAAATAAATTGCATCAATACGTTCTTTAAATATTTATATCCAATTCAAATCAGTATGTAGGTCAAGAATTATTATGAAAATTACTAAAAAAATATTTTCAATTCTGAGTCGAAAATAAAATATATGCACATGTTCAAATTCAAATGAGGGCACAACCACATAGGATTTGAATTTTTTGCGTGCCACGATATGTTTTACTGTCACTGGCACTCTTCGCTACTTGTATAAAGAGAAAAAAGCTTTTTCCCGCTGAAAGAACGTGAGTTCAAGTTGTTTATATTTTATACGAACTTTTGCGATGTGAAATATTCCCTATTGACCAATAGGAACAGGAGCAACATCCCTCACTTGCTGACACGTACTTTGTCTTCAGATAAAAATGGATTTGCAAGAGTCTACAAGAGTTACTAGCAGTACGATGTCCATAATTGATCTGATATTCGGCAATTACTTATCATTTACAGTATGTGCCTTGGAAGCAAATTTACGATGATGTAAATTCTAAGGCATTATGAATTCTTAAGGCTATCGGAACGCTGCCAATGGATTATTCCAAGATGGTTTAAGATATTCGCATGATTATTTTTTTCTTGTTTCAATTAAACATAGATCTAGGACTGTTCGCTAATAATTTTCATTAAAAACCAGAAATTCAACTTTAAAATCTACTTCACAATCTATGAAAATCGGACATATTGTAGCTAGAATATTTATCACATTTTTCGTTTTCTTTTAGAAATTATAATCGTAGAGTCATAGATTAGACTTTTCATTTTGACGGTATCAAAAAAAATATAATAAATTTTTGATAATAATGAAGTAATCAATTGGCTCCTGCACCTCTGCATTCGCCTTTTCAAGGGCCTAGAGGTGGCGGTGTCTAGCGGCGATATGTTTAAACTTCCCAGATTCAAGAAACAGGCGTGGCTAGTTTTTGTATGTATTCAGGTATTATTCTTGGGGCCTATTTTTCGTATCGACGACCTTCCAAAGTAATTTCCGATTCTTCCTATAAAATTTATTATTGTTACACATACAGTGCCTTTTTTTATCAATGCACCATATGTATTTACATGTTATAGGCTTTATCTAGTGTTAATGGATTTTCTACTGGGAATTTCAAAATGATTTTTGGCACAATTTAAGTTTACATCATTTTTGACCTTTTCTGATTATTTCTAAAATTTAAGAAGTGATAAACTTTGCAATAAAAGGAAAATATCAAAAAATTATTGCCCATTTTATTAAACTGTGTTTTACGTTATAGTAGGCTATTCTACTGACTACCAAATAAATAATGCGCGTCTGTCACTTTATTTTACATCTTATAGCCAGAAAAGTAATTAAACATGAAATTTCTGTTGTAATATGACCAAAGAAAAAGTCATCATTGGTGTTCTGCTATTTCACGTCTTATTATCAAAAACTTTTCATGTTAAAGATAAGTAATAATTAACTCTTTAAATCGGTATTTATTTGGTAAATCATGAACAATCTAAAAATAAAACGAAATATTACTTAAATAATAAAGCTTTGATATTATCCAATTAAATGTTCAAACTGTTTGCCATAAGCCGCTAAACAGTACTCTAATCTATCCCGAAAATTTCTTTTCACATTTTGTAAATGTCTTACACTAATTTCATTTGAAACTTCGTTTATTCGATTCATCAAATCCTGTAAATCCTGTGGTCTGTCTCTTACATTATCATACACTTTTGTGGCGAGATGTCCCCAATAAAAGAAGTCTAGGGGGCTCAAATCTGGACTTCTGGCTGGCCACTTTAACGGTCCGTAACGACCAATCCATTCATTTGGAAATTGGATATTTAAAAAGTTGGTTATTTCTCGAGTGCTATGCGGTGGAGCCCCGTCATGCTGGAATATTATTCTTCCATTTACTGCTATTCTATCTAAAGCTGGCAGGATTCTTTCATTTAACAATGCCAGGTACTTGGCACTATTTAATGACCCATCAATAATAAATGGACCAACAATATGGTTTCCCAAAATTCCCGCCCACACATTAACCTTTTGAGGCCATTGTGTGTGTGTTTCTTGGAAAATATACGGATTTTCTCGCGCCCATATTCTTGTATTTTGGTCGTTCACAGTTCCGATGAGTAAAAATGTTTTCTCATCAGAAAACAGAATACGATTCTGAACATTTGGATTTTCGTTTATTCTGTTCATCCAGTATTCACAGAATTCCATTCGTGGAAAGAAATCCCTTTCCAATAGGTGATGTAAGTTACGTATTTTGTAGCTCTTGAATTTTTCCTCTTTTAATGCTTTGTAGCAGCTACTTTTTGAAACTTGAAACATATTAGATAATATTGACAAACTAGTGGAAGGTTCTTCCTCAATTGCCAAAGAAACATTTTGTTTCAGATCGTCAGTCACAATACGGTTTCCTCTTTTCTTGTTTTTATTATGTTGCGTATTCAAACATCCGCACGTAATAAACTGTTTGTATAATCTTAAAATGGTTGTTTTATTTGGTACAGGACGATTTGGATACTCCGCCGCAAAGTGATCACGTACCTCTCTACTCGATAGACCTCTGATATAATCAGTAACCATTTTTACCTTTTCTGGTGTAGTATAAACTGCCATTTTCACGTTTGAATATTCGTTCGGCTTAAAAGTGACAGATTTGTAATTATTTAAGTACCTACTACATTATTGCTTGTCAGGGAACACGGCCTACTAACTTAAAAATTATTTCAATGGAATGAGCTATTAATTATCGAGTCTAGTTTCTCTTTATCGTAAACAATTTCACTTCTTACATTTTCAAAACTATCAGAAAATGTCAGAGATGATGTAAACTTGAAGTGTGCTAAAAATCATTTTGAAATTCACAGTACAAAAACCATTAACACGAGACAAAGACTATAGCATGTAGATACATATGGTGCATTTGTAAAAAAAGGCAGTGTATATGAGTTGAATATGCAGGTGCACAGGTATCCCATTTATCAGAAAAAGCGATTCATCTGTATTGTGTAATTTAGAGAAAAATGCCAAATGGATACTCTCTTTGTTTTTAAATTTCCATAATTTAAATTACTTTACTTATACATGGTGTCTCATTTTTTCTGTACAGCAGATGCTAATCTACACAACTTGGATTTCTTCTGTTCCCTGTTCGATTTTACTATATGATTGTGTTAGAGTTGCATTCTAGACTGAACTTATTGTGAAACTGGGCAACTGTTCATCATTCTCAAAATGTAATTTTTGAAACATCCCTACGTGTGACAAAAATTTTAAAAGAAAACTGAAACACAAAAATATGGGGTTTAGTTTAGAAGCAACTTACTTCGTATGCATACTTAGTAAAATCGATCGAAGAATTAAAAAACGAAATATGTATAGAGTGTCCCATTTAAATAATTCACAGAGTATCAACTCCCTTTGTACATAAAGTGTTCCGTACTGGCTAGCAAAGTTTCTGAAGCACTTATATCAGAAACCGCATCCTGAACCGATTTTGATAAAATTTATTTATTGCATAATTAGTTGCAATCGTGAAGACTACGAAAGTACCAAAATTCACGATTCTACTTTAAATAGTTCCCAATTGCGACAGGGGGACACAATTGACACTCCCCGCATGTGGTCGTACTGAACTGTAAAAAGATAAAAACAAAAAAAATGTTTCACATGCTCTAGTGTTGCAAACAAAAAATATCTTTTGACCCTTTTTCGACGTTTCGATGTATGAAAACCGCCCTAAATATGTGCACACAACAAACCATTTAGATTTGTCTGAGTTTGGGCCATTACATATGCGTCAATTTTATTGTTGTATAGCACTTATAGTTCAGGAAAAAGAACACTGCGAGAGACAAACAGACATACAGACTGAGAGACAGACGGACGAACAGACAGAATGGTAAAACAAGGAGGGGTCTCTCATATAACTTCGCATAAATGGATAAATGGATCAACCTGTATAACAGATTCCCGAGGACTGTATCACTGGTGGATTTCTTGTACACTGGCTTTGGATTTCCGTCGCCAACGGGAGATTTCCATTGCATTAATACAGCATGTTATTGTCCAAATGAGAACACATAACATCCTATGAGCACCGGATTGAACTAATTTCGTATAAAAGTTTTTAGACAAATAATATACGTCAACTTCCAGCTACGTCTTCCGTTATTTCTGTTCTCTGCGTCATATCAGGTAAAATCTGTCACAGAATTACGATGGACAAGAAATTAGCCGGGAAAGGGAAAGTTTAAAATTTGTGATGTCACAGAAGGATTGGAATTTGAACATTTAATGAACTGATTATTAAGAGTGGCGTGTACCGTGGATTTTCTGTTGCAGTCAGATGCACACTCAACATGACAAAACATTTACCGTTTAGGAATTTGGAACACAGGTTCATGGAAGTCTATTCCAAATGTTAGAACGTTATGGAAAAAAAATCAGTTACAATACGTAAAGCGCTAAAAGAGGCTTTACTGAGCGTGTCTGACTGCGGCAGATGATAACGGTACAAGTCATTATTAAGGAAATTTAGACTCAGCAAACCATTTTTTGTTTATTATTTTTTCCACCGCGCGGCTAGCTCTGGGGTACTGCGGCAGTCAAAAAATTTAGTTTTCCTTTTTTTGCAGCCTATTCTCTTCGGAATATAAATACTATACTATGATATTCAACAAACCCCGCGTTTCGTCTGTAGCTTCTGTGTTGTGTTTGCTCTAGCTCAAAGTGAATGGAAAGCTCCGATTCCTACTCTGTACCTACGCTGCGAAATGTTCCCCCTAATCTAGGGCGCCCAGCAATTTTTGCATTCAGTGTCCGCCTACTTTGTACTTTTGGAATGCTACGTCCCTTCCGATACCCCTCCGCAGTAACTGTTCGTCGGCGTTCCGACAGCCTTAATAAGTGAACCCCACACGCCAAGAGACAGTGACACAATAATTAAACTCGACACGTGTTTCGCTGACATCAGCATCCTCAGTAGTTGAAGATTAATAGTCTAAATCTAAACTTACGCTGCGTTGCTATAAATACCAAACCTCCTACTACTGAAATAAATTGAATCAATAAACCTATCATAGAATCGAACTCAAAAAATTCCTTCCGTGTCTTGTGCCTCGTGTGTCCTCTAAAGAAAAATGGCTATGAGAAAAATCGATTCGTCTAAAGTGGATTTTAAAACGTGCAGCTGTAATGGTATAATTGAAACGTGCTTGCAATTAAATATTGCTTGGAGCCGCACCAATAAGTTATAACACGTGGCAGCCCCCTTCATGTCCTCATTGCTTCAGTTGTCGAATAAATTTGGTCTGTAGTGGCGGCCGAAAGCGGATTCAGAAATATTTTTTTGTTGGTAGATAGTGGCGAGTGATTAATTTTAGGATTTATTGAGTGATAGTGACGTTTAAGGAATGGTGAACGTTGTTAGATTGAATATTGGGGATACGTATAACAAGAATTTGGTAAGTTTGGTCAGTTATCAAAATAACATGAAGTCTGTTAATGCAAGCAGACTAGAAAATACCTAATACAGGAAACCAAAGTAACGTCTTTTAACAAAACATATTTCCAAAACACCAGGGGTGTCCCTTATTACATTACATCCTATATTCGATTTCTTAAATCTTCTTCATTTTCCACTGATGATGTACCAGTCGCACAACGACGTTGATGAATGCTTTCTAACGTTTTTCAATTTCCATTTGCAAATCCATAAATAAAATGCATGACAGTCATCTCGACGTTCCTATAACGATTCATGATAGAGAACTGTCAAGTCATAATGGTAGTTAGAGTTGGCCTACTATTGAAAAGTTTATATCGAAACATCGATACTCTGTAGAAAGCGAACGAGCTATCGATATTTTAACAAACGTCTATACGTATATATTTCATATCGATAATCAACAGTGACAAAAAAAGAATTTTGACAACTGTAGTATAAAACCACAAACAGCAGCAATGGAGAAAATGTTGAATATAAGTAAAATGAACTCATGTATTTCCTTTATAATTCAACCGTGTCTAATTCAATGAATCTATGAAATTGTGTTGCATGCAGCACTTCGTTATGTAGTTCGTTCGGTGGATTATGAATCTGCATCAATTTTAAGAATCGCCCTGATTGCACAGTCTAATTAAAATCAACTTTAAATTCACCTCGCGTGCCCAGTTCAAACAAACTCGCCTCGTCCTCTGACGTCCGTGCACAAGAGCAGTCTAATGAAAATGAAAAATTACTTATTATTCAATTCAAACATAATGTGGGTACTGTATACCAGGGATAATAATAATTAATGGCAAAACCTCCATTTACGTGCAGTACAACGATATTTGCATTCTGGTAACGTGGATGGGTGAGTGTAGTATCAAGGCTATCCAATCAAATTAAAATGATAAAAAACCGAGCACGTCCTGCTAATTTGCTCACTA
The DNA here is from genome assembly GCA_963966045.1 of Xestobium rufovillosum. NCBI lineage: Eukaryota > Metazoa > Arthropoda > Insecta > Coleoptera > Ptinidae > Xestobium > Xestobium rufovillosum. Next base: position 41,165,297 of record OZ014493.1, read on the forward strand.
CGGAGGCGCTTAATCAGATATCGAATGGGCAAATTAATTATCTGCGATGTTTTTACGATGAGAGCTCATTTCTAAGAAGCTACGCTTTATGTGAATGGAAGAGCATCGGACCACGTGGTTTCATAGCTTCCACCTTTTCTAAATGCCACATAACCTTAGTTTTCAGGAGGTAAAATTAATTTTCCCTTTCTTAGATGTTATCCAGATATGTAACATTTGCTTTATCTCTTATGTTGCTGACTCTAATAACACTATGAACATCAGCATATGCCAATTTAAAATTTCCATTTTACCAATTACAGTTTCTCTATTCTGACTTTTCTGAAATGCATCCTCTGTCTTTCTACTAGGTATTTTGTTTATTATTGTCCCGCTGAGCCATCTACTTCATTCCGTCGGATTAGAAATTTTGTATCTGCAGTATCAAATATAGCTTTAATATGGTCTACGGATTGACAATGGTTGACAATATCGATAAGCAATATTCAGAAAAACCGATATCGATATTTTTGATAATATCGATATTTTCGATATTTCCATATTTTTGATACGTAATGACATTGATATTTCGATGATATCGATGTTTAGAAAGATAATATCGTCATAATATAAATAGTGATATGGATAACATTATTAGCTACTTTTATCAACACAGATGACTACTAGGACTACGAGATGTTTCCAAGTATCGATATTATTGAATATCGATAAGCGGGTATTGTGAAAAAGCGATATCGATATTTTCGATAATATCGATGTTTTCGATAATTTCGATATTTTCAATAACATTGATATTATCGGAAATTATCAATATTATTGTGATTATCGATAATTTAAGTAAATTATTTTTTACTTTCAATAACTCTACTGTGGTGCCAAATTTCAGAACGCAATTTAAAATTTCAATCGGCCAACAACTAAAAATTCCAGAGAGGTGTTTGGCATCAAATGGGTCACTCTGTATATTCTTAACGTGAAAAAAAAACGAAACAAGCATTAAATAGAAATGTTATAATACAGAAAATAGCAAAAGAATCGTGATGCCATGATACCATGGCAGACCATTGACTTGTAGTTACTGAGTTGTATCCATGGTTGTATCCCACAATGAAAGAATGGGAATTGTGGGATACAAAACTTCTCTATTTTCTAAAATAGGCGTGGAAAATGGTACGTCACCAAAATCAGCATAAAATAGCCTGTTTAAACCACATTGTATGTCTTCCATTAAAAAAAAACATTTTTATATTATTTTTCTGGTACAATACGACTCCGGACCATTTTAAATATTAACAAATGTAATTATGCGAAACTTTTCCCTTTGGATTTTTTATATTTTGCATTTCAAGTAGGTTAGAAAATATTAATGTTAATGTATTTGATTTTGGAGGAAATTAAGTGACTCTAGTGAAAGTGACGATTATTATGAAGATTATAGTGATTAGGTTATGTTATCAAATTTTTTGGGTGTATATATGCTTTTATTTACATGTAAAAAATGTGTACGTACATTAAAGGCTGCAAATTTAGTTTTGTGTTTTTATTCTTTGAAACTAATATGTGTTTACACACACTCGCACTGACCCCACTGCTCGCCATCACTCGATCGGTTTACTGTACCTTTTACCTTTAATAAGTTGAATTTATTGATTTAGAAACAGAAATTATGTCAGAACCCCGTTAATAAAATAAAATTGAAGGCATAGTTCATCAAAAACTTAATGAATTTTTATCGAGAAAATAAAATGAGATTCGACTCGCTCGTTTAAAGTAATGGAATAATTCCGAGAATAATATTCAATTTTTAGAGTTTGGTTTTGATTCTTCAATCTCATTTTAAATTTCAGTTATTCACTATTTAATATGGTAATAAAGACATGGAAGAAGTTTCAAACGCATATATCACGGATAATCTGTAACATTCCGGCTTGTATTTTAAACTCGACCCATTTAACGAAACTATAACTCACGCGTCGTTAAGTCCATAGCGATATTTTATTATTTTTTGCCCTTCTAGGAAAACGTGCCGCCTGGACGTCTCTTATCGGCGGTCCGGGGACGGCTGAGGCGAGTGGCGGCTTCCCTACAGGCCGCTATAAGGTTCCGTCGATTTCCACGCAGAGATTCTCATCCACCTGACTGGTTCGTAGATAAGAGTCACCAAGAAGAGAACACCGATGCCAACGTTTCACCTGAACCCATCACCTGCTGGGGTCGGCGTGTCGTCGTCGATCCAGCCCTGCCTGCTCATTATAAGGTGAGCGAGCGGCGTAGCAATTAATTTGGAGATATATTAGAATGTTCACGATACAACTTGTATTTCACCCTGATTAAGTACCTACGTCCGGTGAGATGAAAAGTTCATAGGAAATAATATCGATTTTGTAGGTAGCTAGACAGTAATTGTTATTGCGAACGAAAATTTCAATCTGGATTTTCATTTTCTTATAAGTATTTGATGGAAATCGACCAGAGCGTAAGGCGGAGCTTAGCGTGTGTCGTCACAATCGGAGGCGACCGCCAGAGACTTTCCCGCGTTTACTGAGTACATAACCCGCTTATTTTAATTTAGAAATGGGGCAACTACAGTTAGTAGGTAATTTAAAAAAAAATTATCATGTTTTTAACGTATCTCAGAAACTATGAAAGCTATAGAATTTACATTTTGGGGGGTGTTTGTCCTTTATACACATGGAAAGCTTCTGTATGGTAAATTTCTCAGAAAATTGTATTCTTCATAAAAGTTGATGTATAAAACAGAGATCATGAAAATAGAAAGAAAAAAGCCTTATAAAGTTTTTTCATATGGTATACTACACATCCTAACTTTTATCAATAATACAATTTGCTGAGAAATTGACCATATAAAATAGCTTTCGATATGTGGTCAACTCTCTGCTTGTCACTGTATACTTCTATTGTTCTAAAAACTGTGAGTTCTTTAATGTCAAATGGCGTTACAAGTTTAAAAAGAATAAATTCTTAGTTCTCCATACTTTAAAATTATTTTCATTTATACAGGTTGCCTCATTTCTTCTGTACAGCACCTAACTTCGATTTTTTTAATGGAACACCCTGTATCTTATTGCACTTTTCGATTCCTTAATTGATTTTACTGTGAGGTTGTATAAGGCATTTTTTGCCCAAAATGAATATTTCCGACGCTTCCAGCATTTCTTTGAAGATACATATTTTGAAACTTAAATATTTTCGGACTGAACTACACTGAAGCAGTCATAAAACGTTTCTCTCTAAAATGCATAATAAAGGCGACAATACGTATGGTGATGAAATATAGTATGGGGAATAGGGAAAAGGAATTTGGGGGGGAACAAAAAATAACGTTATTCGATGCACTGGTGAGCAGCGTGGCGTCGTATGGAGCACAAATTTGGGGGTGGGAGGAGAAACAGGAACGAAAAATATACCAATAAGGTGGACACGAGGCCTAGACTGGATAACCAGGTGAAGGATGAAGCAGAGAGGGAAGCGGGAGCGAAAAATCGAAGTGGGAAGGAAGCAAGGAAAAGTCGTAACAGGAAAGGGGATGGGATGGAATATGGCAAGGGAATACATTAAAGAGGTTGGCAGATACAGGAACAAAGTAAAGAGCAAAACATAAGAAAGTCCAGATACAGTCATAAGTATAAAGAGATGAGAACAACGGGGCTACCCAGATACTTAAAGAAGAGGAGAAAGGAGAAGAAGCGAGGGATGGCGAGGTGTAGACTGGGAAACGAGATGAGAAGTGGAATATACTGGGAGAACGAAGATATAAGGAAGTGTAGGAGTTCGAACCTGACTTAAGGTCCAGATTTTACAGGAAGTTAAAGTTCGCCCTTTAAGTTGTTTGCGTCAAAGAAATTTGTTTATTTCGTTCCAAACAATTAAATTTCAAAATATTTTGTGTTTGGCATTTTTAGAGCAACTGGAAAGGTGAGATTCTTTTTCGTTTGCAGGGTTATGAAATGTTTTATAGAAACCAGGGAAAGAATTTCAAGCATCAACAGTGATCCTTTCTAAGTGTTAGTTTTTCTGAAACTATGTAGTTCGAAAAAGAAGTCCCCTTCTTCCTTTCTATTCATTCCTAATTCTTCTTCTAACTTAATCCTACATTTGAATTATTTTTTCTTCCTCCATTTCCTTTGCCAACAATTAGCCATTATTAGATACTGAATACTGTTTTTCCTTTTCAGTGGTTAATGGTGGTATCACTGGCTGTGTTGTACAACGTTATATTCGTATTAGGAAGAGCAGTCTTCTGGGAACTCAATAACGCCACGCCTTCTTTATGGTTTTCACTCGACTACGCCTGTGATGCTATCTATATTTTAGACACCCTCATACGTGCTCATGAAGGTACGTATACAAGAAACCCTAATTTATGATTTCAGCATGCTATGATTTTAAAAGTTTTAAATAATTAACACTAAACGCGTGTGCGAGGCCATACTAGACTTATATGCACCACCATAATATTTATAATGAGCCGCATGTTCTTTGAATCTGGTTAAAATAGATCAAGCCCGATAAAAAAAAATGTTCCAACACGTGCCAGAGTGATGACGTTTGAGGTAAACTTAAAAAGAATTCGTAACGAATTTGCGTCAAAGTTCCCGATCCAACAGTACGCTGTGAATTAAAAGTGTTACGAAATTGGAGTTAATTTAAAATCATTTACTTGGGAGCCAGGTAACGACGTTTCCCTAGATTAGCTATTTCGGGATTTGTATTTGCATCTCCGCGACCGATCGATCTAATAGGTATTCGTTCTCCTCCCTTGCTTTCTTGCGGTCTCTAATTAGGTTAGGGTCTGTATGCATAACAACCGGAAGCAGCGGGTGCGAACCGGAAAACCTGAGAAAATAGATGTCAGGGTCTAGGTGGCCTTGCCTTGATGCTCCACCGCACATTATGGAAAATGCTGCGTACTAATAAGAAACGCAACCCTGGGAAAATTAAGACGAGAATGACACACTTTGTTTTCCCGAGGTGTTGTTTTAGTTGTTACGCCACCCGGTAGATGCTTACTTCAATTTGTGGCTGTTTGGAATTATCTCAAGCATTCAAATGGGAATGTTGAATATTTCTAAAAATATTACAATTACGAGGATAGTTCAGCATTTCGCTGTTTTGGATAAATTTATTGAAATCATTATAAATACATAATTTATATTTTCCTTAGCAAAATTCATATTTCCAACTTATAAGTACAAGGTCATCTCGCGCGCTACGCGCGCTCACTGCCCTGGTCGGATCATGACTTCAAAGAAACGCATTATTGATTACAGAATAATTTACATCTGATATAATTATCTGAAAACGTAGTTTTGAACTATACGGCTATTTCTTTGATTTCCTAAATAAATTATCAATCCTTCCCAAAAACGAACTCTTGAAAAAGCCACGCATAATTGTCCGTGAGTAAATATTTCTTTTCGGAGATCAATTCCTATTTGACCAAATGTTTGGCCTTGTGATTTGTTAATAGTCATTGCAAACACTAGTTTAATGGGAAATTATTGTCGTCTTTTAAAAGTAAAAGGATAAACATTTTCACAGTACAACGTTATACGGTTAACGAAAACTATATCTCCATGTTTATCGCCTGTTAAAATTTTGCACTGTAGGATATATTGTCTCCCAATTATAAAATTAACAATCTCGTCCTATTACATAAGCCTTCATTAATGCTGAGATTTCTAACCAACATCATAATACAATATACTCTCAACTTCAATTCATGCGGAGAAAAATTTGGCGGGTTTAAAGTATTTGAATATTCAGGAAGAATAGCATCGTTTAAATCTCCATTATCACCATTTTCAACACTATCCAAGTTTGTATATATTTTTTCTGTTTTTATATCAAACAGTTCTACCATTTTTTTGTTAATGTCTACAACGTCAGAATAGCTGATTTGGTCATATCTATGAATCGCTTTTTTCTAATTGATTCCTCCATTATACGTTCAACGATATCCGAATTATAAATACATCTCTGTGGCAATTCTAAATTGCTACTCATATCGTTCAAAACTCCATCTCCAACATCCAATAAAAACTGGTGAATTCTTGTTCCTGTGGTATGGTAGAGCCCGCATATTTTGTGTTTAAGAAAATTTACGGAAATAACTCCAAAGAGAATTAAATTTGATACTTAAATTCACTGTTTCACAGCGGGTAGCATTTATTTTAACTGGTAACAATTGTCAAAAATCTCCTGGCAACACCATAATTTTTCCACCAAACGGAACATCACAATTCATAAAGTCTCGTTAGGTTCTGTCTATAATATCTAAAGCATACCTTGGCGCCACAGGAGCTTCATCCCAAATAAAAACATCTACACTCCTTAAATAATCTGCTTCTTTTGAATTTTTCTTAATGTTGGAAGATGAATCTAAAAACAGGGAACAGGTAACCCAAACGTTTTATGAACTGTTCTGCCATGAGGAAGTAGTGTTGCTGCTATACCCGTGAAGGCCATGGTACAAACAATTTTATTCTTACTCTTCATTAAGCTGTAAAGGGTTGTATAAACACAAGTCTTACAGGAGCCTCCTGGACCGTCTATATAAAAACATGAAGATTCAGAAATTGATTCATTTATGTTAGCATCACATTTACCCAAAATAATATCTACAATTTCTTTCTGCTTTTCATTTAGGTGTTTATATTGTCGTGATCCTATTTCTATTGCTTGTTCTTCATTTGCATATTCAATGTCGTGGCATGGTAGGAAACATTGAAAGATTGTAACCTTCCGCAGAAAGCATGGTACTAATTTGAATATAGGCTTTTTTGTCCTTCAGTATTGCTGTAACGTCTTTCATAATCGTGTGACATTGCTTCTTTAAATTCTTCCCACAATTCTTCCTGATAAATTGGTCGGCAATGCATTAAAATACGAATGAACAAATATCTCAGCTGTCTGGGCATCATCCAAATTTCAGCTTCATTCATGATTCTTTTCCACTCATGATGATCTTAAATAAGACCTAATTTTAAACACGCTGCTACATAAGATTTCTGTATTTCTACGTTTACTGTTTTCAGATCTTCAAATCTGTTTGCTCCTTTAATATGAAGTAATAACAATCGAAAATGAAATAGTTCAATTTGGCTGGGGCTTACGGAGTACATGCGTCCAATAACTGAATTGTTTCTGACGGCGTATACTTTTACAACGACAACAAACATGATACCTACCTGTGATAGTTCAGACGTACGCACTTTTGGCGATCGGCTCCCGTAGGTATTAAAAAGAGACGGAAACGAAAAATCTGACCTCGCTAGATCGAAACGATACATGTCTATTGCGCATTCTCCACGACCAACATCACTTTTATTAGATAGGATTATCATATCAATAAACATGGTAACAGTACAAAATTATCAAATTATTGTTTTACTTTTTATATACTTTGATGGTCACATTAGAAACATTTTGGCAATTGCTAAACAAAATCATTGAATTTCCAACACTTTTTTCATTAAACTGTGTTGTATTTGCTTCATTTACTGGATTTGAATTGAAGCTAATCCTTGATTTTCATCAAAGCAATTGCAATATCAATATTCTCAACATTCTTTTGCATAGCATTATTTTGAACAGTATTCATGATTTTAGTAGCTATCTCGATTTTATTGTTTAACGAGTGGTCAATATAACTCTCTGCAACAGCTGTTGATCGACATCCCCCATGACGCTTTAAAGCTGTGATGTCCGCACCTGAGTCTACCAAAATCGTGGCCGAGGACCTTCTTAGGCAATGGCCAGTGTTAGCAGCAGGGTCAGGCAATTTAAAAAAAATTGCTACTACGCTAGAGAGGCTGCCAAATTTAATAATTCCAAAGGGCTGCTTTGTACATATTTCTCGCTGGTAGTTTAAGAAAAATCTGGTATTATTTGTCAAGTTTGGAGGTCGAAGTTCTATGCATTTCTTGCAGGTATGGTAGAAATTACCTCCAATAACAAACTGACGTTCCGTTTTTGTTTTCGTATCAGGAATGTGAACTAAAAGGGCAGTGTTGGGGTCTTCAATGTGACTTGTTTGAATTTTCATCAATTCTTCCCGCCGACAAGCTCACATTAAGCCAAAAATTAATCCTACCCGAGATATTTATATTTTTTAATTTTTATTTAATTTGGTTTTATACTTTACTTTTGTAAATAGGTATTCTTTGTATGGAGCAGATGATAAGAATTCTCTAATTTGCTGGGGTATCAATATTTTCGACTTTTTAGGTCTATAACCGTCTGATTTACGCTTCAGAAACGCACACAATTTGGGGTATATCAATATTGTTTTTTATATTAATTATCATACGCATCATTGAATATGTAGATTGCCCACAAAGATGACGGTTTCATCTTTTTCGAAAAGTTGGCGTTTGGCGTTTTTAACTATAACAACCACATTTAACTTCCAATTGTTAGAAAAATGTACTTTAATTGTTTCGTTTTTCTTTACTGAAGAGTGCATTAATTTAAGCCTGGAGGTAAACACGGGGTGCGCACCCTTAAGCGTCCCGCAATTACTGTCCATAAATCGCTCTGTAATTATGCCGTAAAAGTTAAGTGGGCTGCCTTAAACTCTCCATATTTCTTCTGTTTAGCAAACGAATTCGAATAATTATTCTTATAACTCTAGTCTACCCTACCTGTGTTTACCTATTACCTTCATTACTTTTGTGTAATGATCGTGTCGCGTTTTAACTACTGTAGTCTGTTCTACTCGAATACATAATGTTTCAATTAGTTGAGTATTTTAACGATCCTTCTGTGTCAGTTACAGTCGTGTCTTACAATAGAATTACTGGTACAGGTTGAACATAATGGGTTTGAGTTGAGGGGTTAATAAGTTAATTCATTCCCACCCGGCCCCCGAAAGAACTTCACCTTTTCGACGAAAAGTTTTTCTCTGCATAGAAGGCGAAATTATTATTTTCAAGGTATGACCTTTCAGAATTTACATGGCAAATTTTTGAGAAGTTAAAAGTTCTTAATCTTATTGGATTTGTAGAAAAATTGGTGGCTGGCTATTTTTAGAATTTCATTAGATTATTTTGATGAAACGGACACTTGGTTAACTACGATACATTCTTGCACTGGTTCCTGAAACTGTTCTATTGTTCTATTTCCGAAACAAATTTACCATCTATTAACCTTTTGTTATTGAGACCCATGCTCACAATCTTAACCTTCCCACGGCCCTTCTAGATCCTACTGCACCAAGCCGTTGATTTTCTGGACCGTTATGTATGGGGGTTAATTTCCATGCAGAGTTCTTTAGCACAGAAATTAATTGCCTATACACAAACAAACCTCCATCACCTACACTGAAGGGAATTGTGACAATCGCAAGACGGAATAATACTCTTCTCCGCCCACTCCATGTATTACTCCCACCAGGTGCTAAATGATCTGCCGATTTGTATACTAGCAAAGCTATTTAATGCATAATAAACGTGGATTACACTTTATAATTACCAAAGACATTGCGCAAGACATTTTATTCTCAACTTAGTAACTAAATATCTAAGCACAATATAAAATGTAATATCAACTTCTTTTGTCAGTCTAAACCAAACAAACACCTCAATTTCAACTCTATGCAACATTTACCATCATATTTACTTTCCTTCCCCAATCACCCCTTAACAAACTTGCCCCAAATAATTTCCACTATCAAAAGGGTCACATTTCCTTACCCTCTTCGAATAAAATTTGACGAGGGTTGCATGAGACTACCAAGAACTTAATTTCTCGTTTCAGGTTATCTGGAGCAAGGTTTGCTTGTTACCGACCCGCGTAAACTTCGAGCTCATTACTTGATGACGAAAAAATGGCGGATGGACATTCTCTCCCTCATTCCGACAGATCTGGCTTACTTGTGGTGGCCGCCCTACGAGTGCAACATCAAAGTGCCGTGTCCAGTGATAGTTCGTTTGAATAGGCTGTTTAGACTTCCTAGGTTATGGGAGTGGTTCGAGAGGACAGAAACAGACACAAACTACCCCAACGTTTTTAGAATTTGTAAAGTTGTGCTCGCCATTTTGGTGCTAATACATTGGAACGCATGTTTGTATTTCGCGATAAGTTACGCTATAGGTTTCGGTAGTGATAATTGGGTGTACAATTTGGACGGTCCTAAAAATTCGACATTAGCTCGTCAATACATATACAGCTTCTACTGGTCCACATTAACCCTCACGACAATAGGGGAAACCCCAGTGCCTGAAAACGACGCGGAATATTTATTCGTAGTTGCGGACTTCCTGGCAGGTGTCTTAATCTTCGCCACCATCGTCGGTAACATCGGTTCCATGATATCCAACATGAACGTAGCACGGGTTGACTTCCAGAATCGAATGGATGGAGTCAAACAGTACATGGCTTTCAGGAAAGTTGGAAGGGAGTTGGAAGCTAGGGTGATACGATGGTTCGCATATACTTGGGCAGAAAGCGGAGCTTTGGACGAAGAAAGGGTTTTGTCAGCTTTGCCGGATAAGCTCAAAGCAGAAATCGCCATCAGGGTCCATTTGGAAACGCTCAGGAAAGTCAGGATATTTCAAGATTGTGAACCTGGTTTACTCGAAGCTTTGGTCTTGAAGTTACGTCTTCAGGTAAGCAAACAAACATAAGTTTAGAAAATCACTTTTAAGCTGTAAAATGACCAGCTTTACTTTTTTCTAAGTAGATAAACAATGATAGCTCTGGCTCAAAATCCCATGTATTTTCTTATGGAGGTTTAAGGTTATTTGTATGACATCATCAGCTAACTATATACCCTGCGTTCTATGGAAGCCATCTATTGGTATTCGCAGGCAGTTGTTACACAAGAAACCTATTATATATAGGCATGGGTAATCTCTATTAGTATGAGATCAAGCAACTATAGCAACCGCCAACATTGAATTTTAGAGAATGCCCATCTACCTTGCCACCAAATAAATATAAGTAGACCGGCGAGAATACACGCCCACCAAGCTCACACTACTGCGCAGCCGCTGTAAAGTCCTATTACATGATTTCCAGCTTCTTGAGTTCGTCACATTCATGTACGTGTTTATTTAAGTTGTCTTCTCAAGAGGCATTGCAAAGTTGTACTTAGTTATTGATTCTGTAGTGGTCATAACATTGAGGATTTCTGCACGGAAACTGCTGAATGTTTTAAAGCACATTAAAGTTAGTTCCAGACTGCGGTGGAAGATTATCTCGTGGAAAAGTCCGTTAATCGCCGCTCTTGGGCTCATCCGGCCTTTATCGAGGCTATAAAATTGCTTCGGGATTACTTACGTTAAAGACAGAGAATAAAACTCCGGTCGAAGTAGAATGAATCGCCGTTTTTGCCTTGCTCCGAAACAAAAAAGGCTTATACAAGCTTTTCATGTGATGCTGGCATGCAAAGGGCGGAATCTCATTTTGGTATTATAACAGAAAATGAGCAATTCGTCAAAACACAATAGGCTTATCGCAAAGGCTGATAAGGCTTATTCAAAATACAATCCTTAAGACTCCGCTGCGGCGCAGACAAACATTTGTTCTGAAAATGATTTTCGTCGACGTAATTTAATACCAGAGTCTGGAAAGTTTAGATACTAATATTTGTACACCCGATGTCCTTTTAATGCTTCAAAAATTATTTGTGAATGATGGAAGCATGTAAAGTATTGTAGGCACATCTATTTGTAATTTTATGCTTTCATTCCACACATAGGTATTCTCTCCCGGCGACTACATATGCAGAAAAGGAGACGTGGGAAAGGAAATGTATATAGTTAAGAGGGGGCGCCTCCAAGTTGTCGCAGACGACGGAAACACGGTCCTAGCCACCCTCGGTGCTGGATCCGTATTTGGAGAGGTCAGCGTGCTCGATATTGCGGGAAATAGAACTGGCAACCGCAGAACCGCCAACGTCCGCTCCTTGGGCTATTCAGATTTGTTTTGTTTGGCTAAGGACGACTTGCTAGTCGCCCTCGCCGATTACCCCGAGGTAATTATTACACAACTGCAAGTAAATCAACTATTTGTTTGCGTTACACTTTGACTTTCTTTCAAGGCCAGAGCAACTCTGACGGAACGCGGTTGTCAATTGTTGCGCAAAGACGGCCTGCTAGACGAGGAGGTTTTCAAGAGGGCCAGGGAAACTCAGGATTCCATGGCTGTCAGCATTAAAAGACTGGAGAGTACCGTGGAAACGCTGCAGACGAGACTAGCACGCCTCCTGGCGGAATTTACAGCTAGTCAAGCGAAATTGAAACAAAGGCTGACTCGGGTCGAGTTGAGGTAATTTGTCAGACGTTTTCCTTTAACCGCAGTCAATTTCAGTAGGTTATAAGTTCTGTCGAACAAGACGTATGTTGATCGATTCGTAGTGTATTGTGTCGCCATCGATCTTTTGTGATTTATTTCAGTTTGGTCATGTGCTGCGGTATTTTTAGTAGATACCTTTTTTAATCGAGTACAATAAACCATCATGGTCCCTATGCAATTTTTGCCGCTCCACAAGTAAACTACACGAAAGTGTTACTTTGGTCGGAACCTTCAATTTTTATGATCGAACATCGATGACCTTGAAACGCTGACCTCTTTAAATAGGTGCAGTAAAAGGCAGGACCAGACCATAGAGAGTTCAAGTTTCCATCTGATGAATTTTCTGTGCGTTGTTGTAATTTAGGCTTTCTCAATTCATTGCTCGAAATCAAATTTAATTTTCTGAATCTTCGTCAATTTCAGTTGTCACCGGTGTTGCCGAAACTTTGAATGCATAAATAGAATGTTCTTATTGCTGCTAATCAGATAAACCCAAAAAAAACAAAAGGCAACCCCCTGAGGTTCGATTCCTTGGCAAAAAAATGTCTCGCCGAATTTTATCTAACCCTGAGCGAGATTTCTACGGCATAATTTCGCGAAAACATAATTTGAACAGTACGAAAGAAAAAAAAATATATGAATAATTCATGGCATGGTCGCATGTGTTGCAGGCCTGAGAAGGAATCCGCAGCGGCTCCCGATACATTATCGATTCCAATACCAACCCGCAGGAGACTGCACTCCTTCGAGGCCAGGAGAAGGAGCACACCAGGTACGAACGTCAGACACAGGACCATGTAGCCTCGCGTCAAACGTAGCAACGGGGAATTTTCGAATCGGATATTTCTAATCAAATTTATTTAGCAGAGCGAATACAGATTGTGCGTTCGGGTGATTCCACTGGATTTTTTTTGCAACTGATACTTTTCTGAAGCGCAATGAGGTTACAAGGGCACGCCAGTGTGAATTCTGCATAGTTTAGTATTGAAAATCAGTGGAAACTTTTCTCTTAAAGAACTACACGCACCTGTTTAATCAAATAGGCAGGTTCGGTAATTTTCAAATTTCATTAAAATTGATAGTTTATTATACTGAAGGCAGTTATGTTGTTAATTTTTGTTAAAAAAAATTCCTTCGCCTGTGAAGCCGTTGCAAAGTTTTCCGTCGGTGCGAGGCTAGAAATCGTACCTTGCAGCGAGAGTAGGCCGCGTGACGTCAGAACTTAGTATAACGTACAAGTCCCAGCTTCAGCGTGCAGCAGTCCCATAAGTATTATGCATATGCATGTGTAGTTAAATTGTTAAATATTATTAACTGGTTCTAACTGGTGTTTTCTGTTTTGTACCCAGACTAATACATCGTACAGCACACCAATAAAACGGAAAAAGTGGTTCGTTGGAGCCAGAAGGAAAATCGGTCAGCATTATTGATATTTTCGCGAGTTAGTTTATCATTGCAAAAGTTTATAAAATTATCGGCTGCCCCATTGCATCCACTCTAAATGAAATCGAACATAATGTAATTTATCGACAGTTTTCTGGTAACGTGTTACGGTTAGCATAATTTGAAACAGGATGCTAGGAGCATGACGGAGCCAAATACTGAATCGCCGTAGCGTTCCCTCCCTGAACTAAAAAAGGAAATTTTATTAACTATTTTACAATAATAATTAAATAGTACGTCATCATAAAGTTCTCTTTTGAAGACTGGTAGGACGCGTGCCTCCATCCTTTCCCTGAGCTAGCCTACGCATTTTCGTAAAAGTAGAACATTCTACATCCCCAACTATTTGAGAGCAGTAGTCTAATCTTTATTCCTATCTCTGACTCTAGTATGTCGCGAACTATTCCTTTGTGTCTCAGAAGGTGTCCTACCATCCTACGATCCTATCCCCTATTCTTTATTGTCTTCCATACTTTTCTCTTTTCCCCAACTCTTTCTAATTCCTCCTTATTGCTAACTTGTCTATCCACGGTATCTTCAACACCCGTCTGTAGCATCACATTTCAAACGCTTCTACTCTTTTTCAATCCGCTTCTCCCATTGTCCAAGTTTCGCACCCATAGGTATAATTTCGTACTCCATACATGCGTCTTTAAGAGTCTCTTCCGAGTTTCTACATTAACCGTTCCAGAATATAGCAGTTGTTTCTTTTCGTTAAACAAGTACCTAGTACCTACGTAGCGTAGTTTTTTGATTCGCGTGAGTTGTATTTGTTTCCGTTTTTTTTTTAAATTTCCAATCCGTTATAAAACTGTTAACTTGATAACTTGTCAATCACTTAGGTATACATACCTACATAAAGGAGTAGGTATGTATTGTATTGTATTAGAGGATATAGGTAGGTACCTATTTTACAAACAGAAGTAAGCAGGTATCTACAATCTACATGCCTACTAATACTGAATTATAAAAGGCATGTACAGTTAATAAATTGTTGACTTTGTTTTACTTATACCGGTCTGCCTTTACACTACTGTTTTGAGGTTGAATGAAATTGGGGTTAGATGCAAGAATCACACACCATTTCCACATTTACCGGGACATTTACCTACCTACTACATAAATATGGCAAATTATGTGAATCGGACTTTTGATAACCTTGTTGCATCATTATATCGATTACGTTGTCTTTGTTTTATGTTTCCTTGACACCTTACTTTAAAAATTTACGTTCGAAATAGTCCCAATAAGTATGTTATGAGATAGGTACTGCTTCACGGGCACTTCAAGAGAAGTGGGAGGAGCGCCTTACGAATCTCTGACGTCAAACCAATAACAAAGCGAACTAGCATGTGGGCGTGATAAGCTAATTTCTTTCGCTTATTACGCCGCAAAAAAATTTTTTAGAAAAAAAAATTCGCCGTAAATCAATTACAATAACAATTTTCTGTCATTTTCATGCCAAAAATAGATATCTTATTTTTCTCCGAACCTCCCTATTGTTTAACTTTAATTAAATGCATTGCAAAACATTCAGACTCTCATATTCCTCTCTCTTAAATCTTTATTTCTTTCATACACCAGTTTTAGATCCAATGTTCCTGTAACATATCGAAGAACCCGCTTGGCTCGTTCCCATGCTTCTTCGTTTGGATTATTCTGGCATCTGCCGAGTTAGCTCACTGCTACACTTAAATCATGTCTAGATCCCAACATAGCGTACATCAAACGACCAATCAGTTGTCGATATGGTTTAACATATCTTTCTTCTGTTTTCTGAATAGACAGTTAAAAAGATGTTTCAACTGGTGTTGCAACGGATTCACTAGCTTCCACACTGAAGCGTTGAAGTACTGTTTTTACATATTGCTTTTGATCTATGGTCTTCCACAATTCTTCTAATAGTTTGAGGCATTCATATCTTCCATTTCAAACTCTCCTTTTAACTGTTGTTTCAGTTTTTCTATGTCTTCCAGTCTTCTACTCATTAGAATCAGATCATGAACAAATATTAACACGAACATACATTCTTCAAACTTGTCACCTTTTATGTACAAACGATAGTCAGATTCCAATCTGGTAAAGGTCTTTCCTCTTTCGTTTCTAGTTCCCCTTTTCCCCCCTCTCGTTGTCCACTAAAATTAAAAACTAATAGATATAGCAACATGCAAAATTCAAGGCGTGCCCTCCAGTTTCAAACGAAGCGTGATTATTTTAAGGACTTTATTGAAGTTAGTAATTATTATATAATAAAATTTTCGTAAGTAGATATTCTACTTGCACATAGGAGGATGCAAAGCAAATTGGAAAGAACTTTAGATGCGTACGATTGAGATTGTTACTGTAAACATATCTATTTTCTTAATGTTTCACATAGTAATAGAAACGACAAAATATATTATTAATATAAAACTAAGTCTTACCAAAATAAATTTATATTTATTATACAAAGCCTTAATGTAAATGTGATATATAGTGATCAAATTTTTGTAATAGGTCCTAGGTAAAATATGCAATTAGAAGGAAATTTTGTCCACTAAACAAATTTAAAACTTGCTCAATGCCAGTGCTGCCAACTGTACGATGCTACTCGTATTCACAGATGTTTCGTTTATAGAAGTTGGCAACACTGTTCGGTGAATCCCCAAAGCGTCAAGTATTGAACAAGAAATTTTTATTACTATTACTGAACGTTTAAATTTTGAGTCACAAATGCACCGATATAAATTACTCGAATGGGAATGATTTTATTATTTATGTCAAAAATGAAACGAAGGTAGGGATGCAACGTTTAAACGTTTAAACGTTTAACCGCCCGTGTGGACACTACCCGTTTAAGGGAACGTTTAAACGCAAGGCAGATAAAATTTAAATATCATTAAATTTCAGATAAACAAAGCCGCGGCTAGCGCTAGGCGGGCACCGCGTAAGAGCAAAAGCGACGCGTCGCGACGCGGCCGCTTAGATATTGCAAAACCGGCATGTACTTTTGAAATTTATTGTTTGCATCCCTTTGGCGACTTTCGCCGCCGTTGTGGCGGCCATCATTCAACGGAATATGTATTATTTTATGATTTATAACCCAACTTACAAACGACGTTTGATATTTTTCTAATTATTAAAGTTTTAAAACAATATTGCAATATTGGTAAGCTACGCGTAGGGTGCGCGTTTAAACGCCGTTTAAACGTTTAATATACGCGTTTAAACGTTTACGAAAAATCGCTAAACGTTGCATCCCTAAACGAAGGAGCACTATTCTGAATTTGATGTTTTTAAAGATTGCGTCCTGGAACTCATTTGCTAGTACTTAAATAAAAAAATTGACGAAATTGTTTAATTCGTGAAATAAATGAGATTTTTGTATTGCATTGTAGTTCCTTTATTTCCCTTCCATTTTGTGCAGACATATTTATGAGAACATCTGAAATGGAGCAACCTAACAAAATACAGTCCTGCAATGGTCTCCTGTCTATGGAAGACTGCCCATCCGAATCGAACACGCCCACATAGAGTAATCCTTAGTGCTAGTATTTAATTGTTGTAGTCCGAGGGCTACGAATAATTAAACCTAGTCTGACCGAAATTAATCGAGACGTAACAGGGGTATAACCTGCCTACCTAGGTCAGGTTCTTCAACGAACACCGGGCGATGGATGGTTAGTCAATTCGCATATTTGCAGCGAATGAGCAGTGGAAGTGGAAGTGCGGTGGAGAATTATCAGTTATTCGGCTGATTACTTACCGATTAACATTCTGTAGGCGACAGAATTGCACCCAGGTGCTTTTACGTACATCCTCGACCTAGACCCCGGATTGATCGCACTACTGTGCTACAACGACGAATCCAGACACAAGAAGCAGCATGATTGCCCGACGAGAACGTAGACATTTAACACTCACTTAAACTAATGCCTAATTTCAAACAAAACATATTTTATTACCTCTACTTAACTATTTTGTAAATACCTTTTAATCGCTCTAGAATATAAATAACTGAATTAATAGAATTGTTTATAATTTATTCCCGTTTTGTCATTCTCGACTAGGCAGTCTACTTGTGAAAGACGAGAAGCCAAGTCAGTTGTGGTTGCATCATCACAACGCCCATGAGTTGCAACTTGACCGTCTTTATCAGTCTCTAAACACGAAAAAGGGACTGAAGTCCAGGCATCTCCTCGAAGTCCGAATACTTCGCAACAATGGCTGAGCAGCATCCAGAGGAATCAGTCAACTGGCAGATCAACTGCGCCATGTACAACGCGAAAGACGTCTCCGCCAATGCATCCTCCAGTACTAAGCGGTCGTAGATAAAATCATGTCGGTGAGACAATTATGCCCCGCATAGAATTAGAGGAGTTAATAGAATAGCGGAAAACACCATCTGCAACAGTTATACACGGCTATTCTAGCCACCACAGGTGATAACAATTCCCCAGCGTCGCAGGATATCGAGAACGGGGCCCGCAAACAATCGTACACTTCCCCACCTTGGTCCAACGACACCCCACCACAAAAGGAAGTGTATGATCAAATTATCGAGGATGATGTTACAACGAACTCTTTCGGTTTCGGGGCAGCGCCCTGAGACGCTCTGTATAGCTAAGCTTATCGAATCGTTATCTTATTAACTATGTATTTTGTTGCATTTGGATCGGTCGGGTTCGTCGATAATACCCTCGCTCAAAGTCGGAGAAAGAACCACCTCATGCCGGTACGGGTAAGTGTAGTTTCGGCATTTTGTGATCGGGATCGTATTCCCTACCATCGGATTAACAACTTCTTGAGGATGAAATTCACTAGTACACACTAACACCCGGTTAGATGATGAATGTCCAATCCCTCGGTGGTTTGTTGAAGGTATGACCGTCCTTATTCCAAAAATGAGGAACTAGCCTGACCCCAAAAATTACAGGTTCGTAACATGCTTGCACATATGCAACAAGATTTGTGGATGGATCTTCTTTACCCACCAGGAGATGAACAGTCAAACAATACTACTATGCAGACGGTTTGATCGTCACCATCGTCCGTATTTTTCTTGGAAACATTAAAACTTCTAGAGAAGAGACTTCTCTTTCCCATTTATTCAGCCTAAGTTTATCGAACACTTACAAAATATAAATTTCGTTATAAAAAATGCCGATAAAACAATTATTAAACATAGTTTATTCTTATCTCTACTTATTGCATCAAACTGCCGACTGTTCCTTGTAGCGTTGATTGAAGGAATTCCTTCAATCAACGCTTGTAGTTCTTACTCCGTTATGTATGTGCTTATCAATGGTAATTGACGCCGTAGACTGAACTTCTTACAATCTCCACGTTCGCTCTATATGTTCATGCTTCTGGCACTGTCATTTTCTATTTTAAATAGAACTCAGCATTAATCGGTTAAAAGAAAAAAAAATAACTGACTCACCTTTCCAAATATTGTCCATTCCAAAATCAAACCAAAGAGACAGTGGGAGAGATTATTACTCTGCAGGCTGGACACTCATACTCAGCACTTTGACAGAACGTTGTATTGTATGGTATAAAACACAAGCACACGAAAAATAATATACAAGCAACTATATGCGTTTTCCCAGTAACGTGGTACCTTTTCTGAGGCTTAACAGCCATCCCGCAGTTAAAACAGGTCACTCTAAATTCTCTTGGACGATACTCGACATAAGATCTTATAGATGTGGACGACACGTCGCCAACGTCACTATTCATTTTGACAGCAACATTGTCATAGTTAACTTGCGTTTTTATAGTGACGTATTTAGTAATTTCGCAGGTGTTTTAATTGAATATAAATATCAAGGAGGCCTATCTACGATCACGAAACCACTCGAGTACAATGACATTCAAAGTCGTTTCCTAGCAACGCAACACAAACCACAGTCTAATAAAAGACACCCAAAATCTAGAGTGTTTCATTTTAGTTCTATGTAATTTGTTTTGTGGTACTCGACAACTGTCATTCCGGATGGCATTGAAGTTAGTTTCAAAGACGACAACATCAAAATCTTTGTCAAATTTGACACACCACTTCTTTTGACAATTGGAATTAAAATTTTCGGACGGAAAAAACATCCAAATGAGTTCAAAATTAAATGGAACGTATGGTAAAGTGCAGAATTTGCAACGAGACGTTGCTTTACGACAGTAATAACATATACATGTTAGGCGAACACCAACTTGCGGATGATCATATCGTCACCCATTATGGTTTCGAGAATGACTCTGGAGATGGCATTCGGTGCTTCTGTGCTGCAGCAGTAGAAGAAGAACCCAAACAGGACTTCAGACAGAGAAGACTCATTAAAACTACAGGTTGCATCACATATTTTTCTTAAATTTAAGCAATCTAAAAGCAAATCCACATAATTTTCATCAAACCTTCTTTTAGTTGAAACTTGGAATCAAGGCCAAACAAGTATTAAGTGTCCCAAATGTGGTAAATCTGGAAAACTACTGTTGAAGAAACAAAAAAACAAGGTAAATATTTTTCTTCTTTATCGTCGCTTTTGTCAAATTGTTGTAACCTTCACGAGACTTGCGCAAATCAGGGCAGGTTAGACCCGCGATTGCCCAAGTCCAGGAGTCTATCCAGTAAGAGGCATGTTCTTCTCTTACTAGATCCTTTATAACCCCTTTGGCTGCCTGATTTGGCAAACAGCACGTGGATTCCAGCCCTATCGGCAGGACTTTGGTTCCCTTCTTCGCTAAGAGGTCCGCTTCCTCGCTCCATGATGGCCTTTCACCCATCGAAAATAACCCTGCGCTAGCAGAGTTCACATAGTCTTCAACCGTTCTAGATCATATCTCGGTACCAGATTCTTTTAGAACCCCTCATCCTGGCGACTTCTTACTTTTAGGTTCTTTATAGCCGTCTCTACTTTTGCGCTGAGCTTGAAACGGGTCAAGATGAACTTATCACCAATTAGTTCTTCCCAACCAGTAGTAACGATACTTTGCCGATATATCTTGCCTTGATGTCTGCAGTGTCTTTTATTGAAAAATGTTTTGCGATTTCAAATCTGCGATGACTGCAGACTTAATTTTTCTTCTTCTTCCTTCAGTTACCAAGGATTCCTTAATTTTCATATTTAAATTTATGTCAGATGAAAAAATCAAAATACAGTGTTCTTATTCAAGGTAATGATGTCTACAACAGTGGGTGCCCTATGGATGTTTGGGTGCTGGCCCTTCTGCCTCCTGCCCTTCATGGTGAACTCGCACAGCATTCTGAAGGGGTACTGTCAATTTTGCGGTCATTTCCTGGGTACTTTTGACAGGCAAAATGGGCAATTTCATAGGCAGTCAAATGAACAGGAATCTGTTGTAGAAGTTAAATATTAAAAATAAATTGTTGTTTTTCGTTTTTTTCTTAGTTATCTGTGATATTAATGCCAAAATAAATCTGACAAATGCATTGCAAATAATTTCATTGATTTAGCGAAAAGAATCTTCAATGAGTAAAGACGAGGGTGAAAAGAAGAGGTCTTCTGCAATTTACAGTGTTCCAAAATATAAGCATTCACCAACTTATCCTCAAGGAACGGTTGCTGCAACACCCTCTAATATCCAATCTGAAAGTGGTATAAAGCAACTGATCGCTTTTGTTGAAACTGTGATAACAGAAGCCAAAATAATTAGTGAAGTTTGGGAGCAAAGCAGTCCAAGAGAGCACAAGGATGTTCATCAGTAGACGAGCAAGGTAAAAAAATGTTCTCGTTTCCAAACTATGCCAATGAAATGAACTTCAAAGATTTTTATTTTCTTTTGACCATCTCACTCGCTTCTCTCTTCTAATACAAATATCAATTGTCCAGGAAATTATACAAAAACACTATCTCAAAATTATAATGCCTCGAGAACTCCATAAACAATTAACAAGCCAAAAATCAGACGCCATGGACAACACTATATTAAAATACATTGCCAGGATTTTTTTAACAAAAGTAAGTTCTTTTATCTTAACTGTGATCAAAACAGCATATGCCTTTGACTGTTTTGACGTACTTGTTAATAGGAATGACAGTTTTTAGAACAAATTTGACAATAAAATGAACCCTTAACAAAAACTTATCCAGATGACGGACCCCAGCCCTAGCGGATTAAGTGAAGAGGATGACGTTACATCAGAAACATCATCAGTTCATAAAGTGGACTTTGAATCCAAAATATTGCCGAGCCCATCGCTTATAAAATCAGAAGAGGGAAGAGAACAACTTATTTTGTTTGTGGAAGACCTGATACACGAAGCAATGTTCATAAAGGAACTTTGGTTGAGAGACATAGGACAAAGCAGCAGCAGTTTAGGTTCCGATTAATAAAGGATTTCTTATTACTGGACGAAAGTTCTGCAGGAATTAGCAACAAGGAGTAGAGCATAGTTCAAGCACTTCGATAAAGGTAGCGCTGATATTTAATTTTGCTGTCAACCATTTTCAAATTCTCAAGTAAAATTTTACAAACATGACAACGACACCCTCTAAAATAAAAAAGAGTTCTCTAAGTTGCTGGACCGCCAAACATTTTCCAAAGAATCTGTCACGTTTTCAAATCGAAGATGGCACCAAACGATACCTGGATGCAGAAAAGGCAAAGAAGCAGGTCTCTGTGATAATAGATGACGTAATAACTGAAGCCCTCGAGAAGGTTAATTTACAAGAAAAATGCACGTCATGTGATCTACCGAAAGCAATGAAAGACGTATGTTGTCAAAGCAGCGGTTCTTGCGCTCAGTTAGCAAGTCGTACCTCAATTTTCGTTACCATAGATAAGTCTATTTCAGTGGCTATTTGCAAAGTTCAGAAGAAGAAAGCATCGCAAGAACGTATAGAACAAGAACCTGGAGTAAGAGTGGAAAAATTATGGTCAGCAGCTGGAAGCAAAACTCTGTGAGATCTATCATGTTTTTATTTGGTTTGTTAAAAATGTGATTTGTATTTTTCTGTGCATCAGTATGTGAAAAATATAGGCGTACCTTCCTTACGGTTCGTATTTTGAGTATTGAACTTGACAAATGGTATGCACTCCTGTTTTTACAATAGCTATGATAGAAGGAAAATTCTTATTTTGGTTAAAGCAGGACGACAACGGAGAAACTACAAATGCCGCTCGAATAGTCTCAGCCATAAATCTGTAAATTTTGGAAACCCCAGGATTCGATTGGCAAATATAGATCCGTCTAAATAAATTTCCGCAAAATCATCATGTGTAAGACAACAAATTATGGGCCAATGATATTAACAAATGCCATGGTAGTTTCTTCAGGCAATTTGTTCTTGGCAGAAAGTCGGTCTGGCTACTGGCTACTGGCTACTGGATTTAAAAAAGTAAATGAAAGTGCAGGTTCCTTTTTTGACGCGACTGATGCGTTGAAGTTTTCTGACGTTTACGTTGACCACTGACACATTATACAAATAAATTTTAAACGCTTACAAAATATACACCTATTATGTAATAATTCCAACATTTATTCTTCAAACTATCCAATATTAGACATATAAGATTTTGAAAATATGTGAACCGGAAATTCTTGCAAAATGTCAAAACCGAATCGGAACAAGAAATCTTCAGGAAGCAAGTCCTCCATACATGCCAACACCCCAGGAGGCTCTAGTAGAGGCAGAAACTCATCCGAAGACTCCTTCACTAGCGCATGTTCTGGTGCTCATAAAGAATTTGGTGAAGCTCCTAACATCCAAGCTACAAAATCTTACATATCTTCAACGGAAGGTAAAGGAGAAATCGCATCGAACATCGACAACTTAATTTCCGAAGCTATCACTGAGGGTGAAAGAAGACATTCCCATCGGCTTCAAATAATCGAGAATGTGACGTCTTCTCACCGCCAAACGCAACCTAAAGAGGTCGCTCAAAGCAACGCCTTGGTTTTAAACGTTTGCGTAAGTCACCAGAATACCAATTTATTGGGAACAACGGGGTGCAGACCCTTGGAACAGGAGCAAGAAATAGAAATCAGGATAACTCCTCCTCCGGTACCGCCGGTGGTTGTTTATGGGCCTCCGCCAATTGCTGGGGCGCCACCTTCATATTCAGCCATCATGAAGATCAGTTCTTTAATAGAGCCCCCGGAAGCGCCCCCTTACACCCCATACCCAACAAGGAGGGACATAAGTATACAGCCATCTCCTCCCTTCATAGCTGTTAATCCACCCCCATCTTACGCAGAGGCCGAAGGGTTATTTTTGAATGGAATTCTGGTACCTTCTAGTAAGTACATAATTAATTTAATGCCTAATGTAAGTAGTACATACATCCGGTGCTTATGTTGTGGTTTAAGGTTTTTTTTTAATAAGTGGGTAGGTACTTATATCAGAATTTCAGAAAAATTATGCGTGGATCAGCTTTGGAATTTTTGTAAGTATCGTGTTTTCTGCGTAGTTCATTGGAATGATGATTGAAACGCAGAACACATTGCTTCATAATTCATAAACGTGATTGGTTCACCATACACTTCCAATTCAAATCGACCAGTCATGGGCCTGCGCAGTAGCAAATCAGAGACGCAGAGAACAAAGCATCGAAATAAATATACGAGTATGCTTTGGAAGGTGAAACTGCGGTACATAGGAAAGTTCTAGGGACGGTATCACTCACTAAAGTCTGTTCCCCGAGTCCTGAGAGCGCGTCAAAACAAATACACGTGATCCGTGCGTGAACAGCGATATGCTTAATTCACAAGAGCTCACTTAAGCGGCGCGCAAAGTAACATAGAAAAATAATCAGTATGCCTGAAATAGTAAAAATATACTTCCATTACAATGTAAAATTAGTATTAAATGTAAATTCTGTAGAAAATATGACGGCCCTTGGTTTGAAAGCAATACTCGATTGACCCATAAACGCCGTAATACTGCAAGCATGTGAAGTCGCGACCACGCCTGACCGTTACCATGTTATACGTACCAATGAGAACCGCGCTACGTCATAGACACGTGCTGATCACGCGATTATGTTTGTTTTGACGCGCTCTCAGGACTAGGCCTGCGCGATATTGAAAATTTGATATCGAATATCGATATCAAAAAGATATCGATATATATCGATATATCGAAATATCGATATATGTCGATATATCGATATATCGAAATATCGATATATCGATTTATCGATATATTGATATATCGAAATATCGATATATCGAAATATCGACATATCGTTATATCGACATATCGGCATATCGAAATATCGATATTTTGACAGACACTTATACAGTCCAAAAAAGTGTGCAACAGGAGGAAAACTCTTATATTGATTTCTTAGAAAACTGTCCAACGTAAAAGTTGGTGCTTGTTACTAAACGTAAGACAAATAATATCAAAAATTAGGCAGAGTTGCTAGGTTCCCACACGACCGCATGCATTATGGAAGAAGCTATTCATTTATGTTTTAGAATATGTATTTACCCCTACCCAGTAGGAAGACCCAATATGTCCGCCACTGCCTCTATCAATCAGAAAGAAATATTCCGTGCTCATTATGAAACGTCTTACTCCTGCCTGTAATTGTCACACTTTCCATTTTGATGTAAGAAGTCCATTAATTCTTCTCCAAAATAAGACAAATTTTAGGGTGGGAGTAATTTATTGTCACCTGAAGGCTTGGCTGCATGTTGAAGGATAATAAGACAAAGCGAAAACTCCAGGTCACAAACAATATTGAATTCAGTGGCGTGATTAGAATTTGGGGCCTCCCCTCTCCGCCAGCAATACTTGAAAAGAGGCCCCTTAGTTTGAAAAATGGCTACGATTTTTTATTGTAGTCATATAACCAAAAATAAGACAAAACATTGTTTCGTTCTGAATGACCAGGGTAACCAAAGACAACTGGTTTCGTCCTTTTTAGGACACGTCAGTGCGGTACAGCTCTATATACGTACATTAAGAACGAAACATGCTTATATACAGACTTCCTACGGTCAGATGTCAGTAAGAGCTAATTACCTACTTCATTAATTATTTATGAGATTCTAATGATATTGGATAGTTCCAACAATGTTCGGGCAAGTTCGACTACCATACCAGGTGGCTGTCCTGTACATTTACAGCAAAATAATGTTTGATCTGATCTATTTATTCTAAGCAAACCTTGTTCGCTATTCGTATGTACTATTATCAGCAAAAGTGGTGTTAGTTCCAGTTTGCGATGTGAATCGTTTGTGCCGGACGTTGTTATGTTTTCCTCAGCCTTGCTCCCCATAGACGATGTGATTTTTCGTTATCCGATCTCGATACTTTGATGAATGCCCTTTGTTTACTAGTGCAAGGCTAACACATTTGTTGTCATTCAAATAAAATTGTTTAGATCCGCCTTCAAAACTCTAATTGGCGGACAGTTGCTAAGGTTTTTTTTACCTCAGAACGTAATTGGTTATGGCATTTTAAGCGAAATTGAACCGTAAAGTGGAAGACCACTTTTGCTGTTAATAGTACATAGAGACACAATGAACTGATACTGATACTGGAGGTTACACCTCTTGAATTTAGTTTCAAAACAACGCTTCTAATCTAAAGAATTATTCAGCTATTCTTCAAGTATGCTTCAAGTTAGGGCATAGTTAAAGGATTGAAATTGTATCCTACATGCGGCATAAAATTAATGTAATTTCAGTCACTTTCACATTGCAACTATGTTTTAGGTTTTACTGTTGCAAACTTTACTTGGAAAAACTCGACGTAGGCTCAACGGTTTCGGTACCAGAAGTTATTAAAATCATTGTAAAATGTCGACACCGCGCTAAATCGATATATCGATATATCGAAATATCGAAATATCGATATATCTAAATATCGATATATCGAAATATCGATATATCTAAATATCGATATATCGAAATATCGGCATAAAAATATCGATATATCGAAATATCGATATTTCGATATATCGACATTCCGGTATCGTTATTCGATATATCGATATATCGATATCAATATCGATATATCGAAAAAAGTCGCAGGCCTACTCAGGACTCGGGGAACAGATTATAGAAGTGACTTTGGTGGGACTGATAGAAAATCATTTTTTCACAAACGGCAGGGTTTCTAAATAAAATGAAAATTTGACGCATTTTGAGTTTTTTGGCTTTTTATTTCGCAAACAGTGCGAGATACGCTAAAACTCCAAGAGAACAATTTTGAAGCCCATAAAATTTCCTAAAAGATAGGGGTAGAATTAATTTTCTACTGCTACTCAGTTTGGTGAAAAGTGCGCTCGAAGTTACCGCTTCGGACGGTGGTCAACGATCTCACTCGGGGAAAGAAGCCCAATTTTTCGAAAATCTACAATCACTATCCCAAATACAATGAAAACGGGTATCATATTCCAATGGTAAATTAATGCATGAAATAGTACAGTAAAACACTACTTAATTCATAACACCTGGAAGTGCCCCGACCAGCCGTAGGTGAGATTCGGAGTGTGCATTTTAGCTGCGTCTCAAAATCTAGTTACCAGAACCAGCGCATACAGAATACAAATACAAGAAGCGACACTGCTCAGACTATGTTGATCCAATATCTCATGCGCATGTCTGAAGCCATCATTATGTTTTTATTTCTCTCAACCTCTGACATAATATCTTTGTGACGCCAATAAGTGGAACCCTGCAGTGTTTTGCAGCAAAATAAATTGCCGCTGACAGTGGAAGTTTGCAATTTGCTGTCAAACTTCTGCAAGATCTGTTTTGCTACATTTCGCTTTGAAAAATTATACTATAATGAGGACAGTGCATGTAATTTATTGTGCTGTATTAGGTAATAGAGCTGCTTATTCTGAAAAAAACGACATCTAAAACATTTTATTCTGATTTCAAATACACGCAGCATTAAATTTGGAAATATTTATCTACGCCACTGTTGGCCTCTCGTATCGGATTGTGACGTCAGAATCCGGGATGGATAGCTGACATTATCGCATTCCTTGTCTAACAGTTCTAAAATGACTTTGAACATGGTCGGTATTACAGTGTTCTAACTTGGTAGTGATCTTTGTGACGTCAGTAAATGGAACCACAGGCTAGAAAATAAACAGACGTCTCAATTCGCAGAATAAAGTTGTCTGTTTACAAACATTATAAACGCTGCGCAGATTTCGAACGCAATGGACACTTTTTCAATCCATATGAGTAGCGTGCCCTTGGCGTCGCCGTGAAAGTTTTATTGATAACATAACCTGTGTTTTCCAAAGTATTTTATGGTTTGTATTTGAATAAACATTTGGTACACGAAGAGAGTACATTTCTTGGGAGAAGAACAGTATTCTCAGCTGCATATAAATTTTAGTATTTATCGAAATGTTTCAATTAATGGCAGAAACATGGCGCCGCCACTGTAAATATTGATCAGCTGTCATTAAGAATAACCGGCAAGTATCGGAAACATTCGTTGTGGTATTCGGCCGGCGCAGATTTCGAGCGCGAGTAACAACGCTAACAAACGTCTGTTTATTTTCATTAGTCTGTGGTAGAACTCTGCGTATTTTGCAGCAAACTAAGTTTTCTAAAATTGTCACTGTCAGCGGAAGATTATAATTTGCTGCGAAACTACTGAAAGATTTTTCGAATACCTACGTACCTATCTGTTCTGCTGCATTTCGTTTTGAAAATGTTAAATTATGAAAAAAATCAGAATAACAAATACGAGTTATGTTGGATTTGAAATACTGTTTTAGAATGGCCTGATTTTGACAGGCCGCCATTTTCTGTTGGAGGGCAGAGTATGGATACACAACGTTATGCACGTGAGTGTTACCAAAATTTGAGCAGATTTGGTGCCAAACAAAGTGGTGAAACCAGATTACTGTTTAGATTTCATGTAATTTAAGTAACTCAAAATATGGAAAGCAACGTTTGCAATAGTGCAACCAGTCATATCATTCTCGGCGTAAAGCGACTAAGTTTAAGTTACGCCCCTTTTTTGGCGCTAAATGGTAACACAAATATCTGCTTTGCTCCTCTTCTTCCCTCCAATAGGCTTTAAACAAACAAATGTTTGCCCTCCAGCTGTAAATTGTGTGATGACATTCTAAAATGATCTATAGAAATTGTAAAAATTGTAATTGTAACTTTGAATTCCCTGATTATATTGCAATTATTGGAAATACAAAATATTTAATCAAACTGGAAAGTGTTTTTGACTTTGTTGTTTGTTGAAATCGGTAAGTCGATCACCTTATTCCCCAGCAGATGCACACGTAATGAAATATAAAATAATTTTATACGTAGAAAGGTAAAATTGATTGGAACCAATTACATTTAATCGAAAAATGCGGCAGAATTGTCACAAACTTACGAAAAGAATGATGCAAACCATGAAGCGAAATGCGCCTCTTTCAAATGCAAGTGGGTAGGTACACTATTGTTTGTAATTTTTTAAAAATTAACCCAAAAACCGGGAAAAGAACTATCCAAAAATACCATACTATACCTGTGTCAAAATAATATTTTCAAAGAACGAAGCAACACATTTTTCACACTTCACTCAATTTAGGTTAGAACTTTTCTGACATTTTACAATCAAAAATCATGAATGCGGCGTTGCAAAAGTAACGGCAGTGATGCCCTGTTGGGGGTCTTTTTTCCTAGTTCCAAGGAAAAAGGGAATTTGGGCGTGTACCTATCTTGAGACTTTTCTGTAGAAAGTTACTAATATGAATAAAGTCAATTAATTTTAAGTTATGTTACTAGTTTCGCGCTCTATCCTACTTCAAAATTCTTATCATGGAGCCTTTATGAGACTTAGGCCCGGTTTTTAAAAGAATCCAACACCGGATTAAGTCAGAAACCGGCTTCGTTGCTATGATACCGGCTTTCTGATTGGTTCTATCATAGCAACGAAGCCGGCGTCAGACTTAATCCAGTGTTGGATTCTTTGAAAAACCGGGCCTTAGATTTTAAACGCTGATTATTTAAACTCTGTGCATTTCTTAGCAGGGATTCTGCAAGCGGCATATAGACTGCTCTTTCTAGTTGTTACGTTTTCAAAAATAACTTAAAATACCAACTTGAAACGGAACACAGTACCTATTAAAAAAGAACGTATGTCTTTATTTAGACCTGGCCATTAACATTGGAGATTATTTTGGCGTTTGTTGCACAGGGTTTGAGGTTAAGTTGTTTATTTCTTCGGGTTATTTATTATTTGATCTTTATTTAGTAGGTGGTTTAAGAATTTATTTATATTTAAAAAGTATAAAATGGAGGAGAAAGTGTTAAAAATTAGTGTTGTGAACGATATTTTATAGACGATTTAAACCATCTACTGTCTGCCGGTTCTAGCGGCGACACGCTAGCGCCGAAAATTACAGTAGTTTGTTGAATTTTAGTTTTAAAAAAAATGACTACATAAATAATGTTTTTATAAGACAAATCGCCATAATTTATTTAATGTTAAGAAATCAGCATGAAAGGTAGAAGCTCCATTTAAAATGCATTGAAAAAATGTATCCAACTATTCAGTACAGCAGGACAAAGTACCTACATTTGAGAATCATTATGACATTTGAAATTCCCGCTTTAAAGTACCTAAGTAAGTACAAGAGAATGGCGGAAGCATAGCAAAGGTCACCGAAAATGAACCACATGCAAATCCAGACACAACTCGACTTTTTATGAACAATTCATCTTTCTTGTTTATTTCTATAGAGCAAAAACACTATAAATACAATAAAAGAATTATTGAATTCGGTTTTGTCCACACTTAATAGGAAAATACACCTATTTATGTCGAAGGTATCTCGCACTTACATTAGAATGAGCTTCACAATACAGGTGTTTTCAAACGAAATAGCATAAATACTTCCAGTGAATCTAGATGTCAAAATAAATTGATTGAACCGAACATACCTTTTCCAAACATCTTTTATTTACCTACGTTTTTATTTCAGCGGAGCAAATGGTCCTAGGTCCAGAACCAGCTTTAGTAATCTGCCCAAGATGCCAAATGTTAGTAGTGACTTCAATTCATACCCATAGTTCGAACATGGCACATTTAGCAGCGTTAACATTGTGTTTGTGCTTTTGTTGGCCGTTTTGTTTATTACCATATTGTCTCGGAAGTTGTAAAATTACGTACCATACTTGTCCCCATTGCCACGATTATTTAGGTGTATACAGGCCATGGTAATAAAATTACATGTACACAATGAAATAAAATTTACTGAAATTAATACAGAATCTTTCTGCGAAATAAACAATCCTACGAATACTAAAATTAGAAAATATATAATCGTAATAAAAAACCCACAGAAAAGCATTACAAATTGTGGCACAAGTATATCACATTAGTTCAATTTTAAGCCAAATTTATTGGAAAATTTTTATTTGAAATGTTGATCAATATCTCTGGTCGGGTCAAATTTCAATTTTGTCGGGTCATTATTGACTCCCAACTCCTGTTTAGCACGTATCGCACCTTTCATTACTTCCTCGTAATGATACTTGTTTAAATTTTGTGTGTGCACCGGACAACTGCGAAAAACAACAAAAAATATATTCGGAATAAATTTTTATGGTTAATAATACCCTGTTTCATTGAAATGATTGTAAGAGTCGATCGCTTTTCCACAACAGTAACACATTTTTGCAGAACAAGAACAAGTCATCATATTACAGCCCGTTTCTTTGATGAAGTATTTGCTGCATTTCCAGCACTTTCTTAGAAGTGCTAGGGTCATTTTATTCTCGATGTACGTCCTCATTTTAACATCCTCGTCATACTCGATCTCTTCGCAAGGCGTCGGTATGTGAGAAACATGCTTGCATTTTCTGCACGTCTCTTTCTTACAATGATAATTAAGACACTTAAATATTTTATCCTCTGGAGCGGGTATGTAAGAATAGTCGCAAAAGGGGCACGATTCCACCCCTTCTATATTTGCTTGCCGTATTTCTTCCATTTGCATTCTTTGGATCAAACGGGAAAATACCACGGAATCCAACACCATCTAACAAGTTTATTAAATGTTGTTGCAGACATAGCCATTATTATACAGGGTTATTCACGTAACTTTGAACTTCCGATTATAATTTGGTATTAAAAATAAAAATAAAAAATAAAAATAAAAATTATGTGCGTGAATTTCCGCAATACACAGCTTCACCACACGGCAGTGCTTACAAGTGAAAATTCGGTATTCGGTTGTTGAATAAATTTGTGAAAAATAAAACGGACATTTGTTAGCAAATGAGTGATACAAATATTAACGAAAGTGAAGAAACGACAAACAGGAAAAGAGATAGAGAAGAAGACTCTCCTAGCCAAGAAAATATTTTTAGAAAAAGTAAATTGGTGGCCAGATCACCAACAGAGAAAGAAATTGGTGATAAACAAATAGTGAAAATACATAAAATGAATGAAATAAAAGCAAATGACTAAAGAAATAAAGAACAAAATTAACATAAGCAATGCTGCTATGCTAAAAACCTGGAAGGATGAATTTACACATGAGATCATGGCAATTAAAGAAGAACTGAAACATAATAACGAACAGTTCCAAAATCAAAGAGAAGAATTCCAAAGAGAACGAGAGGAATGGGAAAGAATTCAAAAGGGTTTTGAAACAAGGATTACTGAGACAGAATCTAGAATAGAACATTTTGAGAGGGACAGGAGGAGAAACAATATAGTAGTTTCAGGAATAGAAAAGTAGCAGTGAAATTAAGGAAAGTATTAGCAAATATATTGCAAAGGAAATGGAAGTGGAGCCTAAAATTAAGAGTGCTTACAAGATAAGAGAAAACGTGTGTGTTGTAGAGTTGGAAGACCGAGAAAACAAAATGGAGATTATAAAAAATAAGACAAGGTTAATTGAAAAGAGAATATACAGGGTGTCCCGTTTTTATTATTACAAATTGAAACAGGTGATAGAATATGTAATTTTAAGACAAAAGTTTCCCATAAACATGTATCCAAAAATACTTCGTAAGGGAGCTGCACCCCCTCAAAGATGTGCCTCTGTTAATGGTTTTCTCCCGTTATTTCAGATACCGTTTCAGATGAAATTACAAAATTCGGTGCAGCTTATAATCTTTGTATGCCTAATCGAATTCTAAAATCAAAATTTAAAATTCTTAATCAGGGATGATTTAAACTGAAGGGGTGTGGGGTTAAGAGGGCCCTAACTGTTTTGGCTGTAGTCTCTTGCCACTTTCAGCAACAAAATTTAAAATTTCATAGTTTCTTACAAAAGACAGGTCTCTTGCATTTTTTCGGTACAACTTACTGTTTTCAAGGAAATCCAAAGTAAAATTTATGTTACAGACCATAAATAGCATCAAAATCAATTTTTACAAAATAATAAACTTATTAAGAAAGCCATTTTTATTATTTCATATCTGCACATTAATATTGTAATTTTGTAATTTTATCTGCAACGGTATCTGAAATAACGGGAGAAAACCATTAACAGAGGCACATCTTTGAGGGGGTGCAGCTCCCTTACGAAGTATTTTTGGATATATGTTTATGGGAAACTTTTATCTTAAAATTACATATTCTATCACCTGTTTCAATTTGTAACAATAAAAACGGGACACCCTGTATATAAATGATGACCTCACAAGACTAGAAAGAAAGATACAAGCAGAGATAAGAAACATAGCTAAAGAGGAAAAGAGCAGAGAAAAAAATGTGAAGATTGGATATAAGAAGATGACGGTTGATGGAAGGGTGTACATGTGGAATGAAGAAGGACAGGAGCTGCAGGAAAAAAGGGTACAACCATCGGCAACAAAAAACTAATAGATAATGAAGGATAGACAAAATGCAAGACGAACCGGCAAGGAATAGTTAAGAAAACAACAATCTGGAGATTGGCAACATGGAACGTACGAAGCATAAAAGAAAAGACAGATGAACTGGTGTATGAATTGGAAGAGTGTAACATAGACATACTAACTGTGACGGAAACTAAGAAGAAGGGACAAGGTGAGGAGGTACTGAAAAATGGACATTTACTAATATACGGAGGAGTAGCACTAGAGAGACGAGCGGCAGCAGGGGTAGGATGTATCATCAATAAAAATTTAGTGGAATATATAAACAAATGGGAAACACATTCTGATAGAATATTAACGGTTGAAATGGCAGAAGGAAGAGGAAAAACGGTAACAGTTATGGCTGTGTACGGGCCAAATGAAGATGCAGCTGTCAAGAATAAAGACGAATTCTGGGAAACACTGAATTTAGTAACTGAAAATAGTAGGGGAAAACTATACATGGTGATTCTTTTAAGGCGGCCATTAGAAAATTTCTTATTTGCAAATAAGATAGAAACTTGAAACCTGGGTTCCTGTCATAATCGATCATGGCGAATCCAAAAATACAATTTTCAAAATGGCGGCACTTCCGGAAATACCGGAAGTTGACGCCATCTTTGTTATTTTAAATGGATACCCCCCATTTTTATTTTATTTTTGAATTCGGCATTAAATTCTGCGTATAATGCACCCAGGCTGTCAGCACTTATCTGTCATAGTTTTTGACATATGCCACTTTTTCTTTTAAATTTAGCATTTGCAGGGGTTCATTTAAAAATTCATATCTCTTAAACCATTTAAAGTGGGTAAATGAGCTTTTTTAGGTTGATTCCCTAAAGTTCAAGGAATCATTTCCCTGTAGGGTTAATGTTCAACGACGTTTCCAATGGTTGCTGCGATTTTTTGAAGATGACAATCAAAAAATGCCAAAAAGTCATTTTTTTTAAATGGCAATGGGCAAATTTTATTATGGCAACCGACGTAGGATTAAATTTGAAGGGGACTTATATCAGGGTTTCCTATACCTATCTCAAATAGTTTTTTAATTATTCGTAGTTTTTTGTAAAAGATTAAACGTTATTCCCAAAAAACATAGAAGCCCATGGAACCAAAGAAAAAAATTAGTTTTAGAACTGTCATCTTTTAGTTCTCCATTAATTAAAAGTTAAGTTAAGTTAAGTTAAGCACGTTCTTGATTTTGTTTTGTAAGCATAAATGGCTTTTTATTCGAATGAAGTTGTTTTTGATTTATTTCTCATACATGGCAACTGCCAAAAAATCGTTGCAAGAACATGTCGCGAGTTTAATGCAAAATATCAAAATTTGCCGCCGATGAATAAACAGAAGTTTTCTAGACTTAAAAACAAGTTTCTTCAGGGAGGAAATATTCATCCTGCAAGAAGAAGGACTAAATTTGTTAGGGAATCTGAAGATAATCAAATAAATGTTCTAGGGTATTTTGGCGCATTTCCACGATCATCGATAAGAGCAGCAAAATTTGATTTGGGATTGAAGTTCTCATCGATACAAAGAATTTTACATGACCACAAACGACATCCCTATTCTTTTATACGACTACAAAAACTTCGTCCAACCGATTTTCCAAGACGAATAACTTTTTGTGAAGAGCTTTTGATAAAAAAACAGGAAGACCCAAATTTTTTGAGTCGGATTATTTGGACTGATGAAGCAAAATTTGCACAGGCTGGAGTATTTAATAGGAGAAATCGACATTTTTGGGCTGCAGAAAATCCACACCTGATCTATGAAGTTGAAAATCAAATTCAATTTTCCGTAAACGTTTTCTGTTTATTAATGGATAATCGGTTGCATTGGTACATGTATGATGAAAATTTGAATGGAGACAGATATTTAGACATTCTTAACAATGTAGTCCAAGATTTTGTCGATAATCTACCATTGCAGCATGCCGTCAACTTATGGTATCAAATGGGTGGGGCACCAGCGCATTCAACAAATGCCGTAGATTTAAGACTAAGACAATTGTTTCAAGACAGATGGTGGGGAAATAGAGGTCCATGGTTGTGGCCCCCAAGATCCCCGGATCTGACACCATTAGATTTTTATTTATGGGGGCGGATTAAAGATATCGTTTATGAAACTGCACCCACGTCGAGGGAAGACTTATTACTAAAAATAACCCAAGCCATGAATGGCATTGATGGGAATGAAATCAGAAACGCTACCAGAGCCGTCCAACGTCGGATTATTGAGTGTTTGAATCAAAACGGTGCACATATCGAGCATATTTTGTAATACCGACCTAGCTCATCGATTTTTGTATTGATTTAGGTAATTTAAATTAATATTTTTTGACACTGTTACTATGTTTGTTGCTTGGTAACAAGCTCGGTAACAAGTTAATCTTAATAAATTATATTTTTTTACAAAAAACTACGAATAATTAAAAAACTATTTGAGATAGGTATAGGAAACCTTGATATAAGTCCCTTTCAAATTTAATCCTACGTCGGTTGCCATAATAAAATTTGCCCATTGCCATTTAAAAAAAAATGACTTTGGCATTTTTTTATTGTCATCTTCAAAAAATCGCAGCAACCATTGGAAACGTCGTTGAACATTAACCCTACAGGGAAATGATTCCTTGAACTTTAGGGAATCAACCTAAAAAAGCTCATTTACCCACTTTAAATGGTTTAAGAGATATGAATTTTTAAATGAACCCCTGCAAATGCTAAATTTAAAGGAAAAAGTGGCATATGTCAAAAACTATGACAGATAAGTACTGACAGCCTGGGTGCATTATACGCAGAATTTAATGCCGAATTCAAAAATAAAATAAAAATGGGGGGTATCCATTTAAAATAACAAAGATGTCGTCAACTTCCGGTATTTCCGAAAGTGCCGCCATTTTGAAAATTGTATTTTTGGATTCGCCATGATCGATTATGACAGGAACCCAGGTTTCAAGTTTCTATCTTATTTGCAAATAAGACATTTTCTAATGGCCGCCTTAAAAGAATCACCATGTATATATGTGGAGATTTTAATGCAAGAGTGCGAAAAATTGAGACAGGTACAGGCGTATGAGGCAGGCATGGAGAAGAAAAAATAGCTGATAATGGAAAAAGGCTGTTAGAATATTGTATGCTAAATGATTTAATGATTGCTAATACCTTCTACGAGCACAAAGATATACACAAAATTACAGGACAAGGTAAGGAGAGAAACGGAGGGTCAATAATCGATTATATATTGGTTGAAAGAAAAAATCGAAGAGAACTAAAGGATGTGAGAGTTAGAAGGGGATCTGAAATAGGCAGTGACCACTACATCTTGGTGGCTAAAGTACGAAAAGAAAATGACCAGATAATAGACGAGGGGCAACAGTGTAACAATGTAGGGGACTATGAATCTATAAAAACGTATCGATTAAAGAACGAAGAAACAGCCAGACTATATGAAGTGGTGGTTAAAAGAAAAACTGAAGAGAAACAAGCAACAACAGGGGCAAAGGACGTGGAACAATTGTGACAAAACTATAAACATATTATCATGGAAGCAGCTAAAGAAGTATGTGGGGTGATAAAAGTTAAAAATGGAAGGAAATTAACGGCATGGTGGAATGAAGATGTAAAACAACAGATCAAATTGAAAAAGGAGACGTGGAAGACGTATTTGCAGAATGAAACCGATAACAATTATATAGTATATAGAGAACAGAGAAAAAATGTAAAAGAATTGGTAAGAAAGGAAAAGGAGAAATGCTGGAAGGAATTCGGAGAAAAAATGGAAGCCAATAAGAAAGAAAATCAAAAACTTTTCTATAAGACTCTAAAGACCATCAGGAAGGGCAAGCATATACAGAACAAAACCATAAAAGACAAGAATAACGAAATAATCACGGAAGAAGCACAAGTAATGAGATGGAGGGAATATTTCCAAGAACTTTTAAGTGAACCACAGTGCCAAATGGAAAAAGTAAGAGAAATGGATAAACCTACCCAAAAAGGCAGAGAAATAGACGATAGTAAGGAAGGCGAAATCACGATGGAAGAAATAATGGACGCAATAGAACTAGCAAAAAATGGAAAAGCACCAGGGCATGATAAGATTAGAACTGAAATGATTGAAAGAGCGGGATTAGAGGGCACAGAGCTATTTTGGGAAATCTGTAATAGAGCATGCCGCGACGGAAAAGTTCCTCACAGGAATAATTGTACCAATACACAAAAAGGGAGATAAGAAAGATTGCAACAACTACAGAGGAATCACACTACTAAGTGCAGCTGTCAAGATATATGAGAGAGTACTGGAGAAAAGGTTAAGAACAACTATAGAAACTACGCTGGAAGAAGCACAGAGTGGATTTAGAAAAGGAAGAAGTGTTCAGGATCATATTTTCACCATAAAACAAATAATAAGAAAAACACTCACGAGCAATAATAAGGCATACTTTGCATTCGTGGATATGGAAAAGGCATTTGACCGAGTTCAGAGACAAAAGATATGGAATATTTTAGAAAGTAGAGGAATAAACTGCAAACTTATACAAGCCATCAAGAGTCTTTATAGTGGAAATATAGCATACGTAGTGTCTCAGAATATGAAATCCAAAACATTTAAAATAAGGGAAGGTTTAAGACAAGGCGGAGTCATGAGCCCGGTATTATTCACGATATTCCTCGACGAAATAATGAAAGAGTGCCGTCCAAGATTACAGAAATTAAATGTAGGGTATAGAAATTTAGAAAGGTTAGATATTACAGAATGTGCTTTTGCTGATGATATAGTGATAATGGCCGGAAGTAACAAAAGCTTACAAAATAATGCAGATTTTAAATACCTAGGAGTGCTAATTCAAAACAACGGAAAGCAGAATGGTGACATAAATGAAAGAGTAGAAAAGACAGTTAAAGTATACCATGCAATGAATAAAAGTTTTATAAGGAAGAAAGAGATATCCAAAGAGACGAAAATGGCAATTTTTTACAGGCCAGTATTAACATTCGGGCGTGAGACATGGGTAATTGACAGATCAATGAAAAGTAAAATACAGGCGACCGAAATGAAATTTTTGAGAGGAGTGAAAGGAATAATTAGAATTGATAGAATTGATAGAATAAGGAATGATGAAGTAAGAGCGGAACTGGGAATAGAGTCTATATTGGAATACATAGAAAGGAAACAACTGGGATGGTGGGGGCATATGCAAAGAATGGTGGGCGAGAGAATAGTCAAGAGAATATGGGAAGCTAGGGTGCGAACAAGGAGAGGAAGAGGAAGACCACAAGAGGAATGGGATACCTAATGTAGCAATAGCAGCGATAAAGAAGAAAAACAAAACACTACAAGAAGCGAAGCTTTTAGCACAAGACAGAAAGCAGTGGAAGAAATTTGTAAATAGTGCTAGTGTGTAAAAGACAATACCCCGACACTGAAAGGTACAAGGGGTTAAAGACTACATATATATATTAAAAATATTAATTTAAATAGTGTTGTATGTCGCATCTATAAAAAAGTTCTGAATAACGGATGAAGACGAGACGGTGCGGTTCTTGTATTTATTTGAGAACACCAATGAAGAAGTGGAAATAAAGGTTGAAGGTAAGGATGGCATATGTGGCATACGTCATACACCATTTTTTTGTGAAGTTCAAAGTACAAATAAAAATATTGAACACACCGATAATGGGAAGTAATATGTTACCTGTAAGGTTGGCAGTCCAAATTCAGATCCACAATCAGCTAGACAAGGAAAAACTAGTTTTCCCTCTCCGATCGCAACTTCTACTCCCTTTCTAACGCAGTCTTTACAAAATACGCAGTCTTTCTTGCAGAAGTAGCACTCCTCTGGAATCAATTCATTATCATAACAACATGAGCAAGTTTGTAACAGTCCATATTTCTCAGCCTCTTCTTTCATTCTACGATAGTTTTCATCTTTGTATTTCAAGTACGCCTTTATTTTAGTTTTATGAGTCAAGAAAGCAATCTAAAAAACGAACATTAACACTTTTGTTAGTTTCGAAAAAAGATGCGTATTACTTCTTGCAGTAAAGGAACATTCATTGTTTCTACGACCTTTAAATTCACGGCTCTGGGTCTAAGAAACGCTTTCGGAAGTACGTCCAAACGATTTGTTGTTTGAATCAAATCATAATCGTACGATTCAAATATTTTCTTTATGTGCTTAATGCGATGAAATCTATAGTGGTTGGACAGGAATATCAAAGCGTACTCTCTGTCAAAAGTTAAAGTTTCCTCATCGTCTCCTTTTCCTTCATTTTGAGTTGAAAGTGGAGATAAACCAGAAGAGAAGTAATCGAACGGATCAGGGATAAGTTCGACGAATTGTTCAATGCTGAACTTATCCGTGTATTTACTTACTTGCTGCTTTTGCCTCAATCTGCAATATGTAAGTGGGAGAATACTGCTAAAGTGATAGCGTAGACTGAATATTCAGCCTACGATGATAGTCAACACCTGACAGCGTGAATACTCGCCTATGCAAGCAATTCGCTAACGATAAACAGTCAATCAATAACAG
This sequence comes from Xestobium rufovillosum, assembly GCA_963966045.1. Classification (NCBI taxonomy): domain Eukaryota; kingdom Metazoa; phylum Arthropoda; class Insecta; order Coleoptera; family Ptinidae; genus Xestobium; species Xestobium rufovillosum. Next base: position 41,205,373 of record OZ014493.1, read on the forward strand.
GGTATCCGTTCAAATTATGAAGCCATCGCTGTATCAGTACCAACAGACTAAGTAAAGTTTTCCCTAGCAAAACTTACCTTACTCTGTAATCTTCCAGTGTTGGATAATCTGCTTTCTCAATCGCATTTTCTACAAAATCTTTAACGTGATTTACCGACTTCGAAATTAAAATCCGAGCCTGTTGTTCAAGGTAACTTGGGTCAGCATTTGGTAGCAAATCCTTAAAATGTTCAAACAAATCTAAGGGATCTCTTTTCGGATAATCCTCTAGAAACAAATCATGAAAAACAAATCATTTTGTCGCGACACACTTACCTGTACTCAATTGCTCTATGCAATCGCTGATGCCATAATCTTCATCGCACTCCTTGCAAATTTCCATAAGATAATCAGGACAACAATCCGGGAAAAGTTCTTGCAATTTGTCGTAAAATTCTAAGAAATTGCAACAGGTGTTTTTGTGGAACGCATTCTGATAACCAAAAGCCCCATCTGCTTCTTCATCGTCATCTTGATTATTTATAAGTATCTCAACAGCATTTTGTATTTTCTCATCAGCTGTTCCACCTTGTTGATCCACAAGTTCTATAGTCTCTTTCAGAAGTTGAATATTTTTGAATGGGAATATATCTCTCAGTCTCTCTAAACAGTGTTTGTCTTCCATTTTGATAAATTTAACTCATTTAGTGCAAGTAGCACAACACTAAACTAGTGAAATTTAATTTGCACCACTGATAAGATAAAACAAAACATATCACTTTAAATGATAACAGGCGGTTATTACCCTAACCTAAAAAATTATCAAATCAGGGTCACCAACACGCCAACACCTGAACATCCATTCCAACAAGCAACAAGAAACCAACTTAAGTATTAAATACACTACACAGATGTCTCCGTCATACGGCAGATTTTCTTTCTAAACAAAACAAATGCACCTGTCGTTTGGCGTTTATCAGTGCTATTTACAACGTCTTAAGCTACATTTTGCAATATAATTCGGGACATAAGTGCTTTCGTCATACGTCAGATTTTCATTCCAAACAAAACAAAAGCACGTGCCATTTGACGTTTATCGATATTAATTACAACGTCTTAACCTAGTTTTTGCAATATAATTATAAACGTTTTGCAGTGAAAACAGTTTATTTTCAATTTGTGTGTTGGGCTTACGCGTAAAAACTTGAAAACAACTATATGTAATTATAATTTTATTTCAGAGGTTAGGTTAAAACGTCAGAAAGCACGTGGCTTTGTTTTGTTTGGAATGAAAATCTGACGTTTGTGACGCGCCACTTATCTCCCGAATTATAGAAGCTTTGCAGTGAAAACAGTTTTTGTGTGTCAAACGCAACATGACTGGGTTAATTCATATCCCAACTAGTTTTTGCCAATACAGTGTTTTTAGCGTGCTATTTATTCCCTTGTTTTCATTAGTAATTTCGGATTTTCTAAACAAATACCTTTCGTGACGGACCACCAGACACAACCCATGGAATGCAAAAGTCTGTAAATTACAAGAAGCTTTAGAAGAAAAGAGAAAAAAGATTCGCTTGGATTCGAACAAAAACTCCCAGCGCGTCTTGAAAATGCCCGCGCCTTTCGGTACTGCGCCAAGCTTATTGCTTGCATGGCATGAAGTTTATTAAAGCGCGTGAAAGTGGAAGTGGCCTACTTGGCAAAACCTAGTTGGGATATAAATAAGCGCGACTTAGTGGTAACAGCTGAAGAGACAGAGACCACTTAGAGGAGGAAAGAAGAGGAGGAGTAACAAAGCAGAAGCTTGTGTTTCCATTTGGCACCAAAAAAAGGGGCGTAACATAAATTTTTTAGTCTATTAACTCCGAAACGTGGACTAAAATTCTTGAAATGATATGACTGGTTCCACTATTACAAGCGTTGCTTTCATTAGTTTGAGTTAAATTACACAAATTCTAAACAGTAACCTGGTTTCACAACTTTGTTTGGCACCAAATCTACTCAAATATTGGTAACAGCAACCACCGTGAAATTATCTGTAGAAAGCAAAACAGCAATATTTCTAGGAGCACCAGACTTTCTTATGATCAGAATGTAGGCTAAAGTTCTCTTCAACAGGCAAAAAATGTGTTTTAACTAAAAGCAAGTTGAATGAAACTTAATACGAATGGAAATGAAAAATTTGTTCATAAATGCATCAAGATGAAAAATTGTATAAAATAAACAACATAAGCAATTAAATTGAAAGTTAAACGCATAATGGAACATAAGTTCTTAAACAGAATAATTGGAAATTCTAATACATTTGAAAGTCTACTAGTAATAGAAATCTTTGCTGATAGAGATCCAGAGAAACTCTGGATCAGTGGAAATCTCGCTTTCAAGTGAACATTCTCTACAGTCTACAGTGGCGTGCTACAAAAAATTCTTATTCCAAATTGCTAGAGCAAAATATCATGCAATTTATTGAAATTTTGCCACAGGTACAAAACTTGCACAACTTTTTAACTTTAACTTTATGAATTACGATGAAAATACGAGGTTGCGGTATAGAACTAGCGCCAAAATTCTCGTAAAATTTTAAAAAACCTCTGGCAACATCTGCAAAACCAAACGTAGGTACAGTGGGACCAAATTGAAATCACATAATTGCTGCAACTGTTTATTATTTTGTACGGAAATAAATGAGTTTCCCATAAAATCTATTTATATAGAAGGCGTTTGAAATGACTTTCTTGTTTTAAATAGTGTGTACAAATCCATCATCACCAGCAGACATGATTTTTCATAATTATGGGTGAGTAAATTGATAAAATAATGAATATTTGCACGGAGTGCCCTGATAACAACAACGAGGCTAATTTTTTGCATGTGACGCGTTGTTTTGCGCTAACAAATATTAACTAGTTGTTAATTTGAAGATTAAACAGGATTGAGACTGATTTTTTTGATGCACTAGATATACAGTTGTCATGTTTGGTGTAACGAACGTTTTTTGCAGCACTTTGGATAGGTGAGAAGATATATTTTCATTTATGAATGTCCAAAATTCTAAATATGCTTGAATGTTTGCCCTCTTTTCTCAATCTTTGACGTTTGAGAAGTCGGATTAGTCGTTCGATTATTTTCCCATCTACCCACGCCTCTTATTTTAAAGAGAAAACCCTGGAGTTTACGATGATATAACTCATAAGGGTGTAAGCCGGCAAAACTAGAAGTTACCGGCACCCAAAGTGCGAGGTCTTGTGTCTCATTTGCGTTGCGTGTATTTGCAGCAGCAGAGAGTGTGTAAAGTTTAAGATTACACGTATGAATTATTTTTAAGAATTACGTTATAGACTAGTTAAAATACAGTTATGCGGATAAATGGATCTCAAATTTTTTTATAGGTTTTACCTATGCTTTAGAAACTATATGAAGTTAATGCGAGAATAAGACGGGGGGGTCGCAATAAGTCCTTCAATTTCTGTGCCTGAAAATGACAGAATTATAGAATTACGAACCGACACTGGCTTTCATTCGCTACTCTTTGTGCTCCTTGGCAATAGGTTTTACACATCATCGGTTGGGGTCAGCGATCGTGTTCTGAAATTTACATTCTGCAACTACTATTATACCTATGCTAAGACACATTTCTTGGTCACAGCGTTAGCTGCGTTGTATGTTGATACGTTCGTTATAGCTAGGTACACAATGGTCATGGTCAGCAAGTTTAAATTTGGTATTATTATGTAAAGGATGAAACCAGGACCAACAGGTAGCTGTTGTGTGTGTTGTGTGTTGTGTGGCTGAAGAGAACATTCGGGGTTTCAGGCCAAGCTGCGGACACGTCATCACGTGTGGCGGAATGAATATTTACTTCTCAGTACCTATTCAACGTAAATACTTCTGTTAAATGTTAATAGGCGTGTCATTCGGATCTTCTAGCTTAACTTTCTTCTTAGCTACGTCAGGAGATAATGAAAATGACTCATGTTCGTTATCAGGATTCAAAAGTACCTATTTGAGCGACTATGAACGACGCGCCAGCTCATTCTCCATTCGCTTGTGTCGGTAGATAAGCTGGGACAACAGGCTGTGTTTTTGCCGAACCTGCGTTCATAGTTTTGTTGGAACTTGGAACTTATTGTGTAGTGGTCCGAGCCAACAGTGCGTGCAGCCAATAGAAATTTTGTACTATTTTTAAGTGAACAGCAAACAACAGGTGAGACGATGCATTTGGATGATGCTTTGAAGTTATTTGTTCATTGAGTAATAATATTTAACGAGAAAGTTGCGAGAAAAACAAGTTATTTAGCAAATTAGGTCATGCGTCAGGCGATTTTTTAATTATTAATTGATCTAAAAGAATATATTTTAGGACAAAATATTCGTGAATAGTCATTTGCAATCACATTTTCGGAAGATATTGTTCCATTTTTGTCTCTGTTTTCCAGCAAGTGATAAGCGTTATCGGTCTTACTAAACCAACGTCAAAAATTAAAATAAAACTGATAACAATCTAATTAATTTCATGTTAAACACATATATAAATACAGAGATTAAAATTGTTTTTATTATTTTTTCGAAAACTATGTGTATGCTTGGTAACATACCTACCTCGTGTTTAACCCATAAGCAGCCAAGATTGCGACACGTGATCAAACAAAAGTGTGGACACGCCCTCTATTTCAAATATCTTTGCTTTCCGTTATTATTTTGACAATTTTTGACGTTTTGTTCTGATCGCCATGATTTTCTTTTTAGTTTGGTTTTAATTCTTCGTAAATCGTAATTCACGTGCAAAAACGCTTCCCCGATCAAGGCCTGGTGTATTATAATCATCACGTGATTCGTCTCGTTATTTTTAATTGAAGGTCATTATGAACTGAACCGCAAGTGAGAGAAAAACTAAAACGTTACATACAGGTACCATAAGTACTATTTGTATTAGGAGTGGCCAATGGGTCTAATAACTGATTAATTTGAAATTAAAATGGTCATATTTTGCAATACCCTAAGTTAAAATTCAATGTTTTTGTTACATTTCATTTGTAATCTTCATCAATTTTATTTTTCTCATCATGAACGCCATATACTTAACACTATTTTGACAAAAACTTTATTCAGAAAAATAAGCTATTTAGTGATATGATATTCCAATGTAACTCATAAGAAAAAATTAACCTGAGGATGATGAATTAAGTGTAGGAAACGTGGAAACGTCAAAGTGCTATTGGGTGACAGTACCACCAGTTTTTCAACCCAGCTCTAAACTATATGTGACAACGCGGCGACTTTCACGGGAAACAAGTCTTTTGCCTAACCTTGTTTATTACTTGGTTGCTGTTTTGACATCTGCATTTGAAGTGACACTAGACATTGACAAATGAGGATGACAAATTCATAAGTACCTATTAATATCTTATTTACAATAATTAATGAAATGACGCTTGTGTTCATTAGTTTTAGTATCTAGGTGAGAATGAGAATAGGTGGTTAAATTGTTCGATAACACTCCAAATCATTTGGCAATTTTAAAAAATGCAAAGTTTTGTCGTCACGCTAACCTGTGCACAAATAATTATTATTCTAATTTGGGGTCATGGTTCGAAATTGTCATTCGATGCAGTCATGAGACTATTTCACTAATATGATGCTATAATTTAAAAGTTCTTTATTTTTCTGACTTTTGTTCTTTATCAGGACAACAGTAGTAAAGTTGCGTTAGTGAGATTCAACTTTTGTAGCAACCTGTATAAAAAATAGTACAGAAACATGTTTACGTTAGTAATTATTGCAAATATTCTGGGTATTCACATTTCAACTTGGCACAGGCAAAGGTCGTAGACCCGCATAGTTATGGTAAAACTGCTGTTTGCAGGATAGAGGAATTTATTGATCTTAGAAACTCAACCTTAACGCACGGCATCAGTTTTCCGGTTTTTCGTCAAAAAATGTTCGTGAATTTTAATTTCATTATCAGTTGTTGGTTACGTTTGCTATCACATGATATTTGCAACAAACAAGCGAATTTATCTCATTTTCTACGAATTAAAAACAATTTGCACAAAGTTCATTGCATAAGTCTGAATAAATATTTTTTTATTTATTTTTGCAGCATGAGTAAGGGACAGCCTCCACCATACACAGCTCAACCCCCACCCCCAGGGTTCGTTCCCCAACCCCCAGTAGTAGGAGAGCATCATACATCAACAGGTTGGTAAAAATTACTTTCAGAATTATAATTATCAGAATCTATTCCTTTGGATAATGTTCAGTCTATTGGACTTCCTGAAAAGCTGACCCAATTTCAGAAACGTCTGATGTTGTAGGGAACACTTCTAACTCCCTAAGAAAGTGAAACTACGCATTGCAGACTGGCAGACGCCGTAAACCTACCCTTCAATCGATGTTCATCGACGCGGTTATTGGTCAAAAACACCTCTTGTTTTTAGTCTTTATATCGCAAATAAGTATAACCACAGGCAAGTCTGTGATATAAGATTACATACGTCATCTTGCAGCACGTGTGCAGGTACCTAACACACTGTACACTCTTGTGGATATACATCAGTATGTCTCTAGGTGGGTTTACAAAGAGGAAAAAATCATTCACAAAATCCTGCTTGTTCTCAAAATTCCATCATCGCCAATTTTACCATAAGTAGCTAATCTCTTACGAGTACAATAATAAATTCAAAAATTTTTTATCGGTTAAAAGTTTCAATGATTTCTGAAAAGTTTCATGAAAAATTTAGGCCGTGAGTTACCCCGAATTTTAAATTTCTACGTTTTCCGTGTTTCGTGGACAAGTCACGAGCCGCCCCTGATGTTTACGTGTCAGAAATATCCAAGAAATCGTGCATGTGTTATCCGTTTCCATGGCAACGTTTGTTCAAGGACTGCTGCCTGTGCACAATAAGAGCTTTAAAATATAGCCTTAAATGTGCAACTACATATGAGTTCTTGCAGATAAAGTACAAATAATATATACGTATATACAACATCCAAACTTTCCTCGCTCGTTAGATAATATACTATATACCCATTATTATAATTTTTTATTCTTCCAAACAAAATGTATACATGTTTTTTATTGAAATTTATTTACGTCTATTTCATCCTTGATACTACTACTTTTTTTTACTATTTATGGTACTCAGAATAAGCATTTGCATAGAATAATGTATCTATCATTTTTTTCTGGCTGCCACGCACAACTGAACTACATAATTACATCATCTCGCATTTCTACACGCACAGTATCTCGTTTTTTACATTTTACTGTACTTATCGCCACGATTTTCTATTCTGAATCCACAGGGGTTTTCACGTAACCTGTGTTTTAAATTTTTTAAACATCCCGTAACAATATTTCTGCAAATTTGACACAAAAAGTTATCGCTCCAAATCTGTTTGAATAAAATTTTTCTACGAAGTCACTTCCGATTACGACTTATACTGCAAAGACTCGTCTATGAACAGTAGATATATGAAACTTTCATTATTAACTTAGGTACAAAAACATCGCTTACTAATTATGTATGTAGGTACGTCACTTATCAAGAACTGTTCACCCCTTTTGCGGGACCTTGTTGCAAAATGATGCACTAAGCTATACAATGTAAGAGACGTAATAAAAAAGAAAGTGTCTAGAGTCCCGATTCGGGACCCAGGTCCAGTACCGAATAACGTCATCATTGAATATACGTTATACTTTCGTTTAAGTACCGTTAGCAGCGTCGGTGAGTAGGTAGGTACCACATTGAGTTAGTAGTTTGATGTGCTTGGGCTGAGTGGGGTCGGCTCCCATAGAGGTTAGTTTTTTTTACAAAAAATGCGTGTGTCAGAGGTTTCCGTCAAATAAATGGTTTGATTCGAATAAAAAAATGAAAAAACGGCACAATAACACACACTACTCTACTTATAAATGCAGTGAACTAACTGAAGATGAACTCTTGCAAGGAGCTTTTTTAACATTGCTTGAGTGAATGATTTTAGGGTATATCCAAATTCGCAACATAATCGTAAGAAAACTATCCTTAAATTAGAAGTCCACCACAACTATTCCTTAAACGTACAATCAATCCAATGCAGAAAGACATTTTACTATTATACATGAATGCCCAATCAAACTTGGTTAGATGCAGCTGAAATGACTTACAATAAAGGGAGTTTACAAAAAATGTATACAAATACGACTAATATTAAACAGCATTTAGAAACTTTTTTGTAGCTGCCGATTTTTATTATTTTTATACTAATTTACGTTATTCACATGTAACAAAGCCATTTCATTTACATTTTGAAAGCATAATTTACGTCGTTTTTTGTATAATTTCCGCAGAATCGCTCCTATTAGCAATGAAAATAAACTGAGAGAGAAATACTGTTTTCAGTAACCGGAAATTCCAGAATTGCTGTTGGCCATGTTGTCAAGGATTTATTTAAAAGATCAGATGCAGTGGCGGTTCATAATGCAGGCCTCCAGGGTGCTACCGTATTGCATGCTGCCACCTAGCAGACGTTTTTGAAATTAAGTATATTTTACAACGCCATCTACTTTGGTCGTAAAAATCCCTCGTATGAACGGCTCATTTTTATGTACGTTGCATCGAATACGTGAAAGTATTTCCTGTAATAATAGCTTACTGACCATAATATAACTATATTTCACTTCTAAGAATAGCTAACTATAGATTTATGGGTCATTAGTGAACACAGAACAATGACAAAGATAAGCTCATTGTAGTTGCCGTACTTCACAATATCTTATATTCAGGAAACATACCGATAATAGGGGAAAAATTTAAGAATAAATCAAACACAACTGATCATTTATAACGTTGTTGTTAGAATTAATTAGAACAGCATTGAATTTTATAGTTTCGGCCACTACAGTTAAAAATGTACAAGCATGCCGATAGAAAACCCCGTCGTTGTTATTAAATTTTCTTTCCAGCAGCTACAGCTCTTGTATTGTGTTGTAAAGAGTGTCGTTCGGTTCTGGTGGTGTAAATTTAAAGTGTTCAAACATAGAAATGGACGCAGATAGAGACATTGGTAAAATAATTTTTAAATAAGATATTATGTTATCTTATCTAAGTGTCTTTGACTATGTAAACATTCTCAGAAGTACTTATAGGTATATGTATTTACTATTTGTAGCAAATTTTTCGCTTTTTTATTCTCAAGTGCTTGATCTTGATTGATTATTAGTATATTATTCTTCGAGCGAGTGTTTTAATTCACCCGAGTTAATAGCATCCATAACTGAAATACGGTACTTTATGTACAAGAATTTACAGGCAGTTGCATTTTTACGGCCACATTGGACTCCTTAGTCTAGATAAGTGTACAAGATACGTAACCCTTGAACTAACGTTGCCATAGAAACGTATATTACAGAAGTACATGATTTCTGACAAAATTAAATTAAATTTGACGTTTTCCACACCAAAGCAACCTTGATATGCTACAATGGGAATTTTTTGGTCGACTGCAGCCCATCATAACATTTTTAAAGAAACCTGTAAAATTTAGATTGCTGTTATCATATTTAATGTTTTTCTTATTTTCGTCAATCTGTCATTTTAGTTATTCTATTATAATTTATTATTTGATAGGTATACCTAATTGGTTTTATTTTTTCAGTCTTCGTATCAATGCCAGCGACAGTGGTGTCGGCGCCCTTGGGGCCCGAGAGTCAAGTAATGGGCTGTCCGCACTGCCACCATCAAATCAGTACAAGTGTAAAATCGGAGCCGTCCACGAAGACACACCTGTTCGCCTTGCTGTTGTGCCTAATTGGGTAAGAAAATCAGTTTGTTCTTTCATCAGGGAATTATGGTATAAAATTCATGGCGCATGCGCATCTTGCAGTAAACTGTCACTGACATTTTAATGTTTGTAACCTCAACTACTGCTCCGTCCAACCGTCACCTAAAATTTTGTTCGAACACGGTCGGGCATGCGCATTACAGAATGTTGCTTGCATGGCATGAAGTTTATAACAGTCTATTGAAGCGCGTGAAAGTGGACTGCTTGGCAAAATCTAGTTGGGATATAAATAAACGCGCTGTCAATATCACAAAATATGGCGATCGCGGACATGCGCAGTAAAATATTGAAACTAAAAATTGGGAGGTTGTGTGTTTATTATTGCTTATCTTAAATCCCTTTAAATTTTAAATTTAAATTCCAAACGGGCTTTCATAAAACCTGAGATTTCCAGGAGCATGACCATAAATAAACTAACTTACTGCGTTTTGTCTATTATCTATCATTTCCATTAAATATAAGTAATAAACAACGCGAACATTTGATAACATTTTGATAACATCGACATTACATAAAATAAAGATAAATGAAACAATATAATTTCCTTTAGCGTGTAACAGTTCCTGGTAATATAGTTTTAATCTCTGAGACTCTCGTCTCTCGTGTACGATATTTAATACTCGGCGAGAGTGGTTGTTTGTCCCAGCAATTTTCATCAAACGCGCACCGTTTCCACATCAAAGTCGGAAAAATTATAACGAGACTGCCATTAAAGAACGTCTCCAAAGCCAAGTCGATTAAAATTGGCACGGGAATTGAACCACTCAACATTTGTCGCTACACTTGCTTTCTAGCACCTTTTCCGACCTCGCTAGCAACCATATCTGCTGTTTTTCTTATGTAAGTTAGTTGTTTATTTTTTGTTGCAGGTGCTGGCCATGCTGTTGCATTCCGTATTGTATGGATTCCTGCCAAAATCAACAACACACTTGCCCCAATTGCGGAGCGTACTTAGGGACATACTCAAATTAAATTTTATGCTTAAACACCGTATTGTATGTAGGTTTAAAAATATAATATTATTATTATATACTTATTGTACCTACTATGTGATTGTTATGAATTTAAGCATTTCTTAGGTTACTTTTACTTATTCCCGTATGCAGCTTGTATTTGATGTTATACGCGTTTATTACATTCATATATTTTTGTGACGATACACTTCAGTAAAATATTGTCAATTACTCTGTGTTTACTTTGAGAACGTTCTAGAATAAAACATGTTAACTTGCTAGTTAAAAATAGCAAGTAGGCTACTGTGGCAAGCGAAGGACCAAATTTGTGTTGCTAGATACCAAAGTGGACGAGCTTATAGGCAAGAGAAGGGAATCGGGCCGATTTTCCATATTTCGCGCGTAGGAAATGCGACGCGCTCAAAATGTATCATGTCATAACTCCCTCAAAAATTGTCTTATCGAGTTGCAATTTTTTAAAAATTATTTCTTAAACTTTCAGGATTCTCACGAAATCTTTCAAATTGCAATTACGTAATTACTTTTCATTCCTATTTGCGATTTTCGAGATGTTGTCTTTTTGGTGCAGTGGAATTTTCACCTATCGAGGAACTATGCTCATTTTTAGAATTTGGACAAACTTCCAGCGGCAAAGTTATAGAGAAAGGCTTGAATTTTATTTTACACCAAGATTCAATTCATTATCTCGCATAGAAAAAAAGTTACGGCGATTTGAACACGATAATCGTTCTGAGCGCGTAACTATTGAAATCTTATACCTGACTTGAAGAGCGCTCAGAACGATTATCGTGTTCAAATCGCCATAACTTTTTTTCTATGCGAGATAATGGATTGAATCTTGGTGTAAAATAAAATTCAATCCTTTCTCTATAACTTTGCCGCCGGAAGTTTGTCCAAATTCTAGAAATGAGCATAGTTCCTCGATAGGTGAAAATTCCACTGCACCAAAAAGACAACGTCTCGAAAATCGCAAAGCGGAATGAAAAGTAATTATGTCATTGCAATTTGAAAGATTTCGTGAGCATCCTGAAAGTTTAAGAAATAATTTTAAAAAAATTGCAACTCGATAGTACAATTTTTGAGGGAGTTATGACATGATACATTTTGAGCGCGCCCCATTTCTTGCGCGCGAAATATGAAAAATCGGCCCTATTCCCCTCTCGCACTTCCCTTCTCTTGCCTATAAGCTCGGACAAATACTACTCACTTTTTCCTCCACTGTATGCATGGGAGTCGATACACTTGTCTTATCCACTTTGCTAGATACATACCGTAGCGCTACGTGGCACAAGTGCACAAACTACTCAAGCTAGTATATAAACGTATAACCTACTTTCCCTACTTTTCCTCACTAGAGCGTGTTTTATAATGTAAATTATTTTCTGACATCTCATTAGCAAATGCTGAATGTAGTTAATATTATGTTAGCTGACTTTAGTTTTTATTGTAACTGCATATAATACTTTTTACTGACTCCAAATCTCTCAACTCGACAAATAATGTAGAATTATGACGTCATCGATTGTTCTTTCGAATAGAAAACTGCCGTTTTGATTACGTCGTTCGAAAATATTTTTCTAAGCATCATGGTGTTTCATGGCAGATATTTATGGGAACAGTTTAATTTAAAATAAATAAATTTAGATGTTCCTTGTTGGCTGCCTGTTTCTAAAATCAAATTACCATTTATAAGTAATAATAATTTATTAAATTATTATTTTCAAACAAACCGTTCTAAATAGTACAAATCTGCGTGTATAGATTGATAAATAGAAAGCCTCACAGTAATAATGATTAAATCCGTAAGTACCAAAAAAATGGTGATCAAACTAAGACCTTATAAAATTTATAGCTAGAGAAAGCGTATAGATTAAAGCTTAAAAAATTAGATACTGTGCACAAAAAACGTTTCATACAATTAGTTGCCGAGCAGGATAATAATAACTGATAAGTTAATATCAATGTTGCATAAAAAAATAAAAAGGATTTTTGTGCCAACAGCACGCGGTGTTCCCAAGCGGTCACCCATCCAAGTACTAACCGCGCCCGACGTTGCTTAGCTTCAGTGATCGGACGAGAACTGGCGTTTTCAACGTGGTATGGCCGTTGGCAGGTATTCGTTTTTTAAACAGTTCTTTTAAACTGTTGTCAATGATAGAGAGGACTAATTTTTTTGTGAATTAGATTTATATTACTTACACTTAATTCTTTTTTAATGCTTTCGACTAGTTCCAATTGAAACAGTGACATTCGGATGTCAGTGTGATTAACTGGACCCCCATCCCCCATTTTACATCGCCTTCCAAAACATCATTATTGCTACTCTAGTTACCAGATTTATTTATTTTTGTTGTACATGGTGGCCCAGTCTCCAGTTACCCGAAAATTTGGGGCAATTGGATCACTCATATATATATATATATATATATATATATATATATGTATCTTCTTAAGAGATACATTAATATGATATTCGGGACCTAAGTGCCTCCGTCATACGTCAGATTTTCATTCCAAACAAAACAAAAGCACGTGCCATTTGACGTTCATCGATATTATTTACAACGTCTTAAACTAGTTTTTGCAATATAATTATAGACGTTTTGCAGTGAAAACAGTTTATTTTCAATTTGTGTGTTGGGCTTACGCGTAAAAACTTGAAAACTACTATATGTAATTATAATTATATTTCAGAGGTTAGGTTAAAACGTCAGAAAGCACGTGGCTTTGTTTTGTTTGGAATGAAAATCTGACGTTTGTGGCGCGCCACTTATCTCCCGAATTGGGGCTTGGGGCAACTGGAACATTTTTTGTTGTAGGTAGGTACCTACTGCGGTTATAGAAGTTGGCAGCACCTCTTTTGGTTCTGTTGCCATACTTATATGTAGATCACATAATTATGTATCTAAGTATGTGATCATAACCGCTCTTTTGAGATCTTTTCGTACATACCGCTAACTGTCGGCGCCTTTGGTTGTCTTGCGTTTATAATTTCTTACCATTACCTACTCCCTGAAATTATCACAAATCAACCAGCAACGAGCAACTAGTTAAAAATTTGAATCCTATGGCGCAATTGCCCCAGCTCTTAAAACCTAGTTGCCCCATTAAAAAGAAATAGGCAACTGTGCCACCTGTTGTCAAATATAGACTGTTTTGGAATGGCCTGATTTTGACAGGCCGCCATTTTCTGTTGGAGGGCATACACAACGCGATGCACATGAGTGTTACCAAAATTTGAGCAAATTTGGTGCCAAACAAAGTGGTTAAACCAGGTTACTGTTTAGATTTCATGTAATTTAACTCGAAATAACGAAAGCGAGAAGCAACGTTTGCAATAGTGCAACCAGTCATATCATTTTAAGAATTTTCGTTCAATTCTCGGCGTAAAGCGCCCCTTTTTTGGTACCAAATGGTAACACAAATATCTGCTTTGTTATTCCTCCTCTTCTTCCCTCCAATAAGCTTTAAACAAACAAATGTTTGCCCTCCAGCTGTCAATTGTGTGACGACATTCTAAAATGATCTATTGTTGATTACTATAACCTGCAAATTGCTTATTTCTAACATTGTACGAGGTATAAATAAACTTTGACAACAATTAAAACAAATATTCAAGAAAAAACAACCGTTGTTTCCGCTGGAGACAGTACAAAATAGATAAACGACTGAACAACTCTACTACAGTCAAAAGTTTTCACAACTGTCAATAAGAGATGCACGACTAACTTCAGTCAAGAGGGACGCCAAGATAAAATTCTGAAGCCACTGTGACTGTAACTGATGCAAATAAAATGGAAGAGGGGGGGGGCTCAGATGCCTCTGTGGCCCAATTAACCACGCTGACCTTACAGGAAAAATGGAAAGCATTTAAAAAAATCGAACAAGTATATAAAATGATTAGAAAGTAGCTACCTCATTATTGTTTAACGTTTACAAGAATCGTGCGTGGGGCGACTATGGACTATACAATGCAGCATGTAGGTATATACGTAACCAAACAATCAAGGTGGCTGCCTGTACTACCTTATGACGTCACAATCACGTTTTCACGAACAGTTTTATTTGTTTTAAGATTTTTGCACTTTTCTCATTGGAAACAGTAGATATGTGCCTGATGCGACATAAATGATCCTAGTGACCGTTGCAAATATTATAACAGGGCACAGGGCGGTTTCCAGTGGCGTAAAGTACACCCCGCAGGGGCCCAGTCATTCGCGTGGCAAACTGACCAACCGTCTTTAAGACCAAGAAACAAAAAAATAATTCTGCGTTAGGTACGCCACTGCTCCCTACATCAAAAGTTCTCAAATATTTGAAGCCTAATCATGGTATCCATTTCCCGTTAGTAGTGTGCATTTCGTCAAGGACTCTATTCGCTAAACAATCCTGCTAGAAAACCATAAAATAATGGTAAAGTTAAATTCAGATTGCAATTTGCAAAGTTGTGACGCCAACAAAATTAACTGTAGATATAGGAAGGTTATACCACGACCACAGTTGTGATTCAGTGCGTCTCCACTTAACATTGCATCTAGTTTCTTATTGTTTGGTTTCTTGTTCTTTCGGCGGTGAAAGTTTGAAGGCTTATATTTCTAAGCTCTGGATCTGTAAAAATAAATCCCACATAAGGTAGATATTCTAAGAATCTAAAATATTGCATTTATCCTGTTCCTTGTTCAAATTCTTTGTAACTGCGATCACTATCAAAAACTTAATGATAAATACTGTTTTAATTTGAAAAGGTGTTCATAATTATACCTAGGTACCAAATGAGGAAGCCCTAAATCTGATAGCTTTGTTTTTATTTTATTTTTGTTCTCATTTTCCTTTAATTATCCATTAGAAAACAAAAACTTCCCCAGCACTAATGAGACAACCTATATTTTATGCTTTGTTTAATTTATGATAAGATAAGAACAATAATTCTAGTTAAAACATTAATGTAAAAAGCCCTTTTATCATTTCTCCGTAGAGGTGGTTAATCCAAAAAAAAATATATGGGTGCGTTCGTATAAAAATAATACAGCAAATCAAGAATTACTCATAGTTTTGATAACCTCCGTGTAACACGCACCGGTCAAGTAAGTTCAATTTGATTTTTTCGTACGAAACCATAGTAACTAAAACATTACAATTCATTACATGTTCATTACAAACATACAAGGGTGTTTCAAAAAACAAATCTGCCCGAGAGTACTCGTATTAAAATAATTCCCGCGTCCCCGCTCACAAGGTACGGAAAAATGTTATATTTATTAATATGTGTTTTATATTTTACATTGCAAGATGAGCACAACTTTCAATTTGCATAACTAAAATCAATAAACGAAAATTCATATATTTATATTCCAATTAATTCTTATGATAATGTACCTACAAAGTTTTAAAATAAAATAAAGGAACAAAAAAGAAAATAGGGAACATTTTAAATTATTAAACAAAAACTCGAATAAACGGAAAGGGCTTATTGAACTGTCAGTTAAATGTTGTTAAATTGCCCTCAGACCTGTATACCTGTACCTATCTTTTTCATTTCATAGAACTCGCAAATCTTAAGCCCATCTTTGTTTTCCTTGCTGATTTCTTAAAAATCGTACTCAAGTATTTATTGTTTTATTTATAACTGCGGAATAGATCCTGTAATCATTTCAAGGAATACTTATATTGAATGCCTTACATAATCCTTGTTATTTTCCTGATGCCTGTGATAGATTCCACGAATTAATTTGCAATTATTACTAGAGTCTGTAAAGTTAGAGACTGGGCCCGGACAAGATGGTGGCTGCGCGAAAATGTAGCGGGAAATATGATTTTGACAGAAACAGTGGCGTACCGGCGTATATGTGAAATTTATAATTTTTTAACAATGAATTCATAAAAGTTACATTCAAAACAGGAAAATTGGCATTTTAAGGCATGAAAAAATCGCGAAACACATTAAGAACTTGAAGAAAGGGGATTTCGTCATACAGATAAATTATAAATGTGACGTTTGGTGTGAGGTTATGTCATTTACGAAATCGGCATGTTTATGTGCAAATAATCTTAATTACATAATTATTATAGTTGAAAACAGGTTTTTGAACAAGTTGTTTACTTATGTGACAAAAGAAAATTAGAATAAATCATAAAGGAAGCCGAATAATCCAATTTACTATTTTTCAGCACTGGAGATAAAGAATTGATAAATAAACTTATTATTCTGTAATTAAAAATTTAGAGAGTTCTATTAACTACCAAAAATAAATAATTGGAATTCACATATATTAAGAACTAAACACCTTCAGAAACCCTTCAAAAAATAAGAATCCTTGGTGCTTGAGGTATGTCATGTCGCACCACAAGGTCTAATGATAGAAAGTCCTGGCATTTGTCCTGCTGGAAGGAGCTTCGGGCAGGACAGCTGGACAGAGCCGCTAGTCCTGCCAGCAGGACATTATTTTTAAATGGGATTGTCCTGTCGACAGTACGTGCGCGACTTCCAGCAGTACGGACTCAAATTTCATAGGCGACGTAACAATTTTGCTATTTATTAAATAAAACAACTGCTGAGAAACATTTTTATTCATTCTCGTACAAAATAACTTGAAAAACATTAAAAATATAACACTGCACCCGCGATGCTGATTGTTTTCTGAATCTGCGTAAAATAGGAAATTTAAATCTAATTAAATGAATTGAAAACAATAGGGTTGAAAATACGTCCTGCCAGCAGGATGCTACGTACTGCTGGAAGGACGCTTGGACACTCTATCAACTAAGAGTTAATCACTTGGTAGTGGTTGTACTCCTAAATCCTCGTCTTCGTCGTCGTCTTCATCATCATCATCATCATCATCATCATCATCACCATCATCTTCAGTTGTGACTTGATATTCTTCTTCACTCTCCTCATCAGATGATCCTGTGTTCACAGTGAACTTCAACGAATCCATTGCATCGTCCATCAGATGCTCTTTCTCCAAGAAAGTTTTTTCCACTTTTTGCACATGGCCACATATATCTTTCCACTCTTCTGAGCTAATATTTGAAAATTTTCCACGTGCTAATTCCTCCACATCACCTAATTTAAAAGTAACGTTTCTGCTAGCTACCCAGTTCTTTACAGTGGCCCATATCTTCTCTATAGGGTTCAATTCCGGGTGGTAAGGGGGGAGTCGTAACACTCGGTGACCATGGGCTTCAAGAAGCTCATCCAATTTGCATTTCTTTGGGAATCGATACAAATTTTGTTTGATAAGACCATAAAGCTCAGGTTTTGTATTTGAGCCATCAAAATGTATTTGACGTTCTTCAAGCCACTTCACCATCTCACCTTTTCGGCTCGCAGATGTCAGGTTTTTTCCACCAGGACATTGTGATATGATGCATTGTCAATCACAAGTACACAATTAGGCGGCATGTTGGGCAGTAATTGTTTCTGCACCCATGTCATGAAATTGGCATTATTCATGTCATCGTGGTAATCTCCTGATTTAGAACCTAGAGACAATGTTTGGTTACATTTTGATATTAAAATTACTTATGTATGTGTTACCTGATCGAAAAATGAGCAACGCATTGGGAATGAAACCATTTTCACCTCCGGCATGTACAATAATCAGCCCTTGGCCTTTAGAAATCGGCTTCTTTAAGTTTTTAGTCGACTCATCATACCACCCTTTCGGCTGGACATGGCTGCTGTGTATATACGTTTCGTCCGTATATATAATGATTCGGCCTTCTTCCCGGTATTGCAGAATTTGTTTCAAGTATTTCATCCTTTTCAGGCGAATGTCATGGGTTTCCATTAAAATCTTACGGTTGTCTTCTGTCTTTCGCCACCTTAAATAGAAATAGAAGTATACAAGGTGTCCCACTCAAGCAAGCTCACTATTGCTATCTGTTGTTATAAAAGTATTTTCTAAACATAAACATTTAATGAAACAGAAATTTGAATATACATGTAGTAACGGCATCTGAAATATTTTGACTTTGCATATAAGTACAAAAGCAGCCATACCTGAATCCAATAGATTTCAGAAAAACCCATAGCGACTGCCTCGAGCCAGAAAAAGAAAGTTCAGAATCTTTAATCTTCTGTAGAATACCTGGAATATAAGGTGATATTAGGCTAGATAACATGATAGGTAGGTATTTAAATGTAGCATTTGTTATTTCACGAAAAAGCAGTCATTGCCATTTGTTCCTAGAATAATTTGTTCAAAAAGCCCCTGATTATTGGGATTACTTTCTGTTATTGCATACTTCATTCATGTTTAGATGAAAAATATACTATACACATTCAAAACACATCGTGAAATATAATGGTCTGAAAAATAATTGGGTTTCAACAGAAAGTAAGTTTCTTGAAATTTATCTACAATCGAAGTCGGAATCCAAAGCATTCCATTTACTAAAATGTAAAATGCAAGTGTGATTCATACTTTCATAACTTGGCTACGCAACAGCAGCACCCAATTGGTTTTTTGATATTAAATCCAAAAAATACACGAAAATATCTTTCTTATTACCACGTTCCCTCTATTTATGAAAAAAGAAGTTCAGCAAACTTTACAATGAATCACCCCGTATTTGACAAGTAACAACTGCCAGCAGTTGCAATGAAAACACACCTTAACGAAGTTTTCTTTTTTATAATGGTAGTTACTTACAATTCAGAGAGGGATTCCTTTTCTCCAAAATAAAAAAATTATGTATAATTTCCCATATTGTTTCCATTTCTCCCACAGAAATCAGGCCGAGTTTACGCTTCTTTC
Source organism: Xestobium rufovillosum (assembly GCA_963966045.1). Lineage (NCBI taxonomy): Eukaryota > Metazoa > Arthropoda > Insecta > Coleoptera > Ptinidae > Xestobium > Xestobium rufovillosum. The sequence continues at coordinate 41,224,910 of OZ014493.1, forward strand.
GCGGTCGTTCCTTATGCTGTGTAGCAAAGGAGGTGCTAGGCTCAGCTTCTACGCTTTTCGATTCCTTCAAAATCTTCAAAATCTGTGTTTCTCGAAACACCTGTTGCTTCTATAACTCTTTGCCTTAAACACACAATTGGATCTTAACAATAATCAAGCTCATTATGAAGTAGGTACCTACATACCTGTAATTCTTTAAAGGAATCCTAATTCCATTTTGTGCTTCTTCCCACATAAACTTCATCACGTTACTGATAATTTCACGGCCTTGGCTATGAATTACCATGCTGGATTTGCCAATTTTTTGGGAGACATTTCTAACCTACAAACGTCAAAAATTTCAACTTGGATTTAATGTGTAAAATTACTTTGATTGTAGTATTACCTGGATAACAGATACTATCGACGATTTTTCAAAAGTCTTTTAAATAACACCGAGATGACAAAATAAGCAGAATAATCTGCAAACCCAAAAAATGTTAACCTTCAATTCAGTTCCACGAATTTGTAGTCTTAATTACCTCGATCAACTCCGTTTTTCGTATAAAGATGATAGTTTTTTAGTCTTTTAAGCAACACTCACAATAAAAACGCAAAATAAAACAGAATATCCACTAAAAGATCACACTCAAACATATGTCAACAAAACAACGTCAACAATGGACGCACAATAATCTTGAAGTTTTTGAGGGCGCCACTGGATTTACGAGTTCCGCCTCCGGACGAAAACAGGTCTATTGCGCTGATCACGTGACAGCCCAGTCTTTAACTTTACAGACTCTATCGTCTATTATTCACACAACAAAATTGTTTTGATAAATTTTCTTAACTCGAGCAATAAATAACAAGGTACAATTTGACAAGATACTTAAGTGCCGAAAAATCTTTGCATTCACAGTGGGGTCCTTGAATTTCATTGGCTAAGTTCTCAAATTTTGAGGTTACAATTTTGGATTTTGGTGTTTTGCCTGTTTATTTGGCTGTTAAAAGTAGATAAAATTCCATTATTTTCTGGATATAAACTTAAAAGGTATAACACCATTCTATAGGCTTTAAAACACAAACAACACACAACTAATAATTGAAACGGAACACAATGTGTTTAAGAGCTGATCACAAGAGAACATTTATATATTATATTTCATATATTTTTCATGGGGATATCTTCATTTAGAATATCTTAACGGTCAAAATTTGGAATAATGTAACTGAGTAAAGTTCTAAATAAAATTGTTATCCTTGATATTAAAGCAGTATGCCTAATTAACCTACTACTGATGAAAAACATTTGCCAATGTGATTTTCCAATACCTCTTATTTAACTTATTTTCTAGTCTTAATAACCGTATTCGTTGTGTTTTGCAGCTTTCGCAACAAAAATGTCGTATCCAGGAGGAACAGTCGCTGTGGGAAAGGAAAGCCAGTCAATGGTTTGTCCTCACTGTCACCAACAAATAAGAACAAGAGTCACGTCACAGGCTTCCACAAGAACGCATTTGCTTGCCTTGTTCTTATGCCTTTTCTTGTAAGTAAATGAGAAATAGGTAATGATTGCTCCAATTTAGCAATTAATAACTTGAACGGTCGGCAGAGTATAGCAATTGGTACACTGGCGTAAGTCATGAACTGCGAATCAGCGGGCCCCTGTTCAAGCCCCGCAGGCACTTGCTTGTCCGTAGGTGCTTGCTTCAAACCATGCGATAAAACGTAATATTTTTATACTTAACTGTTGAAAAAGACTTCTAAAAGAACAAACTGAAAACAATTTGCGTCATATTTAAAGGAAATTGTGAAATATACCCGGAAATTGCGGAGACATTTTTTCGCATGCCGGTTCGAAAAATGAATTTGTCACATTGTTCTTCAAACAAGAACGTCATTGTGAATTAAATAACACTAGATTATGACGATTAGTTTATTGTTCTTAGCTTTCGTTTGTTGAACAAGTTGTATTTCGATGAAATTATAAAATTATGCCGTACTCAATCAATTTAAAAATACAAAATAAAAATGGCGCCATACAAAAATGAATTGATGCCCTGATGCAAACTTTTTCTACAAATTCAGAGATATACCTATGTCAATACAGAACAAGAATAAGAACAAGGGGCAACTTATTTTTTCCCAGTTGGTTTTCACTTATTTGTCTTAAGGTGAGGATACACGCTCAATCATGTCTTAAGACAAGGTTGCGCAAACATGGCGTGCAAATATATTGTGACATAATTGCAAAACATATGCACATCTATCTGCGCACATATAAATATTCGAAACAATTTTACATCCAAAACATAATTTTTGGGCAAAATAATTTTTCTCTTTTTATTTTTACAGATGTTGGCCATGTGTGTGCGTACCGTATTGCATGGATTCTTGCAAAAATCAAACACATAACTGCCCTAATTGTCAAGCTTACATAGGAACATATCAAAATTGAAATTTAAAACCTTTAAAGATATTCGTTCATACCAGGATACCATTTTACAGTGTTCGCAAATATGATAGGTATATTAAGGCTTGGGCACTGCACTGGACTGCGAAATTTAGTTGGCACGGTACTGGAACATTATATCAAAACGTCGTTATTCGAATACAAACTATTTTGTTAGATATTTTTTGTTGTAAGTACATACATGTCATTTACTTATTTTGTCGAATTATTTATTTGTTAAATCGAACGTTATTAATTTTTTAAATAAACCATTATGAAAATATACGAAGTATTTTCATGTTTGTTGTAATTTCTACATGCTATAAAAGAGTGGCAGAGACAGAGTCTAATCTACCTGACCATTTTACCGGAGCCGAAATATCAGTCCCTAAATACTTGTAGTCGGGGTAAATGCATCACATTTGCCCCTTTTTGTATTACATTTACCCCAATACTATGAAAACACCGAAAATTACCAAAAAAGCAGGGTGATCCGAAATTTGTTTGGCCCAATGTTGGAGATGAAGACAATAGAAGATCGAAGATGATCGGGATTTACTATTCCACTGAAATTTGATAGCTACAGTTCCAGCTCAAAAATGTGTTCCCGAATGTTTGAATTTTGTTAAAAATACAATCTGCATTTGTTATGTTAATGGAAGAAACTGCCATTTGTTTTTGTTTTAAATTGCCTTAATTTTCTTATTTTTCATTATAAAAAAAAATTCAAAAAGCAAAATGCACAGGAGAATTATGATTTTCACGTATGCCCCACAAGATACCTCCATTAGAAACCTAAAGCGTTATCAAATTTGCCCCAAAACCTGTGGAAAATGTGATCAATTCAACAATTTATTGTTTCGTTTAATTGATATCGTTTAATGAAGGGTCAAGGATTTAGGATTATACAGGAATTTTTACACATTCTTGCAATAAAAATCAGATCTTCAGAGATCTTTCAAGTTACGCTATAATCAAATTTTACGTCACAATTACCCCACTTCACCTTTACCAACTTCTAAACTGAATGGCACTTGACTTGGTGAAGTAAAAGTAGGTACTATTTTCTTGTAATTTTGACAGATAAAGAGAGGTACTCAATTCTGACAACCAGTCACTGTCAAGAATTTTCATAGTTGTCATTTATGATTTCAAAAATTCATAGGTACGTTTCTTTAAATAACTTCCATTAAGACCTCAAGAAAGAAGCTCAAGAGCATGACCATTGTACAAACAAACGATGATAGCGGTAGGGCCGAAGGCTCAAGTGATGACCTGCCCTTACTGTCATTACTACATAACTACTGACATACGCGTAGAGCCGAACAGAAGGACCTATTGCAGAGCTACTTGTTTGTGCTCCTGTTGGTAGGTACCTACGTCATTTTCTTTGGTGAGACTACACGCATTTTGTTTTCTTTTTCAGTTTATGTTTTATACCATATTGCAATCGATACTGCATGGATGTAGATCACTACTGTCCAGAATGTGAACGTTATATTGCCACTTATTCAAGATAATTCCTGTAAAAAGTGTAATAAAAATGTCTTCAAAAGTTCCTACTTTTATTAGTCATTTTTCACCTCCACTTTGTTATGGATAACAAAATTGAAAATTCTCTGTTAACGTTAAACGTTAAAACGATGCTTAATCTATTGATAACAAAATACCTAACACCTAAGCTAAATTTAAAAAAAAAATACCTATCTAGTTTGTAATGATAGAACCCTGAACGCTGCTGAAAACTGCCCTTTAAAGTTTTCTGTATTTAAAAAAGAAAATTAACCTTAAAATCAGAGAATAGAGAGAACTGCCACCTCCGTGATTTATAAAGCAACAGTCTTCTTTGAATGAGGGCAGCAGAAAGACTAGCATGAAACAGAATTCTATTTTCTACCTGTCAAACATTACAGTGCACTGTAATATATCCTAGATTACTGTTATAATAGTTGATGTAATATATTTAAGTACTTCTACTATTTAAATACAGATGACGCTCATATAGTAAATTTGAAGCAGTATTGAAAATCATACACCATTCAAAATTTAATTTCTGGTTGAACCATTAAGGCGGGTGCGTGAAAAATTTAATAATACGTACGTCATATAATTAAAAATGTGAACTAAAATAAAAAAGAAGAAAAAGAAACTTCGGCACCTGCGAAAAAATTTTCTTTCTGGAATTGGAATAAAATTGTGCACCACGCTTATTAGTACCCCCTCGAAATCGGAAATAGGTCAGCCCTAGAAGCCTGATGTAGACCAACCCGATTGGGGTAGTATAGCAAGATTTATCTGCGTCGCAGTATTCCTCCCCCCCCCGGCAGCAGCAGGAACGCAAAGAAGAAAAGGCGAGCACGGTGCGCTCCGCAAGCAGGTCAATTATTTCTCTCTACTGCGGAAAGGCCTATGCTCAGAGCTCACCCAGCGGCGTTTTACTACGCGGTGATGCAATGCTTTGACCCACTTTTTGACGACACGTGCAAGACTAGAAGAGACCTAGATAGTTAGAGTTCATTCCGTTTTCTCGTCTTCCCAATTTACCCATGACAAGCATGTTTTTTTTGACAAAGAGAAAGACATTTTTATACAGCGCACATTTTATTCGACTGCCTAAATTTAGGTTATAGGAATAAATGATTCGTCCCGGATTTTATCTGCATTTGGTCGTTCGTAAACAAATTGTTTGTTTATTTATTTTACATCTGCTTCGCAACTAACAGGGTACCTAGTTAGTTATCAATATTCCGCGGAATAAACTAATAATCTACGAAATAGGAAATCAACATAATTTTGATAGAAAATAAAAAACCAGACATTTGTTCACGCGAAACTGATACTTAATAGTATATTATACACGAGTTTATAATGAATACAAAACTCGCTCGCTTCGCTCGCTCGTGTTGTAAACTTCATCCTCGGTAATAATAGCATCATTATAACGAGTTGTATACAATACTTTGTCCACGACTATCAAAACAGATTCCCAGAAAGAATTTACCTTCATTTCCCTTCTCCAGTGTAAGAAAGATTCATACATACGCTCTCAGGTATAATTTTCTTGGTTTTTTGGGCAATGAATCTAATGAGGCAAGTTCTGCAGCTTCTTTTATTGCTGGTGCTGTTAAAGAAACCTCGTTTCCACTCTCACTACTCATTATACCTATCTTCTTTTTTAGAATATGCATTTCAAATTAAAAGCAAACCATGCTGATTTGACGTTTCAATTTGAACTAACACATCGCGATCGCGGCCTACTAAATAAATGTAAAAAAGGGTCAAAGCGATGTTCCTATTGGTGTAGTGAATAATATTCATTAATCACTGCAGTGATTAATGTATCAAATTATGATTGAAGAAACACAAGTAAAGAGTATATTATAAGATAGTCGTGGACAAACAAGTTTATATCGAAAATGGGGAGGTTTACGAAAATAAGTTTCACACAAAAGTTGTTATGTTGTATTTACTCCATAATAGAAAAATATATTTACTTATACAGCTTGTCCCATTTAAAGGTGGCGGACCAAAGTTATCGTTTTTTTAAATAATGATGCACCCCGGTTTTATTTGTTTTTCGATTTCTGCAGTTACTTTATTATAAATACATATAAATTTTAAGGAAGACCATGCTCGAAAAGTTTATGAGTTATTCAAGTTTTTTCGAAATTTTTGAAGTTTGCAGAAATTTAGCTAGAATTCAACATAGCACTTATTTAAAAGGTTCCCTATATCTAAAGCTGTTATTTTCGTACATAATTACATCTTGAAGGTAATACTAGAGGAGGGGGTGTAAATGTGTAAACATGAGGGTAATGTGGAAACTGCAAGTATTTCGACTGCAGATAGCTTCACTCTAGCGGCGATTGCCGTAAACAGTCACTCTCGTTCCTATTCGTCACGGCGCAGCGCTAGGAATCAGTCGGGCATTGTAGTTAATGGTGGTGTGTCGATGTCTGTTTCGTGATTTTCCTGAAGTTTTTGAGGGTAAGTTTGTGGTATTATTTAGTCTAACTTATCATAGAGGTAGCGTAATGCGTATCAATGTATCATAAGCTAACGTTTTCTTGACTTAGGTAACTCGTAAAATCCAGTTTGGTTAAAGTGCGGGTAACTTGGAAACATGTGGATGAGGGCAATGTGTTGTATTTTTTTATCAACGAATAATGTTTTCTATGAATAAAAACATATTATAAAAATAATATAATGCTTAAAGTTCAATATTCCAACATCTTTATGTGGTTTACACTTTGATTTACTGTAATTTTAGGGTGTTTCCACATTACCCGCACTTTTTTCAAAAATCGAAAAATGTAGTAAGTTAGCCAAATACATTTTTTTTATTTTTTAAGTACCTATATGGTTTTTGTGCTGATTTTATTATTGCACTTTTGTTCTGAAAATTCTGGTCTTGATCACACAAGTAATGTCCCAGATTTTCTTCCACACAAACCCCCACTGTCTACCAACTAATCAGTGACTGGTTTCCCTCTATTCCATTATCTTTATACATACCATCTCATTGGTTAGCGCTGCAAAGAAGGGGTTTGTTTGAAATGAAAAGTGACAGTTGTGACGAGCCACTTGTGTGGTGAATTGTTGCTTTCACAACTTTTCCCATGCAAGAAACGTCTTATTTTAACGTAGGTACTTACACTTTTTTTACTTCGGACATCTAAAATTGACTCCTTTAATACTTATATTTGTTTGTCTTTTCTATTTCTCTCAGGTTTAAGGATCGCTTCTGCCAGCCATCGGAAGGGTGATAGGTAAGCTTTGCTGTACTTTTTAATTGGGGGTGAATTGACTCTCCAAAACAGATTTCTTGCATTTTCAATTTAAAGTTTTCTCTCGGAGTCTATTTAAAGAATCCCTCGCTTTGTAATAATAAAAGTTCCGTCCCACGCTTTTGCGAGTCCTAAAATTTCCCCGGCGTCGTACAAATCTTGAAAGTAGCTAATAATACATCTTATTATTAGGTCAGTAGGTCAATCAATGTTTAGGAGCGCCACGACGCTTGCAGTGGGCAAGCCCGACGCCAACTGGGCCGTTATATTGATCCTTTTTCAGTATAGGTACCCAACACGGTGCTCCCCATTTTGTTTTGTCACTAGGCCATGCCATAGAAAACATCGGAATGACCAATTTCAAACCAGACATTACTGGGAACTTGGTTTTCATGTCCCTTAACAGTGTCCCACTTAACTTGTTGAAATGGTGAAAATGTATGTTTTTTATACATTATATAATTTTCCTGAAAGTTTGCGAAAAAATTTTCGCGCACTTCCACCATGGGGATAAACAAACAAAAATCTACTTGGAATTCTCAATTATTCCGGGCTGGATTAGAGAACAATAGTTCTCTTGAATGAAGAAATTGTTCACCAGAATTTCAGCCACAGTGGTAGCTTCCTGATTCGGTATCGCATAGGCCTCAGGCCATTTACCAAAGCAGTCTGTCGCATCAGTCTGGATGCAGGTACTTGTTTCCATCAGTTGAAGTGGAGAATTCTCTTGTCACATCAATAGAAACCCTCTCGAATGAAGCTCCCATATTATACTGACGCATTCCGCCATGGCTCATCTCATTGTCTTGGATCCATTGGCATTACTCGACGTCCAGTCGTCGCATTTCCGGCACCAGTTTATTAGGTATGTCCTGACCTTCATCGTTATCTTATTAACACCCAAGTGTCCTCTACTAACTCCATTTCGAGCATCTGTTAAGAGTTCCGGGACATTTTCCTTCGGCGCCACGACCGGGATTTTCTTTCTTCTGTCGGTCCCACATTCTTTACAGAAGACCGTCTTCAATCACAAGAGAATCCCAGTTGCGCCCAGAATGGCTTCAGGGCTACACTCTTGTCGGTCATTTCTACCCCATCTAGTCTTCTTCAGCTTCCTTCCAACTCATCAGCGGTTCTCACATCATTTTCCGCTAGGGGTCCCTCCAGGATTGTAAATGGTCTTCGTCAACTTATATTCGAGTTCAATGGCATCGGTATCTGATGGGATGTACATGCTCTTTCTACTCTTGTCTCATGCAGTAGGTACTTGCAATCTTTTGGCCAAGGTATTCATGAAGAGCATTAGCATTGCCATGTTCTCGTCCTGGCGATGCTGAATAATGAAGTTGTACTGCTGCAACCTCTCAATCCAACGGGCCAGGTCTTGCAGCATGGTCAGTTCTGGAAATTTACAGTTGCCTATTTGGAAATTTCCAGGCAGTATTTAGAAATTTCTGGCTCAAGGCTTCCGTAGAAGAGGTACCTACTTCACCGAACACAAAATGTTTTTTATTTACCGTCAATGAGGTAGGTACTATGTTCATTAGTATCTCATAAGTACCTAAGCCATTAAATCAATTTTCCTGTATCATAACCCCTCTTATATTTTCTTATTAGAGAAAAAACTTTAATACTCGTCAAAAACTGTCCGTTTTTGAAAAAACGGACCTTTCACTTCTTCTGAAGCAATATTCAGGTTAGGTTCCTAATTCATTACGTTTTAATATTATGTATTCCCACATTCGCTGCGGAAAAGTTAAACCTCTCGTTGAAAAAAATCGAAAGATAATTTTGATTAATTACACACAAAACTCACGACATACACAACTAGCATAGAAATTCAGCCTTTCACACCAAGCAATTCCACAAAATTAACCTAACAACTCACTCCCCATAACCTCATAAACTACATTCGCGTTAGAATGTGAACGTCTCGTAATATCGATTCCGCAAAGGCACCTCACAATCTCACCCGCCGGCGTCCAAAGAGTAACATTAAAATAGTCTCTTAGACTGTGAGAGTTTTCGCGCGTGAATAGAAAATTACAGAGACCTGCGCCGCGAGATGCGTGAAAGCTGCCACACAAAGCAAGCTGCGGATCAATGCATGCTTTGAAAATTTCCTATGCATGCAAGTGAATTTTTGTTTAGTTATGTGTTCCACGCGTTTGCAAAGCTTGGTTGGTTTTTACATGTTATTGAAAATCTCTAGTTTACCAGCTTTCGAAATTCCTGTGCAAATGCCATTTTAGTTTAAGTTTGAACGGGTAAGTCGATGTTTTTAGTTTATTACGTAATAATTATTGCTCCAAGATAGTGGCTTAATTGTGTAAGTGTAAGCATGTGGTTATTATCTAAATTTATCATGGACCGCGTAGCTTCCAGAAAAGAAAGTACCTATCCTTGACATTTTGTGTTTTTCTTACTTTCGTTCTAACGCAATGGCTTCTCTAACTACCATAGGCGTCCGCTAATTTTTTTTCTGGTTTCGACAAAACTCAAGTACAATAAGAAACCCGTTGTGACAAGGATTTTATAGCAAAAACTAGGAGTAAGCGGTAACATTTATGTAAATTGCCTGCCACAATAAATAAAATTTAAATGGCTGTAAAAAGTGTTGTACGTAACTAGGTATTTAGATTGCAGTATTATTTCCTTTTCTAATAAAGGGGGACGTCCCTATAATTTTTATTTATGTTACGGTAATGAAACAACCTACGCACCTAGTATTTACGTTTTAGCAAATAGTCAAGAAGGTTGATAAGCATGGCGCGTGACGTCACACCAACAACTGCGCTATTTGTGATCACGTGTTTTATTCGAGATTCATTTTCGTTTTAAATGTTTAGGCTCTGAATGCTTTAACTTTACATATCCTGCGCCTGACAAGGTAAGTAGGTATGCAGTTTTTATATGTTAAAATTTAACAAATTATGTCAGTTACCTATAGTTACTGACTTCTCTAAAGTTTTTAATATAACATTAAAAAGGGTTCTCAAACAATAATAAATATATTCGCGGGCTATTCCTTACTTTTTGAGGAAAAACTGCTTAAAACCATTTTTATGAAATTCGTATTTAAGGCTAAGATTCATAAAATGCGTTTACGTTAGTTCGCAACATGGTAAATTCGGAGATAGGCAGAGGTAGGCCCAGATTAGACTACTGTTCTCAAATAGTTGGGGACGTAGGGCGTTCTACTTTTTGGGAAATACTTAGAGATTATCCCCAAAGGAAAAGATTGACGCGGTACCCGTCCATCCAGTCTTCGAATTAAATATTAATGCATTTATTACTGACTTCATGCATACACATTCTTAGGTAACACATGAAAACAGCTTGTATACCTAATTTCTTATTTGTGTTAGGTAACTCAACGCGAATGTAAGTGGACGATGAAGTACGATCTCAATTTCTACAAAAGACAATGTTCAATAAGCTGTAAATTAATGATAGGCTCAGTTTTTATGTAAAAATGTGTCCCCTAGCAGCGCCGCCACTGCTTCTACTAGGCCCCAAATTATTGAAACCGTGGATTTATCGTCTCATGTAAGCCAAGGCCACACTAGGCACGTGTATACTCTCCAGTGACCTAAATATATTGTCGACATCACACGAGGTCGCTCGAGCTCGTACAATCAATACTTGCAAGTCAAACCGCGAAACGGAATAGTGTCCAGAAACCAAGAAGCGAGGATGCTACGTAATCCGCGCGGTTGCCGAACAAATTGAAAGTTTTTGATTGTCATTTGGAAAAAAGTTGTTGTTTCTGAGTGTAATTTTAATCTGATCGGTTTTTGTATCAATTTGGCGTAAAAATTGATGTATTACGTTATTTTTGTGCCAAGAACGCGCTTATTGTTTTTCCTGGAGTTCTACGATTTCGCGAGTGCAATTTGAAGGGTTTCTGCGATTTTTCGTTTTGTGGTAGATAAAATTTTGTGCAATAGGCACGTGTAATCGAGGTCGTCGAACTGCCACGTGTCGCAGTGGAAGTGAGATGGAAACAGTTCACTAACCCGCTCCCTCATAGTAATAAAAGGGGAACTTTCTCATGCCGCGGAAGTTGTAACATATCGCGCAATACCTCTTCACAGTCTAATTCGTATGGAGGAATGGTGGGGAGTGACAGTGGCCAATAGAGGTAATCCGCGCGATCCCCCTCCACTGCGAAAAATCACCCGAGTAACGCGCTTTGGCGCTTTCCCCTTGCTGTTTATTCTTGTAGAATGCGTCGAGTCGTGTGGATCGTCACTAAGTGATTTTTCGGAGTTGTGTAATGCTTTTTGTTCTTTTGAGTTATTTTTGTGATCGAAAAGTTTTCCGGAATTATTTGTTCAAATTTGTGCGTGTTTTTGCGATTGCCCGAGTTGGATTTTAGTTGTAATCGTAACGACCTACTTTTATGCAACTTCCGCATTGTAATCGCAAGCCGCCATCTTGTTCAGAAAGTTTTCCACCAGTTAGTCACCGTGGAGCTGGTTGTGATGCAATACGTTTCTAGGGAAAATTGTAAAATAGTGATTTTTACGTAATGTACATGTATGTTATTTTTAGTGTTTGTGTGTTCATGACGATGGGTTGCCAGGAGAGAGAAATTAGGCTTACTTTCATTGTATTTAGTCAGTCTTTTTCTCTCTCCTATTAATCCATTAGGTATGCGACAAGAACGTCCGTAAATGTGTTGTCCTATGGTGTTTACCCAAGCTACCACTATATAAAGGGAAGAAATGGTGGTGGAACAATCCAATGGCGTCTGACTAGCGAGGGTTGTCCCTAATAAGTTCAGCCCCTCGATAACCTTGAGGTGGAGTAATTGGAGCATTTTTTGTTACAACCAAGGAATTTTTATGATATTCCTTTTGCGAGCAGAGTAATAAAAATGTGGAGAAGTAATAAATTTCACTTTTGAATGCAAGGTCAGATTATAGGGGTGATTTTTGTGGGCCAATGGCGCTGGCATAAATCTCGCAGACACTCCCAAAATTCGCCCTGGCAACAGAGTTCTGAGTGATTCCCAACAAACGTCACTTTGTGTGCGAGGAAAAAGATAAGGAATTTGTGGAATAATAATCGTTTATTGTTGTCTTACGTGGCTGATTTGTTCCTTGTAAAGTAAAACGTTCTTTGTAAAATATTTTTTTGTTGTCGCTGGGTAATTCCACTTACCTATTTGTCAAAACTTAAGTTTGTACTGTAATCACTTGAGAATTCTTAGTAAGTTAACCCCACACGCCAAAAGACAGTGAAACAATTAAACTCGACACGTGTTTCGCTGACAACGTCAGCTTCTTCAGGAGTTGAAGATTAATCTATTTCTCGCTTGTTTCCCGCTGTCTGTTCAATCTAATCGTGCTGTACACGTGTAATCTGATTTTATTTGCCTGTCTGGAACGTTCATACTGTCTCACATTGCGATATCACTGTACCTACTTAGAAATGTGCGTAGATAACCATCATTTTTATCCCTATATAAGTAGGTAGGTTTAATATTCCAGCAAAAAACTGTTTTAAAATGGAAAATTATACAATCCATTTTCAAACACCGCTTATTAGCACTTCTGTCATAACCTATAAACAAATTACAGTCCGAAACGCGCAATTTAAACTCAAATTATGAGTGGAAATTCCAATGGAACAATGAGATCTCGAAGGTCAACGCGAGGCTTTATTAAATCTGCATTCCTGTACCTTAGATAAACGAAAAGGCAGTTTCACACGTAACAAAAGCCGAAGTGGAGGTCATCTACAATTCACAACAGATTATTTCATCAAATTATAACCTTACTTTTGATTGCATACAGCTGGTATTACCTCATTATTGTGTACTCTTAAGCACTGTCGATAAGGATCAAGGTAAGGAAGAATTATGAATGAAACGGCAATGGCGACGAACATAACCTCCAATTAAGAAAAAACATGCGTTTATTACGTCATTCATTGGGGGACAAATAATAACAAAAACAAAATAACGAAAACACAATAGAACACTATCTACATTAAAAGAAACTATAAAACTACAAAGAAAAGTGTAATATAAAAAGTACTTACAGGTAGGCGACTGATTCATTAGGCTTTCCCGGAAACTTGGGACGTCATGCATGGAAAGATCCGAGGTATTTTCTTAGAACCTTCTCCCGAGCTGAACGGCATGATTACGTGAATGTAAGAAAGTGTGAATTTTCTAATTATTTTCCACTAGGTTCTATGTAGATTTCTCTTTTGCCAAGTGAGCGTAATGTTCATAGCAATTATTTTTGTGAAACCTTTTGTATGGTTCATGTACTATATTATTAATAAATTACACCAGAATAAAGATACCGTGATACAATTAAAGCCAATTTTCATTTGTTTATTAATTACCGTAAATTGGTGTTTAATATTTGATTCCCTTTCCTTATTTTGTAATAGGATACCTATTACGTAACGAGCCTGGAAAGTGAAAAATTACGTGCGAGTGCGAAATTTTATTCCCGAGACGCAGCCGAGTGCAGAAATCACACGAGTGTATATGAAATCCACTTCTCATCGAGTTATGTACTGACTTAACAGTGTAAATTGAAAAGCACACGTCGGCAAAACTCTTGCTTAGGTGTTTTGGGTGCTTAAGCATTTTTTAAACTTGTTGGCATGACATGGAAGCTGAAACTAAAAATGGTCTATTGGTCACATAAATAAGGCCCACCGCCACATATACAACTCAAAAATGGTCTATTGGTCACATAAATAAGGCCCACAGCCACATATACAATTCTTGTATGATGGAAGAAGACCACTGGAAAACGACTTGAAGCAAACTGCAGAAATTACAACGGTTAGCGTGTTTGGAAATAACAGAGGTTGGTCTACTTTCTTGAAAGTATTCCAAACTAGTAAGTTCAAACCAGATGATGGAACAGGTCATCTTACAGCTAGAAGCCAAATAGCCAAAAAGCTCCTCCATCTGGAACTTTATATATGATTCAAGATATATACCTCTATGGTCCAAACTATTGGGACCAGCACTGAATCGATATACACCATCTGCAAATGAAGACACGCTAAGGGCAATAAAATTATATCCGGCTGAGTTCCGGGTCATAAGGGAATAGAAGGACACCAATTTGCTGAGCAGTTGCAAGAGCTTCCTCATAGAAGCGAAGAGATCCTGAAGAGGGGAAACTAAAAACCCATTGGAAGAATGCCCACGACATCTTCCCATCTTGTGCTAACAGTCTTACTTCTGCCATCGCTTTTCCCTTGCGTCTCATACTTTTTACCAGCTATCTCTCGGCCTTCCTCTACCTCTCCTCGTCTGTTGCCTTGCCTTCCATTCTCCTCACTGGTCTATTGTCGCCCATTCTCTCCAGGTGTCCCCACCCACGGCACACGGCAGCTGTCTTTCCTCTATTAACCCTCCCTCTTCCCTTATATCTCGGTTTCTTACATGATCTTTCATGGTGATGCCTTTAATCTTTAACTGTGCAACTCTGCTAATGTTTTTCTTTCCAAGTGCCTATATCTTGCTCTTCATGTCTTTGAGTAAGTATCGAGAAGGCATATCCGCATGATTGGCTTGATAGACTGTATTGTAGATAACAATTTTTGTTTTCCTGCTTTCATCTTGCTGATAAAGCTGATCTTCATAGCATGACACATTTTTACTGCCTTTCCTCTTCTTTTGTTATATCTTCTTCTTGACTTCCGTTGGTAATACAATTCAGGGTTCTTTAGAACACTAATGTACAATGTAGACTAGATACTTAATAATGAGAATTAGAGAAAAATACACAACACTTTTCTAAAATCTTGTATCACTACAACAGATTTTATATAATTAATAAAAATCCTTCTGTTACTTTTACGTGCAAAAAAGTAAACGGTTTTGATTAACAAAATGACGAGGCACAAATTTGTTCTACTAAAGAACGAGTTCTCGATCTACACCAAAAAAACTGCTAGGAAATATCTCAAAGTACAATATACCCATAGCTCGTTCAATGTCATACTTTTGTTTGACGTTTTTTGACCGTACACAATTTTCTTGGACCTCTGAGTAATTTTAACGAATTCAAATTTCCTCGAAAAATTACAAAAGGAGAAGGAACAGGTTTTAAATCGTTCGATACAATATTATGCAATGAGGAAGAACGTTGAGTTTGGTTATTATCAAATGTTTGTATTTATTGTTTACAATGTTTTATTATTAGGTCAAAGAACAACCAATCAAGTGTGCCACGTACAATGGTATCTGTAAATTGTTGCAATGCACTTTGTTTTCATGCAGATATAAACTGTAAAGGCAAAAAATTACGGAAACCTTGAAGTATGATGGCGATGTGGATGTCAGAGCTACATCGACGCAAATAACTAACAGTTTGCTTAGTAAAATCTAATAGGACGTGAGAAACAACAATAAAATGAAACAAGGAAAAGTAATAAAGCATTAGAACATTAAATTGTAACTAGTACCAACGAAAATAACAGTGTTATACAGCAAGCTGTAGGTATGTCGTTCCCAAGTCTTCTTCAGCCTCGTTTTCGTATACCTATCCTGGACTTACCAGTGAATAGTTATATTGTCCAGTTGATATTCTTTGACTGGTTTTAATTCGGGAGCTACAACACCCGTTGTTGAGATAATTCCGACTATCTCTCTTCTAACTTTGTAACATTTTCCAGAACATTTTCCAACCTATGGTTGATAATGTTTGACGTCATAACCCTGTCCTCCCGGACGCCCATGAGGGGTCCTACCATCCTATCTCTCCTATTCTTTATTGTCTTCCATACCTTTCGCTTTTCCCCAACTCTTTCTAATACCTTATGTATCCACGGTATTTTCATCTTTCGATCCGCTTTTCCCTTCTCCTATTATCCGCACTCCATACATACGTCTTTAAGAGTCTCCTCCGAGTTTTTACATTAACCATTCCCGAGCAGAACAGTTGTTTTATACTATTTAAAAAGAGAAAATTGAAAAACGAAAAATGAATAAGCGCGTTACGCTGGTTGGCGGTAATTTTTCTCATTAATAACAATATTTTAAGCACTGAATAAGACCTACATTTTTGCTGGTATCAGATTTTATTCTTTTTTATTCCCAATTTCCTGTCTAGTAAATTCTTTGAGCAAGAAACATATTGCCCAAACAGACCGCCATATGTTATCTATATTTGTACGAAAGCATGTTCCGAAGTTTGACCTAACCTACATAGACTTTTTTATTTCAAGATCTTTATCTCTATCTCGCCATTCGCTGAAGCGAGACACCAGACGCCGTGAAAAACAGTATTTTGTTTCGAATTATTGTATTCGCAGACTTTTTATATTTAAATGAAAACATAAACTAACTATACCTACCAAATTCGAAAGTATTGATGTAACTAATGCAATGGCCAATTGGTCAATATCACCTAGTCAGCCATGCTGTTCATCCGCCATAAAACCTCTAAAAAAGCTATAAACTCCGGGTCAAGACGGAGTTATAAATCTAGCCATCAACCATACATTTAAGAAAGTCCAGGTCAAGCTATCTCCTAGTCCTGGAAGAAGGCCAGGTTTATCAAAAAAATTTGAAATCAGGCAATGAACTCGTCCAACCATCTCATCGGTTTCCTGCCACCATTTGTAGAGCCAATGAGCAAGGCAGTTTGGTTTTCTCAAAAAGAACATTTTCTCTGCTAAAATGTGGCCCAGTGGCTTAATCCACAAGTTGGTGGCTCCTTAAACCACCATGTTGGCGAAATTATAGTCAAAGATACAACCCTCCCTTTTAAGTGCAGTCAAGCCGGGGTTCCTCAAGGCTTAGTCGTCGGTTCAGTGTTGTACAATATGCGTATGACATTTCCCGCATGCTTTGGGTTTCAAACTTGAAGCCCCTTTGATCCGTGCTAGTCTGTTCTGGAACCAAGTTAACTAGTGCTACAGTATTTAATTAGTGCCCTCAAGAACATTTAGAACACTCCTCTTAGCTTCGTCTTCTCCCTCAAGATACAGTCCAAAGTAGATCACCCGTAACTTCCACTTCGGTGGACTCATCTCTCTCACTTGTACACCCAGGTAAGTGGACTATTTCTGTTGCTCTCTTAGACACCTCTTTGGGTATGGTTCTAAAGAGGTTTTGGGAGTAGGAAGAAACTTCTTACTTCATAGTAGGTTTGATCCGCAACCCCTACCTGATTTAGGTGACTCTCATTCTTTCGCACATCGTAGATTTTTAGCATTAGTAAAAAATCAAGAGTGTAAGGCCTTCATCAAAGATTATTTCGATAGTAGACATAAATCACTCTTTGCTCCCTCGGCTTAGGGTGGTTTTTGATGCTAGTGCTAAAACCACATGTGCTCTTGGTTCCAGATCGAAATAGTATGGGTGTGGATAAAAAGAGGATATTGATTATGGATCTGAGACAGGAAGTTGATCAAAAATAGTTAAACTTCTCACCATTCCAAATTATTATTATTGAGCTATATCTAACAAAGCGCTAAATCGATTGCCTCCTTTCAAAACTAATTCCAAATTCATGCGCCCGCCATAAAAGTAAGAAGCACGGTGTAAATTTTACACTCACGATATGATACATGCCCACAGAAGACCTTGAGGTATACGCATATATCTTTAAGCTGCTGCTAACTACCGGTTTGTACAAATTATGCAATAAGTACCGTGCTAAATACAAACGTGAAGTAATACTGCAGAAATTACCTAAGCACCTTACTCATATTGCACATCCGAATGTTTATTGCTGTGCGAAATTATACAGGGTGCTTTCAATTGTTCCTGCTTTCTCGCGGTTTTCAGATAGCGAGTTTTTAACAGTGTTGATTATTATTTAAACAGGTTTTAAGGTTTGAACTACAGGCTGGATAACTCACTAACTTAAATAAATACAGAAAAGTGTTATGGTCTCAAATGGACGAAGCGATCTGGACTATAGTGGAGAAGGGCGGGTTCGTTTTATTCAAACAATTACTAAAGTTCTACGGAGAATAACCAAGAATAGAGACGCTTTCTTCAAAGAAATCGACATCACTACACAAAGAACAACCGGTAAATAGGTATCCTCCTTTACCGACAGGAAAAATGAGCTTCAAATACAACCGAACCAAACATGCAGTTCACACGTGACAGCAACCCACCATCCAAAGGCTGCCTAGAAGGTTTTTAAAGCAACCCCGCGATCTCTAACTGAGGAGACGCAGAACCACGATCGTGAGATCGGGGTCCCACGACGGATCGAAAGTATGAATATACGGGTAGCAACAGAGCAACCGCTCGCCCCCGCCAGTCTTCAAGGATAAAATGGGACGACGCGTCGTCGCCCCCGTGCCTTACGCGCATAGGGGCGGAAAGGGTAAAAATCGTAAAGATTTTTTTCGAAGCGATAAATTCGTCGATCGGGACGAAATCGCGAGGACGGTCGGTGGATTCGTCCGTAGAGACCCTCGTGACTTTTCCACCTGCGCTCAAACATCCCGTTTCTAAGCGATAACAAACTCTATGTGCACCCCGACCCGAATATAATGCGCACTAATCGTAAAGATTTTCTTCGAAGCGAGAAATTCGTCGATCGGGACAAAATTCGCGAGGGCGGTCGGTGGATTCGTCCGTACAGACCCTCGTGAGTTTTCCACCTCCGCTCAAACACCCCGTTTCTAAGCGATAACAAACTCGATGTGCACCCCGACCCGAATATAATGCGCACTAATCCATCTGCCGAACGGATTGGGCCGGAAACTCGGGATTTCGTTCACCAACGGATCCCATAGATCTGGGTAGAGTATAGGTATCGTCGCTCCGGATGGAGGGACCGCCGAGATACGGCACCCTCAAATTAAGCGTGGTTTCTTATACCAGCCCGACGGGAGCCAGCAGGGTAATTTCGAAAGCGCTCTTCGGACTGAAAATATTCGAAATTCATCCCCCACGGCAGTTGCCAAGAGAAATAACGTTTCTTCCGAAACACTGCAAGAAATGTAGGCTGAAAACGGGGCGGACATATAACACCATTCTAGGCTTTAAAACACAAACAACATACAACTAATAAATGAAACGGAACCCAATAAGTTTAAGAGCTGAACACGAGGAAACAACAGTTTAAACCACAAAACATTATTCAAACTTAAAAATATTTCGAGAAGTTATAATCATTGCTTTAAACCTTTAATCCAAAAACAAATATGAAAATTCACAAACCCAATTTAGGTTAATAAATAATTATGCATGTAGACATTTATTCCATGACAGTGTTGACGATCGTCAGTCGACGGTATGAAAAATTTGTATTGCCTTCAGTGCGGAAAATGCTTCTAGAGAAAATGATATCGGTGAGACCCAAAACCATCTTGATCATCGCAAAAAACGCAACAGTCTAAAAATAGGTCAAATTTAAAACTACTAAACTAAGATGTTCAAGGACAGGTTATCTAAGCATTTGAAGTGAACTTATCATTAAATGCAACGTTGCCGCCTCCTCACACTGTACTAACTACTAAAAACAACATAAAAATCACTTACATTACAGACAACCAATTTATAAGTAATATTCGCTGAAACTCATGTTTTATTTCTAAAAATGCAGTGTTATCGCCATGTTTTATGCGATAAATTAATTTGATATTCATCTGGCAACAATGGATAATGAGAGGAATAAGCTAATTTTATAATTACGCGGTAAAAAGCACATAACAACTAATATACCAAAGGACACACGTTAATGGTTATTGCGTGAGAGTACAGAGTAGATAGATATAATAATTATTGTTAAAATGCTATTACGTCATCACTAAAATGTGATGTGTGCTAATTACTGTTTACATCTTGCAGTACTCGATGCAAATATTCCAGTGTAATTATTGACGTTACCCATTACGTGCATAATCAGAAAGAGATTTGGTATTTTCCGAGTGTGAATTGCTAAAAATTAATGTAAAATTCGTACTTATCGACTGGGTAGAATATTTTAAATGTGTTTCTTTCGTTTCGATTAATGACAAATAAATAGTTATGAGGTTATGTCCCCTTAAACACGAGCCGCCACTGTTTTTGCCAACGCGTACTCTGAATACCGAGATGAGATAGACGAAAGACGATACCTGCGTAATAATCTATCTCCACGTTTTAATCTAAACATTATACCGCTTTGGTTTTGGCGGGAAATCAACCATGTTTAGCCTGAACGGCTTTCAAGGTTTCATTCCGCGAAGATTACGTACGGTCACCCCCTTGCCTCCCGGCCATTGTAGAACGCTGCATAGCCAGCTGGCAATATAGCGGATGAAGATATTGATAGTGTTTTAGTTTTAGTAGTTTTAGTTTTAGTAGAAATTCTTTATCGTAAGTTTTGCAAAATAGATTGATCCGCTGAAAAATAAAGAATTAATAAGGGTGTAATATTGCTATCATCATCATCATAAGGTTCTCAGTCCGAAGACTGGTTGGACGCGTACCTCCATTCTTTTCTATCCTGAGCTAACCTACGCATTTCCCTAAAAGTAGAACATCCTACATCCCTAACTATTTGAGAGCAGTAGTCTAATCTAGGCCTACCCCTACCTCTTTTTATTCCTATCTCTGACTCTAGTATGTCACGAACTATTCCTTCGTGTCTTAGAAGGTGTCCTACCATCCTATCTCTCCTACTCTTTATTGTTTTCCATACCTTTCGCTTTTCCCCAACTCTTTCTAATACTTCCCTATTGCTAACCTTATCTATCCACGGTATCTTCATCATGCGTCTGTAGCACCACATTTCAAACGCTTCTACTCTTTTTCTATCCGCTTCTCCTATTGTCCAAGTTTCGCACCCGTATAATGCCGTACTCCATACATACGACGTTAAGAGTCTCTTCCTAGTCTCTATATTAACCGTTCTCGAGCATAACAGTTGTTTCTTTTTGTTAAACGCAACTCGGCCCTGCGCCATTCTTTGTTTTATATCTTTAGTGCTCCTACCGTCTTGAGTTATTTTACTTCCTAAGTAGCAGAAATCCGCGACCTCCTCTATCTTCTCATTTCCAATTTGTATTTCCATTTTAGTTCTATTTTCACATCCCCTACATACCAAAATTTTAGTTTTCTTTTTATTGATTTTCATGCCGAAGCCCTGTGTCAAAACTGCTTCCATTTCATTCAAAGCCGCTCCTAATTCTTCTTTGCTAGATGCTAACACTGCTATATCATCCGCAAATCTGAGCATGTTAATAGTTTGGCCCTGTACATTGATCCCTGAGGCTGTTCTTTCCTTAACAATATTAATCGCATCTTCGATATATAAGTTGAAAACTAGAGGTGACAATGCACATCCCTGTCTCACTCCCTTCCGGATATCTACTTCCCTTTGTTCCTGCTCACATTCTATAACTGCCTTTTGCTCTTTGTAGAGATTATGTATTATTCTTCTGTCCCTGTATTTCATCCCTACCTTTCTCAGCACTTCGAACATCTTCCCCCATTTTACGTTGTCGAAGGCTTTTTCTAAATCTACAAATCCTATATAGACGCTCTTTCTCTTTTCTATCGTTTTTTCTATAATTACTCGTAAAGCTAGAATGGCCTCGCGCGTTCCTCTATTTCGTCTAAATCCGAACTGATCTTCTCCTAATATTTCTTCCGCCTTTTTCTCCATCCTTCTTTGCACAATTCTAGTTAAAATTTTTGACGCATGGGAAGTTAAACTGATAGTTCTAAAATTTTCGCATCTATCCGCGCCTTTTCTTTTTGGCAAAGCTACTATGATGTTCCGTTTGTAATCTTCTGGAATCTCGCCTGTCAGGTATATGCGACTAACTAGTTTAAATAAACGATCTATTACCTCTTGACCTGCGCACTTTAAGATTTCTGCCTGCAAGCCATCTATACCTGGTGCTTTATTATTCCTTAAACTTTTTAGTGCTATCTCAAACTCTTCTCTCATTATAGGACTCCCTAGGTTATCCCCCTCTACACTGCTTTCGCTTTCTAATATATCTTGCACTTCCTGTCCCGCATATAAGTTTCCTAAATATTCTTTCCACCTATCTGCCTTCTCCCCACTTCCGATTAGGATATCTCCTGCCTCATTTCTAATGTTTTTGGTACTAGATCCAATTTCTCTAAAATTTCTCCTAATTATTTTATATGCTTCATCAGTCTTTCCTACTTCGAATTTATCTTCCACTTCTTTGCATTTATTATCGATCCATTGCTCTTTCGCTTTCCTACATTCCCGAATAATTTCCCACTTGATCGCCTTATATCTTTGTTTCCCTGTTTCATCTAACCTATTTTTATATTTTCGCCTTTCCTCTATTAGACTCACAATATGTTTTGTTATCCAGGGTTTCCTACTTTCATTCTGTTTATGACCCAAAATATCCCTAGCTGAGGAAACTAAACTATTTTTAATGCAATTCCATTCTGCCTCTATGTCCCTAACAATATTTCCCCCCGTGCCCTTTAGTGCTTCGTTTGTCTTTTTCTCGAACTTATTGCGCATATAATCATCTTTTAGTTTCTCTGGGTCAAGATACCTTCTTCCGCTTCTTTTTTTCAAAATCTTAAATTTAAGATTGGCTTTCATAACGACTATGTTGTGATCACTATCTATATCTGCTCCTGGATAACTTCTACAATCCCTAACTTGATTTCTAAATCTTTGCCTAACGAGAATGTAATCTATTTGATATCTCCCTAAGTCTCCTGGCATCTTCCACGTATAGCATCTCCTAACATGATGGTGAAATAGAGTGTTCGCGACCGTTAAGTTATGTTTATCGCAGAACTCTATCAGTCTAACTCCCCTATCGTTCCTATTGCCTAATCCAAAGGGGCCAACTATTCCGCCCTCTCGCCCTGTGCCTACGACTGCATTGAAATCTCCTGTAATTATTAAATTTTCGTGCCCTCTCACAAAATCTAGCACATATTCAATATCACTATAAACTGCCTCTACGGCCTCATCACTGTAGTTAGAAGTGGGCATATATACCTGTATTATTACTGTTTTTACAGGTTTCGAATCTAACCTAACCATAACTACCCTGTCACTTTGCTGTAAGAAATTTTCTACACTCTGTCCTACTTTTTTCCGCATAACAATTCCTACTCCCGAATTTCCTCCTACAGATCCTGTGTGTATTACTCTAAAATCTCCGCTCCAGAAGTCTCCAGCTTCTGGCCATCGCACTTCACTGATACCTACTACGTCTAATGCTAACCTATCCATCTCAATTTTCAAATTCTCTAACTTCCCTACTTGTTTCATGCTTCTAACATTCCACGCTCCGACTCGTGAGATGTTACACTTATCATTTCTGATGACTCCCCCCGAAGCAGTCCCCGCCCGGAGATCCGAATGTGGGACTATTTTACCTCCGGAATATTTTACTCCAGAAGGTGCCATCATCATAAATTAAAGTACGCTGTACTAGGGATAAAATAATGTGGTGGTTTCCCGTTGCCTTCCACATCGCAGTAGTGTGTATCACAGTGCCATACCAACCCTCACGATCTCTGCCACTATGATTACTGAAAGAGCTGCTGCCCCCTTCCAGGGACTTGATTTAGTCTGGCTTCTCAAATAAAAACCCCTCCAATATGGTTAAACCTATGGTTCGGCTCTTTATATCATTGAAGCGCGCAAGCCATCCCACCCGTCCCAGTATTACTAGAACTGCGTCAAGGTACAAGTCCTTTGGGAATATTGCTAATTTGCGAGAAAATCTAGAGAGAGTACCTACCTGAACAAAGGGAATGTCGTACTTTCGTTGTTTCATCTGATCTGGTCATTCAAAATGCCTATTTCGAAGGGTAAACGAGCCCCACTCAAGTAGGTGCCATTTTCTGGTATCAGCCCCTTGAACCGAATTTTATTTCAAGTAAATGGTCTGAAAAATCAACTTCTCCTTGGGCGTCACTGGCGGTCAGGCTACACGACCAAAAATCGATTAGTCTGGTAATCGAATAAAGTGGATTATTAACTTCATAATGGATTATTTGAATCATAGTGGAATAAAATAAGGTGCGCACGATTGCCATTTCATTTTCGTCTGCTTCTGCGCAAGACATTTTGCTTTTAAATGTCAAAATATTCTGATTTATTTCATTTTTTCTGTCTCTGCCGATTGTCAATAGGGAGGTTCGGAGAAAAATAAGATATCTATTTTTGGCATGAAAATGACAGAAAATTGTTATTGTAATTGATTTACGGCGAAATTTTTTTTGCGGCGTAATAAGCGAAAGAAATTAGCTTATCACGCCCACATGCTAGTTCGCTTTGTTATTAGTTTGACGTCAGAGATTCGTAAGGCGCTCCTCCCACTTCTCTTGAAGTGCCCGTGAAGCGGTGCCTATCTCATAACATGCTTATTGGGACTATTTCGAGCGTGAATTTTTAAAGTAAGGTGTCAAGGAAACATAAAACAAAGACAACATAATCGATATGATGATGCAACAAGGGTATCAAAAGTCCGATTCACATAATTTGCCATATTTATGTAGTAGGTAGGTAAATGGCCCAGTAAATGTGGAAATGGTGTGTGATTCTTGCATCTAACCCCAATTTTATTCAACCTCAAAACAGTAGTGTAAAGGCAGACCGGTATAAGTAAAACAAAGTCAACAATTTATTAACTGTACATGCCTTTTATAATTCAGTATTAGTAGGTATGCAGATTGTAGATACCTGCTTACTTCTGTTTGTAAAATAGGTACCTACCTATATCCTCTAATACAATACAATACATACCTACTCATTTATGTAGGTATGTATACCTAAGTGATTGACAAGTTATCAAGTTAACAGTTTTATATCGGATTGGAAATTTTTAAAAAAAACGGAAACAAATACAACTCACGCGAATCAAAAAACTACGCTACGTAGGTACTAGGTACTTGTTTAACAAAAAGAAACAACTGCTATATTCTGGAACGGTTAATGTAGAAACTCGGAAGAGACTCTTAAAGACGCATGTATGGAGTACGAAATTATACCTATGGGTGCGAAACTTGGACAATGGGAGAAGCGGATTGAAAAAGAGTAGAAGCGTTTGAAATGTGATGATACAGACGGGTGTTGAAGATACCGTAGACAGACAAGCAATAAGGAGGAATTAGAAAGAGTTGGGGAAAAGAGAAAAGTATGGAAGACAATAAAGAATAGGGGATAGGATCGAAGGATGGTAGGACACCTTCTGAGGCACAAAGGAATAGTTCGCGACATACTAGAGTTAGAGACAGAAATAAAGAGGTAGAGGTTGGAGCAGATTAGACTACTGCTCTCAAATAGTTGGGGATGCAGAATGTTCTACTTTTACGGAAATGCGTAGGCTAGCTCAGGGAAAGGATGGAGGTACGCGTCCTACCAGTCTTCAAAAGAGAACTTTATGATGACGTACTATTTAATTATTATTGTAAAATAGTTAATAAAATTTCCTTTTTTAGTTCAGGGAGGGAACGCTACGGCGATTCAGTATTTGGCTCCGCCATGCTCCTAGCATCCTGTTTCAAATTATGCTAACCGTAACACGTTACCCAGTACCAAGGGGTCCCAGAAAACTGTCGATAAATTACATTATGTTCGATTTTATTTAGAGTGGCTGCAATGGGGCAGCCGATAATTTTATAAACTTTTGCAATGATAAACTAACTCGCGAAAATATCGATAATGCTGACCGATTTTCCTTCTGGCTCCAACGAACCACTTTTTCCGTTTTATTGGTGTGCTGTACGATGTATTAGTCTGGGTACAAAACAGAAAACACCAGTTAGAACCAGTTAATTATATTTAACAATTTAACTATACATGCATATGCATAATACTTATGGGACTGCTGCGCCGCTGCGCGCTGAAGCTGGGACTTGTATGTTATACTAAGTTCTGACGTCACGCGGCCTACTCTCGCTGCAAGGTACGATTTCTAGCCTCGCACCGACGGAAAACTTTGCAACGGCTTCACAGGCGAAGGAATTTTTTTTTAACAAAAATTAACAACATAACTGCCTTAATAAACTCTATCAATTTTAATGAAATTTGAAAATTACCGAACCTGCCTATTATAGAGGTGGGAAGCTATCGATATTTCTGTACCAGTCAGTAAAAAACATAGGCATAATCGGTATGAAATATACAAAAATATTAATCTTAAACAATGCCTTAACCAATAATACGATACACGAAAGATACGTCCAATTGCTTTTACGGAACATCGATTTTTCGATATTATAATGGTAACATTACAAAATCTGGTTTTTTATAATTATTGGGCATGCCTTAAAATTTCATCAAATTCTGTTGTATGCAACACAAAAGAATTGAACATTTATACAGGGTGTTACAAAAAAGTAGGTCAAGCCGTTAACCACAGATTATCTGGGCGAAAATAATGGGACTTTCCTTATGCCATTTTTCATTGAGGCTTCTCTCTTTTATTGATCCCCCAACTTTTCCCTGAGCACGTCTATGGATCAAAGGTATTGTTTTTTATATCAAGCGTTCGTTTCTTTTATTTTTTCTCTCTTGTAAAATTTTGATTTAGGGCTTGGTTTACGAGATATTGCAACTCATTTGACTATGTGTTGTGTTGATCCGCTCGCTGTTTAAATCTCCCAATTTTTCTTAGGTGACGAACTAAGCTCGAGAAAAATGTTCTTGGATGGATATGTTCCTGCATAACGTCTATCTTCAGAAAAATGCCCTTGGTACTTCTTTTACTAATAATTATTTTGACAACTTAAAGCCTACCTGTCTTTCTTTCCAATGCTAATTTGGCTGTTAGACGTTATTATATAAGATTTTACGCTTTTTTCCCTCATTTATTAACAATTAAGTCATTAAGTAATATGCCCGTCTGATGTAGAAGCCGGAGTTAGAAGGACAAAATAAACTTCTGGATACGACCATGACCATCGAAAGCAAGTGATTGACTTGATAACGTTCAGAAGAATCAATGAGTGTTCTTCTCAAAATAAATGTTACATCACGAAACTGGTTCAAAAAGAACGAGAAACCTTGCACAAACTCGAATATAAAGAAATTCTCACGAAGCACAAACCAAAACAATGCATTGGCATCCATTGTATGCCCACCAAACTATGTGTCTGACGTGTGGAGCAGTGGAGTGAAGTTAGAAAGGATTCATACCAAGGGTTAGGTACTATGGTTGAAAAATAGGCAGAGGCATGTCACCCGTCGCAATTACTTTGGCAATTTGTAATTATTATATTTATATAACCTGAGGTACCCTAAGTGCAGCTTAGAGAATTTTTGGGATCCACTTAGTTTAACCATAAGTAAATATTTATTAAAAAAGTTTAAACATTCACTGTTATGTTGTAGTGTCTTGATGGGTTTGGCGGTAAAAAGATTCTGTGTATGACGTTGCGGACTTTCCAACAGCCAGCGGCGGAATTCTACTTTCTTGGTACTCTATACTAGGTAATATCGCCCAAGAAATCGCTAACAAAATTCCTGAACCAGTGGGATGGAAGTTCAATTACAAAACGTAGTCCTGAAGTTTTTTAAGTGACAGATCGTGTCATTTTTTTCCATGGTCCTTCGGAGCAATTTTATTTTAGACATTTGAAGCACCATTAAGCTACCTATATTTAGTTAATAATTATAGAGAATTTACCGCATTTTTTCATTACTTCCCCAAATATTTAATAAATTAATGCGCACAAAGATTTCGTTGTACAGTTGTACTTTTCAGACGTCTTAGGTCACTGTTTTTGCTGATAGCTCTATCAAATGCAGATAATTAGCAAATTATAATTGCTTTACAGACATTAAATCTGATATAATGTGTATTAAGAAATAATTAGATCATCAACACGCGAATCGTTCGTCTCTCAAAAATGCGCTTAAAAAATTTGCATTTTTCGAATGGTACTGATAGAAAATTAAATCTAATTCGGTCTAGTGATAGCTTGCTAAATATTGAGCAACTTACGCTGTTGTAAGTGTTAAACGGTACATACAGTTTATTTATTTAACCTAGATTTTGTAAAGTAGGTATGTGGTTATATTCTATAATTTTCTACTTGGATGCTTTTTTTAACATAGCACTACATACATTATGTTGGCATGTTGCAACAGAGTTTACAGCAATTTTAAAAAACAATTTCGTCACGAACAGGAAAAACTTACTGGCCTGTTCCGGAATCATTTTCAGTGGCGGCTCGTCATTGGACTCTAGGGCGCCACAAATGATTTCTTTGTTGCTGCCTTCTTGGATTCTAAGTACACCATGGATTCTTGAGATTGTTTGGAATTCTGTTTATTTATATTTTTCAAGATTGGAAGATAATTTCCTGAAGAATTGTAAAAAGTCAAATTTGTCTGTTTTTAAATGCCGAGTTTTCTCCATTTTTTTCCCAGTGGAAACTCGAACGTTAGCACTTGTGTTTAACAGCTTGTTTAGTGTATTTTCGTTTCCCAAAGTTACACAAGCCTGACCTCGTTTTACACCGGAAATAGCTCATTCCATCGCAGCCGCATTTTAATCTGGTTTGCCAAAAACTTTCCTACACCATATTACAATTACATATTGCATTCTTATCAATAATTTCTCTAGGCCATTTAACCAAAGCCTATTTACTTTACTTATTTTTACAATAAATAGATTTATTGTGAAAATACGCATATGACTGGGTGAATTTCGAATAACAGCCAGGTTACGCGTGATAAAGGATTGAAAAAAAGCACACTCATATACCTAGTACAAATATAAACCAACTAGGTATCTGAGAATAATACTGCTGTTCGGCTAAAATTGCGTGACCTTAGTTTCTGATAAAAATATAATGTGCATGGCTAAAACAAAATTTTGAAAGAAGGAAGTAAATGTCAAGGAGACTGTTGCAAACAAGGATGTGTATTTTGTACAATTTTGTGTGTATTTAATTGGCGATGATAGCATTGACATACCACTGCGGTTAGACTACAGTTATATCTAGTCATTTTAGAAAAACAGCGTCTTCAAAATGCTAAGAAAAATTATTTAAAAAATGATCAGATCATATTTTTCACAATATAACTTACGTCATGTTGTCACTAGATCGCCTAGGATTTTAAAACAATCTCCTGAGATATGTCAGATCCTTTAATAATTCGATTGAATTTTAGTGAAAAAACAGCTGTCATATTTGTTTAGGTAAATTAATATTTTTGAAGGCTTGACTTAATTTTAACATAATATTTTAATTTGGTGAAATTCTGGCATTAATAATGCCAGAATAGCATCAGAATGAAAGAGCTTAGAAGGAGAAATCGAAAAGCCAAATAAAGTTTTTTCACAAAATGCTAGGTTACAAAGATATGTGATATTAAAAATAGAACAGATTTTTTGTTTTTCTATATCTTAATATCTATTACTATTTTTTCAAGACTACTGCTTGTAATGAAACGTTATGCGCCACTATTAGCAAGTTTAGGTATAAAGGGAGTTTCAAAGTTGGCGTTGGAGCGTTGGAGGGTTTCAAGTTGAATTAAACTTTACTGTTTGTCATTTATCTCAATGTATTAAGTTAAATAAGTATTGATTTTTGGCTTTTCGATTTCTTCTAAGCATTTTCATTTCGATACTTCAAAAAAGTTTGATTGAAAAATTTTTAATTTTGCAAATCTACATTTTTATACTTCTTGCGCACCCTGTACAACAAAATCAAAGTTTCTCAACGTGAATCGTATTTATACATATAACAAGCAAAAGAAATGAGGAAGAATTACTTTTTTCCGAAAAATTGAAAATTTTTGAAAGTTTTTACAAGTTTAGTATAGTTAAGTCCATCCGTGGACACACTGTATATTTGCTGTCTCTTATTTCACAGAATACGTGTCTCTTATTATACCCCCTTAACCGAATTCAACGTCAAATTAATAGAGACGGTAGCTTGAATAGAGAGATAACAAGAAAGTTGGAATTGAAATTATTTAACATTAGAAAAATAAATGAAACTACGTAAGCACAATATTCTTTGTCCACGACTATCTTATAATATGCTCTTTATACTTGTGTTTCTTCAATCATAATTATATACATTAATCACTGCAGTTATTAATGTATATTATTCACTACACCAATAAGAACTTCGCTTTGACCCTTTTTTACATTTATTTAGTAGGCCGCGATTGCGATGTGCCAGTTCAAATTGAAACGTCAAATCACCATGGTTTGCTTTTAATTTGAAATGCATATTCTAAAAAAGAAGATATAATGAGTAGTGAGAGTGAAAACGAGGTTTCTTTAACACCACCAGCATAAAAAGAATCTGCAGAAATTGCGTCATTAGATTCATTGTCCGAAAAATCAAGAAAATTATACCTGACAGCGTATGTATGAATCTTTCTTACACTGGAGAAGGGAAATGAAGGTAAATTCTTTCTGGGAATCTGTTTTGATAGTCGCGGACAAAGTATAGTATACAACTCGTTATAATAATGCTATTATTACCTTGGATGATTATAAAACTCGCTCGTTTCACTCGCTCGTGTTGTAAACTTCATCCTCGGTAATAATAGCATTTATTATAAACTCGTGTATAATATACATACTATTAATGATATGTGTTCAACCAATGTTTGACATCAAACACATGAAACTTATCTTTGATCATTTTTGAAATATTTGCTCTTAAGAATCTTATAATATTGCCATAATATGGTATGCCGCGATTTATTTTATTGTCATTTTCCTCACAGAATTTGACATTTCTAATAGGTAAGACGTAATACAGGCAACCTGTAGGTAAATTGTGTTTTTTAATTGTCGTAATAGAAAAGGGGACAACAAAATAAATCACAGCATACTTGACTATGTGATATTATGGCAGTCGCGCATGGCCTACGTTGTGGTATTAAAATTTGACAATCATAAACTGTCATTTGGGATAATTTGCATCAAAGGATAATAAGTTATGGATTTATAAAATAGTAATACATAGTTATTTTACAAGTAAGTTTGATTTTTAGTGTTTTTTAGTGTTTTTTTAGTTTTTAGTGTTAGTTTGCCGTACAATTCACTTCACAAAATGCGTGTACCTACTAAATAATGTCAATTTGGCATCTTTAAAGCACAAGGGCGCTAAAGTATGTCATTGTAACATTCAAATGATGTAAAATTAGTTTGTAACGCCCAATAATCAACAGTGTGACAAATATGTAAAAATGTAAATTGACAAGATAGAAGATAACCTAATTTTTTGACATTTCTAAATATTGTCAGTGTAGTTAATGTTTACACTTTACAAAATTTGGATGCAGTTTTTACTGGAACGTACCTAAATACGTATAATAAGCTGTTTATTTATGTTTTGCCGTGGTTTTGTTTGGGTTCTAACAGACTGGACATACTTTTAATTTCGACTAGGCTAAAACTGATTTTTTCCCACATCATGCTCGATAATTTATATGGACTTCGCGCTATTATAAAATTACCCACTCTGAATACATTAACTTAGAAATAATTCATGCCAATTAGGAGCGTAGGTATACCCCACAGTGAGTGAGCAATGTACATACACATTATCAACATGTGCAGATCGCCAGTTCCAAACAGCAGTACACAGTCTAAAATTAATGTACCAACTGTAGGAAGTTCAGAAGCAGATTTTACATGGCCGATAGCAGAATAGCATGCTTCAAAAGCAGCTGTTGCAAATGAGCGTGTGTGCAAAAAAGGGGAAAGAGGCGAGGAGATGACGCAACAGGGGCGGCCATATTTGAACGAACTTAGCGCTGTCGAGTTAAGCTAACGATTCAACCTTGAAAAACACCTCTCCATTTCAATGAAGAAGTGAGTGTATTTTAATTTTTGTTCGTTTTAATAACCGAGCTGAAGGCGATTCGTCATCCTGGACGGAGCACGGCAGTTTCTAGGAAATCGAATTGAAGTTTATTTGTTTATTTTGTATTAATTTGCTACTTATTTTTCAAACAAGGGGTTTTAAAGTTTACAAACTGAAGAACAATAAGAATGACAATTTTTTTATTCTTTCTGATTCTGAACTTCGCCAGTTTTTCATATTCATCATCTTTTTGTTCAATTTATTTTTGGAATTAGAAGCTAAAAAATAATTATATTTTTACTAACAGATTTCTTTCAGTAATTTTGAAGAATTTTGTTCAAGATGAGGGCAAATGATTTACGGAATAAAGAATTACGCGGAACAAACTATAAGCACGCGGAATAGAATTACATATTCAAGCGAGATCCTACGTTGAAAATTTCATTAAACTAGAATAAACTTTTCATTTCGTTCCGCGTGGTTAAAGTGTCGATCCGCGATAGGTTTTGTGCAAATTGTGTGCATGTAAGACGAAAAACTATGTACATTTTCGAAATATACTCAAACGAGATCGTACGTTGACAATTTAACTAAACTAGAATGAACTTTTTATTCCATTCCGCGTAGTTATATTTTCATTCCGCGTAGTTATATTTTCATTCCAAGATTGGTTCTGCGGCGAATTGGGGGGCGAGCAAGATATTGGTACTCGAACGAGATCTTACGTTGAATGAACTCTTCATTCCAATCCGCGTATTTATAGTTTCATTCCATGATGGGGTTTACGGCGAATTGGGGATGAATAAGACGAAAGATGAACCATCTCGAAATACAATTGAACGAGGTATTTCTTTGACAATTTAACATTTTCATATGGCAACAAATAATTTACAAAATAAAGAATTCCACGGAATTAAATTATGCATTCCACGGAATGAAGTATAATCTGCGGAATAGAGAATTCCGTGGAATAACTATATGTATTTTTGGAATAACGTTATAAGAACTCCAATTACAACACTTGATTATTAATTATCATGAGGTTAAGACAAAAAACCGTCATTCCATCATAAAACCTGTGTAAAATGATGCAGTTGTTGATGTGCAACAAAATTTAAAAAAAATATGTTTTCGTAAAATCAATTATATCAGCAAAGCACATATCTCCTTTTTGAGCAAAAATATTTCGATATGTTATATACCTATAGTACACCTATTTATTTTTCCCCAATTAACCCTCCCAATTCACCGCAAACCTATTCGTGGATAGAAACTATGACTACGCGGAATAGAATGAAAAATTCATTCTTCGTTAATGAAATTATTAACATAGGATGTCGTTTAAGTATATTTGGAAATGGTACATAGTTTTTCGTTCTACTCGTTTATAATTGACCTCAAACCCCATCGCGGAATGAAGCTATAACCACGTGGAATAGAATTATATCCTACGTTGACAATTTCATTAAACTATAGAATAAACTTTTCATTTCTTTCCGCGTGGTTATAGTTTCAATCCGGGATGGGTTTTGTGGTGAATTGGGTGCAAGTAAGACTAAAAACTATGCACCTTTTCGAAATATACTCAAACGAGATCGTACGTTGACAATTTCACTAAAATAGAATGATCTTTTCATTCCATTCCGCGTAGTTATATTTTCATTCCGCGTAGTTATATTTTCATTTCACTATTGGGGGGCGAGCAAGATCAAAAACCATGTGCCTTTTCAGGATATTGGTACTCAAACCTGTTCTCTATTATATCTTCATTTCGCTATTATTTGGTAATTCCGCGAAATTCTTTATTCCTTATTGGTAGTACCCCTGCAATATTACTGATTGTTTAGGGGGTCATTTAGGGCAATGCCCCTGCACATTTAATAGGACGTTCATGTTTCCTGAAGTATATGTTTTATATCCTGAAAATTCTGTTCTTCAAAATTTAAACGAGTGCCAACAAATCTATTGCGTAAATCCGACGTTTTCCGATATAAATAATTATAAAAAACCTTGGCCTTTGCACATCTGCCCAAAACTATGCAGTTTGTCAACATAATGCATCTCGAAAACTCGATTAGTGAGTTTTTTAAACGCTACGGTCATATTCCACAACTTGTTTAGCAATCTGCAGATTAAAAAGGGTGACATTGGATTTTGAATTGTCAAAAAATAATTATCTTTCGTGTTTGGGATTGTTTAAAATAGAGTTTATCACCTTGTTGCAACGCATTATCGTGTAAAATACTGTTTTCGAACCTAAACATTATAAATATATTTCCTGTAGTTTTTGGGGTCAGTGACCCATGCGTGTGTTTGGAACTTTCGACTATTTATATCCAACACAAAACATACGATCAAAATGACCACAGATGTCATAACTAATCGCTTTTCCCTTTTCAGTATTGACCTTACTATTTTAGCTTCAATTCTTTTGAAACGAAAATTAATTGCATAGGTACTGCAGTTTTATGGAGGTTTTTAAAAATTCTTGTTAATTCACCTAAATATGGTTTTTTAGAAGAAACATTGAAATTATGTACGTATCTATGGATACGGCTGTTTATGTCTGACTGCATAGAGCATGGAAATAGTGAAAATAGAGTGGCATAGAGTAGATATGACAGTTGGCGTTGTTAAGTCAGCATTTGCAGTGTTTGTTCGTTCCTAAATTTGTTGAATCTTTTGATTTAATATGGAAAAACCTAATATTTAATACTCCAAATATTGTTTAGTGCCGAAATGTGAATCAACGCCTATTCGAACACCAGAAAAAGGATTTATTTCATTGCCAGTGGGATCGACGTTCGGAGCTGACACACAAAAGTTTTTTTTATCAATTTATCGTTACATAATTATTATGCAACCTAAATGACCACAGTAAGTTTGACTTCTGTATCTAAAGCTATATTTAGCATTAAATTCATTAAATGGGCACCTGTATTTGCTAATTGGTTGTGTGTACACACGAAAATTTCCGTGCTATCAAAATAGTGCAACAGAAATTGCCCAGAAGACGCTGTGTAAATATCACAACATGTACGGGAGTATAATAATAATGATTTAATATTTGATAGGCCATAGAGAAACGTTATGGTGGAACATCGTATAGTTCATTGGCCTTTATTGTAAGTACTATTCCGTTAGCTTGTTCTGTATTCACCTGACGGTGAATTTTATCCATTCCAAAGTTAGCCAGTACACCGAAGTGCAGTCTAATATCTTTAAAAAACAACATTACTCATTCTGTCGAAAAAAATTGACGTACAGAAAGTTCTTGTTTCATAATTTGCCAACACGTTGAATGTTGGCTCGGAGCTTGCAAGTTTTGCAATTGCACGGTCCAAAGCGCCTATGCTATTTTACGAACAAGATCTACAGGGTGCCAAAGAAAAGACCTTTCATTTGTTCATATCCCTAGACAAAAATTGCAGAAATAATTATCGGAAATGAGCATAATTTGCTATTAACAACTTAATAAGTAGCTAGTTGACGTAAATTAAAGAAACTAGATTGGACATAGGTAACAAATAAATTCGATACCAGCAATTCCGTTCAATAATTTAACAAAAGTGTACCAAAATGCTTTCACTATTGTGATTTGGCAATATTCAATTATTATACAAGTACCGTTACTTTGACAAATAATGAGATAAAGAAGTTAAAAATCACTTTTTAAAAAACCGTGGAGAATTTTCTAGTATAGCATGAAGAATTACATAAAAATCCCAAATGGCGAAGTTAGCTTCACGGCTGACCGAACAGCAAACTTATCAATAAATATCTACAGCAGCAAACGTATTTTCTTTACGTTGGGCATACACCTACACTCAGGTGCATAAAATTCCAACCGATTGTGGATATTTTCGATTTAAATGTTCACCGAAATATCCAGAAATTGATTTAAAAACAAAAAATTTAAAATCTTTTAAAAATTAAAATTGGCTCACAAGGAAAAAAGACATCAAGATTTATTCATATATTTCAAAGCATTAGTAAATTATCGTTAATCATTTTGGTACAAAATCAGATTGGTTACCATCTGCATTAATCATAAATAAAAAGTGTTTAGTATTTTCTATCGAGATGAAAATCGTATTTATTATAATTTATTACTGACAACAATCAAACAGCTGTATCGCCTTTATAACGAAACAGAGATTACTTATATGGTTGGATTTAACGAGTATGATGTCTATTGTGGTAATTTTTAGATGGGTCGCTAACGAGGCTGACTCACCATCCTCGCTTACTAAACGTTTATCTGGCTAAGGGTACCATATTATGATAAACACAATACGTGATTATTATTCAATATTATAAAATACTTAATTATGCATTTAAGCTAAGAGACTTGAAGTCAGTAATAAGTGCGATCATTTGGTCAGTTTAGAATTCATGGCGTTTTAAGTACATTTTATATTATAATATGCAGTTACATATTAATATACAAAATAATAAGATTGTATTCAGACATAGGTACCTGATATACTTAATCACTTTACACTGATATTTATATTAAAATGAATTTATAATTATTTCCTTGGGGCAAATGATCTTAAAAACGCGACTACGTCTCTCAAGTGCTAAACACCCTGTGTCCTTTGCCTAACTACCTTTCCCCGTGACTCTCTAGTATGGAGTGTCTGGAGTCTGCCTTTCTGAACCTACTCTTGTTTATATTAGTCTACATTCCAATGAAAGCAACTTTCTAAGTATGTAGTCTGTCTGAAAGTAACCTATTGAAATAAAGTATAATTACTGGATTTCCTAATAATGGTGATTACAACAAAGACTAAAAATAGCTAACTTAATTACTAATGAGGATTCAGCATTTGCCAATAAGATAGCAGAGATGCATATAATTGGTAGTGCCTAGTGCGCATAGTAGTGATAAACTCAATAATGTACATACAGAGTGCCAAAGAGTAAAAATTGATTGTGATAACAACTTAAGCCAAGTGCTTAAAAAGAATGATCCACATATTACACGGCGCAAAACTTCCCGCCGCCCACCGGGAGTCGAACCCGGGTCCCCGCGCTCCGAAGCCCTCTGCTCTCCCACTGAGCTAATCGGCGACCTTACACGCCTTCTCTCTAACCGTCTATATATACTTATGATTGTAACAGTTCGGCCCGTCCTGACAAGCTAGCCGTCCTCGGCTACCCCAGCCACTGGCTACTTTCAGCGCCCGCGACACGAACATGCTACGCACAAAGCACCTCATGTGCACTCCACCCGCCGTACTCTACTCTAGCACGCGGGTTGCCTATCCCACTTCTGATATATTACACGGCGCAAAACTTGCCGCCGCCGACCGGAAGTCGAACCCGGGTCCCCGCGCTCCGAAGCCCTCTGCTCTCCCACTGAGCTAATCGGCGACCTTACACGCCTTCTCTCTAACCGTCTATACAGGGTGATTTTTTTATGTGGTGCTAACATGGCTATCTTTTTAATCTTAATAGATACAGGTTCGGTTAAATGGGAGAAAAGTTGCGTCTATTCAAGCATAAAGAAGTGCCGTTGCAGAAGTAGATTATCTCTTTTCGTTTTTGAAATAATCGAAAAAAAATAAAATTTTGGCTTTTACATTATTTGTGTTCATATTTTCCTTATTTGGCATTCAATCTTAATCTGCAAAAACTTTCTTGGGACGACTTTTCATCCTCTTTCCATTTGTGGTAGCAGAAAGTACCTACTACGTTTCGTTTCTTCAGAATCATCATCAGGTTCATTTTTTCTTATGGCGCCATCTTAGATTTTTTCACCATGAAATAGCCCATTTTTTCTGAATAATATGATATAACATATTTGTATGTTTAAATCGCATTTAGGCCCAGAATTTTAATAAAACATGATAAAAATGGTTTTTCCATGTAATCACAATTATTGCCGTGAAAACAAAAGTTTATCTACTTTGTCAACTCAAACGTCAAGAAACTTTTTTGTGTTTTATCGGGTTACAATGGATTACTCTAATGGCATGTTATTTGTTTATGCTACTGCCAGAAGAAATGCTGAAAACGCGACTGCAATGCATCGCGAATCGTATCCGGAACAAACATAACCCCATCAGTGTTACTTTCGCAAATTGGAACGCAACTCACGCGACAATGGTCAGTTTATGAAACCTAAAAGAAAAAAGGAAAATCTAGTTACGCAAATATGCGAAAATATTGAGCAAAATGTATTAGCATTTACCGAATTAAAAAATTTAGATTTTAGAAGGTAAAGATGTATCCCTGGGTGAAATTGAGCAGCTTAAGTAACGCTGATGGGATTGTCTTCGTTCCAGATACGATTCGCGATGCATTGCAGCCGCGTTTCAGCATTTCTTCTGGTAGTAGCATAAACAAATAACATGTCAACCTTTTCGTCATTAGAGTAATCCATTGTAACCCGATAAAACACAATCGTATTAAAAAAGTTTCTTGACGTTTGAGTTGACAAAGTAGATAACAGTGGCGGCTCGTGGGTTAATAACCAGGGGGGTCATTTTGGTTTTGGAACTTATAATTAATACTAAAAATATATACATATACAACGTGTCCTATAAAGTTCTCTACATATGGGAAACTTTTTTATTATCCGTTTATTAAAAAAAATATTCTTCATAAAAAGCTCTGAATTGCTCAAAAATCAAAATGCACTCGCAACATTCCAAAAATATCGGATAATATACAGGAGAGATCAAAAAATAATAATTTGACTGAAGAGTAAAGTACCCTTATTTTTGAAAATAATGAAAAATGTTATTCTGGAAAGTTATTCAGTATAAAAAGTTATGGACTATTATGAAATAACAGCCACCTATGATCAAATTTATTTTTCTAAATTACAAACGTGTTAATATCTAATAAAGAACTAAAATTATTTTAAATTAACTTAAATTTAAATTAGAGCACTTCCTAAACTATTGCCTCAAAATATCCACCTTTTCTCTCAATGCAAATTGCTGTTCTTGCTTTAAATTCACGAAACATAAATTTGATCATAGGTGGCTGTTATTTCATAATAGTCCATAACATTTTGATTTTTGAGCAATTCAGAGCTTTTTATGAAGAATATTATTTTTTCACAAACGGATAATAAAAAAGTTTCCCATATGTAGAGAACTTTATAGGACACGTTGTATGTCCAAATCTTCAAAAATATAAGGGGACATATTGTTAAAATAAAACATACCTTAAACGTGCTTATATTTCAAGTCAATTCTCCTCTCCTTCTGTTTCGCAAAATGGTCTATGACTTTCTCGTTGAAGTTTGGAATGCTCTTGACAAGCGTTTTCTCGATGCTCAACATAGACAAGGCACTAAGTCTAGACTGTCCCATTGTATTGCGTAAAAATGTTTTTATCCGTTTCAAAGTTGAAAAATATCTCTCACTTTCCACTGTTGTCATTGGTAGTGTACACAAGATATTTAACAAGTTCACTGCTTCAGAAAATGTTTCGGACAAATTCATGTTAATAAAAAGTTGAAGAATGGCGACTGCACCGGCACTGTTACGAAAATCTTCACGACAATATATTACTACAAGTTCTGATTTTAGTTTGGAAATATCTATTGTAGCATAATTAGCCTTCACCATATTTAAAATATTTTGGGGAAAATTGGTAGTGTATGCTTCAAATTTCTCCGTCTGAAATAACTGTGAAATCATGAGATGATCATTGAATCCAAATCTATGATGAATTTCAGACATAATAATGTCGCAAATTTCAAGTGCAGTTAGTCGTTTAGGATCCCCTGGCATTAACTTTTCTTCTTTTCGCTGATGATGTGCTTGGTTCTTCCGATTCTAAAATAGCACTTCTCACTTTTTGGATATTGCTGTTGAAAGACATTATGTAGTTTTTGACTGATATAACATCAATATCTCGCATTTGTAATTGTTTGAACAATATGTCTACATGAGGCATTATTTTATGAAAAAAATTTAACCAAAATAAAAAAAGTTCATCTTCCAAATGCCTTTTTAAACCAGTTGCTTGATTTATATTATTTCCGTCTTCTTCCTCATCAATGATTTGCTCCAAACAACATATTAAATCATCTTTATAAGTGTGTACAGTTTCAACACACTTTGTATTGAAAGCCCATCGAGTGGGTGCAGCTTTAGGTAATCTCACCTTAACCACCCTATCCAATACCGCCGTACGTTTTGGGGATCGTCCGAAAAAAGACGAAAATGCATGTAAATTTGCAAAAAATATTTTTATCGGTTTGTGTTGACTCGCCGCTTTTTGGAGGATAAGATTAAGTTGATGGGCATAACAATGAATAAAGTGTGCATTTGGGTACATTTCTTTAATTTTTGTTTGTACTCCTCCCAGCTTACCGCTCATGACTGATGCACCATCGTAACTTTGAGCAATCAATTTATGGGGTGCTTCATTAATTTTTAATAATTGGAGTTCTTCCATTATTGCATCGGATAAATGTTGTGCTGTGGTACCTGGAGGGTTGACAAATTTCCAAAATCTTTCATGCACAATACCATCTAATACATATCGAAAGATAAAAATCATTTGCGTTTTATTGGAGCTATCTGTGCTCTCATCAACTTGAATTGCCACAAAATTTGTCTGGTCAATTTCCTTTATTATATGTGTGTGTACAAAGGTCCACATTGAATCTAAAATTTCGTTTTGAATTGTTTTTGATATTCCTTTGAATACTGTATTTTTTTCAAGGTGCTCTTTAAATATTAAGTCTAGTTCAGAGACAAAATCTATAAGGCCACGAAAAATCCCAGAATTATTGGACATGTCACTTTCGTCATGACCGCGCAATGCAATTTCAAAGACTCCACAAAATTTTACACAATCAATTATTTTGTTTAAAATATACCTATTTTTAGAAACCGATTCATTAAAGTCGTGCACTGATTTGCGATACGCACTATCAAGTTGCTGTCTTATGTCTACACGTCCTAAACTGGCATAACTCATTGAACAATTTATATGAGAAGCAGAAGAAGCATGCTTTTTAATTTTGTCTTTTAAATGTTTAATATCGGTTACTCCATTTTTAGCCCATATAGCATCATTTGAAAATAATAAGCATGGATAGCAAAAGAACGCATTTTTAACACTGCATCCACAAATCCAGTCGCACAAATTGTACATCGATTCTTTAAAATATCTTTGGACATTTTTACCTTTATCCTTTGTTGTCTGCTTCAAATTCAGTTTTGGTTTCGGCTGTCCACTTTCCCTCTTTTCAAGCCGGCGCCGGCGTTCATAATTTAATGTTCCAGCTGACTTTCAGGCAAATATATCCTCAACAACACTCATCTTGTTTTGCTAAACACACAAAATTTCTCAACGATCAGAACTTCACAACGATCACAGGTCACATCCGCAACAATAAAGAAAGGTTTCCCGCCTGCTATCTAAGAAGAACTGAGATCCAGACAGAGTCCAGAGAAAATATAAACTGAATACTGTAGAACTAAACTCGATTCTGCGCAGTTGTAATCGGGACATTGACCACGTTGGAGATATAGGAGTAAAAGGTGACTCTCACTTCCACTCAAGAATTCGCCATCTGCTGTCACTATTCTTCTTTACATGCATTTCTCCATAAGCCATAAGAGCTGTGCAGGGTCAATTTGAATAATGTCCCGGCTTGCTAGCGAGCGCGCAGCGCGGCTTGACGCTTGGCTATTTCTAGTATTGCTGCGAATCCAGACCGCTGAAGATTTTAAATTTGAGACTGTTAGACAAAAAATATTTTTATTAAAATTATGGTTTTGATTAGAATATTTTAGGAGGGTCATTGACCAATTGACCTTAAGGAGAAACCGCCACTGGTAGATAAACTTTTGTTTTCACGGCAATTGTGATTACATGGGAAAACCATTTTTATCATGTTTTATTAAAATTCTGGACCTAAATGCGATTTAAACATACAAATATGTTATATAATTTTATTCAGAAAAAAATTGGCTATTTCATGGTGAAAAAATCTAAGATGGCGCTATAAGAAAAAATGAACCTGATGATGATTCTGAAGAAACGAAACGTAGTAGGTACTTTCTGCTACCACAAATGGAAAGAGGATGAAAAGTCGTCCCAAGAAAGTTTTTCCAGATTAAGATTGAATGCCAAATAAGGAAAATATGAACACAAATGTAAAAGCCAAAATTTTAATTTTTTTCGATTATCTCAAAAACGAAAAGAGATAATCAACTTCTGTAAACTGCACTTCTTTGTGCTTGAATAAACGCAACTTTTCTCCCATTTAACCGAACCTGTATCTATTAAGATTAAAAAGATAGCCATGTTAGCACCACATAAAAAAATCACCCTGTATATACTTATGATCGTAACACACATTTTCTAATTTTCGAAGCAATAAATCATAAATAAACTGCAGCAGAAGGTAGATGGCTAAGAATACAGGTTAGCAGGAAGTAAAACGGTCAAAAGAGTGTTTGTTCATTTGGAGAATAAATCGAGTCACGAGTTGCATAACATGCCCGTTCAAACTTCTATGTGGGCAGCATTTTAGCTGTCGAAATAAGTTTCTATTCCGGTTTTGCTAGTCAAATGAACAAAACTAACTTCCAAAACAAGGTCGCGTTCTAAAAAAAAAAATACACAATGGAAGCAGCTCTCTCGCTGCAAACTACACGTTATATTTTCCCAACTCCGCGAATAGCATAGTAATTTCAAATTTTAAGTTCATATATGATCGTTATTACTTTTTATTTACTTTTTGACGGAAGTGGCCGACGACACGTTTCTCAATTGTTTATTGACATTTCCGACGTGAAATTGTACAAAACCTAATGATGGCACTAAAATTCCACTTAATTCCGATAGTTTTAGGTAATTATTGAAATAAAATTTGTCATGGGCCATTTTGAACTAAAAATGACAGTTTTGTATTCATTATCACCATGGTTACCATATCAAGGTTATACTTAATGAGAACTGTCATTATAAATATAGACGCATACTTTAATAACAGCAAACTGTCAAATTGTATGAGGTCACGTGTTGATTTTCAATGCACTAGAAAAGTCGCTCGTCACAACTGTCACTTCAAAAAGCAGCGCCAACTACAAAATCTGATGGTAAGTCAGGGGATTGTAGAGAAACGAGCAACAGATTTGTTTGGAATTAAACTTAAAACGCGATGATAACATGTAACTAATACATGTGAAATAAGTAATTTAATCTAGGGGGTGGAGTTTTTTCTATTTGAAGGTTGCAGGTTGTAAGTTGTAACTGCAATTCCCACCAAGAAACAAATTATTATTAAACATTTCGCAGCGAGTCGATCCTTGTACCTAGTAACTTGTCTATGTATGAAGAAATTTAAAACCACAAGAAAAAATGTCCTACCCCAAGATCTGGGGGTCTATTATTGGTTGAAAACTAAAAATGGCTCTTTTGGTACCTGACTTGAGAGGCAATAAATCTAACAGAAGGTGGAACCCTTAACGCAACATCCGACATTTTAAAGTAGACCCAAGCTGCAAGCTGCATAGGGCAGGTGCCATGCAAAAATAATTCAGTATTTTGTTAAATAAGTTGACAGTTTCTTATCTTGCCAATTATTTCTATATTTAATTATAAATTATGTTTAAGCGTGTAAAATACCTACCGTTAAAGCGTGTAAGCGTGTAAAATACCTACCTGCCAAAAATCGGTATTTAAATAGTAAAACGAAATG
Source organism: Xestobium rufovillosum (assembly GCA_963966045.1). Classification (NCBI taxonomy): domain Eukaryota; kingdom Metazoa; phylum Arthropoda; class Insecta; order Coleoptera; family Ptinidae; genus Xestobium; species Xestobium rufovillosum. Next base: position 41,268,556 of record OZ014493.1, read on the forward strand.
AAATATTGAAGTACCTATACAAAAAAAAATGAGTCATCGGAAATTTGGCAACCGCATCGTTGACCTTTGGCACATCATATGTGAATGTGAATGGTGACAAATGCAAGATGGCCGTGTACTGTCTATTTACTGATGTCATCTTGCAGGTGACGTCATAGACATAGTTTTTTCTGAAACCATTTGTAATTTTCAAAGAAAAACAGAATATAGACGTGAGTAATCAAGTATTATTCATTTCCTACTGTAAAACTTAATCTTTTTAATGTCGTTAGTCCTATTTTAGTTTGCTAGAAACAATGATTAAAATATTTCCGCTGTCTAGTGCAGATTATTTTTTCCTCTTTACAAACTGTCATTGCGTAATCTAATCGAACGCAAAAAGAAACAAAAGAAGAGAAAAAGTACGCGGGAAAGTGTTTGAGGTACTAAACAAAGTAGGCTTTGCTCCTAGTTATGTAATTCTCGGTGTCAGTGTGTCACGTCGGTGAAATGGGTTGCCTGGCAACAGGCGCTCTTAGCCCGGCCTATTTTCGGGCTCTATTGATCCGTCCGAGCGTTCTTGGGTTAAAACCAGTGGCGGACTAGTGTTTTTTAATCCATGTGACCTTGAAAGTTTTTCAAGTGATGTTTTATTTGATTGGTAGATTGGTTATCGCATAAAAGCTGATAGCAGTCGTAAACGTTAAGCGCGTGTACTTGAAAATAGAAATTGTGGAATAGGAAGCCTAATTTACGACGATCTTCTCTACTTAAAAAGTTTTTTATTATCGTAAATAAACTTTTTTGAATAATCTGCCAGTTTTGCTTTAGCGAGTAAAACAATCTGCCAAGAGATTATTTGTTTGTTTTTTTTTGAGATTGTTCGTTTATTATGGTCCATCATTTTTAAATTAAATATCTACAAGGATAGAAAACATTATTTAGTTTCCATATTTTAAGAACGTATTTAAAAAAATAAAAAAACGTACAGTATAAAATAATCAGGGCACACATTATAGAGATGATAAAGGTTATAGTTTTACGCTACATCCAACATATTTCTGTTTCAGGATTCAGGAAAAATAAATTTACTTAGTGTTTTAGTTGAGAATCAGTTCTAGTCCCCGCCAATGGATATTGACTTGTAAGTTGCCTACTTATGACTACATACTATTATTATTTGTATTTTACGAAATCAGTAATTTGATGCAAAAGGATATTTTATCTTTAAGGTGAAAGAAATCAGGTTATTTATAATTTATAAATTTAGGTTTTGAGGTATGGAAGAGACCTGCACTAAGCACTAACGTCACTTATTTCAGTAGCAGATGCAGATCTCTGTCTCTTCCTGTTTGTCCTCTAAACTAAGGTTTCTTCGCTTGCTATTGGAAATAATTTCAAGACAATGATAATATATTATTCAGTCAAATATGAAAGAACTTTATATTACCTGAAATTGTTTACCTTGAAATTTAAATTTAACTACAGGTCGCTGTAATCCGGCCAACTTAATGTATAGTGACAGTCATTCTCTGTAAGATGGCGGTAATACAAGACAAAAGGTAGTGGTTTTAACCTTTCAAGGGTGTTTATAAACTGTTTGGACAAACGTCTATGTCTTGCCACCTATCGCCCAAAAGTGTAATTAGGATTACGCAAAATATAGCCGCAAATTATTATGATTGGTTTAAATCACAGCTGCAACCTCATTAGACGGATCAATTATAGCTTGGAATTTTCAAGGTTTTTTGCTTTGGGGGCAACCGAATAAATCTGGGAGGATTTCAGTCGGCGATTCTACCTTTGAATTATTATTTACTATTTAGAAATTAGAGAATAAACTAAAGGGCCAGCGCCATCTGCATTGCAATGGCCACACTACTACTACTAATAACTGTCCAGTTTATTGTGCATCTCGGCTAAATGTAAACAATATGGAGGAATTGCAACATGATTTTTATTCCAACACGTCGGTTCAACCAAGTAACGTATCAAAACGTTCTTGGTCGAAAATGAATAACAAATAATTAACTTATACAACCCTACTTTCTAATAACGATAAATATGTGTACAAATAGTAAAAAAGGTGTTGAGTTTACGACGGATTTTTCAATAATTTGAGATATAAAAAAATATTACTATAAAAGTAGTGTCAGTGTCTAAGTTGATCCTTTATTGATAAATCTTTTTTTTTATTTAATGCCCTATCTACTTTAATTTCAGAATGGTGTTGGAATAAAAATGTGTCTATTATGTCCCGTTTTTAGTGCTTAAATTCTGCACCCTTAACTTACAGCGGGTAGATTCGCTGCGAAAAAACCGAAATAGAAAGTCCTGAAAGTTTGTCGCTGTCGTTACATGGTCTTTTATAACTGGAAAATGAAGGGTACCTATGGTTCGTTTTCGGTCCGTTCTTATAAGACTCCTACCGACTTCAAACTTACACCAATATCACAAACACACTACTATACGTTTCTCTAGACTCTAGAGTCTAGATAATGTGGATGCTCCTAATTCTTCCTTCGTGACTTCAATGTTATTTCTGTTACCACTAGATTTGTTTATGGCCTTGACGTGATTGGTCACATTATTTCATTTAAGTTGCCGGCACTTCCATTTGTTGCAACTGATTATATCTGTGATAGGCCATTTTGATGAATTTTGGATACATCTTCTTGAGCTTGACGGATCGCAGTAATGCCAAGAGGTCTATAGGATCATCAGAGAGAGGAGATATTGGACTGGCGTTTAGGACAGTCTCGACTTGAATGCAGATCATGATACTAGGACTAGTATCATGAATGCAGATGGTGTAGAAGTGTTTAAATCAGGCCCGTGCAACCTTTTAAGCGAAAGGGCCATTTGCAAGTTTTATGAAATCTTAGCGGGCCGCACTACTGTCTATCAAGTGTTCCCTAGGTGTGATGGGTTCAGAGTATTTTGAATAATTTAAGACAAACACCTTAAATATTGAGATTTATAATTTTATAATAGAAAAACATTGAATTCTTAATAAGTTAACCCCACATGCAAAAAAAAAACAGTGACACAGTAATTAAACTCGACACGTGTTTCGCTGACAACGTCAGCATCCTGAGGAGTCTTGGCATGTCAAAGTTCTCCATCCAACCACAGTGGATAGTAGAAAAAGTTAACAAAGAACACTTTTTTGGTAGAAACAAAAACGTAAGGAATACTTGTACATTTTGCATGTGTAAAAATAAAAAAAATATTTACCATCAAAACACAAATTATTGAGAAAAAATTGCAAAAAATTAAGGGAGTGACTACTGAACAGCTCGCCGGTCACTTCTAAATTTTGTTCCAGGACAGTCGACACAATATCAGTAAAATGACGTTTAAGAACTTCGTTATTAAAAGACGTCGCCAACAATTTCGGTGGGTGTTCGGGTATGGTACAAAGCTGCCATTTTGTTCTCCTACGGCCACACGAGTTCTGCGCCCGCTCGGGTCCGCATTTTTTGCTTGTTTCTACATCATCTTTTTGCCAAAAAATGCGTGTGTCTGGTGCGAGAGGGCAAGTAAGGGTCTATTTTAAAAAAGCGTTCTCTCAGCTTTAGTTTTTTTTACACTTCCAAAATGCCAAATATAGGTTACATTCTGTAATGCGCAAGCGGCCGGACTGTGCAGTAGTCACTCCCTTTAAAGAAAATCGAAACACCTGACCTGTCTCGGAAAGTTGTTAACTGTATCGCTGGCGGCAAATTATCACCTATTGCATTTCAAAATTCATATCAGTTTTTAAGCGAAGCACCGCTGTACTGAAATTAATTCATCAAAACTCACAAAATAAATAACACTCAGCACGTAACCTCACAATTCACACTAACTTTTGGCATTGACAGTCATTTCAGTGTTGGTAATACAGTTCCCATATTACAGATCGTCCGACCGTTACATTAAATTTTGTTCCAACACGGTCGGACGTGCGTATTACGAAATGTCAATAAAATACGCCAACGGGTTCGGTGGGTGTACGGGTATCGTCTCAACCTAGCGCTAGATGAGTTCTAACCCCGTACGGGTTTGATTTGTTTTACATCTTTTTTCTCAAAAAATGCGTGTGTCAGGTGCCCCGTCAGCTAAGTGGTCTGTTTGAAAATATGCGTTCTGTCAGCTTTCGTTTCATAATGATAATTAGTTTTACACTTTCAATGTATTGACATTCAGTAATGCGCATGCCCGACCGTGTTCGAACATAATTTTAGGTGACGGTCGGACGGTGCAGTAGTCGCATCCACTTTTAAAAGATTTTTTAATAAAACTTTTAGGTTACTTTAATAATACCTATTAATAATAAATCGATGTGATTTCTGGCACTGGTGTTTGTCCACAATTTGAGCAATATTCGGACTGACGTTGGTTGACGCTAATATAAGCGAATTTGTCAATTTCATCAAAGAAAAGAATTGTTCACACGTATAATATATGTGCTGTCACAGACAAATTTAAATTCGTCTGTGGTGCTGTATATGAAACGGTGCATTTTATGTGTTCCTTGTTGAGAGAGACGTTACATTTTTTAATAGACATCACTTTGCTTTTTTTTAAATATTCAATTCTGTGCCTCGCGGGCCGCATAAAAATGTCAAGAGGGGCCGCATGCGGCCCGCAGGTTGCACGGGCCTGGTTATAAAGTTAAATAATTGAAATTAAGACCATTTTTCTTAAGAACGTTTTTGCTGCATTTATCCTGTTCCCAAATACCTCCAAAGAGAGGAGCACGAGCAGGGAGAGTGATGGTATCCAAGCAAAGCCAGCGAATCGACACAGACCACCGTTCTGGATTGTATCTCTAGTTTCCAAAATTTTCAGCATTTCCTGATTATTACATGTTCGCCACAAATTGCAAGTGGTGCATGTTTGTGTAAAGCGCGATTGATTAGCTACACAGCAATGAAATTCTACTTATATTGTAGACTATGTTCGGTAATGACCTGAAATGCAAACTTACCTTTTTACTTATTTAACATGGTTCCAGTCATCACGAGAAGAACATCTTCAGCAGGAAGGAGCTTGCATTAAAAGCCCCTTTAAAAAATCGCAATTTCCTAAGAAACAAATTACTTCTGAAATGAATCGACTAGTGTAGGAAAAAGCTTTAATAAAATTCGTAATAATAATAAAATATTTACAACACATTTTCATTTAAATAATTTATAATATCCACTACATAACAACAGTCACTCGATAAAAACAATTTCTTGCGCAATATCTTTTCTTAAAAAACACTATTAGGAATACAAATCAAAACGTAAATCATGTAAACGCGGTACTTAAAAAAATATTTATCACAACTTTTTTCATGCATCAAAAACGCTTCTCTATAAAATAATTATTGTTTACTCCAATAGGTGGCGTAACCACTGGGTTCCTTGGATGCCTTCTCAACATGAAGGTTTTTAAACGGCTCGATGGTATCACAGAATTCGAACCCTGTATTATAAATCGTTTTCAAATTTAGCTCTGTAAAGAACTGGCAAAACTTACATTTTTCATCCACGAAAACCCTAGACACTCCTCTAGCCTCATTCTCTGCGACGGAGTCAGCACCAAAAATTTGCAAACAATTTCTTTTGCTTCCCCAGATATTTCTTTGAAATAATCTTCGGGGAAACAATAATCACATTTCAATATGTTCGCTGTAGTTTCTTCCATGGAATCGTCAAGGAAAGGAGAGACTCCGCTGAGTAAAACGTACATAAAAACACCGACAGCCCAGTAGTCAGTGTGTTTGCCCACCGGTTGACCCAAGACTAACTCTGGAGAAGCGAATTCTAAACAGGCAGGGGGAAGGATAATGTTTTTGGGAGTATTTACAGAGTCACCGAAGTCTATTAGTTTTAGAATTGGGGAAGGATTGGAGACGTCGACCATTACATTTTCTGGCTGTAACGAAAAGATATACAGACTTTGATTTATGAGATTCGAACGTCTGATAATACCTTAATGTCCAAATGGGCCATATCCTTTTTGTGCAACCAAATAAGTGCGGAGATCAGCTGAGAAGTATACACACTAACTTCGGTTTCCGTATACTGGTCCTTGTCACTTATATAAGTGAACAGCAATGGACCTTTAACCCTATAAAGCATAACCTTTACTACTTACTTTCACGGATTATTATTCTTCATGGTCGCATAAAATGAAGGTGCCCCCTCATTTGATACGCCAATTAAAAAAAAACAAAACAACCTACAATTCCAAAACGATAGTATCAATGCCGGGAACTGGCGCATTATCAAATAGAGCCATAGCTCTTATGACGTTCACATGCTGCATTCCCGCCAACAAAGTATACTCCGCTTGTGTTACATTATGCGATTGTTTTCTTCTAGAAACCTGTTTTAAAGCAACTTCTAATCCAGTCCCTCTGTCTTTTGCTCTTCGCACCACGGAAAATCTCCCTCTATCAATTTCCTCCAATTCGATATAGCGTCTTTTAAATTGTTCTTGCTGCCATCTTAAATTATCCGCAACAGGTAGGGTTACGGCGATACTCGGGAGGCTTACTGCATGATCTTGAGCGGAGATTATTCGGAAACTGTAGGTTTCCCCGGGAATTAGGTGCTCTACGGTATAAGCCGAGTCGTTGACAGGTAGATGCTTGTTTGGGGATAGCCATTCACCAGAACCAACTTTGCAATATTCCACTAAGAACTGACTATACGAATCGTTCTCCCACTCGAGTAGAATACTTGACGACGACAATACCTGAATAAAAAGTATCGTAACAAAATATGAACCACCTCCACAGATACTGACATATAAGTACCTGTATAGCTGGTTCATTTAATGGTGGTAAAGAATCTGTCACAACCAACCCAGCGGAACATTGCGTAGACCCGATCTCATTCGTAACAGTACACAAATACGTCCCAGAATCCGACGATCGAACATTATTAATCACCAACATCGCCGTTCCATCGTCCGTTTGAGTCACGCCAAACCTTCCGCAATTCCTCATAACACACGGATCAGGCTCGACTTTCCTCCAACTAATTTTCACAAAACCACCACAAGGTTTCACCCGACACTTGAAGACAACTTTCGACCCACAATGAGCTTCGACATCTCTTATTTTATCTTGGAATTCCGGGCAAGACACTTCGGTTAACGGATTTTCTGGGTCGTCAAAGGATCGCTTGTGGGTTTTCTTAAAGCGGAAAGCCCACGGTTTCCGGTTGCACAATGTTAGCACGTGGACGGGTAACCAGATATCTTCCATGCTCGAGTTGATTCGGGCGAGGTAACCGTGGGTAGGGTCGTGTTGGAGAATGGTTACTACTGTTCCAAGATGGAGATTGGGCCATTCGTAGATTAGACGGGCCTGTGTACCCGGAGCCATGATGTTTTCGTACTGTATACGATTTAAAAGTTATTTAATGATGATAAAAATGGAAAAATCTTGTTTTACGCAACTTGAGCGATTGCCAGAAACGGTTGATTAAAAGCATTTCTTGATATGTACATAAATATTTTGGATCTTTTAAACCAAAATATTTTGTTTGGGAAGGGGCTACGAACTTATTTTTTCTAGTTTTTTTTATAGTTTCGTGAATTATTGGCACGAAGTAAACTATTTTTTGTATAATTATCGGCGTTTCGCCTCCCTTCGGGGGCTTTGTCAAGATTTTATTAAAAATAGTAAAAATTATAGAAAATGTGCCAATTTTTTGTATTCTTATACAATTTCGTGAATTATTGGCATGAAGGAAACTATTTTTTGTATAATTATTGAGGTTGCGTTTGTGTCAATTATGTCACATTTTTTATAATTTTTACAATTTTTAATAAAATCTTGACAAAGCCCCCAAGCGGGGGCGAAACGTCGATAATTATACAAAAAATAGTTTCCTTCATGCCAATAATTCACGAAATTTTATAAAAATACAGAAAATTGGCATTTTTTTAAATTTTTACTATTTTTAATAAAATCTTGACAAAGCCCCCCAGAGGGGGCGAAACGTCGATAATTGTACAAAAAATAGTTTACTTCATGCCAATAATTCACGAAATTTGATAAAAATACAAAAAATTGGCAATTTTTTTTATAATTTTTACTATTTTTAATAAAATCTTGACAAAGCCCCCGAACGGGGGCGAAACGTAGATAATTATACAAGAAATAGTTTACTTCATGCCAATAATTCACGAAATTAAAAAAAAATACAAAAAATTGGCACATTTGTTTTAATTTTTACTATTCTTAATAAAATCTTGAGAAAGTCCCCGAACGGGGGCGAAACGTTGATAATTATCCAAAAAATAGTTTACTTCATGCCAATAATGGGGAAAACCCGCAAATTTTGAAAATGATCATATTGAATAGTTTACTACCCTAAACAAATTCCGCAACTTTCGATTTTTACATTTGAGTCTTATTTTCGTCATAATTAAATACGAAACATGCGTCACGCTTGAGACACAATATTTGAATGACGCTGGTGACGTACTTGACCACTGGGCTCGACAGATTAGGTAGGGATTTTCACATGCGCAAACCGATCCGTTTGCACCCTGAGCACTCGTTTATTTCTCGACTCCTCCCACTTTTTCCAGGGAGATGCGTAAACACCGCGGCGCAACGGATAGGTCTCCTACGCCATAGAAAGCGCGCGTTTTAGCCATCCCGGTCATGCTGCTTTCTAAGTTGCAAATTTTTCGTTCAGCACGGCACATAATCAAAATTTTTACGTGGTACGCAATACATATTCTATTTATGCTTGATATTACAGTACTAAAAGTTATAAATTCGATTAAGCGGGTCTTCCCCATTCACGAAATTTTATAAAAATACAAAAAATTGGCACATTTTTTATTATTTTTATTATTTTTAATAAAATCTTGAGAAAGCCCCCGACCGGGGGGGCGAAACGTCGATAATTATACAAAAAATATGTTAAAAGTTTTTCCACTCATACAAAAAATAGTTTACGTCATGCCAATAATTCACGAAATTTTATAAAAATACAAAAAATTGGCACATTTTTTATAATTTTTACTATCTTTAATAAAATCTTGACAAAGCCCCCGAATGGAGGCGAAACGTCGATAATTATACAAAAAATAGTTTACTTCATTCCAATAATTCACGAAATTTTATAAAAATACAAAAAATTTGCACTTTTATAATTTTTACTATTTTTAATAAAATCTTGACAAAGCCCCCGAACGGACGCGAAACGTTGATAATTATACAAAAAATAGTTTACTTCATGCCAATAATTTACGAAATTTTATAAAAATACAAAAAATTGGCACTAATGATATAATTTTTTTTTCTACGTTAATATTTTTGATAACAGATTTTATTTGTTTCTATAGGTGAGCTGTGCTATTAAAAATATGGTATTCTATTTAAAAAACCATAACCATATATGTCATGACCTTAAAAAGATCATAAGTGTCTATACCTAACCTCAAATTTTCTAAACTTTGTTGTATACTTAATCATAGATTCATCAAATCAAAAAATTCTTTTAGTCAACGGTTTCCCAGAACATAAACAAATTTTAAAAGACAAAAATAATTCTAATTTCTTTATAGACAAAGTACTTTAAACAAGATTAACCCATGTTACAAAACGAATATAAAAAGTGCGCAACATAAAAATACGAAATAAAAGCGAAAACAGATAAAACATGAAATGAACCAATGTACAAATTTTTTGTTCGCTACCATATTAGATGAAGTTTCGATTAGGAGTGAGTAGGTGTGACAGACAACTACACAGTGTGTTAATCTCTACGTTCTACTCCAAATCCACTAAACACAAAAGCACGTTTACGACACATTAGTGTAAAAATGATCGCTCATGCTCACCGTTCTTGTTTATATTGTGATGTGACGTCCGTGCAATAAAAAAAATCCATTTCAATTCACGCAGGTAAAGAAGTATACAAAGAAAATTTACACAATAAATATTATTTCGTCTACGTTATTATTTCTATTTTTAAAATATCGGGTAAGAATATTGAATTGTTTTTTATCACAGCCTTCATCTAAAGTTAGTTTTAGTCGGTCTCAAGCTTGTACTTATCAAGATACCTAGAGAAAGAGAAAAATCAACATGCAGTAACGTATGACATACACTTTACCGCACGTGTTACGGTTTTTGTACAAAAACTGCAACATATGCAAAACTGTTTTATACATAATTTTTACAGTATGTACCAAAAGCCAAAGATAATAGACAATGTAAAATTTAATTTGTACAAAGTCCGCCATTTTGGTTTATTATATACATTAACTGTCATATTTTGAGGTTATGAACCAATTTTTAATAGTTACCAAGCTTTACACAAAAGAAAAGTATTATACACTACTTACTGGTGAATGATTTGCCTCTGACCATCGCCGATGCAAATCATCTTTATCTTTTTCCTTTCCGGGCTCCAAAACAGCGGAATCGCTTTTATGCTTAGACCGCAGTGTATTTCTAAACCCTTCGAAAAAATTCAGTCTTGTCTTGTTCGGGCTTTGCCGATTTAAGTCGCTATTGTTTAAATCTGCCTCCGACGGAATTCCTATGGTGTTAGCTTTATGCACGAAATGCGTAGGTTTTCGATGCTGGACTTCAGGCGTAAAAGATACGGGATTTGATATTGTTTTTCGATGTTGAGGCGTGTTCCACGCAGCGTCGAACGGGGAGCTGTTTTTTAAAAAAAATAATTCGGAAATAATAATTAAAAAAATAAAACTTGGACATAAAAAAAACAAAGCAAAATGCGTATGAATTAAAATTAGTAGTTTGTTATTAAGGGTATTTTGACATTCAAGGCCACGAATGTCAAAGAAAAACAAAAGAAGATATGGGTATTTTTTGATTAAGACAACACGGACTAATTTTTATGTTTTATTCTATTGAAAATTTGTGTTTCCATTTTTAATATTTACAAACATACACTTTTTTTATGTACACTTTAGAGAACTTATATTTAAAATACAATAATACAGTTATTAATCAATTGTTGAATAAAACACGTATCTCACTTTTATTAAATGCATGTAAATTTTCAGAGTATTTTTAATTTCTCGGTTTACTTTTTTATTGTTAACGATTTTTCAAGTTTGTTATGTAGCGGCTATTATTGATTATCTTTAGCGTGTGACACAATATGCTACGGTATTTTCATTGTGCTCCTAAAGTTGCTTAAAAAAATCTCCAACGAAAGCATGACCCTCTTGAGCAAATTGGATTTAAAAAATTATTGGGGTAATACGTACCGGTATAAAAAGGACCGGTACCTATTACTATGGACCTCTCAAACGCACCAAAATATTTTCTTAATGTAAGAATGTGGGAAAATCAGCATCACGTGCTTCCCAAATTTTCGCAATGAGAAAAAAATTATTACGATGCAACTAATCTTATACGAGGAGCATTGATATTATTCAAAAGTGCTGACTAGGGCCGCAAGTATTTAGAAAAAGTATCGAATATCGATAATATTTCCGATATTATCGATCAGTTTTTCACAACATCGTTTATTGATAATATCGATTTTTGAAAACATCTGGTATTCCTAGTAGTCGTTAGTGTTGACGAGAATATATTTATGTTTCCAATATTATCGATAATATCAATAAGTTTTTCACAACATCGTTTATCAATAATATCGATATTTCGAAAACATCTGGTAGTCTTAGTAGTCGTCAGTGCTGATAAAACTAACTATTTATGTTATCCATATCACTATTGTTGATGTTATAATGATATCTTTGTAAACATTGATATCGCCGAAACATCAATTTCATTACATATCAAAAATATGGAAATATTGAATATCGAAAATATCGATATCGGTTTTTCTACTCATACTGTTTCGAAATACCGTCTCGCATTCGCTTCAACGTTCGCTTGCGATACCTACGATTGAGAATAGCGCTCATCTTCGCTGCGATTCTTAGTCCTAGATAGTTAACTGTAACGGATGCTCGATTCACAGAACGCTATATGGGTTACAGCGTAACATAGTCTAGTATGTATGTACGTACCGTTCCATGTCTGCCATCGTTCTCGTTCGCTACGGACGGTATTCAGGAACCCGTTGTTACCCGTGTCCCCGAGTCCCGATGTCGAACGCGAGAAATGATCGTTACAAAGTACTGGGTATTTTCAATCTCAGGAACGGTATCGGAAGCTACAAGAAAATACCTCGACAAAATACCGGTACTCAAATACTGACCCTTCACTAGAAAATATCGATATCGGTTTTTCACAATATCGCTTGTCGTCAGTGTTGATAAAACTAACTAATTATGTTATCCATATCACTATAGTTGATGTTATAACGGTATCTTTGTAAACATTGATATCGCCGAAACATGACAATTATCGATAATATTGATCAGTTATTCACAACATCGCTTATCGATTTTTCGAAAACATCTGGTAGTCCTAGTAGTCGTCAGTGTTGACGAGAATATATTTATGTTTCCAATATTATCGATAATATCCATAAGTTTTTCACAACATCGTTTATCAATAATATCAATATTTCAAAAACATCTGGTAGTCTTAGTAGTCGTCAGTGCTGATAAAACTAACTATTTATGCTATCTGTATTACTATTGTTGATGTTATAATGATATCTTTGTAAACATTGATATTGCTGAAACATAAATTTCATTACATATCAAAAATATGGAAATATTGAATATATTGATATTTCCGATATTATCGATAAAATCAATAAGTTTTTCACAATATCGTTTATCGATAATACCGATAGTTCAAAAACATCTGGTAGTCCCAGTAGTCGTCAGTGTTGATAAAACTAACTAGTTATCTTATCCATATCACTATTGTTGATGTTATAATGATATCTTTGTAAACATTGATATCGCTGAAACATCATTTTCATTACGTATCAAAAATATGGAAATATTGAATATCGATATTATCGAAAATATTATTGATGGGCAAAATGGTATTTATTTGTACCGCGATAAACGTTACCGTTCCAAAATACTGTTTCGAAATACCGTCTCGCATTTGCTTCAACGTTCTCTTGCGATACCTACGATTGAGAATAGCGCTCATCTTCGCTGCGATTCTTAGTCCTAGATAGTTAACTGTAACGGATGCTCGATTCACAGAACGCTATACGGGTTACAGCGTAACATAGTCTGGTATGTATGTACGTACCGTTCCATGTCTGCCATCGTTCTCGTTCGCTACGGGCGGTATTCAGGAACCCGTTGTTACCCGTGTCCCCGAGTCCCGATGTCGAACGCGAGAAATGATCGTTACAAAGTACTGGGTATTTTCAATCTCAGGAACGGTATCGGAAGCTACAAGAAAATATCTCGACAAAATAACGGTACTCAAATACTGACCCTTCACTAGAAAATATCGATATCGGTTTTTCACAATATCGCTTGTCGTCAGTGTTGATAAAACTAACTAATTATGTTATCCATATCACTATAGTTGATGTTATAACGGTATCTTTGTAAACATTGATATCGCCGAAACATGATATTATCGATAATATTGATCAGTTATTCACAACATCGCTTATCGATTTTTCGAAAACATCTGGTAGTCCTAGTAGTCGTCAGTGTTGACGAGAATATATTTATGTTTCCAATATTATCGATAATATCCATAAGTTTTTCACAACATCGTTTATCAATAATATTAATATTTCAAAAACATCTGGTAGTCTTAGTAGTCGTCAGTGCTGATAAAACTAACTATTTATGCTATCTGTATTACTATTGTTGATGTTATAATGATATCTTTGTAAACATTGATATTGCTGAAACATAAATTTCATTACATATCAAAAATATGGAAATATTGAATATATTGATATTTCCGATATTATCGATAAAATCAATAAGTTTTTCACAATATCGTTTATCGATAATACCGATAGTTCAAAAACATCTGGTAGTCCTAGTAGTCGTCAGTGTTGATAAAACTAACTAGTTATCTTATCCATATCACTATTGTTGATGTTATAATGATATCTTTGTAAACATTGATATCGCTGAAACATCATTTTCATTACGTATCAAAAATATGGAAATATTGAATATCGATATTATCGAAAATATTATTGATGGGCAAAATGGTATTTATTTGTACCGCGATAAACGTTACCGTTCCAAAATACTGTTTCGAAATACCGTCTCGCATTTGCTTCAACGTTCTCTTGCGATACCTACGATTGAGAATAGCGCTCATCTTCGCTGCGATTCTTAGTCCTAGATAGTTAACTGTAACGGATGCTCGATTCACAGAACGCTATACGGGTTACAGCGTAACATAGTCTGGTATGTATGTACGTACCGTTCCATGTCTGCCATCGTTCTCGTTCGCTACGGGCGGTATTCAGGAACCCGTTGTTACCCGTGTCCCGATGTCGAACGCGAGAAATGATCGTTACAAAGTACTGGGTATTTTCAATCTCAGGAACGGTATCGGAAGCTACAAGAAAATACCTCGACAAAATACCGGTACTCAAATACTGACCCTTCACTAGAAAATATCGATATCGGTTTTTCACAATATCGCTTGTCGTCAGTGTTGATAAAACTAACTAATTATGTTATCCATATCACTATAGTTGATGTTATAACGGTATCTTTGTAAACATTGATATCGCCGAAACATGATATTATCGATAATATTGATCAGTTATTCACAACATCGCTTATCGATTTTTCGAAAACATCTGGTAGTCCTAGTAGTTGTCAGTGTTGACAAGAATATATTTATGTTTCCAATATTATCGATAATATCAATAAATTTCTCACAACATCGTTTATCAATAATATCGATATTTCGAAAACATCTGGTAGTCTTAGTAGTCGTCAGTGTTGATAAAACTAACTAATTATATTATTCGTATCACTATTGTCGATGTCATAATGATATCTTTGTAAACATTGATATCGCCGAAACATCAATTTCATTACATATCAAAAATATGGAAATATTGAATGTATTGATATTATCGATATCAATAAGTTTTTCACAAAAATATTTTTATCAAAGATTTTGGCCACGCCCACAAAAAATGAAAAATTGCCTAAAAACGGGGTTCTCTACCGAAAAAAACCGCCGGTTATGGTCGATCGGCAAGCTCGCGGGGGTGACGAAAACGTTGAAAATCGAGAAGAATGTTTTTCTCCGCGATAACTGCGCCGATAGGGACGAAATTTGACGGGGTAGCGGGCGAATTCGTCCCGGATCATCGGGTACCCTCGAGATTTTTTCAATTTCATCGAAACACCCCGTTTCCAAGCGATAACAAACTCGGCGCACCGGAAGGGGTCGAAAACATTCCATCGCACCCAGAAGAACTGGCGACGCGCGGGGAAAAACGGGCGTCGCACTCTTCTTCGCCGACGAAAGTTGTAAGGTCATAGGGGGAGTCCCGAACGCGAGAGTCGCGCCCGTGGGGAGATACGGCGCCCTCAAAATAAGGGTGGTTTTTTACAGCGGCCAAACCGGGGGTCGGAGGGTACTTTTGAAGACAGATTCCGGTAGCCCCGTCGATCGGACCGAAGATATCCGGAAATCGACCAAATCGCACGGGGGTTACTATGGTATTCCTAGTAGTCGTTAGTGTTGACGAGAATATATTTATGTTTCCAATATTATCGATAATATCAATAAGTTTTTCACAACATCGTTTATCAATAATATCGATATTTCGAAAACATCTGGTAGTCCTAGTAGTCGTCAGTGTTGATAAAACTAATTCTGTTATCTATATCACTATTGTTGATGTTATAATGAAATCTTTGTAAACATTGATATCGCCGAAACATCAATTTCATTACATATCAAAAATATGGAAATACAGTGAAACCTCTCTTAAGCGGACACCAAGGACCATCGATTTTGTGTCCGTTTATGGGAGATGTCCGTTTAATAGAAAAAAGAGAAAGCACCATAAGCGGCAGTTCGTTCCCTAAAAGTGTCCTTTTATTGGAGGTATCCGGTTAATAGAGGTGTCCGTTATGGGAGGTTTCACTGTATTGAATATCAATGTTATTGAAAATATCGTTATCGGTTTTTCACAATATCGCTTGTCGTCAGTGTTGATAAAACTAATGATGTTATCCATATCATTATAGTTGATGTTATAACGATATCTTTGTAAACATCGATATCGCCGAAACATGATATTATCGATAATATTGATCAGTTTTTCACAACATCGCTATTCGATATCAATACTTCGAAAACATCTGGTAGTCCTAGGAGTCATCAGTGTTGAGGAGAATATATTTATATATACGATATTATCGATAATATCAATAAGTTTTTCACATCATTTATCGATAATATCGATATTTCGAAAACATCTGGTAGTCCTAGTAGTCGTCAGTGTTGATAAAACTAACTAATTATGTTATCCATATCACTATTGTTGATGTTATAATGATATCTTTGTAAACATTGATATCGCCGAAACATCAATTTCATTACATATCAAAAATATGGAAATATTGAATATCAATATTATCGAAAATATCGATATCGGTTTTTCACAATATCGGTTGTCGTCAGTGTTGATAAAACTAACTAATTATGTTATCCATATTACTACAGTTGATGTTATAACGATATCTTTGTAAACAAAAAAAACGCCGGTTATGGTCGATCAACAAGCTCGCGGGGGTGACGAAAACGTTGAAAATCGAGAAGAAAACTGCGCCGATCGGGATGAAATTTGACGGGGTAGCGGGCGAATTCGTCCAGGATCTTCGGGTACCCTCAAGATTTTTTCAATTTCATCGAAACACCCCGTTTCCAAGCGATAACAAACTCGGCGCACCGGAAGGGGTCGAAAACGTTCCATCGCACCCAGAAGAACCGGCGACGCGCGGGGAAAAACGGGCGTCGCACTCTTCTTCGCCGACGAAAGTTGTAGGGTCATAGGGGGGTCCCGAACGCGAGAGTCGCGCCCGTGGGGAGATACGGCGCCCTCAAAATAAGGGTGGTTTTTTACAGCGGCCAAACCGGGGGTCGGAGGGTACTTTTGAAGACAGATTCCGGTAGCCCCGTCGATCGGACCGAAGATATCCGGAAATCGACCATATCGCACGGGGGTTACTATGGTATTCCTAGTAGTCATTAGTGTTGACGAGAATATATTTATGTTTCCAATATTATCGATAATATCAATAAGTTTTTCACAACATCATTTATCAATAATATCGATATTTCGAAAACATCTGGTAGTCCTAGTAGTCATCAGTGTTGATAAAACTAATTCTGTTAAACATATCACTATTGTTGATGTTATAATGAAATCTTTGAAAACATTGATATCGCTGAAACATCAATTTCATTACATATCAAAAATATGGAAATACAGTGAAACCTCTCTTAAGCGGACACCAATGGTCATCGATTTTGTATCCGTTTATGGGAGATGTCCGTTGAATAGAAAAAAGAGAAAGCACCATAAGCGACAGTTCGTTCCCTAAAAGTGTCCTTTTATTGGAGGTATCCGGTTAATAGAGGTGTCCGTTATGGGAGATTTCACTGTATTGAATACCAATGTTATTGAAAATATCGTTATCGGTTTTTCACAATATCGCTTGTCGTCAGTGTTGATAAAACTAATGATGTTATCCATATCACTATAGTTGATGTTATAACGATATCTTTGTAAACATTGATATCGCCGAAACATTATATTATCGATAATATTGATCAGTTTTTCACAACATCGCTTTTCGATAATATCAATACATACTTCGAAAACATCTGGTAGTCCTAGGAGTCGTCAGTGTTGACGAGAATATATTGATATTTACGATATTATCGATAATATCAATAAGTTTTTCACATCATTTATCGATAATATCGATATTTCGAAAACATCTGGTAGTCCTAGTAGTATGTTATCCATATCACTATTGTTGATGTTATAATGATATCTTTGTAAACATTGATATCGCCGAAACATCAATTTCATTACATATCAAAAATATGGAAATATTGAATATCAATATTATCGAAAATATCGATATCGGTTTTTCACAATATCGATTGTCGTCAGTGTTGATGAAACTAACTAATTATGTTATCCATATCACTACAGTTGATGTTACAACGATATCTTTGTAAACATTGATATCGCCGAAACATGATATTATCGATAATATTGATCAGTTTTTCACAACATCGCTTATCAATAATATCGATTTCTAAAACATCTGGTAGTCCCAGGAGTCATCAGTATTATTTACGATATTTATGATACTATCGACAATATCAATAAGTTTTTCACAACATCATTTATCGATAATATCGATATTTCGGAAATATCTCGTAGTCCTAGTAGTCGTTAGTGTTGATAAAACTAACTAATTACGTTATCCATATCACTATTGCTGATGTCATAATGATATCTTTGTAAACATTGATATCGCCGAAACATCAATTTCATTACATATCAAAAATATGGAAATATTGAATATCGATATTATCGAAAATATATCGATAACATATGGCAGCCCTAGTGGTAACTATTGAAATTTCGATATTATGGTATTCACATGGTGCATGTGACATCAAATATCGGTATTAGTAAAAGGAAAAATGTCGAATTACAAAGTTATTTAGGAAACATATTAGTGTGTGTAGCAGTACCAGGCATCTCAAAAATTTCAGCTGAAACTTTAATTGGTATTTCAAGCCTAATACCAAGTGAGCTAGAACCTTGTTTTTGGACACCTGAGAGGTTTGAATTGTTTTCACGTCCAGGCATTGGAATGTCAAATATCGTGGGATTAAAAAACAAATTTTAGAGGACCAATTCACAGCCAATTTTAAGTTGATCAAATTTCAGAAATTTTGGGAAAAGTTAGACATATCTTCATCGATCCGATCTCTTTAAACGAGGCACCAACATGCAAGAACATAAAAACAATTCATTCCGCTTGTAAACGTGGATAAAAATACAGGCAGTATTTTCCTCTCTCACTGTCTCATCCTCCTTTACGAAGCTCAACAGAAAATACAAAAAAATGCAGTGTCATCAAGAAGTTAAAACAATGTCGAATGAAAAAGGAAACACTGCATTTTCCGATTCCCATCACCCAGCATCAGACTTAAAACAAAATCACAACCAAATCATCGTCAAAACCAAGGCTGACATCAAGTCATTTTCGTAACGAACAAACAGAAATGATGTCAGAATGATTACGAGTCAATTATAGCATTAACCACTCCCAGAGGCAGGCGCAGGCAACTTGCCATACTCACGCTTCTTTCGTCAACTCTTTCTGGTAAGCTATTGGACTCTGGATGGCCTTGAGGAAGTCTTTCTGCGTCTGCAGTATGTTTCTGATCGTCGACAGCCACTGATCGACTTGTTCAGGAGAAGAACACTGGCAGATGAAACCCATCGTCAGCTTTTGGGAATCGACTGATTTTAAGAGGAAAGAATCGTCTCCTACACCTGCTTCCAAAGACATTTTGTTCACCTAACGAAAAAAAATATATTATACGAAAAACAATCCATTTTAGCAGTTTTACTTGAATATGAGCTTTGTAGATGTACTGGGGACTGACGAACTGAGTTTTCTTCCCTACAACTTCGGAAAAGATAATACTCTGCTCGAAAAGAAACACTTGAAGTTCCTTGTTCTTCCCGATCACAGAATTGTTCCCACCTTGGACATCAGAACAAATTAACGGACCGTGCATCAGGAGTTTACCCTGAGATGTTATTGTACCCTGAAAACCACCTTTATGTCTCTGCACACCAAATAACAACGAAAATAAACATACGTCAAATCCTTGTAATCTCCCAACATCCATCATATCATTGGCAGCTTTGGGCACGATGATCATAATCTCATACGCGGCTCTAAGAGCTTCGGCTTCCGCCTTCAACCCCGCCCTCTCGGTATACTTCAAAATATCCTTCAAGAGCAGTTGGTATTTCATGATCCTCTGCACCGGTTTAATTAATAAATCGCATAACTGCAGTTTATGGCCTAACTTAACTCGCAATTCCTCGAAATACGTGTCTAAATGTTCGGATACTATGTACTCCGAAACCGGTTTGTTCTTGCAATAAACGACGTACATGTGTAGTTTACGCTCGTAACGCTTAAAAAGGGGTGCTAATTCTGGTGGGTGGTCCACGCATCTTTTCAGAGCTTCTAAGAAAGATCTAGAACAATCAAAACGATAAGATCAAGATTTGAAAGAATCAAAAAACACCGACCCTTTATGCCACTCATAGATAGCCTCTACATTCCCAAACACCATCTTATCCTTCCCTCCCTTCAAATCATCAGGTATGACGATTTCGCACTCTGGGTCCCTCATGGTCGCGATATAACCTTCAACAATTTGCTCTAAGTCCCTAACATACGCCTTCTCCGTATCCACCAATTCTTTCAAAACATACTGTCTCTTTCGCAACTGAGTCTGAATCAAACGCGCACTGTCTATACTATCGTCGAGAGGTTTATCACTTTCGTCACCACTTAAAGCTAACGCGGTGGCCTCACTGGATGCGGCGCACTGCAAAGAAAGTTCTAAAATCCCAGCACCTTCCGTATATTCGACTATGGGATCGGCAGATTTTGTGTCTCTCAATAGCGAGTTCCTCTCTTGATTTTCCGTGTGCTGCTCCTGAAGAAAATTAAGTAGAGATGAAAATTATGTAGAGGTGGAGGCAATTTGGATTATCCCCGCTTCTATTCCTTTCATGTTTGAATCAACGAGATTTATTAAATTTAAAGAAAAGCTGCACAGATGTATCTGCCATCTACTAACTCAAATCGGAACTATGTGGAAGAGGTTTGGACTTCTGATGTGCAGTGAACTGTAAAACGAACACTGACAGGACCAAATAAAATGCCAGCTATAGGTAAGTGTCCATTGTTTAGAGGACAAAAAACATGAAAGGTGTAAGAGCGGGGGTAGTCCCGAGCGCCTCCATCTCTACTCAAGCAAAATAAAAACAATGGTCTATTTGATGTTATATACAAGGAATCACATTGTCACAAAGATCAAAACAAGAAAACATGATCCATCTCGTATAAAAACCATACAAATGAATATCAATAATAAAACATGCTGATTTCAAAAACTAAGAAACAATATATTACGAAACAAAAAATAGCAAAACATATTTTACGCTACAGAGTTCTGAAAGTGTCAGATGCTAGGGGAATTCTTGCTACCAGTGCACATACATAAAAATATAACGCACAAACTACAAAAAAAACAAAAAACCCTAAAAGAAAAAGTGCGTTACTCAAAACGAAATGAATTAATTTTTAAGACTTCGAAGGCAATAAAAATACTAGAAGCATGCAAAAACCGAGGGTGTAGCATTGTGCAAAAAATAGAAAACTATTTATTATATTATTTGAAATCGCACCATTTTCTCTTTAACAATTTGCTCAATTTCTGCTAGATCTGCCGATGTCGCCCCCTCTAACGATTTCAAAGTCAAACTAGAAACCTGCAGAATACACCACATCAAAATATGTGTGTCACAAGAGTTCAAAGTTAGGACCCAAATTGTTCAAAAATCGACTTACCCTCTTACAAGGATTCTCTACAATATCGGGCACTCCCGGTACTCCAGGAGGTCCCGAAGTGACCAGGATGGGTTCTTGTATAGGTTTCATGGGCGGTGGAAGTTCTAACTCCTC
The DNA here is from genome assembly GCA_963966045.1 of Xestobium rufovillosum. Taxonomy (NCBI): domain Eukaryota; kingdom Metazoa; phylum Arthropoda; class Insecta; order Coleoptera; family Ptinidae; genus Xestobium; species Xestobium rufovillosum. Next base: position 41,290,216 of record OZ014493.1, read on the forward strand.
GTCGGCGTCGTCTCCGCCTCCGTTCGTCAACTCCGAATTTCCGAAGGAGCGGACGTTTTTCAGGGGGAGGTGAGCTCGAGCCTCCTCGTCATCTTCGCCCTCGGAAACGGACGGTTTGTTGCCCATTTCCGACGGAACCTGAAAATAGAAACATTAAATAAAGGTAAGCAAAAAATCATAAATTTAAACCAGCGAAATTTCACGATAAAACTGTCATTTTGCCAAATACCAGAAGCGCTAATCAAAACAAAGATTCTTGTGTGTGAATCAGCACAAAGGAAAACCCTGTATTCTAACATTTTTTTTGTCTGACTCATTTAAAAGTAAACAGATGCACCAACAGATCAAACACCGACGGAAACGACGAAAAAATTCGTAAACTAAACAAGTATAACCGCGGCTAAAAAGAAAAAAACGCTCTACAGAATTTAAGAATTAATAAAAAAAATCAATGACAATTTTCCTGGAGCCTTGCTGACTGACTCGAATTATTTATGCGTCCTTTTAAGTACCAATAAAAACCAACTGAAAACGTAGATAAAAATATTTTAATTCTCAGAAAGATAAAAAAAAATTCGGGACAAGCCAATTATATAAAGCAAGATAATATAATTACTGTGTACCGCAGGGCTATTACCTGAGCCCCGAGGGGTGAACCGCAGAGGAATTTTGGTGTACAAGCTTGAGGAATTGCACAGGAATTAGTACGGAATTACATAAATTTGTAGGGAATTGCAGGAATTGTTTGGGGAATTGTTGGGGAATTGCAGGAATTAGTCAGGAATTAGTGAGGAATTGCACAGGAATTGCAGGAATTACAAGGGAATTGCAGAAATGTTTACTAACGATTGCGCATGCGCTGTAAATTATTGCATGATCTTTACAAATATAAATTACAGGAATTACATGGGTAATTGGGGGAATTACTTGAGGTATTGCATGAATTAGATAGGAATTGCGGGAAATTAAAAGGAATTACATATAAATAGAGGAATTTGTGTACAAGCTTGAGGAATTACATAAATTTGTAAGGAATTGCAGGAATTGTTTGGGGAATTGCAGGAATAAGTGAGGAATTGCAGGAATTACAAGGGAATCGCAGAAATGTTTACCCCTCTAATACAAACGATTGCGCATGCGCTGTAAATTATTGCAGTATCGGATGTACAGGAAATGCAAGAATTAGTTTTAAGGGAATTCCAGGAATTAGTAGGGGAATTGCAGGAATTGCATGAGGTATTGCAGGAATTACATGGGGAATTACATGGGGAATTGCAGGAATTACATGGGGAATAGCGGGAATTACTTGAGGAATTGCAGGAATTAGATAGGAATTACGGGGAATTAAAAGGGCTTACACATAAATAGAGGAATTGGTGTACAAGATTTTGCTCTGCGATTCACCCCTCGCTGAGCCCCATATAATTTTTATAGTATGTACTCACCAGGCAAATGTTAAATTAAAAATAATATCAAATATAAAACTTCGACAAAACTTAACCCAAGACAATGTTTGTAACAAACTGAATGCACAGAGTAATACGATCTGACTGAAGAAAACCTGTCCTTGGCCTTGTCCAATCATTGTTAAGCGGATAACATTTTTTCAACAGGTGTTTCCCACGCACCTTCTAATAATTATATAGGTAGAAAGTACAATTTCTGCTGACTGACTTGCTTATTGCATACCAATGTTTTAAATTCATATTCAAAAGCTATAGAAACTTAGGTCTTCTTCACCGATCGAGCGATGGCGAGCGGTGGGAATCAGCGCGCGCGGGCAAGATCCCGCTCAATCGCCAACGTAATTGTCACACGTCATTCTTCTCAGTTAATGCTCTTCTGTTGTTTTGGGTTCGTCGCCATTTGAATCCCATTTTACCCAGAATTGTCCCGAGCGAATCATTGCATCCCTTCTAGCCTAATTCTTCCTTTATAATTTCCTGGTTTAACCGTCCTAATGTCACACGACATCCTTCCATTTTGAGGAATTCGCAAATTATCTGTCGAATATTACACAATTCCTACTCTGGCAGACCTGTAATTGGGCTTCTTCTTGGGCGCTTCTTTCTTGGAGTTGAAAACTTTGCTTCACCACGGAAAAAATCCGTTATAAAGGATATTTCCGTTATAACGGATCTCTTTCTCTTATAACGGACCTCGCAACAGTTGGTAAAGTAGGTACTTATTTGTTAGTTATGACCGCTGTCCGCTACCTACATGAACGATAAGTGGATATCTATATCGCATCGTGTCACTTGGAGAGTAACACAGTTCTTGGAAAGTCTGTTATAACGGAGAAAAAGATGCGTTATATCGGAAATAAGAGATCCGTTATATCGGAAATAAGAGATCCGTTATAACGGAAAAAGAGATCCGTTATAACGGAAAAAGAGATCCGTTATAACTAAAAAATCCGTTATAACGGGGAAAAAACGTTATAACGGAAAATGAAAATAAATAATACGTGACACCAGAGCGCTTCCGCAGGGTTGTCACGTATAACGAGTATCTAGCAGTTTGATCATTTTGGCCCAGAAATGAGGTGAGAAAGTCTAAGTCGAAAAAAGGAAAAGTGCGACCAAAACACCAAAATATGGTGCAAATGAATCCTCCATCCACAACAATGTGTGTCAGTGTTGCCCATCCATCACATTTATGGAACTGGGGCCAGCGCGGCGTCTTTGTTTTACAGGAAGTGAAGAAACACCTTCAGGAACGTCCAATAAGATGTCAAAAAATGACTTTCTATACTTGGGCCGACCAACAGACCCTGCAATCATGAGCTCTAGGCAGGACCACTATCAATTTAGGACGACCGAACCGCAGCGATACGCTTTCTTTAGACCCAACGAAGTCGCACCACTCCAATTCGGTCGTCATAAATTAATATTGGCCCCGCTAGAGCACGTTCTTGCAGGGTGATCACTCCGTCTGTTCGGCGGCCCAAGTATAGCGTATATCTCTAGGAAATAAATGAATATGCTCTGTGATCACTGTCTATAGTGCAGGGGGAATTATCTTGAAAGGCAGAAGAGATTTTGTACAATGACTTTTATCGTTCTTTTAAGAATAGCTCAAAGAATTACTGTATATTCTAGGGCTGCAAGTATTTAGAAAAAAATATCGAATATCGATAATGAGATTATATCAATATTTCCGATATTATCGATAATTCCGATAATATCGATATTTTCGATAGTATCGATATTATCGAAATATCGGAAATATCGATTTTATCGAAAATACCGATATTATCGAAAATATAGATATTATCGGAATTATCGATATTATCGAAAATATCGATATTATAGAAAATATCGATATCGGTTTTCTGCAATATCGCCTATCGATATTATCGAAAATATCTATATTATTGAAAATATCGATATCGGTTTTTTGCAATATCGCTTATCGATAACATCTGGCAGCCCTAGTATATTCTGATTGCTCATTAAATTAAAGAAAAACCACATATCAATTACTTAGTTAACCTAATCAAAATAAGAAGAATCCAGGACTGATTTCACATGAACTTTTATCACGTAACAGGAATTCAGAGTAATTCCTGTTTCGTAACCGAAAAATTGTTCAAAATCTCGTACCTCAAAAACAAATTATTCCGATGTCTTTGACAAAGGGATTAACTGCACCACTTATAAACTCTTTCGCCACAACATTTTTTGACGTTCAAATTTTTGGCACCAACACAAACCGAATCTAAAAATCGCCCGGACCGCACTTCAAATTTGCGTTCTTATTTCGAAAACGCTCGAAGTCGCTAACTAAATATTTTTAATTAATAATTGCGGATGTTCGACACATAACGAGCTTAATGTGACAACGACCGAACATAGACGCACACTCCTGTGGACTACACAAACATTTCAAGATTCAAATTAGCTTTCCATTTCTGACTGAAACGGTTTAGAGCTCCGCGCGTGTCCAACGCGAAAGCAATCAAATTTTGAGAACTCTTGGTCTACAAGTTGTTTCCTCATCACATCCCAGAATTTATTTACATTTTTATAATAGTTTTCTCGGTAATAACCAACAAACAATGAGACAAACACGTTGTTTCGGTGTATCTTCTTTAAAATGTTGTCAACAAGTTGATAGAAAAATATCAGACAGTAAAATAAAACTTAAAAGCTAAACAAATCAGGTTTGTACATGCAAGAGTCAAAAACCATGTATGAAGCTAATCGAGGACCGAGGCCAAATATTTTTCTTCTTCTTCTTCAGCTTGCAGATGTTCATTTCTGGATATATGCCTCTTCCACCCCCCCACTGTAATCTCCTCGTCTGGGGGTCTATCTTTTGGGTTCCCATGGTTTCCATTGCACAAGTGTCGCCCATTTTACGTCATCTTGGGCACCATATGATTCCTTCCACAACGCACGGCAATTTGGTTTTTCCTGTCCAAATTAATGACGTGCTCGAGGTACCGACACGTATTCTTCCATCATTTCGAGGCTGTAGCATGTTGTTCGGGCTTACGATCTTTGTCTTCTGAAGACTCGTCTTTAGGTCACCTTTCTGTGATGGTACTATTAGCCAGCTCAACGCATTTCCAAGATCATCAGCGCGGGTGGCCCATCAGTACGATTTTTTTTGGAAATCGCAAGCGGTTCAAGTGTTGACCCCTTTCTGTTCCCACCCCAAGTTTTCGAAGACGTCTTCCAGTAATAGGGTGAACAATTTCGTGGAAATCGTCTGGATGAAGGCGTCAGCATTTCTCCACGCAACGAAAATTTTTCCAATCACATGTTGAGGAAAATGATTAGTGCTTTTTCCAGAGTTCCTCTAGAGTCTTCAACAACGAATGTCTAGTAACACTCGTGAGTTCCTTCATCGCACTTCTAGCATGGTGCACCGTCCAGTCTGGGTGTACAGAATAATATAGTCAGTTAAATCTGAATGCTCCATCTATCTTAATACATTTCAACCCCTCTGGCGACATTCTGGGGATATCATTCTTCAATAAAATTGGAGAAACATGACTTAATAACATTTTTATAACAATACTTTTAACAAAAAGCAAGAACACAGAGCTGTTCCAGCACACTGAATATCTTGAGAAGCCCTTCAACAGTTAAAAGAATTTTTCGTCCCGCACGGCATCTCTACACGCCAGAAACGTACACAGCAGCGCCTTTAATTCCATAATGACTGATTTTCATGAATAACCATTGTATTTGCCAACACGAAGTATACATATTACTGCTATACATGTTTTTTACACTTCAGAGATTCTCTACTATCTACCACATGTGGTCCAATAAATGTTTACATCAAACTGCTCATTTAGAGGAAAAAATACAAATAAAACTCTCCAACTTAACGCTACAATAAACTCGGCTCGATGATGCTTCAAGATCAGATAAATAATCTAATTGGGAGTGAGAACAGCGATCCCCCCTGGTATGCAACAAGTGCAACTTCATAAAAACTCTGCTTACCTTAATTCGTTTATCAGATCCGGTCTTCTTGAGCGGGGGTCGGTCGCTTGTTGCAGCCGCCCCTTGCGTTTTATCCACTTTACCCTGCGACAATTTCCGGAGCGGCGGTGGCAGCCATTTCCGCCTGAAAAAACAAAAGAATGCATGTTTACAAGCTCTGACAACCGGTGGTTCGATTTCAGAACAAACGAGCTGTATACCTGTGTATACAGTGTCGACGACAGATTTAAAGGATGAAAACATATTTTCTGAAGCAAGCACTCACAAAAATAATACAGATGTCCAGCGAGAACATTGGGTAAAGTCATGGTTACTATACTGGAAATGGTTGAATCAATCGCGGGGTTCTTATTGGGGCAAAAATGTGACGTAAGTCAGATACCCGTAAGCTCCACCTACAAGTTTCTACTAATATTTTTACCGATAACCATGCAGTTTTCTGCGTTTGGTCCAATAGCCGTAGATAACACAAACATGAAGTAAACAGGCCAGCTGCTGTAGAATAATAAGTCAAATGAGCTGCAGTATGAGATAACCATTTCAGTGCAGTAACCTTGGAATGAAGCGATCTTTAAAAATGTCTTCCTTCCAAAAATATGCTGAATATGCCCAAACTATCAAAGCACCCGATTTTCCAGGTTACTTCGAATTTTAAGACTGCATAAAATAGATAACTTGTACAAGCACCAATAAATATGCGAGAAAATAGGATAAACTGGACTTAAAATTAAAATGAAACGAACATTAAAATAAAGTGAGGTTATGATTAGCATATTTGACGTTTAAGAGCGTTCCAATTCTGAGTGTTGACATATTTGCGAATAAAAGTGTTACTATTAGGACGTATATGGCAAATTCAACTCTAACAACTGAAACTTTACCCTGATGACGTCACGCACGTAACCCAAAATTGTTTAAATGACTACTAAGGCATTATTCTTAAAATCCGTAATATTTCTCACGAGCAAAACATGATAACGAAATTATTGTGCAAACAGTTTTTTTTTACCATGCTTCTAAACTGCCGCATCCACAACTGCAGTGCCTCCGAATAAACCGCTTGAATCGCCCCATCACTCACAGAAAAACTCACAATTCATCACAAACATCGATAATGATTTTCAATTTGGCCGAATTTAAAAAATCGCATCACATGACTTTTTAAAAGCCAGACGTTATGAATTCTGCCACGGTGAATTATCTTTATCACTGTAAGGTAAGTAACTAAGCATGAGTTTTTATTCGAAGATAAGATTAGGACGAACGAACGAAGATTGGCCAACGCAATTATTAATGACAATTTAACAACAGTAAAATACTAATATTTTTCATTACAAAAATGAGATTTCCCGGAAACACCTCGTACAGTCATAGACGTTATCAAAATGCATGATTTCCAAAAAATCATATCCTACAGTTTGACATCAATAGTGACAATGACAGACAAAAAGTTACTTCTTCTTCTTCTTCTTCTTCTTTTTTACTTATTTAAATGACTGTTCATTTAGTTTTTCACAGCCTACTAGATTTTTTATTCTTAGTAATAAGAGATTGGCCCTCGCGTACACATCTGGCAACAATGCCGCAGCATATGATGTAATTATAAGCAACAAAGCGAGCTCGAGCAGTGAGCGCCAACTTTGATAAAAAACGCAAATCAATTTCAATTATTAAGGGTGTCAAAAATGTTAACTGGGACGGCGGGAGGGTACGGTGGCAGAAAAAAGGTCATGCAGGTACGCTCGCGTGACATCCCTACACTAGCATTTTCCAGCCACCACCCTTAATTTGCATATAAACACACGAAACCCAGATAATGCGAAGATAACGGGAAATGTTACAGAGCCACAGGTTATTGCACAATTTAATTGACAAAATCCCTGTGTTAGATTGTTTTTAAGTAGTCAATTGACGCAAGAATTTCAATTTCGTACATACGACTGCTTAAATATCACTACAACGTATTTCAGTGGCGCAGTGGATAATGTATCGGTTTAAGGATCGGTAGGTTCCGCGAACGATTCTCGCAGTTGGCATTTTCACTTACTGCGTCCATCTTATTTTTTCAACAAAAAATCTGTTAGAATCCTTGTAGAATTCCACTGTAATTACCTAACATTCCATTTTAAAAAATCTAAAATTCTACTTGGGCAGAGTGTACGAGTATAATAATAGAATACAAACGGAAATGAATTAATAGCAAGATTTGCGGACTCTTATCAGTTTAAACATGTTTTCCTTTCCTAAAGGTAGATAAAAATAGGTATTATAGATATAAAAATGACGTCACTTACCCACTAAATCCTCTGCGTTTGTTGACTGGAGAGGAGGTGTTGACAGTTCCAGTATTGTTCTCGTTCACCGCCGTAACATCTGCAACGAAATGAATGCATAAAGGAAACTTATAATGATGGAACCACTTTTGGGTGGCTTGGAATTTATTGTGTTTTTTCGGAATGCCCATGAACCGCCACTGTCCTCAAATCAGAAATTAACGATGCCAACTTGGACATCAGTATGAGGTAACAACAGCGGATGGATCTCACCGTAATAAAACAAATCTAGGCTACACCATGACCTGTGTTAACCTAACGCCATATGGCGCACATGCACGCCTACTACTCCACTCGTTTTTTTATTATTATTAACATATTTAAATGCAACAGGCAACAAAATGCGAATTGTTGCACAATTAACTCGTACTGCAGTGATTTACACCTCGCCAAATAATGGAAAAAAAAGAAAAAATACTCGGACCAAGAAAATAAATACAGTGTATAGGTTACGTCCAATTAAAATGCATGATTTAGGTGAACGCGAGCCTTGATTTGGGCCGGCCCAAGAGGTGGAGCGCTTTTTAATTGAAAATTATTGAAATTTTTGACTGTCACTACCCTACTGGTTCACAGAAAGATATATGCATTCATCGTAAACAGATGGTGTCTACAGTCGTTATGCCTACAGAAACTTTGTATTTCTTGATCAGATAGAAAAGTTGGTTTACATATTTATAGTGTTAACAGAATTTTGTTGAAGATTTTGGCAAAGAGTAGAAGAATTCTGAAAATTAAATATTATCTTCCCTCGTGTCTCAGAAGGTGTCCTACCATCCTATACCGCATTTAATTATAAGGAAGACCACGTTCAAAAACGATGAATCTTTAAAGTAATCCGAGTTTTTCGAAATTTTTGACACATGTAAACTTTTGATAGAATTTCACATAGTCGGAGAGCAAGGTGTTCTAATAATTAGACACCCTCTAAACAACTCGAATACACACAAGAAAATGATGCTGATTCTAATGTAAAATGACCTGCCGGATTTGGATTTTGAGATCGCGAAAAGATCAGGAATTGCGAAAATTCCGTAAAAAATTCCGAAGTCAATTTTCGGCCGTTTTTAATATTTTTCTTGTTGTATTTCGGCAACGAAAAGAGTTAGAGACCTGCTTCTTTCGTGGAATATACAGGGTTTCCCACGACGACCTTACACGATCTGTATATAGAAAAGTAAATATAGTAGAATTACACAAATTTGCACAAATAGGTAATCGAGGATGCTCAATTCGACTAAAATATTTTTGACTTTCTGCGACTTCCGGTTATACCGGAAATAGACACCAACTTCCTTATTTTAAATGGAATGCCCACATTTTTATTATGGATTTAGATTTTTGGTCGAATTTTAAGGTCACCTTATGCAAAACATCATATGTGTAAAGTGCACCCTCTTCGAGATATTAGACGTTAAAAGTAGTCATTTTTCAAATTTCATCAATTATAACTTGGAAACGGTACGAGATAAAGGAAAATGATTTACATGTCCCTATCCTAGTTTTTAATTCTCTATCTAATGGGTCTGGAAAATACTGCTTCCTGATTGGCAACTTTTTATCATTTTTGACCAATCAGGAGGCAGTATTTTCCAGACCCTTTAGATAGAGAATTAAAAACTGGGATAGGGACATGTAAGTCATTTTTCTTTATCTCGTACCGTTTCCATGCTATAAATTATAAAATTTGAAAAATTACTATTTTTAACGTCCAATATCTCGAAGAGGGTGCACTTTACACATATGATGTTTTGCATAAATTCGACCAAAAATCTAAATCCGTAATCAAAATATAGGCATTTCATTCAAAATAAGGAAGTTGGTGTCTATTTCCGGTATAACCGGAAGTCGCAGAAAGTCAAAAATATTTTAGTCGAATTGAGCATCCTCGATTACCTGTTTGTGCAAATTTGTGTAATTCTACTGTATATGCTTTTCTATATACAGATCGTGTAAGGTCGTCGTGGGATACCCTGTACAAGGTGTCCCAAACTGGACGCGTTCTTATGGGAACACCCCTTATTTGAAGAGATAGAAAAAAATTAGCCAAGGTGTCCGGAGCTCAAATTTAATGAGAAAACCACTGGCGCAAACAAAACTTTGCTATCTCTTATCGTTTGGCCGCTAGAGGGCGATTCTTAAATTTCGTCGATTTCTTTTATGTCCTATAACTTGTTTATTAATAAAGATAATTAATTTTGGTAAAAACTTTCTTAAGGCACTTTTTTCCGTAAAATCCATTGCAATAGGCAGTTTTTTTACAGGGAGTTTAGATTTTCGTGCACCACCCCAAACTCATTTTTTTTATATAGACCACCCTATATATTATGAGATTTTTGAAAAGCTCGTAAAATTTCCTAAATTTTGATGTATCATTTGTCATGTTTATATTAAGAACCATTAGCAACATTACGATTTAAAAATTAAAATATTGTGCCTACAGAAATCAAGATTGCCATGACTAATAAAATGACATAGGATGCTAACATGTTATGATTAAAACCACAGATCTAAAGTTTCATGATAAGATTACTCATAGTTATTATATTAAATTAATAATTCTTTAAATGTTGCTAATGGTTTTTAAGATAAACATGAAAAGTGATACGTCAAAATTTAGGAAATTTTACGAGATTTTCAAAAATCTCATAATATATAGGGTGGTCTATATAAAAAAATTAGTTTGGAGTGGTGCACGAAAATCTAAACGCCCTGTAAAAAAACTGCCTATTGCAATGTATTCTACGGAAAAAAGTGCCTTAAGAAAGTTTTTACCAAAATTAATTATCTTTATTAATAAACGAGTTATAGGACATAAAAGAAATCGACGAAATTTGAGAATGGCCCTCTAGCGGCCAAACGATAAGAGATAGCAAAGTTTTGTTTGCGCCAGTGGTTTTCTCATTAAATTTGAGCTCCGGACACCTTGGCTAATTTTTTTCTATCTCTTCAAATAAGGGGTGTTCCCATAAGAACGCGTCCAGTTTGGGACACCTTGTACTCACGTTGCCTCTACAATTTTGCAATTTTATGAAAAAAAAATGGTTTCTTGCTAGACCATAAATGTGTGTAATGTATTTTTCATGTACCGGGTAAGTAGTCTTATTTTTCGGAATTAGCATATACATATGCGAGACCAAATACGGACAAGGGCTCGAAATCATTTTTGGTGAAGAAACGAAACATTAATATTGTTGCTGAAAAAAGTTACAGCAGGTCGAACACAAATAACTTGTGCGCGCTAGCCGCCCTGATCCGTGTAGAAGTGGCTTAGGTGCAGGCGTACAAACGCTGCATTAATATCAAGAACATTTGTATTTTTTATACATTGCACATTAGATTTCATGCATGCACATCGAAAAGAACAAGCAAAATTTTTACATTTACAGAACTGTGTTATTGTAACACAATCGAGTTTAGAGTTATTTATGAATGTTATTGGCATAATAACGTTATTTTCCATGCACCATCCATATTCCAGGATGTTTTGGATACTTGGACTTATTTGCCAAGCCGTTTTATATACAAAAAAAATAATTAATACATTTTCTTAAATTTAATTCCTGGCCGTGTACTCCTTCCATGAAAATAACCTTACAAGTGATAAAGCATTTCAATAAAATGTAGAATTGAATCCACATATTTGTTAGAATTATTTTTGTTTACGTTTCAAATTAATTCAGGGGCCCAAGAGTTTTGGGTATGTATGTATTATCAATACATGTATTATCATTTATCAATACATTAATATGTCGCTACCTATCAACCTATCAGCGGGGCTAGCCCGCACAAATTATTTGTTTTTAACTTGCTGTAACTTTTTTCACTAAAATGGCAACAATAACGCTTCGAACGAACTAAATGGAGAGTGCAACGTGAGTAGTTCCAGGTCGCCAAGTACCAGAGCTGCATCTGCCTATCGACCGCTCTCTGACGTCACGTCAATGGCGTTTATTTCTAAATGCACCGTTTTAGGGAAATCAGTTTATTTTATTTTCTAAATCCAAAACTGGCAAAACTAGTGTATGTCTAGCTTGTTAAAGTGTGTATCTCTACTAAAACAATGAAAACTCTAAGGACTGCGTGGAGAGACATATTTGCCGAAGACAAATATATAAAATAGCAGTTAAATAGCTTTTTTGACGAGCACTTTTATATTCCATAAAATTATGCGATAACGTCCGCAATAATTATTTGAGTGCGACAATTTCAGACGAGAAGGCAGTAACATAAAATTTTCACTACAACGAAAGCTGTTAGATTTGCAGACATAAGTGCATAATAAATTTCGAGTCTTCTGAGCTTTTACAGAAATGTCTGTCAGTTTTCTGGGTGTTATTTTTATTTCGTTCTGGGACCAGCTTTATGTATTAGTTTTCGTTGATCGCTTACGTCAAATAGGCAACATTAAAATTATTACATACAAACTTTAACGATGTATGTTGGAATTTACTTATCTGGTACGACTTTTTCGTACAGGAAAAATTAAGTTCGACGACTTCTCGGCGTCAAGGAGAGGGTGTAATTTTGTTATCGGCAATATGAGTGTAGAACCGCAAGGTAGTGATAATATAGCCAGGCGAATATTGTTATGCAAGAGGTAAATGACTTCAAGGTTCATGACAGCCGTCAAATATTATGGTTTCGTCTAATAACCTATCTAGTAAGCATAAAATTCTTTAAACGTTATAGGCTACTAATAACCAGCTGTTGGAGATACTAAATATTATTGTTCTTCTTTTGTCAACCAGAGGAAAATCAGTGGAAAACTACCATTTTATCAACAAGGTGGAGGTGTAGCTATGGAAAATTGCCTCTATTCTTTCTTTGCAGACTACCCATTTGATTCGCAACTCTTGCAATTTTCCATTTTGTGTCAAAATTGTCATCAAACCCATCTCTATTCGCAAGTGTAATAATATTCCCCTCCATTTTTATCCTTTCATCCTCGATTTTCTTCATGTACCTATAGATACTACTTACGTATCACATTTACTAGCTCACAGTGACGCAAAACAACAATAACTCCAAGTGGTGATAGTACAATTTAATGATTATTGTACTCATCTTCTAGGTCACTGGTAACAAGGACACTATGCAACAAAACTATCATTTATCATATCCGAACGTAAAAACTACTTTCAAAACTTTGATATGAAACATAAACGTGACATTTAGTAGTAATTTTTTTTCACAAATTCACATAGTGGGGCGTATCGCTTACACAGGGTGTTTTACTTGGATTCATTTTTAAATGCGTTTCCTGAGAGACCCCCGAATTCTAAACAATGCCCCTGGATTGCCTTTGATTTCATTGGCAGCCGCTTGTATTCTTCGCCACAGCTCATCGGGTGAATCAACAGCTTCTTTGTAAACCATATCTTCCATTCTAGACCACATCGAAAAATCCAGAGGATTTAAGTCGGGGCTTCTAGGCGGCCAAGAAAATTCACTTCCACGGCCAATCCACAGATGTGGAAAGACGTTGTCTAAGTACTCCCGCACCGGCCGGGAAAAATGTGCGGGCGTCCCGTCCTGCATGAACCACATATTTTCCCTTAAATTAAGTGGTACTTCTTCAAGCAGTTCGTTCAAATTTTTCTGAAGCAAATTTAAATAAAGTGGACCGTTCAGATTGGGTAGAAGTTGAAAAGTCGAAAAGTCATTATGACGCGGCATTTTTACTTTTGATAAAATTATGGAGAAAGTTAATGAAAAAGCTATTGGATTAACACTAAACACTTTAAAACTAATGTCATATTACTATCGACTGTCTGTTTGTAAAACGTAGCCATCTAGATAATATTTTGTTTAATGCGGAACGACCTATTAGAACAAGTTTGGATTTTAAACACTATCTGCATCAAAGACTTGTTGATCTGCATTAAGTCGTTTTTTCTTGATGAAACAACCTGTATACAAACTAACGCACGTGTTTTTTTAATTCGCAGTCGAAAATTTCTCCTTCTGCGAACACCTGCCAATAATAATTCATCGCGCTTTTTATTCCTATACTGCGTCGGAGGGTCTACTAAAATTAGTTTTCCATTGGGTCAATTCCCACGTTCAGAGAATAACTCCCTTCCGGATATCTACTTCTCTTCGTTCCTACTCAAATTCTCTAACTGCCCTACCTTTCTGAGCACTTCGAACATCTTCCTCCTTTTTACATAATCGAAGGCTTTTTCTAAATCTACAAATCCTATATAGGCACTCTTCCCTTTTCTATTGTTTTTCTATGATTAATAAATTTACGAAATTTCAACATTTGAAACTGGTAGTCTGATTAGCAGGTCTACTAGTAATAGAAATATAGCGTGTGTATCAAAATAAACACTCGAATTTGACAGTTTGCAATTTAAGGTTATGTATCACAATTAAACGTCAAATTAGCTGTAAACATCTTACGAAATTAGCTGGCTCAAAAGAATTTTAACAGTTTTCTCCGACAAATGCCTTCTTCCACTTTTTTTCTTTACAATAAAGATAATTCAATTTGAGAGGGAACTTAAATTTGTTTGGATGAATGTTCTCTTAGACGGGCCAAGTTGCCAGATTCACTTGGACTGGCGCCACGGACTTATTTTTAAAAGCTTAGGGAAATCGGGTTTTGTAATGTAACGTACCTTGAACTTTATTTATTAATGTTTCGGGCACAGAGAGAATTTTTATCGCCGAAAAAAAGAAGAAATTTAACCTCAAAACAATACGCCGTACAGCCATCTCATGAAAACAAGTTCCATCGTCCAAACAAAACACAATAATCATATCACTTAACAAATACGACCCTGAAATTATCTAGTAATCCCCGCTTAATTGGATAATTCCCGTCATTTACATAATTTGCAATACCCGTTTTTAATTTCTCAATAAAACTGAGGTTGCAAGAACTGCACACTAAAAGCAAGTAGATACTTGATAAAGGCGAACAGTTAAAAGTGCATTAACAAGAGCTTCATCGACGATGCACTAGCGGCGCTTTCTCAAGTACCCTCAACACGTTCGAACTCTTGAAACCCGATAAATGACTATTCCAATTTCTTTAGTAGGTCACACTGATTCTTGCATCGCAAAGTGCAATGTACAAACACCTATACTAAATACACACTGACCCAATCAAACGTTGAAAACATATCAAACACATTTCAACACTTTTGATGGTGTTTGGGTTTGCAAACAAGATATCCCTGGTTTGACGAGTCAACGAAGACGTTTCTGACGTGGAAAATGGAAATTGTACCCGCGATCCCTGTTAGTCCAAAACATTTTAGCTACTTGTGTTGTTTGTGGCTTCTTGGGTTTTCGTCCATCGTACCAAAGATGCATAGGCGACGATTATGCATTGTGTATATGACCAATAAGGTCATTTTCGGTTTTAGTTTTTCAAAAAAATCTGCGATATGTCCAAAGGGCCGCCGTGGTCTTGGAGTCTTGTCGACATGCAAATTCCAGTCCAACTTGCTTTCCAGGAATACTCCAAAATATTTTGCTTTGCTAGACAATTCGATCGTTTGTTCATTTAACTGTGGAGGTCGCAGAACCAGCTTCTTGTGTCTTGTAAATATCAAATGGGAAAATGAAAGCTAAACAAATATGTAGAATGAAAAGAATGAAGCAAAGGAAGAAGTAAAAGAGGCGAAGAAAGAAGTTTGGGAGCAAGAAAGGGAAGGAACATAAATCAAATAAAAGTAAATGTTGGAGAACAGTGATAGGGTTAAGAGAAAACAAGTGAGAGGGGGGGAGGGAGGGAGGGAGGGAGGAAGGGAGTGAGCGTATGAAGTATAAAGGACTAATGAAATACAGACAGAAATAGAAGACATATTGGCACTCCAGAGAAACTTTTTCGAAGAGAGAAGTTTATTAACATACAGAAAGATCAACAAATGGATATCAGAATGGAGGCTAGAGAGGAAATACGGACAAGAGACGCAATAGATAATGGGATAACATTGGAGGAGGTAACAGAAGCAGTAAAAATGATAACGCCAGAGAAGGTGGGAGGAAGTGACGGGATAGCACCGGAAATTATAAAATGTTGAGGGTAAGGAAAGTGAGCATGGATAATATTCAAAAACGCATGGAAGGACACCAAATGATTGGGAGATAAATGTGATCATGCCAATATACAACAAAGGAAGACTGAAAATTACTGAGCTACTTGTTTGACACCAGTAATTTTTAAAATGTATCAAGGAACAGTGGAAAGAAGATTGAGAATATAAGTGGAAAACTAGAGTAGGAATAAGTAGCCTTTAGAAAAAGAAGCCAAACACAGGATCATCAGTGTATTGAAGTGAACTGCAGGCTACTCAACTGGTGTATGTTTGGTTGCATAACCAAGTTTTAGAAGTGCACGTTGGGTTGCCTAGTTCGTTTCGTTAAATAGATAGCCAAAAGCGAAGAAAGTGAGAGGTTCTCAGACATTAATGACTTCACTTGAAGGTTGTCTCTTAACAAAGATAAGTTGGTTTTCCCTTCGAGCGGTGAGATCTCAGAGAGTGCTTGTTCTAGTTGTCTTATAATGTAAATTATTAGGTAATCCAGTAATCATGCCTTAGAATCTCTATTTTATTTCAATAGGTTACTTTCGGGACAGACTGTATTCGCATAAAGTTACGTTCACTGAAATGCACATGTAAGCAAACCTGTCAAAGGTTGAACTCCAGATGGCAACGTCTAAGGAGACGCGAGGAAACTTAGTTAGGGAAAGGACGCAGGGTGTTTAGCACTTGAGATAGGTTTTTAAGATCCTTGTTCAAGCTCTTCATCCTGGAGATGCCGAGCAACGTTTAGCTTTTTGTCAGTGGCTTCTTGAGAGGATAAATAATGATCCCAATTTTATTTCATCTATTTTATGGACCGATGAAGCGACTTTTATCAGGGACGGAATTACAAACTATCGAAACCTGCACCATTATTCGTTAGACAGCCCACATGTAACAAGAAGTAGAAGGTTCCAGCAAAGATTTTCTATCAAGTATGGGGAGGAATCTGGAATGGTTCTTTACTGGAGTTGTAAGAACTCGATAATCGCAACACGCAACACGAGTTATTGAAGCAAGAAGGGACGGTAAAAGAAGGGTAGGCAGACCACAGAAAGCCATGGATAGAAGAGATAGCACAGAGGGGGGGGGGGGGGAGTCCAAGAAATGAAAGAATTAACGGTCAACAGAAAGGAACGGAAGAAATGGGTGGAAACTCCTACAGCGCCGACGGCGACGTTGTGAGACATTAGCAGAAGATAAAGAAAAAGGAGAAATGTCTTGGAAAGGGAATTGTGACACCATGTTCCTCCTCCAAGATCCAGTTTAGAACATTTTGCAGGCTTGACATGACGCCATCATGTCTGCTTAATAAACAAATAAGTTATCTGCATAACACTGTCTTTGTGACCTGTGTCATCAAGTTTCCAAAGGACATCATTCTGATACAGATGTCGCAATAATTCGGGCCTTCAACATGGTTTCGATGCATCTACTGATGGAAAAGTCCAACACCCTTTTGTGCAGCAGTTCCTCTGCGTTCCGTGCAAAAAAGGCATTTATGTTTGTCCAGTAAGTTGCCGGTTTAGTCTTTGGTTGTTACGAGACCACACGCCCGATTAAAAAACCGTCACTGTCATGGACACACTAGACACGATCTATATTTAAGTTGGTAATGAAAAACAACCAATAAAAATAACATAAATAAATAAAAAATAAGCAAATAAAATCTACAAAAAGAATGCGTGTTTATTTAAATTTAAATTGATTTTTTATGCTTAAGAAAAGAACATAAAAGAATATAATAAAATGTTTGCGAAGAGTAGGTACCACCTTCAAAACAAAATTATTTTTTTATTTTTTCCTGAAATGTATGTTGCTTTTGTAATTCGTTAATCGCATGTCTAGGGCGCTATCTGGTGGAAAATATTCCCTAACGAAAATATTAATAATTTGTAATACGTTACGTCCATTACCTGAGGGTGTTAAATACTTCTGGACCCGATCGTACACTTTCCTCACCGACAATTTCCTCCTCATGGGGGAAGGAGTTTGGGATCCTTCAGATGCAGCCGATGTGTCAGCATCCCCGTCCGTTAACAACATCATTTAAAATAAATACACTTCACCGTAATTTTATCAACATTAGGACACTAGTAACATAACAGTCATAATTGCGAGAGCCTCACTTCCGGTTTCGCGGTTTACGAAAATTTCCGGGGAATTCCGGGGGGATAACACGCGCGAAGGACGCGACTAAAAGCAACTGCTAAATTAACAGGAGGTGACAATTATATATCTGGTATAACGTGGAATTAATACTCGACGATGATAAGGAAATTTGCTGCTAATCCCACGAATTTCGGTTATCGGTAATGAGCGCTGATAGATTGTGGGATAAAGTTTTATTAATTGGTGAACTGGAACATTCTAGTGTCTTTCAGTCCACTAAAGCAAATTAACGGGTACATATGGAACCATAGGGAAAACAGTATGGTCTTCACCAGAAGGAGGAATCTCCAGGTATTGAAGAAGTTTCATTTGTGATAAGATTAGATCCAATTTAGCAAAGAGCTTATCTGGAGGCTTGCTTCCAAAACATACTTAAGCACAACACATGACACTTCCACAAAATACATGATTGGTTATTATAATATACTTAATTGGAGCACCACTTCCAAAACATATTGCAATACAGCACATCGACTGCTGGGGCGTTGCGAATAGCGTTCGCTGCGGTAATGGAGGGGGGCAGTGTTGCTGGATCTCTCACAGTTACATACCCTGGTGGAGAAGGAGTCTCTGCAGCCGCATATACTAAGGATTAAACTGTTAAAAGTCGAGGGAACAGTATTATGTGAAAACCTAAGAAAAATGTGCTGGAACTTCCCTACCAGGTGGGCTTCGCCGACAAAAATGAGCAAACTTAATAAATATTTCACAAGATTCGAACCAAAGTAATTAATTAGGTATATTGGGAATGATGCCACTCGCATGAAACATTACTTCTAAAAATAAAATTATCCAATCAATACGACGCATGTTTCTAACTGTCCTACATTACAAATACCAAAGGGAAAAATTATTTATCGCTACGTGTACGAGAATAGGAGCTTATACAAAAGCAACGAATACATTTTAAGCCTTATGAAAGTCTAACCACAAATTACCTCCTCTTTTTTTCTTCAATTTACCCACGTCACTCCTGTTTTATTCGAACTTACAAAGTCTCGATATGAATTATAAATAGAAGCGTATGGAAATATGAAGCTAAAAATAATTCTTCATTTGCCCGTTTCATCTGTGCAAAATAATCGATTATTGGAAGTGATGATATCGATTAATCAAATTAGAGGTACTTTATGTTCATTTTAAAAGAAAAACAATTGCAATATAACAATGCAGCGTCATGTGTAGAGCTTTAAATGTGACGTAACAGTTAAACGGCGCGCTATTGGTGGTGACGTCACATTATAGCAAGTGGTGCTGTGCTACCACGTTGTTGTGCGCATTACAGCCAGTAAATGCTTTGATCAAGAAATATATACCCAGATTGCGTTGCAGCCAATAAATAATTTGATACCTCACGCAATAAAAACTATGTATACAGTTTTGTATTTACATAATGTTCCATAAAATGTTCGACTTCCTATAATATTATCTTTACGGGGGGGAATACTGCAAGGGGAAATATTTAGTTATGCAAAATGACCTTGAACTTGATTTAATTATAAAATTCCTTCTATTTTTAAAGATTTTTGTGGTGAATACAAACTGATGCACACATTACAAAATACCGCACCAGTAAAAAAAGAACAAAGAATCAAAACTATAAGCAGAGTTTTATCCAAACAAACCGTAAAACGGATCAAATTCTAAAGATTCTCGAGATGTTTTAGTACTCCAAATACGCTCCCCTGGGGAGCTAACTGTCCATTAAACTTGAAAAAGAAAAACAATAACCAATTTATCTAGGTAAAATAGTACAACGATCGAACTCATTGTATTTAGGTTACACTCCAGGTGTTCGAATATCTGATTTTATTATTAAAATCGTCATTTGTGTTTATCCTTTAGATCCACTAAAATCATTATCAAATTGGTAGAAACTAAAGAACTATGCATCTCCCGAGAAACTCAGCTTAAATCGACCCAAAAACAAAACCCTTAAAACAACATTTTAAAAAACTAGGTCAATTTTCTAAATGGAATGTTTCACTTAAAAAAACCTATCTCGATTTTGCGTAATCTAGTTTATTATTTCGTTTATTTAGATCATATCTATAGGTGTAGGTATATTATTTTTACTTCAACTGGCACAGATACATATATTCTAATTTCAATAATCCTAAAAATGTTTTACTAAATTTAAGGCAGCGAACTTTGATTACACAACTTTTGTATAGGTATGTATTTACACTTTCGTTCCTTAAAATTTTTTTGTAATTTTGTCGGGTTATATATATTTGTTTTTAAATGCAAATGTGGCAAATATGTTCTGGAAGCGGTTGTTGAGCAATTTATAATCTTCAAATATTATCAAATACTAAGACATAAAATTTAGTAAATATTACTTGTATAAAAATAGAAAAAAAACTAAACAACATACTTATAACGCATGCTTAAAGTTAAAAATAGAGTGAAATCTAAAAAAAGAAACTATATAGAAATGCCATATTAACTACCCCATTATACCATTTAAAAGATCACCCCCGAGAAAATATTAATAAATCCAATTTTTTGTCCACATAACTTAAAACACTCAACATCCACGGTGTTCACAATATAACCACATGGAGAAATACTATCTACCGAGATCTTATTGCATAGTAGGCGCCGATATCTAAAGAACAACTGAATAATGATCGTGTAAGTAGATGCCCAAGCGTTGGACGGCGGCCGGTTGGGCCAAACCACGGTGCCAGGAATCGCCGCTTCGGACGTACACAAAGATTCGCGCGGGCCAATTTTTTTATCATTTTTATTACTCAAGCCAAGAAAAAATCACAAACTAGATGGCAAATTTTTCTAACCCACGACTTTTACACGAGGTCCCTGACCCGCGCAATACTCTACCCGCTTCAGAGTATGCGTCACCATAACTTGGGAGTACACGCCCACCACACAATCTCGAGCCGCCCCTGCAACAATAACGAAATTTTCGTGAAAATTCGTTTCGAAATCTTCGCAATAATGTCGAGATTTTGTCAGGATGTGACGTCACGCACTAATATAAATACCGCGTTCGCGGTTAATAATAATAATAATATGAGAAGTGTAGATGTATTTTCGCAGGTCAAAAATAAAATTGGACGCAACGTATACATAGGTAAGTGGCCAGGTGTTTGACAAACGTCACTCTGAGCGGACGTAGCCTTCGTTGGGTGATCGTCCAAGACAATTATTTGATTTCCAAAAATAAGCTCTCGTCATAAAACATTGTTAACAGTGTTTTATATTATAATAATCATGAATTTCCATCAAGTAACGGTTCAAATCACCAATTTATTTGTAAATTTAAAATTCTTGTTTAATTTGTGCCAGTATAAATTTTAATATATTGAATTTTGTGAAATTCTGACGTAAATAAATTGTATAACATAATCGACGTTTCGTCCCCGTTCGGGGGATTTGTCAAGATTTATTTAGTAAAAAGTAAAAAATATAAAATTGATAATAAAATATTTGACCATTTTTTCTTTTTTTCCTCTTTTTTTCTTGTTAATTTTATATTTTTTACTTTTTACTAAATAAATCTTGACAAAGCCCCCGAGCGGGGGCGAAACGTCGATTACATTATACAACAATTTACTCATGCCAGAATTTCACAAAATTCAAAATAAGTAAAATTAAAATTAAAAAGTTGACCTAAAATTATTTGTCAATACAAATTTTTCTAAATAATAAAAATAGGAATTACAATTTAGCACTTTTTATTTTGAACAAATAATAATAATAATATAATAATAATATATATATTATTATATTATATATAATATATAATATATATATAATAATATATATATAATTGGAGAAATAAAAATAATTTTTTTACATAAAATTTTTATTTTTAATTGTATGTATTTCGATAATTTTCTTGGTGACGTACGTAGTGATTGAATGTCGATAAAATCATGCGGCCCGTTTTTTGATAGCGCATCAGGGAAGCAAGGGGTGAACTACCCCTTACCTTCTTAACTTCATATTTTTTAAGGGGCTGGATATTTTTAATTTTTACCCGCATTTTTTGTTTCCCCGGACATTTTGATAATGAAAAGTTACTCTTGTTAGGTTTCGAGAAAATGAAACTCAACGAGCAAAAGGTACAGTGTTAATACGATTTTTCGTTTTTATTTTTTCTCGCATTATTTTCAGACATCAAAAAATCGAAAGCTCTTTCAATAAATTATTTCCTATGAATTTTTTAAATATGATTTTACCCTACATTAGCTATTTCTTTTGAAATTCACTAAAAATTGTCCAGGTCCGTATTAAGAAAAAATAAAAATATCTCGGCAGGGGAAGGTCGTAGGAGAAAACTTTATATGAACTTGGGGTGTTATTTTCGTGTAATCTATAAGCACCCGAGAGATTTCCCACCTTCACCGGGACACCCTGTATAGTGTATTCACCCTGTATAAAAAATTTTAGTTTCTTCTTTAAAAGACCAGGAGTCTTCGATGTAAAATTCATTTTGTCCTGTGATGTTAGTTACAATGTTGGCTAAAAATTTTGATAATTTACAAAATGGGCTTTGAATACAAGAAACAATTGGTCTGAGAGGAATATTAGTTTCATGTAATCTTGGTAGGCCATATATCCAAGGAGGTAGAGAATTTTGATCATCATCATAAGGTTCTCAGTCCGAAGACTGGTTGGACGCGTACCTCCATTCTTTTCTATCCTGAGCTAACCTACGCATTTCCCTAAAAGTAGAACATCCTACATCCCTAACTATTTGAGAGCAGTAGTCTAATCTAGGCCTACCCCTACCTCTTTTTGAATTTTAAGTTTATTGCAGAGGTTTGAGGGAATGTTGTCTTCATCAAGTAATTTAGAAATAAAATTATTGTTTTTACTTTGTAAGCCAACAGTAAGATCTTTAGGGATAATTGTATACGTTGATCGGTCATTTAATAGTTCATAAATTTTATTTTCATAATCTATGGAGTTCATAATTACTGTTTTATTATTTTCATCAGGTTTTAATACAATTATTCGTAGGTTATTTTTGAGGAAGATTTTTGTAATTTTATTTTATTTTTTATTTATTTTTGAAGTTGAATTAGTGTATTTTTAATTTTTATTTGACGAATTTGATTTCTAATAAAATTTTTGTATTCAAAAGGAAGTAACGATATACCGCTTGCTATAGATGCAATGATGTTGTTGATTGGAATGTGTTTACTATTTGTATTTAAAGAAAAGTCGGGACCTAATATTGTTAAATTTTTTGAATATTTGTTGGAATATTTGTGGTGCATATATTATGTAACCATTCAGTGTTAATTGAATTGTTGTTTTCATGTTTGTTTGCAAGTTTTATTAATTTGCGTTGTTATTTCTCTTTTATGTTGATAAATGTAGTATTGATTTTTTGGTATCGTTTGTTAATTTTACATTCTATACTGTTAAGTTCTTTTTTGTTCTATGAATATTACTATAACAATTCAAAATGAGAATATTAAAACATAATTGTTGGCATTTTACAAAAATATTATTAATTCTAAATTTATGGTAAGATTTTTCAATATTAATTTGTTTGGGATTGATATAATTAAAAAAAAATTGGAATAATATCATGCAAAATAAAGATCTCTAAATAGTCCTAGCGGTTAACGACAATTTTGGCCGAAACCCTGCAAATTGTGTTAAAAGCATGAAACTTGGTGGGCAGCTTAAATAGGTCAAATTAAGAGATTTTGCCGGCAGTACCCAAAAAAATACCCCGTAGGAGCAGCTCAGAGGCTGAACATATTCCAAGGGGCTTGAATTTCAAAGATAATTAAATAACCAATGTGGGCAAGTAATATGTCATTTTATATTGATTTGATATCGCTGAAGTCAATTCAAACCACATTTTATTTATAACTATAAAATTTTCAAAATGGCGGCCAAATTTCCAATTTTAATTAAAAATTTTGTTAAATTCACTAATATTAAAAAAATTGTAAAATATATAACATTTTTATTTAAATTGCAGGCTCTTAACCAGTTCTAATGATATTTTTTGGTATCCCCAAAAATTTCAAAATGGTTGCCATTTTTGAAAGTAAAATTTATTTGCAGTACCTAGGTACCCTGATGGATATGGATGGACGAACTGAGGGCATTACAGAAATTTAACTTTTTGTTTCTCTTTTTATTTAACATATCGACAATTTGTTTTTGAAGATAACTATACCTACATACAGGGTGTGTCACGACGAGTTCCTATTAGACGTTTGTGGAAAAGCGCATAATTCGGCTAATAATTAGCTCTTGCTAATACTTGCACCAAGCGTGTAAGTGTACAGCAAGCAGTATTGCATGGTTCGAGTGTGTAGGGCAAAGAAACGTACTGATGAGTCTCGAAATGACGAAACCAGTGGTCTACGGTTTTCTATGCACATTCGAAACATGCAATATTGAAAAACTTATGACATACATAAGACTACTGCTGGTAGAGCAGAAAAGTACCTTCGTAGAGATCTAAGGATGTTTCAAGCCCGACGATATGTTTGGGGTAGCATCCCGTATAAGATCTCGTAGTACCCAAAATCTGGATTTAGTTCTATAATTCAAAGCCTGGCGGGGTACTTGCCCGAGGAGTAGTTGTTCGAACGGTCCAGTACCACACAGAATTTTGAAAATTTGTAATATCACGTTTTCAAATATTCTCTATTTAATGAAAATAATGGCAACTTAATCCAACTTCCGCTTATACCGGAAGTGGCACTTAACTTCCTTATTTTAAATAGAACTAATACCTATTTTTTACACTTTCCGGTTCTCCATAAAATTTTAGATGGACTTTATGTAACATATTAAATAACCTCTAAATGTCAAAATTTCCGAGATATACGCGAGTTTTCAAATTTCTTTACAGTTGCAGGGTAGGTACTCTTTGGCGTCTGCGGCAAAAGAAACAAATTGAAATCGAAACAATTCCGGGCGGTAGCATTAACGACAAAGGTCTAAATTAAAGTTCAGTGAACTGAAAGTTTGAAAATACTGCGAGCAGTGATTAGGATGCGACATTAAACTGAGAAATCAAAATATTGCCAGAACTCAACAAAATTAAATGGAACGCCCCCTTTTTATGCACATTTTGGATTTATATCGACTCCAACTAAAATTTTCTGTAGAATCCAAAAAGTTCATAAAAAAGGGGACGTTCCATTTAATTTTGTTGAGTTCTGGCAATATTTTGATTTCTCAGTTTAATGTCGCATCCTAATCACTGTGCGTAGTATTTTCAAACTTTGAGTTCACTGAACTTTAATTTAGACCTTTGTCATTAATGCTACCGCCGGCAATTGTTTCGATTTGAATTTGTTTCTCTTGCCGCAGACGCCAAAGAGTACCCTGCAACTGTAAAAAATTTGAAAACTCGCGTATATCTTGGAAATTTTGACATTTAGAGGTTATTTATGTTACATAAAGTCCATCTAAAATTTTATGCAGAACCGGAAAGTGTAAAAAAATTAGGTATTAGTTCTATTTAAAATAAGGAAGTTAAGTGCCACTTCTGGTATAAGAGGAAGTTGGATTAAGTTGCCATTATTATCATTAAATAAAGAATATTTGAAAACGTGATATTACAAATTTTCAGAATTCTATTGTGAGCGCTTCTCTACAAACGTCTAATAGGAACTCGTCGTGACACACCTGTATGTAGGTATAGTTATTTTCAAATACAAATTGTCGACATGTTAAATAAAAAGAGAAACGAAAAATTATATTTTTATAGTGCCCTCAGTTCGTCCATTCATATCCAACAGGGTATAGGTACTGCAAATAAATTTTATATACTTTAAAAAATGGCAACCATTTTGAAATTTTGGGGAGACCAACAAATATAATTAGAACAGGTTAAGAGCCTGCAATTTAAATAAAAATGTTATATATTTTACAATTTTTTTAATATTAGCGAATTTAACAAAATTTTTAATTAAAATTGGAAATTTGGCCGCCATTTTGAAAATTTTATAGTTATAAATAAAATATGGTTTAAGTTGACTTCAGCGATATCAAATCAATATAAAATGACATATTTCTTGCCCACATTGGTTATTATTTAATTATTTTTGAAATTCAAGCCCCTTGGAATATGTTCCGCCCCTGAGCTGCTCCTACGGGGTATTTTTTTGGGTACTGCGGGCAAAATCTCTTAATTTGACCTATTTAAGCTGCCCACCAAGTTTCATGCTTTTAACACAATTTGCAGGGTTTTTTTGTTAACCGCTAGGACTAAAAGAGAAAATGATACAAACCGACCATCTGCAGGACCAAAGCAATAATCAAACTAGGTGAGGCACATTTCAAATGAAATGGTTATTCAAGGAAATGAACCAGAGAATGAATACCGTTCCAGAACTAGAACAGTACCGAATTGTAGAAGCGTCAAGAAAAATTGTCTTACGAGACTATAGGGTCCAGTATACTTTTAAGACTGTCGGTTTTCGCAATGTAGCTAAGCCCCTTGTCAAAATAATTTCAGCCCTCTACGCAGACGACACATTTTTTGAGGAAATGGCAAGGTGCATGGACTGATTTGACCCAGATGCCATCCTACAGAAACGATGAATTACGTCTGTTCTTCGTTGTGTCTCATCCATTGAGACATGGCGGAGCAGACTTATTTACTCGACACCAATGAAGATGAACACCAGCAAAACTAAACTCGAGTACGAAAAAGTCTATTGCCAGACGGCTGCGGTGTGTGTGTAATAAATCAAGCATAACAGTCCCCCACATTCTCCTCCTTAGACAATGTACCGTAATTGTTCTGACGGTATCGTTAACTTCAATCTTACTATTGTTGTTCTGTGATGGTTTGATGTATTGAAATGTGTCTTTTCCGGCTGCTTCAAGTCGTGGGGGGAGCCTCCGCGGCCGTATGTCTCCTCCCACGTGGCTAATACATCTCCATATACGGATGGACATTATAAAACACCGCCTGTGATAAAACGTCCACCAGATAGAATATAGAGGTGTATGCCAACCTTTACTTATAAGGTAAAAACTTCTTGCAGAGTCCGAGTAGGTATTTATAGAACGACGTAGTTCAAGAGAGATAAAAAATGTTTATGGGCGATTTAGTGGTACTGATAAATTTTGTTAGTGCAGTTTAGAGTAGGTAATTCATACATAATCTGAAAGAGGAATTGTTTGCATGCAAACGAGAAGGTGGCGACGCATTTTTTCTTGGTTCACCATAAATTAAAACCATGCCCCCCAAATCTATGCCGCCATTTTGGAAATACCTTAAAGTCGCAGACTGATTAAACGTGTATTACCAAAATTTACCAAAATCTTAACAATTAATTAATTTATAAATTTTGAACAAAATGCCATTTTGAAGCAATTTCGGTTGTCGTTTTGATTATAATAATTTTGAGTATTATTCAAATTTTCACATTTTTAACATGGGTTATGCATTCTTGATGTATGATTTCACTAAAATGGCTTCCAATGACGTCATCTAAGTTTCTGAGTTGTCAAATTGTAAGGGATGTAGTTTATAAGACAGTTCAGAATGTAGATATTGATTTACTTTTTTATAGAAAATCCTACATTCCCCTTTAAGCCATATGGTTTTGGCTGCTTTAATTGTTTTTCTTGATGTATTGTCTTTTGCTTCTTGTTTTAATCTGTACGTACTTTGGAATAATCTACATAAATTTATAAACATAAATACAACAAAAAATATACCTAACTTACTTAACGAGCAAAATGATTTAAATAACACTGATTCCGCGGCTGGCACTACGTGAAACATTGTAACTAATAGAAGAATAAAGAAACACTCGGTGTTGTTTCACTTTATATTGAAGTAAATTCTAACATGTGTTTCGACCTTTTGGTCATCACAAAACATCAATTTTATGTAGTCGACCGAAAACAGGTTTTGCTGAACACAGCGAATCATTTTTTGAGCGAAAATAGCTAAAAGTTATTACACAATTTAGGTAAAAGTAAAAAATTATAATATTTCAAAATTTTGGAAATCAAAAAAGCTCTAGTCTCCAATAAAAATTTAACAAATACGCAATTAGATTTTGGGAAAAACCCAATTTTAGAGAGCGCGGTCTGTTCGATTTTCAAAAATTCTCTCCAATTTTTTTTGTACTAAGCAGACTAAAAACTGTTAAGATTGATTCCTATAGAACATTTTCCAAGGAATTCAGTGGCGTACGCAGTTTTTTTTCTAGGGAGCGTATTTTTTGAGTTATGACAAAGTTGAATTTTTTAAATGGAAACCACAGCAGGCTTTGGTCTAGTCCGAAAAGACTTTTTTTAAGCTATCAAAATATACAGGGTATCCCACGACGACCTTACACGATCTGTATATTATAGAAAAGTATATATACTTAGTAGAATTACATAAATTTGCACAAATAGGTAATCGAGGATGCTCAATTCGACTAAAATATTTTTGACTTTCTGCAACTTCCGGTTATACCGGAAATAGAAACCAACTTCCTTATTTCAAATGGAATGCCCACATTTTGATTGCGAATTTAAGTTTTTGGTCGAATTTTAAGGTCACCTTATGCAAAACATCATGTGTAAAGTGCACCCTCTTCGAGATATTAGACGTTAAAAATCGTCATTTTTCTAATTTTATCATTTATAGCTTGGAAACGGTACGAGATAAAGAAAAATGACTTACATGTCCCTATCCCAGTTTTTAATTCTCTATCTAAAGGGTCTGGAAAATACTGCCTCCTGATTGGTCAAAAAATGACAAAAAGTTGCCAATCAGGAAGCAGTATTTTCCAGACCCATTAGATAGAGAATTAGAAACTAGGATAGGGACATGTAAATCATTTTTCTTTATCTCGTACCGTTTCCAAGTTATAATTGATGAAATTTGGAAAATGACGATTTTTAAAGTCTAATATCTTGAAGACGGTGCACTTTACACATATGATGTTTTGCATAAGGTGACCTTAAAATTCGACTAAAAATCTAAATCCGTAATAAAAATGTGGGCATTCCATTTAAAATAAGGAAGTTGGTGTCTATTTCCGGTATAATCGGAAGTCGCAGAAAGTCAAAAATATTTTAGTCGAATTGAGCATCCTCGATTACCTGTTTGTGCAAATTTGTGTAATTCTACTATATATACAGATCGTGTAAGGTCGTCGTGGGAAACCTGTATATACTTTCATATTGTTATTTCAAAAAACGGTAACGATTTTGGTACTTTTTACCTTTAGAAAATAAAAGATAGGTAGGTACATCCAAGATACCTGTGATTTTATGTAACCAACTTTAAATAACAACTGAAATAAAAGCAACAAAAACAGAAAAAAACAACAAAACAAACAAAAACAAGAAAGACGTCAAACAACAAAATTATAGGAACTTCTCAAATTGATTGCCATGTTCTTCAACACATAATATACATCTTTTAGTTAATAGACTGATGGCATCAATTAAAAAAATAGCTCGACTTGATTGTTGTATCTTCGTATGTATATTTTTTCTTTTAAAAATACCCAAACAAAAGAGACTAATATACTCAGATCCGGTGATCTTGCAGGCCACAATATAGGTCCATTTGTACCCAACCATCTACCCGGAAAATTATTTTCTAAATAATTTCCAACTATTGCAGAATTGTGTGCAGGGGTACCATCTTCTTGGAAATATACCCTGTTTATGTTTATTAACGGAACATTTTCCATTATCGCCTCTGCATTAATATTCAATAAATTAATGGATCTCAATCCCGTTAAGTTTCCATCAAAAATTTGGTACGCTAGTTGACCACCCAAAATAAAACACGAAACGTTAAATCCAAAGCGCCCTTGCCTCTGACGTTCAAAAGTTTGGTGCCGATTTGTATCAGACCAGTGACGCACATTGTGCCTGTTAAATAATCCTATACGCTGCTTATGTGAGTTTCATCTGTCCAAATGACAGACCGCCCAAATTCTGGATGTTCTTGAATTTTATTTAAGTACCACCTACAAAAATTAAGCCTTCTTTCTGGATCTCCCGGGAAGAGATGGTAAATAATTTGAATTTTATATGGCCTATATTTGCCTTTTTTAATGTTTTTTTAACTTTTGTTTTGGAAACACCAACTTGTGATTCCATTTCGCGACAAGAAGTTTTTGGTGTCGAAAACTAAAAACGATATTCAAATTCTGGTTTCGGCATTCTATTATACTCAAAAAAGTAGGTCAGATTCGCGAAAACCCATCAGAGGCTCTATCTCTGCTGCTTCTATGAGAAACCCCCAAATCACAACGAAAATAGGACAGCCTGTAGTACACAATACACATGTTAAATTAATATCAAGTGGTAGAGAGCAGATTTACGTTATTATTTTACTGTAAATTTGACATTTTGAATGTCAGATGTCATTTAAAGAATTTTTTATCTTTTTGGAGTCCAGCTTTTAAATTTTCTTCTTGTTCCAGAATAGCAGTATTATTAAAGTCGAAAACTAGAATAAAAAGAGGTATGGGAAGGCCCAGATCAGACAACTGCTCTCAAATAGTTGGGCATGTAGGATGTGCCACTTTTGGAGAAATCCGTAGGTTAGCTCTGGATAGGGAATGATCTTTGGACTGAGAACTTTATGATGATGAAAGGTGGTTATACGAAAAGCGTCATAATAAGAATTACCCAAGAATTCTTATATTGGATATGGTATAACCTGCCTTAACTTACTTTCATGAAAACCGTTATAAAGCACATCCGACAATATTTACAAAAATGCTGGTCGTCATTCAGAATGCGGAACTTATTGGTTATGATGATATTCGCACTTGGATCATAAACAATTCAGGCTTCGAGATTTCATCGTATTTGGAAAATCCACGTGCTTTAAAATCGTAACACGCCTGCCGTAGACGGCCGAAGGGATCGCTCCCGCCGGCTTGCACGGCGTCGTCGTGGTCCGGGATCAATAGATTGGTCGTTTGTGACCTTGACCCGACCTCCCGCAGCATCCTGTGTCCTCGGATGCACACCCCGCTTAGCGCGCTCCGTCGGTTCAGCTGCCAAAACTTGGACCAGCAGACGGCGGTCAGGACGAATCGGGAGTTCAATCCATCTCGCTCGCTCCCTCTCGTTCGCGCTCTAGTGACTCCCTTGCCTCTCGGAACAATCCCTTTTGAAGCTCAATCAACGTTTTTCGTTTTGCTTCCACCGGATTAACACTCTTCCTACAACCTTGTAAAGGGGTAGGTGCACGCAAAGTTTTTTTCTCTTCGTTCCATGTTTACATAAACATACACGCATTATCTGCACAACAAGAATACAACAGAAAACAAGACATTTGCCACGATGTAAAATTCAGCGGAATATTTGATCTCCTCCCCCTAACCAACTTTAAATTTTGAAGTAGCAGCGCACCCCTCGTCATCCGTCAAATTAGAGTCGTATTTGCCACCGTTCCGTGCAAAAGAAAATTGAAAATGATCGATGTGTTTCCCAGAGATTTAGAAATCAAGAGCGGCAGCACTCTTTTCGGAAAACTATAAATAGAGGCTGAAATTAGTTTATTATCTTCAGCGATTCGTGTTAGTTGTTCGCATCGGGATTTAATAAAGCTAATAGCTTTTACGAAGCCTCCAGTGATAAAAAACAATTCTTTCGATCACCTATTCGGAGGTGGAATGTGGCAAGCGGCGCACCAAGACAAGAAAATATGTACTTACACGTCGGTAGCATATTGATTTCAACTATTGCTACTCCAGATGGAACCGGTAAGGCGGCTTACGAACAGTTCAGTATCGCACTACATCCTAGGAATTTCACGGAATTTCTAGCTTTATTAATTTGTCAGCACGGAGCTGCTAAATAACCAAGATGTGCTTCAACTTCTTTTGCAATTAGACTTTAACAATTTATGCTTAAAACTACCAAATAAAGGACTTTCAATATGGAGTATGGTGATGGTTATACTAAACAGAGCAGTATCTGCTGAATAGGGGTTCCTTACTGTGTTTATTACGATAACATTTTCATAATAGCCAGTTACCAGAAATCTACAGAGTTTTTGTTATCCTTTCGACCATATTGCCCGTGGCAACCGCCACTAGTTTTGACAAATAAACTGTCAAAGTTCGTTTCTTCTCTTCTGTTGATCTCGTGAATAACTTCGTGGTCAATAATAGCTCACACTTTTCCCTCATTATAGGACAGCCTAGGGCCTAGGTTATCCCCCTTTACACTAATTTCCTTTTCTAATGCCCTAGTTCTTGTCGTGCATATAAGACTCCCAAATATTGCTTCCACCTATATTTAGCTTTTCCTCTCTTCTCAAGCAATTTAGTTGGTATACAGGGTGATTTTTTGACCGTCTATTAGAAGTATCTGGAGAACTAAAAGAGATACTGATTTGAAATTTTGGCCGTGGCCGAAATTGGGTCGGATCTATTTAATGAAAATATTTTCAAAATGGTGGCATTTCCGGGAATACCGGAAGTTGACACCAACTTTGTTATCTTAAATGGAATGCTACCATTTTCTATTTTTTTTAGATTCCACGGAAAATTTTAATGTCAATTCAGTAAAGGTTCGCTATGTCTAAAATTAATATTTTCGGAGATACGAATTTTTTTCCAATACCTATTTTGACAGTTGTGGTAGATTATGTAAAAATTAATATCTCGATAACGTCTAGCAGTAAGATGTTCGATTTCCTATGGAATTGCTAATCAGGCAAACAAATTTTCAAAATCTATTACATAAAATCTTCTAATCAACGACATATGTTGATCACACATAAGTAGCAAAGAGTCATTTTTCTTAAACTGAATGATACCTATTTAAAGAAACTAATTAAAAAACGTGAAAAAATGTGCATTTAACAATGAATGATGTTTCTCTACCCAAAATGAATAGTATTTTAGATACCTACTAGATGGGGCGCCAGGTCATTGTTCTGCAGCAATTACTAACGAATTGTACCAGATGTTTGAAGATAGATGGATACGGCGTTTGGGTCCATGGAGTTGGCCTGCCAGGTCTCCAGACATTACACCGTTGGATTTTTATCTTTGGGGCCGTATAAAGGATAAAGTGTATCAATATCCACTCAACAGGGATGAATTGGTGGAAAGAATTGCTACAGCATTTGCAGGCTTAGATTCACATGAAATTCGTAGTGCTACTACACACGCCGTAAATAAGCGAATTATTAAATGTGTAGAAGTTAATGGACTATATTTTGAACAGTTTCTTTAACATTGTTTCACTATCACGTACCTACTTTATTTTTTATTTAGTTAAAATAAGTTCAGTGGT
This sequence comes from Xestobium rufovillosum, assembly GCA_963966045.1. Taxonomy (NCBI): domain Eukaryota; kingdom Metazoa; phylum Arthropoda; class Insecta; order Coleoptera; family Ptinidae; genus Xestobium; species Xestobium rufovillosum. Next base: position 41,323,468 of record OZ014493.1, read on the forward strand.
GGTAATTCAGGATATGTTCCAATAAATGTTCTGTATGTCCTATTAATTATTTTATCGCATTTTCCATGAATGTTGAATAAATTCATAATATCCGAGTTAGAATAATTTAATTATCATTTGCCATAGCCTATTCGTTAAACACCAACCGTACTAAATTACCAAAAAATACCGATTGCTTTTATTAGACATTATTTGTGAAATTTGTGAATATTTTGTTTTGTCTACAAGCCAAGGTCTACTTACTAGAAGGCGGCGCTCTTCAATTTTGATCGATGAAATAAGAAAACAGCAAATATCTAAAATATTATTCATTTTGGGTAGAGAAACATCATATACATTGCTAAATGCGCATTTTTTCACGTTTTTTAATTGGTTTCTTTGAATAGGTATCATTCAATTTAAGAAAAATGACTTTTTGCTACTTTTGTGCGATCAACATATGTCGTTGGTTAGAAAATTTTATGTAATAGATTTTGAAAATTTGTTTGTCTGATTGGTAATCCCAACACCTCGTCTTGTCACCATAGGAAATCGAACATCTTACTGCTAGACGTTATCGAGATATTAATTTTTACATAATCTACCACAACTGTCAAAATATTGAGAAAAAAAATTATATCTCCGAAAATATTAATTTTAGACATAGCGAACCTGTATTGAATTGACATTAAAATTTTCCGTGGAATCTAAAAAAAAATAGAAAATGGTAGCATTCCATTTAAGATAACAAAGTTGGTGTCAACTTCCGGTATTCCCGAAAATGCCACCATTTTGAAAATATTTTCATTAAATAGATCCGACCCGGTTTCGGCCACAGCCAAAATTTCAAATCAATATCTCTTTCAGTTCTCCAGATACTTCTAATAGACGGTAAAAAAAATCACCCTGTATACTAGAGCTGGCAGCAAACATCGATTTTCGATTAATCGCGATTTTGGAAAAAATCGATTCCTAAAGTCGACTTTAAGAATAGATTTCAAAAGTCGACTTTAAAAATCAACTTTGAAATCAATATTAAAAATCGAATTCTAAAGTCGACTTTAAAAATCGACTTTGAAATTGATTTAAAAAATCAAAGGCCCATAACTTTTATGGAAGCAGATGTACTAATTGGATGAGATCAGTTTCTTTCCAAAGAAACTGCATTCTTTACTAGAGACCCTAGATACCGTCACTCTTAACTTTATATTCAAAATCGCTTTTCAAACCAAATTTTAAAGCCCATTTTAACATAGACTATAAAAGTCGATTCTAAAATCGACTTTAAAAATTGTTTCTAAAAATCGATTTCAAAATCGACTTTAAAAATCGAATCCGAAATCGACTTTAAAAATCGATTCCAAAATCGACTTTCAAAATCGATTCCAAAATCGACATTAAAAGTCGATTCTAAAATCGACTGTAAAAATCGATTTCTCTCTGTCATCGATTATTCGATTCTTTCCAAAATCGATTTTACATCTCTGTCGATTTTGCCAGCACTAGTATATACCTGTTGTACAAAATTTATTAGTTTTAATCGTTGCCATTAAACAAAATATGTATGAGATAAAATATTTGAAGGTTTAAATGCTATATGTATACTGTTTTTTGATAAAATACTGGCAATTCGTTCAGAAGCATTTCTTTACGTAAGTTATACGACAAAATTTAGTATCTTTTTTAGCTGATAATTTTGGGTATTTGCTATTATAACTATTTTTTTATTTTTTATTGTTAATTATGTATTCTATTAATTATTTCTATTTTGAATCCATTATTAATAGCAATTGTTCTTACTGTATTTAATTACTTTTTCAAGTTAGCTTTAGGTAAAGGAACAGTAAGCAGAAATCGTTAGAGAATAAAGATGAAATGAATTTGACGAAAGTGTTCGATGCCTGTGTACGTAGGTTTCCCAAAAATATCGAAATGATTTTTTTGATTATTGTTTATTAAAGTTAAATCTAAGAAATTTATTTTATGATCATTGTCCGGCGTTGACGTCCAACATTCTTCCCATATCTTATGTGTAGCCCCCCACAGTCCTTCTTTCCATTGGCCGCTAGAGCTAGACCGCTCAGTCTGAATAAGCTTCATTCATAGTTGGACCGTCTAGCGTCGCAAATGTGAGAGAATGCCCCAACAGGAATGCAGTTATTATCAATCGGTGCAGGTGTTTTATGAATAATTATTTAACACGCTATCGCGCATGCGGAAATATCCCAAACGCACAAGGGTTACAGTCTGCTTCTTCATTTTCAATGTCTCCCCCGGTTGCATATTTGCGAAGGCTGTGAATTTTTTCTTCTTCATAACAATTCTTATTCCCGAATTTCCACCTATCGACCCTGTGTGTATTACTCTAAAATCTCCGCTCCGAGAGTCTCCAACTTCTGGCCATCGCACCTTAACGATACCTACCCCGTCTAATGTTAACCTATCAATCTAAATTTTAAAATTTTCTAACTTTCCTACTTGTTGTTTGACTGTAAACACACAATTCAACAGTTTCAAGGATGGTGTTACTGTGCTTGAATAAAAGCAACGCGAGTGATTCTCCAAAGATAATATTGCTTAACGAATTCCAGCCTTTTTAAAGCAGCGGGATACTTAATTTTCGGTTCATTTCAACAGTCAATATTGCAAACTAAAACTATTACATCTATTAATGTTATGACCATATATGCAAACTTGTTTAATTTATATTTATCTGACATCGCCAAAAACACTTACACCTCATGATTTTTGAAAGTATCAACTTAAAAAAAACAAGTTCACAGTGAATTAAATACCTACACATCTGAAAGTAAACGTGAACAAATTAATATGTACCTAGATGCAGTTTTTAAGAAATTCAGAAGAGCAACTTGATCTAAACCTAATATCACATTCCCGTGCACTTACGTCATTCGACATTTTCGCTGAATTTGTGACATAAATGCGCTATTATAAAGGTAAAAAGTACGTACTGAATAAGACATCACTTACCAACATCGTGTTCAGCAGGGTGCCTCCTGGATGGCGAGCTTCTCATCGCAGGGGGTTGTTTAAGCACCGAGAGCGGCACAAGCCCTTCTGGGACACCCGTAGATTCCTGCTCGGTACCTCTCGTAGGCATCCGAACCAAACAATAATCGGGTTTCGAAGAACATACTTCTACCACTTCCACCTGCTGACCTTTGCTCACACTCAACTCCTGCGGATTGCTAGCCGTAAAATCGTTCACCACCCAAGTCATCTCCAAGACACCAGCCTGAAAAGAAAAAACACCCTTAATTATATTTTACACATAGGGTAAAGTAGTCCATATTGAACCGGCTCCCAAATTGAACCTGCGTCCTTATAGAAATTACTAAAGACAGAGTCATCTACACACCAGGGGTAGAACTATTACCTATATGCAGCAAACCTTCATTCGTTAGCACATTGCGCACTGATCTATACAATCGTGTTCCAGCGCAGCAAGCCTTTTTGAACTCTTGTAATGTTCGTACTTACAACGACTGTACAGCGATTTTTGAGAAAAATATTTTCTTCCTTGGAAATCTTACCCTACGCGCCGCATCGTAGTAATACTAGCGTGGTTTCCACTATACGGAAGCGATGGTGCGCTGATATCATGCTGGCAATTACTGAATTCAACGAGAAAGGGGTACAATGGGGTGTAACTATAACAAGCTTCATAGTTTGTCGACCGCCTGACACCTATATCGCATAGGTGCGAGCGATGACAGTGTCAACAATGCTGTTGTTAAACCTGTATAGAAGCAGGACGTCTATAGTTCTAGTGTTTATGGCCGGAAAATCGATTAGGGGTTGTTTAGACTGATCAGCCACTTAAATGCTACTTCACGCTGCCTTTATTATTTTTAGGGGTTGCGCTAGTATAATTGGCGGGAAACTGCGAGGACCTTATTAGGGTAAAGAAAATCTGTGAAGTCTCTACCAGAAATACACGGTATTAATGGAATAAGTTGTGGTCAACGATGTGGCAAAGGCCGTTTATTCTTTAAGGGTTCAAAGGATTAAAAATACAAAATGTGGATAGGGATGAAGGCACAATTTAAAAATATTTATCTACACAGCTGGTTTAGACAGACTGCAGGCAGACATTATTACAGGTGCGTTAATAGCAGCGCTCGTAATTTTATTAACAAATACAGGCCTGATACAAAACTCAAAGTGTGCCTGAAATGCTCTTCTACAGCCCAGCGGACTATGCGAGAACGAGGGAACCCTCTAAAACGGGATGGCCGAATGGTATCATGTAGGCGACCATTGTCAATTCAATGTCAAAAAATTTGTTAACGCGCAATACTCTCCCGCGACTTATGGTAAATGAGTTATTTGGACACCCACGCGATTTTCGCGGCGGACTCTCTTACAGCGACATCTTTATTTACAGTTTATAAATTTGACGTGATTAGCAAATCGCAATAATAAGAATATATAAACATTTCATTTTGATATTTTTGTACGGAACGCCGGAAATAAATTGCTAAAAATAAGTATACATTTCGCTCGAGTCCATACCAATAAGATATATTTTGTTTTCGGTATAAAGTATTTTCTTTTAGTCATTTAAAGTTGAGGAATTTGTTTTTTAAAACGTGATTATATTTCTGGATATAAATATTTCAAGCCTATATAGTAATAACTGAGAAACAGGCAATAATTGAAATGGTGTCAGGATGCTAAGAAAGAGAAACATGACAAATAATAAACTGAAAGAGCTGAATGAAGAAATAAACATGCAAATAAAAGAGGACGTTAAAGAATACAATGAAAGAGCAATCCAAGAAACAAAAGAACAAAACAAGTGGCCGAGAGTGTTTAGGAAAGAGGAAATAAACAAACGAAAAGGAACAAGCTGTATCATAAATACAGGGTGTCCCAAAATTAGGGTGCCAGACTTTAACAGTAGGTTCTACACCAAAAAACACGAGAAAACGTTCATATAAACATATCTCGAAACATGTATATGAAATATCGACGTTTCGGCCCCGTTTAGGGTCTTTTTATTTAAAAAAGAAAAGGTATAAAAACTGACAATGATTTTTCTAATAAAATTTGTAAAGAAATAATTAAATAATTAAAGAAATTTTAATTTAGAGAAAGCTCTCTTTGATTAAAAAAATTATATAGTATAATGGCGCTATGTTAACTCCATCCAGGAGTGTATTTACCAAACACAAGCAGAATTATTTTTACCAATCTCGGACAGCATTCGAGAACTATCATAATTTTCAATGTTGTCTAAGTACATATAAGGTAGTCCGTAAAAGTTGTATACGTCCATCAATCTGTCGATAATAATCTTGAGTAATGACAGAAAATGCAGATAAATCAGACCTCTTACTAATGCATAACATAGTTTCTTCGATATCGACCGCATACGGTAGCAATTACGCCAGACTACGGGAAAGTTGCCGTGATTTAAACTCGACCAATTAAACTGCTAGAATAGTGCCATATTTGCCACCAATGGTAAATTGCGGAACACCAATTTCCTACCCGATCGTAATATAGACTAGACATTCAGACGGCGTTCGCATTTCCAATAATAAATCCCAACTACGCCCAATAAGAAATACAAGATATAACTAAATAGCTTTCCCGAACTTTTCCACTTAAAATTATTGCAAAACGACAAAAGTTGTTCCACAGCGGACAATTTGCGGAATACGTCAATTTGAATAACAACTTAACATTATTAGAAAAAATTGCAATCAATAACAGCTATAAATTGAATATGGCTGAAACGGTATCGGGCCAAATGGGACACAGTGCAAAAGCGACACACGGTATTTTGGTAGCAAAAGCGACACTTGTTTCCATTTTCCGGGAAATTCAGGTAAGTATATTTCTCAGTGGTAGCTTTGTTCTAAAGAGAAGAACCACAAGTGCAAAGGCAGCATAATAACCAACAGAATTGGGTAGAAAGTGCCACACCGCATTCCTGCAAGCCAGATGTTGCTGCCTTGGTAGTGCATAAACAAATTTGTGTGGCAAAGAAGAGAGCTCGGTAGGAAGACGCCCCAATACGCAAAATATATAACCAAGAATTGACGCAGCTATTCCATCGTGGTTACGATTTTATTACCGAAGTTCCTTCATTCCATTCGTTGAAGCACTCTTTAAATAGAATTAGAAGAAATGTCCGTGGCTCTATTATGGAACCATCCAGTTCTGAGCACATAGTTTTCCCAAAAGGATTGTTAATATTGGAAGACCAATCAAATTTTCTCTTCGCCGATGATCAAACTGCTGGGAGAATTTTAATATTTGCCACAACTAATGGGAGAGAGCTCTTGGCCACGAGCAATACTGTGTTTATTGATGGAACGTTAAAAAGTTGCAGTAAGCAGTTCACGCAAATCTACTCATTCCATATTGACATCGGAAGCACGGATGAAGAAGTGAATGTGGTCTCTGTGATGTTCGCACTTTTGCCTGATAAAAAGCAACGAACATACGATCGTATGTTTGAACTGATAAAGATACAAATTTCTGGATGGCGCCCGCAAACTGTGAAAATTGATTTTGAAAAAGCGGCAATCGGTTCCTTAAAAAATATGTTCCCATCTACGCAAATAAGTGGTTACAACTACCATTTTAACCAGTGTTTATGGAGGAAAGTGTAAAATCTTGGTTTAACAGAAGAATATAAGGTGAATGAAGACATATAGTGGAGTAAAATAGTCCGGCTATCTTGCTTACTTCTGACATTTTTTTATTTGCAGGTATAACTAAATGAGACCTTCACCATCTTGTAGAGCACACTTTTGGCCATCCGAAAAGGAATTTCACAACTTTTTTTAGTAGGGCCGAATTTTGCAAAATTAAATTTTTCGTGCCTGAGAAGTAATTCGAAAACTGTGTTTTTTAAAACATATATCGCGGTATTAAATCAAGGAGTTGAACTACAACTTTGGAATTTTGGTGTGTTGCTGAGAAAACCATAGCGCTTCTAATGTAACTGTCAACATTTCCAAAACATAGGGCCTTTTCGAGAAAATGAGCTTCGAATTCGCCACTAGCTAATCCGTGCATTGAAAATTTCACCCATCGAGTAGCTATGTCAATAATTAGAAATATGTGTATACATATATTGAGGCAAAGAAAGTCAAAACTATAGAAAAGTTTTTAAAAAAGCAATCAGCACCCTAGGTCTTATAGTTTTCCAGAAATTTGGAATTCCGGTCGCGCGCGCCCTCGGGCTCAGTTACACTCAGCACTAGTTCAAATGACCAGCTTCGAACTCGAAGCACTGATTATTTTGAAATACGTACAATGTGTTTATTTTGTAAAAGAGTGGGGAAAAAAGAAATAAGAAAAATTAACTTCAGTACAAACTGGTATTTATTTTTTAAGTATCTGGTTTATGTTATTAATATTTTTAATCAATAGGTACAGGACAATCGACACGCTCAAAATTTTTAGACGCTGCTAACAGATGTGATGATGCAGAAATGATTTCACGGCTTTCAAATTATAATGACCTTTTTGCTTATGACGCAAAATATCATCGAACATGTTACAGCAAATATATTTCGAAAAAAATATAGCTGCAAAAATTAGACAAAAATCGGATATAGTTTGTGCTTCGGATGAAAAAGTTGCTGTTAATATTATGCCCAGTAGTTCAGATGATGATGAATGTTTTCAGGATACTTCTTTTTTAAACCTTGTTCGCTTTCTGATAATCAAATCCTTCACAGAGCTGTGGGAATTTTGCAAAAAGCTATATCTGACCACAAAACAACGAACAAATTCTTTCCGTCTGTTAATGGTATAACAAAAGAAGAATTTTAAAGTCAAGTTCCTGAAGTTTTATTGCCGTTTTCAAAATAACTTAAACTCCTGATGATGATAGAGATAATACAGATTTTGTAAGTCTTGCAAATATCATCATAAGCTTTTACTCAAAAGAATTTTCCAAGAATAACTTGCAGATAGGTTTAGGTTTGTACTTATACAGGGTAGTCCACAACGCGCGCGTCGGTCAATAGTCGCTAAACCGCTGGACTTATAGAAAAATATTTTCAATAAAACTTGTAACGTTTCATTTTTGCTGTAACTGAAAATTATATTCAATTATACAGATTGTCCCATTTCTTCTGCGCAGTACCTAACTCTATTTTTTTTTAATGGAACACCCTGTATTTGATAGCATTTTGGAATTCTTTGTTGAATTTAAGTGCCACGTTGTTAACCGTACATTGGGTCTAAGTCCCACAGTTTCAAAGTTATTTGATGTTAGAAATCGTAATTTTTCAAGTTTCGCCATTTATAACTTGTAAAAGGTTCGAGATAAAGAAAAATGACTTACGTGTCCCTATCTTAGTTTTTAATTCTCTATCTAATGGGGCCGGAAAATACTGCTTCCTGATAGGTCACTTTTTGCCATTTTTTGACCAATCAGGAAGCAGTATTTTCCAGCCCCATTAGATAGAGGATTAAAAATTAAGATAGGGACACGTAAGTTTCTTTATCTCGAACCTTTTGCACGTTATAAATGGCGAAACTTGAAAAATGACGATTTTTAACATCAAATAACTCCGAAATTGTGGGACTTAGACCCAATGTATGGTTAACAAAGTGACACTTAAATTCAACAAAGAATTCCAAAATGCTATGTAATATAGGGTGTTCCATTTAAAAAAGCCAAGTTAGGTGCCGTGCAGAAGAAATGGGACAGCTTGTATACTTGAAAATAATTTTCAGTTGCAGCAAAGATGAAACGTTACAAGTTTTATTTAAAAAATTTCCCATAAGTCCAATGGTTTAGCGACTATTGACCGACGCGCGCGTAGTGGACTACCCTGTATAATTATTATGTAATAACGTCAGAAGCAGAAAAATAATCGATCTTCTTTATAAAATGGGATTTTCTTGTCCTTACATAATGATATAAAGAGTATAACAACCGCTTTGGCTAAACATAGGTGAAGTACTGAAAAAGGCATTTATATCCTGTATGGACTAGAACCAATTAATGAAAACGAAAAAAAATATAGTCATGCTAGTATTGATCATTTCGATAACAACGAAGAAAATCTTGACGGCATAAATTCAACTCAAAATGTGTTTGCAAAAAAGAAGGATTAAAATGTTAACTGAACTGATAATAAAAAGACAAACTTGTCTAGATTTTCACAATTTATTTTCAATAACATAACAATTGTTTCGCCAACAAAGTGGCTTCGTCAGATGTTGGTACCAACATAAGCCACTGTGTTGGAGAAGCAATTGTTATGATATTGGAAATAAATTGTGAAAATCTAGACAAGTTTGTCTTTTTATTATCAGTTCAGTTAATTATGGATTTTCTTCAAGTAAAGGCAGAAACTATCAACGATTAAAATGTTGTTTATATTGTTCTTGCAATAATTGTAATAACATGCCGGAAATTGTAGAGAACGATGATACCGATGAAGACGTTTAATTTACCATTTAACCTATTTCAAATTTGTGATCGTTTTTATACCTAATCATTTGATAAATAAGACTTACATTTCTTATTGTGCATGGTAAATAATTTGCATGTAACGCCAAGTCGTAGTGTGGGTCGGTCGTGCATCGTGGAGACCCGAGGGTCCGAGCGCGCATTTGTCAGTACCAAAGCAACTAAGGCGCATTCAAATTAAAATTCGATTTCTCGAAAACTATAAGACCTAGCGCGCTGATTGTTTTTTTAAAAACTTTTCTATAGTTTTGTCTTTCTTTGCCTCAATATATGTATACACATATTTCTAATTATTAGCATAGCTCATCGCTGAGTGAAATTTTTAATGCACGGATTAGCTACTGGCGAATTCGAAGCTCAGTTTCTCAAAAAGGCCCTAAGTTTTGAAAATTTTGAGAGTTGCATTAGAAGCGCCATGTTTTTTTCAGCAACATACCAAAATTTCAAAATTGTAGCTCAACTCCTTGATTTAATAACCCGATATATGTTTTAAAAAACACAGTTTTCGAATTACTTCTCAGGCACGAAAAATTTGATTTTGCAAAATTCGGCCCTACTAAAAAAAGTTGTGAAACTCCATTTCGGATGGCCAAAATTGTGCTCTACATGACGGTGAAGGTCCCATTTAGTTATACCTTCATTTTGAAAAACCGCATAATTTCGGGTCGATTTTACTCCACTAATACGCCTGCATATTCGAATGTGCGCCGCCTTAGCCTATATTCCACCTACTCATATAGAAGATGGGTGGCTAACCATTATGGAAACTGCTCCCCAATACGAAAAACTGCAAAATTCTTTTGATTACTTCGTAGACGAATGGATGGAAAATTCTATAATTAAGCGTTCTATTTGGAACAATTTTGGACGACATCGCACTAATAACCCTGTGGAAGGATGGAACCATCGCTTAAATAGAATTTTACAGATACATCATCCGAATGTTTTCGAGTTAATCAAAAGTTTGAAAGAGGAAGCGGTATACAGTGATTTTGTTTATTGTAGACGGTTTTTAAATTTGGAAGGCAAGAAGCGGAAAGTATTGTACGTACAATTAGATAGGCGTATAGAAAAGATTATGGACGAATATCTTAAGTCAGGTGATATAAAAAAATGTTTAAAAACGTTGGCATAATATGTACAAAAATTGACGTACCTAAATTAATATTGTAATAATTTTTTTGAAGTTTTTTATTTTATTCTTATTAAATTAAATGACAAATTATGATTTTGCATTTTTCTTACATGAAATCCTTACGTTACAAAGGTTAAAGAAGTCCGTATTCTGTACCTACAGGATGATTCCCTGTTTTTGAGACCATGGCTACAAAGTTTATTTATGTCTTATCAAAGATACAAACACCTGAAGCAAGTCAGCTGAATGTCGCAGAAAAAATATGAAGTACCTACTTAAAGTTAGATTTTTTAATGAAATGCCTTGTTAATTGTTGCACTTTTGGGTAGATCCTCGGGTAGATCTTTATTTCTGATTTCAAAAATATAGTTTGCATTTTATGTTTAAAATATGTTTTTTAAATATTATCACTCCCTAGTGTTTGAAAAATTTAAAACAAAAAATTTGGGCTAACGAACTTCTTGGACTCGGGGTATTTTCCAACAACGCAATAAAAGCATGGTGAGTAGGTACGAGAAAAAATTTATTGATAATAGTCAAGCATAACTAACCAAAGCAGTCTGGCTGGGCTGCCTCTGAAGCAACCTCGCTTGAAACGATCCAGGCGTATCAATCGTGTGCTGCCTCGTCAGCGTCGGATGCGGCTTGGCCACCGATCCTTGTCTAAACCAGGGCAAAGAGATCTTCCTCTTGCTCTTCTGCTGCGTTTTCGGTACGCTCCCGTTAGGATCCGACGCCATTTTCACTCTACTTTAACGGTACACTCCACAACGCACACGACACATCTCAATCCGAAAATCAACTGAGATTTGTTATTCACTATTTGTTATCGGGTCGCAGAAAAATTGATAGCGCGAAGAATATGATTAAGAACGGCGATTACATCGATTGCTAAAGGGGGAAAGACACTTTCAGATTAATATTTCAAGGGCGCGTCTACAGGGTGTTTGCATAATATAGCTTAATGCGTCATTGCTGTTGGTACAACAAATTGGCAACAAATTTGGCATAAAAAGATTTTAACAGTACAAAATATGGCAAACAAATTATAAGTACCAAATAAAGATAGTACAGAGTAACGCGTAGAACGTTGGAAATGCCATCATCATCATAAGGTTCTCAGTCCGAAGACTGGTTGGACGCGTACCTCCATTCTTTTCTATCCTGAGCTAACCTACGCATTTCCCTAAAAGTAGAACATCCTACATCCCTAACTATTTGAGAGCAGTAGTCTAATCTAGGCCTACCCCTACCTCTTTTTATTCCTATCTCTGACTCTAGTATGTCGCGAACTATTCCTTCGTGTCTTAGAAGGTGTCCTACCATCCTATCTCTCCTACTCTTTATTGTTTTCCATACCTTTCGCCTTTCCCCAACTCTTTCTAATACTTCCCTATTGCTAACCTTATCTATCCACGGTATCTTCATCATGCGTCTGTAACACCACAGTTCAAACGCTTCTACTCTTTTTCTATCCGCTTCTCCTATTGTCCAAGTTTCGCACCCGTATAATGCCGTACTCCATACATACGACTTTAAGAGTCTCTTCCTAGTCTCTATATTAACCGTTCTCGAACATAACAGTTGTTTCTTTTTGTTAAACGCAACTCGGCCCTGCGCCATTCTTTGTTTTATATCTTTAGTGCTCCTACCGTCTTGGGTTATTTTACTTCCTAAGTAGCAGAAATCCGCGACCTCCTCTATCTTCTCATTTCCTATTTGTATTTCAATTTTAGTTCTATTTTCACTCCATCTACATACCAAAATTTTAGTTTTCTTTTTATTGATTTTCATGCCGTAGCCCTGTATCAAAACTGCTTCCATTTCATTCAAAGCCGCTCCTAATTCTTCTTTGCTAGATGCTAACACTGCTATATCATTCGCAAATCTGAGCATGTTAATAGTTTGGCCCTGTACATTGATCCCTGAGGCTGTTCTTTCCTTAACAATATTAATCGCATCTTCGATATATAAGTTGAAAACTAGAGGTGACAATGCACATCCCTGTCTCACTCCCTTCCGGATATCTACTTCCCTTCGTTCCTGCTCACATTCTATAACTGCCTTTTGCTCTTTGTAGAGATTATGTATTATTCTTCTGTCCCTGTATTTCATCCCTACCTTTCTCAGCACTTCGAACATCTTCCCCCATTTTACGTTGTCGAAGGCTTTTTCTAAATCTACAAATCCTATATATACGCTCTTTCTCTTTTCTATCGTTTTTTCTATAATTACTCGTAAAGCTAGAATGGCCTCGCGCGTTCCTCTATTTCGTCTAAATCCGAACTGATCTTCTCCTAATATTTCTTCCGCCTTTTTCTCCATCCTTCTTTGCACAATTCTAGTTAAAATTTTTGACGCATGGGAAGTTAAACTGATAGTTCTAAAATTTTCGCATCTGGAAATGCCACACAACATGAAATAATCTAAATAAAGAATTACTAAAATATTCATTTCTAAGGTTGCAAAAATACACCTATACAAATATTTGTTTCTTGTATGAATCGAAAGATAAAGGCAAGATAGCGAAACGCATGAAAATACGTAATATTCTGGGTATGACTGTAAAGTTTCTAGAATTTTGGCGGGATTATTAAGAAGTTAAAAATACTGATTCCACGGAAAGGGGAATAGTAAACTTTTACGTATTTCACAGTTGTCACAAATTGTTCGGATATGATTAGCGTTTTCGTATTAGAGTACGAGCATGTTTTTTTATGTAGGTATTGTGCGCCTGTAATAAAATTGAACGCTGTATTTTTTGATAACACTGATTTTAACAAGGTAAAACAAGCTGGAAATCCGAATCAAAGATAAAATAATTTTTGGAGATTTCGTTATCAGGCTGTTAACTAAATGTAGGAAAAATTTATTTTTTTATATCTACTGCAGTGCCACCCGAAAAGCAATAAGTATTTATTGCCATGTTTCAAGGAACAAGAGAAAAGTTAGAGAGCGCCAAATTTGATACCTATTCTTTTATAGATTTTTGAGAAAATCTCGGAAACTGAAAAAGTCGCAGTCTTAATATCTTGCACACCTTATTTGTAAAACAAGAAACTATTTGGTGTTATAAATGAATGATTCCGCTCATGGGGCAATACTTTTCATGGGGATATGTACCCTAAAACTTATACAAATTGCGCCACTCAAAAATCTTATGTATAACTCAAATTTCTTCGAAATCAGTAAGAATAGTAACAAAATGAACTTATAATCACAAATGAAACTGAAACACTCTGTACAATAGCAGCAATGACGAGTAAATCAAAATACCCTGTATACACAAAAACAATTACCTTAACAATAGAAAATTGGGTGCATGCAGAAAATCCACTGTATATTGGATAATAAAAATACCGTCTACTTAAGGTAATACCCGTAATGTAGGAATCTAGGACTCGACGGCGTTTTAATTCGATTGGAGTGATGACAATATTCAATTTAAAAAAGCACCATATTCACTGCCAACTAATTTAATACTACCTAGGTACTAAAAAACACATCGCGAACGCCGTGTTTTTCGGTATTTTATTTTAATGTCCAACTTGTGGATGTGGTGACTCAAGTTCATTATTTATCTGACTATTAAAATTTTGCGGTCTCCCGGCAATCACAGAGAAGTATACAAAACGCTTACGATGAAAGACTTTTTCCGGTATATCTTAAAATTTCACCAAAAGGCAAAAATTCCAACCTTTTATTTTCTAACACTTAGTTTGTACTTTGCTGGAACAACGAAACTGCGAAATAAAATCTTTCTCATGTTATCTGAAAGAAAACAACCCCAAGGGTCTTGAGACCAAGGGGTATTTAAAAATTTATTGAAATACATCAATGATCAAGGAAATTTCGAATTACTATGGCTTGAGGACTCTAAATATTTCCGGAAGGGAAGACCAACTTCTGCAATTACTGATGATTTAACTATCATCATCATCATAAGGTTCTCAGTCCGAAGACTGGTTGGACGCGTACCTCCATTCTTTTCTATCCTGAGCTAACCTACGCATTTCCCTAAAAGTAGAACATCCTACATCCCTAACTATTTGAGAGCAGTAGTCTAATCTAGGCCTACCCCTACCTCTACTATACTAAGCATGAATATAATAATTTATCTCCCACTGCATTAAAATTTTTGACATTGCGCCCCGTGGACAACCAAAATGTGCCTTCTAGAGTAATTTGTTAGTGAGCATAATCGGTTCCAGTGGTCTCGTTCGTCATTTCAAATGTCCCGCAGCACTTTTAGTATAATTTGGTTAATTTAAGTCTAAAATATAAATAATAAAATCTATATTTTTGACAGTAATGAGAAGATAGAGGAAGTCGCCGATTTCTATTATGCTCGCCGGGAACGGTTAATGTAGAAACACGGAAGAGACCCTTAAAGACGTATGTATGGAGTACGGCACTGTATTGGGTGCGAAACTTGGACAATAAGAGAAATGTGGTGCTGCAGACGCAGCTGGGTAAGGTCAGCAATAGGGAGGTATTAGAAAGAGTTGCGGAAAAGCGAAAGGTATGGAAAACAATAAAGAACAGAAGAGATAGGATGGTAGGACACCTTCTGAGACACGAAGGAATAACTCGCGACGTACTAGAGTCGGAGATGAGAATAAAAAGAGGGCAGGAAAAGATGGAGGTACGCGTCCAACAGTCCTCGGATTGAGAACTTTATGATGATCAAAAAGCTCAACGATTGCCTTGGAATTTTGGACGTCCTAAACGGTAAACGACAAAGGCAACGGAAATTTACAATGAACATTGGGACTTAGAGGAATTGGATAAAAGGTTTAGAAAATTACTGAGGAAATTAGTAACTTAAACATGAGTATTGTGGTCTTCAAACAAGAAACTGGCACAAAAATGATAAAGAATTATATACACATATTTAGTGGAGTTGCAAAACATCGACTAGGGAGTTTATGGCACGATGCATAAACAACATCAGCATAAAATCACCAACTTTGAGGCGAAAGATGAAAATATAATACGCGGGAACATTCTATCTAATAAAAGTGATGTTGGTCGTGGAGAATGCGCAATAGACATGTATCGTTTCGATCTAGCGAGGTCAGATTTTTCGTTTCCGTCTCTTTTTAATACCTACGGGAGCCGATCGCCAAAAGTGCGTACGTCTGAACTATCACAGGTAGGTATCATGTTTGTTGTCGTTGTAAAAGTATACGCCGTCAGAAACAATTCAGTTATTGGACGCATGTACTCCGTAAGCCCCAGCCAAATTGAACTATTTCATTTTCGATTGTTATTACTTCATATTAAAGGAGCAAACAGATTTGAAGATCTGAAAACAGTAAACGGAGAAATACAGAAATCTTATGTAGCGGCGTGTTTAAAATTAGGTCTTATTTAAGATCATCATGAGTGGAAAAGAATCATGAATGAAGCTGAAATTTGGATATTTATTCATTCGTATTTTAATGCATTGCCGACCAATTTATCAGGAAGAATTGTGGGAAGAATTTAAAGAAGCAATGTCACAAGATTATGAAAGACGTTACAGCAATACTGAAGGACAAAAAAGCCTATATTCAAATTAGTACCATGCTTTCTGCGGAAGGTTACAATCTTTCAATGTTTCCTACCATGCCACGACATTGAATATGCAAATGAAGAACAAGCAATAGAAATAGGATCACGACAATATAAACACCTAAATGAAAAGCAGAAAGAAATTGTAGATATTATTTTGGGTAAATGTGATGCTAACATAAATGAATCAATTTCTGAATCTTCATGTTTTTATATAGACGGTCCAGGAGGCTCCTGTAAGACTTGTGTTTATACAACCCTTTACAGTTTACTGAAGAGTAAGAGTAAAATTGTTTGGACCATGGCCTTCACGGGCATAGCAGCAACACTACTTCCTCATGGCAGAACAGTGCATAAAACGTTTGGGTTACTTGTTCCTCTGTTTTTAGATTCATCTTCCAACATTAAGAAAAATTCAAAAGAAGCAGATTATTTAAGGAGTGTAGATGTTTTTATTTGGGATGAAGCTCCTGTGGCGCCAAGGTATGCTTTAGACATTATAGACAGAACCCGAGGGGCAAACCGCTGTGGAAGTTTGGTGTACAGGTGTGTGGAAGTTAATGGAAGTTCGTGGAAGTTGGTGGAAGTCAGTGGAAGTGAGTGGAAGTTAGTGGAAGTCAGTGGAAGTTAGTGGAAGTTAGTGGAAGTCAGTGGAAGTCAGTGGAAGTCAGTGGAAGTTAGTGGAAGTTAGTGGAAGTTTCTGGGCATTTACGCATGCGCTTTAGTTCTACATGGTCTACGTATCGTCGTATTCGTCGAGAGTTGAGTAGTCTAGACTAGTTTTTGGACCTTTGCTTGCCTAGTAACGGTAAATTTACGTTAGTTTATACTTTCTATACAGGTGGGCCCTCGGGTGGGCCAATAGTGCTTAGTCGGTCCATATCTCTGATTCTATTCAAGATATCAACATGAAATTTTACGTGTATGTGGAGAACCCCACACGAAGCTTCCGTTAAAATTATTTTGATGTACACAGGCATGTTCACGTGCTAAGGACCAAACCGAAGTTACGTTTTTTTTTAAATGAAATGCCCCACATTTGTTTACATATTTGGATTCCCCATAAAATTTCATGAAAGTTTATATGCTGCACGTTGGGGTTTAAAGCAAGCGCTGTTAAGATACAGCCATTATAGTACCAGTGTGAACCCAACTTTGTGGAGCTACTGACGTCTGCTGATCAATGCTACCTAAGATCTTTTTATTGGACTAGGTTCACAGGATACGCTAATTGTAAATAAAATCCATTAACACTTTTATCAAAATACTTATTCAAAACAAACTTGCGCAAAATTGAGCTTTTCTCAAAAATGTTATGTGGAACACCCCTAATATTATTTGCAGATTTGACAGCCAGTTTATGAAGCTTTTGATTGATGCATATGTTGGCAAGTCTGCGACTGATAATTTAGGCAGAAATAAAGACTGAGATAAAGAAATGAGATTTTTGCCGCAACTTTGTACAATTTTTGGGGAATTTCCCTGATTTTGCCACCCAAAACTCAGAAGGATGCTTTTACTTTATTTTTACATCAAATTTAGCGAACAGAGTTTACACTGGCACAAGAAATCTCATTGCAAGATTAGGTACTTCTTGAAAAGACTGTTTTTTTCTTCCATGGCACTCCTTGTTTCAATAATTTATACCTAGGTTTAATAAGTTACCAAGTATTTAAGAATATGGCCATGAAGAAGCAATCTGGCAATGATTTTTTGTCTCAATGTGAACTCAACTTCCAGAAACAAAATGGAAATCATATTTTGTGTTTTGGATGGTAAAATTTAGGAGAACCGGCCTATCAGTCAAATTAATACATTTTAAGGTTGAATTTTCAATTCTACCGAAACCTCGACCGAAACCGAGACCGAAACCGTCAGTCGCAGACTTAACAATATCTACATCAATCAAAAGCTTTGTAAACTGGCTATCGAATATGAAAATAACATATCGGGTGTTC
This sequence comes from Xestobium rufovillosum, assembly GCA_963966045.1. Classification (NCBI taxonomy): domain Eukaryota; kingdom Metazoa; phylum Arthropoda; class Insecta; order Coleoptera; family Ptinidae; genus Xestobium; species Xestobium rufovillosum. The sequence goes on from OZ014493.1 coordinate 41,341,568, forward strand.
CATTTGCAATTTCTGAGAAAAAATGCATATTGGGTAAGCCGTCCGCCCTGTATGATATTAAGTATTGTGACAAAAGCACTCATGGATTTTACGAATACCTAATCCAATAAAGAAATCTCAAGAGAAATCTTAAATAGCTTCGGCACTAAAATGGTAATATCTTAAAATCACTCACTCTAAACCCCATAGTGTAGTAGGTATCATCTTTCATAGGCTTTCGTAAAATTTTATAAAGAATTCAAATATGTACCTAAACAATTCGATTTAAAAAAATATAACTTTTGTTTGGTACTCAGAGTGTGAACACCTGTATACACCAAAATAATTTTATCAGATGCTTCGTGGAATTCTCCACATACGTGAAAAGTTTTATTTTGATACCTTGAATAGAACCAGAGATATGGACCGACTACACACTATTGGCCCAGCCTGTATAATGCGTAGATATATTTTTCAGAGTATTTTTCTCTTTATAAGGCATGATCCATAATGAGTGTACAAATTTCGGGAGGTATACCTAGGTCAAAATAAGAAGAAAAGTTGTATGAACAAAGAACATAATGCATGTCTTAAAATTACTCTCAACTAAGAAACACTGTGTTGAAATCAAGGTTTCTCTAAAAAAAATAGTTACTTTTGATAGGTATCTAAGAAAATCATTGAATTCATCATAAGGTTCTCAGTCCGAAGACTGGTTGGACGCGTACCTCCATTCTTTTCTATCCTGAGCTAACCTACGCATTTCCCTAAAAGTAGAACATCCTACATCCCTCACTATTTGAGAGCAGTAGTCTAATCTAGGCCTACCCCTACCTCTTTTTATTCCTATCTCTGACTCTAGTATGTCGCGAACTATTCCTTCGTGTCTTAGAAGGTGTCCTACCATCCTATCTCTCCTACTCTTTATTGTTTTCCATACCTTTCGCCTTTCCCCAACTCTTTCTAATACTTCCCTATTGCTAACCTTATCTATCCACGGTATCTTCATCATGCGTCTGTAACACCACAGTTCAAACGCTTCTACTCTTTTTCTATCCGCTTCTCCTATTGTCCAAGTTTCGCACCCGTATAATGCCGTACTCCATACATACGACTTTAAGAGTCTCTTCCTAGTCTCTATATTAACCGTTCTCGAACATAACAGTTGTTTCTTTTTGTTAAACGCAACTCGTCCCTGCGCCATTCTTTGTTTTATATCTTTAGTGCTCCTACCGTCTTGGGTTATTTTACTTCCTAAGTAGCAGAAATCCGCGACCTCCTCTATCTTCTCATTTCCTATTTGTATTTCAATTTTAGTTCTATTTTCACTCCATCTACATACCAAAATTTTAGTTTTCTTTTTATTGATTTTCATGCCGTAGCCCTGTGTCAAAACTGCTTCCATTTCATTCAAAGCCGCTCCTAATTCTTCTTTGCTAGATGCTAACACTGCTATATCATCCGCAAATCTGAGCATATTAATAGTTTGGCCCTGTACATTGATCCCTGAGGCTGTTCTTTCCTTAACAATATTAATCGCATCTTCGATATATAAGTTGAAAACTAGAGGTGACAATGCACATCCCTGTCTCACTCCCTTCCGGATATCTACTTCCCTTCGTTCCTGCTCACATTCTATAACTGCCTTTTGCTCTTTGTAGAGATTATGTATTATTCTTCTGTCCCTGTATTTCATCCCTACCTTTCTCAGCACTTCGAACATCTTCCCCCATTTTACGTTGTCGAAGGCTTTTTCTAAATCTACAAATCCTATATATACGCTCTTTCTCTTTTCTATCGTTTTTTCTATAATTACTCGTAAATTAAAATTTGTAAAATAATTGTAATTTGTTCCAAACATTTTTGCTTTTGAAATGCTAAATGGAGTGGCAAGCAGTTTTAGAACAATCGATTGTTAATTTTTTAGCGATTGTGAGCGGTTAGGCAAAATGCTATTTTATTCAAAACCTAAAGAGTTTACGAAAAAATCATTTCTTCGCTTCCAAATTGAACCAGTGACGTAACATAGGTGCCCTATCGTTTTTATTCCGAATGTCAAGCTCTAACGGATTATTCAATAATATATTAATTAGTATACAGGGTGATTCACGGAAACTGTTAGCTATAGATGTTTTCTCATACAATACAGTTACATATCTAAAAATTTAGATTCGGCCGTAAATGCCTAGGAACTTTTTATTTAAAATATTTTATGATGAATTGAAAAATTACTACGCGTACTACCAATATAACGATTTATTATTATAACTTGACCGGTTTCAGAATTCACAATGATTCCATCATCAGAAATGTATTTTAAGTCGTGGAACATTACTGAAAACGTCCCACGGAAACGGGATAAAAAGTATCCTATGTCCGTCTCCCTTTCCGGTCGACTTCCGGTTATATCGGAAATGTTTACTAAGGTTTTCAAATGGGAGGCCATATTTATGATCGATTTTGATAAATTTTTTGTTAAATCGACAGGAAATAGATATGGAAAATGTTTAAACTTTTTGAAATAGAATACTATTCTGTTTCAGATGGCGAAACAATATACGGGGTGTTCTACTTAAGAACATTGACTAAGTATAACAAATTTAAAGTTTGTTTGATACAACAGATTAACAACAGACCATATGTGTCTTAAGAAAATTAGACGTATCGTAGAAAAGGTAAATGTGGTGACTTACGACGTGGTGTATATCAATAATCGGTACTTCAGTTCGAAAAAAGCAGCACAAAGATATTTTTTAAAAGTATGAATTTGCCTCGGAATTTACCCATTTAATTCGAATTCAGTCTTTTAATAAATATTTACATTACACAGAGACTTTATTTCTATATTCACTTCAGTGAAATTTTTAATCGCCAAACGATTTTTTCTACATTTTTGTCTAATTCGTATTTCATTAGATTAAATGATGATGAAAGGTAGAATACTAAAAAAGGGGAAGATCATGGAAGTCAGTGGAAGTGCGTGGAAGTCAGTGGAAGTGCGTGGAAGTCAGTGGAAGTTAGTGGAAGTTAGTGGAAGTCAGTGGAAGTCAGTGGAAGTTAGTGGAAGTTAGTGGAAGTCAGTGGAAGTTAGTGGAAGTTTCATAAAAATGGAAGTTTGGTGTACAAAATTTAGCCTGCGGTTTGCCCCTCGACAGAACCTTACGAGACTTTATGAAATGTGATGTTCCGTTTGGTGGAAAAATTATGGTGTTGCGAGGAGATTTTTGACAATTGTTACCAGTTAAAATAAATGCTACCCGCTGTGAAACAGTGAATTTAAGTATCAAATTTAGTTCTCTTTGGAGTTATTTCCGTAAATTTTCTTAAACACAAAATATGCGGGCTCTACCATACCAGAGGAACAAGAATTCACCAAGTTTTTATTGGATGTTGGAGATGGAGTTTTGAACGATATGAATAGCAATTTAGAATTGCTACATAGATGTATTTATAATTCGGATATCGTTGAACGTATAATGGAGGAATCAATTAGAAAAAAGCGATTCATAGATATGACCAAATCAGCTATTCTGATGTTGAAGACATTAACAAAAAAGTGGTAGAACTGTTAGATATAAAAAACAGAAAAAATATATAAAAACTTGGATAGTGTTGAAAATTGTGATAATGGAGATTTAAACGATGCTATTCTTCCTGAATATTTAAATACTTTAAACCCGCCAAATTTTTCTCCGCATGAATTGAAGTTGAGAGTATATTGTATTATGATGTTGATTAGAAATCTCAGCATTAATGAAGGCTTATGTAATGGTACGAGATTGTTAATTTCACAATTGGGAGACAATATCCTACAGTGCAAAATTTTAACGGGCGATAAACATGGAGATATTATAGTTTTCGTTAACCGTATAACGTTGTACTGTGAAAATGCTTATCCTTTTACTTTTAAAAGACAATAATTTCCCATTAAACTAGCGTTTGCAATGACTATTAACAAATCACAAGGCCAAACATTTGATCAAATAGGAATTGATCTCCGAAAAGAAATATTTACTCACGGACAATAATTATGCGTGGCTTTTTCAAGAGTTCGTTCTTGGGAAGGATTGATAATTTATTTAGGAAATCAAAGAAATAGCCGTATAGTTCAAAACTACGTTTTCAGATAATTATATCAGATGTAAATTATTCTGTAATCAATAATGCGTTTCTTTGAAGTCAGTGAGCGCGCGTAGCGCGCGAGATGACCTAGTTGAAATAAACCAAAAGTTAGTCACAATTCTTGGACTGTATGCAATTTCTGATGATGAACCATATGATACGAAAGATGAGTTCTTCGAGGTCATAGATAATATTACCAGAGTGGGGGGGGGGGGGGGGGGGGGGGGGCACAAGGGAACTGATCATGCTTGGAGATATGAATGGTAGAGTTGGACAAAAAACGACCAACAAAGCAGTAGGTCCCTATGATTTTTTGTAGCTTCGTATTTTCTTTCAAGTGAAAAACAGCGAGACAGAAAGAGAGAAAGAGAGAGAGAGAACATTTTCCTATGTAACTATTTTGTGGGCCATTGGTAGTAAAGTAATAATTTTCTTTTACTTTAATTGGTTACGTTATAAGTCTGCTAGTAATAGAAAACGCCTGCATCTAGGACTCTGCCCCATTGTATTACGCCAGAGGCTGTCAGCTTTCACAAAATATTTCGCATTTGACACAGGTATCTAATGGACAGGGTGACTGTTTTATCAGGGGAAATGCGTTTTTCTCTTTTTGAAATAATTAATTCTGCAAAACCGCCCCTTATTCAAAATTAGTACAAAACACAAATAAAAATATGATACCCACGACGCTATAATATGTCGCAACGCTGCAACTGTAGGTCTTTCAAAAAATACAGGCTGTTTGTTAAGATTAAAAAAAATATTTTTGCCTACAATTTTTCTTCATCAAAAAGTTCTCAGTCCGAAGACTGGTTGGACGCGTACCCCCATCCTTTCCTATCCTGAGCTAACCTACGCATTTCCCTAAAGGTAGAACATCCCCAACTATTTGGGAGCAGTAGTCTAATCTGGGCCTACCCCTACCTCTTTTTATTCCTTCATATCTCAGGTGTCCTACCATCCTATTTCTCCTATTCTTTATTCTTTATTGTTTTTCATACCTCTCGCTTTTCCCCAACTCTTTCTAATACCTATCTATTGCTAACCTTATCTACCCATGGTATCTTCAAACGCTTCTATTCTTTTTCGATCTGCTTCTCCTATTGTCCAAGTTTCGCAACCGTACCAATGCCGTACTCCATACATGCGTTTTTGCAATTCACGATCTATTTATTACGTTTTTATTTTTTTTAAATATTTTTTTTTAATATTTATTACGTTTTTATTTTTTTTTTAATATTTCTCACAAAGAGCTAAAATAAATTTCATTTTTTTTAAATGATTTTCGAAAAATTGTGTATATTTACATAATGAAGAAGTAAATAAATGATTTGGTTTGTTCGCCCACAGCAACCGCATATCATGATTTCACTCTTTTGGAGCTCATCAGTACGGTGCAGCTGTGTGCGAACAAACCAAACCAGCTTCTAGTCTTTAAAGGCGAGCGGGCCACATCAGTAAGCGAGCGCCAACTCCAAAGAGTTGACATAATTTAATTCTTAATGAAAGTATTACTTAATTATCTTGGAAATAATTTAAAGTCGACCGTAAACAACATAAACAACATATTTAGAAAACATTTTAATTCAGAAAAAAGGCGCCAAATTGAAAGAACCTTTCCAGTGACGAAATTTCTTTAAACCTCGATTTATTTTTAAATACTTTAGTTTTCAGTGGGACAACCTGTATGTACTGAAGGAATTAATAGCAGGAGACGCATTGTATAAAATAGAGAAAAATCTAAATATACTTTACTGCCAAAATTCTATAGCTCAAAACTGTAATTCGCTTTCTGCGAGTTTCTTTATTTACTTTGGGGTCATGATGCCATACTGCATTGTATCTTCAGAAAATTAAGGATGATGTAATGGGAGAATATGAGTAGGCATTGCATTGATCTTCCCTTACATATATTTTTTGCCTCCACCTTAAAGAATGTTTGTTTGGGAGAAATTAAACTTGATGCAACAAAACCAATACCAAAACATAGCGATAATCAACCATTACAACGCTATCGCTTCAAATAACATTTTTTACGACAAGATTTCTTCGCATAAACGTAAATCATTTTACACTTCTGAGACGTCTGCAAATACACTTCAAAACGTTCAGTTGCCAACACTTTTAACGATACCGAAGAACCAAACGTTTCGAACTACATCATCAGAGCCAACAAATAATTGACTACGATGGCACCCAAACCTCGGTATTTCTAACCACTAAAGAATGACGAGTAACTAGAGAACTGTCAAATAAATCACAGAACCCCAAAAACCGGCGAGGACACCGAATGGGTTGCACGCGCTTAACCGCCAGTTACAACCGAACTATAAATCAAACTGCCGTCCGATTTCGCGACAATAGACGATCGGGTGGCCGTCCCGGTATTTAAATTTGCTCTTGTAACCCGCCATCGTGCTCTGAACTTTGTGAGAGGATCGCCGCGCTCGGGTATGTACCCCGGCTGCAACTGACGGGTCCACGGCAGCTCCGGCAGGCCCGGGAAAGAAAAGCGCCGGTCCGGAATATACTTCAATACACTGGCGCGATTGAGCGGCAGCCGGCTGCTTGGAAAGTTACAGATATTGAGATTTGTCGGTCTTCGGAAAAAGGTGGAGGTGTAGTAGGTGCACCTGCTTGGGAAAAGTGTTATTTGCCGAAAATCCGGTGAAACATATGAATTTATGGGCAGTACGTCATGAATAAAACTGCCTGTTTAACACGCATTTGAATTGGGAAACAAATTAGTTTTATTACTAAATTCCCACATTATGCAAATCGGTATACGGCCATTAACATCACGCAAACATAAATTCCTGTTGCTTGAAGTAATTATCGACCTGACTTGTATATAAATCAAGATAATAATAGTCTCAAATTGGATCCTTGCGGTACACCCAAGGTACAACTATTAAGGTGTCCGCACACTGAGGAGCGGCGAAACGGAGAGAAGCGCGGCGAAGCGAAGCACGGCGAAGTGAAGCACACTGGAGCGAAGCGAAGCGAAACGAAACAAAATGAAGAGAAATAGTCCCGAATGCTTTTACGCATGCGCTTGAACAAATCTCGCATCAGCAATACTTATCTTGGTTTTATTTGCATTTTGGAAGTGAGTGGTTATTGAACAGTAAACAAAATGAGTAGTTCCTCACCTGATGAAGATCTATTTGTTCTTCCTCACATTTATATACAGTGTGTCCCCGGATGGGATTACAAAGAGAAAAAAATTTTTTTTTATTTATCAGAAAAATCTCGCCTCATAAAAAACCCTGCTTTTCTTAAACTCCCATAGCACATATTCTTTTTCAGCTAACTGTCCCTGTCGCCTGGTTGCTCGAGAGAATTCTTTCGCGTCGGCTCTTCGCTTCGCTTCCCCGCGTCAGCGCGCGCGCCAGTCCGCCAGTGTGCGGTGTCCTATTTTAGTATTCTTCTCTGGAGGAAGAAATTTCCTTCGCTTCGCTTCGCCGCGCGGGCACCTTTACACAATAGGTGGTTAAAGCTTTTAATTTTGAAAGTACACGTTTACCCTCAAGGTAAGGGTAGAGGATCAATGTCCAGCGGGGCTAAATCTGGTGATCTTGATGGCCATTCCATCGATCCTCGGTCCTGTCCATCTGTTAGGGAATACATCGTCAAGAAAATTGTAAACGATGGTCTGGATCATCTTTGTCGAGTTCATTTATCTACTCACTGTTAAGTTTGCAATAGGAAGTTTATCGGGACGCTCTTGGTTAAATAACAAACCAACTTTCTGGTGAGTTCTTTTCTTTTTCTGACGAAGCCACTAGATCATAATAATTTTTCTCGTTTTTACAGTTGTTTATACCATAAATTTTTGTTTTACCCTTTGGTTTGTTAGAAAAAAATAAAGGGATAATACTCTAAATTATTCATTTACTGGTTTCATGTTTTTCTGATCTAAATTTCAAGACTATTAAAAATAAAATGAACATGATTTTTTTGGGTGAGGAGGGAGAATCCAAACATTTTATTATAAAAATAAAAATAAAAGCATTTTGTACTCCTTTCGGCCGCTGCCCGATTGCAGAGTGTCTATGCAGAAAATGCATGTTAGCGTAGTTGCTGCGTCAGCTGGCACACGTAACACATAGGTAGACAATGATTATGCCAGCTACATAGATACCTACTCAGGCTTCTAAGTGGTACAATACTCTTATGAGACAACATTAAGGAGCGTTTGTTTGTTTCTGGGTATTACAGTAAATGCGGTTAAAATATATTATTTTAATAGAAAACAGAGATACCGCGATTTCAAGAGGACGCTGTGCGACTCGCTTGTTCTTTCTCATTTCAACTTCTGTGGCACTTTCTATGGTCCTTGTCTCTAATGTCGTGATAAATTGTATTATCTTCTACTGTACTTATTCCTCAATTTGGTTCACAACAATAGAAGGGCGTCAAATGAGCAACATTTCCCATTAAATTTTAATTTACAGCACTAGTCCTTCCACGCGGATATCTTCCCAATAAATTTTTTAAAACGCATTGTTTCAGCTTTTATTAAAATCATTCCGATAAAACCATATTCCAGTAAAAGACGGATAATACTTTGTGTACATTTAAAAATGCATAAATCACACGTTATGCGAATAAATTGTTATGACTTATGCCATATAAACAGTTTATTGAAGTTAGTAAATTTATTTTGGGGGCAAGGTCAATGGTTAAAATGACAGGATTTTTGTGATTTCGAATTACTTTCGCCGGTATAAAAACATCGGCTGGATCCATTTACAAGCGAAAGTGGAAATGGATGATCAGTTCCGAGAAATTGCAAACGCAGGACAGCTACCCCTAATATAATGGAGTGAAATATTGGCTGCAAACATAAACCATCACTTTCTTCAAAAAAGGTCCAATATTCAACTACAATGTACCCTATGCTTTGCCTAACCATATTATTATTTATTGGGAAGCAATACTGTTACAATGTTGCACAACTATATTGGGTTTACATAGAAAACAAATAATATTACGAAAACCGATAATTTATATAGGTCATCTGGGCAAAAATGGTCAAATAATATTGGCAACATCCAACAAGCTGAAAATGGTCAATATTGGTTCTACACTCCTGGCAAAACTTTTTATTATTACTTGTAATTTTTCGAAGTTTTCAGTCATTAAACATTTTATGTAGGTGGCCTAGGATTATCCTCTGTCACTACTGATAAACAATTGAATTGTTTGACAGATGTAAAGCAACATTTTGCTTAGTGATTTGTAAAAGGCAATAAAGTCAATTTTGCTAGTGATTTTTCTTTGAATTTAATGTCATTAAATGAATGAAACGCTTTGTCCAACGCACTGTAGAAGAAATGAATCGTACACGCAACTTGAGAAGATGAAGAAGTGAAAGAGGTAACTCCAGTTAACGAGGAACGTAGCCAGCGATATGTGGCTAATTTCTTAAGAGTTAGACAATCAACAGTTAGTCGAACGGTTAAACGTTTCAATGAACTTGGAAGTTACTGTAGAACCTCAGGGCAAGGTCGTAAGAAGTCTTCAGATGCAAGAGATGAGCGATATCTTACGCAAGTCGCCTTGAGAAACAAGTGTTCTACCAGTTTAGAGCTAAGCAGAGCCCTAACACCACCTCGAAATGTAGCAATTTCTGGACGAACGATCAGGAGGATTAATGAAGGAGGATAGGTCAGCTAGACCAGCTATTGCACCAGTGCTCACCAAGAAACATAGTTACTAGACTGCGTTTTGCAAGGGGACACGCAAAATGGACCACTGACAACTGGAACCATAAATACACATTTCTACGTAGAAAACATCGTAGAAGAACATGTGATGCCATTTGCCCCATTTGTCGGAGGAAATTTCAATTTTATGCAGGATAAAGCTCGGCCCCACGAGAGGTACTGGACTATCTTCGATTCGTGAATATTGAAACTATGGACTGCCCACCAAGAAGCCCATAGATATGAACCCAATAGAGCATCTATGGGATGCACTAAAACGATCGATTAGGCGCCACATACTTGCTCCTAGACATCTTAGGGAACTTGAACAAGCCGAATATCTCCTAGGAAACCATTCACAACTTGATCAATAGCATGTTCAGAAGAATGAAAGCAGTGATAAGAGCTAGAGAAGGATTTACACGCTACTGAATCTAAATTCTTAAGATTTCATTTCCCTTTCAATTTTTAAGTGCTTTTTATTGACGCTAAGGTACTATGATTCAGAGCTTCGAAACAATAAAAGCAATCATTAGAAGTTTTGCTGATGCGTTAATTCTGCCCAACTTTAAATATTGGGCAAATGTGTTGGGCATATTATATTCCCAATATAATGTGCTACTAGAGCTTTATCCTCGCTTTATGCAAAAGCTCCACTTGCAGAAGAATGTCTCAACAACAACACATTCTCAGTCTTCAACAAACTTTTCGGCAAAGTAGATAATTTCGTGCCGTTTTCTATACTCCTGCTGCTGCATGTTTCACTAGAATCTTTGGGTCGCGATAGAAAAAAGTCGGTAACGCCAATTCCCACAACTAAAAGCAACTTCAGCAACAATTTACCGTCATACTCCTGAGGATGTTGACGTTGTCAGCGAAACACGAGTCGAGTTTCATTATTATTTCACTCTTTCGGCATGTGGGGTTAACTTAAAGAATTCACAGTGAATTTACCCCAAAATTTCCGACCCAACCACTGTGCGTCTGCTCTTACCACTTATTTGTCTTTCCCATTTTAAGAACCTTTGACCTTTCCATGAAAACTTTATTTTCTGCAAGTGAAATGCTAATTTCGCGTTCATTATTCCAATATAATAACCCAATGTAAACAGTTTCCCGACCCCGCGTAATTTTTCCGACAGCCAATTCCACCGTCTCTCGCGGCGCGCGGCGGCTTCTCCGACCCCTAAAATATTATCAGATGGTTTTAATGTTCCGTCCCCCCTTTGTGTTACGCAAGGCATTTGTTTGTAATTAGCGCAGGTCGTTCTGTTGTGTGTATTTAATAATGTAAGTGGCAATCGTTATAATTCGGTTCTCGCGGTCGCGATGAGATTCGCCGCCCCTCGCCGCCCCCGGTCAGTCACGTGGAAGTTACCTCTTCCAGGGACACGTATCTTGTGGGTGATGCTGCTAATGTCAAAAGGTCGTGACCTACTTGGCCCACAAATTCCAGCTCTCCTAATTTGAATGCATGCACAGGGGTAGGACAACAAAAAACCCTCTCCGCAAAGACAAGAAAGAAATAAAACAATTTTCAGCCACCTGTTTTTGCTTTAAAATATCCGTGAATTTAACACGATTGTTTTCAAAATTCCAAACAAAGAATTGCTTCAGTATTAAAAGTATTCGAATTCTAATTCTAAGGTTTTACTGCAGAAACAAAATAAAAAATTAATAGCTTCATGTCGCAGTTACATAAAATATTCAATACTTCACTTACCTTTCCATGATCAATCACGCCAAAATAAATTATTTAAAAAATCAATACAATGCAGTACGATGACCTAAACTTGGGAACTGAAGTCTAATAGCAAATATTCTTTCAACTGAATCAAAATGTAAATGTACAAAATTTAACAGTATATTACGAACCGAGGTGGAAAATGTTTCATTACAGCCGAGGGCTAGATAGATAACCAAGGCGCGAAGCGACGCGGCCATCTATCTATACTTGGGCCGCCGAACAGACGGAGTGATCACCCTGCAAGAACGTGCTCTAGCGGGGCCAATAGTAATTTTAAGACAACCGAATTGGAGTGATGCGACTTCGTTGGGTCTAAAGAAAGCGCATCACTGCGGTTCGGTGGTCCTAAATTGATAGTGGTCCCGCCTAGAGCACGTTCTTGCAGGGTGATCACTCCGTCTGTTGGGCGGCCCAAGTATAACATCGTTTTTTGACAATAAAATAACTGAATATGAAAGAGTATTTCTGGTGGTAAAATATGTTTGGTAGTCAGTTGGAGTACACAATACACTCAAGCAGAACTCCCCAAGACCGCAGAAAAAACGGTAGGAAATGTTATTCCAAGTTTATTACATAATACATACATTAATATATTAATAAATATGATTAAAATACTGTACGAGGACTATGGAGTGATAATGGAGTGTGGGGGACGAAAAACAAAGATAATCAATGTAAGCAAAGGGGTAAGACAGGGATGCGTGCTCTCTCCCTTCTTGTTCTTGATTGCCACAGATTGGATAATGAAGAACACAATGAAGAATCAAAATGGACTAACATGGAGATTTGGCAAACATCTGGAAGACCTTGAGTTTGCGGATGCCGTAAGCCTTATAACAGAGAAAATTAAACATATGCAAAACAAAATAGACAGCCTCCGGGGAAATGCGAGGAGAATAGGTTTGGAGATAAACCCCAATAAAACCAAAATGATGTCGATAAACTCAAAGGACGCAGATTATGTAATGATAGACGAACACCCAGTAGAGAAAGAATCAGAATTCACATATCTGGGAAGTATATTGGATGAAGACGGAACTTGCCATAAAGATATACTAAACAGAATAATTAAAGCACAGATAACATTTAATGGACTGAGGAAGATATGGTCATCAAAAGAGCTAACAACAAAAACGAAAATTAAGATCTTTACAACTAACGTTAAAAGTGTTTTACTCTACGGTTGCGAGTCATGGACAATGAGCAAGGCCGATGGCACCAGAATCCAAGTTTTTATTGACAAATGCCTGCGGAGAATAATGAATATATATTGGCCCAACTTGATATCAAACGAGGATTTATGGCAACTCACGAACCAAGAGCCAATGGAGACAACAATAAGAAAGAGAAAGTGGAAATGGATCGGACACACCCTACGGAAGGAAGATGCGGATATTACAAGGCAGAGTTTGGATTTTAATGTGAAGGGAAAAAGGAGAAGGGGACGCCCAACAAACTCATGGAGGAAGGGTACCATTGAGGAATCAGAGAGCATTAGTAAGACTTGGGCTGAAATAAAGCAAATTGCAAGAAACAGAAGGGAATGGAAGGAATTTGTGGACGGGATGGGTAACCAGGAACAACATTAAACCAACTCAACACAGGGATTACGTACATAACAAAGAAGGAGAGTTAAGGCACGTTAGCATGACGACCTAACTGCAAACATAGTCACAGAAACATCCGCAAGGATGCCCTATGCTCCAATAGGAGCGAAAAAGGAGTTACTACTACTACATACTTAAGTATAAAATCAAATAGGCACTGAATTCTCCACCCAGGTGGAAAATTTCCCAACCCGGTCGGGAAGTAGAAGTTAGGAATAACCTACTTTCAAACCTTTTAAAAGTTGGCAATTGACTTATTACTAACCTATAAGCTTGGGTTTGGCTACGCTACATAACCAGAAGGTGCAATGTAGGTATATTTGATTGCATGACCAAGATAGAGAGTTAGTGGAAGGGATTTTATACACTGATATCACTTGGAGGTCTTCCCAGACAAAAAAAAACGGAGTTTCCCAAGAGGTTTCCCAAAATGTAATATAAATTAAAAAAGAATTGTGCATGTAAATAGTTCATGGGTTTAACGACCATGAAATATTTTTTATATTTTTACCACAAAAATGATACCTACGCCACTGGATTTTCAATTTAAAATATTTTTTTATAAGTTTGATTTAAAAAAATGCATAAATTTGCACATAACAACATCGAAAATAAGAAATATCTAACTACATATATACAGCTGTTCTCAAAATTGAGGCATTTATTTTAACAGGATGTAGAACTCGTAAAAATAAGCCATTTTGCCAAAAATCACCTAGATAAAAGTTGCAAAATAACGAAGATAGACATCCCATTACAGTGCCGGTGTGTCTTCAAAAATTGAATGGTTCTGGATCATTCGAACAACTACTCCTTGGGCAACTACCCCGCCAGGCATTGAATTATAGAAATAAATCCAGATTTTATGTACTACAAGATCTCTTACGGGATGCTACCGGCTACCCCAAACATATCGTTGGGCTTGGAGCACCCTTGTACATATATGTACGTACTTTCGTGTTAAAAGTTTATCTATATTGCATGTTTCGAAAGTGCATGGAAAAACTGTAGACCGCTGGTTTCGTCCTTGTGGGCCTCATCAGTGCGGTGTACGGTGCTTTGCCCTACACACTCGAACCACACAATATTACTTGCTTCTCGTCTCACATTTAGAGGGACATCTTTGTAAAAATTGTAAATAATATTCACCTGTGCGAGCATTTTCTACTGCCTAAACATGGGAGTTATCCATGTTGTTCACTCCATTTTGTGTAAATGCGGTTTCATCTGACAGAATTCAAGTCTTGCGGAATGATATTGAGGTTATAACACTTATAGCTTTCGATAATGGTATGGATAAAATTGATGGTCTTCCATATCTTACTGTGGACCACTCCAATTTCATTTGCTATGGACCTAGTGCTCGTTGTTGTATTTATTTTTGACGGTTTCTAACATTTTTTCCTCAATTTCCGCTATTTCAGGATATCTTCCTTTTATTTTTATATCAATTTCTTTTTCTACTAAATTTCATTTCTATATAAGCTGCTCTAACTCATAAATGTATGGTTTTTGAGTAGGCCTAGGCCTAAAAATTGTATTGCTAAATCGATTTTTCCCATTCTATTTTAGTTCATACGAATTGATAACAGATTCGAATTAATTTCCGATTAAATTCGATTCAAGTCGATTTGAAAATATCACGCATTTCCATTTTTCCTACCATATGCATGGGTTTACAGCTGCATGAAGTAGGCAGGCACACTCGAAGCACCAAAGCTCAATCTTAGCTAATTGCTTAGTGCTTCGTTAGCACTTCATTGTTCTCTATCTCCCTTTCCAGCAACCCCAATAGTTTCAGATATTTCGATTTATAGAAGTCACATACTGACTTCACACTGCCAGGAACATGAAAAGCACAAATCCTCAATTTTAGCTATTTGGTTAGTGCTTCGTTAGTGCTTCACTCCCCTAATATTTTCAGAAATATTTCGATTTTTTGAAATCGCCTGCGGACTTCACACTAGCAGGAACATGAAAAGCATAAATGCTCAAATTTAGTTAATTTGTTAGTGCCTCATTAGTGCTTCATGGTGCAACCCTATTAATTTCAGAAATATTTCAATTTTTAGAAAACGTCCGCGCTTCTTGGCGGTTGGTATGACCGTGACCACTAACAGTATTTCGTGTTTTCCCACGTATCGTGCTCTGACACAATGCTTACAGCTTTGTGCGCATGGCGCATCTCGGAACTGTTGACAATAACAGCCTACGTGCAGTTTCGCGCATGCTCATAAATATAATTTCAGAATATTGTTAACAGCATTAAAATGTGTATAGGAGTATAAATAAAAATCTAGTGCCCCGCCTAGTGCAAATTTGAAAATTTGTCAGCTGAAAATTCCGTATAGGTAGCTACAGACGTCTGAGGATACTTAAGTGCATGGATTCCGGAAACCCCCTACCATAAACCACATATACACTCTTAAAAAGAAGAGTGCTTTTCTTGAATGTGACCATTTCAAAGAAACATTTCAAAATTTGGAAGCGGAGGTCAATTGCCAATGTGGATCAATATAATTATATCTCCAATTTTGATCATGGACACAAAAAATTGTGGAAAATCGATTGTAGAAGATATTCTCGGAAGTGTTGGTCATTTTATTGAGCATGCTGTACCGTATGGTGTGGGACATTACGTGTGTTGCAATCAATGCCTCGATGGATTGAGATCGAGAGAAACACTTCAGAACTGTTTCATCCACAGAACAATAATTAACTAAGCATTAATTTGCTAATTTACAGCTTGTAGGTAATCTTGTTTGATTGTTTTTTTAAGGTTTGAATATTTCAGGTAAAATTGTTTTGTACTCTTGAAATTAAATTTATATGTATATGTGAAAATATCAAGGATGCTGTAAAGGGGTGGAAAGCACCATGAAGCACTAATGAGGCACTAACTAATTAGCTAAAATTGAGCGTTTGTGCTTTTCATGTTCCTGCTAGTGTGAAATCAACAGGCGATTTCGAAAAATCGAATTATCTCTGAAAATATTAGGGTTGTTAAAAATGGGAGTGAAGCACAAGGAAGCCCTAACGAAGCACTAACCAATTAGCTGAAATTGAAGATTCGTGCTTTTCGTGTTCCTGACAGTGCGAAGTCAGTATGCGATTTCTGAAAATCGAAATATTTCTGAAACTATTGGGGTTGCTGGAAAGGAGGATGGAGCAGAATGAAGCACTAACGAAGAAGCACTAACCACTTAGTTAAGATTGAGCTTTGGTGCTTTGAGTGGCCTGGGTTTACTCCAAACTATTGGGGTTGCTGGAAAGGAGGACTGAGCACAATGAAGCACTAACGAAGCACTAACCAATTAGCTAAGATTGAGCTTTGGTTTGCCCACAAACTTTATGGTATGTCAGGTTCGATCTCCCTCGAATTTCTATTCGATTCAATATGAACTAAATCGATTATAATCACTAATGAACTGAATTGATACCCTAATCCAAAGAGGAAAATCAGTTTTTGATTCGCCAACTGTTGAATGGTGCAGCCCTATTTTTGAGATATTCGCTCTCGAATATAATTGCCTCTAATTCGTAAATAAACGTTTGGAGTTAATATACTGTGCCATGGTTTTATTTTAAAAAATATTTTGGCTGCCGGCTGAGGTGAGGAGGACCTTAAACTTTGGAAATTTATTCAAAAACAAACTAAAAAAATACCGTTTTACCTTGAAATTGTTTATCTAGAAAAAACTGAATTCTTTGATAAAAAAAAGTGCAGCAAGTTTTTAAAATTTTTAGTAATTTCACAAAAATTTTTGAAATTGGGTGAAAATCAATTTTGACTTGTAACTCGAAAATGCCGTGATAAATTCAAAATTCATGTTCGTAACCGAGTTTGTCCACAAAAACTGGCACAAGATTGCGTGCCGTTTCCTTCTTTTTCTTTCCTTTGACACTAATACAGTGCTCCAAAAATGACTTGGAATCTTTCATAACTAAATTATATTACAATTTATTACAAGAAACGTGGAATCATGAACTATTCAATCAACGGGAAGAGATTATTAACAATAAGGGAAAACAAAAATCTTGTGCACCAACTCAATGTACCTATAGATCAAAAAATTGAAATTTTTAACTCGCCTAAGAGTAAAACATCTTTTATTAAAAAGAAAACCCGAAAATAAAAAGCCAAGTCTTACCTTGTCTGAATCAGTCGTGTTTCCAGATCCGAACGAAGTTAATGAATTCCTATCCAAATTTTCCACACTTTCATCCAAAGAATAGCACTCTTCCAAATCTCTGCAACAAATATTACAAAATCAACAAATCGACGGCGAGTTAAAATTAAAACAAACCTGCTCGATCTGCGACTACCGGGTTTAACTTTGGCAGGACTCTTGGGCAAAGTCAGAGGCAAGGCGCCACTGAAGTAAGTTTCCTGAATGACCTCCCTCAACTTCTTCACCCACAATTGTTTGGTTTCAAGAGAAGCGGCCCTCAGAACAATCCTGTAGTCAGAAATGGGCGCCCTGCCTGTCCAAACGGCAAATTTGCATTCGTCTCCTTCCATGTGCTCCGTAACACCCAACTCCGAAGTCTGTAAGAGATATTTTTAATAACACAAAAGAATTTTAATGGATTTCATGTATACCATGAGCCGGTTTTTATAAATATACTTGACTTTCCCTGTCGAATCCTTGACCTCTTTGGTAAACAACAGGTAGAGTTCGAAGAGGAATATGTGCCTTTCCCTGCCTTTCCGTATCAACTGCTTCGGGTCCCAAACACTGAAAGCATCTTGAAGTACAACTTCGCCTAATTTATCTGAAGATACGTCACAGCCTTCGACTAGTGAGAGATGCATAGCATCGTTTGCTTTCTTTGGTACGTTGAGCATAACTTCCAGACCGTCCTGAGAAGAATCAAATCCATTTATAAAGATACATAAACGTTGACGATTACAAACCTTAATTTCTCCCTGCCCTTCTTGACAACAAGACTGCAGATCCTTCAGCAACAACTGATATTTCGTGATCCTCTGCACCGGCTTAATCAAATAAGCAGCAATTGGATGTTCCACCTTATGTTTCTTTTGCAACTCTTCAAAATAACTACCCCCGTGTTGCACCAACAAACTGTTCGACTCCGGTTTGTTCTTACAATAATACACGTACATGTCGAATTTTTGAGCCCAAGTAACGAAGCAATGCCCAACGTCTTCGGGCATCGTTTCGTATTTTTCTAATTCACGTAGGAATATCGAATTGTGAAAGTGATGGATTTCTTCCATGTTGCCGAAAATTAGATCATCTTTGCCAGCTAAAGCCGAGGGTAGATTGTTGCTGTTTCTCATTTCGTTCAAGAAGCATTTTATGCAAGTTTCGAGATCTTTTACGTAAGTGCGTTCGGTTTGGAGAAGCTCGGCCATTATGAACCTAAAATGATCAGCAAATATAAAATAAAAGAGATCGATTACAATGTAATCGGTTTCTGGTTTGCTTGATCCGGTTTAGTCAATTTTAACTGGTACTAGCAACTGTGTCCGGTTGTTCGGATAAGCGGTTAACCGGTTTTGGACTATCCGCAGGTTTACACAAGACCAAAAACCGATCATTCGAATAATTGGTTATTCAAATATACGGGTATCCGGATATCTGGTTATCGGAATTGAAATATAAGAATCGTCCATCTCTTATTGACTTAGGAACCTTCTCGGATATATATATCCAAATAGTCGGTTTCTGGATATTATTAATCGGTTTTGACAATTACTTGAATATCCGGTTTTTCAGATATCTGAATAGTATATTTCTCGGATATTCGAATAGTTGGTTTTCCGGATATTCGAATAGTCGGTTTTCCAGATATCCGAATAATCGGTTTTGGCAATTACTTGGATACAAGGTTTTAAAGAAACCGATTAACCGGTTCCACTTTTTTCCGGTTTTTTCCAGCACTAATTTTAACCAACTGAATCAGTTCAAACTATGTAATCTGCTCTGGGTTGGTCCCAAAAGATGCAGCTTGGACCAGTCATGATCCGATTGGTAGGGTCTATAATCTATTCGCGGAGTTCTGAGAGCGCGTCAAAACAAATACACGTGAAATGAGCGTGAACAGCGATATGCTTAATTCACAAGAGCTCACTTAAGCGGCGCGTAACAGTAACATGGAAAAAGAATCAGTTTGCCTGAGATAGTAAAAATATACTTCCATTACAATGTAAAAGTATTCAGAACAAGAAGGTTCACTATATTCGATTGCGTCGTCTGCAATAAGCAATACCCGATTGATTGGTATCGCCGTAACACTGAAAGCATGTGAAGTCGCCACCACGCCTGGCCGTTACCATGTTATACGAACCAATCAGAACCGCGCTACGTACTAGACACGTGCTGATCACGCGGTTAAGTTTGTTTTGACGCGCTCTCAGAACTCCGCGAATATAGTTTAGGCAAGTTCATAACCACAGAGATCAAATCGGTCAGGTCACAGCCAATTTTTAAAGTGGTTAGACCGAATCTCAACGTTCAATTTGGTGAGTCAACTGCACAAACGTTGTATTCCATTAGCACTGTAGTTCGTAAACGAAATATGTAGTCGTAAACCGGTCCGCAACTGATTGTATATAATCGAGCTGTACCTAAACGACTTAGATCGAATTAAATAACAATGGATCAAGTTGGTCTAATCGAGTTAATACTGTAATCAGTTTAGATCATCATAAAATGGTCTAAACCTAACCAGTTGTAACAGAATCGATTAAAAATATAATTAAAAACCGGATAACCGGTCCCCTGTTTTAAATTATATTGTTTGAATTTGAACCAGGGACCTGAACCGAAATATATTTTCATTTAGTTTCGGTTTTTAATCAAGTGCTAATCGGAATTTCGGTTTCCGGTTTGGTTCGTATTCAAGTAACATTTGAATTTCAGTTTTAGGTTTGGTTTAGATTCAATTGTAATATGGGTTTTCAGTTCAGTAATGGCTCAAAAGCTAACTCTACATTCCAGAATTCAAGTTCAGTTTCAGTTCAGAATTTGGGTCCAGTTTCGGTACAGGTAGTACTCCACACTGTGACCACAACGAGAAACGATGATTAATGATGATCTAGTGTTAAATCTGCTGCCTTATTTGAAATGAAAATTCACTTGGGTATTTTTTGATTATTTTTTGGTTTAAATATAGTTTCGATTCGAACTCCGATCGAAATTTCTGTTACTTTCTAAACGCATGCTTCATACTAAACCCATTATCGTTTAAATTCTGTGGAATTGGTGAGTAAATAATGGAAACTCAGAGGGCCAACAAATGTCTAGTTAGGGGAAGTTGGGGCAAAGTGGAACCGCCAAGAAAAAAATTAGTGTTAATTTCGAGTTTGAAGCCGAAATTGCTTTTAATTTCGAGAATGAAGTCGAAATTGCCTTTAGTTTCCAGTTTGAAGTCTAAATTGCTTTTAATTCCGAGTTTGAACTAGAAAATATTGTTAATTTCGGATTTGAAGTCGAAATTGCTTTTAATTTCCAGTTTGAAGTCGAAATTGCCTTTAGTTTCCAATTTGAAGCTGAAATTGCTTATAATTTCGAGTTTGAACTAGAAAATATTGTTAATATCGAGTTTGAAGTCGAAATTAGTCGTAAATTCGAGTTAAAACTCGAAGTCGGTCTTGATTTCGTACTTGATGTCGAAATTAGTGCTAATTTCGGGTTTAAAGTCGAAATTAGTCTTTCTTGTTAAAACTGGATTTTAAGACTTCAAACCAGAAATTTACGAAGGCGTAGAGCGGCCACGTGAAGAAAATAATTTATAATGTCGAGTTACGACTCGAGTTTAGCTTAATTTTGGGTTTGAAGTCGAAATTAGCCTTAACTTCGAAATTGAATAGGAAATTAGTTTTAATTTCTTGTAAAATGTGGAAATTATTGGTTGGCTTCGACTATAAACTCGAAATTAGTGTTCATTTCGAGTTTAAAGTCGAAATTAGTGTTAATTTCGAGTTTGAAGTCGAAATTAGTCATAAATTCGAGTTAAAACTCGAAGTCAGTCTTGATTTCGTACTTGATGTCGAAATTAGTGCTAATTTCGGGTTTAAAGCTGAAATTAGCCTTTCTTGTTCAAACTGGATTTTAACACTAACTAGATGAACCCGTGGGCTACGCTCCACGACTTTTACGTAGTGGTGAATCGGTGTAATAATTATACTTAAAACCTAGGTGGATCCCAGGTGCACCACAAAATATTCCTATAGAATGTTCTTAAATAATTAATTGCGTTTAATCCTATCTACGGGTGCAATGTTGAACCCCAGGTTGGACTACGACTGCCCGACTGCGAACAGCACTGAGCATATCCAAGCGTCCATCGGAATAATGCTGATGCAATTGTTAAAGAAACACCTGATCAAGTGCACGACCTCACCCATCTCTGCCAGTTGAAAAGAGACAGAGCGACTGATATCCCCACCCGTAAAGTGTTGTGCCAGTTCGCTTTTAATATTATGATTTCGACTTCAAACCCGAAATTAGCACTAGTTTCGACATCTTAAGCTTAATTTTGGGTCTGAAGTCGAAATTAGCCGTAACTTCGAGTTAAAACTCGAAGTCAGTCTTGATTTCATACTTGATGTCGAAATTAGCGCCAATTTTGAGTTTAAAGTCGAAATTAGTCTTCCTTGTTTAAACTGGATTTTAAAACTAATTTCGACTTCAAACCCGAAATTAACACCAATTTCGGCATCAAGTACGAAATCAAGACTGTACGAAGGCGTAGAGCAGCCACGTGAAAGAAATAATTTATAATGTCGAGTTACAACTCAAATTTAGCTTAATTTTGGGTCTGAAGTGAAATTGAACAGGAAATTAGTCTTAGTTTCTTGTTAAATGTGGAAATTATTGGTTGGCTTCGACTTTAAAATCGAAATTAGTGTTAATTTCGCGTTTGAAGTCAAAATTGTTTTTAATTTGCAGTTTGAAGTCGAAATTGCTTTTAGTTTCCAGTCTGAAGTCGAAATCGCTTTTAATTTCGAGTTTGAACTAGAAAATATTGTTAATTTCGAGTTTAAAGCCGAAATTAACCGTAAATTCGAGTTAAAACTCGAAGTACTTGATGTCGAAATTAGTGCTAACTTTGGGTTTAAAGTCCAAATTAGCCTTTCTTGTTCAAACTGCATTTTAAGACTTCAAACCAGAAATTTACGAAGGCGTGGAGCGGCCACGTGAAAGAAATAATTTATAATGTCGAGTTACAACTCAAATTTAGCCTTAACTTCGAAATTGAACAGGAAATTAGTCTTAATTTCTTGTTAAATGTGGAAATTATTGGTTGGCTTCGACTTTAAAATCGAAATTAGTGTTAATTTCGAGTTTGAAGTCAAAATTGCTTTTAATTTCCAGTTTGAAGTCGAAATTGCTTTTAGTTTCCAGTTTGAAGTCGAAATTGCTTTTAATTCCAAGTTTGAAGTCGAAATTGCTTTAAATTTCCAGTTTGCAGTCGAAATTGCTTTAAATTTCCAGTTTGAAGTCGAAATTGCTTTTAGTTTCCAGTTTGAAGTCGAAATTGCTTTTAATTTCGAGTTTGAACTAGAAAATATTGTTAATTTCGAGTTTGAAGTCGAAATTAGTCTTAAAATCCAGTTTGAACAAGAGACTAATTTCGACTTTAAACCCGAAATTAGCACTAATTTCGACATCAAGTATGAAATCAAGTCTGATTTGGAGTTTTAACTCGAATTTACGACTAATTTCGATTTCTATCCTGAAATTAACAATATTTTCTAGTTCAAACTTGAAATTAAAAGCAATTTCGACTTCAAACTGGAAACTAAAAGCAATTTCGACTTCAAACTCGAAATTAACACTAATTTCGAGTTTAAAGTGGAAGCCAACCAATAATTTCCACATTTAACAAGAAATTAATTAATTAATTTCCTGTTCAATTTCAAAGTTAAGGATAATTTCGACTTCAAACCCAAAATTAAACTAAACTTCCTGCCAATTCTGATGATTCCGCGAGATTATTTTCGCTTGAACTATCGCCTCTTCTATAAGAATCTGTCTTATTTTTTTACTTTCCTTTCATTTATCAGAACTTCTACGACAGGTGGCGCTACTATGCCCAAAAAAATAAAAAATTCCACTTTGCCCCCTGATTCCGCTTTGCCCCAACTTCCCCTATCCAAATTATATTGATTTTCTGTTTAGTGTAACGACCCCATTGTATGAGATAAAATTATGAAAACTGCTTGCTTGCAAGTATTCAAAAAATATTGAGCTTACAGTAGGTAATTGAATTTTACTTTACGAATACTTTCCGACCTTCTTCATTAAAATCTGCGGTTATGTTTACACATAGTTGCCAACATACCTTCACAACTCAATTGAAAACTACACCACATAAAAAACAGAACTTTTACTTACTCTTTTCTTCGCGCAGATCGTCGCTTCTCCTCATTCAACTCCTTCAATTCTTTCGCTGCCGCTTCCTTGACTTTGGCTTCCAAACTAGGATCCGAATTCCTGTCGATCGATAGCTCCTTCTTTTCACTCTCTTCCGCTTGTATCCCCAAAGTCTCCTCCAACTGCTGCCTGTAATTCTCCATCCGAGAACTGAAGTCTTTATACCTATTGTCCACCGCAGCGACCCACTGTTTAATAGAATTTGCGTGGGCATGGCCCTTTTCAACTAAACTATCGGCTAATTGAATCAACAGTTTCACTCTCTCGCGGGTTTCTTTCGCGGTGCCTTTGAATTCGTTGTGTTCTTCTAAGAGGCTCTCCGTTTCCTCTATGTTATTGCCGAGATTCGTAGCATGAGTGGTAAGGTAACATTCACCCGTATCGTGAATCCATTCGATTGCTTGTTTGGCGGAGCGTTCGAAAAGCACGAATTGTTGACATTGGTCCAAACGCTTCTTTCTCTGTGTCCAGTGTTCCAAGACCTTATTTTCCTGACTGAGGAGCTTCTCCAGAATACCTTTCACGCGATTCTCTTGATTCCCAGTGCCACTAGGGTAATTGTAAAACTGCAGACTTCGCGTTGTGTACTTCAAAAACGTTTCCGCTGTTCTCCGCGCTAAAGTGCAGGCTTTCAAAAACGCTTCTTTCTGTTCTTGATGTTTGTTTATGAATTGTGAGATTGCCGTCGCTTTATCAACGTTGGAAGACCCTTGTTGATTGCTCGTGGCGCACCAGTCTTCGTCTCTTCTGTATTCGCGTTCTAAACTGTCCAAGACAGAACATACTTGTTCAGCTGTAAAAGACCAAACAGATGAATCAGTTAGTATGAACACTGTCTGAAAACAGAATTTTAGAAAATGGGAATATAAAGTTATTGTTAGGGGGCATATTTTGAACTACAGTGCGCGGAGGATTAAATAGTAGCAGCTACTATTTTATAGGGTTATGAAAGCCATAGGCAAGGGATAATGACAGACCCTGAGAGCAAATATTTCTATGTTAGGAACATGTTTAAACCTATAAATAGGTCAACCGCTTCTTGAATGGACAGGGGACCAGATTTAGTGCTCGGCAGAGCTGGGTACAGATACAAATTGAAAGTATTTGAATACCGGATACTGGATACACCTGCTGCTTTCGGATACCGGATATGGATACTTCTATGGTAAAAATGTATCCCAATACTTGTATCCAGATACTATTTTCCGGATACCGGATACGGATACAACAGCATAGGTTGAGTAAAAGAAAAATTAAAGGAAACCCCGTATTACCTATGTATTTCAAAATAGAAAATAAATACCATGTACATTTGACCACATCTATGTTTAAAATTATCCTCCAAGCCGCAGACGCAGATGTTTAATTTTAATCCACTGCTATCAGCGTATCAGTTTATCACTACTTAACTTACACCACGAAAATCACGCCACCGCCGCCGCTATTACCGTAATCAAAAAAGTCCGGTCAGATGTCAGAATATGGTTTTACTATCTATCCACTCCACATTAAGTTCGCGTTATTAATTGTATCCGTAAGTTTTTGAAAGTATCCGGATATTTTTTGTATCCGGACCCTCTAAATTGTATTCGAATACCGGATACTCGTCAAGATTTGTTACGGATACGGATAAAGGATACTTTTTCTCGGAAGTATTCGAATACACGCCCTGGATACAGAAAATGTATCCGGATACTGTATCCATATGCCTAAGTACTCGGATACGACCCAGCTCTGGTGCTCGGCGCTTCTAATTCTCGGCAGAGCGCAATTCTCTTATAGAAATCGTTAGATCTAGCACCAAAGCTGTTAAAGTGGCAACACTGAATCTGTCTGAAAGACGAAAAATGAAAGGCGAGCACGTTTGTCCTGCGACGCTTCAAAAGTGCACTTTCCAGACCTCGTGTAGCTTTCATTCATCAAAAACAATTTTTTTTCTTTATCAAGGATGAAAATATGACCTTCTTAGTAGCTTACATCAAAATTTAACTTTTCAAAAAAATTCTGTCTGGCCTGTGCGATTATTACATTTCATAATCGATTATCGATTGTTGTAAATTAATCGATAAATTTGATTAATCGATTAATCGGCTGATCGATTATTTGATTCATCGATTACTGGATTAATCGATCATTTGATTATCCGATAACTTGATTAATCGACTGATCGATTTTTTGATTAATCGATTACTGGATTAATCGATCATTTGATTATCTGATAACTTGATTAATCGGCTGAACGATTATTTGATTAATCGATTACTGGATTAATCGATCATTTGATTATCCGATAACTTGATTAATCAACTGATCGATTATTTGATTAATCGATCATTTGATTATCCGATAACTTGATTAATCGGCTGATCGATTATTTGATTAATCGATTACTGGATTAATCGATCATTTGATTATCCGATAACTTGATTAATCGACTGATCGATTTCTTGATTAATCGATTACTTGATTGATCGATTGTTTGATTAATCAGTTAATCGATTGTCAATTAATCGATTGTTTGATCTACCGGCTTATTGATTGTTTAATTAATTTGATTTATTGATTACTCTATTAATCATATAATCGACTAATCGTTTTTTTTGAGTAATCGATTATTCGATTAATCGATTATATTTCGATTAATCGATTATTTTGCACAGCCCTAGCCATCAGCGGTGTCCGAAACAAAGTCCGCATTCTTTCATCACCCTCATTTTTAGTGAAATTGGACTTCCTATCCTGCTACCGGTTTTCCAACAGGTTTCCCTCGCTCATAGCCTTCCTGATGCCGTCACCCCAGGATTTCCTAGAGCCTGCTCATTTCCTCCTTTCAGAGGTACCCGGTCGAGCATTATTTTCGGCAATTGATGGTCTGCTATTCTTCTTGCATGTCCGTATCAGATAAGTTGACGTCTTTCTGCTTTCTGTACTACTCCTTCAAACCAGGGCTGCACACCGAAATTATAATTTCGGTTCGATTTCGGTATCGGTTCATCGACAAAACGGTTTCGGTTTTGGTTCTGTACTATTTCCGAGCCGGTTAAAAAACCATTTTGAACCGGTTCAAACCGGTTTTAACCCAAACCGGTTTACACTTTAGAAATTAAATTGCTAATACTCTCTAATAATCACGAAGTGCGGTTCCCTAAGAACTAACTTATAATTATGTAGATGCGTACCCTACAAGTTACAATACAGAAAACTGTAAGCTGAACAATCTTCGCATAATGCCTAAAAACCGATTTAAAACCGGTTCACGAACCCCGTAATTGCGGTTTCGGTTTTCGGTTACGGTATTTTCTTTCAGTTCATTTCGGTACAAAATTACGGTTACGGTTCGACATAAATAACGGTTACGGTTACGGTTCGGTTTTCGGTTACGGTTCGGTGCCCTGCTTCAAACTGATCGTTTCTTTTATTTATGTGTTACGTATCCTGTCTAGTCTAGATATTCCACATGCTCATCGCAGGGCTTCCATCTCTAGAGCCTCGAGCCTTCTATTATAAAATTTCGTTCACCTCAATACTTCTGCTCTGTATAATACCATATTCTTGGCGACCGTGTTGTAGATGTTGTAGTCTTTTTGGATATTGTTTACCCTTAGAAATAAACTTCCCTTTTTAAGGACAGGTGAAATAACGAGACAATTTTCTAAAAAAATGTGCTTGGAAAATTAATTTATGCCATTTCCTGAAAGCAGCTGGGCGTGTCGTCGTCGATCCAGCCCTGCCTGCTCATTATAAGGTGAGCGAGTGGCGTTATAATTAATTTGGAGATATAGAATGTTCACGATAGAACTTGTATTTCACTCTGATTAAGTGTGTTTGGTGAGATGAGCAGTTCATAGGAAATAATATCGATTTTGTAGGTAGCTAGACAGTACGACGGCGTTAAAGGGCCACAAAAGAAAAAATAAACTATGAATTTCTACTTTGGGACTAAAAATTTCTACTTTGAAACTAGAAAAATCTACTTTTGAACTTGAAATTTCTACTTGCAAACTATGAATAGACTATGAAACTAGAAATTTCTACTTTTAAACTAGAAATTTCTACTTATTAAACTGGAAATTTCTACTTTCAAACTACTTTTCCAACTAGAAATTTCTACTTTTAAACTAGATATTTCTACTTTTAAACTGGAAATTTCTACTTTCAAACTACTTTTCAAACTAGAAATTTCTACTTTTAAACTAGATATTTCTACTTTTAAATTGGAAATTTCTACTTTTAAAAGTGGAAATTTATACTTTTCTACTTCCTACTTTATCTGGAAATTTCTACTT
Organism: Xestobium rufovillosum; assembly: GCA_963966045.1. Lineage (NCBI taxonomy): Eukaryota > Metazoa > Arthropoda > Insecta > Coleoptera > Ptinidae > Xestobium > Xestobium rufovillosum. The sequence continues at coordinate 41,369,429 of OZ014493.1, forward strand.
TTTAAACTAGAAATTTCTACTTTTAAGCTGGAAATTTCTACTTTTTAAACTAGAAATTTCTACTCTTAAAGTAGAAATTTATACTTTTCTACTTTCTACTTTTAAAGTAGAAATTTCTACTTTTAAACTGGAAATTTCTACTTTTTAAACTAGAAATTTCTACTTTATCTGGAAATTTCTACTTTTTAAACTAGAAATTTCTACTTTTAAAGTAGAAATTTCTACTTTCAAACTGGAAATTTCTACTTTTTAAACTAGAAATTTCTACTTTTTAAACTAGAAATTTCTACTTTTAAAGTAGAAATTTCTACTTTAAAAGTAGAAATTTCTATTTTTAAACTGGAAATTTCTACTTTTTAAACTAGATATTTCTAGTTTAAAAAGTAGAATCTGTGCATCTTTTGTTTTTTGTTTTTGTTTTTGTTTTTTCGCTCATCAAAATCTCTCCTCTCCGAGTTTCCCAAATGTGGAACAGCGGGTGTCAGTTAGAAGAAAATGAACGGAAACATTCGTCCAACCCACTTTTACCACTTTCAAACTTTCCCGAAAGGTGCAGAAAAAATTCTAAACGTCGGTGAAAATTGTGACTTTCTAAGGATGTCCTGTTCATAGTTTTCGAGATACGATTGGAAACTCTGGATTAGTTTTACCTTGGGTATCATTTACTACATTGTCGAATTTTACTCAAGCCTGAATATTTTTCTAAAATTCAAACATTAAGGGTGCGGAATTTGAGCACTAAAAACGGGACATGTAGACACATTTTTATTCCAACACCATTCTGAAATTAAAGTAGATAGGGTGTTAAATAAAAAAAAGATTTATCAATAAAGGATCAACTTAAAGACTCGCACTACTTTTTAACCCCCGGTTGCCACTAAAGCAAAAAAGTTTGAAAATTCCAAGCTGTAGAGGTTCCGTCTGAAGAGGTTGAAGCCGTGATATAAACCAATCATAATAGATTGTGACTATATTTTGCATAAGCCTAATCACACTATTGGACGATAGATGGCAGCACTTTATAGACTAACAGCTGATAAATCCCAGCCTTAACTCAAAGCCTGAACATCTTTCCACGTTGCGTGAAAAATTCAATCATCCAGTAACTAATTCATTTTCAATTATGTTATGCCACAATTTTGACAAAACACAATAATTAAACTGTCAGTAACATCCCCGTAAATACCCAACTCACCTGTTTTGTAAAAATTCAAACTCGCAGTGACCAACTTGTGCCTCTCCTCGGCACACGTGACTAACTGCTGCCATCTCTTGGTAACTTCCTCCGATATTTCTCTGATACTCTGCGGATCGTAATGATTCGCATTTATCAAAGCGTCTGCCCTGTATTTCACTTGGACAGCCGATGTGTGAGTCTTCTCTATCGCCACTTGGAATTGCTCGTGCTCCTTTTTCAAAAGCTCCGCATCGGCTAAACTATTGGGAATAGCAAAGCTCGCCATTAACATCGACTCTCCATTTCTAATCCAACTAATAACTTGATTGGCGTCATTCTGGAACTGACCCAACTGAATGCATTGTTCCAATTTTACTCTCTTAACTTCGGCTAAATCTTCTAAATCCATTTCCCGCTCGTGTAGAAACTCCAATAAAACCTGCACTCTAGTTTGAGCGTTGTATTGAGCATCTGCCATAACGCATATTCCGGAATTTTCGAAAACTTGTATTAATTCTTGGCCCTGCTGGAGGATTTGGTAGGTCGTGTTTTGCATTTGACTAACGCTTTCGTTGTGCAGTCTCAGGAATTGCTCGGCTTTTGACATGTCACGAGTGAGTTCGCTGTGCTGGAGCTCTTCGGACCACATTTCTAACTGAGATGAAACCTACAAAACGGGTGAATATGATTTAAAGTAAAATAGAAATATTAAGATAAATGTACCTCCAGAGCGTCTCGTTCGAAAATTCGTAAGCGAAGCGAGAGATCTAACCTCAATTTTCTAGCAGCCCAGAGTTCTTCTAAATCACTTCTTTGTTTGGAGAGTCTATCTAGGGCAGCTTCTACAGCAGATACTGAACCTGTGGAGTCCATATCACCAACAGATCTGCAAAAACAAAACAACACAAATAAATACGGGATTTCAAAAACATGTACCTCAGGTACGAATGGACTTAGATATAAGTGTATATTCTGTCCAATCACAAAATTTCCTATAATAAAAATGGAATATCCATTACCTACTTCAATTTCTTGCGGGCCCGAACACTAACTTTACGGACTCTAATGTCACATCATCTTGGTGTCTGCGATCGTGCATCGAGTGTAAAATCACTGTGTTATCTGCTCGATTTTATGACACATAATGTCGATAGGGGTTTTCCCTGTCACAGTCATCTGCAGCATCTTTATTACACAAAATAACCCACACAGGGGACCGAGGTGTAAAATGGGGTCGGTACCTAAAACGGAGTACCCATATTTTTTCCTAACCTAATTGTGCCATCTGTGTGCCGTTACGACAATTCCTTCATCACAAACGTATCTGTTCACTGCATTATCGGCTGGGACCTAGGGTCTTCACCGAAGTGTCATACAGAGATTGCATGTTCGGTTTTTGGATACGAAGTTCCAATATTATTTCCGATTTAACACAAAGTAAGTAGTGGTAAATTTGCTTATTGTACATCTTATTTTTACGGAAAATGAATATATTTAAGTTGTATATAATTTTGATAAATAAAATAAAAACTTAACTAACCTAAAAGTCTGTTATTCAGGTAAAACTAAAAAAGGCAAGTTATCTAAAACTAAAAAAGTAGAATCGGATACAGACAGTGACGTTGACTGTTTGTACTGTAGAGACTTTTATTCAATTGAATTTCATCGGAGGGATGGATCTGTTGTTCCGGCTGTCACAAATGGGCACATAATTCTTGTGCAGGCGAAGAAGATGATGACGATGAATCAGTGCTTCTTTGTGAGCATTGTCAGTAGATTTCGTGTCCTTAACTATACTACCCCATTTTGCCCTATGTGACGGGTAAAACGGGGTGAGGTGCATATTTGTACAATAAGCGTGTGATTTCATTTCTAATAATTTAGTTCTTCAAAATGTATTTCTAGGCCCTTTTAAAATTTAGGTACCCCGTTTTGCCAGACCGTCCCCTAAACCATATATATTTTTAAGTGGGGGGGGGGGGTGCTTCTTGCATATCTAAACATCAAAAATTCGCATGTGTCAAAAGTGGAGCGCCAACTTTTTTTCTTCAAATGAAACGCCCGGTATATTTTTTTCACTTTCTGAAAGCGTTCAGTGTTTAGTAAGTAACCAGTTGTAAAATTTGCTCCCCAAATCGGCAATGGTAAGTGCAATAGGAAGTGAGCGAATTTTCAGCCAGCGCCACCATTCAAACTGACAGATGACAACTGAATTACCAAAAGTTTATAAATTCGCCATATTGAGGCGCTGCTATAACTATAGATTTTTGTTAATAGTCTAGTAGGCCGTGGAAACAGATTTCATGCAATTATTTCGAAAATCCGGAAGGCCTAGGAAATAAAATCATTATGGAAACGTTGCAAAACAGCAACGCTTGTACCTTGTAGCATATTCAATTATTCATTTTTGACTAGTAATAATCACTACTACACCATAATTTAATATATAAGGTGTTCTTGTAAGTTCTGACTGCTGCTACTTTATTTCCTTCCGGATCTTTGAAATATGGGGTCGTTACACAATTTTTAAAATTCATATTCTCGTAAAATATATGACCCATAGTTTTTTATTTTCTCGCAGCGAACGTTTTAGGCATCTAAACCAGCACCAAAGTTAAGACGATGGCCATTTAAGCCTTTACATGATGACGTACCCGAGGGCATATTTGTATCGAGCGAATGCTATCGCATTCCCTACTGTCGACTTACAGCAACAGGCGTATTTTCTACTTATATACTATTTTCGTAAGCGTTCTTGCCAGCATACCTTCGTAGCTCAGTGGTCGATGTGTCAGCCTCCCAAGCCGCAAGGTTATGGTTCGCACCTCGCCGTAGTTTTTTTTTGTTTTGATGATTTCACTTTTTTCTTTTGACCAATAAATCTGTTCTGATCCAAAAGGACAGCTAGGGAATTGCCATCACGTGAAACAGACATCCACTCATTTGACATACCTCTGCGACCACGGTCGTCCGATATGAAACTAAGTTCAGCATTTACCAATCTGCGATAGCATACGCTCGATACGAATATGCTACCCAGGACAATGCCGAGAATTGTCGATATTAGCCGGAAAGTACAACCGTTGTTTGCTTACGCTTGCCAGCACAAATGTCATCTTGTATCAAACGCGTTCAACGTAAACTAAATAAAATAAATGAAGCACTCACCGTTTCGTTTTAATATTTTTCATTTCAGCACTGAAATAGTCCAAATTGGATAAATAATAATTGTCAATTATTTCACTACTAACTACCAGTAAATTATCTGAATCGACTTTAACGAACTTTGCTCTATTTTCCGTACACAAATATACTAATTGACACAGTAAATAGGAATAGAAACACATAAATAAACGACAAAGAACTATTTATACACCCAACACCCAATACAAGAAAAAATAATAAATTCCCAAATGTCAAATTCTGATTATTCCTAACATTATTGCTTCCTACTTTACCGACTCAAACTCCACGTAACGTTAGCTTTCTGGGTATCAAAACATCAATTCAGATGACCAATCACAAGCGCTTCTAAGCTAATGACGTAACCGGGGCAGCACGTGTTTCTGAAGGCGCGCTTCGTGCTAAAATCGCCATTGTTTGAATTTTGGGCTATTGGTGAGTAAATAAATGTAACCCAGAGGGCCATTAAACACCTAATTACTTATTTCTATCAAAATTATATCGATTTTCTATTTAATGCAACGACCCCATTGTATAAAATCTGTTTCCAAGGCCTACTAGAGTATAAATTAAAAACTTGATTTATTGGACTTACCACTGCCAATTTAAGGAAAAAAAGTTTTATCTGGTTAGTATTTAAATGTTGAGTCTTCAAAAAATGCAAAAATATACAGGGTGTTCCATTTAGAGCAAAAAAAGCTAACTTTCCACTTTCGACCGCATGTGCGGATTTTTGATACTGTGCCGATTTTTAGATGGCAGGTTGTTCGGGTTTTTTTTCCACTGACCGAAAAACTAGTTCGGGTCACAGAAAGGACAAAAATAATTATTTTTGACTTTAAACTATTGCTCTATCCGACTAAAAATTTCTCCTTAAATTTTGAGAGGCGTTTTCCTGAAAAGACACGAGTCGCGTCTGACCAACAGGTACATAATTATCTGCAATCAGTAAATGTCTTGTAATGTTAGTCTGGGTTAGACATACAGCAAAAAATAAATAACATGAATAATTAAAAAATTACTTCGCGTGCTACCAATAAGTAAACAAAATTATTTTATTTAACCGGTTTCAAGATCTACAAACGATCCCATCATCAGAAATGTTTAAGAAAAATTGTAAACAAATTATTATGACAGTTGACAAGGAAACTAAAATTGACAAATTATAATGATATCCATGAAATAAGATAACTAGATAACTGAATTTCAGTATTTACCTACGGGGTATAAGAAAAACACAAAGGAAAATCGAATACCTCGTAGCTTGAAGGGAAAAAACAATGAATTTAAAGAAAACCATATAGGAAGAAAACAATAAATTCAATTGAAAAAACCTTCAAGTGAAATATCAGAACAGAAAAAACTAAATAAATAAAATATCCATGGAATCTTGACAACTGCCAACTGCTAATCTTGTAATAAATTGTGGTCAAGTCTATGTGTTCTGTCTTGACAACTGCCAACTGCTAGTACATATTGTAATAAACTAAAAAAGAGAGAAATAAGTCAATAATAGCAAGAAAAAAAAAAAAAAAGAAAAAAGACTCAAGGATTAAGATGTAGAGACTGTGGTTAAATAATTAATTCAAGAATCAATCATAATAACAATAATATTGATGATGATAATATCAATAACAAAACAAAAAGAAAAAATCCCATATTGCCAAATAACCTCGAAAGTCCATGGTTTATATGGGGGGGGGGGCAATTGTCTTGTTGTTCCTTTAAAACAAGCAATAATATCATCTACATATCTATACCAAAATAGAATATGTTGTTTCCCTAATTCTGAGTTCATAATTTTTTCTTCAATATCTGACATGAAAATATCTGCTAATAAAGGACTAATTGGTGAACCCATAGCAAGACCTAAATCTTGAGTATAATATTTATTATTGAACTGGAGATAATTTTGCTCAATACAAAGTTGGAAAGCAGTAATAATATCATTTTTTATAACAATATTAGTATGAGTTTTATCTAAAATATTTTCAATTGATTTTAAGCATTCATTAGGAGGAATATTAGGGAACATATTTGTAACATCAAAAGAAACCAAAAGGGACCCTGTTGGAATATTTTTATATTTGATATTGTTAATTAATTCTAAAGAATATGGGATTTTTTCTTTTTGTTTTGTTATTGATATTATCATCATCAATATTATTGTTATTATGATTGATTCTTGAATTAATTATTTAACCACAGTCTACATCTTAATCCTTGAGTCTTTTTTTTTTTTTTTTTTTTTTTCTTTTTTCTTTTTCTTGCTATTATTGACTTATTTCTCTCTTTTTTAGTTTATTACAATATGTACTAGCAGTTGGCAGTTGTCAAGACAGAACACATAGACTTGACCACAATTTATTACAAGATTAGCAGTTGGCAGTTGTGAAGATTCCATGGATATTTTATTTATTTAGTTTTTTCTGTTCTGATATTTCACTTGAAGGTTTTTTCAATTGAATTTATTGTTTTCTTCCTATATGGTTTTCTTTAAATTCATTGTTTTTTCCCTTCAAGCTACGAGGTATTCGATTTTCCTTTGTGTTTTTCTTATACCCCGTAGCCCGTAGGTAAATACTGAAATTCAGTTATCTAGTTATCTTATTTCATGGACATCATTATAATTTGTCAATTTTAGTTTCCTTGTCAACTGTCATAATAATTTGTTTACAATTTTTCTTAAACATTTCTGATGATGGGATCGTTTGTAGATCTTGAAACCGGTTAAATAAAATAATTTTGTTTACTTATTGGTAGTACGCGAAGTAATTTTTTAATTAATCATGGATTTCTACCAAATAGTGAAAAGTGAAAATATTAACTACATAAATAACATGAAGTTATATAATAATGAAAACAGGTAACCTGTGTTCATAACTGTCACTACCAACTAATTTAAAGGTAAACGAAATAACAGAAAACAAAACTTGGATCCCGTACGAACCAAATTGAAAACGGAGTCTGCCGCTGACACACACGTATTGCAACAAAACGATAACTTCTTCGGCTACTGAAAGACTCAATTTCCAGTTTCTGTTCCATCATTTGCATATTCCTTGCCACTGCTACTACGTATATATTAAATTTTCTGCCCGCACACAAAAACAACCACAAAATTAATTCTTGCAAATGAAATCCACACCTCTCATTATCACTAAAGTGAGGAATCCACCGATTCGAAGCCACTCGAGACGAAAAATTCCAACCCACCATTCAACGACGCGATATTGCAAGTTTAATGTGCTTAACTTCTTTTTTTTACAATCAAACCCGTCTAGAAACTACGCGGATGATTCACCACGGGCTTCTTTTGTTAAAACAGTTGCACCAAGCCCACTAGGAGCGTTACAATCAAGACAGATAACACGTCTTGTTTTTCAAGAAGATACCGTTAACTTCATTTCAATTTTTGATTGGTAATATTCGGATTCGGACAGTGAAATTGTTTTGATGGAACGCGGCCGACACATCGGAACACGACCGACGGTTATCCTAGTTCCACGAATCCGGGACAACCATTTTAAATGCTAATGAAGAGGAAAATCGTTAAATAATATCGTTTAACAGGCAACATATGAATAGCCCATAAAACAACCATAATTTGTGTCAATGTTTTACGATCTACCTGAAATGCAAAAACTGAAACAAAGTCTGCCGTGGAAATGAAAACAAAAACGAATTCAAATTAGTCTCGTATATCCAGTTCGATCAGCGCTGGCTTTGATAAGCCTTTTGCACAGTAAAATTAATTGTGGACGCAATTAGTTGACGTAGTTTTATCTGGTAATTAGTTCACGTGCTTATATAGGTTGTATTTTATTTACGTTTTGTGAAAGAAAAACCTCGAAAACGATTTAAATTTACAATTAACTGTTTTGTTAATGATTGTTATTGTTAATGAAGTTAGAAGTTCAATGCTCCATTATGATAAAAGCGAATTACTTGTTTTCTTTGATTTCTAAATGTTCGCATTATCGTAATGGCCGGGACTAGTCGCTAGAGTGCACGCAAAACGCAGTACACATTACGCGAAAATGTAATAATTCCCTAGAAACCGGCCGAAACAGTCAAATATAAACGAAAAGACGAGCCCCCAACGAAAAATATGAGCAAGCGCCGACTGGGATTCGAACCCATGTCTTGCACATGTCGGGCGGGTGCTCTAACCAACTAAGCGATAAAAATTGAATCAATTTAACACTTCTATAATCAAAAACCAACCTTAGCTCTTGCAACAAAGTCTCCCCTTGTGCAATGGTCGAAGCACAAGCATCCAAACTTTGATCCCTGTGCTGCGCCGTCTGTTCCAACAACCTCTCAGTAGCCTCCAGCCCCTCGGCTACACTCTCGTCCCCTTGAAGTTCTTGCCTCAAATCATCCACCCAGGTGTTCCACTCTTTCTCTTGCGTATAGAAAAGAACTGCCAGGTCTAAACGCCGCCGCCTCTGTTCCACCCTCGCTGCGAAAGAGGTGACATGAGACTCTAATTCGTGAGCCACGGAGTAGATTTCGTCTGGGTCGCACTCCCCGGTGTGGGCTAATTCTTCGGCGGCGGCTAGAAGCTTGTCGGCGTTCGTATAGGTGTTCTGCAAAAAAGGAGGTAATCAAGACCAGGCTGAAAATTGCTTCACTGACTCGTTTTCAATGTATTTAAATACACCAGCCACTATCAGCAACCGAATGTACTAGACCAGACTCGACGAATTATTCCTTCGTACGCACCAGTACTTGGAGGTTTTTGGGAGTCAAACAAACTCACAACTCCCCGTGCGCAAGTTAGACGGCGAAAAAACAATTAGTTGTGTCGGTATACTAATATTAATTTAGTTGGCCTACAAATCGAATTTTACAAGCAGACATATCGGTCATTCGATGACGTGTCATACATGCACAATGTGAATTGATTCTAATATGCAGTAAATAGGTAAGATTGAACGACGAACAGGAATAAGACACTTAAAAAGTCAAAGCCCACTGCAATTCCAATTAACTTAATATGTTAATACACCAATATAAATGTAATAACAACATAGTATTAAGTCGAGGACTTGAAACTTTACATCTGTATAATTTTACGATTTTTTCTTATTAAAGAACCTGTTATTAAAAGCTCCACCGGTCGACGATCTTATTTTTTTTTAATAAGGGAATATTCACTAAGAGTATCGAGAGGAACACAAGAAAAATTCCCTCGTGTCCATCTAGTATGTCTCTCGTACAGAACTGTCATGAATAACGCATGACCCGCTGATACTCAATTGTTTTTCCTCCATCATGATAAACGGTTACTGGGAAGTATTGACGATAAAATTATTACATCGATTTATCTCATGAGCCGATTTCCAAACTCTGCAGTAATGGAAAACCAGGCTCGGAGTAAGTCCTTTTCGTGTCGTATTGTACTAGAGGATTGAGCAAATAAAGGAGGCAAACAGAAGCGAACTGGAACACTGTAAGCTTCTTACGATGTAGACCAGTGAATCAATAATTATTATGTTGTCAGACGTGAACGAATCGAGAAGAATTGATTGAAACTGGCTCAAGAAGATACGTTATGTTTATGTCGGGCAGGAAATTGTTCGTTCTACTTAAGTTCAGTGTGTTATTATATGGAAATCGATTTTAAGTGTGCAGTTAACAAGAAGGAAAAATATATGTCCAAGACGAGGCAATACAGTGGCAATAAAAAAGTTTGGTGACAAATTACTAAACACGACTTTTCGCAGACATCGCGCGGCGAGCGTGATTTATGGCCGAGCCTAATGCGAGGTGACATTAATTTTTTTGCATCAAAAAGACGCTAACTGACTTTAGAGGCATAAAAATTCTTGCTTGATTGGTGCCAGTCTGTTTTTAAAATTTTCTTCAACTTTGTGAATTTTCTGGCAAATTTCAATTAATAATTTCTGTTCAAAAGTATATAATTCGACGTTTCGCCCCCGTTTGGGGGCTTTGTCAAGAATATTTATTTAAACGTGTAAAGATATAAAACTATAAACGTAAATTATTTGACAATTTTTGTTTGTTTTTTGTTTTTTGTTTTTATTTTTTTTATTTTATTTTTGTTGGTTTTTTTATTTTTTTATTTTTTTATTTATTTTTTTTTATTTTTTTATTTTTTTTCCTTTTTTTTTGTCAAATAATTTACGTTTATATTTTTATATCTTTACAAGTTTAAATAAATATTCTTGACAAAGCCCACAAACGGGGGCGAAACGTCGAATTATATACTTTTGAACAGAAATAATTAATTGAAATTTGCCAGAAAATTCACAAAGTTGAAGAAAATTTTAGAGGCATAGTTACTGCAAGTAAATAAAACTGTTTAAATTTTATATTCAGTAAAAAATATTACGAGCAGTTGTTACTCGTTACTAGATGTTCAACAGCGAATGGATAATAAGTCACGTAAACTAACTCCACTTTTTAATTATCCAGGTGAAAGAAAGTACTTAAAAGCTGATTGACGCGATGAATATTACCTGAAAACACTTTCTTCCAATTACTGCACGATTTTCACCTCTCAAGGAACGCTTTTCGAAAAAAATGCCGGAATAAAATATTCGCACAATGAATTTATTATTACTCGGGGTATATTACAATTCCGCGAACACAGGTAGAACATACCTCAACCTCTTTAACCTCAAAGATAGGATCGCTTTTCAGTTATGCTCGTAAACTCGTTTGTTCGTACACAATGAGCCCTGGGTTAACTAGATAGAATCAGATAGGTATAAAATGGTTTCTCGTACGTCCCAGCATGAAGGCACGTATTATTACTACTACTATTCTTCGGCACAATCTGCGAATGCAGAAAAAGTTATAAACATTTCTTTCGGCGATTCTACTAATTATTGTTGGTAAATAAGGAAGTCGACACGTGTTTTACCGACAAATTGCAATGTATGAATATGTGGATTGAAGCCTGACGTATAACGCATGGTTTGTAATACGGTCTTCCTCTTGTGCATTCATCAGGTCCAGATAAACTATGTTTCACTGTTTCGTGGACACATCTATGAGCAACTCCAGCAAACCACCACTGGTTCTTCCAGCCCTGTGGAGCTAATTTCATGGAATCTTCGGAAAAACATGCCCTAGCTTGAATCTCACAGTTTTACACCCCAGGGTTGGATCAGGCATGTCGATTACATTGCCGTAATTTGATCGCACTGTCGAGGCCTAATTTGTCCTGCTGGACTCATACCAATCGTGGGGGAATCACTAAACACCCCTTCAATGTCAATCGCGACAACAGCTTCTACTTTCAAAATACATGGAAGTAGAGTCCGTAAAGTTAAAGACTGGGCTGTCACGTGATCAGCGCAATAGACCTGTTTTCGTCCGGAGGCGGAACTCGTAAATCCAGTGGCGCCCTCAAAAACTTCAAGATTACTGTGCGTCCATTGTTGACGTTGTTTTGTTGACCTATGTTTGAGTGTGATCTTTTAGTGGATATTCTGTTTTATTTTGCGTTTTTATTGTGAGTGTTGCTTAAAAGACTAAAAAACTATCATCTTTATTCGAAAAACGGAGTTGATCGAGGTAATTAAGACTACAAATTCGTGTAACTGAATTGAAGGTTAACATTTTTTGTGTTTGCAGATTATTCTACTTATTTTGTCATCTCGGTGTTATTTAAAAGACTTTTGAAAAATCGTCGATAGTATCTGTTATCCAGGTACTACAATCAAAGTAATTTTACACATTAAATCCAAGTTGAAATTTTTGACGTTTGTAGGTTAGAAATGTCTCCCAAAAAATTGGCAAACCCGGCATGGTAATTCATAGCCAAGGCCGTGAAATTATCAGTAACGTGATAAAGTTTATGCGGGAAGAAGCGCAAAATGGAATTAGGATTCCTTTAAAGAATTACAGGTATGTACGTACCCACTTCATAATGAGCTTGATTATTGTTAAGATCCAATTGTGTGTTTAAGGCAAAGAGTTATAGAAGCAACAGGTGTTTCGAGAAACACATTAGCGAAGATTTTGAAGGAATCGAAAAGCGTAGAAGCTGAGCCTAGCACCTCCTTTGCTACACCACATAAGGAACGACCGCGAAAGAAGCGTAAGCTCGGCCTGATTTCACGTGGCTGAAGTTAGATTTGGATTTAGATTTGCAATTCGCGTTTTTACAGCGGTCCAGATAAATACTGCACAATTATATTCTAAATCATGTTTTTCAATAAAAATTAGTATTAAAGAACACTAATAATAATAAGCAAATGCACATAATGGACATTTAACGAATTTACGATGTACAGAAATGCTTAAACGAAGGGGATGAGATAGAGCAACCCTTATTTGCAAAACATTTCTTAAAATTCGAGATTCTAATTGTATCAACCTAGATATTGTACTAAACGATAAAAGAAGGCCCTGTCGGTGTCCAGTGAAAATCTCACAGCCAGATTTGCCGTAAGGGTTGAGATAGAGCAACCCTTATTTGCAAAATATTTCTTAAAATTCGAGATTCTAACTGTATCAACCTAGATACTGCACTAAACGATAGAGAAAGGCCCTGTCGGTGTCCAGTGAAAATCTCACTGATAGATTTGCCGTAGGGGATGAGATAGAGCAACCCTTATTTGCAAATATTTCTTAAAATTCGAGATTCTAATTGTATCAACCTAGATACTGTACTAAACGATAAAGGAATGCCCTGTCGGTGTCCAATGAAAATCTCACTGCCAAATTTGCCGTAGGGGTTGAGATAGAGCAACCCTTATTTGCAATATACTTCTTAAAATTCGCGATTCTAACTGTATCAACCTAGATATTGTACGAAACGATAAAGGAAGGCCCTGTCGGTGTCCAGTGAAAATCTCACTGCTAGATTTGCCGTAGGGGTTGAGATAGAGCAACCCTTATTTGCAAAATATTTCTTAAAATTCGAGATTCTAATTGTATCAACCTAGATACTGTACTAAACGATAAAAGAAGGCCCTGTCGGTGTCCAGTGAAAATCTCACAGCCAGATTTGCCGTAGGGGTTGAGATAGAGCAACCCTTATTTGCAAAATATTTCTTAAAATTCGAGATTCTAACTGTATCAACCTATATACTGTACTAAACGATAAAGGAAGGCCCTGTCGGTGTCCAGTGAAAATCTCACTGCTAGATTTGCCGTAGAGGATGAGATAGAGCAACCTTTATTTGCAAAATATTTCTTAAAAATCGAGATTCTAATTGTATCAACCTAGATACTGTACTAAACGATAAAGGAATGCCCTGTCGGTGTCCAATGAAAATCTCACTGCCAGATTTGCCGTAGGGGTTGAGATAGAGCAACCCTTATTTGCAAAATATTTCTTAAAATTCGCGATTCTAACTGTATCAACCTATATACTGTACTAAACGATAAAGGTAGGCCCTGTCGGTGTCCAGTGAAAATCTCACTGCCAGATTTGCCGTAGGGGTTGAGATAGAGCAACCCTTATTTGCAAAATATTTCATAAAATTCGAGATTCTAACTGTATCAACCTATATACTGTACTAAACGATAAAGGAAGGCCCTGTCGGTGTCCAGTGAAAATCTCACTGCTAGATTTGCCGCAGGGGATGAGATAGAGCAACCCTTATTTGCAAAATATTTCTTAAAATTCAAGATTCTAATTGTATCAACCTAGATACTGTACTAAACGATAAAGGATGGCCCTGTCGGTGTCCAGTGAAAATCTCACTGCTAGATTTGCCGTAGGGGTTGAGTTAGAGAAACCCTTATTTGCAAAATATTTCTTAAAAGTCGAGATTCTAGTTGTATCAACCTAGATACTGTACTAAACGATAAAGGAAGGCCCTGCCGGTTTCCAGTGAAAATCTCACTGCCAGATTTGCCGTAGGGGTTGAGATAGAGCAACCCTTATTTGCAAAATATTTCTTAAAATTCAAGATTCTAATTGTATCAACCTAGATATTGTACTAAACGATAAAGGATGGCCCTGTCGGTGTCCAATGAAAATCTCACTGCCAGATTTGCCGTAGGGGTTGAGATAGAGCAACCCTTATTTGCAAAATACTTCTTAAAATTCGCGATTCTAACTGTATTAACCTAGATATTGTACGAAACGATAAAGGAAGGCTCTGTCGGTGTCCAGTGAAAATCTCACTGCTAGATTTGCCGTAGGGGATGAGATAGTGCAACCCTTATGTGCAAAATATTTCATAAAATTCGAGATTCTAACTGTATCAACCTATATACTGTACTAAACGATAAAGGAAGGCCCTGTCGGTGTCCAGTGAAAATCTCACTGCTAGATTTGCCGCAGGGGATGAGATAGAGCAACCCTTATTTGCAAAATATTTCTTAAAATTCAAGATTCTAATTGTATCAACCTAGATACTGTACTAAACGATAAAGGAAGGCCCTGCCGGTTTCCAGTGAAAATGTCACTGCCAGATTTGCCGTAGGGGTTGAGATAGAGCAACCCTTATTTGCAAAATATTTCTTAAAATTCGAGATTCTAACTGTATCAACCTAGATACTGTACTAAACGATAGAGGAAGGCCCTGTCGGTGTCCAGTGAAAATCTCACTAATAGATTTGCCGTAGGGGATGAGATAGAGCAACCCTTATTTGCAAAATATTTCTTAAAATTCGAGATTCTAATTGTATCAACCTAGATACTGTACTAAACGATAAAGGAATGCCCTGTCGGTGTCCAATGAAAATCTCACTGCCAGATTTGCCGTAGGGGTTGAGATAGAGCAACCCTTATTTGCAAAATACTTCTTAAAATTCGCGATTCTAACTGTATTAACCTAGATATTGTACGAAACGATAAAGGAAGGCTCTGTCGGTGTCCAGTGAAAATCTCACTGCTAGATTTGCCGTAGGGGTTGAGATAGAGCAACCCTTATTTGCAAAATATTTCTTAAAATTCGAGATTCTAATTCTATCAACCTAGATACTGTACTAAACGATGAAAGAAGGCCCTGTCGGTGTCCAGTGAAAATCTCACAGCCAGATTTGCCGTAGGGGTTGAGATAGAGCAACCCTTATTTGCAAAATATTTCTTAAAATTCGAGATTCTAACTGTATCAACCCATATACTGTACGAAACGATAAAGGAAGGCCCTGTCGGTGTCCAGTGAAAATCTCACTGCTAGATTTGCCATAGGGGATGAGATAGAGCAACCTTTATTTGCAAAATATTTCTTAAAAATCGAGTTTCTAATTGTATCAACCTAGATACTGTACTAAACGATAAAGGAATGCCCTGTCGGTGTCCAATGAAAATCTCACTGCCAGATTTGCCGTAGGGGTTGAGATAGAGCAACCCTTATGTGCAAAATATTTCATAAAATTCGAGATTCTAACTGTATCAACCTATATACTGTACTAAACGATAAAGGAAGGCCCTGTCGGTGTCCAGTGAAAATCTCACTGCTAGATTTGCCGTAGGGGATGAGATAGAGCAACCCTTATGTGCAAAATATTTCATAAAATTCGAGATTCTAACTGTATCAACCTATATACTGTACTAAACGATAAAGGAAGGCTCTGTCGGTGTCCAGTGAAAATCTCACTGCTAGATTTGCCGTAGGGGTTGAGATAGAGCAACCCTTATTTGCAAAATATTTCTTAAAATTCGAGATTCTAATTGTATCAACCTAGATACTGTACTAAACGATGAAAGAAGGCCCTGTCGGTGTCCAGTGAAAATCTCACAGCCAGATTTGCCGTAGGGGTTGAGATAGAGCAACCCTTATTTGCAAAATATTTCTTAAAATTCGAGATTCTAACTGTATCAACCCATATACTGTACGAAACGATAAAGGAAGGCCCTGTCGGTGTCCAGTGAAAATCTCACTGCTAGATTTGCCATAGGGGATGAGATAGAGCAACCTTTATTTGCAAAATATTTCTTAAAAATCGAGATTCTAATTGTATCAACCTAGATACTGTACTAAACGATAAAGGAATGCCCTGTCGGTGTCCAATGAAAATCTCACTGCCAGATTTGCCGTAGGGGTTGAGATAGAGCAACCCTTATGTGCAAAATATTTCATAAAATTCGAGATTCTAACTGTATCAACCTATATACTGTACTAAACGATAAAGGAAGGCCCTGTCGGTGTCCAGTGAAAATCTCACTGCTAGATTTGCCGTAGGGGATGAGATAGAGCAACCCTTATGTGCAAAATATTTCATAAAATTCGAGATTCTAACTGTATCAACCTATATACTGTACTAAACGATAAAGGAAGGCTCTGTCGGTGTCCAGTGAAAATCTCACTGCTAGATTTGCCGTAGGGGTTGAGATAGAGCAACCCTTATTTGCAAAATATTTCTTAAAATTCGAGATTCTAATTGTATCAACCTAGATACTGTACTAAACGATGAAAGAAGGCCCTGTCGGTGTCCAGTGAAAATCTCACAGCCAGATTTGCCGTAGGGGTTGAGCTAGAGCAACCCTTATTTGCAAAATATTTCTTAAAATTCGAGATTCTAACTGTATCAACCCATATACTGTACGAAACGATAAAGGAAGGCCCTGTCGGTGTCCAGTGAAAATCTCACTGCTAGATTTGCCATAGGGGATGAGATAGAGCAACCTTTATTTGCAAAATATTTCTTAAAAATCGAGATTCTAATTGTATCAACCTAGATACTGTACTAAACGATAAAGGAATGCCCTGTCGGTGTCCAATGAAAATCTCACTGCCAGATTTGCCGTAGGGGTTGAGATAGAGCAACCCTTATGTGCAAAATATTTCATAAAATTCGAGATTCTAACTGTATCAACCTATATACTGTACTAAACGATAAAGGAAGGCCCTGTTGGTGTCCAGTGAAAATCTCACTGCTAGATTTGCCGTAGGGGATGAGATAGAGCAACCCTTATGTGCAAAATATTTCATAAAATTCGAGATTCTAACTGTATCAACCTATATACTGTACTAAACGATAAAGGAAGGCCCTGTCGGTGTCCAGTGAAAATCTCACTGCTAGATTTGCCGCAGGGGATGAGATAGAGCAACCCTTATTTGCAAAATATTTCTTAAAATTCAAGATTCTAATTGTATCAACCTAGATACTGTACTAAACGATAAAGGATGGCCCTGTCGGTGTCCAGTGAAAATCTCACTGCTAGATTTGCCGTAGGGGTTGAGTTAGAGAAACCCTTATTTGCAAAATATTTCTTAAAAGTCGAGATTCTAGTTGTATCAACCTAGATACTGTACTATACGATAAAGGAAGGCCCTGCCGGTTTCCAGTGAAAATCTCACTGCCAGATTTGCCGTAGGGGTTGAGATAGAGCAACCCTTATTTGCCAAATACTTCTTAAAATTCGCGATTCTAAGTGTATCAACCTAGATATTGTACTAAACGATAAAGGAAGCCTCTGTCGGCGTCCAGTTAAAATCTGACAGTAAGATTTTCACTGAACACCGGCAGGGCCTTCCTTTATTAATTGGTACAAAATCTAGGTTGATGCAGTTTGAATCGCGAATTTTAACAAACATTTTGCAAATAAGGGTGGTTGTAACTCAACCCCTTCGGCAAATCTGGAGATGGAATTTTCACCGAACATCGACAGGGACTTCCTTTATCATTTGGAACAGAATATAGGTTGATACAGTTAAAAGTGTAAATTTTAAAACATGTTTTGTAAATTAGGGTGCCTTTATCGCAACCCCTACGGCAAATCTGGCAGTGAGATTTTCACTGGACACCGACAGGGCCTTCCTTTATCGTTTAGTACAATATCTAGGTTGATACAGTTAGAATCGCGAATTTTAAGAAGTATTTTGCAAATAAGGGTTGCTCTATCTCGACCCCTACGGCAAATCTAGCAGTAAGATTTTCACTGGACACCGACAGGGCCATCCTTTATCGTTTAGTACAGTATCTAGGTTGATACAATTAGAATCTCGAATTTTAAGAAATATTGTGCAAATAAGGGTTGCTCTATCTCAACCCCTACGGCAAATCTGGCAGTGAGATTTTTACTGGAAACCGGCAGGGCCTTCCTTTATCGTTTAGTACAGTATCTAGGTTGATACAACTAGAATCTCGAATTTTAAGAAATATTGTGCAAATAAGGGTTGCTCTATCTCAACGCCTACGGCAAATCTGGCAGTGAGATTTTCACTGGACACCGACAGGGCCTTCCTTTATCGTTTAGTACAGCATCTAGGTTGATACAGTTAGAATCTCGAATTTTAAGAAATATTTTGCAAATAAGGGTTGCTATATCTCAACCCCTACGGCAAATCTAGCAGTGAGATTTTCACTGGACACCGACAGGGCCATCCTTTATCGTTTAGTACAGTATCTAGGTTGATACAATTAGAATCTCGAATTTTAAGAAATATTGTGCAAATAAGGGTTGCTCTATCTCATCCCCTACGGCAAATCTAGCAGTGAGATTTTCACTGGACACCGACAGGGCCTTCCTTTATCGTTTAGTACAGTATATAGGTTGATACAGTTAGAATCTCGAATTTTAAGAAATATTTTGCAAATAAGGGTTGCTCTATCTCAACCCCTACGGCAAATCTGGCTGTGAGATTTTCACTGGACACCGACAGGGCCTTCTTTTATCGTTTAGTACAGTATCTAGGTTGATACAATTAGAATCTCGAATTTTAAGAAATATGTTGCAAATAAGGGTTGCTCTATCTCAACCCCTACGGCAAATCTGGCAGTGAGATTTTCACTGGAAACCGGCAGGGCCTTCCTTTATCGTTTAGTACAGTATCTAGGTTGATACAACTAGAATCTCGACTTTTAAGAAATATTTTGCAAATAAGGGTTGCTCTATCTCGACCCCTACGGCAAATCTAGCAGTGAGATTTTCACTGGACACCGACAGGGCCATCCTTTATCGTTTAGTACAGTATCTAGGTTGATACAATTAGAATCTCGAATTTTAAGAAATATTGTGCAAATAAGGGTTGCTCTATCTCAACCCCTACGGCAAATCTGGCAGTGAGATTTTTACTGGAAACCGGCAGGGCCTTCCTTTATCGTTTAGTACAGTATCTAGGTTGATACAACTAGAATCTCGAATTTTAAGAAATATTGTGCAAATAAGGGTTGCTCTATCTCATCCCCTACGGCAAATCTAGCAGTGAGATTTTCACTGGACACCGACAGAGCCTTCCTTTATCGTTTAGTACAGTATATAGGTTGATACAGTTAGAATCTCGAATTTTAAGAAATATTTTGCAAATAAGGGTTGCTCTATCTCAACCCCTACGGCAAATCTGGCTGTGAGATTTTCACTGGACACCGACAGGGCCTTCTTTTATCGTTTAGTACAGTATCTAGGTTGATACAATTAGAATCTCGAATTTTAAGAAATATTTTGCAAATAAGGGTTGCTCTATCTCAACCCCTACGGCAAATCTAGCAGTGAGATTTTCACTGGACACCGACAGGGCCTTCCTTTATCGTTTCGTACAATATCTAGGTTGATACAGTTAGAATCGCGAATTTTAAGAAGTATATTGCAAATAAGGGTTGCTCTATCTCAACCCCTACGGCAAATTTGGCAGTGAGATTTTCATTGGACACCGACAGGGCATTCCTTTATCGTTTAGTACAGTATCTAGGTTGATACAATTAGAATCTCGAATTTTAAGAAATATTTTGCAAATAAGGGTTGCTCTATCTCATCCCCTACGGCAAATCTATCAGTGAGATTTTCACTGGACACCGACAGGGCCTTCCTCTATCGTTTAGTACAGTATCTATGTTGATACAGTTAGAATCTCGAATTTTATGAAATATTTTGCAAATAAGGGTTGCTCTATCTCAACCCCTACGGCAAATCTGGCTGTGAGATTTTCACTGGACACCGACAGGGCCTTCTTTTATCGTTTAGTACAGTATCTAGGTTGATACAATTAGAATCTCGAATTTTAAGAAATATTTTGCAAATAAGGGTTGCTCTATCTCAACCCCTACGGCAAATCTAGCAGTGAGATTTTCACTGGACACCGACAGGGCCTTCCTTTATCGTTTCGTACAATATCTAGGTTGATACAGTTAGAATCGCGAATTTTAAGAAGTATATTGCAAATAAGGGTTGCTCTATCTCAACCCCTACGGAAAATTTGGCAGTGAGATTTTCATTGGACACCGACAGGGCATTCCTTTATCGTTTAGTACAGTATCTAGGTTGATACAATTAGAATCTCGAATTTTAAGAAATATTTTGCAAATAAGGGTTGCTCTATCTCATCCCCTACGGCAAATCTATCAGTGAGATTTTCACTGGGCACCGACAGGGCCTTCCTCTATCGTTTAGTACAGTATCTAGGTTGATACAGTTAGAATCTCGAATTTTAAGAAATATTTTGCAAATAAGGGTTGCTCTATCTCAACCCCTACGGCAAATCTGGCAGTGAGATTTTCACTGGACACCGACAGGGCATTCCTTTAACGTTTAGTACAGTATCTAGGTTGATACAACTAGAATCTCGAATTTTAAGAAATATTTTGCAAATAAGGGTTGCTCTATCTCAACCCCTACGGCAAATCTAGCAGTGAGATTTTCACTGGACACCGACAGGGCCTTCCTTTATCGTTTCGTATAATATCTAGGTTGATACAGTTAGAATCGCGAATTTTAAGAAGTATTTTGCAAATAAGGGTTGCTCTATCTCATCCCCTACGGTAAATCTGTCAGTGAGATTTTCACTGGACACCGACAGGGCCTTCCTTTATCGTTTCGGACAATATCTAGGTTGATACAGTTAGAATCGCGAATTTTAAGAAGTATTTTGCAAATAAGGGTTGCTCTATCTCAACCCCTACGGCAAATCTGGCAGTGAGATTTTCACTGGACACTGACAGGGCCTTCTTTTATCGTTTAGTCGAGCGTTTAGTACAGTATCTAGGTTGATACAATTAGAATCTCGAATTTTAAGAAATATTTTGCAAATAAGGGTTGCTCTATCTCAACCCCTACGGCAAATCTAGCAGTGAGATTTTCACTGGACACCGACAGGGCCTTCCTTTATCGTTTCGTACAATATCTAGGTTGATACAGTTAGAATCGCGAATTTTAAGAAGTATATTGCAAATAAGGGTTGCTCTATCTCAACCCCTACGGCAAATCTGGCTGTGAGATTTTCACTGGACACCGACAGGGCCTTCTTTTATCGTTTAGTACAGTATCTAGGTTGATACAATTAGAATCTCGAATTTTAAGAAATATTTTGCAAATAAGGGTTGCTCTATCTCAACCCCTACGGCAAATATAGCAGTGAGATTTTCACTGGACACCGACAGGGCCTTCCTTTATCGTTTCGTACAATATCTAGGTTGATACAGTTAGAATCGCGAATTTTAAGAAGTATTTTGCAAATAAGGGTGCCTTTATCTCAACCCCTACCGCATATCTGGGAATTCGATTTTCACCGGACATCTACTGAGCCTTCCTTCATCATTTGGAATAAATCTAGGTTGATGCAGTTGAAAGCACGAATTTCACAAAAATTGCAATGGGGGTGGTTGTATCTCAACCCCTACGGCTTATCTGGAGATGCGATTTTCACCGAACATCTTCAGGGATGTCCTTCATCATTTGGAATAAAATCTAGGTTGATGCAGTTAAAAGCGTGAATTTTAAGAAATATTTGGAAATAAGGGTTGCTGTACCTCAACCCCTCCGGGAAATCTGTTCTTCCATTTTTACTGAATATTGACAGGTACACCCTTTATCCTACAGATAAGAATCTGTTGTGAAACAGTTAATAACGGGAATTTTAGAACTGCATTGCAAATGGGCGTGAGTGTATCTCAAACCCAAGGCAAATCTGATGATACGACTTTTATAGAACATCGGTACACCACTGGTACTCATATAGGGAAAAAACTAGTTTGGTGTAAATTAGAAATATGAATTTTAAAAAAGATTTCCTCAAAAGAGGAAACTATAGCTCAACCCCAACGTCGTATTTATGGTGTTGCAATTTTGTACCTATATTACATTTTAAATGCATGTTTTAGTAAAACTTCAATTACCGTAGGTACTTCGTTTAAGCATTTCTGTACATCGTAAATTTGTTAAATGTCCATTATGTGCATTTGCTTATTATTATTAGTGTTCTTTAATACTAATTTTAATTGAAAAACATGATTTAGAATATAACTGTGCAGTATTTATCTGGACCGCTGTAAAAACGCGAATTGCAAATCTAAATCCAAATCTAACTTCAGCCACGTCTGATTTCTGTGGGAGAAACGGAAACAATACGGGAAATTATACATAATTTTTTTATTTTGGAGAAAAGGAATCCCTCTCTGAATTGTAAGTAACTACCATTATAAAAAAGAAAACTTCGTTAAGGTGTGTTTTCATTGCAACTGCTGGCAGTTGTTACTTGTCAAATACGGGGTGATTCATTGTAAAGTTTGCTGAACTTCTTTTTTCATAAATAGAGGGAACGTGGTAATAAGAAAGATATTTTCGTGTATTTTTTGGATTTAATATCAAAAAACCAATTGGGTGCTGCTGTTGCGTAGCCAAGTTATGAAAGTATGAATCACACTTGCATTTTAGTAAATGGAATGCTTTGGATTCCGACTTCGATTGTAGATAAATTTCAAGAAACTTACTTTCTGTTGAAACCCAATTATTTTTCAGACCATTATATTTCACGATGTGTTTTGAATGTGTATAGTATATTTTTCATCTAAACACGAATGAAGTATGCAATAACAGAAAGTAATCCCAATAATCAGGGGCTTTTTGAACAAATTATTCTAGGAACAAATGGCAATGACTGCTTTTTCGTGAAATAACAAATGCTACATTTAAATACCTACCTATCATGTTATCTAGCCTAATATCACCTTATATTCCAGGTATTCTACAGAAGATTAAAGATTCTGAACTTTCTTTTTCTGGCTCGAGGCAGTCGCTATGGGTTTTTCTGAAATCTATTGGATTTAGGTATGGCTGCTTTTGTACTTATATGCAAAGTCAAAATGTTTCAGATGCCGTTACTACATGTATATTCAAATTTCTGTTTCATTAAATGTTTATGTTCAGAAAATACTTTTATAACAACAGATAGCAATAGTGAGCTTGCTTGAGTGGGACACCTTGTATACTTCTATTTCTATTTAAGGTGGCGAAAGACAGAAGACAACCGTAAGATTTTAATGGAAACCCATGACATTCGCCTGAAAAGGATGAAATACTTGAAACAAATTCTGCAATACCGGGAAGAAGGCCGAATCATTATATATACGGACGAAACGTATATACACAGCAGCCATGTCCAGCCGAAAGGGTGGTATGATGAGTCGACTAAAAACATAAAGAAGCCGATTTCTAAAGGCCAAAGGCTGATTATTGTACATGCCGGAGGTGAAAATGGTTTCATTCCCAATGCGTTGCTCATTTTTCGATCAGGTAACACATACATAAGTAATTTTAATATCAAAATGTAACCAAACATTGTCTCTAGGTTCTAAATCAGGAGATTACCACGATGACATGAATAATGCCAATTTCATGACATGGGTGCAGAAACAATTACTGTCCAACATGCCGCCTAATTGTGTACTTGTGAATGACAATGGATCATATCACAATGTCCTGGTGGAAAAAACCTGACATCTGCGAGCCGAAAAGGTGAGATGGTGAAGTGGCTTGAAGAACGTCAAATACATTTTGATGGCTCAAATACAAAACCTGAGCTTTATGGTCTTATCAAACAAAATTTGTATCGATTCCCAAAGAAATACAAATTGGATGAGCTTCTTGAAGCCCATGGTCACCGAGTGTTACGACTCCCCCCTTACCACCCGGAATTGAACCCCATAGAGAAGATATGGGCCACTGTAAAGAACTGGGTAGCTAGCAGAAACGTTACTTTTAAATTAGGTGATGTGGAGGAATTAGCACGTGGAAAATTTTCAAATATTAGCTCAGAAGAGTGGAAAGATATATGTGGCCATGTGCAAAAAGTGGAAAAAACTTTCTTGTAGAAAGAGCATCTGATGGACGATGCAATGGATTCGTTGAAGTTCACTGTGAACACAGGATCATCTGATGAGGAGAGTGAAGAAGAATATCAAGTCACAACTGAAGATGATGATGATGAAGACGACGACGAAGACGAGGATTTAGGAGTACAACCACTACCAAGTGATTAACCCTTAGTTGATAGAGTGTCCAAGCGTCCTTCCAGCAGTACGTAGTGTCCTGCTGGCAGGACGTATTTTCAACACTATTGTTTTCAATTCATTTAATTAGATTAAAATTTCCTATTTTACGCAGATTCAGAAAACAATCAGCATCGCGGGTGCAGTGTTATATTTTTAATGTTTTTCAAGTTATTTTGTACGAGAATGAATAAAAATGTTTCTCAGCAGTTGTTTTATTTAATAAATAGCAAAATTGTTACGTCGCCTATGAAATTTGAGTCCGTACTGCTGGAAGTCGCGCACGTACTGTCGACAGGACAATCCCATTTAAAAATAATGTCCTGCTAGCAGGACTAGCGGCTCTGTCCAGCTGTCCTGCCCGAAGCTCCTTCCAGCAGGACAAATGCCAGGACTTTCTATCATTAGACCTTGTGGTGCGACATGACATACCTCAAGCACCAAGGATTCTTATTTTTTGAAGGGTTTCTGAAGGTGTTTAGTTCTTAATATATGTGAATTCCAATTATTTATTTTTGGTAGTTAATAGAACTCTCTAAATTTTTAATTACAGAATAATAAGTTTATTTAGCAATTCTTTATCTCCAGTGCTGAAAAATAGTAAATTGGATTATTCGGCTTCCTTTATGATTTATTCTAATTTTCTTTTGTCACATAAGTAAACAAGTATAATAATTATGTAATTAAGATTATTTGCACATAAACATGCCGATTTCGTAAATGACATAACCTCACACCAAACGTCACATTTATAATTTATCTGTATGACGAAATCCCCTTTCTTCAAGTTCTTAATGTGTTTCGCGAGTTTTTCATGCCTTAAAATGCCAATTTTCCTGTTTTGAATGTAACTTTTGTGAATTCATTGTTAAAAAATTATAAATTTCACATACACGCCGGTACGCCACTGTTTCTGTCAAAATCATATTTCCCGCTACATTTTCGCGCAGCCACCATCTTGTCCGGGCCCAGTCTCTAACTTTACAGACTTTACCAGTAACCAAAACCGCCACACATCACGATAATCACCCATCCAAATTATCCCCCGCTGACTGACTATTCTGCGGGTTTAAATAAATCTCTTAATCCTATTCCTAACAGTCCAGTGTTAGTCCAGCAGTCCTAAATTCAACATGACATCTAGATTCATGCCACAATATTAGATTCCTGTTTGATTTTATTCATTGTGCTTTGGAGACGAGCTTTTGTTCCTTTAATACTGTAACCTACTGTTACAACCAGATTCAGTATTTGTAAAAAATGTTTACTTGATGTTTTTTACCTATGGAACTTCGCGTGTATAAGACAGGTATAATCGAGGGTATAATACTGACCTAAGGACACATCCCTGCGGCACTCCAACTATTAGGAGTTTCAGTTCAGAGTTTTTGTTCTTGTTTAATTTTAACTGTTCTTAAACAAATGTGTAACTGTAACTACTAAGGCAGATAGTATTAAAGTGGATTGGATTGAATTCGAAAAATCTTACTACTACCCAGTAGCACTGCTTGAAGAAACGGAAAAAATAACTGACATAAGTGAAAAAAACAGTGGTTTGCAAAATGGAACGCGAAAGGAATACAGAATATAGCAAGGAAAGAACGTTGCAACCAAAGTGAGAATGTAAAGAAAATATATGGAGGAAAATCGTGGAAGACGTTCAAAGCTGTTAAGTCAAAACAGAGATTATAGAAGATGGTGGTAGAGCTTGGAAGCATATAAATCAGGACAGGAAAGCCAGAATAGTTCCATGGGAAGATGGGGGTAACATTTTATGAAATTGTTGAATGGTGTTAAGCAGATAATTCTGAAGAAAAATGAAGATAGGATGAAAGAAACAGAAGAAGATATGAGGATGAAAACTAGGGTCAAATGTTCAGGAGAGGTGGAGATAAAGCAATAGAAGAAAGACTACTGACTACATTCTTCCATTCAGGGGCTTTTTCTCTGACATGAATTGGATGAACTGGATTTATTGAGAACATTCCACATTCATCTTTGGATGTTGCCAGTTCCTCACCCACACCTTCTTGTTCTTCTTCCAATGCATCTAATTGACTAATTCTGTATCATTTTAGACTGAATTTGGTCGGTAAAATCGAGGTCTTTCTCTTCCCCAGAGAGTAGTTTGTACTTTGATCGTTAGTTAAGGATTTTGTGATTACAATGGCGAGTCTCGTATTTCAATAACTCTGATAGGTGCTTGTTGCTCAAGTTGAATTTCGAATATAAAATAGAATGGAATACGGAATAAATTCAGAGGACGATTGTATGGAATTGGGTTGAATAGGAGCCCTTTTAAATCACGTGGAGCAGGTGGTCGTTGACCTTGGTTAACTCCGGTGCTGAGATGTTCCCCGGACATCACATCTCCCTAGGGAACTTGAGCTACATGACGAGCACAAATCGATATATACATAACGTCGCTTATTGTACCTTATTCTCCCGTTCTCGCGTACCTACCCACATATTTCATATCAATTTTATACCGGAATTGTCGAGTATCATTTTGTTTTATATCTGCCCATTTTACGAGGCAACTTCCGGGTGCTGTGATAGATCGAAAGTCGTTTATTTGAGTAAAAGCGGCTGTATCGGGAGTGTATACTTAGCAAATCAATCCTCGGAGAGGTGGAAAGGGAAAACTTGAAGTGCTTAGGAACACCTATATTGAATTGAATAAATCCGATTCCCGGATACGGAAATTGATAGGTATGCTTTGGACGTCTTTAGGTCATCGATTTTCTCTAGAACTATGCGTTAACGCATCTGAAGTTCCGGCAGAAGCTTCGACGACGGGTATAAAAGGCATCTATAAGTGGCTGCGGTGGATAGTCAGTTCTTTTAGGAAGTGATTGGAAAGAAAGACGAAAGTAGTAACCGATGTATACGAGTAAAGTATACAGCTATTTACGAAGGACACAAATACAGAATGCAACAAGTTTCAAAAATGGGAATACTCGTTGGCTCTGTTTTAAAGAGAAAAGCCGTAAGTGCAAAGGCAGCACAATAACCAACCGACAAAATTGGGTAGAAAGTGCCATACCACATTCCTGCAAGCCAGATGTTGCTGCCTTGGAAGTGCAGAAGCAAATCTGTGTGGCAAAGAAGAGAGCTCGGGAGGAAGACGCTCCGATACGCAAAATATACAACCAAGAATTGACGCAGCTACGATTTTATCACCGAAGTTCCTTCATTCCATTCGTTGAAGCACTCTTTAAACAGAATTAGAAGAAATGCCCGTGGTTCTATTATGGAACCATCCAGTTCTGAGCACATAGTTTTCCCAGAAGGATCGTTAATATTGGAAGACCAATCCAATTTTCTCTTCGCCGATGATCAAACTGCTGGGAGGATTTTAATATTTGCCACAACTAATGGGAGAGAGCTCTTGGCCACGAGCAATACTGTGTTTATTGATGGAACGTTAAAAAATTGCAGTAAGCAGTTTACGTAAATATTGATACGAACTTTTGCCCCGTCAGCGACGCCCCTGGTGGTGACTCAATTATTTGTTTGACGGCGAGCCGCGCTGTTTTTTTATTGCGGCGCTGACCTTGACTCCCGAAAAGAATAGTCTATGATTTTATATTGCTCGAAGATTCTTTTTCTGGAACAATGTTCGATCGATAATTTTCCAGAATCTTCTAAGACCATTATAAAATGGGAAGCAAGAAGCCGAGTGGACAGTCTTACAGTTTGAAGTCTGAAGTTTGGAAGCGAATGTTGAATGCGATAAAAACCGGGCGTTTAATAGTTCCGTGCGAGTATAAGTCTTGATACGCGTTTAGTGTCGGTACGGTACGCGAGTGCGAATTCTTTGGTGGCGTTTTAAGTGTACCGGGGCGTCTTCGTATGTGATTAACCGTCGGTTGAAGACGAGTGTTTTAGAGAGTTTAAACTGTGGACTTGTGTACTGTGGATTGTTTAGGTTAGGTAATTAATTGTTTAATTGTTCGCTTAATTGTTTAATTTTCACTGCTTGTTGTTACTTACTGCTTGTATATATTTCGCTGCTTATTGTTCAATTTGTTAATTTTAAGTTCTCAAATCACTGTTAATCATTGTAAATATTTGTACATATACATAAAGTCACTGTAAATAAATAGTGTAAAAACGAAATACGTTACAACTGGTGTCAGAAGTGCGATTTTGTGGAGCCAAGAAGAGCGAAGAACGTCGTGGAAGCCGGTGGAAAATTGAAAAATTTTCTGGAAGTTCGCCGAGTTGAGTGAAAGTTTCGACGTTTTTGGACTCCATAGTGACTGGTAGTGGTTTGAGACTTGGATTTGTACTTGCGAGTGTTTATGCCAGTAACAAGAAGAGCCGCCGCGATGGAGCAGCAACTTCAAGCTCTTATGGAATTAATGAAGAACAGTCAAGAAGAAATGAAGAATAATTTGGAAGAAATAAGGAACAGCCAAGAAGCAATGAAGACCGGACAAGAATTAATGAAGAATGACTTAGCAGAAGAAATGAAGAGCAGTCAGGAAGAAATGAAGAACCATCTTGAAGAAACAGTGAAAAGCAGTCAAAAAGAAGCGAAGAGAAATCTAGAAGAAGCAATGAAGACCAACCAAGAAGAACTGAAGAATAATCTGGAAGAAACAATGAAGAACAGCCAAGAAGAGATGAAGGCAGCCATAGAAAGAAGTCAAGAACAGGTAGCTGCGAAAATTACTGAAATAACTGACCAACTGGAAATACGAACAACTCAATTAGAGACACGTATTACAGAAGAAACACAAGAAATCAGAAAGGTGGTGGATGAAGAAATATCGAAGATAAGTGAGAGAGTTGCAGAACTAGAGAAGAAGAAGACATTGAAGACAGAAGATACTGGATTGGACGAAGAAAGAAGAGCTCCTGTTGTTAAGGTGAAGCCTCCTACATTTGATGGGAAGTCCTCGTGGCACACCTACTTCAAGCAGTTTGAGGCAGCGGCAACGGCGAACCAGTGGGCCAATACCGAGAAGGCGGTGAATTTGGTGGTGGCACTCCGAGGGGACGCCTTGAACATCCTGGATACCGTGACAGCCGAACAACAGGCTGATTATAAGGAGATAATTAAGCGCCTGGAAATGAGGTATGGCCATCAACACCTCCAGCAAGTCCACCAGGCACAGCTAAAGGGTAGGTCTCAACGCTCCAACGAGACCCTGCAAGAATTTGAGGCCGACATCGCCCGACTGGTCCGGTTGGCATACCCAACAGCCCCGGAAGAATTCTTAGAGAGCCTGGCTGTGGAGAATTTCATTGAGGGACTGCGTGACAGTGAAACAAAGATGGCGCTGAAGCTAGCAAGACATAAAGCTTTGGCAGACGCTTTGGCCCACGCCTTGGAGTTTGAGGCAGCAAAGCAAACATCCCGAGGATACTCCAAGGTGCGACAGCTGCATACCAATGAGGAGCCAGACGAAGACCTGGTGGAAAAAGTTTTAGAGAAAGTTGTACAGAAACTGGACAGAAGAACTGAGATCAGTAACAATAATGGGACTCGAAGGGGATGGCAAGAAAGGAAAAATTTCTTGCGATGCTGGAACTGTGGTGAAAAAGGCCATCTCCGTAACAGGTGCCGAAATACAACCAGACGGCACGAAGACGAGGCTGGTACCTCCGCGTACCAGGGAAACTAAAGTTGACCAGTTTTGAGGGGCGAAAGCTGGTCCAATCCTACCAAGCCCCAGTACAAGATGTGAATGTGTCAAGATTGGCTCGAGTTGGGGATAGTTTGATGATTGATGGGATTATTGATGGCAGGAAGACCGAAATTACCATCGATACAGGAGCCAGTGACACCATAGTCAGAAAAGATGTAGTGGCTGAGTGGAGAATTAGGCCGACCAATAAGAATATCCGATTGGTTACTGCTACCGGCGAGGCAGCACCTATATATGGAGAGGCAGAAATCGACATAGGGATGGAAGATGTCGTCATTCCACAGAGAGTTCTTGTAGCCGACATTGTGGATGAAGTTATACTGGGCCTGGATTGTATGAAGAAGCACGGGATTGTGCTTGATGTTGGCGCCGGTGTACTTCGAATTGGAGAAGAAGAACTAGTAATGAGTTCTCCTGGGCAGAAGAACTGTGTATACCGAGTGAAGGTCGAAGAAGATGTCGTGTTGCCTGCCAAATCCGAAAACATCGTACGGGTCCGTGTGGATGGTGCTCCAAGCTGCTTGGTGGGATTGGTCGAGCCGATGTACGAAGAGGTAAAGAAAGGTTTACTGATTGGGAAGACATTGGTAAGACCTGGTCAACGTCCAGTATTCGTAAGAATAGCGAACATTGCCGAATTTGACCAGAAGATTTGCAAGGGCACGTTAATTGGTATGTGTGAGCCAGTATCTAGGATTGCCATGGTGAAGAAGAATGAGAAGGGAGAAGATCAGAAGATGTCCACAACCAGTTTACCAACTCCCCTAGAAAAGATGGTAGAAGAATGTTCCCAACAACTGGATCAGATACAGGGTGAGAAGCTGGCTCAACTCCTGATGAAATACAAAGATGTCTTCTCCTTGCAAGATGGTGACCTAGGACGTACGGGAGTAATTCAACACACCATTAACACCGGTGATCATACTCCCATTAAGCAAGCTCCTAGAAGAGTACCCTTGGCAAAACAAACCGAAATGGACAACCTGATCAAAGACATGAATAGACAAGGAGTAATTGAGCCTTCGCAGAGTCCGTGGACATCCCCTGTAGTGCTGGTGAGCAAGAAAGATGGCTCCACTCGTTTTTGTGTAGACTACAGGCGGTTGAATGATGTCACCAAGAAGGATAGTTACCCCTTACCCCGGATTGACGACACCCTGGACACAGTGGCGGGTTCCAGATGGTTTTCCACCCTCGATTTGAAGAGTGGCTATTGGCAAGTCGAGTTGCATCCCAAAGATAAGGAGAAAACAGCGTTCTCTGCCGGAACTGGTTTGTGGCAATTTACGGTAATGCCGTTTGGGCTCTGCAATGCACCCGCCACCTTTGAGAGACTGATGGAGACAGTACTGCGAGGACTGCATTGGAAGACTTGCCTGGTATACCTCGACGATATCATCGTGATGGGGAAGACTTTCGATCAGCACTTGAAGAATTTGTGCGATGTCTTCGAGAAATTGAGGCAAGCTAACCTGAAGTTAAGTCCGCAGAAGTGCCAGCTGTTTAAGAAACAGGTTAAGTTTTTGGGGCACATAATTTCCACCAAACGAGTTGCGACAGATCCAGAGAAGACAGACGCAGTGAGGAACTGGCCTGTTCCGAAAGATAAACATCAACTTCGAAGCTTTCTGGGATTATGCACCTACTACCGCCGTTTCGTGAAAGGGTTTGCAGACATCGCGAAGCCCCTGCTTCGGTTGACAGAAGATGGTAGGCCATATGAGTGGACGAAGGAGTGCCGAGGAGCATTTGAAGAGTTGAAGAACGCTCTGTGTTCTGCTCCTGTTTTGACTTATCCGAGGCCTGGAAGCAAGTTTGTTGTGGATACCGATGCAAGCAATGTGGGCATAGGCGGTGTATTATCCCAAGAAGAGAATGGGGAAGAAAAGGTTGTAGCCTATTTTAGTAAGGCCTTGTCGAAACCTGAACGGAATTACTGCGTCACTAGGAGGGAGCTGTTAGCAATTGTGCGGACCATCGAGCACTTCCATAAATATCTGTGCGGGCAAGATTTTCTTATCAGAACTGACCATGCTTCCTTGAAGTGGTTGCTGCAATTTAAGAACCCAGAAGGTCAGTTAGCCCGTTGGATTGAGAGGCTGCAGCAGTACAACTTCGTCATTCAACATCGGATTGGGAGAAAACATGGCAATGCTGATGCACTTTCGAGAAGACCCTGCCCGGAAGATTGCAAGTACTGCGTGAGGCAAGAGTTGAAAGAGCATGTACACCACATCAAATGCCATCAAACCCGGATCCAAGTAGAAGAAGAGCATCTACAATCCTGGAGAGACGCCCAGCAGAAAGATAAGACCTTGGAACCTCTGCTAAGATGGAAAGAAGCTGGTAGAAGACCGGAGTGGATAGAAGTTTCCGACAAGAGTGTGGCCCTGAAGTCATACTGGGCACAATGGGATTCTCTTGTGATAGAAGACGGTCTTCTGAAGAGAATGTGGGAGAGCACCGACGGAAGAGAGAGAAAGCCCCAGGTCGTGGTGCCGAAGGACAAGGTTCCGGAAGTCCTAGCAGAGGCTCATAATGGAGTGAGTGGGGGGCACTTAGGTGTTAATAAAACCACGATGAAGGTCAGAGAGAGATACTATTGGCTGGGCTACAGGACAGACATAATGAACTGGTGCCGGAGATGTGATGACTGCGCGTCAAGCAAGGGACCCAAGACAAGGAGCCGTGGCAGAATGCGCCAATATAATGTGGGAGCTCCGTTTGAGAGGATTGCAATTGACGCAGCAGGTCCGTTTCCTACATCAACTGATGGAAATAAGTACATCCTGATTGCGACGGACTACTTCAGTAAATGGCCTGAGGCATATGCGATACCGAATCAGGAAGCCACCACTGTGGCTGAAGTACTGGTGAACAATTTCTTCAGCCGATTCGGTATACCCATGGAGCTTCATTCTGATCAGGGACGGAACTTCGAGTCTGCGGTGTTCCAAAATGTTTGTAAGTTGATGGGAATACGGAAGACCAGGACCACTCCATTACATCCCCAGTCAGATGGAATGGTTGAGAGATTCAACAGGACCATAGAAAACCATCTGAGGATAATGGTAGATGAACACCAGACAGACTGGGACCGACATATTCCACTGTTCCTGATGGCTTATCGATCGGCTCTGCACGAGTCAACAGGAAGAACACCTGCCAGTGTGCTATTCGGAAGGGAATTGAGGCTGCCAATGGATGTGTTGTTTGGGCATCCTGAAGATAGGCCCGTGCCTGTAGATGAGTATTCCCGGGAATTGGCAGAACGACTCGAGGTAATTCATGAGGCTGTTCGGGATCGCATGCGTCTAGAGAGTGACCGAATGAAGACGCGGTATGATGCCCGAGCGAATTCTGTGGGTTTCCAAGCTGGCGATCTGGTGTGGCTTTATAATCCAGCCCGGAAGAAAGGACGATCGCCGAAATTACAGAAAAACTGGGAAGGGCCATACCAAGTAGTGACCAGGATCAACGACGTTGTTTACCGGATTCAGCGTTCTCCGCGATCGAAGCTGAAGGTAGTCCATCTGGACCGGCTTGCTCCGTACCATGGGAAAGAAGGAGATAATTTCTGATCGGGGCGATCAGTCTTTTAAGGAGGAGGCAGTGATACGAACTTTTGCCCCGTCAGCGACGCCCCTGTTGGTGACTCAATTATTTGTTTGACGGCGAGCCGCGCTGTTTTTTTATTGCGGCACTGACCTTGACTCCCGAAAAGAATAGTCTATGATTTTATATTGCTCGAAGATTCTTTTTCTGGAACAATGTTCGATCGATAATTTTCCAGAAGCAAGAAGCCGAGTGGACAGTCTTACAGTTTGAAGTCTGAAGTTTGGAAGCGAATGTTGAATGCGATAAAAACCGGGCGTTTAATAGTTCCGTGCGAGTATAAGTCTTGATACGCGTTTAGTGTCGGTACGGTACGCGAGTGCGAATTCTTTGGTGGCGTTTGAAGTGTACCGGGGCGTCTTCGTATGTGATTAACCGTCGGTTGAAGACGAGTGTTTTAGAGAGTTTAAACTGTGGACTTGTGTACTGTGGATTGTTTAGGTTAGGTAATTAATTGTTTAATTGTTCGCTTAATTGTTTAATTTTCACTGCTTGTTGTTACTTACTGCTTGTATATATTTCGCTGCTTATTGTTCAATTTGTTAATTTTAAGTTCTCAAATCACTGTTAATCATTGTAAATATTTGTACATATACATAAAGTCACTGTAAATAAATAGTGTAAAAACGAAATACGTTACAATATACTCATTCCATATCGATATCGGAAGCACCGATGAAGAAGTGAATGTGGTACCCGTGATGTTCGTACTTTTGCCTGCTAAAAAGCAACGAACATACGATTGTATGCTTGAACTGACAAAGATACAAATTCCTGGATGGCGCCCGCAAACTGTGAAAATTGATTTTGAAAAAGCGGCAATCGGATCCTTAAAAAATATATTTCCATCTACGCAAATAAGTGGATGCAACTACCATTTTAACCAGTGTTTATGGAGGAAAGTGCAAAATCTTGGGTTAACAGAAGAATATAATGGAATGAAGACATACGGCTGCATATTCGAATGTGCGCCGCCTTAGCCTATATTCCACCTACTCATATAGAAGATGGGTGGCTAACCATTATGGAAACTGCTCCCCAATACGAAAAACTGCAAAAGTTTTTTGATTATTTCGAAGACGAATGGATGGAAAATTCTATAATTAAGCGTTCTATGTGGAACAATTTTGGACAACGACATCGCACTAATAACGCTGTGGAAGGATGGAACCATGGCTTAAATAGAATTTTACAGATACATCATCCGAATGTTTTAGAGTTAATCAAAAGTTTGAAAGAGGAAGCGGTATACAGTGATTTTGTTTATTGTAGACGGTTTTTAAATTTGGAAGGCAAGAGGCGGAAAGTATTGTACGTAAAATTAGATAGGCGTATAGAAAAGATTATGGACGAATATCTTAAGTCAGGTGATATAAAAAATGTTTAAAAACGTTGACATATGTGCAAAAATTGGAATAAGCGGAAAAGCAGATACATATAAGTAAATATTTTACACTTGGACGCACCTAAATTAATATTGTAATAATTTTTTTTAGTTTTTTTATTTATTTTGTTTATTGAGTTGAATGACTTAAATGATGATTTTTCATTTTCTTACATGAAAACCGACTTACGTTACAAAGGTTAAAGAAGTCCTTATTGTATCTATTATTAAACAGCTGAAGCAAATTCAAAAGAAAAATTATAGAATATCTTTCATGCATTTTTTAATGTTTCTAGAAAAACAGCTGAATGTCGCAGAAAAAAATATGAAGTACTTAAAGTCATATTTTTTAATGAAATATAAATTATAGTTTGTATTTTATATTTAAAATCTATCTTTTTAAGTATCATCGCATACATAATTATAATTTCCCTAGGACTTGAATAATTTCCAAAAAACTTTTTGAGCTAACGAACGTCTTCGACTCGGGGTATTTTCCAACAACAATAAGCATGAGTAAGGGAAAAATTTTATTGATAATAATGCTAGTAATAATTTTGTGAAACGGTTGAGCGGAGTTAAAGTTTGATTTTGGGAACGGTCTTTTAGGGGGGCAGAGGAAAGAAAGTTAATGGATAGCGACCTCTGCGAACTTGAGCGTCTAGAGTCTAGACAGACCTGTGAGAAAATGTATACGCACATGAAAAATTATTTCCTGCAATTATGCATTTGTTAATCGCTGCACGGCCTGACTTAGCGTTGAAAGAAAAATTATATTTACTGTAGGTATGTACCTGTACGGCTGTACGTGTTGCTATGTCTACCTAATTGATTTCTAACGTATAGGTAGTACTTTAACGCCTGGGATACAGCAAAACTTTTTTAAGGCCTGTTTTGAGTATAATTTTGGGGTAATTCTAATAACCAAGTGTTTTGTATTTTATTAATTTGACCGTATTTTTCTGTATATCACGCTCAGGGTCGAATAGGCTCTATCGGATACCATCTTGTTTCTTAAAATTAAACAGAATTGTCAATAGAAGCGTTATCAGGAAATTATGTGTGGTCGTTCTATAATTCACAAAAGCATTTCGTGTGGTCTGTCATTCTTTGAAGAACTATCAGTTCGAAGATAACGAAGGTTAAAATGAGTTTCTCGACTTCCTACAGAGAAAAACACGCCTTGCATCTCAACACGTTAAACTTCTGAAAGAAAATGAATTTAGCCACTCTGCTAACTAGATTAGACGCGTCACGTGTTGGAAGATAAATCCCCTCACTGTCCTGTCACGCCATGACGGAGCAGGATAGTTACGAAACTACCCCAACGCCCAACCCCAACCCCTAACACAAACTTCTTACTCTTCCTCCCAAATCTAATATTTACGTACTCCATGAAAAATACTGCTATTTTGCAGCAGCTAGAAATATTTATTTGCGTGGCGTCGAATATCCCTCCCCGTTTTATTCCGTCGCTTCCTGAAGGTCTTTGTGAATTACACAATGGTTCATTTATTCCTAAGAGGGCTGTGCATTAGAGGTAATACCAGGGATAATGGCGAATGGCTGTTCTCTTTACTTTATTTGCTGAGAATGATTCGGTTCAGGCGTATTCGCTAAAGCGAAAATTTCGATTCCAGAGGTGAGGACGTCTGGCTCAATTTGGCATTAATTTGTATGTTGTGTAGATCAATTCGGAGGTAGACTCTAAAATTAGGTAACCTTGAACTATCTAGCGTTTAAGTCTGTTAACCATTTTAGGCACGCATCGCAGAGCGTCAAGTTAACATTCAGAATACCGGTTCAAGTTCAGTATTTTTACAAATCTTAATGAACATGATCAAAATGTGCAAACAAAAGAAAGAGCGGATTAATAAGTTTACAGAAGAGACTGAACTGAACAACAGAAACAATAACTGAAAAATATTTTATAGAAAATTAAAAGAAGTCATAAAAGATGAAGAAAAAATTCTCAAAAGCAAGGACGGAAAAGTAATAAATGATAAAAATTAGTGGTACTGGACCGTTCGAACAACTACTCCTAAGGCAAATACCCCGCCAGGCATTGAATTATAGAACTAAATCCAGATTTTTTGTACTACGAGACGTTTCAGACTGCTACCCCACTTAAGGTGGCTTTGAAACAATCCTAATTTGTCTCCATGTACGTACGTGCTTTTAAGCAGGTCTTTGTTCAAATATTGCATGTACTGAATGCGTATGGAAAACCGCAGACCAACTGGTTTCGTCCTTCTGGGGCTCATTAGTACGGTGCTTTCCCCTACACACTCAAACCATGCAATTTATCTTGTTATATATGCTGCCGCGCTCTGGACAGATATCAGCAAGTGACAACTACTTTGAGTAATTATCTGACATTAATTAGTGGTACTGGACCGTTCGAACAACTACTCCTCGGGCAAATACCCCGCCAGGCAATGAATTATAGAACTAAATCCAGATTTTTTGTACTACGAGAACGGATGTATTGTGCTGATATACAGTATAGTTAGTAAAATGCGCCGATATCGAGTATATTTGAGCTATTTATTGAATGGGCGTGTCTTGTGCTGGCGCACGAAAAAACTGTCAACTCTTCTGGCTGATGGGTTATCAAATATCATAATATTAAGTTACGATAAGAGTATCGTACAACGTTTTATCTACTATCAGCGTGACCAGGACTATCACATTTGCTTAAAAAATAATTAGTAATCTAAGAAAAAAAATGTAATTTGGCCCATTTTACATTTTTCCGATTTTCCATCAAAAGGCAAACTTTCATTTTTGTTCTTGAAATTGAAGTATCTAGATTCATTTGAAAGGTAAACCTGTGTTAGTTAAGTATATACAAAACTTGTGTAATAATTCAATGGTTATTTAAAAAAACGCGGAACCAATTAAAACTATTATAGTAAATTGGAGGTACAAATGTCTTATGAAAGACTAAATTATCGTATTATCGTATTCGAAACCTTAAACCCAAAAAATTCTAATATCGTTTCCTAAAAACAGTGGATTGAGGGAAGTGAGTAGGCCTGAAAAATTTAAACGATATATGTATCGATATAATATCGACAATAAATTATTATCGTTATCAATATCAAGAAATATGAGTATCGATTTACAGTTTATTGACATATCGGAATAAATATCGATATTCGATATCACCCAGCCCTAGTCGTGAGACACATTTATAGAAGAATATATTTCATACTTTATAAATTTCCTAAACCATATACGCAAGACACAATAGACTTTTTATGACCCAAATACAACCTAATGAAAATTTATTACAATTTCCCATTTTGGTGCAAGAAAACAATAACACACAATATTGTTTACTCATCAATATATCAGAAAACGTATTATTCTCTATGATATATCCTTTTCTTCACGCGAGATAAATTGAACAAAGCTCGTTTCGACGCAATAAATTCTGACATTTACACAATTACCGTAAGTGGATATGTCGTAAAGGGATAGTGGAAGAGGGTAGTTGAACACCCTAACATCCCTTTCGTTATCTGTTTATAGTTCCAGGGGATGTTAAACCCAAACACACGGAAAATGGTCGATATGGGGGAAAATGCGGGGACATGTGCGAAAATTTTGGAATAAACAACAAAAAAGAAGACTATAGAATTACTTAGGCCAGAAATTTATATTTATTTGAAGTTTTGCAAGAAGTTTACACGTAAACAGTCAAGGTGGCTTTTGTACCAACTGTATTATGACGTACCATAAGGATAATTGGGAATCTGTGGAAGCGATAGAAGGTGTTAAGGATTTTGAAGACTAATTTGTTTGAAGAGCTTAAATAGTACCATCTACGGAATATGGCGAGGGCAGCGGTCGACCAAACACAGCTGTTTACTATCGAAAATGTTCCTCTGTGGAGAAATTTAGTGACGGAAGACAGGTCAATAAGATTGGCATCAGAACAAGAAAAATTAATGATATTATGCATGAAATCTCGAAGCTCGAACAGGAAATAAGACGAATTTACCCAGCATTTTAATAAAAGCCCGCATAAAAGAAGCGCTCTTTTGGAGTTTCATTAACACGTTTTCCCTATACAATGAAATTTTCTCGCTTTCTCGACGGGATCTGAAAGGTCAAGTTGCACCCTACAAAGTTCATATAATTTAAGAAGTTTGTAGACAGAATTCACAATTACGTATTTGCAAGTTCTTTAATTTAACCTTGCAGAACTAGAACCTTAAATCGAAGATGAGAAAGAACAAACAAAGACATGGAAGGAAATGACCATACATGAGAACAGAAAGGTTGGTTGGGAACACGTGAGGAGTATGGCTGCAGGTAGAAAAAGTGGAATATGTGCTATACTGAACACCTAGCAAAGAATGGTGAGATGGAAAACAACAGTAATTCAGATGGAAAGAAGGAAGATGGAAGAAGGAAGAGATGAAGTGGAGGAAGATCTAGATAATCATTTATGGATGAAGCCAGAGAGACAGCAGCGTGGAGTAATAAACTAATAGAAGAAACTGAAAAAATATTATGCCATCCAGATAAGACGAAGCACAAAAATAGACTGTATCTGTTACGTAACTGCTGTATATTGTGGTTCATGACCTCGGGAACAATGACTTACTTTAAGCATACAATAAAATATAAATTTAATACCCAATAAGAAAAGACGATAAAGATGCAGCAGTACCTACGTAGTAAAATAGTCACAGGTTCATTAACAAGTCTTCAGCAAGAACGAAAATTCGAAACACGACTTTAATTAAAGTAGTATTATTTACTTCCAATTTATTACGATAATGGAGAATTAATTTTACGACAAGTAGAAAGCAGAACATCTGTACCACATTTTTATTCGAATACGAATAATGAAAATTGTATAGTCGTTGGTATAACTTCTTCTCTGTTGGTAAGCAAATTACGTTTTCGAAATACGTACCTATTTAGTTCATGTATCAGATACCAACGTAACTCATCAAAAGTGACGTCGGTATACAAAAGTACCTATCGGAATTTGATTGGTATATCTACTACGAAAGATCTAAACATAACTTCCATAACATTAACTACTTTCGTTGAACGTTACATGTCTTACGGAAGTAGCTTCCAGTGCTCCTATTGGTCAAATCTAATTGCTACCAGAATGTGCACTTATTTGAATAGCGACAACACAAAGTAACTCCATAGCAAAGTTTAAACTTCGGAAATAAACAATTTCACGGTAGTTTCAAGAAGCAATTATCCGCAAATGAACCCAACAGAGTGTAAAGATATTGAAAAGACATTAGACGCACGTGGGACACGAACAACCCTATTTTCGGTATTTAAATAAATACCGGAGCGGGATATAATATATATTTCAGAGGGGGAGAAACAGACGTAGTGAGAAGAGGGTACAGAACATCTGGGAAGTTTATTATTTTTAACATACGGGGTCCTGTATCTGTCAGATCACGTTCGGAATTTATTTTCGTAATCTAATATGGACATATTTCTATCGAGGTTGTTCAAAATCACTGCTACAATGCCCAGAGCAGACGTTTGCACTAAAATTCGAAATTTTCGTTTGTCAGTTGATTATGGAGAAATAATACGCTATGATTGTCCTTACTGAAGAAAATAAAGTTTGTGTTTTGGCATTTTTGCAGGAAAATCCTCAGCATCAGGCAAGTACAAGAATTACACCAGGATACCAAAGAAACAAGAAACATTACCCGTACCATCAGCAGCCACATGAAGAATTTCCCAAACATATGGCGAGGATTTTTGAAAATCAGGTCATCGGACAGTTCTCCTTTGATGGACACTTAACGAGAAAATCATCGTGCAAAACGATTTAGAAAAATTGTTAGAGAAGTTCCATATAAGTCGCTGGAATTTTTCCTAGTCAATGGATCAAGAGAGCAGCCAAGGCGGGAGGAGACATCCTTTTCTTTTTTCTACCAGAACCCACACCTTCCTTGATTATCTGTCTAATTTCAACCTTCTCATACACCCGTACCAAACAAGTCTCCTCGTATCCACCCTGTTCACCACTGTTCCGTCTCTATACAATCTTCTTCCGTTTCATCGTTCCTTCCACCATCCAATCTGGAAAGGCCACAACTTCTTCGGAGATAGTCGATTTCCATTGCCATTTCGGCACCATGTTACAATACTGCTTACAATTGTGCAATTTATTCTGTTTCTGAATTTAGTTTTTGTGCAGCTTGTCTTGCCTGCTTCGTCCCGTTCATAATTTCCTGTTGCCCTCATCTGATACGACTTCTGGATATTGTGAGTGTCCTGTCTTCTTTCACATCGTTTTCCAATAAATTGATGTAGAGTAAATATATTGTCAACAAAGGACCTACCAGCCATTATCTAGAATCCTGTCCCATATCTGTTGCTTCATCTCATGGACTTAAGCACCCTCTATGCTTCCCTCTCCTCGTTCCATAAGATTGGCACCGACCATCAGTTGTTAAGAGCCACATTCCATTATTCCAATCAGCGGATGGGCGCAGTGATGAAATCAAAAGGACGTAGACCCAAGTTTAACTGTACCCCTTATCAATCAAAATGCAAATCGAGGAAAATATAATCTTCACAAAATCTCAAATAAATAGGGATTAAAGAAAAAGTGCAACTCACCCCACAAATCTGGAATTGACAAATTCCTCCTAAACACGTGAGGGCCCGATCAAAATCGCGACACAAAAAAGCAAAGTACTACAACAATAATATAAGTGAGTGCACCATAAACTCCATCAAGCACGCACTCAGAGCCGTATAACTCACTTTGAAAATGTCCTAGTTACACCCCAAAGTATATCTTAGTGGGTTACGTTAACCCCGGAGGATTAACTCATGGTTTCTGCACGAAATTTGGCACTTAATCAAAAAGGAGATAAGTGTAAATGTTTTTGATTGGGAGCGATAAATTTGTAGTTTTTTTTGTATTACCAACAAGAACAAATTAATTTTACCAGTGAAAGAAATTGTTACACGTGCACAATGCTATCCATTTACAGATCGAACTATTCGCACTTGTTCAACTAAATAGGAGAGCTTTGAAAACGAGTGTACGTAACTCGCTGTATCGGCAAACATTGTTGAACACTGGTAGGATCTCGGGCTTTGGGGTCCTCCTCGATAGCAGGATTCTGCGCGTCAGCAGGCTACATTTACAAGAGTACAACAATTATAATGTTAAATACCTGCTGTACAGTTTACGCGGCTGTACCGACACATTCTTAGCCAGCTATAGCAACAAAAATTATTAGAAAAACTAAATTTTCTGTTAGTCTCCTCTTCATCTAGTGCATATTTTACAGCCATCCTGCAACCCCTGAAATGTTTCTTCTAGTTCTGCAATACCACCTCCACTACTTCCTCACAGCTTCTATTCTCGTCAGAAGAAAATTTACGAACTTTCACACTGTTCTCTATTTACAAGAGACAAGAGCAGGAGAGAGCCAAATATGGTGATTATTCAACATGCAATAGGCAGGTTCGGTAATTTTCAAATTTCATTAAAATTGATAGAGTTTATTATACTGAAGGCAGTTATGTTGTTAATTTTTGTTAAAAAAAATTCCTTCGCCTGTGAAGCCGTTGCAAAGTTTTCCGTCGGTGCGAGGCTAGAAATCGTACCTAGTAGCGAGAGTAGGCCGCGTGACGTCAAAACTTAGTATAACGTACAAGTCCCAGCTTCAGCGCGCAGCAGTCCCATAAGTATTATGCATATGCATGTGTAGTTAAATTGTTAATTGTTAAACTGGCGTTTTCTGTTTTGTACCCAGACTAATACATCGTACAGCACACCAATAAAACGGAAAAAGTGGTTCGTTGGAGCCAGAAGGAAAATCGGTCAGCATTATCGATATTTTCGCGAGTTAGTTTATCATTGCAAAAGTTTATAAAATTATCGGCTGCCCCATTGCAGCCACTCTAAATAAAATCGAACATAATGTAATTTATCGACAGTTTTCTGTGACCCCTTGGTACTTGGTAACGTGTTACGGTTAGCATAATTTGAAACAGGATGCTAAGAGCATGACGGAGCCAAATACTGAATCGCCGTAGCGTTCCCTCCCTGAACTAAAAAAGGAAATTTTATTAACTATTTTACAGTAATAATTAAATAGTACGTCATCAAAAAGTTCTCGTTTGAAGACTGGTAGGACGCGTACCTTCATCCTTTCCCTGAGCTAGCTTAAGCATTTCCGTAAGAGTAGAACATTCTACATCCCCAACTATTTGAGACCAGTAGTCTAATCTGCTCCAACCTCTACCTCTTTATTCCTATCTCTGACTCTAGTATGTCGCGAACTATTCCTTTGTGTCTCAGAAGGTGTCCTACCATCCTACCATCCTACGATCCTATCCCCTATTCTTTATTGTCTTCCATACTTTTCTCTTTTCCCCAACTCTTTCTAATTCCTGCTTATTGCTAACTTGTCTATCCACGGTATTTTCAACACCCGTCTGCAGCATCACATTTCAAACGCTTCCACTCTTTTTCAATCCGCTTCTCCCATTGTCCAAGTTTCGCACCCATAGGTATAATTTCGTACTCCATACATGCGTCATTAAGAGTCTCTTCCGAGTTTCTACATTAACCGTTCCAGAATATAGCAGTTGTTTCTTTTTGTTAAACAAGTACCTAGTACCTACGTAGCGTAGTTTTTTGATTCGCGTGAGTTGTATTTGTTTCCGTTTTTTTAAAAAATTTCCAATCCGTTATAAAACTGTTAACTTGATAACTTGTCAATCACTTAGGTATACATACCTACATAAATGAGTAGGTATGTATTGTATTGTATTAGAGAATATAGGTAGGTACCTATTTTACAAACAGAAATAAGCAGGTATTTACAATCTACATACCTACTTATACTGAATTATAAAAGGCATGTACAGTTAATAAATTGTTGACTTTGTTTTACTCATACCGGTCTGCCTTTACACTACTGTTTTGAGGTTGAATGAAATTGGGGTTAGATGGAAGAATCACACACCATTTCCACATTTACCGGGACATTTACCTACCTACTACATAAATATGGCAAATTATGTGAATCGGACTTTTGATACCCTTGTTGCATCATTATATCGATTATGTTGTCTTTGTTTTATGTTTCCTTGACACCTTATTTTAAAAATTCACGCTCGAAATAGTCCCAATAAGTATGTCATGAAATAGGTACCGCTTCACGGGCACTTGAAGAGAAGTGGGAAGAGCGCCTTACGAATCTCTGACGTCAAACCAATAACAAAGCGAACTAGCATGTGGGCGTGATAAGCTAATTTCTTTCGCTTATTACGCCGCAAAAAAATTTGTTAGAAAAAAAATTTCGCCGTAAATCAATTACAATAACAATTTTCTGTCATTTTCATGCCAAA
The DNA here is from genome assembly GCA_963966045.1 of Xestobium rufovillosum. Taxonomy (NCBI): domain Eukaryota; kingdom Metazoa; phylum Arthropoda; class Insecta; order Coleoptera; family Ptinidae; genus Xestobium; species Xestobium rufovillosum. The sequence goes on from OZ014493.1 coordinate 41,413,971, forward strand.
AATAGATATCTTATTTTTCTCCGAACCTCCCTATTGCTTTCGCCTTGAAGAACTACATTGGATGAAATGCTGTTAGGGACGTAGAGGCAGAATGGAATTGCATTAAAAATAGTTTAGATTCTGCGCTAGAGATTTTTTGGATCATAAACAGAATGAAAGTAGAATACCCTGGATAACAAAGGATATTGTGACTCTAATAGACGAGAGACGAAAATATAAAAATAGGCTAGTAATTTATTATGGGAAAAAATAGAAATGGGAAAGGGAAAGGATTTTGTAAATTTAGAAAAAAGCATTTGACAATGCAAAATGGAGGAAGATGTTCGAAGTGCTCAGAAAGGTAGGGATGAAATATAGGGACAGAAGAATAATACATAATTTCCACAAAGAGCAAACGGCAGTTATAGAATTTGAGCAGCAACGAAGAGAAGTAGATATCCGGAAGGGAGTGAGACAGGGCCAAACTACTAACATGCTTATATTCATATTCTGTGAGTTTTCCTGTTGGGGCTACTGTGATACGCAATCTAATTTACAACGGCCAACACAAATTCCCTTGTTAATTTAGTAGTCTCAGTTTCATCATGAACTAGCGAATGAATTTGATTGATAACTTCAGTGCAGTTGTTGAACAGAGTCCATTAATAATTTTTCTAAAATTAATTTAAAAAGTTTCATAATTAATGATGCCCCTTTTTAATTTAGATTGGAGCTTCGCGGATTTTTATTAAAACGCCGCGATTAATTTTCAGCTTTTCTTGCAGACGAGTTGATCACTTAAGACCTGGATCACCTCATCTCATTTTTGGTCCTCGAGCTCTGTTGTTAATGTGCTTTATCAAGAAAATTGTACTCTACTGGCATAATGAAATAATAATTTGTTTCAATCCCAATGTACGTAATAAAAACACGCGCCGAGCGTGAGATTTGAACTAAAGCCCGCTGACTTCAGACACAGAATGTTTTGACATTCATCCAATGTTGCCAATGAACAACACACTTCTTGATTTCTTATAAACCGAACATACAGCACATATAAGTATGTACGAAGATAAACAAATCTGAACTAATAGCTGATAATTAAACGCTTATCTCTGGCGCTTCTTTCTCGTATTCATTACAGGACATAACGAGCGTCACTAACACAAAACGAGAGCATCGATGAAATGTATTGACCAATTAGCTTTATGAAAGCGCCATCAATCAAATGCAAAAACATTCAAGAACCCTTTGTCTACTGTCGATCACCGCCAGGTCAAATAACTATATAAATCGATGCAATATCATTAATCACTGTGCCCACTATTTGAATTGATTGGATGTGTTACTATTTGCATAGATTCGAGTTTCCGATTCCTAGGAATGTTTGATCTGCATAATAATTTATTATGAAATGCATCTGAAACTTGAACACGCTAGCGTACGATTGCTTTATGAATAGATATTTCGCTTAGCATAAACTTTAGTAATTTGGTTTACTTATACATTTTCATTTTTTGTAAGTCTGTTTGTTTTCTTTTTGTGATTATTGATATCGATACTCGCTTTAGGTTAGTAGATTTTTCAGCCGCGTGTTTGTGGTTGACGCATCAATACGCCTGCGCGGGAGAAGCTTCTACCACGTAGGGCACTCCTCGACTCATTCGTGCCCGATTTACGCAGGCGCTAATAATCGTGAAATTTAAATACTTGTACAATGAGAATTCGCAGAATTTTTCATCATGTGCGTATACAAGTTACAAGTGAAAATAATTCCTGACAGAATTTTCGCTGGATACAACTTACCTCAGCCCGCCCTGGTGTGCAAGAAAGTATCTCATTTACCAGCTTTACTTGAGGTTTTCAACTTAAGCTCTCCGGTCTTCTTATTTTAACGACCAATTATTTAAAAACTCCACTGTGGCATCATCCCCCTATATCAAAAACCACCGTAACAGTGATTAGCATTGAAGTTTGAACATGACTCCGAGCAATTCCTGTGCTTTGTACACAACGAGCGGTTTCGTTTTCATTAAAAAGGAATGAGGGAGAGTCAGAATAAAAAAACGAAAAACGAGAAACAAATGAATGTCGTCGCTTTCAACAACCCCAATGAATAGAAGCTTTTGATATGGTTCTTTTGCGTATGTGACGCCTGGGGAAGCAAAAAAGAATGTATTTTACATCCAACGGCATTCAGTTTTTAAATGGAGAATTTCACCATTGAAGACCCTACGAAAACGTCATTAGGACCCGGATTGTCGAGTACTTCGATAACTATTGACTATTGAGAGTGGTTAACAGGGCTGACGATATTACCAAAAATAAAATTTATTATTGTATACAGGGTGTCCCGGTGAAGGTGGGAAATCTCTCGGGTGCGTATAGATTACACGAAAATAACACCCCAAGTTCATATAAAATTTTCTTCTACGACCTTCCCCTGCCGAGATATTCTCTCTTAAATTGGAGAAATAAAAATTGTTTTTTTTTACATAAAATTTGTATTTTTAATTGTATTTTGATAATTTTCTTGGTGACGTTCGTAGTGATTGTATGTCGATAAAATAATGTGACCCGTTTTTTGATAGTGCATCAGGAGAGCAAGGGGTGAACTACCCCTTACCTTTCAACTTCATATTTTTTAAGGGGCCGGATATTTTTAATTTTTAACCGCATATTTTGTTTTCCTAGAAATTTTGCTAATAAAAAGTTACTCTTGTTAGGTCTCGATAAAATGAAGCGTTTTCGAGAAAATAAAACTCAACGAGCAAGAGGTACAGAGATTTCTACGATTTTCGTCTTTATTTTTTTCTAGTATTATTTTCAAAGATATAAAAAAATCGAAAGCTCTTTCAATAAATTATTTCTTAGGATTTTTTTAGATATGATTTGACCCTACATTAAGCTATTTCTTTGAAATTCATTATAAATTGTCCAGGTCCGTATTAAGAAAAAATAAAAATTGACGATGTAGACAACAGACGAAACGTCGTAAAAAATATAATCTTAACAGTTTGCGAAAGGTAGTGAAAATTTACATTAAAAAATTGCTTTCGGTTTTTCGATTGCCAGAAAAAATGGAAATGAAAATCTTAGAAACACGGTACCTCTTGCTCGTCGAGTTTTATTTTCTCGAAAACGCTTCATTTTATGGAAACCTAACAAGAGTAACTTTTTATTAGCAAAATGTCCGGGGAAACAAAAAATGAGGTTAAAAATATCCAGCCCCTTAAAAAATATGAAGTTAAGAAGGTATGGGGTAGTTCACCCCTTGCTCCCCTGGTGCACTATCAAAAAACGAGTCACATTATTTTATCGACATTCAATCACTACGTACGTCACCAAGAAAATTATCGAAATAAATTAAAAATAAAAATTTTATGTAGAAAAAACGATTTTTATTTTATTTTAAGGGGAAGGTCGTAGGAGAAAACTTTATATGAACTTGGGGTGTTATTTTTGTGTAATCTATACGCATCCGAGAGATTTCCCATCTTCACCGGGACACCCTGTATATGCATAGTAGGCCAGAACAGATCGAAAGGAAAGATTTCTACGTTGGATATTTTTTCGATTATTTTTGCATTATTTTTTTTCGATTTTCTTGCATTCGATTTCTTTTCGATTATTTTTGCATTCGATTATTTTTCGATTATTTTTTGTGTTCGATCTTATTTTTTATTATTCTTGCATTCGATTATTTTTGTATTCGATTCTTTTTCGATTTTTTTGAATTCGATTTCTTTTCGATTTTTGCATTCGATTATTTTTCGATTTTCTTTGTATTCGATCTTATTTGATTATTTTTGCATTCGATTATTTTTGTATTCGATTATTTTTCGATTTGTTCGTATTCGACTCATTTTCGATTATACCTGCATCCAATTATTTTTCGATTTCTTATCTTACCTCCCCTCATTCACAATCAAAAATATTATTTGCATATCTGTCCACTAAATAGACCGCTGAAGTACCGTATGTAATCAAAATTCACGACAGTAAATAATTAATTTCGCCGCGTCAGCAACGCCTGTAACAAACTTGCACCCTGGTCTTGTTTTGTGCTACAAGACCCCCTTAAATTAATTCGCATTTCGCCACTCGTACGTCCTCTAGACTCGAAGGAAATCCGCCTAATACGTCAATTAAATTTTCATTAGCGTCTGAGGGATTTAACTTAGTCATGCAAATAATTTTTTTCAAGTTAAAAAATGCAAATTATTCGTAATTATTCGCCCGTCTCGATGGGTTTTGATTTAAATTTATTCAACGTAGGCTCGTGTTAGACAATTCTAATTATCTTTTTTATTAAAATATTATCTTCGAGAATAAGCGGCTTCGAAATTTCTAATGGAAAGTTTAGCTAATAACGGGAATTTAACGCTAATGTTGCATAACACAAGATGTTCAAAAGGTATTAATTATTTGCAGACTCCCAGGTGCCTTGCCAATTAAAATACAATTCGCGCGATGCTTAACAATTAAAATTTGATAATGTGGCACCTTCTACATTAGCTGTTGCGCAAACTGAATCAAATAGGTGCCACATTCGTTATGTTACATACCTACTTCAAGCATATTATGCAATTTTAGAACTTTTTATTAATCCATAGCGTCCACAGCGACTAAATCTGACCGTTCTTTATAATAAACGTTTTGAGGCGTAGTGTTTGCCACATTACCCTCTGAAATAAATGTACATGTGCAATTCAAAATGCCAATGCTAAATTGGATACCTCTAATACGACTACTGTTGCAAGACAGTATAAAAGCGGGACTATTATTATAGGATGAACACTTTCAGGACAGTTTGTTGAGTGTTCTGTTGTCAGTAGCTAAATAAAACTAATAATTTTACCAAAAATGATTTGCTTTGCCCGCTCATCTTGCTATTGGCACAAGGGGTGAACCGCAGAACAAAATCTTGTATGCCAATTCCTCTATTTATGTGTAATTCTTTTTCATTCCCTGCAATTCCTATCTAATTCCTGCAATTCCTCAAGTAATTCCCGTTATTCCCCATGTAATTCCCGAAATTCCCCATGTAATTCCTGCAATTCCTCATGTAATTCCTGCAATTCCCCTACTAATTCCTGGAATTCCCTTACAACTAATTCTTGCATTTCCTGTACGTCCGATACTGCAATAATTTACAGCACATGCGTAATGGTTAGTATAATAGGGGTAAACATTTCTGCAATTCCCTTGTAATTCCTGCAATTCCTCACTAATTCCTGCAATTCCCCAAATAATTCCTGCAATTCCCTACAAATGTATGTAATTCCTCAAGCTTGTACACAAATTCCTCTATTTATGTGTAATTCCTTTAAATTTCCCGCAATTCCTATCTAATTCATGCAATTCCTCAAGTAATTCCCCCAATTACCCATGTAATTCCTGCAATTCCCCATGTAATTCCTGTAATTTATATTTGTAAAGATGATGCAATAATTTACAGCGCATGCGCAATCGTTAGTAAACATTTCTGCAATTCCTGCAATTCCTGGGCAATTCCTCACTAATTCCTGACTAATTCCTGCAATTCCCCAACAATTCCCCAAACAATTCCTGCAATTCCCTACAAATTTATGTAATTCCGTACTAATTCCTCTGCAATTCCTCAAGCTTGTACACCAAAATTCCTCTGCGGTTCACCCCTCGTATTGGCATTACAGAGAGTAATCGGGTTGTCAGTTTCTTTATTGATTCCTTGCTAAATGGTACCATGCAGGGTGGTTGATTTTAACAAACTTAAAAAATTCAGAACAAAATTTTGATGTAATTTCTCCAACTGAGGCAGTAAAATTCACTTAAAAAATAAACGAGCAATGATTGGCAGGTGGTACGGTGGGCATATCGAAAAAAGAAAACCTGCATATGACTCGATTGTTTGAAAACTTCAGAACGTAAAGGTTAAAGCTTATCCACAATGGGCAATGAAATATGTAGATATACAGGGTCTTGAGAAAAAGGTTTCAATATTTAGAGGGCATGTAATACTATCAAAAGTGAGTTAAATAAATATGGGTCTACAGACCAATCGTTTTGGAGATATGGGCGATTTTCTTCTTCGTTTGTTTGTTTCAATATTCAGCACTACATATCAATTATCAAAGAAGATGTTCAAAATGTCCTCCTTCAACATCGATACAGAATCTACATCTCCTTAGAAATGATCTGCGTACCCTTTCAAAAAAACTCTTGTTTTGTTCGATTTGTTTGACAACTTTGTCCAATTATATCAGCTGCAACTCGGCAAGGTTATTTACTGGTCTTGCATAAGTAAAAGGTCCCATCTTTGATTTAAAAGCACATCTTTCAAAAATTCAGGCAAAGTATTAACCAAAAAATCAAGATATGCCAGACATGGTAATCGTTGGGGCAAAAATGTCGGTAATATTAGCCTGTCTCCTACAATGTCCAGCACTGAAATGCTGCTGATGTCTGGATTTAACAACTGCTCGTCTGACCAAATGTGATTATTGCGAAAAATTAAAATCCCAACTCTAGTGAATTCAGCCTCATCAGTGAAAAGGATATTGGTAGGGAAATTCGGATGTTCAGCAGCTTCCCGTAAAGCCCACTGGCAGAATATCATTCTGGGTTGCTGGTTTCTGGGCTGATCAAGGCGATTGAGGGCTTGTACCCGTTGGATATGGTATGGATATAAAAGTTGATGGCAGTGAAGATTAGTGAATAGGTTTCTTTTTCAAATTTTCGAGAAGGTACAATGGGTCTCTTTACCTCTTGATTTTTCACGTTGTAAATGGATTTTTGAAATGATTGCACAAGATGCTGCATCCGTGGACTGGGGCTATGTGGAGAGTCTTGGTGATATTGAAGACAAAATCTCCCTTTTCAATAGTGCTATCACCACACTCTTTGACATACATGCCCCTTTTAAAATCTCTACTTTAAGGGAAAAACCTCCTAGACCTCATATAACATCTACAATTAGGGAAATTAGCAAACTTAAACAAGATTCTTATAAAAGATTCATTCGGACTAAAAGAACTATCGATTTTCAGTCATATAAAGATCTTAGAAACTATTTATCTATGGCTGTACGAAATGAGAAGAGGGTTTTTTTGCGGAGTCAGCTTAGGGATGCTGAACTGATTAATAGGTCGTTCACTAATGCCACTCAGCCTAGCACTGTCAATCAGCATACCGTGACTTATTTTGAAAACCACCGCTTTGATCAATCTGCTGGATTCTCATTTCATCCTGTCTCTCTGGAGGATCTTGGTGGAATTGTCAACAGCATCAGCTCTGACTCATTTGGCGTAGACAATATCAATATTAAAATGATCAAAGTATTGTATGATTTCTTTGATTCTGCCCTCCTCCATATTATTAATTACTCGTTAACGTCTTGTTCTGTGCCAGCCGTTTGGAGAAAGACGTTGGTAACCCCTCTCTCTAAAGTACCAGTGGCGACACAATTTAATGAGTTGAGACCTATAAGCATCTTACCTACCCTCATGAAAATCACTGAAAAATTGGTCTATATACAGATTTCTGAATATCTTCAATCTAATTCCATCCTGCTTTTTTTACAATCGGGTTTCCGTGCGAAACACAGCACAGCTACTGCTCTTATGAAGATTACCAATGATGTTTGTCGGGGGATGGATACAGGACAGGTTACACTCTTGGTCGCCCTAGACTTCTCTAAGGCATTTGACTTGGTTAATCACAATCTTTTATTAACCAAACTAAAATTCTATGGCTTTGATCCCGCAGCTGTTCAATGGTTCTCCAATTACCTCTCAGACAGAACTCAAATGGTGAAGATGGAAAATACTATATCGGGCGAACTACCTATTACTATGGGAGTTCCCCAGGGCAGCTGTCTCGCCTCTCTTTTATTTTCCTTATTTGTAGCTGACTTGCACTCCGTTACTGACAACTCACTCTGTCATATTCATCAATTTGCCGATGATACTCAGGTGTATAGAACGTGCACCCCGGAAAACTATCAATATGGTTTAACTTGTCTGAATACGACCTTAAATAAAATCTGTGAGTGGTCTAATAATAATGGGCTCCTGCTGAATCCCTCTAAATCAGTAGCCCTATGCTTAGGCTCAAATGTACTCCGTAGCCGCATTGTTACAAGTGGTGTTTGTAAAATTTGTATTAATAACGTAGAACTCTGCTTATCGGATAACATAAAGAACCTTGGTGTCTATCTAGATTCATGTCTGAGCTTTGGAGTTCACGTAAACAAAAAAATAGGCATAGCCTATTCCAAACTCAAATCGCTATACAAATTTAAATATTACTTATCGAGTGATATTAAATCGCGCCTTGTTAACTCTTTAATATTGTGCCACGTGGATTACTGCTCAAGTGTCTACTACAACCTTCTAACTAAAACAATGCAGCATAAAATTCAGAAACTACAAAACTCCTGCCTTAGGTTTACCTATAATATCGATCGCAGACAGCACGTTACACCTATATACAATGATTTGGGTATACTGAAAATCAAATTCCGTTTTGAGCTTTCGTATTGTAAATTGATTTTTAATGTTGTACAGTTTGGCACACCTGTTTACTTAAATGACTTGTTGGTTAACCGTGACGACTCTCATAATGTGGATCTAAGGAACGTTGACACTTTCACTCTTCCTTTACACAATTCCTCGAAATTCGAAGCTACTTTTGCTTACATTGCGCTAAAACTTTTTAACAAGTATCATACCATTTTTACTAAATCTGGGACTTTGGAGTACTTCGCATTAAGAATGAGATCAACGTTCTTGGATCTGCAAAGAAGTGACGGTTCGCTGCGCTGATCAGGGTTCTGTTGTCACATTTCAATTTTACCTAACTTTAGTTTTATGCACCTAGTTTCTTTTGTATTAGATTACTTTTAGGAAATACCAGCTTTGCTGTGCTGTATCCTTTTGAAGGTTGTTTGTAAACTTCTTTTCAATAAATGTTGTTGAACAGCTACCGACTAATACACCCGCTCAAACAACTACACCTCGAGCAAATACTCCGCCAGGCATTGAATTACAGAACGGGCCTACGTCGGCAGAATGTACATTAGGATGCACACAAGAGGCCTACCCCAGCAAAGCTGGCCTTGAAAGCCTCCATACGTGCCCCATCGTACCACAGTGAACCAGGTTCACTATTCAAGCTAGAAGCCTGCATGGTGTGAATGTGCACAGCAATCCGCAGACCGGTTTCGTCCTATTGGGACTCTTCAGTACGGCGCCGCTATGCACAAACACACCCTGCCCAACGATCTCCCTATAAATAACTGCGATAGTCATCCATAAGGGAGAGCCAAAATCACGCCATCTAGAACGTAAATTGTTGAACAGCTACCGACTAATAATGGAGGCTTTCAAGGCCAGCTTTGCTGGGGTAGGCCTCTTGTGTGCATCCTAATGTACATTCTGCCGACGTAGGCCCGTTCTGTAATTCAATGCCTGGCGGAGTATTTGCTCGAGGTGTAGTTGTTTGAGCGGGTGTATTAGTCGGTAGCTGTTCAACAATTTACGTTCTAGATGGCGTGATTTTGGCTCTCCCTTATGGATGACTATCGCAGTTATTTATAGGGAGATCGTTGGGCAGGGTGTGTTTGTGCATAGCGGCGCCGTACTGAAGAGTCCCAATAGGACGAAACCGGTCTGCGGATTGCTGTGCACATTCACACCATGCAGGCTTCTAATAAATGTTGTTATTATTATTATTATTATTAAGATAGCCAATTTTTAACACAAGTCTTGTTCAGCAAACTTTTCAAATGAATCCATTACAAATATTATTCTTACTTGAAAACTATGAGTTCTACGAAAAACATAAAATATATAAAAAAGTTTCTGAAGGAATCTAATGCATACTTGGAGATTATCACATAAGCGTTGCTTGTTTCATCCCCTTATAACGATAAGGGAGGATTAAGGAAATATTCAAAAGCAGGCTTTTTATTAGTAGATAACGTCCCCTAAATTTTATTTTTGTAAGCTCTTCCAAAATTTGAGAAAAAAATACAAACCTAATTTGTTCCCTCCCCCTTTGGAGAAATGTATCTCCTTGGTGAGGGGTATAGGAGTATTTTTTATGAAAGATACCCTTAATTTTCAACAAGGAAATCACCTAAAGTTTCTTGCAATTATTTGGAAACACCCTGTATGCCTGTATACTTGCCTTTTATAGGGGCTGAAAATTTTCAGACATATTGAACGCCAATTATTTTGGTAAGAATTCATTCCCAGTCACAACCTGGCTGGTCTATCTTATTCATACATAATAAGTAGTAATGTAATGTGTTCATGCCGGGGAATTAGGGGCGTCTGCTGGTGAAGGTTAGATCGATTTGGCAATCCCGTGCGACAAAAGACTTATTCATAAGAGAATGACCCGAACCCATAAATATACAGCGAGTCCCAATACATGATACCGTGGGATGCAGCTGCATATTCAGGGACCGGATCCAGAACGTCATTCTGTCATTGGCCTCCGAGGAAAAATCTAGAGTAACGTGGTTGTAAGAACATTAACAATTCTTTCAGGTTAGATGACGATGACATTTCTTTTGCGCCATGGAGTTTTTACTTTTGATGCGGTAAGTTTCTGCATCAACGAATGTGTGCGCCAGTAAACGATAAATAGCTGAATTATGGAAGTTTCGCTCCCGTAATTAAATATAAATCATTTCTTGTCTGTTAGTGCCATCTATGTTAAATAGCCGACATATTTTTAGCACCTGTATTTCAGTGAAGAAAACTTTTTGTGCACATTTTTCATATTAATTTTTGCTCCTGCGGTGCAAGTCACAGAGTGTCGACTAGAATGTCAAGCAAGCAGCACGAATATGCTGCGTTCTGCATTTTGAGTCTACTTATGCATTAAAATTAAATAAATCAATGGAGATATAAAACTTATTATTAATATTGTCTGCATTTGAAGTATTGCAAACTACAAGAACAAGAAAAATTCCTACCTGCGCTACATTTTCAAAATGCTCGTGGCTTTTCTGATAAACCCTCGCTTTCTGGAGATTCCTGCCTATTCCTGTATTTTTCCTGATGAATACCTCTCCGTGATTCGACAACCAATCCAACACCTTGAAAAAAAAACGATTAGAGAAACATTCCGTGCACAAAAGCTTCAGCACCATCTTACTTGCTTAACGTCTTCTTGGAACAATCTAAGTGCCAACCTCTGATGCAATTTGATCTTCTTCGAATGCCATTTCTTTTCTAAAGCTCGATGATGATTTAAAATTTGGTGTATCACTGCTAAAACATGACTAGCACCTTCGCTGTAATCGGCAGCGGGATTTCCACCCGGTCTGCTCTCGAAATTCGTTGCGCCTTCTCCCTAAATAGCAGAAAAGTGTTTTTAAAAACAACCCCACATCCGCATACCGATCGTTATTGTGCAATTAAAGAAATACTGGAGGTTCTCAGAAGTTGCTAACAGATTTGTATGCGAATTTTAGTTTTGTACGCAACTTTCGATAACCAACCATTCATTAGGTCTACGTGAAAGTTAGTAAAAGAAAATTGTAATTACATGTTTCCTCTCAGTCCCAGGCTTATTGCAGACCTGAACCAAATGATCCAACTGATACAGAAGCTTCTTACTTGTACTGTGAACCTATCACCAACCAACACCCAAGCAATTAGAAATATAAAAAATATATAAACATGAAAACAGTACCAAATAAATATAATAGGCAACAAAGAAAAAAGTATCGTTTTAGGTGAAAAAAGAAATCATCCAGTCACCACCCATAGAAGATACTGTAAAAAAAATATGTCATACATTGATGAAAATTTCGTTGCGTTCCGGAGTTTGGGTCGGTAATTGCGGTAAGTTATGGCACACTTGGAGCATCACGTCAAGGCCATTTAGAAGGGCCTGATATGAGTTATAAACCTGGTAAACACAGTCTGCTATAAGATATGCGTAAAATGGTCGATTAATGTTAAATCATACAGAATCATCATTAAATTTTATGTGACGTATTGAATTTATGTGTTTCGAACATTCCAAGTTACTGAAGATAATGTACAGTTAGTGAAGAAAATTCCATAATGCAACAAAACAACAAAATACGGAGCACTTGAAATCCCGTAATTTTCAAAATATCTTGGAGTTGAGGCATCCTTTCACCAAAAGAGTGTAAGGGCTGAGCATACCCAGACTATTGCAAAGTATTTGTCAGTTAGGAAACACAGAGCCAAGAGCAGTGGAAGGACTTGTTCCCACTTTGCTTCAGCTTCTGAACTAGCTTTTTCTGGTATTTGTTTTTGTTTTGCTAACATGGAAAGAAAACTGTGACCTTTCCTTTTGTCGGTTATTGTCAAGACACAAAAGGATATCGAATTATACATCCAAAGATGAAGAAAGTAAGAAAGACAATATGAAATCCGTGGTGAACAGCAGACCTAAATTTATGGTCATATTAAGTCCTGAAGAAATAAAGCTGCTAGAAAATCATAAATCTTCGGAAGACAATCCTCCAGAGGATGAAGAAAATGGAGAAGGTGAGCAAGAAATAAATGATGAAAATAGAGGTCCAATTTTCAAAGCAAATCAACTGGTAGAAAAAAATGAAGAGAAAATATAAAGACCATCTCTAAGAAAAGGGAAGTCAAAAGTGGATGACGATTTTATTTCGTATTTGGCCCCTGAAAACATGTTAGAAACTGAAGATGTCTTACAATCGTCGAAAAAGAAGACTGGATTCAAGCAATGAAGGAAGAATATCATAGATGTTGTAGTTGTTGTTGGTCTTGCCCAAACCAAAGTTTCTCGTCTTGAAAAGGAATTGCAGGCATGCCTTTTCCTATTTGCAAACTGTTCAAGGTCTACATCCAGTTAACGAAGAATGGAGACTGAATTTTTGTCGGTGGATACTCAATTCGGTTCAGAATAAGAGGAATTTTCTATTTAACATATTGTGGACCGATGAGTCCTGCTTCACTCGTCCATAATCACCATGTGTGGGTACCTGAAAATCCACGTCGTTCGGCCAACGAATTTTCAAAATGAGTTTAGTGTAAATGTCTGGGTTGGAATTTACAATACTCATTTATTTTGCCCCCTTTTTTACCACCACGTGTGAATGCCAAAAATTTCCTGCAGCTTTTACAAGCCGAACATGCTAATATGTGGGAAGAAATTCCTCTGATTTTAACAAGATTGGTTTGGTTTCAACTTGATGGTTGCCCAGCTCATTTTGGGGAGGAACCTCATATATCCACGTTATCTTCATCATGCGTCTGTAGCACCACATTTCAAATGAACTTCAAATTTTATAAATTCTTTTGGACTCCACGAAATATTTGAGTAAAATCTTGCCATTACTAATCCAAAAAAGGATATACAGAGCACAAAATGCCAGTGGTGTTTCAGAAGAGGAAGATGCGATTTTTATTTTAAAATAAACCATAGAAAAAGCAAGATAATAAATATGACACGGAAATGGAAATGACGTTCATAGACTATTCACAAACGGTTGATTCTATACAGAGAAACAAATTTCTCGTAAGAATAACAGTAATGACAATAGAACACACATACAGGGTGAGAATGAACGAAGAGCTGAACAAAGAGTTCTACTGGCAGGATATATATTCAGATATATTAAGTCGTGGAGACAATGATGGTTAGGACATCTTATGAGGGCTGATGATGAAGAAATAACGAAGATGATTGGATGGAAACCTGACTTAGGACGAGGGAGAGGGAGAAGAAGACCAACGAAAAGATGGACCAAGGAGGTTAAAGATTACATGACCTGGATAGGGGCGAGGAATGCAAGAGAATCAGCAACTGACAGGAAGATGGTGACAAGAGCAATGGATCATCTGTGAATGTAGATCAAAGATTATAACAGAGGAATAATCCCGAGGGGGCATCCGGTGAAGGATATCTGGTGTACATACATGGATAACCTAGGATATCCGAGGAAAACCGAGGATATTAGAGGAAAACTGAGGATATCTGAAGATATCCAAGGAAATCTAAGGATATCTTGAGGATATCCGGGGAAATCTGACAGCATTTTGAGGATATCCAGTGCACCTTCATATAAGAATGTTCCTCGGTATATTCCGATGAAATTCAGAATCTTAAATTTTAAGTAAATCATTCTATTCGTCAAGAAACCTCATATTTAAATAATGAGGTTGTACACCCTTTCCAGAATATTGGATATTATCGAGATATTATTAAAGAATAGCGTAAACAAGGAGGCCCGTGTTCTGTATTTTTCTGATGCGACCTCTAATAACCCGACAAATAATGGTTAATAAAGTTATGCTATCTTTCCCATCTTCAAGACTATGTTGCTTTCTTGAACCGTATTGTTATACAATGGATGATATACTTGGACATGATTCTGTGACCCAGAAACGAAGCAGAATATGATTAAATAGGAACACTCAGGTTTTCCAGGGCCCAAAGTTTGAAATACAAAAATTTGCTGAAAAACTTCTTGGTTCAGTTTGTTATAGGTGAAATCAAAGAAAATCAGAGGGAATAAAGCGGAAATCAGAGGACATCAAGTGGAAATCAGGGGAAATGAAGGGAAAATTTGGGGAAATCAAGGTGAAATCGCAGGAAATCATCAAAAAAGGGAAATCAGATGTACAAGACAAAAAAGTTTAGAATATTCGATGGACCAACCAAATCTGGTGAAGGCGAATATAGGGTGAGAATGAACAAAGAGCTGAACTAAGAGTTCTAGATGCAGGATATAGTCAGGTATATTAAGTCATGGAGCCAATGATGGTTAGGACATCTTATGAGGGCTGATGATGAAGAAATAACAAAGATGATCGAATGAAAACCTGACTTAGGACGAGGGAGAGGAAAAAGATGGACAGACGAGGTTAAAGAGTACATTACCTGGATAGGGGCGAGGAATGCAAGGGAATTAGCAATTGACAGGAAGATGGTGATAAGAGCAATGAATGATCTGTGAATGTAGATCAAAGATTATAACTGAGGACTAATCCCGAGGGGGCATCTGATGAAGGAAATCTGGTGTGCATACATGAGGATAACCTAGGATATCCGAGGAAAACCGAGAATATCAGAGGAAAACTGAGGATATCTAAGGATATCTTGAGGATATCCGGGGAAATCTGACAGCATTTTGAGGATATCCAGTGGGCCTTCGTATAAGAATGTTCCTCGGTATATTCCGATGAAATTCAGAATCTATTCAGAATTTATGCTCTCTATCTTTCCCGTCTTCAAGACTATGTTGCTTTCTTGAACCGTATTGTTATACAATGGATGATATACTTGGACACGATTCTGTGACCCAGAAACGCAGCAGAATTTGATTAAATGGGAACACTCATGTTTTCCAGGGCCCAAAGAAGTTTGAAATACAAATATCTGCTAAAAAAAATTCTTGGCTCAGTTTGTTAAAGAGGAAATCAAAGGAAATCAGAGGAAATAAAGGGGAAATCAGAGGACATCAAGCGGAAGTCAGAGGAAATCAAGAGGAAATCGCAGGAAACCATCAAAAAAGGGAAACCAGGTGTACAGATTTTAAGCCACGGTTTACCCCTCGGAAATAACTGAAGATACCTGGGGATATCTATCTGCGAGGACATCTGAGGAAATCCGAGGATATCCTTGGTTGAAGGGATATCTGGTGTACAAAATTTTAAGACAGGATGCCCTCTCGACTAATTCACAAGACATGGGTAAACAAACACATACATTAAAAATTTTAGACTTTCCATTCTTGGGCAAAAATTAATGCGCTACTATTCGAATATTTCTTGATTTAGCCGCAGTTTGAACAGCAAATTGCATCACTTCCTATGAACAGCGAAGAGACTTACTTTGTAGCGAGAAAAAACTAGCTATAAGAAATTGTAACATTAGAATGACGTAGAACCTCCCACCTGTGGTGCCAAGAACATAAATAAACTATCTTTCTTAATTAGAAGAATAACAGTTGCTATATATTTGAATTGCAACCCCGCCTCAACAGCAGACTATTATTTTCCGACATCATCAGAATGATAAAAATAGCAGCGTGGAATGCTTGAAACAAGTTCGATAGTCACATATGCCACTAGATGGCTCTCAAAACATGAATGGCAAAAAAACTATGACGTTTAAACAACATTTTCCAAAAATCACGTACCTCAGTATACGCCTGACACATGGACTCGTACAAATTCTGATGTTGATGAATGGAATTCTCCAGCATCAAAATTTCCGAAGGTATATTCGTATTCTCCCCCGCTCCGTTCCAGTTGGGTACATTATCCACGTATTGCTCGGCTTTATGATGAAAAATGACCGACAGAGCCAAAACTGCCGTTCTTTCGTCTAAACCAGCAGCAAAGTCCTTCCAAGTCCTATCCAAACGACTGGCGACGGATCTAATGTGAGTTGCTGCATAATGCCCGCTCTCAATAAGCCGGGAAGCAACGGTGAGGATTCTGTTGATGTTGACGTAGACATTCATGGAACTCATAGTAAAATGTTGGTGTTCTTCTTGTAGTTGCTTTGCTAATTGGTAAGTGTGGCCTATTTCGACGTAATTTAGGAGGAACACATCGCGGTTATGGCAGATCCAGTCAAACATCTAAAAAGGACAAAAATAAACGTGTTACACAGTTCGAATCTTTTCTCGTTGCAACTAACTTTTTCGCAGTCTTGCTCAAACAACCTCAACTGAAAACACTGGTCCAATTTCTGCTTCTTGTGGTGCCAAAGTTGCAACAGATGCTGCTGTGAAGAATGAACGGCCTCCAGATTCTGAAGGACGCAATTCTTTATATCACTTTCCGGAGTGCTACTGCTTGGTGATTCGGCTTCCCTACCCCCACCCCCACCCTGGCCGGTATCGTGCCCGCACACTTTTTTCAACAATCTTTGGCCTATGAAAAACAACCATCACTTCATACATTTTTTTATTATTGGTAAACAGTACCTAGCAAATCTATTTCCTCGACGGGGGCCTTCATGATCTTCTTCTTCATCTCGTTGTGAAGATCTATTTTGTGCTTGGCTCCACTAACGTCGTCGGCAAAATCATTCCGCGCTAGATCCTCTTGTAGGTCGTCGAGGCGGTCCAGCAGATCCGCGGCTTGCCATCCGAATTCTTCTACCGCAAGACGAGTTTCTAGCCAGCTCGAGTGATCATAGGAGAGCGTCCCTTCTAAATCGGACGTAAGCTGGGAGGTATCTATTATTTTTGGTAAGGCTTCTAAACTAATCATACTTGTCTGAAAAGAAAACATCAACACAATTAACTTACAAATAGATACATCAAAACGGAAAGTAAAAAAGTTTTAATGCTACTGGTATTATTGTCTGAATGGGGGATTAGAAAAAAAAACAGAATGTTTATTTATGCACATTACCAAAATTTCATTCAAATTGGTTCAAAAAGACGGCAGTTATTGGAAAAACCAAAAAATCATATCGACGAGCATTGAAAATGCCATCTCTTTAAATGTTGTTCTATTTTTTTATCTGAGATGACTAAAGAAACTTACATCAGCTACTGCGAAAATGCAGGACCTAAAAATTTCTCGAGATTTCTCACATTAATGATGAAATTTTTATTTTTCCAAAACTTGTCTATAATCGTGTCAAAAAATATGTAAAAAATAAAATAAAAATAAATAAAAAATAAAAACGTATAAGAACGACAAAAAAATAACAAATTTAAAACATGAAAAATGAAAAAAATAAATAAAAAATGTAAAACTAAAAATAAATTTAAAAAACTGTAAATTCGCATAATAAAACACAGTCGAAACAGAAAAATAAATAGCTTATTGAAAAAAATTCAGAAGTGGGAGTTGACCAGCTTGACTGATGCCAAAAACCCCACATTTATAATCAACTGAAAGACATATAAACGTTACAACCCTTGCGGTTCAGTCGTCCTCCAACCGAGCCCTGTATTTCTTGTTTTAATTTTAACTTTTTTGGTCCGAATCATCAAAAATTCATTAAAAATTAAAAAAATATAAAATAATAAATATTATTAAATAAAAAAGGCACTTTTTATTTTCAAAATTTATGTACGTTCCAAAAATTTCGAAATATCCCCAATTATTTTGAGCAGTATTTGCTTTGAGTTTTTTGGCTGTATGTCCAAATAATAAATGACGTCGGCCTTAGTTAGGGCCCCCGCGCACTAGCTGCCAGGCCGCGCGGCCACGGTCGCGGCGGCCAGGTCGCTACGAAAAATTTAAGCGGGGCCAATCGACCGCGACCTGCAAAGTGTTTTTTTTATCAACAGTCGGTCAGTGGAGTTGTCTGGTGTCCTGAAATGAATGCTGGGCAAGCAGTTGTTCTAGTTTGTATTGAACTAGTGTACTGGCCGCTGTGTAGTCGCTCGCTAGTGCGCGGTCACCCATTGCATATCATTGAAACAGTTGGCAGCGCGGCCAACTGGCCGCGTGTGCACCGCAACAGGACCCGTTGGCCGTCGCGACTCGCCAGCCGCCGCTGTCAGTGGCGGCCAAGTGCGCGGTGGTACATTAAAGACAATGTATTCTGTTGGCCGCCGCGACCGTGGCCGCGCGACCTGACCGCTAGTGCGCGGGGGCCCTTAAGAACCGTTCACAGTGCAGGTTCGGAGTTCGGAAAAGAAAAAAATAGACCAAAAATGGCCAAAATAAATTGCTGGAAATTATTTTGAAATTTCCAAGTTTACAGCTGCTAGAGGGCGTAATAGTCATAGTCAATAAGAAACAGGGTTTTCTCCGAGGGGTGTATCACTGGCCAAATTGTGTACTCTAAAATGCCCCTTTTGCCGCAAATTCCTTTCAATTCCTCAAAATTCCCTTTAATTCCTCTCAGTGCCCTTCAATTCCCCTTAATGCCTTTTAATACCCCTCAATGCCCTTAAATTCCTCTCAATGCCCTTCAATTCCCCTCAATTCCTTACAATTCCTCAATATTTACATCAATTCCTTTAAATTTTCTTTTACTCGACAGCGATTTTTTCTCCTTCGCCGGTTTCTGCTTGAGAAATACTGAAGAAATACTGTGTTATTTAAAGGGAGAAGAATTATTAGCTGTTGTGAAGAAACGAAAAAGTTAAAATAAGGTCATAAGCTCATAAGTCAATAAAAAATGATCTGAGATCCAGTCAAAGCATCAGGAGACATTATTTTAGTTTTCATTTCTTAGAAGTGTTGCGCAATTTTTCAGAAGTGTTAAGGTACGTTTAGACTGACGAGAAATTTGCGACAATTGCTGTCAGACACTGCTGGCATGAGTGTAAACACTACAGCAAGTTGACTTACCAGGACTCGCCGCAGACTTTCGGAAGTTCTTCCCAGATACTACCACTTGCTAGTCTAAACACATAAAATTACACTCGCGCAAGTTCTTGCGAAAATTCGAATTGGTTTCGATTTTTCGGCGAGTTTGGTAGTGGGCTGATGCTATCAAACGTTCGCTAGATGTAACTGACGGGCGCAACTGCATCTTTTTTTGAATTTTTGGGCCAACCATGATCAAAAGTTCTTCTAGGTCTGTTGCAGACATTCGAATGAAATTCCTGAACTGTCCTAGATCTTCCATTCTTAATTCATTCGATAAATTATTTTAGGCTCCATAATTATCTTTTCTTAATATCCGCTCCTTAACTCATCACTTCCGTCTTTTCCTTCATATTCTAATAATTAGCAAGAATATGACAGCTGCAGCTATTGTAATTTGTCTCGTAGGCCGTAGGCGCCATGTTCCAAGTAAAACTGACGAGTACGCGAGCAGAGCATACGCAAATATATAATTTGGTGTAAACATATCTGCAAGTAATCGCGGAAATTTTAAAATTCATAAATCGCAAGACAGAAAATTGCGACAATTATTCGCCATAGTGTAAACAGACGTGTGAGTCTCTCGCGACATTTTTGTCGCAAGTAACTTGCCAGTCTAAACGTACCTTTAAAGCAGCTGATAATTTGGATTTTAGATACCTACTTGTTATTTTCTCTAACATGACGATCTTATCATTTTCCTTATTCACACTTTTTCTTCACCTTTATTCCTATATATGCCTATTTCACAAGTATAAAAATGTATACAGGGTGGCCCATTGAAAACAGTAAGTGCGATTTTATACCATTTGGCATCATTTTTATGCAAGAAACTCAGACACGTCGATTTTGGTTGTAAGGGGGTCATCTAAATTCGATGTTTTCATTCATGTAACTTCAACCCCCCAAGCTGGAGGGGACAGCACCCTTAAATTTTTAAATGGAAGGCGGTGTCAAGATACACACCGCTTGAAAGGCTTTTCAATTCTCTTTATAACAGTTTCTCATTATTTGAAATCGGACCACTGACCTCTGAGAAAATACACTTTAAAGCTCTAAAGATATAAAACAAAGAATAGCGCAGTGCCCAATTGCATTTAATAAAAATAAATAACTATTATGCTCGGGAATGATAAATATAGAAAAGACTCTTAAAAACGTATGTATGGAATACCGCATTGTACGGGTGTGAAACTTGGACGATAGGAGAAGCGGATAGGAAAAAATTAAAAGCATTTGAAATGTGGGGCTATAGACGAATGATGAAGATACCGTGGATAGATAAGGTTAGCAACAGAGAGGTATTAGAAAGAGTTGGAGAAAAGCGAAATTTATGGAAGACAGTAAGGAATAGGAGAGATAGATGGTAGGACACCTTCTGAGGCACGAAGGCTTAGTTCGCGACATACTAGAGTCAGAGATAGGAATGAAAAGAGGTAGGGGTGGGCCCAGATTGGATTACTGCTCCCAAATAGTTAGGGATGTAGGATGTTCAACTTTTGGGGAAATGCGTAGGATGACTACAGGGTGTCTCAATATAAAAAGGGGGGGGGGGGTTCATTTAAAATAACGAAATTGATATCAACTTCCGGTATAACCGAAAGTGCCGCTATATTGAAAATATTTTTGATAGATGGCATAGAGGTAGGCCCCAATGCAAAAATTCATCTCAATCTTTTATTTATTTCTCTTTACTTCTAATAAGCCACGAGCTTGAGACACCCTGTAGATACCTACACATATCATAAACCAGTTAAAATAAGATTTGGGGCAAAGCAAATTTTAAGCTACTTACATGATTTTAATAGCATTATGTTGTGAAAAATTACTAAAAACATCAAAAATCTACTCCTCCCTACTCTGACAAAAATTTGCCATTTTGTTGGTTTCCAATATTTCTCGACAACGGTAAAGATCGATAACAAATTTAAAATTTCTAGGCACATAATATTAACAAGACTCTAGCCGCAGCGACGCATACTGGTGGATGGCGGTCGGCGCACCGGCGCCGGCGTACAGGTGCATCGAAAGCGAGGGACTTGTAAACAATAAAAATCAAATGAGTGAAAATGTATCTGGCATTGATGCAGATGACCTTTCTGACCTTTCTGGCCGATTTTTTGTTCATCAGAAAAAAGCTGAATCACTAGAACCAAACAAACCCACCGCGGCGAGACACGAACCCCGAGACTTGAACTTTCGTTGAGGACGCATTAACCACATGAGCCACGAAGGTGTTGCCGATCGCCTTTAACTAAATATTTAAGCAGTCGCTTTCTTGATATGCTTCTATGCTGTGTGCCGATGCGCCGTCCGCCATCCGCCATGCGCTGCTACGGCTAGACCTTCTATAATATTCTTACCATTTCTTCAATGTGATGTCCAAAGCGTTGTCACACATGAAATCACTCTGCTGTTTAAACTCTTCACCGGCCGATTTCATTGAGCGCATGCCCTAATTCTTCTCAATTCCCCTTCAATGCCCCCAAAATTGCTTTCAATTCCCGTTCAATTCCCCACAATTCCTCTCAATTCCCTTTCAATGCCCCCCAATTCCCCCAATTCCCCTCAATTCACATCAATTCCCTTCAATTCCTACTCAATTCCTTAGTGGTGTACACTAAAATTCCCCAGCGATACACCCCTCGGTTTTCTCTAAAAAATACCCGGATAAGATAGATCAAAAATACAAGTATGTATTGCAATCTTGGATAAAATTTTGCATAATTGTGGTTTACCACTTATTGCTCTAGCGTCTAGCTCATCAAATAGGAGCTGAAGTGGAAGGGAGAAACAACTGGTTGTACAGATGTAACTTTGGTTTGGTTTAACTGAATTTGGCAAACTTGGTCTAATTGAAAAGAGCTCTCTTCATTTAACCAGATGTTTTTACAAATTAAGTCCTTTTGGTTCGGTGGTGATCGGTTTGGGGGGCGCTGTTTGAAGGTAGGAATACATCGGGTACCTGGGTACCCGCGTACACCTGTATGACCCGGGTAGTAAAAGCTGTACCCGGATACAAAAATCGGCAAATTTCATAATTGGAATATATTTTTATTGTGAAAACGAGTTGCCGCGCGGCATATTTTTCAAGACTAAACATTAAACGTATCCTTCTTGCAGATAAAGTACAGTATCCAACTATTAACTCGAATGAATTAAAACGACTCGTGTTTCAGACAGCGACAGTGATACTAGCAATTCTGAAAGTGATGATTAAGACCTTCATTATTATTCTACTAGGTATTCGTTTTTTAATAGAATTAAGACAAAGAATCTAATATTCATGATTATTGTGCAATAAATCACATTACATTTGTCTTTTTACATTTTGAATTACCCTTGCTTTGGCACTAATAGTTTTTTTAATACACGTTGAGTATTATTTACTGAATTTTTATTATTTCATATTTACTTATTCCCAAGAGTAAAAATGAAAGCCCACGCCACTGTTGCGCTGAGTTAGATGCAGGCTGTGGCAGGCGCCAACGCGTCGCGCCTCACCGCTCGCCAACTTAAATCTGTTGGACTGTATCTGCAATTTGTTTTCTTTTTGGCCTAAATACAAATTCACAAAGGAAACAAACAAAATCATAAGTGTTTCATGTGACTATGGTTAATAATTTTGATCTTCCCTTCTAACGAATTCTCGTAATAGTGTGAGGTGGACTGCCAAAAGGAATTGTAAATTTATTATTGGTTAATAAT
Source organism: Xestobium rufovillosum (assembly GCA_963966045.1). Taxonomy (NCBI): domain Eukaryota; kingdom Metazoa; phylum Arthropoda; class Insecta; order Coleoptera; family Ptinidae; genus Xestobium; species Xestobium rufovillosum. Next base: position 41,436,956 of record OZ014493.1, read on the forward strand.
CCACTTCCACCACCTACCCTATTGTATAAACACAGCTTGATATCGCCCCAACGTGAAAATGCAATTTCAATTTGAAACGTTATTAATAGGTTCGTCTATTACAACTAAGAAAGTTTATTATTAGCAGAGCTGCTCTACACTACTTAAGATGTTTACTAGAGAGCGTTTTTGTCTGGGCGGGTGTGCAAAGTGATCCTTATCCTACATCAATAGTTTCTAAGGGCAAAGGTTAGCGAAAAGAGTGCAAATGATTTCTAAAATTAAATAAGTTAGTGGTTTTTGTTAGCGTTAACAACGTGACCAACATAAGAATTAAAAGTTTCATTCGACTCGTCTTTTCTCTTTCACCATTACCCTAAAACGAAAGAAAATAACGCGTGACACTCGACGGTTGCTGGGTCACGCAAATATTAAATATTTATTCGCCCATATTTTCCTTTGCCCTGTGTAAATTTAATAAATACGGAAAGGTTTATTCAGCTTCAGCGGCATAATTTCGCAACTTCAAAGTACTCCCCATCAAACATTTCGCTTTCCAAATGTATTTTTTTTCTTCCGTACCGCCGATTTTCCAGTAATCACAAACGAAAGTTGCTTTGACTTTGTCGGAAAAAAAATCAATACTGCCAATCAGAGACGAGGAAAAGCGAGATTGGTATTCGTTATATCGGGTCAACAGGTGAACAACAATAAATAACAGCGACCGAAAAGGTGAGTAAGGTTTTTTTTAATTACAGAAGAAGTACCTGCACGTCATTGAAGATACAAATTCCAATTCAAAAGAAAGTCAGTTTATTTTTACGCAAGTCGTTATAGTTAGTGTGAAAGTATGACTGTATAAGCACCATGATCCTCGACGATGTTGCAATCAATCAAAGAAAAATTCTTTAGTCCACGCAGCACTCCAAGTTAATTGAATTTTTAAAGACAGGTCGATATTGCATGGTACTTGTTCATGACGACAAAAGTGTTTCAAATCAATACGCTTTTATACGATTGCATATGGGGTGTCCCAATTTGAGCTTGTAAGTGAACGGTGACAATTTAATTTACAAGACTTCGTTTAAATTTTTTTGGATGGAACTTAAGGAATAATTCCAAGATTTCTATGCGCCATTTTTGGTCAAGGAACTCACCTCAAATTTGTACTTATGTGAGCCGAGGGAAGTTCTTTGTTTCTGCCAAAAATTGTCGGGTTTGACAATCAGGGCTTGGTGTACGGCCCCCGGCGGAAAGTGCTCGTGTAAGGCCTTGAGGATAGGTTTCACTGTTGACCAAGTAGCTCCCCTCATGTCGACAAGTACCGTAAACCCTAACGCCCTTGCTTCATCGCTGAAAAAAAATCAAAAATGAGAAAATATCACTTTATTTTGAGAGTTTATTTATAGTGACCCCTATTACGTGTCGCTCATGCCGCCTATGGTTAACTTCAGTTAAGACTTTGTTTACGCCTCGCTATGTATATTGTTCGTTGCTATGATACAACCAATCAGAAAGCCGGTATCATAGCAACGAAGCCGGTGTCAGACTTAAGTTGGTGTTGGTTTTTTTGAATAACCGACCTTAATATTTAAGAACATCGATCCTTGAGGAACACCTGAGCCAGCAATAAAAGACTCAGATTTATAACCGTTATAAACATGCTGACTGCGACAAATAAACCAATCAAGGAATCGCTAAAACCAAAATTCAGTAATTTAGATAGCATGATACTGTGCTCAATTCGATCGAACGCCTTTGGGAAGTCTATGTATATGACATCAACTAGACTATTTGCATCCAAGGCATTAGTGATAGTCAGATAGTCTGTGTCAATATAAACGCAGACGCGGTTTTTACTTCACAGTAGGAAATTGACATATTTCATAGATGGCGCATATATGTACAAAATTAATATTTCTTAGCTTCAGCTGCGAGAATAAATATGTCATCTCTCCTGCCGGCATCTGGATACATTTGAGCGTGGCAACTCAAAAAGCAAGCGCCAGGGTCAGCCTCAGTACGTCTGAGTATATGAACTTATATGAAAAAATCGTGCAGTGGTTGGAACAGTTTAATATAAAGCCATCGAGACCGGAAATAAAACAGTTTTTCAGCTCTTATGGGAGTTTCAATGTTAATTGTGGTCCCGGACCCGCATAGCTTATCTACTAACGTAAAATGCAATTTACTGTATTCAGATGCATTTGGGGTAAATTCAATGTAAACCAAATTGAAAATAATAATTTCCGCTTGCAGTGTAAGGTATTTCATTACTGGTTATCACATTCCGCTTCGGTATTGATTGTGCTGCATTGAGAAATGCATATTTGAAATACAAATGCGGTTAGGGTTGTGCGGATATAACCAGTGGCTATTTTGCAAATGGCATGTATATACAGGGTGATTTTTTTTGACCGTCTATTAGAAGTATCTGGAGAACTAAAAGAGATATTGATTTGAAATTTTGGCTGTGGCCGAAACCGGGTCGGATCTATTTAATGAAAATACTTTCAAAATGGTGGCATTTCCGGGAATACCGGAAGTTGACACCAACTTTGTTATCTTAAATGGAATGCTACCATTTTCTATTTTTTTTTAGATTCCACGGAAAATTTTAATGTCTATTCAATAAAGGTTCGCTATGTCTAAATTTAATATTTTCGGAGATATAAATTTTTTTCTCAATATTTTGACAGTTGTGGTAGATTATGTAAAAATTAATATCTCGATAACGTCTAGCAGTAAGATGTTCGATTTTTTATGGTGGCAAGACGAGGTGTTGGAGTTACTAATCAGGCAAACAAATTTCCAAAATCTATTACATAAAATTTTCTAATCAATGACATATGTTGATCGCACGAAAGTAGCAAAAAGTCATTTTTCTTAAATAGAATGATACCATTTTCAATTGTTTTTTAGATTCCACGGAAAATTTTAATGTTAATTCTATAAAGGTTCGCTATGTCTAAAATTAATATTTTCGGAGATATGAATTTTTTTCCAATACCTATTTTGACAGTTGTGGTAGATTATGTAAAAATTAATATCTCGATAACGACTAGCAGTAAGATGTTCGATTTTCGATGGTGGCAAGACGAGGTGTTGGAATTACTAATCAGGCAAACAAATTTTCAAAATCTATTACATAAAATTTTCTAATCAACGACATATGTTGATCACACAAAAGTAGCAAAAAGTCATTTTTCTTAAATAGAATGATACCTATTTAAAGAAACCAATTAAAAAGAGTGAAAAAATGCGCATTTAACAATGTATGGTGTTTCTCTACCTAAAATGCATAGTATTTTAGATATTTGCTGTTTTCTTATTTCATCGATCAAAATTGAAGAGCGCCGCCTTCTAGTAAGTAAACCTTGGCTTGTAGACAAAACAAAATATTCACAAATTTCACAAATAATGTCTAATAAAAGCAATTGGTATTTTTTAGTAATTTAGTATGGTTGGTGTTTAACGAATAGGATATGGCAAATGATAATTATTCTTACTCGGATATTATGCATTTATTCAACATTCATGGAAAATGCGATAAAATAATTAACAGGACATACAGAACATTTAATGGAACATATCCTGAATTACCACCACTGAACTTATTTTAACTAAATAAAAAATAAAGTAGGTACGTGATAGTAAAACAATGTTAAAGAAACTGTTCAAAATGTAGTCCATTAACTTCTACACATTTAATAATTCGCTTATTTACGGCGTGTGTAGTAGCGCTACGAATTTCATGTGGATCTAAGCCTGCAAATGCTGTAGCAATTCTTTCCACCAATTCATCCCTGTTATTGAGTGGATATTGATACACTTTATCCTTTATACGGCCCCAAAGATAAAAATCCAACGGTGTAATGTCTGGAGACCTGGCAGGCCAACTCCATGGACCCAAACGTCATATCCATCTATCTTCAAACATCCGGTACAATTCGTTAGTAACTGCTGCAGAACAATGACCTGGCGCCCCATCTAGTAGGTATCTAAAATACTATTCATTTTGGGTAGAGAAACATCATACATTGTTAAACGTGCATTTTTTCACGTTTTTTAATTGGTTTCTTTAAATAGGTATCATTCAATTTAAGAAAAATGACTCTTTGCTACTTTTGTACTTTTGCTACTTTTGTGTGATTAGAAAATTTTATGTAATAGATTTTGAAAATTTGTTTGCTTGATTAGTAATTCCAACACCTCGTCTTGCCACCATAGGAAATCGAACATCTTACTGCTAGTCGTTATCGAGATATTAATTTTTACATAATCTACCACAACTGTCAAAATAGGTATTGGAAAAAAATTCATATCTCCGAAAATATTAATTTTAGACATAGCGAACCTTTATTGAATTAACATTAAAATTTTCCGTGGAATCTAAAAAACAATTGAAAATGGTATCATTCTATTTAAGAAAAATGACTTTTTGCTACTTTTGTGCGATCAACATATGCCGTTGATTAGAAAATTTTATGTAATAAATTTTGAAAATTTGTTTGCCTGATTAGTAACTCCAACACCGTGTCTTGCCACCATAAAAAATCGAACATCTTACTGCTAGACGTTATCGAGATATTAATTTTTACATAATCTACCACAACTGTCAAAATATTGAGAAAAAAATTTATATCTCCGAAAATATTAATTTTAGGCATAGCGAACCTGTATTGAATTGACATTAAAATTTTCCGTGGAATCTAAAAAACAATTGAAAATGGTATCATTCTATTTAAGAAAAATGACTTTTTGCTACTTTCGTGCGATCAACATATGTCATTGATTAGAAAATTTTATGTAATAGATTTTGGAAATTTGTTTGCCTGATTAGTAACTCCAACACCTCGTCTTGCCACCATCGAAAATCGAACATCTTACTGCTAGTCGTTATCGAGATATTAATTTTTACATAATCTACCACAACTGTCAAAATAGGTATTGGAAAAAAATTCATATCTCCGAAAATATTAATTTTAGACATAGCGAACCTTTATAGAATTAACATTAAAATTTTCCGTGGAATCTAAAAAACAATTGAAAATGGTATCATTCTATTTAAGAAAAATGACTTTTTGCTACTTTCGTGCGATCAACATATGTCATTGATTAGAAAATTTTATGTAATAGATTTTGGAAATTTGTTTGCCTGATTAGTAACTCCAACACCTCGTCTTGCCACCATAAAAAATCGAACATCTTACTGCTAGACGTTATCGAGATATTAATTTTTACATAATCTACCACAACTGTCAAAATATTGAGAAAAAAATTTATATCTCCGAAAATATTAATTTTAGACATAGCGAACCTTTATTGAATAGACATTAAAATTTTCCGTGGAATCTAAAAAAAAATAGAAAATGGTAGCATTCCATTTAAGATAACAAAGTTGGTGTCAACTTCCGGTATTCCCGGAAATGCCACCATTTTGAAAATATTTTCATTAAATAGATCCGACCCGGTTTCGGCCACAGCCAAAATTTCAAATCAATATCTCTTTTAGTTCTCCAGATACTTCTAATAGACGGTCAAAAAAAATCACCCTGTATACCACCACAGCAATATTGGTCGTTTAGTTCACGTGATTTGGGACGTAATAAACACACAAATCTGTGCTGAAAATAACTCACATCCAACAAATAAATTATAAATTCACTTTTCAATACAGTCACCTGGGCCTAAAAATAGATTAGTCGTGATTATAATCGTATTGAGATTCTTCAATTTTCTTCTGGATTTTCTCGATCAAATGGATAACCATGTCTACGCATGAAACTTGCCTGTTTTACCTGCTGCTACTTTTCGAGCAACTCGACGATGAACTGTACAACATCAACCGGAGCATGCGCATAGGCAAGGCATGTGTGACGTCAAAATAGCAGTGCAACATAGATGACCGTGTTCGTTAGAAATACATAGAGTCCTTCTAAACTGCGCAGAGCAACCAGTAAAATCAATGGCTGCTTTACAGGGTTGAAAGAATCAAAATACAAAAGCTGTTTCAAAGACATACCTAATAAAAAATAACTGATGCTTGTAATAATAACCATCAACTAGGTACTCATATAAAAATGACGGAAAATTTGGGAAAACTGGAATCAGTTGCAGTTGTTTATTACAGCAACTCGGGCAATGTGTTATGCAAATAAATAAACATATTAAACACGGTACATGAAGTTCCAGCGGTCACATTAACGGTTTACGACGCTTTTACACCAAAACATAAATAAATAATTAAGTAGGGACGTAAAATATTCTGCATTTCAAGCACAGAAAATTATTTGGTGTAATATAAAGTACTGGGAAAATGTGTGATGTGGATTTTCACCTCATTTCATATTAAAATATTAGCTTCAAATTTTTTGCTGCACTGCAACTGCTTCATCATTATAAGCCACTGCTTGCAGAAGCAGATGATTAAAATGTTCATCTGCATAAATGATTTAGTCTACCGTAGGTCAGGGACGTAAAGGCTGTACAGGTACAGAACAGGACCTAGAACGGGCCCTAGCGGGACACCTCCTGATTGGCTTGATCGTAGACATCTGATTATTCACTTGTACGATAAAGGTCATGTCTTGCAGGAATGATCGAACCATTTTGATGATGTTTAGTGGTATGTCCATGTAAGTAAGCTTGAAAAGAAGGCCAGGTTGTCACGTCTTATCGAATGTTTTGCAGACGTCCAGTTAGCAATGCTGCATGTATTTGTGTTGCATCCCATCTCATAAAACGGTGTCTTTTGGAACCTCTCCATTAGCCCTCCAGCTTCCCTTAAAGTCCTGACTTCAGTGGACGAAACGTGGGCTTATAATCAATTATGGGCCCAAAGTATTGACTTTTACCATGGCTGCGGACGTCTGCAACTTCATTTATACTCCAATTAGCTATGGAATAGGTAAAAGAGCAATTGAACGGTAATGGGGGGTTGCAGGTTCGACTCTAAAACGTTCTTTTAACATTTCATGACTATACTTCAAGCTGATGATATTTTCGATTCGGTATTGGTATAAATCTACGCCCTCCTTTGTTCATAAAAATGTTTCAAGTATCTGCAAAATCATACAGCTAGTCAATTTTCCAATTAAGGTCGTAGCAACCCCCGACCCCAATTTAGCTCTCTGTCGCAAATTTAATCATAATTGGCTTCACGAGCTTTTGATAAGTGCGCGTCTGATGAACTGGTAATTCAATCAAGGAAGACTAATTGCGTTTTGTATTAATTGCTCTCGAATTACGTCTTAATTTTATAGTGCGCCATCATTTTTTTCATAAATAGTGTTTGTTCAAAATCTTGCTTTATATTAATAGAGTTGCTTGATAATAATTAAAATTTCCAGTGAATCAGCTCAACCAAATACACCTTGTTCTTATAACAAGAACATGGCAACTTGCCAGATGACCTATAATTGCAGTACTGTGTACAGGAAATAGCCAAAAGCGTTAATTTGAAAATTTTCAGGCCACACGGCTTCAGATTCAGCAGGTTTTGAATGTTTGAAGATTACTATTTGCTATTACGAACTTCGGATATAATGAACCGTTCGCAGCGACTCGTGCAAGTTCGCCATAACCGAACATTACTGTACTATTATTGACGTTATAATTACACGCACAATTAACCTATTTTTTGGCCCTATTTCAAAAAACACGGAGTATTTCTCGACACATTTACCAAAACCTCGCTGTTTCAATTAAAATATCTTAACAGTTATTTCCTGTAGCCAACATTAAGTCAATTAAGTACGCTTCCGTTATACAGGTACAAACATTTGTGTGTTAAAATTTTAATTACACGCCACCGGGAACGTGATATATCGATTTCTGTACAATTGATGAATGTCCCTATTAATTACCCTTAGCTTGCTGACAAACGCGCAGTAAACATCACTTAATTTTGATATAAAAATAGAATGTTTCTATTTCTGTTTTAGTAAAAACCGAGGTAAAAACTTTAGAGCCTTTCTCATACTACTCTTTCTTTTAATGAAAGCGATGGAAAAGCGTATATTCCATCATTGAAGAAACACTTGCATTACATTCAAGCTTTCCTCCTGTATTCAGTGAAAGAAAAACGTCATCCCTAGCTGGTAGGTACCTAATCTCGGAAAAAGCTTTACGTGAATCACCGTCGACCGCTGTAAAACTTTTCATAAAAGAAACGGCACAAAAGGTTTATATTTCCTAACCCACGTATCCATAATACCTATATAAAAGTCTTTACAGCTGATGTACAGATTGTCTCATCAACAGTTACTTAAAAAATATAACTACCTAATGGAAAAGCCTGTATAGATCATTTCAGAATGTCGTCACACAATTGACAGCTGGAGGGCAAACATTTGTTTGTTTACAGTTTACACATATGTAACTATTTAATAATTAATATGCCACTGTTTTGTTGTGTTGTGTGAAATGAGAGGTGAAAGGGATAGTAACTGGTAAATTTTTTTAGAATTACTGCTGCACTAAATCATCGTGGAGAGTACAAACAAGTTGTCAAATAAAAGACGTGAAAAGTGGGTAAATGTCGTAAAAAAGGAGTTTTTAGTAAAAACCAAAACTAGCGAGTATGTTCTAGACATTTCATTTTTGGTAATAAAAACTTAATTTTAACTTCCCAAATAAAATATGAATAAATGTGTGCCCTCCAACAACAAATGGCGGCCTGTCGAAATCGGGCATTCTAGAAAAATGTAGGAAAAATGTAGGAAAAAATCTATATTTATTTTGGAAATCCGTGACTATACATTATTTATACGTTAGCTAAAAACTTCCATCTGGCGTATCGATTGATCTGTTAATAACCAACTTTGTTATCAAGTTTAATCCTTTTAAAGCTAAAGTAGGCACCTAAAAAGGTTTTCAGGGTAGTTCGTAAGGGTTTCGGCTCCCATTAAGCCGACATTCTAGTAGCTTTTAAGTGACTTCCGAAATATTGTAACATACAAAGCACATCGATAATTTATTTTTACCCCTAGCTTAAATTTCTTTGTCAGTCTGGAGAATTTACGGTTTTCATCTAGTCCTAGATGCGACTTTCAGAGACAAAACGATTCATGAATGGTTCTCGTGAAAGGTATAAATAAATTTAGGATCAAGTTGGCGCCAGTTTTCTTGGCAAATGCTACTGAACTCTTGTATTTATTGCCAACTTCTTGGAAATTATCATGCTCGTGGATTATTCTGCTGTCGCAGCAGATATTCGATTGAGGGAGAATATTCAACGTAGAGCAAAAAATCTAAATGCTTTACTCACCAATAAAATTATATGCGGGTCAAGTTTATTAACAACTTCTGATTTGGAATCAGATTTATTCCGCTAAATGGGAGGATCAGTTCGTGAAATCTAGTATCTGAACACTCCATTCAAAAACCTATGTCAGGCAGAGGAATTTTAGTGCTTACAGGCCTCCCACCAACCCGACCAGGTGCAACTCTGTACCGTTCATAATTTAACGTTAAAAGATATATGAACATCATTTGTTTTAAACAATTATGAGTTTTAATACTAAAGCGTTTAAATTAGAAGGGCAAATGCCATTTTCCACATAGCAATTACTCACAGAATCCTGAAGGATAATTTAGATACCAGCGGTTAGGGTGATGTTAATGACAAGCTTACCATAATGTTCTCGCTAAGTGTTTTAGTATAAAATGTTACTGATGGGTCTATTATTCGCGCCGCCAACCGTGAAATTAACAAACCGTGTTTTTCATTCATCTTTCTCGGATATCACATGGCGACTGGCATTGTAAGAATGACAGTTAAAAATAAGTCACAGTGCACTAGATTCGTAATTCAAGGTGTCCATTGTTTTATTTTTGGCACACTCGGAGGTCTTAAATTCTTATTAATTTATGTTTTGTACGATAACGATGTCGATAGAACAACATATCTCTTGGAGTACACCCCTTTGTATCCATTTCACATTGGTGACCCCGACGTGGGATGGCAGTAGTCACCCTAATTAACCGCCGCCCGCGATATTCCAACGATAAATTGAATCATCAAATGCCATATTAATAGCTCCAATAAATTGGCATAATAAAAAGCAAAATGGCGCTCCCCTTTGGACAAATAGAAGTCTTAATCGGAGACGATAGGATCAAAAAATAGCGCTTTTATCTCACTTTTACGATACACTGGTATAAATTCAAGCTAAACGAGGGCATAAAACAGCGTAATGTTTCCATTTTATATAGGCTTCCATGCACAAATGCAAATTGTATAAAACGTAAGTATAACACAGGAGAACAGTGAAAATCGCAATCATCCTCTGACGTGAGAATATGTTACAACAAGCAGTGAAAGCACAATGCACCATTGTCGAGACAATTGTAGTTTGAAGAGTTATTCTTCAAGATCACATCCACCTAACAGTCCAGTTTCAATAAAATTAACTGTGGTTGTTTAAAAGCGGAATGTTCACGCTCTATCGGAGCAAGTCTTGAAATGCGCGAAGAACGGACGCAATGGAGGAATTTTCATAATCTGTGTCAGTAACGAGAAATTGACAAAAAAAATTGTAAGAAACTGTTAGGTAACCAAGGGAAATAAACAAACAATGATGTGCAATAAACAATAAGAAATCAATGTGCTGTTGCTTCATCAATTTACACAGTAGGTACCTGTACAATTAACTGAAACATTTTTCAGAGTTGTATACATTTACAGGATGCCCTAGTGTGGGGACACCCTGTATTTGGTACTCTGTAATATCCGTAAGACTCTTTTTGAAAATATAAAAATACAAATTCTGGATGAACTGAGCTTAAAAAAGCATCATTGGGCAACGACTAACATGGCGCAGTCGTTAAGCTCCTACTCTCGGATCTAAAGCTCCGAGATCGATCCCACGCTTCCTATTTTATTTTTCGTTTCTTAGCTACCCTTGCCTTTTGTTCCAAACGTAAATATTTTAAGTCTTATAACTACTTACTTCGGTATGGACATGAGATACTGGAGGAGGCGTCTGTAATCCTCCGGTTTTGCCCTTTCCCTTCGAGGACTGGCAGGAAACGACAAAACTGGACCTCCGCGTCTATCTCGACCACCTGTCAAAATGACAAGTCGCTCCTGAAGCAAGGGCATCAGCTCTAAAGCACGCTGTCCATCCATTTTTTACTGAAACATAATAAGAACACACATGATAAACTTTGCCAACTGCTTTGTAGTATAAGTACTGTGATTTTGAACATATTGTGTTAGGTCAGTGTTGTGAGGTGTTGTTATTCTAGCTTACACAACAGCTACGTGGTTGTATTTCAGTAGTCAACCTCATATTAGTGGTGTGCAAATAAATTTGTATACACCCCTTCATTTTTTCCGAAAATTCTGAATTAACCAGACGGAGGAACAGAATGATCAAAAACTCGTAAAAAACTCAATTTGGATTGTTTATTTTAGTAAATCTACCGTGGAACAGCTACTAAGAACTTTAAAGTGCCGCAAGTTGAACGAAGATATCGATTTTGGAGATCTCGCAGTGCGACACGTGAGAACTCGCCAACTAACTTCCGTTGCTCAACTCCTGGAGTTCCAGAACTATCAAGACGACGCCACTTAAGTTGCAATGTTGAGTTCACTCTTTACTCCACAATTTTACGAACCGTATAAACACAGATAATGGAGTAGTACAGAGACTTTGTTTACAATCTGATGGAATTATAATGGAAGTTAAAGTTAGTTTAATCCCTGCTGAAAAACGACGGGGGGTATGAATTATAAATTAAATGTTCACCCACCACCAACATATTCATTTCTCATAAATGTTACAGTATACTGAACCCATCGCAAACGGATGAAATCGTTATTTACGGCTTGTGTGACGTAACAGACAGACGGACCTGTACCACTTCAACAAGTTTAATATCGAAAGTATCTCGATTCAGTATCGTATCGTCTATATATGCAGTGGCTTCGCGGTTCGCTCCCTGTTTATAGAAGACTCTTGAAAACGTACCTGAGGAGAAACAGGTAGAAAACAATTAGACACACCTGATCTGAATCGTTGATTTAAAGAACGTTCAAGACTATTTTTACTTTAAACTACATCAATACTTTATTTAGACAATCTTCTACGTCAGAAGTACAGTTCCGAAAATCTTTGCAACTTTGAGAGAACTTTTTTTCTAATTTAATAACTTTCCAAACATTCAGCAAATACTCTTAAGGTCTAAGAGCGTCTTCAAAGATGTCTATTAAATTTAATAAGAGAAGGTAAGGATGAAAAGCGGACTATGCACGAAAGAATTCGAAACTTCCGGAGTGGGGAAATACCTAAAATCGACCTAAAATTAATTTTCAAAGGGTTGTAAACCGTCAAGAAATAAAGCATTACGTCTTTTTTATAATCTGGAAAGTACTTACTTGGCGAATTTATACGTAAAAAATTACGTAGGTACATTTACAACGGTGGCACAGGGGCGGTTATCTCGCCCAACAAAAAACACCCTCGTTCTTTCATAACAACCTCTATTAAATGTCTATATATCGACAGAAAATGCTTCCCAAGCAAATTGTTTGACATAAAAAGAGAAACGACTTCGAGAGGTGCTGGACGTGGAAAGATAGCCGCAACCCCAAAGAGTTTCTTCTATATAAAACTGACATATGAAAAGGGCAACTTTTACTTGTTCCATTAAATATGAAACAACCATATTCGCTGAAAACTGAAAGGGTATTTTTAATCCTTTGTGGGAGGAATAAAAGGACAAAGGACAACTGGGGCACTATTAAGTGGGCCCATTAAAAAAAATAAGTTTTAAGATGAAATTTAGCCAGTGGCGCAACATAGAAAAATTTGGATGGATTTTGGGAAAAGCTGAATCATCAGTTATCAACCGGCTAAATTTGCTGTTCAATATAAGCTTCCCGGGGGGGTTGACCACTGAAGAAAAATGTGTACACCAAAATTACAATTGCAAAAAATTGCAAACATTTGCAAAATTGCACACAATTGCAAAATTGCAAACATTTGCAGACATTTGCAAACAATTGCAGACATTTCCCAACAATTGTAAACATTTACAAACAATTGCAGGCATTTACACACATTTGGAAAAATTTCATGAGATTAGAAAATTATTTTTTGTTATTACCATGCATTATTTTGTTATTCTATCTATATTATGCTTATGTTTTTTCTATGAAACTTTGAATTTTAAATTACTGAATATTGAAATATTGAAAAATACGCCCAGGGAATGGGAGCAAAGTTTAAAATTATTTGTAAATTTTCTGAGACCCGATGGGGTGGGGTTCGCTTAAGCCATCCATTATGATAGGGCAATGCAATGTTAAGAATGAATTTGATTGATCCTATTTCCATTTCCCTTTCAGTTTTTACATTTTGTAATATGAAGAAGTTCTAAAAAACTGGACCGGACTGAGACCATTTATCATAGAATAAAATAAATCAATTAATCTATGCCATTTATATTAGAGATGGGTCTAATTTTTCAAACCCGGCCCGTCCAGGTCTCTAGGGTAGTTATTTATGTAACGTTATTTCGGAACGTTATTAGGGAGTTATCGCATTATTTAGACATACTGTAAACGCTAAAGTCACATGACCGTATATCGCATTCAGATATAGTGAGGATGCAGAAAACGCCAAAGTGATTTGCCACACACTTCTGTAAAATTCTTGCGAATAACTTTCCAGTTAAACGGACTATGGGGTAACACTTCCTGAATGAACCTTCTTTTAGAAAATCTCACTCGTTTTGCCATTTTGCACCTATTTGACGATTTATGTTTTGCAGTGCAATAGCTCCCATTAGTTATCGCTGGACAAAAATTATCTGGAAAAGCAGGGAACTAGTCGGCCAAACTAATACTGAGAATGAATTTGTTGCGTGCACTCCTTACACATTATATTTTTTCTACGAAACTCAAAGTTGCACTTTTAGGGTTTCAGGGCTAGCTTTTTTGATATTTAGAAAACGATGGCATTTGCGTTACAGCATCCTCGATATGCTACAACTGAAATTTGATTGGCCGGACCTGTGAATAATAAATTCAGACATTTTTTATTGCCCATAAACCATTGAATCGTTACCATGAATCGTTACTCAACACGTTGAATAATGAAATTTTATCTACAACCGTGCAGTAATATGGAGTTTACCGAGGAGTTTACCTCACTATTTTGAGTGCAATGTGATTTTATTGCACTGGTTGGATTCTGTAGTAACAAATACATGAATGATTGTTATGACATTTGCCATGACACCGAGCATGACACTGATTGTCATTTAGTGAAGTGACGTACATATAATAATAATAATAATAATAATATCTCTACTCACTCCAAACTAACCCTAAGGTTAGCCCCAGAAGCATAGCTTGTACGGGACGGAGGAGGCGGCATATTACTATTAGCCGCAGGTGCGTCACAGGAACGACCTACAGTTGTTAGTACTCTACCCACCATTTGTGCGAGAATGAGGAAAACCTGGAAAACCTCATTAGGTAGAGCTGGATAGGCGATCCAAGGCGCGCCCCAGCCACAGCGCAGAAATGAGTCACCCATCCATAGCCAAACCGCGGGCACTGTTGCTGAGCATTAACGACTACTCACTCGCGCATGCCAGCAAGATCCCACAGCCACGGCTGTATATATATATGTATATATAATATTTGTAGGTAGTCGTGACCAAATTTATTAATAATTGATAGTTCAGGGATTAGTGGGAATGGTCAAGTGGCGTAGTATTTGAGAAAACTTTATTGTTGCTCAAGCTTTCGGAAAATTTTTTTCCTTCTTCAGGAGACTAAAATTGACAAAATAATGTTAATGTAGTACATTACAAAGTTATCTACGACTTACACAATGTGTATCTAATACATTAACTTCAAAATAGGTTTACAACACAGAAACATATCAAAAATTTTTATAAATGTGTTCGTACAAATGTTAAAATTGAAATGCGTCAGAAATATTGTCATGCCATGCCTTCTGTGAATTTGGAAAATAAACTGAAAAAATAATAATAATAATTTAAGAAACGAGTAGAGGGTGTATAAAAGTTATAAAGATAAAAATGACTATCATGGTAGGAGGCAAGACATATAAGAGAAAACAAGTCACTGCAATCATAGCAATAGACTGTCAATCAAGACTGAGGAGTGTCTAATTTTTTGTTCATCACAGAGGGTTGCCGATCAATGTGAACCATCTCTAAGAAAAGTCTCTTTTTGTAATTGCTCTCACTATCTAGGACTTCTACATCAGTGAGATTAGGTAAGTGGTTTTCATTGTTACAATGGATGGCTAACGCACAGGTATTCATGTTTCTTTTAACGTCACTGCGGTGGGAAATGATGCGTGATCCTAGGGACCAAGATCTCCTTCTTGCCAGAGCAACCAATATTCTAACTAATTTCATTCTTAATGACACCGGCCTCAATAACTACTATCATGACTTATTTGACAAGACAAAATTGTTTCTAAAAAGGAGGAGTGACATATATATCACCATTTCTGATAAAGGCAATGTCGCAGTGGTTTTATACAAAGAAATGTACCACAAATTGGCACTTGATTGTTTGAACGATCAAACTTATTATATCCGCCTCAACAAAGACCCCACTTCGACAGTACAACAAAAAGCCAACCAAATTGTCTCCCAATTGAAAAAAGACAACCATGTAACCAAAGAACAGGCTAAGTTACTCTACATTTACAACCCTGTGACCCCCAAATTTTACGGCCTCCCCAAGATACATAAACCCATCCTTTCCTTAAGACCTATCATTTCGTCAATTGATTCTCCTACTTCCAGACTTTCTAAGTTTGTCACAGAAGTTCTAAGCAGTTCTTATGACACCAACAACCCATACTATATCAAGGACAGTTTTGAATTTTCAAACTTCATAAATAATTTTCAGCTTCCACCTAATTACGTCTTAATTAGTTTGGATGTAGTTTCCCTCTTCAATAATATTCCCCTTCAGTTAATAATTCAGTACATCAACAAGTACTGGACGAGACGAATAAAAAGGAACCATTCAATTTCAAAAACAAAATTAATTTCGTTAATAAAATTTATTTTCGACAATATTTATTTCTCCTATAAAAGTCATACTTATAAACAAGTTCTGGGTACACCGATGGGTGCTACTCTCTCCCCAATTCTAGCTCAACTAGTCATGGATGAACTATTAGATATTTGTCTCCCAAAATTAAATTTTGAAGTCCCTTTCATAAAGAAATATGTTGATGACATAGTTTGTGCCGTTCCTCACAATAAATCCCTACATATTTTAGAAATTTTCAACTCTTACAATCAACACATACAATTTACCTTGGAAACTGAAAACAACCGAACACTTCCTTTTTTAGACACCCTACTCATTAGAAATTCTGATAACATAATTGAACTTGACTGGTATATTAAACCTACCAATTCCAAAAGGTATCTCAATTACAACTCTTACCATCCTTCATACATGAAAATTGGTCTTGCTTTAGGATTAAAGTCTAGAATTGAAAAAATTTGTCACCCATCTTATAGATTAAAAAATCTTCACATATTACGTCAAATACTCTTAGATAATTCGTATCCTTATAATCTCATCAACAAATTAATCTTTAACACACCCACCCAAGTTTACAGACCTTCTATTTCTCCTTCAAACAATTCAAATCAGCAAAAAGTTTTCATAAGTTTTCCCTACATCCATAACCTTACTTCTAAAATAAATAGTTTAGTCAACAAGTTTAACATCAGCCTAGCTAACAAACCTTTACTTACAGCCAAGAGAGTTTTTACCAAATTAAAAGACAAAACAGACATCAAACAAAAGTCTAATGTAATTTATAAAATAACATGCCATGATTGTGAAAAAGTCTACATTGGCCAGACCTCGTGGTCCCTAGGATCACGCATCATTTCCCACCGCAGTGACGTTAAAAGAAACATGAATACCTGTGCGTTAGCCATCCATTGTAACAATGAAAACCACTTACCTAATCTCACTGATGTAGAAGTCCTAGATAGTGAGAGCAATTACAAAAAGAGACTTTTCTTAGAGATGGTTCACATTGATCGGCAACCCTCTGTGATGAACAAAAAATTAGACACTCAGGGCCTTAGTGTTATTTTCACTTACCTCCTCAGTCTTGATTGACAGTCTATTGCTATGATTGCAGTGACTTGTTTTCTCTTATATGTCTTGCCTCCTACCATGATAGTCATTTTTATCTTTATAACTTTTATACACCCTCTACTCGTTTCTTAAATTATTATTATTATTTTTTCAGTTTATTTTCCAAATTCACAGAAGGCATGGCATGACAATATTTCTGACGCATTTCAATTTTAACATTTGTACGAACACATTTATAAAAATTTTTGATATGTTTCTGTGTTGTAAACCTATTTTGAAGTTAATGTATTAGATACACATTGTGTAAGTCGTAGATAACTTTGTAATGTACTACATTAACATTATTTTGTCAATTTTAGTCTCCTGAAGAAGGAAAAAATTTTTCCGAAAGCTTGAGCAACAATAAAGTTTTCTCAAATACTACGCCACTTGACCATTCCCACTAATCCCTGAACTATCAATTATGTATATATATATATTTATTTTTAAAAAATTGTTTTTATGAGTTATTTCACGGTTATATTTATAAATTTCGTGAATTTATTGGCAGAAATTGAAATACTTTTTGTAAAAATCGAAGTTTCGCCCCCGTTCGGGGCCTTTATCAAGATTTTATTTAAAAATGTATAAAGTACTTATAAAAAATATGCGACATTTTTTTATTTTTTTTTCTTCTTAATAAAATTTGTAAATAACAATAAATATATGAATCTAAAATTAAAAATAGAAATGATATTTAGCACACTTGATTTTGATAACTATGAAAAAGGAAATAAATGTAGGTACATGTGTTAAATTAGAATCAAGTGGCAGAGAGCAGATTTACGTAATAATTTGTCACTTAAATTTTGAATGTCAGGTCTGCCATTTAAATAATTTTTGTCTTTTTGGATGTGTATTATTTCTACGATAAGTCTATTCTCGGTTATAAATAAAAAGGCGTATATACCTAATACAGGTGGTATAACGTCTTTACCATCCCTGGGTGATTTCAAACCTCACCTACAACGGCTAATTTTGCAAATTTCACTTGCGTGTGGTAAAGACCTAGCAACCACCCTAATTATACAGTGTGTCAAAGAAGTAACGCATAAATTCGTTTGCAGCCTCATTTTTACTTTTCTAGAACACGCTCGGATACGTCGTTTGCCCACACTCTGGTGTCAGTTTTATCGCCATACGGTCATATGACCTCGAGTTCTAACGGCACTAATTTTTTTTTCAAATAGCACCATATGATGAGTTACACTTCATCGGATAGGACTTTTCAATACAATTTTGGCATGGTTTAATTTTTGATGATATCTTGAATAGTATTTGAGATATAACGCTTCAAATTTACAAGGCGTTTGCTGTTTCAGAATAGCCCCGAGAATAGCCAAGGCTATGAGAACAAATTAATTTATTTTAGAGATGTGAACATAAAAATTGTTGTTAAGTATTTATATCAATACAAAAATAACAACCGTTAAGTCGAGCGTTAAGTCACATTACGAAAATTAATTAATTTTCATAACCCAGGCTAATCTAAAACAGCAAACACCTTGTAAATTTGAAGCGCAAAAATTACAGACAATATTGCAAAAATTGCAGACAATTGCAAAAATTGCAGACATTTGCAAAAATTCTAGACAATTACAAAAATTACAGACAATTGCAAAAATTGCAGACATTTGCAAAAATTTCAAACAATTACAAGACAATTGCAGACATTTGCATCATCTTGTACACCAAAATTACGGAGTGGTCAATCCTGGAAGCTTCCCATCTATCCTTCTAGCTACTTTTGTCTTGGCGCCATCAAATCCATCGATGATTATCGTTCTCGCGCGTTCTGGGGGCAATTCTCCTTGCGGATAGCATCTTTTCTTAAAAGTATTGTACAGAAATTATATAGAAATGCATCAGTGAGTCATTTCTTTCCATTTTCTCTCAGTATTTGTAATCCACGAACCGCCTCATAATAAAAAATACGTTCTTGGAAACATTCGTCTAACATCAACAAAACATGCATGCACATGTTAATAGAAAAACACTTCTCTGCTCCACTCGACTATTCTTATATACCCAAAAATAGTATAAAGTGATTCACTCAAATAACCTCAACGTCTGCATTTAACTGTTGCATTGTCTGGGAGCTCATTCCGCAATTTGTTCTGCGTAATTGCTCTCTAACTTAAAGCCTGAGAACTATAAACTACTAAAGACTGGGAAGTAAATAATTGCAGTTTGGCGGCGCTTGACCGGTTTAGACGCTCAATTTGCTTAATGGATTACAGCCATTACACTAATATATCAACACTTTAAAGTTTATAGCTCTGATTCAGGTGATTATCTCGTCGAGAGAATAAACAGCAGGTCCGTGCTTCACACAAATTTGCAGGGTCACTAAAATCCAACTCCAAGAGTCACCTCAGAGTAGTAGTAGTTCATTTGAGTGAACCAGTTCATCAAAATGAACTGGTGAATTCAATATGTAGTTCTGGTTCAAAATCAAACTGAAAAATAACGAACGACTGAATCATTGATCTACTGCATAATAAACAGTTCAATTTAAACTAGTTCCTTTTGAACCAGTTCGAATAGTTCAGTGCTTGGACTCGTTCATTCTATTTGTTCGTTCGCAAACTACCTCAGACCAGAAAAAAATATTCACGCAAAACGAGACAAATCAGAGTTAACATGGACGAATAACTTGTTGTAAATCCAATATTTTGACGCATTTAAGACGTTTCAAATGTCGAACGTGTTATGAACAACTCTTTTGAACTTGTTTCAAGATCTTTCCGACTGCAAATTCCAGTCCTTCGAATAAATTTCCATCTGAAAATTTAATAAGGTAAACTAGGTATTTCGTGCATGCACAATTCTTCACTCTTGACTGCAGCGACTATAATTAGACGAGAAAAATGTGCTTCAACTGTCACAACTAGTCACTCCTTGCTCGGATGCTTCATTTAAAAACGCGCTCTTCAACGAATGTAAAAACGTCGAGAACGAGTAAACTGCGAATACGTGACATTCCTAACAAAATACCAACGACGCGCAACAAATTGTCCTCTAATAATAAAACGTAAAAAGGGTATTATAATTTAAAGAGTGGGGTTGCGGGAAATTCTTTGCCTTTTTTATGTTTTACAAGTAGCACAAAATTCAGAAAAATATTGGAAATACATATTAAATATTTAAGCACTACTTACATTGGCTTTTGCGACGTCAGTTAGAACAAATATAGGCATATTTCGCTTCAAGCAAGGTGGGTTGGCGAAGGGAGTTAAATTCATTGCGGCATGTCAGTCATCCAAACGCAAACGGCAATCCTCCTCCACTGTTCGCCCTTTTGCTGACTGATTATCGTTATATGACAGCTTGTAAGGCAGAATTAACGTGACATACACCATAATAACCCGATATTATTCTTATCAATTTTTTATTCGATACAGCAGGTGTTTAAAAACGACAGGAAGTGCAGGCATTCAACCTACGTAACAATGAAACTAAGTGGGCTTTTGGTCAATGCAACATTGTTTCAATTTGCCCAGTGCTTTACAATTTTAATACATCCAGTATCCAGTATGTTATTATAGTCAAGTGCGTGGTACGGCTACGGCATGACAGACACGAAAGGTTATGCAAATGCATATCGTAATTCATAAACACGATCCAGAAGGCGTCAGTCGAGGCGTCAGTATTTTAAACAAAATATGTACCCAGATGTCAATTGTTGCAATTTGCTGGTAACCAGCTTGTTTCTTATCGAAAGATCGCAGAAATCTCGGCAGAAATTCACTTAGTTGGGCAGGTATTTTATCGGATCTATACCGAGATCTATACTTAGTGAATTGGGCGATACCGAATATTTCGGGTGAATTGGTTGATTTGACAGAGTTTTGAGGTGCTGACGTGACTAGGCACTAGGTCAACTTTACTGGTTACATATTTCTCTGGCATCTTCATTTTGCGAAATCAAGAAATGTACTTTGCTTGTGCATTTCGTTTTTTTTCTAGGGAGCGTATTTTTTGAGTTATGACAAAGTTGAATTTTTTAAATGGAAACCACAGCAGGCTTTGGTCAAGATCGAAAGCTCTTTCTTAAGCTATCAAGATATAATAAATTATGTATACTTTTATATTGTTATTTCTGAGGTTATTTTAAACGGCAAAGATTTTAGTACCTACTTTTTACCTTTAGAAAATATAAGATAGGTAGGTACATCCAAGATACCTGTGATTTTATGTTAGCAACTTTTAATAATTGAAATAAAAGCAACAAAAAGAGAAAAACAGCAAAACAAACAAAACAAACAAAAACAAGAAAAACAACAAACAACAAAATTATAGGAACTGCTCAAATTGATTATGTACCATGTTTTTCAACACAATCTACAACTTTTAGTTAATAGACTGATGGAATTAATTAAAAAAATAGGATGGGCTTGCAAATATCGGAAAGCTGCATGTGTTGCCTCTGCTAGCTCGGCTTGATTGTTGTATCTTCGTGTATATTTTTTCTTTTAAAAATGCCCAACCAAAAAAGTCTAGTATACAGATCCGGTATCTTGCAGGCCACAATATAGGTCCATTTGTATCCAACCATCTACCCGGAAAATGATTTTCTAAATAATTTCTAACTATTGCAGAATTGTGTGCAGGGGCACCATCTTGTTGGAAATATACCCTGTTTATGTTTATTAAAGGAACATTTTCCATTATCGCCTCTGCGTTAATATTCAATAAATTAATGTATCTCAAGCCCGTTAAGTTTCCATCAAAAATTTGGTATGCTAGTTGACCACCCAAAATAAAACACGAAACGTTAAATCCAAAACGTCCTTGCCTCTGACGTTCAAAAGTTTGGTGCTGATTTTTATCAGACCAGTGACGCACATTATGTCTGTTAGGTTAGATAATCCTACGCTGCTTATGTGAGTTTCATCTGTCCAAATGACAGACCGCCCAAATTCTAGATTTTCTTGAATTTTATTTAAGTATTTGTCAATGTGTGATTTAAAAATCTATCACATATTTTTATTACAGACCTAGTACGTATACCGTGTGATAAACTTTAATGTGTACATGGGGAAATAACATGGGCAATTATATTTTTGGGGATTCCTGCTCCCCATGTGTAGTTACAGTGGTGGTAAAGGTAGCAATCGAAAGACTATTTTTTCTGCGTATGAAGATATCAAAACCTCTGCAATTTTCCAATTTATTAAAGCATTAAAAGCAAAAATTACACTAATAATTTTCAAATTAAAACACGGATATTCATCAGATTACCTATGACAATTTAATTTATTCTAATCAAAGATTCCCTTGATTCTAATTTCTAATTCGTCTGAACTGTCAACATTATTTATCGACAATTTAAAATTTGGGTTTCAAAATGAACAAAAATATTTATTCAGTTGAAGAAAAGGTTTTCATTGTGAAAACATTTTACGGCAGCAATAATCTGCGGGTAGTCGGTGACTTAATTTCTGTAAAATTCAATAACAGTCCTATTCCTTCGGTAACAACAATAAAAAATTTAGTTAAGAAATTTGAAGATACTAGGAATCTTTCATTGAAAGATGGTAATTTTTACTAATAAATTTACTTGGTTTTTATTTAGATAATTCTGATTCGCTTATTATTATTACCTAGTTGCTAATTCCTTATTGTTCGCTAACTTAAATTTTACTGGGATTATGAGAAATTTAACAAGTGATAACGTGGAGTGAAGCAAAACTAAAATTAATCTTATCATTTATTTTTTTAGTCGTTCCAAGAAATCTAAATGTTGAGGTAGAGGAAATGGTAATAGGCCTGATAGTCCAACATCTAGTTTAAGGTCTATTGCCCTAGAATGTAATGTTTCAAGATAAACTATCCGTAACATATTAAAAAAAAACAAATATCATCCCTTTAAATTCCAATGTCACCAAGAGTTACTTCCTTTTGTCGAAGAATCAAGGCAAACTTTCTGTGAAGAAATGCAAGAACGGGCTAATCGGGATCGCAGCTTCCTCTCATCAATTTTATTTTACCGACGAGTGTACCTTCACTTTGAATCAAGAACCAAATTCACAAAACGTTAGGCATTGGGCCCAGGAAAATCCCAAAATAAATCTAGCCACTACAATGCAATACCCTCAAAAAATCAATATTTGGGCAGGCATTTTAATAACCGCATTATAGGACCATTTGAAATACAGGGAAATTTAAATTCAGAAGCTTATTTAGATCTTTTAATTAACCATATTGGCCCTGCATTAGAAGAAGTTGCACATGCGAATCGGGAGGTCTGGTTTCAACATGACGGATGCCCAGCACATTTTGGAGCACAAGTGAGGGAATTATTATGAAATATTTCCAGAGAGCTGGATTGGTCGAGGTGGTGCTATAAACTGGCCAGCTAGATCTCCCGATTTGGCACCGTGTGACTTTTTCTTGTGGGGCCATTTAAAAAATAAGATTTATAAAACTCGTCACCCAAATATTGATTCTTTAAGGAATGCTATTTTTGCGGAATGCAACTTAATAAACGATCGGCAACTTGCGAATGTGAGAAATTCTTTCTATAATAGACTGGGATACTGTCTGATACAAAATGGGGGTTTATTTGAATTTTTGTTATAGTTATTTTTCTTTTTTTATGTTACTTTAATTTCATTGTATATTAATAAGTTTTTGTCCTTACCTAGATATGAAATAAATAAGTATTAAATTGCCAGATTACAAAATTCATTAGAGCAAAATAAACAAATGTTGCCGCTTGTTAAATTTTTCATAATTGCAGTAAAATTAAAGTAATTTAATTTTTATTATTTCATTTTACTGCTTTAACATTTTCCCAAAAACTTTTTAATAGGTTAGACGACACCTACAATTTACCCTAAACTATGGCCCAGCATTCACCAACGAAACATCCACACCAGTAATCAATTAATTGTCAACTATAGGTAATGACAATAATAATGTGAATGAGAATTATCTAAATAAAAAAAACAAGTTTATGTATTAGTAAAAATTAACTTCTTTCGATGAAAGACTCCCAGCCTTCAAATTTCTCACCAAATTATTTGTTGTTATACCGAAGGAATAGGACCGTTATTGAATTTTACAGAAAATAAAGCACGGACTACGCGCAAACCATTGCCGCCGTAAAATATTTTCACAATGAAAACCTTTTTCTTGAACTGAATAAATATTTTTGTTCATTTTTAAATGTTGAGAGTTGAGAAAATCCATAAAAATCAGCCGTCCGTGATTAGAATAAATTAAGTTGTCATGGATAATCTGATAAATTTCTGTGTTTTAGTTAGAAAATTATTAATGTAATGTTGGCTTTTAATCTTCTTCTATTCTATAGGTATATCTATATAAATAAAAATCAATTGCCGCATGTATGTAAGCTCATCACTTGAGAACGGCTCGACCGATTTGGCTGATTTCTTTTTTGTTGTGTTCGTAATTGTCAGGACAAGGTTTGTATGAAAGAAAATTTTGGAAAATCCACCGGGAAAGTCGAAAATTTGGATGGTAAAAGTTTGTATGAAAATCTGGTTGACAAACAAAAATGTGACGTTCAGTTTGACAGTTCTAAAAATTGAATTGTCAGTGTGTTATCGGTGGTGATCATGTATTTGGTGGTTCTTTGGAAAAAATGCCACCAGTGAGGCGTCGAAATATCGGTCGGCGTACGCGAAGAGCGTAGACAGCGTTTGGAGCCAAGTCGAATAAGAATTTCTCAAGCCTCAAGCGCGATCCATTATAACTCCGGAACAACGGATACAATCGAGTTCGACGCGCTCAGTTGGAGCTTACGCACAAAATAATTTGGAACGTCGACAAAACAGAGGCCGAACGTGGCATTAGGGAACGAGAAATTGGAAAAGTTGCCCGGAAAATTGGAAAATTCGGGAAAAACTGAAAGTGCTTTTTTCTATGGGATTTTTGTATGATATGGATATGCGTAAGTCGGGAAATTCGAACAAACTGTAAAAATCATAATTTTGGAAAATCGAACGGAAAATTTGAAAATTCGGGAAAAACTAAAAGTGCTTAACGGCTGAACCGATTTGGCTGATTTTTTTTGTTGTGATCGTAATTGTCAGGACAAGGTTTGTATGAAAGAAAATTTTTGGATAATCCACCGGAAAATGTGAAAATTCGGGAAAAACTGAAAGTGCTTAACGGTTGGACCGATTTGGCTAATTCTTTTCAAAAATAAGGTTTTTAGGGAACGAAAAATTGGAAAAGTTGCCCGGAAAATTGGAAAATTCGGAAACAACTGAAAATGCTTTTTTCTATTGGATTTTTGTATATGTATAGGCGTAAATCGGGAAATTCGGACAAACTGTAAAAATCATAATTTTGGAAAATCCATCGGAAAATTTGAAAATTCGGGAAAAACTAAAAGTGCTTAACGGCTGGACCGACTTGGCTGATTTTTTTTTGTTGTGATCGTAATTGTCAGGACAAGGTTTGTATGAAAGAAAATTTTTGGAGAATCCACCGGAAAATGTGAAAATTCGGGAAAAACTGAAAGTGCTTAACTGTTGAACCGATTTGGTTAATTCTTTTCAAAAATAAGGTTTTTAGGGAACGAAAAATTGGAAAAGTTGCCCGGAAAATTGGAAAATTCGGAAACAACTGAAAATGCTTTTTTCTATTGGATTTTTGTATATGTATAGGCGTAAATCGGGAAATTCGGACAAACTGTAAAAATCATAATTTTGGAAAATCCATCGGAAAATTTGAAAATTCGGGAAAAACTAAAAGTGCTTAACGGCTGGACCGACTTGGCTGATTTTTTTTTGTTGTGATCGTAATTGTCAGGATAAGGTTTGTATGAAAGAAAATTTTTGGAGAATCCACCGGAAAATGTGAAAATTCGGGAAAAACTGAAAGTGCTTAACGGTTGAACCGATTTGGTTAATTCTTTTCAAAAATAAGGTTTTTAGGGAACGAAAAATTGGAAAAGTTGCCCGGAAAATTGGAAAATTCGGAAACAACTGAAAATGCTTTTTTCTATTGGATTTTTGTATATGTATAGGCGTAAATGTATGTAAATGTATGTATGTATAGGCGTAAATCGGGAAATTCGGACAAACTGTAAAAATCATAATTTTGGAAAATCCATTGGAAAATTTGAAAATTCGGGAAAAACTAAAAGTGCTTAACGGCTGGACCGACTTGGCTGATTTTTTTTTGTTGTGATCGTAATTGTCAGGACAAGGTTTGTATGAAAGAAAATTTTTGGAGAATCCACCGGAAAATGTGAAAATTCGGGAAAAACTGAAAGTGCTTAACGGTTGAACCGATTTGGTTAATTCTTTTCAAAAATAAGGTTTTTAGGGAACGAAAAATTGGAAAAGTTGCCCGGAAAATTGGAAAATTCGGAAACAACTGAAAATGCTTTTTTCTATTGGATTTTTGTATACGTATAGGCGTAAATCGGGAAATTCGGACAAACTGTAAAAATCATAATTTTGGAAAATCCATCGGAAAATTTGAAAATTCGGGAAAAACTAAAAGTGCTTAACGGCTGGACCGACTTGGCTGATTTTTTTTTTGTTGTGATCGTAATTGTCAGGATAAGGTTTGTATGAAAGAAAATTTTTGGAGAATCCACCGGAAAATGTGAAAATTCGGGAAAAACTGAAAGTGCTTAACGGTTGAACCGATTTGGTTAATTCTTTTCAAAAATAAGGTTTTTAGGGAACGAAAAATTGGAAAAGTTGCCCGGAAAATTGGAAAATTCGGAAACAACTGAAAATGCTTTTTTCTATTGGATTTTTGTATATGTATAGGCGTAAATCGGGAAATTCGGACAAACTGTAAAAATCATAATTTTGGAAAATCCATCGGAAAATTTGAAAATTCGGGAAAAACTAAAAGTGCTTAACGGCTGGACCGACTTGGCTGATTTTTTTTTGTTGTGATCGTAATTGTCAGGATAAGGTTTGTATGAAAGAAAATTTTTGGAGAATCCACCGGAAAATGTGAAAATTCGGGAAAAACTGAAAGTGCTTAACGGTTGAACCGATTTGGTTAATTCTTTTCAAAAATAAGGTTTTTAGGGAACGAAAAATTGGAAAAGTTGCCCGGAAAATTGGAAAATTCGGAAACAACTGAAAATGCTTTTTTCTATTGGATTTTTGTATATGTATAGGCGTAAATGTATGTAAATGTATGTATGTATAGGCGTAAATCGGGAAATTCGGACAAACTGTAAAAATCATAATTTTGGAAAATCCATTGGAAAATTTGAAAATTCGGGAAAAACTAAAAGTGCTTAACGGCTGGACCGACTTGGCTGATTTTTTTTTGTTGTGATCGTAATTGTCAGGACAAGGTTTGTATGAAAGAAAATTTTTGGAGAATCCACCGGAAAATGTGAAAATTCGGGAAAAACTGAAAGTGCTTAACTGTTGAACCGATTTGGCAAATTCTTTTCAAAAATAAGGTTTTTAAGCAACGAAAAATTGGAAAAGTTGCCCGGAAAATTGGAAAATTCGGAAAAACTGAAAGTGCTTTTTTCTATTGGATTTTTGTATGATATGGATAGGCGTAAATCGGGAAATTCGGACAAACTGTTGAAATCATAATTTTTTGTATGTGCTCGCGATCATAACTGACGATAGGAACGACATATTTGGTCGAACATAAACGTAATCAGAAAAATGTTTCACATTGAATAAACGATTTGGTTAATGAATCAAAAGTTCAATACGAAAAGTAATTATTTTAGGCAGGACAACGTCTGCCGCGCCGCTAGTGCTTTAATAAATTGGAAAGTTGTAGAGTTTTTGATATCCTCATACGCAGAAAAAAATAATCTTTCGATTGCTACCTTTACCACCACTGTAACTACACATGGGGAGCAGGAATTCCCAAAAATGTAATTGCCCATGTTATTTCCCCATGTACACATGGAAGTTTGTCACACGGTATATACCTATAAAGAGGGAGAACCGCCCTATCTGACGTGCTAGTATCAAATCAAATTTTTACTAAATGTAAATTGTCAAAAGCTCTAAAAAGAATTTATAAAGGCGGCTCTGTACTATTAACTCAGCTATTAACTTTTTTTATCTTAAAACCTCTAAAAATGAAGGAGAATCAGCGTTGATTAACTGTAATGCAGTCTGTGACGTTCCAAAAAGACCGTTAACGTTTCATGTAACATCCGGATGACATTATCATTATACTCATTCGAAGGTTCTAAATAAAATTCTGATTTACTTATACAAATTGATGAAATAGCGAAGCCGTCATTTGACGTGATAAGTACCTAGATAAGTAATAAAATATCGGGAGTGACTCGGGGAGTGACTACTGCTCCGGCGGACGATTACTTTAAATTTTATTCGAACACGGTCGGGCATGCGCATTACACAATATCGTAAAATGACGTTTAAGTAATTCGTTATCGGAAAACACCGTCAACAGTCTCGGTGGGTGTTGGGATATCGTACAGAGCTGCCATCTTGTTATCCCAGGGCTAGATGAGTTCTGCTCCCGTACAGGTTGATTTATTTTGCTTGTTTGAACATCATCTTTTTTCCAAAACATTCGTGTGTCTGGTGCGAGGACAGCTAAATGGTCTGTTTCAAAAATGCGTGCTCTCAGCTTTAGTTTTTTTACACTTCCAAAATGCAAAATGTGTTGACAATCTGTAATGCGCATGCCCGACCGTGTTCGAACAAAATTTAAAGTAATCGTCTGCCGGAGCTGTAGTCACTCCCTAAAATATATGTTCAAATCATATTTAATTTTAGGTTACGAAATTAAATTTTATTTTTCGTTTTCTTATCACAACCTTCGATTTTAAGAAAATTTCGACATTTACATTCAGCAGCGCAGAGAAGCACGATTGAAATAATAAAAATCGCAGCAAATCTCACCTACTTTTCGCCTTTTATACACTTGTTCAACAAATAAAAATTCAAACAATTCGCGGATATTCCTCCTTACGTAACATTTATATGCAAAATTCGAACACAATGCTAAAACATTAGAGCATGTAACCTATTATCTCCTGATTTAAGACGCTTTCTATGCTTCAAACATCACTCTATACACAGACGTTTTGACCGAGGTTTTGACAGCATTTGGATGGAGGAAGCCACATACAAATTAATGGATAGACTCCATAATTTTCTTATGGCGATTTCCTGTGCAATTGGAGGATACTTCGAGGATGTTCATTCAATTTCCTCTCACTTTTCTTGGATCTCATTGAATAAACATGGCCAGTAAAGAACTATCCAGCTGTTTTTCGGTATATCAAATTAAGAATAACAGTTCTTTTAATCTAGGTACACAATACGAATTTTTTCCCAGAGTAGTATATACTGACGCAATCTTTGTCTTTTTTATTTAAAATGTGTTCCCGTTATTTCTGCGCTGTTTTTATGAAATGTGCTATTTGCGGTAGGCATGGTTTTGTGTTTTGTCGCCGAGGTGTACGCTGAATGCTGACAAAGTCGCGATAAAACGGAATTTCCGGTTAGCAGTAGCAGAAGTGTTATTTTAAAACAGGGTTACATTTAACATTTTGTTTACTGAAAAACAACTAAGAGGCGTCGCGATAACCGACAAAACTACACACCTATGCACATTTGTCATTTATGGATTAACCTCCGAAGAGATTTTTGAGGAAAACCCTAGAGAAAACCACCGTATCACGCAAGTGTTTCGCCGACAAAGTAAATGAAAACAATCGTTTTAATTTTAACGAAAAATTGTTGAAAAATAAGCAAACATGTTGAGATGATTACTAGTTTGTTGTACCTAGGGTACCTACCTACTTATTTTATGAAGGCTCGATGAATTCTTCCTGAAGGTTGGATTTTTATTTTCCGAGTTATTTCCTATTATTAGCAATGAAATATTCAGGTAAAATTGGTTTACTCGACCTACATATTTAAATCAACTGCTGATTAAGCAGTTTCCGACCTATTAAAAGTTCAGCCCTTATTTTGCTGTTCCACCCTTTATGTGCTCATAAATTAATGAAGTGGGAAATACAGTCTTCCTCCTAAAATACTACCCGACATTCAGTGTTCGCTCAGTTTAAAAAAAGTCACATTCACAGGTCGGTTATTAAGACGATGTTGAAGATGTTGCGAGCCCCGCAAATTAATGTTACTCATTATTTCTCTCTGTATATGCAATTATTTCCAATTACTTGTACCCGAACAATCACTTAAAAGTTAAAATAATAAAGCAACACTTAACAGCACAATGACAAAACAGATGTTTCAATTTTACATTTGCAACATCAAATGTCCGACAGTGCTATTGAAAGACCAATAAATTGAAACCAAAGAAATCTAATGGTACGAAAATAATACGTTAAATACATAGCAATTTTAGTTGATATTACTTAAAATTTCTCCATTAATTTTCATTAACCTTCATAATAATGAGAACGTATAAAAATCTCTGTCTGATACATTTTTATGTGATCGTGCACTTGTTAGCCTAAATATGCAACAAAACAATTAAGAAAAGCCTCTAACTTGGAGATTACTATGCACACAGTGGCTGCCGGACAGCCAGTAATTTCGGTGCCACTTCACGTAAGTGTTTTCTTGCGGTAACTTCAAAAGATAGTCAATTCCATCAAATGCCACTCAAAAATGAAGTTACGGTTTTATTGTAGTAATGTAAAAGAAATTTGAATATATATTTGTTTTTCAAATACCTAATCGTGAAGTTAAAATAAATATTATTAAACTTTTGTGGGTAGGACGCTCTAGTGATGGGGCCTCTTGAAATGCTGCACGAGTTGATGGTCATTAGTGGTTAAGCGTGACGTCACGCAGATGCATTCAGAACAGCTGACTTAGTGATCAGACAAAAAAACACTACTTATCTACCTTATACAGTACGTCTGAGGCAGGTTATGTATAAATGGCCAGAAGGCACGTTTCAAAATTCGGTTCGAGCAGACATGTCAGGTTTTTGCAGACAATTTTAGGGATGTCTGAGTGTAATTGCATGCCTTGCTGGCGGCTCGTGGTATCAGGTCAAATCGAGGGGGTAAGTAAGTACTGCCTGTGCGTATTTACTAAATATACTGTATACCAGCACAAAACCTACTACCTACACCTCTTATACTCAGTTCCCAAACTCGCATAACAAATAATAACAATAGGTATGTCTGCTTACTGAATTTATTTTTGTGAAGTCGATTCCTTTTAAACTGAATAGGCGGCTGTATTTTTAAAATAATTTTTTTTTGAAATTTTAGAGTTCAATGTTTTCACGTCATTCTTTACCTTGCTCTGTCTGCCCTTGTACATGTTAGATGTTACCACAAATAGTACTTCAAAAAATTAACTACATACCTATTCAGTTGTTCAACAACTTTCTTTTTAAATAGTTTTTATGTGCAACATACCTACACGTAATTCTTGACTAACAGTTTAATAATAATAATAATGCATATACATATGTATGATCTACAAAATAAGAACATCCGCATTATTTATAATTTCAGAGCAGAACAATAACTAAGTAATGAGTAATTCACGTTATGTAAAAAGGTAAATACAACTACAGTGCATTTATTGTTCTTTTTATTTGCTTTTATGTCGGCTCCTCGGCTCTACGGTGGTACCCAATTTACACCTTAAGTAATTCGGTTGTACGTTCTAGGAACAAACATTTTATTACATCAAAGAAAACCTTGTGGTACTTTTAGTAATAAATGAACCATGCCAGATTTGTCGAAAGATCGACATTTTTACCACAAGTTTGTTAATAAAATATTACAAATGTTACTCATGTTATATGTGTCAGTTTTTGTACCGAGATGATAAGATTCAAGCCAAGGAAAAGTTTCAATAATGCCTAGGAAATGAGTAACGTTTTTTTGCACACCGATTTTCTTACCAGCATTAGTTTATAATTCGCATTCCAATTTCTATTTTTACCAATTGATGCAGATATAAAACATTTCGGCTATAAAAAAATCTCTACTGTTAAGTAGGTATGTATTTGTATAACCAGAGCAATGTTTGAAATTGAAATTAAACGTTTGTTTTAGGCTCTCAAGATGCGTTCTTCAAACAAGAAATTAAAAGAACGGTTAAATTACAAAACATACACTTGATACAATTTTATAACCTAATAAAAATGTTGGGGCCATTCTCCTTACATAGTAGACAAATTTTTCTTCTGTACCTACTTCAATTTTCTGCAAACAATATTATTCTCCATACCTTCATCTTTCATCAATTCAGAAGAGGGATTATTAAAAATAAAAGAAACCTCCCTTATACATGATTTCATCCTCGATTTCATCCAAATACAACACCTACTGTGTTTCCAACATAAACATTTTCTCGTTATTATAAAAAGCAGAGATTTTGGTTTACTCTCAATTTGTAAACACATACACTCGTAAATCAAGGGTATGTGCTACCGAATTAAAAGCCCCCAAAATAAAACCTAGATTAAAAATCGCTTATAAATAACACTCACTCTATTGTAGTCAAATAAAACGTTTAAAAATCCAGGTAAACGTCTATCATAAACATTATTGTCACAAGTTTAGACACTAGTTCATTAAAAAAATACGCTTAATTTACAATAAACACTAACAACATCAAAAGCCGCACACACTCCATTTTGAGTCACCGAACCAACTGATACAATAAAGCCCGAATTCCAGCAACAACGCGCACACTCCACTCCTTTCGTGGAGCCGTTCCGATCCAAGCAAACCTTTACGTATTTTATGGATTCCCGCTTCTGTCAAAGTCTAATGCGGGGCATTGCCAGATCCAATGATGTAATCTACTGATTAAAGAACAAAAAATGGTAGATTTAAAGCAAACCAATAACCAAACGAGTGTACTTGCATTATAATATCATCATCATAAGGTTCTCAGTCCGAAGACTGGTTGGACGCGTACCTCCATTCTTTTCTATCCTGAGCTAACCTACGCATTTCCCTAAAAGTAGAACATCCTACATCCCTAACTATTTGAGAGCAGTAGTCTAATCTAGGCCTACCCCTACCTCTTTTTATTCCTATCTCTGACTCTAGTATGTCACGAACTATAATATAATATAATGTTTCTAAAATCAATAAGATCTTAAATAATAAGAAAATGTGATTCTTATTTCTTGATCCGACTGAAGTTCCGTGAAGTTCCTTCGTTTCATCGGCAACATTGGACAATGGACACTGGAAGCGGCGTGTCAAATGTCAATCTACGTGATTCAATCTCAGACATACTTTTAGAGCACAAAATAAAGGCTGACTGAGGAGCTCAAATAAAAGTGTAATTTCGAAATTAATAACTTGCAAAAAGCATAGTTTGTTTTCAGTAGATTCAAAAGAATATCAAAAGCAATCATGACGACTATGCCAGTAAGTTCGTCAACGCTTCTTCCATTAGGTAAGTTTACAAAATGAGTGGGAAACTAGGTTATGTTGTTGTTTCTTAAATAATCAAATTTTATGTTTTTGTTTTTTTGTAGAGTTGGTTGATAAATGTATTGGGTCGAGGATACACATTATAATGAAAAATGATAAGGAAATCGTGGGTACTCTCTTAGGTTTCGATGATTTTGTAAATATGTTGTTAGAAGATGTTACGGAGTATGAAACTACACCGGAGGGAAGGAGAATCACGAAATTAGATGAAATTCTATTGAATGGAAATAATATTACAATGGTATGAACATAAAGAAATAAGTTTGAGGCAGTTGTTCAGAAGCGATCCAAATATTTGACACGATGCATAATTTGATACAGATTGCTTGTATCGTTGGAAGTTCTTATTTAGAATGGTTTCAAACAAATATCTGGACAGTTGAACAATCGAGCCTAGATGAATTTGTTTTGATTTGTTTCCCTTTTTAGTTGGTTCCTGGAGGGGAAATGCCAGATAATTGACTATTAATTTATAAGTTAACTTGTAATACTTTTCATTTAAATAAGGCTAGAAAATAGAATAAATTTAATTTTTACAGGGGTCTGTTTTTTCTTTTTGTATTTCAACAACAGATGGCCCATATCTAGCTATTTCGATATTTCCATTATAAATAATAAATTATTGTTAAATTTGAATATTATTTCAATTTTGTAAATTTCTGGCATGTAAGTATAATAATTATACATGCCAGAAATTAACAAAATTGGAATAATATAAATAAATCGTGATAAAGCCCTTGAACGAACGTTGCTATGGAAACGTTGAATATACATACACGATTTCTTCACAAGTAAATAAATATAAATGGAACGTTTTCCGTATCACGGCAACCCCGATGTGCTACATTATGAATGTTCTGATTGGCTGCAGCCCATTGAATAAGGAACTTTATGTGTTTGAAAATACACAATTAATGATCGTATAATTTAAAGGTTGCAGATAAAAATATTTATTACATATATTATTATTTCATCTTGATCACATTTTTGTTCTTAACATTAAATAAATTATTTAAGCCCAGAGGAAGTTACCCTTCAAATCAAGAAAACCAAAATAAACTGAAAACAACAAATTAATAACAAACGCTTAAAACTGAACAACATAGGATACATAATATAAAAAAACTTATAGTTTGTACTATATTAAAAGTAAGTTCAACTAGATTCTTTATGACTGACAGTAACCCCTACAACTTCTATATTATTTGTTGTACAAATTGTATGATGGTAAATATTACATAAAAATTAACTTCACCACAGAAATAAATAAATAAACAAATGTTATTCATTTGTATTTGATTGAACCGGAAGTCGGCCACACTGGAACTTTTCATTAATCAATCCGAAGTTCTCTTTTGTATATACAAACCAAATTTCACACAATTTGAACAACAAAATAATATAGGAGTTACAAAGGTGTGGCCCTAATTCCTGACACCTGGTATATGTTATAGCTAAATGTAGAAACATTTAGCCTCAACATGTTATAAAATGACGACTTAAATTTTCGTCTTCAACTTTTTAATTTATTTTTCTTCGCCTTTTGTTCTTTTATTATTTTGCACACCAACCTGCATTGTGCCACTTTTCTTATTTTTAACGGGTACTATTTTACCATCATTCCCTTTCAGATAAGTATCCCTCTCCGCATTGGCATGCATGTACCTCAAATGTGCACTTACTTCAGAAGTGCTCGAGAATTCTGCATCGCACTTATTACATGCATACAGAAGTAGCGTACTGTGCGTCTTTAAATGATTATTTAAAGAAACTGCATTATCGAAATCTGCACTACACAGATCGCATGAATATGCTTTTGGTTCATGTTTTTTGTAATGGCAAAGCAACGCAGTTTTATTCGAGCAAGGACACCCACAAATGGAGCAGATTAACTTCGGAAATTGATGGGAGGTTTTGAAATGTTTCGAAAGCGCTTGAGCTTTCTCAAAAGGGCAGCCACATTCCTTGCACGCAAACTCGTTTTTGGGTGAAATTTTGTGAATTAGACGGCGGTGAATGCTTAACTTGTTTAGAGAATTAAAATTCATGTCGCAAATACTGCAAATGTATTGACATTGTACGGAATCTTGTTTGATTACATACTCCTCAGTCTAAAAATTCCAAATATGAGTTTGTGATACAAATCTACTAAAATTATTCAGAGAACTCACGTCTTGTGATAAAAACACGAAAGACTGCGACTCATCAAGTACTAAAGGCATAAACAGTCTGCTTGTATCAACCGTACCAATTTCATACAATTCCGCCCCATCATCATTTTCCTTCTCTTCTTCCGAAATTTCTTGCTTTGTAACATCCTCTGCTGACATGTAAATTATATCATTTACTGTTTGAGGCAAGACTTCTACAGTAACTAACTCTTCGTACTCTAGGTTTAATTCTTGTACTTCCATTTTGTGCTATACCTCAATTATATCGAAAATAGACAATAACATAAATTATCTTGTATAATCAAATGCATTCTCAAATTTTCGGTTCATTTTATTATTTTTGTTCAAAATGAAATGATCAACCTAACTTCAAGTGACGTTTGATTTTGACAGAGGTAACACAGGTTACTTTAATAGGTTTGTATCTTCACTCAAACGTCTGTGCAAATGTCAGTGTTCGGCCGAGAGAGGTCAGGAGGATAACAAATCGAATATTATGGGAGCAATGATGAAAATTATGGAAGTGACTACTGAACCGTCCGACGATTACATTAAATTTTATTCCAAAGCGGTCGGACGTGCGCATTACACAATATCAGTAAAATTTAAATTATTGCAAATTGCAAGCACTGTCAACGGTCTCGGTGGGTGTTTGGGTATCGTGCAGACCTGCCGTTTCTTCTTCGTTCTCATGAGTTCTGCTACCGTACAGGTTAATTTATTTTGCTCGTTTCTACATCATCTTTTTTCCAAAAAATGCGCGAGTCTGGCGCGAGGACAGCTAAATGGTCTGTTTCAAAAATGAGTTCTTTCAGAGCTTTAGTTTTTTTATGTCCGTTTTGTCTGCAAAAACAGAAACTTCTCTGGGTTGCTGTTTTTGGAAACCACTCAGCAACTATGTTTCCACCAAACCGACAAAAAGTTTAGCCCAGTTTAGATAGAGTTTCTACAGTATTTCCACTAAAGCGACAGTTTTAAAAATGTCTGACCGACGTCGACATAATATGTTTGTTGTTGCTCGTGGATTTTTTATTATCAAGTCAAATCAAGAGGAATTAGGGACCTAAGTGGCACGTCACAAACGTCAGACTTTCATTCCAAACAAAACAAAGCCACGTGCTTTCTGACGTTTTAACCTAACCTCCGAAATATAATTCGGAACCTAAGTGCCTTCGTCATACGTCAGATTTTCATTCCAAACAAAACAAAAGCACGTGCCATTTGACGTTTATCGATATTATTTACAACGTCTTAAACTAGTTTTTGCAATATAATTATAGACGTTTTGCAGTGAAAACAGTTTATTTTCAATTTGTGTGTTGGGCTTACGCGTAAAAACTTGAAAACAACTATATGTAATTATAATCATATTTCAGAGGTTAGGTTAAAACGTCAGAAAGCACGTGGCTTTGTTTTGTTTGGAATGAAAATCTGACGTTTGTGACGCGCCACTTATCTCCCGAATTATAGTCTTTTTCAAGTTTTCCCACGTAAGCCCAACACACAAATTGAAAATAAACTGTTTTCACTGCAAAACCGCCTATAATTATATTGCAAAAACTAGTTTAAGACGTTGTAAATAATGTCGATAAACGTCAAATGGCACGTGCTTTTGTTTTGTTTGGAATGAAAATCTGACGTATGACGGAGGCACTTAGGTCCCGAATTGAAGCCTCAGTTAAGTTACTAACTTCCTCTACGCTAGATTTTGCTTTTTTCAGAATGTTCGTAGCAAAAAATAAACAAATAAGTTGATCTCCCTTATGGCGGTTTTCCACCAAACCTACAAAACAGCAACTCGAGTTGCAAACAATTCGAGTTGCTAGCGTTCAAATGTCACACAACTGAACCTGAACTTAAAATAAAATAAACTAAAATCTCCTATGTTTCCACCAAAGCAACACAAAAATCCTTTTTATCTTTTCGCCACGAGACGGGATTTTGTAGAGTTGTCAGAAACAGTCGCAGCAACTCAAAGTTGACAAAATATTTGTCAATTTAGCAACACTCTGTTTGTAACTCTAGTTGCTATTTTGTCGGTTTGGTGGAAAACCACAATTACATTTCCAAAATGCAAAATGTGTTGACATTCTGTAATGCGCATGCCCGACCGCGTACGTACAAAATTTAAGGTGATGGTTGGACGGAGCAGTAGTCATAATTATTTCTCATTTCAATCGTATTTGAAGGATGGGAATTTTGGATTAATTTTTGACATTTGATATTTTTACAAAATTGTACAAAATATTCTAAACATGAAGTTCTAGGCTCGCTAAATAATACACTCTCTTTTATTATAAAATTTATAAATAGTCTACCAAAAATGTTGCAAAATAAAGCTAGTTCAGAATACTAAGCCCCTATTTTTATTTGTATAAAAACAGTTTTAATTATACAGGTTGGGTCAGTCAAGCAGTAAAATCCATGCTTTCATGTGTGAACAGATCAACAGATGGCGATGACAAAAGGGAATTTAAGAATATTTTTG
Source organism: Xestobium rufovillosum (assembly GCA_963966045.1). NCBI lineage: Eukaryota > Metazoa > Arthropoda > Insecta > Coleoptera > Ptinidae > Xestobium > Xestobium rufovillosum. Next base: position 41,475,172 of record OZ014493.1, read on the forward strand.
GTGTACCTAGCAAGAAAATATTGCTTTTTCTGCGAAGATCTTTTATTGAGATTTTCCATAGGTACACAAAGAAAAAAAAAATTTCACATGTAGGTAACAATATTTATTACCCTCGCGTCAACAATAAAAAAATGCTGCAGGTCTACTCAGAATTCTGACCAGGTAATGTATACAAGGTGGTGACAAAATATTCTGGAAATTGAAATAATTCAAAGGCTAAAAAATTTATTGCTTTAAATAGAATATCCTGTTATTTTATCAAGGACCCTAATTGCTTTCCTTAATTATGTATATCATTACACCTGCCTAATTTTCTGTATTTTAAGATTTATTTGACATTTCTATCACATTTTAAAAAGAGATACATACTTACCTTGAACCCGATAGTGAGTACGATCCTTGTCTATCATATATACTAGTCTGCTAATCCAATGCAATTTATTGGAAGCCGGTTTTTGGACGCCACGTATTTTAGTTCTGGACGCAGCTGGTTAGATGGGGCTCGATACGCTTAGTAAACTTGCAGTTTTCAATCTGCTATCGTGGCACTTTAGTTGATTTCATTGTTTAACAGATGGCAGGCACGGCGATTTTAATTCTGGGGTGATGCGAGACGGCGCCAGCCGGCAAGACGGGACGTTGCGGAATAAGATATCAAATAAGCTTTTATGTTCCCGCAGGGCACAGCGCGGCGGCACGCTTTCCGCTTTGTCGCTTGTCGGGGTAACACCTGCATGAAATTTATGCCTTTACAATACTTTTTATGTCCAATTTTGTCTTTCCGAATTTGTTCACATATACCAGCCCCAATTATTTGAATGGCCTTACTTCCTAGATCCCAAAAATTAAAATTAAGAGACAGCCCAAAAAGATGTTTTAACGTTTTAACGTATTATTCGAAAAACCAAAAAACGCACTTGTTTTTTCCAGTAACTTTCGTTTTTGAAAACACTTTGAGGATCTGTATGCAGCGCCGTAGCCAGGGTCAAAACTTAGGGGGGGCTTATGAATTTTTTGAGGGGGCCTAAACAAAATATTTGGTAGGATGTCTCTTGGAATATGCGATTAAAATTATTCAAAAATTGGAAATTATAATACTTTACTAAACTAGATAAATTGATAAATACCTACAGTAGTGGCCATAAATATAGCAACTTCCTGAAATTTCGAATTTATTTTTTTTTTCTAAGCAAAAATATTCTTTTTATTTACTTTTTGTTCTTAAAATACATACACATTTCTAGTACATAATGCGTATTTATGTGTAATTAAAACAAGTATTATTTTTAATATTTTTTAATTTTTGTGTTGGACATAATTATAGCAACTACGGAAAAAAAATTTTTTGACAAGTATTAATTAAAAATAACAAAAGCGTTTAATATTTTGTATAATAACCTTTATTTTTAATAACCTGGGCACATCGCTTGGGCATCGATTCTATTAATTTAGTAATGTATCCATCATCAATTATTTCTCAAGCATTTTCCAGTGCAGTATAAAGGTTTTCCAAATTAGTATAATTATTTCCTCTAATTTTGCCATCCAAGTAATCCCACAAATTTTCTATTGGATTTAAGTCGGGTGACTGTGATGGCCATCACATAATTTCGAAGTGTTGCTCCGCTAACCAATCCTGCACAAGTTTCGACGAGTGTTTCGGGTCATTATCTTGCTGAAACACACAACTTAAAGGCATTGTTTCGTCGATGTATGGGACCAGATGGTATTGCAAAATATTTTAATACATGAATCGATCCATTTTACCATGGATTCGATAGATTGGGCCCATCCCAAACTTAGAGAAACATCCCCAAACCATAACTGAACCACCACCGTGCTTAACAGTTGGACATGTGCACTTCTTGTCAAATCTTTTGCCCGTTGGTCGTCTAACATAGAGTAGCCCATCACTTTTAAACAAATTAAATTTTAATTCATCGCTAAAAACTACATTCTTCCAATTTTCTGGGGTCCAGTTAATATGATCTATTGCGAACTGGAGACAGGCCTTCACATTTTTCTTTGACAACAGCGGTTTCTTCGCTGGTCGGCGACCAAATAACCCGCCGTCGACTAATCTCCTTATTGTACGAGCACTAACATCTTTTGATCCAATTTCCTCCAATTTTCCAAGAATTTTGGAGGACAGGAATGGGTTTTCTTTCGATGTTCTTAACACGTGTCGATCAAATCTTTCAGAAGTTTTTCTTGGTCTTCCTGGATTTGGAATGGGTTCAACATAAATAGCTTCAAAATTCTGGACGGATTTATTTAAATTAAAACTTCTTGAAATTTCAGCCTGTTTGACACCGTTTTCATACTTTTGTGTAATAAGGTTCCTAATTTCAATTAAAACTGTTTTAGCCCGACCCATTTTTTAGTTACTAACCAGAAATAGTGCCAATGCGATAAATACTCGGGATAAGTACAACTTAACTGGCGTTTTAATTACTTTAAACTTATTTATGACAGTTGTTGCTATATTTCTGTCCAACAAAAATTTGAACAAATGCTGGGATTAATTTGTTATTCACAGAGCTCTAATTTTTATTGCAGGAAACACTTACCATAGAAGCAATGTGAATGCTGGAATGCATTTCTAATCTTAAAAATAATGTTGTTTAATATTACATTGATTTTTTAAAAGTTGCTATATTTATGGCCACTACTGTATATACCTAGTTTGAGGATATGGATGCAATAAACAGTACATAAATATGACTAATTCTTGTAAAAAAATGGACAACGAAGAATGAAAAACTATTCAGTAGAACTTCACAATAAACTAAAATCTTCACTTCTTACAATGAAACAAAATACAACTATATGTATAGGGTGTTAACAATTGGCGGGGCAGTATTGACAGCTTTGCTATTTTTGGAGCCACGATTCCTGTTAAATGACAATACTAGTAGTATTTCTTAATAGATTACGGTCGCGAAAACAGAAAAGCAATGATTGAACATCAGGTTTTCGAGTTATGTGCAAAAATAACTTTTTTTAAATGGAACGCTCTATATATTTTTGCATATATTGGGAGAGAGAAAAATTCTTAACAGAAAGTCTTAATTAATGGCTACCCTAAAATTTAAAATAAAGACGTTTTACTCCATATTTAAAAGTAAAACACTATATAAATACATCTTTTACGCTATAAATCAAAACAGGCCGAGGAACAAGGCAAGTGTCGAAATCAATAAATATTCTTTGTAAATTTTTATTAGTAGGTACTTATTGCTGTTTAGAGAGTTTTCGTATTATTTTCGTGACTATATCGACATCTTCACCATGCCGTTTACTCTTGTAGAAAACTGGGACACGTGTGATTTAGTAAGCTTATAAAAAATGAATTTCGATCTATCGCATGCTACGCCGAATTATTTCTTGGGCGGGAATAGCCGATGCAAAGAAGGATGGACAAAAAGGCGGAAGAAATATTAGGAGAAGATCAGTTCGGATTTAGACGAAATAGAGGAAAGAGGAACGCGCGAGGCCATTCTAGCTTTACGAATAATTATAGAAAAAACGATAGAAAAGAGAAAGAGCGTCTATATAGGATTTGTAGATTCAGAAAAAGCCTTCGACGACGTAAAATGGGGGAAGATGTTCGAAGTGCTCGGAAAGGTAGGGATGAAATATAGGGACAGAAGAATAATACGTAATCTCTACAAAGAACAAAGGGCAGTTATAGAATGTGAGCAGGAACGAAGGGAAGTAGATATCCGGAAGGAAGTGAGACAGGGATGTGTATTGTCACCTCTAGTTTTCAACTTATATATCGAAGATGCGATTAATATTGTTAAGGGCAGAACAGCCTCAGGAATGGATGTACAGGTCAAACTATTAACTTGCTCATATTTGCGGATGATATAGCAGTGTTAGCAGCTATAGCAAAGAAGAATTAGGAGCGGCTTTGAATGAAATGGAAGCAGTTTTGACACAGGGCTACGGCATGAAAGTCAATAAAAATAAAACTAAAATTTTGGTATGTAGGGGATGCGAAAATAGAACTAAAGTTGACATACAAATAGGAAATTAGAAGATGGAGGAGGTCGCGGATTTCTGCTATTTAGGAAGTAAAATAACTCAAGACGGTAGGAGCACAAAAGATATAAAACAAAGAATAGCGCGCAGGGGCGAGTTGCGTTTTACATCAAAAAGAAACAACTGTTATGTTCGAGAACGGTTAATATAGAGACTAGAAAGAGACTCTTAAACTCGTATGTATAGAGTACGGCATTATACGGGTGCGAAACTTGGACAATAGGAGAAGCGGATCGAAAAAGAATAGAAGCGTTTGAAATGTGGTGCTATACAGACGCATGATGAAGATACCATGGATAGATAAGGTTAGCAATAAGGTATAGGGAAGTATTAGAAAGAGTTGGGGAAAAGCGAAAGGTATGGAAGACAATAAAGAGTAGGAGAGATAGGATGGTAGGACACCTTCTAAGACACGAAGGATAATAGTTCGCGACATACTAGAGTCAGAGATAGGAATAAAAAGAGGTAGGGGTAGGCCTAGATTAGACTACTGCTCTCAAATAGTTAGGGATGTAGGATGTTCTACTTTTAGGGAAATGCATAGGTTAGCTCAAGATAGAAAAGAGTGGAGGTACGCGTCCAACCAGTCTTCGGACGGAGAACCTTATGATGATGATAAGAATAAGATAAGAACCGGACGTGCGTCCTAAAATTGTACAGGAAATTAGGGAACAAAACAGATATTTTTGTACAGAAGAGGAGAAAATATTTAATTTGGGATGCACAAACGGGCCTTAAGTACCTACATAGCTGTATACAGGGTGTCCCAGAACAACGGGGCAATATTTCTGGAGCATATAGTTTGGGTCCAAATAACACTTAAATCATATAAAAAAAAAATTCTAGGACGCCTCCCTTCGAAGCTATTCGCCCTTAAAATTAAAGTCCCGAAGAAGGTTTTTTGCTGGTAACTTTCAAACTACTGTATCGAATGTTATAAAATTTGGACTGTAGGCATAGTAAGCAAGTATCTGTGATCCAGTGACATGACATCTTCCGTATCTTGTCTAGGAAGCCGGGAGTAGTTAGAAAATGAGAATACTGGATACGAACCCGTTCGGAGCACATAGCGCCATCGAGTTCTCGAGGTGCCATCGACTTCTTCGGCAGTGACCTTGAAAGAGACCAGAGGCTGCTGAAGGAGTCGTTGAGGCATCCGAAGAAGTGTCTTCAGCAGCGGCATCTGCAGCAGCCTCTGGTGTCTTTGAAGGTCATTGCCGAAGAAGTGGGCATGTCTTCAGCAGCGTCTGGTCATTGCAGAAGAAGTGGTGTTCAGCAGCGTCCAGGCGCATGCGCCGGGGCTATTCCTCAGGTCAGTCCACCCAGTTCTTCGGCAATGAGCAGAGGCTGCTGAAGAAGGGCCTCTGGGTCTTTGGGGCCTTTGGTTGTGGCTCAGGCGCCTGCGCCGGGGCTTAAAAAGTGCGCGTGTTGCTCATTGTTGCGCAATGGAAGAATGTTCTGGAAATGCTGATGCAATAGTATGCAGATGTTGCAGAATTAATGTTTTTTCTCCTTCTACGTGTTTACCAGAATACGTTCTAAGTTTTGAAGGAAAATAAAAAACTGTTGAATTTATATTTTTACGTCAATATAATTAAAACAATAACTACAATTTGTATAAATAGTAAGCATGCATTTACTATAACGCTAAACATATTTAACCTATAAACAAATAATGAGAATATATTAAAAGGTTTAATCTTTTCCTGTTTTACAAAACTGGCAGTCTTTCTGTAGTGGTGGAGGACCATCAATAGTGTCGCAATCATATGTTGTCGACTCGAATCCCCAGTGATGGTAGCAGTAAGTGTATGCATGAGAACTTATATTTTTCTTCTGCTCTTCGGTTAACATACCCAGTTCGACACATCTGCGTAAGTCTGACGGATGTACGTAATATTCTAGGAATTCCTTGGGCAGTTCGGCTATGTGTGTGGGATCCATTAGCAGTAAATGCTCACCATTGTTAAAGAACTTGCCAATGGCTTTCCCCACACGTTTTCGCAGAGTTAAAGTTTGCTCTTGTGGTTGATGTTCTTGTAATTCTGGCGGTTCCAGGTATTTCAGGATCCAGTTCCGCAGCAGTTGAGCGTTAACTTCGGAACAGATGGCGCTGCTGTTTGCGTAATGCTGAATGCAAGGTTCAATAACACGGGAATTTTCTTCTCGAAGTTTCTTTAGCGAGGGGCAGCAGTTGAGCGAATCCAAGTCGAAACACTCAACGTTGTCGGGAAGCACGTTTTTCAACCAAGACACTTTATCTTTACCCTTCACGTAGATCCTATCACAATCGGCCACCGATGACTTTAACTTCGATCGGATGTCGTCGTAGTTCTCCGTGCCGCAATTCCAGCTCAAACCGTGGTAGAAACGTGTCAACCAATGAGCTTGACGTCTGTCACACTCCCTCAACTGGTTCAGGTCGAATGGTGGCTTGAATACCCAGTGGTAGTTGCTGCCGCCGCCGCCTCGATGATTCAACGCAATGAGCGAAACTTCTTTGAATATGAATTCACCGACTGCAGTCATGAAACCCTGAACGTCTGCGACGTACTCCATGGTTGACATGCGAACAAATCCAACGCGAGACTGGCGCGCACGATGTGCTTGTGCGACTTTTATACCAGGCGTTTGACAGAGCCGGTGGAGGGGGTATACTCGACGATGCGGTCATGCAGGATGAGACAGTAGGCGGTTGTGTTGGCGGGGAAATTTTCGCTCGACTCAAATTCCAGACGAATGTCCACAGGACCGGACTTGATGCTTTCCGACTGTTTTGATGCGTCAATGACTGCGAGTGGGGCGCGATTCTTGAACTGCTCCCTGCCGTATAGCGGCTCGCCAACTTTTCCATAGTACGAGCACTGAAAGTTCTCGTACATCTCATACAGTAAGGCGTATTTCCCGGTGGCGAAATCCAAATTCAGATTCTCGTAGGGGAACGACTCAGAGTTCAGATGTAGTTTGATGTTTGTCAGATTGCAGTGGTCAAACTGGCTCGAGTCCGTGATCGCATTGCCCTTGCGATTCGTCTGGAAGACCACAATGACGTAGCGCGGTTTCTCCAAGTGCGTTGCGGTCTTGATTGCCCACGTCTGTTTCGTCGCTTGCGGCAACAGCGGATACTCGTAAAGTTCCCAGCTGCGAAAGCACAGTTGAAGCGTTCTCTCGTCTTCGATGATCTTGAGGAGATTTAGACGTTCCAGATCGGAGGGGTAGACATACGGTACCCTCCAATGCACCTTGCTCAACTCGATCCTGGTGTTTGCTGCGTTACCCACGAAGGCGTTCCTATCGCTCTTCGAGCGATTCAGAATGAGCTCGTGACGCACATTCAACAGCACCTTGTGGTAGTCTTCTAGGAATCCGAGTAGGATTCTTCCCGGGATGCACACGTTAAAGTTTCCGTTCGCGTCAAGTACATGGGTCGGCGCATCACCGGTCGTCGTCCAGCCGGCATTCTCCAGCGCACGCGCCTCACCCTCATTCAGAGAAGCTATACCCTTTAATGTGCTCGTGATGCCCACGTTCTTCGTTCGATCCACCTCCACTCCGTTGATTTCGTAGCGGACGTCGTCCAGCAGGAAAGTGAAAGCGTTGTTTGTGAGAGCGGCAGCGGCGCCCTCACCCTCACCCGTCACGAATCTACCTTCCATGTAGATGCAACTGAGATGCGGTAGTATGTAGGCGTCCTGTTGCTGGACTGGTATGCGTATTTCATCGTTGGCGTTGAATGTCGTTGACACGTACGGTTGATGCACGTGCACCTCTACGCGCCGTGCGGACTCGTCCAAAACAGCACCGTCCAGAACACGAAAAGTATCCACGTTTATGTTTGTCATCTTCAATAAAGTTCACGTGACAGACCGATGACGTAAGACAGTGAGAAGTAAATATACCCTTCAACCAAGCCCACAACAAACTCTTCTTGGTACTCAAGTCCTCTTCCTCCTTTGTTTCAGTCGATATCCCAGGGACGTCAATATTGCTTTGCTATCAGTGCTAAGCTGACGGATTTGTCGATGAGCTTTGTTCGCGTGGTGTACAGCTGGACTGTTGCTTGTCTGCTGTTGCTGCTGCTGCTCTGAATCACAAGTGATGCCCGTTCCAATAACGTACCCGCTTATATACCTGTTTCGAAAGGCTATGCCCATAATGCTCGCTTTAATGCGCCCACGCGAGTGTCCTCCCTCGCTATTTATAGTCTCTTTATGGGCAACCGGACAATTATCTCTTCACCGCGAAAATTCACCAGTGTGCCGTTTTGATCGACAATGCGCACCGTCACGTTGTCTATACTGTTGAGAGTGATGGGCAGGTATATTACGTTGCTGGGCACCTCAACAATCTTGTAACCGGGCGGCACGAGGGGGAAAAATTCGTGTACGGTGTGGACTAAGTTACCATTTACGTACGATCCGGTGGTGATGTTGCACTCTACGCGTATCACGTCCACTTTCAGTATGCTGACGGGCAAGTCCGACTCGTGCCATCTATTCGGTGCAAGTATGCGTCTATTGAATCCAAGCAGAGAAGCCAAACAGTTGTCTCTGTCAAAGTTTATCTGTTTCCCGAATTTAATTTCGCACTTCAGGGTGCTGTTGTTGGCGCGCAGAATAAAGCTGGTATCACCCGAGGGTAAATTGTTGCGCAGGTACTCGTTCAGGTCTTCGATCTCATATGAACCAGTGGGTATGACGAGTTCCGCGTCACCGCTACCATAATAGAACTTATTGTTTGATTCGTCCACGTTCGGCACCGAGTTGAAGGTTTGGAACAGTACAAGCCCCAGCACGTAGTTGCCGTCCCCCAATTCGATAGGTGGGAAAAAATTGCTGCTCAAGACCGAACTGTTTCCCGTCAACGACACCGTCAGAGACTTGGTGGTGGTCATGATCCGCCGTTGTTGTACAAAAACTTTAAGCACAGGTGTCCACAGATGGGTGAGTTGAAGCTCTGCTCCCAGTCGTGATTGTACTGTATGGTGGTGGTGCGGCTACCGAGGTATTTAACGAGTTCTGCGGGCGGTCGCAGGTTGCCAAAACTGTCAAAGTAGAGGACGCGCGACCCTCGCTTTATGTACGCTACCCAGTGGGTGCCAGGACCGCTTGCGTCATCCAAATTGACGATAGCTGACTCGTTGCGTTTGGGTTTCCCCGCGGGCAAGCCGTTGCGCATGAACACTCCCCGGAAGTGGGGAATTTTCAGATCGATTGAAGCGTACTTGTTTAGATCGATGTCGGTGAGTGGTCTTCTCGGTAGCCTCAGTAGCGGTTTTTTGCCGGCGCCAAGTACAGACCCAAGCCTTTGCGGTATGGTTTCAGGTAGAGTCCGCTTCCCGGTTTACCCATAGCAATGGCCTCCATGGTCTGATTGTGGCGTTGATGTTCGCCTAGCTCTTTTCGGGCCTGTGAAGCATCGTTCACTGCCTTAGCTACACCTGCCGCCCCTCCAGCTAGCGCACCGAGAGCCGATAGACCCGCAAAAATTGGTATCAGGGGTAATATTCCACCAGTCTTCGGCACCGGGATGACGCGCGGCAACGGCTTCCTCTCTTTGCGTCGAATTACTTGCTTAGCCGCTGCCAGGGCTCTGTTCACCGCCATAACCGTATCCTTGGTGTTCTTCACTGCAGCTCGCGCCTCTCTCGTCACTCTGCCGAGCGAAATACGATCTTTGACCGTCTTCTTCTTCTTCTTGGTGCCGACACCCATACCCAACTTGACTTTAGCTTTCATTGCGTTAGTTATGGCCCAAGCGGCTGCACGTTCACCCAGAGATGCGTCCTTTGCCAAAACCCTGTGCCACGCACTGTCCGCCAGTCTTCGGTCAGCTTCGTGTCGTTTCGCGAGCTCCTTCGATTGCGAGTAGGCAATGTCGTGGGATCTGCACGCTTCGTCCGTGGGATTTATGCCCCGATCACCTCTTGCCAATCGCTCCTTAAGTTTTGTACCTGGACCACAGAAGTTGTAACCGGGCAGGTGCAATTCCACCGGCAGTTTTCCAATCAAATCGTTTAAGAGTCCTTTCCCCTTGCGTGGTTGTCGTCGTCGTCGAAGTGGTTTGACTGTCGGAGACATACTGACTGGAGTATAAAAGGTTTCGACGCGTCTATATATACTAGTTCGACGACGATGAAGTTCGTGAAACAATCGGAGAGTTTACCGGTCATGAATGTATGCGGCGCAGGCTTCGAGCCACCCGCCAACAAGAGACTCAAACACGGACTCCTCTTCCCCGACACTGTGAGATCCATCATCTGCGGTCCCTCGAACTGTGGCAAAACGAATTTGATTTTGTCGCTGCTGTGCGCACCGAACGGGTTGCGTTTCGAGAACGTCTACGTCTACTCCAAGTCCCTGTACCAACCAAAGTACCAACTGCTGGGGGAGATTCTGCGGGCGGTGCCGGGTGTCGGCTACTTTGCCTACGGAGATTGCGCGGACATCGTGCCACCCGAGAACGCCCTGCCCAATTCCGTGTTCATCTTTGACGACGTGGCCTGCGACAAGCAGAACGTTATGCGCGACTATTTCGCCATGGGAAGACACAAGTCCACAGACTGCTTCTACCTCTGTCAGACGTACACGCACATCCCCAAACACCTGATACGCGACAACGTCAACTTTCTGATCCTCTTCAAGCAGGACGACTTGAACCTACGTCACGTGTACAACGATCACGTGAACACCGACATGGACTGGTCGGTGTTTCGTTCAGCGTGCGCCGCATGCTGGACATCCAAGTACGGATTCCTGGCGATAGACAAGGACAGCGATATGAATCAAGGGCGGTACAGGAGGGGCTTCGATCAGTACCTGATCATATAAAAGGGAAGCTGTTGACACAGACAGCTGTATTCGCTAACATCATGGCTGCTGACACAAACAAGAATAGGAAGAGAAAAAAGGATCGGATGCTTAGCAAAGAGATTATCAAATCAGCTGACGCCATTCGACGCAAGTACCGCTCGCTCAAGTCGATCCAAACGAGTGCCGAGGAGCGCCTGAGACGACGCTTCCAACCGCTCACCGAACCGCTGCAAGAAATGACCCGCAAACTGGACTCTCTCAAGGAACCCTCAACGCTAACGCCCGCGCTGACGCAGCCCCCTAGTTTCGCCAACGACCTCATCGATCTGGACGGTGAAGCGGCAGCAGCGCCATCTTTCGACTACAACACTCCGCCGCCTACACCTACGATGCCCGGTCCCAAGGTCAGCCCGCACATTGAGAGACTGCTGCGCAATGAAAATCGCAGAGATTTGGACACCGTGTACGGAGTCAGAAGACAAGCCGGCAATGACTACGACTCGTTCATGATTGGAAACTCGGCCATTCAGTTTGTCGACGACGATGTCTACGTGCAGGACAAACGGTATCCGGGCACCAGCGGTCTCTACGAGCTGCTCTTCTACAAAGACCCGCACAATTACACCAAGCGTGATTTGAACGTGTACAAGAACATAATACTGGCCACGAATGCTCACAAGGTGGGCTATAGGGATGAAGCTCGTACTCGGGGCACCAACAGCACCAAGTACAAGAGCATCATCAAACGGTTTACAAAGGAGGGTGGTGGTGGTGGTGTTGGTGGACTGTTGATGCGCGTCACAGATAAAAACAGCGAGTACGTGTATTGGAATGATATAAATGAACTGGTTCAACGTTTGTACTTGCTGCATGCCTCCAGAGCGGCCGGCAACACCTCACACGGCAACGAGATTGCGTCTATTGTGGAAGAGCTTATGGAGGAGGGGGTTATAGTATAAGAAGGGGAGCAGCAGCAGCAGCGCGAGCCTCAATCATGTCCGTGGACAAGTTCGGACGACAGCTGGTTGGACGATCCAAGAAAGCATCTTCGCAGGCGTTTGTTCTGCGCGGACCGCCTGGAGTTGGTTTCCTGCTGACCCAGTCCGGGGACTATAACATAGACAACAAGCGTCTGACCAATGTTGCTAACGCAATCGAAGACCCCGACGCTACCAATAAAGCTTACGTGGACAGTTTATTTGCAGCACTGGGACTGTCAATTGATCACGCGGTGCGTACAGGAGCGGTGGCCCCTCTCGGCCGGAAACTAGAAATAGTAGAGCAAGACCTGGAAAAGGTCAGAGATAGTGTAGCGTTGCTGTTTCGCGAACACAGTGATAGACTGCACGCGCTAGAATTAGGTTTGGCGCAATTGCAAAACGACAAATATTTGGTGGGGGAATGAATAAGAAGAAGGGGCTGATTGCCGAGTTACACAAACCCGCACGACGAAACTTCCCGAGGCGCAAGGTGATAATCCGCGGTTTCGACGACCTCTGGCAAGCGGATCTGGTGGAGATGATCCCGTACGCGAAGGTGAATCGCAACTACAAGTACATTCTCATGGTGTTGGACACGTACTCCAAGTACGGGTGGGCGGTGCCACTAAAGACGAAGACGGCATCGGATGTGGTGCAAGCGTTCGCCCCTCTGCTGCAACGACAACGATCACCGAAGAATTTGCAGACCGACGACGGCAAGGAGTTCTTTAACGCACGCTTCAAGGCTCTGATGACTGAGCACGGCATCAATCATTACTCCACGTTCACGGAGAAGAAGGCGAGTTGCGTGGAACGCTGGAACAGAACCATCAAGGAGAAGATGTGGAGACTGTTCAGTTTACAGGGCAACCACAGATGGCTCCACATTCTGCCTCAACTGGTCGGCGAGTACAACAAAACAGTGCATTCTGTGACGGGAATGCGCCCCGCTGATGTCACAAAGGATACGAAACTCAATTTTGGAGCGGCGGCAGCGGTCAGGGTGCAAACAAAGTTTAAGCTGTGGGACAAGGTGCGCATTTCAAAGTATAAGCACGTCTTCAGCAAGGGGTACACTCCAAACTACACCACCGAGGTGTTCACCATCGTCAAGGTGAAGCATACGAACCCAACCACGTACCATCTTGAAGATTACCAAGGGCAACCGATTCGGGGATGTTTCTACGAACAAGAGCTGCTGAAGACCAATTACCCCAACACATACCTGGTGGAGAAGGTATTGCGAAGGAGGGGCGATCGCATGTTTGTGAAGTGGCTCGGATATGATGACTCACACAATTCGTGGATAGATAAGAGTGACTTGTAATAAATAAAACAGGAGTTGTTTACATAGAACATTTTTATTGAAAATATAGATAATTTATCAAATACATGCGTTTATTTACAAACTATTCTGGTCCATAATACTATAGTGCCCGAGAGGTAGTGTGTTTACACCATCATCGAGCGTGTGGCGTTTGTCATCTTCGGCACACAAACTTTTCTTGCTAATCTCGTACGAATAGAGCTCGTGATTTTTCGATCGAATCGAATTAAAGGTGGCCTGAAGTTTCAAATTGCCAAATAATACTCGTTTATAGTCGTTATGCGTCAACTCCTTGACTGCTGAACGGCCGATTCCCTTGGATTTTTTAATTTCAATAGCGTCATCCTCGCACAGAATAGAGTACATTTTCGGTTTTAGTGCTACCAACTCTGTAATAATTTTACCATCCAATTCATGCTTGAACTTGCCAATGACTTTTTTGTTTACCGGCGGAATATTGTAGGGATTCCCTGGGGGATAGCCGGAAGTGTCAAAATGATCCTTCGCATCGGCTCTAATTATTTCGTACAAGTCGTCAGTGCAGCACTCGTAAATAAAACTGTCCGTATCCGTGTAACAAAGCGAGGCATTTAAATTTTTGTGTTCTTTTACATAGTCGTAGTGAAATTTGTACATCAGTTCTTTTGCCAACTCCAACACGCAAAATCCCACATAGATTGGCTTATTGAAGACTATTTCTGTCTTTTGTAATTCAATGGCCACCAAGTTCTCCGAAAATATCACGCAGTTCTTAAAATTGGGTTTTGCTATCAGAGACGACGCGCCACAATTACCATCCCAACGCGTCACCAATTTGATGTCGCGCCGTTTCCTAATATTTTCAATTGTTTTCCCATACACTGCATTATTCATGAATTTGTACTGATCCTTTTCAAATTCATCCTTGGACTCTGTTCGTAATTTCGTGTTCAGATCTATGTACGGTTTGAGCCATTTAGACTGCTTAAATCGCAAAACTCTGTGGACCTTTTTTAACAGTAAACCGTGATTTAAACATTGCTGTAGATTTCTATAATGGATAACGTATCGAGATTTATCGTGAAGGGTTAGCATCAGTTTCGATTGGTTGGATAGGTCTGATGTGCGATGTTCTGAGCAGAAGGGGAAGTCCGCGTGATGGTCATGTATTGTTTCCGGATACTCCAGATCCACCTCTAGCGCATACCCATACTCTTGATCCCCTTCGAATAAGGTGTATTTTTTCTCCAATAGCTGTTGCTCGATCACGGCAATCTCACTGTCCTCCAACCACGCAAACCCTCCGTACGGCAGCGGTTGTGACAAACTGTGTCCGTACAGATTGTTTGCATCTATGTAGAAGAGAAATTTAGACGGTTTCGACGGATCAAAATTTTTCATATATTTGTTATTCGCTCTAGAAAATTTCTTGTTTGCCACAACCACTCCTCCTCTCAGTGAACGTTCGAAAAAATTTATCATTTCCACGTCTGTCAGCAGTTCGAGTTTGACCTTTGTCATCTTGAGCATTGCTTGAAACGTGTATCCCGCTAAGGTGAAACAGTGAAATGGATCCAACGAATACGTTTCCAAACACACGGAACGAAATTTATTCACTACATCTGTCAGAATTAATGTATCCAGTTTGAGGTAGATGTCGGAGTAGTCTGCTAGAGTCTGACAACCAAATGTCCGCCAAACCTTCTGCGCATGTGCATAGTCCTCTTCCGTAATGTCGCTGTCGTTGAGTTTACTGTAAAAAGCATTCTTCGGTGGGAGTTCGGTTTCTTCCAGACGTTCCCACGAGTTCACGTAATCATATGGGAACACCCCCTTCCTACAAATCAACTCTAAATTTTCCGGATTGGAAAAGTATCTTCTGGTTACGTTGTACTCGTTTGGATTCAAATTCTGCGCCAATTTCTCTAAGGACGATGGTATGAAACGATACGAGTCTAAAAAGCGCATTTTAACCCCACCCTTCTTTTTCGAAAACGAAATGTAATTTTCCATCGTTATGGGCAGTAGATCAATTGGTTCCGTGTCGTAGGCCAACTCCTTTATGATTAAATGTCCGTCGTAACCACTCAAATTGTGAAATAATACGGGTACGAATCTGCAAGTTCGATATAGCAAATTGCATTGCGCATGCGCAGGTCCCCGGTACTTCCCCGTTATGTGATCGTGATCTTTCACTCGCTCTTCCAGTAAACCAAAAGGTTTCTCGCACATGTGGCAAATGTTGCACGTTTGAAATTCACGCAGCTGGATGTCATTCAATGGTTCCATACCCACGTCTCCGGTCACTATTGGCTCTATAACTGCAGCTATTTCTCGAAGTTTCGAAACAAACCAGCTGACGCAATCTTTTCCGCGATAAATCTCAAACCTTGACAGGCTATCGTCATAGTTACAAATCAGGTAAAAGGCAACGCTATACGGCTCGTGTTTTTGATATGCAAGCGTACTCGAAATGTCGGGATCATTTTTACATGCGGAAATTGGGCGGGTGAATGCTTCAAAATCACCGACGATGAGGAAGGGCACCGGCTCTTTAAACCAATAATTTTGAAATTGCAAAATGTCATTATTCCCCTCCGTTGGTACCGTAATTTTGACGTGAGACTTTTTTGCCGAGCAATCTGGTATATGCCTATCGTATTTTTCCAAGGAATAAAATGTGACTAAACACCGATCGCAAACGTGAATCTGACCGTGGTGCAGTGAAAACTGAGGTGAGCATAGACGCGACATATTTTTAATCCATGCGTAATGCCCTATGCTATTATTCTCATTCGTAATGTATAATAAATTCACATGCCTTTCCCGTTTCTCCTCGGTATAATACAAAGGACCAATTACGTTACACTTATTGTCTAATCCAAACACATTAATAGATATGTTATTCTGTCTTTCAAACTTGGAAATGTCTGTCAATTTCACCGGAATGGAAATACCTGTGGTGTCCAAAACATCCGTATACTTTGGATAACTTGACACGAGACTAACATTTTGCTTTGCGGGATACATCGCACAAACTACAGCGTGGAAAAAACAAGCCATATCTGTATTACATACATTGAGGACAGCCTTCCGTACAGCTATTACTTCTGGCAGTGGTAAATAGCTGGACGTTCCACCACGCAGTGGATTGTATTTATTAATATTTACGGCCAACGAAATGACTTGGGTGAAGGACCAGCCACTGTTTTTCGCAGAAAATTCCACTAGCTGCAATAGTATGAACAAAAAAATGTTAGTGACACGGCACACACAAGAATTGATTTGTAAACAAGTGAGCTCGTATCGTTTTGAATTGTGAAGATGAGGTCGCGCACTGGTTTCATGAAAAAATGTACGCTTATAATGAAACAATAAGAAACATTTTATATAGTAGTCAAGCCTTAAAAGCAAACCACCCCCATATTCCGATCCCCCTCGTCGAGTCCTTTAATTTGATACCCCACATCACGTAGTTTTCCGTACGGGTAGGCATAGATTAGACTACTGTTTTCAAATAATTAGCGCTGTAGGATGTTCTACTACCGAGAACTAAGATGTTTACACATCAATAACTATATGGTCTCTTAAGATTATAAGTTGATTACGTACCTTGGTTTTAAGTTTATCCGTTACTTCCTTGTACCAATTTGCCATCTCGGACGAATCAGAGAAAGACGAAGCGGTAACTATTGTATTGCTGGAATTAAAATATTTGCACTCTTCAGCCGCAGTCTCTCCTTGTCCACATAGTTTAAATGTGCAACAAAGGCTAAAGTTGACCTTTGCTGCAGCCTCTCTCTTTAATATATTCTTTAGTCGCGTCTTAATGAGATGGTAACAATCTTCAATGAACGCATCTGGATCAGTATGACGCTTATTGATTATTAAACCGGTCCTTATTCTACTGGTAAAAGCCGAAGCGATGTCTCTCCAAATAATTCGACCAGAACGCTTCTTATTTGAATTTGATGCAATTCCAGAACCCAAGTGCCTCTGGTTTTGTATTATATTTAAACACACTTTAATATTTGATATGTTGCACTCTACATGTCTGCGCTGACCGAGAGTAAGTTTATCACCAGTTTTCAAATATTTATAGTGGGTCCTGAGCATGCGCTTACATATCTTCGAAAAAGAATGAATTTGTTCCACAGACAAACTCCTTTTATTAGCACATACCTGTCAATTATTATTCGAATTAGCGCATGCAAAAATATGTGGAAACAAAGAAAACAAACTTACTTCAAATAATTTTTTCACCATATCTGATGAAAGTGTCTGTATTTCAGATTGCGATTCCATCGTCAATACTGCCTAATCACTCGCACCACAAAATATTATGTCCTTTGTTGAAACTCAAAACGTAATGTCAACACTGCTTTATTACTATAGAACGGTCATAAAACAACTGGCTGATGCCACCCAATCTCGCTCTATTTATACAGATTCTTATCTTCGCAGAACATTCCAGAAGAATCCTTGAGTGTTATAAATTCTAAGAATTACTTTAGTGCCGCGTGCAAATAATTTATGTATGTGTCACGTCTTATCTCCTTGTTCCAGAAGAAACCATGAATTTTATCGCTTCTAAGAATTAATTGAGTGCCGTGTGCAAATAATTTATGTGCGTGTCACGCCTTATCTCCTTGTTAATCGAAAGTTCCAGAAGAAACCTTGAATTTTATCGCTTCTAAGAATTAATTGAGTGCCGTGTGCAAATAATTTATGTAAGTGTCACGTCTTATCTCCTTGTTAATCGAAAGTTCCAGAAGAAACCTTGAATTTTATGGCTTCTACGAATTAATTTAGTGCCAAAGCGGTGAGGAAGTCTTTGATCTTTATCAACAAATAACATAAATTTTTCGAATTGATAATCATGTTTATTTTGGCAGGGTCTTTAAACACTCATGAGTTTATTTTTATAACGCTGTTTAATAGAATGTTCCAGAACAAATCGGTGAGAAAGTCTTTGATCTTGCTCGATAATCATTAATTATTCGAACTGATAACATAATCCTTAATTCGGCAGAACTTAAGTAAACATGACTTCCCAGAATTTTGTTTTTATGTCATGGAGGGGAGGTGTCCATCGTACTAATTGTTAATGTCAAAAAATCACGCTTCTAGCATACATTTATTTAAAAAAGCACACAACAAATTAATATTCTAACATAATGGTGAGTATTATTCAGTAATCAATTCATTAGTTCAGTTGATTTCCACGGAATACGGTAAATTATATAATATAATTTATTATATTAAAATACATTTTGTCAATTAAAATAATATAATAGTGTTCATAATATGATCTATTAAAATACATTTTATTCATTAACAGTGTAATCAAGCTCGTGACGCTGCTTATACATCGTTGGCTGCAACAAGAGAAAAATATCATAGTTAAAAATTATACTAGTAAACAAACAAACAAACAAACAAACAAACAAACAAACAAACAAACAAACAAACAAACAAACAAACGAACAAACAAACAAAGATGAGAAATTATACTAGTAAACAAACAAACAAACAAACAAACAAACAAACAAACGGGCGGACAAACAAAGAAATGCATTCATTCATTATAAAAACAATTAATTTTCCACCACTAGAATAATTGTGAATCAGAAATCCCAATTTTCCACTACTAAAATTGCGAATCAAAAATCCCCAATTTCACACTACTATCACTGAATATTAAAAAAATCTAAATGCTTTACTTACGATCTACAATATTGACCCAAATGACCACAAGTTCACTGCACGATTCCAACAAAATTATCGTTGTTTCTTTCTCCATGAATAGGCCCGAAAATAACACATTTTCTGTTGTTGTTGACGCCATGTGTGGCACATTTCCACAAATTATCATTTTGGGTCTGTTCTAAATATAGAAAATAGTTTACAATTAGATAATATGTATGCTTTTAATTACTTATAATGAAATTATTATGAATGACTTCTATTATGAGATTTATTAACATACTGCTTGGATAATAAAAGAAATGATTACTGCAAATGGACTTACTTTTATATTTTCCGGCAAGTTTTGCAGGATAAAATGGTACAATAAAATATCCCCAACATCGTCTTGGCTAATTACCGCATCCATATTGGGAAACTAACTTTTACCGCACCTATTCCGTGGAAATCAACTGAACAATTGAACTAACTACTGAATAAAATGCTCGCGATTAGATTCGTTCTATTTATTTCGCAGCTTTTGCCGAGTTTGCTAAATTTTGATAACATGTAGAAGTTATCAGAAAAAACAATCAATTGAGCATTGTTTATTTATCTGGCGGTAAGCTTCGAAAATGTTCTTATTTTATTGTAATAATACAAACAACAGGGTATAACATAATCTCGGTCATCTTGTAGAGTTTGAACATATTAAGTGCACATGCACTTATTGGCATGCAGACCGTGGGAGTCAAACCAAACAAATATACATATCCTATCGGCAAAGTTGAAAGGTTTTTCTAGAACGTTCTTAGCTATTAATATTTAATCATAATAAAAACAATTATAACATCTCTTCGGACATGTTTCTTTCTCAAACTTTGATAACAATATTTATTTAGTATAAACAATTGCAAACGTTCGAATTTCCGAGAAAAAACATTAATTCTGCAACATCTGCATACTATTGCATCAGCTTTTCCAGAATATTCTTCCATTGCGCAACAATGAGCAACACGCGCACTTTTTAAGCCCCGGCGCAGGCGCCTGAGCCACAACCAAAGGCCCCAAAGACCCAGAGGCCCTTCTTCAACAGCCTCTGCTCATTGCCGAAGAACTGGGTGGACTGACCTGAGGAATAGCCCCGGCGCATGCGCCTGGACGCTGCTGAACACCACTTCTTCTGCAATGACCAGACGCTGCTGAAGACATGCCCACTTCTTCGGCAATGACCTTCAAAGACACCAGAGGCTGCTGCAGATGCCGCTGCTGAAGACACTTCTTCGGATGCCTCAACGACTCCTTCAGCAGCCTCTGGTCTCTTTCAAGGTCACTGCCGAAGAAGTCGATGGCACCTCGAGAACTCGATGGCGCTATGTGCTCCGAACGGGTTCGTATCCAGTATTCTCATTTTCTAACTACTGCCGGGGGTGGAACACCCCTAATGCTTTTCATCCCTTAACTTTTACGTTGGTGCTTTTAACGAATTTGCAATGAGATTTTTAAATTCCTCAAACAATTTTCTCAAAAAAGGTACTCTTTTTTGAAACCGTTAAAACGGCCCGTTTCCGAGAAAAAAATGTATACAAAGACATGGTTTATCATTTTTACCGACTTTTACTATACAAGCCAGGCTATGAAATATGAACTGCTTCATGAAACATGTGAAAAAATGAAAATGAAGTGAAAATGTATCAACAATCGGTTTTGCAAACATATAATAGCAGCTACAATAAATTTTTGAAGTGAGCACCTTGTAGACGCATACGTTTTTGTGTAGTAAAAATGATAAATCATGTCTTTGTATACCTAATTTTTTTTCTCGGGAACGTGCCGTTTTAACGGTTTCAAGAAAGAGTACCTGTTTTGGAGAAAATTGTTTGAGGAATTTAAAAATGTCATTACAAATTCGTTAAAAGCATCAACGTAAAAGTTAAGGGGTGAAAAGCATTAGGGGTGTTCCACCCCCCGGCTTCCTAGGCAAGATATGGAAGATGTCATGTCACTCGATCACAGGTACTTGCTTACTATGTCTACAGTCCAAATTCCAAATTTTATAACATATTCGATGCAGTAGTTTGAAAGTTACCACTTACCAGCAAGAAACCTTCTTCGGGACTTGACCTTTAAGGGCGAATAGCTTCGAAGGGAGGCGTCCTAGATATTTCTTTTTTTATATGATTTAAGTGTTATTTTGACCCAAACTATATGCTCCAGAAATATTGCACCGTTGTTCTGGGACACCCTGTATATGGAGTGTTTTAAATGGCTCAGATCTTCTTTATTCCACATTTCACGAAAATTATTATAATTATTAAGGCTTATTTGTTAAGAATTTCTTTCGCTTTCAAAAAAATATACAGGTTGTTCAATTAAGAAAAGGTATTTTTGTTGACAACGCGAAAACCCGAAGTTCAATTCCTTTTCTGATTTCACGACCTGAATCTACGTAAAAAATTGAGTAAAAATACTACTAGTTTGTCCATTTAACCGGAATCGTATAGCTCCAAAGATAACAAAGTTACCTAGTAATAGTGCCCCGTTTCCCGTTAATTGTGAACACCATGTATATGAAATCTAGAATAATTATTATTGCAGTCTCCTATTTCGACTGTCATTAAATTTTTCTATATCAACGTTTTTTGTTCGCTCTAGGGGGAGGGGGGGCTACGGACCTGTCTGTATGGCATGGTTGTTCAATCCCTGAGTTAACGCTGGAAGTATTTTTTAATTATTTTGTACTTCATGCACCTTATGTTCAATGAATAAATATTTGTCTTAATTATTTTGTACTACAAAGTCGTTGTTTGAACACTGCGCACTTTCTTAAAATTTGTTTAGTGTACGGAAATCCTTTTTTACAGACCATTAAAATGTACATTTTTTTGATTAATTTAATTTTTTCGATTTAGGTACTTACTGTCTTTATTATAGTAACCTTGATTTAGCTTGGGTTTTTCTATGCTTACTAACTCAACCGTCTACCCTTACGCGCTGGAATAGCATAGTATAAACGGTATAAATCATCTTCGTTAACATGGTCTCCTGCCATCAGGAAACTGCTTAATTCTCATAGTCCGACGGTTATATCTGTTCCACTATCTCATAGAAAGAGAAACCAAAAAATCTCTATTTAAACTTACTTTTTTCCTGGAAATAAACAATCATGTTCTCATTCTTGTCTGGATCCCTTTTGGGCATGACTTTCCACTTATTGCTTTTGTTTGGTTTTAACAAAAATGTCCCTTGAAATGCTTTTCGAATAGGTAAAACGTAAAAGTAAGAATTAACCCAGCCATTTATTTGAGCGGCTCCGACATTCAACCAAAACCGTGCCGCTCCTCTCAAATTAATTAATTTTCATTTTTGTTCATTTTGTAAATTAAGTATGTACCTATTTATTTATGGAACAGGAGGCCGATATCTGCCAGCACCCGGTTTTTGAAGTTCGGAAAGATATAAAATATCCATTATAAAGTAATAAAAATGACTAGAACATTTAAATCACATTGCTTGCCGGCTGTCATCTACGTACATAATTTATTAGTTGGCGGCGTGTTTTGATCACCGAAGTTCAAGAAAACCGACGACCACCTGCTAATGCGAAACTCTTGTTCGCCATCTGCAATGAATAGATTTAAAACATCTCTTCTCAAACTGCCAAAGAAGGTGCGTATCTATACTTTTGAAACTCAAAACAATTCCAGATCGCGCTTTGTCTGCCATCTAGCGGAAATGTGAGTACTTCTTTAAAAGGCGTCAAGGTTAATAGACTTCATTGGCTAACTATAATGTAACTATAATGTAACAAGGGTACGATACAGTAGGAAATTATTGTGGTAAATACAACCTCACGTATAAAGGTGCTATGCCTGTGCGATACCTAGATAGGTTGTCCAGTTAATTAAAATATCGATAATATCGCAATCGATATGTCGAAATTCTAGTATCGTTATTAGATATAGATAATTGTCATTCATATAAAATATAAAATTGGAAGATAGAAAAACAAAATAAGTACTCCTATAATTTATTTTATTACTTTATAGAAATAGAACAGATAGTATAATTTAATCACAGTTTCAAATACTAGCTATACTCTAATGGAAACTTCCTTATTATCCATAAAGTATTGTTTCTACCATTACTTTTCCGTCGTAATCACAATCAACGAGTTTGTAAATTCTAAAAATATATAATTGTAAATACGTTTCCTCGTTCTCTTTCTTCAATTTTTATAACAGGTAGATTTTTAGGTACTTTTGGGTAGAGTTCTACTTATCCCTATCTAATCTTAAATTTTAGGTTAGGTACTTTTAAAGTTGTTCTAACATAAGTACTACTGCTGCATATTGCCTATAAAGCAAACGATGTAGTTGTATTTGAATAATGCTACTGTACCAGTCTAATACAATTCAAGGAAACAGACATAACCTAGAAATGTCAACTGTCATATTTGCAGGTATTGGACTGGTACTCAGCTCTAGTGAACATTACAATAAGATCAACTAAACTAGAAAAAATATAGTAACAATAAAACAATAATACCGCATATTATGAGCCAATATGTCAATCACAGTCTTCTACGTTAACAATACTTTCTATTACAATCCTCTCAGTAAGGAGAGTATAGTTCATTTAGCACTTGGATAAATTACGATGAATTTCTAAAAAAAAAATAAACTAACTTACATGTAAAAGTTAAAATTCTACTTTGTGTATAAAGATTTTTAAAACTTTAACTTCTTAAATAACTATTAAGTAATTTTGGGGTGGTCCTAGTTCTAATCAAAGATTGATCATTGATGTAAGTACTAATTTCTATTTTGATTCACAGACAACTAAAGGAAACTAGCGGCCTCTAGCGGCAAACTTTTGAGTTTATTGATTAACCCCTTCTTCTTAATCTCGGGGCCGCCACTGATGATTAAGTAGTAATTTAATATCAAAGCTTTTATTAAAATAATTTAATACTTATTTTAATTAAGATAAAAGTAATACTTGGCAATGACCGATGAGATCCTGAAAGAATTGTCTAAATCTAAATAAAACAAATGACCCCTACAATACAAACATAACAATATGGCGTCCTGTCAAATGAAACTAATTTTGTCGATAACTGAACAAAAATTTCAAGATCTCAGAAAGTCACAGAGTCTATGATTAAAAACTTATAACCTAAAAAGATCGGGCATGTAATAATAAGTATTACAATTGTTACATGCTAGGAAGCGAAATGTTTCGAGAAAGGAAACGCGTTAAATTGCTCATATTAATGAATAATTTTTAAAGACACCCGTTAACCAGGAAGCGGTGCCTCGGCGTAGAAGTCAGGTTCATCGTCGTCGACATCCGGTTGGTCGCCGTCAAGCTACAAACCCAAGAAACATTTAGAAATAAAAAACGTTTTCAAACAATAAAAGAAAATGGACAAATCCTCATTTCTGGCTGATTCTGCGCGAATTACAAAAACACCGAAAGTCACAGCCTGCTCTCCAATGTTCCCGCCAGTTTTGTTCAACTTCGTCCTTCAAAATAAGCCCAAAGCAAAATCATAAATTCACCTCGTGCAGTTTTGATAAAAAACAAACGGGATGTAGACGATAAAACCCGATAAAACCATCATAAAAATAATGCTTTATTAAAAGTACATATTCGTTAAGCTAAAAAACTATCCTGTTAATTAGGCAATTAAAAATGCGAAAACCGTTTTGACGTAACTGTAGTGAAGAAACTATTGATATGCACGTTTTCATATCACTGTTCCCATTACTAACCCTGTAAATATTTACAGTTCGTTCTCCACATGTGGAATAATAAATGTTCTAAATATGTAATTAGTACTACCAATTTGGCTGTTGCTTGTACTTTACATGTCATCGCCATGGGTAATTGAAAGTTTTCTTGTGAATACCCAGACGAAATTGACGTAGTGAGTTTTTAGGGTTAACCTTCGAAATTAAACAGATTTTCTGCAGTCTTCTGAACATATTTAACAAAACTGTTTCTTGCTAAAGAATCTCATATTATTTATATACCGATACATATTTCGTAATTTGAGAAACCTTGCAATAATTAATCCACGGTCATCAGAAATAACTAAAACAGGAATTTTTTCATTTTTTTTAATGCGAGGTGTAGACCCATATTCGTGAATTATTCAAAATAGAGCGTTTAAAAATTGGCGCCAGTAATTTGACACTATGACGTCACGTACGGAGCGCCTGGCAGTGCACATGCGCAGTAACAGCACTTGGAGATGTCCCGCTTGGCGTTTGGTGCGTAATTTTTATTTTATTAAGCAGAGTTTTTGAATACAGAGTATTTATTTACATCTTGCTTATTTCTTTATGTAAAAAAACTGCACAGTAAACAACGTAAAACTATGCTTTTTGAGTCAGACACGTGTGCTCGCATGTACTACAAGATGGCAGACGATTATGCCAGTCACCGGTAGTGACGTCATTTCAATTGGAAAAAATAAGCAATCTGCTAGGATGAGTTTGACAGAAATTAAGACATTTCATGGTTTGAACAGAATTATTAATTCCATTATATCTAAAACGGAAATTATACTTGCAATACTGCATGCATAAATATGCCATATACATACATAAACTCAAGGTAATATCCATAATTATGTATCAAAAACCTCCTACACAGTGATCTTAACCTTAACATATGGTTTACTCGTAGTCTACGAGTCGTAGAATAACTCAGTCCAACGACCTGCATTAGGAAAACTAACAAAATCGAAAGTGATCATCAGTCGCTCCCGAAAAAATATACACCCAATCTTAAAATACCCAAAAATTAACACACGTTGCGTATATAAATAAGAGTAAAAGACCGTGTTCTTGAAATAGACGATGCCCCCGTCCGCGAATGTGGAATGTTCATCCCACTTCCGCATAAAGCAAGACGAATGACATCTTACTACTAAACTGCGAAGCCCATTGTTTTCTTTTGAAAAACAAAAAAAATTGACGATATACTTACCGCCCGCAGTTCTCCCTGCGAAAACAAGAATGTCAAATGTGCCCTCAATGGAATCATGAGCAAGAGGAAAAACGGAAAAGCCAGCGACGCTTTCGTCGACTTCACGATCCACAAAATTACAAGGCAGAGTAACTGAATCAGCGTATACAAATGCATTTTCAGTGTCCTGACCTGAAACAAAAAGAAACGCAAATGTATCTAACTGTTTTACACAAAAAAACATAATAGCTACTCCAACTTACACATTTCTAAGAAAAAAAGACCATAAAACAATATAGCTCTATACCACAGAACAGCTGAAATTTTCTGGTATTACCACAGAATTTCATGCGTTCGGCAAAATTCAAATTCCGCGCCAGAATTGACAGATAAAACATTGGCTTTTCAAATAACTTTCCATTGTTTATGTTTGACAGATGTCTATTTACATTATCATATCTTGTACACTGTGTTTTATCTGCAAAACACGATAATATTGATTAGTTTCTACTAAATAAACGCCTTAATTCGACAACGTCAATCGCTAAATGGATGACTAACGTGACATTCCAAAGGACTATTTGTAAAAGAAAATTTTTAGTCATAGGCTGATTAAAACAATGTCAAGACATCTGCTGTTATTTATTTTCAGCGTATCTACTTCAAATGATTCTAAAATTGATACGTATATACAAATTCATGCCACATAAAAAATTTAATAGGTACATCATTAAATTAATGCATAAAATGCTACAAACACGCACTTTGTGCGGAATCGCAAATGTCATTTAATCGTTTAATCATTTCAGAGCTAACTTGATGCAGATGTTTTGGAAAACGTCAATAATTGGATCTGGGTAAGTACGTCTCTTCCGCTCAATTTCAGACCGACAAGATTACTTCCTGCTTGTTCCCCCAGTCCTGCAACCAATTACCAGGGAACTGGATTAAAACTCGTATTTATGCCATTACAAGGAAGAACGGCAGGTTTTAAGTTAGTATTTAAAAAAAAATAATGGCACCCTGTCAAAATAAATTCAGCATGTATTTCTCTTTTAACTTTTAAGATCCCATTACGGTCTTTATCTCTTTATTTTTGTCTATTAATACGGTAGCTTTTACAACCCTAATTTGAAAGGAACGCTCCCTTTCCTAACAAAATAATGTTTTAACAACACGAACTTTAAAAGCCCATAAATCAAGAAAACATTCCATAAATTCAAAGTAAATACACAGAACAGACCGAGAAACAGTTCAAACAACCCAAATGGGTCGTAATATCCTCAAGAATTTGAACCTGTTCCGATAAGAAATAAACTTCAATTGATAAGTGCATCGTTCCAAGACAGCACTCAAAGAAAAATACATTGAAACTTATCATTTATATTCCGAACATGTCTTATTTTGTAAATATAAAAGCTGCGTGTGCTCATTATCGATTCACTCGAGTTATACCGGCTCCCTGCCTACACGCCGCTAGAAACAAACATAGTAACCATCTGGACGATTGCACTCGAGTTACCTCCCTCTTATCCGAATTTGTGACGACACACCTCACGACTCACGGCGCACGACAAACCTCGGCCACCTCGATCAACATAAACATAAATCCATTCAAAGGATAACAAAATATACCTATAAAATTGGCAGTCAACGCATTTATAATAATTTACTGCATCGATGTTATAATTTAAGTATCTATTTCACTATGCAATATTAAATTTTTTCGGTATACAAACAACGAAATTGATGGCTATACCGTGTGCCATGGTACAAACACGAATGAGTCCACAGTGCTGCCATCTGAGAGGCAGAAACGTACCGCTGCGAATCTGCTCGTTTGTTGGTGAACTTTGCCATTGAACGGTTCGATTTGTGAATTAAACAATAAAAGTTGTGTATGGAAATCAGTTTATTGCAGTAATTGCCCCTAGTTTCTGTTAGTGTGTGAATGTTTTGAGCTCTATTAATAAGGAATTAAAGACGCTGAATTCGCGGGCGTGGCTGACCAGCAAAACATTACTCATCTCCGAGCTGTCAAAAAAATAAACACCCGAAAAACATTTTAAAAAAACAATGAACGTGTGATTGAAAAAGGAAACGTGATTGTTTACGACAATGAGTGCCAATAATGTGAATGCTCAAGTCCCTACCACTCAGGCAACGGCTACGATAAAGTCGCGTCCAAACATAATGCCCAGTAGCTATATGTACACCTCGAGTAGTGCGTTATTAAATCGCGGCGCGGAAAACAAACCGACTCCTCCGCCCACGCTTCCAAAATACACCACTAGTTTCAATGCCGGAAGTGGACTCAACCGAGACAGAGATAAGGACAGCATCGGGGGCTCTTACAGACTATCTAGCCTAGATAGATTAGCCATGAGGCAGAAGTTCATGGACCAGCAGAACACACCGACAAACGGCAGCACAAATCAAACAAACGGTGACAGTTCTTCCCTACAGACAAAACGTGAGATGTTTTTCAATTCGACGGAGAGTTCGTACAGCAAAGACTCAAATCGCCTGACCAAAGTTCCTTCTGGGGAAAAACCCCCAGAACCGCCAGTTAAGACTCCCACAAGTGAATCTGTTACGATTAAGGATGATACGAGCAAAGAATCTACTCCGGAAATCGTGAAAGAAAGGCCTAAGCCGAAAGAGCTAGATGGTTACGTTGGATTCGCTAATTTGCCGAATCAGGTATGTACAATTGTTTTTAAAACTGTCGGAAGTATTTAGATGGCCACTTGCCATGTCATGTGTAATTTGGTAACTTGCGGCATATTTTTTTTATTCAAGTATTTAGGTAGGTATATCGTTAGAAAATGTTTGATTGTATAAGTAAGTGAATTAGATAAGCTTGTACTTTTTTATCATTACTTAACTAAACTGACACTGACGACTTGCAAATTGAGGTTAATTAGTCCTGTCAGATTTGACAAGGCCCAAAAGTGAGATGCAAGATCCCATTTTGCATGTTACAGATTAGGACAAAAAATGATTTCATGTCGAATCTGAAATTGCTCACTCACAAAAATGTCACTGCTCTAGCTTTATTAAAATTTTAATTTCTGACTAGTCTTTTCTTCTTTAATGGACTGTAATTTAAAATTATTATCACTTGTAGAGGTCTGCAGCACCTTACTTTGTTTTTTAAACAGAACAAGCTGTACTGAGTGCATTTTTAGAATTTTTGCGTAAATTGCATATTTTTGTTTAGATTTTGACAGGTATAAAGTTCTGAGGAAGAAAACATCTTCGAAATGGACACACTGTATGTAGAACGCCTTTGTATCATCATTAATTCATCAATAAACTAAATTATATTACATAATTGGTTGACTGTTAAATTTCCAAATGTTCTTCAATCATGAAAAGTTGCGATATTCATTAATAAGACTTGCTCTCTTAAATTTTCTTATCACATTTATTATCAACGAGTTTAGCAAAATTTATAATTATTTTTTCCTGCAAACTTTATCATTTCTTAAAGTATATTATATTATTTCAAAAATGTTACCAAATAACTGAAATGTCTTCGCAGGTGTACCGAAAAGCCGTGAAGAAAGGCTTCGAATTCACGCTGATGGTGGTAGGCGAGTCAGGGCTCGGCAAATCCACTCTAATAAATTCCATGTTCCTCACGGAAATCTACAATTCCACCGATTACCCTGGACCAACACAGCGTCTTAAGAAAACGGTAGCAGTAGAAACAACCCGTGTTATGCTCCGTGAAAACGGCGTGAATTTGCAGCTTACGATGGTCGATACCCCCGGTTTCGGCGACGCTGTAGACAACAGCAACTGTTGGGTACCCATCATCGAGTATATCGAAAGCAAATACGAGGACTATTTAAATTCCGAAGCGAGAGTGACAAGAAAATTGACGCCCGATCAGCGAGTGCATTGTTGTCTGTATTTCATTCAACCATCTGGACACGGATTGAAATCGTTGGACATCGAATTCATGAAAAGACTTTGTGATAAAGTTAACATTATCCCAGTGATTGCCAAAGCGGACACTCTAACTTCAGACGAGTGTAACTTGTTCAAAAAACAAATACTGAATGAAATAGCGCAGCACAAAATCAAGATATACGAGTTCCCAGATACTTCTGAAGAAGACGAAGAACACAAACTGAACAAATCGTTGAAAGAACGTGTACCGTTTGCCGTAGTTGGAGCTAATACAGTTATAGAACAGGAAGGGAAGAAAATTCGTGGAAGGAAATATCCATGGGGGATTGCGGAAGTCGAAAACCTTGAACATTGCGATTTTATCGCGTTAAGAAATATGGTAATACGTACGCATCTTCAGGACTTAAAAGACGTCACCAATAATGTTCATTACGAAAACTACCGTTGCAGGAAATTAGCTGGTTTGGGCGTGGACGGCAAACCTACGAGGATATCTAATAAGAATCCATTGGCGCAAATGGTAGAAGAGAAACGCGAACACGACTTGAAAATGAAGAAAATGGAAGCGGAAATGGAGCAAGTATTTGAGATCAAAGTGCGGGAGAAGAAACAGAAGTTGAAGGACAGCGAAGCAGAGTTGACGAGAAGACACGAATCTACAAAGAAAAATTTAGAACAGCAGGCTAAAGAGCTGGACGAAAAACGGCGGCAATTTGAAATGGAAAAGGAGCAGTGGGAGAAAGAAAATCAGGTCACGGTGGAAGAATTGCGCCGCAGGTCTTTAGAGGGCAGCAGGGAGACTATGGACGGAAAGAAAGAAAAGAAGAAAAAGGGTTTATTTTAGTGAGTTAACGATTATTTATATATTTTCTTTAGGTTATTTAAATGATATATTTTTGCGTGTTTTTTTGTATGTCAATTTTTTAGCGAACTCAGACTATTAACGCTATCATTTCTCCTTCCAAAGTATTAATGAAAAAAATTATATAAGTGTATTATAGTTATTTTTTTAACTACTTGCCTGATATTTAATATTTTCGCTATTCCAATTATTGTTTTAGATGTTTTTTTTTTAAATTTTCTATATTCTATTGGTCGATTTATTTTCTTTTTCAAATTAGATCGTGTTCAATTTTATTAAACGAGACATTTTGCGCTTGGTGCAACGTGCCATTATTTAAGGTAATTTAAGTTATGTATGCAGAATCGTGAAATAAATTTTGGAATCTAAAGAATTCGTTTCCTTTCCGCGGCACCATTTCTAAGATTTTAATACATTTAATACCTGATAATATAATCCCGTCTTAATCTGTCGTAAAACTAATAAACTAGATATCTTTCTTTCGTACAGCAGATTGATCTTATTCAGTACATTTTATTATTTTTTTAAGGAAGAGAATAACCAAGTGTTTTACGTAACAATTACTGAAAGGGGATAGTCTCCTTCAATATGTTGAGCAACTACATGAAATTAATACCTGATTTATAATCCAGTACCATATATCAATTACTGACGACCTCGAATTATTGGCAAATGCATATTTTCACCGCACTAATATTTTTTATCTCATGCATTATTTTTTGTATAGTTGCTCCTTCAAAACTTCCAGGTTAGGAAAATTGCATCATTACCACAGCCGGTCAGGTTTGATTATTTATTGCAGATTGTTTTGTTTCTTGTTTCCTCTGTCTTTCGAACAGATTCAGGGTTACTTTGATTTAAATAGGATAAACAAGCGGAAGGATGTTTCGATGTCCATAACTTACGATGAAGGGTGTAAAAGGCTTGTAAGTGGCTGCGATGGTCAGTTAAGTCTTTTAAGACATGATTGGAAAAGAAGGCGATAGTAGTGGTAAGCGATAAATATGAGAGAAGTAGTAGTGCGATTCGATGCAATATCGGCAAGTTAACACAGTTGCTTGCATAAGCATTAAAGCAGGAGATGCACCGCTGTCACATATGCCAATGCGATAGTGTGGCCATTGCAAAGCAGGTGGCGCTGACCCTTCAGTTTATTCTCTTATTTCTAAATACACAGTAAATAAATAATTTAAAAATAGGACCGCCGACTAATCCTCCCAGATTTATTCAGTTGCCGCCAAAGCAAAAAACCTTGAAAATTCCAAGCTGGAGGTATTCCGTACAGTGGCGTAACAAAGGATGACAGGGCCCGTATGCAAAACTGCTTAGTATGCCCCCCCCCCCCCCCCGTGTTATAGAAATATTTTGAATGCGAGGTTTCAAAATTAGGAGCAACATAAAAGTAAAAACTTTTTTTTATTTCACTGCTAAATACAAATAAAATAAAACCCAGATAAAAACCAACGTATGTATTAAAATTATTTTCAAACTATAACCATCTTAATAACTAAAATATTATTTTCTTCTGGCCTTACTATTAGCAAAGCCCTCAACTAAGTCTTTGGTATTCTTTGTCGATGCAGCTTTATGCTCAATTGCTAGAACAGAAAGGTCATGTAGGCGAATTTGACTAGTCGAATTTCTCAAGTAATTTTTGGTAATTTTGAGTTTACTAAATGACCTTTCCGCGGTTGCAGTTGTAACGGGAAGAGTCAAAAATAAAAGTAAACAGATTAGCACTTCTGGAAAGTCACTTTCTAGAAAGCCGTATTTTTGAAGCAATATATTTGTTAAGTCTCTCACATGTTTTAATTGATAAGGTCTTTCACCATTGAAACAAACTGAAATTGACATTTTTTACTAACTACTTCCGAATATTTTAACTGTATCCTGTCACAGCAATATACAATTTCGCTGTCTTTCATTCTAAGAAAATGTTTGGGTTGTAGAAATCCAAATATATTTGTAAGTCCATGGAAACTTTTGAAACGGTTTTCAAGTTGCTGGATGACTACGTCAGTTGTTAAATAGAACACATTAACCTTAATCCTTAAACAGCATTTCTGGAGTTAGAAAAAGTGTACGGAGTGGTGAGCCAAAAAGCGAGGTCCCACGCTTTGAATACCATAGTCGGGGTCTTTGATAAGAAGGACGCAAAACAATTAAAATCATAACAGGACACGACAAAAGGGGATACAATTAGAAGCAAAAAAAGAACATAGTTAAATGTATAATTATTATATTACAACTAATCAAACCCAGGATCGAGCCCAGGAGAAATTCGATTCGAGGCTCTTTTAGAGGTACGGTCGGGTCAGTGTGATCAAGGGCCCCCCTAGGTGTTGGGCCCGTATGCACCGCATAACAGGGCATACCCTTCGTTACGCCACTGATTCCGTATATAAAGTGGTTGCAGCTGTTATAGAAACCAATCATAATAGATTGACTATATTTTGCATAATCCTAATCGCAATTTTTGGCGATAGGTGGCAGCACTTTATAGAAGTTTGTCCAGAATTACTATTTGACAGCTGATAAATCCTACCCTTAAATGTCGGACGACCCTTTTCAACTGGGTTTATATTGGAATAGGTAATTTTCGGGGGGTAAACCGCTGGGGATTTATGGTGTACACTATGTAGGAATTACAGGATTTATAAGGAATTATGGGGATTTATAAGGAATTATGAGAATTTTTAAGGAATTATGGAGAATTATTGGGATTTATCGTGAATTACAAGGGATTTATCAGGAATTATAGGAGATTTATTTGGAATTACAGGAGAAATAACCGTTGCCAGCAGTTTCTGCACATGCGCAGTAAGTTGTAAGACAAGTTAGTTCGCGCTCTGAGAAGGGCTCCTTAAGAAACAGAAATTTATCTGAGAGAAATTAATACCGTAGAAGAAGTTATTAATCTAAATGCCCATAATTCTCACTTCATATTTATCGGATTCTATTGTAAATTTACATCATCATAAATTTCTCAGTCCGAAAACTGGTTGGACGCGTACCTACATCCATCCTTTCATATCCTGAGCTAACCTATGTATGTCCCTAAAAGTAGAATACCCTCCATCCCGAACCATTTTGGAGCAGTACTCTAATCTGGGCCTACCCATATCTCTTTTTATTCCTATCTCCAACTCTAGTCTGTCGCGAACTATTCTTTCTTGTCTCAGAAGGTGTCCTTCCATCCTCCCATCCTACCCCCCCATTCTTTATTGTCTTCCATACCTTTCACTTTTCTCAAATTTTTTCTAATACCTCCCTATTGCTAACCTTATCTATCCACGATATTTTCATCATGCGTCTGTAGCACCACATTTCAAATGCTTCTATTATTTTTCGATCCGCTTCTGGTATTGTTCAAGTGTCGCACTCTTACAGTGCCGTGCTCCATATATACGTCTTCAAGAGTCTCTACATTAACCGTTCCTGAGCATAAGTTGTTTCTTTTTGTTAAACGCAACTCTGCTCTGCGCTATTCTTTGTTTTATATTTCTAGTGCTCCTTCTCTCGCCAGTTATTTGACTTCCTAAAAAGTAGAAATCCGCGACCTCCTCTATCTTCTCAGTTCCTATTTGCATTTTAGTTTTAGTTCTATTTTTACGACCTTTTTATTAGTTTAGTTGTAGTCTGAATTCCACACTTTATACATTTTTTGTATTTACTGAATACCTAAATTAATTTTTTTAAAAACTTGATTTTCCTCTGAGGAAAAGTAACTCGCGGAAACGCCCAAAACCATATTGCAATGGGCAAGGAATATGAGACAAGAGTAACACGGAAAACACATAATTATTTGAAAATCAACAAAATCAAAAGATTTTGTTTCCCTCTATCAAAACTGCTTCCATTTCGTTCAGAGCTATTTCTAATTCGTCTTTCCTGGATGTTTTTCCTACTCCGAACTTATGTTCTACTTCTTTGCATTTATTATCGATCCGAATTGTTTTTTCGCTTTACATAGAAGATAAAATGTAAGTTTAGAAAACAATTTTATAAATTTCAATAAGTAGTATTGGTTTTTAAGTTTCTACTTTCATTATTCCTGTTCATTGTCTTTCGATACAAATACTTCAAATATACCAAGAAAGATATGTCCCATGTAAAAATCTCAAAATATAAACAAACACCCAGTATGCTGACTGTGCATCTTCTTATGAGTAAATATGCATACCTACATACAGGGTGATTTTTTTATGTGATGCTAACATGGCTATCTTTTTAATCTTAATAGATACAGGTTCGGTTAAATGGGAGAAAAGTTGCGTCCATTCAAGCACAAAGAAGTGCCGTTTACAGAAGTTGATTATCTCTTTTCGTTTTTGAGATAATCGAAAAAAATTAAAATTTTGGCTTTTACATTTGTGTTCATATTTTCCTTATTTGGCATTCAATCTTAATCTGCAAAAACTTTCTTGGGACGACTTTTCATCCTCATTCCATTTGTGGTAGCAGAAAGTACCTACTACGTTTCGTTTCTTCAGAATCATCATCAGGTTCATTTTTTCTTATGGCGCCTTCTTAGATTTTTTCACCATGAAATAGCCCATTTTTTCTGAATAAAATGATATAACATATTTGTATGTTTAAATCGCATTTAGGCCCAGAATTTTCATAAAACATGATAAAAATGGTTTTTCCATGTACCTACCTACTAATCACAATTGCCGTGAAAACAAAAGTTTATCTACTTTGTCAACTCAAATGTCAAGAAACTTTTTTAATACGATTGTGTTTTATCGGGTTACAATGGATGACGAAAAGGTTGACATGTTATTTGCTTATGCTACTGCCAGAAGAAATGCTGAAAACGCGGCTGCAATGCATCGCGAATCGTATCTGGAACGAAGACAACCCCATCAGCATTACTTATGCTGCTCAATTTCACGCAGGGATACATCTTTACCTTCTAAATTTTTTAATTCGGTAAATGCTAATACATTTTGCTCAATATTTTCGCATATTTGCGTAACTAGATTTTCCTTTTTTCTTTTAGGTTTCATAAACTGTCTATTGTCGCGTTAGTTGCGTTCCAATTTGCGAAAGTAACACTGATGGGGTTGTGTTTGTTCCGGATACGATTCGCGATGCATTGCAGTCGCGTTCTCAGCATTTCTTCTGGCAGTAGCATAAACAAATAACATGCCAACCTTTTCGTCATTAGAGTAATCCATTGTAACCCAATAAAACACAAAAAAGTTTCTTGACGTTTGAGTTGACAAAGTAGATAAACTTTTGTTTTCACGGCAATTGTGATTGCAAGGAAAAATCATTTTTATCATGTTTTATTAAAATTCTGGGCCTAAATGCGATTTAAACATACAAATATGTTACATCATTTTATTCAGAAAAAAATGGGCTATTTCATGGTGAATAAATCTAAGATGGCGCCATAAGAAAAAATGAACCTGATGATGATTCTGAAGAAACGAAACGTGATAGGTACTTTCTGCTACGACAAATGGAAAGAGGATGAAAAGTCGTCCCAAGAAAGTTTTTGCAGATTAAGATTGAATGCCAAATAAGGAAAATATGAACACAAATGTAAAAGCCAAAATTTTAATTTTCTTCGATTATCTCAAAAACGAAAAGAGATAATCAACTTCTGCAAACGGCACTTCTTTATGCTTGAATAGACGCAACTTTTCTCCCATTTAACCGAACCTGTATCTATTAGGATTAAAAAGATAGCCATGTTAACACCACATAAAAAAATCACCCTGTATAGTAAATAACCTACATAAGTACTTAAAATCTTAGAAATCCATATAGGAATTACAGGAATTATTGAGGATTTATGGGAATTATTGGGGAATTACGGAGGATTTACTGGAATTATAGGGAATAATGAGGATTTATGGAGGATTTATGGGATTCATTAAAGAATTACAGGAATTATTGGTGAATTATAGAGATTATTTCCATAAAAAGGATTTATGGTGTACATTTTTACGCCAGCGGTTTACCCCCCGGTAATTTTTATACTTTTTCATATTGAACTCGAAAACACACCCGACGAACAACTATCTGAGTAACAAATTACTCTGAGCTGTGACCGAGATTTGTTTTAGAGTCTATGGACTTAATTTCCAAGTTAAACAACCCCTGTTGTTCATATTGAAAATGAAGTGAACGCGCCCCAGGTTATTTTAAATTTGAAGTATGCACTGGCATAACTAATACGTATTTAGTTAATATTATCTTCAATTACTTTTTGGTAGACTTGTACCTTGACGCAGTTCTAGTAATACTGGGGCGGGTGGGATGGCTTGCGCGCTTCAATGATCTAAAGAGCCGAACCATAGGTTTAACCATATTGGAGGGGTTTTTATGTGAGAAGCCAGACTAAATCAAGTCCCTGAAAGGGGGCAGCAGCTCTTTCAGTAATCATAGTGGCAGAGATCGTGAGGGTCGGTATGGCACTGTGATACACACTACTGCGATGTGGAAGGCAACGGGAAACCACCACATTATTCTATCCCTAGTACAGCGTACTTCGAATTGATGATGATGGCACCTTCTGGAGTAAAATATTCCGGAGGTAAAATAGTCCCACATTCGGATCTCCGGGCGGGGACTGCTTCGGGGGGAGTCATCAGAAATGATAAGTGTAACATCTCACGAGTCGGAGCGTGGAATGTTAGAAGCATGAAACAAGTAGGAAAGTTAGAGAATTTGAAAATTGAGATGGATAGGTTAGCATTGGACGTAGTAGGTATTAGTGAAGTGCGATGGCCAGAAGCCGGAGACTTCTGGAGCGGAAATTTTAGAGTAATACACACAGGATCTGTAGGAGGAAATTCGGGAGTAGGAATTGTTATGCGGAAAAAAGTAGGGCAAAGTGTAGAAAATTTCTTACAGCAAAGTGACAGGGGAGTTATGGTTAGGTTAGATTCGAAACCTGTAAAAACAGTAATAATACAGGTATATATGCCCACTTCTAACTACAGTGATGAGGTCGTAGAGGCAGTTTATAGTGATATTGAACATGTGCTAGATTTTGTGAGAGGACACGAAAATTTAATAATTATAGGAGATTTCAATGCAGTCGTAGGCACAGGGCGAGAGGGCGGAATAGTTGGTCCCTTTGGATTAGGCAATAGGAACGATAGGGGAGTTAGACTGATAGAGTTCTGCGATGAACATAACTTAACGGTCGCGAACACTCTATTTCACCATCATGTTAGGAGACGATACACGTGGAAGATGCCAGGAGACCTAGGGAGATATCAAATAGATTACATTCTTGTTAGGCAAAGATTTAGAAATCAAGTTAGGGATTGTAGAAGTTATCCAGGAGCAGATATAGATAGTGATCACAATATAGTCGTTATGAAGGCCAATCTTAAATTTAAGATTTTGAAAAAACGAAGCGGAAGAAGGTATCTTGACCCAGAGAAACTAAAAGATGATGATACGCGCGATAAGTTCGAGAAAAAGACAAACGAAGTACTAAAGGGCGCGGGCGAAAATATTGTTAGGGACATAGAGGAAGAATGGAATTGCATTAAAAATAGTGTAGTTTCCTCAGCTAGGGATATTTTGGGTCATAAACAGAATGAAAGTAAGAAACCCTGGATAACAAAACATATTGTGAGTCTAATAGAGAAAAGGCGAAAATATAAAAATAGGTTAGATGAAATAGGGAAACAAAGATATAAGGCGATCAAGTGGGAAATTATTCGGAAATGTAGGAAAGCGAAAGAGCAATGGATCGATAATAAGTGCAAAGAAGTGGAAAATAAGTTCGAAGTAGGAAAGACTGATGAAGCATATAAAATAATTAGGAGAAATTTTAGAGAAATTGGATCTAGTACCAAAAGCATTAGGAATGAGGCAGGAGATATCCTAATCGAAAGCGGGGAGAAGGCAGATAGGTGGAAAGAATATTTAGGAAACTTATATGCGGGACAGGAAGTGCAAGATATATTAGAAAGCGAAAGCAGTGTAGAGGGGGATAACCTAGGGAATCCTATAATGAGAGAAGAGTTTGAGCTAGCACTAAAAAGTTTAAGGAATAATAAAGCGCCAGGTATAGATGGCTTGCAGGCAGAAATCTTAAAGTGCGCAGGTGAAGAGGTAATAGATCGTTTATTTAAATTAGTTAGTCGCATATACCTGACGGGCGAGATTCCAGAGGATTACAAACGGAACATCATGGTAGCTTTGCCAAAAAGGAAAGGCGCGGATAGGTGCGAAAATTTCAGAACCATCAGTTTAACTTCCCATGCGTCAAAAATTTTAACTAGAATTGTGCAAAGAAGGATGGAGAAAAAGGCGGAAGAAATATTAGGAGATCAGTTCGGATTTAGACGAAATAGAGGAACGCGCGAGGCCATCCTAGCTTTACGAGTAATTATAGAAAAAACGATAGAAAAGAGAAAGAGCGTCTATATAGGATTTGTAGATTTAGAAAAGGCCTTCGATAACGTAAAATGGGGGAAGATGTTCGAAGTGCTGAAAAAGGTAGGGATGAAATATAGGGACAGAAGAATAATACATAATCTCTACGAAAAGCAAAAGGCAGTTATAGAATGTGAGCACGAACGAAGGGAAGTAGATATCCGGAAGGGAGTGAGACAGGGATGTGCATTGTCACCTCTAGTTTTCAACTTATATATCGAAGATGCTATTAATATTGTTAAGGACAGAACAGCCGCAGGGATTAACGTACAGGGTCAAACTATTAACATGCTCAGATTTGCGGATGATATAGCAGTGTTAGCATCTAGCAAAGAAGAATTAGGAGCGGCTTTGAATGAAATGGAAGCAGTTTTGACACAGGGCTATGGCATGAAAGTCAATAAAAATAAAACTAAAATTTTGGTATGTAGGGGATGTGAAAATAGAACTAAAGTTGACATACAAATAGGAAATGAGAAGATAGAGGAGGTCGCGGATTTCTGCTATTTAGGAAGTAAAATAACTCAAGACGGTAAGAGCACTAAAGATATAAAACAAAGAATAGCGCAGGGCCGAGTCGCGTTTAACAGAAAGAAACACCTGTTATGTTCGAGAACGGTTAATATAGAGACTAGGAAGAGACTCTTAACGTCGTATGTATGGAGTACGGCATTATACGGGTGCGAAACTTGGACAATAGGAGAAGCGGATAGAAAAAGAGTAGAAGCGTTTGAAATGTGGTGCTACAGGCGCATGATGAAGATACCGTGGATAGATAAGGTTAGCAATAGGGAAGTATTAGAAATAGTTGGGGAAAAGCGAAAGGTATGGAAGACAATAAAGAGTAGGAGAGATAGGATGGTAGGACACCTTCTAAGACACGAAGGAATAGTTCGCGACATACTAGAGTCAGAGA
This sequence comes from Xestobium rufovillosum, assembly GCA_963966045.1. Taxonomy (NCBI): domain Eukaryota; kingdom Metazoa; phylum Arthropoda; class Insecta; order Coleoptera; family Ptinidae; genus Xestobium; species Xestobium rufovillosum. The sequence goes on from OZ014493.1 coordinate 41,515,091, forward strand.
TAGGAATAAAAAGAGGTAGGGGTAGGCCTAGATTAGACTACTGCTCTCAAATAGTTAGGGATGTAGGATGTTCTACTTTTAGGGAAATGCGTAGGTTAGCTCAGGATAGAAAAGAGTGGAGGTACGCATCCAACCAGTCTTCGGACTGAGAACCTTATGATGAGAAGTTCATGATGAAACAAATAATATTACTTTGCGAACTACCAATAATAACGCTTTTATTTGAATATTTGACTGGTTTCAAGATTTTTTATCCCATCTCATCATCAGAAAATGTAAAATTGTAAATAATACGTATTTGTACCTACCTTGCAGTCCGTTTTCCTCATAATTCAGCAAAAATCTAAGGTTTTTATTTATAACAACAAATGACCACATTTTCGGCAATAGGGGTTGTTACACAATTTTTGAAAATAATACTTTCGTAGTCTTGTAAAATATTTGAACAGTTTTCTTTTATTTTTTTCTCTACGTACGTACTGGGCATATAAACCAGTATCAAAGTTTAGACATTGGACCTTTAAGTCTTAAATGCTGGCGTCAGGGGAGCTCTGCCGATAATTAGTCCTATGCGATTATTACATTTCATAATCGATTATCGATTGTTGTAAAGTAATCGATAAGCCAGATAAATCGATTAATTGGCGTATCGATTTTTCGATTATTTGATTAATCGACTGATCGATTTTTCGATTACGTGATTGATCGATTATTTGATTAATCAGTTAGTCGATTGTTTGATCTATCGGCTAAGTGATTGTTTAATTAATCGATTAAGTGTTTGATTAATCGACCAAGCGATTATTTGGTTAATCGATTAGTCAAATACCTAGTGGGTCGGACATATTGAGTTTTCACAATTAGGTACTTTGCTTTATACTAATTATTATACACAATATAAAGTCTGTCTTTAATGTTTAATAATAATAATAACGTTTATTTAGCCAAGGCTATGCATTTACAAACAAATCAAACATACAAGAAATAGCATAAACAAACATAATAATAATAACAATAGCTTCATTCTAGCAGAGACTTTATATTGTGCATTACGAATAAAATATGCGATATATCCGTAATAAAAATAATACCTCTAGAACCAAAAGAAAGTACTCATTTAATTAATCGATGGAACAAAGTATTCAATTAATCGCTTAATTAAATAATAGATTAATCAAGTGAATAACTGATCAATTAAAAGATGAATCAAATGATCGATTAATCAAATAATCGATTAATCGGTTTTGAGCCGATTAATCAATAATTGGATTTATTGATTATTCGATCGATTAGGTAATCGATTTTTTGAGTAAGCGATTATTCAATTAATCGATTATTTGATTAATCAATTATTGTAAAATCTATAATCAAATAATCGATTATATTTCGATTAATCGATTATTTTGCACAGCCCTACTGATAATAGCCGGAGAGTATGGCCCACTGATCAGTGGACAAAAATATGGTTTTAACCTTTTTTGATAAAAGGTTCAAACCATAATTATAAACTAATAAGTTTAAAACTTTTTGAATCTCTGCCGCAATATATATTAATTATTAGGCGAGATGATAAATAGTACGCGCTCTAAGCATTCCGCGGCGTCTTTCAATATGCCTACCACACACGCAACCAGCCGTCCGAGTACTGAGGTGTGGCACTCTAAGGCAAATGCATATTCGATATGGGAGCGAGATCGGCGCGACTCGGGAAAATTTCGTCGTATGTGCTTTTAGGTGGAAGAATTATAGCTCGTCTGGGAGCGCTGTTTGAGCACACACTTACTGTTGGGCGAAGCACGGGACGCGGGAGTTTGTACTTCTGCGGCAGTGTTTATTGTTTTTGTTTACCATATTTAGGTCTGAGATAGCTCGTTGCTTTGCTTATAACGTGAGTAATTAGCTGCATTATCGTGTTTATTTTCAAATATTGAAATTTCCAATACTTAGCATGGCTAAAGGTAGTGGTTTGGTTAAAGTCAACACTTAAACATTGTGGAGTGAACTTTAACAAAGTGGTCGCCTGATTTTTGCAATTTTCAAAATTATTATTGTGTTGTAATACTCCATTCAGTTAAAAATGAATATTTTATCTAAATACATATAGACTTTTGACGAAAAACTTGAAATAAAATGAAATGGGCGTCCTAAGCCTGTGCGAAGTATCAAATGCTTTTCGAAAGGTCAAGGTAAAACTACGGGGGAGCAACCGCCAGACCCCCCCCAACCCCTGAGCGGTGATTTCATTCTAGAGCACTGCCAAGTTCTAAAATCAGGAGCCGCCACTGGCAGCCATAGTTTAATGCCTAGTTGTTGGTACAATAATAACGCAAACTAATAAAATATATTTAAGAGTACACCATACACAATTCGACACAAATAAGAAACACAAAATCAATAACAATAATGTCAATGTTTAAATATTGGGCAATTGTCGAGTAAATAAGTGCAAATCGGAACTCAGAGAGCCAACAAACGTCTAGTTAACTTACCTTATTTCAATCAAAATTATGTTGATGCACAAATAATAACCACTGCAATGTCATAAAGTAAAGTAAAGTATATTGTCTCAAAAAAATACAGACATTGTCACAATACAATATAAATTATCAAAATCAACATGTTCTTGACATAGCGCCACATGCTATTCGAAATTCACTCAAGGAATAGAAAGCTTGCTCCACAAGAAAACCTCGCACCCTCGTCCCGAATTCCTGGTTAGATAATCTCTTCCACTTATCAGGAAGGCAGTTATAGAGACTCAGCCCAATCACGTGGATGTCCGAAGACCTCAATCTACACGCAGGCAGATCAAGGCTGCTCCCGCTTCGCACGTTGTACCTGTGAACGTCGCTGCTCAATTTCAGATTTGCTATGTTCTGCCTGGTCTGTCTGACCTGAGCCCAAATATAAGCAGAGTACACCGTCATAATACCATGCCTCTTGAAAAGTGGCCTGCATGATACATACGAAGAAGCATTTTCCAGTGCTCGAACTGCCCTTTTCTGGGTGACCAAAACTTTCTCAGTGTGAGAAGAGAGACCCCAAGCCAAAATCCCATATGTCATTACAGAGTGGAAAAGAGAATGATACGCAGTTCTCCCTGCACAAACACCAACCACTCCATTTATCCTTCGAATAGCATATATTGCTTTTGATAATTTATTACACAGATAAGTAATGTGCCTTTCCCAGGTAAGGAGACTGTCCAGCGTCAGTCCAAGATATTTGGCTTCACCCCCGTGTAGCTGCGATAAATGTCTGCTTGATGTAAAGTTAATAATTACAGACTTCTCTTTGTTGAGAACTAGTTTATTTGCTGCAAACCATTCCCCAGCGGTAGTAGTAATTTGCTTCAGCTTGGCTTCAAGATCCTGGTAGTTTTTATCCGATGTTACCAGTACAGTATCATCGGCAAATTGTGTCACGTGACTCGGAACATTTACCAGTAAGTCATTCACAAAAATAACGAAAAACAGGGGACCCAACATACTGCCCTGTGGAATACCACTGGTGATATTACCAACTTCGCTTCCATCTAAACAATCTCGCGTCTGGCTTGGAAATATGATTCCATTAACTTTAGAGGTTTGCCTCTAATGCCATAATACTCCAACTTCTGAATTATAATATTATGCGGCATGCAATCAAATGCTTTACTCAAATCACAAAACAAAGCACTGCAGTGTTCACGATTCTCAAGTGCAGTGGATATGCAGGAAAGGAAATCCAGAACGGCATCCGTGGTGTTCAGTCCTCTGCGAAATCCAAATTGGTGGGCTGATAAACAATTATTTGCTTCCAGGAATCTTACTATTCGACTTGCTAGTAGAGTTTCAAAGATCTTTGAGAAAGCTGGTAGCACCGAGATGGGACGATAGTTTGATGGATCTGTTCTATCGCCTTTTTTGAATATCGGTACTACAGGAGCTAGTTTCATTCGATCAGGAAAAATTCCATCACTGATTGAAGTGTTGATTATGTCACATAGTGGTTTAGATATATAGTCAGCTGTTTCCTTCAGCATTACAACACTTATCCCATAAATATCTAGAGTTGTTTTCTTCTTAAAAGATTTTATGCAGCAAATAATTTCTTGCGCAGTGACTGGATATAGAAATATCGCCTTATTACTTACTGGAACTTTTGAAATATAATCACTTATGGTGTTCCCAGTTGATGGTATATTTCCTGTAACTGTTTTGGCTACAGATGCGAAATATTTATTGAACCCATTCGCACTAGGTGAATCTGCAAACAGGATATTTGATATTTACCAGTTTCATGATTTACTATCTTCCACAGTGTTTTCTGTTTGTTATCTGATATTTCAATTTCTGCAAGATTATGCAACCTTTTGAACTCCTGCATTTTGCTGTTATAAAACCTTCTGTAATTCTGAAAAATTACTTTCAGTTCTTCTGAGCGGTTTTGCTTGTAAACATCATGTATAAAGTCTAAGGTTTCTTTTATCTGATAAATTTCATTACTGTAAATAATTTTCTTATTGTGTGGTTTATGTTTTTGAATAGGAAACACACTTTCTGTTGTACAACAAATAATTTCAAGAAACTTATCAAATTTTCTGTCAGGATTTTTCTCAGTGAAAACTTCCAACCAGTCATTGTCTGAAATTTGATCTGCAAATTTATTCATATACTTCTTAGAAAAATTCCTTAAAACTTTGTCATTTACTTGAGATTGGCCATTCGTAGTTATCTCCATAATCTGAGCTTCATGATCCGAAATTGAGGCGCAAAATATTCCACTCTTGTAATTATCAACAGTGATGTTTGTGAAAATATTATCGATGCAAGTTTCTGATTTCAAAGAAATGTGCGTCGCCTGAAATTTGACTTTGACATTGGAAATTCACATTTTTTTTTTACTTTACAAGAATCATTTCCAGGAGGTGCTTCCACCTTGCAATATTGCATTTTTACATGTAAACAAACAGTCTAGGTGGCTGTACGACTGTGTTATGACACTTCGTACGTTGTTACTATCATGTTTTCTTTTTAAATTCGTACCTTTTTAAATCTATTTCTAAAACAAAGTTTACAGCTGCTGTAGGTATCAAATTAGCGTTTGAAATCCCAATTCAATAATACCTACTCAATATGTATTACATCACTGAATGTTTTGCTCCATCCAAGTAGAATTGTCCCCACAAACGTCAATTTTCAGTCCACGTGCTCTTGACATCTGTCATTGTCATTTACAAAACATTTAACCTAACTTTCGAAATATAATTATAGCAATTTTGCAATTTATTTTCAACTGAAATTGAGATGTCTAGTTTGGTGAACTGAAAACGGTAGACTTGACCTAAATCACAATTAAAAATATGACAGATCTTCTAATTTATGAACAAAAGCAGTTCACAGATCGAAATTTTAAGGATGCAAAAAAGTGAGGTATGTAGTCAATGACGATTTGTAAAATACAAATATACTTTATTTCTCATAAAACTGTTTACACACACATGTAAAATATGTTTGAATTCATTCGGATATGAAATCGTTAATTATATAATTACCTTCTGTTTCTTGCCGTCATTCACTTTATGGTCTTGTTTTTCGATATTTGTTAGGTCCTCGGAATTAACACTGGTGATCCTTTCTCTCAGCTACCTCAACCTATATTGGTGCTTAAATTTATCTTCTATTTCTCCTCCTTTCTCTAGCACAACAGTCTGCGCACGTTCACTTTGGTTTTTCAACAATTTAGTTAGGTCCATCCGGGGACACACTATCAACGCCCCATCAATGTCTTGGTTTCTAAAGGAACGTTAGTTTTGACAAATTTCCGAGATGTCACTAGAGGCAAATATAGGTAGTTATGAAGCTTTTGCAAAACGCATATTCATCTTTTACACTCTATCGTATTAAACGTCGTAAGTTAAACGTAGATAAAGCTACTGGAACCTAGAAGTGTTTATCGAAACAGTATAACAACATTCCGATTTTTGCTGCAAAATTGTATAATCTAAAATGCGACCTATGATGGCAAATATGCCAATGTATTTATTAGCTTTTTGTAACACATTTAATTAGGCAGAACACCGCACGTTGGTGGTAACAGAGGCGCAGCAGACAGTCCACTTTATTTCAATATTAAATCAACTTAATAACTTACCTTTCTGACGTACGACGCTTGAGGATGATGTTTCACCGGCATGAACAGCAACTTAATCCTATCGAAAAACTGTATCCCATCAATGCTTGCGATACCCATGTACAAAAAGACCCCGAAAAGCACCGACATCGGCACCAGCCTCAGTAGAGGCGACATCAGAACAGAGAGTCCGACTAAAAGGGAAACGACCAGACCGGAGACTCTCTGTTCTTTGACTTCGATTAGATGGGGTTTATCGCCAGGCGCGTGGGTACGTGACATCACAGTTAGAGCTGATATGTGGGCAATGGACCGAACAGTAGCTGCGCATATCCAGGGTAGGCCGAAGAAACCGCTGATTATATTGGTGCTGCAGATTATGACGATGTCCAAGTGAATACCACCGCCTTTTTTGAGTTTACGTTCTTTTTTGTCCATGATAAGTCTGAAATTACACAGAAAGCCGGTTATTTAAATCAAGATACAATCATTTCTAAGTACTCACTCGCAAATGTGGGTTTCCATGAAGAGTAAAATATATACCAGCATTCCTGGTATAATGGAAGCGAAAACGATCCACATTGGAACTGGCGACAACGAGCCACCAGGACTGATAAACCAACCACGATCTTCAGGTCTCGACGGCGATAGACCTTCAGGCACGTTCAATTTTTCCGTATACGTCTGAGGCACGAAGAAATCAACCATAACCATAATCACTATCGCTATCGGAACTCCAAAATCACCCAAAGCTCTTCTCGCCTGTAACACTTATTTTACACATTTTGTTTATAAATACGATGAAAATCGACTTACACTTCTGCCCAAGAATTGACTGTTCCTGAACATTTTTAAGTAATAAGCAATCGTGAACGTTCCTAGAGCTAGAACAGTACAGAACAGAGCAGTATTAGGCCGATTTATGGGCCCCACATCATCGTATATAGGTAAATGCCCAATTTCTGTCAGGGTCAACTGCAGTGCTGTAGAGTTTTCATTTTCATCAATAAAAGTACTGTTATCATCTATAGCAGAATCATTCGACGTAATTCCGCAATAGTCCTCTAATACCGGATGGCGACCATAAACGTATATAACCTAAAAAGTTACATAAATATCGCAAAATTACTTTTAATCTATTACGAGGGGTGAACCGCAGAGCAAAGTCTTGTACACCAATTCCTCTATTTATGTGTAATTCCTTTTAATTCCCCGCAATTCCTATCTAATTCCTGCAATTCCTCAAGTAATTCCCGCTATTCCCCATGTAATTCCTGCAATTCCCCATGTAATTCCCGCAATTCCCCATGTAATTCCTGCAATTCCTTATGTAATTCCTGCAATTCCCCTACTAATTCCTGGAATTCCCTTACAACTAATTCTTGCATTTCCTGTACGTCCGATACTGCAATAATTTACAGCGCATGCGCAATCGTTAGTATAAGAGGGGTAAACATTTCCCTTGTAATTCCTGCATTTCCTCACTAATTCCTGCAATTCCCCAAACAATTCCTGCAATTCCCTACAAATTTATGTAATTCCTCAAGCTTGTACACCAATTCCTCTATTTATGTGTAATTCCTTTTAATTTCCCGCAATTCCTATCTAATTCATGCAATTCCTCAAGTAATTCCCCCAATTACCCATGTAATTCCAGCAATTCCCCATGCAATTCCTGTAATTTATATTTGTAAAGATGATGCAATAATTTACAGCGCATGCGCAATCGTTAGTATACATTTCTGCAATTCCCTTGTAATTCCTGCAATTCCCCAAACAATTCCTGCAATTCCCTACAAATTTATGTAATTCCGTACTAATTCCTCTGCAATTCCTCAAGCTTGTACACCAAAATTCCTCTGCGGTTCACCCCTCGATCTATTATAAACAGAACTCGCCTTCATAACACTTTCGACGATGTAAAGCATCACGATTAGCGCCGAGAAGATATCCTCAATGAACCTCGAAAACAGCTTCACGAAAACGCTGCCTTCCACACAAGCGACGACTAACGCAACCACAGTCAACCACAACCCTATATAAACCCTAACGGTCAAAAACTCAATTCCATTCGCTTTACAAAACTGATATAAACTTTCGTCAAATAACAATAACGGACCCGTTGTTCCTATAATAATAATCGGCTGACCAGAAAAAATAGCGAATATCACGCCCCCAAGGGCGGAAGAGACCAGGGTTTCTGAAATCCCCATGTAGTTTTCTGTTTTATCGCCCAAGAGACCGCCGAATGCTATCGCCCCGGAAAGAGCCGCGAAGTACATGAAGATAGAAGCTGCGGCACATTGCGCATTTAATCCGTCAGTTATATCACTTATTATGAAAGGCAAGCGACGCTTGAAATCGTTAATCAACCCTCCGAAAGGTTTTTTCGTTCTTTCCAACGGGTTTGGATACGGCGGTTTTTTATCACTAAAAGAAATTAGAAAATTCTAATAACGTATAGCAGGATATTACGCCTTTATGAATGCAATGTTCTACGACAGACCCCTATTTATTTTTAGTGAATTTAAGGTTATGTAGTCACTAATACAGAATTTTCATTCATGCTATGTGCTTATGACATTTGTCAGTGTCACTTACAAATACTTAACCTAACTTTTGCAATATAATTATAGTAGTTTTGCTTTAAGACAAAATCTTCAAAGATGTAAAATGGATAAACACATTAAAAAGTTCAGAATGTGTGATGCGTATGTCATAGATTATGTTTCCATAATGACAGTTCTGTGTTAATAACCTCGAAAATTTCAATTAAGAAACCAAAGTGAAGTCGTAGAAAGTTAAAAACAAATTGGGGATCTCTCATAGAACCTATTTTTACTTTTTATAATTTAATAAATTGGAGAAAAATCCAATATAATGAAGTTTCAGTTCTGAACGTACGGAGAAAAAATCTAATATAATGATTTTTTATTTCCCAATATATTGAAAAATTTCTCAATATATTGAATTCTTTTTTCTATATAATGGATTCTTTTTTCAATATAATGCATTCTTTTTTCAACATCCATTATACCGAAAAAATAATTCATTATATTGAAAAAAGAATCGAATATATTGATAAATTTTTCAATATATTAAAATTTTTTTCAATATATTGAAAAATTTTTCAATATATTGGGAAATAAAAAACCATTATATTAGAATTTTCTTCATATATTATATGGAACTGAAACTTCATTACATTGAATGATTTCTGAAAATAAATCATTATATTGGATTTTTCTCCAACGTATTAAATTATATGTATAATGTACTATTCTGCTGTGGCGTTATTGAAAAATAACATCGACACTTACCCATCACCGGCAGCTAACAAGGCCTTCGTAACATCAATATCCTTGATTGGTTTTTTAGCAGCTAAAGCGTTTTCTTTGCGTTTCTTGATCGCCTCGCTCTTGGCCTTGATTTCTTCAATGGGCAACAAAGCTTGCCGCTCCCAATCTCCCGGAGGTAACACAATACTGTCATCCAAAAATTCATTAATAGCAGAGAGGAGAGCTTTTCTATTATCAGCTTTATAAGCGATGTTCAGAAACTGTTGGTTTGCCATTAAAGTGGAAATTGATCTGCCGACTTCGTGGTAGTCGATGGACACTTTTTGTGGCCCCAATAGAATGAATATAAATCTCACTGGGATGTTAACCTCGATTAACGATGGTATTACAATTCCTTCAGCCAAACGTATGAACGCAATAGCTGGTTGTTCCAAAAAGTCTACTTGTCCGACTAATATACTCGAACCTATCAAAAATTAAGATTACGAAAAAAAGTTTTTCGAGAAAATGAAAGTTATAAAAACCTTGCGCATCTACAGGAATTCTCCTTAAAATAGTATCGTTATGCCCTCTACGAATATCTTCATTACTTGCGGAATAAGTTTCTTCCTTCATATCGACAATCGTTTGACTGTCGTGAATCACCAGTTTACCGTCAGAATCTGTACGACCACCGTTTTTCATCGGAGGCGCCAATGAAAAACTGATTTTTCTTTTTTCGGAATCGTGCAAATTCTGGAATACAAATTCAACGTATTTTAGAGGTTTCGGAAACTAAACTCATCAAAAAGACTGCCTCACATTGCAATGCAGAAGAAATTTTGATTGTTTACTTCCCAATTTGTCCCAAGGGGAAAGTAAAAGAGGAATTTAGAGGAATAGACGGGATTTTATGCATGGGAATTCATTGCTGAACTCATTGGGAATTTATCAGAGAATTTAATGGAATTTTGTTAGAGAATTTCTGGACATTTATAGGAATCTATTAGAGAATTCTGAGAATTTACGAAAATTTATTTGAGAATTTACAAGAAATTCATGGAAACTGAAAAGCAAAATCATTGGAAGTAGGTGAATTTTTTGTGAAATGGTAATTCTTATATAAAATTTTTTAAGAGAATCTGTGGATTTTGTTGGATAATTTCTGGGAATTCGAGGAAATTTATTGGAAAATTTCTGGAAATTCGCGGGAATATTGGAGAATTTATTAGGGAAGTTATGGAAATTAAATAAACTTGAGAAATTTTGCCACCGAGACTATTCCATCGATTTTATCACAGAATTTAATGGAAATTTAAAAGCAAAATCATTGGAAGTAGGGGAATTTATGGAATTTTGTTAGAGAATTTCTGAGCATTTATAGGAATTTATTAGATAATTCTGGGAATTTACCGGAATTTATTAGAGAATTTACAAGAAATTCAGAGAAATTGAAAAGCAAAATCATTGGAAGCATAGGTAAATTTTTTGTGAAATGGTAATTCTTACAAAAAAATTTTTAAGAGAATCTGTGGATTTTGTTGGAGAATTTCTGAGAATTCGAGGAAATTTATTGGAAAATTTCTGGAAATTCGCAGGATTATTCAAGAATTTATTAGTGAAGTTATGGAAATTAGACAAGAAACTTGAGAAATTTTGCCACCGACTATTCCATCGATTTTATCAGAGAATTTAATGGAAATTTAAAAGCAAAATCATTGGAAGTAGGGGAATTTATGGAATTTTGTTAGAGAATTTCTGGACATTTATAGGAATCTATTAGATAATTCTGGGAATTTACGAAAATTTATTTGAGAATTTACAAGAAATTCATGGAAATTGAAAAGCAAAATCATTGGCAGTAGGTGAATTTTTTGTGAAATGGTAATTCTTACATAAAATTTCTTAAGAGAATTTGTGGAATTTTGTTGGAGAATTTCTGGGAATTCGAGGAAATTTATTGGAAAATTTCTGAAAATTCGCACGAATAATTGGAGAATTTATTAGTGAAGTTATGGAAATTAAACAATAAACTTGAGAAATTTTGCCACCGACTATTCCATCGATTTTATCAGAGAATTTAATGGAAATTTAAAAGCAAAATCATTGGAAGTAGGGGAATTTATGGAATTTTATTAGAGAATTTACAAGAAAATCACGGAAATTGAAAAGCAAAATCATTGGAAGCAGAGGGGAATTTTTTGTGAAATGGTAATTCTTACATAAATTTTTTTAAGAGAATCTGTGGATTTTGTTGGGGAATTTCTGGGAATTCGAGGAAATTTATTGGAAAATTTCTGGAAATTCGCAGGAATATTGGAGAATTTATTAGGGAAGTTATGGAAATTAAACAAGAAACTTGAGAAATTTTGCCACCGACTATTTCATAGATTTTATCAGAGAATTTAATGGAAATTTAAAAGCAAAATTATTGGAAGTAGGGGAATTTATGGATTTTTGTTAGAGAATTTTTGAGCATTTATAGGAATTTATTGGAGAGTTCAGGGAATTTACGGGAATTTATTAGAGAATTTACAAGAAATTCATGGAAATTGAAAAGCAAAATCATTGGAAGCAGGTGAATTTTTTGCGAAATGGTAATTCTTCAATAAAAAATTTTAAGGGAATTTGTGGAATTTTGTTGGAGAATTTTTGGGAATTCGAGGGAATATATTGGAAAATTTCTGGAAATTCGCAGGAATATTGGAGAATATATTAGGGAAGTTATGGAAATTAAACAAGAAGCTTGAGAAATTTTGCCACTGACTATTCCAACGATTTGACCATGCTGGTGCAATTGTGTCATTTACATCTTCTACATAACTATGTAATGGAAAGGCAAAAACTGAGGCAGTCTTTTCCTGTAAAAATTAGTAGAACCAATGTGTTAAAAAAACATAAATTGTTTGTTTAATAACAAAGCATATTATGTGTCAAAATGTAGACCATTATTAACAATTCTTGATTAAAAAAATGTTAAAAACCAACGAAAAGAATCAATTAAACAAATAAATAATTGTTAAAGTACAATTATTGCCAAATAAACTGTAAAAACTCTGGGAGGAAAACAATAATAAAATAACAAATAACAGAAGAAAAAAAGAGGAAAAACAGGAGAAAGAACACGGGCTTGTGAGTTTTTTACGTTTGAGAGAGAAGAGCCTCTTGGAAGGGCGTGCGGTGCACACAGCTGCGCCTGTGCAGAACACACAGAACATCGTGCCATCATATAGGTGTCATAGCTTACCCCATCTTCTAACCAAAGGGACTGGAAAAATGGAACATTGCCTATAGTCTCTCGAGAAAATTGTTCACAACTCTGTATTAATAATTTTTTCCACAAAGTAAAATACGATCATTTGACGAATGAATTTTCATGGAAAAATCTTATCAATACATAAATAAATTGCTGGAAAAATTTTGGAAAAGTATTGCGATCATCTTTAAACCCAAAAATGTATAACCATCACATAATTGTTTTGACAAAAAATAGTCGGCCAAGAAATAGATACTCACTTGCAAACTGGTATAGCTATGCTTTTTCGTGAACCGAAAACCCTTCTCGTGGTGTTCATTAACATGCCGATGTCTCAACAAAAGAACCCTCATGATCTTCGCCTTATCCTCTTCCCGAATCAAATCTTCCTTGTACAAATCTTCGGTAACTCTATAAGCAATGGCTGGAAGATCTTTTTCTTCTGAGTCTAAACAAACCACACCATCTTCGAGGCATTTCCTCAAGTTTAGGAGAGAGTGGAAGCTAAGCGAAGCCACATGCGGTTTACCCCAACGATCAACCCCTTCCTCCACGGCTTCTTCATATTTTATCCACCGAGCTGTCTCTTTCCATTCGCGTTCGTCTGGCTCTGTGTGGAGTTCGTCCAATTCGACGAAAATCTAAGAAGAGTACAAGAAGAAATAGTAATCACCTTCAAGCTATTAAACATACCGCATGCGGACTGTGATCATACATCTTCTTAAGAAAAGCAGGCGGAAGTTGGTCGCCATTTTCTTTTCTTCCAATATGCACCACGGAAGGTCTAGAAGTCTTGTGTCTTCGCAAGGCTTTGGCATCATCAGACCTATGACTGTCCAGTTGGTCCCTATCAGCGTCCTTGAGCGGCAAATCCTCAGGTTGGGTGGAAATTCTTCTACCCTTATTGTGAGCAGAACCATCGAGTTTTTCAGCTCCTGTACGTTTCTTCGAACTGGGGTCTTCTTGGAGGGAATACTTGCGGAATTTGGAATGCAGAGAATGGTGGTGTCGGCTGGGGATCAAAATTGGTGATATTCATAAAAAGAATTGCAGATTTTAGTTTCGATTTAATTTAAACATCGCTTTTTTGGCGCGTAAATAAAACAATCGCGGCGTGACGTATATATTAGAAACACAACGCGGTTTTACCGCAAAGATAAACCGTCGTTTTATATCAAAGTAAACCATCTCGCGTTATTCGCGTAGGAGGCTGGGGTATGAATCGTTTTTTGTTTCACGCTTTTCAAAGCACGCTTCGTTATTTTGATTTATTAAACAGGGGCAAAAAAATACAACACTGATATTCATTAAAAAGTTAATTAATTACATAAGATATTAAGGCATAATTCTCTCGTACAGAGACATCCTGAATACGTACCGTCTTCGGACGTACGCGGAATGTTCATAAGATACTGGCATTTTCGAAATTAATTGGCCCTGGATTTGAAGAAAAATAAACCATCTTTTGGGGTTTGCAATTGTTACTGAAACGGTCAATGTCAGTTTGCAGCAGACTTGGCCGAGGATATCAATGCATGATGCTGTAGTAGAATGCATAATCAAGAGCCAACAATTAAAAATAGCAGACAGTGCGAAAATTAGTAAAGCAATTCAAAGAAGTTGTCGCGACACTGTCAGGTGGGATAGGCGTTAACACAGCAGGACCAATTACTCGAGAAAGGTGACCAAAATTGGATTTTAAAAATATCGAGGAAATTTATTCAAATGGTCTTGCTTCAAACTTCAAGGAGAAAATCCGATACTTCACGACGATATAACTCATATAAGGATGTAATCGGGAAAAACCAGCAGGTACCGGTACTTAAAGTGCGAGGTCTTGTGCCTCACTTGCATTAGTGGTTTTGCAGTGGCCGAGGCAGTGGCGGAGTGCTTGTGAAATTTAAGATTGCATACGTACGAATTATAATAAATAATAATATCTCTACTCACTCCTACTAACCCTAAGGTTAGCCCCAAAAGCTAAGCTTGTGCGGGACGGAGGAGGCGGCATATTACTATTGGCCGCAGGTGCGTCACAGGAACGACCTACAGTTGTTAGTACTCTACCCACCATTTAGTGCGAGAATGAGGAAAACCTGGAAAACCTCATTAGGTAAAGCTGGATAGGTGATCCAAGGCGCGCCCTAGCCACAGCGCAGAAATGGGTCACCCATCCATAGCCAAACCGCGGGCACTGTCGCCGAGCATTAACAACTACTCCCTCGCGCATGCCAGCAAGATCCCACGGCCTGGATAATTATTTTGGTTTATTTAAGAACGCATTGCTACCTACTACCTATACTTTAGAAAATGTTTACAATTAAAAAAAGTTGGTTTTCGTGATTAGTTTTAATAAAAACTCTTGAATCTTTAATATATTATGGATCACAGTTTTGAAATTTCCGCCACTGAATTCGTGTTAGAAGCTTGAGGTGCTGATTCCTGACGAAATATTGAGCAAAAAGTCTTAAAATCTTAAAATCACTCCCTTTGAAATTACGAACCCTTAAATTCACTTTATGATTAATTTCTCCAAAACGCTTTATCGTAATAAAATAAAATTAGGTATTTGCCGGTATTTGCATTTATGAATATCAGTCATAAATTGAAAACAACATTACAGACGTCACTTTAGGGAGGGTAAGAAGGGGGGTCGTAACTCTTAGTGTGCTCATACCAATTTTTGCCTTAAAAGTTGTGTTTTCGCCATCTTAACTAAAACCCAAACAAAAATTGCGAGTTTAGGTAAGTGGCCCTAAGTGCACTTAATATCAAAAATTACTCAAAATTATAGTACAGAAGAAAATCGAAGAAGTAACACCCTGTATCTTTAAAACGAACCAAATTAGGACACAAGTATACAGGGTGTGTTTTTTAAGCGTCCGCGGAAGATTATGCCTAAATGACGAAAAATATCAAGAAAATATTTTAACTAACCCCACCTAATTTTTTACGCTCTATAATCTAAAAATGTTTTTACTTATACCAGGTTAGTCCAAATAGTTGGAATGATGGTCAACTTTGTTTTTTCTTATGGAATGTGCATTATTTAATTTTTTACTTGATTCAGAACAATATTTTAATGGCACTTTCTTAACATAATATTATAATAATTTTCTTTCTTTTTTGAGATATTATTTTTTTTCTCGATATTTTGACAGTTACATCATACATTTTAAAAATTCATATTTCTGCACTGGTTGAAGATATTTTTGACAGCGGTCCTCATGATAATCATGATTAACACTGTTTGCTCAAATTTTGTATAAAATATACGAGGAGCATTCAATAATTTATCAAATAAAAATCAGAGAAAACCGTCAAGAAGTCAGTTTTTTCAAATGACACGTTATATTTTTTATTGCTCCAATGGAAAGAGCAAAAAATTTCGCTTCGGCTCATCTAATAAAACAATATTGAACCATGAGCATAATTTTTAAATATTTACAATATTGAAATTTTCATTTCAAAAATCAAAAATAAAGTTAGCCTTGTAAAAATACAGCCACAGAATATAAAACCCAAAGACATTCTATACTAATAGACACCAAGATCCCATGTATTCAGCATACGTACCTTATTTCCAACATAAAAGACGTGCCTTTTTCTCTCCCACTTTTTCTACCTAATTTTGTCGTGTTAACGTCATCTCTCTTTCGGCAAAAAGTCAAAATTATTTTTTTTGGCGTAGCGCGCTAATTAAATTGCATGAAATTTAAACGTCACATCGCCTTGTCATTTGAATTTTTATTTTGCGTACGCGGGAAGAAATTGTTATTACTATCTACTGTTTATTGTTCTGTTTGTTGTTAAGTGTTTCTATTTTGGGTTTTTTTTTTGAACTGGTACCTAGTTTAAGAAATGGTTTCATATTGTTGTGTTTGTGGAGCCAACTCAAAAGATGGTACCCTCTCATTTCACAAGTAAATTTCTTCAACACATACCAAAACGTACTAAAATACGGCGATTGTCACATTTAAGTAACATGGATTCTGACAAGCACCCAAAATGCATTTCATTTTACTCGATGCTTAGGTACTCTCCTAAAAGATTTAATTTTCTCGTATCCAATTTGACAACTAGCACTGACAACTCGGAAACTTGTGAAATGAAGGTTACCCAGTGAATGTCAGATTTGACTTTTTGCCTTAAGAAAGATGCAAAATCCATTTTTGCATGCTCCAAACGAGAACAGAGAATATTTTCTTGTCGCACGCATGTTTTCAGCTATATTAAATTGCATCTTGGTATCTATAGAAATAGAATATCTTTGATAAAACCCTATAGTAAAACAACAACAAAACTGTAGACATTCCAAAGCTACTTTATTTTTGATTTTTGAAGTGAAAATTTTAATATTGTAAATATTTAAAAATTATAGTTATGTAACAATATTGTTTTATTGGGTCAGCCCATGCGAAATTTTCCGCTCTTTCAAATGGAGGAATAAAAAATATACCATGTCATTTGAAAAAGCTGACTTTTTTCTGGTGTTTTGTCGCTTTCATATGATAAATTTTTGAATGATCCTCGTATATTTTATACAAAATTTGAGCAAACAGTGTTAATCATGATTATCATGAGGACCGCTGTTAAAAATATCATTACTTCATCTTCAACCAGTGCAGAAATATGAATTTTTAAAATGTAGGATATAACTGCCAAAATATCGAGAAAAATAATATTATCTCAAAAAAGAAAGAAAATTACTATAATATTATGTTATGAAAGTGCTATTAAAATATTGTTCTGAATCAAGTAAAAAATTAAATAATGCACATTCCATAAGAAAAAACAAAGTTGAGCATCATTCTAACTATTTGGACTAACCTGGTATAAGTAAAAACATTTTTAGATTATAGAGCGTAAAAAATGAGGTGAGGCTAGTTAAAATGTTTTCTTGATATTTTTCGTCATTTAGGCATAATCTTCCGCGGACGCTTAAAAAACACACCCTGTATATGACTTTATACTCTTATTTTGAGCCATAGAATACACCCTAGCGTTTATGACATAATATGATGGTGTTATACCCTGTATATAATGCCTTTTAATTTTCCGTATTTCCTTGATTTTTGAAAAATAGGTATTCAAAATATGTACTCTGATTTTATCCGTTGCCAAAATTAACATATTTTCTCAATATAACAATCATTTAAAAATCAAATCAAATAGGCAATTCTCGATAGGTTTTTTCAAAGTGCATTAACACAGGGTATTACACTTCAAGTATCTCCCTAATTAAAAAAATTAATGAAATTTTTAAAAAACCAGCATTTTCTCGCACCTAGATTCTGAATCGATTAGGTAATAAAACAAGTGGGCATTCAGTTTTTGACATACGTATTTGACAAATTTGTAATTTTTAATGGGGTGTACTTAAAACGAGACTCTGTACAGAGTGAACAATTTTAAAGCGGGGCACTTCTCTGAAATTTTTATTTGTTGGCCGTAAATAGTGGTAATGGACCATCGAACAACTACTCCTCGGGCAAGTACCCCGCCAGGATTGAATTATAGAACTAAATTAAGATTTTTTTACTATGAGACGTCACAGAATGCTACCCCACCTAAGGTGGCACTGAAGCAATCATAATGTGTCTCTATGTACGTACGTGATGCTTATTGGCCGATTTAAACGATTTTCTCTCTGAATGATAGTGCTTCAATAATTCTAATGTGGTGCCAAATTTCAGAAAGCAATTTAAAATTTCGAGGCCTACGAATATTTCTCAATGCCAAGAATCCAAAAAAGGGTTAGCGAGATGCGATATACACGGTGTACCAACGAAAACTTGTACCCCCGTAAAACTCGGCAAAATAAACGTTTCGACAAAAATCCAAAAACACGTCGATTTTTATTTCAAAGGGGACCAATTTTTATGCAATAATCATTCTTGCAACTCTAGCCCTGTGCGAGGGGTAGCGACCCCCCAAAATTTTCAAATGGGACGGGGGGTCAAATGATCCCTACTTTGAAAGGATTTTTGTCAAAACGTTTATTTTGCCGAGTTTTACGGGGGCACAAGTTTTCGTTGGGACACCGTGTATACACTGTCTAAAATAATGAAGTACTTTTACAATTAAATTTGCAAAAACCTCAATATCCAGGGTTTTTCTACAAAAACCCAGGTTGAATGCAGTAAGTAATTTCAATTTATGATTTTTTGTTATAGCGTAAAACTTGAAAATTTTCTTGATTCTGTAAATACCGTTTATTTTATTTATTGTTTTTTACATTTTTGCATATTTGCTCAATAGAAATGTTTATTGTTTTTGTTAATGTTATTATTGTTATTATTATTACTATTTTAACACCTCTTTTATGAATGAAATTTTATTAAAATCGCAAAGGGGACAAAAATTCGAAATTATAAATTACAAATTTCATTCGAATATTTTTCTAATTTTGAACTTGATATCCGTATCCGACACGAAATCAGTCTTGTATTCGTATTCGAATATAGTTGGCAAGTATTTATACCGAATACAGTTTTATTTGTTTCAGGGCCCCCTCTCTTAAATTCCCGTACTTTTCCAGGTTTTCGCTGACTAAGGTTCTTAAAAATTATTATTGTATCCCGATTATAAACGACCTTATTTTAAAGCATTCGGATGGACATGCATTCTTCTCATCGAATACAATTTCAAAACCTTTGCAGACGCCACAATACCATTCTAACATAACACAACATAACTGTGTTAACGATGATGGCGCGGAGATTTTTCCGTTTACCGTCTACAGGTAATGTGTTGCTTGAAGGTAAATAAATATTAATAATAAGTCAGACTCGCTCCAGCCTCACGACCTCCGCTCAATTGTCGAAAACCTTAGACTTTTTGTTTAAAAAAATAAAATGAAACAACCAATAAAAATAACCGACACAAGCATCGATCATGAGTTCGACGGATTTGAAAGCCGCTGCACTAGCACCCAGCCACGGAGCGCTCTATACCAAGTAAAGTATTCGTTCCGGTATTCGAAAAAGTATCCGAATACATGGTACCATCTGCATATATCCGTACCCACCTCTGGATAGTCGTGATTATTTCTCTTTTTTCTTTTAGTTTATCTAGGGTCCCTGTATTTAGAGAGTACCGCAATCAATAGCTCCACTATGTTTCAGAACTGTGAGTAAACATGGCGGACTGCCGTGTCAGCAGCAAAATGTCATATGTCAGTCAAAGTCCAGCTGAAATGTTGGTTTGTTTGATGATTATGCTTTATCGTCTTTTGTGAATCGGTGTTATATATTTCCACAATCTGGTCTGTCGTATTATTCCTCAATGTATTACATACAGTCAAATTTTATTTGTTTATGGATCAAAAATCAGAAGGTGAATCCGCAATTTGTAACACATGTCAAATATAAAATCTGACGTTCCGGCACAATTCAAATTTGGCGCCTGTTATTGTGAGTAAACATGGCGGAGATTGCGGTACTCTCTCAATACAGGGACCCTAAGTTTATCTGTCACGAGCCGCCACTGCTTAGATTTTGCGAACGTGGGTGCACTAAGCATGAAATACAGAAGTACGCAATTCGCTTAATTTGTTTAATTCATTTAAAAATAAAGTCAACAAAAACCCGGTATCCCGGACGAAAATAACGCAAATCACAATCACATGATATCTGTCTTGATTTCATACCGAAAGTACTTCTTAGTTTTGTCCACCTGACCTCATCTTGCTTAATTATCAATCACATTTACCGATCACGAGTTCGACCTTCTTACTATTATTACAGTTTCTTGTAAGGAGCGATTGAGAAACAAAAAAAAACTGGAACAAGGGCTACTGCGTTTGTTTTCAAACAATACCGTCACATGACAGAACATCCGAAAAGAAATTTAAGATTTCGCCAGTCTCTTGTTTTTCCGATAGTCGAACTGAAACATACTGGATACTTTCATCTGTCTCGTTGTTTTTACTGATACTCAAATGGAGAAAACCCACACATTTTAAAAATTGTTTACCATTTAAACAAATCCATATTTTACCCTTTTTGTATTTGAGACTAAATTTCTTTAATACGGTTTGTTGGTGGGTCGTAACGCAATTTTTAAAATCATATTTTCCCGAAGATTGTCGTAAAATATTTGACCCGTATTTTTTTATTTTTCTCACAGCGAACGTTTTAGGCATATCTAAACCAGCATCAAAGGTAAGACGCTGGCCCTTTAAGATCCGGTTTTTCAAAGAAACCAACACTGGATTAAGTCTGACACCGGCTTCGTTGCTATGATACCGGCTTTCTGATTGGTTGTACCTATCATAGCAACGTAGCCGGTGTCAGACTTAATCCGGTGTTGGATTCTTTTAAAATATGAAAAACCGGGCCTAAGGCTTTTAAATGGTGACGTACCCGGGGCAATGCCGAGAATTGTCGATATTAGCCGGAAGGTACAACCGTTGTTTGTCAAACGCGTCAAACGTAAACAATATTATGGCAGTCTAGTCGTTTGACAGATAGTGTCCAGTGTTGTTTTTCAGTTTGTCTAGTTCACAAATAAATGAAGCACTCACCGTTTCGTTTTAATGTTTTTCATTTCAGCACTGAAATAGTCCAAATTGGATAAATAATAACTGTCAATCATTTCACTACTAACTACCCGTAAATTGTCTGAGTCAACTTTAACGAAACCTTGCTCTATTTTCCGTACACAATAAATAGGAATAAATAAACGACAGAGAACTATTTATGCACCCAATACAAATAAAAATAATACATTTCCAAATGTCAAATTCTGATTATTCCTAACTTTATTGCTCCCTATTTTACCGGCTCAAACTCCACGTAACGTTAGCTTTCTGGGTATCAAAACATCAATTCAGATGACCAATCACAAGCGCTTCTAAGCTAATGACGTAACCGGGGCAGCACGTGTTTCTGTTTAATTCTCCGAAGGCGCGCTTCGTGCTAAAATCGCCATTGTTTAAATTTTGGGCTATTGGTGAGTAAATAAATGTAACCCAGATGATCAATAAACACCTAGTTACTTATTTTTATTTTCAGTTCTGCAGATACCTCTGCTATTTTAGCCCGTTAGATGGTGGGCCTTTTGATACAACTCGCAAATTTAATTTTGTGGAGAAAACCTACTCATAATCAGGAGCGGAATGCCAGCAAAAAGATGGCGAGGAAATTACATAATGATTTGACTAACTCAGGAAAAAACTGAAAATAAATCTCATCTTGGAATTCATTGTACTTTTTCCAGAATGAAATAGAGGCACTACTTTGGAGATAACATTTATTAAATTTAGTCGACAAAATAACTTGTTTTCTACGAAAAATTGAAAAATTACTAAATCTGTTTGGTAACGCCAAGGATAAAACCGAACTCATTCATAACAGGCACCAGTCACTCTAACAACAAGAAAAGTATTATAAAGCACTAAAGTACTCACTTGCCCTTCTTCTTTTTCTTCTCCTTCTTCCCATCCCCCTCGGTCTTCTCGCCACCCTTCTCCGTGAACTGAACCTTCTTATCCGGGGAATAATCCAAGAGGGGACTCCTATACCCCGAAGGATCAGAGAGAATGTACTCAGACTCTGAGCTGTTTTCATCGTCGTCGGATTCTTCGAGCAGAGTTTGAGAGCTGAGCTGTCCATGGTCGGGTTCCGGGTCTTCGCTGAGAACCGGGTTGGCACCAACCGAAGGTACAGGGATGTTGCTCGAGGGTTCTGGGGGTTGATTGTGGGCGCGGCGCCTCATCAACTTCGAGGGACCTTTATGCGGCACGTGCATGTGGCGATGCTCTGAAAGCAGCCAGGAAAAGAAAAATGCAGTTCCAAAATAATTTGCTTTTGGAATATTTTATTTCACCATTCCACAACGAAAACTTGCGAGTGCTGAACTTGGAATGAAATAGCTAATAGGTACTTCTATAGTTAAACTAAAGAATTTGTGCAATGAAATTCTTATGAATTAGAATCTAGTTTAGTTAGCTAATTTTGTTTGGTTATCTTTATTACTTACATACAAATATGTACTTACAATATAATTTATTAATTATCTACCAAATATTGTAATAATATTTGATTTTAAACATAATAATTAAACACTTAAAACAACATAATAAAAGAAAAACTATCGTAAACCGCTATGTTCAACTATTCTCTATATTAACTATCAGAAAACAAATCATAAGTTATATGGATTATATAAAAATGTGTACAAAAGCTAGATGACGAAAGAATAATTATGATGTTTCTATCAAATTCAAGATCAACAGAAAGTGTCAATGTAAAGATCCTTGTAAGCGATTTTCACACTTTCGAAAACTCTATTTAATTTTTTCTACAAAAGAACGGAACAAGCAGTAGCAGAAACAAGCAGTAACAGAGGAATTTAAGAAAATAGTTGAAGATAAATTCGTATACGGGGGTGTATTAATAGGTATATTCCTAGCTTACTGAGTCTTTGGTACTCGTATTGATAATGTTTGTAATCTTACATGATTTTCATAGGTTGTCTGAAGTCCCTTTTTAAGAAATGTTGCCCCTAGCTCTCTTTCATTTGAGAGGTGAGAAATGATAGTTCGATATGTGGTGAACAAGAGGAAGCAGAAGCTGCATGACGTGATGCTCAATTATTGCTTTTCTGAGGGCACCACGGACTGGTTGAATGGATAGTGCAGCGGTCTAGTGAAGTCACATATTTGCCAGTAGTTTTATCTATACCGTGTGACAAACTTCCATGTGTACATGGGGAAATAACATGGGCAATTAAATTTTTGGGGATTCCTGCTCCCCATGTGTAGTTACAGTGGTGGTATAGGTAGCAATCGAAAGACTATTTTTTTCTGCGAATGAGGATATCAAAAACTGCAATTTTCCAATTTATTAAAGCATTAAAAGCAAAAATTACACTAATAATTTTCAAATTAAAACACGGATATTCATCAGAGTACCTATGACAATTTAATTTATTCTAATCAAAGACTCCCTTGATTCTAATTTCTAATTCGTCTGAATTGTCAACATTATTTATCGACAATTTAAAATTTTGGTTTCAAAATGAACAAAAATATTTATTCAGTTGAAGAAAAGGTTTTCATTGTGAAAACATTTTACGGCGGCGATAGTCTGCGGGTAGTCTGTGACTGATTTTCTGTAAAATTCAATAACAGTCCTATTCCTTCGGTAACAACAATAAAAAATTTAGTTAAGAAATTTGAAGATACTGGGAATCTTTCATCGAAAGAAGGTAATTTTTACTAATAAATTTACTTGGTTTTTATTTAGATAATTCTGATTCGCTTATTATTATTACCTAGTTGCTAATTCCTTATTGTTCGCTAACTTAAATTTTACTGGGATTATGAGAAATTTAACAAGTGATAACGTGGAGTGAAACAAAACTAAAATTAATCTTATCATTTATTTTTTTAGTCGTTCCAAGAAATCTAAATGTTGAGGTAGAGGAAATGGTAATAGGCCTGATAACTGCTAGTCCAGCATCTAGTTTAAGGTCTATTGCCCTAGAATGTAATGTTTCAAGAGAAACTGTCCGTAACATATTAAAGAAAAACAAATATCATCCCTTTAAATTCCAATGTCACCAAGAGTTACTTCCTTTTGACGAAGAATCAAGGCAAACTTTCTGTGAAGAAATACAAGAACGGGCTAATCGGGATCGCAGCTTCCTCTCATCAATTTGTTTTACCGATGAGTGTACCTTCACTTTAAATCAAGAGCCAAATTCACAAAACGTTAGGCATTGGGCCCAGGGAAATCCCAGAATAAATCTAGCCACTACAACGCAATACCCTCAAAAAATCAATATTTGCGCAGGCATTTTTAATAATCGCATTATAGGACCATTTGAAATACAGGGAAATTTAAATTCAGAAGCTTATTTAGATCTTTTAATTAACCATATTGGCCCTGCATTAGAAGAAGTTGCACATGCGAATCGGGAGGTCTGGTTTCAGCATGACGGATGCCCAGCACATTTTGGAGCACAAGTGAGGGAATTATTAAATTAAATATTTCCAGAGAGCTGGATTGGTCGAGGTGGTGCTATAAACTGGCCAGCTAGATCTCCCGATTTGGCACCGTGTGACTTTTTCTTGTGGGGTCATTTAAAAAATAAGATTTATAAAACTCGTCACCCAAATATTGATTCATTAAGGAATGCTATTTTTGCGGAATGCAAATTAATAAACGATCGGCAACTTGCGAATGTGAGAAATTCTTTCTATAATAGGCTAGGATACTGCTTGATACAGAATGGGGGTTTATTTGAATATTTGTTATAGTTATTTTTCTTTTTTTATGTTACTTTAATTTCATTGTATATTAATCAGTTTTTGTCCTTACCTAGATATGAAATAAATAAGTATTAAATTGCCAGATTACAAAATTCATTAGAGCAAAATAAACAAATGTTGCCGCTTGTTAAATTTTTCATAATTGCAGTAAAATTAAAGTAATTTAATTTTTATTATTTCATTTTACTGCTTTAACATTTTCCCAAAAACTTTTTAATAGGTTAGACGACGCCTACAATTTACCCTAAACTATGGACCAGCATTCACCAACGAAACATCCACACCAGTAATCAATTAATTGTCAACTATATAGGTAATGACAATAATAATGTGAATGAGAATTATCTAAATAAAAAAAAAAAGTTTATGTATTAGTAAAAATTAACTTCTTTCGATGAAAGATTCCCAGCCTTCAAATTTCTTACTAAATTATTTGTTGTTATACCGAAGGAATAGGACCGTTATTGAATTTTACAGAAAATAAGGCACCGACTACGCGCAAACTATTGCCGCCGTAAAATATTTTCACAATGAAAACCTTTTCTTGAACTGAATAAATATTTTTGTTCATTTTTAAATGTTGACAGTTCAGAAAATCCATAAAAATCAAAGACGTCCGTGATTAGAATAAATTAAGTTTTCATGGATAATCTGATAAATTTCTGTGTTTTAGTTAGAAAATTATTAATGTAATTTTTGCTTTTAATGCTTAAATAAATTGGAAAGTTGTAGAGTTTTTGATATCCTCATACGCAGAAAAAATAATCTTTCGATTGCTACCTTTACCACCACTGTAACTACACATGGGGAGCAGGAATCCCCAAAAATGTAATTACCGATGTTATTTCCCCATGTACACATAGAAGTTTGTCACACGGTATAAGTAGTGGGCAATCAATTTTTTTCAAACAGGGTTTTCCGTCCGGGCGTAATTTAATCTTCATGACGTGGATTACGTTCACCAATGAGAATGATCAAACAGTTTAAAAAATCTTTCTCGCCTAGATGCTAAAACAAATGGAAACATGAGCCATTTTAGCCACAGCAAATTTGTAATTTTCTATTGTCAATGTATAGTTTCACTTCTAATCCAGAAGTAGTAAACAAGGTTACACAAAAGTCATAAGTCACATCAGGACAGTCGACCTATAAATTCAGGTTATACAATTTTCCCGGACATCTCCAGGTTTCTGAAAGTTGGTTTACATCCAAATTCCAAATAAACATCATCAAAAACCTGGCAGTTTTTAAGATTAAACACTTATGGGAAAAATTTAACTGCACATTATTTTGAATAAAATAATATATAATGCATATTGGATATTCTCGCATTAAAATTTGGTACTTTTACTTCCCTCCGTTGGAGGGCTTCTTTTATAACTAGATACCATGTTCATGACAATTTTCAATTAGATATTTCAATCAGGGGCGTAACGGCGGGGCTATGGAATATTCTTTAAAATGAAAATACGGGTATTCGTATTTTTTGAGATTTTAGAATCTATTTTTATTTTGTACCAAGAAATTTTGTAAATTCACTTTCAAAATCGCGCTACACTATGATTTTTCTTCTTGCGGAAAAAATATGCATTCATTTTTGATAATAGTGGATTATAAGAATTTTTGAAATTTGAAAAATTCATTCGGGGACGTACCATTTTAAAGAATAATCCTTACCCCCGCCATTACGCCTATGATTGGAGTATGCATAATCGAAAATTATCAAGAATTTGATAGCTAGTGAAAATATACTTATTCCACAGATTTTACGAAAATATCTTTTAATTACAGAGATATTTAATAAAAACTGAAATTAAGAAAATTATAATCCATAAATGACAGAAGGTAAATACAACATTTTGAAGTTATAACAAGCCCTTGTATATCCACCTTAAACGAAATCTGTAGTAAACAACTACAGGAAGCTAAAAATATCGAGATGGAAAAGACTTGAACAATTATTACAAGTTCTTAGAAAAGAAAACGGTGCCTGGTAATATCCACGTTTATTTGGCTGCAGCAAATATTTGTTCTGGCTACCAAGAAGCAATTGGGAAAAGATTCTGAGAAGACAGAGCACGATGACGTAATAGCAAGAACTACACCACTAGATAGTGATAGCAGACTGATTCATCACATTTTGTTTGGGGGACCTGGTGAGTCCGGAATCAGAACATGAGTTAGCAGCACCTTTGGCTGGTAAGTTCATTGTGTTTTTTCTTAGTTAATTATATTGAGCAATATCTAAAAGTCCCAAAATTCCTCGTGTTCACCACATGGTTTTTTCGTTGGAAAAAGCTTAACTCATTTGGCTGGTCGCCCATCTAGCCACATACATAATATATGATCTTCTTTATTTATAAGTAATTATACACATTTTTTATAATCCACAAAGAAGACATCTTCATGCAAAAGAGTAATTTAGATTTTTAGACGACTTACGGAAATAGTCTTGCTCCCCAAACTGCTTGGGGTGGCTGGAATCCCCGGTGTCGTGCAGCTTGCTGACATCAAAAGCGTCACTGGCGTCCGTGTCCATCGTGAACACCTTCGTGATTTCCTCATCGAGCTGGACTTCCCCATCGTTACTGCTGTCTTGCTGCAAAACAAGAAAAATTTCTTGATTCGAAAAAATTTTGTTGACAAAATGAACCAAATTATTCCGGTTTTCGTCTAGCTATTCAAAACAGACAATTGTTTAATCCCGATAAAAGCCGTTATCGAAAATTTATTCTAGGCTAATAGTGTAGGTAATCCCTTGTTTTTATCGAAATTTTTCCTATTTACATCAATTTTAAGGAAAAAGTCTACATTTTAGAACAATATTCTCGGTCGAATCGTGTATCTCAAGAGGAGGATTTGCTTTGGTTGATGATAAGCACAAATAAAATTCTATTAATAGAAAATATATATAAAACGATAAAAATAGTAACGATTCCTGGGAATAAATCTAATTCAGGTGCTCTTGGACGTTTTAAGTGCTTTTATTTTCAGGATCCGTTCCAGGGAGGCACGTAACAGACAAAATCGAATATGAACAGGAAAAGTTCAACGGCGGTTTGTCAACTCATCCGAATTTTCTTACCCAGACATTCTCGATATAAAAGCATTATGGATGTTAGTCTATCGACGAAGAGCAATTGCATCAAGTACGTAAGAGTCCAAAATCATAATAGTTCGTCCTCGCAAGCAAACGACCATTATTTTTTGTATAGGTGAGTTAATATACTAAATTTATACGTTTTATACTCGTATTGAGCCGACCAGGTAGGATACGTGTAATATACCTATACTATGTAGGTCGCTGGTAGTCGGTATATGATCTACCTTATACCTACCTGACGTTTAATATATACGTTGATATTCTGTGTGTAATAAACGTTTAAATTAGATTTTTCTTTGCTGTTTATAATACGTATAGTTTATACTATATATATATACGCGTTTATTATAAATATCTTGAACGTGTTTTTTATATTTTTGAAAACGTTTTTATTTAATAACTCGAAACTTACAAAAGTTATTGGCTTCAAATTTGGTAAGTGTTTTTCTTAAAATTTGAAACCGATAAGCTTTAGTATATTTCGAGTTATGATAATAATAACATTTTGAAAATGACATCGCTAGCTGGAAAACGATGAATCCCACCAATATTTTGTAAGAGATACTTTTCTCAAGAATCGACCAGGAATCTTAAAAATTTTATAATTTTTTAGAAAATGTTCATTGGCGTACAACATATTTATTAAAAAGTACCGAAGAACCCCAATAACTACGCCACTGCATTAGCATTACGAATGTGGAGAACAGCTGCCAATGGAACTCATTTTAAGAAAAACACTTAGCAAATTTGAAGCCAATAAGTTTCTTAAGTTTCGAGTTATTGAATAAAAAAGTTTTCAAAAAGAAAACGTCAGCACCCTGTATCTCAAAAACGATAAGTTTTTGGCTAAAAGGTTAAATAGCAAACCTGCATTATTTTGACGTGTTCTACCTATACCATTAAAAACAAATTCTATTAAGAACAAATACGAGTATGTTTAGCATTTATCATCGTAAAATTTTACATATTTAGTAAACAAATTTTTCTTGCTATTCCTTTTACAATAGGTATACGAATTCAAAACATTCGCTTCTTTACAATATTCCCTTTTCGTGTATTTCGCGAATTGATGATACAGTGGGATACTAAAAGCCAAAATAAATATCAGTGATTTATTCACAGAGAACAAATGTAGGTAATATTTTGAGGTTATAGGCACAAAAGAAAACGTTCCTTACTACATTTTCCCGGAGTTTTCCAGAGGTTTCTTTGGTCTTTTGTATTATACAACGCCCGCGGTATTGTTGCTCCACTACATCACGATAAGCCTCTTACGTTTATCCGACAATATACGTAAGGTACGTAAGCTCGTTAGCTATAAGAGTTTTAAAATTAACCAGAATTGGCAAACAAATTCTACATCGAAGTGGATTTATTTTTAGAACATGCATTTATTCAGAATGTCGGAAATTTGCGTAAATCGCATCAAAGGCTAGACAGGTATTTGCATTGTGTTAAATCACTCCCAGCGGGCCTCATACATTCCTCATCTGCAGGGGTTATTTGTTATATTGATTCTGGCCGAGATCAGTCAAACTCCGCGTTCGGGGGATTGCGAACTGGAGCCGAAAATTTGCATCTCTATTCGAAGTCTATAATTATGGAAACACAGAGAAAGGGGCGGAATATTTATAACTGCAAATTGCCGAAAACGAGAATGAATCTTTAGCTGCCAAACTGTCAGAAATCCTTTTTTAAATAGGACTTTCAAAATAACGGACGCAGGAATTTGTAACTATGTTCGATTAATTCCACCAATGCCCTTCAGTGTAGGTGATGTGGTTTTTGTGTGTAAGCAGTTAAATCATGTGCTAAAGAACTCTACACCTGATTGAACGATTAAAGACATAATATAGCAATAATGAGACTTACTGAAGCCGAGAGAGTCGAAATTTTAATGATGGAGATAGAAGTTGGACGCATGGAAAAGCTCGTATCTTGTTTAATGAAACTCACCAAAACGGTCCCTCAATATCGCAATCTACGGAGCACTATATTTCTTACCGAAATAGTTCATATCATAGGTATTGTCTCTTGATATTGTTTAAACCCGACGCTATATTCAGAAGAGCGCACGTCAAATTAACTTCAAAGCGTGGGCAACTCACTAGAATGCTTATTAAAATATAAATCCGTCGCCGAATATAATATACGTGCTTGGACGGATCCCTGACACACTGTCAGTGCCTCGTTTCGTAATATTACTTGACTTTCAGTACCTCTTTCTGTGAGTTTAGCAGTGAAAAAAAATGTGTGCACTTACACGAGAATCGAACCCAGATTTCTCATTAGCTGAGTGGTTGTTCTGGCCATTAATTTACTAGACGTCTGCATCTTCCATACAATCGAGGTTTTCATGTACTTACTCGTGCCTCCCTTTCTTTATCAATTTTCAGTTTGTCTTTATGGAGTTTTCCATCACTAAATCATCATAAATTTTTGGCAGCGATACTTCAAAATGAAAAGACCGTAAACAAATATTTGAAAGAATTTATTCGCAGATATAGCCAAGTAGTTAACACTTCTTATGTAAACAAACATGTTTGTGTATAAATTTCATAGACACTCGAGACTGTCATCAATAAAACAATCATCGCCACGTACGCCGACCAATTAAGCTAATTTCTTCAATCAAAGAGAGTTTAAATATAAACACACTCACCGCTTGCTACGTGAGTCGGGATGCTTCCTTGATATTGGTAAATGAATTGCCAATAAATTGGTCAGAGATCGGAATGGCAATCGATTGAAAGAAAATGTTAATATGTAGTTAGTTTTCCCTTTTCAAACGTTACTTAAATGGGCTAATTTTAAAGAAAAATCCTGCAGTTTATGATGATATAACTCGCAAGGGTTTAATCCGGTAAAACTAGACGTTACCGACACCCAAAGTGCGAGGTCTTGTGTCTCATTTGCGTTAGTGCCTGAGAAGGTTAAGAGTACGAATTATTTTGATATATTTTTAAGAATAATATGGGCGGCCATTCTTAAAATAACATCATCATGACCGTCCTATATAGGGAGGGTAAAATGGGGAGTCGCAACTCTTAGAGCGTTCGACGAAATTTTTACCTTAAAATTTGCGTTAGGAATCACGATCCCAAGCTTGTAACATCGATGACATACAGCGTGTGTACAAATTGGCGAAAGAACTACTCGTGGTGAGTCAAAAATCTTAAAATTCCAAATGTTGTACCATGCTTCCTGAATGTGCATGAGGTCTTCAATAATTCTACTATGCGGAAAGCACGAAAGTTTTGAAATAATATTTGTTTCATCTTTTCTGCGTTTACGACAATTTAATGCGTTTTGTAATAATAGATTTTCAGATTCTATTTTGAAGCGAGACAGATTATTCCTGAAATATCTCAAAACTATTTTTAATGCACCAATTTAAGGAGGCCATCGCGATATTATGTGCGTTCACGCAACAGCTGTCGTGTAGCAATATAGCCACAACAGAGAGCAAAATTGCCCATTTTCAAATGAAGTAAACACACAGGGTGCATGCTGAATATATTGAAATAAAATAAAAATACTCAATGAACAAACACCACAAGCAAGTTTTTGCACATTAGCGGTTTAAAAGAAGGGGGTAGTGGGGCGGAAAAGTTTCAAAGCAGCGTTCTATGCGCGAGGTGCCCATTGTAGTGGGCAAGGTTCGGATGGAGTGGGTGCTACATATACTATAATAGCTGGTGAGCTTACCTGTGAGCGAATCTGCCGAAACCAATTCAAAAATTTTCCCTTAGTTCTCTGAAAAATCGACTTCTGAAGCGACGTCGTATTTTGATCGGTCGGCATAACCATTTATTAACGCAAACACCATTTGTGTTAGTTTAGTAATTTGTTAAAAATGGTTCACTTAATATACACGATTACTTTTCGATTTGTACTGTTAGAAGAAAACTGGCAGGTTGTAGATATTAATAGGGTTAAAGTTCGTGCCTGTTGGTCTTTCTAAATTTATCTTGACGAGTAATTACAACTTTGGAATTGCTGTTGGATTCTCCCGAGGACTTTCAATTTCTACCGACTTTCATTCCAGATTTGTCGATAATTTTCGCAGTGAACTATAAAATTCAACCAACCTTATAATAAAAATTAATTTAAGAAAATTTTTAGTCTACACGGGCTCTTCCAGTTATGCAAAAACTAAATATATATTGGCCCTAGGGTTAAAAAAAGCATTTCTAACTTTCACAGAACATATTCAGTCCCGTTGCCTTAATTTATTTTCTCTTAATAAAATTTGATTTTTCTTAGCAACACTGTTGCATATTTTGTTAACCTTTTAATTACATGAACCGAGAAAAAATGCCAGCTTTATCGTATAGCCAAAAACGTTAATCAAAAAGTGTCGGGGATACATCCCGGCCTTTTAGTTATCGACGCTCACGGTCAAGACCCCAGGTCGAGCAACAGTGTTTAGGCTTATTTAAAAGCGGAAATGACGAGAGAAATGGCAGTCTTGTGGCTTCAGTTGCTGGAGAAACTATCGAAGCTACTGGAAGAATGTTGAAGGGCTATACAAAAACCACTTCCAAATGCATTAAAGAGACCTTTGTAGCAAAAGCAATGCGTGAGAAAAAGATTTAGTAGATGAGACTTGGGTCTATCAGAAACAAACCTGTCAACCTATCAACAAAGTGGAACTCAGTAAAAACATTTTAAAGACCAAATTTTGAAAATTGGGAGAACTCATCGGAGCTAAAGCCCGCTTCACACAATTCACTATACAATAAAGAGTGGTTCCCAATATTAACAACCAATAATAGGGTCTCGACGTTAAAAATATGAATTAAAATCCAGAAAATTTTGTGACTTTCGAAAATGTATAAAGAGTTGTACAATAAAAAATCGCAACATCTAAAAATTTACTGCCAGCAATTTTTTAAAATAATTTCGGTTTAAACATTTTGAATCAATTGTGAACTTCAACCCGAGCTTCAACCAACAAACCAGAAAATTGAATCAACACCGGCGGCAATTGAATAAAAAATCTGGGTGAACTTTTTCGAGACATCAAAGTTAATTCACGCGTGCCGTCTCTGCCGCCCGACCGCGATGAAATACCGGCACCGGCCTCGGCGTGGCGAGGGATGCTGATACCGGTGGCACGTGGCTGGCCTCCTCTCCACCCAGAGGCTGGCAGCATCCGCCGAGCACTGACCTACTGCGGGGTCTTCCGCTACGCTCCTAGACATCCCCAAAACTGGGTCGATAAGAGCTCGCGCATGCAGTAAAACCGCCCCGACCCTCCAAGGTCATTGTCACTACACTTGCATTTCAAGGGCTTCCCAATCTCGAAACCATCTGATGGGGTGGGTGCACTCAGCAGCTCGCAGTCGGGGTCAGAGCCATGCTTTTATTTTTAACTGTTTATTGTTTAGCAAGCTCTTTTAGGAATAGACCAAACTATAATTACATCTGCAGTAAATCGTAAATTTGCATTTGTGCATAACCAATTCCATTTCAAAAAATGGTTGACAGTAAGATGCGGTCTACCACTTACGTCACGCGAATATTTCAACGCTACAAATAATAGTCGAACGGGAGCGAGCGAGCTTCACACATCTAATTACTCGTCTAATTACTATTTGAATAAACATATCAAACATGATTTTATCAATGTCGAGGGCATTTTCCAAACGATTTTCCTCTCTCTTATCAACCACAGCGCACGTACTTACAGACTTTATGATTTAAGCTGCGAAAATCTGTTTTTGCCTGGAAAAGATTAATATACATTACAAAATCGCAGACGCAAGCCTAGACGAAAATCGTTAAGCCTAAAAGATAATGGAAGCAGATTATGCTGACACTTTTCAGTCCTCCACACACAAGTATATTGCGAACAGCTCACGCTACATTTTTCTTTATGAGGAAAATTTCGCCGTCGATATTTTGTGACCCTTTTATACAAGTTTTCCGTTGTTACACTTTTTAAACGTGGTTGTACAATTATCGGGTAAGCTAGCAAATCTACCATTTAGTTCAAAAATATATTACCATAAGTTTGTGCATTATTAAATTTGGGGCGTTGGGGGGACAATTTTAGATTTAGCACAGTAGCACAGATTGGTACGTATCTGCAGTTACGCAATCAATGTAAAGTCATTCCCGGAGACATTACTGTCTACCTTCCATAAATCAAAATGAAATGTTTGCTAGAATAATTTTATGGATGAAACTTGCGAAATGAGATTCAGAATTAACTCTGGCATAGCACTGTATACCGCAAATGTTGCATGATGAGGATGGCGACGTTGATCATATCTCTCTTTCATTACATACATCTAGCTTGCTCATGATTGGTCCTTGGCCAGATCCCTCGACTCCCATTGGCTGCGCAAAGGCCGCCGCGCATGCGCACTCAGCTGCGCAAGGCGTCATAGCGCTCTATGACATAACCTCACTTTTGGCGGCCATCTTGAAGGCGTACTTTCATATCCTAACTTCTGGAGCGTATAAAATATTGATAAAAATATCCTTATTGTTGCGTCTTCTATATCACCTCAAGTTTGTCTATCTAATTTTGAAACACCTGTATACATTTAAAGCTGGGCGTCATTTGTTGATGTAAAGAGTTAGCGACGGGTAAGAAAATAAATGCACTTACAGAGACGAGCATTTTCATGGAGACATAATTTGTGTTTACGTGTTTCTTTATAGTATCACTTACAATGGGGGGATATTAGAATATACCAATTATCTTCTATTATTGTAATAACAGTCAATAAGGTTATATATTTGAAGTGAATGTTTTGCAAACTGAAAATGTTTACACGTAATGTTGAGGTAGGTATTTTAACGTATTGGTAGCTTATGAAGAGAGAAGGGTCACCAATAAACCTGTTTGAATGATACTTGGCATATTTTACTCCAGCTTCCCAAAGTCCGCTGAAATTCGGAGCTCGGACTGAAATAAAATGCCATATCTTAAAAACCTCATCTTAGCTTTGCTGAAGAAAAGCAGGAAGATTTACTCTTAAAATTAGGTAATGCCTGATAAACTTGATGTTAAGGTGCTCTTACTCTGACGTGTATGTCAATATTAGAGAGTACAAGACATGTTGAAAGAATTAATCTACTGTTAAATTTTTAAAAACACTCACCGAAGCGTTGCCTCTTTTCCCGAAACCAAGGAAAGAGAGCTTCCTCAGGGTATTCTTCTTCGCGTTACTCATTCTTCGATTTCAATCAACAACAAAACACAAAATATGTACAAACAACCGAACACAACAAACTTAAAAGTCGAAATCCAACAACGAAACAAAACGAAAAATAATAAAACAAAACCTACGCGAACTTCACATTCACAATATTGTCTTAGGTGTGCGTTTTTCGGTCTATGGAGAAGCGAGGGAATTTTTTTTTCTAGGCGATCTCCCAAGTCGGGTAATTGCGAAGAGTACTTGCGTCAACATGGGGTACCCTATGTCCGACGTTTCGAAATTTTTGTATCCACGTTCGGGCTTGAAACGGGCCGTAGTTGAGGAATGGGCCGGAAGACTCTAAGGTGAAATTAAACCTGAAAAAAACAAGAAAATTCATTACTAATATAAACATATTTTGCTAGGAAAATATTGATTGGTTTCCTTTGAATAATCATATTAATGTTTGAAACAAATTATCCTTATTATATTTAAGAAAATTGTATTAGTCTAGGATCTATTACATATTATAATGATTAAGTTTGTGTCCGACGTATGTAATAATTGTTTAATCGATGAAACACTTTATTTAGATTAATGTAGGAGCAAATAAATAAAATTGATACTTATTTTTTTATTATACGGAGTGCATTTATTTTTAACCCCTGTTATACTTTAATTTCGTCCGAACATTATCTACATAATTCATTATTATCATGGTTACTACCAGAGGCGTACTTAGCATAAAGTACAGGGTGTCCTATTTTCGTTGTGATTTGGGGGTTTCTTATAGAAGCAGCAGAGATAGCCTTGGGGTTTTCGTGAACCAGAAATTAATGCCTTCTTTCTTGATCTCCCGGGAAAAGATGGTGAATAATTTGAATTTTATATCGCTTACATTTGCCTTTTTTAATATTTTTTGAACTTTTGTTTTGGAAACACCAACTTGTGATTCGATTTCGCGACAAGAAGTTTTTGGTGTCGCCTCAACCAACGATAAAACATTGATTTCTTCCACTTCCCCATTTTCTTTATTATAAATTTTGTTTCTAGGTTTATTGAATGACCCATAGTGAATTAAATTTGATTTTAATCTCGAAAACATCATTTTGCTTGATTGTCTTCTTTCTGGGTATCTAAATTTGATAAATCGATGGATAGGTATTATACTGGAAATGGGTATCTAGGAATTTTTTGTGTACCTGTTGAGATATATATCCATTGATTCATTTACATTCTCACGACATTCATTGAAAACAGCAAGTATGTCGTATTTTTCGAAATGTTGATAATTGTGAAGTGTCATTATGTATATATACCGTGTGACAAACTTCCATGTGTACATGATGAAATAACATGGGCAATTACATTTTTGGGGATTCCTGCTCCCCATATGTAGTGGTGGTAAAGGTAGCAATCGAAAGATTATTTTTTTCTGCGTATGAGGATATCAAAAACTCTACAACTTTCCAATTTATTAAAGTATTAAAAGAAAAAATTACATTAATAATTTTCTAACTAAAACACAGAAATTTATCAGATTATCCATGACAACTTAATTTATTCTAATCACGGACGTCTTTGATTTTTATGGATTTTCTGAATTGTCAACATTTAAAAATGAACAAAAATATTTATTCAGTTCAAGAAAAGGTTTTCATTGTGAAAATATTTTACGGCGGCAATAGTTTGCGCGTAGTCCGTGCCTTATTTTCTGTAAAATTCAATGACGGTCCTATTCCTTCGGTATAACAACAAATAATTTAGTAAAAATTTGAAGGCTGGGAATCTTTCATTGAAAGAAGTTAATTTTTACTAATACATAAACTTGTATTTTTTATTTAGATAATTATTCTCATTCACATTATTATTGTCATTACCTATAGTTGACAATTAATTGATTACTGGTGTGGATGTTTCGTTGGTGAATGCTGGTCCATAGTTTAGGGTAATTTGTAGGTGTCGTCTAACCTATTAAAAAGTTTTTGGGAAAATGTTAAAGCAGTAAAATGAAATAATAAAAATTAAATTACTTTAATTTTACTGCAATTATGAAAAATTTAACAAGCGGCAACATTTGTTTATTTTGCTCTAAAGAATTTTGTAATCTGGCAATTTAATACTTATTTATTTCATATCTAGGTAAGGACAATAACTTATTATGTAATATACAATGAAATTAAAGTAACATAAAAAAAGAAAAATAACTACAACAAATATTCAAATAAACCCCTATTCTGTATCGGACAGTATCCCAGCCTATTATACAAAGAATTTCTCACATTCGCAAGTTGCCCATCGTTTATTAAGTTGCATTCCGCAAAAATAGCATTCCTTAAAGAATCAATATTTGGGTGACGAGTTTTATAAATCTTATTTTTTAAATGACCCCCACAAGAAAGTCACACGGTGCCAAATCGGGAGATCTAGCTGGCCAGTTTATAGCACCACCTCGACCAATCCAGCTCTCTGGAAATATTTCATTTAATAATCCCCTCACTTGTGCTCCAAAATGTGCTGGGCATCCGTCATGTTGAAACCAGACCTCCCGATTCGCATGTGCAACTTCTTCTAATGCAGGGCCAATATGGTTAATTAAAAGATCTAAATAAGCTTCTGAATGTAAATTTCCCTGTATTTCAAATGGTCCTATAATGCGATTATTAAAAATGCCTGCCCAAATATTGATTTTTTGAGGGTATTGCGTTGTAGGGGCTAGATTTATTCTGGGATTTTCCTGGGCCCAATGCCTAACGTTTTGTGAATTTGGCTCTTGATTTAAAGTGAAGGTACACTCATCGGTAAAACAAACTGATGAGAGGAAGCTGAGATCCCGATTAGTCCGTTCTTGCATTTCTTTACAGAAAGTTGCCTTGATTCTTCGTCAAAAGGAAGTAACTCTTGGTGACACTGGAATTTAAAGGGATGATATTTGTTTTTTTTTAATATGTTACGGACAGTTTCTCTTGAAACATTACATTCTAGGGCAATAGACCTTAAACTAGATGTTGGACTAGCAGTTATCAGGCCTATTACTATTTCCTCTACCTCAACATTTAGATTTCTTGGAACGACTAAAAAAATAAATGATAAGATTAACTTTAGTTTTGTTTCACTCCACGTTATCACTTGTTAAATTTCTCATAATCCCAGTAAAATTTAAGTTAGGGAACAATAAGGAATTAGCAACTAGGTAATAATAATAAGCGAATCAGAATTATCTAAATAAAAACCAAGTAAATTTATTAGTAAAAATTACCTTCTTTCAATGAAAGATTCCCAGTATCGTCAAATTTCTTAACTAAATTTTTTATTGTTGTTACCGAAGGAATAGGACTGTTATTGAATTTTACAGAAAATAAGTCACGGACTACCCGCAGACTATTGCCGCCGTAAAATGTTCTCACAATGAAAACCTTTTCTTCAACTGAATAAATATTTTTGTTCATTTTGAAACACAAATTTTAAATTGTCGATAAATAATGTTGACAGTTCAGACGAATTAGAAATTAGAATCAAGGGAGTCTTTGATTAGAATAAATTAAATTGTCATAGATAATCTGATGAACATCCGTGTTTTAATTTGAAAATTATTAGTGTAATTTTTGCTTTTAATGCTTTAATAAATTGGAAAATTGCAGAGTTTTTGATATCCTCATACGCTGAAAAAAATAGTCTTTCGATTGCTACCTTTACCACCACTGTAACTACACATGGGGAGCAGGAATCCCCAAAAATGTAATTGCCCATACGGTATACTAAGTATCTATTAATAAAACTATTCATAAAACTAGCTGCATGCAACTTTTGCTAATGTATGTCAACAGATAATTATTCAGTTGTTAACGTATCTTGGATGTACCTACCTACCTACCTTATATTTTCTAAAGTTAAAACTTAAAAAGTACCAAAATCGTTGCCGTTTTTTGAAATAACAATATAAAAGTATAAAAGTAACGCTTGTTAAAAATATTGATATGCGTCTAAGAGACTTATTAATCTAAGAAACGCTAAAACTAAAACGATCACGGCTTTTCTTTTTGAACAGACCTAGGTACATTACTCTATGGCATATATCTAATCTGCTCGACAAGAAAGTTCAGATAAAGCGTTATTGAAACAAATGTCTGTCACTTACATCTACGTACCTTTTAATTCGTGTCTCGCTCATCCCAAAGGTAACCTATCGCTGGGACAGTTCACATGTTTTTAAAGATAATTAATCAAGAGCTCTTGAATTAAATTTGTATAAGTGTACAATTAATTCTTGTAAGAAACACGGAAAAATTTGTTATTTATAATGAAAACACAAGTGTGCGAGTAGCACATCTTAATAACAATCAAATAAAAACAGATAAACAAATTGATAAAGCAAAAAAATAAATCAATCAGTTCAGTGTCAAATTCTCCAGTGATTGGACGATTTCTACGCATATTTTGAAAGTGACAAAGCAAAAGGTATATACGATTTTTACGGCCAATTAGTACAGTACCTGCGGAAAAATGCCCACACTTTTAAGAACCAAACAAATACTAAAACAAGAAACTAAACAAGCAATAAATTCCGAACAGCACGTCACGTGTCCCGTTGTTAAATTTATTTATTTATTGATGAGTCTCCAAACGAAACAATATGATCTACCATCATGTGACATTATTTAAGTAATTTGCTGCGGTTTCTGATCTTTTGCGGCAACGCGTCTCGTCCGGGTAATTTCATAATTTATTGTTGCTGGACCAGATGTTGGAATTAAATGCAGCGCGGATGATTCGCGACTATTTGGCGGAACTGCAATTAATTTGCAGAAACCCAATTTACGCAAAAAGCAGCAGTCTGTTGCAAATCGGGGAAATCTGAATTTTTCTGCGGCAAAATTCCCACCCAGCTAAATTTTGGTGACCCCTGCTAAAATTTTTACAAGAAAAATGGTTTTTCCAGGATATCTCGCTATCTATTGGTTCTAGGACAAAAATAGTTACTATGAAATATGTAGCTTGGGAAATTATCTACAAAAAAGGTTCAATGATTTTTTTCGTAGGAATAATGGTTTTCATGTACTGTTCGGTTTATAAAGTTTCAAACTTTATGGTTCCGAAAAACAATGTCTTCCCAGGTAAAGTACTAAACAAGTTTATTATACCTGGTGAAACCAGTTTTCTTTTTAATTAGAAATCAAAAAACTAGTTTCTTCTTCTATTTCTATTCATCTCGATTTATAGCAAATTCTTTACAAATTTTTGGAGAATCCCTGTACGATTTAATGTCTTGGAACTGGAAACTTAAAAAAGTTTTCCTTTTGAAAAGTTTTGCAGATAGGTATATTACTCACAATATAGGCCCATTTGTACCCAACCGTCTACCCGGAAAATGATTTTCTAAATAATTTCCAACTATTGCAGAATTGTGTGCAGGGGCACCATCTTGTTGGAAATATACCCTGTTTATGTTTGTTAACGGAACATTTTCCATTATCGCCTCTGCGTTAATATTCAATAAATTAATGTATCTCAATCCCGTTAAGTTTTCATCAAAAATTGGGTATGCTAGTTGACCACCCAAAATAAAACACGAAACGTTTAATCCAAAACGTCCTCGCCTCTGAGGTTCAAAAGTTTGGTGCTGATTTGTATCAGACCAGTGACGCATATTATGCCTGTTAAATAATCCTACGCTGCGTATGGGAGTTTCATCTGTCCAAATGACAGACCGCCCAAATTCTGGATTTTCTTGAATATTATTTAAGTACCACCTACAAAAATTAAGCCTTCTTTCTTGATCTCCCGGGAAGAGATGGTGAATAATTTGAATTTTATATGGCCTATATTATTTGCCTTTTTTAATATTTTTTGGACTTTTGCTTTGGAAACACCAACTTGTGATTCGAATTCGCGACAAGAAGTTTTTGGTGTCGCCTCAACCAACGAACAACGAACTAACAAAATTTCCGAACAGGCACCACGTTTATATAACTGAAAGAAGTAGTACTTGATGAAGTACAATATGAAGTATTTAGGCTTCGGTAAGGGTACATAATTTATCCGATACACAGATTATATCGTGTGCTAAGATATTAATGGAAAAGGTAGAAGAAAATGAAAATCAAGATCATCAACCAAGGGCAGGTACCTCTGCTTCTTTTAATTTCTACCTCCGTCTGTGATGTCTCCAACTAATCCTTCGTGCGTCAGGTGCGTCAGGTGCGTCATCCTATATCTTTATCATCTTGGCTGCAACTGTTGAAAACTGTGGCAACGATAATATATGTATGGTCCCAACTTTAAAATACTCGGAACTTGTTAAGCAGCTCGATTTTTTGCTCGCCATTGTATAATCAGGAACGTCCAAAGCATGTGACTCGAATGAGGTAAGCGAACAAAAGTAAACCCACCAGATAGGACACTCAATGTGATCCGAAAAATGTTAATTCTGTGAACACGGTCCATCTGGAATTAATTATCGTTATTATGTAATAGCCCTGATTCAAGCAAAAATATGCCACTTCGCTTGCACTTCACAGTTACTATTTACAGATGAATCGTCTGCGATCATGTCTGCAGTAACATATTTTGAAAAACGCATCATCCCACGAATTGTTTAAATTTTTAGAGCAACGCACGCCACTGTTTCATTGTTATTTTCGTGCGGATTACAAACGTATTTTTAGCTTCAAAATTTGGTGCACTGCACTTTATACTTATGACGTTTTTAAACTTAGATACCTGTTTGTTAAATTGCTCATCATTTAAAGTTCACTATTGTTTTTTTTATTGCTTATTTGCCTAACGGCTAAGTAATTAGTTTTGTGGCTTACGTCAAAATCAAGTGATCCACCCAAAGAATTATTTATCAGCTTAGTCATACAAGCGGTGCGGTCTCGTGACTTTTCAAGAGCAAAACTTGAGCAGAAAGGATTTTTAAATGAAATTTTAGAGCCCCCTATTTCGAGCCACCACTGATACGAAATTCTAAAAATTCGATTATCACACAATCGAAAACTTGTGAAAGTGATACGATCTAATTTACAACGACGAGATGCTTTAACTCAATCGAGACTCGTGTGCTCTTCATAGAAGCTATTCATCGAGGAGATAGTTTCGCAATTTGTAATTTCATTATCGTCAGCATCTTAGCGTAATTACGTTACACAACAGAAACGTTTATTTGTCACTAATAACGCTAATGGTAGATGTACTCGTACAATACAAATTTACGCATGCTAATAAATAGCCATATGTCGAATATATTATTGGATGTTGTCAGTTTGGAATTACGTAGGAAAACGAGGTGTTCCATGGAAATGTCTAAAAAGTAAAGCAAGTAATTGCTGACTTTCTGTCTCTTGATGTTAAGGCTATCGGAACGCTTGGAATATTTGAGGGATGTAACGTTCCCGCTGCCAATGGATTATTCCAACATGGTTTAAGATATTCGCATGATTATTTTTTTCTTGTTTCAATTAAACATAGATC
This sequence comes from Xestobium rufovillosum, assembly GCA_963966045.1. NCBI lineage: Eukaryota > Metazoa > Arthropoda > Insecta > Coleoptera > Ptinidae > Xestobium > Xestobium rufovillosum. The sequence continues at coordinate 41,557,749 of OZ014493.1, forward strand.
TAGGACTGTTCGCTAATAATTTTCATTAAAAACTAGAAATTCAACTTTAAAATCTACTTCACAATCTATGAAAATCGGACATATTGTAGCTAGAATATTTATCACATTTTTCGTTTTTTTTAGAAATTATAATCGTAGAGTCATAGATTAGCCTTTTCATTTTGACGGTATCAAAAAAAATATAAAATTTTCTTGATAATAATGAAGTAATCAATTGGCTCCCGCACCTCTGCATTCGCCTTTTCAAGGGCCTAGAGGTGGCGGTGTCTAGCGGCAATATGTTTAAACTTCCCAGATTCAAGAAACAGGCGTGGCCAGTTTTTGTATGTATTCAGGTATTATTCTTGGGGCCTATTTTTCGTATCGACGACCTTCCAAAGTAATTTCCGATTATTCCTAAAATTTATTATTGTTACACATAGGTATAGGCGAGGGTATAGGTATGCAGGTGCACAGGTATCCCATTTATCAGAAAAAGCGATTCATCTGTATTGGGTAATTTAGAGAAAAATGCCAAATAGATACTCTCTTTGTTTTTAAATTTCCATAATTCAAATTACTTTACTTATACATGGCGTCTCATTTCTTCTGTACAGCAGATGCTAATCTACACAACTTGGGTTTCTTAAATAGAACTCCTGTAATATCATCTCACTTTTTATTTCCCTGTTCGATTTTACTATATGATTGTGTAAGAGTTGCATTCTAGACTGAACTTATTGTGAAACTGGGCATCTGTTCATCATTCTCAAAATGTAATTTTTGAAACATCCCTACATAAAGTGTTCCGTACTGGCTAGCAAAGTTTCTGAATCACTTACATCAGAAACCGCATCCTGAACTAATTTTGATAAAATTTATTTATTGCATAATTAGTTGCAATCGTGAAGACTACGAAAGTACCAAAATTCACGATTTTACTTTAAATAGTTCCCAATTGCGGCAGGGGGACACAATTGACACTCCCCGCATGTGGTCGTACTGAACTGTAAAAAGATAAAAACAAAAAAAATGTTTCCCATGCTCTAGTGTTGCAAACAAAAAATATCTTTTGACCGTTTTTCGATGTTTCGATGTATGAAAACCGCCCTAAATATGTGCACACAACAAACCATTTACATTTTTCTGAGTTTGGGCCATTACATATGCGTCAATTTTATTGTTGTATAGTACTTATAGTTCAGGAAAAAGAACACTGTGAGAGGACAAACAGACATACAGACTGAGAGACAGACGGACGAACAGACAGAATGGGAAAAGAAAGAGGGGTCTCTCATATAACTTCGCATAAATGGATAAATGGGTCAACCTGTATAACAGATTCCCGAGGAGTGAATCACTGGTGGATTTCTTGTACACTGCCCTTGGATTTCCGTCGCCAATCGGAGATTTCCATTGCATTAATACAGCATGTTATTGGCCAAATGAGAACACATAACACATCCTATGAGCACCGGATTGGATTAATTTCGTATAAAACGTTTTTAGACAAATAATATACGTCAACTTCCAACTACGTCTTCCGTTATTTCTGTTCTCTGCGTCATATCAGGTAAAATCTGTCACGGAATTACGATGAACAAGAAATTAGCCGGGAAAGGGAAAGTTTAAAATTTGTGTTGTCACAGAAGTATTGGAATTTGAACATTTAATGAACTGATTATTAAGAGTGGCGTGTACCGTGGATTTTCTGTTGCAGTCAGATGCACACAGGTTCATGGAAGTCTATTCCAAATGTTAGAACGTTGTGGAAAAAAATCAGTTACAATACGTAAAGCGTTAAAAGAGGCTTTACTGAGCGTGTCTGACTGCGGCAGATGATAACGGTACAAGTCATTATTAAGGAAATTTAGACTCAGCAAACCATTTTTTGTTTATTATTTTTTCCACCGCGCGGCTAGCTCTAGGGTACTGCGGCAGTACCCCAGAGGTAGCCATAGTTCGATGCTCTCAGAAAAGAAAATGTGATGACATGATGACTGAACCCAGAAAAAGCCACCGGAAGTGGCCAGTCAAAAAATTGAGTTTTCCGTTTTTTGCAGTCTATTTTTGATTTAAGAAATATTGCAAAATTTTGTTAGAGAAATGCTATTAAAATAACTCTAACCACACGAACTTTTCGGTCAATCGCAAAACATACTTACCTAGTTTTTCTTTTTTACTTCTAAGTAACCCACTCCGTTTTCTTGGGGAAACCAGCATCCCGAGACGAGTTTTGTTTCCCCGCCTATAATTTGGTTCAACGTTCCTTGTTTTCTATCAGGTACTCGTCGGAATATAAATACTATACTATGATATTCAATAAACCCCGCGTTTCGTCTGTAGCTTCGGTGTTGTGTTTGTTCTAGCTCAAAGTGAATGGAAAGCTCCGAGTCCTACTCTGTACGCTGCGAAATGCTCCCCCTAATCTAGCGCGCCCAGCAATTTTTGCATTCAGTGTCCGCCTACTTTGTACTCTTGGAATGCTACGTCCCTTCCGATACCCCTCCGCAGTAACTGTTCGTCGGCGTTCCGACAGCCTTAATCTGGACCATTGTGGAACCAAATTCCTCCCTGTTTGGTCGGAATTTCCAACTTGGAAGCTGTTCGTAAGACAGTCAGTAGTCGAGAAACAAAGCAAGAGTAATGGAAAGAAGAGTGTGGGAACTTTTGTCTTGGAAACATGCAGACTTCGGCCAAGCTCGACTCCCAAGTTGGTTGTTGAGGAAAAGGCACCATCAAGAGAAAAAGATTTGAGAGTAAAACCAACCAAAGTTAACCAACGGCAAGTTACGGTAAGGTAAGTCAAGGTAATGTTGAGGGTAATATAAACCCAAGAAAGGCTCGAAGAAAGGTAATTTGTGGTTGTGGTATTGGTCCATGTAACTCATTAATTCTGCATCTACAGTAACACCAGTCATGAACGTAGAAGTGAGAAATTTTGTCATTCAGACGGTCTTCATTATGTAAGTACATAATGCAACTTTAGCCATTTTCCTTGATGACTACGAATATTTTGCCTACCACTAAGTACAACTTTTTGTAAAACAAACAGATACCCATCTGCAACTTACACGAAAAGATAAAATGTCCTTAATCAAATTTATTTGAATTAAAATATGATTTAATCCACTTAAGTCTTGAAAAAATTTCATGTACACACAACGTAATCTTGTATATTACAGACAGATTAAAGAGCTAATCAAAACTCCTACGCCTTATCTCCAAGAATGCCTTTCTTATTGAAATGTGAAATCTAATCAGTTGATAAATTAGAATTATTTTCATTATTTAATTCCTTGGGATATAACAGTCTGTAACACTTTTAACTCCGGATTAAAAATAGAGAATTAAAATATACATAAATATGATAATTATGTTGTATAATAACGGTGATTGAGGAAGGAATTTTATGATGTAATGAAATTGGCGGTTTCCGAAAATTTTGTTTGAACTTTGATACTGCTTACCGTATACAGATGAAACAATTATTGGAAAAGATTAAGGCGTTATCACGTGTTTGGATTTAAATAATGAATAGCAGGCAGCAAATTAAAACAATGGCACTTATATCATGTATTAAAAATCAGAAATTCATCCAACTTTGTATACGACATCGAGAAGCAAATGTACGAGAAATAATCGGAATTGATTCCAGCAGCATACGATTGGCTTCAGAACAGTGGCGACTCGTCAGAAGATGTTCAACCCAAGAATTCGCACTGCTTGAATGTATTCGGTGCCATGAAAATTCGCACGCCTCCATTCACATACTGCAGGGAGCGATTGATCATCTCGTGAGGTTGAGTTGCAGAGCGGTTATACAAGTGAGTGCGTGCTAATTAAAGGTCATCCTCTTAAGGGATTGCCGCTAGCGGCTGGAGCGTACATCCCAGATCTATATCATGTCTGGATTGCACACCCGTGCGGCGCCGACAAATCTAGACACCGAGTTCACAGTTTAAGTCATCCTACGGGACGATCGGCGGTTGCCAGGATACCGTTACTGAGAGAATTGCTTACGAAACTTGGTTCAAGGCCCAGTGCTTGTTTTCTACTCGCTCACGTGAAGACCAGACTGAGTTTCTGCAGATAAAGTAAAGTATTCCACACCACAAGGAGGTTTATTTTTAAAAGAATTTTTCGTTGAAATTTTATCTGTTAATTAAGGATCTTGCTTCTGTGGAACTAAAGTTTTGAAGAAATGGCAGGAAAATTTGTTATTTGTTATTGGGGATGAGGATTTTGACAATAATATTAGACGGTAATTTCGTACGTGACGGTTTGGAAGAAACAGATGGTATAAGAATCAAAATGCCAAAAAAAATTCACAGACCTCGCATCTTACGCAAGTATCATAGGCGTATTGAAAATACCGACACAACTGCTTGGTTTCTAAGATGTCCAACAAAAGTGATCTGTGCCGTTTCAAGTTGGTATATTATTGATACAATAAAATAAATGATTTGTGACAAGCACAAGGCACATAGTCAAACTGACGCAATACGTAACAAAATATTAACGCATCCGTTTTGTACAGTTTGGACTTTTATTGCAACGCGATATCCCTCTTAAACGGTACTCGCCCTCGCCGTACTAACTAGACATTGGAGGTTGAAGACCCACAGGTCAACCTAAAATAGACTCATCAACTACAGACGTACCTTAGTTTACATCTGGCGATCTGGCTAGCCGGTAACCGCCTCCATCCAGTTTATTAGCGGCCTCGACTGCGCGCGCCGCCAACAGAATCTGTCGCGTGTCGATACATTTTTCGTAAGATGAGTCCCATATACACGAGCCCAGATGTATTTTCAATACTAAAAATCGTGAACCCTCACATAACAATGGTTCTGCGGCCTCTAATAGCAATACGCTTTTAAATACCTAGAAGACAGGATCAATTTAACGTTAGAACCATGTGTTTAATTTGTGGCCGTGGGTAGTAGTCCGCAAGTTACGGATCACTATCATTTGTCATTACGGTTCCGCAAGTTGTGGGCATGCGAACAGGTGTTAAATATTGTGTATCAACGCATTTTAGACATACCCTTTACTTGTCCTCGCATCAGACACACGCATTTTATGCGAAAAAGCTAATGTGGAAACGTGAGAAAAAAATAACGTTTACGGGAGCCGATCCTACCCGGCCCGAGAGTAACAAACCACTAGCTCTCTACGATAACCTACCTACCCACAAACGCTGCTGGGTGGGGATTGAACTAACGAAGTACTTATACGAAAGTATAACGCATAACTTGCGGAACTGTAGTACATGGGATTCCGTAACTTGCGGACTACTATCCACTGCCTTAATTTGTGGAGGATCTGGCAAAAGAAAAAGGAAATCACTTACTTCAATTCAAACTGGTATCGTAGTACTAAATGTTTTATTTGGTTAATTATGTATTGTTTGTCCTTGTTGCTATAGGCACGGGTGATTCCACTCGTATAAAAATGCTGCAAGATAGAGAAATGACAATCGTATTATCTCTAGACTGATTTTGTATGAAGACTTATTTGCATATACGATGCAAAATACCACAAATTGTGCTATGCAGAGTACATATCAACCAGAAATATAAATTCCCACAAAAATAAAACTGACAGAAATACAAAAAGTACCGATCGCTTGTTTTCAACATTTTCTTCTTGGATTCAAGAACACATCTTAGATAATGAAGAAAAGCTGCAGTAACACAAAAATATAATTCTGTGTTACGTAATGCAGAAAGATCCCCAATACAATCGGCGAAACTGAAAATGAAATTGTCGAAAAGATTTAAAGGCTCTACTATTCAATTTATTCGTAGACCAGGTCAGGTCAGGTGATTTGTTGTGTTCTGGCAAAGAACTTTTGACAGAAAAATCAAGCATGTAAATGAGGACGCAAGCTCAACAGACGAATCGTCTGATTTTAATCTGGAAACAACGGGTGATACATTATCAGATTTGCAAATTCTTCACAGAGCTGCTGCAATTTTAAGAAAATGTATGGAAAATTTTGCAATACCCAATAAAAATTATCCTTCCCCAGATGATATAAACAGTAAAAGTTTCGCTAAACAAGTACCTACCTCATTTACTAGCATTTATTTCGTGGCTATTACAGAGAGTTTTGAAAATGCATTGAAAGAAGATTTTAAAGGTGGCATTACAACGCTGTTCTTTTGCAGAGTAACTTGGCCGCGTTCTGTCTCCTTCTGGTGCTCGGTTATTCCCCATAGTCTATCCTTTTCACTCGCACGGCTCGTCCCGTGCACCGAAAGTGAATTTCTGACATCGGCGCATTGAAAGTGTTATAGCGGACTTATTTTTGAAACGCGACCATACATTATTCGAATCATAACTTCGTTATACCATAAGGAAGTTTTCTATATAAGAAAAAACAAAATCTATATCGTGAAAAAAAAAGTTATCCAGATTCAAAGTAGAACGTATTGTTGCCGATGTGGCGACATATTTTAGATACGGTGCAATAAAATTAGTTTGGTTTCTTGTATTTACACAAAATTTACACCATTAAAAACGTTAATATTTCTTCAACAATTAAAAAAAAAAACGCAAAGTTCTACGACTTGTAATTTTTGCGTAAGATACCCGAGAGTCTCCCGGCGCACGGTGGGATAGATTTACTGCTTTTTCACCCCTAATTTTTTTCGCTACCACCCAAAAAAGTCGTAATTGCCATTTTTAGGCGCCAAAAGACTTGTAGAATCATCTGTGAGAGTTTCATCTGGTTATTTATACTTTGGGATCACTCAAAGTTAAAATTTTAGTATTTGCTGAATATCGCTGCTCTACGACAGAATCTGTCGCCTGTCGATACATTTTTCGTAAGATGAGTCCCGTATACACGCGCCCAGAAGTATTTTCAATACTAAAAGATAATTCATTATACTATGCTGTCTTTAAATTCCCCATAATTTCATACACGTCTAATATTATAAGGTGCCACTTGTACTAACATGCCCTTGGCCCTTGTAGAAATATTCGTACAGCTGCATTCATAAAAAAAAAACGCAAAACAGTAATAGTTTTGGATTAAATTGGTATTTTGCAATTAATAATTCAGGCATCACCCAAACTTATTTTCCTATCAATCATTGTGTCACTCTCTTAACGAGTTCTCTACCTAAAGTGTGACATATCAAAATATACTTAGGTACCACTTATTTATTTATAAGAGAAACTCACGGAATACGAAAATTTACCGCCAATAATATAGGAAACAATCAATAAACATCCAAGAAGCTCAATTTGTTTTCCTATACTTAGTACTCACCGAAAATATCATGAGAAAGCAAAGTTTTACCAAACTTTCCGACGAAAACCATTGAAATATGTATCCACAAGTTTACAACTCACTCAAAATATTTTTGATTAAAATAAATGAAGAACGCAATCTACTGAAGCGCACCTGTGATCGCACCGTGAACTACGCGACGTGCGAACGGAGGCAGCTATAACTGCGTTTACACAAACACCAACTCACGCTCCGATGAGACTATTACAGAAAAGTATCAATTTGCCAAATATAAACTTTAGGACGCCGGTACCAGAGCCAAAGATAACAAACATCTCGAGTGGTTTCTCTACCCATTGTTGTTCACAGATTGCCCTCAATACTTTTCACCAAAAAATTTCCTCATATACAGAGTGATCCACCCACTCAAACAACTACACCTCGGGCAAATACCCAAGGCCTCGCCCCAGGCATTGAATTACAGAGCGAGTTTACAATTTTCCTCGACCCTGTGTACTTTTAATTACAACTATTATTTACATAAATGTGACCGGTAAAAATTAAGAACAAACAAAATTTACAGCCTCCATAATCATAAAAGTGGCGAACAATCATTGTAAAAATTACGAATGGTCACGGGCTGCCGTAATATTTATTTTTAATCTTTACTGCCGGTAAATACAAATTAAGTGATAAAATTGCAGATTAGTCACAAACCACGAGTGTTTTTTTTTTTAATTGTATTGTTCATTAATACATAATAAAAGATAAACAAATATTTAAAATCCCCGCCCTAATCGGGTGTTGCTATGGTAACGCCCCCTTTCGTTTGATGCCTATTTCGATTTTGATATCTGCTAACACGTTGAAGATTAAGACGTTTTTTAAACAAACTTTTATGCGAGAAATAAGAACCCGTTGTTTATTTAAAACGTTTAAAAGATTTATTGCAAAAAGTGCAAAAGCTGGGGGATTTTGAAATATAAATTTTATCGCTCTAGATAAACAGCGGATTATGTGCAGTTTATTTGCGTTTTGAGAATTCATTTTTTTCAAACCTCAAGCACCGATCCTGCGGAAATTTTTCATTTTTAATAACAAAATTTAATTCCCTAAAAGATGGATGATGCAAATTATTGGAGCAAATATTATGGAAGTTTCTTTTTGCTTGCATTATGATAATTATAATTAGCATCAGGTGGTTCTCAACTTTATATCATATTTCAGTTAATGGATTAAATATATTATTATCGTTCAAGTTGCTTGCAAAGTCATTTAGAAATGCAGACAGTGTCTAGGGATATTTAAAATTTTTGCGAGCGTTTATAATTTGGTCTGTCATTTAGGTAATTATATCCAAATCTTGATAAGCCATCATTTAAAGAGGAATTTTATTCCACCTCGCGCACCCCATTTTGGAGGCTTATGGGAGGTCGCATCCAAATTAAGCAAAAATAAGAACTAGCAAATGGTCGCAAGTTTTTTCTCGAAAGCAGGACACATTGTTGCAATTTAATGTACAAGAGGATTAAAGGACTATGCACTATAAGTACTATTTAATTTTTTTTTTAATATTCCTCGATTATTTAACTTCTTAAAAATTATTAACCAACTTACATCAAAAAAAGAATAATCGGTTCACATTTTCACAAAAAAAAACATTGCACTCTCTGCAGCGTATCCACGACTATAGAACACGTGAAACAAAAAAAATTACTGCCCAGAAATCCAACTACCAAATCCTTTAAAAGATAAAGCCAAAAATATCACGTGACTATCGTGATTACACTACAAACCAATGGCACAAATAGGGATTAGTAAAAAAAATATCGTAAAAGTGTACACTTCTTTTAGTAATCATATGAGCACCCACGGTAAATTTTTAACTCGCGTTTACTCGATGACGGCGAATCATCTGGACTGCAGTAACTTTATCTTTATTTAAGTTTAACCAAGTAATTTGCAATTCGAACTGTTTTTCTCGAACGCCCAGCACATAAACAAATATACAAGGTGCGTTGGCGAAAATACGTGGCGTACTGATCGAGGTACTGATCGACACTGAGACCAACTTTTGACAGTATTTTTATAATGCCTGACCTTGCACTAGACAGAAATAACGAAACAAGCAGTTGATTGCTGAGGCAAATGATTTATTTTAAAAAATAACATAATAAAAACACGCAGTGAGCGGGGTACGATCTACGGCACTATTGACTAACACACCGGCACTTTAGTCATGGAGCTATCGAGGTGAATGCTTCGAGTTGGTGCCATTCAGAGAAGTGACTAATTATTCGGTTTTAGGAAACATCCTGGATGCTTCAGGAGACAGTGCCTGGTAAAAAACGAACAAGAATTTGCCTTTCTAGGATACAACTCATTATACAGTGAAATACCGAAAGATAATTTGCTGTAGGTACTTACAAACAATTATATCATAGGACTTTATTTATATTATCTTTACTAGTGCTTAACTAGCTTAACAGGTGCATTATATAAATAAATATTTATACTTTTATGTGGGAACTTGCGCTTTACTAAACATTTTTTTAAACCGTATCCTAAACCACCAATTTGCATACTCCATAAATTCTTTACCAACAATTACGGATCACTCAAGCAATGAATTACAATTGATTATGCTATTATACCAATTTATATTTGCTGTAGCACGCCAAAACTGTAATTATTGTAACAATTATTGGACGTGCTGCTTACCTTGACACGGTCGTAGTTACTGGAACATTCAATATTCTATAGCAAATTGTAAAGGCGCAAAAATATCTTTTTTCTTTTCAATAAATTACTGCTCGCACCTGCCATAAATTAGTATGGTATTAATCCCTGAGGCTGCTCTCTCCTTAAGGGGAGAGTGCACCCATGCATTTACGGCACCTTCGTAGTTCTGCTCTTGCAAATCATGGGATTAAAATATTTTCTATTTTTTTGTCCCTACTTATCAAGAAAGAGTTACTCTATGAGCCCTACCAATATTTTGGATATATTTAAATATTTTAATAGTTAAATGATTATTTAAAATAAGTGAAATAATTTCCCACATTCTCGACCGGTTTTGGCTTATTAAATGTTAATGAAATGTAAAGTCCTTGGTAGGGCTCATTCTTGGTAGTTTTATCTATGATTCAAAAAAAGAATCGTTAAGATTGGATGAATAGTTTTCACACAGGACCGGAAATACAAACTCATGTTTTCGCAAAATTCTTTGGAGTAAAATGCTATTCAAAGAAGATGGACTCCCCACCCTGACCTCAAAACGCATGGCGTAGTACGTCGCGTATTAGACCGTCAATGTAGGGGAAGTAAAGCCTATAATTTATGAGTGTCTATTTTCTCCTTTCAAGTTCTTTTAGAATTGGCAAACCGAATAATTTGGAAACCCCCTGCATTTTAATTTTTATAAAAGAGCATTTTCTTCAAACAGGTATTTACATTTACAACTAAAATTAGATTCGTTTGGCGATGGGAAATAAAAAAAAATGTAAGAAGTCGAGACGTTCTAACCCTTATCCAAAACGGAAATGCAGGTCTGTATGGAAATGTGTTTTTAAATTATTGTATTTTCAAAATTATTTCTTTTAAATTATGATGATGCACGATAGAAGTAAACGGAAAATAAACGAAAACAAGAAAATTCGCAGCCGAAAAATATGTCAAATTTTGTAGTAAAAGACGATGTCGAGCAATGATATACCTACCTACCTATTATTTTTATGTTTATTGATTGATTACAATTTATTCATCATCATCGCCATAAGGTTCCCAGTCCGAAGACTGTTTGGACGCGTACCTCCATCCTTTTCTATCCTGAGCCAACCTACGCATTCCCCCAAAAGTTGAACATCCTACATCCCTAACTATTTGAGAACAGTAGTCTAATCTGGGCCTACCCATACCTCTTTTTATTCCTATCTCTGACTAGTAGTATGTCGCGAACTATTCCTTCGTATCTGAGGTGTCCTACCATCCTCTCTCCTATTCTTTATTGTCTTCCACACCTTTCGCTTTTCCCCAACTCTTTCTAATACCTCTATCCCTATTGCTAACCTTATCTATCCACGATATCTTTATCATGCTTCTGTAGCACCACATTTTAAACGCTTCTACCCTTTTTCTCTTTCCGCTTCTCCTATTGTATGCCGTACTCCATACGAATACGTGGGAAGTTAAACTGATAGTTCTAAAATTTTCGCACTTATCCGTGCCTTTCTGTTTTGGCAGAGCGACTATGATGTTCCTTTAGTAATCTTCTGGAATCTCACTTACATATCTCGTATATACGGCTAACTAGTTTAAATAAACGCTCTCTTACCTCTTGACCTGCACACTTTAAAATTTCTGCCTGCAAAATCCGTCTACACCTGGTGCTTTACTGTTTTTAAACTTTCTAATGCTAGCTCAAACCCTTCTCTTATTATAGGACAGCCTATAGGTATATTATCACCCTCTACACTGATTTAATTTTCTAATATATTTCCTAGTTCTTGTCCCGCATATAAGATTCCCAAATATTCCTTCCACCTATCCGCCTTTTCCCCTCTTCCGATTAGGATGTCACCTGCCTTGCTACTAATGTTCTTGCTGCTAGATCCAATTTCACTGAAATTTCTCCTAATTATGCTATACGTTTTTCCTACTTCGAACTTATCTTCCACTGCTTTGCATTTATTGTCAATCCACTGTTCTTTGGCTTTCCTACATTTCCGAATATCTTCCCACTTGACCGCTTTATACGATACCTTTGTTTCACTCCTTCATCTAGCCTATTTTTATATTTTCGACTCTCATCTATTAGAGTCACAATTAGGGTTTTCGATCCCGGGAATTCCGAGACTCCGAATCCCGGGATCCCGGTAAAATACCGAATCTTCGACATATATCATATATAAATTGAAAACTAGAGTGGAAAACGCACATCCCTATCTCACTCCCTTCCGGACATCTAGTTCTCTTCGTTCCTGTTCAAATTCTATAACTGCCGTTTGCTCTTAATAGAGATTATGTATTATTCTTCTGTCCCTATATTTCATCCCTGCCTTCCTGCCTGCAATCTGTCTACACCTGGTGCTTTATTGTTTCTAATGCTAGCTCAAATTCTTCTCCTTCTACACTGATTTCTTTTTCTAATATATCTCCTAGTTTTTGTCCCGCATTCAAGGTTCCCAAATATTCCTTCCACCTATCTACCTTTTCCTCTCTTCCGATTAGGACGTCACCTGCCTCGCTTCTAATGTTCCTGCTGCTAGATACAATTTCTCTGAAAATTCTCCTCCATTGTCTCGGTTAAACACCTGTGCATTATATAAATCTAGCCCATTAACGTTTTATAGCAATTTTATAGAGTTAATTAAATGTCATTGTCAATTATTACCTTAGGTCATTTAAAACGATAACTGCCTTGTGTTTGAATAAAATTTAAAATTTTCACGTTTTTTCGTGTAATTCGGTGACAAATTAACATCTGATTCGAGAGATTGGAACCGCAAACTTTGTCAATTAAAAATATTGTTTTCGTTTATTTTAGTATTTAGCAATTTAAAAATTGCTGACGTTTAGATCCCACATTCCATTTTTCAATTATGTATTTACAAATTCTGACTACTCATAAACAGGGATTTTCTCAAGGACTCTGTCAAATACATTCCCTTTGGAAAGTGTTGCTCTGCAATATTTACGATGGTAGCTTAAGGTTTTCAAGAACCCTAAGATGTATATTTGAACTTCGCATACATCAAAGTGAACCGCACAGCTGAACTTGTATTAATTTTGTTCTCTATTAAATATTATACTACCCCACAATCTTAAGCGACTCAGTTTTCATGTTAAAGTTTTACGTCTTAATTAACCATTATTAATTAAAAGTTTGACATTTTGTAGGAATTTAATAGCGTACAGTAACTCTTAAAACTAATGTAACAAGTTCTGCATGAATAAAAGGTAAGTAAATCAACCCAATTCTTAATAAATACAGTGACAGAGTAATTAAACTCGATACGTGTTTCGCTGACAACGTCAGCATCCTCAGGAGTTGAAGAATGATCAGATTAGCCTTCAACATCTGAGGATGGGGGGCCGAAATTTTTACACAGTATAAGGTCAAATGGGGTAAGAGCATAAATACTTGAGGTAATTGCGTATAAGCCTCAATATTCTCAAAAAACAAGTTTCAAACCAAAGGAAAGCTACCATAGTCAAGTTGCCTGCCATACTTTGTCACTTTTCCTTTGCTAGCAGTCAGAAACTAACAATAAATTTCAATTTTCACACATCAGAGTGAAGAAATAAAACATTAATGTTAACTGTTGGTAAGTCCTATCATGCAAACATGCATTTTTGTAGACGTACTTATTCTTCGCCAAATTTTGACACAAAGGAAAATTTTGTGTAGCACGCACTTGTCCCAGAAAAAGTTGTTTATGGGGCAAGTGCGTAATAGATTCCTTATGGGGCAAGTGCGATTCATACGCACTTACCCCATCTTCTTAATCTGTCTTGCAGAAAGAAACAAGAAAAAAGACAAAAAAAGAAAAACAGAGCGGGAAACAAGTAATCTTCTACTACATTTAGATTTAAGCGCGTTTAAAAGTATGAAGACTTGCCCCGATATAATTCTAATGTTTTATACAGAATAGCAAGCAACAAACCGACAACACACAATTGCCCCGCAATTTGGGGCAAGTGCGACAAATGGACACTTGTTGTATTAGACAACTTTCAAACTTGAACTTGAATATTTCTATGAATATCGCACTTACCCCACTTGATCTTATATGAACGTGTAGGCTTTGGGAAAATTATAAAATTTTGGGGAAATATTTACCGCGGCCGGTGAAAATTACAATGTACCCCAAAAAGTGGCGCAGTTTTGCAAAGAAAATTACTTGGGGTGGTAAATTCATTTTTCGGGCGCTTACTTTCGAAGCTTGTTTTTGAGGGCAAATAAACCCCGATTGGGGAGATACTTTGGAAAAATACTGTCTTTTGCATTACGCATCCGCCCGTCGAACCGATTCCCATTACACCTGATAGTTTTGCAAAAAATGAGGGGGGTCCAAAAATGCAGTCTTCACTTCGTACGCCACTGGCGGCTAGAAGAACTGGAATTTCGGACGAACTAATTTTACTATTTTCTGCATTGGCTGTTTGGTGGTGATCCGGTGATGATAAGAGGCGTGTGAGACGATTTTTAATGTTTTTTGATGCCTACCCGGTATAAGCAATAAAAGTGGGTATGTATAATATATGAATCGTTTAAATTAATAAAATGCACGCGCTTTGCAATAAAAATTAATTGAAAATCAACAAGTGTAATTTAGCGTCACTAACAAAATATTTTTATTGGTTCGAATATTAAATATTTGGCAAACTAATAAAATTATAAACTGATTAAATATTCACACATTTGGTTAGACTTGTTTTATTCTTTATTTGTACATATTTTATAACAATTTATGGAAGGATATGGCTGTCATTTTTTATATTTACGACCCTAATAACACTTTTCACAAAACGGATCAAAAGTGTGTTATTTTTGTTTTATTGGAGTAAGTTAATACATTATTTACTATGAGTTTTATGATCGACAAAAATACTTTGGTAAAGTGGTATTTTCAGCACTCCCATAACTTTTAATTAGATAAGTAGGTACTAAAAAGTGCAGTCCTATTTTGAATACCACGTACCGGTTGTGATCCTGAGGAGGACAATATTTTTGTCATCAAAATATCCTTTCTACGACCAAGACCAAGAAAACTGATGTCTGTCCACCTTTCCAAGATAAAGAATACTCGAAAAATTGACGAGGATTACACCATCCCAACGCATCTCCGGTAAGCGAGAGCCTCTAGTAAAACCCTGTAGAATCTAGAGTATTTGGTACTGGTGCACTTGCTTCCATTTTCAGGGACTATAAATATGTACTAATCTTCCCTTGTATATCAGCTATTTATAAACTACCAATAAATTCTTTCTTCGATCTAGAATTTAGATAATCAAATCCAATCTTTCAAATAAATTAAATTCAGCCTTGCAGTCACGATAACACCTAGGTACAAACAGGTACGCTCCAATATTTTATGATATGTAGGTATATGTCGGTATACAGGTATCTCTAAAATGCGCGGACATCTTTTTTGGCTTCTGAGATATCTGAAGAAAACAAAAAGTTGGCATTTTCTTTTTTTATCAATTTTTTTTAGTATTCATTTTACATTGTTGTTTCATTATTAGCTACTTTTTGAAGACACGTTTGATAGTCGGATCAGTTTTTTACACCTCTTTTAATTTCGTAGATACGACTACATACTAATTTTTGTTTTTCTTTTGTCTTGTTTGCATTTTCGAACTGCGCTTTTTATGACCTTTTCAACAACATATTACTACAACCCGCAAAAATGTTCAATTTTTCAAAAATGAATTAAAACAAAAAAAAAACGGAGAATAAAAATTTATTTTTAATCAAAAGAATGCTGTGGTGAGGGTATTTGATAAAATCAAAAAATATATTCAAAATTTGAATGATCATAAAATTGTGACAAACTTTCCCCATTTAACCATCTTTGTATGTATGTATCTTCAATACTGACCAAGTTTACCCATACTGACCGGTCGAAGAAAGTGGGACACCGTTTCATTCATAACGGATTTTTTCCGCTATAACGGACCTCCTTATCCGTTATAACGGATAATTTTTCCCATCTAACGGATATTTCTTCCGGTATAACGAATATTTCTTTTCCGATATATCGTTTTTTCCGTTATAACGGATCTCTTTTTCCGATATAACCGGGGATATAACGGATATGGCGACGCATCAACAACTTTATAGCACTTGAACATTAATAAATTAGGCAATGTTTTCCGAAGATCGAAACAAAAAACATCGATTTTTTGAATCTAAACAAATATTTTTGAATTCTTAATTTTTAGCAAAAAATGGGTTATTGCTAGTGACGACGAAATCAATGAAAACCGTGATACAGATAACAAATAAAACGTCTTTTTAGTAAAAAGTCGAAAGAAACTAAATATATGAGTGGTACTGGACCGTTCGAACAACTACTCCTCGGGCAAATACCCCGCCAGGCGTATTAGGCGTTATAAGTAAGTAAAATATTTTGAAGCAGAATACCTACGGGCTGTACGAAACGTATTTGGATGTAGGTACTTAAGTTTAGGTAAAGTCGTTATTTTCGGATCAGGAATCCATGGTTAAGCCATGTCCACTTATTTTGGACACCTTGTATATAAATTAAATACCTATCTTACCACTAAAATCCAAAATTGATTACTAAACAAAGAAGACAGCGAAGTTTACAAATTTGTAAATACAAAACAAACTGGGTACCTATTATAATATAACAAAAACGCTAAATATATGGCAATATACTAATGCTAAAATATTATTTATTTACTTAATAGAGTATTTTTTTAATTTATATGAGCGAATCTAGCGCAAAAAAGAAAAAGTGCGCTATCTTTCACAACAACTAACAGGCCCGCAACAAAAGAATATACCAAAACAAGTTTCTACATGCAAGAAAAATAAATACCACCTGGAAACAAGTTGCAAGTCCACTTACCTCTATAATTTATTCAAAATTGCTCCACACGTGAAACCGCTAACCTCACTTTCATCAAAATAATTCTCATGCAATCGAAAACTGAACACGACACGATTTTTATCACTGACAGGTTCAATTAATAACTTAATAAGTTAGCACTGTAATTGTTCAATTCGCACATTTATTAAACATGATCAGATCATCGAAGAATGTTTAGGGATCTGTTTTCTGTTGACATGACATTTATTTATTTACGCCCCGTGCTGGAAAATTCCAGATTTAGGAATCAGTGACATCTAATGACGGGAAGTACGTATGTTGCATAGAGCAACACAGTTTTCTGTAGCTTCGAAATGATTAAATATTGATGATTGCCGTGCGTTGTGACGTTATAAGTCTTGCTGTCATCGGATAGATGGCGAACACATTTAATGTTCTGTAGGGTCCCTATATTTAGAGAGTACCGCAATCTCCGCCATATTTACTCACAATAACAGCCGCCAAATTTGAATTGTGGCGGAACGTCAGAATGACATTTTGCTGCTGACACCGGCAGTCCGCCATATTTACTCACAGTTCTAAAACATAGTGGAGCTATTGATTGCGGTACTCTCTAAATACAGGGACCCTAATGTTCTGTTAAATCGGCTGATGTGACAGGATATTTTTGACGTTCATGTTAGCCCGAACAATTTTGAAAATGTAGGAAGGGTGCAACGCATACTATAGTTAGTTTATGATTTGAGTCTTCGGGTGTGAATGAACTAAATCCGTCTGTGATCGTGGTGAGAAAAAAACATGGTATGGGCATTTAGGAAGTGAGCGAATATTGCTTAGCAGCGCCTCAATGTGGCGAATTTATAAATGTTTGGTGGTAATTCAGTTATCACCTGTTAGTTTAAGTTTTCCGCATATCTAGGCAGTGAATATTATTGGCGTTATATTAAATGAAACTGTAAAAAATATAAATGTCAACAAAAATTTGACAGCTCAATACCACCAGAACTAAATGGTGGCGCTGGCTGAAAATTTGCTCACTTCCTATAGCGGTCTACTTTAGCCATTTTTGTATTCTACTTTTCAACGTTTTGTAATGTCCCGGCCTAATTTTTAATAGGATTATTTTCCAATAATCGATTAGGAAATATAATAATTGCACAGGCCTAATTATTATCACATAATTTGTATATGTCCCAGTCGTTTTGCAGAATTAGGCATTTTGCATAAAGCCTATGTGTTTTGCAAAATGCGGGCATCAATCATATCGCAAAACAAGTAATCGAAGAAATTTGATTTGCATTTTTCCGACTTGGAGAACTTATCACAATATTGCTGAATTCAAAAATATTTTTTAAAAAATATAAAAATTTTTAAATACATAATGCACTTCCTATATCGTTATAGAATATCATTTTTATTAGTTCTTTTTGTTTTTATTTTTCTTTTACCAATTTCCGCATCGACATGAAAAACTTACCTATAAAACTTTTTCTTTGAAAATTGTAATTATTCTAAATGGTAACATTCTTTACCACCACAAAATTACATCATCATAAGGTTCTCAGTCCGAAGACTGGTTGGACGCGTACCTCCATTCTTTTCTATCCTGAGCTAACCTACGCATTTCCCTAAAAGTAGAACATCCTACATCCCTAACTATTTGAGAGCAGTAGTCTAATCTAGGCCTACCCCTACCTCTTTTTATTCCTATCTCTGACTCTAGTATGTCGCGAACTATTCCTTCGTGTCTTAGAAGGTGTCCTACCATCCTATCTCTCCTACTCTTTATTGTTTTCCATACCTTTCGCCTTTCCCCAACTCTTTCTAATACTTCCCTATTGCTAACCTTATCTATCCACGGTATCTTCATCATGCGTCTGTAACACCACAGTTCAAACGCTTCTACTCTTTTTCTATCCGCTTCTCCTATTGTCCAAGTTTCGCACCCGTATAATGCCGTACTCCATACATACGACTTTAAGAGTCTCTTCCTAGTCTCTATATTAACCGTTCTCGAACATAACAGTTGTTTCTTTTTGTTAAACGCAACTCGGCCCTGCGCCATTCTTTGTTTTATATCTTTAGTGCTCCTACCGTCTTGGGTTATTTTACTTCCTAAGTAGCAGAAATCCGCGACCTCCTCTATCTTCTCATTTCCTATTTGTATTTCAATTTTAGTTCTATTTTCACTCCATCTACATACCAAAATTTTAGTTTTCTTTTTATTGATTTTCATGCCGTAGCCCTGTGTCAAAACTGCTTCCATTTCATTCAAAGCCGCTCCTAATTCTTCTTTGCTAGATGCTAACACTGCTATATCATCCGCAAATCTGAGCATGTTAATAGTTTGGCCCTGTACATTGATCCCTGAGGCTGTTCTTTCCTTAACAATATTAATCGCATCTTCGATATATAAGTTGAAAACTAGAGGTGACAATGCACATCCCTGTCTCACTCCCTTCCGGATATCTACTTCCCTTCGTTCCTGCTCACATTCTATAACTGCCTTTTGCTCTTTGTAGAGATTATGTATTATTCTTCTGTCCCTGTATTTCATCCCTACCTTTCTCAGCACTTCGAACATCTTCCCCCATTTTACGTTGTCGAAGGCTTTTTCTAAATCTACAAATCCTATATATACGCTCTTTCTCTTTTCTATCGTTTTTTCTATAATTACTCGTAAAGCTAGAATGGCCTCGCGCGTTCCTCTATTTCGTCTAAATCCGAACTGATCTTCTCCTAATATTTCTTCCGCCTTTTTCTCCATCCTTCTTTGCACAATTCTAGTTAAAATTTTTGACGCATGGGAAGTTAAACTGATAGTTCTAAAATTTTCGCATCTATCCGCGCCTTTCCTTTTTGGCAAAGCTACTATGATGTTCCGTTTGTAATCTTCTGGAATCTCGCCTGTCAGGTATATGTGACTAACTAATTTAAATAAACGATCTATTACCTCTTGACCTGCGCACTTTAAGATTTCTGCCTGCAAGCCATCTATACCTGGTGCTTTATTATTCCTTAAACTTTTTAGTGCTAGCTCAAACTCTTCTCTCATTATAGGACTCCCTAGGTTATCCCCTTCTACACTGCTTTCACTTTCTAATATATCTTGCACTTCCTGTCCCGCATATAAGTTTCCTAAATATTCTTTCCACCTATCTGCCTTCTCTCCGCTTTCGATTAGGATATCTCCTGCCTCATTCCTAATGCTTTTGGTACTAGATCCAATTTCTCTAAAATTTCTCCTAATTATTTTATATGCTTCATCAGTCTTTCCTATTTCGAACTTATTTTCCACTTCTTTGCACTTATCGTCGATCCATTGCTCTTTCGCTTTCCTACATTTCCGAATTACTGAATCGAATAAATTCTTTGCTGTAATGTCAAATTAATACAATTTTTCAAAGTCGAAAAAATGCATAAAAATTATTAATGATATTTTCTGTAATTGGATAAAGTTTCAGTTTGAGGTCAATTTTTTTTTTCCATCTTCGTATCCCCATCCACGGACTTACCTACTGTATAAATTTGATCTGTCCCGTTCCAACATAAATTGGCCCTTTGCATTTATTTCTTAAAATTTCATTAGCCTGTGTATGTCTGTATTGCTAGTTTTTGTCGATTGCCTAAGTACAGTACAGGATTCTTGAGAGTATCGACCGAGATTGTCGGCAAGTTTCAGTAAGTTGCTCGCAATGCTATTTAGTCACTAGACAGTGGTGTTTAGGGGCTGCCAGATGTTATCGATATATCGTTTTATATCGATGTTGTCGATAATATTGATAAATGATATTGTAAAGCTAGAAAAAGATAAAAGGAAAAATAATATCGTGATAACTGGCATGGATATGAATGATATGAATACGACACATCTGATTGAAAATGTAGAACAACTCCTGGAAAGACATTTGGAAATAAAGGTAGAAATTAAAGATGCGTACACAATAGGGCAAAAAATATGCGTTGCTGAATTAGGAAATTACGAGAACAAATCAAAGGTCACGAAAAACAAAAATAAACTGAGAAACGTTAGAGACAGAAAAATATTTATTGATGATGACCTTACGCCTAAAGAGAGAGAAGCACAGAAGCAAATTAGAAATCTAGCAAGAGAAGAAAGAATAAAAGGAAAAAAGGTAAAAATTGGATATGGAAAAATTACAATTGACGGAAAGCAGCTAGTATGGAACAACGAAAAACAAAAATTAGAAGAAACAATCAACAGAACCCAAGAAAGATCACAAGATCCAAAAAACTGAATAGCGAAAACCCAATTGATGTATGGAAGATGACCCTAGCTATGGAAATGGACGACGATAATACAGTAAAAAGATTAGACAAACCATGTAAAATAAGTGAAAAAATTTGGAGAATAGGAACGTGGAATGTGCGCAGTACAAATGGCAAAGAACAAGAAATTATACAAGAATTTGAAAAGGAAAAGTTGGATATAATGGCAATTTGTGAAACTAAGAAAAAAGGACAAGGAATAATTGAGTTAGACGGAGGACACATCTTATTGTATAGCGGAGTAAAACCGGAAATGAGAGCAAAGGAAGGAGTAGGATGTATAATAAAAGAGGAACATGCGAAGAAACTAAAGAGTTGGGAATTTATTAATGAACGAATCTTAAAAATAGAAATACAATTGGATCAGGAGAACAACACAAATATATTAGTAACGAACGGACCAAACGAAGGTGACAGAGCAATTGAAAAAGATGCATACTGGGAGGACCTATCACTTGTAATAGAAAATATACCGGGCAGGATCATTGTACTAGGTGATTTGAATAGCAGGGTTGGGAGGAGAACTAATGAAGCAATAGATGTAACTGGATCTCATGGAGAAGACACTAAAAATAGTCATGAGACAAGAATGATTAGCTTCTGCGTGGAGAACGATTTAATAGTGACTAACACCTTTTTTTCACACAAGAAGATTCATAAATTTACAAGGGAAGTCAAAAGCCGGAATGAGAAGTCGATAATAGATTATTTTCTTATAAATAGAAGCTATAGGAAGGAGATTATGGACGTTAGGGTCAAAAGAGGAGCAGAAACATATAGTGATCATTACCTAGTAGTGGCAAAGATGAGACTAAAAATTGAAAATGAAAATAAATCAGAAATTAAGACGAAAGAACGTTCAAACGAAGCTATTAAATCATACAACTTGATGGACGTAATGATAGCGAAAGCATTCACGGATGAAACAGAAACAAAAATAAACGAAACCAAAAGGGAATGGAAACACATGAGCGGAAGTCAAATTTGGGGAAAATTCAAGTCTATTGTTCTAAGAGCAGCTAAAGAAACGTGCGGAACAACCATGGTAAAAAGAAGGAAAAAACAAACAAGGTGGTGGAACATCGAAATTAAAGATCAAGTAAAATTAAAAAAGGAAAAATGGAAACAGTATTTAAGGAAGAAAACAGAAGAAAGTTATACAGAATACAAGCAAGAAAGAACAAAAGTAAAAGAAATGGTTAAGAGTGCTAAGCAACAAGCCTGGGAGGAATTCGGTGAGAAAATGGAACAAGACAGCAAAGGTAACCAGAAATTATTTTACAAGGTACTGAAAACCCTACGAAATCCACGACAACATAGCCTGAAACAAGTAAAAACCAAGGACAACAAAGTACTAACTGATGAGACGAAAAGCATGGAGAGATGGCAACAGCACTTCTGGGAGCTACTGAATACAGAACACCAAACTAACGAATACACCGAAGGTAGAGATGAAACACAGGAACAAGAACGAAATGAAGATGAAGACATGATAACAGAAGATGACGTTTTGGATACAATAAAAACACTCAAAAGAGGGAAATCTGCTGGCCATGATAAAATAACCGCAGAAATGTTGAAAAACTTAGGAAGTAATGGAATTGAAATGCTAAACGACATGCTTAGCAAAATTTGGAATACGGCTGAAGTACCAGATGATTGGAAAGTGGGAGTGATCATACCTACACATAAAAAGGGAGACACCAAGGACTGTGCAAACTACAGAGGTATCACACTCCTAAGCATAGTCTCAAAAGTATACGAAAGTAATTTGGAAAAAAACTGCGCATACAAGTAGAACCACAACTAGACGAAGCACAGAGTGGCTTTCGCAAAGGAAGAAGTACTCAGGACCACGTATTCACGATAAAACAACTAATAGAGAAGAGTAGAACTATGAACAACGAGCTGTACCTAGCATTCCTGGACCTAGAAATGGCATTCGATAGAGTTCCGCAAAAAGTAATATGGAAAAGCTTAGAAAATAGAAACATCGACACAAAATTAATAAAAGGAATCAAAAGCATCTATAACAATAATAAAGCCTATGTTAAAAAAGATAATATGCAGACAGAAGAATTTATAATTAATGATGGGTTAAGGCAGGGCGGAGTGTTGAGTCCTATGTTGTTTATAATAATAATGGATGATATAATCAAATCAGTTCAAAGAAAAATTAAGAAAATCAACCTGGGCTACTACAGATTAAAAGCAGTAACAATATCCGAATGTGCCTTTGCAGATGATTTGATGGTATGCGCGAATAGCGGAAAGGATCTACAAGAAAATCTAAACGCATGGGAAGAAGAGCTGACAAAAAGAAATATGAAGATCAATACCAGTAAAACAAAGGTCATGATGATAGGGAAAGAACACAAGAAATGCAACATAAGCATAAACCAAACACGGATAGAACAGATGGAAACATATAAGTATCTAGGAGTCATAATAGATAGAGAAGGAAACATTATAAACGAAATAAATGAAAGAATCGCCCACGCCGCAAGAACATACCATTTGTTAAATAAATCGTTTATAGGGAAAAGCGAGATAAGTCGAAAAACAAAAATGTCAATCTATCGAACAGTATTCAGGCCAATCCTTACTTATGGGAGTGAAAGCTGGATACTAACAAATTCAATGAAGAGCAAAATACAAGCCATGGATATGAAGTATCTGAGAAGAGTTAAAGGGATAACAAGAAGAGAAAGAGTCAGAAATGATGTAGTAAGGGAAGAACTAGGAGTAGAATCAATCCTACACCAAATTGAAAAACAGCGGCTAAAATGGTTTGGACACCTTAACCGATTGAGAGAAGATAGATCAGTAAAACATATCTGGGAAGTAACAGTTCAGAAAGGAAGAACAAGAGGAAGACCTAGAAAGACGTGGAATGATGAAGTAGCAGCAACCCTAAAAAACAAAGGCGCCAGCTGGACAGAAGCCATAATTATGACAAGAAATAAAAAAGAATGGGCATTGTTTGTACATACTGGAGAAAAGTAGAAGTTTTATACCTTACACCCTCGGGTATATTAGGTTTTGGTTATACAGGGCGAGTCACTAAGGCAAAATCGGTCTATAACAAATGTACAGTTCAAATTGGAAGAAACTTTTTCAAATAAAAGTTTGTCAAAAATAAGTGCTTAATGAGACAAAAATATTTTCAAATATTTCGGACTTCCGGTTATACCGGAAATGGACACTAACTTTGTTATTTTTAATGGAACACCCTGTATATTATTGCATTTTTCGATTTTACATGAAAAATAAATGTCAGTTTGTTAATCATACATTGGGTCTCAGTAGAACCGCTCTGGAGTTTTTTAATTTTTTTTTTAATTTTGACGTTTGCAGTAGTTGGCGCCATTTTGAATATCTTCGAAACGAAAGCACTTAGAGGAATGCGGTTTCGACAGTTCGTCTCTGGAAGTAACGGCCTATCACACACAAATATAACATGGAATCATAACTTTTTAATTAAATGAAATTTATCCATGCCAATATTTACTAATTCAAACAGGTATAACTCTTTTTTTTTAAATAGAATGCTACATTGATTCTCACCTCATAAGACGCAAAATTAAATTTCCTTTCTGATGATATATGGTTGTTGGCATCTGTCACCAGCAGTTTTTAAGAAATTTGCGTTTTTCTGGAAATTTTGAATAATATCATATTTATGCATTAACAATGGTTGACGTTTGGCGATATTGTTTTGTTTTGTCTTACAAAATGTTCGTTCCAAATCTTCTATACTATTTCCAAAACTTCAAAGATCATTAAATAATAACAGCAACAAAAATAAATTAATGTAATTAGATTAAATGTTCGACATAACCGCCATCCTCACGATAACAAACACGCAATCGTTTCAACAAAGAATTGTTCACATTTATGAACATATCTTCATTGATACTTTGAAATGCATCGCGAACTCGTTCCATCATATTTTCTCGAGTAGTTGGAGGTTCCCTGTAAACTAACTGCTTTACGTACCCCCACAAGAAAAAGTCAAGTTTTGTTAGGTCTGGAGATAGCGCTGGCCAAGGTGTCGGACCTCCTCTTCCTATCCATGTGTTTCGAAATGCTGCAGTCAAGTGCTCCCTTACATCCCTCCCGTAATGTGCAGGCGTTCCATCTTGTTGATATCACATCTGTTGTATTGCAGCAAGTGGTAAATGGTGTAACATTTCTGGCAAATCGTTTTGTAAAAATTGTAGGTAGCTATTACCGTTCAAATTTCCATCGAAAAAATGTGGTCCAATTACGTGTCGTCCAATTATGCCACCCCATACATTCAAAGACCACCTATGTTGATGATCCAATGGCCTTATCCAATGGGGATTGTCAGTACTGTAATAATGGCAGTTGTATCTTCATTTTCTGATAGTTATGTTTTATCATTGTACTGATTTACTATATTCAGCATGAACACAATAACTAGAATTATGAGTTTGAATATTAGATCACTGTGTGCACATTTACTTGTTTTTAAAGAACATGTTTTAGCGGAGGATTACCTAATTATTGGACTTTGCGAAACTTGGCTAAATTCTACTGTTGATGATAAGATTATTGAAATACAGGGTTATCGTTTGTTTAGAAGAGATCGCTGTGGAACAGGCGGTGGAGTCGCTTTATATATTAAAAATGAAGTTGATGTTCGTATAATGGATGGCATTGGCATTGGTGCTACTGAGCAGCTTTGGGCAAGAGTTGTGCTAAATGGTACTAATATTGCGGTAGGTATTATATACCGCCCACCTAACTATAATTTTCAAGCTTTTCTTGAAGTTTTTGAAGAAAGTATTCATACCGTATCTTTAACTTGTGATAAAATAATCTGCTGCGGAGATTTCAATGTTGATTTCTTGCAATTTAATCTTGGTAATACGTGAATGCTAAAAAACTTATTTGAATCTTATGGTCTCTCTCAGGTCGTTGCTGAGCCTACAAGAGTGTGTGAGAATTCTTCTACTCTATTGGATTTATTTATTTGTAATTCTTCCCTCGGTATTCATAGCTGTGTAGTGTTGGAAAATACTTACATCGAGTCTGATCACTATCCTGTAGTTTTAAATTTATTAATAGAGTTTCCAATAAAACCACCAAGCACTCTTACCTTCAGAAATTTGCGCTCTATTAATAGACCAAATTTTTTGTTAGATCTTAGTAATGTCCCCTTCTATGATATATTCCACATTAATGATCTCAATTCAAAATTAGATAGATTCAATTTCCTTCTCATTGCATTGTTTGATATTCATGCGCCAGTGAAAACTATAAAAATTAGTAAGAAAAAACCTTACGCACCCTGGCTTACAGATAATTTAAAATTCTTAATGCAGTTAAGAGATAGGGCGTTACAGAAATTTAAGAGATCTAAGTTTCATGTAGATTGGCAATATTACAAACAATTACGAAATTTAGCGAATTATACTGTTAGGCGAGAAAGAAAGGCTTATTTCAATTATAAATTACAGCGAGAAAGTTATTCTACGAAGGCGCTTTATAAGGAACTTGGTAAGATGAATATTTACAACAGTAATAAAAATACTGAAATACCATCTCATTTACGCAATCTCAATGAAATAAATAAATTTTTTGTGACATCCTCCCAAAGTCAGGAGCCTCCGGATCGTGCAATTTTGGATAATCTGTTGAATGGTGTTAGGCCGGGAGTGGGTGAGTTGGAGTTTGCTTGTGTTTCTGAAGATGAGGTTTATCGAGCACTCTTGTCAATTAAGTCGAATGCTATGGGTAGTGATGGTATTGTCTTGGATATGTTGTTAATGTGTTGCCCTCGTTATAAAGTATATCACTCATTTAATAAATTGTTCAATTGAAATTGGCAAATTTCCAATTAGCTGGAAGGTTGCACATGTTATCCCTTTACCTAAAGTTTCTAAACCTCAAGATTTCAAAGATCTTAGACCCATCAGTATTTTACCTGTGCTTTCGAAAGTGTTCGAAAAGGTTTTATTTGTACAAATTTGGAATCATATTAAATCTTATTCCTTACTTCCTATTAACCAGTCTGGATTTAGGCCTGGGCACAGCTGTGAGACAGCTTTGTTAACGGTTGTTGATGACATTGTACGAGCTACAGATGATGGTTTACTGACTGTTTTAGTGATGCTAGACTATTCTAAGGCCTTTGACCGGATTAATCACAAACTTCTTCTTGCAGTTCTACATAATCTCGGTTTCGCTGAATGTTCTATCAATTTGATGAGAAGCTATATTTGTGATCGTGAGCAGATTGTAAAATACACTACTTAGTTATCTCAACCTCTTGCTATTATGAGCGGTGTACCACAAGGATCTATTCTTGACCCAGTTTTATTTTGCCTTTATACTTCTGCGTTCAAATATAGTTTAAATAATTGTAAATCCCACTTCTATGCCGACGATACACAGATTTATTTTTCATTTAGCGAGTCTGAAGTGAATATAGCAAACTTTATTATAAATAACGACTTAGAAGCCCTCTTAAATGTTTCAACAAAATATGGCCTCTCTATAAATCCGTTAAAATCGCAGGTTATGATGTTTGGACCTAGAGCTGCAAGAGGAAGATGCAATGCACAGCTAAAGATTACAATTAATAATTCGATTTTGAGTGTTACAGATAATGCAAAAAATCTTGGTTTATATTTGGATTCTGGATTAACTTTCGATAAACATGTAAATTTTATAATAAAAAAATCCTTTTCTAATCTTAAACTAATTTATAACGCATCTCATCTCTTCAACTTTAAAACAAAAAAGATTCTGTGCGAGGCCTTGGTGCTGACTCATTTGAACTATTGTGATACTGTATATGGACCTCATCTTCGGAAATACAATTGTAACAGATTGCAGCGTATTCAGAACTGTTGTGTAAGACTTGTTTGCGGCCTGAGAGGACGTATGAGTGTAACTCAGCATTTGAGGTCTCTTAACTGGCTCTCAGCTGCTCAGAGAAGGTATCTTCATGCCGGCTGTCTCTATTATAAGATTATTAAGCAGGAGATTCCTGTATACATATCTATTCAAAAAAATAACTTTTCGTTCGCATATTCACAGTTTAAATACCAGGCAGTTGTCTTTTATTCAGATCCCTAGTCACAGAACTACACTTTTTCAAAGATCATTTTCATATAATATTTCTAAAATTGTTAATTCCATTATGCACATCTTTGTTAAATCATATTCTTATTTTAATTTTAAACAAAAGCTGAAACTTCATATCTTTCAAAGTAATTATATTAATGTATTCATATAAAGCAC
The DNA here is from genome assembly GCA_963966045.1 of Xestobium rufovillosum. Lineage (NCBI taxonomy): Eukaryota > Metazoa > Arthropoda > Insecta > Coleoptera > Ptinidae > Xestobium > Xestobium rufovillosum. The sequence continues at coordinate 41,586,123 of OZ014493.1, forward strand.
AATTTTGTCTTTTAATTCCGTTGGTATTTTTAGTTCTTTCTCGTTCATGTAAAACCACAGTTGTTTTGACATATCACATCATATCATGTAAAATTACATATATATTTTTTTTAATTACTTGGGGTTGCATGGAAGAACATTCGTCAGTGATCTGCTTCGGGATTCATGGACGAATGAATGCATTCCTTTTCAGTATTAGGTATTAGCAATTCAATTATTATTTCTTATTAAGTTTACTCTCACTCGTTTGTTCAATGTAATAATTTGTATATTATCTATTATGTATTCTACTTATATACATGTACCTGGTGCTGAATAAATTATATTATTATTATTATTATTAAACAAAACCGTTCTTATGAAACGAAGCTTCGTCCGTAAAGAGAACATGATCGAAAAAGTTATTTCGCTCCTGAAGTTTACGTAAAGCCCACTCACAAAACTGAAGTCATTTTGATCTAGTTCCTGAACCAACTCAACGTGGTACGGGGGAAATTTATTTTTGCGCAGTATTCGAGATACAGAAGTTTGGCTTATTTCTAACTCGCGACTAATTTCTCTGGTACTTAAATGAGGATCTCGGACAACAGTAGCAGCTACTAAAACTTGATTTTCCTCATGTGTCACTGATTTTACACGTTCTTTCTTCTCGTATCCCACGCAACCAGTTCGTTCAAACCTCTCTTTTAATTTTGCGAATGCCGTTACATTTGGATGTCTATGCTCGGGAAAACGTTGCGCATACATTCTTGAGGCAAGTAACGAATTTCCTTCTGCTTCACCCAAGGAATACACCATAGCAATTAATTCTTCTTGATTGTACATTTTCAGTTTTCTTAATAATTGTGATATTTATTAAAATTGAAATCAATACCCTCACTAATTGAACTCAAATTGCACTCTTACTTAACAATAATTTAATAGAAATGACATTTCGTTGGCAAAACAAAACAAAATCGCTGAACGCCAACTATTGTTAACTCAATAACACGATATTATTTAAAATTTCCAGAAAAACGCAAATTTCTTAAAAACTGCTGGTGACAGATGCCAACAACCATACATCGTCAGAAAGGAAAATTAATGTTGCGTCTTATGAGGTGAGAACCAATGTAGCATTCCATTTAAAAAAAAAGAGTTATTCCTGTTTGAATTAGTAAATATTGGCATGGATAAATTTCATTTAATTAAAAAGTTATGATTCCATGTTATACTTGTGTCTAATAGGCTGTTACTTCCAGAGACGAACTGTCGAAACCGCATTCCTCTAAGTGCTTTCGTTTCGAAGATATTCAAAATGGCGCCAACTACTGCAAACGTCAAAATTTTCAAAAAAAATTAAAAAACTCCGTAGCGGTTCGACTTAGACCCAATGTTTGATTAACAAACTGACATTTATTTTTCGTGCCTAATCCAAAAATGCAAACGAATACAGGGTGTTCCATTTAAAATAACATAGTTAGTGTCCATTTCCGGTATAACCAGAAGTCCGCCATATTTGAAAATATTTTTATCTCATTAAGCACTTATTTTTGAAAAACTTTTATTTGAAAAAGTTTCTTCCATTTTGAACTGTACTCTTGTTATCGGCCGATTTCGCCTTAATGACTCACCCTGTATATGTATATATATTGTGAAAAGTTGATATTTTCGATACGATAAGACATTTTCGATGCTTCAATATTTTTGATATGTAATAAAATTGATATTTCGGTGATATTGATGTTTACAATATCAGCAATAGTGATATGTGTAACATATATAGTTACTTTTACCAACACTGATGATTACTAGGACTACCAGATGTTATCGAACTACCTCTAAGCAATATTGTGAAAAACCGATATCGATATCAGATATTTCGATATTGATATTTCCGATATTCTTATATTCCAATTAAGCTCCTTATTATGCAGTTTATTTATAATTTCGGAAAAAAAGATCCTTATTTCCGATTTCGAATTCTCATTTTTTAAATAAACAAAAAGGCACTCTTTTCTAAAATTAAAAAATAACAGATCATTGCCCATTTCTGTGCGCTGAAATTAGTAAATATTAAAATAAAAAATTCAACCAGGAAAACATGCTTTTTTTATTATTTTGATAGTAGATAATAAAAATTCGTAGATAGGTACATAAGTAAAAACTATAGTTAAAAAAAACAAACAAAAATAAGTCATATTACGCTTTACAATGTTAGCTATCAGCTCGTAATCTAAACAGTATATCATGATAAAATTAATATCAAACGTCAAAAAAACCTTTCGTTACTCAAAAATATACAGTAAAGCAAAAAATTAAATATAAGTATACACTTACTGGGTGCCTAGAAAAATATTGCTTCACATCCACTTTCTGGCAGTAATATAGTATCTTTGCAAAGCACTGGGCTACTTTAGGGTCTAAAAAGGACGCCTAATTTGTGCAACAAACACATTGATTTAACCGAAAATTTGGGGCACGCCATACCAACCCCATCGTAACAAGCTACTGCCTTTTCTTGCTAGCAAAAGAAATTTATACAACATTTACAGCGCCAAGCCGCGAAAACCAATCACAATAAATAAACTACATCTCCATAAAAACAACAAGTATATCAGCTTTGTAAATAAATTACACTATATACGTATAAGGTATATTCGTCATTTAAATATTATCTTTGTCAATTACTAAACCGAAAAAAATAATCGTTAAAAAGTACAGTCGTAATTATAATATTAAATATGATTTTGTTAGTTCAGACTTATTAAATATAGAAATTAAATAATTATCTTTAAAAAACATAAAAAGTTTGTGGATTTAAATCGGCGGCAAAGCCCAGAGGGTTGCCGTCTTATCCGCCGATGTCGATAAGAACGAGAATTCCGTCGGGTGCCAGCGCCCTGAAATGACTTTGTCTTGATGTTGGGCAACCACGACACTGGGAAGTGGCAATGTTAAATCACCTGTAAAGGAATGAAGATACACGTCTACAAATTTCTCTCTCATCAATCCAACGGAAATTATTGGAGAAGGAAATCAAGAAATCACGTCAGAAACGATACAAAAATTTTAGAAACTAAATGTGTTATTGTACTCACCTTGAAGATCCGTGAGCACCAGCTTATTATCGTACCCCCCAGTCAACAAATAATACGCCGAGGGCGAAAATCTTATAGACCTAACATCGGAAGAGTGCGGCTTGAAACACTGCACGTTCCTTCCTCCTCTAATATCGTATAAAACACAAGAGCTGTCTTCATGCCCAGAGACCAACAGTCTCCCTGAAGGGTCCACACACAGGCTTGCAACCGGTGACCCTTGTCTCGTTCCGGGTACCGTACAAGGGGTGATCATGTTAACACAACCCCTCGTCCTCAAATCCCAGAATCTGATGGTTTTATCGTGAGAACCGCTCACAAACATAGCACCTCCCCATGTGTATAACGATAATATATGCCCCGTGTGTCCACTAAGGGCTTGGAAAGGCGTCCCGGTAGCGCAATCTGTGACGTATATTTTACAATCACCAGCACCCCCACTGATTAACAAACTGGATTTATTCGAGGTATCTTCAAGGAAGCATATGTCTCTGATGGTGCCATCGTGCATCGTGAGTTCCACCTCATCACCTTCGAGGTTAGATGTGTCAGCGTTGAAACGCATGAGTTTCACCGTTTTGTCATTGGAACCCGTGGCCATGAGGTCTCCAACTGGAGACCAAGCGAGACAATATATAGAACCCTTGTGATGTTTCGTTCGTTTGAAAAGGACCATCGGCTGGTAGGTTTCATGATCTTCCCTGAAATAGAAACAATTTAATTAAACGTAGCGACTTCTGCTTACTGAGACAGTACAATAACAGAAGCCAGCCAGCACAGTACAAGAAACAAAACTGGAATGAAACAGCGAAGACTCCGTGAAACGTAACTGATTGTACGCCGCCAAAAAGAGCCGCGCGGTGATGACACTTTATTTTTAAGATGTACTGACCTGAGATCCCCTAATTTGGGATAGGCGCATATCCTCAACGTTTTCGAATTCGACCCAACGGCATAGAGTTGTCCGCTAGGATGAAACTCGGCGCATCTGACGGCCTGTACGTCTTCCAGGGCCGTAACGGCGACGAATTTTGGCCTACCAGCTCCATTGGAATCGTTGTTATCGTTGTCTGTTCTGGGCAGAGGCTGCAAAGAATCATCCGTCTTAGATTTTCCAGAAATTACGACCATAATCACCGCTTATATAGTTTGAAGTTTGATCGCAAACTAAACGAAAGCGAAAGGACACCGGGAGTGAACTAGTACATACTTTGAATGGTTTAATAAGTATTGTGTTAATAAACAACTCTAATATTACGCAATTTTTGTTTGTTTCACATTTTCCTGCGTATAATAATAATAAAATTATATTGCCGGTAATTTGTGAAGATTTCGCTACGAATAGCGCGCAAAAACTTTTACCTAGATCCACGGCTATTTTATTAAAGAAATTAACAATAATAGAAGGTAATTATTTTATTGTAGCTGGTCGTTTGCTCCACAAAATTGGAACGGAAACTTCTCAACCTGATAGCCGGCCTTATTTCTTCTTTAATTAGAATAATAAACGCAGTACGTATGAAATGGCCATCAAAAATAACAAAGAAATTACTTCTTTACGCAGAACTTCACATAATAAATTCGTTCGCAAAATATTTCACGTATTTAACCTGTCTGAACAAAAATTCCCTATACTGGATAATTACGTCTAAAGTTGATGTTAATTCAGCAGTTAATAATTTTAACTTTGGTTCGTAATTACTGTCAACAACATTATCAATACATGTGTATATATCTAAGAATCTGTTACGGATATTATGTACTTTAATAAAGGATGTACATAATCATAAATTAATAATTCAGTTTTGTCCACGACTATCTCATAATATACTCTTTATACTTGTGTTTCTTCAATCATAATTAGATACATTAATCACTGCAGTGATTAATGAATATTATTCACTACACCAATAGGAACATCGCTTTAACCCTTTTTTACATTTATTTAGTAGGCCGCGATCGCGCTGTGTCAGTTCAAATTGAAACGTCAAATCAGCATGGTTTGCTTTTAATTTGAAATGCATATTCTAAAAAAGAAGATATAATGAGTAGTGAGAGTGAAAACGAGGTTTCTTTAACAGCACCAGCAATAAAAGAAGCTGCAGAACTTGCCTCATTAGATTAATTGCCCAAAAAACCAAAAAAATTATACCTGAGAGCGTATGTATGAATCTTTCTTACACTGGAGAAATGAAATGAAGGTAAATTCTTTCTGGGAATCTGTTTTGATAGTCGTGGACAAAGTATAGTATACAACTCGTTATAATGATGCTATTATTACCTCGGATGATTACAAAACTCGCTCGTTTCACTCGCTCGTGTTGTAAACTTCATCCTCGGTAATAATAGCATTCATTATAAACTCGTGTATAATATACTATTATACACTTAATGATAATTAACAATTTACGCCAATCATATTATATTCTTGTTCTGCCGATATTATAAGACTTATAATTTATAATATGTAGGTAACTCAATAACAGACCATTTCAGACATTGTACCGTTTTCTAATACATATTTTAAATAAATCAGCAACAAGTTGAGATATCTCAATTGAATTTTTCTTGATAGAACCTATTTCGTTTGGAGGATAAAACCAATGATGATACTTAGTATTAACATAATTTAAAAATTAAGAAAACTGAACCCGTAATACCCATATTTACCAAGATTGTTACCGTCTGTAAATCTTCACTGGATATTCCCATTGATGCTGCAAAGGAATTCTTTAAAAAACAATCTACTTCTTCGTAATTTGAAAACTCGCAAATATCTTATATGATTGATATAGAATTGTCTATTTTGTTCAGCTCAAAAATTGAGAATAGCTCTATACAGTCTATCGAATGTTTCCCAGTTATACCAGAAATTTACATAAACCCGTCATCTCAAATGAGGCACCAAGTTTTTAAAAAAAAATTTTGGATTGCCCATAAAATTCTATAAGGTTTCCGATAGTATTAATGTTCTCTACACCTAAATCACAGTTTCGAAGAAAAAAATCGACTTAAAAATATCTCGTAGAAAAATAAATATATATGGTATGTTAAATGGGGAAGACTGGCATTTTTAATGTTCATCAACATGGTTTTTAAAAATCTTGTCCCGTATGAATAGTTCAGATTTTTCGTTTTCTAATATACAGGGTGTCCCATGAAGTAGGGTCACTACTTCATATACGTAATCTTTAGATCAAATAGAGTAAAAAATCCTTTTAAAGTGATGCCATAAAGTAATTCGTTTTCAAAATACAGAGTGAACAAATTTTTATTTTTCAAATACTTAATCACGATTCTAGAAAAGCTAATACATATTTATTTATAACAATTGCTCAAAATGGCCACTATTGCGCTGGAGGCAAATTCTGGCTCTTTCTAAAGTAGACAGTTTGTATCAAATACCACTTGACATCATTTATCGTTTCGGTTGCTAAAATATGTAAATAAAACATGTGACAACTTCTTTAAGGCAAAATGACCACTCTTTAATATCAATTTGTTTTTACTTCAATTACATATAGGTGAAGTAATGGTAATAAGGAGCAACTGTCATAAATAAACATTAGCTTTTCTGAAATTGTAATTGCACATTTGAAAAATAAGAATTTTACATTCTGTATTTTGAAAACGAATTACTTTATGCCATAACTTTATTAGGATTTTTTATTCTACTTGATCTAAAGATTACGTACACGAAGTAGTGACCTTATCTCGTGGAACACCTTTATAATAGCTTTATTTTTCAACAGACTCGCGAGATCAGGCTCCCCCCCTATAACATTTTTGTTTTTCAAGATATTAATTTGAAATTTGGGACATCTGTATTATTTGGAACAGTTAAAAATTTTCTGACATCCATGACTGAAAACTAGTGTAAAAACAAAATCATCAAATTAGGTCAAGTAGTTTTTCTGTTTTTTTTCATTTCGATAAATGTTCCAAATTTCAAATTAATATCTTGAAAAGCAAAAATGTCATAGGGGTGAGCCTGATTTCGTGGTCACCCGGTGTAGTAGGTATGTTCCTGGACTGGGTTACAAAGACGGCAAAAAAATAATTTTTAACATCTCAAAAAAATCACTCGTTATAAAAAATTATTATTATACCCCAAATTTCAAATGAATAGTTCTGGTAGTTTTACAGATATTTAGAAAAATACATTTTTTTAATGAAATTTCAACAGCTTGTAGCTCGCTTGGTAGGCATTTTTGCACATACAATGATTAGGGCTTTTCTCAGTATTTTTAAGTATTCTATCTACGCTCGAAGTTTGCTACACTTGTTATAGACCACCCTGTATAGGGATTCTAAATAAGTAGTAGCGAAAACTACACTTTTTTGAAGGACACCAATAGTCATTGGATGGACCGTCTAATGTATAGTTAATCAGTGATACAATGGTTCAATATAAGCGTCCTTCTCAATCAACGATATAAGTATATGTCTGTCCCATTTCTTCTGCGCAGTACCTAACAGGAGCGCTCTGTATTTGATTGTATTTTTGAATTATTAACAAGAAAAGAAATGTTTTGGTTCGCACACCGCATATCATGATTTCGCCCTTTGTTGGAGCTCGTCAGTACTGTGCAACTGTGTGCGAACAAACCAAACCAGCATCCAGTCTATAAAGGCGAGCGCGCCACATCAGTAAGCCAGCGCCAACTCCAAAGAAGGCAATGAAATAAAATTCGATCCGAACTTGCTTCTGTTTCGGCAGATTACCTAGTAAAAACGCGTAAAATTCTCTTCAAGGCACCAGTATGCCGTTAATAACACGTTAACAAAATAATTAGAGTCTGAAAACTGTATTAATTGATGTTGAATTATAATAAAAACTGGTAGGTCTTGATTCTTAACGGCATTTTATTAAATTAAAGTGAATAATATTCTCACTATTCCTTATTTTTATTTATTCATTTACCATCTGATTTTTTCTTACGTATATGTATGTATGTAGAAAACATACATATATACATCCTAAAATCGCATTAGAAATTGCAAATCTGCTAAAACGTTACGTTACTACCTGCATGTGCACGGGCAATAAAAATAATGTGCATCGAATGTCTTCTGAAAGGTCTTGGAAAGTTGTCGGGACCGCTAATGCGGTAAAAATTCACTTCCCGTACTTTTCAATTATTTGCCGTACGTGCGTGATAGTTTTTCTTTGACGCACTTCCTCGCAGAAGAAAAAGAAATGATGCGTTCTATTTTGCAGGATTTCTCTTATTTACATTTTGCGGCTCAACATGAACGATGTAATAGGGTGCATAATCAAAGCTGTTTCTGCGGATACGAAAGTTAAATTAAATCGATTGATATAATCCGACAGCCCCATCAGTACATTGTCGGGTTAGCAGCGTTGAAGATGTACCTTGTTAGAGGAGACGAAACGTCGCGATTCAGGCAATCAGCGGCGCAAAAATCAAAGTAACTATGTCGACGTCCTTTCGGATTCAACCTAACTTAAATGACAGACTTTAAAAAAATCTGCAACAAAACGCAATATTTACCTTGACCGAACAAGAATAAAACTTGGGTTTTCACAACAACAAACTTAAATAATAAAACACTAATTGCACCAAAAATTATTTGTATAGGCAAATTTAGAACTCGCACTGTTAACAAAAAAAGACCCGTTTTACATCTATTCACGTACCCAAAATAATGATCCCATAGCACACGAATCTACCAGCTACAAGAAAGTACCTACATCGCTGCTATTACTATTTATTATACAACTCAATTAAAATAGTTACGCATTGTAATTTCAAAATCGGAGTAGGTCAGTTAAAAAAAATCAATTACATCAAAAAAATACCGCTCAAACGGCACCAACTAAGAAAAAAAAACAACTCGCAGAACACGAAAAGTTTCAACTTTTAACAGAAAAAATATCGTGAGGCAAGATCGAAAGTTACAAAATAGAAACTGAATTCTTCGAATCGAATGGAGGCAATATAAAGAAACTGGCAGGTTTCTAAATAACTGGAGAAAATGCTTAGAGATGTTCCTATTGTGCTCGTTTATTTGCGACATTTGCATAAAAATTAATTTATGAAATCGATAAAATTCGATCACCAAGCAACAATCGCTCTGCAAGACATGAAAAATAAAAAAGCGTCTGGTAAAGCCCTAGATCCCAACAGAGATAGTGAGATGCGAAGATTTGCAATGAAAGCGGGATAATTTTGGGACTATAAACATGGTAAGATGACAATCCAGTTCGAAGAAAATACCAAGGACAGCGAAGAAAGGGACTCATTTCATAGAAAGGGAGTCATAACAAAGTAAAGTTATGACGACAATGAGAGGATGAAAGATAAAATAATTCAAGAATCAATCAGACCCATAACCACACAAAATTTGAAATACTATATACGTATTTCGGCAACTAAGTTGCCATCTTCAGTAGTTGTTTTTCCGAACTACTGAAGATGCGTGTCTGTTATATCATTAATTAACCAAAAATACAACATTTTTCAGATACAGGGTATTTAAGTTTCCCTTTTCAAAATCTTTGACAAATGATGGAAGTCTGTTAACTGATGATATAGAAAACACTCGTTATTTTGATGTGTTCTACATATCCCTGAAGTATTCTACCTTAAAACTGACTCACCCTGTATAATCAAATGGATTTTTGACAAAGAGAGCGGTAATTATAGCAACAGAAATTGTTGATGCCCTGTATAATATTTTCAGTTTTTTAATACGGCAGTAATTATATATTGTTTTCAACTCCCCAAAATATCACTACTACATATTTGTTCAATCCGAACACGCTGAATTGTCAAAATTTCTCTACATTTGCCGGAGTCTGTTAGTTTAAAGAAATGCCGGTAACACCAAAAATAATCATTTTAGTCAAAAAAGAGTATGTACAATCAATTATGTAAGTGAAGCAAAAAAATGCAACTTATTAAATACAAATATGCATTTAAAATTCAATTGAATTAAATATCCAAATTTAAATAATTAAATATTTTAGAAAATGTTTTCAAATAACATAGACAGCTAAAATACAGAGAGTTATGGAGGAAATACGCTAGCGTGGGACACCATGTATATGAAAAAAAAAAAGATTTTCTTAATTTCGATGTTTTTAGAAAGTTTTGTTTTGTATTTTAATTTTCTGTATTATTGTTCCCTTTTAGTTTAAATTTTTATAACAAAACGCTTATTAAGGAGTCTTGTCGAAGTGTCGTCTGTCTCGCTCGCGTGCATTGATTTTCCCTAGCAGCTGGGAACTAATAATAGGTGATCGTTTTACAAAGATTACACACACACACAACTTTCGGAGTTTCTACCTGAAGATGCGCCCGAGTCTTTGGTATTATCTGGTAGCCTTGCAGGCAGTCTTAGGTATTTTCCGGTAGCCCTAGTAGTAGTCTTTTGGTAATGGTAGTCTGGTGTACATTTTATTGTGAAAAATCGATTCTCCCCCCATCACAGAATTACGGCCTCAAGAAAAATCTTGAATAGCAAATCGTATGTAAAGATTCTACTGTAAAAATTTAACTTTTTTGTTGTCCGAAATTTCAAATAGAAAGAAAAGTCATCATCACTAAAACGGTTTGAAGAAATAACAAACTTTCGTTTCAAATATTTTTCAATTGCTCAACTGTTTCAAAATGGAGGCAAAATCAACAAAATAAGGGGGTTCCAATTCGCTTATGCAACTACGTGTCAAATCCGACACTCTTTGTGAATGTGTCATTCTGCCACCCCCAACGTTTGGCGATGCTCGAGAACGTTTTTCCAAATACACCATCAGTTTTTCAAAAAAAGAAATATTCACCTGCAGTCTTCCAAACCTCATCTTGGGCACATAATTCGTATCCACGAGCAGGCTCTCCATCGAAATCCCATTCGTATTCTTCGAACTTTTCCTCCTGTCCTTACCACTCATTTCTTCGTCCCATTCAGAGCTGACTTCCACCACCTCAGCCCTTAAGTCCTCCAAAGACCTGGACTTGCAATGGCAAGGTTTCGTCAAGCTCACCCTTCTTCTCGCCGGGTCCACCATCAATAGCCTGTTAGGATTAGGGGGTGGAGGCATCACATTTCTATAATACGGAGCCATGAAATACATGTCTTTCGGCTTCCCTTTGGAAGGTCCGTAAATTGACCCAGCCCGGGAATAATATGGCTGATCTTTCCACAGAGAACTCTCGTTGGGCTGGTAGTTATACACAGGCCGTTGCACATTATTCTTCTGGTGGTGGTAGCTTTTGTGGGGCTTCCTCGAGAGCATCTCCGTGCTCTGCCACTGGTACCCATGGGGAGGCTTTTGCTTCAACAATAAATCACCCATTTTGTCGCACCGGTCACTAACTACATGCTCGTGTATTTTCAAGAAATAGAAATCGCGCGCGATAACACGGACTGGAGCGCCATCAATCTGGGTGATCCTCGGAACGTGCGTCTGCAATATGCTTCAACCTACTTAACCCCTCTCCGTAAAAACGAGCGAGAACGTCTCTAGGTAAGTGTATCCGGGCACGCGTCTTCAGCGGACATGGTCAACCTCGGCGGCGGTATCTGACTAGAGAACTTGGAAAGTGTTTTTGAATTGCGTTATATGGGCATAAATCACCGAGGTTCTGCCGATAAACCGCATTAAAAATAAGTCCTCCAGCGAGGGGGTATATGTCGGTGTCGCAAATGCGTTAGAAGTAGGGGGAAGTTATTTTGAACACTTGTAATACCTACAATTTGTTTGTCATTAAATTTGTGATGTTTTTGACAACCTTTTATAATACTCACCCTTTCCAATCTGTGTAATCTTTGAAAAAGCGAACACCTAGTGTTGCGTACACATTGGTCCACCCTATATCCTGTTTCCCCTCTATTTCTCTACCTACCCTAAAGCTCCCGTTTTTGTGGCGCCATGAACAATATAGTTCAGTGCATCGAGATTGATGTTTAGTACGTGGTTCATACCACAGGTTGCGTTTACGTTGGCGAAGTACTAAAATTCATATTTATTCATGTTCATATTCAAGAAAATTCGTTAGCGGTGGCATTTTTGTGGGATAGTTCTTTGCTTGTTTAACATGATATTACCTTAATTGGTTGAATATTTCCCGAACATTCGAGTTTGTTAGTGTTCTGAAAGTCAACTATTCCGGAAGTTTTTTGAGTATAACTCTCGTTCCATGCTTACTCAGATTTAAAACGAAAAAAATCATTTTCCAGGACACACAGTATTTTTCTCATCCTATATCGCACAGATGAAAGTGCAGTCGATCGAAAAACTTTCTAAACGCGCGCAAAATAGCGCTCTAAAAGATTCCAGTTGTGTATTATTATAGGTAATAAAAGATCCAGATAAAATCATTCGATTCCACTATGCAATTCGTGTACATAATTGATTTAATACATAAGCTAGCATTCCGAGTTAATTAAAAATTTAAAAAACCAAGAAAAGAAAGGAATTACTGGGAAGGTTATAAAATCCTGGGTAATAAAAATATAAACAACAAACTTTTATGAATAAACAAGGCTTTTGTGTTACAATTCCTACGTAGTTAGTAACTACTATACATATATACTAACAGTAATAATCATAATTTCTTCGTGAACTTTAATAACTAATTGAAATATTATACTCGACCGCGGGTAAACAGTACTTATAACAATTTAGAAGAATCTAACAAAAAAAAACAAGGACAAATACTTTCAACCACTCATCAAGTCGACCGCTGCATCACTGCAGAAATATAGAGATAGAAATTATAACTGCAAATTATTAACAAGAAAAGTAGTAGTAGCAGTTCCATCAAAACTAGTACACTTTCGAAAAAAACCGCATTGACAAACTATTGCAGTGACACAGTAATATTAAACTGTCCGCAGCAAAGTACAAAAGGTATACAGGGTGTCCCAACTCGCGCTGAACAGTCAAACAAAACTTTCAGTGTTCCAGGTAAATCTAAATTAGCATATTACGAAACGAGCATGGAAAGTGACAAATTGATTGATGAAATACCTTTTCCATCGAGTTATGTACAGTATTTTTCCCATATTGCAAGAGAGTACTGAATCTTTTTATCAAATATTGTTGGATTTGAAAAGAGACGCAGTATTTATTCAGTAAACGTCAAAATTTCAAAGCTGCCTACAATATTTGAATATACCCGTGCGATTTTTATTTATAGCGCATAGCTACGAGTATAGCAAACGGGTAGACGCAACTGTCAACTTCCGCGCCTACTTAGTCGTATGCAACGAGTCGCTTTAATACGAGGTAGTGGGAAAATTATCTTAAATCATATACCTTGTTTTCTCTTATTGAACGCCAAGTATATGAAAGAAGTTTTTAATTCTGTGGATGCTTCTGGATATTTTTTTACAAGAGTTTTGATATATTTAAGATTTTATGAAGAATTTGACGCGTGCAGTAATTTCATTAAAAATTCAATATCTCTGTTTTGAATTAAATTTAAGGGTCCTTTATAATGTTGATCAAAATTAGAACTATTTCTCAATTTTGAACGATGTTATTTTAATATTGTTACGTATTTCGATTTGAAACACAACTTCTTTTACAGAACTTTCATTTACAAGAACTTTTCACAGATATTTACAATTATTCTTAGTGATTTGGAAGATTCAAATTAAAATATTTCAGACAATCACAAATGTACACTTTTGGAAAACAGTAAGTGATCCAAACAGGACTCTTGAGGTACACTAATTACTTTCCCATACCCTCCGTATTGCTCTGACCTGACCCTATGTGATTAATGTGAGTGATGAGATTCTCTAAACACAAAAAGCATCAACCAACCTACACAAATTGTATACAAACACCCAACATATCAAGTGATATCGCGTGTAATCTTCATCATCAATCCTGAATAGAAGAGATTGGTTTATAAATTACTTTTACTAGAAATAATTGCGTGTAGAATTAGTGGTTTATTACAGTCCAATTTGCCCATCATCCATTATACACTGCGTGAGAAAAATATTTGGAAATAACAAACCTTTCCACGCGGAGAAAGCGAATATAAGAAAAAACCTGTCATTATCTAGACATCTAATCAAGAAAATTCCTTTGGACAGATTATTTGTACACAGAAATTACTTTTGTTTACCTACCGAGTGGTCGAAAGCTGCCATCTGATAGGCAGTTATTTCCAGAGATGTAATCGACTGGACATCGACGCATGAACACAAAAAATCCCCTAACTGAGGCAACGGCAAACGCTTCTTGTCAATTTTCCCACGCACCACTCTCATTTTTTAACTTTTAATTACAAGTTTTTATCTATTCAAGTAGTTTGTCTTATTTGGCAACGTCCCACTTTAGATTTCTTTTTTGGCACTATTTCATTGTTTATTCCAATATGATAATATCATAACAGATTTTTATCGCGCATAAAAATTAATAAACACCATATGCAGAGACATTTAAACACGCAAAAAAATCACACACACCCAGATAAACTTGTTAAATCTCAGAACCACTTTCTAGCCGAAGAAGTAGTCACAACATGCAACCAAACAAATAAAAAATAAATAAATGACGTACACACGCACGCACAAACTCGTAAATAGCATTAGAAAACAAGCATAATTAATTGGAGAGGTGAAGACAGGCAGAGTTCAACATCATTTTTAACACTAAAACTTAATATCAACTGTAAGAGAAAAATTCCAGCCGATTCGCTTTCGTTTATAACTTAGCGTGAACACTTTTTGTTATTTTATTTAAATTTTCTTTTGTGCGGTTATAAGTTCGATATTGTAACAATTAAGTTCCCAGGAAATGGGAAATGCGACATGCGATAGAAGAAAGTTAGACTTCAAGTAAGAAGTCTTGTCCCAAGCCAATCGAAATCAGGAATGTTTGCTTAGTTGGTCGATTTATCAAGGTTCCGGTCGAATGGTGCCTTTACTTAAATTTATTTCTGCTTAAAGTGGTTAAAGTGGTGCGGGTATGCCATGACTAAATTATAAAACCCTTGGTAATATAAATTATTGATGATAACCTTCCAGTTATCACTATACATAATCCCTAAAGTAACTTTATATAGTTTTATAACAACAAATGATAGGGACACAACAGCTACTTTTATATAACTTCTTACAGATTTGACAAAGGCATGTTATTATTATCGGGACAGTAAGAGGTTAATACTTGCCTTGATTTAAAGATTATAGCACGGTAGCCCGTTACCCATTTGATAATTTTGCGAAAGGTTACAATCTCTATTACCTATAAATACCTATACCTATAAATATAATAACTTTACACCTATCGACTGTATAGATGTAACAACTTACGTAAACATAAATTTCTAATCACTATTATTATTTAAATACTGCAAATATGCCCTCATTGTTCAGGACATAATACATCTAACAGTTTACCACAGACGTAATTATAAATCCTATATGTGTAAGCTTTCACTGGCTGTACAGTTTAAGGTGCGATAATCTGCAGATATCAAAAAATCTCTGCACACACTAATGTATCCACTGCCATATTACAAAATTTATGAGCTATCAGATTTAGAAATCGCCGGTTAATTAATTGTTGCCAAAAAGAAGCAGACTTTCGCAAAACGCCGAAAATCACCAACCTATTGCTCAAAGCAAAACGTCCACCTTTTATTTTTCATCCTGAATTTCGCAAACCGATTTCGGTAAAAGTGAAATTTAAATTTATGGCAGAAGAACAATAAGTAATTTCTGATATTTTGGAAACAAATAAATTCAAGTACACATAGTAAATCAAACCTCCTAAATCTTTCAACCTCAAAGACAAATTTATTCCATATTCACAGACAGTCATAATATAGATCAATTATTATTACTATTATTAAAGTTCGACCTTTGTCTGACTCACAAATCGTATCGAGAATAAATCCTATTACTGTTAGAAAATTATTGGACCGGATCGAATCATTTGCCATAAACACGTCGGGCTATAAAATATTATTATTATAAACCAGAACTTCAGAAGTCGTAAGCGCCACCTACATTTTCTTCCGCGAACGTAACTGACAAGCACTCGACCGCGCGAAAGCAGAAATCTGTATTTAGTTTCGCAGTTTAAAAATATATATTATTTTCGGGTTCGTCGCTTGCTGTAGCGTTGGAGTCTCCTCGGCTATCATGCATTGCTTGAGTCTTTAAGCGCTTATTCTGTTAAATCAGGTGTCAATATTGCATTCCAGAGTGACATAAAGTATTTGGAGTCACAAATACTAATTAGGTACGTATCCTTTATCGGCATCATATCGAAAACAATTTAGGTACACGATCATAATAATTAGTTTAAATGTTTAATTACACGAAAGAGAAATTTAGTTACAAAAAAACTGATATTACTGTCGCTTCCCACATTATTCGCTTCCTTTTTTGTATTGAGAGCGCAGAGATCGTTGTTAGAAATAGTTGTACCTATCTGCACATCTGCAGGAAGTCGTACGTCACGATGTTAACGCGAATATTTGTTCGATACACTTTAAATGCTTTTCTAGAGAAAGTGTGGTCGGAAATAAAACATTCAATTTGCTTACCAATTGTACTGTACCAATTTTAAAATGCTTGATACTCATACGGTGTCAGGAACGTCAAGAAAGGAACAAGAACGAAAAAGAAAAAGAGAGAACACAGTATAATATTATGTATAAGAGTTTAAGTTTATAGAAACAATAATGGGTACTAGAAAAAAGACGCTCAGGTCAAGTTGGATTAAGGCTTCTGAATTCTTCATAAAGTTTCTAATTGAGAGGTTAATACTTTTCGAAATATTTAGAAAAAATAATCAATAGTGGGTACGTCCATATTACAAAATGATCGACAAAACTATACTGATGAGCTGAAAAAACTATAAATGAATAAGAATTTTAGAAACGACAGGCATCGAAAATATTAATTATTAGGAAAACCGCCGCGAGAGATTAGATCAATGCAAATAAGACGAGTGCAAAAACTAAACCAAATAATGTAAGAGTAGGTACACAAAAACGCGGATGATGACATTCTAATTTTACCTCTCCAATATTTCCAGGACATTTTTTTTCTAACAAATCTCCATCTTTATAATTAGCGACTGATCGTACTGTTTTGCACTTTGATTCGATGACGCATTCGTCGGCTTTTACGATCGTATAAGGTGTCCGGTGTCTTAACATTGATCTTACCATTCTAGGTAAGGTCGACGGTTCGACGCAAGGACTATTAAGTGTTTATGTCTTTGTATTAAGCATATTATCCTACAAATCGCGAATGTTGCTCTTTCGGACGCCGATAAAATATGGATCGCGATCTTGAAAAACGGATAAAAATTATGTAAAAAAAAAATTCGTCACGTATTTGTTGATTTTAAGATGTTCCACCTTCACCTACATTTGACATATTTGCGTAATAGACCTTTCTATACCTGTGCCAAATGTTAAAAGCAGGTAACACAAGTTAAATAGTAAACAAACGTTAAAAACGCGGAATATGTAGCCTATAACAGTGGGCATAATGTTGACAATAGTGATACTTATACCTACGTATAACATAATACAGGATGTATCACCTAAGTCAGCAGGAAGTAGCTTAGTTGCATTTTTATTCATTTAGAAACAATTATTTACTTTACATTTTAATTTATGTTTACTTATACAGGCGTTCTCCACATCAACTAAATGGGACGTCTTGTATATTAAGTATGGCATCCTTGAATGTCTATACTACTATTTTTTTGTCTAAACTGCATGTTTTTGAGTTGCCAGTATTTTTCTCATAATTTGGGCGTAAGTAGAGGAATTTTCAAAATTAAATATCTTGGGATTCAACAAAGCTGCAGCAGTGATATTTTTTCAGAACAAAAACGACATTTATACAAATAACTAGTGCAGCAATAAAATGCCGCAGCTATTAGGGTATTAGTAGAGGAGGTGGTGCAAATGTGGAAACATGAGGGTAATGTGGAAACGGCAAGTATGTCGACTGCAGAGAGCTTCACTCTAGCGGCGATTGCCGTAAATAGTCACTCTCGTTGCTATTCGTCACGGCGCCGGCGCAGCGCTAGGAATCAGTCGGGCATTGTAGATAAAGGCGGTGCGTCGATTTCTGTTTCGTGATTTTCGTGAAGTTTTTGGAGGTAAGTTTGTGGTATTATTTAGTTTAACTTATCATAGAGGTAGCGTAATGCGTATCAGAGTATTGGGAAAGGGAGTTATAGGGAAGGTGTTGGATTTCAATGAATCATAAGCTAACGTTTTCTTGACTTAACTCGTAAAATCCAGTTTGGCTAAAGTGTGGGTAACTTGGAAACATGTGGATGAGGGCAATGTGTTGATGGTTTTTACACTTGTGACTTATGGTCCCCTATTTCTAACATTATAAGGCAATTTTCCAGGTTAAAATAACGATTCACTGATTTTTTACAAATTAATAACAAACTGGGTTTTCACATTTGCACCATACCTCATCTAATATTATTCGAATTGAAGATTTCAGTACCTTTTTGGTCACCCCTCGTACGGGCGACCAAAGACCATATAAAAGACCAATTAAAAAACGATCTACCGAGTGCTGCCATAAACGAAGATACCACCTGTGTGACCATTATGTCAAAGCGCGTATAAACATTTCTGTAAAAAAAGCAATCGAGTAGGCGTGTATGGAATGCTAGAGGAAAAACCTTAAAGTTTACCCAGCAAACACGTGATATTTTTTTACAGCCTTTGGGCATCCATAAAAGTCACAAAGGAGTGTACCTAATGTCTATATTTATGAAATATATTTGAAATTAGCATTTTGCTTTAATGATCTAATGTTACCAATTTGTAGTGGAGTTTTCGCGTCTGTGTCATCCATCATAAACGAAAATACATCAGCAGTGGGCGGTCAGAAACAAAACATTTTTTAATAAGGAGCGGAGAACTTTGTTGGTAAACACAGGCTAAGCTTTTATGGTACGGAAATTAACATTTCAAAACAGGTGTCGGAAAAAGTTGTTGAAGCGCAAATTGTTGCGTAATATCACGTCGAGAACACATTTTTATCATCCACCACCTTTTGTTAGACAATAAATTACCTTGGGGCTATCGCAATGTCTTTCCTCGAATCCCCCTGAACTTCCTGAACTACCCCTCCTGCCAGGATCCCAAGAGTTTCTTCTTCCATCCAACGAATCCGTGGAATACATCTTCGAATTTCTCCTAATGGGCGTGGGCACTTGAAGATGATCTTTGTTCTTCAAGGAAGACATGGATCCTCCGAATGATTCTCGATTATTCACACCCGCGTGCCATGGTTCCTTCAACGCGCCGTCTTTTCGCAAGGATCCAGTAGACACCCCCACGTTGTCCTTACGGAGAGATGAAGCAAACTGACTGGGGTGGTCCACATCCTTTTTGGGGATGATGTGGGGCATCACGATCGAATCCCCTCGGCGTCTACATTACATTTAACACATTCTTTTCTTTCTTTCATTGCACCAAAGAGGATATACGTACGTGCAAAAGTACAAAGCTTAATAATTCGTTTTTGAAATAAAACTGATTCTAATTTTCTAGTTTACTAAGTAGTGACTGCACTGACGTAATTCTGTATTTTTACAGCCTCAACCATCAAGTGCACACTTAAAATTCAAGAGCACAACATGGCCATGACATCATCCTGATAGAGTACAGCAGTGTGTAACGTTTGCACGTCCGCTTACATGTTGAACCATCTTACTGGGGTCAATCGGTTGCAAAATGTCAGAAAGCGACCTATGAAGGCTTGGAAATTTAAAGGTAAAAATTCCTGACCGAATTACTATTACATTGTACAACCGACGCGACGACACAAAGACCTCTCTCGCATCATACCTAGAGTAGTTGTTGTTATTGTTGAGGGCCGGCATCGATCCCCTGCGAGGCCCCACTCCATTCCCAAAACTATTACTACTCAAATTATAATTGTGGGTGTTGTTATTGTGGTGGTAATCCCTTTTCTGGTGTATATGATCCTTCCTGTTTCCATTTGAGTGCAAGATGTTTCCCAAAGATCCTCGACGAGGAGCATTCTTCACGTGAGCATCGCATTTTTTATCATGAGTTTCCTCGACCTCAACGATTTCATGAGGCGCCTTCTTGTCGATCTTCACGTCGCTGAAGAGGGCGTCCAGCCGTTTCATGGCAGCCGCATGGGTGATGCACGTCACCATAGTTACTAACAAAAGGTATGAAAAATAATTCTACCAACTTAGCGATGATTCTATAACTTATGATTCCGAAATTAGAATTCTTTTTGGAAAGACCATGTAATTTCATCAAAATAATGTCCCATTAACATAAATCAGATTTTCTTTTGTTCAGAAGTTATAACGTTATTTAGGTATGCACTGCAGCATATGGACATTACAGTTTTTGCCACTCTGAATTTTGCATCAACACGACCGAGATAAGACTTTTACTTCTTTTCAGACACATTAACAAGTTCTTGGACAGAAACTTAAGAGTTGGGTGGTCTATTTAGTTAACACATCACTACCCTTGCGTAATTGATGAAGTGTATCGATACCATGGCCATCCAGATCTCCCGATCTAAATCCTCGAAATTTATATTTATGAGTCCACTTGAAGCAACCTGTGAATCAAGTGGACCGTAACCAATTAATGCTGAGGATTCAGGATGTTGCAAACCATATTAGAAACACAGAAATTTCTTATCATATAAACTTCGTCTTCAAAAATTTTAAAATGCTGTAACTTCTAAACAAAGTGATATCGGACATGTTAAGAGCAATTTCTTTTATGAGTTGCATCTGATTTCCTTTCCAAAAATTTGTATATCTGAAGAAATGAAACTAATAAAGAATAAAAATGTTCCGTTTAAAAAACGTAAGTTTGGTCTAGCACCCTTAAATGAGACAAGCTGTATAGTGAATAACCGAAAATATGTATGTCGCAGTTGCAGGGTAGATCGAATCTTGCATGTTTCATGTGAGCCACCTGTAATTCAACTTTCTGGAAAAGCTAAATGCTGCCTTGAAATTAGACAAAAAAGTTTCATACACATGTATTAAACATTCTTTCTCTACTAAAATAATTTTTTGCCGTACATTGCCCCATGTTTGTTGTATGGGAATCAACTTTTTTATTTTAAATGGATTTTATTTCCAGATTACTTGATCGATTATATTATGCGGTTGTATTTTTGTCATATTTTTTTTTAGTTACTGGCAAGGCTCTATTGAAAACTAAATATCTTAGGTTAAATAAAGCTATAGCAATAATATTTCGGAATAGTGAAAGTAAATCCAAAGATATTTAATTGTCAAAAGTGCTCCCATCTGTCAAAATTTAAAGAAAAATGTTAATAACTCAAAAAATATGAAGTTTGGACAAAAATCGCTTTATACAACTTCGTAGTAAAATCGACCAAGTAATCTGAAAATAAGTTCATATACAGGGCGTTCTATTTAAAATAAAGAAGTTGATTTTCATACAAGAAATATGGGATACGATGTATGGCAAAAAATAATTTTACTAAACAGAGGACTTCCAGTACAATAGCTTTTGCATGGAAGGCACCAGAAAGCTGAATTATCCTGTATACAGTGTCCCAATTTCGAGTCGTCAATATGAGCAACTTGGTTATTATTGAAGATAGAAAGAGGGTTACCGTAAAATGGGGTTACTTTGGTACTCGGGGCCTACTTTGGCAGGGTGGTTTGTTAACTTTAATAATTAATTGTCATGCATTTGTTGCTATTTTGAGTTGCATTTTTTGAAGCGGGTTCTTGTTCAGGTCTAAATTAGTGTAATATGCCCAAAAATTACCAAAAGAAAGTTGGGGGAGAGACCATACTTGAATTATACGGAAGAAGCACTTGCTGAGGCACTTGCCGCCATTAGGGGCGGCGTATCACAGGCGGGGGCGAGTCGACGATGGAAAATTCCGCGTGGGACTTTACAAAATAAGTTGGTCGGTATCCACCCAACGGTCGCCTGGACACCCGACCGTGTTTTCGGCAGACGAGGAGCGGCTGTTGGTGCACACTATGACAACAGTAAGTGACTGGGGCTTCCCACTTGCCAAAGTGGATGTGCGTGAAATTGAAGCAGGTAAAAGACTTAGAGTTGAGCCAGAGGAGGAGCAAGAAGAAATAAAGCCGGAAAATGTTGAGGAGGCTACAGCAGAACCAATAGAACCAGTTGCAGGACCATCCAGAGTACAGCCAAAGAGAGCCAAGGGCACTCTTTCAAATTTTTGCAGAATTTGCTCAGTCAACTGGAAATTCTACACCGGTCCAGATTGGATTTGTTGCATCATGTGTAAACGATGGATTTGTGGCAGCTGTAACAATGGGAGCAAAGATCCACAATTCACGTGCTCAATTTGCCTCGAATCACCATTTGACTCCGATGACAGCATAAAAGACGCGAACTTCGAGTAAAAAATATTTTTATTTATGGCTAGTTCTCAAGAATTTATTTTTAGTTTGTGATACTTTTATTACAGAAAACGCTAATTTTTTTATAGAGAGACTGTTTGTTTATTTTGTTACATATTTCCTTTAGTCATTTGTTGTATGTTTTTAATTTTTTAAGAAAAGAAATGTTTATTTTCTTTGTTTTTCATAATAAAAATATTTGTGAAACTTTGCACGTCAATTTGACCCACCTAGAATTGGACTATGAAAGTTTTAAGGATAGCGAAAGAAAGCTGGAACCTTACCCAATTTTTCTAGTTGCCAAAGTAGGCCAGAAACACATTCTACTTAAGATTACAAGCATTTTTCTGACCTGCCAAAGTAACCCCATTTTTCTGCCTACTTTGGCACCCCAAAAACAAATTTTTTTCTCAGTTATTTGATGACGAAAAATTTTGAAAGTAAGGTAAAATGTTCATCTTTCATAGTTTGTTACGATGGCCGAATTATAAATTGAATTATTTATTTCGTTTCTGAGATATTTTGCAAAAATAGGTCAAAACCTGCCAAAGTAACCCCATTTTACGGTAAATAGGGAAAGTCTATCACAATCTTATGACCACCCAAATTCGGATTAAAATTTTAAATATCTATGGAAAAAACTAGTAAGACCACCAAACGTGTCTTCCCAACATTGTAAAATGAATAATCAAAAATAACGATTAAAAAAAACTAAAAATGTTATTGTATCTTTGGGGTGTTCATGAAAATATGCGATAAACTTTCCTTATTTAACCACCTCTGTATCTTCAATAATAACCAAGTTGCCCTTACTGATGCCTCCAAATTGAGACACTGCGTATAAAAAATGACCAACACAATTTTTAAAAAACCGGTAAAAACATAAATAATAATTGTTTTACAACGGCAAGCAAATTTCTACAAAGAATTTTTACTGCTGAAACAAAGCAAGAAGAGCAAACCGGATGATTCGCAAAAAAAGGGGAATCGTTACTAAGCATAACTGAGGCACCGGTTGACAGGTATTTGTTTACTTGGCCTACTTAGAAAATATTAAATTAATGATTTCAAAACGCGTTCTAAAACATGCTTTTGTGTATATAGGAATATACCGCATTAAGAATAAAAATATCTATGGGCAATGTAAATTTGTAAATTAGGCAAAATTAGCACGTTATTGTGTTGGTCACGGCTACAGTTAGTCATAAATTTTACAGCTGAATTTGGTTTAAACTGCAGGTTTAAGTTGCTGCGAAGGCTCAAGAATTCTTCGAATTTGTCATATGAACATCTCTTTGATTATTATACACAGCAACCAAAACAGCATTAACATTTAAAAACTTATAAAATAACATACCCAATCCTTACTACGTACTAAAAAACGCAATACAAAATCATACAAAAATCAGAACTTCACAAAACAATAAAAATTCCTGCAAAACCGCAACCACGAAACACAAACACTGACACGCTGAAACCGAGCACGACTTACGACAGCGGGAAGAGTATGCCAAGTATTCTCACGAGGATGATCGGCATCGAAAAGAATTATGCCGGCGCTGCATTCCGCGGTCCCAGAACAACTGATTCTGCGACGGCCTGCTAGACGCGCGAAAAGTCTTTTGCAGATGCGGTGGCCCACGCGGGATCGAGTAGCCCACTTGATCGAGTCCCATATTGCCAAACCATATCGGTCTAGTACGAATTTTTCCGGAGGTAATTATATAAACAAATAATAACCGAAGGCGACAGACAGGTTTTTGACAGTGTAATGTTTAAACGATGTACACCAAACATGAAACAAATATTTTTGTTCCGTCGAGTTGGAAAATACTCATTATCGAGTCACTTAATTCAACAATTAGAGCATTTATAGAAGTTTACATTACAAGAAGAAACAGACACAGGTATTTACAGCGTCGAACACAAGCTAAGAAACTTTGAGTGGCGGAGAGATTCCAACGACAAATAAGGCGACTAACCTCAAGGACTGTGAATGAATTGTAAAGATATTAGTCACCATCGAAACTCCGAAACTATACGAGGTTTCATCAATTAATTAAATATGTTCACGAGATTTTAAAATAAATCAATTAATAAGAAACTTATGTAATATAAATTTGTTTTAGTGAAATATTGGCAAACAAAATACTATAGGTAGATATATGTATAAAATATCGACGTTTTGGCTCCGTTTAGGCTTTAGGGACTTCGTCAAGGTTTATTTTTAAAAAAAGCTTGTGTGTGTGTCAACTCCGACGCATGACTGGAGTTTACTCCTTACGAACGATTATTTTAACTTCAATCACTTAATAATAGGGTACAAGCGAATGTCAGTTTTATACCCAAATGTGTATTTATCAGATGGTTTATGTCCAACTACATCAAAATATAAATTGTTTATAAATTCAGTAATTAAGTGACAATCAGCTAAACGTCGATCCCACTGGCAATGAAATAAATACTGTTCCTGGTGTTCGAATAGGCGTTGATTCACATTTCGGCACTAAGCAATATTTGGAGTATTTAATATTATAGACCAAGAGCCCATAGACCAAAAATTGTGCATAATAGGTTTACTCCAAAAATGCCTGAGATGTTGTGATTTTTGAGTCGTGGAGCACAGAAATGCCCATGCCAGTTTTTGTTTTTCGTACAGTGATGTGTGGCAGACCCGTAAATGTGTAAAAATATTGCTTAAAAAAGTATTATAGGTTTAGGACTGGGGTTTGCGGGAAGCGCTAAATAATAAAAAGTAATCCAGGGGACGCGGTTCGCTTGTTGTGAATTCTGGGACACTGACCCGCTGCAGGGGTCAAACTGTGTAAATAAATCACCCAAAAAAATCGTAGGTTTACGCATGGGGATTGGAGGGATCTCCTAATTTACCCCCAAACATCATGAATGTCGACTCCCATTCATTTTGGTTGGTACAAAGAGGCGCCACTCTCGCGACATTTTGTAAATTCACTCAGGTAAAAAAAATCATAAGTTAATGAATGGCGTTCAGTAACTTGTTTAATATAAACATACTGAGTGCGAAAATACATTCGCCATCGTTGAAAAGTGGTACAAAAGTCTTGCCATTCACGATAATTGATTGTGCACTGAAGCTTCGTTCCTATACTGCTTGTAGATTACTGCAGTAAATAGGAAATGCAAGAAATTTAAAAAAAAAATAAAATGGTTCTACGAAACGTTTAGCTGCACATACCCAGACAGGCGATATTCCAGAAGAATACAAACGGAACATCATAGTAGCTTTGTCAAAAACGAAAGGCGCGGATACGTGTGGAAATTTTAGAACGATCAGTTTGACTTCCCACGTGTCAAAAATTTTAACCAGAATTGTGCAAGGAGGGATCGAGAAAAGGGCGGAAGAAATATTAGGAGAAGATCAGTTCGGATTTAGAAGAAATAGGGGAACGCGCGAGACCATTCTAGCTTTACGACTACTAATAGAAAAAGCAATAGAAAAGGGAAAGAGACCCTATAAAGGATTTGCAGATTTGGAAAAAGCCTTCGACAATGTGAAATGAAGGAAGATGTTCGAAGTGCTCAAAACGGTAGGGATTAAGTATATGTATAGGGATAGAAGAATAATTTATTCATAATCTACACAAAGAGCAAACGGCAGTTACAGAATTTGAGCAGGAACATAGAAAAGTAAATATCCGAAAGGGAGTGAGGCAGGGACGTGCGTTATCGCCTCTAGTTCTCATTTTATATATCGAAGATGCGATGAATATTGTTAAAGACATCAGAATAGCCGCTGGAATTAATATACAGGGTCAAACTATTAATATGCTCAGATTTGCGAATGATATAGCAGTATTAGCATCCAGCGATCCAGCAAAGAAGAATTAGGAAGGACTCTGAATGAAATGGAAGCGGTTTTGAAGGAGGGCTATGGTATGAAGATCAATAAAAAGAAAACCGAAATTTTGTTGTTTAGGGGGCGTGAAAATAGGGCTAAAACTAAAATACAAATAGGAAACGAGAAGATAGAGGAAGTCTCAGATTTCTGCTACTTAGGAAGTCAAATAACTCTAGATTTAAGACAAAGAATAGCGTAGGGCCGAGTTGCATTTAAAAAAAAGAAACAAGTATTATGCTCGGAAATGATAAATGTAGAAACTCGGAAGAGGCTCTTAAAAACGTATGTATGGAGTACAGCAGTGTCCGGGTGCGAAACTTGGACGATAGGAGAAGCGGATAGGAAAAAATTAGAAGCATTTGGAATGTGGCGCTATAGACGCATGACGAAGATACCGTGGGTATAGATAAGGTTAGCAACAGAGAGGTATTAGAAAAAGTTGGGGAAAAGCGAAATTTATGGAAGACAGTAAGGAATAGGAGAGATAGGATAGTAGGACACCTTCTGAGGCACGAAGGCTTAGTTCGCAACATACTAGAGTCAGAGATAGGAATAAAAAGTGGTAAGGGTAGGCCGAGATTGGACTACTGCTCTCAAGTAGTTAGGGATATAGGATGTTCAACTTTTAGGGAAAAGCGAAAGTTAGCTCAGGATAGGAAAGATGGAGGTACGCGTCCAACCAGTCTTCGGACTGAAATCTTTATGATGAAGGGTGAAAATTTATAATTGCTTTCTTTCAAGCTTTCTAGCGGACCCTTGTACCACCGTTCAATGATAAGGAATGTATTTTTGTACTCAGCAGGTTCATCATAATCAAATTCTTGAATGCCATTCATAAACTTATGATTTTTTTACGTAAGTTTTTTTTTTACAAAATGTTGCGTCTCTAGCGCCCCCCTGTACCATTTTTTTTATCGGCAACGGTGAATACTCGACTTTTGTGATTGAAATAACTTGTCTCCAAGTTTTGAAGAGTAAACTTATGATTTTTTTTACCTGAGTGAATTTACAAAATGTCGCGAGAGTGGCGCCAACCAACCAACCAAAATGAATGGGAGTTGAGATTCATGATGTTTGGGGGTAAATTAGGAGGTCCCTCCAATCCCCATGCGTAAACCTATAATTTTTTGGGGTGTTTTATTTACACAATTTGACCCCTGTAGCGGGTCAGTGTCCCAGAATTCACATCAACAAGCGAACCGCGTCCGCTGGATTACTTTTCATTATTTAGCGCTTCCCACAAACCCCAGTCCTAAACCTATAATACTTTTTTAAGCAATTTTTTTTACACATTTACAGGTCTGCCACACATCACTGTACCAAAAACAAAAACTGGCATGGGCATTTCTGTGCTCCACGACCCAAAAATCGTAACATCTCAGGCATTTTTGGAGTAAACCTATTATGCACAATTTTTGGTCTATGGGCTCCTGGCCTATTAGGTTTTTCCACATTAAATCAAAAGATTCAACAAATTTAGGAACGAACAAACACTGCAAATGCTGACTTTACAACGCCAACTGTCATATCTACTCTATGCCACTCTATTTTCACTATTTTCATGCAGTCAGACATAAAAAGTCGTATCCATATTCCTGAAAATTTCAAATTATAATTTCGCTAGGATCAGACGTGTAGACAAAGGACGAAAATTCAGAATTGATTCTATTTGAATAAGTGACGTATTGAATGAGTCACATATTAAGTGAGTATTTCCCATGATCATTTCAAGATGTCTCTCGACACTTTTTATTCCTGCTTCCCACAAACCCCCGAAATGAGGTGACTTTGCAGGTACAAAATGCCATTCCATACCCTTGTTTAAAGAAGTATTAATTAATTCAGATTCTAAATTAAGCAGGAAATATCCCAAAACTTTCAATTCAGTGTCAGTGCCCTTGAAATTAGTACTATTAGTACCATATTCCACTCCTGTAATGTAGAACGGAGATGGCTGAACTCGAGGTTTTGGAAGATCCCCCATTAGTGGGAACCTGGGACATGTGGTTTAAAGTTTGATATTCTTCCATGAATTTTGTATAATCCCTGTGCATTTAATAATAATAATAAACGGCTTTATTCAGCACACAATAAAAACAGCATATAAAGAAAAAAAACAAGATAATTATTATTGTGTTACCGAAACGGCGAAGTTCAGCCTTAATGGCTGTTCTACCACTTAACCGTTCGGATACTAAACAATTAAATAACTAAAAAATCTACCAGAAGAAATGGCATGAGCGGCGGCAGCTAAAGAAGAAAGAAAGAAAAGAGAGTATAGGATAGAAAAAATGAGAAATAAAAAAAGGAATAAGGATGAGAAGGCCGGGAACACAGATATTACACTAAGTACTTTACATCTATTGGAGGAGCAATTTACGCTTTAACATTTTCCGAAATCCATCAACATTGCATTTTTTTAAAGAACGAGGTAAACTATTATAAATTTTACTTATATTATATGTAAAAGAACGTTCAAAGATTGCTGTATTATGTGCAGGTGGTGTAATTAGAGACTTTCTCCTGATATTTATGTTATGGACATCTGTTCTGAATCGTATTTTATTGTATAAATATGGTGGGCATGCAAATAAAATTATTCTATGATAAAAAACGCATACATGAAGATATCGTCTACCACTCATATTCAACCAATTCAGCTCTTTAATTTTATGTGAAACATGTTCATATTTACGAATGCCACAAATTAGTCTTGCACATGAGTTTTGAACCAATTGAATTCTGCGTGCAGTCTGCGCATCTATGCAATGACCATAAACAACATCCCCATACGAAAAATGAGACAGCACCAAAGCATCACACAACAGTCTAAGAGTATTTTTATTTAAGATTTCCTTGTTCGAATAAATCTGCCTCAGGTTCGAGAAGGATCTTTTGATGCAATTACAAATGTGAGTTTTAAATCTGAGTTCTTCATCGATAACCATCCCCAGACTTTTCGCTTCATTCACACATTTCAGTTTTACTCCACCTATTTCAATATTTAAAGAATTTGCGACCTCGTCTGGGTTGTCCCTTCCGCTAAACACCATAAGAACAGATTTACTTGGGTTAATCATCAGATTATGATCTAAAGACGTTTTTACTAGTTTATTGAGATCTGAATTGATAAGCAAACCCGCCTCCGCCACCTCATCTATCCGAAAAGATTTGTAGACCTGAGTGTCATCTGCGTAACAATGCACGACAGAGTGGGTTACACAAGAGTGAAGATTTGAAGTGTATATTAAGAACAGGATGGGGCCGAGAATGGAGCCCTGAGGAACTCCACAGTCCAAGGTGCCTTCCAGTGAGCACTTCCCATCCAGTCTGACCATTTGTTTACGGCATTTTAAATAACTTTTACAAAAAAATATAGCACTTTCAGAAAAACCAACATAAGAAAGAATTGACAATAAAACATCATGGCTGATAGAATCGAAAGCCTTTGAATAATCCAATAATACTAAAGCAGTATGCTGGTTATTCTCTCTGTCACGAACTACATCATCCACAATATGTGACAAGGTTGTTAAACAGCTGAAATTCTTCCTAAACCCAGACTGAAACGTTGGGAGAATGTTATATTTGTTAAGATGCTCGTTAATTTGACAATATACTACTTTTTCCAGCACCTTGGACAGCACAGGCAGAACGCTTATAGGTCTAAGGTCTTTATACTCCTTCGGCTGACTGACCTTCGGCAAGGGTCGAACACAAGATATTTTCCATACTTCTGGTACCACATTATCCAACAAACAAGAATTGATCAAGTGCACTATATAAGGCAAAACATGTGGAAGAGAATAAAGCAGCATATTTGCAGATATACCGTCATACCCAACAGCCGTACTATTAAGTGAATAAATAATGTCAGAGATTTCAATAAGACTCGGCAAGGAAAAATCCAGTTTACTAGGGAAATCCCTCATCGAGCCACCCAAATAAAAGCTACATGTACCTTCAAGATCTCCAGCAGGAAAATTTTTAGTACAGTTAAGAAAGTAGTTATTAATTTTGTTTACATCTGATAACTCCGCTGGAACATTTTTCTCAACTTTACCAGAGTAAACATTTAGTCGCTTCAGCTCCTTCCACAATTCTCCAGAGCCAACCGCCCGCATTCTTGAGTCTAAATAAGCCTTCTTTTCTTGTCTAATTGCATATGTAGTGTAATTACGTAACTGCTTATAATACTCAAAATTCAACGGGTTGCGAGAATTCCTAAAGCGCGTTAAGGCTTTGTCCCTTAAAGACATCAAGAGTCTAATATTGTCAGTCAGCCAAGGACACGCCCGCTTACTCACCCTACAAACTTTGAGTGGCGCATGCCTGTCAAAAATGCCCGTAAGTAAGTTGTTGAAAGTGAGCAACCTTGTCATTTATATTATGCATATAAAATATATCATCAAATGGAAGTAATACTAAATCACGACGAAATTCATTAACATCAAAATATTTGAAATCCCTGAAGGATCTGAATGCCGGTTCCGTCTTTAATTTTGAAATTTTCAATTTACAAAAAATAAGTTCATGATCAGTTAAGAGTTGATTAGTCTGGAATACTCCACTAGCACAAAAGTCTGCGGGGTTTGAGCAAATTATTACATCGAGTAAGGAGGCTTTACTAACAGAATAACGCGTCGGCTCATCAATTAATTGATTAAGGCCAAAAGATTCCAATAAGAAATGAAGTTTATTTGTGTTTAAGTTATGAACATCTAGCATATCTATATTCAAATCGCCCAACCCAATCACGTGATCAAATTTCAGTAATAACTGGGAGTAAGTTTGTTCTAAGACCTCAATAAAGGAATTGACACTCACATCAGGTGGGCGATACATCACACCGATACCATACTTTACTCCACCCAAACAAATTTTCAACCAGAGTTGCTCAAGAAATGGATTCACCGGGACATCTACTATCTTGAAGGCATACGCCATCCCAATATAAATGGCAACCCCTCCGCCCCGGCCCCCGCGATCCCTCCTAACAAGCCTATAGCCAGGCACGCAGACTGCAGCGTCATCTATACTCAAACTAAGCCACGATTCAGATACAAGCATTATATCAAAATTTTCCTCCAACAGTAAATCCCTAAATTCCAAAAATCCTGCCAACAGAGAACGTATATTAATATGTGCAATATTTATGTGGGCCATTGAAAGAAACAAAGGTAGAAAAAAGTCAAAGAAGGAATGTGAGATATGTAAAAAAAATCATTGAAGAAAGCGCCTCTGTGTGGGCAAGACAGAATTACCCCCACCAACGGCACACCCAATCAATGATCAGCGAAGTAATTAAGACCGGTGACACTCTGGAAAGAAGTGAAAGAATGAAGAAAACAAAAACTGAAAGGATACAGAAAAGAAAAGTGCAACGACAAGGAAAAAAGGGAAAGACAAATTAAGAAGGAGAAAAAAAAATAGTAGTACCTACTACAGCAAAATAAGAATACATATAGCCACTATGCATGAAAAAGAAGTCCCTATTACTACAATAATAATCCAGAAATGTCGAGGCAACAAAAAAAAACAACAGGAAAGAACAATAACAAGTAACAAACCAGCACCAACACGAACCCGCAACTGATCCAGCACGTGCCACTTTCACATAGACATCTTGTGCAATTCTTCGATATCTCTTGTAGACTTCGTCGGTTTTCCATCAATCTCTTCCATCCAGAAAATTCGTCCGTCAGCTGTCCATACGTGTCGAGGGCCAAACCTCTTCATGGCCCACTGCAATAGTTCCAATCGAAATTTCGTTAAGTCTTCGTGTATGAATATGTTTGTTCCCTTCAGCAGCTTCTTACTGCCGAAAACCTGGGCTCTCACTCTGTAGGACACAAACTTCACAATAATTGGTCTGGGTTTTTGAGGGTTTGCAGTTTTTCTTCCAATACGATGGGACCTGTCTATGTCATCCAGCATCAGATTCACTTTAAGTGTGTCTCTGACAAGTTTCAGTATTAACAAATCAGTATTTTCTCCATCCTCCTCTTTCAGCCCAAAAAATCTTAGATTGTTACGGCGCGTGTATTGTTCTACCGCTTCAAGACAATAATTAGTTTTAACGATATCGTTGGAGTTTCGATCGCACTTATTAGCCACGTCTTGTATACTATTATTAAGTGAATTGACCTTAGAATTTAAATCATCCATAGAAGTTTTTATTTCAACAATATTTATATTTATCTCGGATATTCTTTCTAGTAGTATATTAAATTTATCATCCTCGCTTTTTACGAACTCAGTTTTTGCGGTCGAATTTTTATCACTGGCATTTTTATTTCTAGTAAGCATAATGAAATTTTATTTACTACGTGTCCAAACACAAGTTCTGTTAATCACTAAATGCACTACAAAAAGCAGTATATTTCAGGATTGCCCTGATGTTTGTGCTCAAGAGAACTATCCCATCGCCAAATTTTCTAACAAGCTTGCAGCAAAAACCGACCTTCCGAACGCCGAAATCAATTCACTGCATTTCAGCTGAATCACCGTGGAAGTAATTACAAATTCGTGAGGCGGCTCCAGCAGCCTGCATTATTTGAATTTCTAGTGTCCACTTAGTGCGTAAACACGTCCCAGTTGCAGGCCGGTACGCGACCTAATACGGTGCGCCTACGCTTTCATTATCATTTGCTATAGATTTTGTATTATTTTATCAAGGCTGCGAGCTTTCAGTTTCCGCAAAAATGGCAGAACTTTCTTCCAATAATAGAGAAGAAAATGATACATTTACATATTAAAGACTACTTTCTATGCCGATTTTTTGACCGTTTTCATGGCAAATAAATAAATAAATGCATGATGGAATAGTTTCATATCCATTATTAATCTAAATGCACACTTACAGAACTGATTTAGTACAGTCATAATGCGTAAATAATATTTTTGCAACGTCACGCTCTGTTACTATGTTCAGTATACTGTCCCTATAAATAGAGACCTCGAGAGCTACTGTAGCAAGAGAAACGTTTAAATAGGGAAAATTATCATGGCTAAGGTTGGTGTCACAATAGCGGGTTTACAGCGGGGCGGGTCGAGTCCAGGAAATATTTAATACAATATATTTCTTATTCTGATATCCTGATCTAGATATTCAGTAAAAATCATTGTATTAGTGCCTAAAAAATGTATAATACTTGGAAAAAGCTTTCTTCTGACAGTTAAACAACCCCAATAACATTAAAGAAACGGTCGAAGATTTACAATACAGATTTGCTATTGAATTGATATGTTTGACATATCGATAGAGTCGATATGTTCGAAACATCGATATATTGATTATCGAAGTATTGATATATCGAATATACGATATACTGACGATTGTATCGATATTTTTTTTAATATCGATCATATCGATATTTTTTAAATATCGCCCACCCCTAATTGTGTACTACCCGTTAATTTGAACGTGCTTTTCTAGCAAACAAATAGAATCTACACATGTAATTCCACATTGCAATTCAAATTGCATAAACTCTTCAAGTGAGAACGCACGAGATCTAACAGTTCTTCCGACGTAAAAAATAATTAGGTGTCCCCGCCAATTTATTATTTTAATGAGTCGTACACCTCCAAGGTTAGTCTTGTTAACGTTTACCATTCAATAGCGCGCGGCCGAATGTAGGTGTGAGATTTTTATCTGAGCAATAGATTAAGTTCATCGCGATAAACAAACAGCAAATTACATGTTGTACGCTGTCAATCAAGAGACTAATATTAATTTTCCGGCTACTGTAACTTAAAAACTAATTTTACTGTCTATAAAACAATTTTGTTGATAGAATTGAATCCACTGGTAACGTCAGCATCCTTAGGAGTTGAAGATCAATCTAAATCTAAACTTACACTACATTGCTATAAATACCAGACCTCTTACTACCGAAGTAAAATGAATCGACAAACCTATACGGTTTCTTAGAACTTTTGGAACTTAAGAGTAATAAAATTGGTTTCTTAGAACTGGAGGGTAAGTATTTATGGCTAATCTTAATTCTATCTACCTGATAAATCTATACAGGTTTGAGGATTCATCGGATTATTGAGATGGAGTGCGAGTTACGATCTTGGAGAAAGGACCTTTCACATAACTCGTCAATGATTTGTTTTAGGACTTGTTTGTTGACCGAAAAATGGGTAATATCGGAGCAGGAAAATTTAGATTACGTAGTTCAACATAGAACATATAGAAGAAAACATACGTCGCAACTGCGCAGTACTAACATTCGGTTTGGACCATGAGCGGGATCAAGTTCAAATAATGACCAACGAAAATATGCTCGCGGCGCATGTGACGTCACGATGCTCGTTATTCTCTGTTCAGTCGAACTATACCGGTGGGATCTTGTAAATATTCCCCTGAATAATACAAATTTTGTAATAACTACTTTGTTTGTGTCTCTTATCGTTCTTTGTGATCACTGCACTAACAGTGGGTGGCCGTAATAGAAACAACCAAAATTGTACACTCTACACCGAACAACAACAAAATTATTATGGCCCATAACATTTTACGTTGAAAGGCCACTGTTTATACACTGTATACCATTAATTAACATTTCCCATTTAAGACGTTTATGTTCGCATTTAATGATCCATTAAAAACGAGAGTATTTAAATGTCGCGGACCTCTGCTGGCTGGATTTGTTTATCATGTTCGCCAGACCAATTTAGCGACGAATCTGCATAAAATCAGTCGCGGTAGCGAAATTACACATGTTGTTACACAAATTCGCAGCACAGCGAATGTTGCATAGAAGGAGTGATTAAAATTATTTGTTCATGTTTCTTAGCTGTTTTAGTAGTAAAATAAGTGTCCACTCATGCACTACTGACTACTCTGCATCCACTAATGCCACAGTATAGGAGCAATTACAAAACTGTACGAGTGAGTCAGTTTTATTGCGAATTCGAAGCGATAGAATTGAGAATACAATGGTTGTGCGATAACAAGCTGACTTGATGCATTTTGCGTTGTGAAAGCTATTTTATTGCTATTTTTTCACTAGTGTTAAATTTTTACCGCGTAACTAAATGTTCCAAATCACTAAAAATAAATAAAACTCGAGCTTCAAACTGAAATTCAACGAAATTTTCCAAACAAAAGATGGGTTTATAAACAAGCCTCATATAATTTATGCTCAAAAATTCCATTGACGCAGTTATTGAAAGCAAGCGTGAGCATAACACTCCTGATCCATTTAAAACGAGAAGTGCTAATTATGTAATGTATTCGTGAAAAACAGCTAACAATTGTAAAAACTAAGGCGCCATTGATACAATTAGGCTTAAATTGGAAACGCAAATATACCACAGAAGTTCAGAAGTTCATTTCACGATTTCTCGTTTATCCAACAAGAGATGTGCCACTAAAGCACCCTCCACACTTAGACACATGTTGCACAGGATGAACACAGTTGTCAAACATTTTAATTACCAATAAAATCAGACGAAATATTTGAACAAATCCTACCTTCACTGCATCATAGTATCCTTCCGGCTCTCTTTTGTTTTCTGCATCGCTCGTCCGCGATCTAGGCCTGTAATAAGAAAAATAATTTTGTGCCTTTTATAGCGAATTAATTTCTAAAGAATTTATTAATTAAAAATACAAACGTACCTGTTGTACCCCTCCCCGTTTCCGTTAACGTTCGGCCTGGGGGAAGGCGCATTCCGATTCGTGCCAGACGTCCCATTGACCGGTTTGTTCGCAGTCTGTTTGCTGCAACAATAAATATTTGTTCTTGTCAGAAAAAAAAAAATCAATCAATATCTATGGTCACTCCACGCTTCGACGGCTTCTATTTAAATTATGAATGTTGTTTATTATTGATCCGGTATCGGCGCTCTTCATGACCGCAAAATATTGTACAAAAAAGTTTTTAGGATCAGGAACTAAAATAAATCAGAGCACACAAGAACTCTGATAAAATTTGTCAAACCAGAGTGCTTATTTGGTTTGAAAAAGTTTTCAAACTACGCATTGAATAAAAATTACAAGACATCAGCGATAATGTTTTTATTTACCTTTTGCTACCATGACGACGTTGCATGTTTCGTATTTTTGATTGTAAAATTGTTCCCAGTTGCTTGGGCTAAAACTTGATGGGCGTCTATTGTTTCTACGTAAAGTTCTGACAGTGCAACTGCAACCTCACCTTTAGCAAACATGTTTTTTACATTTTCAGCGTCTATAATAGCAATTTTCTTTGGTTGTCTCTATGCAACAATTTTTCAAAGACGCTATTTTTACGCCTTAAATAAAGGATGTATAGGACATTGTGTTTGTCCAGTGGACCATATAATTTATGCGCATATGGACGTATACAAAATTACACTCTGACATTGGAAAAAAAATGATCTCAACACCATCATTGTTAATTCGTTTAATTGTTATAAACAATCAATACTGTTCACAGGTTTTAAGTGCTCGCTTCGCGTTGCTACGATTTATTCGGATTGTTTTGACTATATATACCGGGATGATTCAGAATGACATCAGCTGTACGTTATACATTTCTTCTTTTGCCAAGATGTTCTTGTAATGGATGGGAAAATCAAAATAATTTAAAAATTAAAATGGGTAGGTTATCACTAGTAAGACAGACAAAGAAGATGTTTGGAGGGGATATTAGATATTTTACAATAGGTAAGAAAGTAGTCAAAGAGCAGAAAATGTTGACAGTAAAAACCGTAATAACACAGGTT
This sequence comes from Xestobium rufovillosum, assembly GCA_963966045.1. NCBI lineage: Eukaryota > Metazoa > Arthropoda > Insecta > Coleoptera > Ptinidae > Xestobium > Xestobium rufovillosum. The sequence goes on from OZ014493.1 coordinate 41,623,207, forward strand.
TATATGCCCACTTCAAACTGTGGTGATGAGGCTGTAGAGGCGGTTTATAGTGCCACCGAGCACATACTAGATCATGAGGAGTACCTACGTATGTATAATGACAAAAATCCTTTATGTATAAACATTCTTATTTCTGATTGGTACAGCAACATAATATAAAATAAAGAAAGCACTTCGAAATCTAGAATTTAAAAAATTCTACAAAGTTTAAAATTTCAAATTAAATTTATCAATATAAAAGAAAAATAACAACGCAAGTTAATAAAACTTGAGGAAAAACGTGAAAACAATTAACACCTAATGGATACAAGATGTGTCTCCGCCACAAATATACAATTTACAATTATGTTCAAATTTTACTATAAATACACATAATAAACAGAAAGAAAAAGAAAAGAAAAAGAAAAAGCTTTATAAAAAATAATTATCCTAAAAATTTCTTGGTGAAAATTATAAAAATTAGAATATTTTTTATAATTTTAATAATGAAATTTTTATAATTTTTAATTTGATGTAAAATTAAATACGTTTATAAAAGGTTGATTTGACTTCTTGTTGAAATTTCAATAGTGAACTGTAATTTGCAACTTTTGTTTCTAAATTTCCTAAAACTGATTGGGCAATGATACTAGAAATTGGGGAACCACCCATGACACATGCTGTTTGTTTGGATTTTAAGTTCGTTACTGAGGTTGAGAGAATATTATTTTCATCAAGTAATTTAGAAATAAATTTATCGGTTTTATTTTGTAATTTTTTATTTTTTTAAATTTTGTGAATTTCCGGCATTTATATAAGTAAAAAACTGTATAACATCGACGTTTCGCCCCCCTTTGGGGGCTTTGTCAAGATTTATTAAAGAAAAACGCTTTAAAAGATATAAAATATTTGACAACATTTTTTTCAAACAATCAAAAATTATATGGTAACTATGATACAAATTTAAAAATTTTAAGCACTTTTAATTTTGAAGATATTCGAATTTATGAAAGAGAAAAAAGGTATATGTATGTATTTAATTTAACAATAATACTAATAAGTAAGTAGCAGAGAGTATGATTTATTTTATTATTGATATTACAATAAATTTGACTTAAATTTTGTATATCAGTTCTATCATTAATAAATAGAGTTTTGTTCTTTTTTATACAGACCATTTCTAAAAATAGTCGAGATTTAAAATTTTTTTCTGGTTTTAAAATTTTGGTGTCGTTAAATTCAAAAGTATGATTGCTGTTTTTCATATGTTTACTTATTGCTGAATTACTGTTTTTGCATTTTTGTTTTAGTCTTTATTTATTACTTTGTATAAATGCCGGAAATTCACAAAATTAAAAAAAATAAAACATTAAATTTAAACTGGCACAAATTATGAATGAAGAATTTTATTTTGTAAGTTAATTGATGGAGCTGTTTATTCATATATTTTATTTAATATATTTTATTTTTATAATCTATGTATATGGAGTTCATAATTTTACTGTTTTATTACTTTCATCAGGTTTTAAAACAATTATTTGTGGGTTATTTTTGAGAACAGTTTTGTAATTTTAATATTATTTAAAATTTATTTTTCGCTTTTATTTATTTTTGAAGATGGTATGTAGGGGATGTGAAAATAGAACTAAAATGGAAATACAAATTGGAAATGAGAAGATAGAGGAGGTCGCGGATTTCTGCTACTTAGGAAGTAAAATAACTCAAGACGGTAGGAGCACTAAAGATATAAAACAAAGAATGGCGCAGGGCCGAGTTGCGTTTAACAAAAAGAAACAACTGTTATGCTCGAGAACGGTTAATATAGAGACTAGGAAGAGACTCTTAACGTCGTATGTATGGAGTACGGCATTATACGGGTGCGAAACTTGGACAATAGGAGAAGCGGATAGAAAAAGAGTAGAAGCGTTTGAAATGTGGTGCTACAGACGCATGATGAAGATACCGTGGATAGATAAGGTTAGCAATAGGGAAGTATTAGAAAGAGTTGGGGAAAAGCGAAAGGTATGGAAAACAATAAAGAGTAGGAGAGATAGGATGGTAGGACACCTTCTAAGACACGAAGGAATAGTTCGTGACATACTAGAGTCAGAGATAGGAATAAAAAGAGGTAGGGGTAGGCCTAGATTAGACTACTGCTCTCAAATAGTTAGGGATGTAGGATGTTCTACTTTTAGGGAAATGCGTAGGTTAGCTCAGGATAGAAAAGAATGGAGGTACGCGTCCAACCAGTCTTCGGACTGAGAACCTTATGATGATGATGATGAAGATGAATCGGTACTTTTGACAAATTTGATTTCTAAACGATTTTTTTTCTTCAGAAGGAAGATACTAGCGATAGTTGGAATTTGTTTATTATGTGTATTTTAAAATTCTAGATTCTTAAGTGCTTTTTTATTTTATATACCTATGTTACTGTAACAATCAGAAATAAGAATGTTGGTACACGATTTTTGGCATATCAAAAATAAATCTGTTATTTTCTGAATGTGTGAATTTAATATTTTATTTGGAAAAGCCAAAGTCTGCGGGTAGTCCGTGACTTATTTTTTGTAAAATTCAATAACAGTCCTATTCCTGCGGTTACAACAATAAAAAATTTAGTTAAGAAATTTGAAGATACTGGGAATCTTTCAGTGAAAGAAGGTAATTTTTACTAATAAATTTACTTGGCTTTTATTTAGATAATTCTGATTCGCTTATTATTATTACCTAGTTGCTAATTCCTTATTGTTCCCTAACTTAAATTTTACTGGGATTATGAGAAATTTAACAAGTGATAACGTGGAGTGAAACAAAACTAAAATTAATCTTATCATTTATTTTTTTAGTCGTTCCAAGAAATCTAAATGTTGAGGTAGAGGAAATGGTAATAGGCCTGATAACTGCTAGTCCAACATCTAGTTTAAAGCCTATTGCCCTAAAATGTAATGTTTCAAGAGAAACTGTCCGTAACATATTAAAAAAAAAACAAATATCATCCCTTTAAATTCCAATGTCACCAAGAGTTACTTCCTTTTGACGAAGAATCAAGGCAAACTTTCTGTGAAGAAATGCAAGAACGGGCTAATCGGGATCGCAGCTTCCTCTCATCAATTTGTTTTACCGATGAGTGTACCTTCACTTTAAATCAAGAGCCAAATTCACAAAACGTTAGGCATTGGGCCCAGGAAAATCCCAGAATAAATCTAGTCACTACAACGCAATACCCTCAAAAAAACAATATTTGGGCAGGCATTTTTAATAATCGCATTATAGGCCCATTTGAAATACAGGGAAATTTAAATTCAGAAGCTTATTTAGATCTTTTAATTAACCATATTGGCCCTGCATTAGAAGAAGTTGTACATGCGAATCGGGAGGTCTGGTTTCAACATGACGGATGCCCAGCACATTTTGGAGCACAAGTGAGGGAATTATTAAATGAAATATTTCCAGAGAGCTGGATTGGTCGAGGTGGTGCTATAAACTGGCCAGCTAGATGTCCCGATTTGGCACCGTGTGACTTTTTCTTGTGGGGTCATTTAAAAAATAAGATTTATAAAACTCGTCACCCAAATATTGATTCTTTAAGGAATGCTATTTTTGCGGAATGCAACTTAATAAACGATCGGCAACTTGCGAATGTGAGAAATTCTTTCTATAATAGGCTGGGATACTGTCTGATACAGAATGGGGGTTTATTTGAATATTAGTTATAGTTATTTTTCTTTTTTTATGTTACTTTAATTTCATTGTATATTAATAGGTTTTTGTCCTTACCTAGATATGAAATAAATAAGTATTAAATTGCCAGATTACAAAATTCATTAGAGCAAAATAAACAAATGTTGCCGCTTGTTAAATTTTTCATAATTGCAGTAAAATTAAAGTAATTTAATTTTTATTATTTCATTTTACTGCTTTAACATTTTCCCAAAAACTTTTTAATAGGTTAGACGACACCTACAATTTACCCTAAACTATGGACCAGCATTCACCAACGAAACATCCACACCAGCAATCTTTCGATTGCTACCTTTACCACCACTGTAATTACACATGGGGAGCAGGAATCCCCAAAAATGTAATTGCCCATGTTATTTCCCCATGTACACATGGAAGTTTGTCACACGGTATGTTTACTAAAACTTACCCGTGCAAGTGACAATCCGACTTGTCCATATACCTAACAATCTTGATTCTCCCGTGCTCATTGTACTTGGCTTGCACGGGGGGATGCAAAAAATTATTGTAGTACATCTCACGCCCAAACCCGCACACCGCACTGTTCAACAGACTCACATCACGTACCACACATGAGAACCCTTTCAGACATTAACACATACGCGAATGTTTTTACACAGTCAGTAAACTCTCCGAAATGTTTAGATTCTAAGCGTTCGCACAGACTACGAGACCAGGCGGGTTAGTCACGTCTCTATCCGGATACTAAATTGGCTTCGTATAAATACAACTAAAGTTGCTAAATGGAAGTTAATTGAACAAATTTTGCAATTAACCACGGACAGTTGCAGCCGCTTTAATTAGATCGGAGAATAGAAAAATCGGCGATGACGTTAATTCGATTCGTTACCTGATGATGCACGAGTCGGGGGCTTTTCTAGGCGAGGTTTTCCGCTACTGGAACTTTATTGTTCGTTATTTTCCTTTGTTGTCCTTATTTAAGTGAGAAATCATTAATGGCAACCATATTCCTACTAAGAATTCCCAAAGTCAACCAAAATGGGGAGACTAAGGCGGTATGAGTGTCACTCTCTATACAGAAGTTCGCGAGCGCATATAATCGTGTTACTTGTACTAATAGAGGAAGATGGGGTATCAGAAGGCGAATTGAGACCCCACATATATGTAGAAACTAAACAGAAGGTCTGAGTGGACAGCAAATTATTTACATTTACTGTACAACCTGTTTATAAAAAACGAAAAAGTTATCGTGCCATTGACGACGTATTAAATGCCCATATAAATTATTTTGCAGTTATGTTGTTAAAGTTAATTGTATACTTATTACTCGCAATGCTTGTATGCCTACATATTGTTTAAAATGTTTATTTATGAGAGTACGGCGCGGCGTACAAGAATTAAATAATTCTATTCAAGCAGTTTTATATAAAGTCAAATTGAATAAAACAATAATTCTCAATAATTTTTAGGAATTATCTAGACAGGAAAAATATTTCAACGCCTATCAGTAACAAACAAAATAATAACTATTCACAATTTCATGTCCATAAAAATTAAATTAGAATATCTCGGGCAGAATTTCTCGCTATTGACTTATTTTTTAATCATTATCTGACTTGTATTACAAATTGAGGGCACTTAAACGATAAGGAACAGCCTTCAAAGTGTCATCACCGTAATTTTATGTTCAATTTCGCTCGTGTTATTACCACTAAATTGCACAATGAAAAATTTTACGATTCGGATTTGAGAGAAAATTAAGTCTAAAATCGATGTCGTTTGAATAAGTCGCTTATTTCAATGCAAGAAATGGTGGACACTGATAAAGGCCTTTCTATGACAATGGCATAAATTCAAAATTCCCTGTTTGTGTAAAAATTGCGGAACATTCAATATTTGGGCAGAATTAATCGATACTACACTGTAATTCTATAATACGATTATTCAAATTTCAGGCTCACCATTGCCGCCACCTCGTAAAATATTATATAATATGCAAAGAAGATTAAGTAAATAGATATAAAGTTACACAATCGAAGAGAATTTTAATAATTCATAGTAGTCCTAGCGGTTAACAAAAAAACCGTGCAAATTGTGATGAAACTTGGTCGGCAGCTTAAATAGGTCAAATTAAGGGGATAGTCCGCAGAACTCCAACATAAGAATCCGCGATCGGATTATCATAGACACACGACACGATATCATTAGCGAGTATTTTGCATCCTAGGGAATTAATTTTCCCACTCCACATTTCACCTCCGGCATCGGAATCTATCTCACTTCTACATTAAAAATTCTAATAGCCCTATTTCACTTTCGGCTGCTTTTGATGTCAACTATACTTGACTTTTACGATCGGTATGATTTATTATCGCTAAAGGTGGGGTTACACTTTTGGAAGAAAATAAAGCTTGAAACCCACCGTACACATTCTAATATTGCTTATGTGAAATCGTCACTGAAATTTATAGGCAAAAAATATTTTTTATATTCTACGTACAGGTGATTGTTTTATCGGGGAGAATGCATTTCTTCCGTAAATGAGTAAAGGAAATTAGGCTTATTTTTCAATAAAAAGTATTATATTTCTACTGACTATCCCTCAAAATTATATAAAGAATTTATAAACGGGACAGTAGATGTGCCTCGAAAATGGTTCTCCAACACCATACCACTTTTATTAAGGGGGCTTGCGACCGTCTTCTCCTGTCTCGCTCGGACTCGTTGATTGTCCCTGAGAACCAGGTGTTCGTTTTTCAAAGACTCCACAGCCAACTTTCAGAGTATCTACCTGAAATTTTGCACACTAAAGCTTTTTGTTGTGTAGAAATGCGCTATGATCCCAGTTTTTTTGTAATTTAAAAAAAATGATCATTTTGTTTACTTAAAAGCTAGCATTTTTCTCGAATTTTGTATGTGAAATAAGGCATCCTTTTTTTTATAAATAATTAAGAAAACTGAGATCATAGCGCATTTCTACACAACAAAAAGCTTTAGTGTGCAAAATTTCAGGTAGATACTCTGAAAGTTGGCTGTGGAGTCTTTGAAAAACGAACACCTGGTTCTCAGGGACAATCAACGAGTCCGAGCGAGACAGGAGAAAGTTCGACGAGCCGCCTTAAGTCACCGCGAGAAGTTGAGAAGACCTTTTAATTTGGAGTCTTTTTCCCTAATTCAAATTCTTCCCAATTAATTTTTTATAAAGTTATGGCCTAATTTAAATTACATCTGTGTTACTTTTTACAGAATGTAATTTCCTTTGCTCGTTTATGAGAGAAAGGCATTTTCCCTTATAAAATAATCACCCTGTACTTCAAGCAGTTTTATCTACCTTCCCCCATCGGTTACATCCGAGGTTGCGTCTCCTGGTGTAATAATTTGCAATATTTGTTTGGAGTTATTGCAAATTTTTCTGTATCTGTTTCATCTAAAAGCGATTAGGTATACAGGGTGTGTTTTTTAAGCGTCCGCGGAAGATTATGCCTAAATGACGAAAAATATAAAGAAAATATTTTAACTAACCCCACCTCATTTTTTACGCTCTATAATCTAAAAATGTTTTTACTTATACCAGGTTAGTCCAAATAGTTGGAATGATGGTCAACTTTGTTTTTTCTTACGGAATGTGCATTATTTAATTTTTTACTTGATTCAGAACAATATTTTAATGGCACTTTCTTAACATAATATTATAGTAATTTTCTTTCTTTTTTGAGATATTATTTTTTTTCTCGATATTTTGACAGTTACATCATACATTTTAAAAATTCATATTTCTGCACTGGTTGAAGATGGAATAATGATATTTTTGACAGCGGTCCTCATGATAATCATGATTAACACTGTTTGCTCAAATTTTGTATAAAATATACGAGGAGCATTCAATAATTTATCAAATAAAAATCAGAGAAAACCATCAAGAAGTCAGTTTTTTCAAATGACACGGTATATTTTTTATTGCTCCAATGGAAAGAGCAAAAAATTTCGCTTGGGCTCACCTAATAAAACAATATTGTTCCATGAGCATAATTTTTAAATATTTACAATATTGAAATTTTCATTTCAAAAATCAAAAATAAAGTTAGCCTTGTAAAAATACAGCCACAGAATATAAAACCCTATAGTAAAACAACAACAAAACTGTAGACATTCCAAAGCTACTTTATTTTTGATTTTTGAAGTGAAAATTTTAATATTGTAAATATTTAAAAATTATAGTTATGTTACAAATTTTTTTTTTGGGTCAGCCCATGCGAAATTTTCCGCTCTTTCAAATGGAGTAATAAAAATTATACCATGTCATTTGAAAAAGCTGACTTTTTTCTGGTGTTTTGTCGCTTTCATATGATAAATTTTTGAATGCTCCTCGTATATTTTATACAAAATTTGAGCAAACAGTGTTAATCATGATTATCATGAGGACCGCTGTTAAAAATATCATTACTTCATCTTCAACCAGTGCAGAAATATGAATTTTTAAAATGTATGATATAACTGCCAAAATATCGAGAAAAATAATTTTATCTCAAAAAAGAAAGAAAATTACTATAATATTATGTTATGAAAGTGCTATTAAAATATTGTTCTCAATCAAGTAAAAAATTAAATAATGCACATTCCATAAGAAAAAACAAAGTTGAGCATCATTCCAACTATTTGGACTAACCTGGTATAAGTAAAAACATTTTTAGATTATAGAGCGTAAAAAATGAGGTGAGGTTAGTTAAAATATTTTCTTTATATTTTTCGTCATTTAGGCATAATCTTCCGCGGACGCTTAAAAAACACACCCTGTATACTTGGGCCGCCCAACAGACGGAGTGATCACGCTGCAAACATGAGCTCTAGACGGGACCACTATCAATTTAGGACGACAGAACCGCAGTGATGCGCTTTCTTTGGACCAAACGAAGCCGCATCACTCCAATTCGGTCGTCATAAATTAATATTGGCCCCGCTAGAGCACGTTCTTGCAGGGTGATCACTCCGTCTGTTGGGCGGCCCAAGTATAACGAAATTTTGATTAGTAGGGGGGTATTAGAAAGAGTTAGGGAAAAGCGAAAGGTTTGGAAGATAATAAAGAATAGGAGAGATAGGATGGTATGCCACCTTCTAAGACACGAAGGAATAGTTCGCGACATACTAGAATCAGAGATGGGAATAAAAAGAGGTAGGCCTAGATTAGACTACTGCTCTCAAATAGTTAGGGATGTAGGATGTTCTACTTTTAGGGAAATGTGTAGGTTAGTTTAGGACTGAGAAACTTATGATGATCTATTAGTAGTTGCCTACCTGAATTTGCGTTTCGAATTATTTCTGGGGGGAAATGTTTTGCCACGTTTTTGGATACGGCCCATTTTTAAATTTCGGTAAAATTTACGCTTCCGTCGCCCCTATACAAAATTCAATTCGAAATTCAAAATCTCCAAGTTACAACCCTCTTACAAAAAGCAAAAAGCCAGAAAAGTCCGGACAAGTGTTTTCAAAGGTGCCGCGCACAGAGGGGCATATTCTTCTGAACCGCGCTGCCGACTTATCTACGACGTACCTCTTCTTGACGCTGGTTGTCTGCGTGTGGGATTTTCTAAATATTAATCCAAAAACATGTATTTGTTTTTCCAGGATAACTCAAAAACCAATTATCATATCGAGATAATTTTTTTTTTCCACATAAAGACGAAATCTTTCTCTTTCGGCTGTACTAGAATTAATTGAAAATTTTCATGGAAAATATGTGTAATAGCGGCGTAAATTTCAGGTATTTTTTTATCTAAATTTACAACTAATTTTTTAATACTAAATAATAATATTTCAAAACAAATCTAGTACAGACGAAAGAGTGATATGTTCTTAGGAGATTGACACCAAATTTAAAGCAATGTGTCAAATGGTTCTCTTATAAAATTGGAAATACCAAATGCTTGTAAAAGACTGTGGTGAACTATCCCCTTAAGAGATTTTGCCCGCAGTACCCTAAAAAATACCCCTAAGGAGCAGCTCAGGGGCGGAATATATTCCAAGGGGCTTGAATTTCAAAAATAATTAAATAATAACCAATATCAAATCAATATAAAAATGAGATATTACTTGCCCACATTGGTTTTTATTTAATTACTTATGAAATTCAAGCCTCTTGGAATACAGTCCGTCCCTGAGCTGCTACTTAGGGGTATTTTTTAGGGTACTTCGGGCAAAATCTCTTAATTTGACCTATTTAAGCTGCCGACCACGTTTCATGCTTTTAACACAATTTGCTGGGTTTTGGCCAGAATTGTCGTTAACCGCTAAGACTAATATCTCTGATCCTTAATGTCTCGAAAGGTATCCTACCAACGCTACCATCCTATTTCTCCTATTCTTTATTGCCTTCCATACTTTTTATACTTTCTCGAAATAACGAACAACCTTTTCGAGTACGGAGAATTAGAAGACTTGTTTAGATAATTCGATAAAAAGAACTTTTCTATACCCATTTTTTAAGCAAGCGGCAAAACTTCGTTTGAAAACACACAAATTTACAAAATTTTAAAAGCGGTTGCACTCAAAACATTCTATAAATACGTAATCAATATGAACAAAAGAAGAAACGTAAAACTAAATTTAAAAAAACAAACACTTCAAAACCAAAATAAATCCAAAAGCACTTTTTAAAATTCTGAAAATATCGAACGCTTCGAGCTTCTTCCGCGATATCGCGACCGAAACTGCTAACTGCACCAAATCCGCTGAACGCGCGCCAAACTAAAACCAAAAACCCGCAGTAACCTTATCAGCGGCATAATTAAATTAAGGCTACATCAAGCAGGCTGGGAGAGCGCGTCAAACGTAACGACGCCTTGCACCGAACTACCGCGAAAAACATCCATTTTCCACTCTATAACAATATCGCCGGTGGTGCCGTATTGTTCGCAGAAGTTGCACACGCACGTGATCTCGATTTTTCCAGTGAAAAACAATGCAGTCGTGACGTGTTGCGTAAGTATCATCCAATTAAAAATACCTGGTTCTCTCGCGAGTTATTTGCATACTTAATATGCGATCCCGGAAGGCTATACGAGACAACTGACTAGAGATTTTAGCGGTAAACTGGAAAGACGAAATGGGTAATTTTTTCGATATGGACGTAAATATTAGCTAATTAGTTAACGGATTTGTCATGTAGGTGGACTAATATGGCAAATAATGATCGTGACAACATTGGTGCGTAAAATATTCGGACAAACTACGAGAGTAAAGGTGGAACCGGAATACACCTTTTAATTTATAAAAAATGCGCTAATAAGCGCACTTCGCGTTCCCAGTCTTCCTCCACAATTTTTTCCGTGTGATTTATACAATTTTTCCAAACATCTGGAGTGACTTGGTCTAAAGCTTTTTGCCACGTATCTAAAACTTATTTGTATCCAAAACCAGCTTCTCCAATATGCAGATCATAATATTGTTTACAAATACCCCACTATGATATGATGCATTATCCATTACCACTAGCGACGGTTCCTCAAGGTTTTTTTTCTCCCCTTAGGGCCTGCCTGCCCGAAGGCTCAGATGCACTGCAGCCACAAAATGGGCTTATTGTGCTCACCCTAAATTCTAAGTCACACCCATTCCATGATCTTGGTGCCTTGGACCAAACGGTACAAGTCAAACATTGAATGCGTGGAAAATTCTTCAGGTTCCATCAGACATCGCCCGAAAATTCGCTACCTCTTCTGGTCTAGAGCTTCACATCTGCACAGGATGTGCATAGCTGTCGCCCGTTCCTTATTACACAAGCGGCAGTTAAGGTCTCCGTAATATTTGCCAATCTTCCACAGATGTTCTTTAACGGTCGTGTGTGTCCCGCTAGGAAGCCTGTTACGATTCTAATTTGCATCCTACTAAGGCAAAGTAGTTCTGAGCATCTTTTCCTGCAAGGTCCCTTTATATAAGACTTGCTGTGCCTGTGTCCTGGAATCACGTTCCAGTAATTGTGATGTTGAGCGCGAATCCATCCGGTTACTTGGTGTCTGACTGCACTCTTAGTTATGCCTAGAGCAGGTCAGGTTGGAGCCCCGCTTTGCTAGTTTATCGGTTTCCTCGTTCCCTATCAGCCCACAGTGACCTCGAATCCAAAGCAGTCTCACTGCGTTCCGCATGGCTAGGATATTAAGTTGCTCGAAGCATTCCCACAACAGTCTGGAAGACATCTTTGGGCTCATAAGAACCTTCAAAGCTGCCTGGCTGTCTGATAAGATAAAGATCCGCTGATTTTTGTAGCCCCTCTTAATGTTTTCCCGCGCACATTGTAGTATCGCGTAGACCTCTGCTTGAAAGACAGAGGTATATTTGCCCAGAGAGGAGCTGAGTTTCACTCTTGGTTTATCACCAAAAACAGTCCTGACCCAGCACCTGTGTCGGTCTTAGAACCGTCGGTGTACCAGATCAGACTGCCGGAAGGTATGCTGTTCAGAGTTTGGTTCTCCACTCTAGGGTCATCGATTGTGACCTGAAAGAGTGGTTATGCGGTGTTCTTGGGGACCATGTAATCCGTCCCCATGTCAAGCATGGGATCCTTTATGTCCTCAATAATGCTAGTATGCTCTGTACCCAGACGGACACGGTAAAAAGAGTTTTGCAGTCTGTATAGTGCTAGTCTCGCCTCCCCCTGCATCACGAAGTGGAGAGGGGGAAGGTCCAGAAGAGTCTCTATGGCTGCAGTTGGCGAAGTCCGCATCGCCCCTGTTATCCCTAGGCAGGCAAGCCTCTGAATTTTGCCTAGCCTTAGCCTAGTAGTTACCTGTTTGACTTTGGGCCACCATGCCAAAGCTGCATACATTATTCCTGGTCTGACCACTCTGGTGTGCAGCCAGTGCACCATTCCTGGCCTTAGACCCCATTTTTTGTTATATGTTCGCCTAACTACTGTTTCCGACTTTCTAACTATTCTATAGATTTGTTGGTTCCAGGTAAGTGTTGAGTCCAGTATAACCCCCAGATACTTGACCTCCCTTGACAATGAGATCTTTCTACCACGGAGATATAGAGGTCCAAGAGCCTCTATGTTTCTCTTTCGCGTAAATGGAACTATTGTTTTTTCTGGACTAATGGTCAAGCCTTCCTTTTCAGTCCAAGCTGCTACAATACTCAGGGCCATTTGCATACGTTCCCTAATCGTACTGCTAAATCTTCCCTCGACTGTGATGACTAAATCATCTGCATATCCTAGGGGAGAATATCCTTAATCGCTGAGTTTCCTAAGCACTCCGTCCATAACTAGGTTCCACACGAGAGGAGATAGAACTCCACCCTGCGGACAACCACCTACCACCCTGACTTCCAAGGTCTCATCAAGCAGTGTAGTAAACACCACTCTATCCCTCAGCATGCAGTCTATCCACCTGCAGCACAAAGCCTCTAGTCCTGTTTGGCCTACGACTTTGGAGATACTATTGAATGATGTATTATCAAACGCTCCTTCTATGTCCAGAAAGGCGGCTAGGAGGATTTCTTTGTTCTCCAGCACTTTCTCCACTCTCCATGTAAGGTGATGTAGAGCAGTTTCTGTAGACATTCCTGCGCTGTATGCTAACTGGTTTTGATGTAGTGGCCTGTTTACCAATACGTCATCCCTTATATGCTTGTCGAGCAGCTTTTCCATTGTCTTAAGCAGGAATGACATAAGACTAATGGGCCTGTATGATTTTGCCCGAGAGTAGTCCGTCCAACCAGTTTCTGGTATGAATACTACTCTGGTAAGTTTTCATATTTTTTGTAGATAACCTAGAGCCAGACTGGCCCTAAATAGCATAGGTTTGGTATAAGTTCTTCTAAAACCCACTTCTTGAACGAATTCTGATCCACTGAATCATGGTAGTCTGCCGATTTTGATTTTGTAGAGAACAGCAGCGATGCATTCGGTACAAAACCGTGCCTAGTGCCTGCATGGAGCACAACAAATCGCTTCCCATTTGAAGCGTGGCCTTTCTTACAGCTTTTAACACTTTCATCCTGCCATGTGTGCTTGCATCCTCCTTTAGCAAAAATCCATGTTTCGCCGAGAAACACAAATTGTCTGGGATGTTCGCTTTTCATATTTTTTCTGTCTTCTCTTAGAAATGCAATGCGCTTGCTTGCAATGTGAGGTTGCTCACAAAGAAAACGCCGATTATTCTCAATTTTGAAACAAAATCCCAAGTTCTTTAAAATACGCCACATATTCGTATTAGACACATCTATTCATTCAGCGTTTGAATTGTAATGTGTTTCTTGTCTTCTACTATTATGCTCGAGAATGATAAATGTAGAAACTCGGAAGAGGCTCTCAAAAGCGTATATAATATGGAGTACGGTATAGGAAAAAATTAGAAGCACTTGAAATGTGGTGCTATAGACGCATGATGAAGATACCGTGGATAGATAAGGTTAGAAAGAGCTGGAGAAAAGCGAAACTTATGGAAGACTGAAAGGAATAGGAGAGATAGGATGGTAGGACACCTTCAGATCAGACTACTGCTGTCAAATAGTTAGGGATGTAGGATGTTCAACTTTTGGGGAAATGCGTAGGTTAGTTCAGGATAGGAAAAGATGGAGGTACGCGTCCAACCAGTCTTCGGTGTGACGTAATTTACAAAGTGCAGAATTTTAAAGAAAAGTAGGTATTAATGGTTCATCAAAATCATTATAACTGAAAAAACAACTGATACATTCCAGACACTATAGCTACTTCCCACTTCCCACGTTTAAATAATAACAGTAAATACAGAAACACAACAAAGTTCAAATATTTATTCTCCAATTACCGAATACGCATATCTACGAGAAAATCTATCGTCCTCTTCCTACTTTTCCTCAACATTAAACTAATTGAATTGTAGTGGAAGACAGATCGCCGCGTATTACCATGAATTTATGGTCGCCTCGGGTCCAACGGGAGGACGAGAAAAAAAACTGTTGCGGCGCCCACCCGCGAGGTCACCTCTGTTCGGAATTAATTGCGCGTCGCGCGATCTTGTCACGCGTACTTGCCAAGACACATGTAAATCGATCGACAGGTAACATTAATAATAGTTAACACAAATAATGACCGCCAGTGTTAGAATAAATCAAGCGGAAGGCTTTGATTGACGCGATCTGCTTACGGCGGCGGCGCGTCTGACACTTCCAGGTGATGAGGATCGCATTCAGTGCGTGATGAATCTTGGAAATGTTTTAAAAAAAGATTAAGCATCTACAGAGGTTACTTAAGACGAGACAATTGACATATATGTATGGCTTGCAAAATGAATATTCGACACTTGTTTAAAAGAAAATTTTTTGGCAGAAATTATGTTATGAGATGACCTGAGTCGCCGTGGGGCGGTCGATTCCTCATTCACCTTTTCTACGGGAAATTAATCACCCAACTGAAAGGTTCTACTGTTCTACTCTTTGCCTTCTGATCATGTCTCGTAGCTTGTGCTTCTGGGGATTTTTCTAAATTCCCGGAGGCAGCTTTTGGAACAGTAGGATAAGTCTCTATCCATCTGCTCGGCAATGGACTGACGAATATTAGAAGACACAAAAAAGCTTACTCAAGCAACAAATCTTTTCGTGGTCGTCTCCAATAAAATTTTCTGCTATGAAAGGCCGCATGGCATCCTCCTTTTCCCAAAAAAACATCCCCCGGCTGGAATATATAACGACTGAAGAAGTACGCTATAGTCGGGGAGCCAAGGTGCACAAAAAAATGAAGCTGATTCTTTTTTTTTACTTGATTCAGAACAATATTTTAATGTCACTTTCTCAACATAATATTATAGTAATTTTCTTTCTTTTTTGAGATAATATTTTTTTTCTCGATATTTTGACAGTTACATCATACATTTAAAAAATTCATATTTCTGCACTGGTTGAAGATGAAATAATGATATTTTTGACAGCGGTCCTCATGATAGTCATGACTAACACTGTTTGCTCAAATTTTGTATAAATATACGAGGAGCATTCAATAATTTATCAAATAAAAATGAGAGAAAACCATCAAGAAGTCAGTTTTTTCAAATGACATGGTATATTTTTTATTACTCCATTTGAAAGAGCGGAAAATTTCGCATGGGCTCACCCAATAAAACAATATTGTTACATAACTATAATTTTTAAATATTTGCAATATTGAAATTTTCATAGTGAAAATATGATAACTAAACCTTTGTTGCAAAAATACAACCACAGAATATAAAACCCTATAGTAAAACAACAACAAAACTGTGGACATTCCAAGGCTAACGTTATTTTTTATTTTTGAAATGAAAATTTCAATATTGTAAATATTTAAAAATTATAGTTAGGTAACAATATTGTTTTATTGGGTGAGCCCATGCGAAATTTTCCGCTCTTTCAAATGAAGTAATAAAAAATATACCATGTCATTTGACAAAACTGACTTCTTGATGGTTTTCTCTTATTTTTATTTGATAAATTATTGAATGCTCCTCGTATATTTTATCCAAATTTGAGCAAACAGTGTTAGACTATCATGAGGACCGCTGTCAAAAATATCATTATTTCATCTTCAACCAGTGCAGAAATATGAATTTTTTAAATGTATGATGTAACTGTCAAAATACCGAGAAAAAAATATTATCTCAAAAAAGAAAAAAATTACAATAATATTATGTTAAGAAAGTGCCATTTAAATATTGTTCTGAATCAAGTAAAAATTAAATAATGCACATTCCATAAGAAAAAACAAAGTTGACCATTATTCCAACTATTTGGACTAATCTGGTATAAGTAAAAAAAATTTAGATTATAGAGCTTAAAAAATGAGGTAGGGTTAGTTAAAATATTTTCTTGATATTTTTCGTCATTTAGGCATAATCTTCCACAGACGCTTGAAAAACACACCTGTATAGTAGAATTACACAAATTTGCACAAATAGGGAATCGAGGGTGCTCAATTCGACTAAAATATTATTGACTTTCTGCGACTTCCGGTTATACCGGAAATAGACACCAACTTCCTTATTTTAAATGGAATGCCCACATTCTTATTACGGATTTAGACTTTTGGTCGAATTTTAAGGTCACCTTATGCAAAACATCATATGTGTAAAGTGCACCCTCTTCAAGATATTAAACGTTAAAAATCGTCGTCTTCCGAATTTCATCAATTATAACTTTGAAACGGTACGAGATAAAGAAAAATGATTTACATGTCCCTATCCTCGTTTTTAATTCTCTATCTAATGGGTCTGGAAAATACTGCTTCCTGATGGGCAATTTTTTATCATTTTTTGACCAATCAGGAGGCGGTATTTTCCAGACCCTTTAGATAGAGAATTAAAAACTGGGATAGGGACATGTAAGCAATTTTTCTTTATCTCGTACCGTTTCCAAGCTATAAATGATAAAATTTGGAAAGTGACGATTTTTAACGTCTAATATCTCGAAGAGGGTGCACTTTACACATATAATGCATAAGGTGACCTTAAAATTCGGCCAAAAATCTAAATCCGCAATCAAAATGTGGGCATTCCATTCAAAATAAGGAAGTTGGTGTCTATTTCCGGTATAACCGGAAGTCGTAGAAAGTCAAAAATATTTTAGTCGAATTGAGCATCCTCGATTACCTATTTGTGCAAATTTGTGTAATTCTACTATATGTACTTTTCTATATACAGATCGTGTAAGGTCGTCGTGTGCTGTACAGGGTATACAGCACACTTCCTCGACACATAGCCGCACGTCTCCAGTGGGCACAGGAACATAAGGACTGACTTTTATTCCAGTGGCTCAATATCATTTTTTTTGATGAGACAAAAGTTGGGTTAATGAGTGATTATCGACGTGAAAGAGTCTGGAGGGGACCGGGACGACAAGAAACCAAGAAAGACTTGCTTTTGCCAGAGAAGTTGTTCCTTATCAAGGCGGAACAGTAATGTTTTGGGGGGTATAATGTATGGTCGCCGCACTCCACTCCTATTCAAGAGCCGCAAACCATGACGGGAAACATTTACGCCCAAAACATTATCCAATCAATCATCCTTCCATTGCGAAACGAAGTTGGAGAGAATTTCGTTTTTATAAACGATAACACCACGCCCCACCGGTCAAGAAGGGTTGCCAATTTGCTACAAGAAGGGAATATTCAAAGAATGAATTGGCCAGCAAACTCACCTGACATGAATCCTTGTGAGAACGTGTGGGATATGCTAAAAAGGGCCATTTTAAGTAGAGGTAACCCCCCTTTCACCCTTCAGGAGCTAATTGTTGCTGCTCAAGAAGAATGGAACAACATACCCCAGGAAGCCATTAATAACTTTTTTATTGGAATGTACACTCGTGTTAATATTTTGCTCGAGAACAGAGGAGGACATACTGGTTATTGACATTTTGCGAAGACTTTGGTCTCTTAAAAAAATTAATTCAGACATTTTTTTAAATTTAATTCCAGGCCGTGTACTCCTTTCATGAAAATAACCTTACATGCGATAAACCATTTTCAATAAAATGTAGAATTGAATCCACATATTAATTTGTTAGAATTATTACGTTTCAAATTAATAGGCAGGTTCGGTAATTTTCAAATTTCATTAAAATTGATAGAGTTTATTATACTGAAGGCAGTTATGTTGTTAATTTTTGTTTAAAAAAATTCCTTCGCCTGTGAAGCCGTAGCAAAGTTTTCCGTCGGTGCGAGGCTAGAAATCGTACCTTGCAGCGAGAGTAGGCCGCGTGACGTCAGAACTTAGTATAACGTCCCATAAGTATTATGCATATGCATGTGTAGTTAAATTGTTAAATATTATTAACTGGTTCTAACTGGTGTTTTCTGTTTTGTACCCAGACTAATACATCGTACAGCACACCAATAAAACGGAAAAAGTGGTTCGTTGGAGCCAGAAGGAAAATCGGTCAGCATTATCTATATTTTCGCGAGTTAATCATTGCAAAAGTTTATAAAATTATCGGCTGCCCCATTGCAGGCACTCTAAATAAAATCGAACATAATGTAATTTATCGACAGTTTTCTGGGACCCCTTGGTACT
This sequence comes from Xestobium rufovillosum, assembly GCA_963966045.1. Taxonomy (NCBI): domain Eukaryota; kingdom Metazoa; phylum Arthropoda; class Insecta; order Coleoptera; family Ptinidae; genus Xestobium; species Xestobium rufovillosum. Next base: position 41,641,899 of record OZ014493.1, read on the forward strand.
TGGTAACGTGTTACGGTTAGCATAATTTGAAACAGGATGCTAGGAGCATGACGGAGCCAAATACTGAATCGCCGTAGCGTTCCCTCCCTGAACCAAAAAAGGAAATTTTATTAACTATTTTACAATAATAATTAAATAGTACGTCATCATAAAGTTCTCTTTTGAAGACTGGTAGGACGCGTACCTCCATCCTTTCCCTGAGCTAGCCTACGCATTTCCGTAAAAGTAGAACATTCTACATCCCCAACTATTTGAGAGCAGCAGTCTAATCTGCTCCAACCTCTACCTCATTATTCCTATCTCTGACTCTAGTATGTCGCAAACTATTCCTTTGTGTCTCAGAAGGTGTCCTACCATACTACGATCCTGTCCCCTATTCTTTATTGGCTTCCATACTTTTCTCTTTTCCCCAACTCTTTCTAATTCCTCCTTATTGCTAACTTGTCTATCCACGGTATCTTCAACACCCGTCTGTAGCATCACATTTCAAACGCTTCTACTCTTTTTCAATCCGCTTCTCCCATTGTCCATGTTTCGCACCCATAGGTATAATTTCGTACTCCTACATGCGTCTTTAAGAGTCTCTTCCGAGTTTCTACATTAACCGTTCCAGAATATAGCAGTTGTTTCTTTTTGTTAATCAAAAAATTTCCAATCCGTTATAAAACTGGTAACTTGATAACTTGTCAATCACTTAGGTATACATACCTACATAAATGAGTAGGTATGTATTGCATTGTATTAGAGAATATAGGTAGGTACCTATTTTACAAACAGAAGTAAGCAGGTATCTACAATCTACATACCTACTTATACTGAATTATTATAAAAGGCATGTACAGATAATAAATTGTTGACTTTGTTTTACTTATACCGGTCTGCCTTTACACTACTGTTTTGAGGTTGAATGAAATTGGGGTTAGATGCAAGAATCACACACTATTTCCACATTTACCGGGACATTTACCTACCTACTACATAAATATGGCAAATTATGTGAATCGGACTTTTGATACCCTTGTTGCATCATTATATCGATTATGTTGTTTTTGTTTTATGTTTCCTTGACACCTTACTTTAAAAATTCACGCTCGAAATAGTCCCAATAAGTATGTTATGAGATAGGTACCGCTTCACGGGCACTTCAAGAGAAGTGGGAGGAGCGCCTTACGAATCTCTGACGTCAAACCAATAACAAAGCGAACTAGCATGTGGGCGCGATAAGCTAATTTCTTTCACTTATTACGCCGCAAAAAAAATTTGTAGAAAAAAAATTTCGCCGTAAATCAATTACAATAACAATTTTCTGTCATTTTCATGCCAAAAATAGATATCTTATTTTTCTTCGAACCTCCCTATTCAGGGGGCCAAGAGTTTTGGATATGTGTGTATTATCAAGGATAAAAGCGCGCGAACCCTTAGTCGCTACGTATCAACCTATCAGCGCGGCAAGCGCGCACAAATTATTTGTGTTTAACTCGCTGTAACTTTTTTCAGCAACAACATGAATGTTTCGTTTCTTCACCAAAAATAATTTCGAGCCTTTGTCCGTATTTGGTCTCGCATATGTATATGTTAATTTCAAAAAATAAGATTTTACCCGGTACACGAAAACATTTTTTTTCCATTAAATTGGAAAATTGTAGAGGCAACGTGAGTACACTATGACGATCAGCACACTTCAATGTATAATTGAAATACACACAACAAAAAACAAAATTAATTATAATTTATTGTCTTCCTTTTCATCTTGCCGACACAGGCAGATTACGAATTATTCTTTTTCATCTCGCCATCGAATACATTCCCGATGATTCTAAGCCGATAAATCATTGTCAAGGTGATCGGACATAAACGGAATTATGTATGCAAATCTTTTTTTTAAATTAATTATCGCGCGTTGCGTACACAGACACTTGGCATTGCGCGAAAAAATAACCGACGTCATGGAACAAGAATAAATTATGCAAAAAAATGTGGGCTTACCAGTTATCTTCTAAGATCCTATTATCCTGCTGAGAAAACTGCCTCAGCAACTCCTCCCTCTCCCTTTCCCTCGACGCCAGCGTCTCCTGCAACTTCTGCTTTTGCTTCTGAAATTCTTTTAACAAATCACCGGTGAAGCTTTGTTCGAGCAAAGGTTCCGCTGGGGCTGTAAGGAGCATGTTTTGGGCAGCCCCTGCGGGCCTCTCGTTCAAGGAATCCCTTCGGGACGATCTAGTAGTACCCACAGAAGCTGGAGATTCTCTTCCTTTGTGTTCGGGAGTAGAAGTATTCGATGCTTTTCGTTCTGGAGATTTGCTGCTAGCTATCGTCGACTTTGGTGTGCTATCATAATTGAAAAATAAATATTCCTCTTCGAACGCATTGACGGAGCTTACCTTTGTTCTTGGATGGAAGGCAGCTGCTGGAATTCCGCATAACTGCTGCTAAGGAAGACGTCTCCGTCATTTTCAAACAGCCTGTCCACCGAGGTGTTCATCAGCTTGTTGTTCTTCATGCCAGTGAGGTGGAAGCTGGCGAAACTGGATCGGGTCATGTTCCCGATGTCGCCAGTACTTAGGGCCATGGTTCTAGGATTTGCTGGACTCTGCAAGGAAAACATACATAGTTTCTTTGATAGAGAATGAGTATGAAGAAAAGCAGTTAAGGTATCGTTCTTTGTACCCCTCCTACAAGATGCTTTGTAACACTAGACTCCGTCTATGGTTCGACTGGAGAAAATAATGTATTTTGAGCGAGTTTCTGGTGGTAGTAGCGCCAGACACGTTTGGTCCTCGTTCTAGGAGCTTGGTGTCACAAGTAGGGGGAAATCCCATGATTCCATCTCATCTCCCCAATCCCAATGATTAAATTGCTTACTATTGACTAGGTACGTAACAATTATCAGCATTTTGCCTAGTATTTCTAAGATTTTGGATAATAACGTCTGGAATCAAATTTTGGAACTTGTTCCCATAAATGATCTGTTGCCCGCTTGTCAGCATGGATTCCATAAGAACTCTTCCACCTCTCACGCTTTAACTCTACTTACTGATCGCACATTTTCGGCCTGCAACAGAAAGTTGCTGACCGTACTGTTATAAGCGGAGTGCCTCAGGAATGAATTCTAGGCCCCCTTTTGTTTATTTTACACACTTGTTGACGTCCATTCGGCATTGTAAAGTAGTTGCATACGCTGACGATACTCAGCTATTTTTCAGTTTTCCATTTGAACAAATGCAATTAGTTGAGATTAAAAAAACATATTTAAACATGTTGTTTCAGACGTCCTCCGCAAAGAACCTGAGCTTCTTTTAGACGACGATTTAAGACGCATAAAAATAATATTTTAAAAAAGACATAGAGTGCTGTAAAACTTCTTTACTTCAATCGTTTTATTCTTTCTTTTCATTTAAAAAATGCTCTCCGAATCTCTTGTACTGTCACTCTTTAATTATTGTGGTGATTTCATTTATGGTCCCTATTTCGATTCTGTATTAATTCAGCAATTTAGATTCTGCAGCTACAGATATTTTCGGTCACAAACAGAATGGAAGTAGAAAGCCCTGGATAACAAAGGATATTGTGACTCTAATAGACGAGAGGCGAAATTATAAAAACAGGCTAGATGAAGGAGGGAAGGCGGTCAAGTGGAAAATTATTCGGAAATGTAGGAAAGCGCAAGAGCACAATGGATTGATTATGAATGCAAAAAAATGGAAGATATGTTCGAAGTAGGAAAAACTGACGAAGCGTATAAAATAATTAGGAGAAAATTCAGAGAAATTGGATCTAGCAGCAAGAACATTAGAAACGAGGTAGTTGACATCCTAATCGGAACAGAGGAAAGGCAGATAGGTGGAAGGAATATTTGGGAATCTTATATGCGGGATAAGATCTAGGAGATATATTGGAAAAGGAAATCAACCTAGGCTTGTCCTTTAATGAGGGAAGAGTTTGAGCTAGCATTAGAAAATTTAAAAATCGGTATGAAGAACCATACATGACTTCCATGAATGTTCATTATTATAACAAAAGAACGCTTAAAACAATTTATTATCTGTTTATTACCGGCAATTTTACGAAAGATTATAAATTTTTGTAAAAATTTGTAAAAAATATTTTGCAATTTTTGTAAAAATTTGTTATTCCGTGAAATTTTCAAAATTTTTGTAAAATATTTTCGCAATTTTTACAAAATATTTTACAAAATATATTTTACAAATTTTTACACAAATTTACAAATGCCGTAAAATATGCAACATTTTTTATTTAATTTTTTTTCATATTTCTAATAGTTTAGCTACAATACTCATTTGAAGAATTAAAATGTTAATAATAACAAATGAACGGCTAATTACCAAAATCAATAGGTAATTGTAAATTTTTGTAAAAATTTGTTATTCCGTAAAATTTTGTAATTTTTGTAGAAATTTGTAAAATATTTTGTAAAAATTGCGAAAATATTTTACAAAAATTTTGAAAATTTTTACAAAAATTGCAAAATAGTTTTACAAATTTTTACAAAATTACAATACTTATTTGAAGAATTAAAATGTTAATAACAACAAATGAACGCCTAATTACTAAAATTACTAGGTCTGGACCTATATTAAAAATATGAAAAAAAAGTTTAAAATAAAAATGTTGCATATTTTAAGGAATTTGTAAAAATATGTAAATTTTTGTAAAAATTTGTTATTCCGTAAAATTTTGTAATTTTTGTAAAAATTTGTAAAATACATATAATTTGCAAAAATCTGTAAAATATTTTGTAAAAATTGCCAGTGCATATTTTACAAAAATTTTGAAAATTTTACGGAATAACAAACTTTTGCAAAAATTGCAAAATATTTTTAAAAATTTTTACAAAAATTACAATATGAACTTCCACTTCCATATACGGAACATGGAAGCAAAAAACAATAAACCACCAGAAGTAGGCGGATTGCAGGCAGAAATTTTGAAGTGTGCAGGTTAAGAGGTAAGACAGCGTTTATTTAAACTAATTAGTCGTATATACAAGACATGTGAGATTCCTGAAGATTACAAAAGGAACATCTTAGTAGCTTTGCCAAAAAGGAGAGGCGGGGAAAGGTATGAAAATTTTAGAATGATTAGTGTAACTTCTGACGCCTCAAAAATGTTAATTGGAATTGTGCAAAGAAGGATGGAGGAAAGGGCGGAAAAACCAGGAAAAACGCGCGAGGCCACTAAGAAAAGTTTAACATCAAGACTATCTCAATAGCTACAGCCAATATACCAAGTCTTTAAAGTTTTTCATTTTTTTGCTCGTTGTTGTTCATTTTTGACACTTTGTTCATTTCTACAATTTCTTTAGTTTTATATGCACTAAAACTGTCGATACAAGTTTAGAATCAAATTGTGATTCGTTTGCTGAAATTTTCTTACTGAAAATGAGCCAGTTTTCTCTTTGTTGCCCATAATATGGAATTTCAGTTTCTTTCCTATTCGTCGCATTTTTTTATGTTTATTTTGATTGTTTGATTATAGTTGCATATTTATTCCTTCGTTCGTACTGATAAAAATCTGAATGGTTAAGAAGTAGAGTAGCCTTTGGTTAAATTTCGACATTCCTACCATTTATTATTATTTAAGGTAGCAGAATGTTGAAAAATCATAAATGAATAAAATTTTAATAACATGCAATAAACTAGGTACCTGTGAAGCGTTGGCGCCTTGCGCCAGCCCGTACGGCAACCCATCCAGCACCGGCATGAGTGACCTAGACATCGCGTCAGCAGCAGATCGCGGCCGCGTGAAAGGCATCGCACTGTGCGGGAACGTTTTCGGTTTAATCGGCGTCACCAGCATGTGCTCCGTCCATGACGTCTCCAGCGACGGCCGCTCCAGCCTCTCCACGTCCACGTTCAACGTCCTCTGCTCGAACGGCACCGAGAACGTCTCCGGCGGTATGCTTTGCAACCAAGACAGCAAACTCAGATCCGAATCGCTGAATCCGACACTACCGTCCAACAACCTCGAGAAGCTCATCTCCTGCGAGTGACTCTCTTTCGTCCCGGTGGCCTTCGCCTGACAGTAATTTACACAAGACTCGTACAAAACACCTTTTATTATTAACTGAATTAACCTATCGTTTTTGGCGCTAGTATTGCCGTTTGCGTCCGTACTTTTTCTATCACCCGGCAAGAAGTCCGCGACTAGGGGATACACTTCCCGAAAACACTGAACACGCGCGTTACTGGGGTTCCAATCTTTGTACTGAAGATGGTCCGTCAGGCGCGGCAACGTGAGCAACAAACACAGATTCGAGTATTCTTCTTTCGTCGGCGCGAACTTCTCCAAGTCGTTCAAAACCTGGAAGAGATATTTCTTGTTATAAACACTGAAAATCAGAAGACGCTCCAGAGGTGCAGGGTTGCGATGCTGGTGATAACCCTGAAGGAAAACGCCTATAATAAATACAAAATGACGATAACCCTAAAGGAAAACGTCTGTAAACTATAGGAATAACACTCTGTCTCTAGATAGAGAATACTAAACACTTTGTGTTTATGATTAATGCAGATGGTAACCAACCCGATTTTTGTACCGAAATGATTAACGAAAATAATTATATGAATAGATTTTAAGGTTTCACTATCATACCTTCACGACTTCTTCAACAGCGTTGTCCACGTTACTCCCATGCACATTAGCCTCAGATTTGATGCACAAGAGCTCCACGTACTTGTGTTTCAAAATAACGTAACTAAACTTCCTCATATCGAAGGCTTGGAGAGCCTCCAAAGGCTGTATGAACTCCAGGACGTCGTCCCACTGGCCGTCCAGGATGAGTTGCCGCAAGAAGAGGACGTCGTCAGAGTAACCGCCATTGATAACACCAGTTTCCCGCTCGAGACTCAGCTGGGAAATGTGGAGTTCGCGATTGTGGAGAAACTCCAGGGTGAGACGGACGACATCCTCCTCGCGGAGGGTCAGCCGCGCCGACGGCATCACGTACTGGATTCTCAATCTGAAAGGATTAAAACAGTCAAGACACTAAATCTTATAAAGGAGGCGAACAAAAAATTAAAATTCAAAAATTATACAAACTAATGTACTAACTAACAGAAGTAGATTCTCGCAAGTAAAATAGTATTGCGTACTATTAACCTAAAATTATGTTAAAACATATGCAAACAAGTTCGAGAAATCAGAATTAATTTATTTAATGTATTTGCCAATACACTTATTGTAAAACAATAATTTTCTAATTTAATTTGTTAATATGCAATATGTACCCGTGCAGAGTAGCGAAAGTTATGAAAAAGTCCCCAACTTTTTATAAAAATTATAGACAGTTTGGTAAAAAGCATCTTTTACAAGGAATATACACGGTATCCTATCTAATAAAAGTGATGTTAGTCGTGGAGAATGCGCAATAGACACGTACCGTTTCGATCTAGCGAGGTCAGATTTTTCGTTTCCGTCTCTTTTTAATACGTACGGGAGCCGATCGCCAAAAGTGCGTACGTCTGAACTATCACAGGTAGGTAACATGTTTGTTGTCGTTGTAAAAGTATACGCCGTCAGAAACAATTCAAAGTTATTGGACGCATGTACTCCGTAAGCCCCAGCCAAATTGAACTATTTCATTTTCGATTATTATTACTTCATATTAAAGGAGCAAACAGATTTGAAGATCTGAAAACAATAAACGGAGAAATACAGGAATCTTATGTAGCAGCGTGTTTAAAATTAGGTCTTATTTAAGATCATCACGAATGGAAAAGAGCCAAGAATGAAACTGAAATTTGGATGATGCCCAGACAGCTGAGATATTTATTAATTCGTATTTTAATGCATTGCCGACCAATTTATCGGGAAGAATTGTGGGAAGAATTTAAGGAAGCAATGTCACAAGATTATGAAAGACGTTACAGCAATACTGAAGGACAAAAAAGCCTATATATTCAAATTAGTTCCATGCTTTCTGCGGAAGGTTACAATCTTTCAATGTTTCCTACCATGCCACGACATTGAATATGCAAATGAAGAACAAGCAATAGAAATTGGATCACAACAATATAAACACCTAAATGAAAAGAAGAAAGAAATTGTAGATATTATTTTGGGTAAATGTGATGCTAACATAAATGAATCAATTTCTGAATCTTCATGTTTTTATATAGACGGTCCAGGAGGCTCCTGTAAGATTTATGTTTATACAACCCTTTACAGCTCACTGAAGAGTAAGAATAAAATTGTTTGTACCATGGCCTTCACGGGCATAGCAGCAACACTACTTCCTCATGGCAGAACAGTTCATAAAACGTATGGGTTACCTGTTCCTCTGTTTTTAGATTCATCTTCCAACTTTAAGAAAAATTCAAAAGAAGCAGATTATTTAAGGAGTGTAGATGTTTTTATTTGGGATGAAGCTCCTGTGGCGCCAAGGTATGCTTTAGACATTATAGACAGAACCTTACGAGACTTTATGAATTGCAATGTTCCGGTTGGTGGAAAAATTATGGTGTTGCGAGGAGATTTTTGACAATTGTTACCAGTTAAAATAAATGCTACACGCTGTGAAACAGTGAATTTAAGTATTGTTAATTTTACAATTGGGAGACAATATCCTACAGTGCAAAATTTTAACAGGCGATAAACATGGAGATATAGTTTTCGTTAACCGTATAACGTTGTACTGTGAAAATGTTTATCCTTTTACTTTTAAAAAACGACAATAATTTCCCATTAAACTAGCGTTTGCAATGACTATTAACAAATTATAAGGCCAAACATTTGATCAAATAGGAATTGATCTCCGAAAAGAAATATTTACTCACGGACAATTATGCGTGGCTTTTTCAAGAGTTCGTTCTTGGGAAGGATTGATAATTTATTTAGGAAATCAAAGAAATAGCCGTATAATTCAAAACTATGTCTTCAGGGAATTATATCAGATGTAAATTATTCTGTAATCAGACAATAATGCGTTTCTTTGAAGTCATGATTTGATTAGGGCAGTGAGCGTGCGTAGCGCGCGAGATGACCTATTCCATTTAAAAAAAGCTGTAGCGTCGCTTTTTCAGATAAATAGGAGTGTCTTGATCTTCTGCTATGACCTATTCTCTGAAAATTGCTATTTAAAACGAATGAACAAATCAAAATGCGCGCGCGTCTCCTGGTTACGTCAGCAGCTTAAAAGCGCTCGTGATTGGCCATCTGCGCTGTTGTTCTGATACCGTGGAGGGTAAAGTTACGTGGTAGTTTGAGTCGGTAAGGAAGGGAGCAATAACGAATTTGACATTTGGCAGTTTTGAGCTTGTTATTATTGTCGTATATTTTTTGTGTCAAATTGTACATAGTGTAGTGGTACAAATAATGGCTGTACTTTCCTATGGTGTTCGTACATACATCAGTATAATATAAATACTTCTTTTAAAGGAAAAAAGCTTTGAATAGGTACCTTCTACTTTCTTTTGCCACTCATTAACGAGAATTTCCTGAAAACAACGAAGCGTTAAGGAGTCCAATGAAAAAAGTCATTTCCATAATGCAAGAAGCTGCAATTACAAGACGTATGACGCGCTGAAAAGATCTTTTTGTTCACGAATATGATGAGCACTCCAACCACACAAAAGATGTTGGTATAGCACGAGAATGAAAAAACGCAAGCGGAACAATTTCTCCGAGTGACTAGGAAACATTTTCATTACAAAAAAAGCTGTCAATCTCGACGGAAAATAAACAGTCCGGCTTCGCATCTCCCAATCTAGATCTTCAATCTACATTTGGCAGTCTTTTCCTGAAATAAAATAGATCATGTTGGAGTTGTCTGACTCCGTTCAAAACAATTATTATTGCAGTTCTTTGACCTGCGGCAAGACTGTTCCGTCTCTTGCACTAATTATTAAAACACCGGCTGTTATAATTCTGCTAGACTGGCGGAAGTTGATTACATACCTGTATTACTCTAGACTCTAGAAATGCCAAGTTGCTTAGAAAAAGAGTTTAGGATTCAGGTTCTAAATGGCGTTATTATTTTTAACCCCAAAGAAAGGGTAAGTAAAATTAGGTAAGCTAATTTCCTTTAATCCAACTTCCAAGACTCGCCAGAACTGAATTTAAAAGAATTTATGTTCAAACTAAACCATACAGGTGTCCCGGTGCAGCAGTGAAATTTTGCGCCTTAAAAATTATTTTCATTTTTACAGATTGTCCTATTTCTTCTACAGAACACCTAACTTTAGAAAATTTACCTAAAACCTGTCGAAGTGGCCACGTGATTGTCTTTTACCTACGTTGTGTGTTACCCATGCCATTGTAGATACCAATGATTTGATAAAAAAGAATCACAAATAAACAAATAAATAAAATTAAGGATCAGGATTTATTCGTCTTTCATAGTACATATTATTAAATTATCGTTAATGATTTTGGTATAAAATCAGATTGGTTACCATCTGCATTAATCATAACAATACAAAGTGTTTAGTAATTTAATTAACTTTGACTTCAATTAAATTGAGTGTGAAGATGTTCCCTCTGAAGTACTATTTTCTGAGAGCACAATAAATTTACTAAAACTCAATAAGGATGAAAACTACTTTCTACTCCTATTCAAATTTTATTGCAATTATTCTCAAAGTCGCATGATCGCCTCCATTTTTCATTTTTTCTCCTGAAATTATGGGGGATATCGTCTTTTTTACAAGAGACAAAATACGACAAAATATGTGTAAAACAGATGAAACTTTTCTACAAAAAAATATAGCGGAAATCATGCTGCTCCTAAAATAGTTACGATAAAATTTGAATAGTGGTAGAAGTAGTTTTCGTACTTCACGAATCTTAAGAAATTTGCTATGCACATCAGAAAATAATACTAGTCAATTAATATCTAGTCAATGCAGCTTTTGTCTAAACAATGGGGATTACAATAACAAACACTAAAATTAGCTAACTTAATTCCTGATGAATATTCAGCATTTACCAATGAGTAGAACAAGAAAAACCCATTGAATTTCTTTCTTAAGGCTGTCGGAACGCCGACGAACAGTTACTGCGGAGGGGTATCTGAAGGGACGTAGCATTCTAAAAGTATAAAGTAGGCGGACACTGAATGCAAAAATTGCTGGGCGCGCTAGATTAGGGGGAGCATTTCGCAGCGTACAGAGTAGGACTCGGAGCTTTCCATTCACTTTGAGCTAGAACAAACACAACACCGAAGCTACAGACGAAACGCGGGGTTTATTGAATATCATAGTATAGTATTTATAATATTCCGACGAGTACCTGATAGAAAACAAGGAACGTTGAACCAAATTGTAGGCGGGGAAACAAAACTCGTCTCGGGGTGCTGATTTCCCCAAGAAAACGCAGTAGGTTACTTATAAGTAAAAAAGAAAAACTAGGTAAGTATGTTTTGCGATTGACCGAAAAGTTTGTGTGGTTAGAGTTATTTTAATAGCATTTCTCTAACAAAATTTTGCAATATTTCTTAAATCAAAAATAGACTGCAAAAAACGGAAAACTCAATTTTTTGACTGGCCACTTCCGGTAGGTTCAGTCATCATGTCATATCACATTTTCTTTTCTGAGAGCATCGAACTGGCTACCTCTGGGGTACTGCCGCAGTACCCCAGAGCTAGCCGTGCGGTGGAAAAAATAATAAACAAAAATGGTTTGCCGAGTCTAAATTTCCTTAATAATGACTTGTACCGTTATCATCTGCCGCAGTCAGACAAGCTCAGTAAAGCCTCTTTTAGCGCTTTACGTATTGTAACTGATTTTTTTCCATAACGTTCTAACATTTGGAATATACTTCCATGAACCTGTGTTCCTAAAAAATGTTTTGTCATGTTGAGTGTGCATCTGACTGCAACAGAAAATCCACGGTACACGCCCCTCTTAATAATCAGTTCATTAAATGTTCAAATTCCAATCCTTCTGTGACAACACAAATTTTAAACTTTCCCTTTCCCGGCTAATTTCTTGTCCATCGTAATTCTGTGACAGATTTTACCTGATGATGACGCAGAGAACAGAAATAACGGAAGACGTAGTTGGAAGTTGACGTATATTATTTGTCTAAAAACGTTTTATACGAAATTAGTCCAATCCGGTGCTCATAGGATGTGTTATGTGTTCTCATTTGGCCAATAACATGCTGTATTAATGCAATGGAAATCTCCGGTTGGCGACGGAAATCCAAAGGCAGTGTACAAGAAATCCACCAGTGATTCACTCCTCGGGAATCTGTTAAACAGGTTGATTCATTTATCCATTTATGCGAAGTTATATGAGAGACCCCTCTTTGCTTTACCATTCTGTCTGTTCGTTCGTCTGTCTCTCAGTCTGTATGTCTGTTTTGTCTCTCACAGTGTTCTTTTTCCTGAACTATAAGTGCTATACAACAATAAAATTGACGCATATGTAATGGCCCAAACTAAGTATGCATACGAAGTAAGTTGCTTCTAAACTAAACCCCATATTTTTGTTTCAGTTTTCTTTTAAAATTTTTGTCACACGTAGGGATTTTTCAAAAATTACATTTTGAGAATGATGAACAGATGCCCAGTTTCACAATAAGTTCAGTCTAGAATGCAACTCTTACACAATCATATAGTAAAATCGAACAGGAAAATAAAAAGGGAGATGATATTACAGGAGTTCTATTTAAGAAATCCAAGTTGTGTAGATTAGCATCTGCTGTACAGAAGAAATGAGACGCCATGTATAAGTAAAGTAATTTGAATTATGGAAATTTAAAAACAAAGAGAGTATCTATTTAGCATTTTTCTCTAATTACACAATACAGATGAATCGCTTTTTCTGATAAATGGGATACCTGTACACCTGCATATTCAACTCATATGTGTAACAATAATAAATTTTAGGAAGAATCTGAAATTACCTACTTTGGAAGGTCGTCGATACGAAAAATAGGCCCCAAGAATAATACCTGAATGCATACAAAAACTAGCCGAGCCTGTTTCTTGAATCTGGGAAGTTTAAACATATCGCCGCTAGACACCGCCACCTCTAGGCCCTTGAAAAGGCGAATGCAGAGGTGCAGGAGCCAATTGATTAATTCATTATTATCAAAAATTTATTATATTTTTTTTGATACCGTCAAAATGAAAAGTCTAATCTATGACTCTACGATTATAATTTCTAAAAAAACGAAAAATGTGATAAATATTCTAGCTACAATATGTCCGATTTTCATAGATTGTGAAGTGGATTTTAAAGTTGAATTTCTGGTTTTTAATGAAAATTATTAGCGAACAGTCCTAGATCTATGTTTAATTGAAACAAGAAAAAAATAATCATGCGAATATCTTAAACCATGTTGGAATAATCCATTGGCAGCGGGAACGTTACATCCCTCAAATATTCCAAGCGTTCCGATAGCCCTAAACATACTGATACCGCGACCAGTGTTTATATGACCATAGAACTTTAGAGCGCGCTGAGTCATATACTGCACACAGGTCCAAACGTAACAGTGTTTTATTAAATGTAAGTAAAGTGTACTACTAATACCACAGCAATGAAGAGAATCGTTAAAATCATGGTTTCGCTTTAGAATGAGGCGTTAAACTAATAAATCCACAGGGTTTCGAAAAAGTAACAGTACCATGAGTTTACTCTAACGAACAAATCCCAGGAAAGCATCCGAGTCGTAATTAATTACCTTTCAACTCGGAATTCGTACCCAGTGACCCAAAACCCGAAAAAATCGTCACCTGCTTATGTAAAGATGTTCAGTTCCAAGGTCGGCCGGCCCGGCCGAGTACATTTTTAATTAGACGTTAACGACAGGATTATTAATTGGTAATATGATTATGCCGATATACTCAATAATTTGAACCGTGGATGCGTACGGTCCCATTCAAAAGTGCTGTTACTTATTCTATTAGTGGCATGGCGCATATGGCTGGTCCGGTACGCATTGGCAATGAATCACAGCTGAAGATGCCCAGTTCGAAGACTCGTTTACCCACTGAACTATTGCCTTTCATTTGTTTAGTTTGCATTTTTGGGACACCTATTATCTGTATATTTCCACTTGACCACGTTCTGCTGCATTTCAGGAATATTTGAATATTTTTCCAATGAATTTAAAGACTAACACCGGTGATAGGTATTGCCTACATACTTCTGAACTATGTCCTACTTATACGAGGTATGTACCATAAGAAATTGTACACTTTTATTGGTCCATATAAGTGGGTATCCGACTTAGTTAAATAGTTAAGACAAAAATGTGCAAACTTGCAAAAAAATCAAGATTGGAGCGGAGCGAAGCCAGCAAGGGGTTTCCTATAATGCCAAAAGCTAGGCCCAGAAACAAACAAAATTTTACAACTCTCTATCTAGTACAGTGTCACAGGGGTCAACCAACCTCAGATTTATTTCGGTAAATATATTTTCGGACATCATCCAGGTATTCACACTCCTATAATAACGCATATCGAAAACAATTTTATCTTAGCTTTAAACTTGGACATTTCCATAAATCCTCTAACACCTAATTACTCGAAATAGACACAGAGATACGAGAAAGGAACAAATGGAACATTTCCTGCGTTTTATTTTTGGCAACACTGGCTCCGGATGTAAATTAGAAGTTACGAAAGCTGGCAGCTTAGTAATCAATCTTTCTCCATATCTACTGCATTTTATACACTAATTGCCTGCCGTTGTGCATACAGGTTGTACCATATGTGGCTTTTTAAAGCATTTGCAAAATCCCCTACGACAGAACTGTCACATGAAAACTGTATAAATCCATTTGAGAATAAATAGTTATGATGTGATTGGTAACACTTTGTATGTATTACTCTAAAATCTTCGCTCCAAAAGTGTTTTCATTAATTTCTATTATTTTGCAAGAGTTCCATGGTAAATACAGTAGCGGGCATCTTATCTAAATGAGTATAATTACTATTCAATAAAGCTGACTTAGAAAGTTTAGAATGTGCGATAAACTTTGTAAGTAGGTATATAAGCATCACGTTTTATGATAAGTTGGTTTTATAAAAATACCAATGTTCAAAACGAACGAAAATTCAGATTTTCGGCCCGGCACCTATAGAATTTCCACTATGCAAAATTGAAGTGAGATATTTGTTTATACTTTTCATTTCATGTCACCTTTGATGTTTACCCAGAAAGAAGACGACCAAGCCAAATGATGTTTTCGAGATTAAAATCGAATTTAATTCGCTATGGGTCAATCAATAAACCTAGAAACAAAATTTATAATAAAGAAAATAGGGAAGAAATAAATGTTTTATCGTTGGTTAAGGCGACACCAAATCGAATCACAAGTTGGTGTTTCCAAAACAAAAGTTCAAAAAATATTAAAAAAGGCAAATATAGGTCATATAAAATTCAAATTATTCATCATCTCTTCCCGGGAGATCAAGAAAGAAGGCTTAATTTTTGTAGGTGGTACTTAAATAAAATTCAAGAAAATCCAGAATTTGGGCGGTCTGTCATTTGGACAGATGAAACTCACATAAGCAGCGTAGGATTATTTAACAAGCATAAAGTGCGTCACTGGTCTGATACAAATCAGCACCAAACTTTTGAACGTCAGAGGCAAGGACGTTTTGGATTTAACGTCTCGTGTTTTATTTTGGGTGGTCAACTGGCATACCAAATTTTTCATGGAAACTTAACGGGATTGAGATACATTAATTTATTGAATATTAACGCAGAGGCGATAATGGAAAATGTTCCGTTAATAAACATAAACAGGGTATATTTCCAACAAGATGATGTCCCTGCACACAATTATGCAATAGTTAGAAATTATTTAGAAAATCGTTTTCCGGGTAGATGGTTTGGTACAAATGGACCTATATTGTGGCCTGCAAGATCACCGGATCTGAGTGTATTAGACTTTTTTGTTTGGGCATTTTTAAAAGAAAAAATATACATACGAAGATACACCAGTCAAGCCGAGCTAGCAGAGGCAACACATGCAGCTTTCCGATAAGCCCATCCTATTTTTCTAATTAATGCCATCAATCTATTAACTAAAAGATGTAGATTATGTGTTGAAAAACATTGCAATCAATTTGAGCAATTCCTATAATTTTGTTGTTTGTTATTTTTCTTTTCTGTTTTTTTCTGTTTTTGTTACTTTTATTTCAGTTGTTATTAAAAGTTGTTAACATCCTGTACTACGTCGAGTTTTTCGTGACTGAGTAATTCACAGTTCAGTTTATTAAATTTTACGAGATCCAATTCTTGACAGTTCCATAAGGTCATTGATGAGGCATCGAACAACGCAATTAACCAAGTAGCTCAGAGTTATCCAGGACTGCCCTTTAAATTGGTAGTAGTCAATTTATCTCTCTCTAATTTTCTGCAAACTTTTTTAGTGTTGCAATACAGAT
This sequence comes from Xestobium rufovillosum, assembly GCA_963966045.1. NCBI lineage: Eukaryota > Metazoa > Arthropoda > Insecta > Coleoptera > Ptinidae > Xestobium > Xestobium rufovillosum. The sequence goes on from OZ014493.1 coordinate 41,658,266, forward strand.
CGAAATTCAAATAAGCAGACTTGGGGGGATTAGGCAATAGGAACGATAGGGGAGTTAGACTGATAGAGTTCTGCGATAAACATAACTTAACGGTCGCGAACACTCTATTTCACCATCATGTTAGGAGACGCTACACGTGGAAGATGCCAGGAGACCTAGGGAGATATCAAATAGATTACATTCTTGTTAGGCAAAGATTTAGAAATCAAGTTAGGGATTGTAGAAGTTATCCAGGAGCAGATATAGATAGTGATCACAATATAGTCGTTATGAAGGCCAATCTTAAATTTAAGATTTTGAAAAAACGAAGCGGAAGAAGGTATCTTGACCTAGAGAAACTAAAAGATGATGATACGCGCGATAAGTTCGAGAAAAAGACAAACGAAGTACTAAAGGGCGCGGGCGAAAATACTGTTAGGGACAGAGGAAGAATGGAATTGCATTAAAAATAGTTTAGTTTCCTCAGCTAGGGATATTTTGGGTCATAAACAGAATGAAAGTAGGAAACCCTGGATAACAAAACATATTGTGAGTCTAATAGAGGAAAGGCGAAAATATAAAAATAGGTTAGATCGAGGGGTATTCACGGTGAAAAATATGTACACCAAACTTCCTCCTAGCAAAAACTTCCCAGACTTCCCCTAAAATTACCGGACTTCCCCGGGACTACCCGGACTTCCTCGAGACTTCCCAAACTTCCTCGAGACTTCCCAAACTTCCTCGAGACTTCCCAAACTTCCTCGAGATTTCCCAAACTTCCTCGAGACTTCCCAAACTTCCTCGAGACTTCCCAAACTTCCTCGAGACTTCCCAAACTTCCCCGAGACTTCCCAAACTTCCTTAAGACTTCCCAAACTTCCTAAACTTCCTCGAGACTTCCCAAACTTCCTCCAAACTTCCCAAACTTCCTTGAGATTTCCCAAACTTCCTCGAGACTCCCCCGTCTTACAGAGACTACACAGACTCCCACGAACTCGGCCACGAATCTCCTAAGACTTCTTATGATTTTCTGAGCCTCTATCGGTTAACTGAAATTCTGCTTTACTGCTACAGCACACACATTTAAATCATTTTCAATTGCTTTAAAAAACTAAATTACAGGTGATCCATTACGACGGCATTAATTTTAGCCAATGACTCTTTGGTGTGCTTAGGAAACTAAAAAAATCGGCCACTGTTTCCTCTCTACTGGACGGACTCTACCTTCTGCACAAACTAAAAACTATAAACTAATACACTGTATAGATATATGAATTCAGTTCAGCATCAGCTATATCCAGGAGTGGTAGTTATGTATCACGCGATTAGATTATGTACCTGTAATAAATATTACCATATATGCGTTTCTTGATATACAGGGCGCCTCAGCAAAGGTGGGTCAACACTTGACTATAGATTTCTAAGGATAAAATAATGTGATTTACTTAACTCTATTTATGTTTATAGAAAAATGCATCCCTACCGAAATAGAACCCTCTGAACAGGGCTAACTTAAATAACCGGAACTGGTTGACTTACGAACTTTGGATTTGGTATAAATTGAGGTACAAATATTTTTGTATTCGAATGTTATTTATTTATGTTATTTATGAGTTTGATAACAATTAATACACAGTATGCTTATTTTTTAAGGACGCCCTTACCTTTTTATCATTTTTTTATCCGGGCGTTGATATTTTTTTGGTGGCAGGAAAAAAATTAATTTATTTAGGAATTGTTTTGACTCTCGTTTTGACTTAATAAATTTTGCTGTTTTCAAAAATTCTATAGGTAGGTATTAAAAAGCCGAATGCAATAAGTTTGATAACATTCCCTATACTATTTTAGGGCATAATAGCTAAATTTAGTAAGGGTAAAAATCCCACCTTGCAAAAAAATCACTGGTGTTCTCAGCCGAAAAGGGACTACCGTTTCCTAAAAAATAAACTGTCTGTATACCAATTCTCATCAAAGTCAAAGGTGCTACAAATCATATTGGAATAGTAAAATAAAGTCAGTAGTCAACCTACTCCAGTTGACCCCCATTCAGAGCGCCCTATCTCGGCACGGATGGACTTTTGTGTTAAATTGAGTTAAATCTTTCTATCCTCAGGAATCTGTAGCCGAGTGTAGCTTTTCTGAGATACCTTGTATACAGGGTGCGGGATTCTTCCATAACACCTTTATTATACAATTTAGAGTAAAATGTTATATGAGAGACCCCGTGAGAGACCCCCATTGATTTATGATTTTCTATTATACAAAATTATTTTCCCTGATACAGGCTGTCTCATTTTTTCTTCTGCGTAGAACCCAACTCTGCTTTTCTTATTTTTTTATAAGATTTTGACAGATGTAGAGGAATATCTTCAGATTACGAAACCCGAGGTAATACCTTGGTAACATGGAAACAATATCTAGGAGTAATTTCTGTAATAGTAAAGAAATAGAGATATTCTACCGGGTATGAGGAATTATACTGGATGACCATGGAATCAGGTTCCCCCTAAAACTTTTTGTTTCTTAAGATATTCATTTGAAATTTGGAGTACTTAAATAGTCTGCGAATCTATGTTATTTAGACGCATTTAAGTTTTTCGGACACTTCCGGTTTTGCCGAAAGTGACCCCAAATTTAGATTTTTAAATGAGACAACCTGTATACCTATATTTATATTTTTGGAACCGGCGAGTTATTTTAGATACCATACTATACATTTAAATAAAAAACAACATATTTTTTAATTTGAAATTAAATTTTGTATCTGGCCATGATTGAATAAAAATCGGTAATTTTGGGGTCCCAAACTAGCGTAAAAACGAAACCATCAAGTTAAGCCAACCATTTTTGGTCGAGCCATTTGAAAATCTCAGAAGCGGTTTTTCAGAAATAATAGTCTGTTTCTTTAAATAGAACAATGGTGGCTCATGGTGGTATTCGTCCAAAAAAAACTCATGAAACATTTTTTTGTATTTAGTTATTAAAAACAAATGAAAACTAACAAATTATAAACCAACGTCTACTCAACCAATTACAGAAAGTAAGTAAGCAGTTGGTCTGGTTTAACGATTTTCGGACGATTTTGTATTTACGCTAGTTTATGATTCTAAATTAACATTTTTCTTCAATCATGGCTGTCTAGATACAAAATTTAAGTTGCACCCAAACAATTTTTCTGTTAAATTTTTGATGTAAAAGTGTTTAGAATGACTCACTGGATCCAAAAATATACAGGGAGTCCCATTCAAAAATTGCATTTTCAGTTCATTTCCGGTGAAACCGGAAGTGTTAGATGATATTGCTAAAAAATTGAGATTTAGATGTCATTTAAGTTTCCCAATTTTCAAATTAATATCTTAACAAACAAAAATGTCATAGGGGTGAGCCTGATTTCGTGGTCACCCAGTATACCTAGCCAAATATAAAAATTCAGAACCTTCATAACTTAATTTTTTTAATGTAACCAAATCAGCATCCATTGTAACGTGAAAGGAAATTTCGAGATAATCTCACAAGTACGTGTTTAACTCGGAAAAAACGAACAGTACTACCTTCCCCATGAACTAAAAACTTGTAAACTATTATGAATTCAGTTTAGTGCCAGTTGTTGAAAAATAAATTATCATCCACAATAAACAAATCGAAGTCGACCTCATCAAATCAAAAGTTTTTTTTTGAATCGAATTTGCCGATTTTGGACGGCGCGGCGCCGCAAAACGCGTGTAGCACGCCGACTTTCTCCTCAAAGACAATGCACCACTCCGTTTTGTTAAAATTGAAAGCCTATGTAGGTAGGTATATCTCGGGGTATATCTATATCTTTTTAAATGACTGAAAAATACCATAACCTCGACCATAGCTATTACCGCAGTATACAGTAATTTCACTACGGTGTCGGCGCTTTCCTTGCCAAGTAAGCTACTTCCACTTTCACGCGCTTTAATAGATGTTAAACTTCATGCCATGCGAGCAACAGGTTTGGCGCAGTACCGAAAGGCGCGGGCACTATCAAGACGCGCGGGGAGTTTTTGTTCGAATCCTAGCGGATCCTTTTTCTTTTTTCTTCTGAAAAGCTTGTTGTAATTTACAGAATTTTGCATTCCATGTATTGTGTCTGGTGGCCACGAAAGATATTTGTTTAAAGAAAATCCGCGATTACTAATGAAAACAAGGGAATAATAAATAGCACGCCAAACATTGCATTGGCAAAACCTAGTTGGGATATAAATAAACTCACTAAACTCACAGCAGAACACGATGGTTTAGTGTTGGTGCGTGAAACAAAAATAGCATGTGAACCAGAGTACACTTGGCCGCGCAATATGCATGAAAAGCAAATCTTGAACCGCAACACTGACGTCGCAGAAACCACTGGATATAGTGTGATTTTACGTACTATGCTTCAGTAGGATTAGGTTGATAATATAGATATTCTCACATAGGTAAGTATTCTGGCTTAGGTATACCTGGGGACCTGGGAATTTACCAATACGTGACATTATTTTAACATATACATGGCGATAAAATGCTAGACCAACATTCCATAATTATACAAACAGAACATATTACATATTTGAATATTTATGGTTACGCATATTGTTTTTAAATATCCAAAACTTCACGATATTTTTCGCAAGACTAACTCCAAACTTCCTAGACTACCACAAGACTACCCAAAATCCCAAAGACTTCCCCAGACTTCCTCGGATTTCCCCAGACTACCTCGAACTTCCTCAGACTTCCTCGAACTTCCCCAGACTTCCTCAAACTTCCCCAGACTTCCTCGGACTTCCCCAGACTTCCTCGGACTTCCTCAAACTTCCCCAGACTTCCTCAAACTTCCTTTCGAACTTCCTTATAGTGTACACCAAACTTCCCACGTGAATAACCCCCCGGGTTAGATGAAATAGGGAAACAAAGATATAAGGCGATCAAGTGGGAAATTATTCGGAAATGTAGGAAAGCGAAAGAGCAATGGATCGATAATAAGTGCAAAGAAGTCGAAAATAAGTTCGAAGTAGGAAAGACTGATGAAGCATATAAAATAATTAGGAGAAATTTTAGAGAAATTGGATCTAGTACCAAAAGCATTAGGAATAAGGCAGGAGATATTCTAATCGAAAGCGGGGAGAAGGCAAATAGGTGGAAAGAATATTTAGGAAACTTATATACGGGACAGGAAGTGCAAGATACATTAGAAAGCGAAAGCAGTGTAGAGGGGGATAACCTAGGGAATCCTATAATGAGAGAAGAGTTTGAGCTAGCACTAAAAAGTTTAAGGAATAATAAAGCGCTAGGTATAGATGGCTTGCAGGCAGAAATCTTAAAGTGCGCAGGTCAAGAGGTAATAGATCGTTTATTTAAATTAGTTAGTCGCATATACCTGACAGGCGAGATTCCAGAGGATTACAAACGGAACATCATGGTAGCTTTGCCAAAAAGGAAAGGCGCGGATAGGTGCGAAAATTTCAGAACCATCCAGTTTAACTTCCCATGCGTCAAAAATTTTAATTAGAATTGTGCAAAGAAAGATGGAGAAAAAGCCAGAAGAAATATTAGGAGAAGATCAGTTCGGATTTAGACGAAATAGAGGAACGCGCGAGGCCATCCTAGCTTTACGAGTAATTATAGAAAAAACGATAGAAAAGAGAAAGAGCGTCTATATAGGATTTGCAGATTTAGAAAAGGCCTTCGACAACGTAAAATGGGGGAAGATGTTCGAAGTGCTGAGAAAGGTAGGGATGAAATATAGGGACAGAAGAATAATACATAATCTCTACGAAGAGCAAAAGGCAGTTATAGAATGTGAGCAGGAACGAAGGGAAGTAGATATCCGGAAGGGAGTGAGACAGGGATGTGCATTGTCACCTCTAGTTTTCAACTTATATATCGAAGATGCTATTAATATTGTTAAGGACAGAACAGCCTCAGGGATTAACGTACAGGGTCAAACTATTAACATGCTTAGATTTGCGGATGATATAGCAGTGTTAGCATCTAGCAAAGAAGAATTAGGAGCGGCTTTGAATGAAATGGAAGCAGTTTTGACACAGGGCTATGGCATGAAAGTCAATAAAAAGAAAACTAAAATTTTGGTATGTAGGGGATGTGAAAATAGAACTAAAGTTGACATACAAATAGGAAATGAGAAGATAGAGGAGGTCACGGATTTCTGCTATTTAGGAAGTAAAGTAACTCAAGACGGTAGGAGCACTAAAGATATAAAACAAAGAATAGCGCTGGGCCGAGTTGCGTTTAACAGAAAGAAACAACTGTTATGTTCGAGAACGGTTAATATTGAGACTAGGAAGAGACTCTTAAAGTCGTATGTATGGAGTACGGCATTATACAGGTGCGAAACTTGGACAATAGGGGAAGCGGATCGAAAAAGAGTAGAAGCGTTTGAAATGTGGTGCTACAGGCGCATGATGAAGATACCGTGGATAGATAAGGTTAGCAATAGGGATGTATTAGAAAGAGTTGGGGAAAAGCGAAAGGTATGGAAGACAATAAAGAGTACGAGAGATAGGATGGTAGGACACCTTCTAAGACACGAAGGAATAGTTCGCGACATACTAGAGTCAGAGATAGGAATAAAAAGAGGTAGGGGTAGGCCTAGATTAGACTACTGCTCTCAAATAGTTAGGGATGTAGGATGTTCTACTTTTAGGGAAATGCGTAGGTTAGCTCAGGATAGAAAAGAGTGGAAGTACGCATCCAACCAGTCTTCGGACTGAGAACCTTATGATGATGACGACCAAGAGTGGTTATCACGGTACAATCAATTTTTTGACACTTCGTCAATAAGTACTTCTAAATATAAATTCCCTGCAGCAGGAATCACGTATTTTGCCAATCTTCATCTATTTGCTGTTGATATTAGACACGTATCTGTTGAGACTCATGCGGACGGGTTTTGTTGGCATTATACAGTTTAATTGAATGGGAACAGAGACACTACAAAGCTGTAGGACAATCAGCGAGCAAAATGGATTTCATAACAAACTAACATTGAAATAGACTGCGGCTAACAAACGCATTTCAAAATATTATATACTAGAAGACGACCAATACATGTGTTTGATAACGGTGCTTAATAAATTTGTGGCGTAAAAGATTATTATTAGTGGTTGACCCCATAAGATTTTTGTCTAATGAAAAAGATTGAAAACGTCATGACCTCGCTTCACATACCAAATTACACATCTCCGATTTATTATAGTTAACTGATAATAAACTGTACGCCAAATATTACTTATTAGTTAATTTATCGAAGTAATACCAAAGTACACAGATCGCAAATTCGTACTCGTGACGTTATTAGGTACCTACTTCTGCGCAGCTTCGATGACGAAATTTTCCGTTCTCTGGTGAAACGATTTCTACTTCATTAGTGCAAAACTGTTCCAGTTTTTGCCGGAAAGCATTTGAGGCAAAAGAATTGAATAATTTATAGTTTATCGAACACTTTCACCAAACACCCCGTAGAATAAGTTGCTTTAATTTTTTTTGCTTAAAGCTAGGGTTGTTCGGAAGGATTACCTTAGGCTTAGACACTGATGGGGCAGTTGCTGTTAGATATTCTTGAAATGTTTATTAAATTATGACAGATATACAGAGGATGTTTCTAAAGGGCAGTAGAAAATTACACCTACGATACATTCCACAAGACAAACAACGAAGATGCCAAAAGATACAAAGGTGTTGCAGTTTTATAGAAAAATGTTGATTCTTTTTTCTGTCAAAGAAGTAACAGGTCTGAAAAATTTAATTTGAATATATCAAGAAAAATATGTACCTCCGCTGACCAAAATTTAATATTTTAGCTTTTAAAATCTCGATTGATATTTTCTGCTAATGAAGTAGCCTTGCTCTTTTTGCGTGTTATGATTCGTTCAGCAGTAAAAGATAATTTTTTAAACTTTTGCTGAAGTCAGCAGTCGGTGTGCTGTAATGCAGTATATTTTGGAAGAAGTGCTGCGATTGAGTAGGTTCTGGAATAACCAATCGGGTATTTTGTGGGAGTGGCACGTGTTGCATGTTTTGAAAATACGCGCCCCTGAAGACCTGGAGGAAAATATTAGCTTCAAAAACGCTGTGCCAACTGTACAGGGTGTCCTATTTTCGTTGTGATTTGGCGGTTTCTCATAGAAGCAGCAGAGATAGAGCCTTGGGGTTTTCGCGAACCTGAGCCACTTTCTTGAGTATAATAGAAAGCCGAAACCAGAATTTGGATATCGTTTTTAGTTTTTGAGAAAAAAAAATAATATTGATTTTTATCGATTTTCAAAAATTCTGAAAGCTGCATGTGTCGCCTCTGCTAGCTCGACTTGATTGTAGTATCTTCGTATGTCTATTTTTTCTTTTAAAAAGGCTCAAACAAAAAAGTCTAATATACTCAGATCCGGTGATCTTGCAGGCCACAATATAGGTCCATTTGTACCCAACCATCTACCCGGAAAATTATTTTCTAAATAATTTCTAACTATTGCAGAACTGTGTGCAGGGGCACCATCTTGTTGTAAATATACCCTGTTTATGTTTATTAACGGAACATTTTCCATTATCGCCTCTGCGTTTTTATCAACAAATTAATATGTATATCTCAATCCCGTTAAGTTTCCATCAAAAATTTGGTATGCTAGTTGACCACCCAAAATAAAACAAGAAACGTCCAAAACGTCCTCGCCTCTGACGTTCAAAAGTTTGGTGCTGATTTGCATGAGACCAGTGACGCACATTATGCCTGTTAAATAATCCTACGCTGCTTATGTGAGTTTCATCTGTCCAAATTACAGACCGCCCAAATTCTAGGATTTAAAAGCCGACAAGAGATTCACCATGTACAAAAGAATTAAACTAATTACCTAGCTCAAACTAATAAACACGCGTTAAACGACCACAACTTTAATTGCTGCTGAAAATTGAAGAAAACATAATAATGGATAATTTGCCATATCAATGACCAGTATAGCTCGTGCAGCGCGCTCCTTTCATAATTGATTATGAATAATGCAATGGGAAAAAATCACCTATATTCCAGCAAATTCGTTACACAGCATTTAATTTCGGTGTCGCCTGAATTATGAAAAAATGTGCCAACCGGCCCGATTTTCCAGAAGAGGAGCTCGTGTAAACGTGCGGAACTAACCGATGCCATTTTTTTTTTGTCTGAAGATGCAGCTTTCTTCAGAAGAAATAAGGCTAATTATGTTGCACTAATTGGTATGAAAATCAAAATACTTGAAGAAAACATGGTACCTTCCTCTTAGAAACCCATTATTATAAGTCACCGGTATCCCAACGTCTGTTGAAGTCACCACAACCATTCTCCACCACGTCCAAAAGACATCGCGTCGTAACACAAAAACATTATCAAACACTAACAAACTCCAGAAAATAAATCATCGCACTGCCTCCTTTTAAAATTCTAAACTAGGTAAACCGTATCCACGCACACGATTTTTCATCTGGATGTCGGAAACGAGCAGGTGCTAGACGTGCTCTCTCGGGGTATTATGACCAGAAAACGGCGCATGCAAGAACGTTACCTTGCAACTGCTATTTCACACAGACGCTCCGGCTCTTGGAGTTCCGCGATCGCTGTGCAGATACCGTAAACTTCAAGTCGCACGGCCGCTGGATGATACGTGAGCATTAAAAATTAACGCGATCACGGAAAAAACCGACACAACGAGAACGTTCAGAGCGTAGTGCATTGCTTTCCCCCGATGAGCAGTGAAAGATATGTGGCTTAGAAGTATTGTATACCCTTTGTTCTTCTAAAGCCTATACCAATCAATTTTTTGAGGTCGGTTAAGTTGCCCCCCCCCCAGTAATTTTGTTTTCAAAATTTTCTCTCACACACCTTGCACACCCTAGCACACCCTTCATGAAACCTAGCACATCAATAGCAAGAAATCCGCAATCAATTCTTGATGGGTGGCCAACTTAACGCTTTACCATTTATTAAAACCGGCAATCAAAAATGCAAGGTTGTATATCGTAACAGTTCATTTTATGAAACAAGATGTGAAAATTAGCACATTTTTCAAGATTTGAAAAAACAACTTGGGGATGGTTACGGATTTTCCTGTATTTCCCGGAACGTGCTAGGCATAATTTTGAGTGGGCTAGGTTGTGCTGGGTTCATTTCTATTTAGCAATTGTATCAAAACTTGAAAAATCAAATAGCGGGGTGCTAGAACAGACTTTCCGACATTTTCTAGAATGTGCGAGACATAATTTTGAGTGCGCTAGGTTGTGCTACATCCGTACTATCTAGCACATTTTTCAAAAATTGGAAAATCAACTGGGGGGGGGGGGGGGCTAGAATTATTTTCGAGAACAGACTTTCTGGCATTTCCTGGAAGGTGCTAGATATCACTTTGAGTGTGCTAGGTTGTGCTAGGTCCCTAGTATCTAATACCATCAACAAAATTTTAGAAAATCGTTTGGGGGGGGGGGGGCTAGCGTTTAGTTGGCCCTTCCCACAAACAATTTGCTGTAGTTTCTAAGCTGTTCGTGTGCTACCTTCAGTTCTGGGTGTGGGGTGTGCTAGGCGCGTGCAAGTTAATTCTGAGAAAAGTTTTAAAAAAACATAACTGCGGGGGGAGGGGGCAACTTAACGTACCCAATTTTTTGGTCTTGCCCGATGTGCAATATTTTTACGGCCTTATATAAAAAGCTCGAAAAAAGTGACAGCCCAAAATTAACTTTTTTACACTGTTCCAAACAATGTTCTCTCTCATACTGTTATCAACATCAACCTTTCAAAGCATCAGCTTACCATAGACGGAATCTCCATTATTTCCAAAGGCCTGAATTTCGCAATCATATAAGAATATAAAATACGAGGTCGATGGATATTTCCTTGATTTTTGCTGGAACAACACAGAGTCTAAAAGTTTCCACCGGGGTTTTCCACGTCGACTAGTTCCTCGACTAGTCCCTTGCAATCAGTTAACTCTACCCTATCCTCATCCCAGAAAAGCAGAGGCTGACTTTTATACTTGAATTTTTTTTTGGGTTTGGAAAAACCAACAAGATTCCACTCTTTGGACATTTCCTTGGCTTCTGGATGCTAATGATAAACCTAAATTTCATAAAATGTAACAACAGAATACGGTATAAAACTTTATTACAGAGTCTTCAAATTGGGCTTTGAATTTGTTCTTTCCTTTCGGGACCCATATCCATTTTTCTAATAATTTTCTTATATACAATTCCTTATGAACGATGTGAGAAACGCCTTCATAAGAAATGGTCAAAGCCTCCAACCGATTCGTCTATTTTCCAAAATGAGATCGCCATGGACACCGATGTTTTCTGTTGCTGACGCATCAGAAATCGGTTTTCCAGCTTTCGGTTCGTCCATAGAAACGTTGCTTTTACGCCCCCCTAAACAAATTTTATTTTTCCACTTCCAAAATTTGTAACCTCAGGTGTTGAGACGGATTTACGCAAAACTTATGGGGACAAAAAATGAATGGAAAGAACTGAAGAAGTCGGACCGTCTTCAACCTGGAGATAACTACCTGATTATTGCTCTTTAAAATTGCGAGTAGGACCTACTATGCCAAAGTCATTACAATTAGAAAATGTGAATTATTTCTCTCACCTATACACTACTTGGCAGTTGCGGACTCCTCAAAAACCATGAGGATAGCTGTTTTCCCCATTATACTACTTACAACACAGAAATTGGAGGCCTCAAACTCAGGGCCAAACAAGCAGGATTCTTGCCGATTTACTTTGGGAATTACTTCCGCATCCGTTTAATTCAACAGACCTTGCACAAACAAATTACAATTTGAAGAGCTGAAGCGATTATTTTCAGAAATGGCAATTTGTTAATAAAGAAATGCAAATAGAGTGGCACAAACTGTGGGGGTCGGTATGGCACTGTGATACACACTCTGCAATGTGGAAGGCAACGGGAAACCACCACATTATTTTATCCCTAGAACAGCGTACCAAAAATTTTATAATGATGGCACCTTCTGGAGTATAAGATATTCTGGAGGTAAAATAGTCCCACATTCGCAGCTCCGGGCGGGGACTGGAAAAGCATAAGCTAAACAAATAGAAGAAGCGTAAGCGAGCTTACAGCAACATTTAAAAAAATCTATTACGGATATAATCATACAGTACACGACGATAAAATTTCTCAAGCAGAAGCATCTGCGAGAACGGTAAAATAGCATGCCGATGCGCTATTACAAATACTATTATAATACCATGTGCCCATGTAGTGAGATGTTCGATTTCATGCCGAACAACTTGTAAAATTATGATTTTTCGTAAAACGCATATTACCGACAATATATCGAATTGAAAAACTGCGACGGCTTTAGCGGCACGTCACGGCTTGGCACAGTTGATGATATATTCCAAGTGGATGGATATTACAGCTGAAGCGTTGCTAACTTCGTAGAACACGCTAAATTGATGCAAAAATCGTCATTTGGTATTTCCGAGCGTAAGAAAATTAATGTTTGCATCTATTTTTGTAGCACGAAGGACAAGCTTCAACGGGAGTGACTTCGAAAAGAATCGGACGCAAATTCAAAAATTCTTTTGCAAATTATAAATGGCGTGACGTCAACAACCGTTAAAATCAACAATAACGCATGTGTTTTACCTGATAAATTGCATAGAGCACATCTGAAGGAAGTACAGCCGGCAGAACGAATACCTACTTTAAAGCTTTTAATTCTGAGAAACCATGGCAGACAGACATTACGCACACTTTCTATTCCACTAAAAATTATCTCTGTGCACGGACAATTTTTTGAAAAATATGAAAGACGTGTTTTACACACAGTTTGGAGTTGAAAATTGGGGTCGAAGGACCAATATACTTAATGTACCCTAGCGTTTCAGCAAAGATTTACAATCATTCACCTCCTTGTCTTCTGATTTTGTAAACAATTTACCTATAATTATTACAGGTATCGTTCACCTCATAGCAGTACCTAATAACTTAATCAAGTCACATTAAATTCGCATTGGACTGTCGTAAAGCAAGGATTTAAACCTCTCGTCTAGGTATATCGCTAACGTAAACATCTCTGTCGTGCGGCCATAGATACAAATAAAACTGTTAAAAGATCCGGTTTCCTTAAACATTTTAACTGTTATTTGAAAAGAATGGCTTTCTGTAAATAGCCGAGTTTTAAAGATTTTCTATTCTACACCTTATCGTATCGCACAAATTTTGTATACAGCTCCACTTTCCGTTTTACAAGACGAAATTAAAAGTTTCCACTCGGTTTCCACGCAGAAAAAGAAAATTGTATTACACCCAGAGAAAAATTTATCTTCGTTTGGGTGACCCTTATAACTAAATTATACCAAGAGAAGCACGCGCCGCTACTTAGGCATCACAAAAACTACTTTAGGAGATTAAAATCGATGTCAATGTTGAAATTCAGCGTCCGTTGTTCGTGTCAAACTTTTATAGAAGGCAACATGTGCTGAATGCTCCGAGGAATTAGGCTTAATACTTATACATATTTAATAAAGCATACTTTTCTCTAGGAGTATAAAGTATAACACAGTGGCGGCCGGCCTTCCACTCCACTCATTAAATTTTAATCAATGAGAAATGATCCCAAACTTCTTACTATCTCAATTTTCAAACAAAAAGTACCAGCATTAACTACTAAAAAATGTGTTAAATGCCATAAAATTAATCTAAGTATATTTATTTGGTCTAGTTGCCTCTTTTATGTAGTCTGCTTATCCCAACGCAACGTCGAGCTTTGACAGTTTAGGCTGCGTTTTGTTTTTCATGAGATGCGTCACCTTTTGGTGCCTTTCGTATAAACCTGCCCTCGTACATAAAAATCAAAGGCGTTTGGCATAAATTATTTCGATTTTTTCAGTTTTAAATGCAAGTACCTACGTGTTTATGCCAAACGAGTTCACCTCCGCACAAAATGTACAAATGGCATTGCTTATATTACGAAAAAATCCTACATCACAAAAACTGTAATTCTTCAAATGTACGCTTATAATAAGGCAAATGAACGCTCTAGCTTATCCTAACAGCACTTAGTTCCGAGAAAATCACATGTTTTCTTTCATGAAATACTTAAAATTGATACAATTAAGCTTATTACTGTGCAGCAAGTGGTATAAAAATATGACTGATGAATCATTCATATTTTTTGCAACACCGCTGTAACATCTATTTACTGACGTTATTTCTAAAGATAATAACCGTAAAAATACTCCAAGGAGCCAAAAAATCACTTACCAATAACCATCAACCAAATTCAAACCGATTAGATCGAAGTTTTTCGTAAACATAACAACAGCCACAACATAATCCACCTTACAACCACATAATAATCGATTACAACAATTAAGCCAAGGTAATACTAATAAAACCCGCCACTACTTTAAATATTTAAGGCCTTAAAACAATTTTTTTCTTCAAACTATTTGAACAATAAACAAATGTCACTGTCGCCAAGCCAAAATTATGTAGGTTATGATTCAAGATGCGAGTGAAGTTAGCCGTGCAACAAGTCGCATCGATCCATGTCGGTAATTTCACATGTAGATTCCTATTTTCACCACGCTTCGTCAATATAGAATATACAATTTCTAATTTCAAAATCAATATTGGGCTATTCATATTCCGTGGGCTATTAATTGGGCATATTGAGTATCTTCCATACTTCACAAGTTCCGTTTTAAAAACTTATTTTTGGTATTCGTGAGGTAGAATAAATTAAAAACAGCCTTATCAATAATCAATTTATTCCAATTTGATATGTTAATTTGACAATTATTTGCAGAAAATTTAACAAGAACAGAATCACAAAATTATTGCAACTATCAATAATTATTACATACTGTGCCACAAGCATTTTTAATATAGTTGGAATGTACAATACAATTTATAAAATGCAACAAAAACATTACAATTTTTAATATAACGGCCTTCACAAAAGTAAAATATGCTATAAAATGCTACATATTGAAAAATAAAGTTATTGGCACTTTCGAGTAAAGTAAAATAAAATTAATATAAAAGAAAAACAATGCAGAGTGTAATATATTTAATGAGTGATGCTATAAATGCAAACGTTTTCTATTTTTTGTTTATTTACATTAGCAAATAGTGCATAAAAACGTGTAAAATTGGAAAATGGTAACTTAAGAAATTTGTGAACAAATGCTCGGCAGTAATTATATATTATAACAGTTACAAAGACTTATTTAGAATTTTCTCGACTCAAATTTCATTTCAGATACATAAACCCATAAATTTTGCCAGTTTCTTTGTATATTTGATCTATATCGTCCATTGAGACCTATTTGGGCATTATATAAAAATTGTAATAGCAACTTATGAAAGATCTTTGAATTCGCTGGTTATATTATGATGTATAATTATTCGAAACACGTGACATGACTTTATTCTCAATTTTCCCTCCATTGGCTGCAAGGACAGAAACAAGGGAATACGTAGTTAAGGCAGATTATTTGTAAAAAAACCTGAACATGGAACCAAAGCAATAAAAAATTCCGCAGGATATTTGCTTACCTTCTTCTCTGTCTGCCTTGGTACCTACTGATTATATGTTTAAAACTAGGTATGATTAAAAAGTTCATTTGAATCATGTAGCAGTTTGTATACGTTGAATAATTTCCTGTTTTTATTATTACTTTCTTATATTTCTGAAGTAGGTAGTAGTTTACGGCTCATTTACACATGCCAGGTCTCGGATGAGTAGGCTGCCCACTCATTTATTAGAAAGGCATAATTTCTGTGCTATAATCTGTAGTGAAACAATAGCGTTGTACGTCATTATTTAGCTCCAAACATGCAAAACACAAAGTCTGACACTGGCTTCGCTGCTATGACACTGGCTTCGTTGCTATGATACCGGCTCTCTGATTGGTTGTTTCATAGCAACGAAGCCGGTGTCAGACTTAATCCAGTTTTGGTTTCTTTGAAAAACCGGGCCTAAGTATTATCTGTTATGAATTTTATATTGTATATAGCTGCAGATACAATGGTATTATCTGCTCAAAATACTTCAGTAAGACATAACCTAAAATTGACATTAACATCAAGGCTGAGGCAACGGGTACGCTAGTGTGCTGCTGAAAATTAAATTACAGACATGCACACTTTGAACACGTGTTGAAACTTGTAATAAAGAAATGTATCAAATGAAACAAATCACTTTGCTGACGGAAAACCTGAAAGAACGCATTTTTTGTAGAAAAAGATAATGTAAAGACGTAGGAAATAAAAGTAGGGAGTGACTACTGAACAGTCCGGTCGCATGCGCATTACAGAATATAACCTATATTTGGCATTTTGGAAGTGTAAAAAAACTAAAGCTGAGAGAACGCTTTTTTAAAATAGACCCTTACTTGCCCTTTCGCACCAGATACACGCATTTTTTGGCAAAAAGATGATGTAGAAACAAGCTAAAAAGTGCGGACCCGTGCGGGCGCAGAACTCGTGTGGCCGTAGCAGAACAAAATGGCAGCTTTGTACTATACCCATATAGCTATTATATTAATCTTAGAGGAGGGAAGAAGAGGAGGAATAACAAAGCAGGTGTTCCTGTTACCATTCGGCACCAAAAAAAGGGGCGTAACCGAAACTTCTTAGTCCCTTTACGCCGAGAATTGAACGAAAAATCTGAAAATGATATGACTAATTGCGCTATTTCAAACGCTGCTTTCGTTATTTTGAGTTAAATTACATGAATTCTAAACAGTAACCTAGTTTCATCACTTTGTTTGGCACCAAAGATGCTCAAATTTTGGTAACACTCAAGTGCAGGGCAAAGGTCGGGCGTTACGAATCCATTCTCTTCCCTCATCTAAGATATTAATACAAACAACTAACCATTCCTTGCATGTGCAAAAAGCGTCCTAGAGAAAAGGCGATAGAAGTAGTATCTTCTACTTCGTCGTTTATATTTGTTAGATGCATACCAAGCATGCGCAAGTAGGTACGTTCGGTCACAACCTTCTCAACTTACAAGCCGTGTTGCTGCAAATCTGGCAACGCTGTAGGTGGTCCGGTAACCGGCCATTTTCACGTCAGTGTTTACGTTTACGTGGTGCTGTTGACGTGCTGCCTGTTTGTTTTCTTGGCAAATATTCAATTTATTTGGATTTTCTGCAACTGTGCTCATAATCTGTGTAATCAGAAACTTTTTAAGTCCAAGTTCCGTATGAACAAAGGTAAGTTTCTTCATTACGTACTTATTTTACGAGCAATAATAAAAAGAGTGTTCCGACTCTGGACTTTCAGTAGCCACACACCGTCTAAATTTTATTTTTGTACATATGTATTCAATACTGGACTATTTAATAAACAATAAGGATTATGAAATTCAGCTTCTGAGAAGTTCTGATCAAAAAACCACACTGTGCCAGCTGACATTAGCAAGCATTGCATCAGTTTTTTATTCAGATTTTTTGGAAACCTGCATTTGCGATCGATCTTATCAAAATGTATTAAAAAGTGGCTCTCTGTATTTTCCAACATACTGTTGAATAATTATGTTAAAAATAAAAACTATGAACATTGTGAAAGTTCAGATTCTAAAGGAAAACGGAAACCAACTATGCCTACTAAAAGCATTACAACAAAAAAACTGAAACCATTTAAGGTGGCAATGTTAGGATTTCCCGCATTCTTCATAAATTCGCAAGTTATTAAAATTTCTATAAATATTTTTAAAAAAGGGCTTTTTAGCGACCCAAATAAATTCGACATTCTTATCCATACACATTTTTGAATCGTATCATTAAGTATTAAAGTCAGAAAACTGCAGCTTCGCGAAAAACGACCCAAATGAATTTATGCAGTGTCTTCATTATATTTGTTTCGTTCCCATTATTCCCATTCCTGATCGCCCCCACTCCATTGTCGCGTGATGAACTAATGACTCGCTAAGAAATCGTCGAATAATTTGCACGCGTGAAATGCGCCAGTATAGCTTATTAAGAACCGCTACAAGAAAAGTTTTTTATTGTGTTTGTTAAGAAAACTCTTTTGTTCGGTCTGTTGAGAATAGAAGAATTTCCATTGTCCAGCTTCCCGGTAACAGTGAGTACCCTATTTTGTTCCTTGAATATTGTCTACAGAAAATCGCTATTTTTTTGTAAATTTGAATTTGTTTTGTACTTGAATTCGCAACATTTTGGTCCTTCGGAGTCGGATAATCTGTCCCAGCTCTGTAGAGAAACTTTCATTTTCAAAGAAAAATTATTTTGGCACAGCTAGTGTTGGTGCATTTAATAAAACAAAATCTGTGTTATTGGTGTTATTGGGATATGGGCACTTTTTTCGCGTGTATTGAATTTGATGTCGTTTACATTGATTAAAATAATTGTTGGGAATTTTGCAAATCGTGTCTTGCTTAATTGATTTCCTAATTGCGCAATTTTGTTTCACTTGCGGGGCATCTAGTTTGATCCAGTTTTTTTTCGCGTTCTTAGTTCGAGTTGTTTGGGTTTTGTTTTAATAACAGGCACCTTTGTTTTCGGTGCGTTTGTCGCCTGTGAGCATTGCTTATTATAGATTCGTTTAAAGTTATTGCTTCCGCGGCATAAGTAAAATTTGTTGTAACTTGTTTGGGTTAAGTTTCTTGCCTTGAATTTAATTTTGTTTGTAAATTCGTGCGCTTAGAAATTAAATATGACGTCGTATACAATGGAAAGAACGTTGATTCTTGCTAAGCAAACTATATGCCGCTTGGGGCCAACTTCTTCGTTAGCCGATCAAGTTAAAACTGATACTACTAAATTAACGGAGTTTTTGGCTTCATATGAAAATGCAGTAGCGCTCTATAATAATTTTCAATCGGTTAACGATCGCACTTTGTTTGACGAGTCCGATGTTGGTTTGTTGGACCAACTTTTCCAGCGCACCATAGAGTTAGACGAGGTTATGGTCAGAATTAAAGCTGTTCACATGACCTGTGTGGGAACGGAGCGCGAAAAGAGGAGTAGTGTCCCTTCTGAAGCACGTTACGATTCTGTTGAAGAACTTGATGGTCAGTGTGCCGCTTCTCTTTCAAAACCGGCCTCTCGGGAATCTTTGCTAGATTTGGGTCAAAGTTCTGGTCGGCCTAATGTAAAACTTCCTCGTTTACAGTTACCCACATTCGACGGGACCTTGGATAAGTGGCCCAGTTTTTTTGATTTGTTCACTGCCCTCATTGATAGAAATGATTCTTTGTCGGGGGTTGAGAAATTGCAGTATTTGCTTTCGTGTTTGTCGAAAGATGCGTTGGCGGTTATTAAGCATCTACCGGCTGTAAATGATAATTATGAAGTTGCGTTAGATTTGTTAAAGGAGCGATTCCAGAATCCCCGTCTTCTAATTTTGTTTTATTGGTCCTCAATTTGTAACGCACCCAAGTGCAATGGAGAGTCTGCGCATGCACTTCGCAGTGTTCTTAACGTATTTTCTGAAAATATTATGGCACTGAAGGCACATCCGGACGTCGATTTGTGGGATTTTACCCTCTTTAATTGGCTTCTACAAAAGCTCGATAGCGCGACTAGAAAAAGGTTTGAGTTGAAGTTTTCTGATGTCAGTTCTCCTTCATTTGATGATTTGCATCATTTCGTTAGGGAGCAGTGCCGTGCTTTAGAAACTGATGCTCTTACCACTCGTGGTCCTTCTGCTTCTTCGGCACCCTCGAAGTCCACAGATAAACTTAGCCCTAGAACACAGCGCTCTAGAAATTTTGATAGGGGCTTTCGACGTCCAATTGCAGAGCAGAAGCAGGCACTCTTGGCCCGTGTTGAACAGACATCGAGCCCAGTCTCCACTGAGGCTTCCACTTCCACCTCTGCATCGGCAGCTTGCGGTTATTGTAAAGGGTTGCACAGTATCAATAAATGCGCAGATTTTTTGAAACTTCGTCCTTACGATCGGTACTTAAGTGCTAAGTTGAAGCGCTTATGTCACAAGTGCCTAGAAAGCACACATCAAGTGAAGAACTGTCAATCGACCCTTTCTTGTGATCATTGTTCTCGACCACATCATTCACTTTTACATTTTGATTTTACCTCTCGGGCGCCTACGGTTTCAGAACCGAAATCATCCTTGACGCCTGCGCATTCATCGACAGAGCCTTCAAGTTCAGTCGCAATGACTTCTATGACATTTTCGGGTACGGGTTTGCTTTCAACTGCCTTACTGGAAGTTCGTGATCGTTGGGGCCAGTATAGGGTTGTTCGAGCTTTGTGTGACTCCGGAAGTCAGTCCAATTTTGTTTCGGAAGGTTGTAGGAAGCTTCTAGGTTTGGTTTGTAAGCGTATGCCGGTTCCATTGTCTGGTTTAGGGAATATTCCGGTTACCGCATCCCGCAGAGTTACGGAGTGTTGTATTCGTCCGGTTGGTGTGCCGCAGCCCACATTCGTTTTTGATGCTGTGGTTTTGCCGACGATTTGCCAAGATTTGCCTAGTGTACCTGTAGCATCCTCTACGTCGTTCAACAATTTAAAGTTAGCCGATCCTAAATGGAACACACCTGGACCTATTGATATGCTCCTTGGTGTTGATGTGTTCGCTGACATAATTTGTGGGGGACACATTCAAAGAAGTGATGATCATCCTGCCGCCATGAATACCATATTGGGGTGGATTCTTTTAGGTACCATTTCGGGACACTCTTCGCCTCAGATTCAATGGTTCTTCGTGTCTGCCGCACCCTCTTTAGATAACAACCTCAAAGCGTTTTGGGAAATTGAAGAAATCCCTGTCCATACTTCGGTGGATCCTGAACACCAATTTGTGGAGGATCATTTTGAAAAAACACATTTTCGGGATACCTTCGGTCGTTTTGGCATATTCTTGCCCTTTAAGAAGCCTAATCCTACTTTTGAAGGCTCCTTGCAAATAGCTGATCGTCGTTTTTTGTCTCTCGAGCGTCGTTTGTTAGGTAAACCCGAATTGTGCACGAAGTATTTGGAGTTCATGAATGACTACCTTCGTTCTGGTCATATGACGCTTATTAGCAATACGCCTGAGGGTTCTTACTTCATTCCACATCATTGCGTTTTTAAGGAGGAGGAGAGTTCCTCAAAGATTCGTGTTGTGTTCGACGCATCCGCCAAAGATGCGAAAGGTCTTTCGTTAAATGACGTTTTGTTTGTGGGACCGAAATTACAGTCTGATATCGTTTCGATACTTCTTCGTTTTCGTTCTCATCAGTTCGTTTTTACATGTGACGTACGTCAGATGTACCGTCAAATCATGGTCGATCAATCACATAGACATTATCAGTTGATCAGATTTCGTTTTTCTCCTCAAGATCCGATTAGTACGTTTCAGTTGAACACGGTCACGTATGGTGTTAACTCGTCACCTTACCTTGCCATTCGTTGTTTGTTAGAATTAGCCAAGGAGGGTGAAGACCAGTTTCTTCTTGCTTCGAATGCCATACGGTCAGATCTGTACGTGGACGATTTTGCGTCTGGCGCTGATGATTTGAAAACAGCCATTGAGTTGAGAGACCAACTTATTGGTTTGTTGAAATTGGGTTGTTTCGAACTTCGTAAGTGGGCAAGCAACGATCCCGCTTTGTTAGTAGATATCCCTGCGGATTTCTGTCAGCTCCAACCTACCACTTTTGATGATAGTTCCTGCGTGCTAGTTAAGATACTCGGTCTTCAGTGGCAATCTGTGGTAGATTCGTTTTCTTATGTGGTTTCGCCGGTTGGTTCACGTTGTACCAATCGAGGTATTCTATCTGAAATTGCTCGTATTTACGATCCTCTTGGGTTTCTAAGTCCAGTGACCTTTCGTGCAAAACACTTGATCCAGCATTTGTGTACTCTTGGCATTGACTGGGATGATACTCCGCCTGACGATGTTTGTGCTCAGTGGGAGCGATACAGAACTTCCCTAACGGCTTTGACAACTTTGAAGATTCCTCGCTGCGTAAAACCTCCTTCGTTTGTCTCTTGTGATTTGCATGGGTTTAGCGACGCCTCCGAGCTAGGTTACTCTGCTGTCGTGTATTTTCGTTTTATTGATGCTGATGGCAATGTTACCGTTTCTCTTGTTATTGCAAAGTCCAAGGTGGCTCCTTTGAAGCGAGTGTCTATTCCCCGCTTGGAATTGTGCGGGGCCTTTTTACTGTCCAATCTTATATCGTTCGTAATCCAAACTTACCAAACTTTGCTTCCAATTGGTCAAGTGTTTGCTTGGTGTGATTCGACTGTGGCTCTCACGTGGATACGCTCGTCGCCACATAAATGGAAGACATTCGTGGCTAACCGCGTTAGTCATATCCAAGATCTTGTGCCTCCCAGCTGTTGGCGCCATTTGAAATCTGCGGACAATCCCGCTGATCTAGCTTCTCGGGGAGTTTTTCCGGACGAGCTTGTGTCATGTGCGCTTTGGTGGGCGGGATCACCTTGGCTAAAGGAAGACCCAGATTCGTGGCCATGTGATCCTTTCGACCTCCCCACTTCTTCTGCCAATTCTGACATCATTCTGGAGAGTAAGGCGGTGGTTTTAATGGTTCATTCACAGGCCTATTCAATCGTGGAAAATTTGTTTCGTCGTTTTTCCTCCTTAAGGAAAATCCAAGGCATCATAGCCTTTTGTCGTCGTTATATTCACAACTACATGCATCCGCAGGAGCGTCGTGTGGGAGCTTTGGATGCCTTGGAGCTTCATCAAGCTCTGTTGTGTATAGTCAAATCGATTCAGAAGGTGGCTTTTCGTGAAGAGTTGGCGAAGTTACAGAAGACTGGAACTTGTTCAAAGTATCTGCAAGGCCTTTCCCCCTTTGTTGATGTTGAGGGAATTCTTCGTGTTGGTGGCCGGTTGTCTCAGTCGGGTATACCTTTCGAGTCCAAGCATCCAGCTCTTCTACCTCGTAACAGTAGACTTACTGATTTGCTAATCGAGCAAATTCATCACAGAAATTGCCATCCTGGTATTCAAACAACAATGCATCTACTGCAACAGAACTTTTGGGTGCTTTCTGCTCGCAAAGCCATTCGTCGTTGTTTGTCTAAATGCTTTCGTTGCTTTCGCACCAAGCCC
Source organism: Xestobium rufovillosum (assembly GCA_963966045.1). Lineage (NCBI taxonomy): Eukaryota > Metazoa > Arthropoda > Insecta > Coleoptera > Ptinidae > Xestobium > Xestobium rufovillosum. The sequence continues at coordinate 41,681,307 of OZ014493.1, forward strand.
CCTTCCATTATTCCGCCCATGGGTGATCTTCCAGCTGCGCGTGTTACACAGGTTAAAGCCTTTAGTCGTGTAGGTGTTGACTACGGAGGCCCTTTCTCCATTTTGTTGTCCAGGCGTCGAGGTGCCAAGACCCAAAAGGCTTACATATGTCTGTTTGTGTGCTTCGCTACAAAAGCGTTACACCTTGAACTCGCGTCCGACTTATCAAGCGACACATTCTTGGCGGCATTACGTCGTTTTATTTCTCGCCGAGGACGATGTTCGCACATTCACAGCGACTGCGGTACGAATTTTATCGGTGCCAACCGGGAGCTCATCGATTGCATGAAAACCGCCGTAGACGCCGAAGCCATTCAATGGCATTTCAATTCCCCGTCTGCACCGCACTTTGGCGGCTTATGGGAAAGCGGAATTAAGTCTGTTAAGACTCATTTGTATCGGGTCATTGGGAATCAGATTCTCACTTACGAAGAGTTGAACACTCTTCTTGCTCAAATCGAGGCAATGTTGAATTCTCGGCCTCTGTGCACACTTAGCTCAGATCCCAATGATCTGAAGGTTCTCACACCAGGGCATTTTTTGACTCTGGAACCTATGACCGCCGCTCCAGATTCGGATTTTTCTAATTTACATTTGAATCGTTTGTCTCGCTGGCAACTAGTGCAACGGCTCCAACAGGATTTTTGGAAACGGTGGAAGGATGAATATTTGCACACCCTTTATCAACGCGGTAAATGGGCCAAAACTCACTCATTTGAGAATGTTGATGTCGGAACTATAGTCCTGATTAAGAATGAACTGGTTCCACCATTGCATTGGAAATTTGGGATCATAGATCAATTGCATCCGGGCGTAGACAAAGTTGCACGCGTCGCGACTGTCCGAACCGCCCAAGGTCCGTTAAAAAGACCTTTAGTTAAACTGTGCCCTGTGCCACGCCAATAACGCAGTTTACCTCATTCACTTTTGTATATACGTTTTGTTTGCTTAAAATTAATTTGTTTGCTTAAAATTTACTTGTTTGTATTAATCAACTTAAATTGTTTGGTCTTTTTTTGTGTTATATTTTGAAAATCTTGTTTCATGGCGATTTTGGTGGGCGGTATGTTTCGTTCCCATTATTCCCATTCCTGATCGCCCCCACTCCATTGTCGCGTGATGAACTAATGACTCGCTAAGAAATCGTCGAATAATTTGCACGCGTGAAATGCGCCAGTATAGCTTATTAAGAACCGCTACAAGAAAAGTTTTTTATTGTGTTTGTTAAGAAAACTCTTTTGTTCGGTCTGTTGAGAATAGAAGAATTTCCATTGTCCAGCTTCCCGGTAACAGTGAGTACCCTATTTTGTTCCTTGAATATTGTCTACAGAAAATCGCTATTTTTTTGTAAATTTGAATTTGTTTTGTACTTGAATTCGCAACAATATTACACAAGGAAACGATCCAAAAATGTGCATGGGTATAAAGTTTGAATATATCTAGGTCGCTAAAAAGCCCCTTTTTAAAAATATTTACAGAAATTTGAATAACTTGCGAATTTATGAAAAATGCGGGAAATCCTAACATTGCCACCTTAAAAGTTGATAACTGTATTTTCTATGAGCATTTAGTAATATACTCGGTAATATACCTAGTTATGTTGAATATAATTTATTGTCGCAGACATTACTTATTACATAGGTAGGTATCTAAGTTCTTGCCTTTATTTTATTTACCCACGCAAAAAGGTGGGTATAAATAAAAATTAGATGCTTGCCTGTGTTTTTCATTTATTCCTCAAACTTGAATCCATCTGTATCGATAGGTATTATTTGAAAACTGTAAGGTATTTTATTTTTGTTGCCAGTTTTTAATTTTTATCAAATTAATGTTGGTGCGATAATCGCTCGCAGCCGGACCACCGAAAGCAGCTGTTGCGGCGTTGCCAGATTTGTCAGCACGGCTTGTAAGTTGAGAAGGTTGTGGTTCGGTGGACGGTTGCGACTTATGCAGATTTTGTATACATCTGTCTCCCAATGTCTAGTACGCTTTCGGAGCGTAATGCAGACCCACTGACTATACCCGAACACCCGGCGAGATTGTTGGTGGTGTCTTTTAATAACGAAGTCCTTAAACGTCATTTGACTGATATTGTGTCGATTGTCCTGGAACAAAATTTAGAAGCGACCGGCGGACTGTTCAGTAGTCACTCCCATAAAAGTAAGGGAGTGACTACTGCTCCGGCCGCCGGCCCCCTGAAATTTTATTCCAATATGGTCGGAGGCGTGCATTACTTAATGTCCGCAAAATGACGTTTAAGAATATCGTTATCGGCTATTGACGCCAACGGTCCCGGTGGGTATTCGGATATCGTACAGAACTGCCATTTTGTTCTCCTACGGCTAGACGAGTTCTGACCCCGCAGCGGTTTGATATATTTTGCTTGTTTTACATCATCTTTTTTCCAAAGAATGCGTGTGTCTGGTGCGAGAGGGCAAGAAAGGGCTTTGTTTAAAATGCGTTTTCTCAGCTTAATTTTTTTACGCCTCCAAAATGCAAATTGTGTTGACATTCTGTAATGCGCATGCCCGACCGTGTTTAAACAAAATTTCAGGGGGCCGGCGGCCGAAGCAGTAGTCACTCCCAACTATAAACGTCAAAAGTCAAGTGCAACTTAACCTAAAATAAATGTAAATGCCAATTAAAATTTTGTGGGGTGCAATGCTAGGGTTTTTGTACAGATTTTAGTACGTACTGCAGTACTCAGGTGAGCCCAACTAGCATGTATAAAAAAATGTGACTTTAGACTTTGAAAACTATCACAAATCACACTGTTTGATGATACACGTAGTGTCAAGTCACGGCCAAATCATTCCAAAAATTCACATAAGCAGCGCATAAAAAGTCATTGTTACAAATCGTTGAAAATAGTACATGTTCAGGCGACTCAATTGACTAGTAAATAACCGCACATTATAAATAACATTTATAATTTTATATTTATGCTAACTATAATATATACTAAGATTAGTTTCTCTTATCTATTATACATTGTCTTGTATTATTGTGCCAGTGAATAGTTCATAAATAAATGTGAAAAATATTTTTCTTCGATATATTCTAAAATACAATATTTTTCAATAGATTTCGTTATTTTGTTACCCTTTCAATGGTTAATCGTACTTCACAACAACGCTGCAGAATCTTAGAAAATACAATTATTTTAATAAAAAATAAACTTTTATATAAAAGGCAGATCGGGTCTGTGTGGAAGCTCTTATAAACAAGAAATTTAAAACATCAATATCAATGAAAGGATAACACAATAGACAACTATAAAATTTGAAGAAGCGTAAAAATAACCATTTCGAAAGTACAAATCAAATATCACCCTGTGTCTATATACATACAGGGTGCCTTCTTTATAATAATCTGTCTTCATATTGCTAAATACAAATGACTGCGTTGTGTCCATTATTCAAATGTAAGACGAAAATCAGGAAAAGGCTATAGTTTAGGTTGGCACCCTGCATATCTAAAAGTTGTTCCCTCTATAATAACCTAGCCAGTCTCGAGAAACCTACGTAGGCGCATAACCTAAATTTTTTCGTTGCAAAAACAAGTGTATTTCTCTAAAGCTGGGCCTCTCAATGTCTTTCCTCCGCCAACACTCCATCATTAGATCGTAAATATCTTTATTCGCCACTGGCCTAGGCAAATAGAAATACTGTCCGTCATCACAGTGCATATGCGCTAAATTCTCCATGACTAACGGGTCTGAGAGACCTTCAAACGGTTGCATTCTACACAATGTTAATATCTCCCAAAGAGTCACCGCGAAAGACCAAACGTCACTTTTAGTTGTGTACCGCGCTTGATATACCGACTCCCAAGCCATCCATCGGATCGGCAACGGTTGATTCCCGTCCACTTTATAATAATCGTTTACGTAAAGTTCATTGAATGTCCCGAAATCACACACTTTAATTTGATATGCTTTTCCGACTAAGCAGTTCCTTGTAGCAATGTCTCTGTGAACGAAATTTAAAGATTCTAAATAGCGCAAGCCTGAAGCAATTTGAGCGCCCATGTAAAGAAGGCAGTTGAAGCTAAGGGATTTAACGCCACACGGGAGGCTGGAGTTGTTGTCCGCAGCAACATGAGTACGCAAGAACTGGCACAAATCACCGTGTTCCAGATATTCCATGATGACACAGAGCGGCTCGTCTTGGCTACAAATGCCAAGAACACGCACTAAGTTCGGATCTTCTAAGGCAGCAAGGATACGAATGTCCCGGAAGAAGTTTTTCCTGCAAGAAAAAAATTAGTTTTGAAGGAATAAATAGAAGATATGAGAATTAAAACTTACTTTTCTTTTTCCGAAGCAGATTCACCTAAAAATTTTATAGCCACTAATCTAGTACCTAAAGATAAGGATGAAGAATACTCTGGTATCCTATCAGCTTCTGCAATGTATATCTGCAAAAAGCACTTGATGTTATTAGAGATAAACATTTAAAGAAACAGTTAATATTACCGTCCCAAAAGCACCTTCAGATAGCTTCGACAGCATCCTCAATCTATGTCTCGGAAACTCTGGCAAGTTTGTCTCTTCAAGTCGCTTTTTTAAGGCTGCTAAAGCTTCTTGCTGAGTTGGAGACTGAAAATAAAAATATCGTCACTGCCACGGAAAGAACAAGCTGTGGAAACGTGGTACCTTCTTTCCTTCCGAATAACAACTGAACGAATTCATTCTCGAGTTCTTCGAAGACACACTGTTAATCCTACTTCTCGAAACTGGTAACGTATTTTCATTATTACCAAGAAGAGGTAGCGTACCAGCTTCCGGTACTGCATAATCATAAGTATCTGAAGAGCAAAACGAATAAAACGAACTATTACCGAATTAAAGTGAAATCATTTACCTGACTGCGAGTATTTTTTCCCGCAATCTATCACATCTTGCATTTCCATCACAACAGAACTATAACTATAATAAGGAGCATATTTCATCGCCTGGTACGGCTCTTGGTACTCGTTATTTTCCGCCATGTCTTCCAGTTGTGGAATAGGCAGCGGCAAAGTCGATCTCAAGCTTGATTTCACCGTTCCATGACTCCTATCGCAATCTTCTACGATATCTGTAACACCATACGCTTCTATGGCTGAACTTTTTTCGTTCATACTAAATACTGATTCTGGTTGAAGATGTGGGAGAGTATTTGCGGGAAAACCAATGTTCGAAGAGTTGGGACTTCGGAAAAATTTTCTATTACGCATTCGGCGAATTACGATGTAAATAACGCAACATAAAATAACGATAATCGCTGTTAAACCGGCTACGATTATACTGAGGTATGTCGGATCAGACATTTTGTTCGTGTGCACCGGAATTTCAACTTTCTGTTCCTTATTTCTTGCAGAATCTTGAGACTGCGAAGGGGGAAGTGTTACAGGTTCTTGTTCAACAGTAAAATTACCATGAGCGACAACTGAATCAAAAGTAATTTCGCTTACTAACATCCATTTTGCGGCAAAATGTAGTTGTATTTTCACGTATTTTCCAACTCGATGGTGCAGTTTGATCGATATGTTTCTAGCGTTTTCAAATATACGATCTTCAACGTAAACGTAAGTTATTGGATCGCCTCGATTAAATCTTTTACCGCCAACACTAAACAGGACTTTTGCAGTCGAAAATACTTGAACGTCTTTCGTAAATTGATTGCTACAGTAAATATGAACTGCGGAAAATTCTCGTACTTTATCGAACTCGAATTTGATTTCCACAGGTTTATTCATTCTAGAATCATTTTTCCAGCCAACCCAAAACCGATTATCCTCAGTAAAATCCAGTTTAAAATCATCGTGTCCGAATTTCCCGTCGATTAATTGCCCTAATCCATATTTAAGTTCGTCTCCTTCCCAAACACCGTCGTAAGCAAAGTCGTAGAACTGCCAGTTTGAACCTCTTTTATCTCCTTGTGGCATTGAGTAGCTGACGATACCATCAGTCCAACGACAACCATAGAGTTCAACACGCATACAAACCGTTCTTTTATGGTAACTGTATGGAAAGAAGCGGATTTTGCTGGCGAGTATCGGTGGGTCAAGGTCGTGCTTCGATTCAAGGTAGGTGTTCATATTGCCTGTAATGACCTGCAAATTAAAAAAAAAAACAAATTTAAAAAATATCTTGTTTGTTCTTTTATGGTTCACAGGATTGAAAAGTAGTTAAAGCATTTTCAAAATCCTCTTTTTGTTATTTTTAAATAAAAATTACTTTTTTCTGAACTTCTGTCATTACCCTGTAACAAAAACAGAAGATAATATGTGCTGCCCATGACGAATACCAAATATTAGGCGAAGACATGAGTTTTGCACTTTCACACTTATCCAAATACGGCCCATACACACAAGATGTGTAATAATTAAACTAAGATGGAACCATCAATTCAAACAGAAGAATTTTTGTCTTAAAATCAAGTTCCTAGTGCTATCCGTATATTCCAAAATCTTACCATTAATTGATATTTTAAATTTGCTAAGAACTGCATGTAGAAACTCGGAAGAGGCTCTTAAAGATGTGTCTATAGATTTCGACATTGTACGGGTGCGAAACTTGGACAATAGGAGAAGTGGATCGAAAAAGAATAGAAGCACTTGCAATGTGGTGCTGCTGATGCATGATGAAGGTACCGTGTCTATATAAGATTAGCAATGGGGAGGTATTCGAAAGAGTTGGGGAAAAGCGAAAGGTACGGAAGATGATAAAAAAGTCTCATAAGTCATTATTTACCCTTCAATGACCATTAAAAGAGTAACACTTGCGTATAATCGGCATATAAGTGACAGTCAATGTTTAGCAGATCTAGGCAATAGAGAAGTATAAATTGAAAACAACATGGGCCTAAGAATAGAGCCCTGAGGAGCACCGCACAAAACATCACCATCCCCCAAAAGTTGGCCATTAACTCAAACATTTTAGGTCCTTCCCACCAGTTAACTAGAGACAAAACCAATAGCGCAAGGCTTTAATCCAATATGTTACAGAATGGATGCAAAATTTACCGAGATCAACAGACCTGACAATATTATCTGCAACATGCTCAAGAGCTGTCTCGCAAATGTAACCGCGTCAAAAGCTAGACTGGTTAAATGGAATAATACTATATCTATAATGGGATAAAAGCTGCGAGGACATAACTCCTTTTCAAAACCTTGGATAAAGCCGGCAATATGTCAATATAGCAATGGGGTCGTTACACAATTTTTAGAAATCATATATTTCCGAAGATTGTTGTAAAATATTTGACCCGTATTTTTCTTATTTTTCTCACAGCGAACGTTTTAGGCTTCTAAAACCAGCATCAAAGTTAATTCGCTGGCCCTTTAAGCCTTTTAAATGATGACGCATCCGGGGCAATGCCGAGAATTGTCGATATTAGTCGGAAAGTACAACCGTTGTTTGTCAAACGCGTCAAACGTAAACTGAATTGATAAACAATATTGGCGACAGTCTAATCGTTTGACAGATAGTGTCCAGTGTTGTTTTTCAGTTTGTTTAGTTCCCAAATAAATGAAGCACTCACCGTTTCGTTTTAATATTTTTAATTTCAGCACGGAGATAGTCCAAATTGGATAAATAATAATTGTCGATCATTTCACTACTAACTACCCATAAATTGTCTGAATCGACTTTAACGAAACCTTGCTCTATTTTCCGTACACGAATATACTAATTGATACAATAAATAAGAATAAAAACATAAATAAACGACAGAAAACTATTTATACACCCAATATAAATAAAAATAAATTTCCAAATGTCAAATTCCGATTATTCTTAACATTATTGCTCCCTACTTTACCGACTCAAACTCCACGTAACGTTAAGCTTTCTGGATATCAAAACATCAATTCAGATGACCAATCACAAGCGCTTTTAAGCTAATGACCTAACCGGGGCAGCACGTGTTTCTGTTTAATTCTCCGAAGGCGCGCTTCGAGCTAAAATCGCCATTGTTTAAATTTTGGCCTATTGGTGAGTAAATAAATGTAACCCAGAGGGCTAATAAACACCTAGTTACTTACTTCTATCAAAATTATATCGATTTTCTATTTAGTGCAACGACCCCATTGGAGGGAGCTGGTTTAAAATGTTCAATACTCGTATCCAAAAAGAAGCTATTTAAAGAATCCACGGAATTCAAGTGGAAAGGAAGAGATCTATCTTGGATAGCAGTACATGCTCCTATATGCCAAAAGTTCTCTGAAAACAGGATTCTTACTGACAGCGAAGATGCGGTACTTGAAGTAAGCCCTCTTTTCTTTGAAAATTGCGGAATTGACCAAGTTACGCAGTTACTTATAATATACCGAGCCTGCATACATTTTTATTTTTTTGTAATGAACGTAAGCTTTGTCTCGCAATGTTATCATGAAGCACAAGTTGTCGGCTAACAACAGAGTACTTTAAGGTGCATGAGAAAAGTATAAAATGTGACATAATTCATAATGTCATCGCCGTATACACTGTAAACATATGAATGTTAGAGCTAAATGTGGAATGATTGGCTAATGTTAACAATGTAGACATTAGTTTGATGAATATCAACATTTGCCGATTAATGTCGACATTATCCAATTTCTGACATTAACCATAATGTAAATACGATTTAAAATATAAAAATGGTACTGGAAGAGAATTTCTGTGCCACCTGTGTGTCACATTCACAACTAAAAGTATTCTTCAAAAGCCAAGTCCGGGTGGTACAGTTTTCTGTAAATAAATCCTGCTTAATCTCTCTACTCGATAGCTAGCATATATTTCCTGTTACCACCGCAGAGATGGCACTACAACATAGTGCAGAACGTAAAATAATAAATTATTACAAAAAGCAAAACCCAAAACCAATTATGTAGAAACGCTAAACTTTTACTTTTAATTTTGTGGATAAATCTCAACCTTTTTGTCAGATTTCTAGCAAAGCACGCACCCCTGAATAACTTTCATAATAAATAATTTACCTTCCTTAATTCTTTGAAAATACTGAACGATTTTTTCTGATTGTTATTAATTTCTTAAACATTGCCATTACTTTGTTTAAGCACCTATTAATTCTGTACCAAAATATTTGATTTTGGGATGGTAGATATTATCTTTATTTCGTATAATAATAAATAATAAATTAGAAAAAGACTAATATGTATAAGGAATTACATTTCCGAGAATTCAAAGGGATGTCAAAGCAGATATCAAATCTCTAGCAGAATATTACCCACTCTGAATTTTTATTACAAATCATACTTTACGAAGAAACCCAATTTCCTCCTTTTCCGTTTATATTACCTTTCCTACCTCCTTAATTATTCCAGACACTGATTTTTAAAAACGCAGCCAAGAGTAAATTACAGATCATCATTTCCACACGGCAAACAAGAATTTAATAATGGGAGTTGCTACAAAATTCCCTTCGAATTTTTAATCTCGACACGTTCGTAAAAAGCGAAATAAATAAAAAACGGGTGGCGAAAACAATTAAACAAAAGCCGCCCATGATGGCGTAGCATGTATGGAATATTGAAAATGAATACGCAACGCCCCACTTGCTGCTGCTTTATTTTTTTTTTTTTGTTAGTGTGAGTGGTTGGAGTGCGTGACTGGGCACACACGTCGCTTTCGCGAGAAAGAGACGTATGTAGCAGAAACCGACGTGATAAAGCGAGACGGGGGCACTCAGGCGCCAAATAGGCTAATAATATTGGCGTGACAGAGGAAAATTAGAAATTTCTCTTTGCACGAAGGGCAAATGCGTGTTCTGGGCCTGATAAGGGGGAAAACGCTGTAATGCTCGATATTGCTGTTTTTTTATTCACATGTTGAAGCCAGAGTTACCATTATAAAGTCTGCAATTTTTCATACACTGCAGTAGAATAAAAATGTAGGAGGTGCCCACCATTCTCTGGAAACCGGCTTAAATAAAAGCGTTTGTCATAAAAAAGATGCCGTGTTCTTTTCTTTTTTGCAGTTTCTCACGTTTAAAAAGTCCAAGTAAAAATTAATGAAAATCTTTATTATTATTATAATATCCGTTTGTGACGTAATACAGGGACAAAGATATCTATTCTCGTAATTCTCGTAATAGCGGTACGTTCAGGAAAACTTGTTTGTGCGGACGCTACGTCACTGTCCATTCTCCTGTGAAACGCTTAATACCTAATAATTAGCATACAGTAACTGTATCATACAGGATGTCTCAGATGCCAGACAAAGGAGTCGTAACACAATTGTCGTTTTTTCTATTTTTCTTATAGCGAACGTTTTAGGCATTTAAACCAGCTTCAAAGTTAAGACGCTGGCCCTTTAAGCGTTTGAAATGATGACGTATCTGGGGCAATGCCGAGAATTGTCGATATTAGCCGGAAAGTACAACCGTTGCTTGTCAAACGTAAACTGAATTAAAAAACTGTCAGTCTAGTCGTTTGACAGATAGTGTCCAGTGATTGTTTTTAAGTTTGTCTAGTTCCCAACTAAATGAAGCACTCACCGTTTCGTTTTAATATTTTTCACTTCAGCGCTGAAATAGTCCAAATTGGATAAATAATAATTGTCAATCATTTCACTATCCCTAAAATTACCTGAATCGGCTTTAACGAAACCTTGCTCTATTTTCCATACACAAATATACTAATTGACAAAATAAATAGGAATAAAGACACATAAATAAACGGCAGAGAACTATTTATACACCCAGACCCAACACAAATAGAAATAAATTTCCAAATGTCAAATTCTGATTATTCCTAACACTTGCCCGTAGTATCAGGAGGTCATAAATGATCATGATGCGCGCGCCGTTCTCCGTTTAGGTTCAAACGACTTTGCTGATGATAATTTTTTTAAAACAGACCCCAGAGTTGACACACGCATTTTAAACAGACCCCTTAAGCTGTCCTCGCACCAGACACACGCATTTTTTGCAAAAGAGATATATGATCATTATGACTTCCTGCTAACAAAGGCAAATCATTATTGCTCCCTACTTTATCGGCTCAAACTCCACGTAACGTTACGCTTTCTGGGTATCAAAATATCAAAATATCAGATGACCAATCACAAGCGCTTCTAAGCTAATGACGTAACCGGGGCAGCACGTGTTCTCTGAAGGCGCTGCTGGTGAGTAAATAAATGTAACCCAGAGGGCCAATAAACACCTAGTTACTTACTTCTATCAAAATTATATCGATTTTCTATTTAGTGCAATGACCCGACTCCATTCTAAACTATGCTTGCCTTGATTAGGTGTAACCTAAGATAGAAAAATGATTAAATGTGGAAAAAGTTTCTAGGGTTTTCTTAATTTGCCGTCACATTAACAACTGATTTTGCTCTCTTGATTTCTTAGCTATTTGACCGAAACATAAAAACCGTTATTTTATTTTTGTTAATTAACTCTCCAAACATTCTGATGATTTTTAGAAACTGGAGAATTGCAAAATGTGAATGTTAGGTACCTACGTCAAAATATTAGAAACAAATAAAGGGGTCATTATAGGCAAGAAGCCAAATAGTAATTTTTCTGTTTATTTTTTTTCAAAAATCAAGTTTAGCAACAGGCTATTAAGAATCTTTAACTTGCTCAATTTTTCCCTCATTCAAGACAAATGAAACATCATGTTCTTTCGCTTTATGCCGGACATTTGTATAACATTTAAATTACGTATCTCTATATTGTTACGAGAACAGCCCCCATACAGAAGACCATGCAAGATTGTTTACGCGAAGTGTGATTCAATGTTAGTAAACAAGCTGATAGATGTTTTTTATAACGATGAATCGAATTAAAGAATTAGTAGGTAGTACATACGAGTAAAGTGTTAATAGTAGGTACACGCGATATAGTGAGATTTTTGACGGTACGAGAGGGACTCGTGGAGCGTAATATTGTATACCAGGGCGATTCGAGGCGATATTGACCGTTGTTTATAAAAGTGAATTTAGAGAAGTCTGAACTGTTGATTTGTGTATCGCTGGATTGTTTAGTGTTAGTTAATTGATTGCTTAATGCTTCATTGTTAATTTATTGTTGTTTAACAACACACTATTATAAGTACTTTAATAAGCATTAAAACGAGTAACTTGCACATTGATCTATTTTTGTGCATCCAAATTTTAATAACCGTGTGTTGAGATACCTTCTTGATAAATCATTTAAATACTCATTGCGCAAGGGAGGGGAGTTTATCTTATTGATAATGCTTAAAATCAACACTGACTGTATATTGTGATAGCTGATACCTCTTGTAATGTTTCTCTCAGTGCACTTGAAACGTACTCTGTTAGATTCCCCCGACGCGATTTGTTTGTATCGTCCACAAACATTTCAAAGAGTTCTTCGACTTGATTGTTTTAAATTCTTCGTTTTCCCTTTTCATTCCTAATCTTTTTATAGGTCCGTACTTCAGCAGGTTTATTTGACTCTCCGACGAAGAATAATAAACAAACCGCATGGGAACTGTCTTGTATCCGGTCTTTTGAAACAGGAGTCCGTCTCTGTTATATTAACTAATAATAACACAAAATCGCTAGGCAGCAGAGACCGGCCATGTGGCTTAAAACACATCCACCAAAATAAATATTCCACATCTGATTGCAGTTTAGACAATTACCTTTGAGTACGGGCTGTCTAATAATAACCGCTCGGGGAGCAATTAGAGAAATGGCGTCCTGACGCGACCCTGAATGAAATTTTAAAGAGCATAAAGCGGTAAAACACTTAAGAGCAGCGCCAAAAGTTAATTGCAGGCAGATAAATTATTGCGAAATTGTTTCCGCCGCTTTGATCCAAGTAGGCCCCGCTTTCTGCCAGATTCCGGATCCTCAATAAAAGATGTTGCATAAAAATAGTTTCTTTGTTTTAGAAAAATATTATTTCGAGTGTTCCAGGCAACACTCAGATGATGGTCGTATCCTTTTCCTGAAGTTATTAATAATACTAATAATAATATCGATTTGTAAATGATCTGAAGAATGGTACGATTCCTTTATAATTATAAGTAACTGAACCCCCCAAATGAAAGATGTAACACGATCTGTCCCTTGACATAATCGTATCAAATTACTCTGTGAAATCAAATCACATTAGATGTGTAATTTGAAAACGTTTATGTAATTTGAAACCATCGTGTTAAATTACACTAAGGATATCAAATTACATTAATATGAAATATGATATTGCTGTATGTAATTTGATAACTCATTTGAACTGCACTATGATGAAGTTATTCGTACTTTTGATATTGCATTTTTTATTTCGCGTTAGTACATTGTAATTATTTATTTCTTCCATCTACAATGGCCTTTGGCTAACATTAAACATAAGCATAATGATCGACAAAGGTTGTAGATGTTTTTTAGCAGATATGGTACTTATTTTTATATTAATTTTAAGTAGGTAGTACATACCTGCCCACTTGATTTAAAAAATTGCTTTATACTTATTGGAGTGTCGTGGGCTTATTCCTGTTGATACAGGCTAAGTAAGCGGATCTGTTCAATTTAATTTAAATGATGTACATTACAGTTTTACATCATAAAAAATACTTTTGCAGAGAAGGTAATGTATGAATTTAGTCATTTCTATTCACTCATTAACTAAAATTTATTTTATTATAGAACTTATTATCCAACTGTTTCACGACATATTTTGTTAATTTTAGTATTGAAAATACTTCTGGGCGCGTGTATATGGGACTCATCTTACGAAAAATGTATCGACAGGCGACAAATTCTGTCGTAGTGCAGCGATATTCAGCAAATACTACAATTTTAACTTTGAGTGATCCCAAAGTATAACAAGATGAAACTCTCACAGATGATTCTACAAGTCTTTTGGTACCTAAATATGGCAATTACGACTTTTTTGGGTGGTAGCGAAAAAAATTAGGGGTGAAAAAGCAGTAAATCTATCCCACCGTGCGCCGGGAGACTCTCGGGCACCTTACGCGAAAATTACAAGTCGTAGAACTTTGCGTTTTTTTTTTAATTGTTGAAGAAATATTGACGTTTTTAATGGTGTAAATTTTGTGTAAATACAAGAAACCAAACTAATTTTATTGCACCGTATCTAAAATATGTCGCCACATCGGTAACAATGCGTTCCACTTTGAACCTGGATAACTTTTCTTTTCACGATATAGATTTTGTTTTTTCTTACATAGAAAACTTCCTTATGGTATAACGAAGTTATGATTTCGAATAATGTATGGTCGCGTTTCAAAAATAAGTCCGCTATAACACTTTCAATGCGCCGATGTCAAAAATTCACTTTCGGTGCACGGGACGAGCCGTGCGAGTGAAAAGGATAGACTATGGGGAAAAGCCGAGCACCAGAAGGAGACAGAACGCGGCCAAGTTACTCTGCAAAAGAACAGCGTTGTAATGCCACCTTTAAAATCTTCTTCCAATGCATTTTCAAAACTCTCTTTCTGTAATAGCCACGAAATAAATGCTAGTAAATGAGGTAGGTACTTGTTTAGCGAAACTTTTACTGTTTATACTTTATATCATCTGGAGAAGGATAATTTTTTTGCAAAATTTTCCATACATTTTCTTAAAATTGCAGCAGCTTTGTGAAGAATTTGCAAATCTGATAATGTATCACCCGTTGTTTCCAGATTAAAATCAGACGATTCGTCTGTTGAGCGTGCGTCCTCATTTACACGCTTGATTTTTTTTGTCAAAAGTTCTTTGCCAGAACACAACAAATCACCTGACCTGACCTGGTCTACGAATAAATTGAATAGAGCCTTTAAATCTTTTCGACAATTTCATTTTCAGTTTCGCGGATTGTATTGGGGATCTTTCTGCATTACGTAACATAGAATTATATTTTTGTGTTACTGCAGTTACTTAATGGCAGCTTTTCTTTATTATCTAAGATGTGTTCTTGAATCCAAGAAGAAAATGTTGAAAACAAGCGATCGGTACTTTTTGTATTTCTGTCAGTTTTATTTTTGTGGGAATTTATATTTCTGGTTGATATGTACTCTGCGTAGCACAATTTGTGGTATTTTGCATCGTATGCAAATAAGTCTTCATACAAAATCAGTCTAGAGATAATACGATTGTCATTTCTCTCTTGCAGCATTTTTATGCGAGTGGAATCACCCGTGCCTATAGTAACAAGGACAAATAATACATAATTAACCAAATGAAACATTTAGTACTACGATACCAGTTTGAATTGAAGTAAGTGATTTCCTTTTTCTTTTGCCAGATCCTCCACAAATTGAGGCAGTGGATAGTAGTCCGCAAGTTACGGAATCCCATCTTCAAGTGTACTACAGTTCCGCAAGTTATGCGTTATACTTTCGTATAAGTACTTCGTTAGTTCAATCCCCACCCAGCAGCGTTTGTGGG
The DNA here is from genome assembly GCA_963966045.1 of Xestobium rufovillosum. Lineage (NCBI taxonomy): Eukaryota > Metazoa > Arthropoda > Insecta > Coleoptera > Ptinidae > Xestobium > Xestobium rufovillosum. The sequence continues at coordinate 41,696,710 of OZ014493.1, forward strand.
TAGGTAGGTTATCGTAGAGAGCTAGTGGTTTATTACTCTCGGGCCGGGTAGGATCGGCTCCCGTAAAGGTTATTTTAGTATTGAAAATACTTCTGGGCTCGTGTATATGGGACTCATCTTACGAAAAATGTATAGACACGCGACAGATTCTGTTGGCGGCGCGTGCAGTCGAGGCCGCTAATAAATTGGATGGAGAGCGCTAGCCAGATCGCCAGATATAAACTATCTAAGGTACGGCGAGTGCGAGTACCGTTTAAAAGGGATATCGCGATGCAATATAAGTCCAAATTGTACAAAACTGATGCGTTAATATTTTGTTACGTATTGCGTCAGTTTGACTATGTGCCTTGTGCTTGTCACAAATCATTTCTTTTATTGTATCAATAATATACCACCTTGAAACGGCACAGATCACTTTTGTTGGACATCTTAGAAACCGAGCAGTTGTGTCGGTATTTTCAATACGCCTATGATACTTGCGTAAGATGCGAGGTCTGTGAATTTTTTTAATGCGTTTTTCGACTTGGAAAATTTTCATTAGTGTTGGACACCACATTTTTTAGAAATTGATTCTGTTCATACTTAAAAAGAAACAAAAAGATGCTTAACGAATATTATGATACTGTTTCTATTTGCTGTAAATGGCGCATTATTGTAATATGAACTTAAATAATTTAAATTTGAAATTCTGGCATTAATAAAAACACTTTACATAAAACAATAGACGTTTCGGCCCCGTCTGGGGCCTTTGTCAAGATTTATTTGTAAAATGGAAAGTATAAAGTTGACCTTACTGTGACATCAAGTAGTGTACTAGTATGTGCTCAATAGGTTGAACAGCAGTAACAGTTGAACCTGTTGAACATCTCTCTCTTTCTCTCTCTCTCTTCCACAAACACATTCAAGCATGCCTACAACTCCCATCACTTCAATCAAGGGTTAAATGTCTACCCTGAGATGAACTTATAACTATTACAATTAACTTTCTTTTCGTTTTTCATGTTACAACCCCTAAAAACATCTTAGAACAGTTTAACAACCGTTCCAGGCAGGTCAGTTTTGTTTCAATAGAATAGGCAGGTTCGGTGATTTTCAAATTTTGTTAAAATTGATGAGTTTGTTATACTGAAGGCAGTTATGTTGTTAATTTTTGTTAAAAAAATTCCTTCGCGTGTGAGGCCGTTGCAAAGTTATCCGTCGGTGCGAGGCTAGAAATCGTACCCTGCAGCGAGATTGCGCCGCGTGACGTCGGTGGTTAGTACGAGTCCCAGCTTCAGCGCGTAGAGTCCCATATTATGCATGTGTTGTTAAATATTATTAACTGCGTATAAGAAAAATGTCGGGTTTTAACTGGTGTTGTCTGTTTTGTACCCAGATGTACTAGTACAGCACGCCAATAAAACGGAAAAAGTGGTTCGGCCTGCATTATCGACATTTTCGCGAGTTAGTTTATCATTGCAAAAATTTATAAAATGCAGCCACTCTGAATAAAATCGACCATAATGTAAGGTATCGGTAGTTTTCTGGGATCATTTGGTAACGTGTTACGGTTAGCATAATTTGAAACACAGGATGCTAGGAGCATGATGGAGCCAAATACGTTTCCTCCCTGAACTAAAAAAGGAAATTTTATTAACTATTGAATTTTACAATAATTAAATATGTAGTAGGTCATCCATCATCATTTCATCATAACGTTTTCAGTCCGAAGACTGATTGGACGCGTACCTCCATCCTTTCCTATCCCTAAAAGTAGAACATCCCCAACTATTTGAGAGGAGTAGTCTAACCTGCTCCTACCTACCTCTTTATTCCTATCTCTGACTCCAGTATGTTGCGAACTATTCCTTCGTGTCTCAGAAGGTGTCCTACCATCCTAAAGGATATTTCTCCTATTCTCCTATTGTCCATGTTTCGCTCCCGCATAATGCCGTCCTCCATACATGCATCTTTAAGAGGCTCTTCCGAGTTTCTACATTAACCGTTCCCGAGTATAGCAGTTATTTCTTTTTGTAAAACAAATAGTACGTAGTTTTTTAATTCGCGTGAGTTGTATTCGCTTCCGTTTGAAAATTTGCAATCCATTATAAAACTATTAACTTGATAACTTGCCATTTACTTAGGTATACCTACATAAATGAGTAGGTATAGGTATTAGGTATGTCGTATGTATTGTATTAATTGTATTATAGAGAATATAGGTATACGTATTTTACAAACAGCAGTAAGCAGGTATCTACATACGTACTTATACTGAATTATAAAAGGCATATACAGTTAATAAATAAATAAATTGTTCATTTTGTTTTACTTATGCCGGTCTGTCTTTGCACCACTGTTTTGAGCTTTTGAGGTTGAATGAAATTGGTATTAGATGCAAAAAATCACGCACTATTTCCACATTTACCTATAATATAGCAAATTATGTGAATCGGACTTTTGATACCCTTGTTGCATCATTAACCAATTATATTGTCTTTGATTTATGTTTTCTTGAAAACATAAACACTTTAAAAATTCACGCTGGAAATAGTCCCGGCGGCATTCTAGAAAAGTGGGTGGAGCGCCATACGAAGCTCTGACGTCAAACCAATCACAAAGCGAACTATCATGTGGACGTGATAAGTGAATTTCTTTCGCTTATTACGCTGCAAACAATTTTTTTGAAAGAACATTTCGCCGTAAATCAATTACAATAACAATTTTCTGTCATTTTCATGAAAAAAATATATATCTTATTTTTCTCCGAACCTCCCTATTGGCAAATCACTTTTGTAGTTTGTGGTGCGTCTGGGGTATTTTAATTAGATAATTAGCTGGAAGTTTGATTCGTCATGTTTTTGTCTTAGGGTGAGGTTTGGGCTCGATTGTACCCACGTAGAAGGGTGCAAAATATACGGGAAGGTGTGGCGGCTTTTCATTGCGGTAAAAATCGATATTATGCCGCGTTTTGCTCGCGTGATACACTCCTAACAAAGCGAAACTACTCAGAAAATATTTTAGACTCACAATACCGTTATATAAAATTTTGATTAAATTATTCAATAATTTATTTATTACATAGTATATTCATATACTTCTTGTGTAACTGTATTTGCGTTGGCTTCCGCATATGCTTTACGTCGATGGTTTTTAATAAATCACGCAAGCTTTATTGGCATGGAAATTTATTTACATCGTTAGGAAGAATAATAAACTAGCTGTGTGGAATAACCGCGATGTTTATAATAACCAGGCTCATTTTATGAAACAATTGTGAAAGCAGCAATAATCTTTCAGATGCACTTTAGAAGAAAGATTTATTAAATTGGTTCCTCATATTCAATTTCAGACAGTCTAAGTTTATTATTAGCTTCATGATGACATTTTCAAACGGAATTCATAGTAATCTGTAGTACTTCGCGATTATTATTTGTATCGTTTCTAATATTATAAAGGAAAAAGATTGGCTTGATGAGAAAAATGTCTGCTTTGAAAGTTAGTGTACTATCTGAAATAGTTGACCATAAATTGTTTATACCTACATTGTGTTTACCCTTGTCTGATCATTATCAGACTCAATGGCGGCTCCTGACTTTAGAACTTGGCAGTGCTCTGGAATGAAATCACCGCTCAGGGGCAGCAACGAGCTAATCTCACACCTAAATATGATAAACAAAAACAATGCCGCAGAAGTACCAACTCCCGTGTCCCGTATATATTATTAAGTATGTGTACTCAAACGGCGCTCGGATACAAGCTTTATTCTTCCACCTAAAAGTCGCGAGTCGCGCCGATCTCGCTCCCATATCGAATGTGCATTTGCCTAGAGCGCCGAACCGATCCACACCTCACACCTCACAGTACTCGGACGGATGGATTTGTGTGTGGTAGGCGTTTGGAAACAGACGACGCGGGGTGCTTAGAGCGCGTACTATTTATTATCTCGCATAATAATTAAATTAATATATATTGCGGCAGCTAGAACAGTAACCTTTAATTCAAAACCTTTGATAATCACAACCCTCCCGATGTCCTGATTGCTTTGGCACCGTGTCCCTTGGTATCACAATGCAAAATTATCCAGTATTAAGCTGATACAGCTTTAAATGAAGTAATATTGCAATTGTGTTAATGAAACGCGAGTGAGTGGTACACATTTAAGAAGAAGATGGGGACATTTACCAAAATTTAACGCATTTTTTTGAAATTCGACATTGCACACTGTTTTATGAAAACAATAATTCATAAGACGTGGGAGTTTCAAATGCTCTCGCAATTTCTAGCCCACTTATTCACGCAATACCTCTAACGAGACCCCAAATATGAGTAGCTCGGACCGCATAAAAACACGAAAAACAACCTCTCTATAATAATAATAATAATAATAGCCCTGGGAAACGAGTCGTTATTTTTTATATGCAATTTGATTAGTCAAGAGTGTATATCTACCCAGCATAGGCTGCTAAATGGCCAGGCACGTTCGGGCCATCCAATTAGTAGAACATCAGAGTTGGCCGAGTAAGTCATACACGACGCGTGGGACACAGCGTATAAAAAGAGCGAAAAAATTAAGTCCGCAAGTGCGTATGCGAACGCAATTTTAATGAAGAGGTTGTTAACTTTGCTGGTGTAATTAAAATGTCGTTAACGAATTTGTACGGACTCTAAGTGTGATTTTGCTTTCAGTATTTGCTCACAAAAAAATCAGAATGTTAAAGAAACTAAAATACTGTGTTCCGAAATAATGACAAGCTGGACACGTTTTGCACCAGCAATGTGTGTACTATACAGTGCTCGTCTAAACTGCCCCCTCCACCCCTCTTAACTTTTGAACGAATCTGATCAAATAAAGTGTTTTTGGAAAATGATTATATTTTTGGAAATTCAATTAAGGTCTCAAAATTGTTATAAATAAAAGAATTATTTTTAACTTCTCAAAAAAATTCAGTTCCAACAGGTACTTTTTTAAGGACCAGAAATGAGATATTTGGATTGAGGCATGTGTAGTGTACCACTCCAAGCAATGTGAAATATCCGAGTCTCATTTCACATCTCCGCCGGCATTTATCATTCTTTTAACTACAGCCGGCGTATACATCATCATAATTATACCATAACAATTATTAATTCGTTCCGTAAATTAAATTAATGGCGGTGTTACGTTTGAAAAAAACATATTTTGAGGCGTTCCGCTCGCCCAGTCGACAATCTTAATCAAAGTAGGCGCCGTACAGGAAGAGGACAATTGAAGATAAACTGTTGTAATGACGCCAGTGACGTGCACAAGCATTGCCCAAGTACCTTTATTAATGTTGTTTGACTTGACGGTAATTTAAAGCTCTAAATACAAGTCCTTGTGTGACGTGCACAAATGGCGCAACGCCACAAATGAGGATCCGGCCGCGACTGAGCTCTAAGCCGAAGATGGGAGTGGGCAATTAAACAGTAAAGGGTGCCAAGAAGTTGATGCCTGATCCTCTTGGAAATAAGACAAAATCCAGCAGCCACAACTTCTAAAAGCTGCTGGTACGTAATAGGGCAAACACAAAAAAAATTAAACAAATTGTCAAACAGTAATGCCAGCATATAATATTGAAAATGAGAATAATCATACAAAAAAAAAGTCGTAAATTCAATAGCTATTAAAGATTAAAAAAATAATGTAGGTGTAATAACCAAACTGCGGGAAATCTAGACGCCCGGTACTAGCGTTGCGTCGAAAAAAAAGGAAAATCCAAATAGGCGCAGATGACACGGTAAATACACTACACGGTAGGAGCTCCGCACGCGCAGCGCACCGACGGGTCAATCGCACGCACTCTACTTACAAACGCAAACGGCAGTATCGATTGTTGCAAAATCCCGTTACACAAAAAATATATATATCTAAGTAGGTACTATAAGTCAAAATTAAATATATCTACGGCAAAAAAAACCTAAGCAAAATTTCGTAAATCAATCAACTCTTATCTAAATGACTTGAAACTACGTAATAATGAAAAAAAATAACAAAAATATTAGGAAAATACTGGCAAAATGATCTAAGTATAAATGAAAATTTTAAACAGAACTATACCGGAATTATGACAAATTAAATTTAATACTATAAGTGACAAAATTAGCGATGTCCAAAAATAAACAGGTGACCACAACACACCGTGGCCGGGCAACTACATGAAAACTAGCCGAACAGAGACGATTCTAGAATCGGACTAGCGACGCGTGAACACAAAAAAATACAAATACAAGGTGGTCACAAAAAGCTGTGCCAGGCGCTACGTAAAAACCAGCCGTTGGACGCGATGATCCAGACGGACAGGCGACGAAATAATCAAAATTGATCTGACCTTACTAGGACGATGAATTGATGTTAAATTCAGTGGAGAGCTTCGCCTAGGTTGCGAGCGGCTCCAAAACACGTGTGAATTGCCAGGTGTACGGTTTTCTGGTGTTTAGCGGGGTGGTCGGTACACCAAATAATTATACCCAAAAAAAAACCCTAAAATGCCGAAAAGACAAATTAGAAAAAGAAGGGAAAGTAAAGAAGATGAAATTACAAATTTATAAAGCATTAAACAAATGAAAGAGCAATAAAGAAGAAAAGAAAATTTGCTTACCACGTGGGTTTTTTTTTCCAACAAATCCGGCTGAACTTCTGCGTGAATCAAAAATCCCAATCAAGGGTAGACTTCCAACAAAACCAAAACGCTTCTAACGGAAAATCTCTAACAAACAGGGCTCGAAGAAATATCCCAAAAATGGTAGTGCAAAACTCAGCAACTAAATCTTCGAAACACCTATTCACATTCAAAGCCAGCATGGAAGTGAAAATTTTAAAGCGGAAATTGCAAATTTTTGAAAAAACGCGCAATGAAGAAAGCAACAGGACCTAAAATTTCCAAAATACCCCAGACTTTCAAATCTACCTGAGGCGTCGCAAGATGTGGGAAAATGGATAGAAGAAGGAAGGAAAACAAGACAAAGAAGACTAAAGAAGATGTGCGAATACAAAAGAAATGAAGAAACTGATGAGAAAACCCTTAAAGCTAGGGTTTCGCACAAGACCAAGAAAAGTCTTGGTCTTGTCTTGTCTTGGTCTTGAATTCTAGACCAAGACCAAGACCAAGACTAACATAAATGACCCAAGACCAATACCAAGACTTAACCTCCAAGACCAAGAGTCTTGGAGCAAGAGTCTTGGGAAAGTCTTGGTCTTGATATTTTAGAAAATGTTTGACAGTTATTTTTTAGTTTATTGAAAAATTGATTAAAACAACTGCAATTTTTCATAAAAATTGGAAATTATGCTTAAAATTCGTATACTCGTAATACAAAATACTAACATCATCCTATCATTGATCATTGCGTTCGCACAGCACGGAGAAGTGTTTCCCGCGAATCTCTATTTCGCACCTACGTCATGCGCGAGCGGTGACAAAATTGGGCTGCCTACCGAGCATACTGTACAGTGTGATCATTTAAAAACGAGCCACCTCAAATATCTTAGGAACGAATAGAAATACGTCAAATCGCCGAGACACGTAAATTTAGGAATCGAGGGGGACACATTTTGACGTATAGTTGACGTTGGTGAAACCAACCCCCCAACCTCCAGCCGCCCTCACTTTAAAATCTTAAATGGCACTATATTACTTGCGACACCTCATTTTAAAGGAAATCGAATGAGGAATACAGCAGTGATGTTTATTTTTTAATTACTCTATCTCAGCCTGCTACTTTTTCTCTTTTGGGGCTATGCTAAATCAGCAGTGTGTCAAACCCACACAGAAAACTTAATTAATTTGAGGCTCACAATATCAGAAACATGCCGAAATATTCCCTCCCAAACATTCCTGAATGTAAGAAGGTAGTTCGAGAATATAAGCTTTATTATTGTTTTGCAAATAACTGGGCCCATTTTGACTTTTGAGCATCTAAGATAGATTTTCCTTAAATTATTCTACAAGTTATATTTTCCTGTTTTAAATTACAAAGCTTCTTTTTTGTATGAAATGTTTATTATCTGATATCTACAAGGTTTAACTCTTATTTTGTCTCAAATTTAACCCATGATTTTTCTTATTTACTGAAAGGTTGAAATGACCTTATTTTAGTTTTTAAAGCTCAAAATAAGGAATAATTAAAAAATAAATATCGCTGCTGTATTCCTCATTCGATTTCCTTTAAAATGAGATATCACAAGCGATATGATGCCATTTGAGATTTTAAAGTGAGGGTGACTGGGGACTAGGGGGTAGGTTTTAGAGACATCAACTATACATCAAAATCTGTCCCCCTTGCGTCATAAATTTAGTGTATCGGCGTTTTTTCATAATTCTATTCGTTTCTTAGATATTTGAGGTGGCTCGTTTTTAAATGATCACACTGTATATCCTTATACTATAGAATAAATAAAATAAATTTTATGGGAAGTAAGTACATTTCAGATGTCGGAAAACTTTTTACAGTTTTCATTTTAGTTTTTAAATTAAGTTTATTATATTACATCTTAACACAAAATATGTACCAATTTTAGTAGAGCCATGACCTAAATACAAAAGTTGTATTCAGTCAACTGTACAACTTTTCCGAACAAAAAATTATTTTTGAACTATCTCCCATTCAGGGGGGTGTTGAAACATAGAAATTCATAAATTTCTCGTACTCTCATAAAAACCAAACAAGACCAAGAATAAACAATACCAAGACCAAGACTTATGTGGTTCTCGTCTTGGTCTTGGGGTTCAAGACCAAGACCGAGACCAAGCCCAACACGAGGATGCAAGACCAATACCAAGACTGGTGTAAGTCTCGTCTTGTCTTGGTCTTGCGAAACCCTACTTAAAGCAACCTCACGAGTAGAAATAAAGAAAATAAGAGACGTAAAACATTAAAAGATTAGATAGGGGTACAAAATAAATGACTACGCCACTGTTCTAAGAGTGCTATATACAACCGGCTCGAACGAACTTCACATATTTTGAACCTAACCTCAAAAATCTGACAGACCAGCCGTCAACAAAAGAAATCGTGGCACTCAAACAAATATACCACAAGATACTGAGAATCATACTAGAATTTTTAGAAGATACACTCAAGAGACGGTAAAATCGAACTTGAGCAAAATTAATAACTGACCCAACTGATTTCCTACGATGGAACTAAAGTACGAGAATGAAGGCACAAAAATCGACAAGGTCGCAACTCCTATAGGTAAGTGAGATAAACCAACTTCAAACTAACAAACTAATAAGGATCATGCATACCCAGGCTGAATGTACACAACAATATTCATTCTCAACGGCAGAAATAATGATCGAAAGCAAGAACGGAGGACAGACATGAAAACCAACGAAAATGCGAGCGAAAGGGTTTTAAAATATAATCAAATTTAAGTCAGAAACAAGCTGTGAGTACTAATATTACAGTAAAGAGTAGAAGTATATTTTCTTCTTTTAATTTTAGAGTGACATTTTCTTTGTAAGTTTCACTACAAAATTGAAACGCAACACTTGGTTAAATTCTTTTTATCTAAAGATGAGTTCACACCTACCGATACTAATCTTAATTTACAGCTGTCATTTTGTTACTTATATAATACACATTACCTCTTCGCCTTTGGTGTTGTGGTACCGCACCCATCTCGATAATCGGGGTCTCCAGTATTCCACCATGTAGGCTTCTGCAAATTCAACCCCTTGACCGTTTCCGAAGCGCCCTTGTGTCCCTGTGGCAGTTATCATGTGAACCGTCTTTAAGTCAACTTGAAGCCACTCTTCTGGTTCAGTGGTGGCACCGGTTAATGGACACCAGGCTCCGCCATTTCTTTCCGTCCTTACCCTGCAAACGTTAAAACAATTTGTACCGGCTTATAATAAAGGAATAATAACTAAGTTACTAAAAACTCCTATTTATCTCAGATATTTTCCATTCTTACTCGCATTATTGTCGTCAGAAGGTATAAAAGTGGGAATATTATTAATCTGAAAAGGATTGTAAACAATATCACTAATTACTTGCTTCCTTCTATACATGCGGGGCTGAAGTGGGACTCGAGTAACTAAGAAATTGTGAAACCCAGATGCGTATCGTTATTTTCGATTTATACATGCCGGTGTCAATAAATTCTATTGAAAGACCTCGATTTATTTCATTCCGCTAAGGATGGCAGTGCTATACACGGCATATCTGATCAATTTTTGCTTATTCTATTCACAATTTCGCCCTGTTGTAAAAATAAAATAAACCGGCATTGTCGGGTTTCTCAGAAAATCCAATACCCTATTCATTCATTCATCGATTGTTGACTATATTGAGTCAAGAATGCGATATTTGCGCCTAATATAGTCGGATGTAGACGCTGGTGCTGAACGCTGGAATCGCTGATTTGCTATTTGCATTCAAAGGATGGCGTCAAGATTGAATGTGTTGGTACATAAACCTCAGCGAACTTAATGCGACAAAAAGAGCAATAATTATGCTGCGAATACTCTGTTAATTATACATAGACTTTAAATTCTTAACTTCAGACAATCAGCATCATATTGTGATAATGATCTAGCCGTTGGACATTATATGTAAAATATGTGCCACAATATACGTTTGTTCTAAAAAATGACCAATTTTTGAAAGCATCAACCATATCAACAACAGTATATTATGTACACTATTTCTCCCATGATCAAATTCAAAGTCAAATTTATCTACAAAACAGTAATATTAATGAAGACGACTGCCAGGTCCAGCCAGGAAGACGATCACCACGTACAGCCAGGAAGACAACCACCAGGTATATTCACGAAGATAACCACCAGGTACAGCCCACGAAGACAACCACCAGGTACAGCCATGAAGACGACCACGGGTACAGCCATGAAGACATCCACATCATTTTGAAATGAGCTCATTCAGCTGATGACCTTTCGTATGAGCGTCACATTTTTCCAAAATCTACGTACAAAGCCCTATGCCGTTCTGGATTGACCTCTGACCTCAGTTCCATGAATCCCCGAATTTTTAAATAATCGTGAAATGAGCTCATACAGCTGTATGCCTCTTCCTATGCACGTCGCATTTTTTCCAAAGATCTACGCATAAAGCCCTATGTCGGACTGGAATGACCTCTGATCGAAGGCTGAATGAAAGCTGTATGATAAATAAAACTTGACAAAGGTCCCAAACGGGGCCGAAACGTCGATTATTTTAAATACCATCGAGAAGCCATTAAAATGTTTAACTGACGCACCTTACAAGAGATTTTTCTGGCAACAAATTATTAGATTTGAAAAGAGACGCGTCCAAATTTTAAAGCTGTCTACAACATTTGAATATATCGGTGCGATTTTATTTACAGCGCACAACTACGAGCAGCACACACGGGTGGACGCAAGTGTCAACTTTCGCGCCTACTTAGTTGTATGCAACGTGTCGTTTTCTTAGGGAGTCGCGGCAAAAATCATTTACATAGTTTAAGATAGTAGGTAGCACTAGAGAATATTTTCAAAGATTTGAATGGTATGGAAAACGTTATTTCTGGTTACGCCACTGGCGCTACCGTTGTACTACTCGTTATTGATCTACTAAGACACGGAGGAAGGGTTTTAAATTCTCATAAACCTGACAGAATCTGCCTCGGAGAAGATGGAGTGGCAGACCTGGAGTATAGAATGGGGAGCCTCGGCGCCCTCGTGAAATTTTCATATTCCGTCTAAAGCCTTCCGCCATCTGTCAGTGTCAGAAAATGAGCACCGGGAGTATTTCGCGCTACAGGTCGGTTCGCCAAGAAGGAAAACGCAATACTTCATCTCATCTGTGCGAATTTTTCTTTCGGTTATCTTTTATTTATTAAAGTATATTTGTTTGTTTTTATCACGCGGTTTCTCTCAGGAAACAATATTTACCTACCGCGCGACGTCCTAAGAAGTGTAACAACTCGAAGTTTAGAAAGTTTTTCTCAATTTTCACCGGGATCGGGATGGAGATATATCGCCGAGAGAACTTTTCGGGAAGCAATTGTGCCGGTGCCTTGTTTCCGTAACTAAAACAAGGATTGATCGCTTAATCTGATGGCTCGCGTCGTACGGTGCTACTACGTATTTCTTTTTAGAGAAGAAAATAAGTAGTAGGCTCTGGTGAGAAGTGTTTTGAGGACAGAGTGGGTCCCCAGGGTGCCTAAATCCATTATTCATTGGCTCTGTTTGGTAAATGTGCAGTATTACGAACACGCAGTAAAATTCTAGGTAAAATTCATACATGTTTTCTCAGGCAGCAATTGTTAAATCAAGATTTGATGCGATTTTGATTGTAGTAATTCTGCAACTCCTCAATTCTTTCATGTACAAGGTGTCTCAGACCAGACGGGAAAACTGCTTGAATTGCGAAAAATTTTAAGAACATATTTGCAATAAGTATTCAGAATTACCAGCGACGAGATAACAGGGGGTGGGGGTGTGTTTCTTCGAAACTTCAAATAGAATGGTGGATCCCGTTATACATCGTTAGAAAGGCATAGGAAAAATGAGCAACTTTCGCTTAAAAAAATTTTCAAATGCTCCAACTGTTTCATAATCGTGGCCAATATAAAATACGGGGGTTGATATTAAACTTTTAATTCGTTTAAGCAACGTCGTGAAAAGAAATTCTGTGGTACGTGAATTCAAAAAGAAAGGATCCTTAAAAAATTAAGTTTCAAAAATCAGCATCCTTTGATTAATACGTAATTCTTCCTACCCCTCAGTTTGGGGGTGTTAAAGGAGTTTTCTCCAAGCACGTACTTTTCAAGACTCCCGCGCGGATTGGGATTTTATCGAAAATGGATTGGAGGAGGCGATACCTTATCTTGATCATAGACAGATAGCCAGATGGACTGCACATTTTTTCTTTGTTCATTAAAAGGTCCAAAAAATAATCCAGCTAAATTGCCAAATACAGTTCGTGGCATGGACACGCATTTTTCGTAAAACAATATAATGCCGATGTAAAAACGTAAGAAAGAAAACTAACCTCTGCGGGAGTCGACCCCACCCAGCCTAAAGACATCAAACTACTAACTCTATGCGATACCTACCTATTCATCGACTCTGCTGATAATGTTGATAACTAACGAATTACTTAAACGAAAGTATAACGTATATAGTTTGTCCAGGATAAGGAGAGCCAGTATCTGGTTAAATGAGAAAAAGAATCGCATAATTAAAGGACAAACAAAATGACTTCTAGAAATCCTTGTTATGATTTTCGTTTTCAAGTTATTTTGAAAACTGATTTTCAGATTTTTTATTTTATTTTTTTTCTGGCGTTAACATTAAAGTTAGAGCGAAACGAACAAAACTTCTCCGTAGCGAATGAACTTAAATATTACCTTATCAATTCTTTTGCTCGACGTTTCGTCTTCCAGCAAACATCATCAATGTCATGTTTTTTAAATACGGTTCTGATTTTCTTATGCCAAATTTTCGAATCCCTTTTTATAATGTACCATAATTTATGGTTGAATTACGCTTAGGGCCTTCTTTGGGTATCATCAAGAAATTTTTAAGATACGGACTTGTATTTCTCATAATTGTGTAGAAATTTTGTAAATAATTGTGAGAAATACTGGGTGCGTGGTCGCTACGCGCGATAGAAGTGAAACGTCAACGTTATTAGAGGAATGAAAAATTTGTAGGGTAAACAGATGATTGGAATGTATGCATTTATGAGTTTCAAATATATCTTTTATTCATCAACTTCCACGTCTTCACTCAAATCTAAATCTAAAACTGAAATGATAGGTCTATGTGCGGTTTGATTTTCTCTGAAAACAGAAAAAAAACAAAAAAAAAACAAAAAACCAAGAAAACAAAAAAAAACAAAAAAACAAAAACAAAAACAAAAAAGAAAAAACAAAAACCCAAAGAAAAACCCAAAAAAATATTTTATATCTTTTTACACGTTTTTAATAAATCTTGAAAAATCTTCTAACCAAGCGTTTTGTGGTGTTAAGACAACTGAAACGCTGTGTCCTCGCCTTACTGACGCTTGCCTGAGAGAAACAGTGCGAAGCATGAGACAGAGCGTGGCTAAAGAGTGGGGCGTTCGATATTCCTTTTATCCTCTGCCCGACTTCTCAGACTGCTCCCCTCCATTCGTTTCACTTTTCGTAACGCTCGCATTTGCCAACACAGGAACTTACTCTACCGAGACAAAAGAAGTTTCACTTCAAAAAGTATGTGAAATACAGGGTCATATCTTAAAAATTTCTTGATGATGTAAAATAAAGCCCGAAACGTAATTAAACCCTAATGTGTGGTACATTGTTGAATTCAGAATTGTATAGGGCTTTACTGGCATCAGAAAATTAGGCCAGTCTTAAAAAAATAATAATATATATCTTTATTCTCTTTTGTCACAAATATAACAGAGAACAAGTCATAGAGAACAGCTATAATCGACAAAACCATTAAAAGCCTTCAACAAATAGCAAAAATATACTATTTAAAATCTCTATGTACACAATTCAAGACAAGTTGGTCTTCTGCACCAAACGAAAAAAGCAAAATATTAGTTTTCACTATATTCATTTCGTAATTGTTCGATCTGAACCAAGCTTTAAGCTGCAATAAAGCATCCGAAGTGTGCAGCTGGATGTTGTCCTAACTGCAACAGAAGTGTCAACAGCTAACTGATGCGAGACCTGGTAATCAAATGTTTGGCAATTCATTTGTGCAAAGTAGAAAGAGGTGAGGGCCAAGAACCGACTCCTGTGGTACCCGTCCCTTCTCGGATATTGTCATGAGGAGTTCACCAAGTGTCCGGTGTCATCATAGGAACTCGCTGCTTGTTTCCTTTTCGTCAAGTAAGTAGTAATCTATGGGTCTAAAGATCTAATAATAGTTCCTTACAAACATATCACATGATACGCCACTGGCAGTGTGTTTAGTACCTCAGTGTAACTTACAAAGCTAACTCATTGCTCTTTACGAGCAACCCGCGTATTTAATCGTTGTACCGGCAGTTTACTACAAGATACACGACCTACTTGCAGCCCCAGGTGCTCGTAACTAGTCTCAGTACTTATTTATGAAAATGATTCGTTATTGGTTAATAAATAATACACAAACAAGCGCTACTGATTACACAAAGCACTGGAAGCGAGATACTAAAGAAAAAAATCAGCCCCGGCGCATCCACCATTTGTCAAAGTCCTCGTGAAAAAACCGTACGTCCGGCCGATTCCATAAATTTATCTCCCGTGAGCTAAATTCAATTTAGAAACATGAAAAGGCATCATCCCAGCGAATTGTATTTTAGAAATCATACATCAGCCAGCCAGTGGGAAGTTCAGACTTTGTTATTAGCATATAAATACGAAAATTCGACTGTCTCACCTGCCGTGATGTGGTCCTACGTTACCGCTGTCGTGAGATGAACTGGCAGTGATGTCTGCGTCTTTTATTGAGCCATTTTCCATTCCTAATGGAGCTATGCATTGAGCTGGAAGAAGGAAATACAGGTAAAAATATACAGGCGTGGTTTAACTACTTACAAGGATCGACCGTTTCGTGAGCAACAACCAGAATGAAAAATATCCATAATGTTGTCAAGAGCGACCTCTTCATACTTGTTTACTTGACGAGGGAGGCCCTCATAAGTAAATCTTTCTTCAGGACATCGTATCTGCAAGTAAATGATAAAATGAGGCATTTTTCTTTATTGCATCAGAAAAATATTGGTGAGGACTTCGATGATGATCTTCGAAATGAATCTGTGTTCTGTAAATTTGCCGGTTTTAAAATTTCAGTGCCGTATGATGTCACTTACGATAATGAAGCTTTATGTAACATGAGAGAATTTTTTCCTCCAATGTCTGAATTACATCATTTTACAATATAATAGCAATTCCAAAGGTGCAACTGTAACGGTAACGGACGTGTCAGAAACACAGGAGCAGAGAGCCACTCTGGCGTGCGATATCCGATATGAAATATCGTCTGACGTTCTCATGCTAACTCCAGTGAGCTAGCGCGGGTATATTCATTTTACCGTGAACTCTACTCCGGCAATTCTTTTGATATACGGTTGCGTTTGTTTGTTCGGGAGCAAAAAATTCTGTACCCTTCTGACTTACGTATTGTTCCGCCTAATGAGGCACCTTATAAATTGGGCTGGGAGACTCGCAACAAAAGTGGTAGCTTGCAAACTGGATGATTTTTGGTATATTATAATTATAATTATAATATAACAATTAAAAAACTTTTTGTTTCATAAAGACTATGCAGTATCCATATTGCAGAAACAAATAACAAAAATTGTATTTAACCAAGTCGAGTAAACATTTATAAAGCAAATTGTGACAGGCTACTATCTCCTGTGAGTATAAAGAAACCTTTTTAAAGCTTATGTCATTTGACAGCAAATATATGCACCATTTACTCCGTTTGGGCTGTGCGTACATGGTGGCGGGTTAATGGAGAAGTCTTGGAGAAAAATTAAATGAAACGGCAATTTTCGAAGCAAATTCACAATAAACTTGCTGTATAATTGAAATTTATAAACCAGATGTTTTATTATTGATTTATAAAGGTTGCAACCTTAACTATATCTCGTATAAAAGCTTTCATTTCTACTATTTAGTTGTGAGATGCTAATAGTTGCACATGTTTCGTTTTAAGAATATTTACAAAACTTTCAATAAAGCTGCTGTATTAGTGACATATATATCAAGTCCCAAGAATGTTCTTTGAGCCTATGCTACATAGCATAATTGATTTCCTGTGCAATATTGTTTTATAACGGTGTTATATTTGCTGTCGAATGCTGCTACAAAGAAACCATTTGCTGTTTTATAATTATGTTTCAAATTTTGTGAAATTTCTGGCAGTTTTTTTAACATATAAAACTTGTATTTTTTATTTGGAAATTTAAAGTTTTTGGAACTGGCACAAATCAAAGAAAAAAATTTATAATTATGCTTTGCAAACAGTTATAAAGCTGTTCGTTAGAAGTAAAATACAGTTCAAAGAACGCAATATAACCATTATAAAACTGCTTTATGAATGTTATATGAAAAAACGACGGCCATCTTGAAAAAATATAATTGCGACTTTGTAAATGTTTTCAGACACTTACAATTATCAATGCTACTAAGAAAGCAGTTTTACAGGTAAAAAGTGCGCAAATGATTTTATAGGGAATACAGGCAGCTTGTATGAGATCTTTAAGTAATAGTAACAAATCAGTTTTATAAAACTCACTCTAAGGCTTTAATAAAAACTATAATGGTACTATAAGTCCGATGAAACTGTTATATATCAGTTTTATAAGTCACCTATAAGTAGTTACATAACAGTTGTAAGAACATTTCTGAGGCATTCGGTATTTGTTTTATAGGTGCTTCTGAGAATAGTAATACAATGGTTAGGCAATAGAATTGTTTTATAAACCTGCGCCTATTTCAGCTATAGAAGTGCTATATAATTATCTATAGAACGTTTTTAAAGTAAATTTCTGCAGATAAGGTTTTTGTAAAAATATATATAGATATATATATAAAACGATCTTGTGCTTCTTGGGGAGGCTGTAAAGGCGGTTGGTTTCTGGCCAAATAGAGTGACGTTAGGTTTGGGGAAGGGACACAAAAACTCAATATTTGTAGGCGAATTTAATAGAGTTTGGTCATTTTAATACCAAGGCTATCTGACTTGTTCCATTAACTCACTTATATTCTTATAAATATTATCGCCAGTTATTAGTGCTCCTGATTATTTTTTTTGATGTTTTCAATCTCGTTAACCTCCTAGTAGCCATGTTTCCTGTCAATGGTTGAAGCGGTGCCACACACATCGCCTGATTTAATGAATCAGCTCGCAAAGACTAAATCTAGTTAATTATTCATCATCATAAGGTTCTCAGTCCGAAGACTGGTTGGACGCGTACCTCCATTCTTTTCTATCCTGAGCTAACCTACGCATTTCCCTAAAAGTAGAACATCCTACATCCCTAACTATTTGAGAGCAGTAGTCTAATCTAGGCCTACCCCTACCTCTTTTTATTCCTATCTCTGACTCTAGTATGTCGCGAACTATTCCTTCGTGTCTTAGAAGGTGTCCTACCATCCTATCTCTCCTACTCTTTATTGTTTTCCATACCTTTCGCCTTTCCCCAACTCTTTCTAATACTTCCCTATTGCTAACCTTATCTATCCACGGTATCTTCATCATGCGTCTGTAACACCACAGTTCAAACGCTTCTACTCTTTTTCTATCCGCTTCTCCTATTGTCCAAGTTTCGCACCCGTATAATGCCGTACTCCATACATACGACTTTAAGAGTCTCTTCCTAGTCTCTATATTAACCGTTCTCGAACATAACAGTTGTTTCTTTTTGTTAAACGCAACTCGTCCCTGCGCCATTCTTTGTTTTATATCTTTAGTGCTCCTACCGTCTTGGGTTATTTTACTTCCTAAGTAGCAGAAATCCGCGACCTCCTCTATCTTCTCATTTCCTATTTGTATTTCAATTTTAGTTCTATTTTCACTCCATCTACATACCAAAATTTTAGTTTTCTTTTTATTGATTTTCATGCCGTAGCCCTGTGTCAAAACTGCTTCCATTTCATTCAAAGCCGCTCCTAATTCTTCTTTGCTAGATGCTAACACTGCTATATCATCCGCAAATCTGAGCATGTTAATAGTTTGGCCTTGCACATTGATCCCTGAGGCTGTTCTTTCCTTAACAATATTAATCGCATCTTCGATATATAAGTTGAAAACTAGAGGTGACAATGCACATCCCTGTCTCACTCCCTTCCGGATATCTACTTCCCTTCGTTCCTGCTCACATTCTATAACTGCCTTTTGCTCTTTGTAGAGATTATGTATTATTCTTCTGTCCCTGTATTTCATCCCTACCTTTCTCAGCACTTCGAACATCTTCCCCCATTTTACGTTGTCGAAGGCTTTTTCTAAATCTACAAATCCTATATATACGCTCTTTCTCTTTTCTATCGTTTTTTCTATAATTACTCGTAAAGCTAGAATGGCCTCGCGCGTTCCTCTATTTCGTCTAAATCCGAACTGATCTTCTCCTAATATTTCTTCCGCCTTTTTCTCCATCCTTCTTTGCACAATTCTAGTTAAAATTTTTGACGCATGGGAAGTTAAACTGATAGTTCTAAAATTTTCGCATCTATCCGCGCCTTTCCTTTTTGGCAAAGCTACCATGATGTTCAGTTTGTAATCCTCTGGAATCTCGCCTGTCAGGTATATGCGACTAACTAATTTAAATAAACGATCTATTACCTCTTGACCTGCGCACTTTAAGATTTCTGCCTGCAAGCCATCTATACCTGGTGCTTTATTATTCCTTAAACTTTTTAGTGCTAGCTCAAACTCTTCTCTCATTATAGGACTCCCTAGGTTATCCCCTTCTACACTGCTTTCACTTTCTAATATATCTTTCACTTCCTGTCCCGCATATAAGTTTCCTAAATATTCTTTCCACCTATCTGCCTTCTCCCCGCTTTCGATTAGGATATCTCCTGCCTCATTCCTAATGCTTTTGGTGCTAGATCCAATTTCTCTAAAATTTCTCCTAATTATTTTATATGCTTCATCAGTCTTTCCTATTTCGAACTTATTTTCCACTTCTTTGCACTTATCGTCGATCCATTGCTCTTTCGCTTTCCTACATTTCCGAATAATTTCCCACTTGATCGCCTTATATCTTTGTTTCCCTATTTCATCTAACCTATTTTTATATTTGCGCCTTTCCTCTATTAGACTCACAATATGTTTTGTTATCCAGGGTTTCCTACTTTCATTCTGTTTATGACCCAAAATATCCCTAGCTGAGGAAACTAAACTATTTTTAATGCAATTCCATTCTTCCTCTATGTCCCTAACAATATTTTCGCCCGCGCCCTTTAGTACTTCGTTTGTCTTTTTCTCGAACTTATCGCGCGTATCATCATCTTTTAGTGTCTCTGGGTCAAGATACCTTCTTCCGCTTCGTTTTTTCAAAATCTTAAATTTAAGATTGGCCTTCATAAGGACTATATTGTGATCACTATCTATATCTGCTCCTGGATAACTTCTACAATCCCTAACTTGATTTCTAAATCTTTGCCTAACAAGAATGTAATCTATTTGATATCTCCCTAGGTCTCCTGGCATCTTCCACGTGTAGCGTCTCCTAACATGATGGTGAAATAGAGTGTTCGCGACCGTTAAGTTATGTTTATCGCAGAACTCTATCAGTCTCACTCCCCTATCGTTCCTATTGCCTAATCCAAAGGGACCAACTATTCCGCCCTCTCGCCCTGTGCCTACGACTGCATTGAAATCTCCTATAATTATTAAATTTTCGTGTCCTCTCACAAAATCTAGCACATGTTCAATATCACTATAAACTGCCTCTACGACCTCATCACTGTAGTTAGAAGTGGGCATATATACCTGTATTATTACTGTTTTTACAGGTTTCGAATCTAACCTAACCATAACTACCCTGTCACTTTGCTGTAAGAAATTTTCTACACTCTGCCCTACTTTTTTCCGCATAACAATTCCTACTCCCGAATTTCCTCCTACAGATCCTGTGTGTATTACTCTAAAATCTCCGCTCCAGAAGTCTCCGGCTTCTGGCCATCGCACTTCACTAATACCTACTACGTCTAATGCTAACCTATCCATCTCAATTTTCAAATTCTCTAACTTTCCTACTTGTTTCATGCTTCTAACATTCCACGCTCCGACTCGTGAGATGTTACACTTATCATTTCTGATGACTCCCCCCGAAGCAGTCCCCGCCCGGAGATCCGAATGTGGGACTATTTTACCTCCGGAATATTTTACTCCAGAAAGTGTCATCATCATAAATTCGAAGTACGCTGTACCAGGGATATAATAATGTGGTGGTTTCCCGTTGCCTTCCACATCGCAGTAGTGTGTATCACAGTGCCATACCGACCCTCACGATCTCTGCCACTATGATTACTGAAAGAGCTGCTGCCCCCTTTCAGGGACTTGATTTAGTCTGGCTTCTCAAATAAAAACCCCTCCAATATGGTTAAACCTATGGTTCGGCTCTTTAGATCATTGAAGCGCGCAAGCCATCCCACCCGTCCCAGTATTACTAGAACTGCGTCAAGGTACAAGTCCTTTGGGTAGAGTTAATTATTGATATAATGAAAATTGTTTATTATTCCAGTAAGAGTGGAAGACAGAAAGTCATTACCCTATCGCGACCACATGTTGCCACTGAGTAAAATACGGATCTCTCGGCTTGTTTGTACACCAGGAGCAGCAGAGGCATCATAATTCAAAACGGTGTGCCATGCATTTTTGAGATAACACTAAATTCACTGTCTGTGCGCGAGAGTTTGAACCAATTTAGTACTTTTTTTCATTTATTTTCAGACGTGTGATGTATTACTTCTGCCTTTTGCTTTTTTGTCGTTTTATTAGTTTCCAGAAATGATTTGGGGTGTTTCGCGCGACAAAAGAAAAAAAAAGAACGGCAATAAATTTTGATATTCATATTGTTTGTGTTTTAATATGGAAGTAGTCAGTATTTGCATAATTTTAATATATTCGAACTGCTTCGGACTCTAATAGACCAGAGGTGGGTCGAATCTAAACGAATCGTTCAAAAGGAACGACTCCGCTGTCGGAATCGATTCCGTAGCACATAATTTTATGATTCACGATGCTAGTAGATTATTTCAGCATATCGTTTGTTGTATCTGGAAATGAGAAAAGGCCCTGTGATTTGACGCATGGTGTATTTTATTTACATTAATAAAAGAACGAGAATCGTGAACGAATCGGAGGTATTGATTCCGATGAATCGATTCCTAAAAAGGAACTGTTTAGCTCAGACTCATCTATGGCGCTTTTGGAGTGTCGTAGTAGATGTAAAATTGATTTTATGAGGAGACTAATAAATAGTGGGATTTTTATGATCAACTCTATGAACAGTTCAGAGGATTTTTCAAATTTAATTTAAACAGCTGTCAAGGCGGTCGATAAATACGAAATTTTAGTTGTGTATTTTATCGAATCTTAAAAGAACTAATTCCATTAAATGTAATGAATGTGAGTCGTTCTATGGGCGGACTCGCGTGCTACGAAATATTGACGTCTTTGATGAGAACTGGAACTGCAGCAGGTATTGTGTGATTCGTAAGATCATTTACTTCAGAATCGATTCCAACGATTCCGACTCCGGACTCGTTCTTTTTGAACGATTCTTTGACATACGGCTTTGAACCGCAGAATTAACACCTATAATCGTTAGGGGTAAATTTGTAATCGTAATCGATTAATCAATTATTCGATTAATCGTTTAATCAAATAATCGATTATTCGTTGACTAATCGATTATTTCGCACAGGTCTAGTACCTACATAAACAGAATTACGGAACTATAAACTTTTTGCGATACAGAATGTGGTAGTGATATCAAATAAACTGCCGTGTCACCTGCGACCCAACAGAGCGCCTATTGAGGGTTATTTTTAATTAGAAATTTCCTCTACATGCATAACCCACGTAAATATTTCCGTACGCGACTGTTCGAGTTCCTACACGCGGCATTGTCGATGGTCCACACACAATGCAGGAAATAAATCGCCTTCTCGCCAGGGCACACCTCGATCTTTTCAATAAGCGCATATATACGGCAAGGTGTGCACAGAATTTCTATACTGTGTACACACCGTACAGTCATATTCCATTATGCTTAATGCAATCATTGTACCGTGCAGAGAAATATTTACCCCGCTTTTATATACAAATCCTTATTTATTATAGAACCGTGAGTATATATATACATATATATTTTGTTTAGGAAATAATAAATAAAGCGATGCCGAACAAGGATCAACGCACTCAAAGTTACTCTGTTTCTCGTGGTTTCTCGTTCGTTTATTAACAATTTAAATTAAAATCGTCTTCTGAACAATCGTCTTCTATCAAAGGCAAAAATCAAATTGTGAAACATCAAAACAAACGTGTACGTTGCAATGCAAAACTTTCCGTCCCTCAAACTAACCGAAACCGTGGAACCGGGGGGTTCAGCACACTTTAATGAAGACCCTTTGTCTTTAACTAGCAAACAAGCAAACCTCAAAGGATTCAGTTTTATACGCACAAAAAGATATGCCCTTACCAAGGAGCATTCCCTAAATGCAGAGAGCGATAGACAGTTGAGTTGTAGGTAGAACAAAATTTTCTAAAACTTGTGACAATTTATTTTGTGGTGTAAAACCACTCGCGTCGATTTCAAGTACCTTAATATTTTTGTAGGTTTACAGATGATCAATCATCGAAATGACGGGGGGAAAACACAAATTGTCACTTTATCTCGAAAATATTAGGTTATGTTTGCATAAACACATATTACATTTTCAATGTGTAACGTACATACTCAGTCGATAAATATTTCATAAAAATGTTTCTTTTTTCCAGATGGTTCCGTTATACATATCTATAAATATTTTCATTTCAAAATATTTACTTTATAAAACACAGCTGTGGGTTCATAATTTTCGTCTAAAAATTATTGCTATTGTTTGGCACATTTCTCCGTACTAGTGCCATTACTAACCTTAAATCGCAGTCACGAGTACTTACGATATTCAGTATTTTGTAATACTGTATATGTATTGTATTGTATTACTTTATAATGTAATCTCATCGTACGCGGTCGCAAAGGCACGCGTTGGTCAAGGTTAACTAGGGTATTGTGAGTAAATTTATATAACAACACTGATAATTAAATTAAAGTCTGTACAGGGTGTTTCATTAACAATGGGAAATCCGTTAACTGGAGATTCTACAGGTCAAATAATGATCATTGACCCGAACATGCCTTATCCGAATGTTGATGGTTTAGGAAATACAGGGTGTTGAAAGTTACAATTTTATTTCCATTTTTTGCCATAACTACGAAATTCCTTAGGTTGTCGACTTGAAAATTTGCAATCCTATGGTTTTTCTTACGGGAAAAAAGATTCCAATAGCATTATTGACGTTGCCCATAGAGGACGCTACTTATAACCTATTGCTTTGATAAATTGACCCATAACTTTTTACCATGTACATCTAACGTCAAATCGGCTCCAAAATCTAAAAGACCAACCTTTTTTAAATAATAAATGTATTCTTGTCTCATTTTGATATTCCAGCCCATTTTCATGAAAACAAAATATTATCTAGATCCTCCTGCTCGTCTACGTTTCGCTAATTTATTACAAGAGCAGCAAGGCGCGGATCCTAATTTCTTGAACAAAATCCTCTTCACAGATGAGGTAACGTTTACTCGACGTGGAGTTTTCAACTGGCGAAACAATCATTTGTGGGATTCTGAAAACCCACATGCCGTTAAAGAAAGACACTTCCAACATGAATTTAAGGTCAATGATTGGTGCGGTGTAATTTTAAATTTCTTTATTGAACCTTTTCATCTTCCACCCAATCTGAACGGTCCACTTTATTTAAATTTTCAGTAAAATTTGTACGAACTGCTTGAAGAAGTAACACTTAATTTAAGAGAAAATATGTAGTTCATGCAGGACGGGGTGCACGCACATTTTTCGCGGCCGGTGCGGGAGTACTTAGACAACGTCTTTCTGCATCGGTGGATTGGTCGTGGAAATGAATTTGCTTGGCCGCCTAGAAGCCCCGACTTAAATCCTCTGGATTTTTCGATGTGGTCTAGAATGAAAGATATGGTTTATAAAGAAGCTGTTGATTCACCCGATGAGCTGTGGCGAAGCATACAAGCGGCTGCCAATGAAATCAAAGGCAATCCAGGGGCATTGTTTAGAACTCGGGGGTCTCTAAGGAAACGCATTGAAAAATGTATCCAAGTGAATGGTGGACATTTCGAACAACTACTTTAAAATTTAATGTCTCGTAATTTTATTTTTCGTGTACCTAAGCGTTTGTAGTGAATTAAAATTTATTTTGTTATCAGTCCTTAATAAGCGTTTCAAATCTTTCGATTCAATATGGAAAAACCTAATATTAAATACTCCAAATATTGCTTAGTGCCCAAATGTGAATGAACGCCTATTCGAACACCAGGAAAAGTATTTATTTCATTGCCAGTGGGATCGACGTTTAGCAGATTGTCACTTAATTACTGAATTTATAAACAATTTATATTTTGATGTAGTTGGACATTTTCGAACATAAACCATCTGATAAATACACATTTGGGTATAAAAATGACATTCGCGTGTGCCCTATTATCAAGTGATTGACGTTAAAATCTCGTTTAAAATAGTCGTGCGTCGGAGCTGATATAGTGATGTCGTAAGGGATGAAGCGTTACTGGAATCGTTACTGGAATCGTTAGCTGCCTTTTCTAACTTCAAGAGACACCACATAAGGAGAGATGCAGTCAGGGACCTGAAGACCTGAACCGAAAGGAAACAGTAACCATACATTTAGGTTGAACCGAAACCGAACCATAAACTGTAATTTAGAGATTTAAGCCGGGATGCGGCTGCGCTACGGCGGTGTTAGAAAGGTCTTTGACATGATAAATCACAAATTTCTGGTTTCCATGTTACATTATGTTGAGATGGGTGACAGCCCTCTCCGGTTGCTCTTATCTTTCCTGTCGAATCGTATTCAGAGTGTTAGAATTGATAATAATTGTGTGTCAAATCATCTAGAGGTTACATCTGGAGTCCCACAGGGTTCCATGTTGGGAACGTTACTGTACCCCGGGAATACGTCGACCTTCTTTAAGTGCCTTGTGCTCTCTGCTTACCACCTTTGCGCAGATGATACACAGTTGTACTGCTTCTTCTTTAAGAGTGATGTTGACAGTGTTAGTCCTTTCTGGAATCTTTTGAGATTCATTATGAACGTCGAGAAGAGCTCATTAGTGCCTTCTCGTGAGTGTAAATACTTGGGATTTATATTTAATTCGCGTTATTTACTTATATCCTTACCAGAGCATATGAACGCTGCTATTGGAACGATTGCAATATTTGAGGGATGTAACGTTCCCGCTGCCAATGGATCATTCCAACATGGTTTAAGATATTCGCATGATTATTTTTTTTTTGTTTCAATTAAACATAGATCTAGGACTGTTCGCTAATAATTTTCATTAAAAACCAGAAATTTAACTTTAAAATCTACTTCACAATCTATGAAAATCGGACATATTGTAGCTAGAATATTTATCACATTTTTCGTTTTTTTTAGAAATTGAAATTATAATAGTAGAGTCATAGATTAGACTTTTCATTTTGACGGTATCAAAAAAAATATAATATATTTTTGATAATAATGAATTAATCAATTGGCTCCCGCACCTCTGCATTCGCCTTTTCAAGGGCCTAGAGGTGGCGGTGTCTAGCGGCGATATGTTTAAACTTCCCAGATTCAAGAAACAGGCGTGGCTAGTTTTTGTATGTATTCAGGTATTATTCTTGGGGCCTATTTTTCGTATCGACGACCTTCCAAAGTAATTTCCGATTCTTCATAAAATTTATTATTGTTACACATATATGAGTTGAACATGCAGGTGCACAGGTATCCCATTTATCAGAAAAAGCGATTCATCTGTATTTTGTAATTTAGAGAAAAATGCTAAATAGATACTCTCTTTGTTTTTAAATTTCCATAATTCAAATTACTTTATTTATACATGGCGTCTCATTTCTTCTGTACAGCAGATGCTAATCTACACAACTTGGATTTCTTAAATAGAACTCCTGTAATATCATCTCACTTTTTATTTCCCTGTTCGATTTTACTATATGATTGTGTAAGAGTTGCATTCTAGACTGAACTTATTGTGAAACTGGGCATCTGTTCATCATTTTCAAAATGTAATTTTTGAAACATCCCTACGTGTGACAAAAATTTTAAAAGAAAACTAAAACACAAAAATATGGGGTTTAGTTTAGAAGCAACTTACTTCGTATGCATACTTAGTAAAATCGATCGAAGAATTAAAAAACGAAATATGTATAGAGTGTCACATTTAAATAATTCACCGAGTATCAACTCCCTTTGTACATAAAGTGTTCCGTACTGGCTAGCAAAGTTTCTGAAGCACTTATATCAGAAACTGCATCCTGAACCGATTTTGATAAAATGTATTTATTGCATAATTAGTTGCAATCGTGAAGACTACGAAAGTACCAAAATTCACGATTCTACTTTAAATAGTTCCCAATTGCGACAGGGGGACACAAATTGACACTCTCAGCATGTGGTCGTACTGAACTGTAAAAAGATAAAAACAAAAAAATGTTTCACATGCTCTAGTGTTGCAAACAAAAAATATCTTTTGACCCTTTTTCGATGTTTCGATGTATGAAAAGCGCTCTAAATATGTGCACACAACAAACCATTTAGATTTGTCTGAGTTTGGGCCATTACATATGCGTCAATTTTATTGTTGTATAGCACTTATAGTTCAGGAAAAAGAACACTGTGAGAGACAAACAGACATGCAGACTGAGAGACAGACGGACGAACAGACAGAATGGTAAAACAAAGAGGGGTCTCTCATATAACTTCGCATAAATGGATAAATGGATCAACCTGTATAACAGATTCCCGAGGAGCGAATCGCTGGTGGATAACTTGTACACTGCCTTTGGATTTCCGTCGCCAACCGGAGATTTCCATTGCATTAATACAGCATGTTATTGGCCAAATTAGAACACATAACAGATCCTATGAGCACCGGATTGGACTAATTTCGTATAAAACGTTTTTACACAAATAATATACGTCAACTTCCAACTACGTCTTCCGTTATTTCTGTTCTCTGCGTCATATCAGGTAAAATCTGTCACGGAATTACGATGGACACAAAATTAGCCGGGAACGGGAAAGTTTAAAATTTGTTTTGTCACAGAAGGATTGGAATTTGAACATTTAATGAACTGATTATTAAGAGTGGCGTGTACCGTGGATTTTCTGTTGCAGTCAGATAAACACTCAACATGACAAAACATTTTTTACCGTTTAGGAATTGGAACACAGGTTCATGGAAGTCTATTCCAAATGTTAGAACGTTATGGAAAAAAATCAGTTACAATACGTAAAGCGCTAAAAGAGGCTTTACTGAGCGTGTCTGACTGCGGCAGATGATAACGGTACAACTCATTATTAAGGAAATTTAGACTCAGCAAACCATTTTTTGTTTATTAGTTTATTACCCAGAGGTAGCCAGTTCGATGCTCTCAGAAAAGAAAATGTGATTGACATGATGACTGAACCCAGAAAAAGCCACAGGAAGTGGCCAGTCAAAAAACTGAGTTTTCCGTTTTTTGCAGTCTATTTTTGATTTAAGAAATATTGCAAAATTTTGTTAGAGAAATGCTATTAAAATAACTCTAACCACACGAACTTTTCGGCCAATCGCAAAACATACTTACCTAGTTTTTCTTTTTTACTTATAAGTAAACCACTGAGTTTTCTTGGGGAAACCAGCATCCCGAGACGAGTTTTGTTTCCCCGCTCCCCGCCTATAATTTGGTTCAACGTTCCTTGTTTTCTATCAGGTACCTACTCTCGGAATATAAATACTATACTATGATAGTCAATAAACCCCGCGTTTCGTCTGTAGCTTCGGTGTTGGGTGTTGTGTTTGTTCTAGCTCAAAGTGAATGGAAGGAAAGCTCCGAGTCCTACTCTGTACGCTGCGAAATGCTCCCCCTAATCTAGGGCGCCCAGCAATTTTTGCATTCAGTGTCCGCCTACTTTGTACTTTTGGAAAGCTACGTCCCTTCCGATACCCTTCCGCAGTAACTGTTCGTCGGCGTTCCGACAGCCTTAACTTTCATGAACGAAAGGCTACCGAATGCATCAAATGCGTTTGCAACTAAATTAGAAAGTTATTTTTTAAAAACTGGCACAAATTAAATAATTCTTTAACATTCCAAATTAATGACCTTGATTTATCTAAAATGTGTAATATATCTATACGGAAAGTAGATTAGTAAAATAGAAGAATATGATGGTTTTAATGGTACAAAGCATTTTTTTTTGTTAGAACATATACGTATATTTATTTTTCATTAAAAAATGCTAGGTCTGCTGGTGTGCCTGCTTCGTAACCCCCGGCAGCAGCAACTGCCTAATTTGGCTTTTATAAAATACGACTAGGTAATTGGAGAAGATCAACCGTCCAAGCAGGAATGCAAATATTTTTTATGAGATTCTAGAAGTATTCCGGGTACACCGGTACGTGTCAAGAATATTAATATGTAGTAAAATTTATGAGATTCTTCTGTTGACTTTAAGTGTACTTCAGAGTTACATTACGAAACGGCATAAATCACTTATTAACTTTCTAATATGTCATGGCTCTATTAAAAAAAGGAGTCCATTTGTTTGGCATATTTGTTTTCCATCAGCGGTACTTAGGAGCTTCAGTTTGCTGTAACTGTAAGAGCGGGATTAATGAATTAAAATTTTCTTTAAGTACTCCTATCTAAGCCTCAATGAGGCGTTTGTTTGACATCCTCCATCTTAAGACGGATTTTTCAACTTTCGGTTTCGCATTCACAACCCACACTTCCAGAATATCAAAGTACCATATCTTGACATTAACAAGAACATGCGGCACAAATATTTATTTCCAAACAATGATATATTGCCCCGAGTTTCATTTATAATGTTGTCGCAAGTCTCCGATTAGTATAATCTTGCATTTCATCTAGTATTTATGTAAAACAGCACCTGTCGCAGCTCGTAATCTGGTAGTTAAGAATCTGCGTAAATATCCTAAACGCTAGTCTCTAAAATTGATGGCCATGTAAATCATAAATATAATCTCTATCTAAAGATGTCCATCTATGAATTTCTTTGAAGTCCCCTATGTTCTATTTAAAACTTAGGTATGCTCTTTAACTCTTTGGTTCATACGATGACTGAGCAGATAAAATTCTTGTTTGTTAATTATAATGACATTACAGTGATCTGTAAGTTTGATTCGATTATGGAAGTGCATCAGTGTCGTGGAGAAAGAATTAGTTCAGTTCACCAAGAAATGGATGATTCTGAATAACTGTTTACAAACAACTCGTTCAAATAAACAAGACTATTATGTGAGCAGTTTACGAACGACTCTTTTTCATAGTTCATTCCGGAACTTGGAAACTGAGCAGTGAACGCTCAGCGGAATCACCACAATCAATGCACGTTCTAGTTCTAGTCAATGGCACTGCCGATTGCTGAACCGTATCCGCGAGTCTAGTGCGAGAGAGCAAAGGGATGACTCGTCACAGACAGGCATCATATTCGGTACAGTTCTTCAAACGAACCACTCCCAATAAACCACTTTAAGTCCTGTCAAAGTGGTACGTCATTATAGGTTATGTATCGCAAGTCGATGCTGGGAAGTCTCGCACGTTTGTCTCCGAAGCTATTTTTTGTCTACATTATTTTTGACCCTAATTTAAATTTTTTGCGTGTTTACATCCTTAATGATATTTAAATTTATCACCTTGCCACGCCTGCCTTGTTCGACCCGACAAAGAACACGAAATCTCAAAGCCCACTACTTGTTTTTAAGGTCGTCCATTTTGATGTATTTGAGCACGAGACCGTCGTTCCTGAAAGATTAACAGTCCCCTAAGTTCGACACTAATTAGTAGGCAACTTAAGTTTTAAACACACAAAGTATGTGTCTCTTGCAAAGTTCAGAACCATCAAAACAGAAATTAAGAAAACAAGCCGAACCTCGCGAGCAGGGTCTATATTTAGATAGGTATTTAATTTGTGCCAATGTTCTTCTGGAAGCTACCGCCCCAGGAAAATAATTGATGTTCTGTTTTATTTCAATTGAGGAAACGAGTTTTAGGTGTAATGGTTTTATATTCCACTTAATTATCGCTTTGTGTATAAGTAGGCTGCATGAATGGCAGTGTTAAACAACCTTAAGCTCGTACGTTTCTCAAAGTTTATTTACTTGAACGATTTCTCTGAAGCGCTTCATTTTTACAAGGGCAACCCGAACAAGAACAAACGGCGTTTTTATTCTAGATGATACGTAACACGGAGAATGACCAACAGAAGTGCTGGTTGTTGTTATAAATTCACTCACAATACACCCTAGTTAATGTTGACCAACGCATGCCTTTGCGACGGGGTACGATGAGATTACATATAATTTATTGCAACCTTGCTGTTGCAAATACTGAATATAAGTAGTACTAAATATCCTATTTAACGATTTTCTAATCTTGATGGAAATTGTCCCAAGTAACAATTTAAGTTTCTTTACTGTCTACCAGGTATCTGTAAAACTCTATTTAAAAGCTTTTCTTAAAACTATCAGTATCAGGACACATACAATGTGCACCAGAGAACGTTTTTGTGCAATATTTTCCAAAGTATAACAAAGTTTAACAAAAAATCTATCCCAAAGGACTTGTACCTTGATGCAGTTCTAGTAATACTGGGACGGGTGGGATGGCTTGCGCGCTTCAATGATCTAAAGAGCCGAACCATAGGTTTAACCATATTGGAGCGGTTTTTATTTGAGAAGCCAGACTAAATCAAGTCCCTGAAAGGGGGCAGCAGCTCTTTCAGTAATCATAGTGGCAGAGATCGTGAGGGTCGGTATGGCACTGTGATACACACTACTGCGATGTGGAAGGCAACGGGAAACCACCTCATTATTCTATCCCTAGTACAGCGTACTTCGAATTTATGATGATGGCACCTTCTGGAGTAAAATATTCCGGAGGTAAAATAGTCCCACATTCGGATCTCCGGGCGGGGACTGCTTCGGGGGGAGTCATCAGAAATGATAAGTGTAACATCTCACGAGTCGGAGCGTGGAATGTTAGAAGCATGAAACAAGTAGGAAAGTTAGAGAATTTGAAAATTGAGATGGATAGGTTAGCATTAGACGTAGTAGGTATTAGTGAAGTGCGATGGCCAGAAGCCGGAGACTTCTGGAGCGGAGATTTTAGAGTAATACACACAGGATCTGTAGAAGGAAATTCGGGAGTAGGAATTGTTATGCGGAAAAAAGTAGGGCAGAGTGTAGAAAATTTCTTACAGCGAAGTGACAGGGTAGTTATGGTTAGGTTAGATTCGAAACCTGTAAAAACAGTATGTAATAATACAGGTATATATGCCCACTTCTAACTACAGTGATGAGGTCGTAGAGGCAGTTTATAGTGATATTGAACATGTGCTAGATTTTATGAGAGGACACGAAAATTTAATAATTATAGGAGATTTCAATGCAGTCGTAGGCACAGGGCGAGAGGGCGGAATAGTTGGTCCCTTTGGATTAGGCAATAGGAACGATAGGGGAGTTAGACTGATAGAGTTCTGCGATAAACATAACTTAACGGTCGCGAACACTCTATTTCACCATCATGTTAGGAGACGCTACACGTGGAAGATGCCAGGAGACCTAGGGAGATATCAAATAGATTACATTCTTGTTAGGCAGAGATTTAGAAATCAAGTTAGGGATTGTAGAAGTTATCCAGGAGCAGATATAGATAGTGATCACAATATAGTCGTTATGAAGGCCAATCTTAAATTTAAGATTTTGAAAAAACGAAGCGGAAGAAGGTATCTTGACCCAGAGAAACTAAAAGATGATGATACGCGCGATAAGTTCGAGAAAAAGACAAACGAAGTACTAAAGGGCGCGGGCGAAAATATTGTTAGGGACATAGAGGAAGAATGGAATTGCATTAAAAATAGTTTAGTTTCCTCAGCTAGGGATATTTTGGGTCATAAACAGAATGAAAGTAGGAAACCCTGGATAACAAAACAAATTGTGAGTCTAATAGAGGAAAGGCGAAAATATAAAAATAGGTTAGATGAAATAGGGAAACAAAGATATAAGGCGATCAAGTGGGACATTATTCGGAAATGTAGGAAAGCGAGAGAGCAATGGATCGATAATAAGTGCAAAGAAGTGGAAAATAAGTTCGAAGTAGGAAAGACTGATGAAGCATATAAAATAATTAGGAGAAATTTTAGAGAAATTGGATCTAGTACCAAAAGCATTAGGAATGAGGCAGGAGATATCCTAATCGAAAGCGGGGAGAAGGCAGATAGGTGGAAAGAATATTTAGGAAACTTATATGCGGGACAGGAAGATATATTAGAAAGCGAAAGCAGTGTAGAGGGGGATAACCTAGGGAATCCTATAATGAGAGAAGAGTTTGAGCTAGCACTAAAAAGTTTAAGGAATAATAAAGCGCCAGGTAGAGATGACTTGCAGGCAGAAATCTTAAAGTGCGCAGGTCAAGAGGTAATAGATCGTTTATTTAAATTAGTTAGTCGCATATACCTGACAGGCGAGATTCCAGAGGATTACAAACGGAACATCATGGTAGCTTTGCCAAAAAGGAAAGGCGCGGATAGGTGCGAAAATTTCAGAACCATTAGTTGAACTTCCCATGCGTCAAAAATTTTAACTAGAATTGTGCAAAGAAGGATGGAGAAAAAGGCGGAAGAAATGTTAGGAGAAGATCAGTTCGGATTTAGACGAAATAGAGGAACGCGCGAGGCCATTCTAGCTTTACTAGTAATTATAGAAAAAACGATAGAAAAGCGAAAGAGCGTCTATATAGGATTTGTAGATTTAGAAAAGGCCTTCAACAACGTAAAATGGGGGAAGATGTTCGAAGTGCTGAGAAAGGTAGGGATGAAATATAGGGACAGAAGAATAATACATAATCTCTACGAAGAGCAAAAGGCAAAAGGCAAAAGGCAGGAACGAAGGGAAGTAGATATCCGGAAGGGAGTGAGACAGGGATGTGCATTGTCACCTCTAGTTTTCAACTTATATATCGAAGATGCTATTAATATTGTTAAGTACCTATAGAACAGCCTCAGGGATTAACGTACAGGGTCAAACTATTAACATGCTCAGATTTGCGGATGATATAGCAGTGTTAGCATCTAGCAAAGAAGAATTAGGCGCGGCTTTGAATGAAATGGAAGCAGTTTTGACACAGGGCTATGGCATGAAAGTCAATAAAAAGAAAACTAAAATTTTGGTATGTAGGGGATGTGAAAATAGAACTAAAGTTGACATACAAATAGGAAATGAGAAGATAGAGGAGGTCACGGATTTCTGCTATTTAGGAAGTAAAATAACTCAAGACGGTAGGAGCACTAAAAATATAAAATAAAGAATAGCGCAGGCCCGAGTTGCGTTTAACAGAAAGAAACAACTGTTATGTTCGAAAACGGTTAATATTGAGAGTAGGAAGAGACTCTTAAAGTCGTATGTATGGAGTACGGCATTATACGGGTGCGAAACGTGGACAATAGGGGAAGCGGATCGAAAAAGAGTAGAAGCGTTTGAAATGTGGTGCTACAGGCGCATGATGAAGATACCGTGGATAGATAAGGTTAGCAATAGGGAAGTATTAGAAAGAGTTGGGGAGAAGCGAAAGGTATGGAAGACAATAAAGAGTAGAAGAGATAGGATGGTAGGACACCTTCTAAGACACGAAGGAATAGTTCGCGACATACTAGAGTCAGAGATAGGAATAAAAAGAGGTAGGGGTAGGCCTAGATTAGACTACTGCTCTCAAATAGTTAGGGATGTAGAATGTTCTACTTTTAAGGAAATGCGTAGGTTAGCTCAGGATAGAAAAGAGTGGAGGTACGCATCCAACCAGTCTTCGGACTGAGAACCTTATGATGATGAACAAAAAATATCAAACATATTTCCAAACATATTACTTCATTCACGTTGGTTTGTTTTCTATAAAATTTCGTTTTTCTCATTGTTAAAAACTCGAACGGAGTGCGATGAAGGAATCTATTGGCGCAAGGCACCCTCTTAACACCTAAAATCTTGTAAAACCACCAAAATGTTAGCATATTATAATGCAGCCAGCACAGCGGTCGACCTACTTATGCTGACGTCACGCGGGAACGTTCAGGACTTGTTCTCGGTAGTAACGGTTCAGACCAATTTATTGAAAGAGATGGAGTTCGCTAGTACGCTGGATGTGGTATGCGTGAAAGACTGTCGATTCAAAATTCAGTGTACAAAATCATAACTCGAGAATAATGCTTGAACAAAGGCCGGCTGATTTAAATTTAAAGGAAATTAGAAGGAAACAAGATTAATATTTCTAATTAAACCCAAATAAGGGACGGATCCGAAACGCAGAGAAAATAATTCCAGTGCCCTAAAAGATATAATTTAAACCAACGCGTAAACTAAACGAACCGTCTCCACGGAACACAATCATCGAATCCCGCAAAACAGGAAATGTTATTTCGAATTTCCCTAATCCCATTGAAAGGTATTGCCTTACGCGCTATTGACATGTTCCCCCCGTTAATATTAATGAGTTGTAGAGACTAACGGCGAAGCCGCATTACTGTCTACGGTAAGAAAAGAGGGATTATTTTGTGTTTAGTGGGTGACATTCGAGCCGCAGAATGGGAATCCGATATTTCTTTACCAAACGAGGGAAATCTACCCATAATATTTGTTTACTTCGTTGAAAAAATACTTTAAAACGTCGGAAATCGTTAGGTTTTAAATAGAGGGGTCTCTACCATGTTTATTTTAGACTTGTTTCGAGATAAGTTTCTTCACGTACGCCAATTTTGTTACCGGAGTTTGATGCCAGGTAAATGGTGGCTGCTTGGACTACGAACAAGAATTTGATTATAGAAAACTTAGCTGGAATCGTGACCTTCTGGGTCTAAACTCACTGACTTAAATTTTCTGGTATAACCGCTAGTCTTCAGGTAAGTGAAGGGTGCACATGAGGCAGTGATTGCGGATTCCAAGGCTGCAAATAATATCCTTGAAAAAAGACTAAAAATATATACCGGCTCTTTTAAATACAATTCTGAAAAATACTAATTTTTCTGCTTCTATTATTTCTGGATTCAAAAACTGTGGGTTCTTTCCATTCAACGAAAATGCTCCGAATTATGCCAAATGCATAGAAAAAAATGGCGAAGAAACGCATCACATCCCTCACTTACACCATGAGGAAGCAGCACCTACAAATTCTTCCCACACTCACCTTATATTTATATAGAAGGAAAAATTGATCCCGAATAATAAATTATCTATTGACATTCATTAGCAAAAGTTTTATTAATAGATACTTAGTATATACATAATGGCACTTCAAAATTATCAAAATTTCGAAAAATACGATATAATGCAATGAATGTCGTGAGAATGTAAACGAATCAATGGATCTATATCTCAACAGGTAAGTAACAAAAAATTCCTAGATGTCCATTTCCTATCCATCCATTTATTAAATTTAGATACCCAGAAAGAAAACAACCAAGCAAAATGATGTTTTCGAAATTAAAATCAAATTTAATTCACTATGGGTCATTCAATAAACCTACAAACAAAATGTATAATAAAGAAAATAGGGAAGAGGAAGAAATAAATGTTTTATCGTTGGTTGATGCGACACCAAAAACTTCTTGTCGCGAAATCGAATCACAAGTTGGTGTTTCCAAAACAAAAGCTCAAAAAATATTAAAAAAGGCAAATATGTATGTATAGTCCACATAAAATTCAAATTATTCACCATCTTTTCCGGGGAGATCAAGAAAGAAGGCTTAATTTTTGTATAGGTGGTACTTAAATAAAATTCAAGAAAATCCAGAATTTGGGCGGTCTGTCATTTGGACAGATGAAACTCACATAAGCAGCATAGGATTATTTAACAGGCATTATGTGCGTCACTGGTCTGATACAAATCAGCACCAAACTTTTGAACGTCAGAGGCAAGGACGTTTTGGATTTAACGTTTCGTGTTTTATATTATATAAGTAAATTTATAGTTAGATTTGGCTTTGTTTGTACTGTCTTGTTGTAATGTTTTTGTTTATGCAGGTAGCTTGAACACCAATAATAACCAGCGCATTTACCTTCAAACATTCCAGTGAGAGGGACACAGCTTCCACTCTAATCTTAATAACTGCCAATGCACCTGTTTCCAAGAGTTCTCGCGTTCTCTGAATTTGCCGCATTGTGTACATCAACTCGAGTTATAGGGGTTTAATTGGAGTGACATTTTTACAAACAAACAGTACACTCGTGCGTAAAACTAGACCAGATAATGCCGGTGCTATCTTGATAGAAATTCACTGACTACTCTGATTTTAATATAAGTCAGGCTGAGATCGAATAAATCCGGATTAAACGGGACAAAACAAAACATTAAGTAAAGTAATTTTGAAGTTTAAAATTACTGGTAATGCGCTTTCGTGACCGTACAACACACGGGGTTGATCATCCCTAATAAATATTTATATATAAAAAAGCTGCGTGATTCTCTTTTGCTGTGTGTGGGATTAATGCCAAGGTGGGGCAATTTGTGTAAATCCCTCACGTAATTTTGGAAGGGCAGGCCCACACGGGGTTTCTCGTGTGAGCGTGCTATAAATTGAGACGTCAGACGCGTGCACCGCGCAACATATGGAATGAACAACAAACTTTCTCTTGTATAATGAATAATTTAGTATCGTTTGTAAATTTATTGTTAAATCATTATTAATATAATTCAAGTTACGTCACACGCACAGAGTTTCATCTGTGATGGTCCTATTCTAGTACTGGTAATTTTGCACCGTAAAATTTGATATCACAGTGCAAAATTATACGGTATGCAACACATACAATATCGAATGGAGGGATACTGCAACAATAGGCAGGTTCGGTAATATTCAAATTTCATTAAAATTGATAGAGTTTATTATACTGAAGGCAGTTATGTTGTTAATTTTTGTTAAAAAAAAATCCTTCGCCTGTGAAGCCGTTGCAAAGTTTTCCGTCGGTGCGAGGCTAGAAATCGTACCTTGCAGCGAGAGTAGGCCGCGTGACGTCAGAACTTAGTATAACGTACAAGTCCCAGCTTCAGCGCGCAGCAGTCCCATAAGTATTACGCATATGTATGTGTAGTTAAATTGTTAAATATTATTAACTGGTTCTAACTGGTGTTTTCTGTTTTGTACTCAGACTAATACATCGTACAGCACACCAATAAAACGGAAAAATTGGTTCGTTGGAGCCAGAAGAAAAATCGGTCAGCATTATCAATATTTTCGCGAGTTAGTTTATCATTGCAAAAGTTTATAAAATTATCGGCTGCCCCATTGCAGCCACTCTAAATAAAATCGAACATAATGTAATTTATCCACAGTTTTCTGGGACTCCTTGGTACTTGGTAACGTGTTACGGTTAGCATAATTTGAAACAGGATGCTAGGAGCATGACGGAGACAAATACTGAATCGCCGTAGCGTTCCCTCCCTGAACTAAAAAAGGAAATTTTATTAACTATTTTACAATAATAATTAAATAGTACGTCATCATAAAGTTCTCTTTTGAAGACTGGTAGGACGCGTACCTCCATCCTTTCCCTGAGCTAGCCTACGCATTTCCGTAAAAGTAGAACATTCTACATCCCCAACTATTTGAGAGCAGTAGTTTAATCTGCTCCAACCTCTACCTCTTCATTCCTATCTCTGACTCTAGTATGTCGCGAACTATTCCTTTGTGTCTCAAAAGGTGTCCTACCATCCTACCATCCTACGATCCTATCCCCTATTCTTTATTGTCTTCTATACTTTTCTCTTTTCCCCAACTCTTTCTAATTCCTCCTTATTGCTAACTTGTCTATCCACGGTATCTTCAACACCCATCTGTAGCATCACATTTCAAACGCTTCTACTCTTTTTCAATCAGCTTCTCCCATTGTCCAAATTTCGCACCCATAGGTATAATTTCGTACTCCATACATGCGTCTTTAAGAGTCTCTTCCGAGTTTCTACATTAACCGTTCCAGAATATAGCAGTTGTTTCTTTTTGTTAAACAAGTACCTAAGTACCTACGTATACAGTGTGTCCACGGATGGACTTAACTATACTTGTAAAAACTTTTATTTTCAGTTTTTCGAGAAAAAGTCATTCTTTATAATTTCTTTTGCTTGTTATATAAATACGATTAGCGTTGAGAAACTTTGATTTTGTTGTACAGGGTGCGCAGAAAATACAAAAATGTATATTTGTAAAATTAAAAATTTTTGGATCAAGCTTTTTGAAGTCTCAAAATGAAACAGCTTAGAAGGAGAAATCGAAAAGCCAAATAAAGTTTTTCCATAGAAGTTATACTTAGTTGCTAAGAAATACTGGGTGTCCGGTTAAGGTTGGCGACCGGCTATATCTTAGGAACTATTCATCCTACAGCTTCCAGAAAAAAATCTTCCCATAAAAGTGGCCATGAAAACTTCATCAAAAATATTTTTAGCTTTCAGTTTTCCCCGCTAGGGGGCACAATTTTAAAAGAAAATAGACAATCCGAATTTTCTTTGAAAATTCAAATGGAAATTTAGGAATCCTTTAGCTTTCTCAAAATCTCCTCGTAATACCCGGCAAATTATTTTAATAACTTTTTGATCTAGCTTATGAAATAAGGAGTGGGGGAAGGAAAAAAATCCCTTACACCAAAAATGCCATATCTCCGGATTTCTTGAACCAATTTTAATGAATATGGTATTGTTGGAAAGGGAATCTATAGCGTAATATAAATCTGCATTTACATTTGAATTTAATTTTACGAGGGAGCCGCCAGATGGTGTTATTTCGAAACTTACGAAATTGTCAAATTTTCTCAAAAATTATAAATGGAATGGTATATTTTTTATAATATGTTGTCATTACGCATAGAATTAAGAACAAGATGCCGCAAACCGGAAGTTTTTATCTTTATCAAATGGAAGTTATCATCAAGAATCTCGTTTAATCAAATCCCAGTGCACAGGTACCAAATTTTCTCAATTTTTTGAATGGAATGGTACATTTCACAACATGCTGTTAGTACACATAACATAAAGAACAGAATGCCGTAAATCGAAAGTTCCTATCTTTTTCAAACGAGTGTTGTGATCAAAAATACTGTTTA
This sequence comes from Xestobium rufovillosum, assembly GCA_963966045.1. Classification (NCBI taxonomy): domain Eukaryota; kingdom Metazoa; phylum Arthropoda; class Insecta; order Coleoptera; family Ptinidae; genus Xestobium; species Xestobium rufovillosum. Next base: position 41,736,604 of record OZ014493.1, read on the forward strand.
ATCATATCTCATTGCGTGGGTAAATTTGAGAAAAATTAAATACCTAAGTGAATATCAATTTAATTTAGTAAATATTCAATTTTCCTTAAACGCCTTGCCAAGGCTCGGGAAGCAATAACGGCATTTTCTTCATTTTGAAAAACACCGCGAGCTTGTCATACGCTTCAGCAACAGAGCTAGGCATTATTTAAAAAGTTATAATAAATTCTAGCGAAAAGACACTGAAATCGAATTTAAATTAACTAATAATTAATACTTAGTTAAGTTAAACTTAACAATTAGTGACAATACTATGACCAGGTATTTGTTTTTATTTTTCATGGAGTGCTTTTTGTTTGTAATATTTATTATAATTCTGTCTGATGAGAGATACAAGAATGCCCTAATATTCTTTAAAAAATTTTATTTTCCTTAAATTACCCATACCCAGGCAATGAAATGCGATTAAACAGCATTTTTGATCATAAGTTGAAAAAGGATAGGAACTTTCGGTTTGCGGCATTCTATTCTTCATGCTATTTGTACTAACAGCATGTTATGAAAATGTACCATTCCATTCAAAAATTTTTGAAAAAATTTGGCACCTATGCGCTAAGATTTGATTAAACCATATTCTTGATGATAACTTCCGTTTGAAAAAAGATAACAACTTCCAGTTTGAGCCATTTTGTTCTCAATTCTATTTGTAATGACGCCATGTTATAAAAAATATACCATTCCATTTAAATTTTTTGGGAAAATTTGACATTTTCGCCCGCAAGTTTCGAAATAACGCCATCTGACGGCTTCCTCGTAAAATTAAATTCAAGCGTAAATGCAGATTTCTATTACGCTATAAATTCCTTTTCCAACGAGACCAAATTCATTAAAATTGGTTCGAGCAATCCGGAGATATGGCATTTTTGGTGTAAGGGAATTCTTTCCTGCTCCCAGCCCGTATTTTGTAAATTAGATCAAAAAGTTATTAAACTAATTTGCTAGATATTACGATGAGATTTTGAGAAAGATAAGGGATACCTACATTTCCATTTGAATTTTTGAAGAAAATGATTGTCTGTTTTCTTTTAAAATTGTGCCCTCTAGCGGTGAAAATTGAAAGCTAAAAACATTTTTGATGAATTTTTATGGTGACTTTTGTAAAAAGATTTTTTTTCCGAAATCTGTAGGAAGAATAGTTCCTAAGATAACCGGTCGCCAACCTTAACCGGACACCCGGTATATCTTAGCAACTAAGTATAACTTCTATGGGAAAATTTTTTTTGGCTTTTCGATTAATCCTTCTAAGCTGTTTAGATAGATGCGAAAATTTTAGAACTATCAGTTTAACTTCCCATGCGTCAAAAATTTTAACTAGAATTGTGCAAAGAAGGATGGAGAAAAAGGCGGAAGAAATATTAGGAGAAGATCAGTTCGGATTTAGACGAAATAGAGGAACGCGCGAGGCCATTCTAGCTTTACGAGTAATTATAGAAAAAACGATAGAAAAGAGAAAGAGCGTCTATATAGGATTTGTAGATTTAGAAAAAGCCTTCGACAACGTAAAATGGGGGAAGATGTTCGAAGTGCTGAGAAAGGTAGGGATGAAATACAGGGACAGAAGAATAATACATAATCTCTACAAAGAGCAAAAGGCAGTTATAGAATGTGAGCAGGAACAAAGGGAAGTAGATATCCGGAAGGGAGTGAGACAGGGATGTGCATTGTCACCTCTAGTTTTCAACTTATATATCGAAGATGCGACTAATATTGTTAAGGAAAGAACAGCCTCAGGGATCAATGTACAGGGCCAAACTATTAACATGCTCAGATTTGCGGATGATATAGCAGTGTTAGCATCTAGCAAAGAAGAATTAGGAGCGGCTCTGAATGAAATGGAAGCAGTTTTGACACAGGGCTTCGGCATGAAAATCAATAAAAAGAAAACTAAAATTTTGGTATGTAGGGGATGTGAAAATAGAACTAAAATGGAAATACAAATTGGAAATGAGAAGATAGAGGAGGTCGCGGATTTCTGCTACTTAGGAAGTAAAATAACTCAAGACGGTAGGAGCACTAAAGATATAAAACAAAGAATGGCGCAGGGCCGAGTTGCGTTTAACAAAAAGAAACAACTGTTATGCTCGAGAACGGTTAATATAGAGACTAGGAAGAGACTCTTAACGTCGTATGTATGGAGTACGGCATTATACGGGTGCGAAACTTGGACAATAGGAGAAGCGGATAGAAAAAGAGTAGAAGCGTTTGAAATGTGGTGCTACAGACGCATGATGAAGATACCGTGGATAGATAAGGTTAGCAATAGGGAAGTATTAGAAAGAGTTGGGGAAAAGCGAAAGGTATGGAAAACAATAAAGAGTAGGAGAGATAGGATGGTAGGACACCTTCTAAGACACGAAGGAATAGTTCGCGACATACTAGAGTCAGAGATAGGAATAAAAAGAGGTAGGGGTAGGCCTAGATTAGACTACTGCTCTCAAATAGTTAGGGATGTAGGATGTTCTACTTTTAGGGAAATGCGTAGGTTAGCTCAGGATAGAAAAGAATGGAGGTACGCGTCCAACCAGTCTTCGGACTGAGAACCTTATGATGATGATGAAGCTGTTTCATTCTTTAGGCTTCAAAAAGCTTGATTCAAAAATGTTTAATTTTGCAAATATACATTTTTGTATTTTCTGCGCACCCTGTACAAGAAAATCAAAGTTTCTCAACGTGAATCGTATTTATATAACAAGCAAAAGAAATTATAAAGAATGACTTTTTTTCGAAAAACTGAAAATAAAAGTTTTTACAAGTATAGTTAAGTCCATCCGTGGACACACTGTATAGCGTAGTTTTTTGATTCGCGTGAGTTGTATTTGTTTCCGTTTTTTTAAAAAAATTCCAATCCGTTATAAAACTGTTAACTTGATAACTTGTCAATCACTTAGGTATACATACCTACATAAATGAGTAGGTATGTATTGTATTGTATTAGAGAATATAGGTAGGTACCTATTTTACAAACAGAAGTAAGCAGGTATCTACAATCTTCATACCTACTTATACTGAATTATAAAAGGCATGTACAGTTAATAAATTGTTGGCTTTGTTTTACTTATACCGGTCTGCCTTTACACTACTGTTTTGAGGTTGAATGAAATTGGGGTTAGATGCAAGAATCACACACCATTTCCACATTTACCGGGACATTTACCTACTACATAAATATGGCAAATTATGTGAATCGGACTTTTGATACCCTTGTTGCATCATTATATCGATTATGTTGTCTTTGTTTTATGTTTCCTCGACACCTTACTTTAAAAATTCACGCTCGAAATAGTCCCAATAAGTACGTTATGAGATAGGTACCGCTTCACGGGCACTTCAAGAAAAGTGGGAGGAGCGCCTTACGAATCTCTGACGTCAAACCAATAACAAAGCGAACTAGCATGTGGGCGTGATACGCTAATTTCTTTCGCTTATTACGCGCCGCAAAAAAATTTTTTAGAAAAAAAATTTCGCCGTAAATCAATTACAATATTAATTTTCTGTCATTTCCATGCCAAGAATAGATATCTTATTTTTCTCCGAACCTCCCTATTGTTTTATGAAACGCGAGTAAGTGTTACCACATTTACTACAAAACTTTCTGAACGTTCCTCATATATTTTATATACCTGATGGCGTTCTATGTATCCCTTGGAATCTTTTAGCGAGTGCATATAACACTTTTTAAATTACTTTTTTACTTTCCGTTCCGATTCGAACGCATCCAGCGTGCAATTCAAATTTCAAAGATCAGTTTCCGGCAGAAGAAGCAAACAGAACAAACTCTCTCAACCGGCAATTGTCACGCGGGTAACGCTCCATGCTGCACGCCCCTAGCGACCCCTACAATCACCAGGAACGTCGTCGAAACCAGAGAGGAACTCTGAGAAATTTTTAAGTTTTAGTGATTTTTCGCAGTAACCTCAAAAAGTGAACAGGGTTGTAGCAACTGTGCTGTCATATTTGGGCACGGTTGCCTTGAAGGGTCAGCCATTTGATGAGATGCGTGTCCCTAAAATTACTCGTTGCAATCCAACCATTATTTACACTTAATATGACTCATAATAGTTTTGAGTCCTGCACTGTACGAGTCTCTAAAGCGCGCGACGCAGTCTAGATCCGAATCCCTTTTCTCTCGTAATTACACCTAAAATGTCTGGCATTCCACGTGCAGATTGCTCACAACACGGATATTAATGCCCCAGAAAAGGGTTTTACGTCGCAAAGATTAATGCAGTTGAATACTAAATGTTCCACAACTCCAACTGTCGTTAAGGAATTAATTTCGAGAATTTATTTTAGTCCGTTAAAATTTTAGACTCGGGGTGCAATCAAAAATGTTTAGATGAAGTTAAAGTTATAATGGGGGGCGATAAATTAAAAAGGGACCAACTTTGGATTAAATTCTATATGCATTTGGGTCACGTCCTGCACAGTTTTCGGCGTTTGAGTTTGCGTTTGTCGACTCATTCCTTTCTACAGCCTCGAAAACCTTTTTCCACTTCCTTATGGTCATCTCTCCTCATGGCTGGTTCATGGCTCCATCCAGACACACGACGTCCGTTTTATGGTGCAAATCGATTCCAGCCCATACCACCAATGGTTCTCCTCGGTAATTGCGAACTTCCTGGAAGTGCCTGGTCATCTTTGTTGAAGATATCTAAAAATTATCAGTTTAATACTTGCAGCGCCACCTATTGTTAATCCGCTGTAGCTGTAACGTAATATTGTATTTACTTTGTACTGTGTACTCGACGTGTTAGTATCATTTTAAGAGGTTATGGCCCCAGTTGTTTTTTAAGAAAGAGAACGCTTGAAAAATTGTTGATATAATAACGTTAAGAGTAGCACAAGTATGGCTTCGAGTTTCATTGCTAATGTTCCAAAGTTAAAGGGACGAGAAAATTACGATGATTGGGCATTCGCGGCACAAAACTTCTTGGTACTGGATGGCTTGTTAGGCTGTATCAATGGACGCGAAAGCGATGCAGAGAAGGATAGTAAAGCTAAAGCAAGGCTTGTTCTTACTATGGATCCTGTTTTATACGTGCATATAAAGGAAGTTAAGACGACTCAAGAATTGTGGCAAAAATTGAAGACAATGTTTGATGACAATGGTTTTACAAGAAAAATCAATCTACTTCGTTTGTTAATTTCTACGAGATTAGAAGACTGTGGTTCGATGACCGTTTATGTTAATCAGGTAGTGGACACGGCTCAAAGATTGAAAGGTACAGGTTTCAAGATTGATGATGAGTGGATTGGATCATTGCTGTTGGCAGGTTTGCCAGAAAAATTTGCACCCATGATAATGGCGATTGAACATTCCGGAATAGCAATCACAGCTGACGCTATCAAAACGAAATTGTTAGATATGGACGTCGGAAATGGAAGTGATAAAGCGGGAAATGCATTCCTCGGTGTTGGTAATGCAGAAAGCGAATTCGTCGGTAAGGTAGGAAACGCAACTTCCGGTAAAGCAAATTGGCAATGTCAAAACAGGCGTTATGTTGGCAGTCCTGATATGTCAAATGTCAGAAGAAACGTCAAATGCTACAATTGTAAGCAAGTTGGTCATTATAAGAACAAATGTCCGAAACTTTTGGAAAATAAACAGAAAACGTCAAACGTGTTTAGTGCGGTTTTTCTAAGTGGGCAGTTTAACAAAGAGGATTGGTATATAGACTCGGGAGCTAGTGTTCATTTAACAGTAAACAAAAGTTGGGTTAAAAATGTGTTAAAGGAATCTGATTTACGCGAGATTATGGTCGCAAACAATAAGAAGGTTTCAGTATCATGCATAGGGAATGTAAACATCACAACTGTTGTGAAAAATCGGAGTTACTCGGTTGAAGTTAGGAATGTTTATTGTGCTCCAGAATTGACAACAAACTTGCTGTCAGTGAGTCAACTAATCAAGAATGGAAACTCAGTAAATTTCGAAGTAGATGGCTGTAAAATTTACAACAAAGAAGGTAAATTAATTGCTACAGCAGATATTGTAGATAATGTTTACAAACTAAACGTGACAAAAGCGGAGAAGTGCTCATTAGCAGCAATCGCAGTTACAGATGAAACTTGGCACCGAAGATTTGGCCATATGAATTACAATGATTTAAACCAAATGAAAAATGGAATTGTGGACGGACTAAATTATAAGAGTGATGTTAAAAACGAAAAGCGGAATTGTGTAGTGTGTTGTGAAGGGAAGCAATCGGGATTGCGTTTTCCTCAAAAAGGTTCAAGGGCAACTCATTTGTTGGAAGTAATTCATGGAGATATTTGTGGACCGGTGGAAACTCCATCGATAGGCGCATCAAAATACTTCTTAGTCTTAGAAGATGATTTCAGCCGAATGACATTCGTTTACTTCTTGAAAACAAAGGATGAGGCGTTTAAATATTTCAAAGAATTCAAAACAATGGTTGAAAATCAGAAGAATTGCAAAATTAAAAGGTTCAGAACCGATAATGGAGGAGAAATATGTAGTTATGAATTTGAAGATTTCTTAAGAAGAAATGGAATCGTACACCAGAAGACAAATCCCTACACACCTGAGCAGAATGGCATGTCCGAAAGGATGAATCGTACCTTAGTTGAGAAGGCGAGATGTATGTTATTTGATGGTAAATTGGACAAACAGTTTTGGGCAGAAGCACAAATACTGCGGTGTATTTGCGAAATAGGTCCATTGCAGCTGGTTTGGGTAAGAAAACGCCATGGGAAATTTGGACAGGTAAGAAACCAAATGTTAGCAATCTGAGAATTTTCGGAAGCACTGTTATGGTACACATTCCAAAAATAAAAAGAAGGAAGTGGGACAAGAAGTCTGAGAAGATGATTCTAGTAGGTTTCGCTGAAAACACTAAAGGATATAGGGTTTATGATCCAAATAGCAAATCTGTGATAATGAGCAGGGATGTTGTTATAATGGAAGATGCAGAAGAGAAGATAGATATCATGGCAAGCATAGAAACTGAGGAAGAGGATGGATCATCAGAAAATATGGATTCAGTGGGGGATATCAATAGAAAAGATGGAAATTCCACAGCTAGTGAATATTTTCATGATGAAGTATCCAGCGATAGTGACTATAGTTTCCATGTTGAAGAAGAAATTCCAGAGATAGTTAGAAAATCGGGAAGAGAACCAAAACCCAAGAAATTTGATGATTTTGTGACTTACATGTGCAGTACAACTGTTACTGGTGAAGAACCAACTAGTGTCGAAGAAGCTTTGTCAGGGGAGGATCGTGAAAAATGGCAAAAAGCCATGGAGGAAGAACTGCAATCCTTTGAGGACAACGAAGCGTGGGAAGTGGTTGATAGGCCAGAAATTGGAACCGTTGTGCAGTGCAAGTGGGTATTCAAGAAGAAAAGTGATAGTGACGGAAAGGTGAAATTTAGAGCGCGGTTAGTGGCTAAAGGGTTTACGCAGAAAAGTGGTATAGATTTTGATGAAACGTTTTCTCCCGTTGTGAGACATTCAACTTTAAGACTTTTGCTTGCTTTGTCTGTTCAATTAAATCTTGATATATCACATTTAGATGTTAAAACAGCTTTTCTAAATGGTCATTTAGCAGAAAATGTTTTCATGTCAAAACCTGAAGGATATTCTGTTTTAGGGGATGAAAACAAGGTTCTAAAATTAAAAAAGGCGGTTTATGGATTGAAACAGTCATCCAGAGCCTGGAATAAGCGAGTTGACGATGTTTTGGTAAATATAGGGTATAAGAGGTCAGAGTATGAACCATGTTTATACATTAAAATCAAAGAAAAATTAATGACAGTGGTTGCATTATATGTAGATGACTTTTTTGTTTTCTCAAACGATGTAAATGAAACAAAAAGTTTAAAAGATGAATTGAAGTCAAAATTTAAAATAAAGGATTTAGGTGAGGCTAGACAATGTCTTGGCATGAGAATTAATATTGACAGAAATAAAGGTATTATCACTTTAGATCAGGAAGCCTACATAAATCATTTATTGGAAAAATTTAATATGTGGAAATGTAAAACTGTAAGTACGCCTATAGAAAATAATTTTGAGGTTGAGGTGAATAAAGAATGTAATGTTAAATTGCCGTACCAATAATTAATGGGCAGTCTTATGTATTTGGCCGTGTTAACTAGGCCTGATATAGCTTTCAGTGTTAGTTTCTTAAGCCAGTTTAACAACTGTTACAGTGAAGTTCACTGGAAAAGTGCAAAGAGAATTTTGAGATACCTGCAGGGGACTAAAAATTACTGTTTGAAATTTCAGAAAGGAAGCACAGAGTTGCAAGGTTTTGTGGATGCCGATTGGGCAAGCAATAAGCTTGACAGAAAGTCATATACAGGGTTTTGTTTTAAGCTTTGTGGTTCCGTAGTTTCATGGGAGAGCAGGAAGCAAAGAACTGTTGCTCTTTCTAGCACAGAAGCAGAATACATGGCTATTTCTGAGGCTTCAAAGGAAGCTGTATATTTGCAGAATTTAGTAAATGAGTTGACAGGACAATTTAACTGTATTGTATTGTTTAATGACAATCAGAGCGCACAGAAGTTGTCAGCAAATCCGGTGTTTCATAAAAGATCAAAGCATATAGATGTGAGGCATCATTTCGTGCGAAATTTAGTTGCAGATGATATTGTAAAGATTGAATATTTGCAGACAGCTGATATGCCCGCTGATATACTTACCAAAGGGTTAAGTTCAGATAAACATTATAAATTCCTTAAATGTTCAGGTATACAGAGTGCTTGATAATGATTTTAGATAGTGCAAATCGAAGGCTCCGCTTCTTCGACATTCTCGTTCTTCTGCTATCAGATTGAAATTCGAACCGAGATTCGTCAGTAAACAGAACATTGGACCATTCTGCTTCACCCCACATCGCCAGTCTCCTGGTATCGTCCCCACAATCGACACATTACACTTCGATTCGATACTCCAAATTCGGCCACTACCTGACTTTATGAACCACCAAATTCAATCATCCCGACTTACTTAAAATAATTAAAGCAATTCCTTCAAAACTAAAATTAAGCTATAAAATTCAGCATCTGAAATAAGTGTCTACTGGCAGACAACTTTTTACTTTATGGCTTGCAATAAATCATAAAAGCATGTTGTTACGTACATGTAGGTTGGGAATACAAAGGTATAGCCGACATTTCATAGTTTAACAGCTCAGTATAAAACATAAATATTGTAACAGAGTACCAAAGTAGCAATTACAAGCCAATAGCATCGTTAAAAGAAACAATTTGTGCTTTATAGACAAACATTGTAAATTTATTTTATGCGTTATTCGTATATTCGCTAATGACAATATATTGCGTGTGTTCCACATTAGTGTATGAAAGAAAACAAACGTAAATGTGCCTCCTATAAAAAGAAAAATAAATAGACGCATAAACACAAGCCTGTGAGAGACAAAAATTGAGAACGGTGCCTTAAAGCAAGCTGTTCTTCAAATAAACTTAATGTATTTGAAAGTCTTAATTGTTTCTAGACAATAGATGTATACAATTGAATTATGGTGTGTACGTAGAAGTGTTTAATCGACAGGTTGAGGTTCTGTGTACACATCATCTGCGCAACGTCTATTTTTAAAATCGTCTTCAAGTTCAGAAGTTAATAAACTTAAATGAATTTATTCTTAAACTAGTTTTCTTTCGATTAATAAAAAAATATAAATACAGTCCATCAGACTTAAGTTGGCGAGCGGTCGAGGTCTTGACAGGTTGCCACTGACAGGTATACGATTTCAAGAGTTACGCGCTCAGAACGATTATCGCGTTCAAATCGCCATAACTTTTTTTCTATGCGAGATAATGAATTGAATCTTGGCGTAAAATAAAATTCAACCCTTTCTCTATAACTTTGCCGCTGGAAGTTTGTCCAAATTCTAAAAATGAGCATAGTTCCTCGATAAGTGAAAATTCCACTGCACCAAAAAGACAACGTCTCGAAAATCGAAAAGCTGAATGAAAAGTAATTATGTAATTGCAATTTGAAAGATTTCGTGAGCATCCTGAAAGATTAAGGAATAATTTTAAAAAAATTGCAACTCTATAAGACAATTTTTGAGGGAGTTATGACATGATACATTTTGAGCGCGCCGCGTTTCCTACGCGCGAAATATGGAAAATCGGCCCGATTCCCCTCTCGCACCAGATAAATATTCGCGACTATTTGTCTATGCATATCTCTTCCATGAATTTGTCAGATGATACATCAATTTATTATTCATGTATCGGAGTGTTAAAGATATGTATTTCCGGTCTTTGTGTAAAGTTATCTGGGCGGTAGACATAAAGTAACTGATTCGCGTTTCTGTAATGAATATGCCTCGGTATATGCCTACCTCCAACCCCTCCGGACATTTAAATCGGCCGAAACAAGTGCGATTTTGAATATTCATGAGCTTCTCGGATGTCCGAATATTGATTGTTTATTTTATGCAGAAGGTGACCGAGGCATTGTTCGCTAAATTTTATTCCTAGACTCGTAGATGAAAACAGGAAGTTTGGGGAAGTTGTGCAGAGAATTAGTGTTTTTCATGACAAATAAGATGGTTAAAACTAACAATTGAACATCGCGTTTTCGAGATGTTGGGGCTGTAGTATGTTCTACTTTTATGGACACGCGTAGGTTAGCTTAGGATAGGAAAGGATGGAGGTACGCGTCCAATCAGTCTTGGGGCTGAAAACTTTATGATACACTTTGTATTATCGAAAGTGCTGACATCATAAAAATGGAATTAGCAAAACGCTTTCCCTATTTCCTAAGGTTCATTTCCGCGTCCTAATTTCAGAAAGATCAATTCTACTTATAACTTCCACGGTTCAAGTCTCGATCAATAAGCACTACCTAGGGGGTGCTTCACCCTCAAGTCCAGCGGGTTTTTATAGTGATACGTGCAAACTGCCCTTCATTATGAACTCTCGACTGGATACAGCCAGTTTTTACGGTTATTTGAATTTACTCCTAGTAATTCTTTAATATTCCATTTTATCGTGAAAAATGTACTGAACCGAAATGGAATTTGAATGATAGGTCGTATTTTTCTTTTTTTTCTTTTCTGTTGTTTTTGCTACATTTTCTAGAGGAATACAAAGAAATACTGAACACTGAACACACTACTAAAACTCTAGGTATACTGTAAAGCAACCACACAACTAAAGAGATAACATAGTAGAAAACGTATACAGTATTACAGAAGCAGCTTCTAACGCTTTAGGAAAACGAAAAGTAAATTACAAAACAAGAAATATTCATAAATTTTCATCAATCTTGAAATTAAAATATTAACTACTAAGGCACGAAGTCGCTTGCTCCACACGTTAAAACATAAGGGCGAAAGCAAGAATGGACCAATTAGCCAGTCTTAAGGCAATTACATTTTTGGGGATTCCTGCTCCCCATGTGTAGTTACAGTGGTGGTAAAGGTAGCAATCGAAAGATTATTTTTTTCTGCGTATGAGGATATCAAAAACTGTACAACTTTCCAATTTATTAAACTTGTTTTTTTATTTAGATAATTCTCATTCACATTATTATTGTCATTACCTATTATAGTTGACAATAGTTAATTGATTACTGGTGTGGATGTTTCGTTGGTGAATGCTGGTCCATAGTTTAGGGTAAATTGTAGGTGTCGTCTAACCTATTAAAAAGTTTTTGGGAAAATGTTAAAGCAGTAAAATGAAATAATAAAAATTAAATTACTTTAATTTTACTGCAATTATGAAAAATTTAACAAGCGGCAACATTTGTTTATTTTGCTCTAATGAATTTTGTAATCTGGCAATTTAATACTTATTTATTTCATATCTAGGTAAGGACAAAAACTTATTAATATACAATGAAATTAAAGTAACATAAAAAAAGAAAAATAACTATAACAAATATTCAAATAAACCCCCATTCTGTATCAGACAGTATCCCAGCTTATTATAGAAAAAATGTCTCACATTCGCAAGTTGCCGATCGTTTATTAAGTTGCATTCCGCACAAATAGCATTCCTTAAAGAATCAATATTTGGGTGACGAGTTTTATAAATCTTATTTTTTAAATGGCCCCACAAGAAAAAGTCACACGGTGCCAAATCGGGAGATCTAGCTGGCCAGTTTATAGCACCACCTCGACCAATCCAGCTCTCTGGAAATATTTCATTTAATAATTCCCTCACTTGTGCTCCAAAATGTGCTGTGCATCCGTCATGTTGAAACCAGACCTCCCGATTCGCATGTGCAACTTCTTCTAATGCAGGGCCAATATGGTTAATTAAAAGATCTAAATAAGCTTCTGAATTTAAATTTCCCTGTATTTCAAATGGTCCTATAATGCGATTATTAAAAATGCCTGCCCAAATATTGATTTTTTGAGGGTATTGCGTTGTAGTGGCTAGATTTATTCTGGGATTTTCCTGGGCCCAATGCCTAACGTTTTGTGAATTTGGCTCTTGATTTAAAGTGAAGGTACACTCATCGGTAAAACAAATTGATGAGAGGAAGCTGCGATCCCGATTAGCCCGTTCTTGCATTTCTTCACAGAAAGTTTGCCTTGATTCTTTTCGTCAAAAGGAAGTAACTCTTGGTGACATTGGAATTTAAAGGGATGATATTTGTTTTTTTTAATATGTTACGGACAGTTTCTCTTGAAACATTACATTCTAGGGCAATAGACCTTAAACTAGATGTTGGACTAGCAGTTATCAGGCCTATTACCATTTCCTCTACCTCATCATTTAGATTTCTTGGAACGACTAAAAAAATAAATGATAAGATTAATTTTAGTTTTGTTTCACTCCGCGTTATCACTTGTTAAATTTCTCATAATCCCAGTAAAATTTAAGTTAGCGAACAATAAGGAATTAGCAACTAGGTAATAATAATAAGCGAATCAGAATTATCTAAATAAAAACCAAGTAAATTTATTTGTAAAAATTACCTTCTTTCAACGAAAGATTCCCAGGATCTTCAAATTTCTTAACCAAATTTTTTATTGTTGTTACCGAAGGAATAGGACTGTTATTGAATTTTACAGAAAATAAGTCACGGACTACCCGCAGACTATTGCCGCCGTAAAATGTTTTCACAAAGAAAACCTTTTCTTCAACTGAATAAATATTTTTGTTCATTTTGAAACCCAAATTTTAAATTGTCGATAAATAATGTTGACAGTTCAGACGAATTAGAAATTAGAATCAATGGAGTCTTTGATTAGAATAAATTAAATTGTCATAGGTAATCTGATGAATATTCGTGTTTTAATTTGAAAATTATTAGTGTAATTTGTGCTTTTAATGCTTTAATAAATTGGAAAATTGCAGAGTTTTTGATATCCTCATACGCAGAAACAAATTGTCTTTCGATTGCTACCTTTACCACCACTGTAACTACACATGGGGAGCAGGAATCCCCAAAAATGTAATTGCCCATGTTATTTCCCCATGTACACATGGAAGTTTGTAACACGGTATAAATTCTTGCGGCAGTGAGCGAAAATGGACTTAAAGGGTCGATTCGCGTGTACGCTCGAGTGAGTGACGTATGTGACAAATGCAACAGAAACTTTTCGGTGAATATGATCCCCCATACAAGGATACTAAAAACATTTTCAATGTTAAAAGTTCTGAAATGTATAAGACTATGCAACTATGAAGGAACGTCTAGACTGTATCGCTTTTGTAACGAGGCCATTAATTAATGCGAAATTAAATGTAATGCTACGAAGATATTATTTTATCCTCTATCTATCAATCGACAGCAATAAAACGCAAAATCACTGCACTAAGTGAATCGCCTATAAGTACCATCGTTCGCGTGGGTTCCACCGAATGATTCCAACAATTAACAATCCCAGAAACATTTTCCAATCTCGAGGACATAAGCTCACTTAGATACGAGTACAGACACACAGTCATCGCAAGTGTCGAGTTCAACTTCAACACTCCATTCATTGCAATTTAACTAAAAGATCAGATTAGACAGCGGAGTGTTTGTCTTGCACTGGAAGGGTACGCCACCTACTACTCGCGGCATTCAGCCGGTTGTCAGTTCACACTTTGCAAACTGTTACTTTGTAAACACAAATTAGTCGTCGACGATGGCGTCGAGAACGCCTCGCCCGGCGGAAATCTAAGTGCTTCCAGACCACCCAGGAGGAATTTTTGCAATATTATATTAATGTCGTGCTCAATAATGGTGGTCATTCACGCGTTACGTGAGTTAAAATATTTATTACTGTTCAAAGAACAATGCACCTAACACAGGGATTTAATAAACACAGTGGAACTTTGGCGTAAATTATAATAAAATAAGTAAAAAAACATTTTTAAGTTAAACGGTTTTATTGTAAAGAAACATAATAATGATGCAGATAATGTACTAAAAACTAAAAAATAATTAGGTAGCTACCAGGTACCAGTCATTACACCACTCTCCTCATCAATCTAGAGCATTGATCAGACTAAAATGAAATCGCGGGGCGAGTTGAATTTCTATTACCTACAGTCAACCGCTCATATCATTATAGGAATGCTTTGGATGCATCTTCTCAATAGACAACATCGCAGAAAGATCATTTACATGTTTACTCATGTACGATTTTATTTTAGTCTGATCAATGCTCTAGATCGATGAGGAGAGTGGTGTGATGACCTGGTACCTACTTAATTATTTTTTAACTTGTAGTACATTATCTGCATCATTATTATGTTTCTTTATAATAAAACCGTTCTACTTAAAAATGTTTTTTACTTATTTTATTTTCAAGTTTTTAGTTTTTTTGTTTGTTTTTGTTTTGTTATTATTTTTCTAAAGTGTACTGTGTTCTACTTGTCAAGCCCTTTCATTTGATACCCATATTGACGGGATTGGAAAAAAGTAATCCGCCATTTTGTGGTTGCGGCCATCTTGGATTTTGAATTTTTCATGGTGTACCTTATTCTACTAGTTAAGCCCTTTTATTTGATACCCATATTGAGGGGATTGGAAAAAAGTAATCCGTCATTTTGTGGTGGCGGCCATCTTGGATTTTTTCATGGTGTATTGTATTCTACTAGTTAAGCCCTTTCATTTGATACCCATATTGAGGGGGTTGGGAAAAATATCTAATCCGCAATTTTGTGGCGGCGGCCATCTTGGATTTACAATGATACTGAATATACAAAATTGTATTGTCATCACAACTAAAGGTGTGTACCAAATTTCGGATCAATCAGTCAACAGGAAGGGGGTAAAATTACAATTACTAGATTTGACTCACACAAACAAACAAACAAACAAACAAGGCTCAAGGCAAGCTAAATAAAACCGTTTAAAAATACCATTTGTACCGCAGATTACTAGAGGCCTGAATACGATTTTCGGGAAAGCAGGCTTCAAAGTGGTTCACTCTTCTAGCAAATATTTACAAAATCTAGGAAATACGAAGGATAAAACTGAACCATTCATAAAGCGGGAATTTACGAAACAGCATGCGGAAATTGCGACAAAAATATATCGCCCAGTCAACTTGGTATATTTTAACCCGCTTTAAGGAGCATCGAGCTCATTACAAATACGGCCGTACAGATAAGTCTAGTATGGCCTCGCACGCATTGGATGCGTTTTTTATTTTTTCTTACACATTGTTTGGGGAAAATAAACATTATTATTATTATTATTATTATTATTATTATTATTATTAAAAGTGGCTCTACACTCTACAGGAAAAAAACGATTAACAATAAATTATTCTATATTCTGTTCTTAAGATTTAAGTCTAAAAAACTTGAAATTCCAAATTTTCGATTATTCTTGCATTCGATACTTTACGTTTATTTTTAGCATTTTTGATTATTTCTATTTGATTATTTTTGTATTTTTTCGATTCTGTTTGTATTCGATTCTTTTCCGATTCTTTTTGCTTTAAATTTTTTTAGATTATCTTTGTGTTCAATAAATTTTCAGCTATTTTTACATTCAATTATAATTTAGATTTTTTTTTGTATTCGATTCTTTTGCATTCAATTCCATTTTAATATTTTTCTTTCCATTCATTTTAGATTATTTTTGCGCTTGCTCATTTCGGATCATTTTTTCATTTGATTCTTTTCGATGATCTGTAGGTGCATTTTGATGAATAAAAAACTTCCAAGAACAAAATGGATACACAAAACACTTTTTTGACATTTGCACTGTCAAATATCCGAGAAATACAGTTTTGTTTGCGAGCCTACTACAAAGCAAATTTGTAACATTACATATCAATATTTTATTTGAAGTTACAAATCTTTATGATACATAATTTACATTTCCAATTGCGAAAGTCATGTTTTCTCCTATCAATGCATATTAATATGTGGTTCAATAGATCCATCTGGTAAAAAACGTCAAGGAATGGTGCCCAGTGGCGTTTTTTTATGCCGGTCAGTGTATTATAACGTTTATATGACAACGTTCGTTCAAGGACTACTGTCTGTACACACTCATCTCAAATAAGGGGTTTTAGCATAAATTCCACGCTAGAAATTAATCGTGTGAAGCATTCAAGTATGGGCGATCTGATTACAGGTTACTTCTTTCTATTAATCTCAAACTTTTTAGTTGCGTCGTCCAATAACAGATGGCGCCATATAGATTGTACGGCAAAATTCATTTCGATCTCATTTGATTGTCCCTGAGAACTAGGTGTTTGTTTTTCAAAAATTACACAAACAACTTTCGAAGTTTAAACCTGAAATATTGTATACTTAAACTTCTTGTTGTGTAAATATACGCTACGATCTCAGTTTTTTATAATTTTAGAAAGGAATACCTTAATTACAATTTAGAATAGGAAAAAAACGCCAATTTTTAAGTAAGCAAAAAGATGTTTCTTTCCAAAATTACAAAAAAAAAACTGAGATCATAGAGCATTATCTAAACAACAAGAAGTTCGAGTGTACAAAATTTCAGGTAGAAACTCCGAAAGTTGTGTAATCTTCGAGAAACGAATAAGTATGTACAGTCAGACTATTATGTAATCCGCCCCCGCGAAGATCAACAAAATTTTTCCGGAGCTTCGAGGGGTTGAAGCATAAACGCACTGTATATATTGATCTTCCACGCGCATTCCGATAAGGCATTGTCAAAGGTATTTCGTCTTGCGAGTGGGTCTATAGAGACACTCACTGTTTACGGATTCCGTCCTCGAAGATAATACATTAAAATGTGCCCGAGTGAAAAAGGGGAAAAAGAGGGAAAATAAATAAAACATTTCTGACAAACCCAAAACGGCTGAAAAGGAGAGCACAAGTTGACGACGGCAAACAGTGATCATTGCTCCCAGATGAGACGTGCTCTGACCTATATTTACATTCAATGTTGAAGAACTGTGTTTAGTTAAGGGATGGAGCGTTCGATTTTTGCCCTTATCTTACAGTTCAATGAAAATGTCCCTGTTTACTACGCAAGTTCGCAGCTGGTGGGAGTGGTTGCAGAAATATTAATTTTGTATTTTGTAGTATTTCTGACACGTGTACGTTGTGTTATTTGCAGCTGCTAGGGGGTGGTAACTAGCAAAATTAAAAGGATAATGTTACGTTTCAATGGGCCCAAAAAAGTTTCCGGTTTCAGCAGCTTTATCCCTACGAACAATTTAAATATTTAAAAAGTTACTTCTATTTTGAGCATACCTAGGAACCACACCAACTGTTACGAAACATCTTGCATAATATATAAAATTTATATATTTAGTAAGGTATTAATTATATTTAATAGCCCATGTATCATCATGGAGTACTGGCGCACTCTTAAAAGCTTCCCATGTATGTTAAAATGACCCACATCATGCCACCCCGAAATCGATGATTTACAACCTCAAAAGAGTCATAATCTAGCCTGGGGTGGTTCAGTAGCGTCACCACGGTCGTTAGGGATGTCGCTAAACGCCCAAAACGGATATTAACGTTAACCCCTTGCACTGAGATAGGGACAGCAGCCGCCCTTGTTAAACTGTTCAAGATTACTCTGTTAATTCCGAGGGGCAAACCGCTGTGGAAGTTTGGTGTACAGGTGTGTGGAAGTTAATGGAAGTTCGTGGAAGTTGGTGGAAGTCAGTGGAAGTGAGTGGAAGTCAGTGGAAGTTAGTGGAAGTTAGTGGAAGTTAGCGGAAGTTAGTGGAAGTCAGTGGAAGTTAGTGGAAGTCAATGGAAGTTTCTGGGCATTTACGCATGCGCTGTAGTTCTAGATGGTCTGCGTATCGTCGTATTCGTCGAGAGTTGAGTAGTCTAGACTAGTTTCTGGACCTTTGCTTGCATAGTAACGGTAAATTTACATTAGTTTATATTTTCTATACAGGTGGGCCAATAGTGCGTAGCCGGTCCATATCTCTGATTCTATTCAAGATATCAACATGAAATTTTACGTGTATGTGGAGAACCCCACACGAAGCTTCTGTTAAACTTATTTTGATGTACACAGGATGTTCACGTGCTAAGTACCAAACCGAAGTTACGTTTTTTAAATGAAATGCCCCACATTTGTTTACATATTTGGATTCTTCATAAAATTTCATGAAAGTTAATATGCTGCACGTTGGAGTTTAAAGCAAGCGATGTTAAGATACAGCCATTATAGTACCAGTGTGAACCCAACTTTGTGGAGCTACTGACATCTGCCGATCAATGCTACCTAAGATTTTTTTATTGGAATAGGTTCACAGGATACGCTAATTGTAAATAAAATCCATTAACACTTTTATCAAAATACTTATTCAAAATACATATTGTACCGAATGGTCAACTTGCGCAAAATTGAGCTTTTCTCTAAAATGCTATGTGGAACACCCCTAATATTATTTGCAGATTTGATAGCCACTTTATGAAGCTTTTGATAGATGCATATATTGGCAGGTCTGCGACTGATAATTTAGGCAGAAATAGAGATTGAACCTTAAGAAATTAGATTTTTGCCGTAACTTTGTACCATTTTTGGGGAATTTCCCTGATTTTGCCACCCAAAACTCAGAAGAATGCTTTCACTTTGTTTTTACATCAAATTTAGCGAACAGAGTTTACACTGGCACAAGAAATCTCATTACAAGATTAGGTACTTCTTGAAAAGACTGTTTTTTTCTTCCATTGCGCTCCTTGTATCAATAATTTATACCTAGGTTTAATAAGTTACCAAGTATTTGAGAATATGACCATGAAGAAACAAACTGGCAATGATTTTTTGTCTCAATGTGAACTCAACTTCCAGAAACAAAATGGAAATCATATTTTGTGTTTTGGATGGTAAAATTTAGGAGAACGGACCTATCAGTCAAATTAATACATTTTAAGGTTGAATTTTCAATTCTACCGAAACCGAGACCCAGACCGTCAGTCGCAGACTTAACAATATCTACATCAATCAAAAGCTTAGTAAACTGGCTATCGAATATGGAAATAAAATATCGGGTGTTCCATTTGAAATTTCTGAGAAAAAATGCATATTGCGTAAGCCGCCCACCCTGTATGATATTAAGTATTGTGACAACAGTACTCATGGATTTTACGAATAGAGCAGTCTGTGAACCTAATCCAATAAAGAAATCTCAAGAGAAATCTTAAATAGCTTCGGCACTAAAATGATAATATCTTAAAATCGCTCACTCTATAAACCTCATAGGCCCGGTTTTTCAAAGAAACCAACACCGGATTAAGTCTGACATCGGCTTCGTCGCTACGATACAACCAATCAGAAAGCCGGTATCATAGCAACGAAGCCGGTGTCAGACTTAATCCGATGTAGGTTTCTTTGAAAAACCGGGCATTAGTGTAGTAGGTAAGGTATATCATCTATCATACGCTCTCGTAAAATTTTATAAAGAATTCAAATATGTACCTAAACAACCCGAGGGTATTCGATTTAAAAGACATAACTTTTGGTTAGTACTCAGAGTGTGAACACCCTGTATACACCAAAATAATTTTATCAGATGCTTCGTGGAGTTCTCAACATACGTGTAAAGTTTTATTTTGATACCTTGAATAGAACCAGAGATATGGACCGACTACACACTATTGGCCCACCCTGTATAATGCGTAGATATATTTTTCCGAGTATTTTTCTCTTTATAAGGCATGATCCATAACGAGTGTACAAATTTCGGGAGGTATACCTAGTTCAAAATAAGAAGAAAAGTTGAATGAACATAAAACATAATGCATGTCTTAAAATTACTCTCAACTAAGATACACGGTGTTGAGATCAAGGTTTCTCTAAAAAATGTTACTTTTTGATAGGTAGGTATCTAAGAAAATCATTGAATTAAAATTTGTAAAATTGTAAACCTCATTTGTTCCAAACATTTTTGCTTTTGAAATGCTAAATGGAGTGGCAAGCAGTTTTAGAACAATCGATTGTTAATTTTTTTGCGATTGTGAGCGGTTAGGCAAAATGCTATTTTACTCAAAACCTAAAGAGTAATACGAAAAAATCATTTCTTCGCTTCCAAATTGAACCAGTGACGTAACATAGGTGCCCTATCGTTTTTATTCCGAATGTCAAGCTCTAACGGATTATTCAGTAATATATTAATAGTATACAGGGTGATTCACGGAAACTGTTAGCTATAGATGTTTTCTCATACAATACAGTTACAAATCTAAAAAATTATATTCGGGCGTAAATGCCTAGGAACTTTTTATTTAAAATATTTTAAGTCGTGGCCCTTCCGGTCGACTTCCGGTTATACCGAAAATGTTTACTAACTAATTTTTTTTAAATGGAAGCCATATTTTTGACAGCAGATTTCCATTTTGCTTGTTTTTATATTCAAAAAGTCATCCATTCTCGAAATATTAATTATTTTTCGAACTTTTCCGGCTTTGCATCATACTTCTTAAAAATATATTTTTGCTACGTATTTCAAATTGAATCGTGAATCACCACTTGTACCTTTCCCAGGATTCTTCTAATTTACCCTACAGGGTGTTGTTAATCTGATGTTATGCCAAACAAACTTTAAATTTGTAATACTCAACTTTCTTAATATACAGAACATCTTCTATATTATTTCACCACCTGAAACAGAATGGTGTTCTACTTCAAAAAGTACCTATAAGCATTCCCGATACCTACCTTTTATCGATTTGTTATGATCGATTTTGATAAATTG
Source organism: Xestobium rufovillosum (assembly GCA_963966045.1). NCBI lineage: Eukaryota > Metazoa > Arthropoda > Insecta > Coleoptera > Ptinidae > Xestobium > Xestobium rufovillosum. The sequence continues at coordinate 41,757,752 of OZ014493.1, forward strand.
CCTTAAAGATATTTTTAAAAAGTATGAATTTGCCTCGGAATTTACTCATTTAATTCGAATTCAGTCATTTAATAAATATTTACATTATACAGAGACGTTATTTCCATATTCACTTCAGTGAAATTTTTAATCGCCAAACGATTTTTTCCACATTTTTTCTCTCGTTTTTTCTACATTGTTGTCTAATTCGTATTTCGTTAGATTAAATGATTTTTATTAACCTTTTCTTGGTGAAAGGTAGAATACTAAAGAAGGGGAAGTGCATGGAAGTCAGTGGAAGTGCGTGGAAGTCAGTGGAAGTGCGTGGAAGTCAGTGGAAGTTAGGGGAAGTTAGTGGAAGTTAGTGGAAGTCAGTGGAAGTCAGTGGAAGTTAGTGGAAGTCAGTGGAAGTTAGTGGAAGTCCCATAAAAATGGAAGTTTGGTGTACAAAATTTAGCCTGCGGTTTGCCCCTCGGTTAATTCTGTCAGCGATCGTGACGACCAGATAAAACTGTAAGTGGGAATTACTACGGCAAGTTGATTTTGATGAAACAATACCAGTATTCGGTGCGAAGTATATGCAGGACATAAAGTGAAAGAGTTTGGAGATAAACTATAGTTTCTTGTACTTTATGCAATAAAAACATTCTAAGCAGCTTCATCCTCGTTATTCACACGTTACTTACAGTCCACTTCAGCATAAGTGATCGAATTAATAGGCACGACATTTTGGTCCTTCGAGCCGGATCTCATCTCCAAGGCGGAAATATAGATGCAATCGGCGAATTCCAAAGCAGTGACAACATAACAGCGGTTAACTGATTCCCTTCGAACTTATAATTTAAATACGTTGTTGGGCATTGATTACGTGCTTTACTGTTTAAGTTTGCTCTTTCAAGGTCGGGGGCATGTTCAGGATAGATGGCTGCGTGTTGAAAAATTTTAATTTAATTACCCTGTATCTGCAGGTATGCCTAAACCGAGCCTAATACATAGGTACATCCTCGGGTACATCCTAAAAGGAATATTTCCCATAAAACTTGTATTTTAGTAGACATACATCCACAACTGCTTTATTTGTTCATTCTTGCCCGGTGCAACCTGTACCTGCCATCCAGTGTCGATGATACAAATCAATAATCCGGTTATAAATCGAGAAAGGAGCTTATTGAACGAGGAATACTGACACCACCATTGTGTATAGATATTTACGTTCGCAGCATGCCATTGGAAAATAGGCAGGTTTCTATCGATTTAGGGACTTATGAACTACTTAAGGACGTCAAACCTACGCATACTACGACCGTTTTTGTTTTATGTGACGGGTTGGATCGTAACAATATTATTTACATTGCTGTAAATCCTGTTCTACATTGTTAACGTTCTCTTTTTTACGTTCGCCGATCGGTTTTAAATTATGCATGCGCTGACGTTAATGCGCTTTGCATTTTGTTCCAGCTACGTGCCCAGGGTAATCCCTCTTTTAATTTAATAGACCCCCATATTACAGGATTTAGCCTTTATGCGTAGTGCACATGAGTTGGACACGCATTCTGCAGGTGCGATTTTTTTATGGAAACGGACTGTGATTCCGGTCTGGTTGATCACAAACAGAATCGCCGTTCTAAATAGACTTTGGGAAAGAGCAATACCAATGTGTCTATTTGATCTACACAAAATATGGTAACACTCACCCTCTGCTAGCTCGGCTTGATTGTTGTATCTTCGTATGTATATTTTTTCTTTTAAAAATGCCCAAACAAAAAAGTCTAATATACTCAGATCCGGTGATCTTGCAGGCCACAATATAGGTCCATTTTGTACCCAACCATCTACCCGGAAAATGATTTTCTAAATAATTTCTAACTATTGCAGAATTGTGTGCAGGGGTACCATCTTGTTGGAAATATACCCTGTTTATGTTTATGTTTATGTCCTTGTCTCTGACGTTCAAAAGTTTGGTGCTGATTTGTATCAGACCAGTGACGCACATTATGCCTGTTAAATAATTCTACGCTGTTTATGTGAGTTTCATCTATCCAAATGACAGACCGCCCAAATTTTGGATTTTCTTGAATTTTATTCAAGTACAACCTACAAAAATTAAGCCTTCTTTCTTGATCTCCCGGGAAGAGATGGTGAATAATTTGAATTTTATATGGTCTATATTTGCCTTTTTTCGGCATTCTATTATACTCAAAAAAGTAGCTGTTTCGCGAAAACCCCGAGGCTCTATCTCTGCTGCTTCTATGAGAAACCCCCAAATCACAACGAAAATAAGACACCCTGTACATTCCACTATAGCGCAGTGTCTCGCCACCTATATCAAAAGAGAAACAAAGACAAAAGAAATATTTCGCAACATTTGGCTTTGAGAACTCTTATTTGTTTTATTGCCCTTTTACAGCTTAATATAAGAAAAGAGATTGCGAACGAGGGGTTCGGGATTATTAGCGAGGAAATATGATTAGAGCGAGTCTCGTATAATAGTTGTATGTTCCGAGCTACTTTTTGTCTTTTTATAGCACTAATCGCGTCTTATGTCTCTCTCTATCGTCTCCATAAAGATGAAATTACTCGAGCATTAAATAATAGAACTTTGATGGGTACACAATAGTCACTTGTTTTTTTAAGTGACAGTTAATACTGATTTGGCGAAATGAAAATGTTTTATGTTTTAAGCTCGGTTTTAAGAAGCTCTTACACTGACAGATCTGGCTCTGCAAATTTTAGAGGTCAAAGAAAAGCCTTTTCCGCTGAATTTAGAAACTACTCCATCGTTTACTTACAAGACTTAGTTTTTTACTTATTTATTAGAAGTCTGGTACCTATATCTTACCATCCTGTTCCACTCTCTGGTATTTCGTACTAGTTCTGCCCATTTTTCTTCCTGATGTCGTCTTTCACAATTTCTAAACAATTTTTCTTTGGCCTGTCTCTCCTCTTCTTACCACCATCAATTTCCATCAACATTTTTTTGCATGTCTATCCTTGTGGATCCTGAGTAGAAAATAGCCAGCCACCTTCTTCTTTAACAACCCGAGAAACATCTCTGGATATCCATACTTCCTCATTACTTCTTCATTGGCCCTTCGCCTCCACAATCCATTTTCTGCTCTTATCCCCTCATGAATTTCACTTAAGATTTTCAAATATCTCGCTTTCTCTCATACGACATTCATAACGTTGGTCACATGTTTCCTTTCTATCAACACATAACCTCAGTCTTCCTCTCCTGTAACATTTTTATGCATCTCTTCTCGAGGGGCAAACCGCAGGCTAAATTTTGTACACCAAACTTCCATTTTTATGGGACTTCCACTAACTTCCACTGACTTCCACTAACTTCCACTGACTTCCACTGACTTCCACTAACTTCCACTAACTTCCCCTAACTTCCACTGACTTCCACGCACTTCCACTGACTTCCACGCACTTCCACTGACTTCCATGCACTTCCCCTTCTTTAGTATTCTACCTTTCACCAAGAAAAGGTTAATAAAAATCATTTAATCTAACGAAATACGAATTAGACAACAATGTAGAAAAAACGAGAGAAAAAATGTGGAAAAAATCGTTTGGCGATTAAAAATTTCACTGAAGTGAATATGGAAATAACGTCTCTGTATAATGTAAATATTTATTAAATGACTGAATTCGAATTAAATGAGTAAATTCCGAGGCAAATTCATACTTTTTAAAAATATCTTTAAGGCAATTTATCAAAATCGATCATAACAAATCGATAAAAGGTAGGTATCGGGAATGCTTATAGGTACTTTTTGAAGTAGAACACCATTCTGTTTCAGGTGGTGAAATAATATAGAAGATGTTCTGTATATTAAGAAAGTTGAGTATTACAAATTTAAAGTTTGTTTGGCATAACATCAGATTAACAACACCCTGTAGGGTAAATTAGAAGAATCCTGGGAAAGGTACAAGTGGTGATTCACGATTCAATTTGAAATACGTAGCAAAAATATATTTTTAAGAAGTATGATGCAAAGCCGGAAAAGTTCGAAAAATAATTAATATTTCGAGAATGGATGACTTTTTGAATATAAAAACAAGCAAAATGGAAATCTGCTGTCAAAAATATGGCTTCCATTTAAAAAAAATTAGTTAGTAAACATTTTCGGTATAACCGGAAGTCGACCGGAAGGGCCACGACTTAAAATATTTTAAATAAAAAGTTCCTAGGCATTTACGCCCGAATATAATTTTTTAGATTTGTAACTGTATTGTATGAGAAAACATCTATAGCTAACAGTTTCCGTGAATCACCCTGTATACTATTAATATATTACTGAATAATCCGTTAGAGCTTGACATTCGGAATAAAAACGATAGGGCACCTATGTTACGTCACTGGTTCAATTTGGAAGCGAAGAAATGATTTTTTCGTATTACTCTTTAGGTTTTGAGTAAAATAGCATTTTGCCTAACCGCTCACAATCGCAAAAAAATTAACAATCGATTGTTCTAAAACTGCTTGCCACTCCATTTAGCATTTCAAAAGCAAAAATGTTTGGAACAAATGAGGTTTACAATTTTACAAATTTTAATTCAATGATTTTCTTAGATACCTACCTATCAAAAAGTAACATTTTTTAGAGAAACCTTGATCTCAACACCGTGTATCTTAGTTGAGAGTAATTTTAAGACATGCATTATGTTTTATGTTCATTCAACTTTTCTTCTTATTTTGAACTAGGTATACCTCCCGAAATTTGTACACTCGTTATGGATCATGCCTTATAAAGAGAAAAATACTCGGAAAAATATATCTACGCATTATACAGGGTGGGCCAATAGTGTGTAGTCGGTCCATATCTCTGGTTCTATTCAAGGTATCAAAATAAAACTTTACACGTATGTTGAGAACTCCACGAAGCATCTGATAAAATTATTTTGGTGTATACAGGGTGTTCACACTCTGAGTACTAACCAAAAGTTATGTCTTTTAAATCGAATACCCTCGGGTTGTTTAGGTACATATTTGAATTCTTTATAAAATTTTACGAGAGCGTATGATAGATGATATACCTTACCTACTACACTAATGCCCGGTTTTTCAAAGAAACCTACATCGGATTAAGTCTGACACCGGCTTCGTTGCTATGATACCGGCTTTCTGATTGGTTGTATCGTAGCGACGAAGCCGATGTCAGACTTAATCCGGTGTTGGTTTCTTTGAAAAACCGGGCCTATGAGGTTTATAGAGTGAGCGATTTTAAGATATTATCATTTTAGTGCCGAAGCTATTTAAGATTTCTCTTGAGATTTCTTTATTGGATTAGGTTCACAGACTGCTCTATTCGTAAAATCCATGAGTACTGTTGTCACAATACTTAATATCATACAGGGTGGGCGGCTTACGCAATATGCATTTTTTCTCAGAAATTTCAAATGGAACACCCGATATTTTATTTCCATATTCGATAGCCAGTTTACTAAGCTTTTGATTGATGTAGATATTGTTAAGTCTGCGACTGACGGTCTGGGTCTCGGTTTCGGTAGAATTGAAAATTCAACCTTAAAATGTATTAATTTGACTGATAGGTCCGTTCTCCTAAATTTTACCATCCAAAACACAAAATATGATTTCCATTTTGTTTCTGGAAGTTGAGTTCACATTGAGACAAAAAATCATTGCCAGTTTGTTTCTTCATGGTCATATTCTCAAATACTTGGTAACTTATTAAACCTAGGTATAAATTATTGATACAAGGAGCGCAATGGAAGAAAAAAACAGTCTTTTCAAGAAGTACCTAATCTTGTAATGAGATTTCTTGTGCCAGTGTAAACTCTGTTCGCTAAATTTGATGTAAAAACAAAGTGAAAGCATTCTTCTGAGTTTTGGGTGGCAAAATCAGGGAAATTCCCCAAAAATGGTACAAAGTTACGGCAAAAATCTAATTTCTTAAGGTTCAATCTCTATTTCTGCCTAAATTATCAGTCGCAGACCTGCCAATATATGCATCTATCAAAAGCTTCATAAAGTGGCTATCAAATCTGCAAATAATATTAGGGGTGTTCCACATAGCATTTTAGAGAAAAGCTCAATTTTGCGCAAGTTGACCATTCGGTACAATATGTATTTTGAATAAGTATTTTGATAAAAGTGTTAATGGATTTTATTTACAATTAGCGTATCCTGTGAACCTATTCCAATAAAAAAATCTTAGGTAGCATTGATCGGCAGATGTCAGTAGCTCCACAAAGTTGGGTTCACACTGGTACTATAATGGCTGTATCTTAACATCGCTTGCTTTAAACTCCAACGTGCAGCATATTAACTTTCATGAAATTTTATGAAGAATCCAAATATGTAAACAAATGTGGGGCATTTCATTTAAAAAACGTAACTTCGGTTTGGTACTTAGCACGTGAACATCCTGTGTACATCAAAATAAGTTTAACAGAAGCTTCGTGTGGGGTTCTCCACATACACGTAAAATTTCATGTTGATATCTTGAATAGAATCAGAGATATGGACCGGCTACGCACTATTGGCCCACCTGTATAGAAAATATAAACTAATGTAAATTTACCGTTACTATGCAAGCAAAGGTCCAGAAACTAGTCTAGACTACTCAACTCTCGACGAATACGACGATACGCAGACCATCTAGAACTACAGCGCATGCGTAAATGCCCAGAAACTTCCATTGACTTCCACTAACTTCCACTGACTTCCACTAACTTCCGCTAACTTCCACTAACTTCCACTAACTTCCACTGACTTCCACTCACTTCCACTGACTTCCACCAACTTCCACGAACTTCCATTAACTTCCACACACCTGTACACCAAACTTCCACAGCGGTTTGCCCCTCGTCTCTTCTCTACCTAGTTCCTTCCTCATTAAAGCCTCCCTCTATTATCTTTAGGTCGATCTTTGGTATTCTATCTAGAATTTCTTCGAATTTTACGAAATGCTGATCTTTTATTTCCAGCTTTTTATCTTTCGTTGGCATGTGGACATTGACTATACTAATTTTCCTCTTATACTAAGACTGCAGATTCTTTCTGAGAACCACAGCCTTTTGACTTCTTCATTAGCCATGAAACCCACCCCAAAGTACCTATTGTTGTCCCCACTATTAAACCATGCGTATCCGTCTATATTCTTTATTTCAGTTCTCATTTGCGAGTTTCTTCCAATGCTAGCGTTTGGGTTTTGCATTAATTCCATAACTTCTTTTCGTCCAGTTCATTTGATCGTTTCTTTGCCTCTCTTCAGAATTCTCTCTTCATACGTTCCACTTGCATTGCCCGTTATTGCTCAACAATTGAAAACTAGGAGCTTTCCCATTAAGGCTATCGGAACGCTTGGAATATTTGAGGGATGTAACGTTCCCGCTGCCAATGGATTATTCCAACATAGTTTAAGATATTCGCATGATTATTTTTTTCTTGTTTCAATTAAACATAGATCTAGGACTGTTCGCTAATAATTTTCATTAAAAACCAGAAATTCAACTTTAAAATCTACTTCACAATCTATGAAAATCGGACATATTGTAGCTAGAATATTTATCACATTTTTCGTTTTTTTTAGAAATTATAATCGTAGAGTCATAGATTAGACTTTTCATTTTGACAGTGTCAAAAAAATACAATACATTTTAGTAGTTAGAAAATGACAGCCTCAGGCCAGGCCATCGAGTTCTCCAGGTGCCATCGAGTTCTTCGGCAGTGACCTTGAAAGAGGCCAGAGGCTGCTGAAGGAGTCGTTGAGTCATCCGAAGAAGTGTCTTCAGCAGCGGCATCTGCAGAAGCCTCTGGTGTCTTTCAAGGTCATTGCTGAAGAAGTGTGCATGTCTTCAGCAGCGTCTGGTGTCTGTCAAGGTCATTGCCGAAGAAGTGGGCATGTCTTCAGCAGCGTCTGGTGTCTTTCAAGGTCATTGCCGAAGAAGTGGTGTTCAGCAGCGTCCAGGCGCATGCGCCGGGGCTATTCCTCAGGTCAGTCCACCCAGTTCTTCGGCAATGACCAGAGGCTGCTGAAGAAGGGCCTCTGGTGTCTTCGGGGCCTTTGGTTGTGGCTCAGGCGCCTGCGCCGGGGCTTAAAAAGTGCGCGTGTTGCTCATTGTTGCGCAATGGAAGAATGTTCTGGAAATGCTGATGCAATAGTACGCAGATGTTGCAGAATTAATGTTTTTTCTCCTTCTACGTGTTTACCAGAATACGTTCTAAGTTTTGAAGGAAAATAAAAAACTGTTGAATTTATATTTTTACGCCAATATAATAATTAAAACAATAACTACAATTTGTATAAATAGTAAGCATGCATTTACTATAACGCTAAACATATTTAACCTATAAACAAATAATGTGAATATATTAAAAGGTTTAATCTTTTCCTGTTTTACAAAACTGGCAGTCTTTCTGTAGTGGAGGAGGACCATCAATAGTGTCGCAATCATATGTTGTTGACTCGAATCCCCAGTGATGGTAGCAGTAAGTGTATGCATGAGAACTTATATTTTTCTTCTGTTCTTCGGTTAACATACCCAGTTCGACACATCTGCGTAAGTCTGACGGATGTACGTAATATTCTAGGAATTCCTTGGGCAGTTCGGCTATGTGTGTGGGATCCATTAGCAGTAAATGCTCACCATTGTTAAAGAACTTGCCAATGGCCTTCCCCACACGTTTTCGCAGTGTTAAAGTTTGCTCTTGTGGTTGATGTTCTTGTAATTCTGGCGGTTCCAGGTATTTCAGGATCCAGTTCCGCAGCAGTTGAGCGTTAACTTCGGAACAGATGGCGCTGCTGTTTGCGTAATGCTGAATGCAAGTTTCGATAACACGGGAATTTTCTTCTCGAAGTTTCTTTAGCGAGGGGCAGCAGTTGAGCGAATCCAAGTCGAAACACTCGACGTTGTCGGGAAGCACGTTTTTCAACCAAGATACTTTATCTTTACCCTTCACGTAGATCCTATCACAATCGGCCACCGATGACTTTAACTTCGATCGGATGTCGTCGTAGTTCTCCGTGCCACAATTCCAGCTCAAGCCGTGGTAGAAACGTGTCAACCAATGAGCTTGACGTCTGTCACACTCCCTCAACTGGTTCAGGTCGAATGGTGGCTTGAATACCCAGTGGTAGTTGCTGCCGCCGCCGCCGCCTCGATGATTCAACGCAATGAGTGAAACTTCTTTGAATATGAATTCACCGACTGCAGTCATGAAACCCTGAACGTCCGCGACGTACTCCATGGTTGACATGCGAACAAACCCAACGCGAGACTGGAGCGCTCGGTGTGCTTGTGCGACTTTTATACCAGGCGTTTGACAGAGCCGGTGGAGGGGGTATACTCGACGATGCGGTCATGCAGGATGAGACAGTAGGCGGTTGTGTTGGCGGGGAAATTTTCGCTCGACTCAAATTCCAGACGAATGTCCACAGGACCGGACTTGATGCTTTCCGACTGCTTTGATGCGTCAATGACTGCAAGTGGGGCTCGATTCTTGAACTGTCCCCTGCCGTATAGCGGCTCGCCAACTTTTCCATAGTACGAGCACTGAAAGTTCTCATACATCTCATACAGTAAGGCGTATTTCCCGGTGGCGAAATCCAAATTGAGATTCTCGTAGGGGAACGACTCAGAGTTCAGATGTAGTTTGATGTTTGTCAGATTGCAGTGATCAAACTGGCTCGAGTCCGTGATCGCATTGCCCTTGCGATTCGTCTGGAAGGCCACAATGACGTAGCGCGGTTTCTCCAAGTGCGTTGCGGTCTTGATTGCCCACGTCTGTTTCGTCGCTTGCGGCAACAGCGGATACTCGTAAAGTTCCCAGCTGCGAAAGCACAGTTGAAGCGTTCTCTCCTCTTCGACGATCTTGAGGAGATTTAGACGTTCCAGATCGGAGGGGTAGACATACGGTACCCTCCAATGCACCTTGCTCAACTCGATCCTGGTGTTTGCTGCGTTACCCACGAAGGCGTTCCTATCGCTCTTCGAGCGATTCAGAATGAGCTCGTGACGCACATTCAACAGCACCTTGTGGTAGTCTTCTAGGAATCCGAGTAGGATTCTTCCCGGGATGCACACGTTAAAGTTCCCGTTCGCGTCAAGCACATGGGTCGGCGCATCACCGGTCGTCGTCCAGCCGGCATTCTCCAGCGCACGCGCCTCACCCTCATTCAGAGAAGCTATACCCTTTAATGTGCTCGTGATGCCCACGTTCTTCGTTCGATCCACCTCCACTCCGTTGATTTCGTAGCGGACGTCGTCCAGCAGGAAAGTGAAAGCGTTGTTTGTGAGAGCGGCAGCGGCCCCCTCACCCTCACCCGTCACGAATCTACCTTCCATGTAGATGCAACTGAGGTGCGGCAGTATGTATGCGTCCTGTTGCTGCACTGGTATGCGTATTTCATCGTTGGCGTTGAATGTCGTCGACACGTACGGTTGATGCACGTGCACCTCTACGCGCCGTGCGGACTCGTCCAAAACAGCACCGTCCAGAACACGAAAAGTATCCACGTTTATGTTTGTCATCTTCAATAAAGTTCACGTGACAGACCGATGACGTAAGACAGTGAGAAGTAAATATACCCTTCAACCAAGCCCACAACAAACTCTTCTTGGTACTCAAGTCCTCTTCCTCCTTTGTTTCAGTCGATATCCCAGGGACGTCAATATTGCTTTGCTATCAGTGCTAAGCTGGCGGATTTGTCGATGAGCTTTGTTCGCGTGGTGTACAGCTGGACTGTTGCTTGTCTGCTGTTGCTGCTGCTGCTCTGAATCACAAGTGATGCCCGTTCCAACAACGTACCCGCTTATATACCTGTTTCGAAAGGCTATGCCCATAATGCTCGCTATAATGCGTCCAAGCGAGTGTCCTCCCTCGCTATTTATAGTCTCTTTATGTGCAACCGGACAATTATCTCTTCACCGCGAAAATTCACCAGTGTGCCGTTTTGATCGACAATGCGCACCGTCACGTTGTCTATACTGTTGAGAGTGATGGGCAGGTATATTACGTTGCTGGGCACCTCAACAATCTTGTAACCGGGCGGCACGAGGGGGAAAAATTCGTGTACGGTGTGGACTAAGTTACCATTTACGTACGATCCGGTGGTGATGTTGCACTCTACGCGTATCACGTCCACTTTCAGTATGCTGACGGGCAAGTCCGACTCGTGCCATCTATTCGGTGCAAGTATGCGTCTATTGAATCCAAGCAGAGAAGCCAAACAGTTGTCTCTGTCAAAGTTTATCTGTTTCCCGAATTTAATTTCGCACTTCAGGGTGCTGTTGTTGGCGCGCAGAATAAAGCTGGTATCACCCGAGGGTAAATTGTTGCGCAGGTACTCGTTCAGGTCTTCGATCTCATATGAACCAGTGGGTACGGCGAGTTCCGCGTCACCGCTACCATAATAGAACTTATTGTTTGATTCGTCCACGTTCGGCACCGAGTTGAAGGTTTGGAACAGTACAAGCCCCAGCACGTAGTTGCCGTCCTCCAATTCGATAGGTGGGAAAAAATTGCTGCTCAAGACCGAACTGTTTCCCGTCAACGACACCGTCAGAGACTTGGTGGTGGTCATGATCCGCCGTTGTTGTACAAAAACTTTAAGCACAGGTGTCCACAGATTGGTGAGTTGAAGTTCTGCTCCCAGTCGTGATTGTACTGTATGGTGGTGGTGCGGCTACCGAGGTATTTAACGAGTTCTGCGGGCGGTCGCAGGTTGCCAAAACTGTCAAAGTAGAGGACGCGCGACCCTCGCTTTATGTACGCTACCCAGTGGGTGCCAGGACCGCTTGCGTCATCCAAATTGACGATAGCTGACTCGTTGCGTTTGGGTTTCCCCGCGGGCAAGCCGTTGCGCATGAACACTCCCCGGAAGTGGGGAATTTTCAGATCGATTGAAGCGTACTTGTTTAGATCGATGTCGGTGAGTGGTCTTCTCGGTAGCCTCAGTAGCGGTTTTTTGCCGGCGCCAAGTACAGACCCAAGCCTTTGCGGTATGGTTTCAGGTAGAGTCCGCTTCCCGGTTTACCCATAGCAATGGCCTCCATGGTCTGATTGTGGCGTTGATGTTCGCCTAGCTCTTTTCGGGCCTGTGAAGCATCGTTCACTGCCTTAGCTACACCTGCCGCCCCTCCAGCTAGCGCACCGAGAGCCGACAGACCCGCAAAAATTGGTATCAGGGGTAATATTCCACCAGTCTTCGGCACCGGGATGACGCGCGGCAACGGCTTCCTCTCTTTGCGTCGAATTACTTGCTTAGCCGCTGCCAGGGCTCTGTTCACCGCCATAACCGTATCCTTGGTGTTCTTCACTGCAGCTCGCGCCTCTCTCGTCACTCTGCCGAGCGAAATACGATCTTTGACCGTCTTCTTCTTCTTGGTGCCGACACCCATACCCAACTTGACTTTAGCTTTCATTGCGTTAGTTATGGCCCAAGCGGCTGCACGTTCACCCAGAGATGCGTCCTTTGCCAAAACCCTGTGCCACGCACTGTCCGCCAGTCTTCGGTCAGCTTCGTGTCGTTTCGCGAGCTCCTTCGATTGCGAGTAGGCAATGTCGTGAGATCTGCACGCTTCGTCCGTGGGATTTATGCCCCGATCACCTCTTGCCAATCGCTCCTTAAGTTTTGTACCTGGACCACAGAAGTTGTAACCGGGCAGGTGCAATTCCACCGGCAGTTTTCCAATCAAATCGTTTAAGAGTCCTTTCCCCTTGCGTGGTTGTCGTCGTCGTCGAAGTGGTTTGACTGTCGGAGACATACTGACTGGAGTATAAAAGGTTTCGACGCGTCTATATATACTAGTTCGACGACGATGAAGTTTGTGAAACAATCGGAGAGTTTACCGGTCATGAATGTATGCGGCGCAGGCTTCGAGCCACCCGCCAACAAGAGACTCAAACACGGACTCCTCTTCCCCGACACCGTGAGATCCATCATCTGCGGTCCCTCGAACTGTGGCAAAACGAATTTGATTTTGTCGCTGCTGTGCGCACCGAACGGGTTGCGTTTCGAGAACGTCTACGTCTACTCCAAGTCCCTGTACCAACCAAAGTACCAACTGCTGGGGGAGATTCTGCGGGCGGTGCCGGGTGTCGGCTACTTTGCCTACGGAGATTGCGCGGACATCGTGCCACCCGAGAACGCCCTGCCCAATTCCGTGTTCATCTTTGACGACGTGGCCTGCGACAAGCAGAACGTTATGCGCGACTATTTCGCCATGGGAAGACACAAGTCCACAGACTGCTTCTACCTCTGTCAGACGTACACGCACATCCCCAAACACCTGATACGCGACAACGTCAACTTTCTTGTTCTCTTCAAGCAGGACGACTTGAACCTACGTCACGTGTACAACGATCACGTGAACACCGACATGGACTGGTCGGTGTTTCGTTCAGCTTGCGCCGCATGTTGGACATCCAAGTACGGATTCCTGGTGATAGACAAGGACAGCGATATGAATCAAGGGCGATACAGGAGGGGCTTCGATCAGTACCTGATCATATAAAAGGGAAGCTGTTGACACAGACAGCTGTATTCGCAAACATCATGGCTGCTGACACAAGCAAGAATAGGAAGAGAAAAAAGGATCGGATGCTTAGCAAAGAGATTATCAAATCAGCTGACGCCATTCGACGCAAGTACCGCTCGCTCAAGTCGATCCAAACGAGTGCCGAGGAGCGCCTGAGACGACGCTTTCAACCACTCACCGAACCGCTGCAAGAAATGACCCGCAAACTGGACTCTCTCAAGGAACCCTCAACGCTAGCGCCCGCCCTGACGCAGCCCCCTAGTTTCGCCAACGACCTCATCGATCTGGACGGTGAAGCGGCAGCAGCGCCATCTTTCGATGACAAAACTCCGCCGCCTACACCTACGACGCCCGGTCCCAAGGTCAGCCCGCACATCGAGAGACTGCTGCGCAATGAGAATCGCAGAGATTTGGACACCGTGTACGGAGTCAGAAGACAAGCCGGCGATGTCGACGACTCGTTCATGATTGGAAACTCAGCCATTCAGTTTGTCGACGACGATGTCTACGTGCAGGACAAACGATATCCGGGCACCAGCGGTCTCTACGAGTTGCTCTTCTACAAAGACCCACACAATTACACCAAGCGTGATTTGAACGCGTACAAGAACATAATACTGACCACGAATGCTCACAAGGTGGGATACAGGGATCAAGCTCGTACTCGGGGCACCAACAGCACCAAGTACAAGAGCATCATCAAACGATTTACAAAGGAGGGTGGTGGTGGTGGACTGTTGATGCGCGTCACCGATAAAAACAGCGAGTACGTGTATTGGAATGACATAAATGAACTGGTTCAACGTTTGTACTTGCTGCATGCCTCCAGAGCGGCCGGCAACACCTCACACGACAACGAGATTGCGTCTATTGTGGAAGAGCTTATGGAGGAGGGGGTTATAGTATAAGAAGGGGAGCAGCAGCAGCAGCGCGAGCCTCAATCATGTCCGTGGACAAGTTCGGACGACAGCTGGTTGGACGATCCAAGAAAGCATCTTCGCAGGCGTTTGTTCTGCGCGGACCGCCTGGAGTTGGTTTCCTGCTGACCCAGTCCGGGGACTATAACATAGACAACAAGCGTCTGACCAATGTTGCTAACGCAATCGAAGACCCCGACGCTACCAATAAAGCTTACGTGGACAGTTTATTTGCAGCACTGGGACTGTCAATTGATCACGCGGTGCGTACAGGAGCGGTGGCCCCTCTCGGCCGGAAACTAGAAATAGTCGAGCAAGACCTGGAAAAGGTCAGAGATAGTGTAGCGTTGCTGTTTCGCGAACACAGTGATAGACTGCACGCGCTAGAATTAGGTTTGGCGCAATTGCAAAACGACAAATATTTGGTGGGGGAATGAATGAGAAGAAGGGTCTGATTGACGAGTTACACAAACCCGCACGACGAAACTTCCCGAGGCGCAAGGTGATAATCCGCGGTTTCGACGACCTCTGGCAAGCGGATCTGGTGGAGATGATCCCGTACGCGAAGGTGAATCGCAACTACAAGTACATTCTCATGGTGTTGGACACGTACTCCAAGTACGGGTGGGCGGTGCCACTAAAGACGAAGACGGCATCGGATGTGGTGCAAGCGTTCGCCCCTCTGCTGCAACGACAACGATCACCGAAGAATTTGCAGACCGACGACGGCAAGGAGTTCTTTAACGCACGCTTCAAGGCTCTGATGACTGAGCACGGCATCAATCATTACTCCACGTTCACGGAGAAGAAGGCGAGTTGCGTGGAACGCTGGAACAGAACCATCAAGGAGAAGATGTGGAGACTGTTCAGTTTACAGGGCAACCACAGATGGCTCCACATTCTGCCTCAACTGGTCGGCGAGTACAACAAAACAGTGCATTCTGTGACGGGAATGCGCCCCGCTGATGTCACAAAGGATACGAAACTCAATTTTGGAGCGGCGGCAGCGGTCAGGGTGCGGACAAAGTTTAAGCTGTGGGACAAGGTGCGCATTTCAAAGTATAAGCACGTCTTCAGCAAGGGGTACACTCCAAACTACACCACCGAGGTGTTCACCATCGTCAAGGTGAAGCATACGAACCCAACCACGTACCATCTTGAAGATTACCAAGGGCAACCGATTCGGGGATGTTTCTACGAACAAGAGCTGCTGAAGACCAATTACCCCAACACATACCTGGTGGAGAAGGTATTGCGAAGGAGGGGCGATCGCATGTTTGTGAAGTGGCTCGGATTTGATGACTCACACAATTCGTGGATAAATAAGGGTGACTTGTAATAAATAAAACAGGAGTTGTTTACATAGAACATTTTTATTGAAAATATAGATAATTTATCAAATACATGCGTTTATTTACAAACTATTCTGGTCCATAATACTATAGTGCCCGAGAGGTAGTGTGTTTACACCATCATCGAGCGTGTGGCGTTTGTCATCTTCGGCACACAAACTTTTCTTGCTAATCTCGTACGAATAGAGCTCGTGATTTTTCGATCGAATCGAATTAAAGGTGGCCTGAAGTTTCAAATTGCCAAATAATACTCGTTTATAGTCGTTATGCGTCAACTCCTTGACTGCTGAACGGCCGATTCCCTTGGATTTTTTAATTTCAATAGCGTCATCCTCGCACAGAATAGAGTACATTTTCGGTTTTAGTGCTACCAACTCTGTAATAATTTTACCATCCAATTCATGCTTGAACTTGCCAATGACTTTTTTGTTTACCGGCGGAATATTGTAGGGATTCCCTGGGGGATAGCCGGAAGTGTCAAAATGATCCTTCGCATCGGCTCTAATTATTTCGTATAAATCGTCAGTGCAGCACTCGTAAATAAAACTGTCCGTATCCGTGTAACAAAGTGATGCATTTAAATTTTTGTGTTCTTTTACATAGTCGTAGTGAAATTTGTACATCAGTTCTTTTGCCAACTCCAACACGCAAAATCCCACATAGATTGGCTTATTGAAGACTATTTCTGTCTTTTGTAATTCAATGGCCACCAAGTTCTCCGAAAATATCACGCAGTTCTTAAAATTGGGTTTTGCTATCAGAGACGACGCGCCACATTTACCATCCCAACGCGTCACCAATTTGATGTCGCGCCGTTTCCTAATATTTTCAATTGTTTTCCCATACACTGCATTATTCATGAATTTGTACTGATCCTTTTCAAATTCATCCTTGGACTCTGTTCGTAATTTCGTGTTCAGATCTATGTAAGGTTTGAGCCATTTAGACTGCTTAAATCGCAAAACTCTGTGGACCTTTTTTAACAGTAAACCGTGATTTAAACATTGCTGTAGATTTCTATAATGGATAACGTATCGAGATTTATCGTGAAGGGTTAGCATCAGTTTCGATTGGTTGGATAGGTCTGATGTGCGATGTTCTGAGCAGAAGGGGAAGTCCGCGTGATGGTCATGTATTGTTTCCGGATACTCCAGATCCACCTCTAGCGCATACCCATACTCTTGATCCCCTTCGAATAAGGTGTATTTTTTCTCCAATAGCTGTTGCTCGATCACGGCAATCTCACTGTCCTCCAACCACGAAAACCCTCCGTACGGCAGCGGTTGTGACAAACTGTGTCCGTACAGATTGTTTGCATCTATGTAGAAGAGAAATTTAGACGGTTTCGACGGATCAAAATTTTTCATATATTTGTTATTTGCTCTAGAAAATTTCTTGTTTGCCACAACCACTCCTCCTCTCAGTGAACGTTCGAAAAAATTTATCATTTCCACGTCTGTCAGCAGTTCGAGTTTGACCTTTGTCATCTTGAGCATTGCTTGAAACGTGTATCCCGCTAAAGTGAAACAGTGAAATGGATCCAACGAATACGTTTCCAAACACACGGAACGAAATTTATTCACTACATCTGTCAGAATTAATGTGTCCAGTTTGAGGTAGATGTCGGAGTAGTCTGCTAGAGTCTGACAACCAAATGTCCGCCAAACCTTCTGCGCATGTGCATAGTCCTCTTCCGTAATGTCGCTGTCGTTGAGTTTACTGTAAAAAGCATTCTTCGGTGGGAGTTCGGTTTCTTCCAGACGTTCCCACGAGTTCACGTAATCATATGGGAACACTCCCTTCCTACAAATCAACTCTAAATTTTCCGGATTGGAAAAGTATCTTCTGGTTACGTTGTACTCGTTTGGATTCAAATTCTGCGCCAATTTCTCTAAGGACGATGGTATGAAACGATACGAGTCTAAAAAGCGCATTTTAACCCCACCCATATTTTTCGAAAACGAAATGTAATTTTCCATCGTTATGGGCAGTAGATCAATTGGTTCCGTGTCGTAGGCCAACTCCTTTATGATTAAATGTCCGTCGTAACCGCTCAAATTGTGAAATAATACGGGTACGAATCTGCAAGTTCGATATAGCAAATTGCATTGCGCATGCGCAGGTCCCCGGTACTTCCCCGTTATGTGATCGTGATCTTTCACTCGCTCTTCCAGTAAACCAAAAGGTTTCTCGCACATGTGGCAAATGTTGCACGTTTGAAATTCACGCAGCTGGATGTCATTCAATGGTTCCATACCCACGTCTCCAGTCACTATTGGCTCTATAACCGCAGCTATTTCTCGAAGTTTCGAAACAAACCAGCTGACGCAATCTTTTCCGCGATAAATCTCAAACCTTGACAGGCTATCGTCATAGTTACAAATCAGGTAAAAGGCAACGCTATACGGCTCGTGTTTCTGATATGCAAGCGTACTCGAAATGTCGGGATCATTTTTACATGTGGAAATTGGGCGGGTGAATGCTTCAAAATCACCGACGATGAGGAAGGGCACCGGCTCTTTAAACCAATAATGTTGAAATTGCAAAATGTCATTATTCCCCTCCGTTGGTAGCGTAATTTTGACGTGAGACTTTTTTGCCGAGCAATCTGGCATATGTCTATCGTACTTTTCCAAGGAATAAAAGGTGACTAAACACCGATCGCACACGTGAATCCGACCGTCGTGTCGTGAAAACTGAGGTGAGCATAGACGCGACATATCTTTAATCCACGCGTAATGCCCTATGCTATTATTCTCATTCGTAATGTATAATAAATTCACATGCCTTTCCCGTTTCTCCTCGGCATAATACAAAGGACCAATTACGTTACACTTATTGTCTAATCCAAACACATTAATAGATATGTTATTCTGTCTTTCAAACTTGGAAATGTCTGTCAATTTCACCGGAATGGAAATACCTGTGGTGTCCAAAACATCCGTATACTTTGGATAACTTGACACTCGATAACTATGTTCCTTTGCGGGATAGATCGCACAAACTACAGCGTGGAAAAAACAAGCCATATCTGTATTACGTACATTGACAATGGCCCTTCGTGCAGCTATTACTTCTGGCAGTGGTAAATAGCTGGACGTTCCACCACGCAGTGGATTGTATTTATTCATATTTACGGCCAACGAAATGACTTGGGTGAAGGACCAGCCACTGTTTTTCGCAGAAAATTCCACTAGCTGCAATAGTATGAACAAAAAATGTTAGTGACACGGCCCACACAAGAATTGATTTGTAAACAAGTGAGCTCGTATCGTTTTGAATTGTGAAGATGAGGTCGCGCACTGGTTTCATGAAAAAATGTACGCTTATAATGAAACAATAAGAAACATTTTATATTGTAGTCAAGCCTTAAAAGCAAACCACCCCCATATTCCGATCCCCCTCGTCGAGTCCTTTAATTTGATACCCCACATCACGTAGTTTTCCGTACGGGTAGGCATTGATTAGACTACTGTTTTCAAATAATTAGCGCTGTAGGATGTTCTACTACCGAGAACTAAGATGTTTACACATCAATAACTATATGGTCTCTTAAGATTATAAGTTGATTACGTACCTTGGTTTTAAGTTTATCCGTTACTTCCTTGTACCAATTTGCCATCTCGGACGAATCAGAGAAAGACGAAGCGGTAACTATTGTATTGCTGGAATTAAAATATTTGCACTCTTCAGCCGCAGTCTCTCCTTGTCCACACAGTTTAAATGTGCAACAAAGGCTAAAGTTGACCTTTGCTGCAGCCTCTCTCTTTAATATATTCTTTAGCCGCGTCTTAATGAGATGGTAACAATCTTCAATGAATGCATCTGGATCAGTATGACGCTTATTGATTATTAAACCGGTCCTTATTCTACTGGTAAAAGCCGAAGCGATGTCTCTCCAAATAATTCGATCAGAACGCTTCTTATTTGAATTTGATGCAATTCCAGAACCCAAGTGCCTCTGGTTTTGTATTATATTTAAACACACTTTAATATTTGATATGTTACACTCTACATGTCTGCGCTGACCGAGAGTAAGTTTATCACCAGTTTTCAAATATTTATAGTGGGTCCTGAGCATGCGCTTACATATCTTCGAAAAAGAATGAATTTGTTCCACAGACAAACTCTTTTTATTAGCACATACCTGTCAATTATTATTCGAATTAGCGCATGCAAAAATATGTGGAAACAAACTTACTTCAAATAATTTTTTCACCATATCTGATGATAGTGTCTGTATTTCAGATTGCGATTCCATCGTCAATACTGCCTAATCACTCGCACCACAAAATATTATGTCCTTTGTTGAAACTCAAAACGTAATGTCAACACTGCTTTATCACTATAGAACGGTCATAAAACAACTGGCGGATGCCACCCAATCTCACTCTATTTATACAGATTCTTATCTTCGCAGAACATTCCAGAAGAATCCTTGAGTGTTATCAATTCTAAGAATTACTTTAGTGCCGCGTGCAAATAATTTATGTATGTGTCACGTCTTATCTCCTTGTTAATCGATTGTTCCAGAAGAAACCTTGAATTTTATCGCTTCTAAGAATTAATTGAGTGCCGTGTGCAAATAATTTATGTGCCTGTCACGCCTTATCTCCTTGTTAATCGAAAGTTCCAGAAGAAACCTTGAATTTTATCGCTTCTAAGAATTAATTTAGTGTCAAAGCGGCGAGGAAGTCTTTGATCTTTATCGACAAATGACATAAATTTTTCGAATTGATAATCATGTTTATTTTGACAAGGTCTTTAAACAATCATGAGTTTATTTTTATAACGTTGTTTAATGGAATGTTCGAGAACAAAGCGGTGAGAAAGTCTTTGATCTTGCTCGATAATCATTATTCGAACTGATAACATTATGCTTAATTCGGCAGAACTTAAGTAAACATGACTTCCCAGAATAGGTCCATAGCAATATTACAACATATTTGTTCACATATTTCTTATTTTTCGCCTATATAAGTAGCTGAGGTGTACGTGGCTACAATTCAAATGGTCAAAAGACAGCATCAGTGTCGCAGTAGTGTGTAAAAATTAAGTAGTGATTGTGGCATTTACTTATTTTCGCATTGCATTATGGAAACATTAAGCGAATTAAGTCTCTGTGAGGACGGCATACCAACAGTTGATATTAAAGCACTGACAATTGATGTGCCCTATCCTATTCGTAAAATGAGGAGAGTGAAAACACGTCATGGAGATCGCATCTTAGTGGAACTTCAAGACTGTCGATGCTTTCTACCATCCAGATTCGGGATTTTAACAGAATCTGATATTTGTGAAGTATTGAAAGAGCCCAGAGGTTTAATTTTCGCAGGCGAATTAGTAACCGGACAAGGATTTAAAACGTCCAAGGTGAAATTCGTTACGCTTCCTTAAATGCACAATTTTATTTGTAATGTTTTTATGGATTAAAGCAATACTTACATAAATTAATTTATCTTTGTTTTTCTGGCACGGAGGGAAGTTGTCCATCATACTAATTATTGATGTCCAAAAAAAAAATCACGCTTATAGCATACATTTATTGGAAAAGCACACAAACAAATATTCTAACATAATGGTGAGTATTATTTAGTAATCAATTCAATAGTTCAGTTGGTTCCCATGGAATACGGTAAATTATATAATATAATTTATTATATTAAAATACATTTTGTCAATTAAAATAATATAATACTGTTCATCATATGATTTGATAATATTATATTAAAATACATTTTATTCATTAAAATAATAAAATAGTGTAATCAAACTCGTGACGCTGCTTATACATCGTTGGCTGCAACAAGAGAAAAATCATAGTTACGAAATTATACTAGTAAACAAACAAACAAACAAACAAACAAACAAACAAACAAACAAACAAACAAACAAACAAACAAACAAACAAACAAACAAACAAACAAACAAACAAACGGACAAACAAACGAACAAACAAACGGAGGGACAAACAAAGAAATAACTTCATTCATTATAAACAAACAAACAAGCAAACAAACAAACAAACAAACAAACAAACAAACAAACAAACAAACAAACGGACAAACAAACGGACAGACAAACAAACAAACAAACAAATAAACGGGCGGACAAACAAAGAAATAACTTCATTCATTATAAAAACAATTAATTTTCCACTACTAAAATTGTGAATCACAAAATCGGCAATTTTCCACTACTAAAATTGGGAAGTCCAAAATCCACACTTTTTATCTACTATCACTGCATATTAAAAAATCTAAATACTTTACTTACGATTTACAATATTGACCCAAATGACCACAAGTTCACTGCACGATTCCAACAAAATTATCTTGGTTTCTTTCTCCATGAATAGTCCAGAAAATAAAACATTTTCGGTTTCCGTTGCCATGTGCGATACATTTCCGCACATAATCATTTTGGGTTGGTTCTAAAGATATAAAATAGTTTACAATTATGGAACAGATACGTGAGCTTTTTAACTACATATAATGAAATTATTATGAATGAGTTTTAGTAACGGAATGCTTGAAAAATAAAAGAAATGATTACTGCAAATGGACTTACTTTTAAATTTTCCGGTAAATTTTGGAGGATAAAATGGTACAATAAAATATCTCCAACATCATCTTGGCCAATTACAACATCCATATTGGGAAACTAACTTTTACCGCACCTATTCCGTGGGAACCAACTGAACTATTGAAGTGATTACTAAATAATAATTCTCGCAATTATATTTGTTCTATTTATCTCCCAGCTTTTGCCGAGCTTGCAAAATTTTGGTAACATGCAGAAGTTATCAAAAACAACAATCAATCGAGTGTTTATGTTTCTGGCGGTGGCCTTCAAACTTTTTATGTTCTAGAATGATTTTATTATAATAATACAAACAACAGGGTATAAAATAATCTCGATCATCTTGTAGAGTTTGCGACATATTAAGTGCACATGTACTTATTAGCATGCAGAATGTGGGAGTCAAACCAAACAAATATACATTTCCTGTCGGCAAAGTTGAAAGGTTTTTCTAGAACGTTCTTAGCTATTAATATTTCATCATAATAAAAACAATAAATCATAACATCTCTTATCGACTTCGAATCTATTGTTTCTTTCTCAAACTTTGATAACAATATTTATTTAGTGTAAACAATTACAAACGTTGGAATTTCCGAGAAAAAACATTAATTCTGCAACATCTGCGTACTATTGCATCAGCATTTCCAGAACATTCTTCCATTGCGCAACAATGAGCAACACGCGCACTTTTTAAGCCCCGGCGCAGGCGCCTGAGCCACAACCAAAGGCCCCGAAGACACCAGAGGCCCTTCTTCAGCAGCCTCTGGTCATTGCCGAAGAACTGGGTGGACTGACCTGAGGAATAGCCCCGGCGCATGCGCCTGGACGCTGCTGAACACCACTTCTTCGGCAATGACCTTGAAAGACACCAGACGCTGCTGAAGACATGCCCACTTCTTCGGCAATGACCTTGACAGACACCAGACGCTGCTGAAGACATGCACACTTCTTCAGCAATGACCTTGAAAGACACCAGAGGCTTCTGCAGATGCCGCTGCTGAAGACACTTCTTCGGATGACTCAACGACTCCTTCAGCAGCCTCTGGCCTCTTTCAAGGTCACTGCCGAAGAACTCGATGGCACCTGGAGAACTCGATGGCCTGGCCTGAGGCTGTCATTTTCTAACTACTCATTTTTGATAATAACGAAGTAATCAATTGGCTCCTACACCTCTGTATTCGCCTTTTCAAGGGCCTCGAGGTGGCGGTGTCTAGCGGCGATATGTTTAAACTTCCCAGATTCAAGAAACAGGCGTGGCTAGTTTTTGTATGTATTCAGGTATTATTCTTGGGGCCTATTTTTCGCATCGACGACCTTCCAAAGTAATTTCCGATTCTTCCTAAAATTTATTATTGTTAGATTGTTACACATAATATGAGTTGAATATAGGTATCCCATTTATCAGAAAAAGCGATTCATCTGTATTGCGTAATTTAGAGAAAAATGCCAAATAGATACTCTCTTTGTTTTTAAATTTTCATAATTCAAATTACTTTACTTATACATGGCGTCTCATTTCTTCTGTACAGCAGATGCTAATCTACACAACTTGGATTTCTTAAATAGAACTCCTGTAATATCATCTCCCTTTTTATTTCCCTGTTCGATTTTACTATATGATTGTGTAAGAGTTTCATTCTGGACTGAACTTATTGTGAAACTGGGCATCTGGGCATTATTCTCAAAATGTAATTTTTGAAGCATCCCTGCGTGTGACAAAAATTTTAAAAGTAAACTGAAACACAAAAATATGGGGTTTAGTTTAGAAGCAACTTACTTCGTATGCATACTTAGTAAAATCGATCGAAGAATTAAAAAACGCAATATGTATAGATAGTCCCATTTAAATAATTCACCGAGTGTCAACTCCCTTTGTATATAAAGTGTTCCGTACTGGCTAGCAAAGTTTCTGAAACATTTGTATCAGAAACCGCATCCTGAACCGATTTTGATAAAATTCATTTAATGCATAATTAGTTGCAATCGTGAAGACTACGAAAGTACCAAAATTCACGATTCTACTTTAAATAGTTCCTAATTGCGACATGGGGACACAATTGACACTCCCCGCATGTGGTCGTACTGAACTGTAAAAAGATAAAAACAAAAAAAATGTTTCACATGCTCTAGTGTTGCGAACAAAAAATATCTTTTGACCCTTTTTCGATGTTTCGATGTATGAAAACCGCTCTAAATATGTGCACACAACAAACCGTTTAGATTTGTCTGAGTTTGGGCCATTACATATGCGTCAATTTTATTGTTGTATAGCACTTATAGTTCAGGAAAAAGAACACTGTGAGAGACAAACAGACATACAGACTGCGAGACAGACGGACGAACAGATAGAATGGTAAAACAAAGAGGGGTCTCTCATATAACTTCGCATAAATGGATAAATGGATCAACCTGTATAACAGATTCCCGAGGAGTGAATCACTGGTGGATTTCTTGTACACTGCCTTTGGATTTCCGTCGACAACCGGAGATTTCCATTGCATTAATACAGCATGTTATTGGCCAAATGAGAACACATAACACATCCTATGAGCACCGGATTGGACTAATTTCGTATAAAACGTTTTTAGACAAATAATATACGTCAACTTCCAACTACGTCTTCCGTTATTTCTGTTCTCTGCGTCATATCAGGTAAAATCTGTCACGGAATTACGATGGACAAGAAATGAGCCGGGAAAGGGAAAGTTTAAAATTTGTGTTGTCACAGAAGGATTGGAATTTGAACATTTAATAAACTGATTATTAAGAGTGGCTTGTACCGTGGATTTTCTGTTGCAGTCAGAAGCACACTCAACATGACAAAACATTTTTTACCGTTTAGGAATTTCGAACACAGGTTCATGGAAGTCTATTCCAAATGTTAGAACGTTATGGAAAAAAAGCAGTTACAATACGTAAAGCGCTAAAAGAGGCTTTACTGAGCGTGTCCGACTGCGGCAGATGATAACGGTACAAGTCATTATTAAGGAAATTTACACCCAGCAAACCATTTTTTGTTTATTATTTTTTCTACCGCGCGGCTAGCTCTGGGGTACTGCGGCAGCCATAGTTCGGTGCTCTCAGAAAAGAAAATGTGATATGACATGATGACTGAACCCAGAAAAAGCCACCGGAAGTGGCCAGTCAAAAAATTGAGTTTTCCGTTTTTTGCAGTCTATTTTTGATTTAAGAAATATTGCAAAATTTTATTAGAGAAATGTGAGGAGAAATGCTATTAAAATAACTCTAACCACACGAACTTTTCGGTCAATCGCAAAACATACTTACCTAGTTTTTCTTTTTTACTTATAAGTAACCCACTGCGTTTTCTTGGGGAAACCAGCATCCCGAGACGAGTTTTGTTTCCCCGCCTATAATTTGGTTCAACGTTCCTTGTTTTCTATCAGGTACTCGTCGGAATATAAATACTATACTATGATATTCAATAAACCCCGCGTTTCGTCTGTAGCTTAGGTGTTGTGTTTGTTCTAGCTCAAAGTGAATGGAAAGCTCCGAGTCCTACTCTGTACGCTGCGAAATGTTCCCTCTAATCTAGCGCGCCCAGCAATTTTTGCATTCAGTGTCCGCCTACTTTGTACTTTTGGAATGCTACGTCCCTTCCGACACCCCTCCGCAGTAACTGTTCGTCGGCGTTCCGACAGCCTTAAGTAGAGGCTCGAGTTGAGATTTCGATACCAGTCAGCCATTTTATGTAATAATGTACAGTTCAACAGATTTAAGTTGGCGAGCGGTGGGGTTACCCATTAGCATACTAAAAGCTTTTTTCAAAACTTTTTTAATTTTATATTGGTATTACGGAAGACGTGCTTTTCATATCGAATTTATAATTATACATCTGAGTTACGGTAAGGAAAAGCAAACGCATAAGTATTATTATTAGAACTGATCAGATCTAGTTCACTTATGGATCAAAGAACCTACCTACTAATCTATAAAGGCGATTTAATACCGCATCTGACCATTTATAGTCTGCTGAACCAGATGTTCATAATTAGAAAAAATGATAGGATAGTCGCGGCAGGAAGAATATGCTAATATTTATTGGGTGTGCCTCTCTTTTAAACGATAAACTATTTTAATTCCACTTTAAATAGTTTCTTTTACGATCGCCCTCGTATAATTCAATTTCGCGGTGGTAATACACACGAACATCTCTGCACTACAATCATTTGTATCGATAAGATCTATCAGACGACAGAGAACCCTCTTTGCTATTATAAATAGCGTCAGCCCTCTGACCTAGGCGGCTTATCTCCGCGAGACCGTTCCGGAAAAAGCAGACCGACGCTGTTTACATTTCCGGTAGCCATCTCGCCACCGCGATGATCGTTTTATACCAAGTGCTTCTATATATGCATAAACGCTTAAGCGGTTCATAAACTCAAAATGCCGTATGTGGATGCACACAACAGTTCAATGCGACATTTTGAATTCTATGTTTATTTTATGGGACACTTGAATATCTCTAAAATGGCCGGGACGTATGCGAAATGGAATAATAAAGTCAAGTATGTCGGCGCTATAAAAGTGTTTACTTTGACAGTACGGGGTGTCTCGTTTTTCATTTTCTGATAGCTCGTGTATATATGAACTTCAGTCAACAGCAACATCTCCAATCCCCACTTCCACCGTGCACCTGGTGGTCTCTAGAGCTTTAAAGATTTGCTACCTAGGGCAGAGTGTAGAAAATTTCTTACAGCAAAGTGACAGGGTAGTTATGGTTAGGTTAGATTCGAAACCTGTAAAAACAGTAATAATACAGGTATATATGCCCACTTCTAACTACAGTGATGAGGTCGTAGAGGCAGTTTATAGTGATATTGAACATGTGCTAGATTTTGTGAGAGGACACGAAAATTTAATAATTATAGGAGATTTCAATGCTGTCGTAGGCACAGGGCGAGAGGGCCGAATAGTTGGTCCCTTTGGATTAGGCAATAGGAACGATAGGGGAGTTAGACTGATAGAGTTCTGCGATAAACATAACTTAACGGTCGCGAACACTCTATTTCACCATCATGTTAGGAGACGCTACACGTGGAAGATGCCAGGAGACCTAGGGAGATATCAAATAGATTACATTCTTGTTAGGCAAAGATTTAGAAATCAAGTTAGGGATTGTAGAAGTTATCCAGGAGCAGATATAGATAGTGATCACAATATAGTCGTTATGAATGCCAATCTTAAATTTAAGATTTTGAAAAAACGAAGCGGAAGAAGGTATCTTGACCCAGAGAAACTAAAAGATGATGATACGCGCGATAAGTTCGAGAAAAAGACAAACGAAGTGCTAAAGGGCGCGGGCGAAAATATTGTTAGGGACATAGAGGAAGAATGGAATTGCATTAAAAATAGTTTAGTTTCCTCAGCTAGGGATATTTTGGGTCATAAACAGAATGAAAGTAGGAAACCCTGGATAACAAAACATATTGTGAGTCTAATAGAGGAAAGGCGAAAATATAAAAATGGGTTAGATGAAATAGGGAAACAAAGATATAAGGCGATCAAGTGGGAAATTATTCGGCAATGTAGGAAAGCGAAAGAGCAATGGATCGATAATAAGTGCAAAGAAGTGGAAAATAAGTTCGAAGTAGGAAAGACTGATGAAGCATATAAAATAATTAGGAGAAATTTTAGAGAAATTGGATCTAGTACCAAAAGCATTAGGAATGAGGCAGGAGATATCCTAATCGAAAGCGGGGAGAAGGCAGATAGGTGGAAAGAATATTTAGGAAACTTATATGCGGGACAGGAAATGCAAGATATATTAGAAAGCGAAAGCAGTGTAGAGGGGGATAACCTAGGGAATCCTATAATGAGAGAAGAGTTTGATCTAGCACTAAAAAGTTTAAGGAATAATAAAGCGCCAGGTATAGATGGCTTGCAGGCAGAAATCTTAAAGTGCGCAGGTCAAGAGGTAATAGATCGTTTATTTAAATTAGTTAGTCGCATATACCTGACAGGCGAGATTCCAGAGGATTACAAACGGAACATCATGGTAGCTTTGCCAAAAAGGAAAGGCGCGGATATGTGCGAAAATTTCAGAACCATCAGTTTAACTTCCCATGCGTCGAAAATTTTAACTAGAATTGTGCAAGGAAGGATGGAGAAAAAGGCGGAAGAAATATTAGGAGAAGATCAGTTCGGATTTAGACGAAATAGAGGAACGCGCGAGGCCATCCTAGCTTTACGAGTAATTATAGAAAACACGATAGAAAAGAGAAAGAGCGTCTATATAGGATTTGTAGATTTAGAAAAGGCCTTCGACAACGTAAAATGGGGGAAGATGTTCGAAGTGCTGAGAAAGGTAGGGATGAAATATAGGGACAGAAGAATAATACATAATCTCTACGAAGAGCAACAGGCAGTTAGAGAATGTGAGCAGGAACGAAGGGAAGTACATATCCGGAAGGGAGTGAGACAGGGATGTGCATTGTCACCTCTAGTTTTCAACTTATATATCGAAGATGCTATTAATATTGTTAAGGGCAGAACAGCCTCAGGGATTAACGTACAGGGTCAAACTATTAACATGCTCAGATTTGCGGATGATATAGCAGTGTTAGCATCTAGCAAAGAAGAATTAGGAGCGGCTTTGAATGAAATGGAAGCAGTTTTGACACAGGGCTATGGCATGAAAGTCAATAAAAAGAAAACTAAAATTTTGGTATGTAAGGGATGTGAAAATAGAACTAAAGTTGACATACAAATAGGAAATGAGAAGATAGAGGAGGTCACGGATTTCTGCTATTTAGGAAGTAAAATAACTCAAGACGGTAGGAGCACTAAAGATATAAAACAAAGAATAGCGCAGGGCCGAGTTGCGTTTAACAGAAAGAAACAACTGTTATGTTCGAGAACGGTTAATATTGAGACTAGGAAGAGGCTCTTAAAGTCGTATGTATGGAGTACGGCATTATACGGGTGCGAAACTTGGACAATAGGGGAAGCGGATCGAAAAAGAGTAGAAGCGTTTGAAATGTGGTGCTACAGGCGCATGATGAAGATACCGTGGATAGATACGGTTAGCAATAGGGAAGTATTAGAAAGAGTTGGGGAAAAGCGAAAGGTATGGAAGACAATAATGAGTAGGAGAGACAGGATGGTAGGACACCTTCTAAGACACGAAGGAATAGTTCGCGACATACTAGAGTCAGAGATAGGAATAAAAAGAGGTAGGGGTAGGCCTAGATTAGACTATTGCTCTCAAATATTAGTTAGGGATGTAGGATGTTCTACTTTTAGGGAAATGCGTAGGTTAGCTTAGGATAGAAAAGAGTGGAGGTACGCATCCAACCAGTCTTCGGACTGAGAACCTTATGATGATGACCTAGTGGCGCCACTTTACGAGGTTTCAAACTGTCAGTTTGCGCAGTGCGCATTCATTCTAAAAGTTTTGCTACAACTAACTATAACCCAAGTTTTAAAGTAGCTGCGGTCTAGAAATAATAACCAACAATAGCAGGTCCGAATGTAATATAATCTGAAAGCCCGACAACAATCCGGCGATTTACCAAATAGCCGCTCATTGTTCTGCCGTCAGCACTGGCAAGATTTATCCCTTTGTATATATAGACGTATACTCCGAAGCCGAAGTCACAAACAAAAATCAGAAATACGGGTGACATATCTCGAGCTATCCTACTGCCGCTTGTTATCACTGGGTCGAATCGGTGGCCATTAGTTAACAATTGTCAGAACATAAAACACTGTTCTGAAATGTCCGTGCGTTGTAGAAGGCCTATAATGGGCCAATCGTTTACCCACCTCTGTCGATATAGATCAATAATCGGGGCATAAATCCAGATGGTTAAATGGGAGCGAAAACGGGGAGGGATGCCGGGCCATTGTGTGCAGAACTTTGCTCGTATCAGTTTCAGAACTTAGACTAATTGAAGAGTTTTTTGCACTACTGTAAATTTGTGTTTGGATATTGTACTCCTTCTGTAATGAGTGGTACTGGACTCTACAGTATTTTTTGTATTCGTCGAAATGTGGCATGTCCCAATAAAGTTATTATTATTATTATTAAAAATAAAACTGTGTTGGCACCGAATACTTATACACACTGTATCTATACTCATAGACAGATTCATGTCTTCTACAGTGACCCCTTAATCAATCTGTCCCCGTACACACACCGAATAAATTGCACCCATCAAGATCTTAACTGTCGAAATCCAACACTCCTTCCTTCCTCTTCTAAGAGAGAGTTATACGTGGCACATCAGCCGTCACTACACTCTATATAAACGTCTTTTAGATAGTGCGATATCCATTTACGTTTGGCGCCAGTCCTTTTTCCAACCCCTAGTTATCGCCACGGCTCGGTCAATCAATGCAATACCATATCGCGTTATTTGACGGAAATAGGAAGAATGAGGAAAGCCGACTCGATAAAGTGAAATGCCCACGGGGGAGGATCGACATATGTAAGCACTTCTTTTATTCGGTCGCAGGCTGTGATGGCCAATAACCTACATGACCCCGTGTTAGATATGAACCAGGGGGTGTGTTTTACTATTTGAAAATGCCAGTAATAACAGCAGTTGTTTGACTTCGCATTTCTTTGCGGAGAGTAAAAATAAAAATCAATTATTGGACATGTGATAGGTAATAAGAATCGTTGCTCGACCTGGTACAAACTGTGATTTATTCCAATAAACAACTTCAACAAAAGTAAACTACATAGTTGTCAATCTCGTTGTCAATGCATTGACAGAACAGCTTCCTAACCACAGCCACAACTGAACTGGACGGCGCGTTTGGCGCGCCTTCTTTTCGTAATTTTTTTCTCAATTTTTTCCTTATACAACCTGTAGTAACCGTACCTATTTCATATTGATTATTCCGAAAAATATACTATTTCGTCTGTCGATTCATTTTCGTTTCGACTTAGGTAGTTTATTTATTTGAGAAATTTATGCGTTCGCTTTTTATGTATACACTGGCGTAGGGGGATTAAGGGGATGTAAGCGGTTACGTCTGGAAATGAGAGGGACTCCTTCTTGAGACGTAAAAGCGTCACTACGTGTTTTAATTATTGTCGTTCCTTTGTGAATATTTTTATTGTTATAAAAGTTTTTGGGTGTCTACGAGATTCACAGGTCAGTTAAAGCTATGTTATTTGTTTTGTCAATTATTTCTTGTATTTGTTCGAAAAGATATGTTGTTCTTTGTTTTTGTTTATTTATTTTCAATCGCAAATCTTCGCAAATCTTGTCATCAGATAGTGTGTATTTGCCTTGTTGTGTCAATTAATCTTTTATCCCGTGAGAACAGTAATTCCCGAAGTGCCTTGAGTTCTATATATTGTTTTATTTGTGTGTTTATTTATTTGTGTGTTTTTATTTATACAGTGCCCGTCTAAAGTCCGTTCCCCCCCTACTAATTTTTGAACCATTTGAGGTACATCAATGAAATTCGGCACAAGGTAATCACAGGTCACAATATATTTTTTGACGTAACAATGGCAGCTGTCAGTCTCAAGATGGCGGTCGAGCGCCATTTTGAAACAAAATTTTAAATGGGAGGGAGGGTCATGTGACACCTCGTTTTAAAGGTCTTATCGAGTGCAATATCATACTAAAATATGTCGTCGATGTCTTTTGTTAAATTTTTAAATTTTAACATTTTTCTAACGAAATTTTATTCTAATTTGTAGTGAAATTTCTTAATGAAGTCGACCAATAAGAGGAGAAAAGAGAGTTTATTAAGGAAAAACTACCGTTAGATGGTAATTTCTTCCACCTTCTCCAAAAATCAAAACCGCTTCAAATTTATCGTCTAAGCTACGAGCCATGGTCACACTTTTCCTAAATGAAGGAACTAAACATGCCACATTTGACAAGTAGAAAACAAGATGTTACCGCGACAACGATTTTTTTTTCTCATACAAACGTGATTGAGAGCAACATTCATGGTTATTTAGAAATTTGATTAGCCACCATTTTGTAAAGTTTTCAGGTATCGACGCCATATTTTAGTATGATATTGCACTGGATAAGACCTTTAAAACGAGGTGTCACATGACGCCCCTTCCCATTTAAAATATTTTTTCAAAACGGCGCCCGACCGCCATCTTGAGACTGACAGCTGTCATTAATACGTCAAAAAATATCTTGTGACCTGTGACTACCTTGAACCGAATTTCATGGATGTACCTCAAATGGTTCAAAAATTAGTAGGGGGGGAACGGACTTTAGACGGGCACTGTATGTGTTTTAATTTGAAATATTAGCCTTGATCTCCTGAACAGGTGACCTGGCATCTACTGAAAAAAATATCGTTAAGGGCCCTGGTGCTTACGGTAATCTGATTCAATTTTCAACTCATAGCTGTGAGTAGCTTGTATAGTCCGCAGTACCCACTGACAGAGTCAGTTAACTAACAAAAATTCTTCTGTTTTGTATGTTTTATGTTTGAGACGTTGCATTGCATGAAATTGTTTTGTGAGTTTTGCTGATGAGAAGATTTGTGTATGCCCAACATCATTAAATCTAGAGTTCACAAAATCTGGATTTCGTTCTATAATTCAATGCCTGGCGGGTTATTTGCCCGAGGAGTAGTTGTTTGAACGGTCCAGTACCACTCACCATTAAATCAATAATATGTCACATATCCTTTGGAATTATTGTTGTTTACTGTTATTTTATTTACGAATGTTGAACCACAATTATTTTATTTTTGATGTCTTGATATTGCATATATAATTTCTTTTTGTTGTATTGTGCATAAACATAGCAGATTTATACTGGACTGTGATCGAGGTTTTTCTTTGCACGGCTCTTTTTCTCCTCGTGAGTCTAAGTCAGGCTGAGCACGTTAATTAAACTATTAATTAAACAATTGTGTGTTTTCCTTCCAATTTTCCCAAATGAGCTATTTCATCAGTGCAATTCTAGACAAAATTCATTTTAAAATTAACACAACGTAGGGTATAAAATTTTTAGACGATCACGATCACGAATTATGTTTTTGACTATTTTATGCCAAACGAGCCATGGGTTATACGGGATATTACAAACCTATTACGATTTTCGCATATCGTGTAGAGAAAAATACCCTCTATCCGATGCAATACAAAAATATATACGGTCTCATTGAAAAAAATGTTTGATGACGCCATATCTCGGCTCAAAAGTGCTTTAAAAAAACCGCCCCGTCAGTTTCCTATGGACCATCTCTGATATACGTATGCAACATTTCAGCAAAATCTGTCGAGCCGTTTTCCCGTAAAAGTGCCAACACACATACACACGCACACACACACACACACATACGGACGGAAATGTGCCACCTTGCCAAAAAGTCTTAGAATGACTTGAAACGTCCACATTTGATGAAAAAACACCATGGTCAAAAAACGACTATCACAATAGCTACCTAGCTCAGCTAGGAAGCTAAAAAGGGGCATATCTCTCAAATGCAGCAACCTAGAA
Organism: Xestobium rufovillosum; assembly: GCA_963966045.1. NCBI lineage: Eukaryota > Metazoa > Arthropoda > Insecta > Coleoptera > Ptinidae > Xestobium > Xestobium rufovillosum. The sequence goes on from OZ014493.1 coordinate 41,791,562, forward strand.
TTTTTTTTCTCATTCAATGTCTTCCTATAAAATCCACTGTAGAATTTAAAAACAAAATAAAGTATATATCGTTTTAAAGAACCGGTATTTTTAGTAGGTACCGATTTTTTACCGGTGAATTTAGGAAACTACTCGCAACACCCCAAAAATAGGTTTTTCCCAAATTTTTAAAAATGGTTAGAAGAAGTTTATTATTTAATTTAATTTTCGAAATACCTGTTTTACAGGTATTCTTGTACCGGTCATTTCAAACACTACCTGGTAGCCACGCCAGTTAAAAACGGATATAAGACTGCCAAATATCTCCAACTTTGTTTAAAATATAGGTACTGAAGGTATATAGAACCTACCTTTAAAGAAATGAAGGCAGTAATACATATGGGAAACAGGGGTATAAGACAAACCCGGGGTATAAGGAAACCAGGGGTATAACGTAAACCCAAGTCTACCGACATGCTGAACCACATTATCAAGGACATTATGCTGTCCATTTTGCCTTGCCCCTTATGCTGCAAAGCCTATTGCTCGGAAATTAGTATATAGCTTCACAACTTATTGTCCCTAACGTATAGCCTTACATCCGGCATGCCTCAAGGTACTATTTTAGGCCCTATCTTGTATACCTACTATTTATACGACTTCTTTTCATAAATCGCTTCATCACTGTAACTATCATTTATATGCTTAACTTTACCATTCTATAGACACCATTCTACAGACACATTCTTGTAGCTTACGTTTCATAAATATCCGCGGTAATGAGTTTGTTACATAGTTTAATATTGTTTTCTGAGTATTTGAAATCATTTTAGGCAACGGACCTTTGTTGATTTTCAGGTATGGACCATTTCCTGTTAAATTATTTACTCTTTCGTAATAGTCACATTTGTTCAACCTTGTTACAATTATCTCAAACTCTTAAAACCAGGAAATAATAAATTTGATTTAAACGCCTTGGAAAGTATAGCGATATATAAAAATAAATGTAGTAGTCTAAACTCAACTCTGTATAGATTTATCAGGTATATAGAATGTAAGACTAGCCATAAATACTTACCCTCCAGTTCTAAGAAACCCTATAGGTTTATCGATTCATTTTACTTCAGTAGTAGGAGGTTGGGTATTTATCGCAGCGTAGTACGTACGTCAGCGAAACACATCTCGAGTTTATTTACTGTGTCACTGCCTTTTGGCGTGAGGGGTTAACTTATTAAGAATTCATCTCGGAATTTATAGTGTAAATTTTACTCACATTTTGCTTTCATTAGCTTAGGAATAGAGGTTTTTAAATGAGAGTACAAAAATTTTATGTTGCATTTTTTGTGTGATACATATTTGTAAGTTATACTTTGCTAACAAGTTATCTTGTTGTTATTGTTGTTAGTGAAAGTTCAATTAGGTACAGTGATGAAGATATTCAGTGCAAGGTTCAATTCTATTCAATTTTTTTCACACTAGAAATTGCAAGATTTATTGGGACATTTGCGTATCACTATTTCAAGAAAAATTTTCGGGGATATAAAAAGATTCTTGATGTAAAATTTATTTTGACCTGTGATATTAGATATTAGAATGTTGGCTAAAAATTTTGATAATTTATAAAATGGACTTTGAATACAAGAAATAATTGGTCTAAGAGGAATATTAGTTTCATGTAATTTTGGAATAAAATGTTATGAAAGATTACTACACGATGGGGTTTAGGGTGAGCGATTTTAAGATATTACCGTTTTAGTGCCAGTGTGGACCCAACTTTGACGAGCTGCTGACACTGGGTGGACAGCTTACGCAATATGCATTTTTTCGTAAAAATTTAAAATGGAACACCCCGTATATTATTTCCATATTTGATAGACACTACTGACGGTTTCGGCAGAATTGAACTTTAAAATGTAGTAATTTGACCGGTAGTTTCTCCTATATTTTAGTGCCCGAAACAAAATACGATTTCCATTTTGTTTCTGGAAGTTGACTTTACAATGAGACAAAACATTTCATAGCCAGATTGCTTCTTCATGGTCATATTCTTAAATAAATGGTAACTTATGAAACCTAGGTATAAATTGAAACAAGGAGTGCCATGGAAGAAAACCGTCCTTGCAATGAGATTTCTTGTGCCGGTGTAAACTCTGTTCGCTAAATTTTCTATAAAAACAAAGTGTAAGCATTTTTCTGAGTTTTAGGTGCCAAAATGGGGGAAATTCGCCAAAAATGGTACAAAATTACGGCAAAAATCTCAATTCTTAAGGTTTAATCTTTATTTCTGCCTAAATTATCAGTCGCAGACCTGTCAAAAGCTACAAGTAATATACGGGGTGTTTCATTTAACATTTTTGAGAAAAGCTCAATTTTGCGCAAGTTGGCCACTCTGTACAATATGAACTAGGTATTTGGAAAAAGTGTTAATGAATTTTACAAATAGAGTATCTTCTGAACCTAGTCCAATTTAGAAATAAAATTATTGTTTCTATTTTGTAAGCTAATAGCAGGATTTTCAGGTAATTGCGTATGTTGATTGGTCATTAGAGTTCCATGCATCTTATTTTCATAATCTATGGCTCGATCTATGAAGTTCATAATTACTGTTTTATTACTTTTAACAGGTTTTAATACAATTATTTGTGGGGTATTTTTGAGAAACGATTTTTTAATTTTAGTGTTACTAAGGCCCGGTTTTTCAAAGAATCCAACACCGGATTAAGTATGACACTAGCTTCGTTGCTATGATACAACCAATCAGAAAGCCGGTATCATAGCAACGAAGCCGGTGTCAGATTTAATCCGGTGTTGGATTCTTTGAAAAACCGGACTTTAGAATTTCTTTTTCATTTTTATTTATTTTTGAAGTTGAATTAGTGTATTTACTAATATGTAATTTGACAAGTTTGGGTTCTAATTATTATTTTTTCTTTAGAAGGAAGTAACCATAAACCACTTTTAATAGTTGTAATAATGTTGAATGTAGTTCATTGGAATTTGTTTATTTTGTGTATTTATGGTAAAATTTGGACTTAATTGTAATACTTTTGGTATATTTGTTGGAATATTTCCGAGAATATTTCTTTGCCAATATTTCACAAAACATTAAATTATATTTAATAAAAATTGGCACAAATTAAAAACAATCATATAATTTATACAATTTATTTTGTAATTTAGGTTTGTTCCTTTGGCAATAATGGCGTCTAGGCTCCTCTACAACTCTTCTTCTTCGAGATCCCGGTATGCATATTTGCATTATAAAAAGTTGTGTACGTCTTTAACACGAGATAATCCAGTCCGATATCAATCTGTCCTATAAATAAGTCATGTACATCGAGGCCGTGAAAGTCCCTGCCAATAACCGTTATTGATCGATTAATTGATTGATTGATTATAGTTGCTGGGTTTTGTTTATCCAACAAATCAAACGTCATGACGTGTGGACACCAGATTTTGTTTCGCACGATTACATTTATGAACGGTTCTTCAACTATTAATTGTTATGAATTATTGAAGTCCATTTGCCCATCTCTATTTTTATTTTACGACCTACGACGTCGCCTTGCATACTCGAGCGACTAAAGGCTAAATAATTAAATCGGTGCGGGAATATGTAAGAAAGTTAATTGATTTTTAGTTGCCTCCGGGCAGGATGTGGGCAATCAAACGTACCTGGAATTAAATCCATACCGGAATTCATAAAAACTAACACCCACGTGCTCAAATAAAAATATTGTTTAAGTTTCTTTTAATTATTATGGCTTACGCGCGCTCGTGATAAGTTTATCTGAAAAAAACTGGGACCATAAACATAAAAATAATTGATCGGGGTATTGCTACAATAAAGAATGCATTGTTAAAGATGTAATATGTGTCACTGATTGATTAATTAAATGAAAATTGTCGCCTATTAGGTGGATTTATGGTAGCATTAATTCATTCATTAGGAGCCGCTTCTCTATCAAATTCTCGGCTAGCGCGTAACACGGCCACGAACATGAGCGAACGAAATTATGGTAAGTACTACAAAAGAGAGATAAGTCCAGATACCAGACCAGGCCTCTTGGTATACCACGAAACAAAATAAACAAAAAGAAAACCAAAATTTTGGTATGTATATAGGGCGTGAAAATAGGACTAAAACTAAAATACAAATAGGAAATGAGAAGATAGAGGAATTCCCGGATTTCTGTTATTTAGGAACTTAAATAAAAATGGTAAGAGCCGAGAAATGTCTCCTGTAATTACAGTCGAAAACTTTTTTTCTAATACGGCCTTTTTAAGTAGGTTTAATGTTTTGCCAAATCGAACTATACTATAAAGCATTTGTAACTGTTTTCTAAGGACACCCCGTACGCTAAATTCATTTTAAGGGGTTAGTCACGATCAATGTGGGCAAAGGAAAATTTTCACCATTGGCATCTAGGTAGGTATGGATTTTACATACGGTTATTTCAATATATTTCGCATATTTGTTAATTTTTTAATCAATCCCACGTATCACTGAGTACTTGATGATCCCCCATCATTAAACAACGGCTGTTTCACACACACGGTTGAATTTTGCATTTTAATACAGTAAATAATGAACTGTTGTACGTATTTGGCAACAGAAACGTAGGTGTTTTTGGTTAATGGTCGTCATTCGCGTGTATGCTTCAAAATTTCGTTACTAATTACCCTCTGCAATTAGCACGAGAAATTTGCATTTTGATAAATCGTATGCAATAATGGTAATGGCCGTACGGTGTCGCAAGAAAGTTTAAATAGCAATCATGATGATATGCATCTGACAATTTCAACGCTAATTGCGAATGTGCATAATGTAGTGATTTTCAAAAAAAATGTGATGCAGATTTGACTTATTTGTATCTACGCCCAGTGGATATTCAAGCGTAATAAATACTTCACAAGTGGTGACAATTTCTCGAGACTACTTTGACGTTTCATCGAAAAATGTCTAAATTTCAGGAAACAAAAATCATACGGCACTAATAATGCCACAACGAGTGCTACGAGACCACACTGAGAAAAACGGGTAGTTCCCAACAAATAAATATGACTGTAGAATAACAGTGACTTGTTAAAAACTAAAAATTACTTCTTCTAGATAAACCTTATTTACCGCAACTTTTTTGGTATATCTCCCATTATAAAATGCTTGATTTGGTATCTTTATTTGTGGAAAATATGTATTATTTCTCACGATTATTCGCAATTTAATTCAAGCTAATTCTATGATTTCGCTTAAAAAAATATTGCCTTTGAAACAAAAGCCATGATGTATTTGTAACAAATAAACACTTATGTTTGGCTGTGGCTAATGTCATTTTAGACTTTTAGAGGAAGAGCTGAACATTGTGAGAAAGGTATATTTATATTATCTACTTCACCAGCCGCCCCAGCGCATCAAGTAGTGAGCGCTACCCGACGCTAGATGGCACGGGCCAAGCTCTCGCTGATATCGGTTAAGCCAGTCCATACAAAAGGACCCTGAATTTCAGCCAGCCAAAAGCAAGAAGAAATAAAGTATACGTTTTTTTATATTATTTCAGATATTATTGTTGTTGTACTTTTGTTAATTATTAATAAAAGTTTGAACAACATAACAACAATGCAACAATCTTACAATGTGTATTTGATTTCTGTCGAATAAATAATGGCAGACCTGCCACCTGCAAGGTATACAATGAAATAAAAACAAAGTCAGTTCAATTAAGGAAGTAAATATATCCGTTACTTGGAGATTTTATTTCATAATTTATTTGAGAGAAAGAAATAATAGAGTTTGTTAAAATACATTATTTATTTGCGGCAAATAATTAATTTGGTAGCTATAAATATATAATTTACTTGTCACAAATAAGTAATATATTTTAACAAACTCTGTGGTTTATTTCTGTCAAATAAATTATGAAATTAATTAAAATAAAATCTCGAAGTAGATGATTTAGTTAATGGAACTGACATATTCATTTCGCTGTATACAGGTCTACCATTTATTTCCCAGAAATAAAATTCACATTGATATAAATAAACCTTTCTCTCAGTGCACAAGGCGAGTGGTATTGAGTGAAATTGATATAATTAGTCACGAAATGACAAAGTGGTTTGAAGAAAACTCACCTCGTGAGACATTGGGTTTTCACCGAGGTTTTCACCTACATAATAGTAGTTTACGTAAAGAGTATGGAAAGTGACAAATTTCACACGAGCGTGAAATTTTATCTTGGATAGAGAATTTGATTCTTTGTCATATTTCTTCACGGAATATACAGGGTGCTATTTGAAAAAAAATAAGTGGAGGCGGTTTGTCAGAGATGGTGGCCCCGGGGGTGGTTACGTTCTTCGAATTATGTGCTCCATCATCAACCAAACACAGTGGTTTTTGTTACATTTAGTTATTATTTATAGTTCTGGGCATGTGCGTCGCCTCCAAAATTTCCAGGGGGGGGGCTAAGCAAATTTTTCTTAACATATATGTAATTGATTGGTTTTCATTATAGTAATCTAGTACCTACCATATTTCATTATGTACCAAGAGCCAGGGGGGGCGGAAGCCCCCCCCTACCCCCCTTGGCGACGCCCATGGTTCTGGGACAACCGGTATACAGAGTGTCCCATTTGAAATACATAAAGTTTTCAGTCCGAAGACTGGTTAGACGCGTACTTCCATCTTCTCCTATCCTGAGCTAACCTACGCATTTCCCTGAAAGTAGAACATCCTACATCCCTAACTATCTGAGAGCAGTACTCTAATCTAGGCCTACCTCTTTTTACAACACAACGAATTTAAATTATAGGTAAACAAGCCTAATGCCATCTCCTATCAGACAGGTCACCATTCAACAGGGAACAGCTGACAATGTACGTCCAAAAATGCCCAATCAAAATGGACCAGGTCTACTCTGAAGCAGCACGAACAACAACAAAAACACAAATAGATATATTTTTACATCCCTAGGTTTGTTTTTATTTGAGTGTGTATCTCCTATGAGAAATGAAATGCATTTTATAGTCCCAAGAATATCTTCACGAATTCTGTCAATTTCCTGAAATATCTGCCATATATAAGCAGCTTTAGCACGTCACGGTTCTGTAATAGCAACACTCGATATCGGAGAGAGCACTGTCTGGTGCTGTGGTGAATTGAGAACTTCTAAATCGAACAACTACAGAGATGCTTTCTTGGATAGGAAACATCCAATTCCATTGTGGTGATCAGTTTGTCTCTCTGGTCTTTTTTACATCGCGTTTAATCTATTGACAAGTTTACCTTTACAGTAAATTGTGTAGAAGTCACATTAATGTGATTCATGATGTTTAATAGTTTTAATCAATATTTAATATTTGGCGATAATCAAATTGACTCAATGATTACATTAAGTGTGAAGAATTCCGCAGTTTCTTTTAAAAATAAGACTTAAATTCTAATGGGAAAATCCCGTCCCATGAAGAAACGTCAGGTGTCATGACGACCTGTCCTAAACAAATAAATTCTTTACCTGCTCTAACAATCCCGTGTAATCCAATTCACAAAGAACGCCTCACATTACACACCTAATTATTAAAACGAACTTCCCAAAATTCTCGCTGAAAGTCTTCCACATAATTTAACCACACCAATCAAGACAAATAGCAAAACTACAAAACACCACTAATTTATTAATATTTTCGTTACTCAACTTGCAAAATTGTCATTACACCAAATTGGAAAAAGAAACAAACAGGCAAATGGAAGCAAACGTCAAATTGTGTAAAGACGCGTGTTTTTTGAGTTGTCGCGCCGTCGAACAGCGATTCTTCCAAGCAATACAACAGGCATAAGCCGACTGGATATCGCGCTTGCCCATAGGTCGCGCTGTCTCATCAGCCGCGAGCTCGCGCACCCCACTAGCTGTCTACAACGTTTACATGTTATGCAACTGAATGACGGATTTCTATGAGCAAGAGATGCTAATTTCCTCAAAAAAGCGGAATTACAAAGCAGCGCCTATAAATCCTATCTAATAAAAGTGATGTTAGTCGTGGAGAATGCGCAATAGACACGTACCGTTTCGATCTAGCGAGGTCAGATTTTTCGTTTCCGTCTCTTTTTAATAGGTACGGGAGCCGATCGCCAAAAGTGCGTACGTCTGAACTATCACAGGTTTGTCGTTGTAAAAGTATACGCCGTCAGAAACAATTCAAAGTTATTGGACGCATGTACTCCGTAAGCCCCAGCCAAATTGAACTATTTCATTTTCGATTATTATTACTTCATATTAAAGGAGCAAACAGATTTGAAGATCTGAAAACAGTAAACGGAGAAATACAGGAATCTTATGTAGCAGCGTGTTTAAAATTAGGTCTTATTTAAGATCATCAGGAGTGGAAAAGAGCCATGAATGAAGCTGAAATTTGGATGATGCACAGACAGCTGAGATACTTATTAATTCGTATTTTAATGCATTGCCGACCAATTTATCAGGAAGAATTGTGGGAAGCATTTAAAGAAGCAATGTCACAAGATTATGAAAGACGTTACTGCAATACTGATGAAGGACAAAAAAGCCTATATTCAAATTAGTTCCCTGCTTTCTGCGGAAGGTTACAATCTTTCAATGTTGCCTACCATGCCACGACATTGAATATGCAAACGAAGAACAAGCAATAGAAATAGGATCACGACAATATAAACACCTAAATGAAAAGCAGAAAGAAATTGTAGATATTATTTTGGGTAAATGTGATGCTAACATAAATGAATCAATTTCTGAATCTTCATGTTTTTATATAGACGGTCCAGGACGCTCCTGTAAGACTTATGTTTATACAACCCTTTACAGCTTACTGAAGAGTAAGAATAAAATTGTTTGTACCATGGCCTTCCCGGGCATAGCAACAACACTACTTCCTCATGGCAGAACAGTTCATAAAACGTTCATAAAAAGTTCATAAAACGTTACCTGTTCCTCTGTTTTTAGATTCATCTTCCAACTTTAAGAAAAATTCAAAAGAAGCAGATTATTTAAGGAGTGTAGATGTTTTTATTTGGGATGAAGCTCCTGTGGCGCCAAGGTATGCTTTAGACATTATAGACAGAACCTTACGAGACTTTATGAATTGTGCAGTTCCGTTTGGTGGAAAAATTATGGTGTTGTGAGGAGATTTTTGGCAATTGTTACCAGTTAAAATAAATGCTACCCGCTGTGAAACAGTGAATTTAAGTATCAAATTTAGTTCTCTTTGGAGTTATTTTCGTAAATTTTCTTAAACACAAAATATGCGGGCTCTACCACAGGAACAAGAATTCACCAAGTTTTTATTGGAGTTTTGAACGATATGAATAGCAATTTAGAATTGCCACAGAGATGTATTTATAATTCGGATATCGTTGAACGCATGGAGGAATCAATTAGAGAAAAGCGATTCATAGATATGACCTAATCAGCTATTCTGATGTTGAAGACATTAACAAAAAAGTGGTAGAACTGTTAGATATAAAAACAGAAAAAATATATACAAACTTTGATAGTGTTGAAAATTCTGATAATGGAGATTTAAACGATGCTATTCTTCCTGAATATTTAAATACTTTAAACCCGCCAAATTTTCCTCCGCATGAATTGAAGTTGAGAGTATACTGTGTTGTGATGTTGGTTAGAAATCTCAGCATTAATGAAGGCTTATGTAATGGTACGAGATTGTTAATTTTACAATTGGGAGACAATATCCTACAGTGCAAAATTTTCACAGTCGATAAACATGGAGATATAGGTTTCGTTAACCGTGTAGCGTTGTACTGTGAAAATGTTTATCCTTTTACTTTTAAAAGACGACAATAATTTTCCATTAAACTAGGTATATTTTAATGCGAAGATGAAAGGGGCGGAAATATTCAGTTTCCCCTGAGCTCCATCTGTTGGCTCTAGCAACAACCTTAAACTGTTTCAGGTGGACATCCCACTTCTGACACCAGTGTAACGTACCTATATTAAAATTCAAATTTTATCCTTCTAAATTTCAACTTAATATAACTTCTTAACGAAAAATACCAGAAAATAATTAACACTTAATAACAAATAGCACTAATTAAACATTAATTTGATAGTTATTCAACGAAAACTAGTGAGCATTTCCGGACGAAATGTACGGGTACGTTTTAAAACAATACACGGGATCTGGCAAGTTAGTAAATTAGAACATAACAAACATGTTCTCTGATTATATAGAGAAGTGCTATGAGCACCGAGATTAATTTTAAATAAACTTGTTCAACTGCCAGAAGCAGAGCAGTAGCAACAACGCTATCAGAGCCCTCTATATTTAAAACTGTAATTAACTCATGCCGACTGGTGCTGTTGTTTTCATTTTACGGTCAAATAACGCAGATTTACTCGCCCACGTCATTGGAGAGTTGCACTTTATGCCTTTATTGTAGATTATGGAATTGTACCTAATGAAAATTGCATTAGCTGCTCTGTGCCGAGCTGTTACTGTCAGATAAAATGACATATCAGTAGATTTAACAATTGCATTTTTGTCTTAAACAAAGAAGCATACAGGGACGTTTGCAAGCAGCTATTTATCTTTTCGTCATCAATGACGCAACTTTTCTTAAAATTGAATGTCAAGTATACAGGGTGATTCAGAACAGGTGCGCCAAGCTACAGGTGAAAGTAGAGAAGCTCAAAATGAGAAGAAAAGTTCCTATGAACAAGTAACCAAAAGTGACTGCTAACAGAGAAGCTTCCTTAAAAATGTATTTATGTTTCAGTATCTGGAAAACCACGAAAGCTAGTGAATTGCAATTTTTGGGACGATTTTCATTTTCAGGCATCTACTGTTCCAAGAATTATTCACATAAATTAGAAACAACATTGGGCCAGGCATGGATCCCTGAGGTACACCTCAACTAATAGTTACCTTGGATGAATTGAACTTACCAAGGAAGACAATATCTTCATAAGTACCGAAACGCTTTATAACATCATTGAACAGCGATGACATGCGGTACATTTCAATCGAAAAGAAGAGATTATTTCCAAAATGACCATTTGAATTATACATGCACGATTGCGTTTAAGAAAATGCTCAATAGATGGAAGCAAATGGTCACGAGATATTAAAGCTTCTTGTTTTGATTCGCATTCATGCAAATCCATGAAATTCCCCGAAATTAGTTGTTTCAAAGCATTTCAAAAGTTTTACTCGAATTATATTTGTCTGGCAATAACAGAGATTATTTAATTCAAAGCGAGCTTCGCTGGACGGATTCTGTTTTTCGGGATTAGTCTGCGTGAGGGTATGTTTGATATTGTGACGTGGGGATCAACCCCTCGTCAGGAATTAACACGTTCTTTGTCATTTTGAATCTGGTTCAAAACATGTCTGTTATTCCTGAATTATTTAACGAACAAAAGATTATAAAGTTGGGGTATATTAGCAACTCAAATAAAATTACTAATATAAGATTGGTTTTTGCATATTGCAGCGTCACAGCATCAATAGTTTTGATTAGAGTTACGTGAATTTGAAATGAGAAAAGTTTTTGAACTCTATTCCGCAGTTCAAACTTTACATTTGACACGCAGATCTAAGTTTAAAATATCCCTGGGTATTCCAAACTTATGCCGCCTAATAATTACGGGTATAATGGGCTAACTAGGCAACAAAAGCCTATACTTTTAAGTATACTATTTCATTCGAAATAAGTGGTTTCATTTTGTCCAGGTAAAAAGATACAATTACCGTGGGCTTGTCAATCGAACTTTTTGACAAAACCTGCCAGCCATCTGTCGATTTCTTTTTTCTTGCCCTAAACTACCTCGTTAGTGTAATAAGAACTTTTGGGACAATTTTTTGTGGGGTTTTAAATTGGATCTGGCGACCACAAAACCCCTAAATATTACTAGGAAGTTATTATGTTACAAATTGGGTGCATAACAATCATACAGTCTGTCCATGGAATTCTTAGATTGCGGCTTTTGTATACGTGCATTTTTGCCCTAAACACTTCCAACATGTTACCAAAAAACTTACGTACAGGATGCGCCACCTTTATTATACATTTATTATATTTTGCATTTATTTATTATATTTTTATTATACATTCTTCATTATATTATACAGGCTGTTCCATTTCCTCTGCACAGTATATTACTATGAGGTTGTATAAAACATTTTTTGTCTAAAATTCATATTTCGAGGGTTCACAGCATTTTGTTAAAAAATTTGCCAGATTTACAGGAATGTTCAAAATTAAGTATCTTTGGATTGAAGAAAGTGGTAGTAGTAGTAAGATTTTGGCGACAAGAGAACAATAATATCAAAGAGAAACTGCCGGTACATTAAAAACCGAAAATATTTACTTAATCGAGCCGAAAAAGTATGATTAGGGGAATATACCGTGTGACAAACTTCCATGTGTACATGGGGAAATAACATGGGCAATTACATTTTTGGGGATTCCTGCTCCCCATGTGTAGTTACAGTGGTGGTAAAGGTATAGCAATCGAAATATTATTTTTTTCTGCGTATGAGGATATCAAAAACTCTACAACTTTCCAATTTATTAAAGCATTAAAAGCAAAAATTACATTAATAATTTTCTAACTAAAACACAGAAATTTATCAGCTTATCCATGACAACTTAATTTATTCTAATCACGTACGTCTTTGATTTTTATGGATTTTCTGAACTGTCAACATTTAAATATGAACAAAAATATTTATTCAGTTCAAGAAAAGGTTTTCATTGTGAAAATATTTTAGGGGGTAATAGTTTGCGCGTAGTCCGTGCCTTATTTTCTGTAAAATTCAATAACGGTCCTATTCCTTCGGTATAACAACAAATAATTTAGTAAGAAATTTGAAGGCTGGGAATCTTTCATCGAAAGAAGTTAATTTTTGCTAATACATAAACTTGTTTTTTATTTAGATAATTCTCATTTACATTATTATTGTCATTACCTATAGTTGACAATTAATCGATTACTGGTGCGGATGTTTCGTTGGTGAATGCTGGTCCATAGTTTAGGGTAAATTGTAGGTGTCGTCTAACCTATTAAAAAGTTTTTTGGAAACTGTTAAAGCAGTAAAATGAAATAATAAAAATTAAATTACTTTAATTTTACTGCAATTATGAAAAATTTAACAAGCGGCAACATTTGTTTATTTTGCTCTAATGAATTTTGTAATCTGGCAATTTAATACTTATTTATTTCATATCTAGGTAAGGACAAAAACTTATTAATATACATACAATGAAATTAAAATAACATAAAAAAAGAAAAATAACTATAACAAATATTCAAATAAACCCCCATTCTGTATCAGACAGTATTCCAGCCTATTATAGAAAGAATTTCTCACATTCGCAAGTTGCCGATCTTTTATTAAGTTGCATTCCGCAAAAATAGCATTCCTTAAAGAATCAATATTTGGGTGACGAGTTTTATAAATCTTATTTTTAAATGACCCCACAAGAAAAAGTCACACGGTGCCAAATCGGGAGATCTAGCTGGCCAGTTTATAGCACCACCTCGACCAATCCAGCTCTCTGGAAATATTTCATTTAATAATTCCCTCACTTGTGCTCCAAAATGTGCTGGGCATCCGTCATGTTGAAAGCAGACCTCCCGATTCGCATGTGCAACTTCTTCTAATGCAGGGCCAATATGGTTAATTAAAAGATCTAAATAAGCTTCTGAATTTAAATTTCCCTGTATTTCAAATGGTCCTATAATGCGATTATTAAAAATGCCTGCCCAAATATTGATTTATTAAGGGTATTGCGTTGTAGTGGCTAGATTTATTCTGGGATTTTCCTGGGCCCAAAGCCTAACGTTTTGTGAATTTGGCTCTTGATTTAAAGTGAAGGTAAACTCATCGGTAAAACAAATTGATGAGAGGAAGCTGCGATCCCGATTAGCCCGTTCTTGCATTTCTTCACAGAAAGTTTGCCTTGATTCTTCGTCAAAAGGAAGTAACTCTTGGTGACATTGGAATTTAAAGGGATGATATTTGTGTTTTTTTAATATGTTACGGACAGTTTCTCTTGAAACATTACATTCTAGGGCAATAGACCTTAAACTAGATGTTGGACTAGCAGTTATCAGGCCTATTACCATTTCCTCTACCTCAACATTTAGATTTCTTGGAACGACTAAAAAAATAAATGATAAGATTAATTTTAGTTTTGTTTTACTCCACGTTATCACTTGTTAAATTTCTCATAATCCCAGTAAAATTTAAGTTAGCGAACAATAAGGAATTAGCAACTAGGTAATAATAATAGAGCGAATCAGAATTATCTAAATAAGAACCAAGTAAATTTATTAGTAAAAATTACCTTCTTTCAATGAAAGATTCCCGGTATTTTCAAATTTCTTAACTAAATTTTTTATTGCTGTTACCGAAGGAATATGACTGTTATTGAATTTTACAGAAAATAAGTCACGGACTACCCGCAGACTATTGCCGCCGTAAAATGTTTTCACAATGAAAACCTTTTTTCTTAACTGAATAAATATTTTTGTTCATTTTGAAACCTAAATTTTAAATTGTCGATAAATAATGTTGACAGTTCAGACGAATTAGAAATTAGAATCAAGGGAGTCTTTGATTAGAATAAATTAAATTGTCATAGGTAATCTGATGAATATTCGTGTTTTAATTTGAAAATTATTAGTGTAATTTGTGCTTTTAATGCTTTAATCAATTGGAAAATTGCAGAGTTTTTGACATCCTCATACGCAGAAAAAAATAGTCTTTCGATTGCTACCTTTACCACCACTGTAACTACACATGGGGAGCAGGAATCCCCAAAAATGTAATTGCCCATGTTATTTCCCCATGTACACATGGAAGTTTGTCACACAGTAAAATATAGAGTCTGTCCCAGGATTGGGTTACAAAGAGGTCAAGAAAATAAGCATTCCTAACTTCACAAAAAATCATTCTTTATAAAAAAACGCTGCTTGTTCCCCAACTCACATAGCGCATACAATTTTTTGTCCAACTGTTACAACCAAAATTCCGTCAAAATGATATGTACATAGTTCAAAATTTATAAATTACAGCAATACGATTTGTAACAAAAATGAAATAGAATTACTACTCCTCGGGCAAATACCCCGCCAGGCATTGAATGATAGAACTAAATCCAGATTTTGTGTGCTACGAGATCTCATACGGGATGCTACCCCAAACATATCGTTGGGCTTGGGACATCCTTGGATCTCTACGTACTTTCGTGCTCTACCAGCAGTAGTGGTGTGTTTAAAAGTTTTTTAATATTGCATGTTTCGAATGTGCATGGAAAACTGGTTTCGTCCTTTTGGAACTTATAAATTTTCAGTTAAAATAGGTTTATAATTAAATGAGTTTAACTCCTTGGAAAAGCAATATATAAAAATAAAAGAGTAATATTATGGCCGGATTCCAAATTGGCATCTTGAATTCGAAGAATTTCTGTATCTGGGATAAGAGGGAGGTTATAAGCAACGTAGTGTAAGGTTTGATACTCCTGAGGATGCTGACCTTGTCAGTGTGACACGTGTCGAATTTAATTACTGTGTCACTGCTTTGGCGTGTGGGGTTTGTTTGTAAAAAATTCATAGTAAAGGTTAAGAAGACTACCATCAAGAGGTGCAAAGCGACGAGGGATACAAGTCGCATAGAACATGTATGGCATGAAAGTCTCTCTGCTAGTCCTATTAGTTCAGTACCTTGATTGTAAGTAAATGCTGAAACAGTGAAAACTAAATCTGCAATATTTCTTGAGTAACTACTAGTCTGCACATATATTTAATATATTTGTTTAACGCTTATATTTATGTAAATGTATTAGAATAGGAATTTTGAGTGGCAAGTCTGTACTTTACAAAACTAGATCTTTTTGTGGATACCGTACCTTCGCACTGTTGATATTACCGTGCCTCCCAATGTAGATAGTTTTGTATCAATCACTATACCGTCAGATGTCGAATTCCTTTACATTTTCAGAGGAAAAAGATAAAAGAATTCAAGAATTCCCAGTTCTATGCTAGTTCAACTTCAAACAAACTTTTTACGTATTCCATTTTTAACGTCCTTCATAGTTCATAGCAAAAGCTTTTGAGCGAAGCATAAAACGCCTTTAGTGGAATTGAGTGGCTCAGTAGCCGCGAGTTCCATTAGCGGTTACTTTAATACAGTCCGCCGGTGACCAAAAGGACATCCGAATAGAAGGGACAAAGTGGCCGCCGTATAGCTAGGAGAGACCTATTCCACGGTAATTTCATTTGCGGTTTTCCAGCACTGTACCTGATGCAAATGAATAACGCATCTGGCTTTGGAGTAATTGCGTTTTGGACTTAATAAAAAAAGATGTGTTACTGGTACCCGCGGGAAGGGCACTGATGTAATTAACCTTAATTTGGATCGGTTTCGAACGCGCCAAGTGACACTTTGGAATTAGGGGTTGTGCGCCCTCTAATAAAACTTGAAATATGTTTCTTGTGATGAAACACATCATAAATATGCTCTGCTATTACTTATGACTCTTGCATAACCTTGTCTACTACTTGCTTGTCGTCTTGACATCTGGATATGGAGGAAACTAGACAAACTAGATAAATGAGACAAATGTGCCATAGCTAAAATGACTCATGTGTTCATTGGCTTTAGTATCTAGGTGGGAAGAGGTTCTTAAACCTCTTCGGCCTAACCTGATATGTTCCAATCCCACATAACATTTCATGGTTACCTACCCTCGTAAATGAAAACTCTTGCTGAAACTGAATGCGACAGTATGCAATGCAGTCAAAAGTACAGGACTCGAAGGAGTTCCAAGTTGATTTTGTTATTAATTGCTTTAATATTCCAGAAACGTTGCAGGAACTTTAATTTAGTTAATCATCCAAGAAAACTCGGACTGAGCCAAAAACAGCAGCAATAATAATGATATTAAGTCGAGATTTACGCCTCGGCGAAATTGAAATTTCGAAATGGGTCCCTGTTCCTTTTCAATTACATCGCTTGAGACTAAATAGTGAGAACTGCGGCCGACGCCGTTCAGAAACTGTAATTAATTCCGCGGCATAACTCGGTTTTTATAAAAAAAATCCAATTTGTTAGACACATTATTCGAGATTATTTCCTTTGCAGCAGGGGGAGTAATATTAATTCGGCTGTGTGCCGACCTCGCGGTGCTAAAGAATAATAAGCCGCTCATTTTGCTTATGGTTACGGGGGTGACTTTCCCCCATCAGGTTTAAAGTCGGAATTTATGTACGACTAATCTGCAAAATATTACTCAACGAGCAGCCCGAGAAACAGTTTTTTGATCTATTAGAATGAATTCCGTGGGGAATCATCAAATTCTGTTTCTGCTGGACAAGTTCGTAAATTAAAGTATAATTTCTGGTATTTACTTCATGTGAGCTAATTAATTTATGGGGAAAAATGTTACGAACACCAATAGGACTCGAAGGGAACACAGCTCCAGAAAGTGGCAGCGTACCAAATAAATAATCGGCCCGACGTTCACAGCTTGAGTCTCTAATAATACACCTTTGTAAATAGAAATCGCACCACAAATGGAACCGAACGCACAACGTTGTGACAATATGTTGAATTGTAGCTTATGATGGCCTTATTTTCACCATGATGTGACGGAATGTTTTTTTTTTTTTTTTAATAGTACCCTCTGCCCTTATTTTATTTCTGCCGTGGCCGGTGACTCGTGGGCTACAAAATTTTTACAATCCCGAAATTTGTTATTGCACTGGTAAATTAAATTGAACAACTGAGGTTAAGTTTTGATTCATCAGTGTGTCAGTGGAGTAAGGTATCGCAGCGGGTATCATGTGGAACTAAGTATGTAAAATTATGACAACGTCAGCATCTTCAGGAGTTGAAGATTAATCTAACTCTAAACTTAAATTACATTGCTATAAATACGCAACCCCCACTTCTAAAGTAAAGAGAATCGATAAACCTATAGGGTTTCTTCATCAACCCCTCCCACTCAAGAAACCAACTCCATCTCTCCCCCATGCTCAAAATAGTTCCATGAAATTCTAGAACCATTTCGAACACGAGAGCAACAAAATTGGTCTTCCAAGCGAAAGGGATCGGCATACCTACAGGGTTTCTTAGAACTATTTTGAACGTAAGAGCAATAAAATTGGTGTACTAGAACTGGAAGGTACGTATTTTATGGCTGGTCTTAATTTAATCTACCTGATAAATCTATACAGGGTCGAGTTCGGAATCGGACCATAATTATTGTTAAGACAGCTAAGTTTATTTTTATATATCGCTATACTTTCCAAGGCGTTTAAATCAAATTTTCCTGGTTTTAAGAGTTTGAGATTATTGACATTGAATTTATGGCCCGTTTCCAACGAGTGTGATACCATGCTAGACTTATCAGGACGGCCGTATTTGTAATGGGCTTGATGCTCCTTGAAGTGGGTTAAAATAGACCGAGTTGACTGACCGATATACATATATATATTTCCGCATGCTATTTCGTAAATTCCCGCTTTATGAATGGGTTCTGTTTTATCTTTCGCATTTCCAAGTAGATTTTGTAAATTGTTGCTCGAAGTGTGAACCACTTTGAAGCCTGCTTTCCCGAAAATAGTATTCATACCTCTAGTTATCTGCGGTACATAATGGTATTTTTATAAATTTAGTGATTTTATTATCCCCATTTAAGGTGGTGGAATTTGCAATAGCATTTTAAATTTACGTTTCCTAATTAACCTATTGACAATTTCTGGATCGAAACCGTTACATTTCGCTATATCTTTAATTACGTTTACTTCCTTGCGGTATCTTTCAACGGATAATGGTAGACTCAACAGTCTATTAACTAAAAAAACAAAACTAGCCTCTTTGTGCTGACTGCAGTGGGTAAATTTGATTGAATTGAATCTACTATTTAAGTCGCTCAAAAAATCTTGAACGTTACATTTACTAGTGTCAAAAATGGCAAATATATCGTCTACATATCTCACCCGCACCTTTGGAAAATATAGGAGATCATCTTTCAGTTGGGTTTCAAATTTGCCCATGAAAATTTCTGCAATGAAAGGAGAGAGGCAATTTCCCATGGCTGTACCTTCACTTTGTTGAAAAAATGATCCACTGACTTTGAAATAATTCTGCTGCATACACAGAGTTGTTAAATTAATGTATTCTTTGGCAGTTTGTTCATCAATGTTATTTTTATTAAGGAGTTCATACAAGTACTCCAAAGCCTTTTTGGTGCAGGTACACTGAAAAAAAGTGAGCTGACGTCGAATGTAATTAATAATTCGTTATCATGCAATGTGATGTGTTGCATTTTGTTTATAAACTCTAAAGAGTTCTTTACTGAAAAACTAGACTGCTTGATCTCGAGGTTATTAAATTCATTGACTAACAATTTGGACAGTTTGTCCAGCTGAAACCATGGGCCTTACGGCTTTCCCTACTTTATGGATCTGCGTGGTACTTTTGGGTTAGACACATGTAGCTTACGTTTGATATTCGCGGAAATGAGGTTATTACATAGTTTAAATGTTTTCTAAGTATCTGAAATCATTTTAGGCGACGGATCTTTGTTAATTTTCACGTATGGACCGTTTTCTATTAAATTATTTACTCTTTTGTAATAGTCGTATTTATCCAATAGGTATAACAACCTTGTTACCCTTATCTGCCTTAAGATAAAAACAATCTTTCTCTCTCAGTCCTTTGATAGTTTTAGAGTGGTTTTTGTGGCGAGGAAGAGAACCATGATATTTAATAATATTTTCGGATATTTTTTGTGCAACCGTTCCCCTAATCATACTTTTTTAGGATTCAGTTAAGCACTGAATTGAGGATTCAATACTATACTTGGGCCGCCCAACAGAACGTGCTCTAGTCAATATTAATTTATGACGACCGAATTGGAGTGATGCGACTTCGTTGGATCTAAAGAAAGCGCATCACTGCGGTTCTGTCGTCCTAAATTGATAGTGGTCCCGTCTAGAGCTCATGCTTGCAGGGTGATCACTCCGTCTGTTGGGCGGCCCAAGTATAGCTATTACATTTTCGGTATGTATAATAAAAGCGCTCTCTATCCTATCTAATAAAAGTGATGTTAGTCGTGGAGAATGCGCAATAGACACGTATCGTTTCGATCTAGCGAGGTCAGATTTTTCGTTTCCGTCTCTTTTTAATACGTACGGGAGCCGATCGCCAAAAGTGCGTACGTCTGAACTATCACAGGTAGGTATCATGTTTGTTGTCGTTGTAAAAGTATACGCCGCGCCGTCAGAAACAATTCAAAGTTATTGGACGCATGTACTCCGTAAGCCCCAGCCAAATTGAGCTATTTCATTTTCGATTATTATTACTTCATATTAAAGGAGCAAATAGATTTGAAGATCTGAAAACAGTAAACGGAGAAATACAGGAATCTTGTGTAGCAGCGTGTTTAAAATTAGCTCTTATTTAAGATCATCACGAGTGGAATGAAGCTGAAATTTGGTTGATGCCCAGACAGCTGAGATATTTATTCATTCGTATTTTAATGCATTGCCGACCAATTTATCAGGAAGAATTGTGGGAAGAATTTAAAGAAGCAATGTCACAAGATTATGAAAGACGTTACAGCAATACTGAAGGACAAAAAAGCCTATATTCAAATTAGTTCCATGCTTTCTGCGGAAGGTTACAATTTTTCAATGTTTCCTACCATGACACGACATTGAATATGCAAATGAAGAACAAGCAATAGAAATAGGATCACGACAATATAAACACCTAAATGAAAAGCAGAAAGAAATTTTAGATATTATTTTGGGTAAATGTGATGCTAACATAAATGAATCAATTTCTGGATCTTCATGTTTTTATATAGACGGTCCAGGAGGCTCCTGTAAGACTTATGTTTATACAACCCTAGACAGCTTACTGAAGAGTAAGAATAAAATTGGTTGTACCATGGCCTTCACGGGCATAGCAGCAACACTACTTCCTCATGACAGAACAGTTCATAAAACGTTTGGGTTACCTGTTCCTCTGTTTTTAGATTCATTTTCCAACTTTAAGAAAAATTCAAAAGAAGCAGATTATTTAAGGAGTGTATAGATGTTTTTATTTGGGATGAAGCTCCTGTGACGCCAAGGTATGCTTTAGACATTATGGACAGAACCTTACGAGACTTTATGAATTGTGATGTTTCGTTTGGTGGAAAAATTATGGTGTTGCGAGGAGATTTTTGACAATTGTTACCAGTTAAAATAAATGCTGCCCGCTGTGAAACAGTGAATTTAAGTATCAAATTTAGTTCTCTTTGGAGTTATTTCCGTAAATTTTCTTAAACACAAAATATGCGGGCTCTACCACAGGAACAAGAATTCTCCAAGTTTTTATTGGATGTTGGAGATGGAGTTTTGAAAGATATGAATAGCAATTTAGAATTGCCACAGAGATGTATTTATAATTCGGATATCGTTGAACGTATATATGGAGGAATCAATTAGAGAAAAGCGATTCATAGATATGACCTAATCAGCTATTCTGATGTTGAAGACATTAACAAAAAAGTGGTAGAATTGTTAGATATAAAAACAGAAAAAATATATACAAACTTGGATAATGTTGAAAACTGTGATAATGGAGATTTAAACGATGCTATTCTTCCTGAATATTTAAATACTTTAAACCCGCCACATTTTCCTCCGCATGAGTTGAAGTTGAGAGTATATTGTATTGTGATGTTGGTTAGAAATCTCAGCATTAATGAATGCTTATGTAATGGTACGAGATTGTTAATTATATCCTACAGTGCAAAATTTTAACAGCCGATAAACATGGAGATATAGTTTTCGTTAACCGTATAATGTTGTACTGTGAAAATGTTTATCCTTTTGCTTTTAAAAGACGACAATAATTTCCCATTAAACTAGCCTTTGCAATGACTATTAACAAATCACAAGGCCAAACATTTGATCAAATAGGAATAATTGATCTCCGAAAAGAAATATTTACTCACGGACAATTATGCGTGGCTTTTTCAAGAGTTCGTTCTTGGGAAGGTTTGATAATTTATTTAGGAAATCAAAGAAATAGCCGTATAGTTCAAAACTACGTTTTCAGGGAATTATATCAGATGTAAATTATTCTGTAATCAGGCAATAATGCGTTTCTTTGAAGTCATGATTCGACTAGGTCATCTCGTGCGCTAGAATTTCAGTGATATTCACGTTGTGGTGCAGCAGCGATAACTTACGCACGAACGACGATTCAATGAAAAGAACGCACCAACGGAGCCTGTGTTTATAAGCAAAGTTTGTTTATTGTGTACATCCCCTCCTAGCCTATTGACAGACGCTTATTATCATGTATCAATACACAATTATTACAATATTACATTTTTGTTCGATGCGTTGTTTAAAGCGGGCGCTCGTCCTTGGCGACAAAAACCGCGGATGCAAAGCTTTTGTTTTTTCTCCTGTTGTTTGTTGTGCATTCACTCAGGACATTAGCAGCAAAAAGGAGAGCGCTCGCGTCCTTACATTAATAACTGTCTGGAAAAGAGAAGTACTCGGGCCGATTCCGCAACATACAATTTATGATGATAGCTAACAAGCCCAAGCTGACTGTGTTCTCTTGCTTCTTTTGAGGTTTATAATTTTTTCCCATTTGCTTGATTAACCGTTTCCTGTGACCGTCCTTACTATAAACTCACTTAGGATGTATACAAAACGCTGAATTGGAATTGCAAATTGTAATATGAATACCATTATGCGTTAATCTGCTGCGCTTATTTTATATCATGGTCACTGTTAAATCTTCTTGCAAGAATCTGAAATGTACAAATAAGTCAGCAAGTAAAACGAGAACCTGGGATTCTCTATAGTTAGTACTTTGTAGAGTATAGGTGTGTTTGTGCTGTGCAAGCAGCTCTTTTTGTGAAATAAACCCTGGGATATCCAAAAAATCCATCGAAATCCACAGAAATCCATGGACATTCATGGGAGAATCTACAGAAATTCACAAACATCCATGTGCGGTACATATCAACGAAAATGTAAAAACTCAAAAGTCGCCAAAACTGATCAAAAAATGGAATTTATGATTTTGTCTCCTTTTTTGAGTATGTGTGTATCTGTAAAGATAAATCACAGTTCTTTTATTCATATACATAATATGTTGTAAATCACGAGTTTTTTTGTGGGAAAATCTTGCTGACCGGTCTTATTATTAAGACAGTTGTCGGTATAAAGTAACGTTATTGTGAATTTTAATTATAAAATTTTCAGTAGCTAGGTACCTACCTAAATGTCTTACAAACATGCGATAGAAAAATAGAAAGAATTTAAAGTCAAAAATATAAAAAACACAAAAAAAATGAAAAACAAAGTGAAGGCTTATTTATGGTCATTTGTATATTACTAATTTGTTTCAACTGCAGATCTCTTGTAACAGCATTTCTTCAGCTTCTATCTCGGCCTAGGGAGGTACGTAAAAAATGAATTCTGTCGAAACTTTAGAATAATCCTGCACGAATAAAGTTTGCTTACAAATAGAACACAAATTAAGACAAAGAATATAATATTAAAGATTGCTCTGCAATAAATCACATTACAATTGTCTCTTTACACTCTGAATTACCTGTGGTAATAATAATTTTCTTAATACGCGTTGAATATTATTTATTGAATTATTATTATTTAGTGTTTATTCCCAAAAGTAAAAAAAGTCTACGCCACTGTTGCGCTGAGTTAGATGCAGGCTGTGGTAGGGGCCATCTGAATACGACAATGTTCTCGCTTAATGAAACAACTTGTTTGATTCATTGGCTAACAATTCTTCGAATTAAACGTACCTATATCCAATAACGATGATACCTTGTCTCTTTGTAAAAAGAAATCATATCTCTGTGAGGTACATAAATTACACAGTGTAACTGTCAATTTCCGAAGCTTTAAACCAGTTTATCCAGTTACGCGATGTAATAGCATGTACTCAGTTGAATAATCGTTTATCTACGTGTTCGTAGGCAATCTTTATCACAGTGTCATCTCTCCTTCGAGGTTGCTACATACACTCCTAATAAGAGTAGTGGAAGAGGCGCCCATCTCCAAAAATGCAAAATTATATTTTCTGTCAGAATCCCTTTAATATCATAAAGTTTTGATTTTAAGTTTTAATGGGAAGAGTTTTTGTCGGTCTGCTGCCGTAAATATGTGGAATCGGAGCCTGCTTATAATGCAAGTCGAATACTTGACTGGAATATTATACAACGGAAAAATAATTTCCTGTTCCGTAAAGCTAGGGGAATATCAACTACTATAAATATTGGCCCTTGGTAATATTTATCGAGGATGCTCAGGATCTTGATTATTCGCGGATTTATGACGCAAAAAATTCCCTCACAAGGTTCTGCACTTAAATCTTTGATTATTTTTCAAACGGAAACGCAGTCTTTGTGTTTTCAGTTAGTTTGCCAAAACAGGGAGGTACGTCGAGTGCGATTAAGTCCTGATTGATCGACTTTAATATCGGACTGAATTCTCCCAAAGGTAGAAACAAGACGCTTTGGTTTGCCGCTCATTACAGTCATCACTCTGACGTCTAATAATGCTGCCAGACACTGTTAGAGCGCATTAGGTAGGGTATTACACCAACTACGAGTATAACAATCAGTTACCTAGGATGAGAATTATTATTTGCAGTGGGGAGACCGTGTCTTCTCATTGCCACAATCAAATCTTCGATCAAACTGTTTCTATATTATTCGTACAGGTATACTTCATATAATAGTGGTTGGCTGTTCGAAAAGTACCAGCAACACGGGGAGGAAGTAATTTGAAAGATTTTACTGCAACTTCCTACAGTCCCCCGATATGTGGGCTTCTGGCAGGAATGAAATGCCACTTAATTTTACTTTAAGCAATTTCATAAATTAACTCACATCTGTCGTAGTTTGAAGGATTTTCTGCATTTTCTTAATTTTTTTATTCAATTTTAATTAATTTATTTAATTTCAATAAACTTGTTTTTTTTGTTTAAATTACAACATTTCCCACTAATGATAAAAGCCAAATTTATCTCATTAATAATTTCTACTGACTTTAAAATATTTATCTGTTCTGACTTCCGCAACAACTCCAAATTTGAGAAGAAGAAATTGAAAACACACAACAAAAGTACGTAACTAAATTGATTTAGAGAGTGAGTGGCTCAAATTTAAGTTTTCTTGGTTCGGGTAGACGTAATAAAAATTAAATCGATTTTACTTTCAAGAAGTAATTTTGCAATGGGACTTTTTGTGTAAATTCTATTGGCTTAGTTTACGCAGAAACCAAATTTAACCATTTTTTTTTTGGTTTTGGGTAAAAAAATAGGTGAAATCCGAATAAAATTGTAAAAAATATCAGTGAAATTGGAAATTTGTAAGTTTCAATCTTAATTTCTGTAGAAACTGTCAGTCGCAGACCTGGCAATGCCTGTATCAATCAGAAGCTTAGTAAACTGGCTATTAAATGTGCAATTAATATACAGGGTATTCAATTTGAAATTCTTGAGAAAAATTCAATTATGGGTATGTTTACCACCCTGTATAATGTAAAGCACTGTGACAAAGGTATTACAGAGTTTGCAAATAGAATAGTCTATGAATCTAGTTCGATAAAGAAATCTTGGACAGCTTCTGTAAGTAGGCGTCAGTATTGCCACAAAAATGGGTCCAGATCGACACTAAAATGGCAATATCTTAACATCCCCTGCTCGAAACTCATTAATGTGGTATATCGTTTTTCATGAAATTTTGTGGGGAATGTGAATATTAAAGAAAATTGGGGGTTTTCATTTAAAAAAAATGTAGCTTTGGTTTGTTACGCAAAATGTGAAGACCCTGTATACACCAAAATAATTTTATAAGACGCAGCATGGGATTTCCTAAGCACTTGCAAAATTTCATTTTGAAGCCTAGAATGGTTCAAGAGATATAGACCATCCCCGCACTAATGGGCCACCCTGTATAACAATCATACACTAATAAACACTGTTTCTCTTCTTACTAAATATTTTTTCTAAAATATTTCAATTAGTACCCGGACTTCGCTGCGATTCCGTTCTCAACAAACAGTGCCCAGAAGATTTTTTGTTTGTGCACATATCCCGCGGGAAATCTTGGCGTATTAGGAGCCGTGAAAAAGATATAACCGGCGCCACAGCTGGGGTAAAAGTGCGGGGATTTATACGTCAGTCTGACCACTGCCGCCTTGCCTCGAAACAGACGACTGCCATAAGGGATGCCTCTGAGAGGGTTGAAAGCTTTCTTTAGGCGGAATTACGTTTGTTCTAGGGCAAAATGTTCTCGGTACTGTCCATAGGAACCATTGGTTTATTATAGATGAAGCTTTGTTTTATACCCTTGTGTATTGCACCCTTAAATGTTGAATGTGTCATCACAGACCCACATACAAACAAGAGTGTGAATGACTTTTTACTTCTTCTGGTGTAGCTTAACCGCAACAAATGGCAACATGTGACCGCTTGTTTGACTTCAAAAATACGTTTCTGAAACTGACAGGTCCGTACGCCGCAGTAGATTTTACATCAGTCACAGAGAAAGAGTGTTCTCCACTGTATTTGAAACTATCGATTCTGGCAATATAGGATGCGGTATTGGTTTTCAATTTGAGGCCGTTTAATCATGGCGACGTGCACGTGGCACCCTCCACTTGACATATTTGCATGGCCCGCTGTGATTAATGACGCAGTTAATACACGATATTTAAATTTTCGTTATAATGATTTTGCGATATTTTATTGTCACCGTCGCAAAAACATTAATAACGTTATTGTTATATTTTAGGGGATGGTAATTAATTGAGGGGTCAATCAATTTTTTTTTTGCTTGCTGGGCTTTAAGATTTATTCAGTTAGGAATGCAACTGGACGAGCACGATTTTATTAAATCCATTTGATTTAACTTTCAGAGTTTGTTTCGGGCCCACAAATGGTATTAGTACAGTACTTCCTTAGTCTTTTTACATTCTGAATTACCTTTGGTACTAATAATTTTCTTAATACGCGTTGAATATTATTTACTTGAAGGAATCCGGACCCAAATTTTATTTGTATGGGTAGTAAAGTTGCTTAAAATCGGCAGGTCCACCCGATAAGGGGGGTGAACACACATGTGTCTTAAAAACAGATGTGGATTCTTTGTTTTAGGGGCATTCGACTTTTAGCTGTAAGAGCGGTAACCAGTGTTTGTGAATTTGTGTGTAAACAATGTAAGTTTTATTATTATCTATTATTTATCTTATTGTTTTACATGATATTGTGTCCATTTTGAATGATTTCGTATTGCTAAACATTTTGCATTTTTAATTATTTTATCGTTTCTGTGTATTTCTTTCTCAATTTTTATATCTAATTTGTTTTGCATTTAAATTACCTATGTTTAACCCAGCCAAGATGATTTTGAGTTATTTGTGTAATCATTTCACTCTACCTGGAAAATTATATTTCTGCTTTGCTACCCCTGGTATGATAAATTCCCCACGATTGTAAGAGCCTTGGAGTATTTACTAATATTTTCTCCCGTGCGTTGAACAACACCCATCGGAACCCAGAATCAGCACTTCAGTGTTGTTCAACACCCTTCAGCTGTAGCCCAGTCGCTCCCGTATGGGACCTTGGGTACCTTCTGGTGAAAACCGGCTAACTAACACAAATTTCTTCAGTTTTGTATGTGTGTGATGAATTTATTTGGCGTTGCACGAAATATAATTGCACAGTTTTTAATTTGCTTTATTTGAATCAGACGTGGTACGTCTGAACTCTTTATGATCTTGGCTGTAAGGGCTGAAATCGAGGGTTTGTCTGCCGTCGCTCTTTCCCTTCGTTAGTCCTAGTCGGAGTACGGCACTTTTAAACTCATTTGTTGATATATTATTGTCCATATTTGCCAAAGTTCATATATTTGTTAATTATACGGTAGGTGAATACAGGTTTGTTTTATTGTCTGTCAACACTCCCTAGATACGTGAGTAACCAGTATACAAAGATAATTCTTATTTTGCGTAAAACACAACGTAGGGGCAATTAATCCATTAATGAATTAAATGCTAAAAGTTAAATAAAACTAAGACGATCACGCCTTCCCTTATTTCGTTAATTTTTAAAACAGGCCTGGGTATGTTACACTACAGATTTTGGCGCCGTGACCAGGATATACTGCATAGTGAAAACGTTGTGTAGTGTTGACAGACATGGGCCAATGTGTAAGTTTGGCGACGTAGGTAATATTTTGAACCTCCTATACTGGTCCACTTTTTCTGTCCCTTGTCCCTTTCGTTAACTGCGAACAAAAAGTGCCGTTCCCAAATCCTCAATATTGACCGTTTTAATCCTGTCATATTTATTGCCACCTAGTTTTATAATAGTGAATGCATTATTCTGCCGGTTATTTAAATTTGCAGAAAAATGGAAAATAGACAGGAAGCACCTAATACACAGCGAGCTGATAGAAGCGAGATTGGGCCTAATTCGGAGATGCAAGAGTTACGCAACCTTCTGCAACAGCAAACAGCAACCTTGACCGCATTTATGCAGCAGCAGCAGTACATAAATGAAACCCTCTTTCGAACTGCTGGCCAACCTGCCGGTACATTTCCATCAGCAACGAACGGCAACATTGCACAGACATGCAATACCATGTGTGCCGTCCCTCAACCGCCGGCTACTGCAGAAACAACATCTGTGCAAAGTATTCCACGGGACTCTGAACTTAGCACTGGAGGAGACGTTTTCAGTGGGACTAGGTCAGGTAATACACCCCTAGATCATGTTACATCGGAGCCTGGCGTTTCTGATGAAAACTGGAAACTAGTAGCGCTAGCTTTAGCAAAAAAATCTAACCCCTTGACTTCTGCCGATAAACCCGTATTTCGGTCTAACCAGTCACAAAATCCTGTATTATTTTTAAATAAATTAGAACGTTTTTGTAAATCTGTTGGAGCTAACCCAACAGAAAAATTAGTAATTGCCAAAGATTGTTTGTTAGGAAGCGCCTCTGATTGGAAGGATATGACCGAGTCATCTTGGTTGTCCTATGAAAATTTTAAAGATGATTTTCTTTCCATGTATTGGTCGGAGGATCGGCAGTATGCGGAACGATTACGTCTGAATAATCATAAATTTCTCCCTGACAAACAGCCCTCTATGACCGAATACTTCTTAAAACAGGTTAATTCTTACCGTTTACTTACACCACCCATTCCCGAAATAATAATCATTTCCGAGATTATGCGACAATTTCCTTTAAACATACAGTCTCTGTGGGCCACAGTGAGTAACCGTACCGTTACAGGCGCCCTTGAATTTTTAGAAAGGCAGGTAGCTATCACTGGGAGGCGACCGAAAACTTCTATCTCACACCCAACCGCCGCAGTAGTTGACCGTTATCACTACACTCGTCTCTCACCGCAAAATCATCCCAATAGTCCTACCTTAACTAATAGCACCACCGCGACTTCCACTGGCAATCATCCTTTTTCAGTACCACCCCCTACCGTTAACAACAGGTGTAATAATTGTAATAATCAGACATCTTCGGAAAACTTACGGCGAGAGAATTAAGGGGGGAAGTTCTCTCACGAAGACCGGTCAAGACCTCCAATGTTAAGGTTCCTGAATTTCCTTTTATTAAGTTTGTTCCCGAAGGACATACCGTTGATTTTAATATCCTAGATACTGCTTCAGAAAATTTGCATACTTTTAAATTACTTCCTTGCCCGCCAATAGATTTGGAGACCCATAAGCGTTTGTACAATAGGGGCGTGACGTTTCTTACACGGATGGGTTGGACAATAGGTCATCCCTTAGGAAAATCGAATGTAGGTTTAATAGAACCACTGCATTTTGTAAAATTTTGTGTTCCGGCTGTAATTACTCTCTCGTATGAAACGATTTTCAGAAATAGTAATATGACCATAGTCGCATTAGATCAAGTTTCCGCAGAACAATCAACGGCTACAACATTTCGAATGTTGCCCCACATTATTATTAATTCCTGCACTCATAATTTGTTGACCCTCATAGATTCCGGATGTGAGGTTACCTGCATAAATGAGGAGTACTATTCAAAACTTAAGGAAAATTCCAACATTCCTACCCTACCTGTAGCCTCGACTCATTTAAGGGGAGCAATGGGTCAGCTGAGTACTCGCGTGCGTTATCAGGTTTGGTTGCAATTTACCGTCCCGAATGTACCACACTGTTTTAGTCATACTTTCCTTGTCGTAAAGAATTTAGTTAGGCCCGTTATTATCGGAGTAGACTGGTTAACCAGAGTACAGGCAAAACTTGATTTTACCACCAATTCGATGTCTATTAAATGTGAGGCACGCGATTTTGTTATCCCTTTTAATGTAAATACTCGCTGTTTATTAAATACAATATCTGACAACGACCCACTGATAAATTGTAACTTTCTCCAAAATTCGTTCTCGTCGACTAAAATTAATAGATCACTACATGTAAATACTGTGGAAGAGCTGTCCGATAAGGTACTAACACTTGACACTATTTCAGATTCGCAGAAAGAACAGTTGGTTCAATTATTACTTAAATACCAGAAAGTTTTTAATAAATACCCTGGCCGAACTGATAAATATCATCACCAGATAAAAATGTACGATACCACGCCCTTTATAAAAAGACCATACCCCATTCCGTTTAGTTTACGGCCGAAAGTCGAGGAAACCATCCAGAATATGCTTAATTTAGGTGTGATTAAACGGGAAGCTTCTCCATACGCTAGCCCTATGACCGTGGTGAAAAAGAAGGACGGTTCTGTACGAATTTGTTTAGATGCCCGTATTATAAATTCACGTATGGTTGCGGACCATGAAGCGCCAATTACACCGGAGGAGATATTTAATTCAGTCACCTCTATAAAATATATGACAACTATTGACCTAAGATCTTCATACTGGCAAATCCCTTTGACATCTGACAGTACACAATTTACCTCCTTCCTATACAATGGCAAGACTTATACATATCAAGTGTTACCCTTTGGGCTGAAAACCGCTGTGGGTTCATTTACAAGGGCCATGGACATTATCCTTGGACCAGAAGTACAACAATTTGTTTTTAAATACATAGACGATTTACTAGTAGTATCAAAGTGTTTCGAAAGTCATCTTGTGCATTTGGAACAATTGTTCACAAAACTAATTGACGCCAACCTGACCGTTAATTTAGAGAAATCTGACTTTTTAAAACAGGAAGTTAAATTTTTGGGCCACATACTGACAATTAGGGGCGTACTGACCGACCCTGACAAAACAAACGCTATCCGCCATTTCCCAGCACCGAAAACTGTGAAACAGCTTCGCGCCTTTTTAGGTTTATGCAATTATTATCGGCGATTCAGTCAACGGTATAGTACGGAGATAGTCCCACTAACTCGATTATTACAGAAAAATACTAAATGGCAGTGGGGTACAGTTGAACAGGAGGCCTTTTCAAGAATTAAAACGTTATTTTTAAATACCGTTATTCTACGTTTCCCTGATTTCTCAAAAACCTTCTTTTTACAAACAGACAGTTCAGGTATTGCGCTAGGTGTAGAACTATACCAGGTTGATGAAGATAACGAGCATTTAGTTTTAGGTTTTGCCAGCAGAATATTACGAGGTGCTGAACTTTTGTATACCGTGACTGAAAAGGAACTTCTGGCTATTATTTTCGGATTGAGAAAATTTCACACCCTTATTGCAGGCTACCCGTTAATTATTAAAACTGACCATTATGCCCTAAAATTTCTCAAACAATGCAGACTACTAAACGACCGACTGACGAGGTGGATGATGTACCTGAACGAGTTTGATTTTGAAGTGGAACACGTGCGCGGACGTGACAATATTGTAGCAGACACCTTATCCCGTTATCCCCCAGATTTAGGCGATACTTCATTAATTACAGAAAATTCCCCTCTTGTTGTTTCTAATGAATACTTAGTAAATTTATTTGAAATAGACACCTTAAGTGAAATACAGGTTGCATTTAGCGAGTTGCACAAGTATCAGACAAACGATGCCTTTTTCGGCCCGATTTTCAATTTTCTGCTAGAACATGCAACCGTGCTAAATGGTTCTCAGGCTCGTTTAGTAGATCATTTTACCGTCCATCAGAATATTCTACTTTACCGACATCCCCATGACCAAGTACCCAAATTAGCAATTCCAGATTCTCTCGTCGCCCTTCTCATTGACAGTTACCACAAACAACACGGTCATTTTGGAATTTCCAAATTATACTATATTCTAAGGCGAACCGTATATTTTCCCAATATGCGTAGACGAATCCAACTCAGAGTACGTGCCTGCGACCTCTGCCAGAAATCTAAGTTTCCGACCCGAAATCTTGCCGGTGCATCCCATCCCATACAAGCCAATAATCCAGGTGAGCTGGTAACGGTGGACTATTATGGACCCTTGCCTGAGGGGCGTTCAAAAAGTTCATATATCTTCGTTGTAATTGATGCCTTCTCTAAATTCGTTCGCCTTTATCCTTTAAGAAGAGCCCAGGCTAAGATCTCCGCTTTGAAAATCATCAACGATTATTCCAAAATAATCCCAGTGAAAACCATCTTATCTGACCATGGTACACAATTTACATCCCAAATCTGGCAAAAGCTCATGAAAAATAACGGAATTTCTCCCACTTTTTCTTCCATTCGACATCCTGCTTCGAACCCCACTGAACGAGTCATGAAAGAACTTGGTCGTTTATTTCGAACATATTGTAGTCGCTCTCACCGGGGGTGGGTTTCCCAGCTCTCCAACATAGAAAAGTTGTTTAATCAAACGCCTCATCTAACGACCAAATATTCTCCTTTCGAAATTTTATATGGAACCAATCCGCCAAATCCTCTAAACGACCTAATTTTGCCATTTCTACCTTTAACAACACCCAAGACGGTGGATATGATTCGCTACGAAGTACGTCGAACGATGCAGGGACGTACCGGTCAACGGGGCCATGACGACCAGCTCATGATAGGTGATTGGGTATTGTTACGGGAAAGCTCCATTTCAGATGCCGCAAACAAAATTATTTATAAATTTTGTCCGCTATACTCCGGCCCATATAAGGTCACGGCTCGGCCACACCCTAATGTTTATACTTTGTGTGATCCACTGACCAATATACGGAAGGGAAATTACAACATAACAAACCTAAAATACTATTATCACCCATAAATGTTTTGTCCAAGTCTTGTTTAGTTTATTATTATAAGTAATTTTAATTTCTTTTAACTTAGGATGTCTTTAGGAATATTCATTTGTATTAGTTTTATGTTACGCAGCTGTAAATATGTTATTTTATGTTAACCATTACTGTTCATCTATATGTATATTTTGTATTAGTTTTAAATTGAATAATATTAATCTTGTATCTACAATTTTTAAGAGCAAATGTGTTATTAGGGCAGAAAATATTTTCTTGTTTTGTTACGATTGGGATCATGCAAATCGAAATTGTGTACGTAAATACAAACAAAATTGTTCCTAAAGTATTAATGTCAAATTCAGATCAGGTTGTTGAAAGTTTTCCCAGTTTCCATAGGCGTCACTTGCAAATCTTTCAAAGGGGCGTTCTGAAGGAATCCGGACCCAAATTTTATTTGTATGGGTAGTAAAGTTGCTTAAAATCGGCAGGTCCACCCGATAAGGGGGGTGAACACACATGTGTCTTAAAAACAGATGTGGATTCTTTGTTTTAGGGGCATTCGACTTTTAGCTGTAAGAGCGGTAACCAGTGTTTGTGAATTTGTGTGTAAACAATGTAAGTTTTATTATTATCTATTATTTATCTTATTGTTTTACATGATATTGTGTCCATTTTGAATGATTTCGTATTGCTAAACATTTTGCATTTTTAATTATTTTATCGTTTCTGTGTATTTCTTTCTCAATTTTTATATCTAATTTGTTTTGCATTTAAATTACCTATGTTTAACCCAGCCAAGATGATTTTGAGTTATTTGTGTAATCATTTCACTCTACCTGGAAAATTATATTTCTGCTTTGCTACCCCTGGTATGATAAATTCCCCACGATTGTAAGAGCCTTGGAGTATTTACTAATATTTTCTCCCGTGCGTTGAACAACACCCATCGGAACCCAGAATCAGCACTTCAGTGTTGTTCAACACCCTTCAGCTGTAGCCCAGTCGCTCCCGTATGGGACCTTGGGTACCTTCTGGTGAAAACCGGCTAACTAACACAAATTTCTTCAGTTTTGTATGTGTGTGATGAATTTATTTGGCGTTGCACGAAATATAATTGCACAGTTTTTAATTTGCTTTATTTGAATCAGACGTGGTACGTCTGAACTCTTTATGATCTTGGCTGTAAGGGCTGAAATCGAGGGTTTGTCTGCCGTCGCTCTTTCCCTTCGTTAGTCCTAGTCGGAGTACGGCACTTTTAAACTCATTTGTTGATATATTATTGTCCATATTTGCCAAAGTTCATATATTTGTTAATTATACGGTAGGTGAATACAGGTTTGTTTTATTGTCTGTCAACACTCCCTAGATACGTGAGTAACCAGTATACAAAGATAATTCTTATTTTGCGTAAAACACAACGTAGGGGCAATTAATCCATTAATGAATTAAATGCTAAAAGTTAAATAAAACTAAGACGATCACGCCTTCCCTTATTTCGTTAATTTTTAAAACAGGCCTGGGTATGTTACACTACATACTGAATTTTTATTATTTAATATGTATTTATTCCCAAGAGTAAAAAAAGTCTACGTCACTATTGCGCTGAGTTACATGCAGGCTGTGGCAGGCGCCAACGAGTCGTAACCCCACCCCTCGGCAACTGTTACTTAAGAACTTAAAAAACAAACAAAAAAAATTATTAACAGGAAAAGCATACTAGGAGAACCAAATTAATAATGGGTGTTACCACCACGAAAACTTATTACTTCCCTTAAACGTTGTGACATACTCTGAATGAGGCTATCAATAGATTCTTGGGGTATTCGTTCCCATTCTTCTTGAAACGCCATCCTTAAGCCATTTAATGTTTCTGGTAGGGGTTGGCGACGTCTAATCCTTTTCCCAAGCTGATTCCACAGATGTTCAATGGGATTCAGGTCTGGACTATTGGCTGGCTATGGTAAACGTCCAATACCAATACTCGGAGACAATTCTTGCAGTGTGTGGGCGGGCGTTGTCATCCATAAACACAAAATTGTCCCCTATAAATGGCATATAGGGTGTGACATGGGGTTCCAGGCACTCAACAATGTATCGGTGTGCAGTCATTGTTACATTCTCAAAGAAAACACAGAGCAGCCCAATAAGTTAAAAGATTTTGATGTTCCAATAAAGATGCATGAAGAGTGAAAATGCTGATTTGGCTGTTTAGGCAAGTTGCATAAAAATATTGTAGGGCCTCAAAATAAAAATAAAAATATGTGCCCCGTTTCTTTTTGTCCGGCAGTGTACCTTTTTCGTAAATATTTACTTTCCTTTTGGTAAATCTTCACTTACTTCTGTTGAAAATTTTGACGGTTGACTCTGAGATAAGAGTGCTAGCAAGAGAACAAGAACAGAACTATTATTTTAGCCACTGGGAAAAATAATTGTTTATTGAACTATGACCGCAACATCTCCCAACCACCATCTCGACCGTGCACATGGTAGTCTTTAGAGCTGCTAGAAAGTAATTTGGAATATTTTGAATGTGTTTATTGGTTGAGTACATCTAGCGGGTGCGCTTACTTACGACTACTTACTACAGGATTTACCTAATGAGGTATGGAATATTTCCACATACGCGATAGCGCTCGGATCTCATGCGTGACGTATGTGGCAATGCAACAGGATCTTTTCGGTGAATATGATCCCCATACTAGGATACTAAAAAGATTCTTTAGACGCTGCAAGGTTCAGTGCAGACTCTCCCTCAATTGCAGCGTTACAATTTGCTTTACGTAATTCCCCGTGTTGGGTAGGTACTCACTATTTGCCCTTAGTCTGCGTAAACCTTCCTTCATTACAAGCAAATTATCTCCCCGTTATACAAGGGAATCTATTCTTTGTTACACTCACTTTCAACCAACAAAGAGCTTTGTTGGAACGCTAATTAAATAGCTTCTTCTGTTATACATGTTAAGTAGCAGGATCTATTAATATAAACGGAACCGGATGCTTACAGTGCAACATGATGTGCAGAAGATGACAGGCTCTGTCAGATCTTGCAATAACTGATTGATGGCCCTAAGCAGATGAGTTTCGTTTCGCCTTTTCTTTTGGAGGTTAAAATTATAACGAACGCACTTAGATCATAAATATGTTACTGAAAGTGATACGGTACAAGTACTGACACTTCTTGGAAAGAGTCTCATAAATTAAAAAAAGGAGCAAAACGAACCGTAAAAGTAAAGGAATGGGGTCTCAAGGATATCGACTGCGTCCAATCTTATTTATTAGGAAGTCAAATAGTTATCTGGCTTAATTTTTGTTGGAATATTGGAAAAAATAGTTTAGATTCTGCAGCCAAAGGTATTTTGGACCATTAACAGAATAAAAGTAGAAAACCATGGATAACAAAGAATATTGTGACTCTAATAGAGGAGAGGCAAAAATATAAGAATAGGCCAGAAGTGGGAAATTGCTTGGAGATGTAGAAAAGCGAAAGAACAGTGGATTGGTAATAAATGTAACGAAACCTTTATCTGCAAACAAACCTTGTATTTCAACAGCTGCTATGATATCTCTTACTCAAGAGAGCCATTAGTTGTTAACAAGAAATCGCCGATCGTGTTTAATCAAAACTTGAAATAATTACTATTCCAAACAAATACCTACGTCTCACTAAAAGCCCAAACTTTACATAATTAGCACCAAATAATGTCCAATTTTCAAATTGCCACACGTTTGCATTATTACTTGTTTGCAGCAACGAGTGGCTGGAATTCGCACGTGACTTTGGCACAAGTGCACTCAGTTAGCCATAAATTATAACTCTCGAATCCATTAACTGCTTTTTTTACTGGTTTGTTTGGAAAACCGCACAGGAGCTGACTTCTAATGACCCCGATAAATCTCTTTAGCATCACCAACACTTTCGGTTTTGCCAAACGGAAGTGCTGTGGCCCTCGCAGATTTCGACTCTAGTAAAATATTCCCGAAGTTCTGAGGCCCGGCGAAGTTGACAGTTTAACAAATAGAGGTTACGTACGTATGTAGAATTAACACACGTGTTTCGTGTTTATTATGGATGATCTCTGCATGCATCGTTCCGTCATAATAGCTAAATAATTTCTGTACATTATAGAACGGATGCTCGTTTATAATTTCAGGCGGTTACAAATTGCTTCAGTCAGAGAATTTTAAATTTTGGCGTTTTCTGGTGTGCACTCTTGGACGCTATCATATATTTAACTATTGAACTATTGAAAATATGCACTAAAAACCTTGAAAATAGGCAGCATACCTATATGTAGAGGAGAGGGTGCAAATGTGGAAACATGAGGGTAATGTGTACACTGCAAATATTTTGACTGCAGAGAGCTTCACTCTAGAGGCGATTGCCGTAAACAGTCACTTTCGTTCCTATTCGTCACGGCGCAGCGATAGGAATCAGTCGGGCATTGTAGTTAATGGTGGTGCGTCGATTTCTGTTTTGTGATTTTCGTGACGCTTTTGGAGGTGGGTTTGTGGCATTATTTAATCTAACTTATCATAGAGGTAGAGTAATGCGTATCAGAGTATTGGGAAAGGGAGTTACAGGGAAGGTATTGCTGGATTTCAATGAATCATAAGCTAACGTTTTCTTGACTTAATTCATAAAATCCAGTTTGGCTAAAGTGCGGATAACTTGGAAACATGTGGATGAGGGCAATGTATTGTATTTTTTTATCAATGAATAATGTTTTCTATGAATAAAAACATATTATAAAAAGAATATAATGCTTAAAGTTCAATATTCCAACATCTCTATGTGTTTACACATTGATTTACTGTAATTTTAGGATGTTTCCACATTACCCGCACTTTTTTTCGAAAATCGAAAATGTAGTAAGTTAGCCAAATATTTTTTAATTTTTTAAGTACATGGTTTTTGCATTTGTGACTTATGGTCTCCTATTTCTAACATTATAAGGCATTTTAAGGCAATTTTCCAGGTTAAAATAACGATTCACTGATTTTTACAAATTAAAAACAAACTGGATTTCCACATTTGCACCACCTCCTCTACGTTTAAAACCACAAATTATATACACAAACGGTAGTCCATATATGCTGCAATATACAGGGTGGTCCAGTTTATATCATCAGGATTTCACCAACCGAAAGTTTATCAAAAAATAAAGGTAGTTTGTCTAATAAAACATGGTCGAATTTTGCTTCCTTTTTGATGTACAGGGTGTTAAAGAAAATAAATTATTTTATATAATCTGCTATAAATCATTAATAGAAAAGGGTAGCCTTCTGAAATTTTGCATAGATCATTTCTTTTGTATTCTCTATTAAATAGTGGTTGTAATTATTTTATTTAGAACACAGAGGCGTGCATACGGGTTTCCTCAAAAATACTTTATTTAATACAACGTACGCCACTGGTTTTTTTTAGAACACCAAATACAAAGACGATTTCTCATTCAATTTAGAAACC
The DNA here is from genome assembly GCA_963966045.1 of Xestobium rufovillosum. Classification (NCBI taxonomy): domain Eukaryota; kingdom Metazoa; phylum Arthropoda; class Insecta; order Coleoptera; family Ptinidae; genus Xestobium; species Xestobium rufovillosum. The sequence goes on from OZ014493.1 coordinate 41,830,224, forward strand.
TTTTTGTATCTTACAATTTTTTGATAACTCAACTCAAAACAAAAAAAAACATTAAAAAGTATCATGTGACCAATTACTGAATTGATTTACTTAAAGGATAGACATTTTGAGGGACGATGGATGGGTCGTAGATTTAGCGCCCTTAGATCTTTATCTGTGGGGTTATCTCAAAGATACCGTCTATGCGACCTAGGTGCCTACGGGGGAGTAACTGCTCCTTAGAATTCAGAATGCTCGTGCAAATATTAATAACAATGTTTTACTAAACTTAAACCATTCAATCATAAGACGCTGCCAATTGTGCATCCAGCAAAATGGTTCCTCTTTCGAACAGTTCTTACATTACTTAATTGCGATTCTTGTCTAGTTGATATTTCAGCTAAGCTTAATGTTGTTTTTCCTTTAAGTAAATCAATTCAGTAATTGGTCACATGATACTTTTTAATGTTTTTTTTTGTTTTGAGTTGAGTTATCAAAAAATTGTAAGATACAAAAAGGTTTCTAAATTGAATGAGAAATCGTCTTTGTATTTGGTGTTCTAAAAAAAACCAGTGGCGTACGTTGTATTAAATAAAGTATTTTTGAGGAAACCCGTATGCACGCCTCTGTGTTCTAAATAAAATAATTACAACCACTATTTAATAGAGAATACAAAAGAAATGATCTATGCAAAATTTCAGAAGGCTACCCTTTTCTATTAATGATTTATAGCAGATTATATAAAATAATTTATTTTCTTTAACACCCTGTACATCAAAAAGGAAGCAAAATTCGACCATGTTTTATTAGACAAACTACCTTTATTTTTTGATAAACTTTCGGTTGGTGAAATCCTGATGATATAAACTGGACCACCCTGTATAAACAAAAAATACATCTAGTTTTTAATGGAGAAGTGGAAATGCAAGATATTTGGAAATGGTTAAAGAACACAATACACCAATAAACAGAAGCAGTAATAACGAACAAGTAAAAGCAGCATAGTGAGGAATGGATAGACCAAGAATGCAAAGAAAGACTGGTAGAGAGGAATATGGCAAGACAGAATGTTGGAACTTAATACAGAAGGAAAAACACGGGTAGCAAAAAGAAAAGATAGAAAGTATAAGGAAACGAAAATGCGAGACATACAAGAATGTTATGACCAAAAAGAAATAAGAAACTTTTACGAAGAAATAAGAAAAAGAAGTTGGCAACAAATACGAAATGACACCAGTGGAATGGAAAATGAAACCACCGAGTTTTGAGGAAGTGAGAAGAGCGATAAAACAATTAAAGAACATAAGTTTAGGAAAATACGAACTAGAAGTGGAACTGATAAAACATTGGAAGCATCTTGGGTGACAGAAGATCGCGTCATTGATTTCCAAATCTGAATTTCTCGCTTTGAAGAAAATCAAATCCAATTACAAGTTGGTCATTCTCCCAGATAAGGGTAACACCACAGACTTGACAGAGTTGCTTGTGACCCACAAATTTCCTCACTTCTCCGAGGCCCATAATACATATCGGCCCATCTCTCGTAATCCCATGAATCGTCTTCTTACCACTATCACTGCTTCCATAAAATCATCGGGTCTTCCTCGTTCCGAATAAACTCATTCCTCGATTATCTATTCCGCCGAAGATCTATGTCCCAGAAACTTCACGAATTGAAGGTGGAATCTCAAGATATCCTCGTCAGTTTTGACGATTCTATTGCAATCATCAAACAACTCCTAACGTTCAATGATTCGTCATCAGACTTGACTTTCTCGTTGAAGTAAGCCCCACCTTCACATATTTCCTGTTTCATGGACAATCCTATAGACCATGGGCTCTGTTTTGTCCCCTGTAGCAGCTAACATCTTCATGGAGTCTTTCGAAGAACAGGATCTTGAATCTTATAGTCAAGTGGATGATACTTCCGTAACTTGGTCACATGGTCATGCCACTTTAGATTAATTCCTAGGCCATCTCAATATTCTGTTCACCATGAAGGTTGAAGTTGAATGTGAGTTGCCCTTCTTAGATGTCTTGGTATGTCTTCATCTTGATGGTAGTCTCGGTCATTCGGTTTACAGGAAACTCACTCACGCTAACCGTTACTTCAGTGTGTTATCTCATCATCATCCCTCTCAAAATGTGTCACTCATCAACTTCCTTGTTCACCATATCCGAAGCCTAATAAAATGTGTCCCAACTGATAGGAAATCGTAAAGAAAAAATTTAAAGGAAGGGGTTTTAGAACCTGTTAATCATCGACGATCCCTTCCCAGGAGTAACCACAAATTTGAAAAATTTTGTAAATTAATGAAGAACATGAAAATGTGTAAAATTCAAGTATTTTAGGAAGTGAAGCAATATTGTCTTCGAGTAGTTTAAAATTAGAACTTGCGGTGCGACAAGAAGAGCATAAAAATATAATTAAAATTGACAGTGTAATTTCCATCACAAGTGGATCGAGAATGACTTTAAATGAAAATTAATTGGATCATTTAAGTCGCATCCTGTTATTAGTGGTCCGTATATATTTATCTAAACCCTCGGCAGGAGTAGAGAGAGAAAGGAGGAGAGAGTTGCGTCTGTCATCTGACTAATTAATCCCTCCAGAAGGACCTGCTTTAATTAAATCGGAAGTAGCATCGTTCCCGAATATTTCACCGCAAAATCCCCACCCAGACTTTCCCAGAACTGTATCATATTTGGCTGGAAATTAAATATTGATTTACTCTAACCACTGAGAATATAATTAGCTATTTCAATTGAATATCATTCAACCGTTGAAACGTTCAGACAAACTAATATCGTAATAAATTATTTGCATATTCTTATACCTAGCATTAGAAAGTTTAGAAAACAACAAAGATCGCAAACGGAACATCATAGTCGCTTTACCAAAAAGGAAAGGCGCGGATAGGTGTGAAAACTAGAATTGTGTAAATAAGGATGGAGAAGATCAAATACATCAATAGAAATAACTTAATAGTTTCTAATGTTTAGAATTTTCTTCGTGCAATGTGATGTACACATATAAACCGAACGACACAAGGCAAGAACCCTCCGCGTAATAAAACACATCGAGGGTTTCCCCCATGCCTATTACTACCCCTGGCCGCAAATAAGAAAGAGTACATTAACGACCTCCACAATCAATAACGCAAGTGCACTTACATAAATCCACGGCCTCAGGTGTATTTTCCCAAACTGCATGATTGCGGGAGAGTTAAATAAAATATATTTTATTTTCACTTGGCCCTCTTTCTCTCGCCCCCTGCAAAAACAAGGGGCGAAAATGGATACAAGATAAAACCGCACGTTGGTTACTTCCAGAGCTTCTTATATAGAAAAAAACATTCTCTAGGAAACGGATATTTATGTTTTAATATTTTCTATGCAAGTGGGCGCTTTGAACATCCGGATTCTTGTGAAACAAAAAGACAAATTAACACACGTTTTAATATTTTTGATACTTGTAAGCCAAATACCATTGGTAATAAAACTGCCGATTGTTCTTTTTGACATGGTAATGAAGCCGAAAATATTAAAGTTTTAATTCCAAAGATATGAGAATGTTGGTATAATCGTGACATGTGTATTCAGGGTTATCTTTCCTGGCATAATTTTATTAAATCTTACACTAGCCGTAGATAGAATCCTATCTAATAAAAGTGATGTTAGTCGTGGAGAATGCGCAATAGACACGTACCATTTCGATCTAGCGAGGTCAGATTTTTCGTTTCCGTCTCTTTTTAATACGTACGGGAGCCGATCGCCAAAAGTGCGTACGTCTGAACTATCACAGGTAGGTATCATGTTTGTTGTCGTTATTAAAGTACACGCCGTCAGAAACAATTCAAAGTTATTGGACGCATGTACTCCGTAAGCCCCAGCCAAATTGAACTATTTCATTTTCGATTATTATTACTTCATATTAAATAAGCAAACAGATTTGAAGATCTGAAAACAGTAAACGGAGAAATACAGGAATCTTATGTAGCAGCGTGTTTAAAATTAGGTCTTATTTAAGATCATCACGAGTGGAAAAGAGCCATGAATGAAGCTGAAATTTGGATGATGCCCAGACAGCTGAGATATTTATTCATTCGTATTTTAATGCATTGCCGACGAATTTATCAGGAAGAATTGTGGGAAGAATTTAAAGAAGCAATGTCACAAGATTATGAAAGACGTTACAGCAATACTGAAGGACAAAAAAGCCTATATTCAAATTAGTTCCATGCTTTCTGCGGAAGGTTACAATCTTTCAATGTTTCCTACTATGCCACGACATTGAATATGCAAATGAAGAACAAGCAATAGAAATAGGATCACGACAATATAAACACCTAAATGAAAAGCAGAAAGAAATTGTAGATATTATTTTGGGTAAATGTGATGCTAACATAAATGAATCAAAATCTGAATCTTCATGTTTTTATATAGACGGTCCAGGAAGCTCCTGTAAGACTTATGTTTATACAACCCTTTACAGCTTACTGAAAGTAAGAATAAAATTGTTTGTATCATGGCCTTCACGGGCATAGCAGCAACACTATTTCCTCATGACAGAACAGTTCATAAAACGTTTGGGTTACCTGTTCCTCTGTTTTTAGATTCATCTTCCAACTTTAAGAAAAATTCAAAAGAAGCAGATTATTTAAGGAGTGTAGATGTTTTTATTTGGGATGAAGCTCCTGTGGCGCCGAGGTATGCTTTAGACTTTATAGACAAAACCTTACGAGTCTTTATGAATTGTGATGTTCCGTTTGGTGGAAAAATTATGGTGTTGCGAGGAGATTTTTGACAATTGTTACCAGTTAAAATAAATGCTACCCTCTGTGAAACAGTGAATTTAAGTATCAAATTTAGTTCTCTTTGGAGTTATTTCCATAAATTTTCTTAAACACAAAATATGCGGGCTCTACCATAGGAACAAGAATTCACCAAGTTTTTATTGGATGTTGGAGATGGAGTTTTGAACGATATGAATAGCAATTTAGAATTGCCACAGAGATGTATTTATAATTCGAATATCGTTGAACGTATATATGGAGGAATCAATTAGAGAAAAGCGATTCATAGATATGACCTAATCAGCTATTCTGATGTTGAAGACATTAACAAAAAAGTGGTAGAACTGTTAGATATAAAAACAGGAAAAATATATACAAACTTGGATAGTGTTGAAAATTGTGATAATGGAGATTTAAACGATGCTGTTCTTCCTGAATATTTAAATACTTTAAACCCGCCAATTTTTCCTCTGCATGAATTGAAGTTGAGAGTATATTGTATTGTGATGTTGGCTAGAAATCTCAGCATTAATGAAAGCTTATGTAATGGTACGAGATTGTTAATTTTACAATTGGGAGACAATATCCTACAGTGCAAAATTTTAACAGGCGATAAACATGGAGATATAGATTTCGTTAACCGTATAACGTTGTACTGTGAAAATGTTTATCCTTTTACTTTTAAAAGACGACAATAATTTCCCATTAAACTAGCGTTTGCAATGACTGTTAACAAATCACAAGGCCAAACATTTGATCAAATAGGAATTGATATCCGAAAAGAAATATTTACTCACGGACAATTATGCGTGGTTTTTTTCAAGAGTTCGTTCTTGGGAAGGTGTGATAATTTATTGAGGAAATCAAAGAAATAGCCGTATAGTTCAAAACTACGTTTTCAGGGAATTATATCAGATGTAAATTATTCTGTAATCAGGCAATAATGCGTTTCTTTGAAGTCAAATAGTAATTGGACCGAACGCATACTACTTTCAGAAACCATACGAAGTGCAGGCGCAACGCGAGTACGTCTTGAACTAATTACAACCACCACGATTTTTACGGATATAGTAATTTCTAGATATATTATAAATCGCCAGATTCAAGTTCTTTGAATCCAATCGTATCCAACAGCAAATTATTTAGGTTATACAGTGGCATCACGACAATATTCTAAGTAAATGTAAATGCCCAGAAAATGATTAATGCACAATACCATTTAGGACCCTAACGACACTCAGGGGAAATATATCAAGTGTTTGTAGCCGCCTTAATTATTAAACACGATGTGGTAACATTACAATATGTGCCGTACGGACACGTTAGTATAATAATCCTTCATTAGAAATTAATGTCTCGATACATATTCTGCTTCCTATGTTATTTATATTTATTTTAATATTAATGCTGAACTGTCGCAATGAAACAACTTTCACTGTTGTGATGTAGGGGTCAAATGAAGAAGAATGAAAACTAAAACAAACTGATTGTTGGCATCCTAATCATAAAGTTTTCAGTCCGAAGATTGGTTGGACGCGTACTTCCATCTTTTCCTATCCTGAGCTAACCTACGCGTTTTCCCAAAAGTCGAACATCCTACATCCCTAACTATCTGAGAGCAGTAGTCTAATCTGGGCTTATCTCTGACTCTAGTATGTCGCGAACTAAGCCTTCGTGCCTCAGAAGGTGTCCTACCATCCTATCTCTCCTATTCCTTACTGTCTTCCATAAATTCCGCTTTTCTCCAACTCTTTCTAATACCTCTCTGTTGCTAACCTCTGAAGATATGATTGGTTTATAGTGGCCATATTCAGGCTCAAATACCACTACCGGGAATGCAGTCTCACACCCCGTCCTCTTCCTCTGGTTTAGGGAACCACATTTATAACAATGGATCTTTTATCTTTTTATTTCTTTTCTCATATCTTCCACTGCCTTCAAAAGATTATTCTCAGTTAGAGCAAATTTAGTTTTTTTAGTTTTTTCTCTGTTAAGTTTTGTAATAGGGATTAAGAGTAAAACAGCTCCAAGCTAAACTTATTCCCTTACTGCCCACAATAAAGACAATATACCTAATTATTATTAATTATTATTATAGGATCGTAGGTGACGACTCCTCAAGATGCTGATCTAATTTTTCTTACGTCTCTGTGGCAGGTTTGCCTCTTAATGTCGGTTTTATCCTAATTTTCAAGAACCCTTGACATGTCTCTGCTTTGGACAACTGCCAAATGCAAACTAGACGCCATATTGCTTTGAAATTTTACATGGCCTCCTAGAAAAGATCGTTAATATCTAGACATAAGAGTGTTTGGCCAATACTGCTGCTGCAGTGTTTAATTTAATCTCTGCCGTTTGTAAACATCAATTTTGCGACCAAAAATATTGATGTTAAATATTAAAATCACATCCTGCTACTTAGAGGTGTCGAAATATACCAAATTGTAGGGATAATTTCCATATCTGAATATGTATAAGCTGCGGAAGACGAACTAACGCCTTCGTCCTGGAGAGTGTCAATAATTGAGTTAAGGAACAACTTTCCACTCACAGTTTTCGCGAGACACTCGCTTTAATAAATTGTGTACACACTGAAAAATAAATGGAAAGATCCCCGGGATGACGAATACAATCAACAGTCGTGTGCATTGTTGACAGACCTTTGTTCTCCCTAGGTATCCGACGCTGCAGGAAATTTCCATTTGAGAGTAAGTGCAAAAACACGATCCACAAATTTTAGTCTAAATGTGGGATTAAATACATGATTTTGTACAGAATTTTACATCACTAACCTCATCGAAAGCTATAACAAGTCAAATCCAATCGAGAGACGTCGACCATCATAGCCAAGGAGAAGAGTGCATTCTCTCACCAGCTTCCTCGAACCGTATGAATATATCAATAGTCTAGCTGCCGCCTCGTCAATAAACATTACTCTTCCATTCTTCCTCATGAACGCTCCTTGATGATGGTCGAATAAGTGCTTCCAGTATTTCTGATGCTGAACAACAAACAGTATAAGAATAGTAGAGCTAGGTATCATCTACATAACAGTGTACCTTACAATTCCTTAACCAAGAATAAAGATCGGAGACGTACATAGAGAACAAAAGAGGTCCAAGGATGGGACCCTGAGGAACACCTCTAACCAAAGTACTTTCGAGAGATAATGTGTTATTCAATTTCACACGCTGTTTTCTTTGATATATTAGGTGGCACTGATACCCACAAATTGACATCTATGGAAAAGTGACGCGGTGACATCTGGGTTTAAATAGCGAAAGTCACGACTGGACACGAATAATAATGACCCATTACGTCATAATTTTAGTGTGAATTCATCATTACACTCTCATTTATTTTCACAGATTGTTTATGCGACTGTGCTATGGGTAATCAATACGGCAAAATTCATAACAACAATACACTGTTTAATTCGACGGCGTTTTCCAGATAAAATTTCTCCAATTAGTCGAGCCTGCTTGTACCTACTAATTGCCAATTAAAATATTAAGCTCAGCCACTTCATTTCTAATAATTTAACTCTCGTAACAATACACAATTCGGTTGATCCAAGCGGGCGCGTCAAGCAACATACAGTGCGTCACGACAGTTTGATCAATTTTCTAAGTGGTACTCAAGTACTCATACTTATTTCTTAATATAGATTCCCAACCTTAAGGGACCCAAATTATTTCGCAACTTTATTCAGGATCATGTAACTCATATCGTTATAACATCGCATATTCCCAATTAAGATCACGTTAACACAAGATTCGTAGTACCTTTTCTAGAGCTTTATATTTCAATTTGTTTCTGAATTTCCATGGAGCAAAAGTTGTTAGAAAACAGATTTATCTTGTTAGAATAAGCCGGGTGGCTCCGTTGTGCGGGGTATTTGGAAGCTCCCTTTCTTTGACGGAAGAGTTTTGTGAAAGTTTCCCTAGTTACAGGTCTTATCGCCGGCTTAGGGCCTTGCCGACGTTTTCCCAACAGTCTAAGCTCTCTCTCCGTAACATCCCACTTTTTACGTCTCTACCTGAATCTCAACAGATAAATATCAATATCTTTCGATAATCTAGGAATTTGGTTATTACATGGCGCAGTCGGTAGTACATCAAATTAGCTCGGCTGTATACGCGCTCTAGTTCCTTTCCTCATATCAGTTTTTGTTCACACATGTTATTTGTGTTCATAAATGAGAGTCCTTAGAAATTTCCTCGTATCAAATCCAAGCGTTTTGTATTCTCACAATGGGCCGCACATTACGCAGACATAGAGGGAAGGTAAAAATACAACAAGAAATGGTCTCGTTTGTTCAAGTTTCATTTACTTATGGAGTGTCTATTCACTCGCCATGATGCAAAATAAGCTGAAAGACATGCAAGGAGAGTGATGTTTTTTACTTTCATGTTATTACGTGTCCCCTCAATGCGGATAGCCGCACGAAAATTGAATTGGGAGGGTGGGGGTGTTGGGAGACAGAGACGTTGGCTGGTCCGCTCCTGGGACGTTCTTCAGCAGTAGCGTAGCATGTTAGACAGCAGGGACTCTTGCTTTAACTAATAACTTAGGATACTCCTGGGTAGGAGTATTTTATGCAAGACAAAATGTGAGTTTCTAATCGAAGAAAAGTGCTTTAAATGATTAAAGTAAACCATGTAGACAACAAGCGAATTTTCTGTAGTAACGCCGCTGTGTTGAAGGACAGAGACAGCGTCAGCGTGGCCACTCTTGGGACCAGCGTTCCATTATAACACACGTTTTCATACTGTCAACCCTGGTGTCGACATAAAACATTCATATCCCGTTGACAATGTTAGTTTAAAATGATATCATGGAAGGGTCGCGTACCGTTAATGACCTCGAGTCGTGAAAATATTTTAATGAGTTTGGATGCCGCTTGTTTTATGACTCGGGAATAATGAACAGGGGGTGGGTTTTGTGTCCGGTGAATCTCAGTTGGTGTAATGGTAAGGATGGCGTTAGCAGCATGCCTGCTGTTTTTGTTGTGTTGTGAATTTGGAGATGATGTATTGTGGCAACTCTTATTTAGGATTTGAATTGGAATCGAAGATTTTTATTTAAATAAATTGTTATCCTCTAAAACCAAGCACCCTGTACATCTTACAATTATTTACAGATTTAATACAATTCGATAAAATAATAGCAAGCCTTTTTCTAACGCCAATCCGGTTGGGGTTGCAGCTGATAAATTCCGTGACCTAGCATTGCCAGGCCTTGTTAAATGAGCAACGGAAATTCCGAATCTCCCCTTAAGCGGCCTAACGCGGTAATCTATCAAAAGGGTTGATGTGTTCAATGGATTTTTTGTGTAGAAGGTTTTTCGGAAAAAATCCATCTGTTTCGTCTCTTGTTCTCGAGAGGCTCATCGAAGACGCACTTTCACGAAAGAATATTTTCGCTCATTTCGAAAAAGCGGGTAATGAGGAGTGTTTTAATTCTTTATGCTGTATAAATAGTATAATAAATGTTCGATTTATTAGTAAACAAACAGTCAAGGTGTCTGTTTGTAGTGTATTATGACGTCACATGCTATTACGATCACGTTTTATTTTTTATTTTATCTAATGAATTTATAATATTTTTAAATATATTATTAATATTTATAGCTAAATTTCTAGTAGGTGCATGAATATATGATACTACGGGTCTTATAGGGACCATATATGCACAGTAAAATATTTCTTGTAAAAATTAACAAATTATTAACAAATGTTTTGTTCCAGACGATCCACTAAATAAAATTAGTTAGATTAACAAATTAGTTTTTCCAGCTATTTACATTCTATTCGTTGTTAATATTCACAAAATGTCGTTGTTGCAGTTATAATTAATTTAGTTACGTTGCTCTCACACAATAGTTACATGTAACTAACATTTTTTGTGAATCCTGAGAGAAAGATGTTACTGTTTCAAATATAGTTTGTTAAATTGACAATAAAAAGTATCAAAATCACTTATACAGGGTAGTTCACTACGCGCGTGGGTCAATAGTCGCTAAACCATTGAACTTATAGGAAATTTTTTTAGATAAAACTTGTAAGGTTCCATCTTTGCTGCAACTGAAAATTATTTTCAATTATATAGGGACATAGAGGAAGAATGGAATTGCATTAAAAATAGTTTAGTTTCCTCAGCTAGGGATATTTTGGGTCATAAACAGAATGAAAGTAGGAAACCCTGGATAACAAAACATATTGTGAGTCTAATAGAGGAAAGGCGCAAATATAAAAATAGGTTAGATGAAATAGGGAAACAAAGATATAAGGCGATCAAGTGGGAAATTATTCGGAAATGTAGGAAAGCGAAAGAGCAATGGATCGATGATAAGTGCAAAGAAGTGGAAAATAAGTTCGAAATAGGAAAGACTGCGGAAGCATATAAAATAATTAGGAGAAATTTTAGAGAAATTGGATCTAGTACCAAAAGCATTAGGAATGAGGCAGGAGATATCCTAATCGAAAGCGGGGAGAAGGCAGATAGGTGGAAAGAATATTTAGGAAACTTATATGCGGGACAGGAAGTGCAAGATATATTAGAAAGTGAAAGCAGTGTAGAAGGGGATAACCTAGGGAGTCCTATAATGAGAGAAGAGTTTGAGCTAGCACTAAAAAGTTTAAGGAATAATAAAGCACCAGGTATAGATGGCTTGCAGGCAGAAATCTTAAAGTGCGCAGGTCAAGAGGTAATAGATCGTTTATTTAAATTAGTTAGTCGCATATACCTGACAGGCGAGATTCCAGAGGATTACAAACTGAACATCATGGTAGCTTTGCCAAAAAGGAAAGGCGCGGATAGATGCGAAAATTTTAGAACTATCAGTTTAACTTCCCATGCGTCAAAAATTTTAACTAGAATTGTGCAAAGAAGGATGGAGAAAAAGGCGGAAGAGATATTAGGAGAAGATCAGTTCGGATTTAGACGAAATAGAGGAACGCGCGAGGCCATTCTAGCTCTACGAGTAATTATAGAAAAAACGATAGAAAAGAGAAAGAGCGTATATATAGGATTTGTAGATTTAGAAAATGCCTTCGACAACGTAAAATGGGGGAAGATGTTCGAAGTGCTGAGAAAGGTAGGGATGAAATACAGGGACAGAAGAATAATACATAATCTCTACAAAGAGCAAAAGGCAGTTATAGAATGTGAGCAGGAACGAAGGGAAGTAGATATCCGGAAGGGAGTGAGACAGGGATGTGCATTGTCACCTCTAGTTTTCAACTTATATATCGAAGATGCGATTAATATTGTTAAGGAAAGAACAGCCTCAGGGATCAATGTACAGGGCCAAACTATTAACATGCTCAGATTTGCGGATGATATAGCAGTGTTAGCATCTAGCAAAGAAGAATTAGGAGCGGCTTTGAATGAAATGGAAGCAGTTTTGACACAGGGCTACGGCATGAAAATCAATAAAAAGAAAACTAAAATTTTGGTATGTAGATGGAGTGAAAATAGAACTAAAATTGAAATACAAATAGGAAATGAGAAGATAGAGGAGGTCGCGGATTTCTGCTACTTAGGAAGTAAAATAACCCAAGACGGTAGGAGCACTAAAGATATAAAACAAAGAATGGCGCAGGGACGAGTTGCGCTTAACAAAAAGAAACAACTGTTATGTTCGAGAACGGTTAATATAGAGACTAGGAAGAGACTCTTAAAGTCGTATGTATGGAGTACGGCATTATACGGGTGCGAAACTTGGACAATAGGAGAAGCGGATAGAGAAAGAGTAGAAGCGTTTGAAATGTGGTGTTACAGACGCATGATGAAGATACCGTGGATAGATAAGGTTAGCAATAGGGAAGTATTAGAAAGAGTTGGGGAAAGGCGAAAGGTATGGAAAACAATAAAGAGTAGGAGAGATAGGATGGTAGGACACCTTCTAAGACACGAAGGAATAGTTCGCGACATACTAGAGTCAGAGATAGGAATAAAAAGAGGTAGGGGTAGGCCTAGATTAGACTACTGCTCTCAAATAGTTAGGGATGTAGGATGTTCTACTTTTAGGAAAATGCGTAGGTTAGCTCAGGATAAAAAAGAATGGAGGTACGCGTCCAACCAGTCTTCGGACTGAGAACCTTATGATGATGATACAGGTTGTCCCATTTCTTCTGCGCAGTACCTAACTCTGTTTTTTTAAATGGAACACCCTGTATTTGATCGCATTTTGGAGTTCATTGTTGAATTTAAGTGCCACTTTGTTAACCGTACATTGGGTCTAAGTCCCACAGTTTCAAAGTTATTTGGTGTTAGAAATCGTCATTTTTCAAGTTTCGCCATTTATAACTTTTAAAAGGTTCGATATAAAGAAAAATGACTTACATGTCCCTATCTTAGTTTTTAATCCTCTATCTAATGGGGTTCGAAAATACTGCTTCCTGATAGGTCACTTTTTGCCATTTTTTGACCAATCAGGAAGCACCATTTTCCAGCCCCATGAGATAGAGGATTAAAAACTAAGATAGGGACACGTAAGTCATTTTTCTTTATTTCGAACCTTTTAAAAGTTATAAATGGCGAAACTTGAAAAATGACGATTTCTAACATCAAATAACTTTGAAACTGTGGGACTTAGACCCAATGTACGGTTAACAAAGTGGCACTTAAATTCAACAAAGAACTCCAAAATGCTATCAAATACAAGGTGTTCCATTTAAAAAAACTGAGTTAGGCACTGCGCAGAAGAAATGGGACAACCTGTACAATTGAAAATAATTTTCAGTTGCAGCAAAGATGGAACCTTACAAGTTTTATTTAAAAAAAATTCCCATAAGTCCAACGGTTTAGCGACTATTGACCGACGCGCGCGTAGTGGACTACCCTGTATATTATCACTTATATATTATGCTTTTATTACTTTTATGAAAGTAATTTGTTAGATTATCTCCCATAATTTGCTAAAATCACCAAAATATTCGTAAGTTCTACAACAGTGTTTGTTATTGTTTCAAATAGTATTTTGTTAATATAGCAAATTAAATTGCTAATTTTCAAATACATGTCTATATTTAACAAATATATTGGTGAAATAGCAATTTCTTTGGTAAATTTATCAATATAAAATAAAATGCCACTGCAATATTGTTTAATATATTTGTTATTATTTTCTTAAACAAAAGTTGTAATACAAACCACAGGTTCACATGATCAGGAAATTTTCAGTTACAGATAAAACATGACTTAAATGCACAATGAAATACCTTTTCCAAGACTCACTTCTAGAAGGAATGGCTACTTTGTTTCTCTGGTGCCCAAAATGCTGTTAATTGGAATACCATTCTGAAAACGTGAAAATATAATATTCAATTTCATATAGGTTTAAGAGTTCAGTTCGTTACCTTTTGAAAAACTATTAATGTGACGACATTGATTCTCTGGTTTTACCACCTCCTTATTTATTTCTCTCTCTCTCTCTCTCTCTCTCTCTCTCTCTCTTGCTGTAGGAGGCAATGAATGTAAATGGAAAAAATAGTTCTTGTTGTTTGATTCTAAAAAAATAAGTAGATTTGAGTTTTTTTTATTTTAACTAGAATTGTGTAAAGAATAGAAAAATAACGGAAGAAATATTAGGAAAACCTAAGCAGAAAACAAAAATATTATGCCTGTTGTATTATCCTCCTTGTCAACACAATATTACGATGGAGTCACGGAGTAGGTATGTATTACAAATACAACTTTTTATTATTGCGATTCTTACCTGCATTCAGAATTTCATCGTGCGTACATGAAAAAATAATCGAACATCACTCGATTTCCGACTTCACTGCATCAGAAAATATAAATTTGCTTTAGTGAGTGGTGCCCTGTCCCCAATTTCCAATACAGGATTCAAACGGAGAAAAAACGTCCTGCGTGAACAAAAGCATATAAAAACTGTGGCGCAGCACGAAGAACGACGCAACACAAGCTTGCCGAAAAGGGAAGCATGCGCATTTACCAGATAATAACGACAACTTTTTTTGAATTTAACAACTTTCATAACAGTATGACAAACAATTTTAGGTGCTTTTCGTTTTTTTGGTACATGTTTAACAAGACCACGGTAGTTGAAATTACAAATCAATTTGCCATTGTTGCAAACTAAATAGCAAGTTGTCTGAATATTCTGTTTTCTAAATATCAACAACATTTTCGATATTTTTCTAAGTAAAATGCATAATTGAGTAGATGCCTTGCAAAAAAGTACGCAGCAACTTCGTTAACTTACCAAATAATTGTTACATAATTTTATGTATATTTAACCACATATTCTGTAATTAAAGAAGTTGTAAGAAGTTGTAAGAAGTTGTAAGAACATTTGTTGCGATAACCAATAATTTTGTTAAATTTATTGTTCAGCAATACTATTGTGGCATACGAACAATTTTTTCTGCATTCTAACTAACGGTTTAAGCAAAAACAATGTGACAAGTTGTTTGTTGGTAATTTAGATAAACTTGTAGTTAAGCTGACAAAAGGAGTTAACCAAATGACAAAACCTCATTTAACAACTATAAATTTTTTACTGTGTGGTTAGACCATATAATTTGTTTATTTATTTATTTATTTTTCTGTTTGTACCTATCTTTGAAATGTTCAGGAAAAGGGTTCATTAAAAGTTTTTTTATGAAATTAAAAATTAACATGAACGTTTTAGATGATTTAAGATTTATGCATCTTGCTCATTGAATTTTTTCTTTGTGTACCAACTTCGCCGTTCCGTTCATTATAAAATTGCAACTCATAATTTTTAACGATGTCATTAGCAAAAAGATAGCATCAGAAACCTTATTTATTAACTAACTTAATTGGTTTAAATCTCGCAGCGAACTGTCATCGTTAGCAGCTCAATTATAATTGTTATATTAGGTTATTTTTTTCGCTGAACACAAAATCGATGCTTGATGTATTCACTCAAACTATACACGTTTCCCATCAATTCCGAGTTCTAAATCTATTTATGAAAGCGCCTACCCTCTTGAATATAAATAAAAAATGAATATGAAGAATTTTCAAGTGGGATTCTACGAGGAGGGTCGAGCTGTTAAAACAACTTCGCAAGTTCCTTTTGTTGGTGTATTCAGCATCTACTTCAATGTCTTAATTGTGATTTGGGGGTTGGTGTTGTGTCAGAATTAAACTTTTACAAAGGGGCTGATCGCGAAACTATTTATTTCAATGAAAAGTTAAGGAAAGTTCATAGATTTATTTACTTCACACATATTTCTTGATTATGCTTTCTACCTGACTGCCAACTGCACCGTCCTCAAGGCTTAAAAGCCTGTTTCGTGTCCCTAAGCACGTCCCACTAGACACCTACTATAATATATTATACTCCGGAGCTTCCAGGCATTGCACATATTGAACTCTTTAATATTTAGGAGTTGATATCGAAATTTCCGCGGGCGAGCGTAAGTTCGATATTAGTTTTTCTCTCTGTCGTCATACTTACGGCTAGGGCTGGACTGGGTCATATCGATATTAAAAAATATCGATATCAAAAAATATCGATATCAAAAATATCGATACTGAAAAATATAGATATCAAAAAATATCGATATTAAAAAATATCGATATTAAAAAATATCGATACTGAAAAATATCGATACCAAAAAATATCGATACTGAAAAATATCGATATTAAAAAATTTCGATACTAAAAAATATCGATACTGAAAAATATCGATATCAAAAAATATCGATACTAAAAAATATCGAATATCGATATAAGAAATATCTAAATTAAAAAATATCGATATAAGAGTATATCGCTAGTACCTGAACATGGCAGACAGTATGCATGTTTATAATCAGTAAATAAAACTGTCAATATTTTTTGTTTGAGCAGAAAATATTTTATATTATGTTTGCGGATCGGTAGTCACGCACGCGTCCCGTCACGTTCGTGCAGAAAACACGAAAAGCTTTTTAAAATATTTCGCCATGCACCGTACGCATTTCTATACACCGCCAACTTGATTGACTGTTTTAATATTGAATAATGGAAATATCCTCAGTTTTCTATTGAAAAATTCGAACGTATCCGCTTGGAACTGCGAGCGCTTTCCCGACAACAAGCTTTTAATTCTTTACCAGTTTCAATCGTTTCTATAGGTAAAATTAAAATAGAGTATACCGGGCGCAGCTGGGGATAAATAATGTAAGCTAGCATAACATAACATAACATAAATATAATATAATATAATATAATATAATATAATATAATATATAATATAATATAACATAACATAATATAATATAATATAATATATAATATAATGTAATGTAATATAATATAAAGCAATTTTATAATAGAACGGTCATTACTTTGGTGCCACAAGAAGTTTGAACTGAAAAGGTTCGTCAACTTACCCTACTTTCTTCTGTTGTTTCATAAGTCAGAGAAAAGTTTCAAATTTCTATGTGCTCCAGTTTTCAGTTCTTAGGTACTTTATAATCCTCGAATGCTGATGGTCACCAGGTAGCAGCTGATGAAGCCGTTGTTCGGATTTTTAGTATGGTGGTCAGCAATGCCCAAGGAACCAAATTTGAGATTGGTTTGTATGATAATCAGTTCCCAGTGGGTCCTTTCGCAAATTCAATAGGGCGATAGTTGATGTTTATTATGTAAAATTGTGGATTTCGGGATGCACTGAAAGCTGAAACCAATTTAAAAGTGGCTTGGCGTTAATTCCCTTCCAAATCCTCATTTGCTAATTTATGGCAATTA
The DNA here is from genome assembly GCA_963966045.1 of Xestobium rufovillosum. Lineage (NCBI taxonomy): Eukaryota > Metazoa > Arthropoda > Insecta > Coleoptera > Ptinidae > Xestobium > Xestobium rufovillosum. Next base: position 41,847,735 of record OZ014493.1, read on the forward strand.
CGAAAACCGCTAATTACAGTATACAAACTAGTTCCCAAAGCTATCGTATTTTTTGTTTGGCAACACAATCATTTATTACAGTGTTCAAAGCCAACATGGATAGTTTTTAATTGCGTTTCATTCGTTCCCAACGCACTCGGTCTGTGAGAGAATGGATCGAGCAGGTTGGCGTGACCAAAAAATATTCAAAACTGATTTATTGAATTGTTCGTCGGGCGTGGCCGCTAACGAGAGCCAGGAAAGATGATTATAAACCTGATTTAAATTGACAGTTACAGTATAACATAAAGTAATTATTTCTGCCTGCAGGTGCATAGATTTTATCTGAATTTGTGGTTTCGATGAAAAGAGAAACTTTGTAAATCGTCAAGGATGGGCCAAGTAAAATCCACACAGAAATTGAGAACTGAATTTTATTAATTTCAAACATAGGATTTTTGGCAAAGAAAGAATGTGAGAAGCTTCTTTTTCTGATCTATTTTCCTTTACAATCCACCGCAACGCAACATCATTAGTAGTTACCGATATAAAACCCGTAATTTTATTTCTGACCGTCGTAGTTGTGCGCCACCACAAGAGTGAATTAATTAACAGAATAGCAGATTCTGCCATTAATATTCAACAGACAAAGCACACCCCCGAGAGTATAGAAGAATTATTAAGGGCTGTATCGGAAAGCGGTATAAGTAAACCAGAGAAATATGAGTAGGAGACTTGAGCTGAACAAGAGAGCCTCGGAACATCGCTTGCTTCAAGTAAGTAGTATTATTTTCTTGAAATCCATTCAGGCTTATATATATTCAGAAATACGAAACAAGAAACACCGGGGCTTATTCAAGTGGTGTATTTTTGTGTTCCAATTCAATCGGACTTATAAAGGATCTGTGGCATGTTCGAACGAAATAGGAAGGTTTTTTCTGTTATTGCCTTCAGAATTAAACGGAAATACGACAACAAATATCTGTTTTCTTTAGTTTCTTTGCACAATTTTCTAGGCATTGATGGTAAAGTGATTCTTTAACTCGCTAATCTTCATGCCCCTCTTGGTGCTCCTAAAAAGTGCATAATAAACTTCTACACGTAATGGCTAATAGACGACATCAAATTTATATACCAGTGTTTTGTGGTTAAAGCATTTACATAGACTTTCATCACAAATTGAATTCCAAATTTCATTGCTTGGCTAATCATTGCCGTTCGATTTTCTTGCTGCAAGACTTGGGCGCGTTAATTATCATTAAGTTTCCTTTCAATATATTTCAATTTTATTTGTAAAGACAAATTACGATCTTCCATAGAACATCCTTTCAAAAATACAAACTTAACCTACAAATTTGACACAACAAACCAACATTGTAAATGCTTTTTCGCTTCAAATTTATGCCAATGTGAAATTCAATGTAAATGAAGCTTTAAACAGTTGTTTTCTTAACTTAAACTTTACTGTGTTCTGTTTCATTTATTAGTTGTGTGTTGTTTGTGTTTTATAGCCTAGAATAATGTTGTCTTTCAATTTATATTTCAAAAACAAGTCATGAAATCTTGTTTGATTTTAACACACAAATAAACAAATAAAAACATAAAAATCACCTCAAAATTTGACGACCATGAAATTCTATAACACTGAATCTCCCTATCCTCCTCACCCTCCCCCTTCTCATCCTCCACCCCCTCCTCATTTCTCTTCTTGTCTTAGTTCTCTTTTCGACTTACTTCCTTTGATTTTGTTCGCTCGTTTAATATGCAGGTTAGACTGTAAGGGAGAGTGGGGGAATTGTGCGCACTTAAGGAAGATCTGCTGCTGTGACCAAGCCATTACAGTTATGACGTTGAAATATATAGGAATGGAAGCCCCCAACATGGTAGTTTAGTAGTTAGAAAATGACAATACTGGGCCAGGCCATCGAGTTCTCCAGGTGCCATCCACTTCTTCGGCAGTGACCTTGAAAGAGACCAGAGGCTGCTGAAGGAGTCCTTGAAGAAGAAGTGGAAGTCATGTCTTCAGCAATGACATCTTCAGCAGCCTCTGGTGTCTTTCAAGGTCATTGCCGAAGAAGTGGGCATGTCTTCAGCAGCGTCTGGTGTCTTTCAAGGTCATTGCCGAAGAAGTTGTCTTCAGCAGCAGCAGCAGCAGCAGCAGCAGCCTCTGGTGTCTCTCAGAAGAAGAGCCTCTGGTGTCTTGCCATTGCGCACCCAAGCCGCCATTTTGTGGTCTTTGGCTGTGGGTCAGGCGCCTGCGCCGGGGCTGTCGCGTACAAAGCGCGTGTTGCTCATTGTTCAGGCCAGTCCATCCTGGCCCCATCCACTTCTTCGGCAATGACCAGAGGCTGCTGAAGGAGTCATGTCTTCAGCAACGGTGTCTTTGGGACCTTTGGCCGTGGCTCAGGCGCATGCGCCGGGCTCTGGCTATGAGAGTGGGCGGGGCAACAGCCAATGAGAGTGGTTGTGGGCAGCATCCAATCAGAACTGATCTTGTTGTTAGGTGCTGTTCGGCCTTTGGATGTGGCCCAGGCGCCTGCGCCGGGGTTTTCGCAAAAATAAAAACGTTGAATATATTTTTACATCAATATAATTAAAACTATAATCTGTATACAGAGTAGGCATGCGTGCATTTTCTGGGCAAATCGAAGCCCTGCAGCTTCTCATACCACTCTTCTGACCGATTCATTACCCGGTGTATACTCAACGATGCGGTCATGCAGGATGAGACAGTATGCGGTTGTGTTGGGCGGAAAATTCTCGCTCGACTCAAATTCTAGACGCATATCTATGGGTCCAGGCTTGATGCTTTCCGACTGCTTTGATGCGTCAATCACCACGATGGGCGCTAGATCCTTGAACTGTTCCTTGCCGTATAACGGCTCGCCAACTTTTCCATAGTATGAACTCTGGAAGTTCTGGTACATTTCGTATAGCAGGGCGTATTTTCCCGTGGAGAAATCCAAGTTTAAATTCTCGTAGGGGAAGCACTCAGAATTCAGGTACAGTTTGACGTTTGTCAGATTGCAGTGGTCAAATTTGCTTGAATCCGTGTCCAAATTCGCTTTGCGATTCGTCTGGAAGGCGACAATAACGTAGCGGGGTTTCTCCAACCGTGTTGCAGTCTTGACGGCCCACGTTTGTTTCGTAGCTTGCGGCAACACCGGATACTCGTACAGCTCCCAGCAGCGAAAACATATCTGCAACGTTCTCTCTTCCTCGACAATATTGAGAAGTTTTAGGTATTCAGCATCCGATGGATAGACGTACGGCACCCTCCAATGAACCTTGCTCAACTCAATTCTGGTGTCCTCGTTACCCACGAAAGCGTTCCTATCGTTTTTCGATCGAGTCAAAATGAGCTCGTGACACACATTTAACAGAATTTTGGGGTAATCTTCCAAGAATCCCAGCAGGATTCTTCCCGGGATGCACACGTTAAAGTTCCCGTTCGCGTCGATAAGGTGGCTCGGTGAGTCTCCCGTATTCGTCCAGCCGGCATTCTCCAGGGCACCTACCTCACCCACATTCAGAGAAACTACACCCTTCAGTGTGCTCGTGATGCCCACGTTTTTTGTTCGATCCACCTCCACCCCGTTTATTTCATAGCGGACGTCGTCAAAGAGGAAACTGAGGGCGTTATTTGTTAAAGCCGCATTTCCGCCTCCTGCACCCTTGATGAACCTGCCCTCTATGTAGATGCTGCTTAGATGCGGCAGTACGTAAACGTCTTGTTGGTGGATTGGTATGCGAATTTCGTCATTGGCGTTGAATGTTGTTGTTGTCACGAACGGCTGATGTACGTGCACCTCGACACGGCGTGCTGACTCATCCAAAACAGCACCGTCCAGAACACGAAACGTGTCTACGTTTATGTGTGTCATTATTCAAATGCGGTTCCCTTGTTGAAGCACAAGTACTAACTGACAGCACCGTTAATTTTCTTGCTTAAATACTCTCCATAGAACCGTGCGCATGCGCAGTCTTATTCTTGCTCGTGTCATCAGCCATGGTGTTTGCGAATACAGCTGTCTGTGTCAACAGACAGCTGTATTCGCAAACAGACAGACAGACAGACGGAGAGACAGACAGACAGACAGACAGACAGACAGACAGACAGACAGACAGACGGACAGACGGACCGACAGACATACAGACAGACAACTACTGATAAGAATTCGGAAGTAGGAGAATAACTATAGATTCCTTTTTCTCATCGAGCTGATTAATTTGATACCCTACATGATCTAGGTGGGCGGGGCAAGGAGCGTGGCCGGAGGCGCGGTCAGTGAGTGGCCACCCCTAAAAACCATCCCTAAAAACCACCCCCAAAATCACCCTCCAAAACCACCCCAAGAACCGCCCCTAAAAACCACCTCTAAAAGCTACCCCTAAAACCACCCCTAAAACCACCCCCTAAAAACCACCCCTAAAAACCACCCCTAAAAACCACCCCAAAAACCACCCCCAAAAACCACCCCTAAAATCCACCCCAATATTCGGATACCTCTAGTCGAGTCCTTTAATTAGACACCCCACATGACATAGTTTTTACGTAGGGGTTAGCCTAAATTTAGACTACTGTTCTCAAATACGATGTAGAATGTTCTACTACCGAGAACTAAGATGTTTGCATATATCAATCAGATGGTTCCCACACGTGTCCGAAACGCATTAAGATAACAAGTAATTTCAAATAAACAAACTGGAGAATGTTCTAGAATGTTTTTTCCCACACGTGTCCGAAACGCATTAAGATAACAAGTAATTTCAAATAAACAATCAGAAGAATATTCTAGAATGTTATTTTATTGTAATAATACAAACAAACAAACGGGTCACCTTGTAGTGTCTACAACGTATTAAATGCACATGCAGAGCGTGGGATCAAACCTAAACAAACATATCCTATCGGCAAGATGAAAGGTTATTTCCCATAATAAAAACAATTATAACATCTCTTATCGGCGGCGAACGTGCTTTTTTCTTAAACTTTAATATCAATATTTATTTAGTATAAACAATTGTAAATTTCCGAGAAAATAAATATTAATTCTGTAACTTCTGTTTACAATCATAAGTATATACGGATTATTTGAAAGACGGGCTTGTGGGCCGCCGATTAGCTCAGTTGGTTGGAGCGAGGGCTCCGGTGCGTGGGGACCCGGGTTCGAATCCCGGTCGGCGTCATTTCCAGAACGTTTGCGAAAACCCCGGCGCATGCGCCTGAGCCACGGCCAAAGGCCCCAAAGACACCGTTGCTGAAGACATGACTCCTTCAGCAGCCTCTGGTCATTGCCGAAGAAGTGGATGGGGCCAGGATGGACTGGCCTGAACAATGAGCAACACGCGCTTTGTACGCGACAGCCCCGGCGCAGGCGCCTGACCCACAGCCAAAGACCACAAAATGGCGGCTTGGGTGCGCAATGGCAAGACACCAGAGGCTCTTCTTCTGAGAGACACCAGAGGCTGCTGCTGCTGCTGCTGCTGAAGACAACTTCTTCGGCAATGACCTTGAAAGACACCAGACGCTGCTGAAGACATGCCCACTTCTTCGGCAATGACCTTGAAAGACACCAGAGGCTGCTGAAGATGTCATTGCTGAAGACATGACTTCCACTTCTTCTTCAAGGACTCCTTCAGCAGCCTCTGGTCTCTTTCAAGGTCACTGCCGAAGAAGTGGATGGCACCTGGAGAACTCGATGGCCTGGCCCAGTATTGTCATTTTCTAACTACTTAGTTTCATTGTGCAGAAGTATATTTGATTGAAAGGTGGGTGTGGTAACAAAAAATAAAATGCCCAAAGTCCCGAAAGCGCACAATTCCCCAACCGTCGGGGTAATTGTGCGCAGAAGGTGGGGAATTGTGCGCTTTACATTTAAAGCTATAAATCAGTACGAATTGACATAAGAAACATTTGTTCTACCAGAATGTTTTATTCATCTAACAAAATTAACATAAACTTCTCTAAAATCAAAATAACGAAAACCAACCATTTGGTTAGGTACTTATAGGTAACTACATATATCGAGCTTTGGCGAAATTAAGAACTAAGTATTTTTACTATTTGCAGTAAGCACGACAGTTTTTAGCAGACTCAGCACGATTAGATATAAGTTCGCGGTATCTACGAAAAACAAAAAAAAACAGCTGTAGTTGCTTATTCGTATTCAACTGCATAGGGCTAATTCTGCGAACAATTACCCCAAAGCAAATCCAACATAAAAGAAAATCGCAGCTCATAAACAAGTCCGACTTTGTCGAGTATTTTTACATGAAATACCACAGAACACAATGCTAATCACAGTCATGCATGAGAGATAAAATAAAAGTGTCAGCTTATCTCCTTAGCTTCTGGAGCCAACAAATTGTAACAATTCGTGCGTTTTGACGTCTGGCGACCATAGTCACGTAACAAGATCGCTGCAACGCAAGTTGTTGACGAAGGTTGTTCAATACACTTGTCGACAGAGGACAGCACTTGTTGTGTTCCAAGCTTGGCACTATTTGTGTGAGAATCAACATGCGCACAATTACCCGCTGCGCACAATTCCCCCACTTTCCCTTACATCGTCGTCTGGTGGTACAATTTTGTGTCGTGCTATGTTAAAGATCATGAATTAGCTTTAGACGCTACCATTTTCAGTAGTACTAGGTATCTTTAAAACCTACAGTTTAAAATCAGAGCTGAGGTTTGTCCTCTAGCAGCACTCTTACAATATCGAAAATGAAAATGCGCCTCGTCTGAGATGATTTCAATTTGGAATAGTGCAAGTTATTTCTGACTAACGTTGTTTGAAAATGTCGCAGCGAATCCGCGCTCCGTACGTTTCATCATCATAAGGTTCTCAGTCCGAAGACTGGTTGGACGCGTACCTCCATTCTTTTCTATCCTGAGCTAACCTATGCATTTCCCTAAAAGTAGAACATCCTACATCCCTAACTATTTGAGAGCAGTAGTCTAATCTAGGCCTACCCCTACCTCTTTTTATTCCTATCTCTGACTCTAGTATGTCGCGAACTATTCCTTCGTGTCTTAGAAGGTGTCCTACCATCCTATCTCTCCTACTCTTTATTGTTTTCCATACCCTTCGCCTTTCCCCAACTCTTTCTAATACTTCCCTATTGCTAACCTTATCTATCCACGGTATCTTCATCATGCGTCTGTAACACCACAGTTCAAACGCTTCTACTCTTTTTCTATCCGCTTCTCCTATTGTCCAAGTTTCGCACCCGTATAATGCCGTACTCCATACATACGACTTTAAGAGTCTCTTCCTAGTCTCTATATTAACCGTTCTCGAACATAACAGTTGTTTCTTTTTGTTAAACGCAACTCGTCCCTGCACTATTCTTTGTTTTATAGCTTTAGTGCTCCTACCGTCTTGGGTTATTTTACTTCCTAAGTAGCAGAAATCCGCGACCTCCTCTATCTTCTCATTTCCTATTTGTATTTCAATTTTAGTTCTATTTTCACTCCATCTACATACCAAAATTTTAGTTTTCTTTTTATTGATTTTCATGCCGTAGCCCTGTGTCAAAACTGCTTCCATTTCATTCAAAGCCGCTCCTAATTCTTCTTTGCTAGATGCTAACACTGCTATATCATCCGCAAATCTGAGCATGTTAATAGTTTGGCCCTGTACATTGATCCCTGAGGCTGTTCTTTCCTTAACAATATTAATCGCATCTTCGATATATAAGTTGAAAACTAGAGGTGACAATGCACATCCCTGTCTCACTCCCTTCCGGATATCTACTTCCCTTCGTTCCTGCTCACATTCTATAACTGCCTTTTGCTCTTTGTAGAGATTATGTATTATTCTTCTGTCCCTGTATTTCATCCCTACCTTTCTCAGCACTTCGAACATCTTCCCCCATTTTACGTTGTCGAAGGCTTTTTCTAAATCTACAAATCCTATATATACGCTCTTTCTCTTTTCTATCGTTTTTTCTATAATTACTCGTAAAGCTAGAATGGCCTCGCGCGTTCCTCTATTTCGTCTAAATCCGAACTGATCTTCTCCTAATATTTCTTCCGCCTTTTTCTCCATCCTTCTTTGCACCATTCTAGTTAAAATTTTTGATGCATGGGAAGTTAAACTGATAGTTCTAAAATTTTCGCATCTATCCGCGCCTTTCCTTTTTGGCAAAGCTACCATGATGTTCAGTTCCTCTGGAATCTCGCCTGTCAGGTATATGCGACTAACTAATTTAAATAAACGATCTATTACCTCTTGACCTGCGCACTTTAAGATTTCTGCCTGCAAGCCATCTATACCTGGTGCTTTATTATTCCTTAAACTTTTTAGTGCTAGCTCCAACTCTTCTCTCATTATAGGACTCCCTAGGTTATCCCCTTCTACACTGCTTTCACTTTCTAATATATCTTGCACTTCCTGTCCCGCATATAAGTTTCCTAAATATTCTTTCCACCTATCTGCCTTCTCCCCGCTTTCGATTAGGATATCTCCTGCCTCATTCCTAATGCTTTTGGTACTAGATCCAATTTCTCTAAAATTTCTCCTAATTATTTTATATGCTTCATCAGTCTTTCCTATTTCGAACTTATTTTCCACTTCTTTGCACTTATCATCGATCCATTGCTCTTTCGCTTTCCTACATTTCCGAATAATTTCCCACTTGATCGCCTTATATCTTTGTTTCCCTATTTCATCTAACCTATTTTTATATTTGCGCCTTTCCTCTATTAGACTCACAATATGTTTTGTTATCCAGGGTTTCCTACTTTCATTCTGTTTATGACCCAAAATATCCCTAGCTGAGGAAACTAAACTGTTTTTAATGCAATTCCATTCTTCCTCTATGTCCCTAACAATATTTTCGCCCGCGCCCTTTAGTACTTCGTTTGTCTTTTTCTCGAACTTATCGCGCGTATCATCATCTTTTAGTTTCTCTGGGTCAAGATACCTTCTTCCGCTTCGTTTTTTCAAAATCTTAAATTTAAGATTGGCCTTCATAACGACTATATTGTGATCACTATCTATATCTGCTCCTGGATAACTTCTACAATCCCTAACTTGATTTCTAAATCTTTGCCTAACAAGAATGTAATCTATTTGATATCTCCCTAGGTCTCCTGGCATCTTCCACGTGTAGCGTCTCCTAACATGATGGTGAAATAGAGTGTTCGCGACCGTTAAGTTATGTTTATCGCAGAACTCTATCAGTCTCACTCCCCTATCGTTCCTATTGCCTAATCCAAAGGGACCAACTATTCCGCCCTCTCGCCCTGTGCCTACGACTGCATTGAAATCTCCTATAATTATTAAATTTTCGTGTCCTCTCACAAAATCTAGCACATGTTCAATATCACTATAAACTGCCTCTACGACCTCATCACTGTAGTTAGAAGTGGGCATATATACCTGTATTATTACTGTTTTTACAGGTTTCGAATCTAACCTAACCATAACTACCCTGTCACTTTGCTGTAAGAAATTTTCTACACTCTGCCCTACTTTTTTCCGCATAACAATTCCTACTCCCGAATTTCCTCCTACAGATCCTGTGTGTATTACTCTAAAATCTCCGCTCCAGAAGTCTCCGGCTTCTGGCCATCGCACTTCACTAATACCTACTACGTCTAATGCTAACCTATCCATCTCAATTTTCAAATTCTCTAACTTTCCTACTTGTTTCATGCTTCTAACATTCCACGCTCCGACTCGTGAGATGTTACACTTATCATTTCTGATGACTCCCCCCGAAGCAGTCCCCGCCCGGAGATCCGAATGTGGGACTATTTTACCTCCGGAATATTTTACTCCAGAAAGTGCCATCATCATAAATTCGAAGTACGCTGTACCAGGGATAGAATAATGTGGTGGTTTCCCGTTGCCTTCCACATCGCAGTAGTGTGTATCACAGTGCCATACTGACCCTCACGATCTCTGCCACTATGATTACTGAAAGAGCTGCTGCCCCCTTTCAGGGACTTGATTTAGTCTGGCTTCTCAAATAAAAACCCCTCCAATATGGTTAAACCTATGGTTCGGCTCTTTAGGTCATTGAAGCGCGCAAGCCATCCCACCCGTCCCAGTATTACTAGAACTGCGTCAAGGTACAAGTCCTTTGGGATAGTCCGTACGTTTAATAAACCTTTATTAGACTGTTCTTTTGAAACAGAAAACTGGAAGGTAATAAAGTTATATTAAGCATTTTATTAACAAATTGAGCTCATCTGCGCGTATCAGATGCGAAACGTTTAGCGGAGTTAATAATGTTCTGGCTGCTACTGCTCCGCAACCGTCTCGTACTTCCTGGAAAACGACTCTCAGGATATTATGATAAACTGATTTAATATCTTACGTTTAATAAAAAAGTAACAAGAGGGTTGAGACGTTATCCACCCCTCTGGCTTTTTCTTTGTAACGTGCGCGTTTTCTTACCCCGCAGCCGCAATTTCTGTAATTAAGTTCTCTACTCTTCAGCAGAACTGAATGCAGTCTTTATAGGTACTCATGTAGTAGCAATTCTATTAAATTGTGTTATGGTTTATTCCAAAGTTGCAGTTCTGAGCATGACACCAGAAACAACAACTTACAGATGTTGAATACAGGAGATAGTAGGCACGGTACAAGATTATGCAAATCCGTAGCAACAGATGTCTCCCTAGCACTAACCGCAATGTTCCACCTTAGCTGCCACGCAGTTTACATAAAATTACAAATTCAAACTCTACTTTGACAGGCATCTTCAAATTCAGTGGATAAACCGCATTTATTTTGTACTATGGTCATTTTTGCAAGAAACTTTTTTGAAAACTTATTTTCATTGTTAAAATAAGTTAAGTTGTAACAATAAAATACCTTATTACTATAGCAAGAATATGATGCTTATAACCATAAATTAGTGTTAAACAAATTTGTTGTGGCAACCAAACCTTATGCGCCATAACCAAATCACTTGGTGTTATAGCAAAAGTATACCGTGTGACAAACTTCGATGTGTACATGGGGAAATAACATGGGCAATTACATTCTTGGGGATTCCTGCTCCCCATGTGTAGTTACAGTGGTGGTAAAGGTAGCAATCGAAAGATTATTTTTTTCTGCGTATGAGGATATCAAAAACTCTACAACTTTCCAATTTATTAAAGCATTAAAAGCAAAAATTACATTAATAATTTTCTAACTAAAACACAGAAATTTATCAGATTATCAATGACAACTTAATTTATTTTTTATTCTAATCACGGACGTATTTGATTTTTATGGATTTTCTGAACTGTCAACATTTAAAAATGAACAAAAATATTTATTCAGTTCAAGAAAAGGTTTTCATTGTGAAAATATTTTACGGCGGCAATAGTTTGCGCGTAGTCCGTGCCTTATTTTCTGTAAAATTCAATAACGGTCCTATTCCTTCGGTATAATAACAAATAATTTAGTAAGAAATTTGAAGGCTGGGTATCTTTCATCGAAAGAAGTTAATTTTTACTAATACATAAACTTGTTTTTTTATTTAGATAATTCTCATTCACATTATTATTGTCATTACCTATAGTTGACAATTAATTGATTACTGGTGTGGATGTTTCGTTGGTGAATGCTGGTCCATAATTTAGGGTAAATTGTAGGTGTCGTCTAACCTATTAAAAAGTTTTTGGGAAAATGTTAAAGCAGTAAAATGAAATAATAAAAATTAAATTACTTTAATTTTGCTGCAATTATGAAAAATTTAACAAGCGGCAACATTTGTTTATTTTGCTCTAATGAATTTTGTAATCTGGCAATTTAATACTTATTTATTTCATATCTAGGTAAGGACAAAATTTTATTAATATACAATGAAATTAAAGTAACATAAAAAAAGAAAAATAACTATAACAAATATTCAAATAAACCCCCATTCTGTATCAGACAGTATCCCAGCCTATTATAGAAAGAATTTTTCACATTCGCAAGTTGCTGATCGTTTATTAAGTTGCATTCCGCAAAAATAGCATTCCTTAAAGAATCAATATTTGGGTGACGAGTTTTATAAATCTTATTTTTTAAATGACCCCACAAGAAAAAGTCACACGGTGCCAAATCGGGAGATCTAGCTGGCCAGTTTATAGCACCACCTCGACCAATCCAGCTCTCTGGAAATATTTCATTTAATAATTCCCTCACTTGTGCTCCAAAATGTGCTGGGCATCCGTCATGCTGAAACCAGACCTCCCGATTCGCATGTGCAACTTCTTCTTATGCAGGGCCAATATGGTTAATTAAAAGATCTAAATAAGCCCCTGAATTTAAATTTTCCTGTATTTCAACTGGTCCTATAATGCGATTATTAAAAATGCTTGCCCAAATATTGATTTTTGGAGGGTATTGCGTTGTAGTGGCTAGATTTATTCTGGGATTTTCCTGGGCCCAATGCCTAACGTTTTGTGAATTTGGCTCTTGATTTAAAGTGAAGGTACACTCATCGGTAAAACAAATTGATGAGAGGAAGCTGGGATCTCGATTAGCCCGTTCTTGCATTTCTTCACAGAAAGTTTGCCTTGATTCTTCGTCAAATGGAAGTAACTCTTGGTGACATTGGAATTGAAAGGGATGATATTTGTTTTTTTTAATATGTTACCGACAGTTTCTCTTGAAACATTACATTCTAGGGCAATAGACCTTAAACTAGATGTTGGACTAGCAGTTATCAGGCCTATTACCATTTCCTCTACCTCAACATTTAGATTTCTTGGAACGACTAAAAAAATAAATGATAAGATTAGTTTTAGTTTTGTTTCACTCCACGTTATCACTTGTTAAATTTCTCATAATCCCAGTAAAATTTAAGTTAGCGAACAATAAGGAATTAGCAACTAGGTAATAATAATAAGCGAATGAGAATTATCTAAATAAAAACCAAGTAAACTTATTAGTAAAAATTACCTTCTTTCAATGAAAGATTCCCAGTATCTTCAAATTTCTTAACTAAATTTTTTATTGTTGTTACCCAAGGAATAGGACTGTTATTGAATTTTACAGAAAATAAGTCACGGACTACCCGCAGACTATTGCCGCCGTAAAATGTTTTCATAATGAAAACCGTTTCTTCAACTGAATAAATATTTTTGTTCATTTTGAAATCCACATTTTAAATTGTCGATAAATAATGTTGACAGTTCAGACGAATTAGAAATTAGAATCAAGGGAGTCTTTGATTAGAATAAATTAAATTGTCATAGGTAATCTGATGAATATCCGTGTTTTAATTTGAAAATTATTAGAGTAATTTTTGCTTTTAATGCTTTAATAAATTGGAAAATTGCAGAGTTTCTGATACCCTCATACGCAGGAAAAAATAATCTTTCGATTGCTAACTTTATCACCACTGTAACTACACATGGGGAGCAGGAATCCCCAAAAATGTAATTGCCCATGTTATTTCCCCATGTACACATAGAAGTTTGTCACACGGTATATGTATTTAATATGTATATCTGGAACTGTATTGTGCTGCCAACTAAATGTTATGGTTGCCTTAACTAAATCGTAAAGTCATTTTCACCAAATAGTTTTGTTGAAATGGCAGGAACTTTTTACAAGTCGTCTTGATTTTTTGCAATATATTCTTATTCTGCTGCATTTACTTTTGTGTATCTGCAGCTATAGGGTTCGGTAAAATTAACATTTCTTTGTTAGGGTATCTTGTCCAATTGTACTGATTTTACTTCCATGTTCCGTGAGGAAATGGAATCATTGCACTAACTTCAAAACTTCGAGAAAAAGTTTTTTAGCTTCGTGTCTGCGCGTGCGTGTGGTCTGGATTTTTTTGGCGTTCGATAACTGCCGTAAAAACTAACAGATTTCAATGATTTTTTGAAAAGTGAGTCTCGACGAGAAATACGAAAAAATGTTTGAATAAAAAATGTTGCGTATTCTAAGGCCTTTGTAAATGTTTGTAAAAATTTGTAAAAATATTTTTTAAATTTTTGTAAAAAATTTGTTATTTCGTAAAATGTTGTAATTCTTGTAAAAATTCGTAAAAATATATTTTGTAAAATTTATAAAATATTTCATAAAAATTGCGAAAATATTTTACAAAATTTTTTAACATTTTTGTAAAATAAATTTGCGCAAATTTTTACAAAAATTACAAAATTTTACGGAATAACAAATTTTTCAGAAAAATGTATATTTTTTTTGTAAAATTGGCGATTATAAACAGATAATTGTTTTAAGTGTTCTTTTGTTATATACAGGGGTGTCACGGTCACGACCAGTTCCTATTAGAAGTAGGTAGAGAACTAAATAAGATATTAAGATGAAATTTTGCATAAGAGCCTAGTTCTGTGACATCTATTTTCTATCTATTTTCAAGATGGCTGCACTTCCGGTTCTATCGGAAGTGGCTATTAACTTTGTTATTTTAAACGGAACACCCTGTATCTGATTACATTTTGGAATTCCTTGTTGAATTTGAGAGCCACATTGTTAACCATACATTGGGTCTAACTCCAACTGTTTCAGCGTTATTTGTCGTTAAAAATCGTAATTTTTCAAACAACAAACAATTTTTCAACAAGGAATTCCAAAATGTAATCAGGTATAGGGTGTTCCATTTAAAATAACAAAGTTAATAGCCACTTCCGATGGAACCGGAAGTGCCGCCATCTTGAAAATATTTTTATTCAATAGATGTCATAGAACTAGGCCCTTATGCAAAATTTCATCTTAATATCTTATTTGGTTCTCTATATTCTTCTAATAGGAACTAGTCGTGACACACTCTGTATAATGAATATGAAAGTCATCTATAGTTCTCCATACCGATTTTTATTTCAATTTTAGGTCTACTATGGAGAGAAAAAATTGTCCCCTTGAACAAGAAGGCCCATATGTACTTTTACGTTAAACACCTTTCCGTTCGCAACCCGCCATCTTACCTTCTCAGAAGCTCACCGGTAACGGAAAATTTTACCTGCGCCACTGGTACTGTAAGACATTTCATGCGGAACCCCACCGCTCGCCAACTTGAATGTGATGAACAATATATTGGAGTATACCAGCAATAATTTTTAAGACCATTTTTTCTTTCTCCTGCTACATTTATAAATAATTACAAAACATTTTGGTAATCTCCGGGTTTCATGATTTTGACTTTAATATTAGGTATATCGGTCTGCATATTTTGTTCCGTCGGAGAGCTCGATTTAATAGATACATTTTATCTGAAATCGCGTTTAGAGTAATAGTTATATGATTTTGAGCATCGGCAGAAACTTGGCCATTTACTGTTCAAAAGGTAAATATTTGTACGGATGGTAATTTGGCTTTTCGCACACACCCTACAGGCTGATATCTCTGGCGTGCAGAGTGTTTGATCAGTGCCGGCCCTAAACGACTGTAATAGTCAATATTGCGCGAGAAAGATACGGTGTGTAATGTAACGTACAACACAAAGTAGGTACACACAGACTTATTAATGAGTTTATCAATGTTGAACACTGCATGGAATACAGATTATAATATACATTTTATCAGAAGAGTCATGAGAAATTATTGGAAAGAAGTTAAATAAGGGAGTCAAGCGTAGTAAGGGAGAGCGTTGGAAAACTACCAAGCAGCTTTTGAGGAAGACACCGAGACAAGTGTTGAACCATAAGTATACGAACCTATATCCATTAATAGATTTGTTCCAACAACTACTCCTCGGGCAAATACCCCGATAGGCATTAAACTACAGGGGAAACGACACGTTACATAAAACTAAGTAGGCGCGAAAGTTGACAATGGTATCCACTCGTGAGCTAAGCTCGTAGCTGTTGTCTTATGTTTAAAACAAACAACTAAACTGACCATATATGCTCAGAGATGATGCGAAACAAAAATATTATATAAAGGAAAATTTTGAGCAATGTATTAGTACTATCAATAGAACCAAAATTTGTGATCAGAAATTAATAAAAAACCACTAGGTGACAATGAATATTCGCATGCTGAGTAACAATGCAACTAATAGGCAGGTTCGGTAATTTTCAAATTTCATTAAAATTGATAGAGTTTATTACACTGAAGGCAGTTATGTTGGTAATTTTTGTTAAAAAAAATTCCTTCGCCTGTGAAGCCGTTGCAAAGTTTTCCGTCGGTGCGAGGCTAGAAATCGTACCTTGCAGTGAGAGTAGGCCGCGTGACGTCAGAACTTAGTATAACGTACAAGTCCCAGCTTCAGCGCGCAGCATTCTACATCCCCAACTATTTGAGAGCAGTAGTCTAATCTGCTCCAACCTCTACCTCTTTATTCCTATCTCTGACTCTAGTATGTCGCGAACTATTCCTTTGTGTCTCAGAAGGTGTCCTACCATCCTACGATCCTATCCCCTATTCTTTATTGTCTTCCATACTTTTCTCTTTTCCCCAACTCTTTCTAATTCCTCCTTATTGCTAACTTGTCTATCCACGGTATCTTCAACACCCGTCTGTAGCATCACATTTCAAACGCTTCTACTCTTTTTCAATCCGCTTCTCCCATTGTCCAAGTTTCGCACCCTTAGTTATAATTTCGTACTCCATACATGCGTCTTTAAGAGTCTCTTCCGAGTTTCTACATTAACCGTTCCAGAATATAGCAGTTGTTTCTTTTTGTTAAACAAGTACCTAGTACCTACGTAGCGTAGTTTTTTGATTCGCGTGAGTTGTATTTGTTTCAGTTTTTTTAAAAAATTTCCAATCCGTTATAAAACTGTTAACTTGATAACTTGTCAATCACTTAGGTATACATACCTACATAAATGAGTAGGTATATATTGTATTGTATTAGAGAATATAGGTAGGTACCTATTTTACAAACAGAAGTAAGCAGGTATCTACAATCTACATACCTACTTATACTGAATTATAAAAGGCATGTACAGTTAATAAATTGTTGACTTTGTTTTACATATACCGGTCTGCCTTTACACTACTGTTTTAAGGTTGAATGAAATTGGGGTTAGATGCAAGAATCACACACCATTTCCACATTTACCGGGACATTTACCTACCTTCTACATAAATATGTCAAATTATGTGAATCGGACTTTTGATACCCTTGTTGCATCATTATATCGATTATGTTGGCTTTGTTTTATGTTTCCTTGACACCTTACTTTAAAAATTCACGCTCGAAATAGTCCCAATAAGTAGGTTATGAGATAGGTACCGCTTCACGGGCACTTCAAAAGAAGTGGGAGGAGCTCCTTACGAATCTCTGACGTCAAACCAATAACAAAGCGAACTAGCATGTGGGCGTGATAAGCTAATTTCTTTCGCTTATTACGCCGTAAAAAAATTTTTGAGAAAAAAAAATTCGCCGTAAATCAATTACAATAACAATTTTCTGTCATTTTCATGCCAAAAATAGATATCTTATTTTTCTCCGAACCTCCCTATTATGTTCAGCAAAAAGAGAAATACGAGAGCTACAACTGGCAACCGGTTGGATTCGTACGTTTATATTTACAGACACAACATGGGATGAATCTCGACCGGCTGTTCCAGACACAAGATTAAAGAGGGGTGATTTTTTAATGCGTACGTCATACCTGTAACTCGACTCTAATTTTGTTTCAATAAACAAAACTCTCGACATGCCAGACTTCAAATAAAGTAACGTTTAAAATGACAGCAGACTTGGGGCGAGCGCAAAATGCGAAGACGAGCACCACGTGTTGTCTTTCTAATGTTTTTTTGTAATTCGATCATTGCGTTGTTTATGAAGATAAAACTGACTTTTCCTAATCTCTCTCATAATTCCAAAACAACTTAAAAATCCATATTCCAATTAAACTTTCCTTATGAGTACCGATGAGCTTAAAACTTAAAGCCAACCTTATTAATGGCAAACACAGATTAAAAAATAGTTAAAGAATACCGACTGCTCGGTTGGCAGTGGATAAAATTACGGCTTGCGGTGGAAGTCATTAGTGCTGTAACGGTGTCCGGATCTTGGTAAGCTCCCTTAAGTCCTCTCCCGACGATGATAATCAGGGGAGGTTTAATTAATTCTTCCCCACGGCGTCAATTTTCAATTCAGATGTCTTAAATCAATTTGTTTTTTTTTTCTCTTTTGCATAACTATCCTCTGGCATGAAATTACATTTGTTAATTATAAGTAACGGCTAGGGAAGGTTTACATCAAAAGAAGCTTCGTTCTGAAAAAATGTACCTGCATACGTGTCCTTTCCAGTGGCATTTGGATCTATCACATAAATAAGTAGATTTGAATCTTATATTCACAAAAAATAGCCTCTAAAACAGAACAGGAAAAATAATAAATGCCTACTAACGTTAAAGGGAGTAATATTGCACCTTCTCATTTTTGGTCTCAAGATTTTTAAATGATGGCCTACCACAGGGTTCCCCTCCAACACCTCTACTGTTTAATCTGTACGCGTGGCCAAATAGGAAACGACGTCGACCATATCTGAGGAACAATAGTAGAGCTTCGGGAAAAAATAATAGCAAAAGGGACCAAGAGAAATGGCTGGAAATTATTTTCAAGTTTCTAAGTTTGCTGCTAGAGGGCGTAATGGTCATAGCCAACAAAAAAATGGGGTTTCTGCAAAATATATCCAAGAAAGGCAGATCAAAATACGAGCATTGCAATCTTAAATAAATTTTTCATGATTTTGGTTTATCACTTATTGCTCTAGCTCATGAAATGGGAGCCAAGGGGGAAGGGGAACATCTGTTTGTGGAGATGCTTGTAACGTCGGGTTGGTTTGCCCGAATTTAGCAAACTTGAAAATTTTCAAAATTTTCAAAATAAATTGCAAGCATGCCAAATGTTTCATCATTTATATGGGCATTTTGAAAATAATTATTCCCATATACGAATGAAGCAAAATGAAAAAGTCAGACACTTGACATCGTGCCCAATTTTTTGTTTCAACGCCAACTTGATTTATAAATATTGCAATTTGCAAGAGCAGATTAATTACCTAAAATATTTTAGGTTTTTGCTTTAAATAGTCACTAACACGTTTGAAACGGACACGAAGAAGCATCATAAGTATGAAGGTATAAAGGTTAGTAATTAACCCTTCCTCCCCTCCTAAAACTCTTTTGTTCATGTCCTAGGTTATAATTACTATATCGTTCCATTTAAAATTTTCGAAAAATTCTAAAAAGTTTGTGGGTCTTTCAAACAGCTCCTCCTAACGATCGCTACAGAACCAAAAGAGTTCGTTTCGAGGAGACTAGGTTTGCTAAATTCGGGCAAACCAAACCGAAGTTACAAGCATCTCCACAAACAGATGCTTCCCGTCTCCCTCAGCTCTCATTTAATAAGCTAGAGCAATAAATGATCATGCATGGCTTCTCAGGATTAGGTCTTACCAGAAGACCTTGCGATTCTCAGTAAATATTTTCAGAAATGGCGACTCACTAAAAATATAGCAAAAATGGATGCCTGCTCCACCAACTAACGATTTGTTGTTATACCTGGGGTATAACTTTTCCTTATTTTTGTATCTTTCTATCTGCCCACCTCTTTCCTCTCCTTATTTGCCCAGTATTCCTATCATTCTTCCGCTTTTCACTACCGCATAACCTCTCTAACCAAATATTCCTGCGGTCTCTTCGATTCTCTCTATTCTCTCTTTTGCTTTTCCAACTTAATTTGGAACGTACCCTTCTACCCCTTCCACTCTACTAAACCTTTCCTATCCAAATATCGTTCTAGCTTTCTCAATATTACCTTTAATTCTTTACCTTCATTGTTCAACAGGAGCACATCATAAGCAATATTTCCCTTTTCCAGAACTCGACCCTCTTGCCTGCTCTTGTCTCATGACCATCTCCTCTCGAGCAGAGCAGTTCTATCACCTCTCCTTTTACCCTTACTGTGTTTCTTGTTTAATTGTTTATCTCCTGATTCCTTTTCCGTGGGTTCTTGCATACTTGATCCGGCGTGTATTATTTTCCACTGAATCCCACTCTTTCCTTCTGGAATTATCTTTCTCTACGGTTTTTCGTCTTCCAACCTGTTGTCCAAGACATATTTAAATATTGAGACTGCCACTACTAAGGCACGAAGTCGCTTGCTCCATTATGTTAAAACATATTGCCGAAAGCAAGAATGGACCAATTTGACACAGGCAGTCCTAAGGCACGAAGTCGCTTGCTACACATATAAATTCTTATGGCAGTGAGCGAAAATGGACTTAAAGGATCTGAGTGAAGTATGTGGCAAATGCGACAAACCTTTTCCGTGAATATCATACCCTACTACTAGGATACTAAAAACATTTTCAATGTTAAAATTATATTACTTAGTTCACGACGCTTTTTTATCCCGCTTGTCGCGGCTGAGACAATAACAGTTCACGGTACGGCACGAAGACGCGCGCTGATTCAATTAAAACCATCTTATTATTAATTCTAATTAATTCTTTTGGGACGTCGTCGCAGGCGGCTTATGGTAGGAGAGTAATTAGCTTGCTTTATGCAGTGTCACCGTTCAAGCAGAAATGAAAGAGTATTCTCGGAGGGTATGTCTACTAAGAAACGTGCGGCGGGCTGCTGAACCCCTCGTATAATTACCACTGTACAAGATTCTCCGAGTCATGCATAACAAATGAACCTCAAAAATATGTTTTTGAATGGAAGATTCTGGTTACAGTGACGGCATTCAGAAGGAATTTTTGCACATTGACAAGTGACACAGAAAATTAATCGTCTGTATTCAGGATTCTTTTTCAGGGCTATTGTTAAATAGATGAAAAATTATTTAGGGGTAAAATTGCCCGGGTTTGCTTAGTTCGGTATTTATGAGCTTCGAAATGCCTTCTTCGAAGTGTACACAGAAATGAAATGCCGAATTTTATGACGGAATCAGAGGGCGCTGTTCAGTTTCATCTAATTTAAATGTAAATAAAAAATCGGATAATCCAAGAAGCCTGTTACACGCTCCAGGTGTTTCACGATAAAGAACTTCGTTTTCTTTGAAAGCAAAGAATATATTTTTATATTATTATCCGGGATGTAAAATTTTATTGAGACACCGTCATACGAGCGAAGAAATGAGAGCATTTTTTCCATGCCGCTGTTATCTTTTCATATCTGAAATTTCCCGCACCTGAAAAATATATTTTTGTTGCATTGTTGCAAAGAAGGATGGAGAAAAAGGCGGAAGAAATATTAGGAAAAGATCAGTTCGGATTTAGACGAAATAGAGGAACGCGCAAGGCCATTCTAGCTTTACGAGTAATTATAGAAAAAACGATAGAAAAGAGAAAGAGCGTCTAAATAGGATTTGTAGATTTAGAAAAAGCCTTCGACAACGTAAAATGGGGGAAGATGTTCGAAGTGCTGAGAAAGGTAGGGATGAAATACAGGGACAGAAGAATAATACATAATCTCTACAAAGAGCAAAAGGCAGTTATAGAATGTGAGCAGGAACAAAGGGAAGTAGATATCCGGAAGGGAGTGAGACAGGGATGTGCATTGTCACCTCTAGTTTTCAACTTATATATCGAAGATGCGATTAATATTGTTAAGGAAAGAACAGCCTCAGGGATCAATGTACAGGGCCAAACTATTAACATGCTCAGATTTGCGGATGATATAGCAGTGTTAGCATCTAGCAAAGAAGAATTAGGAACGGCTTTGAATGAAATGGAAGCAGTTTTGACACAGGGCTTCGGCATGAAAATCAATAAAACGAAAACTAAAATTTTGGTATGTAGGGGATGTGAAAATAGAACTAAAATGGAAATACAAATTGGAAATGAGAAGATAGAGGAGGTCGCGGATTTCTGCTACTTAGGAAGTAAAATAACTCAAGACGGTAGGAGCACTAAAGATATAAAACAAAGAATGGCGCAGGGCCGAGTTGCGTTTAACAAAAAGAAACAACTGTTATGCTCGAGAACGGTTAATATAGAGACTAGGAAGAGACTCTTAACGTCGTATGTATGGAGTACGGCATTATACGGGTGCGAAACTTGGACAATAGGAGAAGCGGATAGAAAAAGAGTAGAAGCGTTTGAAATGTGGTGCTACAGACGCATGATGAAGATACCGTGGATAGATAAGGTTAGCAATAGGGAAGTATTAGAAAGAGTTGGGGAAAAGCGAGAGGTATGGAAAACAATAAAGAGTAGGAGAGATAGGATGGTAGGACACCTTCTAAGACACGAAGGAATAGTTCGTGACATACTAGAGTCAGAGATAGGAATAAAAAGAGGTAGGGGTAGGCCTAGATTAGACTACTGCTCTCAAATAGTTAGGGATGTAGGATGTTCTACTTTTAGGGAAATGCGTAGGTTAGCTCAGGATAGAAAAGAATGGAGGTACGCGTCCAACCAGTCTTCGGACTGAGAACCTTATGATGATGCATTGTTGCTCTTTCGAAATATTCTAAAACAAATATATACAGGGTGGCCGATTAGTGCGGGGACGGTCTATATTTCTTGAACCATTCAAGGCATCAGAATGAAATTTTGCAAGTGCTTAGGAAACCCTATGCCGCATTTTGTATACAGGGTCTTCACATTTCGCGTAACAAACCAGAGTTAAATTTTTTTTAAATGGAAACCCTCAATTTTGTTTACATATTCACGTTCGCCACAAAATTTCATGGAAAACGATATACCACATTATGGGAGGGTCAACATACGCATAATTGAATTTTTCTCAAGAATTTCAAATGGAACACGTATATTAATGCACATTTAATAGCCAGTTTACTAAGCTCTTAATTGATGCAGGTATAGTCAGGTCTGCGGCTGATAGTTTCTACAGAAATTGAAACCGGTCAAGTTATAATAATAAATCGTTATATTGGTAGTACGCGTAGTAATTTTTCAATTCATCATGAATTTCTACCAAATAGTAAAATCAGAAAATATTAACTACATAAAAATTTTCAATTTCACTGTTAGTTTATACAATTTTATTGGGATTTCCCCATATTTAACTTAAATTCGGACCTGTCCCGTTTTAAATCGATTTAGTTAGGTAACTTTGTTGCGTATTTTGAATTCCTTGTTTTGAAATTTCGAGTCGCTTCAGGGCAGATAAATGGTTAAAAGTAGATACAAATTATTAATAAGCTAAATATGACTTTGTAGAAGAAATGTAATTTAAACGAAAAGCTGGACGAAGAACAAATTTATAATGTAAATAATGTTTATTAACAATGCCATTTTTATGGAAAGTAATTCGAAAACATTGCTTTCCCGAGATAACTGTTTTATTCTCACTTTTTATAGAAGAATAATATTTAGTAGTCAAAATGCAAATCCCGTTGAAATCATGTTACCTGTGATAAACAAAACAGCCCCAACTCGCATCTGTCATAGTTTGAAGGATTTTCTGCATTTTCTTAATTTTAGTATTGAAAATACTTCTGGGCGCGTGTATACGGGACTCATCTTACGAAAAATGTATCGACAGGCGACAGATTCTGTCGTAGTGCAGCGATATTCAGCAAATACTAAAATTTTAACTTTGAGTGATCCCAAAGTATAACCAGATGAAACTCTCACAGATGATTCTACAAGTCTTTTGGCACCTAAAAATGGCAATTACGACTTTTTTGGGTGGTAGCGAAAAAAATTAGGGGTGAAAAAGCAGTAAATCTATCCCACCGTGTGCCGGGAGACTCTCGGGCAATTTACGCGAAAATTACAAGTCGTAGAACTTTGCGTTTTTTTTTAATTGTTGAAGAAATATTGACGTTTTTAATGGTGTAAATTTTGGGTAAATACAAGAAACCAAACTAATTTTATTGCACCTTATCTAAAATATGTCGCCACATCGGTAACAATACGTTCCACTTTGAACCTGGATAACTTTTTTTTTCACGATATAGATTTTGCTTTTTCTTACATAGAAAACTTCCTTATGGTATAACGAAGTTATGATTTCAAATAATGTATGGTCGCGTTTCAAAAATAAGTCCGCTATAACACTTTCAATGCGCCGATGTCAAAAATTCACTTTCGGTGCACGGGACGAGCCGTGCGAGTGAAAAGGATAGACTACGGGGAATAGCCGAGCACCAGAAGGAGACAGAACGCGGCCAAGTTACTCTGCAAAAGAACAGCGTTGTAATGCCACCTTTAAAATCTTCTTTCAATGCATTTTCAAAACTCTCTTTCTGTAATAGCCACGAAATAAATGCTAGTAAATGAGGTAGGTACTTGTTTAGCGAATCTTTTACTGTTTATATCATCTGGGGAAGGATAATTTTTATTGGGTATTGCAAAATTTTCTATACATTTTCTTAAAATTGCAGCAACTCTGTGAAGAATTTGCAAATCTGATAATGTATCACCCGTTGTTTCCAGATTAAAATCAGACGAGTCGTCTGTTGAGCTTGCGTCCTCATTTACATGCTTGATTTTTTTGTCAAAAGTTCTTTGCCAGAACACAACAAATCACCTGACCTGACCTGGTCTACGAATAAATTGAATAGAGCCTTTAAATCTTTTCGACAATTTCATTTTCAGTTTCGAGGATTGTATTGGGGATCTTTCTGCATTACGTAACATAGAATTATATTTTTGTGTTACTGCAGGTACTTAACGGCAGCTTTTCTTTATTATCTAAGATGTGTTCTTGAATCCAAGAAGAAAATGTTGAAAACAAGCGATCGGTACTTTTTGTATTTCTGTCAGTTTTATTTTTGTGGGAATTTATATTTCTGGTTGATATGTACTCTGCGTAGCACAATTTGTGGTATTTTGCATCGTATGCAAATAAGTCTTCCTACAAAATCAGTCTAGAGATAATACGATTGTCATTTCTCTATCTTGCAGCATTTTTATGCGAGTGGAATCACCCGTGCCTATAGTAACAAGGACAAACAATACATAATTAACCAAATAAAACATTTAGTACTACGATACCAGTTTGAATTGAAGTAAGTGATTTCCTTTTTCTTTTGCCAGATCCTCCACAAATTAAGGCAGTGGATAGTAGTCCGCAAGTTACGGAAGTCCATCAAGTGTACTACAGTTCCGCAAGTTATGCGTTATACTTTCGTATAAGTACTTCGTTAGTTTAATCCCCACCCAGCAGCGTTTGTGGGTAGGTAGGTTATCGTAGAGAGCTAGTGGTTTCTTACTCTCGGGCCGGGTAGGATCGGCTCCCGTAAACGTTATTTTTTTTCTCACGTTTCCACATTATCTTTTTCGCATAAAATGCGTGTGTCTGGTGCCAGGACAAGTAAAGGGTCTGTCTAAAATGCGTTGATACACAATATTTAACACCTGTTCGCATGCCCACAACTTGCGGAACCGTAATGACAAATGATAGCGATCCGTAACTTGCGGACTACTATCCACGGCCACAAATTAAACACATGGTTCTAACGTTAAATTGATCCTGTCTTCTAGGTATTTAAAAGCGTATTGCTATTAGAGGCCGCAGAATCATTGTTGTGTGAGGGTTCACGATTTTTAGTATTGAAAATACTTCTGGGCTCGTGTATATGGGACTCATCTTACGAAAAATGTATCGACACGCGACAGATTCTGTTGGCGGCGCGCGCAGTCGAGGCCTTTAATAAATTGGATGGAGGCGGCTACCGTCTAGCCAGATCGCCAGATGTAAACTAACGTACGGCAAGGGCGAGTACCGTTTAAGAGGGATATCGCGTTGCAATAAAAGTCCAAACTGTACAAAACGGATGCGTTAATATTTTGTTACGTATTGCGTCAGTTTGACTATGTGCCTTGTGCTTGTCACAAATCATTTATTTTATTGTATCAATAATATATACCAACTTGAAACGGCACAGATCACTTTTGTTGGACATCTTAGAAACCGAGCAGTTGTGTCGGTATTTTCGATACGCCTATGATACTTGCGTAAGATGCGAGGTCTGTGAATTTTTTTATTTAATTTTAATTAATTTATTTAATTTCAATTAACTAGTTGTCGCTGCAGTTTTTTGTTTAAATTACAACATTTCCCACTAATGATAAACGCCAAATTTATCTCATTAATAATTTCTACTGACTTTAAAATATTTATCTGTTCTGACTTCCGCAACAACTCCAAATTTGAGAAGAAGAAATTGAAAACACACAACAAAAGTACGTAACTAAATTGATTTAGAGAGTGAGTGGCTCAAATTTAAGTTTTCTTGGTTCTGGTAGACATTGCGATTTCGAGCTATTTTTATTATTTTTGCTATATTTGTTCACAATAATACTAATTCTCGGTAAGAATATTTTGAAAACTTCCCGTTTTAGGCATACGCGGGTAGACTTAATAAAAATTAAATCGATTTTACCTTCAAGAAGTAATTTTGCAATGGGACTTTTTGTGTCAGTGTACATTCTATTGGCTTAGTTTTGCGCAGAAGCCAAATTTCAACATTTTTTTTGGTTTTGGGTGAAAAAATAGATGAAATCCGAATAAAATTGTAAAAAATAACAGTGAAATTGGAAATTTATAAGATTCAATCTTAATTTCTGTAGAAACTGTCAGTCGCAGACCTGGCAATGCCTGTATCAATCAAAAGCTTAGTAAACTGGCTATTAAATGTGCAATTAATATACAGGGCGTTCCAATTGAAATTCTTGAGAAAAATTCAATTATGCGTATGTTGACCACCCTGTATAATACAAAGTACTGTAGCAAAGGTATTAACAGAATTTACAAATAGAATAGTCTGTGAATTTAGTTCGGTAAAGAAATCGTAGACAGCTTTGGTAAGTAGGCGTCAGTAGTGCCACAAAGATGGGTCCAGATTGGCACTAAAATGGCGATATCTTAACATCCCCTGCTGGAAATCCCATAATGTTGTATATCGTTTTCCATGAAATTTTGTGGGGAACGTGAATATGTAAACAAAATTGGGGGTTTCCATTTAAAAAAATATAACTTTGGTTTGTTACGCAAAATGTGAAGACCCTGTATACACCAAAATAATTTTACAAAATGCGGCATAGGGTTTCCTAAGCACTTGCAAAATTTCATTCTGATGCCTTGAATGGTTCAAGAGATATAGACCGTCCCCGCACTAATTTGCCACCCTGTATATAATACATATATAGAATAATAGGGTTTGATTGACAAGCAGTCATTAATAATTGTAATGCAACAGAGGGCTCTCTCTCTCGCGAAAAATGGAACTAGCGCCGACCGGGGGTCGAACCCGGATCTTTCACTTGCCGGGCAGGGAGTATTGAAGAGAGAAGATTCAGGCACGATTTCAGTAGAAGAATGATGATATTCGATAGCTTAATTAAACCAATGATAACGTCTGGATGGGGGTGAAGAGAACACTCAAAATTAGAGAGTGTACTAAAGAAATATCTGAGATGGGTACTAGGACTGGGGAGACAGGCCCTAGGATATATTGTGCTTGAGGAAAAAGCAATTAACAGAGTGTTGAGAGGAAATAAGAAGAAACAGAGTGGGAGATGAAGAAGAGCGAATATTGCGAAAGGAATTGGTATACCCGAGAGCAGATTTAGAGACCAAGAGAAAATCTAGACCGCATGGAAATGGAGATGGTGAGTAGGGACAAAGACTTACAATTGCAGGAGCAAGGAGGAAAGTTGAAAAATGCAAGGTAAAACCCTAAATATAAAGAAATTCTAACACATAAGTTGCTAAAGTATCTAAGGGAGGATGAAGAGAATGATAGACCGAAGATGATAGCAAGATTCTACATTAGAAACGAAAACTAGGGATGATATTCATATATACACCACTCTTTATCAACTTCTGGTTTCTTGAACATTTTGGATCTGTATCCATTCCTGTTCTTAAATTTTTAATCCTGTAAAATTTTAAAGGAAAAATTGACTTTGACCATTACCCCTAACTTACTCTGTATACAGTAATCATTTTAAATCCCTTTGTCTAAAAATTGTGTGATTCGCTTCAGCACCTGCTTGGACAAATTTAATACGACCAAAATTTACGATGCACTTCCTGGCGAATTCGTCTGTCGTCAGAATAAGTTCTAGTTAGTGGCTGAAATCTAGAAACCTTCCTTTCTTAATACATGTGTCTAATGGCGCCTTATCTCTAGTCTCTACACTTAGTATTCAGTTGGGGTCAATAGGATGGGGGTGTTGTACTGGCCAACCCTTGGATTAGCTAATTGAAACACACAGAAGAACATTAAAGTTGTGTCCTATAAATTTAGATCTCGTGCACTGCTACGAATTGCTTTCTGTGTTAAGAATAAGCGAATTAATCGCTGGAAGGGATCAAGTTAATTAGGTAGTTAAATAC
This sequence comes from Xestobium rufovillosum, assembly GCA_963966045.1. NCBI lineage: Eukaryota > Metazoa > Arthropoda > Insecta > Coleoptera > Ptinidae > Xestobium > Xestobium rufovillosum. The sequence continues at coordinate 41,875,910 of OZ014493.1, forward strand.
GAGTGTTATTTGGCAAAATATCGTAAAGTGGGAAAACAGGTGGGAAGTTTTATGTGTGTTAACCCCAGTAGGTCCAATCCATATGCATTGACGGTGGTTGTTCGATAGCTGGGTTCACGGAGCTCGTGCCTGTTTCGTTTTAAACTCAAATTGTTGAACTGATCCTTGATAGTGAGGGGCAGTAAGTGGTCGATCCGGTGCACGTCTTGCGTAAAGAATGTCCCCGGATATTATCACAGCCCACTCCGCCGCAACGACACTGCAAACAGCTGTCGTTCTGTTAAAATAACAAGGTGGTTGTTTATGTTATTTTTCCCCGCAACATCAAGATGGATACACAAACGAATACACCAGAATGTGGGCTGTTAATTAACTTGGGAGAATCGCTCCAATTCTATCAGGGAACTTTAACTAGAAGAGAAACTTGACTGCAGCAGCGACGGCGGGGTAATATATTTCTTGTATGAAAGTGTAATCAATCGATATAATCTTTGGATGATTAATGAAAAGCAAACAACCGTTCGTGTGCCGTCAACAGCAAAACTTGCGTGTCTTCGGGAAGAGCCATTAATCATAACACTACCTTCTACCGGAACGGACACGTGGAAATCCTCTGAGAGATGTTTTTACAAGGAGAGGGACCCTCACAGATGGATACCTTCCAGGAAATTCCTCAATTATATCCGCTCAGGGGGCGGGTGCTGGAATCCGCTTTCAATTTCACCCTCCAAAAGTCATTAAATATTGTAATTTTAGTATTTCCACAAGGTACATGTAAAATAAGTTAACGTTACTGTACAGGGTGAAACTCAAGCGGGCTATATCTCAAACTGAGACATAAAATTTTGCTATAGCTGTGGGTGGTCAGTGGCGATTCTTGTCCAACCACAAGAAAATTATGTAACCGCGAATATTGATTAAAAACACATACTACCGAAGGCTTATGATCTTTTAAGAATAAATCTCACCTCGCAACTGTTTCAAAAACATTTTTAAAAAATCCGAAATCCTCATTGACGCCCTACGTATATTATGAACTTCCTAACTTGCTGATAAACGTAAGATTCTCTCACAGATTGGTCAAAAACAAAACCAGCAGACAGAAAGAGATTGCGCCCTTAAGAAAATTAACAACAAGAATAGCAATTTACAGCCCTAGCGCATTTGCTCGCGACTTAACGCGTTTCGGGGAGAAGGAACCGGAAAATTTTCGTTTTCCCTCCTTTTCTCACTCGGCACTGCGTCTACATTTCCCCTTTAGTACACCATGCGTGAAATACCAGACTCTGGTTGGAATCGTTTCACTTGCGGAATGCCTCCAGACTTGATTCCGCCACGATCAATTTTTTCAGCCATTATCTCGGCGAGAAATGTTTCCCATTATACCCTCCCCCGCAACTAATAACCACAGCCTTCTGTGTGAGAAGTGAAACGCTTTATTTCATCGCAACCTTTCGATTTTGTCGCTTTGCTGTGAAACGCTAAAAGTGAAAACGCAGAAGTAGTGAAATTCTTTATAATAATTTAACAGAAAGTTATACCTTGATCTACCTCTCTGTCTGTCTGTCTGTCTGTCTGTCTGTCTGTCTGTCTGTCTGTCTTTCCATCTATCTATTTATTTTGTCGAGTGGTATTACACCATGCGGCGTTTCTCGCACCCAAGTTGCCACCTTTGTCTGTCCTGTCAGTCGTTGTCTTGCATGTGCCTATCCTGCCTTACCTGCCGCACTCCATCATTTCAGGAGGCTTTCCTCTCTTCCAGTTCTACATATTTAAATGCCATTTTACTTCCTTTACTTCTTTTTCCATTATTGTTTTATAAATATCCTTCAGGTACTCTTCATGGCACTCTTTCCATCTGTCCAGACTTTTCAAACCTCAATGCTTCCAACATACCTAGTTGCTCAGTTCCTCTCAATTCTTTCCCTATGCTATATTTTTTTGCTTTTATAATTTACTTCTTGACTTCTCTATTTACTCCAACATAATGCTTCCTGTCTTCGGAATCATTTGCCAGAAGCCATTTTTGCCAAACCCACCTCTTCTGCTCTACCCCTCCCGCTATCTCTTCCATCCAGCAATAACTTCCCCATTGTCGTTTACAATACCCTCCCCAAAGTTTAATTCGACTTTTGCCTTGTTCTGTTTAGTAATTCTTCCAATAAAATCTGCAGGGGGATAAAACTCACTGCTCATCTTTCTCTGAGGAACCTTTTTCTAGAACCATTTGGCCACCAACGGTACATCCTCGTAGTGATGACGCTACAAAGAGATTTATATTACTTAAACTTGTTCTATGATCAAGTTCCCATTTAAATATTCCGATATTGTGGTTCACCACATAAGAAAATGATAAAATTAACGCACTATTATTGTGACGTAACACAAATAGTGGTGACCCAACTGCTCCGGATAAACGCTGTATAATATTGCCTGGAAACCTGTACAAGCATTTTCCCCGGACCAAAATCTGTCATTAATTCCAGATAAAAGCTATTGAGTGAAACTTAAAACGCCATAAAAGCATAAAGGATTTAGCATGGAAGCCAATAATTTACTCTTTCATCTTGTAAATGGATTTTACGTCTGGCTGAATAGTAAAAATGTAATTGCGAGTTCTTAAATACAATCGGAACAGTTTTCTGCAAGGGAATGAATGCATGTGCTCTGGTACTTCATAAAACTGGAGATTTTATGGAGAATTTGCAGCTTCGAACTGGGGAACTGTATAAAAGTGTGTAAAACACAAATGTGCCGGGGTTTATACATTATTTTTATTAGTTTAGTAACTGTGAATAAATGGCGTTACTGACTGGAGACAATAAAAGTTTATTCGCTTATAAAATACCCTGGGACTCTAATAAATTGTAGACGTGCCACACAACCTCTATTTCATCACTAGAAAAATAACCTAGGTTCCTTCATTTTACTTAATGCAATTTATTAGTAGCAGTTTAAGCAGCATACCTACATTTACGAAGGTTTATACTAACAAATACACAAATACACGCTACAAGAAAGTTTCCTGTGATAAACAAATCGAAACCCAAGTTCTAAACTAGTTGCCTTTGCCTGTGTCGACCCCATGTTGACGTGCACACTACCGCCTCCCAGGTACTGCACGCCACAAAATATTCCATAAATCTTTTCGTGTTATCTCGAATTTTTATTAGTACTCGGTTCCATTTCTTCCAAATGTGGTGTTATACCCTCAATCATCACCTGAAATGCAGTTATTTATGGTTTTTGGTCAGGTTTGAGTCCCAAGTAATTCCACGAAAGATTTTCCACACCAATGCTGAGGAAACTCAGTGCACATCTTAGTTTAGTCTCTAGGACATGGTATCTAGAAATTAACATCACCAATTAAGATGTTATCGGATAAAGATCTTTGAGACCTTACGTGCGTATTAGAGATGATGGTTTTTGAAGTGATGCAGGAACGAACAAGGTTTCATTAAAGCGTTAATGGTTCAAACTAAGCCGGTAGAAAGAAATCCAATGAAATAAAAATGGATCTGTAAAAATTCGAGATGATAGATACCGAATAAGGGATTTTCGTGACAGCCCGAGCTAATGGACTACGAGGATGAGAGAACCGCCTTCAAAAATTCGTCGTGAATATGCCATAGCTGTCTGAGCGTCAACAAAAGAATTAAAAACCACTTTTCCCCGTTTCTTTTATTATAATATAACACGATCTATCAAGTTTTTAATAGTCGAATTGGTTGCATGTTCCTCTCGAGTTGTCACGCCGTGACTGGGCATTCCATTTCGGTTTTAAATGATCAATGTGGCTGTGCTCTCTCGAGATCCCCTCCAATGAGAGATGATCAGTTCCGGGCTGTCGAACTCGAATACCCCATAAATCCGTTTGATATTTCAGGAGAAGGAAACGGCACGACTACTTATCGCCCATTAAACTTTATACTTTATACACGTTTCTCGCAAAAACACTCCGTTTCGTCTGATGCTCGCCGTCGTCGTTATTTGAATGCTTCACGCCCTGAGAATTGTCGAATTCGGCCGAGTAGTCGCCAGTAAGGAAATACCTACCTTGACTTTTAGAAGCAGAAAATTAAGTAGTTGTTTTTTATTACATGTATCAGAAGTTTTGTTGATTTGGTGTGTTTTAAGTCATTTAATCATTCCAGACAGTCATTTTAACATCTCTAGTTGTAGATGTTGCTTGTAGGAAACACTCAAAACACCTACTCGACGTGGTAGAACATTCGTGCGGCAAGTGAAAGGTCCTAGGTTCGAATCCTGGTCGGCGCCAGTTCGCATTTTTCGTGCGAAGGGATCCTCCGTTGTTGCATAATTTTAACCAACTGACTGATTACCACTAACTTATTTCTCTCTATACATACATGTATATTTCTTGGTACTTCAAACAGCCATCAATGTCATTGATATAAATATTAAATAATAATGGACCAAGTCGCGAGCCCTGGGGAACACCAAATGAAACTCTCTCACTTTATCAGAAACATTAGAACTGATCTAAAAATGTTAAAATCAGAGAAGGAGAAAGCAAAGGTAGACAAAAATTATTTAAGTATGCAGGACAAATCAAGGAATACTCTAAGAGGAAGATGATAATTCAGCAGCACCAGACCATATTAGTTCTGATAAATGAAAACATTCCCAGTGATGTTGGTGGTGTTGGTTGTTGCATCATGCTGCCTGCCATGAGCCTTCCGACAAGAGGTAATCGAAGAAGAAGAAGAAACTAAGGTCCAGAAAGTCAGCAGTACTTGGTCTAAGTTTAAAAAGCAGATGTTGGGAACGAAGAAATAGGAATATGAAGTAAGGTAACTCACCTTGCAGGAGGATGATAGTAGGTCACTGAAAAACAAGAACACGTAAAAGAGGGATCGATAGACCACATGGAAGATTGATGTTGTAAAGTTTGACATTATTTATTAACAACTTTTTCTCATTCCGCTAATTTCTTTATAAATCTTGCATTACAGAAATCTTTCTTCTGGCCGTCGTTAAAAGATTGCCTAGTGAAGTAATCCGCTTCTGACAATTAAAACAATCGCAAAAATCAACGGAATAACTAATGACGTATGGAATTGTTCGCGTGACAAGCGGAGTAGATAGGTATACCGGTATCGAGATCGTCTGTAACTATGCATAAGAGAGCTGTCGGGAGTATTACACTGATATAATCGAAGAAGTACAAACGGACATGGACAACGGCGCCATCCGGGAGATCCAGACAACAAGTACTGCATTCTGCATACGTAATTATCGTCACATTTGCACTCTGTTTGGAGTTTGTGCTCTTCTTCATAAGCATCATTATACCATGTGAGTATGTAAATGATTATCTTGAAATATTAGTCTCTTGGGGATAATTACAGAACTCGTCAGCTCTTGCGAGAAATCGTTCACTGCATGTTTCTACTCTGCATGGCTGGTTGAATATAATTTTTGTATACAGGGTTAGTTCCATCCTTCAATTCGTCTTGTCACCAGTTTGTTTTTAATGGCACACGTGTATATTTTATATAAAGCGTTTCATTTTTCCACTCTTCTCCACCGAAAGGAACACCTTCGCAGTTCACAGAAAATCCAATCAAGATTCCTATATTATTCACAACTCCCACCGTATGAAAATCTTACAAGTCTGACTCTCACCTTTGAATAACTAATGACACCTGGAAACAGTTCCGCGAAATTCTTCTTGGTGCAACTCCTGCCCCCCTGCCTACCACCCACACGGCAGCGCCACAGCGTTAAATTAAATTAGATTAGTGCAATTTAAGAAAGTACTTCAGTTATGTTAATTAAATACGTGAGCTGTCTTGACAAATTTACGTCATCTGTCAGAATTCAGAATTCGCGACGGAGAGGACAGTCCCGTTAGAGATGCGCGGGGGACGTCTCCAAACACATGTAGCGTTCTCTCAGAATCAATGTTTTAGATACATGTTATCGACAGACCAATACATTTGTGGCGATCTAGATAATAATAATTTCCATTTTTAGATCACGATCGTTGTAGATACATTTACAAACCTATAATATTCATGTTTTTGGCTTACACTCTCACAATCAAACATTACACGTTTATTTTATACATTTAACTTCGGCATCTTGATTTGCTTCGCGCAATTTATGAATTGCGACACATTTTTTTCATTTTCATTTTTGGCTGGACCGCGCAGATCTCTATCATCCGTCGTCGTCGTGTCTACTAATACGTAAACGAAACACGTACCCAAGTTGGTTAATAAATGTCTTCTGAAAGTCATCTAGTGTTCGTTCCTTCGTTTGCACAAACTCAAATAGAATTAGCCAACTGGAAGCAGAAGTTTCCGAGCATACTTGAGAATAATATTCACTGTTATTAAACGTACAAGTACAGCAGAGATTCATTAGTAAAACTGTGGTTTGCGAAAGCTGTAAGAGCAAGTCATCTTTCCCTATTCTTCCTCCGTGTTTATCGATGACAATTTTGATATAGCTAGTTAACACAATATTTTCAGTGTCGGGTCATCATAGAAGGCTGTGGGATGTCGTCAGCGATTTCTACTAAGTCCGCGCTCATTTTGTTTTGTGTTGTGAAGCCATAGCATAGTCTTCCTCTCTAGCTGTCGGCTCGTATACAAAGAGAAGTGGAGAAGTGGCAGATTTCTATTTATTTTACGAATTGTAAATGCAACAAAAGTTAGGCTCTAGAATATGGTTCTGAGACTACTGTTCTCAAATATTTGAGGACGCAGGATGTAATGACTAAAGCACTATCAGAATGACGCATATAATCGTTACTCCCATCACAATAACAAATTATATCTTTTTAATAGTAATATGAAGGCAAACAAAGCAGCAACAAAAAATTTCTCAGATATTTCTCGTGGCTCGTTTGCCAGGGTTTTGGTTTCTCCCTTAGTTGTAATCATCGCCATTAGTTTTATTTATTTATGACAATTTTATTGGGATATTCAGGAACTTGGGAATTGTATTACAATATGTTCTAAAACAGACAATAATAAACTGAAAATATGAAACCTTTTTTTGAGAAACCCCTCACGGACTCTGTTATCCCCGGTGTAGTGCAGAATTCACGCAAAAGGATTAGGGCCCAGGTATACGGTGCGGAATTCGATGCCGCCCTTACTTAACCGCTCCACATTTATTGCCCATAGGGTTGAGCTCCGATTTGGTCTTTGTACACATTTACCGATCTGTTTACATTTACCGTAGACATAAATTAATGTAAAAAAAGTATATCTAGTTATTTTTAATCTATATGAATTTAAATAAATTTGAAAAAAAAATAGTTTTTTAAGTAAGTACCTACCATCTACCTTATTCCATTACTTCGAAGAATTCTCTTTTCGAGAAATTGTTATTCGAGCAACTTGCCTTTCGAGAAACTTCCCATTCGAGGAACAATTGATTTCGAGCAATTTTCTTTCGAGCCGTTGTTCTGTAGCAATTTTCAACAAACCCTCGCGGTCAAATTATAATTCTTTCTGACATTACACATTTATTTATTTATTCACCGTCTATTTCTTGGATAGACCTCGTATGATTTCCTTATAACCACCCAGAAACAAATACGCTGGCCTGCTAAAAAATACATAAGACTCATTTCCCGAAAAGAAGCGTTTCACTTTACGTAAACATTCTTATTTTTCCTATATTTCACCCAGGAGCGTCGTAAAATGCCTCTAGCTATTGTCGGAAAAATACAGTGAAGCGAGAACAATGCATGAATCAATAAAACATTTCCTCTATCCTGCCGGAGAGAAAAGCATACGTGTCGTGCTTTGCTTACCTTGAAGTCCTCTAAAGTTACGAAAATATGTTCTCCTTCGGAAGCGACCTGCTGAAAAATGTATCTCGCTGAATTTCAGAGTTACAGGTTAAACCACTTCAGGGGAAGTGAGACAATTATTGGGGCACTAAATGTTCGAGGCTTGTCTTACATTACTAATGTATTATCTATCCAAAATTTACATAGTTGAGTGTATAAACTGAGCCGGAACAATGCGGTGAGCATTACTAGTGGAACAATAGAAATATCAACGTAGAAAACAATAGCTTGTCAGGAACGTGTTAAGAACATGCCTGCCGACCCACACACCTTCCTTGTCAATTATTAGTCAGTTTTCGGCATACTGCATCCATTGTGCATTGACAGAATAGTTATTTGGATATTCCTTCTAGATATTGATTAGGTCCTCCATACTTTAAAAGCATTTTTATTTCTACAGGTTGCCTCATTTCTTCTGCTCAGCATCTAAATTTGCTTTTTAAACATTTGGAGGACATTTTGCACTGGCAAAATTAATAAATTCTGGCAATGTGTGGGCAGACATTATCTTGCTGCAGAATGAATACTGGACCCATATTCTCGGCAAATGGTACAACATGTGGTTCTAGAACATCGTCTATATACCTACGTGCAGTCATAGACCCCTCACGAATTACCACCAGTTCCGTGCGCCCCTTCAAATTTATCCCACCCCAACCCATGATGGACCCTCCTCCAAATGGAACCCTTTCTTCCCCAGTGCAGTCTAGAAAACGTTCCCCTGGGCGTCTCCAGACTCGAACTCGTCCATCAATATGATTTAAACAGAACCTGGATTCGCCAGTGAACCGTTGCTCCACTGCCCTAAGTTCCAATAGGGAGGTTCGGAGAAAAATAAGATATCTATTTTTGGCATGAAAATGACAGAAAATTGTTATTGCAATTGATTTACGGCGAATTTTTTTTTCTCAAACATTTTTTTACGGCGTAATAACCGAAAGAAATTAGCTTATCACGCCCACATGCTAGTTCGCTTTGTTATTGGTTTGACGTCAGAGATTCGGTACCTATCTCATAACCTACTTATTGGGACTATTTCGAGCGTGAATTTTTAAAGTAAGGTGTCAAGGAAACATAAAACAAAGACAACATAATCGATATAATGATGCAACAAGGGTATCAAAAGTCCGATTCACATAATTTGCCATATTTATGTAGTAGGTAGGTAAATGTCCCGGTAAATGTGGAAATGGTGTGTGATTCTTGCATCTAACTCCAATTTCATTCAACCTCAAAACAGTAGTGAAAAGGCAGACCGGTATAAGTAAAACAAAGTCAACAATTTATTAACTGTACATGCCTTTTATAATTCAGTATAAGTAGGTATGTAGATTGTAGATACCTACTTACTTCTGTTTGTACAATAGGTATAGGTACCTACCTATATTTTCTAATACAATACAATACATACCTACTCATTTATGTAGGTATGTATACCTAAGTGATTGACAAGTTATCAAGTTGACAGTTTTATAACGGATTGGAAATTTTTTAAAAAAACGGAAACAAAAACAACTCACGCGAATCAAAAAACTACGCTACGTAGGTACTAGGTACTTGTTTAACAAAAATAAACAACTGCTATATTCTGGAACGGTTAATGTAGAAACTCGGAAGAGACTATAAGGGCCGGTTGTTCAAAACTCCATTTGATCAGAGATTAACTAATCACTGGTTAAATTTGATCATTGATCAAATCTGACACCGGTTGTTCGTACGAAAATCAAACTGTGATTAACTAATCTCAGATTAACTTGCTTTAGTTCAAATGCACCATACGTTGCTAAGATACGATCCCTTGAATTTTAATTGACGACTGACAGTTCGCTGTCACTTAAACAACTTATTTGTTAATTTCCATTTATTTATTTGTGTTTGGCATGTCAAAAGTGCGTTTATGATGGATAAGAGGACAAAAAACTTCACAGAGCGAGAGAAACATGAATTGGTCAGTTTAGTACAGCAATAAGTATTTTTGGGAAAGGACGATTGTAATGTAAATAAATACCAAGATATAAAATATTGGGGTTCTGTACTTAAACTATTTTGCTCAAAGTATTCACATTACATTACTATATTTTGACGCTTGGTCCAGGTTTCAGATGGATGGCCGTATTGCTCACTATGACCGTAATATCCAAGAACTTATTAATGTAATAATTCCTTCAGGATCAACCAGAAGTACGAAAGAGCATTTTTCAAAGCATTTGTTTATTAATTTCAAATTTGTGAATTTCGCATCTAGGTATAAGAACATTCGACTTTTCTATAAAAAAGACATACCTTAACCGTTGCGAGTGATATAGGTAAATAGGTGGATGGTGCGTATTCTAATAATTGGACAGCCTACATTTATAGGAAAACTAATGTTGCATTCAAAGTCATTATCACAATTTGTTTACATTTTCTGCGCGTTTATACACATTTGAAGAAAACATATCAGCATGCGGTCAATTTTAGGTTAGCAATATTTTTGACGATAAAATCACAAATAACAGATAAAATACTCAATAAAATAGTAAAAGGATTTACAAATTAAAGTTTTTCTTTACATGTACTTACCTTTTGACGATTTTTTTACTAAAAAGTTTTATAATTCAGAGTCTGCCGTTCGCAACTGTCAATTTGACCACACTTTAATCACAGCTTGAACAGCGTTCAAGTTAATCACACTTTGATCATAGTTTAACCAGAGATCAGAGCTTTGAACAACCCGAATTCGACTTAACCATACTTTGATCACAGTTTAATCATAGATTAGTTAATCTCTGATCAAATAGCTGCTTGGAAGTTTTGAACAACCGGTTTGAAAGATAATCAGAGGTTAATCTCTGATCAAAATTTGAACAGCGTTTGAACAACCGGCCCTTAAAGACGCATGTATGGAGTACGAAATTATACCTATGGGTGCGAAACTTGGACAATGGGAGAAGCGGATTGAAAAAGAGTAGAAGCGGTTGAAATGTGATGCTACAGACGGGTGTTGAAGATACCGTGGATAGACAAGTTAGCAATAAGGAGGAATTAGAAAGAGTTGGGGAAAAGACAAAAGTATGGAAGACAATAAAGAATAGGGGATAGGATCGTAGGATGGTAGGACACCTTCTGAGACACAAAGGAATAGTTCGCGACATACTAGAGTCAGTGATAGGAATAAAGAGGTAGAGGTTGGAGCAGATTAGACTACTGCTCTCAAATAGTTGGGGATGTAGAATGTTCTACTTTTACGGAAATGCGTAGGCTAGCTCACGGAAAGGATGGAGGTACGCGGCCTATACCAGTCTTCAAAAGAGAACTTTATGATGACGTATACTATTTAATTATTATTGTAAAATAGTTAATAAAATTTCCTTTTTTAGTTCAGGGAGGGAACGCTACGGCGATTCAGTATTTGGCTCCGTCATGCTCCTAGCATCCTGTTTCAAATTATGCTAACCGTAATACGTTACCAAATACCAAGGGGTCCCAGAAAATTGTCGATAAATTATATTATGTTCGATTTTATTGTGGCTGCAATGGGGCACCCGACAATTTTATAAACTTTTGCAATGATAAACTAACTCGCGAAAATATCGATAATGCTGACCGAATTTCCTTCTGGCTCCAACGAACCACTTTTTCCGTTTTATCCCAACTAGCAAAATAGATCCCTAAAGGAACTGAAATGTTTTATAATTATCGTCTAGCGCTGCTTGAAGAACAGTTTTATTTTTCAGAGTGCCTTATTACGACAATTTTATCTTAAAAATGACAAGTTTCTATAATATTGTTGTATAAACATTCTTGCAACTCATAATATAGAACAAAGTCTTATTGTAAACTCACAAATTTTGTAACAATTGTATAACGTTTAATACAATCCTCTATAAAAATATTTTAAAAGAATTGTGTAAAAATTATATTACAGTTGTATACCTATTCTATTAACTTGTAATTTTAACGTTAAAAGATAGTTGTATGGAAGTTACATAAAAAGTTGTATTGAAGTTCTTTAAGCGAAGTAATAAAATTGTTATTTTAAGAAGAAGTAAAAACATGACACAATAAGTATAAAACTATTTTATAATTAGCGTATAACTACACCAGTTTACTCGATTATAAATAGCTTATAGAACAAAAATGTAGTTCCCAAGAATAAAGTTATCGCAAGTTCTGCATTATAAAATCACTTTATACATAACCTCATTTAGTGCCCTAATAAATTACGGTAATTTGGTTAGTCAGTAACTTTTAAAAAATTGATTCAGCAGTATCCCAGTGGGAAAAAATTAAAAGGAGTGGCTATTTTAAAAGAGCAGTTAAAAAGAATCATTATGATAGAATTCTTCAGAGTTGCAGTTCTCTCGGTCAACCTTTAGTTGAAACCGCAACTCTTCGTAATTCTTCTAACTGTAGCCAAGGGGCTAATTTAGAAGTCACCACAGAATTACCTACCACTGCCAACAGTGGTATTGGATCAGAACAAGGTAAGGAAAATGAAGACCAAAAACGAATAGTAAAAGAAGACGACATTAACAATGTTAGTGAGGACTGAGGAATGCATGGATGTTGGCGATAAGGAAAACTTGATGCTTTCTCTTTCTGAAATTGAAAAAAAGATAAAAATAAAAGAACAACTTGACTGCAAATAATGTCAACGACAAAACTTCAATTTTTTCAAATGGCTTTAACATTAATCATTCTGCAGAGAGTTTTTTGGGCCAGAATAACGTGCCGTGATAATTTTCCAAGTTTGCGGACACAATCGTTAACTCCCTTCTGCCCTTTTCAACAGTTTCCACTATTTTAAACATTTTTAACGCCAGGACACTATGCCGGTATTAACAAAATTTACAAAAATATAGCAAATTTTTTGTAGGTTAGGTTGCTAAGACGGATCGAACTCTAAACCGTAGTTGATCGAAACACAATATAACAGAATAATTGTTTAGTGCGGTACAATACATACGTTATGCGATATTGTTGTCCTATTACGTAGTTCGCAGATGCGCTACAGGATAACACGGAAAATTAATACCAAGCGATGCCACCTTAGATGAAATTCAGAACAATTTATTTTATTACATCTTCTTTAATACTTATATTTTGACTACATCCCTGCAATTTCTAAAATTGATTTTGATAGAAAATTTAAAAGGTAATATTAACTACATAAAACAGTTTAATATAAGTGCTATGAAATCTGGCAACCAGCAACCTCCAAAATTTGTCAAAGTTCAACTTGTTGCTTTATTTCAAAAAAAATGTTTATAGCGCCTACATTAAGCATCAACATTATAGGACTTTAATATCTTATACAGCCCGGAAGAAACCAAAAGCATTGTATAACTTTTCTGATGATACAAAATTATTGTATTACATTACGCCATATTTATTCAAAGCTTTGCTGTTCATAAATCGCCTCCATTATGCAGAATTCGCTTTGAAACGTCAAAATGCCAATTAAAAATTAATTTTCTCGAAATGTGGATACACTTCTCTTGACAATTTGAGAAATAAAACAATAAGTATACTGTTTAAATTGAAAATTCAAACATTTTAAATAAAAAAAAAATATTTTTTAATTTTTAATAATCCAATTATATATGCTAAATTGGGGCGCTTTAATTTTTCGCCAAAAATATATACGTATATTGTCAGAAAACTTCGTTGCGCAAGGAAATTATCTCGCTACTAGCGTATACCACAAAGGTTTTATATTACTTAATATTGTTCAACATGATGGGTACACTTTGCCATGTTTAATGGATCTTAAACGAATGAGTTCCTTTTTGTTGTTTGAAAGAATATACCTAATCAAACAACAAATTAGTTTGCATTATAAAACATTCTTTCAATAATTTTATTCCTAATTTCAACAGTAGAGAATAAAATGATTGCATAAAATGTTCTCACAGCGATACCGTCTGCATTATAAAACACTTTTTTAAAAGTTCTATAAATGTTCTTAAAATATGTTTAGACCGCAGTTCCCTAGTGTAAATTTGTTGTATAAAGTAATCCTGCAGATATACTTACAGGGCTGTTTTATAGTCATCACTTTGGATTGTTTTATAAGGGTTGTATAGTTTTCTAACAGAACTCCTGTAGTACCGAAATGATGTATAAAATAGGGCCCTTTTTGGTTGCATAGACATTGCATAGTGGTATTTAACTGCCTTATAAAATTTTTACGTTTCTATAAGATATGTTGTATAGCAGTTCTACCAGTCTTTATAAAAGTTATTTTGCTAGTTGGGATTGATGTGCTGTACGATGTATTAGTCTGGATACAAAACAGAAAACACCAGTTAGAACCAGTTAATAATATTTAACAATTTAACTACACATGCATATGCATAATACTTATGGGAGTGCTGCGCGCTGAAGTTGGGACTTGTACGTTATACTAAGTTCTGACGTCACGCGGCCTACTCTCGCTGCAAGGTACGATTTCTAGCCTCGCACCGAAGGAAAACTTTGCAACGGCTTCACAGGCGAAGGAATTTTTTTTTAAGAAAAATTAACAACATAACTGCCTTCAGTATAATAAACTCTATCAATTTTAATGAAATTTGAAAATTACCGAACCTGCCTATTAACATGTTCTTCAGCAAAGAACCTTCTTGCTCTGCGATGATCACGGCTTCAGGGAGGTACCTTAGCTGGTCTTCTTGCATGAAACAGACGTTCGTGAAGCCTGTTACGTATCGTTTGGGTACTTATTCTGATTCCTGCGGCCTCTACGAGCTGATTTTGGAGCATTGTAGAGGTACTTCTGCGCATTCTGGCGCCCCAAATCCGTATTAGACGGTTTTCTCTCCAGGAAGTTGCCCTTGTTGCCCTAAACTCCATCCAACCAATTGTTTTATTTTCGAATCTTCTCTGTGAGACTCACAATATCTTTTGTATCCAGAGTTAATTTTGTTTATTAATAATAAATAAAGTGTGAATGCAAAATAAATTAGAATGCAAAACTACTATGTTACTTGTGTATGGCCACATATCTCTCTTTTTGTTGACCAAATAAATATGTCCATACGAATATTACACGAAATAAATCAAAACTGACTTTCCTTTAACGTGTTTTATTTACGGTTATGGTTCCAAATAAAAGAAGAGGAATGAAAAATCGATCGAGTTAAAGAATTCCGCGCCGGTCCAGCGACTTCAAAAACGGCAAAGCACGTACGTGTGTGGTCTTTCTACCTTGTAAGTTGTAAATACAAAAATATATTACGAGAATGCACCGAGAGCTCTCTTACCCGACGCCCTAATTGTTATTTATAGTGAGTCTTCACAAAGTGTTAGCCTTGAATGGAAAATAAACACACTGTACGAAGCCGGTAGGATTTTTTTGATTAATAGAGTTCCAATAATGGTTCGTCGAGTGCACCATCAAACAGCCTGTTATTTAACGGGAATGTGGGTCAAGAAGGCACTTTTGTGTGCTTTCGGGAATTATTCGTGTTACCTACGTCAATGCCAAGAAATATGAATGCATAGTCAAGTGCAATTATACTTTTATCTGATATGAATTGCACATTTTCAAGCACATTTTCTTATTTAATATGCTCTCCAAAGTAGCTGCTCGTATTAGGAATGAAATGACTTTCCAAATATAACATGCTTTCTTAGATGTTATATGCGTGGGTTGTATTAAAAAAATTTCTTGATATTTGTCTAATCTTGCCTTTCATCAATTTAAATAATTGCTCGTGTTGGCCCTCTTTCAGTTGCACACATTAAGGTGCGTCCAGACTCTGCAAACCAACGAGATGAAGAAACACCGCGAGCGACAGCGAACGATCAACCACTTGTCAGTTACATCGTGTATGTTTGTGCTGATAGATTTTGGATGATACGGGCCATAAATTTAACGTCAATAATTCAAAGCTTTTAAAGTCAGCCAGTAACAAATTTGACTTATACTCCGTGGAAAGTAGTGAAATGATTAAGAAAATAAAAGCACCGTAACTTTTATATTTATCGGCTGATTTAAAAAATTATCCTAGAGAATGAAATAATGAAAATGGGTTAGGCATTTTTTTATAGAATAACTGACTACGCCATAATTATTGAATTATATTGCGTATTCCGTTCTCGAATTACTTGTAACAACTTGCAGTCACAAGAAAATGGAACGGGCGATGTTCGGTGTGAGTCTCAGGGACAGAAAAAGAAATGAAGAAATTCGACAGAGAACTAATGCCGTGGATATAATGGAACGTATTGCAGGACTGAAATGACAATGGGTGAGACACGTGGCTCGACAAGATCAAACTAGATGGACGACTAGATTAACACACTGGCGACCAAGACAAACAATTCGTAGCGTGTGAAGACCACAGAAAATATGGCCTGATGATATCAAGAATCAATTGGGAAATGGATGGTTTCAGAGGTCTACTTCCAGGAGTGGACAGAGAATGGCTGAGGAAGAAGAAGAGAGAAAGATTTTCTCCATTCCTTTCGGAATTTTTGTTCCCACTTTTAACATTTATTTCCGAGCAAACTTTACTTTTCTACTTCAAACCAGCTTTCTCACCAACAGCAATTTTTCGGTTTTGTCTCCTATCTTGTCCCACAGTTCGTACGCGCTTTCTTTTCTCTGGCTTCAGGTTTTCCTTATTGCTTCTTTCTCTGATCGTTAAAATTCTTTCTTTTCCTGAATTTCTCTCAATTTTTTGGGCGTTATAGCATACGGCATTGGAAGGAGATACTGTTTGGATTTACCATTTTTGATATTCTGAATTCTGGGCCAAAACAGTTGCTCATTCCAATTTATTCTACTTTGTTTACTTAAGGGAATGGTTTTTATACGAGTAATCTGTTCGTTCTTCTCTACTGTTCCATCTTCTTCTATAGTTGTACTTCGTTCAACTTTATTTTCTAACTCTCTAATTCTCTTTCCCTTCTTCTTGTTCGCTGTCTTCAAAACTTTTACATTCCATTCTCGTTTCCTTCTTCCTCATGCCTTCCTTGTTAATATCCCATGTTTCGTTCTCTTTTCCCTCTTCTAAATTCATATGTTTTCTTACTGTCTCTAGGTATTTCAAAATCTCAGCCATACTACCCTCAACTTCTTGCACCAGGCTTTAATTTCGGTTTTTGTGGAACTGTAGTTAAAGGTACTGCCTGGGATCCGAAAATAAAATTTCACTGATTTATTAAGAAACACCAACTGAATTCGTTGATGTTTCCTCTAGTTCTGTGAGATAGTGAGATAATCTGTATATGAAATTCTGAATGCCGCCGTCAGACGCGGTTGCACGTTCGTACTGGCGGACACACGCTGCATAATTTTGTGTTAAAGTTGCAATATGGTTTTGGCACCCCCGGGCGTCAGTAGCATTTAATTTATAGTACGTAATGGAGGCATTCAGAGGTAAATTGAAACAGTTTAATACCATATCGGCCGGTCTGCTGGTCCAGCCCGATGATATATGGGCAGGTCGATGTAAAGCATGTTGGCGGAACCATTAATCACCGCAGGGGCGTGATTGCACGTGTCCAGTTCCACCCGCCTAGAATGCTGGTTCATTATAGAGGTTTGATATGGCCCCAGTTCTACTCTGGACTTTAATTATGGGACGTCACTGTTTAATTTCCGGTAGTATGTCATCAGGTAAATGGTCGACGGCGACAATAGGTTACTGTGTATCACTCGCCGCCTATCAAATGCGGACGATATGTGATAATTAGGCTAAATGACGTCCATTAAGCGACGGTCGCCCCCGGTGGTCTACATGATATTGAGTTCTTCAAGATAACTATACCGCAAGTACAACATTAGCCTTGAATTTCCCGCTTAACAGACTGTTTAGTAGATTATAATAACATGAAGACAAGTCAATTTTCAGAGAGAAATTTTATTTTAATTTTATGGTACGATCCCCTTTCAGAAGAACTGCTAAGTGAGGGTAGCGTTAAAAAGTTTTGCAAGAATTCACTATTATGAGGTTCAGTATCGTTTCAGAATCCACCTACGTCGCATATATTATGACCAAGTTCGATAAGACAGCGTTAAAAATTAACATTCAAATAGTCACTATTAACTATTAGCTATTAGCTATTAGCTATTAGCTATTAACTATTAACTATTAACTATTAACTATTAACTATTAACTATTAACTATTAACTATTAACTATTAACTATTAACTATTAACCATTAACTAATCTGCAGCTGTACTGGTTTCCTTCCTATAAATGTTAAATTCTAACTTACTGTCTTTCCTAATATCTCAAAATAGAAAGCCTATTTAAGTAAGACGAGAATTTCATGAAGTATGTTTTGTTGAAGTTTGATGTTAACAAATTAACCAACCACTTAAAGACTTTTTCTGAGATACATAAATTTTATTAATTAAATTTTATAATTATTTATTTATAATTTATTTATAAATTTATTATATTCTTCCAATTTTATCATATCCTTGGTTCAGTACTTTTTATGAATTCATCAGTAATCCGTAGTTTTCTTTTTTCTGACACTTGTAACTTTTTTTGTGAACATTTCGATTGATTCTTGCAACAGTCAAGTTTGAAGCCTGATCCCGGACTTTAAACTCGTATTGAATTAAAATTCTGCCGCTGTGTAAAGTTTGTTGTTACGTTATCGGTGGAAAATGGTAATGTACACCAAACTGTTTAACTTTCCCGGAGCCGAACGTTTTAAGTATTGCAAGGGAGCAATTTCTCGTGGTGAACATGCACGAACTCGTTGCCGACATAGCAGAAACATACATTACACGCGACCGCAGACCGCAACAGCGTACGCCGTCTCCACACACATCCTGATCCGGTTTCGGTCACAGGGCAACAAATTCTAGACATTCGCTTAGAATATTGTTATGTATGCACACACCCGCTTGCATCGTCTGCGGTGATTCAACGTGCGACGAGTCATTTATATCAACCAACGTCATTCTGAGAGGCGCGACTCCGCGGGGGTGGGAGGTGATAATCAAGGGAAGGGAAGAAATGATTCAGTAAAAGACACTCGTACACTTTCATACTGGGATAAAAGAACTTTGAGAAAGGAATACTACAGAAAATACTTTAACGTCACAAGAAAGTCGAAAGGAGAATCCTGGGGAAAGACAATGTGAGAAGATTGAAAAATCGTCGGCCTTACAGAAAAGCATTTAAGTAAAAAACCATGGCGATGGAAACGGGGCTCTGAATTTGCTGCTAGAGCACGGCGGTCTCTATAGAGACACACTCAGCACGGTGTAGACTCATCCCTGCACATGAAACTTACGAAAGCGTAGAGAGGCCACTGTAGTATTTTAATATTCTATTCTGACTTAAACTCAGAAATTCCGACGTAATCTCGGAAATTCTGACTTAAACTCGAAAATTCCTACTAAAACTCGGAAATTCCAACTTAATCTCAGAAATTCTGACTTAAACTCGGAAATTCTCACTTAAACTCTAATATTCCGACTTAATCTCGGACATTCTGACTTAATCGCGGAAATTCTGACTTAAACTCGAAAATTCCGACTTAATCTCGGAAATTCTGACTTAAACTCGAAAATTCCTATTAAAACTCGGAAATTCCAACTTAATCTCAGAAATTCTGACTTAAACTCGGAAATTCTCACTTAAACTCTAATATTCCGACTTAATCTCGGACATTCTGACTTAATCGCGGAAATTCTGACTTAAACTCGGAAATTCCGACTTAATCTCAGAAAATCAGACTTGATCTAGGAAGTTCGGACTTAAACTCGGAAATTCTCACTTAATCACGGTAATCCCGATTTAATCTCGGAAATCCCGACTTAATCTCGGACATTCTGACTTAATTGCGGAAATTCTGACTTAAACTCGAAAATTCCGACTTAATCTCGGAAATTCTGACTTAAACTCGGAAATTCTGACTTAAACTCGAAAATTCCTACTAAAACTCGGAAATTCCAACTTAATCTCAGAAATTCTGAGTTAAACTCGGAAATTCTCACTTAAACTCTAATATTCCGACTTAATCTCGGACATTCTGACTTAATCGCGGAAATTCTGACTTAAACTCGGAAATTCCGACTTAATCTCAGAAAATCAGACTTGATCTAGGAAGTTCGGACTTAAACTCGGAAATTCTCACTTAATCACGGTAATCCCGATTTAATCTCGGAAATCCCGACTTAATCTAGGAAATTCTACATTTAATGTCAAAATAAGTTCCAGGTTCTTAATTAGTGATACTGTACCGTTCGAACAACTACTATTTGAGAAAATACTCCGCCAAGCATTGAATTACAGAACTAAATCCAGATTTTTGTACTACGAGACGTTTCAGACTGCACCGTACTGATGAGTCTCAGAAGGACGAAACCAGTTGGTCTGCGGTTTTCCATACACATTCAAAACATGCACTATTTGAACAAAGACCTGCTTAAAAGCACGTACGTACATGGAGACAAATTAGGACAGTTTCAAAGCCACCTTAGGTGGGGTAGCAGTCTGAAACGTCTCGTAGTACAAAAAATCTGGATTTAGTTCTATAATTCAATGCCTGGCTGGGTATTTGCCCGAAGAGTAGTTGTTCGAATGGTCCAGTGCCACTAATTAGGTACCTGGAACTTATTATGACATTAAATGTAGAATTTCCTAGATTAAATCGGGATTACCGAGATTAAGTGAGAATTTCCGAGTTTAAGTCCGAACTTCCTAGATCAAGTCTGATTTTCTGAGATTAAGTCGGAATTTCCGAGTTTAAGTCGGAATTTTCGAGTTTAAGTCAGAATTTCCGAGATTAAGTCAGAATATTCGAGTTTAAGTGGGAATTTCCTAGTTTAAGTCAGAATTTCCGAGATTAAGTCGGAATTTCCGAGTTTTAGTAGGAATTCCCGAGTTTAAGTCGGAATTTTCGAGTTTAAGTCAGAATTTCCGAGTTTAAGTCAGAATTTCCGAGATTAAGTCGGAATTTCTGAGTTTAAGTCAGAATAGAATATTAAAATACTACAGTGTCCTCTCCACGCTTTCGTAGAAACTGAATGCCTAAACCAAAAAATACTGCATAGAGGCAGGGATCAAAGGAAGATGCTCAAGATCTGAAGACACTTGGGTTGTGGAGATAGAATATGCAACTTCAAGTGCGATGTTAAGTATAACGGAACCCTAGAGAGCAAAATAACTATAGTGGTATAATAGGAGAAACGTGGGTGGTCAACGGTCTTCTGGATACACTCCAGGTTCCTAATACGGTGGAATAAAGCTTGGAAGTTATATAGAATCGCATATCTAGGAATCACCCACTGTTGGTTCTGTTAACTACACATCATGGTGAGGCAGAGGACCTACCAACGGCATCCAGACTGAGGATACATTGTTACGAGCAAACTCTTCGAAGAGAGGAGTTCCATATTTCAGCATATAGCCAAAAATTATGCACTTCCACTAGCCATACAGGGTAAACAATACCGAATGAGGAAGTGGGGTGCAATGGAAAAAAACTGATAGAACAGGATGGAACCATTTGGTCCAAAACTGTACAAAGCATTCCTTTGGATTGGCGTTGCCGGCAACGACGCAAGGAATGAATTTGTCATGAACTTGGTCCGCACTCAAAGCAAAAATTACTGTGCAAAGCAGATTTTTCCAAAACAGGACGAACCAGATACAAGGCACTGAAAATTCGGGAATATGTAGATACACAAATCCGGACATGCTGGTTCGGCTAGCAGAATATTGCAAGGTTATCCTATAATGGGTGAGAAGCCATCAAGGAAGAGAAGAGAAGGAGAAAATAGGATTCTTAGCGAATAGGGGAAACAAACACGCACAACATCGTCTTAGAAGACCGCCTCGTCGAGAAGTAAGAAATGTCAAGTACGTAGCTCGAAATACTAATCGAATGAAATGTTCTACCAGGATAGAGAACTACTATGTTCTGTTTGTAAACTTCTGTCTGGTATACAGTTAACTAGTTTAAATATACGATCTCTTGATCCTTTAATTCTGTTTATGACCTAAAATATGCAAACTGCAAAGTTTCAAAAATTTCTAATTGTTTTTTTAAGTTCCAAGATACCTATAGCGAAAAAAGGAGTCGAATAAATGCAGCCAAACCAAACGAAAGGCGAGAAAAACAAACTCAGAAGGGAGTTGCCCTGGACTGTATGATTTTCTCAAATAAATTGTTCCCGAATAAACCCGAAAAACTGTAAATTGAGAAGTGGCTGGGACCTGCCGCGTTCCGGGAACTTCATTAAGTGACTCTTCATTTAATAAACGATACAAAAATAACCCATAAACGAATCACAAACACCCTCAAAATCCACTCTAAAAATACCAGCGAGTGTGTCGGAAGCCGGAGCGCATAAATTTATTATTAGCTCTAATTAATTCTATAAGCATATCTCATTTCACAAGGCAGATGCCGTTGGCAGGCACGATTCTGACTGCCTCCGCTCCAGCGACAGAGTTAAATCGATTAGCGACGGTTGTCATTTGCAACACTCACTCACCTCATATGTGTGAGACAGTCGCACATACATTATCACTATGGTTTACTTGGTTAAAGCAAATGCGATTACCCTGGTTTAATACCTGAACAGATTGCTACAAGACCTAATTTAATCCTGCCATCTACCGGAATGCGTCACCTCTATCTCAATCAATGATCAATATTAAGTTAATGCAAATCAGGAGTGGGATGCAGTATCCCACTTCTGATTTGCACAGAAGAGTTAAATTACAAAAACGGCCCCCTTCTGATGGACTTAACCCGGGTGAAATAATCGCAGTGATCAAAAAGCGTTTCCGATAATAGAAATGTACGTTAGGCACGTGTGGTATATATTCAGTTCTCACGCGCGAAGTGTTCCAGTCTTCCAGTCATCCGCTGAATATAAACGTCAAGCACGTCGCCCTTTTGTGGAGAATCAGAAGCGCATTGTAAGCTGCACCCTTCTAATCTGTCCGTCAAAATCACTACTGCAACGGTTCTATTATTGTTATCTTATTAATTGGTGACAACTGAATTTTGAACGAATTAGTTGACAGGTTAGCAGAATGCATTATTTTTTATTATTATGAAATTATGGAGTACCCTAAACTGTGGCTATTTCGACACATTTTCAGGATAAATCGTTTGATTATTTAGGAAAATTGGATTTCAAATTATCTTCAGCTTTACATGAAATTGCTAACCAAAACTTGTTGAGGAGATTAGTGAATTGCTCCTTCGGAATGGATCACTTTCGACGTGATTCCTTTCTCCAATTGTCCAAAATTGATCTTCACTTTTTCTTCATGGGACTAAATTTCAAATTGTCACCGATGACAATTTCCTTTTCTTCTGCTTCCTTTTCTTGGATGCGGGGTAGCAAAATAGCAAAGAGCCACTTCTCAAACACGTTCACGTCAAACCAACCGAATTTATTGTTGGCATAAACCGTTCCTGGTGTCCAGTTCTGATGCAAATTTCCACTCATGTAAACAACTATACAGAGGGAAGCAAGTATTCTTCCCCTGAATCGCACCCCATTAAGCTAATCGCTGTCGTTGAATGTTCCTGGATCCTCTCCACACTTTTTCTTCCTCTTGGTACAGTTGGTACAGGATGGTTTTTCTTATAGGTGATTCGCCTGTCGCCTTTTAGCATTTGGTGCTTAGCATCGATGCTTCTCTCGATAATCACAGATCTTGCTCGACCTTCGCGGTCTTCGTCATCAAGAAAACTACGTCCACGATGGAACTCTGCATACCACTCATAAACCTCTCTGATGATGCTTCCTTGTCAAATGCATTTCTATGCATATCTAAGCATTTCTATGCATTGCTTCGGAGTAAAAGATCCTGGCTATAAAATTTCCCAGACTTAAGAATTTTTGCTTATCGTATCGTCCGGTCTTTTGGTTACAATTTTTTTCTTAAGTGTGGGGTAGAAGAAAATTGAAGCTATATTTTCTATGAAGTCCTACCCGTATTATTTACAGTTTACCTCGCGTAACCCGACACAATGTTCCTCGCTTTCAATATTATTCCCTTTAAAGTACATCCTCCGAAGCAAACGCAGCGTACAGCTCATGTAAGATTACATCATAATTACTGGCAAGAAATACAAACTCAGCAGGCAATTATATCACAAAATGAACCCATAACCTGAGGCACAGTGCGAGCTTCAGTCTCAGTTTCAACGCATACAATATAACCATCGCCGTTCCGATCAATATTACCCGGCTACTATGTTGTACCAAGCACAAACACAATTTTCTATTATTCCCGATGTATACCTAAGTTGTTTTATAACGCAAGCGCGCTGAGAACTTAATAAACACTAGTTCACCTGTCGGAAAGCAATAATACTTGAATGAGAATGATTGAACACCGGCATGTACCATGTAGTAATCGACTAGGGAGCAGTGGCGGCGTCAACAAAGTTGTGTACTTACCTACACATTTGCCAACAAAATTGCTGCAGCAGCTAAAAGACAGCTAATAGGAAAGAGGACATATCTTTGCTGAAATTAAACGAAACTATCACCTATACTCAGAGGCATCTACAGAATCACGTCAAACGAGGAATTTCATAATACAATAAATTGCGCTATATCAGCCTCCTCCTTCTCCTCTGATATTTTTATCTCTATTCTTATATGGATTTTAAAGCCTTTGTTGATTAATAAACATTTATTTATTTATTAATTACTTTAAGCTACTTCGCATCTCCAACTTCCACGTGACTTGGTCAAGAGAATTTTACGTACTTAATAATTTTTTAAGGGACCGTCTGTCTGCCCCGAGAGGACGCATAGTGTCGGAAAGAGGCCCAAAGGAATTCATTTAAGATAAAGTGTAGTTTTAATAGCACCTGACAAGCACCTGACAACAGAAACATGCTGTTAACAAAACGTATCGATTTTCACCTCCATTTACCTTTAAAATTTAAAGTTAATAAAATTCGGCCCTAACACAGGGGTCGCATACCTCATACCTGTTGTTTCTCAGAGAAATAAAAATTCAGTAACCGTCCCAGCGCCAGAGGGCCGGCGACCGATGACCTCTATAAATTCGAACTGCAGGTATATAGGCAGGAGCTGGAACAAAAAAGGGCACATCGACATTTGCATGTTAAATTGGGAGCGAGTGGAGAGATCGCTTTTAACACGTCATTTCTAAGGGAGGGTTGGAAAGAGAATAAATTCTGGGAGAGATAACATCAGAAATACCTCCAGCTAAGTAAATGTGAATTTTGGGGGAGGATTATCATAAAACTGCAGTTTGGGTTGTCGTCGGGGCTCATACAGCGCCTCCTATAGTTAGTTTATTTCTTTGAAGAAACAAACAAGAAGGGGCGTTTTAACTTTTTTTATAGTATCTGCTGAAGAAATTTTGGTAATAACGCAGGACAGATACATACTGGCATATCCACAAATAATTACGAACCTAAGGTAATTAGTAATTTCTCATAGCCCCTGCAACAACAGGCCGGTACATTATTTGTAATCATCTGATGAAACAGCGCCTCCGAAACTATTTCTACTCTTCTAACTCGCGTTATAATGTATTCTTCGGTATGTGTTCTGGCTAGAAATTCTTGTTCGATAAACGAGGTACTGAAAGAATCAGTGACAGCTTAGCGAAATCTAGAAGTCTGCGCTCGCTGGGTGACGTTCGTAACGACCAGTTGACAGACTGATTGTTAACGAGGCTGTAGCCGAGTGGAAAATGAAAACGAAAACTGAAATCGTTGGAGTTGAAAGTTTAAGATAAAGAGACAAGGAAACAATAATTTTCAGGAGAGGATTTGAGCTTGAGCAAACAAAGTACAATCAGTACCTATATATTTTTTGTCAAAGCGAAGTCGTCAAATTAATTTTATTTCAATACTTAAAGGCAACATTCCAAGTTTATAAAGCTTTAGTCTTAATGTCGAATATACAGTAGGTATCAATATAAAGCTGTTCGATTATTATCTGTAGTAATACAATAAGTGGTCTGGAATTGTCGGAAATTTTACGAAAGCTGTTGCGTTTCTTGGTAGCCACGAGTGTAAATTTGACAGTTAAAAGATCACGAGCGCGCTTGCGCGAGTGATCTTCTGTCAAATTTACACGAGTGGTTAGTAAAAGCAACAGCTTGAGTAAAATTACCTAAAAATTCCAGACCACGAATTGTATTTAACAAGATTATTTTTTGAATCGAAGCAAGGTAGTTCAAAACGAAATTTTATTTCAATTAATTCGCTTACAAAGCAATGTGTTGAGAATATTTGACGTTTGGCAGGTACTAAAGTAACTAGATTATATATTATAAATGCACCTACAAATTGGCAACTATGGCAACTTATCAACAAGCAAAATTATCGAAAAAATTACCGGGGTTAAATACATAAGAGATCATTTTTTATCGATAAATACATGTTTAATTGTATGAAAGTTTTATTGTTATGGCAAATAATCGAGAATCAAGGTAGTGAACAAATCGCGAGATGCCTTATGTTTATATCTCTTGTAGTTTGGATTCCAGAAGGTCCAGGTGTCAGGTTGTTTATTAAACTAACTGTAAATAAGGGCCTAATGACTTAGCATTTGCATGTCCAGTCATTTTGATGAGCTGTTCTTCCGGGACACCTGATTTAGCAAGATTTGATACAGCACTTGATCGATTTGAATGATTCGTGATTTTGTTTGTCAGAGTATCAAGCCCTATTCTTTCAGCAGATTGTTTGGTCCATTTTCCAATCTCATTTACTCCATAAGGCATATTTTTGTACCATTCAGAATTCTTTTATTCCAGTAAGGATTTACAGTCAGAAATAGTCGATCTGGCGTAATTCTATTAGTGCGTTTAGAAATAAGCTTTTTAAATAACCTTGCCGGGCACATATCGAGATTATTGTAATTAGGCACTAACCACTTACTGTCTGATAATTTTTGAGCTCCACCCTGGCATGTTTTGGAAAAATCGGGTTGTATTCAATTCTTCCGGTTACGTTACCATTTGATTTCTTTTCCTCTTTAAAAAAAATGCACTTTGCATTTTGCTGCCTCTCCCCCTCTCCAGGCTAGTTCGAATGCTATTATATGATACAGTTTTTTTTAAGTCCTTCTGGACAATCTTCGTTCCACAGATTCATTATTGTACATATTTCTTTCTTACTCAGAGCAGTCGAACTTTGCTTCCTCTTTCCGAGAATAGACTGAAGCTGCTTTCGTTTCGCATTTTTTGCATCCCTTGCTTGTTTGAATTCAATGTCTGCAAATGGATTAAATTTTCGGCCGTACTCTTTGTAGTTTTTTTCTTGAAGGAGTTTTGCAGTAACATTCCACATGGTCTTTATAACGCATTCTTTATAATCTTCACCATCGGCTCTCTTCATATTAAAAGCCCAATCATTCATTATCAGTCCAAGCTCTTGATTTGAAGTAATTTCTAGAAGTTCATAATGCTTATCTTTTAAAAATATTTCGAACTGTTTCCATATTGACTTTAAAGTTTTTTGAATATCTTCCAAAGATTCTTGGCCAAATCTTGCCATTTCAAAACAACGATGTTGCAAGAAAACTCGAAAATAATATGACAGTTGTTAAGGTAGAAATTTCAAAACTATCATTCACAGCATAATTGATTAAAAGCAAGGCGCATATTTATCAGTTATTGGGAAAGCTAGGTAGGTTTTTATCGTTTACAATGACAGTTGATTGGTCGATTTTAAGAAATTGAAGAAATCTCATTGGCTCTTAGAATAGGCGTGTATTAACCGCTTCTGGTTTCTGGACCCAAATGAATTGTTCCTATTGGTCAATTTGACGATGAAAAAATAATCTAAAACATTTAGTAAACATTGCCTACTTATGCTGTACAAAATAAAACTGACAGTTCATAATAAATAATTGACAATGCGAATAAGAAAATATGATATACTCGGTCGAATTATTTTTCGTCTGCTACTGCGCATGACGTCATCTTGGATGCTAAATGTCAAGTGCTTGGGAAACGACGTATCTTAATATTATTTTAACGTTGTACAACAATCAGGGCATATGCCGTTATGAACACATTTAGTTTCTTAATATACCTACTGTACGGTTTAGGATATATTTTAGTTCTGGATTTGCCACCAGGTGCACCATTGACGATTCTGTCAAAATGAAAGTTTATGTGCAATTTGGTCCCAGTTCACTTAATTTCGTAACTTCAAATTTTCGATATTGATGGTATCGGAGCGAATCTGCACTTTTTGTTGCTGACTAACTCAGATTTAATATAAACTGGGAAAATTAAACGTTAGTCTTAGCCGCGTACGAACTGGAAGCTAAACAATAAAGGAGTGAAACCAAGTATAAGTCTAGTCAATTAAACTATTATCTCGTAATGAAAGTAAGTGATGGATAGGCTGTCAGTTTCCTCTACCAAAACTTCCCAATTACCGCCTCGGAAAATTCACTCCATAATATTCGGGGAGTAAAACTTCCCCCTCGCAGGCCCGGGCGCCTTGTGCGTGTTAAGTACGCAACAAAGACTGTCAAATATATGTCAGAACTTTAATATAGCCGAATAAATTTCGGCTCAAATGGAGGAAATTTATTTTATCGGAAGAGAAATTGTAGTTTTACATGTGACTGTCCATCAAATCAGGGCTTTTACCGGTAATTAAATGTAGAAAACGTACAGTAGGGGCTAGGGATGAAGAATTGAAAAGTACTCAAATTATATGGATATGTATCGCGCATCTTTTTCCATTAGGTACATAGTCTGGAACTAATTCGATAGAAAATTCAGGAAAAATTTCTGAAAAAAACGTTCGGACACGTCAACATAATTTTTTTAAAGAGCATCCTTTTTGATAATTGTCGTTTTCGATAGTCTTTTGATTTCGTTCTGTACCGTCATCGTCCATTTTCTTAAATTGCTCCCCGTACTTTTGAAGTCCTAGTTTTGGATAGTGGCTGAAATTACGAATTCAATGATATGCTACAGTATGACATTGACGTTGATATTTTTCGAAATAATCAAGTTTAAAGTAAAAACAAAGACTCGCAAAAAATGAGTTAGCCGTGAAATATTGATAGTTTAGTTGATCGGAAACGATGCAAATTTGATGAAATAACATTAGTTAACTAAAAATAACATATAAAGTTGGTGTCCAATCTATTATCAACTATTAATATTACAAAATAATTAACAAAATTTTGAAATAACAAACGGGAACCCACAAAACAATGCTGAACTATTAGAATTTAATTGGAAACTTAATTATTGTTTTCGTTTCTAATCAATTAAACTGTCAATATTCCATGGCTAACTCATTATTTTCTTTGCGAGTTTTTGTTTTTACTTTAAACTTGATTATTTCAAAAAATATCAACGTCAATGTCATACTGTGGCATACCATTAGATTCGTAATTTCAGCCACTATCCAACAACGACTTCAAAAGTATGGGGACTCATTTAAAAAAATTAACGATGACGTCACAGTACGAAATCAAAAGACTATCGAAAAACCACAATTATCAAGAAAGATGCTTTTTAAAAAAATTAGGTTGACGTGTCCGAACGTTTTTTCCAGAAATGATTCCTGAATTTCTTATAGAATTAGTTCCAGACTTTTTACTCACACTGTAGTTTCTGCAAAGTCTTGAAAGGAATTCACGAATTTATTTTTCGATAGAAGACTTTGAAAGTTCAGCGCAACGACGGGGCATACTTTCAACTAAATTTCGAATAACTTGAGGAGGCAGCTGTTCCCACTCTTCCAGGAGGATTTCTTCAACGTGTTGACAGTTCAGAATTGGCTGACGTTCCTTCAATCGTTGCCCAAGTGTGTCTCAGACGTGCTCGATTGGATTGAGGTCTGGTCTGCGGGCGGGCCAATCCCTAACCTAAAATATTGTACGCATTGAGGAAATTTTGCACTATTCTGGCGATGTGTGGGCGGGCATTATCTTGCTGCAGAATGAATACTGGACCCATATTCTCGGCAAATGGTACAACATGTGGTTCTAGAACTTCGTCTATATACATACCTACGTGCAGTCATAGACACTTCACAAATTACCACCAGCTCTGTGCGCCCGTTCAAATTTCTACCACCCCAAACCATGATGGACCGTCCTCCAAATGGAACCCTTTCTTCCACAGTGCAGTCTAAAAAACGTTCACCTGGGCGTCTCCAGACTCGAACTCATCCATCAATGTGATTTAAACAGAACCTGGATTTGTCAGTGAACAACACGTTGCTCCACTGCCCTGAGTTCCAATTAACATGTTCTTCAGCAAAGAACCTTCTTGTTCTGCGATGATCACGGCTTAAAGGAGGTACATTAGTTGGTCTTCTTGCGTGAAGCTGACGTTCGTGAACTTTAATAAACAATAATCAAAAAATTAATTTCGATGTTTTTATGAAACCCACATCACACACTCGTCAAATACATTTCATCATCATTGTGTTCCTTTTTCTAAAGCTAATTTTAAAAAAATAAATACAATAAGAACAATTGCTATTAATAATGGACTCAAAATAGAAATAATTAATAGAATAATTAACAATAAAACATTAAAAATTACTTATAATAGTATATACCCAAAATTATCAGATAAAAAAGCATAAACCTTCAAATATTTTATTTCATATTTTGTTTAATGCAAAAGATAAGAATAATAAGTTTTGAAGAACAGGTATATACCAACTAAAATGCTCTGATTGTAACAGTATTTATATTTGTTAAACTGGTAAGCCTATTCATGTAAGATATAATGAACATTTTTAAGATCATTCTATAGAAATTTATTAACATAAAAATGATAGAAGATATACTTACTTAACGAACAAATTTTTTTAATAAGAGTACAATCTAATCTTTTTAAATTAGTGTAAATTTAAATTATTTAGGTAGGTAGGTATACTTTTGATTTTTTTAAATGTCTGTGAATAAGGAAGTCAAAGTCACTGATATTTATTTTCTGTCTCTCTGGATTGCAACACTTAACAGTATCTAATAGAACAAATAACAGTTTAGGCGAATGTATAAAAAATAATAAAGATAATATTGCAAAAGATTCGAAATCTGGAGTTTATTTGTTGCCTTGTGGTTCGTGTCCTATAAACTGTATATAGACCAAATTGGTAGAACTTGTAATAAACTCCATTGGCGAACATAAATTATTATTTTCGTATAAAAACAAAGAAACTGGTTCGACCTACGGTAACCATTCTGTTGACTGTTGATTTGATTGTTGATTTTTAGGTCTGTGCTCTTGGAGTTATTTGTAGGTTATTATATAGCTACTACTTATTTTATTATTTTATTACCTGTATGCTTTATTATTAGTGTACTGTAGCGATTCATGACGTAAAGATGTAAGGAGTTAACAGTTTTAGTTGTTTAAAACGTTAAACATTTTTAATGAAAATTATTTACAAATTTGGTACTAAATGTTTACACAATTAAACTGTCTTAGATTGTAAAATGTTTTGTTGTTATTGTTCTTTTACGTACGAATCTTCAATAAATGCATATTTTATTTGGATATGTTTTTTTTTGTTACTTATCTAACCCTAAATTCTATAGTAACTCCAATTTCTGTGACTACAGAGTTTGTGGTATATTCAACAACAGCTTTCGGGTGAGTATGCCCAGCATAGAGTATTTTGTATTATTAAATTGTAGTAAAAGTATGTACTACGTTTTCAGAGGGAATGCTGATAATTACAGAACTGATGTAACTTGTGAGCAATGGTATGGGCCTAAGAACTTATCCCTGTGGGGCACAGCCGACTATCCACATAATTTAAAACACCAGCGGCAATTTTCATGGTTAAGAACGTAATTTGCAGTAGCAATTCCACCAACAAATGTAGAGCGGTTTGGTGTTCAACTGCACCTCAGTCTAAATCATGATTGTTGAGGTATTTTGTAAGCACACAAACTTATGGCCACGTTGATTTTTTTACTGTATTTATCATCGGTTTAACTCAAAGTTTGTGTTTCAAACATACTCTCGGTTTGATATTTAACAAAGCCAGCAATGAAATATACGAAAAGTCGAAATTCTAAATTTTAGAGTCATTTTTCATAACGCTCCGTACCGCTGTATATTTTTATAAATTGCTGAATTACGACAATTACATTACAAGCACAGAGTTTGCTGAAAAGTGGAGCAAGCTGAATGTGCACGAGCGAAGCCGTGAAGGGTATTTTACATTTTACATGCTGCCTCGATTTGCTTGTACCAGTCATTATTTTCCTCATATCTAACAGCATGTATCTTTTATTTTTTCCAGATATGAAATATCACCAGCATGTTTCTGTTTCTTGTAATTTGTTTGTATGCAAGAAACTAGTTAGGAAACGTCGCTCGATGGTAGGTAGATGACAAGATAAGATGCATATATGCAGCGACATAAAATTTTCTTTAAGAAATGCACGTATGCAGCGCATTTTGTATTACATTCTATTGGATGTATGTGCTTCCTACGCTCAATTTTGTACGGGGAATCTATTTATATGAGCTAGAACAAATTGTCTCATCAACACAGGAACGGTTTGTTTTGACGATTTACGATAAGATTTATCTCTAAAGTGACATCTATGAAACAAGCTGTCAACCGAAGAAAATTTAACTTACCGTGAGACCGTGAATTATCACATGCAACTCATTATAAATTGAGAGACTATAGCAATATAAGTTGTGACACGAGAGATTTTTAAGAATTATTGAAAAACTGAACCACAGTTCCTTAAGTGGTGGAAGCTTCTTACGCGCTAGCGTACTGACAAATAAATCACAGGCTAAAACTGAGAAAAACCTACCACATGTGGAACAACGCAATATCAACACTCTTGTGTGTACCTACCTAAATATCATGCCGATGCCGACATGACTTATACTGTAGGTCTGTCTTTTTTGAGAATGCAGCCATCAAGTTTTTAGACCAAATACAGAAGACATAGAAAAAATAACATTTGTACATGAATCAACTGCAAATTGCATGTTTCCTTCACACTACAAGACCTTTATTAATTAAAGTTAGAGCTCCCTGCAAGTCAATTACTAACCGTAGGAGTTACTTTCGTGAATGGACGAATCGAGTGAAAAGCTGGTGCAGGGAAAAAGCGAGAGGCCACGCAATTACCGCATTTCGATGCACGGGTTCGGGAGAGAAACACAGAGTGAACGCTTATGAGGGATAATCTCTTACGGCACTGAGCCCCGTTGTGGTCTTTCTAACAATCGACAGGGATTACAGACCGACAGGGCTGACTCAGCTGCCTTGATGCTCTTTATTCTTTGTGCAGCTTGACTTCAATGCGTTAATCGACAATACTGTCACACATCTTTGTTAAACGTGGCTATATTCGTCTTTATTTCTTGCACGGTTTCAATCTATGCGGTCGTTATACAATTTTTGGAAATTATATTTTTGCACAGACTCTTAGGCTTGAGTCACACGTACGTTTTAGTAACGTACGTTATAACGGACGTTGTTTTTAACGTGCGTTGATATCGTGGTTACACAGAGCGTTAGTGTTGTGCGATCTGCGAAATGAGTGACGTGGAAACTGCAGTTGTTGTTTACTTATTTCTGCAAATACGAAAAAAAGAACTAAACTGCGAAAATGGTGGGTGCACCTTATAAACAGCGAAATACTATTGTGAGGAGCTTTTTACACATTGAACGTATCCTACTAATAAATTTGTAACTTCAAGCCATTCTTTGTTTTTTATATTTTTATCTTTACAATCGTTACAACATACGTTCCAAAATGATGCCCCTTTTCTACTTTTGTTATTAATAATTCAATGTCCATCTTGAGGTGATATGACGTATATTTTTACCGATAATTTCAGTCTTCGTAGACGGACGACAGGCGTTAACTGTTACATTTCTTAACGTCTGTAGCATATCTCGTCCGTCGTCAGCATTGAACGGACTCTAAATCCAACTTACGCTGTTACTGTGACGTAAGGCTTGAGTCACACGAGCGTTTTAGTAACGTACGTTATAACGGACGTTGCGACGTACGTTGCTGCATTATACTAACATAAATGTTACCAGTCACATTAACAACGTACGTTGGATTTAGCGTCCGTTCAACGCTGACTATGGACGAGATATGCTACAACGTACGTTAAGGAATGTGACGGATGTTGTAGCATACAATATGAACATATTTATCAACGCACACGGTCGACAGTTGTTAACGTCCATCGTCTGTCTACGAAGACTGAAATTATAGGTAAAAATATACGTGATATCACCCCAAGATGGGCATTAAATTATTAATAACAGAAGTAGAAAAGCGGCCAATATTGTGTAACGTATCTTGTAACGATTATAAAAATAAAAATATAAAAATGAATGAATTTATTAGGAGGAGACGTTCAATGTGTGAAAAGCTCCTCGCAATAGTCTTGCAGAAATAAATACATAAACAACAACTGCAGTTGCCACGTCATTCATTTCGAAGATCACACAACCAACGCACGTTAAAAACAACGTCCGTTATAACGTACGTTACTAAAACGTTCGTGTGACTCAGGCATAACATTTACGTTAGTTTAATGCAGCAACGTACGTTGCAACGTCCGTTATAACGTACGTTACTAAAACGCTCGTGTGACTCAAGCCTAAGGTTTAAATTAATATAAATTAGTGTTTTATTGTTCGAACTGTTGTTTTTTGTGTTCAGCTTTTAAACTTACTGTGTTCCGTTCCATTTATTAGATGTGCGTTGTTTGTGTTACAGAGCCTAGGCGGACTACATTTAAAATGTAATTTTCCTGATTCCAGATTTTTGGCTATTTCACTAGCTAACTATTCTGTGTCTGTTGCATCGTGGAATGGCTTTGACGAAATCCAAATTGATGTGTTGGTAGTAGCTCTTGTATAGGTCTTTATCTTCGTGAATTCTTTAAAAAATAGATACTGAATATTCGATTATACAGCGATGTAAGAAGCGTTATTACTCTTTTAGGTACCTATCATTTTCAGAATTTTGAACCGTTATTAAATCGTAACCTGGGGCTTTACTTGGCTTTAATTTCTAGATTGCTTGACGGACTTCACCCGGTTTAAAAGACTTTATTGGAAGTAACATTTGACAAGGTACGTCCAAAAAATTTTCAACTTCTAGGTCTCACTTTGGTGTAAAAATGGTTCAATTACGTTAGAAAAGTGACCCATCAAAAATTTAAATGAACCGACAAAATTGACTGGATAATACTTTAATGAAACACGCCCATTGAATGACTGGTGGGGTTCTTGGCCGAAGAGTAGTTGTTCGAACTGTCACTAATGACTTCGAAATACAGATGTTCAATAAAATTTTACCTTTGCAAGTAGAAGTGTTGACACCTCCGACTTAATGAGGTCATTATTACTGTAATTAGCGACGTAATTTCCGATTTCTAATTCCTCTGCTGACACTTTTGTGTGCTGACACTTTAGCCTTGATGATACTTTCATTATTACTGTAATTAGCGACGTAATTAACGATTCTAATTCCTCTGCTGACAATTTTGATGAAAGTATCATCAGGGCTAAAGTGTCGGCACACAAAAGTGTCAGCAGAGGAATTAGAAATCGTTAATTACGTCGCTAATTACAGTAATAATGAGCTTATTAAGGCAGAGGTGTCAACACTTCTACTTTTGCATCATTTAGATTAGTAATTTTAATTCGACGAACTAAATAATACCAACTGCCTTCTCTGGTTACCGGTGATTTTATAAAATAGCAGGCCCTTTGGTACTTATTAATTCGAAGCAATCAGTTTATTGTCTCCCCTATTAAAAGGCACTGATCCATTTTTGAGGATGACAGATTCCATTTTTAACTTAACAAAAGAAGAAAAAACTAATTCAAATTTAAAGTCCGTGCAAATTCCGATTAATGAGAAATAAACTCCCGCCTCGAGCACTTGATAAATAATATTCAATTTGCGTCCATTTTAAAATCATTATCTTCGAACCTACCTCCATTAAACATCCATAAATATTCATACTGCCGTCTACTAAATCTGGAAAATCGCTCTCTCGTCTCCGTCCGCTTTCCCAAAACAAATGACATTTTGAAACTCGCTGCCATTTTTGTTTAAAGATAATTACCATTGTCAGTCGCTGCGAAGAGGGAACAGTGATCTAGGTGGGCTATGGCGTTATCAGCGGAACGGCACTCACGCCTTCTCTCTTTCTCTCTCTCGAGTTCTAACTAATAATAATAAATGCCTTTTAATCTACCGTAAACACACGTAATTATAGCAGCCTTGCGGGAAGAGCGAGAGTGATTAATGACAAAAAATAATTTTTGGAAAAGCAGCTTTCGGCCAACGCCATAAATATTAATTACTAGGATTGTCTAATTCCGACTCGGCGGAATATGGAAATTAATGAATTCGGTAAATTATAGTACCTGCGTAGAGATAAAAAACACACAAAAAGATGCTCAGCTCTCAGGCTACCCCAATTCCTGACCACGTAAAGGAGATGGGAACCAAAAAATTAAGCAAATTAGTTAACAAAAATTTCTAACTATTGCAGAATTGTGTGCAGGGGCACCATCTTGTTGGAAATATACCCTGTTTATGTTTATTAACGGGACATTTTCCATTATCGCCTCTGCGTTAATATTCAATAAATGAATGTATCTCAATCCCGTTAAGTTTCCATTAAAAATTTGGCGTGCTAGTTGACCACCCAAAATAAAACACGAAACGTTAAATCCAAAACGTCCTTGCCTCTGACGTTCAAAAGTTTGGTGCTGATTTGTATCAGACCAGTGACGCACATTATGCCTGTTAAATAATCCTACGCTGCTTATGTGAGTTTCATCTGTCCAAATGACAGACCGCCCAAATTCTGGATTTTCTAGAATTTTATTTAAGCACCACGTACATTAAGCCTTCTTTCTTGATCTCCCCGGAAGAGATGGTGAATTTGATATCTTAAAAAGACCTTTCGAACTAGACCAAAGCCTACTATGATTTCCATTTAAAAAATTCAACTTTATGTCATAACTCAAAAAATACGCTACCTAGAAAAAAACTACGCACACCACTGAATTCCTTGGAAAAAGTTCTATAGGAGTCAATCATAACAGTTTTAGTCTGCTTAGTACAAAAAGAATTGGAGAATTTTTGAAAGTCGACAAAAATCAACATATTTTTTCTCTCGAAAACTAAAAACGATATCAAAATTCTGGTTTCAGCTTTCTATTATACTCAGAAAAGTAGCTCAGATTCGCGAAAACCCGGAGGCTCTATCTCTGCTGCTTCTATGAGAAACCCCCAAATCACAAAGAAAATAGGACAGCCTGTACACTGATGTATGGAGAAGAAGTTGGATAGCTTAAAATTGTATTTTTTGTTCATGTTATGATAAAAGTGACCTTTATTTTAACTGGTCTGTCTGCTTCATGTTCTTATTATCTGCTCCTAGATTACTGCGTGCCATTTTATAAATTGGACCAAATTGTGTGTTATGGCTAAAAAATATTTGATTTTAAAACAAACAAGTAGACAGTTTTTGGCATTTATGGAAAATTATTTATTTCGCATTAAAATTTTCACATAGATGAAAATACCCCAAAATACCCCGCGAGGAGAGATTTTTCTTCAGATTACTTTGTTATTTCATTACAAAAAAACTCGTAATGCAGCCACTACTCGGAATGGAATCCTGATGACAGCAGAATTTGTTCAATGCATTTTACGGAAGATGATTTTCCACTCATCAAATTTTAAACCAATCAAATCTCGCCATTTCTGAATATACAGGGTGTCTGAAATTCGGTGTTCAACATGGGGATCTCTATTATCTTAACACTTAACAGATAGACCCTAGGTTTAAATTCAGTAAAGTTGCGAAATTTTATGTTGACTAATGTCCCGAAAAGAAAATTCTGATATTTGAGTGATTTTCGTGAAAACTGAAAAAATTCAAAAATTGCATTTTCGGTTTTTGACTGTAACTTTTTTGTTTGGCCTTCTTCATTCTGGAAAAACTTTTACATTGCCACTTTTCATTCTCTATTTGATAGCATTATTCACAATAAATATTCAAATAAACCACTCCCTTCTTGAATACATAAATGAATTCTTCTTTTAATATCATTTGTCCACGACTATCTTATAATATACTCTTTATACTTGTGTTTCTTCAATCATTATTAGATACATTAATCATCACTGCAGTGATTAATGAATATTATTCACTACACCAATAGGAACATCGCTTTGACCCTTTTTTACATTTATTTAGTAGGCCGCCATCGCGATGTGTCAGTTCAAATTGAAACGTCAAATCATCATGGTTTGCCTTTAATTTGAAACGCATATTCTAAAAAAGAAGATATAATGAGTAGTGAGAGTGAAAACGAGGTTTCTTTAACAGCACCAGCAATAAAAGAAGCTGCAGAACTTGCCTCATTAGATTCATTGCCCAAAAAACCAAGAAAATTATACCTGAGAGCGTATGTATGAATCTTTCTTACACTGGAGAAGGGAAATGAAGGTAAATTCTTTCTGGGAATCTGTTTCGATAGTCGTATAGTATAGTATAGTATAGTATACAACTCGTTATAATATACTATTATCTGTCTTCTGGGAATGCCTCTTACAGTGTTTATTAATGCATTTCTCAAAGCTTCCGCATTTATGAAATGCTGTTTATAAATAATTGTATTTTTTAATGTACCCCATAAAAAGAAATCTAATAGTGTTAGATCTGGAGACCTAGCAGGCCTGCCGATATCTCACTTATCCGGAAAAAGAACTTGGAATATGACTCTCAATTCTCTCGTATTATGCGGCAGAGCCCCATCTTGCTGCCACCACATACCCCTTAACCTCTCTTTCTTTAGAACCCCGTGAATTTGTGAATGCGGTAACTCTAAATTTATTGATATTTCCCTAAGAGAAGTTCTAGGGTTATCAA
Source organism: Xestobium rufovillosum (assembly GCA_963966045.1). Lineage (NCBI taxonomy): Eukaryota > Metazoa > Arthropoda > Insecta > Coleoptera > Ptinidae > Xestobium > Xestobium rufovillosum. Next base: position 41,914,616 of record OZ014493.1, read on the forward strand.
TAACCTAAAAGATATCCAAAAGTTAATGTTAAGTGAAGACCAAAAATAAATCTTACATTTTGGATAATATTTTCTCGGTTTTCTGCAGAAACCATACTCCCATACTTTCTTCTTGGTTTTTCGAATGACCCGTACTTAAATAGTTTTTACTTGGTTGCTGCCTCTCGGAATAAAGCTCCAAATTTCGTTTTACTTCGTTAGAGAACATTTCCAAAATTAATTATAAATAATACAAAGTCAAAAACACAAAAGAAGAAACAACAACAGTAAGAACTCAGGAACACAACCGAAAATGAAGAAAACAAAAAACAAATTCAAAGTGGGGAAAATGTAAACAAATATAGCACAAATCGAAAAAATTTGCAAACGAAAATTAGTAACCTGACGTTAGGTGACTTTGTTTCCATGGTAACTCGTATTGTTTATGATTTTGTCATGGAAAACTAGAGATAAAAATCGGCAAAAATGTATAACCCTATCTGCCTTTTCCTCTCTTCCGATTAGGATGTCACTTACCTCATTTCTAATATTCTTGCTTATCTTTCACTTTTTTGCATTTATTATCTATCCACTGTTCGCTCGCTTTTCTACATTTCCGAATAGTTTCCCACTTGACCACCTTATACCTTATACTACGGGTAAGTCTGAATTTTGTCAGTGTCGAACTTTTAGACGTCAGGTCCTGTCTTTTTCTAGTACATATTGACTTTATTGGTATATGTATTTTGTACCTACAAGTTCTTCATCACCAAAACCATTAAAGGTGAAATATGCCCTCACATTTATTTCCTCTTCTCGTCATAACTCACCCGCAAAGTATGCACTAAATATGTCATCGCTGACATCATCAGAACACAGGATATGCAGATTACATCTAAAGAAGCCGCATAGTTTACAAGAAACTCTGCATCTGACCGCACATACCCATTACTCGTGATAAAAATTGATCACGAAGTCACAACCCCCGAGGGTAAATCAAGAAAGACAAGTAACACTTGTACGCTTCCCTCGAAACCGCACGTCACGAACAAAGAAAATGATGACCTGTCGTCGGTCGCCGCTTATGTTTCTTTTATAAATAGTTTGGGAAACAAAAGTCGTGCATTTAAAATGCGTCTCATCAATCATTCCTAGTTTCTAGCGTGGGGAGATTTTTCCCGCGCATTTAGAGCAAATTGCGTGGGTGCTCAATCATTTTTTGGTTCCCGATATTGCTGTCGGACAGGTAATATTGTATTCGTGTAACCGGTAACGTCGCGAAATTTTAGTACAGGCTCTGGAATCAGAAAATATCGTTCGGAAACTTTTAGGGAGAAATGTCACATCTGGGTTTAGGAAGACAGAAAGTAAAATCTGCTACAATGATTATTAAATTTTCATGCCCCTTCACAAAATCACATTTTGACATATCTGTACAAGCAACAAACAAACAACGACAAGCAATAACAATTAAATAACTACCAGCAAACAATTAAACAGTTAATTACCTAACCTAAACCATCTACAGTACACAAATCAACACTTCAAACTTCCCTAAAACACTCTTACAAACAACGGTTGTTCACGTCCGAAAACGCCCCGGTACACTTAAAACGCGACATTAAAATGTGCACATTTTATACCTAAGACAATCAAAACAATTCACAAAATCTATTTAGACAAAGTGCTGTCTAAAAAACAGTATGAATAGCAATGAAGTGCTTTGGTATACACAATTTACGATCGGCTATAAATTCCGCAACCCGAAAACGTCCAATTCGAGTAGCCGCTAATACCTAGATATTTATATGTACGAACATTAAGCCAATAATTTCACTTTATTTATGAAATATTGTGGCAGGCATCAGGTGCGTTTTCGACTACAGTAGTAAGTCTAGTTAGTCCTCCGAAGGCGAGGGATTATACTGTATAATCCGGACGGAATATCTCCCGGGGGATCGTCCTACATGTTCCTATGACAAACACAAGCTAATGCAATCCAACTTAAACCCGATAGAAATAGCACTTGGATAGAGGAAGACCTGATCAGTCAAGTGGCAACATCCATAACTCTCAATCCAATTTAATAGTAGTAACCAATTGATACGGATAACAAAGTTATATCTACGTATTTCACGCATCCGGTCTCTCGCTGTAAAGTTGCCAGTTTCACTTCTGCTTCATCTAAAAATGACCTAGACAAACTGCAGATGAAATGAAACAAAATTAGCAATACTTAATTAATAACGCGATATGATAGAAAGGATTCTATTGAGTTTGTAATGACAAAACACAGTGGTGTGGTTAATACGTATAATAATTTGTATAAAAGTACAATGAACATTAATAAAAGCAAACGACACGTAGCGGATGAAAGCAACTCGATGACTAAATTTAAGGAACAAAATCAAATCGAACTTAGGAACACAAATATCTTCATCGAGTGCGAAAGCAAAACATATGAGTAAGCGCGGCGGTTCTGAAACATAATACATAGCCAAAACAATAACATTCAAAGCACATTTTTACATCTCGAATATCTTATTCCTGCAACACTGCAACACTTATTCGAGATCAGTAACAATTTTCAAAGATTTCAACAAATTATAAAATACATTTTTAGATAAAGCTTTTGTTAACATATCCGCACACTGATCTTTAGAGTTCACAAAATCAACTTTTACATCACCTCGAACGCACACATCGCGCACAAAATGATATTTCACTTCAATGTGTTTCGTTCTTCTATGCAGTTCGGGATTCTGGCTGAGCTTGATTGCTGACTGGTTGTCCACGTTGATTTGAACAGGCCTTTGAGGAAAACCTAATTCGTCAAGCAGGGAACGAAGCCACAAGGCTTCTTTGGTTGCAGCGGCCAGGGCGATGTATTCAGCTTCTGTTGTTGATAAAGCGACAACTCTTTGCTTCTGGGTTGACCATGTTACACGTGCATCAGCTAATATGAAGATATAACCACTAGTTGATTTTCGAGTTTCAACGCAGCCCGCATAGTCCGCGTCCGCGTAACCAAATAGTCCCAATTCACCGTCACTACTTTTGCAATACATTATTTTAAAGTCAATTGTTCGTTTTAAATAACGCATGATACGTTTCACCGCACGCCAATGTTCATCTGTCCAATTGTTCATAAATCGACTCACTTGATTTACCGCGAAACTAATGTCTGGTCGACTCACCGTAGCTAGAAAAATTAATGAACCGACAGCTTCACGAAAAGGTTCTTTCCTTACGGTATAATTATTGTCAGATGAAGATTCAAAATGTTGACCAGGTTCTGCAGGAGTAGACACTGGATTGGCGTCTTCCATATTAAATCTTTTCAGCACCTTCTTGATGTATGGTATTTGATGAATCGTGATTTTTGTATTGTTTGCATCACGCTCTATGTTCAGTCCTACAAACTGTTCTGCATCATCACTGGTAATATGAAAATCTTCTTGGAGATTGGATAGCATGTACTCAATTGCTGTCACAGATTTTGAAAAAATAAGTCCATCGTCAACATATAAAGCAAGGTAAACTGTATTACTATCGAAATGTCCAATGAACACACACGAGTCACTTTTTAATTGTTGAAAATCATACTTGCTTAAGAAGTCAACAAATTTTCGATTCCAATTCCTCGATGCTTGTTTAAGTCCATACAAACTTTTTGTTAATTTACAGACATAGTCAGGATTCGTCTTTTCTTCGAAACCTTGAGGTTGCTTCATGTATATGTCTTCATCTAAATTTCCGTATAGAAAAGCAGTTTTCACATCAAAATGTTTGTACTGAAGATCTTCCTCGGTTGCTAATGCGAGTAAGACACGTATTGAATCATATCGTACCACTGGTGAGAAAGTTTCTTTATAATCAATGTTTTTCTGTTGAGTGAACCCTCTTGCAACAAGACGAGCTTTGTATCGGTTTGGATTTCCCTCACAATCTGTTTTGACACGAAAAACCCATTTGTTATCAACTAATTTGACATTTTCGGGCTTAGGAACCAAGCACCAGGTATTGTTTTTCTTTAGTGCATCTATCTCTTCTTCCATCGCTTCTTTCCATGCATCTGCATTTTCATCTTCAATCGCGTCTTCATAAGAATCTGGGGAAATAATCGAGCAGTAAGAAACCGTGGGTCCATAATAATCGGGTCGTCTAATCGAACTTCTGTCCCTTAACTCACGAGTATTGCCTTCGTCTTCAGCAAATCTTTCTTCTTCAGCTTCTTCATTCTCTTCGTCGTCTGCAACTTCATATTCATCGTTTTCTTGAATCATTTCTGGTCGCATTTCAATTTCACGATCATAATTTCCAAAGTTTAATTGCACGTTTGCGTTTTCTTCTTTGTTGTACCGAAATTCTCCGAATTCATCAAAGCTGACGTCTCCACTGATGTGAATTCGTCTTTTTTCTGGATCCCACAACCTAAAATTCTTAGATTGCCCCTCGAAACCAACAAATAATAATTTCTTGCTTTTTGGATCCCATTTCTTTCTTAACTGGTTCGGAATAGACACATAAGCAGTGCAACCAAAAATTTTACAATGCTGCACCTCCGGCTTTTGTCCAAACCACTTCTCAAAAGAAGTTACATTTTTATTTTGTTTAACTGGCAGTGATCTATTTAGAATGTATATGGCTGTATTTACTGCTTCAGACCATAATTCTCTAGATACATCCTTGTGTAATAACATAGATCTAGCACACTCAACTATCGTTCTCATTTCGCGTTCTGCCTGACCGTTCTGTTGAGGTGTATAAGGAGCTGCGCATTCATGAATTATACCTTTAGACTTTAAGAAATTTGCAAAATCTTCATTTACGTACTCTGTTCCATTATCCGTTCTCAACTTCTTAATTTTATTCTCTGTTTGGTTTTCAACCAAAGCTTGAAAAACCTTGAATTTACTTAAAACTTCTGACTTATGCCTCATAAAGTATGCTGTTCTATATTTACTAAAGTCATCTTTGAATAAAACAAAATATCGAGAACCGCGAGGAGATTCGATATTCATCGGGCCACAGACATCAGAGTGAATTATTTCACCTACCTTATTGACTTTCAATTTTGTGGAAGTAGGATGTGACTTTCGAGTTTGTTTCCCTAAATGACAAGACTCGCAAAAGAAATCTTCAAAATCTTGAATATTTAGACTTGCAATGATTTTATTCTTTGCAATCTCTTTTAATGCATTTAAATTAATATGGCTAAGTCTTTCATGCCATAATTGTAGAGATGTTTTATGTGCTAAATTACATTCTGCGGTATGGCTAATTCTAAACTTCATATACCATAAATTATTTTTTCGGATTCCGACACATGACACATTTCCTTTGCTATCACGAAATTCACAGTGATCTTTAAATGCATGATGAGTGAAATGTTTGTCAATCATTGCTCCCACTGAAAAAAGACTTCTTTTTAATTCTGGCACGTACAATACGTTCTCAATTTTCCTATCGTACCATTGACCTTCAACTTGCGCTTGAATATTTATTGTACCAGAGCCGACAACTGAAATCAGTTTATCGTTGGCTATTTTTACTAATAATGGTTCCTTTAGCGGCTTAATATTAGTGAACCAGCTGTGCTGATTAGTCATATGACTACTTGCTCCGGAATCACAAATCCATTCCGATTGATCTTTCTCAGAACTTGAACTATATAAACTGCTTATGTCACAAATATAAGCATTTCCGGTCCGACTGTGTGAATTTGAATCACCGTTATTTACTTTTGCTAATCGTTTTCTACATTCTCGAGCCCAATGCCCCTTCATTTTACAATAATTGCAAGTAGTTTTTCTTTTTAGATCGTTAATATTAGATTTCTTTTTATAAACGGATTTTTCATCTAATTTAGCCTGAAGAGCCTGTACTTGCAAAGCTAAACGCGAAGTTTCATCTTCGGATTGCGACATTCGGGTCTCCTCTTTCAGTAAACGCGCTGTTAAATTATCTACGGTTTGTTGATTTGCAACTACCGAGTCCCAAGCCGTTCTAAAGGCGTTGTATTTCATCGGCAAACTATTTATTATTTTCGACGTTACTGCACTATTGCTTATAGTTTCATTAACATCTCTCAGCTGCTTGACAAGGGATTCAATTTTAGAAACATGCGCGGCAATGGAATCGCTTTCGTTCATTCGATATTCGTAAAATTTTTGCCAGATTAGTTCCTTGGATAGTTCAGTTTTCTGTTCATGCACTACTATTAACTTTTCCACATCGCGGCAGCCTTTTCACAATTTACTAAATTTTGGATCTGATCTTGAGAAATAGTAGTTAAAAGAATTACCTGTGCTCTGCAATTCTTTTCTTCCCAAGGTTTCCATTCGGGCGTCGACTGATCATCTGGTTCAATTTCAGTTCCATCAACAATGGACATCAACTTCTCTGCCCTGAGAAGTATGGAGATGCTGAATTTCCATAACTGGAAATTGGAGCCATCGAACTTAGTGATTTGAGCAAATTCACTATTTCTGGTTGCGGTCGTCATTGTCACAGCACGTTTTCACAGCAGATACGTAAAGTTACCACTTGCAACACATTCACTTAACTACCTAGGCGACCTGGGCCCGTAACCTATTGAGTTTGTAATGACAAAACACAGTGGTGTGGTTAATACGTATAATAATTTGTATAAAAGTACAGTAAACATTAATAAAAGCAAACGACACGTAGCGGATGAAAGCAACTCGATGACTAAATTTAAGGAACAAAATCAAATCGAACTTAGGAACACAAATATATTCATCGAGTGCGAAAGCAAAACATATGAGTAAGCGCGGCGGTTCTGAAACATAATACATAGCCAAAACAATAACATTCAAAGCACATTTTTACATCTCGAATATCTTATTCCTGCAACAGATTCCCTATGTGGCCGAGGTGTCGTTCGCGCAGGCGCGCCGAAAAATGAATCATATGCAGAACTACTAAAAAAACTCGGGCGCAACGAGAGCAAAACCATTGAGGCTGATAAATATATGCAGCTTCTCTTATTATTCTATATCCTTTTTTGAATTTAAATCGCATGAGTTTCCCAAGACGATTATTGCAAAATATGTGCCGTTTTGGTGCGTATTGCCGCAATAATTTCTAAGATACCCACCACAGAAAAGCAACAAGTACTAAATTAGCAGTCTCCATTTGCATTTACATGCAGACTACTAATAAACTGTTGACTGTTATTCAAGAGAGTCGCTGCACAAATTAGTCTGGACTCAATTAACAAATCAGTAGGCGGAACAAGTTTTTCGAATGTAATTAAATACTATATTTCATGTACCAAGTATGTATAAGATAAAAAATGCAAGAGACGTGGACAGAACCGTTTTGTCTTGAACAAATTACACGCTCCAAGCTCTAACTGTCACACCCAATTGTTGATTTGACGGAGATACAAAAATGGCGGAGGTGCTTACATTTCCAAACACAATTACAATGAATTCCTGATTCACTGGATACTTTAATAATGTATCTACGTAGTCTTCAGGTACGGCACCTGATGGTACCACCACCACCCACTACATAAAACATACATCTTCTGAAAGCCTGATACCCACAAACAGCATGCACAGCGCAGTGCAAAAGATTTCTGGAGCTGATAGAAGGCTCAAAATAATAAGAAAGTTTATATAAAATCACAAGTTCTAAAATAAACTTCCAAAGACACAAGGTGCTCATTTTCTTTGTTTCATTACTTCTGGTTATCTATAAGAACCCTCCCCAATACCCCTCCGCGCCTCGCCCCATAACATTTCGTAATGAGGATTCAACATAATTTGTAATGTCAATTTACAGGTATGTTTTGTTGGCTTTTCTTGTCGAATCCGAATCGCAATAATTTACTATCGGGAGCGGCGGTTTTTATGCCCCTTGTTGCGTAGGTATTTGTGTAACAAAACGTGAGGACGTAGCGATGGGGGAGCGACGTTTTCGATTAAAATGGAAACGAATTTAAACTAGCTCATTAAGATTCCCGATTAGGAACAAAATCGGAAATTCGATGCAGGAAAAAGGGGTTGGGGGAAGGGCTTGACACCACCAGCGTTCTGCGTGAATTATGAACTACTGCTGATGTTATTTTTTCGACGGAATTTCCGTCGGGGTTATATTCTCATAATTTATTTACGTGTTTCGGTTTATGTCCGATTATTATCTCTAAAATATTCGGTGTGTAAGAGGTCTATGATGACAGTGGAAAATGCGTTTTTATGGTAATAAAAGTCCGGGTTCACGTGTAGTTCAGGCACTTACGATGCTATCTAGAGATTACTACGTTTTGACCTCCATCGATTTTGTCATATACTACATCTAGAATTTAGTTCACGTATATGCATGCATTAGGGATATAATGTCTTATAAATGACGGTAATTCACATCCTGGGGGGTAGTTCACTCATATCTGTTACATGCAATTGACATCTCTTTCTACAAATAGCCATCTCTACTAGTCTTTGAAATATTTCGAGTTTTCTGATTTTTTAAGTATGTCAACTTCAGAAGAATTGGTCGATATGACATTCTTTATTGGCATCACGGACTTATCCGGAACGTTTTTCGAATCCATAAGATACTTCATTTCGTAAGTTGTTAGAAAGAAAATGTGAAAACGCATTCAAAAAATCAGAAAATTCGAAATATTCTCAAAACTAGCAGACAGACCGAAATAAGTTAAATGAAATTGAAGGGAGGTAAAAATCTGCGTCTGATGGTGTAAAAATTAATATACCGTTCCATTTAAAAAAGTCGAGATATCAAAATTTGAAAAATCTCAAATGTAATGGTGCATATCATGAACTTTCCCAATTCTCTAAAATAAACACTCTCACAAAAACAATCCACTTAATTAGTACATAGTTATTTCTATACAGACTCCTGCGACTAAGGCACGAATACAATTTTAACTTTTCAGACGTGTATAATTCCCTGTATTGGAAGTAGTTAAAAATTAAAAAATTACACATTATATTTAAATCATTAGGCGATTATAAAGTTTTCTCATTATACCGACTATGAGCTCGACGTCGACGAGCCCCATGCCAGGTAATAATTAGCCAATGGCGTGCCGCATTTGTGGGTCGATACAAGTCTTATATATTATTTGTTCCCTACCTATGCCAGGGGGTTGCGAGCGCGGCTCTCTAGGCATTCATGCATTTTCATGAATAGCCTTGTCCGAGAATTCGCCAGGAAAAACAAATTAGGTTACAAAAGGTATTATGGGCGTCCTAGCAAAGTGAATTGGGTCGTCTATTTTAGGAAACGTCGAGCTTCCAGTGCCTGCAATTAAAGCTTTTGTCTGTTAGGAAGATTAGATTTTAGTGAGTTACATACATATAATTTCCACAGAAAGTTATACAGTTACTGACAAACTAATGCTAATACAATCGGCAATAATTTCAGGGTTCGGCCACCGGTTCCACTCGGAGCTCGTACATTTTAATTTTATTACACGTCAATATAAGTTTTTAGAGGTTCTACATCGCTCCGAAACATGCACTTAAGATTCTTATTCGAACATTTCCATATATAATTAATGACAGTCCTAGCGTTGACTGGCTTTTTACTAGACGCCGTTAAATATATATTGTGTATGTATAAAACTAGTATCCAAACACGGAGTCGATAATTTTCGGTCGGGCGTCGATGTCCCGGGGAGCTAGGAAGAACGAAACAGGTGAAATATTACACCGATCATTAACGTTATGGCGTTTGCTTTACCTGCAGCCACCAGGTATAATTTGTTACAGATCCACACGGGTGTTGGATTCCGTCGAAAATGAGAGAAATCTTTGATATATTAGCTGCTTGCTGCGATTATTAATGTGGGGACACACGATACTCAGGTATTTCTATAGCCCAGTCTTCCTACCTAAAATTTGTTTTATTCTAACTGCATCTCCGCTTCCTCGTTAAAAAACTAGGAGATTGTTCACAGGCTAGTTTATCACTATGTATTGGGACGCTTCGTACGTATTTTTTAATTTTAATCATCATGGGGAAATTTTGCGGCAGCCCAGATGCACCAGGTGCACCACAAAATATTCCCATAGAATATTCTTAAATAATTAATTGAGTTTAATTTAATACCCCAGGTTGACCTACGACTGCGAACAGCGCTGAGCAGATCCAAGCGTCCATCGGAATGATGTCGATGCAATTTTCTTATTTGCGTTAAAAAAATACCTGATCGAGTGCACGACCTCACCCATACGATCTCCGCCAGTTGGACAGAGACCGAGCGACCGATATCCCCACCCGTAAAGTGTTGTGCCAGTTCGCTTTTAATATTACTATGTCATCTCGCGCGCTCACTGCCCTAGTCGAATCATGACTTCAAAGAAACGCATTATTGCCTGATTACAGAATAATTTACATCTGATATAATTCCTTGAAAACGTAGTTTTGAACTATACGGCTATTTCTTTGATTTCCTAAATGAATTATCAAACCTTCCCAAGAACGAACTCTTGAAAAAGCCACGCATAATTGTCCGTGAGTAAATATTTCTTTTCGGAGATCAATTCCTATTTGACAAAATGTTTGGCCTTGTGATTTGTTAATAGTTATTGCAAACGCTAGTTTAATGGGAAATTATTGTCGTCTTTTAAAAGTAAAAGGATAAACATTTTCACAGTACAACGCTATACGGTTAACGAAAACTACATCTCCATGTTTATCGCCTATTAAAATTTTGCACTGTAGGATATTGTCTCCCAATTGTAAAATTAACAATCTCGTATCATTACATAAGCCTTCATTAATGCTGAGATTTCTAACCAACATCACAATACAATATACTCTCAACTTCAACTCATGCGGAGGAAAATTTGGCGGGTTTAAAGTATTTAAATATTCAGGAAGAATAGCATCGTTTAAATCTCCATTATCACAATTTTCAACACTATCCAAGTTTGTATATATTTTTTCTGTTTTTATATCTAACAGTTCTACCACTTTTTTGTTAATGTCTTCAACATCAGAATAGGTGATTAGGTCATATCTATGAATCGCTTTTCTCTAATTGATTCCTCCATATATACGTTCAACGATATCCGAATTATAAATACATCTCTGTGGCAATTCTAAATTGCTATTCATATCGTTCAAAACTCCATCTCCAACATCCAATAAAAACTTGGTGAATTCTTGTTCCTGTGGTAGAGCCCGCATATTTTGTGTTTAAGAAAATTTACGAAAATAATTCCAAAGAGAACTAAATTTGATACTTAAATTCACTGTTAACTTGTAACAATTGTCAAAAGTCTCCTCACAACACCATAATTTTTCCACCAAACGGAACATCACAATTCATAGTCTCGTAAGGTTCTTTTTATAATGTCTAAAGCATACCTTGGCCCCACAGGAGCTTCATCCCAAATAAAAACATCTACACTCCTTAAATAATCTGCTTCTTTTGAATTTTTCTTAAAGTTGGAAGATGAATCTAAAAACAGAGGAACAGGTAACCCAAACGTTTGAACTCTTCTGCCATGAGGAAGTAGTGTTGCTGCTATGCTCGTGAAGGCCATGGTACAAACAATTTTATCTTACTCTTCAGTAAGCTGTAAAGGGTTGTATAAACATAAGTCTTACAGGAGCCTCCTGGACCGTCTATATAAAAACATGAAGATTCAGAATTTGATTCATTTATGTTAGCATCGCATTTATCCAAAATAATATCTACAATATTTCTTTCTGCTTTTCATTTAGGTGTTTATATTGTCGTGATCCTATTTCTATTGCTTGTTCTTCATTTGCATATTCAATGTCGTGGCATGGTAGGAAACATTGAAAGATTGTAACCTTCCGCAGAAAGCATGGAACTAATTTGAATATAGGCTTTTTTGTCCTTCAGTATTGCTGTAACGTCTTTCATAATCTTGTGACATTGCTTCTTTAAATTCTTCCCACAATTCTTCTTGATAAATTGGTCGGCAATGCATTAAACTACGAATGAATAAATATCTCAGCTGTCTGGGCATCATCCAAATTTCAGCTTCATCCATGGCTCTTTTCCACTCGTGATGATCTTAAATAAGACCTAATTTTAAACACGCTGCTACATAAGATTCCTGTATTTCTCCGTTTACTGTTTTCAGATCTTCAAATCTGTTTGCTCCTTTAATATGAAGTAATAATAATCGAAAATGAAATAGTTCAATTTGGCTGGGGCTTACGGAGTACATGCGTCCAATAACTCTGAATTGTTTCTGACGGCGTATACTTTTACAAAGACAACAAACTGTGAGAGTTCAGACGTACGCACTTTTGGCGATCGGCTCCCGTACGTATTAAAAAGAAACGGAAACGAGAAATCTGACCTCGCTAGATCGAAACGGTACGTGTCCATTGCGCATTCTCCACGACTAACATCACTTTTATTAGATAGGATGTACTTGTACAATATAATTTATTGCCAGAAATTCACAAAATTTATATAAAAATATAAAAAATTTAAACTGGTACAAATCAAACAAGAATTTTTCTTATTAAAATATTCTCCTTATTTTTTTTTAAATTTTTCATTATAGACTTGTACTTACATCGTACTCTTAATAACATACGTTTATTTCTATTTTAGGCTTCTCACTTAAATTTAGTCTCTTATTGCGTTAATTGTCCCTGATGTTCTCAGTTCTCGTCCCTGTTCTTCGATCATGCCGCCCTTTATTGTTTCCATCGATTTGGTTGCGGGTAAATCTGTCTGAAAATTATTAATTCTTGTTAGCTTTTCTAGTCTATTAGTTTGTCTCACTTACCTGCTGTTTTTGAATCCCCTTATTGCTTCTGTACCTGGTAGTTGTGTCTGTTGATGTTGCTTCTCATTTTCAGTTTTGAAATTGTTCGTCTTTCATATTTATCACTTGCTGAGCCTACCTTAGGGATTGTAGTTCGATTTTCACGATTTTGTCGTATAGTTATTCATTTAATCTCATCCAATTTGTTGTTCTTTTGTTGACAATTTTTTTTGAAGTTAATTTAGATTTTCTACCTGGTTCGTTCGTTACTAATATCCCCCATTTAGCTGCACAGTTCGTTGGTTCAGTGACGCGCCTATCTAATTTCCCTTTCCGTGTCTCATCTTTCGGTTCTTTATGAATTTTATTCTCTATTCTTCTGTCTCTTGAGGTCTCTTTGTGACTCTTCCTGTTGTTATCTTCTTTTCTTTTGGGTCTGCAAGTCCTTTTAAGCTTTCTTTTCTTCAAGTGAACTTCTCCATGCCCAGTGACGCCTCTGGAAGATTAGGAAATCTAGGGCATTTTTGGATACTTTTGTAGTTTTTGTATTATAGTCGGCGGGATTTTTGGAAATTCTGATTTGCTTTGGGAAACGGCACTTCTCCTACTGTTCTTCGTGTGATTGGCTGGTGACACCAAGTTTTGTTGAATAGATTTTCTAGCCAGTTTCCGGGATTTTCTTGAGTTCCTACCTCTTGAAGAGAACGATTTCGGTTGCAGTGTGCGAATTTAGGGATCGTCATCTAAGTCTGTTTGGGATTTTACTCAAATTTGAGGTCCAGTTGGTTTTGTTGAAAAAAAAACCACCAGTGTCCCGTCGGTGAGCTGCGCGTGCGGAGCTCCAACCTTATAATGTAATTACCGCGTCGTCTGCGCCTATTTTGATTTTCCATCCAGGTCTTAACTGATGATTTTACCATTTTGAAACATTAAGATTACGGGCTCGATAATTTGTAGGTTGTCAAATAGCGTCTCTTCGGCCATTACTCGGCCTTTGATTGTAACTAAAAATTTTATTGAAATAACCTGATTTAATTCATTTCTAATATCTCCCAGGAGCATTTATACAATTGCAGAATTTCATAATAACTTTCCGTCGTCTAGTACAGGAAATTAAAATAACTTTTTTTTCATTTTTTCATAAAACAGAGCGCACTGCAAAACGTCCTTTCATCACAAGGATTCGAGCGGAACCCTGCGTGTTTGAGCGCGAGGGAGGCCTGTGCAGAAAGCAGAGAGAACGCGTGTGGAATTTTCTAATTAAATCCTCTCGTTGTATAAAGGTCGTTATGGAATTCATACCTGAGAGTGAACAACTGTTTGACATAACTAGGCGGCCGCTTTTCATTGCATTCCCCAGTTTGAAAAGCGCGGATTGTTTAAAAAGCGAATCTTGGGACGCTCGAAAAGCACATGTAAATTGCAGATGCATTTAAAACGGCTGAAACGTACAATACCGGAAAAAATCGATAATTCGTCGGAGAGAAATACTTATTCTGCACTACACACATGCATATGCATAAGGTGGGTGGTCCTATTGTGGTTATGCGCTTTTGTGCCATCAGCGCCACTTCTTTTGTTTACTTGCTCACACTGCTTCTGCATATTGCCTTTAATGCCCTGGTGGAACGAAAGCTTCCAGAACCCCACCGTAACCCTTTCCGCTTAAAACGTTTAGCAGATTAACGGGCATAGCGACCACCCGTAACCCGCTTTCCAAAATCTTCTGATGTATAAGCGTCTTATTCCGTTACTAACGTGTGTATGACTATTCGGTAAATAATGTATAAAAGTGGCCCTTTTCGCGTAACAAAATCTAAATACCACACTTGGGGACTTTTCAGTTTAATATAAAAGAAGCGAAGCCGCCGTAACAATTCAGTCATTCGACTCAAACCACTATTTCCAAGTCTTTCTCTTCAAGAAAAGGGTTGTGAGACTGCATACCCGGTAGTGGTAATTGAGTCTGAATTTGGTCACTAAATTCAAGTCTTTTAATCTTCAGAGTACAGGACGTGAGATTGCGTGCCTGGTAGTGGTCATAGTTCAGTTTTTAAGTTGTAAATATTGTACATACGTTCAGAATTAGAATAAAGTTTAAGTTTTCCGATTTTTAATAAAAGTGTGTTATCAAGAATAAAGTTATATTCAAGGTATCAAAATAAAAGTTTACACATGTTGAGTACCCAAGAAATAATCTGATAAAATTATTTTGGTGTATACAGGGTGTTCACACTTTGAGCACCAAACCAAAGTTACGTTTTTTTAAGTGGAACGCCCCACATTTGTTTACATATTTCAATTCCCAATAAAATTTTATGAAAGATGGGGTGTAGAGTGAGCGATTTTAAGATATTATCATTTTAGTGCCAGTGTGGACCCAACTTTGAGGAGCTGCTGACATCTGCTGGTCGAAGTTATTTTAAGATTTAAGTTCACAGACTGCTCTATTTGTAAAATTCTTGGGCACTTTTGTCACAAAACTTAATATCATACAGGGTGGAGAGCTTACGCGACATGCATCTTTTCTTAAAAATTTCAACTGGTACACCCCATATATTATTTCCATATTTGATAGACAGTTTACTAAGCTTTTGATTGTCGTAGATATTCTTAGGTCTGCGACTGGCGGTTTTAACCGGTAGTTTATTAGTTTCTCCTATATTTTAGCGCCTAAAACACAAAATATGATTTCCATTTTGATTCTGGAAGTTGATTTCATAGTGAGACAAAAAAATGCCATCGCTAGATTGCATCTTCATGGTCATATTCTTAAATAAATGGTAACTTATTAAACCTAGGTATAAATTGAAACAATTAGTGCCATGGGAGAAAACGATCCTTTGAAGAAGTAATTGTGGAACAAGAAAATGAACCCGAACCTTGGTGGCAGCAGATTAATATCGCAAGGGGAGTTTATTCATTTTTACGTAAAGGAAACCGTTTGGAATTCGCTAGTTCTAATGACAGTTGCTCTTAGCGTTCGAACCCCATTGAAAATATGGATGAAAAAGTCGAGTGGTGGAAAAGTGTCTATAGACACGACCTCTCATTACCGGCTTACCCGAGGCACTGAAAACGTGCCTTATTATTCTCGGTCATCAGTGATTCAGCAAAAATCGCGTATACAGACGGGAAGCGGATTTTTCTTTCCAAATATGGCCGCTTCCGTCGAATAAATTTAATAAATCACATTTATTTTGTATTAGCTGAATCTCGGAGATTCGCCATATTATTCACATTAATGAACATTGAAGCTCTTCTCCGAGGGGGAACACGTTTCTAAATATAGATAAGAGATAATGCACTGCTTATGGAATATAAAAAATCCATTTTCATCGGAGAATGATGAAGGTAATTAACGGCGAAAGGAAGAGAATTTTAGATTGGACACGAAAAAATTGGATATAGGTAATTTATTTAGATGAGGGTTGGAGAAATGTAAATAACCTTAAACAAAAGATAATCAATTTGAATTGTAAGTTTCTCAATAATTCATGTTATGCCAATATTAAGAAAATATAAATTAATTAGTAATAAATAATAATCGGGCATAGCAGTCAAGGAAAACTACTCAGGAGGCCCCATCCCATGAAGAATGTGAAACAGGCGCCAACCGGGATTCGAACCCAGATCTTTCGCTGTCCGGACGACTGCTCTAACCAATTGAGCTAGCAGCACCCTGACACATCAATCGCTAGCGAAGGAAGATGGAAATAATAATTATGAAACTCATAATTTGTCTTTTTCCACTTAATACAATTTCATTTTCATTAACTGGTACATATTTTGATACTCTTGTAATTACGTACTTACATTGAGAAAAGAATTTATTTTATCGTATTGCCCACAACTTGAAATACGTTGAATAGTTGCGGGGATACGTTCCATTCTTCTAGATATCAACGGCCACAGTCTATCGTTGGGTCGATTATAGTGTTATTCTGAATTTTTAAACCATTTTATTTCAAAATTCTCTTTGGCCAAAGAAGTCAAAAGTTTACGTGAGCGAAATAATTTTTTCTGTTTCGAAATATGTTGGTAAAACTTTTGTGTCACTACCTATATTTAAAAAAATGTAAGGCTGTCATATATTTTTTACAGGTGGAGAAAAAAATATTAAATGTGGGGTAATTTTTGGATCCAATGCATTTTTAAGGCAACTTTGTTAACATGTTCCAAATTCTTTTTGAAATATTTCAATTTTTAAAAAATAATTTTGGCCCTTGCAGATACTTATTTAAAATCAAATTTTTCGGCCAATTTGAAAGTTGTAGATGCCTTATTTGGACAAGTCACAGCCTCAATTTAAGTTTTGAAGATTTAATGGCCAACACACCAATTGTGAAAGCCAAATAATTTTTTTTTCAAATGGAATATACTGTATATTGTTATCAACTGAAATAATGTTTCTCCATAGGTACATTCCACGGTTTCTGAGCTATAAACTATTAGTGGTGCAAATGTGGAAACCCAGTTTATTTTTAATTTGTAAAAAATCAGTGAATCTTTATTTTAACCTGGAAAATTTCTTTAAAATGCCTTATGATGTTAGAAATAGGGGACTATAAGTCACAAGTGCAAAAACCATATACTTAAAAAATAAAAAAATATTTGGCTAACTTACTACATTTTCAATTTTTGAAAAAAATGCGGGTAATGTGGAAACACCCTAAAATTACAGTAAATCAATGTTGGAATATTGAACTTTAAGCATTATATTGTTTTTATAATATGTTTTTATTCATAGAAAACATTATTCATTGATAAAAAATACAACACATTGCCCTAATCCACATGTTTCCAAGTTACCCGCACTTTAGCCAAACTGGATTTTACCAGTTAAGTCAAGAAAACGTTAGCTTATGATTCATTGAAATCCAACAATACCTTCCCTATAACTCCCTTTCCCAATACTCTGATACGCATTACGCTACCTCTATGATAAGTTAGACTAAATAATACGACAAACTTACCTCCAAAAACTTCACGAAAATCACAAAACTGAAATCGACGCACCACCATTAACTACAATGCCCGACTGATTCCTAGCGCTGCGCCGTGATGATGATGGAGTTTTGGATAAGGGTTGTTAACATGCTTAGTAATTTTAGTGCCAATATAGACCCAAATTTGTGAGGCTACTGACGTCATTATTTCTCTATGGAATAAGTTGGAAGACCTATCTTTAAATTTCAAATGGAACACCCTATATATTATTTACAGATATGATACCGAGCTTTGACTGATATACAAGTACCTATCTGTTTGTATCTCGTAAACTAACTGTGTCAAATGAAACGTGATTCTGGTCCTGACCTGCGTACCAACTGAAGCGAATATTCCGGGCCATCATTAAAAAAATATTCGTTTCGTTTGTAACTCTAGAAAAACCATTAGTTAAAATTTGTTAATGATGCGGCAATATCGGATTACAGGGGTTGGCTACGGGTTCAAATTTAAAACTGTCAGCTCATCTAATTGAATTTTTTACGCTCTAACAATTACAAATTATGCGCCCATATTTCCGCTATAACATGCGATATTATCGACTATTATTTGCGCGACTCCTCATTCCGATGCGCTAAAATGTGAACTAAACTGACACCGTTTAGACATCCACCGTGAATTTTAAAATAAATAATAGTGTATCACTGGCAGATGTCTGGTACATTGTATTGAATTTCTGCTGCCATTAATTACGGAGGTTTGATTGAAGATGTCCCATGACAGACCCTCTATTATCGCATTAATTAATGCGTCTTGTTTATAAACGTAATCTGTCCACGGCCACCCCGGATGCTGCTGCCACACTAACGCGCAGACAGATTTTAATTTTAGAATGGACATTTTTCATTATTATTCCCGTGTACGGAGAATTATTGCCGTACATTTATTTGACTACTTTCGGTGTCAAAGCTGTAATTAAATAAGGATATTGATAAATTAGGGACAGTTCTATGGACTTTTACAAATGCAAATGAAATTCTGCACCCCCTTCTCAAGTCGCGTAGTAGAAGCGGGGTGGTCCAGCGCAGCGGCGCTTTAATTTTAAGACCGCAGTATTGTTAAAAATACAAAGAAATTTAGATGGAAAAAGAACAAAAGCGAAGATATCATCATAAAATTATAAGAAAATCAGACTGCGGGCGAAATTTCACGAGTGTTGCGAGAGGTTACTAAGCAATTATGTGAGGGACATTTGCATAAAAATCATGAGACTTTTCTGGAGCGATTTTTCAAGAATGTCACTAGCAAAATACCCCATAGCCATCCAGCTAATTGACAATTTGTTTCCTACACACAGTGGTATTCAAATGTGTCGCGGATAACCAGAGGAGTAGACATATGGAGCCAGTTCTCGACCAACACATGTAAACTCTCATGGGCAGTTCTAGGTTTGAACGTTGTGTGTCTTTTCCCGCGTGAAGTGACGCAATTCTTATTGTTTCATACTGAGGTTAGTTGGCGCAGGAGACCCTCTTCATAGCAGCTCGACCCTCTAAGAGCCCATGCCCAATATTCAACATGTCTTTTTCAAGAGAAAAATATTATAAACGCTAACGACTGGCACTTATAACGCTCCGCTTGACCTTAACCTGACAGATTTTCGTGTAGAAAAATGTAAAACGCACGGAACGACTCCGTATTTGCCCAATCCTAGGTTTGGTCGCTTGCATACGGCTAAAACAAGGCGAGGTATATTTCGCTACAGAACGTTCAAACCTAGAATTGGACGAAAAAACGTCCAATGCAATCTGATACCGTAGGTCGTTTGAAAATCCAATGTAATAAGGATCCTTTGCATTCTCGTGTGTGTTATGATATCTACTGTTTTTTTTCGGAGGAGGGGTAATTCATCATGGACACCCAACGGAAGAAAACTCAATTCCTTTTATCCCCCTCCACCCCAGAATCGTCGATCCTACGGTTCAATATATCATGATATATGGAGAGGCACCATCCATCTCAGCTCCTTATATTTGCCGCAGTTTCAGTAATATCTCCAACATCACTGTGCAGCTCTTGCCACTGCCTGTTGCCTTCTTTCCTCCTCTTTCTTCACTTCAATTACATTACGGGAGTACCTCGCGAGCCTTGTCTTCATCCTCCCCTTCAACTCGTCTCTATCTTCCTGCCACCTACCACAATATCACAATAGGATGTCGTGTGCGTCGGCGTGTCTTGCTGACCGCAGCATGCACATATATGTCCTTTTGTATCTTCTTCATAAACGTATTTAATGCACCCAAGACCATATTACACTTGTGTGGTCCTATAATCCAAGTTGCGATGGCGATATTTCAGCAAGGAACCAACAACGATCAAAGCACTTGTGCGTGATCCTCTTTCTTCCACCGACAATCTCTCCTGCCATATCTTAAGAAGCCTATCTTCCATTAACAAGTCCAATGGGGAAACCCCATCCAACACGCTTGGATTGAAACGGCCCTGAACGTTGCGACAGTTCTGATTAACACCTTCCGCTGGATTCTGGTCAATATTTCTAGGCAACCCCGAGATATTTTAGCTCTTTATTAGTTGTGATATCCAAGTTTCTGATTTGAAATTTTATGTTGGCTCTGTTCCTCCTCCAGACAAGAATTATCGTCTCCGATTTTCCCGGAGCTAGGTCCAGTTTCTGTTCTTCCATTCAGCTGTATATGATCCCCAAGGTTTCGTTTGCTTTGTTCACGAGGTCTGGAACCTTCTCTGCTGTGACAACCACGGCGAGGTCATACGCGTAGGCAACCAAGTGGACCCCTTCCATCTGCTCCCTTCTCAATAAATCGTCGTATAACAAGTTCCACAGGGATGGCCCCAATATCGATCCCTGCGGCAGTCAGCTTAATGTTTTCCTTGACCACGGTCACACTACAGTCTCTGAAGTATGAGTCTATGAGGTTCACCGGGTACTGTGGGACGACCAGATCACGTAGCCTCTCGATCACTATAGACCATGGTGCTGTGCCTAAAGCATTTGGTACACCTAAAGTGATCATGGCGTACCATTTCTCCCCGTTTCCGTGAAGTTTCTGGTCGTTAACGATTTCCAAAACCCGTTCGTCGGCTTGGACTGTAGACCGCCCCAGACGAAAACCATTCTGATTTTCGGAAAATCCCTCTTCTGTGACCTGGATTAATCTATTTAGCATCAGTTGTTCATATAGTTTAGCCATAGTATTTAACAAGCTTATACGTTGTGTGGTCTTGTAGTTGTTTAGCTGGTTCTGGAATCAGAATCACCTTCGCGGCCTTCCATTTTTAGGAAAGTGTTGTAGTGACTTCCGGAGAAATACCGCCAGGGCCTACTGCTCTGCCGGGTTTTATTCTTCGAGCAGATACCTCCAACCTATTTAGAGTAAAACTTCCGAGACACGAAGGAATAGTTCGTGACACACTAGAGTCAGAGATAATAATAAAAAGAGATTAGATTAGAGATTAGACTACTGCTCTCAAATAGTTAGGGATGTAGGATGTTCTACTTTTGGGGGAAATGCGTAGGTTAGCTCAGGATAGGAAAGAATGGAGGTACGCGTCCAACCAGTCTTCTAACTGAGAATTTTATGATGAATCAGCTTTTAACTCGACTTAAGCAGCAGGTGACTTATTTCAAAATTTGTAATATTTAATATAGCAGTAAAGTTATAACTGATGTGTAATTATGAGCAAAACTTCCAGTTGTTAGTAGTGGACTCGACAAAAGCCAGATCCAGTGAATTGCGAAGTGCGTTTCTCTTACAGTGCAAAGCGTACATATAATGTGTGTTCCAGTCAGCGATATATTTCCATATTTAATGAGACACGACTATAATTGGCCGTCCCTAGTTCCAAAGCGGGATGAAAGCAGAATCCTGCAAAACGTCGGAGCGAGAGAATCACATCACCCCGTGAGCTTATTTCGTTTACCCGTCCGGGAACGTTGTGTGAGAGAGGTATTAAAGCATTACAAATTCTGACACACCAGTAAATGAAATTCTACATGTATATACGTTACAAAAGGCGGAAAGTTATGAAATTCTCTTTCGGAGCGGCGGTAGGAAGCTCTGCGCTGCTACCCTGTAAACATTTCTGAATTATAGACTGTAATCCTATAGGAATGCGGTCGAGTTTTCCAATAAATTTTGGAGGCTATTGAATTATGTAAAGGAAGCGTGTAGTTATGGAGTCTATGTACCGATTTTACGAGCTATTTTCTTTGAAAAGTAGCAAGTCTGGATTGGCCCCTGGATTTGTATTATTTTAATGGTTCCAGACGCAGCAGCAGCAGTGGAAAAATTACCATAGTCTGTACATAACGCTATTATAAACTTTAGTGACATTATTTAGAACTTGAAGGAAGACAGGGTGTTGTGAAATTGTAAGACAGAAAAATTGCCGCACTCAAAAGTTAAGGAGCAAATTAGAAACCTAATTCTATAAATCAGGCATTTTCAGATCAGTAGCGCGATTAAAGGGACACGAAAGCATAGTTGATGTTTTTAAGTGTGTCGTTAGAATATGGCAGTTGAATTTAGATTCTTGAAGAAATCATTCGAAAGATTTGATAGTGTACAACGTCGTTAATCTCCTTTTTTCCTCGGACGCCAATTTCACAATGACCTTTGGTCCCTAAATATGCAGCTGTATCCCTCGGTATTACGTATTGGGACACGCTGTATATTTATGGGGTTCGGGTCGTTCTCTTATGAACGAGTCTTTCATTGTATTTACGATCTGGTCGGTGGAAGGATCGATAAACCCATAGTTTTCAGTCAAAGAAGGGTGGGTTTTTTCTCTATTGCTAAACGTCGATAAAATAATAAGACATAAACAAAATATAACTGAATTCTATTACTTTAAATATTTACAGTGAATTTGGAAAGATAAAACTGTATTGTATATATATTCGGAGAATACGTGGTAGCACCGAGGTGCGCTGACTCATAGATGGGGTTTCGGTCGGGGGATTCTCGTAGCCGCACCAGAGTGCAACCCGATGGGAAAAGTTACTATCTTATGCGTCGCAAATTAATAATCAGTTCTTTCTTAACATTTCACCAGAGGCCGCCGGTTTCAAAAGGTGCGATCGGTTTCTGCCGTTGAAAACGTCCCGTTCCAGACCGAAGTTACAGGGGAATGCCAAATCGATCTAACCTTCACCAGCAGACGCCCCTAGTTCCCGGGCATGAACACATAACTACATATTAGGTACGGATAAGATAGACGAGCCAGCTTGTAACTGGGTAAGGTTTAATTGTTGATATTTCAGGAATAACACCGGGCACTTACTCAAATTTACAGGACGGTGACTATCAGTAGATCACACGTTGAAGTCAGGAGTGTTCAATCAGGTACTTCTAGGTCGGATGTGAGACAGAGAATTATGATCCTCTTTAGTGGTGCGGTCTTCTCTTTTATAGCCTAGAAATGGGGCTATTGGCGGCGGTGTGACGCCGGATTTTCGTACGTCACCTTGGTGTCGGGTGCAGAGATTAATGAAAATGAAGGGAACCTTCATTTTCATTGTGTTTGTTGTTGTGTTTTCATGTGTTTATTATCCCATTATCCAGACGTTGCCCTTAAATTTTTTACATCTCTCGTGAACAACCACCATGCGTTAGAGATAAATATTTATCGTGGAATTCGTCATTTCAATCATTAAGAGCGGAGTAAGTCTTTAAAGTACTTTATAAAGCGCGAGCACGTCCTCGGTTATGCCGCCAGTGCCAACGCATTGCCGAGACAGTTCGAGTGGCAACCGTATGATATTCACCATCATGAACAAGCTACTTCTGGCTTAATTAAATCCTGAGTCTCGTCTTCAATGATTAATTAAACGTATACCCCACCTAGACACTACAAACTTCCTTCTATCGCCAAAATGTATTCCATTTTATGGATCTCTAATAAACCCTTCCTTTGGAAAGAGAGAATATTAATCCACAAAATGTCCCTGTATTTTAAAAGTTACTCCTGCAACAAATTCAGGATTAATGGAAAACATTCAATTTTTTGCGAATATCCTCCGTGCTTAATTATTTCATGCAAAAGTTGTTTTTTGCCGAGCACCATGTGTTCTTCTGCTTTAAACACTCTGAAAACGGAGTAAGTTAGCGTATTATGTCAACAGTTCGCTAATCTATATGGATTTTAATAATCCAGTATACTGCGGCCGCTGCCGTACCTACGGGAACCAGGTGCGCGAGAGGAGCCAGAATTGCGGAATGAGATTAAGATTGTGGTCGTTTGCATGGGGAAGGATATTCCGGTATTTTCAATTTGCCACAGATGGAATAAAATAGCTATTCGTTTTGGGACGCAAACAACAGTAAATGTATAAAAGAGTTTCTAAATTGGAAGGAGCTCTGTTTTCTCCGTTATCCTGCGAATATACTGTTCAAGTGGTATAAGACATACCAGTTCCAATTTAAATATAATCAAATATAATTTAAATTTACGTTGGATGATTTTCAAAATGTTTAACTAAACCTTGGAGATAGTTAAGTTTCTTCGTGGAGTTTATGCTCAGCTGTCCTTTGGTGTATGTTTCAGAAGATTAATAATAATTTGAATAAAACATCACTTATTTGCAAGCCTCTGAAATCAACGAATTACATAGAAATGCTCGAATTAATTTTGTAAAAGAAGACACGTAGTTTCAAGCTGACTTAGTAGAAATGCTTCGGTATGCAAAGGAAAATAGAAGAAATAAGTATATTCTAGTCCTATCTAATAAAAGTGATGTTAGTCGTGGAGAATGCGCAATAGACACGTACCGTTTCGATCTAGCGAAGTCAGATTTTTCGTTTCCGTCTCTTTTTAATACGTACGGGAGCCGATCGCCAAAAGTGCGTACGTCTGAACTATCACAGGTAGGTATCATGTTTGTTGTCGTTGTAAAAGTATACGCCGCGCCGTCAGAAACAATTCAAAGTTATTGGACGCATGTACTCCGTAAGCCCCAGCCAAATTGAACTATTTCATTTTCGATTATTATTACTTCATATTAAAGGAGCAAACAGATTTGAAGATCTGAAAACAGTAAACGGAGAAATACAGGAATCTTATGCAGCAGCGTGTTTAAAATTACGTCTTATTTAAGATCATCACGAGTGGAAAAGAGCCATGAATGAAGCTGAAATTTGGATGATGCCCAGAGAGTTGAGATATTTATTCATTCGTATTTTAATGCATTGCCGACCAATTTATCAGGAAGAATTTAAAGAAGCAATGTCACAAGATTATGAAAGACGTTACAGCAATACTAAAGGACAAAAAAGCCTATATTCAAATTAGTTCCATGCTTTCTGCGGTAGGTTACAGTGTTTCAATGTTTCCTACCATGCCACGACATTGAATATGCAAATGAAGAATAAGCAATAGAAATAGGATCACGACAATATAAACACCTAAATGAAAAGCAGAAAGAAATTGTAGATATTATTTTGGGTAAATGTGATGCTAACATAAATGAATCAATTTCTGAATCTTCATGTTTTTATATAGACGGTCCAGGAGGCTCCTGTAAGACTTATGTTTATACAACCCTTTACAGCTTACTGAAGAGTAAGAATAAAATTGTTTGTATCATGGCCTTCACGGGCACAGCAGCAACACTACTTCCTCATGGCAGAACAGTTCATAAAACGTTTGGGTTACCTGTTCCTCTGTTTTTAGATTCATTTTCCAACTTTAAGAAAAATTCAAAAGAAGCAGATTATTTAAGGAGTGTAGATGTTTTTATTTGGGATGAAGCTCCTGTGGCGCCAAGGTATGCTTTAGACATTATAGACAGAACCTTAAGAGACTTTATGAATTGTGATGTTCCGTTTGGTGGAAAAATTATGGTGTTGCGAGGAGATTTTTGACAATTGTTACCAGATAAAATAAATGCTACCCGCTGTGAAACAGTGAATTTAAGTACCAAATTCTCTTTGGAGTTATTTCCGTAAATTTTCTTAAACACAAAATATGCGGGCTCCACCACAGGAACAAGAATTCACCAAGTTTTTATTGGATGTTGGAGATGGAGTTTTGAACGATATGAATAGCAATTTAGAATTTCCACAGAGATGTATTTATAATTCGGATATCGTTGAACGCATATATGGAGGAATCAATTAGAGAAAAGCGATTCATAGATATGACCTAATCAGCTATTCTGATGTTGAAGACATTAACAAAAAAGTGGTAGAACTGTTAGATATAAAAACAGAAAAAATATATACAAACTTGGATAGTTTGTATATTGGTCAAACTGGTAGGCCTATTCATATAAGATATAATGAACATTTAAGATAATTTTGGTTTTCAAACCATTTTTTCGAAAATAAATACAAATAAATAATATTACTTTATAAGTTATTCCTACACGCTAAAGGATAGTGAAAACAAGTGTTTTCGTCTAGAGCGGGCTCTATATGCCTACCGGACTCTACGAACGAAGAAAATGCAAAGCCGGGCTTCTCTTATAAACTGTGTACAAGATATCATCTGCTCTTGGTATGCTTTTCCACTGCGTTTATTTTCATTTTACTTGTTACTATTATTTCATATTCCTCTTGATTGGACCGTTGTCAAAGACGTTTTTACTTATAAAGATGCACTCCTCTGTTATGGGCAGTGGATTCTTCTGTTGGATGCTCCAGTACAAAAGAGGTATTGTATTGTTCGAAAACCGCTTTCCATTTCTAAAGAACGTCACCACCGTTCTGCTGACGTAAGGGTGAAAGGAGAGAATACAGAAAAAGTAAAAATCGAACATGATGTAGGATTTTCTGTTTTCAACAAAATAAGTTCAAAATTATCTTCCAAAATATTGCAGTTTCTTCCTCCTGTAGATTCATACAGAATATCTTTGCTAAATTTATTAATTAACAGAAAATTTAAAGAGACGCTGAAGACGTAAAAGGCCGAGCTGAGTATTTGCACACTTAAGAAAAAAAGTTGCTGGAAAAATGAGTAGGTAGGCCGAAGTTGAGCAGGACTGCAAGGAGAGCCAGCCCGATCTCATTCGATTTTAAAACAAAAGTACGGGACGTAATTTAGCAGCGGGAAGTTTTAAGTGGAGGTCCACCTCCTGCAGCCCCCGCCAGGAACACTGCATTAACTTTTTCCCTGTCCTAATTTATTTTCCCCGAAAAATACACGGAAATCCACTATAATCAGGCAACAATAATAGTCGGCCCACCGTTCGGATTAAAGATTTATGGCGTATTTCGTTCTCATATGTTCGGAAAGAATGCGCGATCAGTCAGCGTCTATCAACACGTCAGGGGTGCCACATTATACACACTCGCCGCTGACGATTTCGATCCATCACCTGCCACGAGTACGCAATGATACAAATTTCCAAATTATGCATATAAAATGCTCCAGCATCCATTTTCTTGATGGGTCAACACATCTTCTCCTTCGCTTTCCCCGGCGCGCTTCTGTAATACTCGCCTTAAATTCATGTACAGGGTGTTCCTCAGATCCAACTCTTCAGCAAATATTTGTGATAATTATGACTCAACATTGTGTAATCAAGCTTTCCCAATTCGGGGAATCTGGAGTTGTCTTCAAAAGGAAAAATGATGTGGCCAGCGGGAGAACAATCAGAAAAGGACTGAAGCAGGTCAATTCGAGGACCAGTGCATTAAAAACCGGATTTAGAGTTTTCAACCCTGTACCCCGATTAATGCAATTGGTCAATTACAGTTCGAACTTGCCATAAAATTTTCAAGGACCACAATTACATAAAAATCAATTACCAATGTAACTGCTCCCTATACACTACCCCATACATTTCCATAATGCGCTAGCCCTCTACCCTAAAGGGAAACCGTGAGCTTTCACGTTCAAAAATTATTAAAAATTCAAATCTCATTTGTAAACCGGACCCGTCCCATTTTTCTTTATGCACAGCATCTGCAGTATACAAGCCTCAGCTCGATTCGAATCGGCCCCTAGGGGGAGGCTTAAGGTATTACGGAAGAGGGGTGACTCACGTTTCCATCGAGAAGAGGAACCCCCCGTCGTGTTTTGATCTGATTGTAGTCGCGGTGTTTATGTGATTCGGTTATAGCCCCCCTCCTCTCAATTAGGTATACACACTATATTATTTTATTAAATTTGAGATGGACGTGTGTCCTGCACATGTAAACCAGGCGGTAGATACTGGGAGGGTAATAATGTAAATAGGGGCGGTCTACGGTGTTTTGTTTTATCTACTTGTGTAAGCACTAAGCATGCTGCTACGGAACTGTCAATATTTTGAAGGGCAAAACTTATTTTTAAATCATACTGAAAGGTTGTGTTTTTCTTGGTTTTGACAGTCCAGGGTCTACTGTATTTCAAGTCAATTTCCTCATGCAAATTTGTTGATATTAATTTGAAAATGGGTTTTTAGTATTTAGAGTTGTTAAGAGATGTGCCTTTAAATTAAATAAGGCAAAGTACTAAGCACGGCCTACTATATTGCCACTACCTACAAGTTCTACTATATAAATAACATCAGACAGTATTTGAACTCCTTTCTTCAGAGAACGGGATGTGAGACTGCATACCCGGTAGTGGTAATTGGGTCTGAATTTGGCCACCATATCCAGGCCTTTTAATCCTCAGAGTAATTATTGTAAAATATTTGTTAACACATACTATTTTACACTCTTTATTAAAAATTTATCATCGTGTAATGATTATTATTAACTCGGATGAATTAAAACTCGCCCATATACTAAGTATTATTCAACAGATTCTAACATTTATGTATTCGTTTTCCAACGTACCGTCTCGCTTGGCGAATATAAATGTGCCTATTTGTACCCCGAAAGGTCTAAGTTTCCTGGAACAAGCTATATACATATGCTTGTTACATATTTTCTTAGATGCGACACGTTTTCGCTTTTAGGAGCGGACAAACGAGCGACTTGTAAGGCTCCCCAGGGCTTTACGGTTAATCGTGAAATATGTCTTTACTAAAAGAACTCTTAACTCTTCTGCAAGAGTTGGCCTGCTATAAACTATACAGACAGACATCACGGGTTATGTACAGTAAGGGTTTTAGTGCGCCCTCAAAACTTGGGCTTTTAATTTAAGTAACGAATTTTCCGTACTTACGGACAGTCAGAAAACTTCGAAACATATATCTAACTTCTGTCATATTTTAGACATGAGGAATAAAATGAAGTTGACATACAAAATGCTGTAGCAATCTGACAAACTGTATTCTATTCAGTATGAATTCTTTATAAGTTAACCCCGCACGTCAAAAGGATGACACAATAATTAAACTTGACACCTGTTTCGCCGACAACGTAAGTATCCTCAGGAAGATTAATCTAAAGCTAAAACTACGTTGCCTTACAAATAAAATGAATCAATAAACGCAACAAAATTTTGGTTTCTTAGAACTGAAGAGTAGCCGGGCAAGTATTTATTGCTGGTCTTAAATATTAAATTATATTCACCTAATAAACGTATTTAGGGTTGAATCGGGCCATAATTCTTGTTTTAAGACAACTGCATTTATTTTTATACAATATCGCTATACTTTCCGAGACGTTTAAATCAAAATTATTATTCCCTGGCTTTAAGAGTTTCAAATTATTGATATTGAATTTACGGTCAACATTAAACGCTTGCGATGCCATACTAGACTTATCTGTATGCGAACAATATCTGAAGTTATGCTGATTTACTGAGCTATTCAAGCTGAAAGTGGCTGAAAGTGTATATCAAAAAATACATTTGTATTTAAAAAGTTTTGATTTTCTTGACAGCGAAGCTCTTCACAAAATTGTGAACAATAGTCTGGATTAGGGCTAGGCGCCTTTCTCGAAATCTTTTAATAGATTTGGATAATTTGATAAATCGATATTCTTATATCAAGTTTTTTACAAACATATCGATATATAGAATATACGATATATCGATATATCGAATATGCGATATATCTATTGTATCGATATTTTTTAAATATCGCCCACCCCTAGTCTAGATCATTTTCGTTGAATTCGTACATCAAGTACACTTTATAAGGGTGGTATTTTTCCCTTTTCGAAAACATTACCACAAATGTATGGTCAGTACCTGTGTTAGCATTTTCCCTTATTTTAGGTCTTTGTTCTTGTGGAAAATTTTTCACACTTTCGTTTTGAAACTAATCTAGGTACTCACTGTTGTAGGCCTATCGGGATGCTCTTGGTTAAATAACAAACTAACGTCCTCGAGAGTTCTTAATCTATCGCCATACTCAACCATATCAAAATTTATTTTTTGCCGTTTCTATTTTCCAATAAATGAACAGTATTTTTGATCACGCGTTTAATTCTGACCAATTAAATCATTATTATAGTGAGAATTTTTTACCTAACTTATCCCAGCGGGAATTTTTTTTAGTATTTTGTTTTTGTTGATAAAACGACTTGTTTTCTGGTTTTGACATATTGTCTTATATGTTTTAATCGCAAATTGTGACATTGAAAGAATAATATTGACAGTTGTTTCATATTTGAACGTCAAAAAATAACCTTTCGAATACCACACGACAGTAAGAATAACTTGGAAAATAATTCTCCACATTTTACTCAAACTTGTCGCCATTCGGCAATAGCCACTCGAGCCCTACGGGCTCTCGTGTCTACTGCCTGGCGACAAGTTTTCGAAAATCTGTCGAATTATTTTCAAGTAATTCTCACTCTCTTGTGATATTACATACGGGTATTTCTCTAAAAATTGTTAAACGAGGTTTGTTTTTTGTAAAATTTCTAATTTTGAAGTCACCTACGGTACATCGATATCGAATCGATATCAACCAAAAAATATCTATTTCAACATACCGTGCGACAAACTTCCATGTGTACATGGGGAAATAACATGAGCAATTACATTTTTGGGGATTCCTGCTCCCCATGTGTAGTTACAGTGGTGGTAAAGGTAGCAATCGAAAGACTATTTTTTTCTGCGTATGAGGATATCAAAAACTCTGCAATTTTCCAATTTATTAAAGCATTAAAAGCAAAAATTACACTAATAATTTTCAAATTAAAACACGGATATTCATCAGATTACCTATGACAATTTAATTTATTCTAATCAAAGACTCCCTTGATTCTAATTTCTAATTCGTCTGAACTGTCAACATTATTTATAGACAATTTAAAATTTGGGTTTCAAAATGTACACAAATATTTATTCAATTGAAGAAAAGGTTTTCATTGTGAAAACATTTTACGGCGGCAATAGTCTGCGGGTAGTCCGTGACTTATTTTCTGTAAAATTCAATAACAGTCCTTTTCCTTGGGTAACAACCATAAAAAATTTAGTTAAGAAATTTGAAGATACTGGGAATCTTTCATTGAAAGAATGTAAGTTTTACTAATAAATTTACTTGGTTTTTATTTAGATAATTCTGATTCGCTTATTATTATTACCTAGTTGCTAATTCCTTATTGTTCGCTAACTTAAATTTTACTGAGATTATGAGAAATTTAACAAGTGATAACGTGGAGTGAAACAAAACTAAAATTAATCTTATCATTGATTTTTTAGTCGTTCCAAGAAATCTAAATGTTGAGGTAAAGGAAATGGTAATAGGCCTGATAACTGCTAGTCCAACATCTAGTTTAAGGTCTATTGCCCTAGAATGTAATGTTTAAAGAGAAACTGTCCGTAACATATTAAAAAAAACAAATATCATCCCTTTAAATTCCAATGTAACCAAGAGTTACTTCCTTTTGACGAAGAATCAAGGCAAACTTTCTGTAAAGAAATGCAAGAACGGGCTAATCGGGATCGCAGCTTCCTCTCATCAATTTGTTTTACCGATGAGTGTACCTTCACTTTAAATCAAGAGCCAAATTCACAAAACGTTAGGCATTGGGCCCAGGAAAATCCCAGAATAAATCTAGTCCCTACAACGGAATACCCTCAAAAAATCAATATTTGGGCAGGCATTTTTAATAATCGCATTATAGGACCATTTGAAATACAGGGAAATTTAAATTCAGAAGCTTATTTAGATCTTTTAATTAACCATATTGGCCCTGCATTAGAAGAAGTTGCACATGCGAATCGGGAGGTCTGGTTTCAGCATGACGGATGCCCAGCACATTTTGGAACACAAGTGAGGGAATTATTAAATGAAATATTTCCAGAGAGCTGGATTGGTCGAGGTGGTGCTATAAACTGGCCAGCTAGATCTCCCGATTTGGCATCGTGTGACTTTTTCTTGTGGGGTCATTTAAAAAATAAGATTTATAAAACTCGTCACCAAAATATTGATTCTTTAAGGATTTTGCGGAATGCAACTTAATAAACGATCGGCAACTTGCGAATGTGAGACATTATTTCTATAATAGGCTGGGATACTGTCTGATACAGAATGGGGGTTTATTTGAATATTTGTTATAGTTATTTTTCTTTTTTTATGTTACTTTAATTTCATTGTAGGTATATTAATTAGTTTTTGTCCTTACCTAGATATGAAATAAATAAGTATTAAATTGCCAGATTACAAAATTCATTAGAGCAAAATAAACAAGTGTTGCCGCTTATTAAATTTTTCATAATTGCAGTAAAATTAAAGCAAATTAAATTTTTTTTATTTTATTTTACTGCTTTAACATTTTCCAAAAACTTTTTAATAGGTTAGACGACACCTACAATTTACCCTAAACTATGGAAGAGCATTCACCAACGAAACATCCACACCAGTAATCAATTAATTGTCAACTATAGGTAATGACAATAATAATGTGAATGAGAATTATCTAAATAAAAAAACAAGTTTATGTATTAGTAAAAATTAACTCCTTTCGATGAAAGATTCCCAGCCTTCAAATTTCTTACTAAATTATTTGTTGTTATACCGAAGGAATAGGACCGTTATTGAATTTTACAGAAAATAAGGCACGGACAACGCGCAAACTATTGCCGCCGTAAAATATTTTCACAATGAAAACCTTTTCTTGAACTGAATAAATATCTTTGTTCATTTTTAAATGTTGGCAGTTCAGAAAATCCATAAAAATCAAAGACGTCCGTGATTAGAATAAATTAAGTTGTCATGGATAATCTGATAAATTTATGTGTTTTAGTTAGAAAATTATTAATGTAATTTTTGCTTTTAATGCTTTAATAAATTGGAAAGTTGTAGAGTTTTTGATATCCTCATACGCAGAAAAAAATAATCTTTCGATTGCTACCTTTATCACCACTGTAACTACACATGGGGAGCAGGAACCCCCAAAAATGTAATTGCCCATGTTATTTCCCCATGTGTACAAATGGAAGTTTATCACACGGTATATTGAACATTGAATATCGATATCGGTATTTTTTATGTCGATATTAAATACACTCCTGGACAGAAAAAAACCGGACACTCGAAAATGTTGTATTTTCTTGCATTTTTTCAAGATTACTAAGTCTCGCTCAAATAAAATATACAGGGTGGTCCAGTTTATATCATCAAGATTTCACCACACGAAAGTTTATCAAAAAATAAATGTGGTTTGTCTAATAAGATATGGTCCAATTTTGCTTCCTTTTTGATGTACAGGGTGTTAAAGAAAATAATTTATTTGGTATAATTTGCTATAAATCAATAGTAAAAAAGGGTAACCATCTGAAATTTTGCATTAATTCAATTGCGATTCTTGCTTAGTTGATATTTCAGTTAAGCTTAATGTTGTTTTTCCTTTAAGTAAATAAATTCAGTAATTGATCACATGATGCTTTTTGATATTTTTTTTTGTTTTGAGTTGAGTTATCAAAAAATTGTAAGATACAAAAAAGTTTCTAAATTGGATGGGAAATCGTCGCTTTATTTGGTGTTCTAAAAAAAAACAGTGGCGTACGGTTTATTAAATAAAGTATTTTTGAGAAAACCCGTACGCCTCTGTGTTTTAAATAAAATAATTACAACCACTATTTAATAGAGAATACAAAAGAAATGATCTATGAAAAATTTCAGAAGGCTAGCCTTTTTTATTATTGATTTATAGCAGATTATTATCAAAAAAATTATTTTCTTTAACGCCCTGTGCATCAAAATGGAAGTAAAATGCAATGGTGTTTTATTAGACAAACTACCTTTATTTTTTGATAAACTTTCAGCTGGTGAAATCCTGATGATATAAACTGGACCACCCTGTACATATTTGAGTTTGGAATAATGTATCTTTATTATTTTGATTATTAATTGTAAGAAAACGAATAATGAGAGATATAAAAACACGACAAGAAATTAGAGGAATAAACATAAGAACATATTCTGTTTTCGGGGTAATACACACTAATGGATTATGTATTGTGGCAATAAATACTCTGTCTAGTATCTAGTGTTGCCTCCTCGGGCTTCAATTACAACCTGCAACCTCCGTGGCGTGCTCCTTATGAGGTTAACAATAACATTTTGGTCAATTTGTTCCCATTCGTCCATAATTGCTTGTCTTAGCTCTTCAATTGTTTCTGGGACATGTCGGCGATTTCTAATTCGCCTTTTCAGGTAATCCCACACATGTTCTATCGGATTAAGGTCTGCGCTTTTTGCTGGCCAGTCCAATCGAGTGATACCAACTTAATTTAGATAGTCCGTAACAATATTGGCAATGTGTGGGCGCGCGTTGTCTTGCATAAAAGCAAAATCTCCACCAATAAAATCCGCGTACCACGAGTACCAATTCTGTACGAGCCTCTATAGATATGCCTCCCCATACCATAATACCGCCGCCTCCAAATGGTATTCTCTCAGTGAAGCAACACTGAGCGTAAAGCTCGCCAGGTCTTCTCCATATCCACTCACGTCTGTCTGGTGATCTAAGTTAAATTTTAACTCATCAGAGAATAACACTCTTCCCCACTGCTCTTCAGTCCAATCAAGGTGTTCCCTTGCAAAAAGTAACCTTAATTGCCTATGATGCGCCAGGAGTTGTGGACCTGTAGCTGCTCTGCGAGAAGCTAAATTTTGTTCATTTAGCCTTCTTCTACTGTTCTTGATGAAACAGGGGCTTTTCGAATATTTCCTAACATTTGGGCTACAATGCTGGACGATTGTCGTCGATTCCTTAGGACAACGTATTCGACGATCTTCTCTTTCTGTTGTACAAGTGTCCCAAACTGGACGCGTTCTTATGGGAACACCCCTTATTTGAAGAGATAGAAAAAAATTAACCAAGGTGTCCGCAGCTCAAATTTAATGAGAAAACCACTGGCGTAAACAAAACTTTGCTATCTCTTATCGTTTGGCCGCTAGAGGGCGATTCTCAAATTTCGTCGATTTCTTTTATGTCCTATAACTTGTTTATTAATAAAGATAATTAATTTTGGTAAAAACTTTCTTAAGGCACTTTTTTCCGTAAAATCTATTGCAATAGGCAGTTTTTTTACAGGGCGTTTAGATTTTCGTGCACTACCCCAAACTCATTTTTTTATATAGACCACCCTATATATTATGAGATTTTTAAAAAGCTCGTAAAATTTCCTATATTTTGATGTATCACTTGTCATGTTTATCTTAAAAACCATTAGCAACATTACGATTTAAAAATTAAAATATTGTGCCTACAGAAATCAAGATTGCCATGACTAATAAAAAATGACATAGGATGCTAACATGTTATGATTAAAACCACAGATCTAAAGTTTCATGATAGTTATTATATTAAATTAATAATTCTTTAAATGTTGCTAATGGTTTTTAAGATAAACATGACAAGTGATACATCAAAATTTAGGAAATTTTACGAGCTTTTCAAAAATCTCATAATATATAGGGTGGTCTGTATAAAAAAAATGAGTTTGGGGTGGTGCACGAAAATCTAAACGCCCTGTAAAAAAACTGCCTATTGTAATGGATTCTACGGAAAAAAGTGCCTTAAGAAAGTTTTTACCAAAATTAATTATCTTTATTAATAAACAAGTTATAGGACATAAAAAAATCGACGAAATTTGAGAATCGCCCTCTAGCGGCCAAACGATAAGAGATAGCAAAGTTTTGTTTGCACCAGTGGTTTTCTCATTAAATTTGAGCTCCGGACACCTTGGTTAATTTTTTTCTATCTCTTCAAATAAGGGGTGTTCCCATAAGAACGCGTCCAGTTTGGGACACCTTGTACATCGTTTTCTCCCAGATCCAGGTCTTCTATTGTACGAATTCGTTTCAACAAAGCGTCTGATAGCATCACTAACTGTACTTTTTGGCAAATTTAATGCTAAGGCAATATAACGCACACTTCGGCCATCATCACGAAGGGCCACTGCTTGAGCAACTTCATCAGGTCTCATTTCCAAAATAAAAAACTTGGGAACAATAAAAACAATTGCCAAGATCGCCAAAGAACTATATGCAGGGCCTCCTTCAGCAAAAATGAAAAGAAAGAAAAACGCACGGCTTTAAAAAACTTTTAAAAATAGTGATTTTGAAATCATCTAACTTTGTGAAATTACGATTTTTTAATTAAACAATGTTTAGTAAAGAATTCACAATTAATACATTCTAAGATAAATGTGTAATCTTAATGATATTGAAGAATAAATAATGTAAAAAACGAACTGTCCGGTTTTTTTGTCCAGGAGTGTATTTGATATCGCCCAGCCCTACCTTTAACTGTATCGAACTTCTCTCGTATGGCGAGACCAGTAGCACGTGCTTGGTGATTCAATATAATTTATAAACATTGATTATTGCTATGGAAACGATAGGATTTTCTTAAAATAGGTATATGAATCCGCAGACAATTCCAATAGCAATACTTGGTATTCTTTCGAGTTTCGTAAAAGTCTTCAACCTTTAAAAGCACCTAATAAGGCTTGTGAATTGCCCAAGTATGTCTATCTTTGCTCTTGATGTGGTAATATTACCAAAGATGTACATTACGCAAAGTGTAGTCTGTCCGTAATTGTATTCAAATTCTCGAAGAAAAAAAGTTGTGTCTGCTACGTACTGCGGTGCACCTGACCGGCCAGAAATACGAATTGGCGGCTATTGGACTCCTGGGAAATCATTTGATCGAATAGCAATAGAGCAGCTCTCGCCTCTATACATTTCTCTAAATGTGGAGAATTATTTGGGGATGTATTCTGCAAATTGTACCGTTACGAGATCGTATGTATAGTTGCTGGGAAAGTGGTAACATTTTGCAAGTGGGATACGTCCATGGTCCTAACTTACTACATTTTTCGATGTTTGAAAAAAGTGCGGGTAATGTGGAAACACCCTAAGATGACAGTAAATCAATGTGTAAACACATAAAGATGTTGGAATATTGAACTTTAAGCATTATATTTCGTCTCCGAAAACTTCACGAAAATCACGAA
The DNA here is from genome assembly GCA_963966045.1 of Xestobium rufovillosum. Taxonomy (NCBI): domain Eukaryota; kingdom Metazoa; phylum Arthropoda; class Insecta; order Coleoptera; family Ptinidae; genus Xestobium; species Xestobium rufovillosum. The sequence goes on from OZ014493.1 coordinate 41,951,641, forward strand.
ACAGAAATCGACGCACCTCCATTAACTACAATGCCCGACTGATTCCTAGCGCTGTGCCGTGACGAATAGGAAGGAGAGTGACTATTTACGGCAATCGCCGCTAGAGTGAAGCTCTCTGCAGTCGAAATACTTGCCGTTTCCACATTACCCTCATGTTTCCACATTTGCACCCCCTCCTCTACACGTTTAATTGTTAGGAATATTTCATGATGTATTTCCCTTCTTGACTCCAGATGTTTTAAATGAATTTTTAATGAAGTACTTCATGGTTTTCCGCAACAAAACCTCAACGTGCAATTACATTTTACAGCGCTCGATTTGCGGCAACTATTTTTCTCGCTTTCCGTGCATAGTGCATCAGAGGAGGCATCAGTTCCGGTGATTTGAAATAATAAGTTTTCGAGAGAGTGCTGAGACGCATTATTTTGTGCTGGGAGAGAGATTGTGTGGTCGCGCGCAATTGTTTCGGAACCGCCATTTGCAGGAGGCACGGTTCTTTTGTTAGCGTTAATTGAATCTCTGCCGCGGATTGTTCCGTGCGCTTTTGCCAGGTCGGACTTGATTCTTACACATAACTGAAATCAATTAGCCTGCCTTTCAGGAGAACCAGACTGAACTAACTTGTTTACAAGATTAAAACTAATTTATTAGAGACATACGTACGCGTCACTCTTGTAGCTACCCTTTGGGTAATTGGAAAGGGGTTGGACGAGGGTCCAAGAAGCATAACTTAGCAATTGCACACTCCAATACCATTTCTGATTATGTTTTTTTTTTATTTGATGTTCTGTGTACCTTCATTACATAGGGTTTCCGTAAAAGGCAAAGAAGAAGGTATAGCATCTAACGGGTAATATAGCCAGGGTTTTGTAATATGGCCACACATAAGAGACTAAAAAGAACTATTTGGTTCACTCGTCATCTCTGCTAACTGTGGACTCCAAGCATTCAACAACACTTGAATTATCACACGTTTCACTGAACCAAACTCGGCATTCGACACACTGAATCCAACCAACTTAGGGTCGTAATAAGAGCCCCCGCAGTCTCCACAGTATAAATCACGTGATTGTCTCTTTTTCTCGGAGATGTTTTCCTTCATGGTGTTATGATATGCATTGCTTTCTTCTTCTGCTTTCCTGAAGTACTGGGCGTACTAGTGACGGCATGAGTAAACAATCTTGTGACTATCGTTGCTTCGATTGAAGCATCTTCTTGTAGTAGCAGTAGATTTTCCCTGAGCGTGAGGCACTAGTATTATGGTATGGAATGCTGGAGTGCGTTCAGAAATGCTACTTGGGGCAAAGGTCACTTCAGGGTTGGCATCAGGATTAGAAGGAAATATGCCTGTTGCCCGAAACCCTGAAATGGCATCGTTTGATGTTGAAGTTTTCATCCAAGCTTGAGAAAAAAAGAGTAGGAAATTGCATTTTCGATACGGATGTAGTACAACGTTACTGTCTGTTTGTTTCTGTTCTCGGACGTCACTGGTAGAATGACGTAACTTAATCCTTCTCGGTGCTTCTCGATTCGGGCCCTTAGATATACAGCTGTATTCCCCCGTATCACGTAATTGGGACACAGTCTATATCTACGGGGATCTGGTCGTTCGCTTATGAACAACTTCTTTCGTTGTATCTGGTCGGTATGAGACTTATTCGTTGCTACCCTTAGCTTTCAGTCGCAGAAAGGGTTGGGTTCTCTTATTATTGCTAAACGACGGTTAACAACACATAAGGAAATTATATCGGTATTCTATTACTGTAGGTATATACAAGATAAAATGATAAAACTAAAAGAATATTTACAGCAAAATCGGTATTTACATGAAATTAAATGGGTTTTCTTTATGAAAATTAAATCGGTTTTCGCGGTGTATCCTGATTGGACACGCCATGGGCTCGTTGTATGATCAAACTGAATTACCATCGGTTTCGTGGAGTTTACGTGATAGCCCCAGAATACAATCTCCTCTGGATTATCACCGGGTTATACGTATCGGGGAAATAGACGGTATTACAGCCGGATTGTACTAAAGGCCGCCGGTTCGGCCAGGTGTGATCGATCCTTGCCTGTATATCGTCTCATTTGTTGACTTATGTCACCACGAGATTGCCGGATCGATCCAACCCACACCAGCAGACACCCTTAGCTCCTGCTGCATCTATTCCCTCGCTACGCAAAGCTGGATCTAGTCCACTCGCAACTAGGTTGTGTTTGATAGTTAATATTACTGCAATACCAACTGTCATACACCGGGCACTTACCCAAATTGATTTATTGCATATTAGTTAATCACACGGCGAACTTAGGCAGGTTCAATCAGTTGTTTCTGTTTCGGATCGGAGCGGCCAGCATCATCTCAGATGCTGGGAGTACTGGTCCTGACTGAGGGCCGGACGACCAGGTACTGAATTTCTTCTCGAGATCCTCCACTTTTATAAGCGGAGAGTGGCTAGCTTCGGCGGTTCACTTCCAGATTTCCGGCGGGAGGAGTAGTGCTGGTTGAAAATACATGACGTACCTATCTTGAATTTTACTAACTTTTTTAAATTTAATCCCACCGCAGCAGTGTTTATTGTAAACGTGTCTGCAAACGTTTTTCCCAAATCTCGAAAGAATTTCTACAGTTCGTGGGAATTCCTTGAAGAATTCCATGGATTTCTTGGGGGATTTATTCAATTTCTTGAAGAACTTCAAAGAAGTCGAATTTTTTCAGAGGATTTCTGAAAAATAATTTGTGTTCACCCCTCGTTTTGAAATTTTGAAACATAAATCTGGAATATGGGGAACACTGACTGATGGTATATTTTGATTCAATAGTAGTTACATTAATTTTTTTGTCGTCAGCGAGTGGTAGGTCGGGTAGGTTGCATTTTGCTCGGAGTGACCTTCCTTTTCATTTCACCACCAGGGGTGTCATCTTCTAGGTGTTCAAGACGGTTGCTGCAGTATTCGAACAGTATTCGAACATGTTAAAGCATAGGAGACTTTGTTGGAGTGGTACGCAACAGCACTATAGTAGCACTATAGTAGCACTATAGTAGCACTATAGTAGCACTATAGCAGGACTATAATAGCATTATAATAGCACTATAGTGGCACTATAGTAACACTATAGTAGCACTATAGTAGCACTACAGTAGCAAAAAACTGGTTTCTACAAATTCCTTCTCAAGACTGATCAACGGAATCAGCTGGCCATGTTCACCTCTTTATGCAGTCGTTTGTCGGGTGCTTCTGCTGGGTTTCCTGGATGTACTTGAAGGCCGATATTTCCCATTTCATCCAGCAATAATAATGAACCGAATTTGTTGAAGATGGACATCCTTTGTAAAGCTGTTTTGTTTAGCTGTTTTTCTAATCAAGAGTTTTAAATCAGAAGTATCATAATGCGATAAATTCACTACCTTCTAAGACAAAAACAAGATAGTGACAATAAAATGTATAAACATCATCATATCCTGCTGTCTGGCAATCCCAATGTGCAGGCACACGCTGATAATTAACAATATTGCACTGGAACTAATTAAAAGTCGTGAAGGAAGTGACAATCAATGTACATCCTCCAGATTGTTCTTTCTGCAACTTCTTTAGTTTAAACCTAGACTCGTGTATTATAAATATTAAACACGTTGACATGATTATTCTACACTATTTAAAACAAGGTAGTATAGTGGGTTTGGCACAGCGACAAGTATTCGAGTGGGCTGTGAAAAGCTCGAGAGCTGCTACCGTCTTTGGCGTGACCCAGCAAGTGAATATCATTAAAACATCCGCCTTAGATTGTTCCTGTATCGAAACAACCTGCTAATTCACCTGCTGCGCTGATCCGCAAATCATGTACTTTGCCATTTTAGGAATTAAGATATAAAACCACCTGCTGTTGCGTTTTTGATTTAAGTATCTTATAAAGCTGAGCCCCGCAACAATTCATGAGTCATTACGGCAATAATTTATAGATGGCATTTCTAGCAATTCAAACTGAGGCCCAACGCAATTTATCACTTAAGTTAAGTACAGTCTAAACGAATATAAGTTAATCTTATTTGCGATTGTTCCAATGCAGTTGATTTCTGTCAAGTTCTTAGAATTGTTAATGACGACAGGCTTGTTCAATTTTACTCAGCAAATTAGTCCTGGCATTGCGCACATAAATCATTATGTACATGGTAGTCTTTTTGTGTCGGGTGCTTGACGCAAATGCAGTGTTGCCATCGTTATCTCTTTCTTGCATCAAATAACCAGAAGCATCCAGATTCCAAAGTGGATCTTGAAATGCAAAGGAGTATTACATCTTGCTGGAATAATGTATAGTTATTTTGCATGGAAATTCTTGGAAATCGCCAGGAAATCATTAAAGTACTTGAAAATCGATGCCAAATACCTGGAACTACTTGGATTTGTACACCAGAAATTTCGACGTGTTCACTCGTTCACTCCTCTGTGCAGAAATTTTGAGGAAAATGTTCAATTATTTTTTCAGGAGCACCCGTATCGATATGTTGTAAAAAGTTATTTTTACTGGACTAGCACTTTTATGTGTTCACGTTACTCCCTGTAGAAGGACAGACATTTTTCGATCTATACTAACAAAACACAAATTTTGTGGAAAACTGTTTCAATAATTTGATTGGACGAAATTGGGTTTGTTTGAATCTGAATATACGAGTACATACATGAGGTTCAGTAAATTTGGAGGTACTTATTTATCGTAACATAAACAATTAGTTTTTGGGCGACTTTAATGGTTCCGGAGTGTTTACTTTGCCGTGGTAAAAATAATAAATTACTAAAGCGGCATATGTAAAGCACGCTATGGAACTTATATACAAAGTAAATTCCTTTTAGATTCAGTTTAATCATTTGACATATTTATGGTTTCCAGTTTATGCCCCCCAATGGGAAGATATTATGGAAATTATTGCCGCAGTTTACATGTGTTGCAATTGAGAATTGAAGCTCCGCTTGTAGTACATAATAATAAATAGGGACCAATATATAAAAGAAACAAGCGGAGGTAGTAGGGTTTCCAGCTGATTGAAATTGATCAGCCTCGTTCTGTTCACGAAGGAGCGCCTCTTTTTGAGATTGCTTTATAGGAACACGTGTGTCAACTCAATCAACTCTTCCACACTGGCGGAAATAATGATACAACTTAGCTTTTTTCGGAGGCTAACAGATACAAAACATTTAACTCGCTTGTCTAAATAAATCGCTCGGGACTTGTTTGTAATAAAAATTTTATGCGGTGTCAAGGAAATTACACCGACTATCCGAACAACCTAAACTGCGGGTGTCTCATAATTTTTAGAAAGCTAAACTGAAGGAAATTCTTAAATACTAACAGTAGGTACGTTTATAGAAGTGTGAATAACCCAGCAGCGCTCCAAATCAATTCTAGAGAGAAGAGCCTTGTGGAATCAATAGAGGCTTGTACTATCAACGCCAAAATTGGTCTTCCACTTTACGGTTCAATTCCGCTTAAAATGCCATAACCAATTACATTCTGAGGTAAAAAATTCACAGACCTCGCATCTTACGCAAGTATCATAGGCGTATTGAAAATACCGACACAACTGCTCGGTTTCTAAGATGTCCAACAAAAGTGATCTGTCCCGTTTCAAGTTGGTATATTATTGATACAATAAAATAAATGATTTGTGACAAGCACAAGGCACATAGTCAAACTGACGCAATACGTAACAAAATATTAACGCATCCGTTTTGTACAGTTTGGACTTTTATTGCAACGCGATATCCCTCTTAAACGGTACTCGTCCTCGCCGTACCTTAGTTTACATCTGGCGATCTGGCTAGCCGGTAGCCGCCTCCATCCAATTTATTAGCGGCCTCGACTGCGCGCGCCGCCAACAGAATCTGTCGCGTGTCGATACATTTTTCGTAAGATGAGTCCCATATACACGAGCCCAGAAGTATTTTCAATACTAAAATAACCTTTACGAGAGCCGATCCTACCCGGCCCGAGAGTAACAAACCACTAGCTCTATACGATAACCTACCTACCCACAAACGCTGCTGGGTGGGGATTGAACTAACGAAGTACTTATACGAAAGTATAACGCATAACTTGCGGAACTGTAATATACTTGATGGGATTCCGTAACTTGCGGACTACTATCCACTGCCTTAATTTGTGGAGGATCTGGCAAAAGAAAAAGGAAATCACTTACTTCAGTTCAAACTGGTATCGTAGTACTAAATGTTTTATTTGGTTAATTATGTATTGTTTGTCCTTGTTACTATAGGCACGGGTGATTCCACTCGCATAAAAATGCTGCAAGATAGAGAAATGACAATCGTATTATCTCTAGACTGATTTTGTATGAAGACTTATTTGCATATTACGATGCAAAATGCCACAAATTGTGCTATGCAGAGTACATATCAACCAGAAATATAAATTCCCACAAAAATAAAACTGACAGAAATACAAAAAGAGTACCGATCGCTTGTTTTCAACATTTTCTTCTTGGATTCAAGAACACATCTTAGATAATAAAGAAAAGCTGCCATTAAGTACCTACAGTAACACAAAAATATAATTCTCTGTTACGTAATGCAGAAAGATCCCCAATACAATCCGCGAAACTGAAAATGAAATTGTCGAAAAGATTTAAAGGCTCTATTCAATTTATTCGTAGACCAGGTCAGGTCAGGTGATTTGTTGTGTTCTGGCAAAGAACTTTTGACAGAAAAATCAAGCATGTAAATGAGGACGCAAGCTCAACAGACGAATCGTCTGATTTTAATCTGGAAACAACGGGTGATACATTATCAGATTTGCGAATTCTTCACAGAGCTGCTGCAATTTTAAGAAAATGTATGGAAAATTTTGCAATACCCAATAAAAATTATCCTTCCCCAGATGATATAAACAGTAAAAGTTTCGCTAAACAAGTACCTACCTCATTTACTAGCATTTATTTCGTGGCTATTACAGAAAGAGAATTTTGAAAATGCATTGAAAGAAGATTTTAAAGGTGGCATTACAACGCTGTTCTTTTGCAGAGTAACTTGGCCGCGTTCTGTCTCCTTCTGGTGCTCGGCTATTCGCCATAGTCTATCCTTTTCACTCGCACGGCTCGTCCCGTGCACCGAAAGTGAATTTTTGACATCGGCGCATTGAAAGTGTTATAGCGGGCTTATTTTTGAAACGCGACCATACATTATTCGAAATCGTAACTTCGTTATACCATAAGGAAGTTTTCTATGTAAGAAAAAACAAAATCTATATCGTGAAAAAAAAAGTTATCCAGGTTCAAAGTGGAACGTATTGTTACCGATGTGGCGACATATTTTAGATACGGTGCAATAAAATTAGTTTGGTTTCTTGTATTTACACAAAATTTACACCATTAAAAACGTCAATCTTTCTTCAACAATTAAAAAAAAACGCAAAGTTCTACGACTTGTAATTTTCGCGTAAGATGCCCGAGAGTCTCCCGGCGCACGGTGGGATAGATTTACTGCTTTTTCACCCCTAATTTTTTTCGCTACCACCCAAAAAAGTCGTAATTGCCATTTTTAGGTGCCAAAAGACTTGTAGAATCATCTGTGAGAGTTTCATCTGGTCATACTTTGAGATCACTCAAAGTTAAAATTTTAATATTTGCTGAATGTCGCTGCACTACGACAGAATCTGTCGCCTGTCGATACATTTTTCGTAAGATGAGTCCCGTATACACGCGCCCAGAAGTATTTTCAATACTAAAAACCTTAAGTCCTGGTTTTTAAGAACTTTCCGCCGACGCAATTGCGCTGACGGACTCTGTCGACGCACTGCGCTGGCGGACTTCGCTGAAATCAAACCTGCATAATTTGGTTGTTGCTAAGTTACGCCAAACAAAAAACTGAAAATTTTCTGCCGTTCAAATAGCGACAGGCTTAAAATACAGCAAACGGAATTCCGTCCACGCAATTCCGCCGACGGAAAGTTGTTAAAAACCAAGGCTTTAGCCAATTAAACTTTTGAAGGCGGATTTAAACGATTTTATTTGAATGACAACAAACGTGTTAGCTTTGCAGTAGTAAACAAAGGGCAGCAAAATAGATAAATTAATAATCATGTTCTTTTAACGAAAAATCACATGGTCTATGGGGGGGGGGGGGGGCTGACGAAAACATAGCAACGTCCGGCATAAACGATTCACATCGCAAACTGGAACACCACTTTTGGAATTTATAGTACATGTCCAAAAACGTTCAACTAGGTACTAGGGGAAAATTCTCGACGTATAACAGCTGTTGTCCACTGGGTTCAAACGTAGACCCATTCCGTGGACAGCGACGGCGACTGCTCCTTAGAAGGGCAGAAATCAACTGTGACAGTTCTAAAAACACATGTAACTGTACTATCAGTTACCCTAAACCGTCATGTTCTACGGAAATCACATATCCAGATCACACAGTTCGGTGTCAGCCGTTACCACATCCTAGTAAATACCACCTCAATACTTTACCTACCTCTTGATAAAAGTTCCAAATTTACTACAAACTCTCAATATAACGTTATTGACGTAGATTCCGCTCATCAAAGAGTGTGATCAAACTGTTTAAAAACATTTTCCCGCCTAGTAGCTAAACCCAACGAAAGCGTTAATCATTTTAGCAGCAGCATATTTGTTATTTTCATTTGGCAATGTCCAGTTCCACTTCAGATTCAGTTGTCAAAAGAGCAAGCAAGTAGTAAACAAGGTTATGCAAAAGTCGTAAGTGACATCAGGACATCAGGACAGCTGACGTATACATTTAGACCACTACAATTTTAAATATCTTCATTATTGTGAATGTAAGATAATAAAATCCCTGTTACGTGCCAGAAACATTTAACTGGATTAATTTCCACTGCAACGGATTTTCTCGTTCGGCGAGAAGAGCGCAATAATCGTCATCGTGCATACGGTGATTAAAATTTATTCTCAAACTTGATTTTGGAACAAAACAAACATACCGAGTACACACAGAAGTTCTGCGCCGTTCCCAAACTTTCGTTTCGACGCTAATAAATTTCCCGAAACATTAGCAAAGTTTCATAATCAAATCTGGGCGAAAAAGAAACCGGTCTGAAACTGTGCAGTCGCTATTTATCACTCAAGGGATAGATAAACCGTATAAAATAGCTGATGGAAAATTGAAATTAGTGAATTTTCCCTGGACCGATTTGAATCTGCTCCGCAGTCTGGCGATTATACTCAGAGCTATAATGAATTAATTTAAGTTTATAAATTCAATAAATTATTTCTTTAGAGCAATAATGTATTTTGAAGAAGGAACCTCTTAATATAACTTAAGATATTCGAGAGCTACCCGGAAAAACACCCCAAGAAAAAGACTTACATCACAGAACTTTTCAGTGATGATGTCCGATGATAAAGGGTAGAACGACATTACTCTTCCAAGCTTGAACACATTACTACCCACTGGTTGCGGACAAGATAGGCCAGCCAGGTTGTGACTGGGTGATTTTTAATGGTTGATATCGCAGTGATAACAACAATTAAGTACCACACTTACTCAAAATATCTTACTCAAAATTTACAGGACGGTTACTATCAGTTGATCATACGGCGAAGTCGGAACGGTCCATCAGGTACTAATAGTTCGGATGTCGGCGGCCAGAATCATCTCGGATGCTGGGAGCACTGGTCCCAGCTGATGGCCGGACGACCAAGTACTCCCTTCTGCCTTCTGGAGCATCCACTTTTATAAGCTGGGAGGGGGCTTCGGCGGCGGTTGATTTCGAGATTTCTAGCAGGGAACAGTAGTGCTGGATGCAAAGTACGTGACGTCACATTGGTAACGGGCGCAACTACTATACGCGATTCATTCCGTCTCGCATAACGCGTGCATGCTTCTCCCACCTGTGTCTACCAACACAAAGGCACCAAAGGCATTGTCTTGAAGTAGCTCAACACTGGGAACACCCCCATGGATTGATTCAAATCCATATTTATCAGTCTGCCCAAGAAATTGCTTGAGTATAGGAATGAACCATGCACTGAAGAAAATTAGAAGAAAGTAAAAGAGAGACTCAGTTTGGGTTTAGGAGCGCTCCAGGTTCTGGTTCATAAATGGCTTGAGCAACGGAAAAGTCTTCATCGCCTACGAGAAAGCCTTCTATATTGTAGAACACGACATTTCCATCGGCCTCGACAGTAAATACATCAACATCATCAAGAAACTGCACTGAAATCAAACAGCTCCGATCAAGTGAGCAAATCAAGATAATGATGGCTGTCATCTACCCTTCTCAGTGGTTTTCGCTGATAATCTGGAAGATCGTCAGCTCCCACTAGACAGAATAAAAGAGAAAAGTAAGGAACAACATCGAAATGAACAATCAGAAAATGAATTGACGACGTTGTAATCACCATGGACGAAAGAAGATGGAAATTTAATTACTTCGGTTGCTATCTGAATGAAAGATGGGATCCCGGATTCTAAATCAAGAGGATGAAAAAAAATTGTGTAACCGTGATTCCAGATTTGAAACGAGATGGCGTTTGAGATGTGAATCTGGAACAGGATTGTAAGGATATCGTTTCCTGTATTTCAGCTAGTCTTCTGGTACTGTTTTACTTATAGATAGATGACCTTTTCGTCTAGTTCATTCCAGCAAAGGCTTCAATACTGCAGAGAGTACAACACAGAGGTTTTCCATTAACGTATCTTTCTCAGCAATATTGTCTGGTGGACCCTGAGATGGTTAGAGGGTTCGAATGGCTTCTCCATTAACTACCTCTAGCAGTTCTTCACACAGGTCGCGTGTTAAATAATTATGCATAAAACACTTGCGCGGATTGCAATATCTCATACATTTGCGACACTAGTGTATGCTCGTTGCTAGCCAGAGAAGAGAAGAATGAGACAATCGCTTGGCTTTGAACGCGTCGCGTGGTGTGGCAAATGCAACAGACGCTTTTCAGTGAATTTGATCCCCTATACTAGGATACTAATAACATTTTCAATGTTTAAAAAACCTCCGTGTAGACAGGGCTTAAAATTTGGCAGTCGTGTCACACGCTCCCAACAAACAGTTCTCTAACATTCTGACAGCTAGAATAGCGCATTGTGTTATTACTCCAATGTGATTGATGTCAGACTGTTCTTTGAGAATGTTTGTTTTCAGTTGTACTAAAGCATTTCCCTACTTCAGTTGCGTTACAGCTAAATAATTGAAGAACATTTGTCTCGGAGAAAAATAGTGTGTCAAGATCTACATACGCGCGTCATGAATAAGTGAACTTTCACGAGGGAAACAAATAATGGCGATTTAAACAAAAAACGTACGCATTTGCATTCGATTAGGTAATAGGTTACGCGTAGGTTCGTTTACAAATTCTGGGCTATAAAATTATTGAGTTATTATTCAAATAAAACTGAGAAATGTGAATAAATTATCATTTCAATTTCTCACATACTTTTGTAAATGTGACAAAAATCAAAGTTGCCCGTCTATGCATACTCATTAAATTATGTTCAGCTAGTTGGCCATGAAACATAATTATATGACAGTCGGAAGCGACTACGTCATAGAAGCTCATGGATTCATTCATTAACATTGACATAATTTTTATTGAAACAAAAACAATAAGTACGAAATTAATGTCGTTACGGGATAAATTTATTATGAAAAATAATCATTGTCGGATTGCGTTGTTCGACAACTTGAAGAACTTATGACGTCATCATCATAAGGTTCTCAGTCCGAAGACTGGTTGGACGCGTACCTCCATTCTTTTCTATCCTGAGCTAACCTACGCATTTCCCTAAAAGTAGAACATCCTACATCCCTAACTATTTGAGAGCAGTAGTCTAATCTAGGCCTACCCCTACCTCTTATGACGTTACCGTCAAAATTTTTAAATAGTAGTGCCTACCTTCGGTTGCGAATTTAAAAAAAATAAAACAATTAAAACAATTAAAAAAAATGTAAAAAAAGTTGAAAAACATTTTTAGAAAATTAGAAAAATACATTTAAAAAATTAAAAAGAAATTTAAAAAAATTTAAAAAAATAAAATTTAAAAAATTTAAATATTTTTAAAAAATTTAAAAAAAATTTAAAAAAATAAAAAAAATTTTAAATTGAAAAAATTTAAAAATTTAATTTTTTTTTAAATTACAAAAATTTGAAAAAAAATTAAAAAAATAAAAAAATATAAAAAAAATAAAAATATTAAAAATATTTTAAAAAATAAAATTTTGTCATGTCACGTATGTATTTTTATTTTAACAAAAATTTTATCATCTCACCGGACGAAGGCAATAAAAGAATTGCCGAAAGCTAGAAAAAAATACAAAGAGTTTTTATTTATCTAAAGACTGCATCTTCGAATAAAATAAAAATTCAAATAATAAAAACAGTCGAAATAAAATAAATACCAATATGAATATCGTCAATATTAAATTAAATTAAATTAAATTAAAATAAAGCCCTCATAATTTCTTTCGATGCCTAATGCAACTTAAGGAATCAAGAAAAGTTCACTATGTAATTCATTTACTATCGACTTATTACAATATTAGCATTGAATTAGGGTCACGCCTACTCAACTTTTTCAATTTATTCTACAAGCCAACTCAATATGCCATTCGCAATGCTCCTTATTGCATTTGACTGATTAATAAAATAATTACGCTCGGTAGAGTTAACACCGAGAGGCCCTCTGAGGCGTCACAGCTGCTATTTTTGAATTACCCGATATATTCTTACATCACAACCCCCAATAAAGCAAACTAAACCTATTAGATTAGAATGCTTTCACTTACTTCGCGAGGGGATGATGTTGGTGAGGTTGACTCACCTCTCGGTTTCCACAAGGGATCATGATCCGTCTAACTTCGACCACCACATGGGGCGCCCAAACACTCTCAGAAACAACAAGAGTGTATTCAATATGAGTCACGAATCTTAGTGTATGTTCGGGTGTACTAATGCCCGTTTCAAACAGCGTGGTGTCAAACATTGGAAGCAGTGGGTCGTCTATATAATGAAAGAATTCCATCGTTTTAATTGGGGGATATGTCGCTGGAGTGATGAATGTAGATGTTTAATCTGTAACGCTCTCTTTTATAGCTTATTCTCACTTTATTTTATTTCTGTAGCTTCAACAAGTAGGTAAGCAACAAGAAGGCCCGAATTCCTAACATTTCAATGCAGTATCTAATAACACAAAAGTTAATAATTATTGAAGACTTAAAGGAAATCGCAACCCATAGAGTGGCGTCACAGAAGTTCCATCTTGACGATTCCGCTATAGTTTTGACAAAGTTTTATGTTAATGTCGACAGAGTTTTCGGTTTTGCGTGCAAATTATACAATATTCGTTCCAAAAATCACGTCTCACAACGAATAAAATATTTACAACACAACAAATTTAATTTTTTTATAATTATTTGTGCAAACTTTTTATATACCTACCTAAAGTTATTATTTTCGTGAAATTACAAGGTGCTTTTTGGAGTTTACTCCTTAAGAATCGATTTTCAGTTATAGCCCGCGGTACGGAAATTTTATGAGGAGTAAAATCAAGCGTTAACTAAGAGAGAGGCGTTACGTTCCTCTGCGCGACGCACCGCGCGCACCTTTCACATTGAAATTATGTATGTATCTATGGATAGGTACGTATATTTCTCTACAATAAACAAAATTATCGAGTGAATGAAGTTAAAATAATCGTTCGTAAGGAGTAAACTCCAGAGCTGACACACACAAGTTTTTTTATAAATTATCGAAATATTTAGCTAATATTCTATTTAATATTACAGGACAAAATGAATTTTATGGTAATTTAAAGAAAAAAGAAAAACTTTTTATATTCTTCAAAATTTTAAATTAATTTCATTAGATGCTGTATCAATCTACAATAACATTCAAATAAATCTAGAAATTACAAGAGTTCTCCAATTGCAAGCACTATTACAGAATTTGTTTTAGAAAATTTAAAAACAACAATTATTCCCAAATTATCATTTAATTTGTAAGATATGTAGACGATTGTCTTACTGCTATTCCTCCTGGTAAAGAAAATGAAATTCTTAATCAATTTAATAACTATTATTCCAAATTGCAGTTTACTATAGAAATTTCGAACAATAACCAATTTAACTTCTTAGATTTAACACTTTACAAAACTGATAATTCAATAGAAACAGAATGGTACACTAAATCTACTTGGTGTGGTCGTCACATTTATTTATTCTAAACAACCCACTTGCCACAATAAATTATTGTTATGTGTTTAGCTGACCCAGCAATTACATTTTCTAGTCCACAATCTGCACTAGACAAAACCATAAACTGTTTAGTAAAAAATAACTACCCAAGAAATTTTATTTTCAAATTCTTGTTTGATTTGTGCCAATTTAAATTTTTAAAATTCTTATATAAATTTTATGAATTTCTGGCAATAAATAACTGCATAAGTATATAATATATCGACGTTTCACCCCCGTTCGGGGGCTTTGTCAAGATTTATTAAAAAGAAACGTGTAAAAAGATATAAAATATTTGACAATTTTTTTCTTTTTAATAAATCTTTACAAAGCCCCCGAACGGGGGCGAGAAGTCGATATATTATATACTTATATAGTTATTTATTGCCAGAAATTAACAAAATTTATGTAAAAATATTTATTTTGGAAATTATAAAAAACAGACGACATCAATTTTATAATAACAACAGTATTAATAAAAACCAAAAAGAACCTAAAAGCTATATTTCGTTACCTTATATAAAAAACATATCACACAATATTAATAACTTACTAATAAAACATAATTTTCTAATTGCCTACAAAAAAGTAAAAGCTAGACTTATCTTAGAAATGATACACATCCAAAAAGACAAAAATTCTTTAAATGACAGATCTGACATTCAAATTTTAAGTCCAATTTACAGTAACATAATAACGTAAATCTGCTCTCTACCACTTGATATGAATTAATTAATTAATTAATTTTTTATTTATTTTATTTATTTATATATTTATATATTTATCAATTTATTTCCTATTTCATAATTTTATCAAAATCAAATGTGCTAAGAATAATTTCTATTTTTAATTTTAGATACATAGTTACGTTGTTTACAAATTTTATTAGAAACATTATTGTCATTTTATATACTTTTCCTTTCTAAATATATCTTGACAAAGGCCCTAAGCAGGGCCGAAACGTCGATTAAAAAACCTGTATTTACCTTATGCCAATATATTTCACGAAAATAATACCTAAATTTATATAAAATATGTAATTGGATTTATCAAATTTAGTGAATTTATTGGCAAGAAATAAATCACTTTTTGCAAAATCCACGTTTCGCACCTGTTCAAGGACTTTGTCAAGATTTTATTTATACTAGATTCCAAAACGCGCGCTTTTAGCGCGCGCCGATTTTCGATTTTCGAAAGTACAACATAAATATTATTTTGATGGGATAAAAATATCGGGCCCATGTGTGTTCCCCTGAAATCATATCTAAATGCGGGAGTACTTACGACAAGAAGAATAGAAAGATACATTGTGCTCTGTTGAAAGATATAGTTTATTGACAATGTTGAAAAATATTGTTATATAAAGAGAAAAAATACTTGCATATTATTATAAAAATATAGTTAATGGAAATAATACAATAGCAACATAATATGAAGTAATAATTAAAATATTAAAATATAACAACATAATAATAATAATAATAATTAATCTGTCTTTTTCAATTTTAACTTAGTTATCTAATAAAACATGCCACTGTTGAAATAATCGACCTCCTCGTAGAAACGCGTTAAATTCGTCAGGAAGCTGTTCTCGACACACTCTTCTTACTATTTACTTTCATTAAATTGCGATGCCAATCTTTGGATACCGTGAGGACAAAATGATGGATAAATCCGTGGCTCCACATTTGGATCCATTGAACTTAGGCATTGCAGTTCTTTTGAATTTCGATTGCGTATAGTAACGTATGATTCTAAAATCTCACCATCAGCAGTAGTATAAAAAACAACAGCAACTTCATTGACCTGTTGAAAGTTAAATCTTCTACGATTTATGCCAGGCTTTAGTGTGAAAAGCAGTAGCATTTCAGGACAGGCTTCGTTATTGTACAACTCCATTTCTTCTTGTCTTTTCACCTCTTCGTGCATCACCCGATAAGATTGGGCAAATGCGTTATTATCCCGCATAATTTTATCGAGGCTTTGTAACAATTCAACATCTAGTTCATTATTGTTATTTGAACGATTTGTTGTCACTTCGCTAGGATCAATAATACAATAAACAATTGACCATAACTTGGAGATACGCCCTGATCGGGGTAAATGATGGTAAATTTGACGTTGAATTTTAAAACAATGTGGACCAGGACGTCTTGATCTGAATTTGACTAAATTTGCGTTAAACGATGCAAATGAAAAAGCATTATTTATTACTTTTGCAACAACAAAATGCCAATACTTAAATAGAACTTAAATAAAACTTAAATAAAACATCCATTTTCCCTATATAATGTTCCACAATTTCATTGTTAATTTTTTGTTGTTTTAAAGTCTGAAACTTTTGGGCACACCGAGCATCATGTCTTCTTCGTTCATTATCTGCACGTTTCTATCGCCGCAAACATTGAAATGGTTCTTCCTCGTCAGCGTCTTCCCATGCCTGTGTATCAATGTAAATAGATTATTGTTAAGTACAATAATAAGTACACAATCTTGTATACGCAATTGTTAGTTTCACTTGTTATTTTGCAAATACTGCAATTATTATAAAATCGATATTTGAAAAATGGGCATATGGCTACTTACCTACCCTATACAGGTTGTCCCAGAACGTTTTACACAGGTTATAGCTCCAAAACTGTAACACATAACGAAATGGAACAAAAACCACTCTGTAGTGTTGATGAAGGAGTATACATATACAACCCCAAGAAAGTAACGACCCCCGGGGGCCGTCATCTCCGACAAACCACCCCACTTATTTTTTTCAAATAGCACTCTGTATATTCCGTGAAGGAATATGACAAAGAATCAAATTCTCTATCCAAGAATCCAAGATTTTTTTGAAATAAAAATTGGCCCATCAAAACAGACTTTTTATTTATTTTTACGTTAGTCATGGAATTATTAAAACTATTAAAGAAAAAGTTTAAAATAAGTTAAACTAATAACACTAATAATGTGATAACATAATCAGTTGATCAAATGTTCAAATTGGAGTCCTTCTGCAACAACACACATTTCTAACCTGGGCAATAAATTTCTTCTACATGCCGCTTGTCCCCATACTCATATGGCATAAATAAAGCAGGCATTTCAGAACACAACACAAAACTCAAATTAACTTCGACATTTACGCCTGTAGCCGGTAGTCATTTACTTATCAGTTCCAATAAATGTTAATAATTCCATGGCCGATTTTAACATAAATAAAAAAATCTGTTTTCTCCACCATTGATGGGTCAATTTTAAATTTCAAAAACAATGTTAGGTAGAGAATTTGAATTCGTCACGCTCCTTCACAGAATATACAGGGTGCTATTTAAAAAATAATAATTAGGGGCGGTATGTCGGAGGCTGCAGCCCCGGGGGTTGTTACGCTCTTCGAGTTGTGTACTCCTTCATCAACACTACAAAGTGGTTTTTGTTCCATTTCGTTATCTGTTATAGTTTTGGAGCTATAATCTAAGTAAAACGTTTTGGGACATCCCCTGTATACCAAAACGTCCAAACTTAACTACCACAATTTATTATACACTTTTAATTTCAAGGGTGTAATACAGGCGTTGTGAGATTTGGGAGGCCCGGCGAATGAACTTGGCGCTGCTTCGTTGTTCGTGACATGATGTCATGCCTACGCCCCGAGGTCACGTTTTAGTACCGATTAGAAATAATAAACACTATTGGGATATTAATAACCTCCGACCAAGAACCAATAGCAGAGCGAATATATCGGCCAGCACCGATTTTTTAAGAATGGAAAGGTGTATAAAAGTATAAAAATCTTGACTAAGCGCCTGAACAGGGGCGAAACGTCGATTATTTGCAAAAGCGATTAATTTCTTGCCAATAAATTCACTAAATTTGATAAATTTAAATAAAAATATTGGCACTAAATTATATAAAATTATAAAATAATTGGCACAAATATTTAAAAAAAAAATGTAAAAGTTAAAACGAGCCGTGTATTCCGAGTTGCCACATCTTTTATGCATTATTTGAGACACCAGTAGATTCATGTCCGATTGCATTTGCAAGAAGCTGTTGAAAAATTAATGCAAAATTAATTAAGATGGCAGAATCTATAGCGTGGAATAACAATGAAAGCAATCTGCAATTCCAAGTCGTTATATGTGGAACAGATGTGGCATTCCATCATAATAGAACTTTACGAGAATTTTGTTTACGGTTTTCCAAATCACTTTCATTAAATTCCATATCAATCAAGTTTAAGTGCCCGAGATAATCCGCACACTGAACACACAGTGTACGTTACCTAATCTGCAGGTATTCTAACAGAGCCCATTTTTTACGAGGGCTGATATTATATTCATGAACCTCGGCTGTAGTCACGCAATATTCATACTTTCCTACTATCGCGCTTTCCGCAAGAACGACTTTAAATGCCGTTTGGATTTATGTCTTTCACTGACTTTAATATATCCTATTTTATTGCGTAATTGACAAAGTTCTGCTTAACTGCCATTTCGTGTGAGCCTCTGGCCGACAAAACACGTTGTTTTCTTTGTGGTGCTCCGCACAAAAGTCCTGACATGAAGGTACACCACAAAGGCACGAAACTTTATTCAGAGCTTTCTTATGACAAGGACAATGTGCCCCTACCGGAACGTTCCGGTGACAGCCGTCTTGGATTTCTACTTCTTTGTTTTACTAAATGCTCTCCACACAACAAGGGATCGTTTACCGCAGAGAATGCAATTATGCTTCCATTATTTGGGCATTTATTGTTATGAAGACAAACGCGTTTAATAGTGGATGTGTTAACCCAACTGCAAGATGGTCAATTCGGAGAACCAACACTTCACGAAACATTTCAACAATGAGTCAAAAGTCAATATAAAGGCTATGAAAAGTTCGTTGAATAAATGAATTAAGCCATTAATTTTGTAGCGCTTAAGGAGTTCATTGATATACACTTAATGAAAGATCGTTCATTGAATCAATGAACTATAAATGCATTCATTGTCGTAAACAAATTCACCAATGAAATTATTCTTCCAGCAAACTGGGTAGTAGTTTGTACGCATAGGTATGCATAGGTACGCATAGGTATGCATGGGTATGCATAGGTACGCGTAGTATAGTAACAGGTTTTTTCTCGGTTTTTAAGTTAATTTTTCAAAAAGAATACTGTAATACCAACGTCAGAGGCGATGTGATATTGCAGTTTCTTCATATGCCATTCAATTATGCATTTCTGACATAGTAATACAGTGTGAGGGATAAACATTGCAAAATTTAATTTAGAGTTTATTTGCAATCTCAAAGAAGTGTCATAAGTTTAATGAACGCGAGTTCTTCAATACAATGCACATATTCATCACGACAAGAGAAGTTTTTCCTCGGACATCTAGATACTAGCAATGTGCCTGTGAAACGTCTTTCTTCGACATCTCCCGGTGTTGAATTAACATAGCAAATTGCGCAAATTTTGTAATCAACGTTTACAAGTAAGTTTTATTTTATTTGATTTTAGTATTAGTTTGCCGTACAATAGGGCTTTTCAATATAAAGAATTTCTGATGCGCATGTGCGATCGCGCCATGATAGTTTCGGACTGCGTTGTATTGTTTGGGAGTGTTTATTATAAATTCTCTGGTCTGTACACTAAAATTTTATTGCAAACATGTCAAATTAGTAATAGTTCAAAACTAAAACTGTATGGAGACATTGTGCTTTTGGTGACTGCAACAGCGATAGCAGAGTGGGTAGACCAGGTTATCGTTTTGGACTACGATAGGCGATATGCAGGGTTTCGGAAATTGAAAATTCCAAAACCCTGCCTATCGTTGAGGAAAATCGACGTCAATAAGCGAGTCGATGACCACGTGACGTAACTGACGTTTCGTGATTGAAGAAAGCTATTGGAAAAGACCGTTTCTTGTAAAAAGTACCTTCGAAAAAACGATACAGTTGTTTAATTCATCGTGGCAAACACTAAATAATAATAATAATAATTATAACATTAATAACAACATTAATAATATTAATTATAATGAAGGATTAATTTCTTTGTAGTCAATATGACAAAAACTAGATTAATAAATTTTAGAAAAAATCGAAAACGCTAAGTAGATACAAAAAAAAAGTGACATTTTCTTCAATGAGAATTTTTCAAGAGAAAAACATAAAATTTGATGTTTTGATGTACAACAAAGTAGCCATGAAAAAGTACAAGCAATGGTGTTCTTTAATCGTCCAAAAACTAGCATGTAATAGACTAGCTAATATTTGCAAATACTATTCCATGTTTAGATTCTTTATTTTTATTGAACTGGTGAGTAAATGAGAAGAAAAAAATCAATTTTATCCATCTATAGATTTCTAGTCCAAGACTACCTACTTTTGAGATCTTGTTTTATCGAATGGGAAAGATAATATTTATAGGGAGTGACGGCCGCCGTTCCCCTGACCTGAAATTTTGTTCCAACTGACGTGCGCATTACGCAATGTCGGTAAAATGACGTTTAAGAATATCGTTATCGGCTAGTGACGCCAACGGTCTCGGTGGGTGTGCGGGTATCGTACAGAACTGTTCTCCTACGTATAGACGAGTTCTGATCCCGTAGGTGTTTGATATATTTTGCTTGTTTTTATATCATCTTTTTTTCAAAAAAATGCGTGTGTGGTGCGAGAGAACAAGTATGGTCTGTTTCAAAAATGCGTTCTCTCAGCTTCAGTTTTCTTACACCTCCTAAATGCAAATTGTGTTGACATTTTGTAATGCGCATGCCCGACCGTGTTCGAACAAAATTTCAGGGGACCGTCGTCCGGAGCAGTAGTCACTCCCATATTTATATTTTGAAAATTATTTAATACATTTTTCTCATGCACCTGTTATAATTATTTTGGTTTTGTTATAACTTCATAATTTATTTTCTGCTCTTCTGTTCACTACCGTAATTTATAAGGGGTCGCCACAAAGTTACGGTTTTTTAACATCAAAAATATATTTTAGGTGCCAGGCTTCAAATATTTACGTACGAATTATTCTGTTATGATAACAATTTCTCAGTTAATATTGGAACGGTTGATAAGGATTTACTGGAACTTT
Source organism: Xestobium rufovillosum (assembly GCA_963966045.1). Taxonomy (NCBI): domain Eukaryota; kingdom Metazoa; phylum Arthropoda; class Insecta; order Coleoptera; family Ptinidae; genus Xestobium; species Xestobium rufovillosum. The sequence goes on from OZ014493.1 coordinate 41,972,955, forward strand.
TTACTTTGTTTATTTTCCACGCCATGTCAATGAACCTCTAAAAGAATCTAAGTACGATAAAACATAAATGATGGTCACAAGAAAAATCAAAACGATTTTTACGACTTACGAGTAGATAATAAGAGCAACAACTTTTACGTGTAAAAGTGTCATGATGACCCGGCAACGGGTTGTTTCAGAAGCGGGATCAGCAGAAATTAATTTAGGAAACGAAAACAAGGGAGTAACGACCGATTTTGAGGAAAGTGCGTGACAATATTTGACCGATCGAGGGAATTATTTTCGTGTACCTAAAAATTACCATTTTTCAGATAGTGTTTGCACGAAATTTTTCCAGTGATAAGTACCATTTTCTCACACGCTGTAATTCCCGTGCGTTATTCTAACAGATTAATTTTTAGCATGCGTGCCGTACAACTCAATTATCTCCGGCCCTCCGCGCAGAAAAAACATCGACAAGTCAAGCGCAACATGAAAAATGATTTAAATGATAAATTCGCTCTGAACGCGCATCCCACGCAAAAAATTAATTACCGAGGGGCTCAGGTATTTTCGGTGATGCGTGCCGCTCAATTCTTGCATGCCGTCCTCCAGAGCCGGTACCAGCCAGGGACTGCGGACGCGTAAATACCCTATCTCTCAACGTCCATCAAACTGTCAGGCCACGCAAGACCATCTCTCTTTAAGTCTGCAGCTTAATACATCACTTTCTTTGCGATATTGCTTCTGCCTGAGCCTTTGTTGTACGTCACTTGCCGCGAATTGTTTTGCTAGAGTTTGACAGTTATGCGGTTACCTTAGAAATGATAGGTTTTAAGCATTAAGAAATAATCCGCGTGTTCTATCGAAAACGATCCTCTGAATTAGCGGAGTAAATAATGGGTAAAATTGTGTCGTTTTTTTGACGAGCTTAGAACAAGATCAGACCCAGTGGGTATTGTCAACAGCAGCATTATACACATTTTTTATTTTTAAAAAACTATAAAATTTTTACTTTTTTAAAAGTCATGGTTTTTTGCATATGTACTGGCATATCTCAAAAACGAATTGAGCTATCGACGTAATCTTTTTTTTGTTTTAAAGCACACACCGTTGCACTTCTTTGGATGTATAATAATAATGGTATTGTTTTTTAAACAAATGATAAAAACGCCGATTATCTTGGACGTTCAGAAACTATGCAGGTAAATTTTCACTAATCGAGAAACTTTTTTGTTTTGGAAATTTTTACATAACATGATGCGAAGGAAATATAGCCAAAAGACCAAAAAAGTTTTTAGAAAAAAAATCTCTGGATATTTTCAATAGTTTTTATAATATGATTTTTTTAGTTTGGAGGGTAATATCTAAGTTTGTGCGCACGGTGCAATAATAGTGGGTAATGGTTCGGCACCTTTAATTTTACTGTGTTTATTGCCTATTTTCAGTATTTTCGGTTATTGATCTGCAATGTTTGGGCATCTCGGATATAAATTATTAAAGCCTGACCAAGTTAAAAATGGACTAGTGGACTAGTGCCTTTAAAATATTGAAAGAGTTTCCATGTCAAGTTTATTTTTGTAAATATTTCATCGTTTTTTTGTTAAACTTAAAGGACTTAAAGGGTAAAGGCTCTGGTCGTTTTGGAGGGCTAAAAAGGGGCAATATGTGTCGAAAGGGAAAATCAAGATCTGCTAAGCTTAATGAATAAAGGAACCCTTTCTAGGTATATTTTCACCTATAAATGTAATGTTTTCTAAACGTTGCTGAAATACCATCATACCCACGCAATGAGTAATATTTTTTCCGTGGATTGTGTCCTCATTTAAATCAAAATTATCTATACTCGCGTGTGTGTAATTTTTGATTGTATTACCAACAACTTTTACATGGAGGTACATAAATTTTGTCATTACTAATTCTTTGTTTGGCAATGTTGACTGTTAATAATTGTCTAATATCGTTATAAGTACAGCTAATGCCAATTTCAGATAGGAAGTCAAAAAGTTGTCTACTTCGTAGTAAATGGTGTACACATAAGCCTAATCCAAATTTAAAAAGTTTGTTTTATATAACTTGACGAACAACGCCATAATAAGATTGCAAGGAATAACAGCTTTTGGATTTATATTTTTTTCTAACGTTATAACTATCATAGTCGATAAGCCAAGATACAAATTGTAGCAGCATATTTGGTACTTGCTTTGTAAACTCATTTTGATTAATATTAAGAGGAGTTGAGGAACAGGAAAATTTTTTCGTGGAGAACTGAAATTGTGTGTTTTTTAAAATTCCAGCTGCTTGATGCAAAATTTCATATTCATTTTGATAAACTTCTTCCTTACAGACATCATTTTAGTAGTTTCAGATACAAAGGAAGAACTTGAATCTGATTCTCTCGTTGATTCTATTTTATCAGAGTTTGATGAAAAAGTCGGGACTTGGGCTAATTTTTTGTTAATTTTCAGTTTATTTTAAAATGCTTGTATGTTATAGGTACATATTTCGAAATGTAATGGCTATAACACGACCTATGATATTTCGCATCATGCATGCGCAAACAAATCGTCATAACCGGTGAACTTTGCAACCATTCCAATATCGCCCCTCTTTTTGGCCGCTTTGATTATTTATACATAAGTACTTTTTCCTGTTCCCTCAAGAGATTAAGGAAAATTGGCTATTGTAGTACATATTCTTAAAAGTTTCTATCATTTTTTATTGTACACTATCCGGTTTCTTATTTTTATATTTTAAGTGTATTTTATCCAAATATAAGTCTGCAAACAAAAGTGTAGACTGTAGGTACCTCAGTAATTTTTTATTCTGAGGTAGGCACTTACAACCTCACTCTCGACCTAACCCAAAAAATGATCAGTTCGGAACTTTTTTGTTTCATATATCAGTGGTATATTTTTATGCAAATTAATGTTTAATTTAAATCAGAATTTTTCGAGTTTTATTTTTGTTTATCTTTTGAATGACGAAACCCCTAAAATAATAAAAAGAAATGGGTATAGGTACCTAATACAATCTGCAAACTTGTTTGCATAAATGTTAATTTTTGCTTTTTCTTTGTCCCTTTTTGATTGCAAATAAGGCACTTTTCACGTATTTTAAATGATTCCATGTTACCCCTACTTTTTGAAGAACCTGGAATGTCTCGCGGAATGTTTCTGTCTCCGTCCGAGCTATTACTAATTTAGCAAACCATCTCAATATTGTCCTTGCTGGTATAGACCTTTCTGCAGTCTTTATGATATTTTACTTTAATTTTTCCGTTTAAAATATCATTACTGATTGCCAAAATTTTCTGTCCAAAATCATCTTTTCTCAGTTCCGCAGCCCTAATTATTGTCTCTAAACCCCACTTCCAAGGGTTATGCACAACAAGTTTATCTATTTCCTTCACAACTTCACCACATAATAAGCACTTCATTTTAATATTTAGCTCATCTATCTTAAATATTTTTAAGAAGTACTAAAAATTAAAGAACTCGCCACTAACAATGCGAACTACATAATATGTAAATAAAAGACTTTATTTCTTTCATGTTATATCTCGCACGCGTCGACATTGTCATCGGTCGCTCCTTATTATTAGCCGATATAAAAATCATAGCGCCTAAACTACAAAAGTCACAATAACAATTATGCTGCCAAAAACTTTTTTGGTCTTTTGGCGGCATTTCCTTCGCAGCATGTTATATAAAAATTTCCAAAACAAAAAAGTTTCTCGATTAGTGAAAATTTGCCTGCGTAATTTCTGAACTTCCTAGGTTATCGCCGTTTTGAGCGTATTAAAACAAAAAACACCATCCAATACTATGCTTAGAAAGAAGCGCCTAAGTGTGTGTTGTAAAACAAAAAAAAGATCATGTCGATAGCTCAATTAGATACCTAGATATTAGAGTGGATATATAAAAAAGCAAGGTTTTTAAAAAAGGTACGTTTCCACACTTTTTTGGAAACAAAAAATTTCGTGGCCACAAAAAATGTCGTATCTTGTGATTTCTCATACGCAATGACCTAACTAATAAAATGAGATATGTCTCAGTTTGTTCTAAGATAAAAAAAATTAAATCGAGAAGGAAGCGACTTTTGCCTTGGTTTTTACTTTACTAAATAGCAAATTCCCGCTTTATGAATGGGTTCCGTTTCATCTTTCGCATTTCCAAGTGGATTTTGTAAATTGTTGCTCGAAGTGTGAACCACTTTGAAGTTTCCCGAAAAAAATTTACTTGGAAATACGAAATGCGGAAATTGCGACAAAAACTATACTCGTGTATGTATTGGTCTATTTTAGCTCGCTTCAAGGAGCATCAAGCTCATTACAAATACGGCCGTACAGATAACTCTAGCATGGCCTCACACGCGTTGGAAACTCTTAAAGCCAGGAAATAATATAAATTTGATTTAAACGCACCTGGTATTTGTAAATCAGGCTAAAGTTTATTATTAGATGAATCCATATTTTGCCATTTACCTCTGATGTGTTTGTTATTTCCTTTGGAAGAGCGCATTAAAAATGTGGCACACTTCCTAGTACCTCTGACCGGTGTCGACGAATTCGTTTAACATTGTAACAGTACACTTATTGTGAGTTCATAAGTACCGCGGGCATGTTTATCATAAAATTACAAGTTTACACAATGATAAGAATAATATTTGAGTAGCCGATTGCTACACAATTCCTAAAAGCCATCATTGAATTTTCGGCGGGAAGAGAATTTTTCAATATGATTATTTTATTAACATGATATTAGACAGCGAAAGCAAACAACTTAACAAGGACAACATGGTTTCCATTTTAAAACGTGTAGGCAAATAAACATATTTGTACTTTCTAAAGTCAATATCAAAGCCTATAATTTATATCCAGAACTACGCGGGATCGTTTCCTCTTGAAATGCATGGTACCGGACTAAATTCAAGCGCTTTGTAGTGGCAATGCAATTTGGTATCCTGTAAATCCTCAAAAAATAAATGAATATTAAAATTTATATTATAAAGAACACGAATCATCATCAAACAAAGTATTAAAAGAAGAGGGTGAAATTATATTGCAATCAAAATTTAAGCCATATCCAAGTACGTTTGCTGATTGACAGTATCATCTTCTGTAATAGCATTCAAGACATTTTTTTCAAAATTTGGCGTTCGAATGGAGTTTGGACGAGCATGCTCTATGGTGTGATGTAAGAAAGTCCCCCTTTCTCTAAATCGTCGATCAATTGCTGCAAACGTGCTTGGATGCGGAATCCATCTGTTGGGAAATTTTGCCGCGTATCGCCTTGCCGATTTTAAAGAATTGTATTTACACTCGCCGTACATTAAATGCATATCGGCTAATTCATTTAAAGGGTACTGATTGTAAGACATTTTACGAAAAGATTGTTATGTAGACAAATTATAAATTAACAGTGATCATTTATTTAAACTGACAGCTTAAGCCTAATCAAAATTTCACAATGCAATGCTTATTATTTGTTTCAACTGACTTAAGCACAAGCCTACTTTATTTTTCATGCCCATTTGCAACCAAAATTTCAACATTAATTATCTCGAAAACGGTGAGTTCTACAGACCTTTTATAAGTAAGAACAATTTTTGAGGAAACAATGGTAGATTTCAAAATTAGACAAAGAACTTGCAACAACCAGTGACGTACCATTTATTTTTCAAAAAGGATTTCAACTTCATCCATTTTGTACACCACTGGTTATTTTTTTATTGATTGCACTGTCAAAAAGTAGGCAAGGAAAAATAAGAAAGGTGAGTACAATTTGAAATAAAAATCTCTTTTAGATTTTAAGTTATGCTGAATTTAACATTTTTTTGCAGAACTCTTAACATCTTGTATCTCAGCCAACAGGCGTCTAAGAGAAAAAATTTATATGACAAACCCCCATTATTTTAACTTGAAGAACTTGCATATCATTTTTTTAAAGCATAAATGGGACACCCTGTATATTATATACTAATAAATTATTGGTAGTGCTTAAAGTAGTGATAAACTCAATAATGCTTTGGCATTATTTCTGTACTGATTCCAAAGCTCCCTTCCCGTCAACAAAATATTTCAACCCTAACCCTTTACACTAGCTTACTGCGTTCCATGGTTTTTGTTTATAGCAAATTTCCAAATGGGCAACGCCATCAAACATGAATCACGGCCATGCAGGAGCAAACAAACCGGATTCTAATGAATAAAAACATGCGCCAATCAAATTTGCACAGTGCGTTCAGCGTGTATTTGCCAGTGCCGAAGCACCTGGGGCAGGAAATTAATTAAAATCAGTTCCCATTCAATCTGATGGCCACCAGATGTCGCTGTATTAGACCTTCTTAATTGGACAGATTGTAAATGCTCATTGCTAAAGGGTTCGGTCTTGGTTGAGAGCTTGTTTTCTCCGGGTTATCACGTGTGTTCAAACACACATTCCAGATTAAACGGGGGTTGGCCGTACATAAAGAAATTGAATGTTGTTTCAGGAAGGGGTACTTCCCTTTTGCAGCTCATCAACTTAAGTGTAAGTACTTGGGTAATCTTTGTCATTTGGATTCAGGACAAAATTGAATAGGCAAATGTTGGTCATTATATTGGACAGCACAATAGTGACTAAGAGTTCCGTATTTTTACGAGTATACTCCACAATTTCTGATACGCGTTTTGATAATTAAGTAATTGAGCGTGAAGTAGGCCGGAATACGCCAATTTCTGTGACTTCTAACAGCGCACTATTCCCAATTTCCTTTGTGCAGCAACAGCAGCATAATTATAAACCGAATTCAATCCGTTTCAGACAAGAATCAAGTTTAGTCGCCAATTTGCTGACATAAGTTTGTTTGATTACTGGCTGTCGCTGTACGAAGTCTATTCAAGAATATCAACTGGTACTGTCACAGATGTTGGCTATGTTCTTACAATTTCAGGGATTTGTGGAATGAACACATGGCGGGGTCGTAATGCAACGTTCCGAACGCTTTGTCTATATATTATTTGCTGGAATTGCAATATCTAGTGCTCGGGGCATGTCTCAGAACAATAAGACTTGTCAAATCTGTGTACGCTGCTGTAAATTTCTTGCTTATGAACTTGGATTTTGACATCGATTATTAAGTGTATCGATTGCAAGTTGAGATTAAATTGGATTCTACTGTGATCGAACCTCCTGGTTACCTATAAAAGGAGGGTAGACAGGGTCTTTTTTTGTACAAAGAAGAATGATTTTAGACAAATTTTATTCAAATATTTCTGTCCGTTGATAGATAAATTTCGATTTAACGCATAGAATTGTCAAGAATTTGCTCTGTAGTTCAATGCCTGTCGGGGTATTTGCCCGGTGAGTAGTTGTTTGAGCAAGTTCAGGTCGATTTTTCTGCTTATATATTATTATCTCTAGTAATACAATAAGTGGTCTGGAATTGTCGGAAATTTTACGAAAGCTGTTGCGTTGCTTAGTAGCCACGAGTGCAAATTTGACAGTTAAAAGATCACGAGCAAGCTCTCGCGATTTTTTCTACTTCCCTTGATTCGAGATTTTTTGCCGAATGGCAATAAAATTTGAATAGAATTTGAAATGTATTTATCTTATAAAAAAATGATCTCGAATGTATTTTAGGGAGGTTAATACACAACTACATTATACGGACAATTTTATTGGAAATAGAAGATTTAATGAAACAATAAACATTTTAAATTAACAGAACATATTAAAATATTTAAATATATTGTGTAGAGTTTGACTGATCTTTTGTTACATACATATTTTGAACATTGAAAGTGCAATGTTATATTATGACCAGATTTTTTTTTGCATATTATTATTATTAATGTTTTCAGTGGTAAAATTTTCTTGCCTTATGTTTATATATCTTATAGTTTGGATTCCAGGAGGTCCAGGTCTCAGGTTGTTTATTAAACTAGCATGATGTTCCTCGTCTAACTGTAAATAAGGGCCTAATGACTTAGCATTTGCATGTTCAGTCATTTTGATGAGCTGTTCTTCCGGGATACCTGATTTAGCAAGATTTGATACATCACTTGATCGATTTGAATGATTCGTGATTTTGTTTGTCCGAGTATCAAGCCCTATTCTTTCAGCAGATTGTTTGGTCCATTTTCCAATCTCATTTACTCCATAAGGCATATTTTTGTACCATTCAGAATTGCTTTTATTCCAGTAAGGATTTACAGTCAGAAATAGTCGATCTGACGTAATTCTATTAGTGCGTTTAGAAATAAGCTTTTTAAATAACCTTACCGGGCACATATCAAGATTATTGTAATTAGGCACTAACCACTTACTGTCTGATAATTTTTGAGCTCCACCCTGGCATGTTTTGGAAAAAATCGGGTTGTATTCAATTCTTCCTCTTTAAAAAAATGCACTTTGCATTTTGCTGCCTCTCCCCCTCTCCAGACTAGTTCGAATGCTATTATATGATACAGCCTTTTTTGAAGTCCTTCTGGACAATTTTCGTTCCACAGATTCATTATTATATATATTTCTTTCTTACTCAGAGCAGTCGAACTTTGCTTCCTCTTTCCGAGAATAGACTGAAGCTGCTTTCGTTACACATTTTTTGCATCCCTTGCTAGTTTGAATTCAATGTCTGTAAATGGATTAAATTTTCGGGTGTACTCTTTGTAGTATTTTTCTTGAAGGAGTTTTGCAGTAACATTCCACATGGTCTTTATAACGCATTCTTTATAATCTTCACCATCAGCTCTCTTCATATTAAAAGCCCGATCATTCATTATCAGTTTAAGCTCTTGATTTGAAGTAATTTCTAAAAGTTCATAATGCTTCTCTTTTAAAAATATTTCGAACTGTTTCCATATTGACTTTTGATTTTTAACTGTACTCCTCGGAGTAATACTCTGTACAGTTTTTTGAATATCTTCCAAAGATTCTTGGCCAAATCTTGCCATTTCAAAACGGCGACGTTGCAAGAAAACTCGAAAATAATATGACAGTGACAGTTGCCAAGGTAGAAATTTTAAAACTATCATTCACAGCATAGTTGATTAAAAGCAAGGCGCATATTTATTAGTTATTGGGAAAGCTAGGTAGGTTTTTATCGTTTACAATGACAGTTGATTGGTCGATTTTAAGAAATTGAAGATATATCATTGGCTTTTAGAATAGGCCTGTATTAACCGAAATAATGCACGCTTCTAGATCCAAATGAAATGTTCCTATTGGTCAATTTGACGATGAAAAAAATAATCTAATCAATTAATGTAATGTATAACCTAACTTCTTGTAGGTTATTTATATTTCATGCTAATCTCCATCCTATTTCATGCGCTCCTGATTTATTTATGTAGCCGTGAGTACACTACATGTGTTCGTCGAAAGTCGCGTTATTGTGCTCCGTGTCATTAGGTGCACTGCACTTACTAATCTTTCAGAGGCAATTGTTCGTGCATCTGTCACTTTCACGCAGAAAACAGTTCTTTGCCTGCATAATAAAACTCAGATAATAAAAGGGACATGGATACACATAAAACGCAGTGACTTATGCACCCCTATTTACAAGGGTGGGTCAACAGAATGATATCTGCGGTGGTTAGCATTATTTTAGAAATATGAAAATGATTATTCTCCACTTCTCCACTGATAACCGCTTAGAACTAATTCTATATACGACTCGCAAGAGAGATGTGTTCCGGTCAGATAGAGGTGGGTCAGGTTGACTTACGTATGAAAAAGAGGAGACGTCAAGAATTTACCTTGACCTGTCATATTAGACCATTTAAATATAGATATTAAGGGATTTTACCTTATTCTCGAATACGATCTATCAAAGAGTCATATGGACAACAATATTCCGAAAGGTAATTACAATAATATCTGCCACGATCGATCACCCCGAACAAATAACCGCATGAGGCAACGTAAGCAGTAACAGGAGATGACAAATTGTATAACTAAAATCATCATTCAAATCCGTCTTTCTATTCTAATTCTAAAGGCAACTAGGTACCTAATGCGTAGCTACGGTTGGGGGACAATCGGCTTGAATAGGGTCAGAATACGTCGTCCATTGTGTGCGACTACAGGAGTCGAGCTCGTATATACACGCTAATACTCCACATCTGGCTTGATGAATACTAGACAGAATCCATGAAATAATTCGCCCCGTGAAATATACAGATCCATAAATAATCCGGGAGTACGAATAAAATTGTGATATGCACATAGGTTTTGCTGCGATAGGGTGGTTGAGTAGTTGGATAGTACACACGGGCTTGACAGATGTGCTCAGTTGTGGTCCATACTGCCATGAACATAGAAAAATAAAGAACACACTATACGTAACGTAAAGATCATTTTTACTTTATTATTTTTTGATACAAATTTTTGATGGAACCACAAAAACTGCAAAATCTTTGACTTTCACACACTTTATAAGTTTACAAACTGTTATACATATTTAAAAGGAGGCTTAATCCAGAATTTGGACGGTCTGTCATTTGGATAGATGAAACTCACATAAGCAGCGTAGGATTATTTAACAGGCATAATGTGCGTCACTGGTCTGATACAAATCAGCACCAAACTTTTGAACGTCAGAGGCAAGGACGTTTTGGATTTAACGTTTCGTGTTTTATTTTGGGTGGTGAACTGGCATACCAAATTTTTGATGGAAAATGTTCCGTTAATAAACATAAACAGGGTATATTTCCAACAAGATGGTGCCCCTGCACTCAATTCTGCAATAGTTAGAAATTATTTAGAAAATCATTTTCCGGGTAGATGGTTAGGTACAAGTGGATCTATATTGTGGCCTGCAAGATCACTGGATCTGAGTATGTTAGACTTTTTGTTTGGGCATTTTTAAAAGAAAAAATATGCACGAAGATACAACAATCAAGCCGAGCTAGCAGAGGCAACACATGCAACTTTCCGATATTTGCAAGCCCATCCTATTTTTTTAATGAATGCCATCAATCTATTAACTAAAAGATGTAGATTATGTGTTGAAAAACATGGCAATCAATTTGAGCAGTTCCTATAATTTTGTTTGTTGTTTTTTTTGTTTTTGTTTGTTTTGTTTGTTTTGCTGTTTTTTTGTTTTTGTTGCTTTTACTTCATTTGTTATTAAAAGTTGCTAACATAAAATCACAGGTATCTTGGGTGTACCTACCTACCTTATATTTTCTAAAGGTAAAAAGTACCAAAATCGTTTCCGTTTTTTGAAATAACAAGAAATAATCAGTAAAACGACAAACAAATACAAATAGCACGAGGGTAAGGGTATTATTTGAGGTTATACGTCATTACAGAGCTTTAATGAACGTAGAAAAAAGTTAAACTTAAGTTGGTAAGTATACAATGACACCAATTTTTTAAAATCAATGAATTGTCAAACAAAAAGGTTTCAAAGAAAGCGAGAATTCGTCGGTATCAATTTCAGACGAAAACACTTTTTGAACCAATTTTCTAATTTAAGGATCTACAGCGAACTTTGTAGGGCTCTTAAAAACAGGACTGTGAAGTAAATGTACTTTTCAGTACATTTGCAATTAACATTTTCCATGCGAGCGACGACAGCAGTGGATTTTGTCCGAGAGTTCTCAAAGCGGGGCAATTCTCGACGCTGAAATTCTTCAATAACACGGGTTCAGTGATGCGGCGCTAATATTCTCCCGACTGAACGGGGACAAACAAGAATCTACTTTAAGTGCCCGCCCCAAAGGTCAATATTTGAGCTATAGTTGATTCAAAGACATGGGTTTACTACCAATAACTTGGGGATGGTCCATTGTGACTTTTCGGATCGTCGGACCTCATCAACACTTAATAGAGCTTTACGATTAACTACAATCTTTAAATTGAAGTAAATAGACTAGAGAAAACTAAATACAAGCTACAAGCTACAAAGTGTAGCCCAATTTTTATGGCCATTATAAATTTAATTTAGGAAAACGATAATGACAGGCCGGAGAGTAACAATGGAAGAAAACCAATTGTGTTAACACCTCCCACGGTGAGGCGAACAAGGTCCCGTCATGGTGCGGACAGGGTGCAATCTTTGTCGGACGTTTCAACCCCCCGGAGTGTTGCAGTTTAAAACCCGTCAAGCCGGCGGTCCCCTATGTACGTCTGGTGTCAGATATCAGAGTTGCAGTTCCACGAACCGTTTTGATATGGCCTATTTAAATTACAAGTAAATACTACATGGCAGGAACTATAGTTTTGTACAGAGTGAAATTTTAGACGAAAAATGGTCTTGATTTTAAGTAAATACAGGGTGAGTCGGGGTTAAACGGCCGTACGTAAACGATGCATAGGAAATTTGATTTTTAGAAAAATAGTTCATATAAATGTGTACACGAAAATGCTTTCTAAAGGGCCCCACACACACGCAATTTTGAATTAATTCAAAACTGTACATTCAAAACTTTTGAACGGAATGTTGCGCGACGGTTCTCCACACACACACAATTTTCACTTCGCACTTTTATAAAACATGGCCTGGAGAGAAGAATTAAATTTATTATCAGTGGCGTGCCTAATTATTTTGAAAAAGAAAAATAAACAAAGATTCAGTCGGAGCAGGTGGGAGAAACATTGGTTGCTGAAACGTGATCACTTTTCACATATTAATCTCTTAGAAGAGTTGCATTCGTCGGGGCGGTCTGTGAAAGTCACTCCGCACATAATAAAATGCGCAATTTCGACGAAAATTTGACAGACGGGTGTCTGATCTTGGAAGATTTCGCGATCGCCGGAAATTTTGTTTGGCCATTTTCTAATGCATTTTTCTGCCCTTAAACGTTTACCTATCCAAAATTCCGCCCAAGTTAACACTCTTTGAACTTTCTCCTTTCGAACCGTATCCCGCTGGACTTCCCCCTTTGACCTCCAGGGAAGAATTTGGCCACCGTTTTGCATGCTTTTTGCCCTAAAATTTTGCATTGCTTCGGGGAAAAAATTATTTCCCCCATCAACCTCTGTGCGAGGGAGATGATTTTTGAATATTTTCGGTCCGATCGACTGGGCTATCGGAATCCACCTTCAAACTTACCCGGCGACGCGACGCCCACCTTGGCCGTTATAAAAAACTACCCTTATTTTGAGGGCGCCGTATCTCGCTGGCGGTTCGACTCCCGCGTTCGGGATCGCCTTATGACCAACAACTTTTGTCGCCGGAAGAGCGGACAACGCCCGTTTTTCGCATGGCTCGTTCTTCTGGGTGCAATGGAACATTTTCGGCCCCTTCCGTTACGCCGAGTTCGTTATTGCTTATTGGAAACGGGGTGTTTTACCGGAGTTGGAAAAAAAATCGCGATAGTCACGGAGGATCCGGGACAAATTAGCCTATGAACTTCTCAAATTTCATATCCCGATTGAAGGTATTTTTGCCCGTGTTTTCGTTCTTTCAAAAAATATTTTCGATTTTTCAAGTTTTCGCCGCTATTCGGGGCGAGGTTGACGATTGTGGGACGGGTGGTTTTATCTGGCGAAATTATAGTCGAATTGTTTGTTTTTGTTGAAAAAATACGTTTAGTATAAATATATATAAAAAATTACTTATCTACTATTATATTAACTACTCAAAATCAAATAAATCCGTTAAAACTATGTCACCTGCTGCGCGCCACTGTATTAAACAAAACTTAAGGTTTTGACCACAGACGCACAATTTTGAATGCGCAATCGTCGGTGTACAGTTAAAATTTCAAGATAGACTTGAAATGAACAGTTCAACTGCGCAGTTTAAAAAAGTCTTAAGGCTTGCACCACACACGCACAATTTTAAATGCACATTTTTGCCTGTTCATTCAAAACTTAACGCAAGTACGTGTGTGAGTGGGCGCCTTAAGAGCGCTACAGCGTTTAGTAGGTTTTGACCATGGTTTTGACAAAATTAGTAGGCTTTGACAAAAATTGAGGATTTGTTTGTGTCGAAGTTTGACAGTTTTTGACATGTCAGTTTATTAAGTGATTAATTTTAGTGCATTGTATGTGCGTTTATGCGTAGATTGCGGAATAATGCCAAAAATTTACAATAAAGCTGAATACGCGGATATTGTGTTTGTCTATGGGTACTGTGACGGTAATGCGCGCGCTGCAGTAGCTGAGTACGCCCGCAGATTTCCTCTAAGAAGATTGCCCCACAGGTCAATATTTTCCAGTACGTTTCAACGTCAGAGAAACAGGATCAACTTCATTGCAATCGCGAACAGACGGTATTTTCGCACCCTTTCAAAATATTAGAAGGACAGAAAATATCTTACAGCACTTTGATGAAATCCCTTCCAGTATAGCACGCGAGATGTTCTTTACAATTAGGATATTCGCAGAGCATTGTGAACAAGACTCTGAAAGCAGATGCTCGTCACGCATATCATTTGCAGAAAGCTCAGCATTTGCTGCCTGAAGACTTGCCACGAAGAAGAGAATTTTCAGAGTGGTTCTTGGGGCAAATAAGAAATGTTGCTTCTTACTTTCGGAGGATGATTTGGACTGACGAGGCAAGTTTTACTCGTGCTCGTACTTGGGGACACGAAAATCCTCATTCTATAAAAATCAGCAAGTTTCAGCATCAATTTTCGTGCAACGTTTGGATGGGATTATGCGATGACTCACCCATTGGCCCGTATTTTCTGCCTCCACGGCTTAATGGTCCGGCTTTACTTCTTTTCTTGGAAACTGATTTTGAAGCAGTCTTAGATGACATGCCTCTAGTTACTAGAGCAAACAGATGGCTGCAGTTAGATGGATGTCCCGCTCATTACACCATTACTCTACCAGTCCGACGATGGCTGCATGACAATTTTCCGGAAAGATGGATTGGTCGCGGTCAAGACTGCCCCCGTCCTTGGCCTGCGCGCTCCCCGGATTTGACCCCCTTAGCTTTTTTTGTATGGGGTACAATGAAGAGCAAGGTTTATTCTGAGCTTGTTAACGACGAAGCTACTCTCCGGGAAAGGATTGTTGAAGCAGCCCAAGAAATCAAACCAGCAGCTGCACAATCTGTCGTCCGTAGATGCGAAGTTTGCATTGAAAATGATGGTGGCCATTTTGAGCCATTTTTATAAATTTTTGAATATTAACTGCTGTTTGACGACGCATTTTCTTCTCTTTCTTTGTCTATTTGTTTCTAATAAAGTTATTGTTATATCGAAGCGTTTTTTATAAATCGTTTTTTTAATTTTTGTCCAAGCGTACTAAACGCTGTAGCGCTCTTAGAAAGAATTTTCGAGTACACATTTATATGAACTTTTTTCTAAAAATCAAATTTCCTATGCATGGTTTACGTATGGCCGTTTAACCCCGACTCATCCTGTATATTATACGAATGTCACATTATTACAGTAGGGCGGTGGTAAATAGATTTTAGACCTTAATGCAGATACTGATGGCGTTGAAACGTTCAATATATATTTAGTTTTAAATAATGCAAAGCTTGGTTGCTACTAGCCCGATTAGTAGTTGTTCGAGCTCAACTGTCAAGTATCACTCACTATTTCTAAAATCAGAATTAATTTATCCTCAGGGGCATCTTAAAAAGTTATGCCTTCAAGAAATACAGTGTGTTTAGTCCCAAAAATAATAAATACATTTTGTGCAATAACTGAAAATTGTTGCACCTATCAATCTCAAAATTCGCAGGAATATATGTACCTACGAGTGTGATGTAAAAAATATTATATAGGCCCACTTTTGCTATTTCATTTATTGCAAAAGTTAGAAAAGGAGTAGATAACGGTGGAAAAAAATTAAAATTGGCACATTTCAAATAACTATCCCAACGGGCTTGTACCTTGACGTAGCTCCCAGTATCTAATACTGAAACGGGTGGAATAAGTGACATCCTAATCGGAAGAAAGGAAAAGGCAGGAAGGTGGAAAGAATATTTAGGAAGAAGGTCAAGAACTAGGAGACATATTAGAAAAAGAAATCAGTGCAGAGGGGGATAACCTAAGCTGTCCTAAAGAGTTCGAGCTAGCATTATAGAAAGTTTAAAAAACAATAAAGCACCAGTTGTATACCGATTGCTTTTTCCCCTATAAAACTTCTTCCAATCAATTGGTGTAAATTTGGTAAACACGTAGTTGTATGAACTGAAAAAAATTATTACTGTTTTATCGTAAGGGATGAAGACTGCAACTTGACATTTATGAGAGTGTGGCGGGGATACATTCCTGCCTGTTAGATATCGACGGTCACGGGGAGTGGCTTAGCTGGGCGACATCCTGTCGGCAAAGGATGCAAATTGGTGTGCACACGCAGATTTATGTAATCTCCTTGGCGACCAAATGCACCAAAGTGGAGCGGCAAATTCAAAACCAGTTTACAGAAATGGCAATAAATTTCAAGTTTTAGGCAACTAAAAATTATCAACTTATTCACTATTAGTAAAAGAGTAGAGAAAACTAAAGGGCAAATTACAAGAATTATTGGAAAATAAATGGGCTGCTCGGATTTTATTTGTAAAGAAGGTTACTACAGCTCTTTGTCCTTTTCTTCAAAGTGTATTGATATTCATGAGTACGAGACGCCGAACATAAAATTAATTCTTTCGTGTACGGTGGCCAAACGATCGGTCATAATCGATATCGGTCGGCCCTATATGGCACCGCCGTCAAGAACAAGAGGGAAAACGGGCCGACATTAAGCTCCTTATAGCCCCGAATTAGTAATACCTGGAGTATGAGCGTGCATTTCTCCCGGCAGCAACCTCTAAGCGTGTCCAATGAATTTCCTTTTCGGTTAGTTATGGATCGTAAAGTCCTAAAATGTATTGTGGCTGAGCGGTCGTCACGCCCGCAACCACCTATAGCCGCATTATCGGTTCCATTCTTCCGCTAATGGGGGGTGCCTGTTGGGTTATTGAAATTTTTCACGTAATTTCGCGTTCATGTGGAACCAGCGGCCGACGGCCTTTCGTATCGCTGATAGCCGTAGAAATCCCATCGAAGACCCTCATTTCTTGTAAATGTGTCAGATACGGGGATGATTGATGGGGCAGTCGCTTAACATTTGTTGCCCGGGAAAATAAACTGACAGGTCATGGCGTAATTTCGGCGTTTGATTGCTTTAAAGGTAGATTGTCCGAGTAAACAATGCTGCTGAGGATCTACACTTTTATTGCTAACTTATATTGAGATTGTGAACAATACTTCTTTTTAGTGATGAATAATTTTCATATTAACAATGATTACAAAAGCTTACAAGCAAGCTTTTATTAATTATTTACCATTATACGTGATTTAAAATGATTTCGTAATGTACATATTCGATTTAAGGCGCTACACTACTATGATTATAGTGATTACATGCAGATACAAAGTGATTGCTATAGACTACATCGTATCACCTGGTGACTACATGGTGATTACATGGTATTACAATGTGATTACAGAGTTTCATTGTAATTACATAAAGTTACAAGACAATTATAATATTTCTCTACTCTGTCAATGCATGATAACTACATGTGATTACACGTGACTATAAATAATTACATAATTCCATTCAGACTACAAGTGGCTTCAAAATATTTTCACAAATGTCATAAATTCACTTGACTATACATGACGTTTGTAATGAGATTACATTGGGATTACATGCTAATTACATACTAATTGACTTCAGTATGATTATATGATGATTACCGTATTTAGTCATGATTATATAGCATTTATAAGAAGATTACAAAACGATTACTAACACGGTCGCTATTTAGCGATTACCTTACAATGCATGACGATTACACATGATTAAGAATTATTCATGAACTCATTTTAAATCTTGAGTCGTCTCTTCTTCGAAGCTTCTCTCTGAATTCTTAATAAGTTAACCCTACACGCCAAAAGACAGTAATTAAACTCGACAGGTGTTTCGCTGACAACATCAGCATCCTCAGGAGTTGAAGATTAATCTAAATCTAATCTTACATTACATTGCTATAAATACCCAACCGGTAAATGAAAATTTTACCTGCGTCACTGGTATTGCAAGACATTTTATTGAATCCGTAATGCTAATGCGCAACCCCACTGATCGCCAACTTAAATCCGTTAGACTGTATAATACTCTTCCAGTTTACATCATCATAAGGTTCTCAGTCCGAAGACTGGTTGGACGCGTACCTCCATTCTTTTCTATCCTGAGCTAACCTACGCATTTCCCTAAAAGTAGAACATCCTACATCCCTAACTATTTGAGAGCAGTAGTCTAATCTAGGCCTACCCCTACCTCTTTTTATTCCTATCTCTGACTCTAGTATGTCGCGAACTATTCCTTCGTGTCTTAGAAGGTGTCCTACCATCCTATCTCTCCTACTCTTTATTGTTTTCCATACCTTTCGCCTTTCCCCAACTCTTTCTAATACTTCCCTATTGCTAACCTTATCTATCCACGGTATCTTCATCATGCGTCTGTAACACCACAGTTCAAACGCTTCTACTCTTTTTCTATCCGCTTCTCCTATTGTCCAAGTTTCGCACCCGTATAATGCCGTATTCCATACATACGACTTTAAGAGTCTCTTCCTAGTCTCTATATTAACCGTTCTCGAACATAACAGTTGTTTCTTTTTGTTAAACGCAACTCGGCCCTGCGCCATTCTTTGTTTTATATCTTTAGTGCTCCTACCGTCTTGGGTTATTTTACTTCCTAAAGGTACCCCTTCACGTACAGTTATTTGCCTGCGCGCCTGGACTGAAGGCCCGACGCGTGCTCCCGGACTGACGCTTAGTGTTCAACCTACACGTTCAGTCCGAAACTGTAGGCTGTTTGGCACTTTTCATTTCATTTCGAAAAGTGGCGGATTGTAGACGTATAAAAATAGTCAGCAGAATTTTTTTTTTCATTTTATTACGAAAAGTGACTGACTGTTGTGAAAACAAAGAGTTTAAGTAAAAGAAAGGCAATTGCCTTGCTATTTTTTTCATTATTATTAGCAGGAACCGACGAAGGAGCAGAACATGAAAAACGAAGGGAAAAAATGTAGAACCTCTGCATATTTAAATAAATTCAGCTAAAACTCCATAGACAGAGGATGTGCCATGCTATCTCTGCAATTATTATACAATATAATAATGCCCACTACCAAATTAAGCAAGCAAAATGCACGGCTGATTGTGTACGAAACTGAGAACTTAGCACATGTCTCTTGTCTCTCATTCATCCACGTAAACCACTGTCGCCGCTCTCTTGCTAATCGCCAACCGAGAACTGAAGCGCAGCTACACGGTCAGATCTTGCCTGTGGCGAGTCTCAGGCCGCTCCAAATCTTTTGTCCGATTGGATTTCTTCAGTCCGCGTCGGGACTGAGACGCGCCGGGAATACTGCATCCCTACACGTTCAGTTTTGGACTGACCTGAAGGACTGTCCGTTCAAAACTGACGAAAAACTGAACGTGAAGGGGTACCTTAAGTAGCAGAAATCCGCGACCTCCTCTATCTTCTCATTTCCTATTTGTATTTCAATTTTAGTTCTATTTTCACTCCATCTACATACCAAAATTTTAGTTTTCTTTTTATTGATTTTCATGCCGTAGCCCTGTGTCAAAACTGCTTCCATTTCATTCAAAGCCGCTCCCAATTCTTCTTTGCTAGATGCTAACACTGCTATATCATCCGCAAATCTGAGCATGTTAATAGTTTGGCCCTGTACATTGATCCCTGAGGCTGTTCTTTCCTTAACAATATTAATCGCATCTTCGATATATAAGTTGAAAACTAGAGGTGACAATGCACATCCCTGTCTCACTCCCTTCCGGATATCTACTTCCCTTCGTTCCTGCTCACATTCTATAACTGCCTTTTGCTCTTTGTAGAGATTATGTATTATTCTTCTGTCCCTGTATTTCATCCCTACCTTTCTCAGCACTTCGAACATCTTCCCCCATTTTACGTTGTCGAAGGCTTTTTCTAAATCTACAAATCCTATATATACGCTCTTTCTCTTTTCTATCGTTTTTTCTATAATTACTCGTAAAGCTAGAATGGCCTCGCGCGTTCCTCTATTTCGTCTAAATCCGAACTGATCTTCTCCTAATATTTCTTCCGCCTTTTTCTCCATCCTTCTTTGCACAATTCTAGTTAAAATTTTTGACGCATGGGAAGTTAAACTGATAGTTCTAAAATTTTCGCATCTATCCGCGCCTTTCCTTTTTGGCAAAGCTACTACGATGTTCCGTTTGTAATCTTCTGGAATCTCTCCTGTCAGGTATATGTGACTAACTAATTTAAATAAACGATCTATTACCTGTTGACCTGCGCACTTTATGATTTCTGCCTGCAAGCCATCTATACCTGGTGCTTTATTATTCCTTAAACTTTTTAGTGCTATCTCAAACTCTTCTCTCATTATAGGACTCCCTAGGTTATCCCCTTCTACACTGCTTTCACTTTCTAATATATCTTGCACTTCCTGTCCCGCATATAAGTTTCCTAAATATTCTTTCCACCTATCTGCCTTCTCCCCGCTTTCGATTAGAATATCTCCTGCCTCATTCCTAATGCTTTTGGTACTAGATCCAATTTCTCTAAAATTTCTCCTAATTATTTTATATGCTTCATCAGTCTTTCCTATTTCGAACTTATTTTCCACTTCTTTGCACTTATCGTCGATCCATTGCTCTTTCGCTTTCCTACATTTCCGAATAATTTCCCACTTGATCGCCTTATATCTTTGTTTCCCTATTTCATCTAACCTATTTTTATATTTGCGCCTTTCCTCTATTAGACTCACAATATGTTTTGTTATCCAGGGTTTCCTACTTTCATTCTGTTTATGACCCAAAATATCCCTAGCTGAGGAAACTAAACTATTTTTAATGCAATTCCATTCTTCCTCTATGTCCCTAACAATATTTTCGCCCGCGCCCTTTAGTACCTCGTTTGTCTTTTTCTCGAACTTATCGCGCGTATCATCATCTTTTAGTTTCTCTGGGTCAAGATACCTTCTTCCGCTTCGTTTTTTCAAAATCTTAAATTTAAGATTGGCCTTCATAACGACTATATTGTGATCACTATCTATATCTGCTCCTGGAAAACTTCTACAATCCCTAACTTGATTTCTAAATCTTTGCCTAACAAGAATGTAATCTATTTGATATCTCCCTAGGTCTCCTGGCATCTTCCACGTGTAGCGTCTCCTAACATGATGGTGAAATAGAGTGTTCGCGACCGTTAAGTTATGTTTATCGCAGAACTCTATCAGTCTCACTCCCCTATCGTTCCTAGGTATTGCCTAATCCAAAGGGACCAACTATTCCGCCCTCTCGCACTGTGCCTACGACTGCATTGAAATCTCCTATAATTATTAAATTTTCGTGTCCTCTCACAAAATCTAGCACATGTTCAATATCACTATAAACTGCCTCTACGACCTCATCACTGTAGTTAGAAGTGGGCATATATACCTGTATTATTACTGTTTTTACAGGTATATATGCCCACTTCTAACTACAGTGATGAGGTCGTAGAGGCAGTTTATAGTGATATTGAACATGTGCTAGATTTTGTGAGAGGACACGAAAATTTAATAATTATAGGAGATTTCAATGCAGTCGTAGGCACAGTGCGAGAGGGCGGAATAGTTGGTCCCTTTGGATTAGGCAATACCTAGGAACGATAGGGGAGTGAGACTGATAGAGTTCTGCGATAAACATAACTTAACGGTCGCGAACACTCTATTTCACCATCATGTTAGGAGACGCTACACGTGGAAGATGCCAGGAGACCTAGAGAGATATCAAATAGATTACATTCTTCCGCATAACAATTCCTACTCCCGAATTTCCTCCTACAGATCCTGTGTGTATTACTCTAAAATCTCCGCTCCAGAAGTCTCCGGCTTCTGGCCATCGCACTTCACTAATACCTACTACGTCTAATGCTAACCTATCCATCTCAATTTTCAAATTCTCTAACTTTCCTACTTGTTTCATGCTTCTAACATTCCACGCTCCGACTCGTGTGATGTTACACTTATCATTTCTGATGACTCCCCCCGAAGCAGTCCCCGCCCGGAGATCCGAATGTGGGACTATTTTACCTCCGGAATATTTTACTCCAGAAGGTGTCATCATCATAAATTCGAAGTACGCTGTACCAGGGATAGAATAATGTGGTGGTTTCCCGTTGCCTTCCACATCGCAGTAGTGTGTATCACAGTGCCATACCGACCCTCACGATCTCTGCCACTATGATTACTGAAAGAGCTGCTGCCCCCTTTCAGGGACTTGATTTAGTCTGGCTTCTCAAATAAAAACCCCTCCAATATGGTTAAACCTATGGTTCGGCTCTTTAGATCATTGAAGCGCGCAAGCCATCCCACCCGTCCCAGTATTACTAGAACTGCGTCAAGGTACAAGTCCTTTGGGTAGCCAGTTTACATAAGCGGATAAAATGTTTTTCTTTAAAATTCGTAGGGGTATATGAATATTTCCGCAAAAGCGCACTATAAAATATGACCGAAATCTTGGAAGATTTCACATGAATCTTTAATTCTGCATAATCCATAATGCATTTCTGTGTCTTCCTGCGAGTTATTCAACATGAACTCCCTCAAATCTTATGAAATTCCGCCGCATGAAACATTCATAGTAACCCTCCCCGCAACTGAAATTAAACAAGTTTTCCCATAATCGTTGCTAGAACGGATGCCTACTTCACATGCCAGGTAACAATTAACCAATGGCGTGCTCGATCTAGACTGGCCGAGTTTATGCATTATTACTACCCCTCAACACAACCACCACGCCACCCCGAATAGCTGTGGAGCCTTTAGAGAGTCGCGCGTGTCCGATTTTTATCTTAAAAATTGAGCTTGGATAATTTAAATTTTATAAAGGTGAATTCAGCGTTTTGATCACCGAGTCTGATTAATAGAGAAACTGAAGGAAACCATCCTTGATGAAATGAGGGCAATACATTCCAAAAATGATTAGCTCATTGCCAAGAACATTTTGGCAATCAGTTTCAAGATATATTTCGATAGACTGCTCTGCGTATATGGGTAAGGGGTCCATCAAGATGGCGACTTGACGATTGACGAAAACATCTAAGAAGCACAATTTTCCATCAACTTCATACTCACGATGAAATGGAAATTGGCTGCTAAGATGGTCCAGGAATTGATCTAAGGTTCCCAAACCACAAAAATACCATCGACATACCAACACTTGGGTTTAAGACTGTACGATTCAAGGGATTGTTCTTCAAAGATTCCATGAAGATATTAGAAGCCACAGGAAACAAAGAAGAACCTGTAGGGGTTCCTAAAACTTGTTCATAACTTTCCACGAAACAGGAAATATGTGGAAGGAACAGAGTTCGAATCTGATGAGGGACCGTTGGACGTTAGGGGTTGTTTGATGAAGATGTTCAGCGTTAAGGATAAAAGAGTCTCTTTTCCTTAGAAAGGAAAGAAGAAGATGCGGGAGGAAGTAACAGAAGCAGTAAAAATGATAAAAACAAGGAAGGTGTTAAGAAGTGACGAAGTTGCACAGGAAATGGTAAAATGGGTAAGGAAATAAATGGAAAAGTGGATAAGGATAATGTTCAAAAAAACATGGGAAGAAAATAAATTTTTAAATGGAACATGCCGAGAGTACCACTAGGTTACAGAAACATGAGACTAGTCAAAGTACAGAGTATGTTATACGCTGATGACATAATACTAAAGGAAGACAGAAGACATAGAAGAGAGGAGGGGGAAAACAGTCCAAGCAATGAAAGAATTAGCGGTCAACAGAAAGGAATGGAAGAAGTGAGTGAAAACTCTTAAAACGCTGACGCCGTGAGGCATAAATCAGAAGATGAAGAAGAAGAAGAAGGAGAAGACGGAGAGGAAGGAGAAGAAGGAGCAGGAGGAGGTGGGGGAGGAGGAGGACGACGAGGAGAAGAAGGAATTATGTAATAGCAATTAAAGAGTTCCATGGATCTGCGTTGCCAAGTAAGTAAACTGCAGCCAAGAATTGAATCATTCTGTATAATTCATAGTTATTTGCCAAAAACTTGTTGATACAATAAGAAAACCTGCTTACAGATTTATTCAAAGTTCTCTTAGGTAAATTATTTCCTACATTTGTCTATCACGATATGTAGGTTATAAACTGAGGTATAAATGCACATTTTCCTTATAGTCGCATGAAACTACAAAGCCTGTCGCCTATTCTCTCAGCAGCTAGCCAACTTTTTTAATTAGATTTGCGCATCCATCGCGCCAAGCTCTAGGCCAGCTACTGTATTCATACTTTCTCCAACCAGGACGATAGGGACGTCGGGCGTCGGGCCTCTAGGACTACAGGTTCAAAATAATCATCTCTCGATGCGAGTAGTGGTAGGAAAAGTGGAGGGGGAGATACAGGATCCTCACCATTGGATACCTTGCGAACGCTCAGTGTAACGGCAGACCGTTTGGGATTTGGCGGATCGACGGAATTTAGATTGTCCTTACGATACACGCGATAGCGAAAATTATTTTTTAATTGGAACTTTGCAGTTTTGGGTACTCTCTTGTTTTTGTGAGTGGATTTTGAATGATTTTTGTCGGATTTTCTAAAGTAAATTATGGATTACTTGTTGCCCTCTCAAGTAAGTGTGGTCTTATCTATATTTGTTCATAGAGTCGATCGTCAGTGAAATATTTGTTGATGTACTGTTGTGTTACCTATTTCATTTCTTATGGGTTGGGGTTGAGTGTAGAACTTTTACTTTTTAAGCTAACAATGCTAACCTGTTATTGGCCATCGATTTGTCAATCAAATGAAGAGCCCACTAAAACTTCAAAAGAGCTTTTTGTTCATTGTAAACTCGATGATGTTTCCATTCAAAATAATTATAAGTACAATTCAAACGTTCTATGACGAGCCCGCTGTGAGCATGTCGGATACATTGGGTTTACACAAAATGTTTTATTGTTTTAAAGCAATTGCTGCACGTGCCCACAATTTCAATGATGCCAGGAACAAATTTCTGAGTACACCGGATCTGAATTTATATACAGGGTGTTTCATTAACAATGGGAAATCCGTTAACTGGAGATTCTACAGGTCAAATAATGACCATTGACCCGAACATGCCTTATCTGAATGTTGATGGTTTAGGAAATACAGGGTGTGTTGAAAGTTACAATTTTATTTCCATTTTTTGCCATAACTACGAAATTTCTTAGGTTGTCGACTTGAAAATTTGCAATCCTATGGTTTTTTTACGGAAAAAAAGATTCCAATAACATTTTTGACATTGCTCATAGATGGCGCTACTTATAACCTATTGGTTTGATAAATTCATAACTTTTTATCATGTACATTTAACGTCAAATCGGCTTCAAAATCTGAAAGACCAACCTTTTTTAAATAATAAATGTATTCTTGTCTCATTTTGATATTCCAACCCATTTTCAAGAAAAAACGACTTAATGCAGATAGTGTTTAAATCTTAGAAATGAAACGCTTATTAAGTACTGCTAACAAATTAAATTTTAATTCACTACAAACGCTTAGAATGTGATGAGGCTGTAGAGGCGGTTTACAGTTAAAAGTTCCTCCGAAATCCTGCTACTTTAAATTATTTAAGATTTACTGATAAATTTCACATTTTTTTGTATTGTTAGATTAGGAATTCATTGTCTGAACTTTTAGAGTTCATTTTACGCCAAAATAATGTCCATAGTTCATGGCTTCCTTATGGAATCCTGCAAACTAACGAATACTACCAGTAATTCGAAAATTTTTACTGAATATCACGAAATTCGAGCTGAAATTATTTCATTGTTTTCAATGGAATACCCAACATTTATCGAACCTCGACTTGTAGAATTTTGTCCTCTTTCGTATAGTTTGGAGTTTAGGAAAAAACACAGAGTTACGCCAAAGGACATGGGAGACATTTCATTGTTGAAATATACAGAGACGTTACAGTAATGAGTCATTTTCAAATTTAAAAGAGCTTCAAAATTGCTACTTTTTGTATCCGGCTCGAAGGACCATGTAATTAATGACTTCCTCATTTCTTCTCAACTTTCCTTTCTTGGTCAGCTAGAAATAGTGTTTCAGCAGATATCCAAACAAAGTCTTGCCAGAGAAACTGAAAAATAAAATTATCTTGCCCAAAATCGTTACAAAGAAGTGCCATAAAGTCTTCAAAATTTATAGTACTCGTTACTGGTTTAAATATCTCTATTGTAAAAATGATAAAGGGATCCATATTGATTTACTACCCCTCAATTTCTCCCAGTGACACCAATTATCTTTTTTAATTCCGTCAATACATCAGACAGTTCAGAATTAGGGTTCAATTGTGCAAACCGCTCGGTGGAGGCACCCCGCTGTTAGGGAGCCATCGAGAACATTAAAAACGAAGTTAGTACCTTGCTAGACGGTATTCTTCAAGTTGTCCACTTCACCACAGTAGATTTTTTTGTTCGACCCTACTTTTGCCTGTTCCCATAGTGATTTACAATGAGCGTAGCGTTCGAGAAGCATCTGCTTCCGTCTGCGACCTGCCTTGAAACGCCATTTAGAGAAAATGTCTCGAGATTTGTTTATACAAGCCTCCCTCAGGTTGCTATCGTGTCGTTCTAATGCTATTTTCGTGTATCTACGTTTTGTATAATATTGATTTGTGAGTATACAGAGGGTGTAGGTATGCCATAAGTAGCCAACGTTAGACATTACTGACGTCTTTACATACCTACCAGCGCGATAAACAGTGTGTAAGCATCCATTTTCAGCAGATATGTGTCTACTATTGAAATTGTGTACGTGGGTTTCCTAAAAACATGGAAATATTGTTTATATTGTTTATTATTCAAGTTAAATCTAAAAAAATTATTTTATGATCATTTTCATTTTTTTGGATGAATGTTAGGGATGGTGGTATCATCATTAGTTAACCAGTCAGTCCTCGTTCACTCCTGATGTGCCTTCTCCAACTTCACGACCTCTGTCGCCTCTGAGCACTGAAGATCTAGTTTCTTCTAGCTTCTAGCTAGGTACCTTCTGGATGGAGCATGCTGCTCCCATATTATCAAGGAAATACACTGGAAGTCTCTATCTTGTTAGCGGTCTTCCCTCGGGCCTTCCTGAACGGCATTTGCCTGTTCCCGATCTCCATTCTGTAAAGTTTCTCATTAATCTATCATTAACAACCCTCATAACATGTTTGGCCCATCCACACTTCAACCCTGCGAAGTATTCTCCAATATCTATCACCTTTGTCCTCTATCTGATCCACTCATTGGTCTTTCTATCTTGCAATCGCACTCCCATCATCGAACGTTCATTTTCCCTGCGTAACCCTCATCAGTTTTTTCATCACAGTTGCGTTTAGACCGCATTAGTTGTTAGAGTTGAAGAAACGTATTTTTAAATGTTACGAAATTGTGTCCAAGCAGATTCCTGAGCTTCCTGTCCATCTTAACTGAATCCTGCTGTTTACTTAAGCACTTTGATTCGGAGGGAGGATGAAACCCCTCAAACTGTTTTTCCCTCTTTATTTTAAATCATCGTTACTAAACTAGGATATTATTTTCCAACCTCAAATCTGAAAGTGGTATTTTCGTCACTCAATCTAGAGAAGAAAGTAAACATTTTCATCACAAGTGAGGAAAGTAAATAGTCGGGGAGCAAGGTGCTCTAATTCGACACCCTCTATACAACTCGAACCAGTGTTGTTCCTACAGTCAAAATTCCTATACTTATTTATGGGGGAAAATTGTACTGAAAGTAACTAAAGTGTACTCTACTGTCTACTGTTGGTATACCGTAGATTCTTCAGCGCGGGGTGGGGAGTTAATTTTTATCTCAACTAGGTTTAGCCAATGCAACGTTTTAGCACGCTATTATTCCCTTGGTTTCATTATAGTAATCGCGAATTTTCTTTAAAAAAATACCTTTCGTGACGGGAACCCGGAACAACACATTGATGCAAAATTCTGCAAATTACAATAAACTTTAGAAGAAAAAAAGAAAAAGGATTCGCTTGGATTCGAACAAAAACTCCCTGCACGTTTTGGTACTGAGCCAAACCTACTACTTGCATAAGTTTAACAGCCTATTTATTAATTCGCTTGAAAGTGGAAGTGGTCTACTTGGCAAAACCTAAATGGGATATCAATAAACGCCAGTGTGGGACGCGGCTTTAGACGCCCCTCCAAAGGAGACTGATAGGGTCACTGATTTTAAAAAATCCCGTTGTTGTGTGACAATTTGTCTTTCAATTTCTTACTTAGGAAAGGAAGATTTTTTCGAAAAAGATAATTTCCCTTCCATAATACATATATCAAAAGGGCCATTTTAAATAGAAATAACTCCCCGTGTACCCTTCAGGATCTAATTTTTGCTGCTCAAGAAGAATGGAACAACATACCGCAGGAAGTCATTAATAATCTTTTTATTGGAATGTGCAGACGTGTTAATATTTTGCTCGAGAACAGAGGAGGACATACTGGTTATTGACATCTTCGTTTTCACACATTTTGCATACTTTGGTCTTTTCAAAAAAATAATTCGGACATTTTCTTAAATTTAGTTCCTGGCCGTGTACTCCTTCCATGAAAACAACCTTACATGTGATAAAGCGTTTCAATAACGCCTATCAACCTGTCGTTTCTTCACCAAAAATAATTTCGAGCCTTTGTCAGTATTTGGTCTCGCATTATGTATATGTTAATGCCGAAAAATAAGATTACTTATCCGGTACATAAAAAATACATTACACAAATTTGTGGTCTAGTAAGAAGCTTGTGACTAGAGGTTAATTTGGGGGCAGACTTTGTTGTGTGTTAGAAGTTTTAAAATTATTATCGAGGGGTAAACCGCTGAAAAAAATTTGTACACCACAATTCCTTTTTATCCAGAAATTCCCGAAATTCCTTCGAAATTTCCGTAATTCCTTGGAAATTCCCCGCAATTCCTTGGAAATTCCCGCAGTTCCTTGGAAATTCCCCGCAATTCTTTGGAAATTCCCGCAATTCCTTGGAAATTCCCCGCAATTCCTTGGAAATTCCCGCAATTCCTTAAAAGTTTCCGCAATTCCTTGGAAATTCCAGCAATTCCACATGTACATTACACACACTTAAATTTACAACTGCCGATGCCGCAAATAATATTCCCTATCCTTTATTGTCTTCCATACATTTCACTTTTCTCCAACTCTTTCTAATACCTTCCTATTGCTAACCTTATCTATCCACGGTATCTTCATCATGTGCCTGTAGCGCCACATTTCAATCGCTTCTATTCTTTTTAGATCCGCTTCTCCTGTCGTCCAAAAAAAATAACAACTCCTTTGAAAATGGCATTTACTTTTGTAAGATTTATACTGCTTATCAATATTTATCTTATCAGATCTCTTGAGTTGGAATGGTCCGCTGCCTATTAATCCAATAGGGTCGTAAAAACATATTGTAACCGAATTGTAACTTATTTCGTATTTAGAAAATTTATTTATAGTGACTTATGTACAAGTATTTAGAATTAAATGTCATTTGAGAACATGCAGTTTTAGAATTAACAATAAGCACCGAAATATACAAGCAACAAACAAACAACAACAAGCAATAACAATTAAATAACTACCAGCGAACAATTAAACAACTAATTACTTAACCTAAACAATCCACAATACACAAATCAACAGTTCGAGATTCTCTAAAAAAACTCTTACAACCAACGGTTAATCACGTCCGAAAACGCCCCGGTACCAGGGGCGGCTCCTTAATAAGTGCGCTCGTGCGCGCGCACTGCGTACAAAAATATGGCTTTAACTTTTTTTGATAAAAGGTTCAAAACCTTATAATTATAAACTTATAAGTTTAAAACTTTTTGAATCTCTGCCGCAATATATATTAATTATTATGAGAGATAATAAATAGTACGCGCTCTAAGCATTCCGCGTCGTCTTTGGAAATGCCTACCATACACACATCCAGCCGTCCGAGTACTGAGGTGTGGCCAATGCATATTCGATATGGGAGCGAGATCGGGGCGACTCGGGAAAATTTCGTCGTATGTGCTTTTAGGTGGAAGAATTATAGCTCGTCTGGGAGCGCTGTTTGAGCACACACACTGTTGGGCGAAGCACGAGACGCGGATGTTTGTACTTCTGCGGCAGTGTTTATTGTTTTTGTTTACCATATTTAGGTCTGAGATAGCTCGTTGCTTTGCTTATAGGGTGAGTAATTAGCTGCATTATCGCGTTTATTTTTAAATATTGAAATTTCCAATACTTAGCATGGTTAAAGGTAGTGGTTTAGTCGGGGGTTTAGTTAAAGTCAACACTTAAACATTGTGGAGTGAACTTTAACAAAGTGGTCGCCTGATTTTTGCAATTTTCAAAATTATTATTGTGTTGTAATACTCCATTCAGTTAAAAATGAATATTTTATCTAAATATAGACTTTTGACGAAAAACTTGAAATAAAATGAAATGGACGTCCTAAGCCTGTGCGAAGTATCAAAAGCTGTTCGAAAGGTCGCGGTAAAAGTTGTGTGCGAAAGTTTAACCTTTTGGATTTGGGATTTTCGTTAAATATTGGGGTGAGTGAAATTTCTTGTTGGAAAATGTTTGAAAATGGCTTCTAAAGCACTTCATTTAAAAAAACTACGGGGGAGAAACCGCCAGACCCCCCCCCCCCCCAACCACTGAGCGGTGATTTCCTTATTTCCTTCTAGAGCACTGCCAAGTTCTAAAGTCAGGAGCCGCCACTGCCCGGTACACTTGAAAACGCGACAACATTCGCACGCATGTACCGATACCAAAACTCTAAACGAAACGCATGTAAGACATTATACTCGCCTGATTCTATCGCTCTTCTTCGCATCTGAAAGCCAAAACTTCAAAAACTAACTTCAAAACTGTCCTCCCGGCTCCTTGCTTCCCAATAAAAAATAGTCTTCTTCGAACATTCGGGAACTGGAAACTACCAGAGATCGATTGTTCCATCGATCGATTTCTCTAGTCTCACAAATAGACAAGGTCAACGCCATAATAAACAACTGCGGCTTGCAGACAAACAGCGTGACTCATTACCAGAAAGGTCGCTTGCGGGGCAAAAATTCGTATCAATATTTTTTCCGCCCAAGCAACATCTTCATTTTTAGACCATGAAAAGAGATCTAACTGTTCAGATAAGAATTTAATTTTAAATTATTTTCCAGAATTTTCTATAATTCGTCCAATGTACCATCTTTCTTCATAATAGGTCGCGTAGTAGGCGTAGTACGCGATTAACTGTTATTCAATGCACAACGATACGTTTGAAATACGCTGCCCGCCTAAAATGAAACATAACCTAACTACTGGACTCTACTAGTCGACGAGAAACTGAATAGCGGTCCCTACCAAAAACTGGGTAAATATATTTGTCATTATTACCCGGACTAGCTAATTAACTAGGTACCTTTCATATTTTATATAAAAATACGGATTCAAAACTACACTATACTTACAGGGTGATTCTTTAGAAAATTTTCGACATCTACTTATGCTAGAGTTATGAAACTTCGAACCTAGCCATAATAGACGATTCCGAGACGATATTAAATATTTACAGGATGACGTAACTCTTAAAAATGGCGGAAGTAGACGCCATCTTTGTTTTTTAAATGACAATCGGACATTTTGATTTCATATTTGAATTCGAAATTTAATTCCGAGTACAACTAACCAAATTGTCACTACTTATCTGTCATACTTTTTGACACCAATTTACTCAAAAACTGCAAAAATAGCTCCAAAACGATTGGAGTTAGGTATAGCACATGCTAACATAACTCCCCAGAATTGTATGTTACATCCAACGGTGACATAAAATTTGACACGTGCCATTTGAAAAATTGAGTTTTTGACATTTTGCGATACCCGTATTCAAAAAATTCTGAACCGCTGGCAAACTCGTTATGACTTCGGTTATCAATCAAAACATTCCTTGGAGCTTAAGGAATCGAAGTAAAAAAAATTCATCGACTTATCTTCGGCTCTGTTCAAGAGATATAAATTTTTAATGAACCCTTGCATCTGCAAATTTGAAGAGAAAATGTGGCATATGTCAAAAAGTATGACAGGTAAGTAGTGACAATTTAGTTAGTTGTCGTCGGAATTAAATGCCGAATTCAAATATGAAATCAAAATGGCCGATTGTCATTAAAAAAACAAATATGGCGTCTACTTCCACCATTTCTAAGAGTGACGCCATCCAGTAAATATTTAATTTCGTTTGGGAATCGTCGATTATGGCTAGGTTCGAAGTCTCATAACTCTAGCATAGAAGTCGAAAATTTTCTAATGTGCGCTTTAAAAGAATCGCCCTGTATACTGCATACAAACACACACTACTGAATGCATGTCTTCATTCGCATTCCAACTGTTTGACGCGCAAGCGCAAATCTATCTACAACACGTGGTAATTCCTCCAAATACCCGTCAATTCCTGACAATACCCACAAAATTCCTCGCAATTCCCGCAATTCCTGCGCAATTCCTAGGCAATTCCCGAAATTCCTCTGCAATTCCCGAAATTCCTCGCAATTCCTCTGCAATTCCCGAAATTCCTTGGCAATTCCTCGCAATTCCTGCGCTTTGTACACCAAAATTCCTCAGCGGTTTACCCCTCAATTATTATGATAAAATATTAATATGGTGGCCTACTTATTTTAAAATAATTGGTAAATTATCTTATTCTTGCACTCACTTAGCAAGTCTTAAATATCAAAATCAATGGAGGATACCGTATTTATAAAAAGCTAGCTTAGCACAGTAGCACTGAGTATAATCAGGTAACTAACTAAACAGCGATTCGTTTTTTAATTACTGATATTTTTAATGTATTAGTGTGCATCTGCTAATTTTAGCAGAAGCAAACGGAAGTCATAGAGTACTGAAAATAACTTTAACCTCCGCCGAACTGAAGAAGCGCTTTCAAAAATATTGAAATAAATACAAAAAAATAAATAAAGGCAATACTATTCTAATCTAACCTTGCAAATATGAAAAATATAAAGCCCTTATTATGGTTAGATGTTCGATTTTTCAGATTATCGTTAAAAAACTGGATATCTAGGTTGTTTGTAAAATTGGTGGAAAATCAATGGCAAAAATCGTTACAGCAATTTCCTTAACTTGAAGCTCGGATGGCTTTTCCCAACCATTTTTTTTGCAAAATAACGTGTTTAGAGAATGAATCTATAAAAATAAATGCAGCAACATAAAAATCTTCGACTTCTTTTACGCTACGGTTTGAAGTATAATTTTTTTGTAGCAATATTCTTGAGAAATTAGAGTTATCATCCCGTGACGATAAATTTAACCGTTTGGGCGTTCCCCTCACGAAAACAAGAAAAAAAAACTTGAACAGATGCTACTACAAACGCAAAGCCAACTCGACTCTTTGTGTAATTGCTCCGCTCGATTCTGGCCTTTCCGTTCCGTTTGATTATCCTGTAATCTGACGTTTTATGTCTTAATTCATTATAGGTGCAGTAAAACATATGTGTACAACAAAAAGCCTGGATGTGTACCTTCCTACGGTTATCTTTAAACAAATAAGAGAAACGAGACAGATTATTTAAAAATGCGTAAACTATAAAAGATTTTTCTTGTGCGTGAACGTGAACTCCTCGGCGAATCCATGTTATCTGAGAACAAGAGCCATCCTGAACAAATATTATAATTATCCTCCGCGTTTGTGGCGAGACAAACAAGTTTAATTCTCTTGGCAAACAGTTCCTGTGACTATTAGACTGGTTTATTTAGGCTTCGTCGTCGACAACCTGTCTAGATTCTGAAAGTTATGATTAAGACCTACGTTATTATTGTACTATTATTTTTTTAAAAGAATTAAGACAAAGAATTTAATATTAATGATTATTCTGCAATAAATCGCATTACATTTGTCTTTTTACATTCTGAATTACGTTTGGTACTAATAATTTTCTTAATACACGTTGAATATTATTTATTGAATTTTTATTATTTAATATTTATTCATAAGAGTAAAAAAAGTCCACGCCACTGTTGCGCTGAGTTAGATGCTGCTTGCGGCAGGCGCCAACGGGTCGCGCCTCAACCACTCGCCAACTTAAATCTGTTGGACTGCATATTACGTGAAATTAACCCAGAATCCAGAAAAATATATTGAAAATCTGAAAATTAGCTGTAACATCCCTTAGGCATTGCAGATCAACATTCTAGAGCCCCCAAGAACTCCATCTCCGACTTCATCGCAGCTATCTCTGAAGTGTAATTTTTTTCATTGTCACTTGCTGAGTCTACCTTATGAGGATCATAGTTGGATTTTCAGGATTTTATCGTATATTTATTTAGTTAATCGAATCCACTTTGTCTTCCTCTGATTGTCAGAATTTGGAGGTTAGGTTTGTTTAGTTGCTTTTGTTAGTGTAATTTTTGGAGGTTATATATCCATTTACTGGCATAGTTTCGGCGGTTCAGTTACGTACCTGTATCTTTATAGCTATTCTTATTGTTATCTTATTTTCTTTTGGATTTACAAGTCTATTTAAGCCTTCTTTTCTTCAATAAACTTCTCCACGTCAGACGGCACCCTTCCTGTTATTATTCACGTGAGTGTTGATGATTCCGATCTTTGTGCAATTACGTTTCGCTAACCAGTTTGAAGATTTTCTGGGTTCACACCTGGATACGTCGATTTATTACATATTGTGGATTTAGAAATCGTCGTATGTGCCTTTTTGGTACATTGACTCACGTTTGAGGTTGAGTTGGATTTAATAGTTTCATAATTTATTTAGATGTAAGAGTCACGCAATAATTTTTATTTTTTGTAAGTAATTTGACATGCAGTATCTATTTTTTGTCAGGATTTAGTAACAGACAATAGTTCCGTTTGCGTCTGACTGTGTTGTAGTTAGAGTATATGCGATTGACCCGTCGGTGCGTTGCGCGTGCGGAGCTCCAACAATTTAGTGGGTTTATCGCGTCATCCGCGCCAATCTGATTTTTTTGCGTTTTGGCTACAGGGGATAAGCCAACAACTCCTTTACTGTTTTTTTGCATACTCCCATCTTCGACTTTGAGCATAGCTACAACCGGATCCTCTTCATATTGTGGTGCTGGTCAAAACCTTCAAGCTCTCTTTAATGCCCCAGTGGTTTATATATAAGGAGACTAGCATTGGCTTCAGTTAACATAAATTTACTTCATAGTTCACAAATTTCATTTTTTTTTCATTAAACACGTCTAGTTTAAAACTAGATGGCAATAAACACATCTAGAGGGTTACATTTCAATACAACTCGCAATCATTTTCTTCACCTCCCAGTTTTTTTTGCGATCTGTGCGTGTCTTACGTCTGTAGAGAGGGATCGGGGCAAATTACCTTTATTTACGACGGTATAAAATAACCGGTGAAATACAATTTCCCCTTCGAAAACATAACCACTCGTAAAGATGTCAGGATTATTTACACGGTTGATAGTTTTAAGGATGTTTGTGTAAAGTGAGATACACAGCGCCGATGGAAGAAACACTATCTACGATAGGAACCGTCTGTCTGGGCTGCCGACTTGTGTTGTTTTTCTAGCTGCTTCGGGCCCATTTGGTTACGATTCGAACTGTTTAAACGGCACTAACAAGAAATTAAGAGAGCTCTGTAAACTTTGCAACCGGAAGGAAGTATTCCAATTCGGGTTTTGATTCTTGGAAGGGATACACAGTGGCGTGCAGTGCCAATCGAAACAGGGTAGGCAAAAAATTCAAGTCAGAAATTAGGAAATACTTACCCATAACAACATGTTTAAATGTTCTACTGCTTAACAGCCACTTAAAATTAAATTAGATTTAATTTTATCAAATTTAATTTAATTAAAATTAATTAATTAACATTAAAACTACTTTCTTCTCGAAACTGATTAGAAAAACAAATTTCTATGCGAGTTTGGCCAAAGCTGTGCAAAGCAAGAGCAGAATTTAAATGACTTGCTGACTGATCATGTTTTTTGCAGCATTTGAAAAATTATTTAAATCTGTGTAACCGGTACTGCTCCATACATTTTTGTCATTTGAGAATAGTAGACACGGCCAACAGTACATTTTATTTTCATGCATGCAACCAGAAAGCCACTTATAATAGTACCATAAAACTTACTGTTGAAGTACCTGGATGTGTTTTTTCTGTTGCACAAGTTTTAAACTTGGGGTAGGTCGCCCCGTTTCAATCGCTGTTTATCTTTATACGCTTTAGTACTGAACGGCATTGTTTTTAACTTTTGGATGCAATTTACACCTGCACCCGCGCTGCACTCACATTTGCATGTAGCCAACGACACACTCATTTTTTGTTATAATTTTTAAACGATCAATATTAGTCATCATCATAAGGTTCTCAGTCCGAAGACTGGTTGGACGCGTACCTCCATTCTTTTCTATCCTGAGCTAACCTACGCATTTCCCTAAAAGTAGAACATCCTACATCCCTAACTATTTGAGAGCAGTAGTCTAATCTAGGCCTACCCCTACCTCTTTTTATTCCTATCTCTGACTCTAGTATGTCACGAACTATTCCTTCGTGTCTTAGAAGGTGTCCTACCATCCTATCTCTCCTACTCTTTATTGTTTTCCATACCTTTCGCTTTTCCCCAACTCTTTCTAATACTTCCCTATTGCTAACCTTATCTATCCACGGTATCTTCATCATGCGTCTGTAGCACCACATTTCAAACGCTTCTACTCTTTTTCTATCCGCTTCTCCTATTGTCCAAGTTTCGCACCCGTATAATGCCGTACTCCATACATACGACGTTAAGAGTCTCTTCCTAGTCTCTATATTAACCGTTCTCGAGCATAACAGTTGTTTCTTTTTGTTAAACGCAACTCGGCCCTGCGCCATTCTTTGTTTTATATCTTTAGTGCTCCTACCGTCTTGAGTTATTTTACTTCCTAAGTAGCAGAAATCCGCGACCTCCTCTATCTTCTCATTTCCAATTTGTATTTCAATTTTAGTTCTATTTTCACATCCCCTACATACCAAAATTTTAGTTTTCTTTTTATTGATTTTCATGCCGAAGCCCTGTGTCAAAACTGCTTCCATTTCATTCAAAGCCGCTCCTAATTCTTCTTTGCTAGATGCTAACACTGCTATATCATCCGCAAATCTGAGCATGTTAATAGTTTGGCCCTGTACATTGATCCCTGAGGCTGTTCTTTCCTTAACAATATTAATCGCATCTTCGATATATAAGTTGAAAACTAGAGGTGACAATGCACATCCCTGTCTCACTCCCTTCCGGATATCTACTTCCCTTTGTTCCTGCTCACATTCTATAACTGCCTTTTGCTCTTTGTAGAGATTATGTATTATTCTTCTGTCCCTGTATTTCATCCCTACCTTTCTCAGCACTTCGAACATCTTCCCCCATTTTACGTTGTCGAAGGCTTTTTCTAAATCTACAAATCCTATATAGACGCTCTTTCTCTTTTCTATCGTTTTTTCTATAATTACTCGTAAAGCTAGAATGGCCTCGCGCGTTCCTCTATTTCGTCTAAATCCGAACTGATCTTCTCCTAATATTTCTTCCGCCTTTTTCTCCATCCTTCTTTGCACAATTCTAGTTAAAATTTTTGACGCATGGGAAGTTAAACTGATAGTTCTGAAATTTTCGCATCTATCCGCGCCTTTTCTTTTTGGCAAAGCTACTATGATGTTCCGTTTGTAATCTTCTGGAATCTCGCCTGTCAGGTATATGCGACTAACTAGTTTAAATAAACGATCTATTACCTCTTGACCTGCGCACTTTAAGATTTCTGCCTGCAAGCCATCTATACCTGGTGCTTTATTATTCCTTAAACTTTTTAGTGCTATCTCAAACTCTTCTCTCATTATAGGACTCCCTATGTTATCCCCCTCTACACTGCTTTCGCTTTCTAATATATCTTGCACTTCCTGTCCCGCATATAAGTTTCCTAAATATTCTTTCCACCTATCTGCCTTCTCCCCACTTCCGATTAGGATATCTCCTGCCTCATTTCTAATGTTTTTGGTACTAGATCCAATTTCTCTAAAATTTCTCCTAATTATTTTATATGCTTCATCAGTCTTTCCTACTTCGAATTTATCTTCCACTTCTTTGCATTTATTATCGATCCATTGTTCTTTCGCTTTCCTACATTCCCGAATAATTTCCCACTTGATCGCCTTATATCTTTGTTTCCCTGTTTCATCTAACCTATTTTTATATTTTCGCCTTTCCTCTATTAGACTCACAATATGTTTTGTTATCCAGGGTTTCCTACTTTCATTCTGTTTATGACCCAAAATATCCCTAGCTGAGGAAACTAAACTATTTTTAATGCAATTCCATTCTGCCTCTATGTCCCTAACAATATTTCCACCCGTGCCCTTTAGTGCTGCGTTTGTCTTTTTCTCGAACTTATTGCGCATATCATCATCTTTTAGTTTCTCTGGGTCAAGATACCTTCTTCCGCTTCTTTTTTTCAAAATCTTAAATTTAAGATTGGCTTTCATGACGACTATGTTGTGATCACTATCTATATCTGCTCCTGGATAACTTCTACAATCCCTAACTTGATTTCTAAATCTTTGCCTAACGAGAATGTAATCTATTTGATATCTCCCTAAGTCTCCTGGCATCTTCCACGTATAGCATCTCCTAACATGATGGTGAAATAGAGTGTTCGCGACCGTTAAGTTATGTTTATCGCAGAACTCTATCAGTCTAACTCCCCTATCGTTCCTATTGCCTAATCCAAAGGGGCCAACTATTCCGCCCTCTCGCCCTGTGCCTACGACTGCATTGAAATCTCCTGTAATTATTAAATTTTCGTGCCCTCTCACAGAATCTAGCACATATTCAATATCACTATAAACTGCCTCTACGGCCTCATCACTGTAGTTAGAAGTGGGCATATATACCTGTATTATTACTGTTTTTACAGGTTTCGAATCTAACCTAACCATAACTACCCTGTCACTTTGCTGTAAGAAATTTTCTACACTCTGTCCTACTTTTTTCCGCATAACAATTCCTACTCCCGAATTTCCTCCTACAGATCCTGTGTGTATTACTCTAAAATCTCCGCTCCAGAAGTCTCCAGCTTCTGGCCATCGCACTTCACTGATACCTACTACGTCTAATGCTAACCTATCCATCTCAATTTTCAAATTCTCTAACTTCCCTACTTGTTTCATGCTTCTAACATTCCACGCTCCGACTCGTGAGATGTTACACTTATCATTTCTGATGACTCCCCCCGAAGCAGTCCCCGCCCGGAGATCCGAATGTGGGACTATTTTACCTCCGGAATATTTTACTCCAGAAGGTGCCATCATCATAAATTAAAGTACGCTGTACTAGGGATAAAATAATGTGGTGGTTTCCCGTTGCCTTCCACATCGCAGTAGTGTGTATCACAGTGCCATACCAACCCTCACGATCTCTGCCACTATGATTACTGAAAGAGCTGCTGCCCCCTTCCAGGGACTTGATTTAGTCTGGCTTCTCAAATAAAAACCCCTCCAATATGGTTAAACCTATGGTTCGGCTCTTTATATCATTGAAGCACGCAAGCCATCCCACCCGTCCCAGTATTACTAGAACTGCGTCAAGGTACAAGTCCTTTGGGATATTAGTAATATATTAATATTATTTAAAAACAAGGGTATAAAAATATCGAACCAGAAATATCCGCCGTCAACGCAACTGGCGACAGTCGATCACACTAGAGATAAGTGTCACGTGGCATGCGTCTTTCTTTTTATCATAATCGCCTCTTACTTCTGCACGCAGGAGTTTATTATGCTTTTGAGCAAAAGCATTGCCTATGCATTTCCATAAGACTGCATATGAATCAGCTGGGTCTGCCTTCGCACCTTTCTTACGGGATGCCTACATGGATAACTTTATAATTTATTTAAACGGGGAAGCGGCAATTCCCCAGTACCTATCATACTTTTAGACAACATATTATTAGAGAAAGTATCTAATTAAAGTTAAATTGGGCGGTTTATGACAAAAATAAAATATTGGGGAGAATAAAATCTTTTTCTTTGCCGTACAGTATTTTTAGGGTAGGCAATGCCTTTCTGCCTACATTGTATGCACGCCACTGGGGATACATTTAGTTCAAACGATATTTATAGAGATTTCTGCCGTTTAATTTGATAGTGTGAAAATAACCTGATCACAGTAGCCTATGAATTTTTGTCTGTATGTCTAATCGAAAAATAGTTGACAAGTTATCACCTCTAGTTTTCAACTTATACATTATATCGAACATGCGATTAATATTGTTAACGATAGAACAGCCTCAGTGATTAATATATGAAATAAGGAAGTGCCGACTAGTAGTTTTTCAACAGAAATGGTGTTGTGAAATTGTGTGAGACATAAAAATCGCCGTAATCAAGGTTTAAAAAGCAAATTAAAAATTTTATTTTGCATAGTAGGCACTAGGCACTCTCAAGTCCGAAGTGCGATTAAAGGGCTACGAAAGCAGAGTGGGCGATTTTAAGTGTGTCGTTAGAATATGGCAGTTGAATTTAGATTCTTGAAGCCCTAAAGATAGGAAATAGCTACTGGCACCAACCAGCAGAAGACAGATACACGTTCATAGCGGAGGAAAGAAATGCCAGAAGCATAATAGACTACATAGTTTACACACAGGAATTAGAGGATAGAATACAACAGATTAAAACGATACCAGAAGCGGAAATGGGAACACAACATAGACTAGTAACAGCCGTAATAAAAGAAACAGACATAGTCGTGGAAAAAACGAAGGACTACGAACGAATTCAAATACATAGATTAAAAAATGAGGAAGTGAGACTGAAATATCAGGAAGAGGTGGATAGCAAACTGAGTGCTCATGAACAACTTAATAGAAACTGGACAGTTGAAGAAAGATGGCAGACATTCAGAGAAATAACTTACACAACAGCAAGAGACACATGTAAAACCAGAAAATACAACAGAAACCAGAAAAGAGAACGGCATGGTGAAGTAAGGATGTACGAGAGGT
The DNA here is from genome assembly GCA_963966045.1 of Xestobium rufovillosum. Classification (NCBI taxonomy): domain Eukaryota; kingdom Metazoa; phylum Arthropoda; class Insecta; order Coleoptera; family Ptinidae; genus Xestobium; species Xestobium rufovillosum. The sequence continues at coordinate 42,013,937 of OZ014493.1, forward strand.
AGTTAAAAGCAAGAAAAAAGCATGGAGGAAGTACCAGGAAACAAAGGACGAACAGGACAGGGAGGAGTATAGGAAAAAGAGGAATGAGGTTAAGGAAATAGTAAGAGAAGCTAAAAGAAAAAGTTGGGAGGAGTTCGGAAAGGAGCTCGATCAAACATATGAAATAAACAACAGAAAATTCTGGAATACCATAAGAAAACTGAAAGGGAGCAAGAAGAAAACGTTAAGAGGAATAAGGAACACAAAGAATGAATTTAAATTAGAATTACAAGATATATTGGAGGTTTGGGCAGAGTACTACTCAAAGAAATTCGAAGAGAAGGAAAGGGAATACGAGAGCCGAAGTGTAACCGACAGCGAGGAAGGTGGAGAAACGACAGGAAGAGATGAGAAACTTGAAGAGATAAACAAAGAAGAAGTGGATGAAGCAATACAAGGCATTAAACTGGGAAAAGCAAGTGGACAAGATAAGATCGAACCAGAGATGATAAAGTATTTAGGGGAGAAAGGAAAAGAATGGCTCCTAAACATATACAGAGATGCATGGCGGACAGAGAAAATTCCAGAAGATTGGCAGGAAAACATAATAGTCCCGATACACAAGAAAGGAGAAACTGCAAGCTGCGAAAACTATAGGGCAATATGCCTCTCATCTACCAGCTCCAAATTGTACACGAAAATAATAGAAAAGAGACTAAGAACAATCATTGATAATAATTTGGAAGAGGAACAAGCAGCATATAGGAGAGGTAGACAAACAAATATGTGGAAAAGCATCAAGAGAATTTAGTATGGACCTAGGAATAAAACAGGGAGATAGTCTGAGCCCGCTGCTATTCATAGTTGTGATGGACAGACTATTAAAAAATACTAGACTGAATACGGGACAATACCAGACAATAATAGGTTACAATAGACTGATGCCAATAAAAATGGATTGCCTCATGTACGCTGATGATATAGTCCTGGTCGCTGACACGCACAGAAAAATGAAACAACTAATGAGAATATGGATGGAAGAAATTGGAAAACTTGAAATGGAGGTAAACCACAGCAAATGCAAGGCTATGATAATTAATAACAAAGCGAAAGAGGAAGCAAGAGAAATTGGCATTGAAGGGAATAACTTGGAAAAAGTAACAGCATATGAATACCTTGGGAGTGTAGTATCTGAAGATGGGAAAATAGATATAGATATAGCTAATAGAATTAATAAGAGCGTAAAGTTATATTACGCACTGAATAAGACAGTATTTGGAAAGAGAGAGATAGATATGAAAACGAAATTAAGGGTATATAATGCAATAGTGGTCCCAACACTGACATATGCAAGTGAGTCATGGGCAATACAAGATAAGCACGAAGGAAGAATCATAGCGGCAGAAATGAGGTACTTTAGAAAAATCACTGGGAAGACAAAGATGGATAGAGAAAGGAACGAACTGATAAGGCAAATAGTCCAACAAGAGTCAATTACGGAAAAGATTGAGAGGAAGCAATTAAACTGGTATGGCCACATAATGCGAATGGATCGGGGGAGATTGGCGAGGAAGATAATGGAGATGGGCAGAATAGGAAAGAGAAGAAGTGGAAGATCCAGAAAAAGCTGGTTACATAGAATAGAGGAATTGGGCAGACAGAGAGGGAAGACGAAGGAGGATATGAAACTATTGGCGATGGACCGGAAGGGATGGAGAAATTGGGTTAATGCACAATAATCCGACACCCTATGGGTATAAGGATTTCAGAAGAAGAAGAAGAAGAAGAAGCAATCAGTCGGAAGTATTGAAGGGGCACTTTTGAAACACCCCGTGTATTATGCACAAAGTATTAACTTATGTTCTCATTTTAGTTTTATTATAGGGAACGTCACTAAATCCTATAATAAAAATTAATTGGACGTATAACTTGCCCTCGATATTACAGCAGGGGTAAATCACCCGGTGAGCCTTGTGTATGTGCAAAATACCCCAATTTATGATAAACATGTAGTATATTTTACGCTCATGAAATTCTATTAGCTTTAAAATTAAATGGTGAATGAGGCTGATAGCAAACATGTACCTAAATCTGCATGTGAAAAAATACCAATTATAAATTCGGTATAAGATTTATTTCTAAAGTAGGTAACTATCTCCGAATTGCAAAATAACTAACAAAAAAGTGGATATCGAGTCATAATGAGCGGAGCAGAGTGCCCCCACCGCTCGCCATCACTCGATCGGATACTTGAAAATAGCACCTCATTTTTTTATAGGTATGTGCTCGTATGGAGAGGCCATTGCATCCAGTTGAATGAGTGGCGTAATATCGATGATAAATCGTTCGTTGATTCGTGTAGTCATTCAACGCGGCTAATGAAACCCGTCTTAATGATTCTACGTGCGTTTCTCTCATCGGCATCCAATGGGAATCTTCGGCGTCGTACGGCGAGGTGTTAAAAATAGGCTAGATCAAATTTAGATTGCGGGAAATTTATTATTATTATAGTAATTAATTTTTATTCGGATCTTATCGGTTTTTGGGGCGTGAATGGCCCAGTTTGTAAAGGAAAGTTTGGAGTGGGTGGTGCGGGCAATCAACATTTGATTAATTTTGCGTTAGCGTGAGTTTGGTACCCGCTTTGTTCAGAGGTGTAAATGAAAATATTGATAGTTATGCGTATTAGAAAAGAAGCACTACATTCTATTTTAAAACATTTTGCCACATCGAAATCAGCGTTTACGACCCATCAAAATTGCGCTCACCATTTTGTTTACATTTCCGCCAATAACTTTGATTATAGCGTTAAAAGTTTTATATACCAGCGCCAGCAGTTTTTAGTTTGTTGTAAAAAATAACCGAACCATAATTAAAAACTATTTTCGGCAACTTTTCTCAACATTTTAATACGTTTTCTAAATAGGTCATATTTTAATAAGCGGTTTAAAATAGCCCAAAAGTAAATACGCAATTTTCGGTTTGCAGACTCCCACTAAATGGGTTGGAAAATGCGTCGTAAAATTCTCATCATCATAAAGTTTCCTCTCCTGAAATTCACACATTCCTCCAAAGCATCAGAACATCCCGCATCCTCAACTGTTTGCGAATAGTAATTATTTGATTTCCAATTCGGATGGTCCAAAAATTCAGCAATCGTTATCAGCATTGGCAAGATATATACTGGTACAAATTCAGTTTAGTAGAGGTAACCCACAAATTTGCTAACAGTAACTTCAGTTTGCAAGAAGTTTTCAACTTCGTTTATTTTAGCAACAGTGTAAATATGGCAATTAAAATAGTTATAAACATATTCTACCAACCCTCATATTCCTTTTAAACCATAATTCATGTCTATAAGTAATATAGTTTTTGAGCTGGACTGCCTGTCAGAAGCGAGGAGAACGCTTCTCGGTTATTCGAATACCGCAGCCTTAACATTGAATTATAATACCTATTGAAACGCATTTTTGGTTAAAATGTGAAGTCCTGAAATTAAAATATTAACTACTAAGACACGAAGTCGTTTGCTCCACATGTTTAAACATATGGCCGAAAGCAAGAATGGACCAATTTGACACAGCCAGTCTTAAGGCACGAAGTCGCTTGCTACACATATAAATTCTTATGGCAGTGAGCGAAAATGGACTTAAAGGGTCGCAACAGAATCTTTTCGGTGAATATGATCCCCCATACTACAATACTAAAAACATTTTCAATGTTAAAAATACGCATTCCCTTTCAAAACTTTCCCAAATCCACGCTCATTTTCCCAGCATTCCCTCCAACAAAAGCGCATCCGTAGAAACGGATCAATTCAGTTTTTTCTACGGATGTTCGAAACGTAAGCCGCGTCAGTAATACGACTAACCGCCTACTAGATTTATAACAAGTCTTATCGATCTCTGTCGAAGCCCGGGCACCCGACACATAAATTGTGCCTCTGTAGACCTGCCCCTGGCGGCCCCGAGGAACTTTTTACCCTCTTCTTATTCTCTAGTAGCTTATCGAGAGGGAATTTTAATGGGTAATTGATTCTCCGAGTTTTAATGTTGTTTTCGATGTTCGATGCGACCTTTCAGTGTTCCATACCGCTACTTTTTTGGAGATCATTGATAAAGATTGGATAAATGAACTGTTCTTCGAAAGTTGAGGCACTCGCGATTTTTGCGCCATTATAATGTACAAGGAAGACATCTTAACCGAGTCCAGGGAAAATGCAGATTGGTGGAAGGAGTATTTTGGGAATTTATATCCGGGATAGGAAATAGGAGACGTATAGAAATATGGAATCGATTATAAGCAATCTTATAATGAAAGAAGGCTTTAGTTTACATTAAACAATATAATAAACGCCCGGTGTAGATGGATTGCAGGCAGAAATCTTAAAATGTGCGGATTAAAACACTAAGAGGTAAAGGATTGTTTAAACTAGCTGCAGTGCTCGACAGAGGGCAGAATTTTGCCGATAGTGGATGGATAAATTGCCTATGGTTCGAAAAGATTTAAGAGACATGTGCATTTCAGACAAAACAGCGGCCCACAATAATGAGATACTGCGCCATGTGCTATGTATATTGCATTAAAACACCTTGTCGAATTTTTAACTGGAGCGATATGCAACTTCACGCCTTACGTGTATGTGATAATAGAAATAATAGTAACAAATGAGCTTATTGGTACAATTACTTTCCTTATAATAATAATAATAATAATAATAATAATAAATGGCCTTTATTTAAGTTTAGTAGACAGAAAATTAAATTACAAATTGAAACGTAATCGCCCATGGCGAGATTCAGCTTGAGTGGATACAAGGATTCACCCAGCTGTTCTTCCATCTAACCACGGAAGAAAAATAAGAGGAAAATAGATATAGAGTAGTGGATAGAGAAGCGAAACAAACAGTAGAAGATAGATAGACAGAGAAGAAAGGATATAAGACGTATTCCAAAACACAATACCAAATAAACCCAAGTTGTTGCACATCGATCCGAGGTTCAGTCACTGCCCACCCAACAACAAGGTGAACATCTTACTCGAAAAACTTTTTATAGTACGAACAATTCTGATGGACACAGGTACAGAATTCAGAATTTTTGTAATGTTGTAGGAAAATGAGCGCTTAAATATTTGCGTGTGATGCAAAGGAATTGTCAAGGTTCCCCTGAATCTCACGTTCAAGTTGTGCACATCGGTTCTAAATGTAATACGCTCAGACAAATAGGGAGGATGCTTATGCAAAACAAATATCGACGAATGCCAAAAATTAATCTTATACAGGAATTTTGAAGTTTTTGTTTATAAAAAATCAATTACTTCATTTACCTGTTGCACCAATTGGCGAAGATCAGCTAGTGCATGTAAATATACATACATTCGCTGCTTTTCTACTAAACCAGAAATACAAAAAAAGAAAACAGTCAGAAGAGAAGGTAACTAAAATAACACAGTAGAGGAAAAGAGAGATGCAGAAAGTGAGAAGGAAATAGGAAGAAATGGTGGTTATCAAACACAGGAGGACGCTCCAGGATAGAACCCTGTGGTACGCCGCAACTTGAGATAACGCAAATAAAATACAAAATTTAATTTAATTAACAATTAATATTTAAAACAGGCTAAATTCTTGAGCGTGTTATATAAATTTCCCTTATTGTGATAATTTTTGAAACATGGCATTGTCGCAGGTTTAATGTAGGCAAACTGGCAACCTCTCTGCTCCTGCTGGTCGTGAATAAGCAAAAATTATATGTTAACTGGGCATCGCAATCAAATTATAGCAACAACAGGATGGGTGCAGTGCTGATAGCTCAGTTGGTTAGAGCAGCCGCAGCCGCCCGGTAAGTGGAAGACCTGGGTTCGGTGTCCAGTCGGCCCTTGTTCACATTTTACTCGAGTGTACGACCTCCTGTTGCTGCCATGTTTAAATTTAATTTATATAATTATATCTAGCCAATATATTAAGGTCGAAAATACGAACACGTTTGGGGTTGGTAAGTCTTCCATTAGCCTTCTTTTAATCTGTTTACTTTCCCCAGTCTGTTGCTGCTCTTGGAATTTTTGAGTTTCCAGATCTTTGGGTACTTTTGGGAATTTCGATAGGATCACCTTATACTATCCATATATGTATCTTATGTATTTCAACGCAATCAGAACTGTGTTCGGGAACCGGGTGGCATATTTTGAAACACAGGAAGCTAGGAACATTGCATTTATTATGTGTCTTTCAAGTAGGTTTTTGCCAATGCAGACATATCCAACGTTTTAGTGTGCTATTATTCGCTTGTGTTCATTAGTAATCGCGGATTTTCTTTAAAAAAATTTCTTTCCTGACGGGACACCGGACACAACACATCGAATGCAAAATTTTATAAATTGCAATAAACTTTAGAAGAAAAAAGAAAAAGGATCCGCGCAAATTCGAACAAATACTCTTTGCCCGTTTTCTCACTAAGCCACGCCTGTTGCTTGCTTTGCGTGAAGTTTTACAGTCTATTAAATAGCGTGAAAATGGGGGCAGACCAGTCAGTTCAGTATTAATTTAGTCCCATCATGCTCCTAGCATCCTGTGTTTCAAATTATGGTACCAGGTATAACTGCAATTTGGTGCTTCGGATATTTTTTCGGGTGCCCCCAAAAATGAAAATTACCAAGAAATACTGTAGACGGGTATCATTTCGGGTACTGGGTACGCGGTACGGGCAGTTGATAATTGTAGTGCCAAATAACTATCTGCACATCATGAAGGAATTAAAAATGGTTTACAAATAGCAGCGATGGTACCTACAGTATGGTACATACCAAAAGGACCTGTAAGCGGTTCATCCTTCGCCATTTACAACAATGCATTTTTAGCACGAAATAAGTTTAGGTTGGTTGACCCCCTGCGTGTTCCACAAAACAAGCGACCACTCCTACTTCCTGGTTTGTTCTTCAAATGTAAAAAATAGGACTTTGAAGTACCAGATAGATTAGTAATATCAGAGCACTTTATTGACATGCACGGAGTTACTCATCGTGACAAAAGTAGGCGACATAAATCCCATAACCGAGCCTCTACAAAGCAAGACAGTAAATTAATAAAATACGATAACGTCAGTACACAAGAAGAGCGCGGCTTTTTTGATTTGTTTCGTCCGCCCCGCGTTCCATTACATCTTTCACATGGAGATTACATTTAATTAATAGTTCGTAAGTTCCGCCGGAGTACTTAAGTGTTTGATAAGCCTCCACAAAGCTCACTTCCTAGTTGTAGGCACAGAAATAAGTCGATTGAAGTAGTACGTCTCGCGATATCAAGAAGAGAAGTTTTCAGACACGAACAGTGCGGATTTGGAAGTTCCGCTTCGGGAAAATCCCTGGTTAATGCATCTTTTGAAACCTAACAAAATGGATGTTGTGTTTTCTTTCCTTCACTAGATACTACTGCTGTCAAGTGGTTTATACCTCCACGGCACTTGAAAGGAAAAAAAAATTAAGATAAACTTCATGAACTCCCAAACATTTTTTCAGCTACCAGAGGTTTAAAAACCCAACGGAGCGCGTAGATTATACCCTGTTAAACACCTCATAATTCCGGAATGATTGAATGCATGAAATTGGACGAAGTAATCCGGACGCCCTTAATTCACCGCTTTATCATAAAGGCCGGCATGCAAATTCCGATAATTGCTCTTAAGAGGATTTTGAACTGTTAGCCTGATGAGGCTTATTAACTTGGCAAACTGACAGTCATCACCAGCTCCCGGCCTTTCGTTATTTTGCATTCCGACTTTTTCGCTTTTCATCTCTGCAAATTGGTAGGTTGGCGAGCAGTGGCGTACATTTGGTCTCGTGTTTCGTATTTGTGCTACTTTTCTTTTTCTCGGAATATCACGTTATCCCGCTTTATTTTGTTTATTTGATTTATTTATTTATTTATGCTAGTGCATATCTATAGGAAGGCCCAGTTTCCTCACAAAAAGACATTATACATTTAAGAATATAACCATCAAGAAACAATTTTACAATAATATTTATTGTCTTTATATTGATACCAATTTACAAATACAAAAATATAAACATTACTGTGTGTTTTGAGCAACAGAATAGGGGGAATTCGCCAAAAAGAGTATAAACTAATAATGAAATTCAAAAATTTTGATGTTCAATCGTAATATCTACCGAAACTATCAGTAGTAGACCTGGCAATATCTACATCAATTAAAAGCTTAGTTAACTGGCTGTCAGTTGTGCAAATAATATACATCGTATTCTGTTTGAAATTTTTGGGAAAAATTCCCTTTCGCATAACTTAACCACCTTGTATAATCCTAAGTATTATGGTGAAAGTATTTATAGATTTCACAAATACAGCAGTGTGTAAACCCCTTTCAATAAAAAATAATTAGGTGGCTTTGGTCAGTAGACGCCAGTAGCGTCATAAATTTGGGACCATAATGACACAAAAATGTCAATATCTTAACAGTCCTTACTCAAAACCACATCATGTAGTATATCAATTTTCATGAAATTTTATGGGGAATCGAAATCACGCAAATACTTGTGGGGTTTCCATTTAAAGAAATAGAACTTTGGTCTGGTACTCAGAATGTGAACATCCTGTATATACATAAATAATTTTACGAAATGCTCCATGTCGTTCCCCACATACGTGTAAAATTTCATTTTGATATCTTAAGCAGTACCAGAGATATGAACCGATTCCCCACCCGGCATAATGGCACTACAAAATTATCAAAATTACGAAAAATACTACATAATTGCTGTTTTCAATGAATGTCGTGAGAATGTAAATGAATCAAAAAATCAATGGATCTATATCTCAACAGGTACACAAAAAATTCCTAGATACCCATTTCAATTTGGATTTAGTTCTATAATTCAATGCCTGGTGGGGTATTTGCCCGAGCAGTAATTGTTCGAACGGTCCAGTACCACTCACCCTGTATATTCTAGCTAGCTTCTTAATTACAAGTTTTTTCATTGTACGACGGAAGATTTGGTAGTTACGACCCCTTGTTTTATTATCAACAAAATATACATATAGAGACTTTACCTCTGTATTATTTACTTAAATAATTATAGTGTTTTCGATCTTTTCAGCCGAATGACTAATGCCTAAATTCATTTTAGATGCAAAAAATGGTGGTCATCATCCGCTGCCGGACCTTTTGTTATTCGAGTTTAGCATATTTTATTGAATTAGCAACTGAATTAATTAATTTGTTAATATAATTATTCCATGTACGGTAGGCGGGTTATTGAACTGATTCGATCTCCGGGAGTGCCCTTAATGGTGCGATCAATATTTATTCGATGTATCTTTTGTCGTACCTATTTAGTAGTTAATCGAATGAGATTTGGAGCCGATAACTTGAATTATTTATTAGACCCACGCAACTATGACGCTTTTCAACAAATTTTTCAGTCTCTCAAATATTCTTTACAAGCAATTTATTTATGATTTCTATTAATTTTTGATTTAAACATTGGCGAGCAATGTCACCAAGCCCCCGGCGGCGGTCTGTGTCCGATAACATCTCCAAGAACAAGGGCGGTCGCTGTTCTGAAGCGGCCCGGCACATCTGTCTGTGACTACGGTGGTACACAACCCGGGAAGGATTTAATTATTTGGTTTTGAAAATCCCGTTTCCGTCTCTATAAAGGCAAAAAGAGCGGAGTAATTATTTGATAAGAATGCCGGCACTGTTCCCCAAAGTGTCCGTAATGGGTAATGATGTAGATAAGTCGTTTACGCTTATAGCACTGCCTGATGGGGTATCAGTTGTTGTACTGTTGTACTGTCACGTGCTTGAAAGACTTGTCTTTGATTGTGCCGGCACAGAAGCGCGCTTGTTCGTCGAGTTACGCTGATAAGGGTTCTGATTAAAATGATCGATCATATCGTGTGATTGCTTATGCAAAATACACTTGGAAATCAAATTTTTTTACTTCTTACATCGATTAACTGCTGAGAATGAACTTCCTGTTTGTCTGATCTGTCAGTTTATTTTTCCGAAAAGATGAACTAGTTTTGAGGTTATTTTTTGGGCGCTTGTTGACCATAAAATGTTTACTAATTCATCATTCCCCGTTCCGCCGGCATACTTTCGCTTCATTCATCAAATTCAACATGAATACGAACTTTCTTAAATACTATAAATTCAATGTGTATCTTGGTACATAGGTACTAGTTTTTGTCCCATTCTTAGGTACCTATACCGTGTGACAAACTTCCATGTGTACATGGGGAAATAACATGGGCAATTACATTTTTGGGGATTCCTGCTCCGCATGTGTAGTTACAGTGGTGGTAAAGGTAGCAATCGAAAGACAATTTTTTGCTGCGTATGAGGATATCAAAAACTCTGCAATTTTCCAATTTATTAAAGCATTAAAAGCAAAAATTACACTGATAATTTTCAAATTAAAACACGGATATTCATCAGATTACCTATGACAATTTAATTTATTCTAATCAAAGACTCCCTTGATTCTAATTTCTAATTCGTCTGAACTGTCAACATTATTTATCGACAATTTAAAATTTGGGTTTCAAAATGAACAAAAATATTTATTCAGTTGAAGAAAAGGTTTTCATTGTGAAAACATTTTACGGCGGCAATAGTCTGCGGGTAGTCCGTGACTTATTTTCTGTAAAATTCAATAACAGTCCTATTCCTTCGGTAACAACAATAAAAAATTTAGTTAAGAAATTTGAAGATACTGGGAATCTTTCATTGAAAGAAGGTAATTTTTACTAATAAATTTACTTGGTTTTTATTTAGATAATTCTGATTCGCTTATTATTATTACCTAGTTGCTAATTCCTTATTGTTCGCTAACTTAAATTTTACTGGGATTTTAAGAAATTTAACAAGTGATAACGTGGAGTGAAACAAAACTAAAATTAATCTTATCATTTATTTTTTTAGTCGTTCCAAGAAATCTAAATGTTGAGGTAGAGGAAATGGTAATAGGCCTGATAGCTGCTAGTCCAACAGTTTAAGGTCTATTGCCCTAGAATGTAATGTTTCAAGAGAAACTGTCCGTAACATATTAAAAAAAAACAAATATCATCCCTTTAAATTCCAATGTCACCAAGAGTTACTTCCTTTTGACGAAGAATCAAGGCAAACTTTCTGTGAAGAAATGCAAGAACGGGCTAATCGGGATCGCAGCTTCCTCTCATCAGTTTGTTTTACCGATGAGTGTACCTTCACTTTAAATCAAGAGCCAAATTCACAAAACGTTAGGCATTGGGCCCAGGAAAATCCTAGAATAAATCTAGCCCATTTGAAATACAGGGAAATTTAAATTCAGAAGCTTATTTAGATCTTTTAATTAACCATATTGGCCCTGCATTAGAAGAAGTTGCACATGCGAATCAGGAGGTCTGGTTTCAGCATGACGGATGCCCAGCACATTTTGGAGCACAAGTGAGGGAATTATTAAATGAAATATTTCCAAAGAGCTGGATTGGTCGAGGTGGTGCTATAAACTGGCCAGCTAGATCTCCAGATTTGGCACCGTGTGACTTTTTCTTGTGGGGTCATTTAAAAAACAAGATTTATAAAACTCGTCACCCAAATATTGATTCTTTAAGGAATGCTATTTTTGCGGAATGCAACTTAATAAACGATCGGCAACTTGCGAATGTGAGAAATTCTTTCTATAATAGGCTGGGATACTGTCTGATACAGAATGGAGGTTTATTTGAATATTTGTTATAGTTATTTTTCCTTTTTTATGTTACTTTAATTTCATTGTATATTAATAAGTTTTTGTTCTTACCTAGATATGAAATAAATAAGTATTAAATTGCCAGATTACAAAATTCATTAGAGCAAAATAAACAAATGTTGTCGCTTGATAAATTTTTCATAATTGCAGTAAAATTAAAGTAATTTAATTTTTATTATTTCATTTTACTGCTTTAACATTTTCCCAAAAACTTTTTAATAGGTTAGGCGACACCTACAATTTACCCTAAACTATGGACCAGCATTCACCAACGAAACATCCACGCCAGTAATCAATTAATTGTCAACTATAGGTAATGACAATAAAAATGTGAATGAGAATTATCTAAATAAAAAAACAAGTTTATGTATTAGTAAAAATTAACTTCTTTCGATGAAAGATTCCCGGCCTTCAAATTTCTTACTAAATTATTTGTTGTTATACCGAAGGAATAGGACCGTTATTGAATTTTACAGAAAATACGTCACGGACTACCCGCAGACTATTGCCGCCGTAAAATGTTTTCACAATGAAAACCTTTTCTTGAACTGAATAAATATTTTTGTTCATTTTTAAATGTTGACAGTTCAGAAAATCCATAAAAATCAAAGATGTCCGTGATTAGAATAAATTAAGTTGTCATGGATAATCTGAAAAATTTCTGTGTTTTAGTTAGAAAATTATTAATGTAATTTTTGCTTTTAATGCTTTAATAAATTAGAAAGTTGTAGCGTTTTTGATATCCTCATACGCAGAAAAAAATAATCTTTCGATTGCTACCTTTACCACCACTGTAACTACACATGGGGAGCAGGAATCCCCAAAAATGTAATTGCCCATGTTATTTCCCCATGTACACATGGAAGTTTGTCACACGGTATGTATTGTAACTGTATAGATATTCTTATCTTTCTGCTTTAACAAATTGTATCAGAATGTTATACTACTAAACGGACTTAGTAGAAATGACTAATAGGGGTGATCATAAAAGCGATATACTAAAAGTTTTAATTTTGCTTCGGCGGATCACTCAAAAATTGCAGTTGTGTACTACTAACAAAATTCTCATCCTGCCACTCATACATTTCCCTGCTCATTTTGAGTCCAAAAAAATCTTTTATATTTATGGACTAGAACTTTTTCAAATTGACAGAAATATCCATCCCGCTTCTGATTATATTTTTAAGACATTAAAAATAGTATTAAGTAGACATTTTCTTTAATGTAGTACCTACTTAACAACCAGAACTTGGTTTCGTAGGGAAACAGAAGGAAAAATCTGTGTAAACCCCCGTCGAGATCGAATTCAAATTTATTCTAAGCCACGAACGCGTTATCCACTGCACCACTTATGCTAATAGATCTAGCACGCTTTGATGTTTCTCTATACGTACTACATTTGGTTATATCCATTTACGATATCCCAAGCAAGCCGCCTTCGATCCACACCACACACTTCACTTGATTCTGTGGGGATTGTGTTTTTCCATCGAGAATGTGGTAATTTACTCCAAAATGTCTCCTGCATTTGGGAGAACAGTTAAATGAAGCTTGTTTGAATTTATCCCCTAAAAGAGGGGCTGCAGGCAAAGACAAATTCAATTGGTTGTTTTTGAAGAACAATCCAAATATAATTTGCCTACAATTTCTTACAATTCCAGGCCAGTCATTGTATTATTATTACCGCAGAGCACCGTTTATAGTATGTGATGCAAAAGAGGACTTGTTTTCCGAAGGTGAATTAATATCCGCTTCGACTGAAGCAAATACGTTGACTGACGTTTGTAATTACAGCGCCCTCTATCGATTACACGCGAAGGAATTAATGTATTGCGCCGTAAGTTGGTGCCTATTACACATATAGGGTTACCTACCACACGGTGCCAGGGTGCATTACCATTTAATCAAGCGTGCCGTGAACGAGACGGCAAGAAGCCCGAAACCTTGAATCGCCAGACAGTTCATTACGTCCGGCAAAAACCGCCGTAGTTGGCTCTGGCTGCTTTTGATCATCGAACTGTTAATAACGCATTGCGACATTGTATGTTTGTACGCTCTGCTTAGTGACTTTTTGCATTTGAAGGCATCCTACTGTAGGTATTTTTATGGCCGTGCTCGTGGACTTGATGTGAAAGCTTTTTTTTGCGGAGACCGTACACTTGTTGGATTATGTAACTGTCAAGGAGGCTTTGAGCTCTTGTTGAAGTGCAATGGCTTCTTTCAGAAGATAAAAATAACCTACTTTTTGTATGTTACGTACAAGTACTGTATTAGTGTCGAATAATTATCATAGAAAACGCTGTAACAACTAAGTTCTATCAGAATGAAAATGTCAAATTGTTGAGTTGAATGTGAGCAGTAATAAATATGTTGTTGGAAGTGTTAAAGAAATTTTAAACAGTAGGCTGAAAGAAACATAAACTCCGTTATTTCTGGCACTAGTAACTGGGAAAGGTCTGATCACATCGCTCACAATCCTTCCACGCTGAACAATTACTTGTTGTTTCAACATTTTCCCATCGGTGCAATCTCAACACGCACTTCACGTCACTAGCCCACAAAGGCGCCATTTCTGTGTGGCATCAATCTCAATACCCATGCTTCATTCCCAAACCCAAGTACACCAGTCGAACACAAATCCTTGGGTCTTCATAAAATCCAAACCAAATATAACCTAATCCACATTGACGCATCGTCACTTCTGCCACTTGAATGATTTTGACTGACGCGTTTTCTCCTATCCCACCATACCAAACCGTCCATCTTCAATTGCACATCTTTAAACTCAGTCGTAACACTTACCAGAACTTGGTATAATTGAGTTCTCTCTCGTCTTGAATAGTAACTCAACTTTCTTGGTTTTCAGCTTCTTGCATCCATTTTGTAAGTGCTCAGTCCACCACAGATCCAGCAACGAACTCCTCTTCTTGGCCTACAACTCTCAGGACCTTTTTGGCTCTATCTTGATGCGTCAGCTGCTAAATTCCTTTCAGCTTTACTTCTGACGCCACTGTAATGATGACCGTATTTTTCCTTCCACTCTACGACGCTATATTGCGGCCACTATAAGACGGCACCGCTTTTCTAGGAAACCGTTGAAGAATTGTTCATCTGCCACCGTCTCACTTATGACAGCACATTATTATTTATTACGTTGCATTTCCTAGGAAATCACTGTGAGTATTACGTCTAGGAATGCTATTCTTGACGTCTCTTACTGCTATGCCACGGCCGCTATTATAAGGGCACCGTTTTCCTAAGAAACTGTATTTTTAGGAAAATTTATAGACGCATTGCTTAGCACGTTATTTTCACGTTTATCATTGCCATCGTCGCTTCACTATAACCGTACCTACACTACGTGTGAGAGTAACCAACCAACGATGGTTCAGCAATTTAAGGATCCTATGAAATGCGACCTCGCATTGTAATATCGAGTTTTTCTACCTCTATCATAAATACCGGAGACACTAACCTGTAATGCCGTGACAAAATCAAACAAAACGAGGCTCAGCATTAAGAGCATTAAACAAAATTTAACACGCCGTAAAACAGTTAAAATTGGCACTAAGTGCGCATTTAGTTATTATCCTGATATTTACCGCGCTGGCTGTCACGTTAGGCCTATTAATTTTACGACAATTATTTTCAGCTGTCTGTTCTTGTCAAGGATACATCGCACCGTATCCCTATTTTAACAGAAAAATACTGTACTCGACCGAATTCCATGGGAACGCATAAGTCACCGTGGAGGCGTCACGCCAACGACGCCGGGAGCCAATGTGCTCTACCTACCGGATTTCATGTGCATAACAGATGGGTGAAATTCGAGATGAGCTGTTGGAAGTGTGATTTTTTTGTGATTTTGTCACCTACCGCAGAAATTTCAAATTTTAGATATTGAAAATTAGGGGTTAATTTACTCCCCTATTTTTTGAAGAGTCCTCAGTGCACGTTAAAGATATTAATTCCGCTTAAATCAGTACGTCTAATTAGCGAAGGGGACCGATCTACAGTAGCTATGAATAATGCAGCCCTTAATTTACAACCCCAAACAGATGGCAGACGTATGCTGCTACTTCAATAGAAGGGAAGACTTATAGATTCGGTTGAGGGGATCAGGGTTGAGAAAGGGGTCAAATATTATTTATGAGCTAATTACTTTTTTCTTATGCGAATTTTTCTTTTTGTTGCAGCCGAAGTAGCACGTCGGGAAATGACCAATTGGACCTAAGACAATGCAGCTTTTCGAGACCCTGTTCATCATCGTTTGCGTCGCTGTGGCAACAGATGGCATCGACCCTTGTAAGTAATTGCTTCCACGAAAATACACCAACACAAAAGATGTACGAATGCCGCTGTAAGAGTGCATATAATAACAGGAAAGCGAAATTCACACACTGTCAAGTTGCATTGTCCTCGCCTTACTCTCTTTAACCAGACTTTATTTACATTTGCAATTTGCTGAAAATTAACCATAATTTACGGACAAGAGGTTCTTAAACTTAGTGTTGAAACAGGGGGTCTTTATATCTGCTCGTCATCGGTATGCATTTTTTGCTAAAATGAACTGGTTAACGAAGCATAACCTATTGTTATAGCAATATTAATCCTATCTAATAAAAGTGATGTTAGTCGTGGAGAATGCGCAATAGACACGTACCGTTTCGATCTAGCGAGGTCAGATTTTTAGTTTCCGTCTCTTTTTAATACGCACGGGAGCCGATCGCCAAAAGTGCGTACGTCTGAACTATCACAGGTAGGTATCATGTTTGTTGTCGTTGTAAAAGTATACGCCGTCAGAAACAATTCAAAGTTATTGGATGCATGTACTCCGTAAGCCCCAGCCAAATTGAACTATTTCATTTTCGATTATTATTACTTCATATTAAAGGAGCAAACAGATTTGAAGATCTGAAAACAGCAAACGGAGAAATACAGGAATCTTATGTAGCAGCGTGTTTAAAATTAGGTCTTATTTAAGATCATCACGAGTGGAAAAGAGCCATGAATGAAGCTGAAATTTGGATGATGCCCAGACAGCTGAGATATTTATTCATTCGTATTTTAATGCATTGCCGACTAATTTATCAGGAAGAATTGTGGGAAGAATTTAAAGAAGCAATGTCACAAGATTATGAAAGACGTTACAGCAATACTGAAGGACAAAAATCCTATATTCAAATTAGTTCCATGTTTTCTGCGGAAGGTTACAATCTTTCAATGTTTCCTACCATGCCACGACATTGAATATGCAAATGAAGAACAAGCAATAGAAATAGGATCACGACAATATAAACACCTAAATGAAAAGCAGAAAGAAATTGTATATATTATTTTGGGTAAATGTGAAGCTAACATAAATGACTCAATTTCTTAATCTTCATGTTTTTATATAGACTGTCCAGGACGCTCCTGTAAGACTTATGTTTATACAACCCTTTACAGCTTACTGAAAAGTAAGAATAAAATTGTTTGTATCATGGCCTTCACGGGCATAGCAGCAACACTACCTCCTCATGGCAGAACAGTTCATAAAACGTTTGGGTTACCTGTTCCTCTGTTTTTAGATTCATCTTCCAACTTTAAGAAAAATTCAAAAGAAGCAGATTATTTAAGGAGTGTAGATGTTCTTATTTGGGATGAAGCTCCTGTGGGGTCAAGGTATGCTTTAGACATTATAGGCAGAACCTTACAAGACTTTATGAATTGTGATGTTCCGTTTGGTGGAAAAATTATGGTGTTGCGAGGAGATTTTTGACAATTACCAGTTAAAATAAATGCTACCCGTTGTGAAACAGTGAATTTAAGTATCAAATTTAGTTCTCTTTGGAGTTATTTGCGTAAATTTTCTTAAACACAAAATATGCGGGCTTTACCACAGGAACAAGAATTCACCAAGTTTTTATTGGATGTTGGAGATGGAGTTTTGAACGATATGAATAGCAATGTAGAATTGCCACAGAGATGTATTTATAATTCGGATATCGTTGAACGTATATATGGAGGAATCAATTAGAGAAAAGCGATTCATAGTATAAAAACAGAAAAAATATATACAAACTTGGATAGTGTTGAAAATTGTGATAATGGAGATTTAAACAATACTATTCTTCCTGAATATTTAAATACTTTAAACCCGCCAAATTTTCCTCGGCATGAATTGAAGTTGAGAGTATATTTTATTGTGATGTAGGTTAGAAATCTCAGCATTAATGAAGCCTTATGTAATGGTACGAGATTGTTAATTTTACAATTGGGAGACAATATCCTACAGTGCAAAATTTTAACAGGCGATAAACATGGAGATATAGTTTTCGTTAACCGTATAGCGTTGTACTGTGAAAATGTTTATCCTTTTACTTTTAAAAGACGACAATAATTTCCCATTAAACATTCATGCCCACTTCTTCTTGTTATTCCTTTTGCTCTTCCTCTTTTGGATCACCTTTCTTTCCCATTCTTATCACACCTCTCAGTGGTTTAAAGTTCTACATTCTTTTCAGCACAATGCATAGGACCCTTGGGCATGGAGCATGGCACCATCAAAGACGAAGACATATCAGCCAGTTCCTCGTTCGACAGAGGGAATGTTGGTCCTCACCACGGAAGGTACCTCAAACATTAATCAAAAAAGTGTGTTCAATCAGTACTATTTCTTCTTTTTTTCTTTACAGGGTACGTGCTGAACTCAACGGCGGCGCTTGGTGTCCCCAAACATCAGCCACCCCAGACCTGTCGGAATGGTTACAAATCGACTTGCATGCGGTTCATATGATCACAGGGACTGGGACTCAGGGTCGTTTTGGGAACGGCCAAGGAGTTGAGTACGCGGAGAATTACATTTTGGAGTACTGGCGTCCCAGATTATCTAAATGGATTCGTTACCGGAATCATCTAGGAGAAGAAGTCCTCAAAGGAAACATCAATACTTACTTGGAATCCAAAAGTGAATTAGACCCGCCGATTTGGGCGAGCAAAATCAGGTTTCTGCCCTACAGTTATCACAAAAGAACTGTTTGTATGAGAGTAGAAATTTATGGATGTAAATTTAGTGATGGAATAGTGAGTTATTCGATGCCCCAAGGGGATAAGCGAGGGGCTAGTTGGGAGTTCTTCGATACCACCTATGATGGTCATTGGGATGGAGAAAAGTTAAAATATGGTTTAGGACAACTTACAGATGGTAAAATCGCCCCTGATGACTTTAAATTCATGTTTTATCAAGACAAAGACAATTCACAAGGATGGGTCGGTTGGAAGAATGACACCAGAGGAACCAATCCAGTGGAAATCACCTTCGAATTCGACAAAGTGCGCGAATTCTCTGCCGTTCATATCTTTTGCAATAATCAGTTTACCAAAGATGTTCAAGTGTTCTCCCAAGCTCGTGTTTTATTCAGTGTTGGTGGGAAGTACTACAAGGGTGAACCAATAACTTTCGATTACATGGAGGATCGTATTTTCGAAACACCTAGAAACATTTCTATAAAGTTGCACCACCGCGTGGGGCAGTTCGTCAAATTACAATTGTTTTTTGCTAACAGGTGGATCTTGGTTAGTGAAGTGACTTTCGATTCTACTGTAGTAACAGGAAATTTCACGGAAGAAGAAGAGGATGTAGAGGAAGTATCCTCGAAGAATAAAGTTGCTTCGAATGATGTTGATGCCAATAATGTCGTTAGTGCTTTAAACACCCCTTCCGGTATAGGACAGTATTTAGGAGTGGGCGTCGGTCTTTTATCAGTGATAGCCATGTTAGTCGGGGGCGCAGTGATCTTCATGTTAATCCAACACAGAAGATACAAATCATCCCCGAGACCATCTCAGATTCCTAACGGGTGCGACAAAACCGCTCTCTACCGCGAACCTAGCACCGGAAAATACGCAGACAGTTCAGATTATACAGACGAACGCGATCCAGAATACGCCGTTCCTCTGCAACCCCCTCAAAGTCCCCGGGCGCCGCCAGTGATGCAGAACTTCTTTCCAAAACCGCCTCCGGTGCCGCCGCCTCCGGAAAGATATTACGCCGCGACGGAAATTTGTAATGCGGGCTTCGTTCCACCTCCGCCGCCACTGTCGACGCCGCCGCCGGTCAGATTTTGCAGGCCGACTAGATATGTGACGAATACTAGCAAGACTTATGTAGGACCTTAATACTTTTATCTGTGATATGGACTTCAATGTGGATGGCGTACGCAAATTGCTAAATTGTGGTAAGTTTCATTGATTTTTTGCTTAAAGAAAGCCAGAGTTGGGACAAATTTCTGTTAGAGTACATAATCTCAAAAAGCGCTTATTTAAAGAGTTCGTCCGAAGTCGAGGACACACTTCTTTTGAAAACTGTTTTCGATGTAAAATCACCATCTGAATCCGAATCCGGAGGGCGCCCGTTCATTTGGGACGGCCTTAGCCCTGAAAAATGCATTTTTTTGTAAAATTTCGAAAAATTGAAAACTCCGAACATTTCAGTTTACATCGTCATAGCATCGTTATGGAGACGTCTAGGAAGTTAATTTTTTTTGAAATGTTCTCCAGGCATTTTTGATTGCAAACCTCTATACACAATTAACTTTTGAAAAATAACTACGTCAGAAATATATAATTTTGTACACCGCGTCATTTTTGTGCACCTTAATTTTCACCACGTGAGAAAATTTTTTATTGTAAAAGAAGAATCGAAACAATATGTCGTGAAAAGTATGCAGAAGTTTTTAGTGAAAAAATCATCTCGGTATCTGCTATACTGACCGAGTTACAGCAATTAACAAAATATTGCTTTTTGCGCTGCGGCGTAGTGTTCTATCTCTGCTCTGCGCATCTACCTACTCCGTGTATCTGCGCCTGCGGGCGGCTAATCTCCGTCATATGCGGGAAACTCGTGCAAATACCTATTACTTTTCTTTGACGAAGTGATAAAACAGTTTCCGATGTAATGAAATTTATGTTTAATTGTTTACAAATAACAATAGATAACTATGTACGAGTAGTATGTGGAATTGTTTTGGAATCACTGTTTGTGCGATTTTGATTGAAGACTGATGTTAAGTTATAAGCATTACTATTAGTGAAAATGGAAATCAATTATGGTATGTTATTTGTAAACAATTAAACATAAACTTCATTACATCGGAAACTGTTTTATCCATTTGTCAAAGAAAAGTAATAGGTATTTGCACGAGTTTCCCGCACATAAGACGGAGATTAGCCCCCGCAGATGCACGGAGTAGGTAGATGCGCAGAGTAGATAGAACACTATGCCGAAACTCAAAAAGCAATATTTTGTTAATCGCTGTAACTCGGTCAGAATTGCAGATATCGAGATGATTTTTTCACTAAAAACTTCTGAATACTTTTCAGGACATATTATTTCGATTGAATATGTATCTATCTTTTACAATAAAAAACTTTCTAGCGTGGTGAAAATTAAGGTGCACAAAAATGACGCGGTGTACAAAATTACAAATTTCTGACGTAGTTATTTTTCAAAAGTTAATTGTGTATAGAGGTTTGCAAACATAAATGCCTGGAGAACATTTCAAGAAAAATTGGCTTCCTAGCTGTATCCAGAACGAAGATATGACGACGTAAACTGAAATGTTAGGAGTTTTCAATTTTTCGAAATTTTAGGAAAAAATGCATTCGGATTCGGATTCAGCGGGTGATTTTACATAGAAAACAGTTCCACTGAATTTACTTTGAGAAGATTTTTCCTCCTATTCAATATTCTTTCTAATATACTGTATTTTTTTCTTTCAGCGCGATTTCTAGTAAATGTTTTACTACACAAGGCTGAAGATTACCAAAAGTATTCTTAATTTATTAAATAAGTGTATGTCAATGTATATATATAAAGGGACGCTTGATAAAAAGAATTAAGACAATCTGCAGTATATGTAAAAAAATTAAAATAAGAAAAAAAACAATAATATACAAAACTGTTGTAAATAACTATGTCCCTATTTAAATTATGTTGTTTCTACCTTTGTACATATCCTGCTGTAAATAAATTAAATTATAGAATTTTAATAGGCTTTTCATTTCTTTCTTTAATGGATACCACGTGATTTTAAGGTACTACGAATAAGTGATCTGACGATACTTTTACATAAAGTCAATAGACTTATATCTTTATAAAATTGATTACCTTAATTTACTTATACTACTGACTGCGCCATGTAAATTCACTTTATAGGCACTTATTCCAACCGTATAATCTATGCTAGAATCTTCAATAACGCTAAAGAATCATCTGTACTGCCAACTAAATAATCCAATAAAACTCTACAAAGCTCAGTGAATATACAAAAGCGAAGATGTCGTCTATTAACTGCTCTTTAACGAGTTGTTTTCTCTCTGGTCTCGAGAAGTCGAGAACTGCTGCAGTTTTACGTAATGGCCGCACATAAGAAAATGCGGATTGCTGCAATCACGAACGGAAAATTAGATCTCGAGTCTCTTGAGAGGAAATCGTATAACGTTTAATTTGTTGGCCGGGCAGATTGTTAAAACGTTCGCGGAGTTCCTAGTTTTAATAGTATCCAGTCATTATATCTTTTAAAACTATGTTTATGCGATTTGGTAATTGGCGCAGTTGGGAGTATAATATAATGCATTCCACGAGTGTGGGGCGCTGCTGGTCAGTGTTCACTCACTGTATATATGTACATGTATGCAATGTGAGTGCAATATAGGCAATAATTACTCAGTCGCAAACAAGTGTCAGTTTTCACTAATCAATATGGATTTGATCAAAGGCTGTACAAGTTTAATAGAATGATTCTGTTACTGGACAGAGGACGTGTTTAATCTAGCAAAATACGAGCACCTGGAATTTACAGAGTAATAACAACCATTGATTTAGCAGTACGGTGCAATAGATTTTTACGTCACGGTTAACACAATTTCAGTATTTCAGGAGCATTAGCGTTAGTTGCATTGACAGGCTAAGCTAAAATATTTAGTTAAAGATAAAGCAAGTCGACCATAAAGTTAAGTCATTGAATCGATTCTTGGAATCATTCACAGAAGATGGATTAATCGCAAATATCGTTCAGATCTCTTCATAAATCGATACTCCTCTTAGGACCAGCAGCGAAGGCAGCGTAGAAGGAAACGTTTCAACTATTTTGCTGTACAAAATCAATCGTTAACACTAAAAACAGCTCAGTTGGTTAGAGCAGTCGCCCGGAAAGCGAAAGATCTGGGTTCAATTCTCGGTCAGCGTCTGTTTCACATTTTTCGTGTGGGAGGCCTCCAGTGTAGTTTTCCTTGACTGCTATGCCCCATTATTACTCATTACTTTATATTTAACACTGCAGCCGATTTAAAATTTAACAATTGCTTATTTAAGAAATGGTACACGCTTACGAAACCAATGAACTTGTAGATAAGATGCCGACAAAACGCAGCTGCAGCATCTCGCCTATATGTTGAAAGATTTCCTTTAAGA
Source organism: Xestobium rufovillosum (assembly GCA_963966045.1). NCBI lineage: Eukaryota > Metazoa > Arthropoda > Insecta > Coleoptera > Ptinidae > Xestobium > Xestobium rufovillosum. The sequence goes on from OZ014493.1 coordinate 42,037,116, forward strand.
AATCACTCGACGCCGCCAATGTTTATTATTTTGGTTCAAAGGGTTCGTGATACGGGGTATTTAAAGGAGCGACGAGAAAGGCATGCAGGAAGGCCTGTACCGCCAGGAATAACGGAAATTGAGAAATAAATTTTAGAAACTGTCAAAAACGATCCGATAACGAGCACTAGGTCCATAGCAAATTGGAATGGCCAATTGAAAAAAAAAATGTAAAAAGGTAGGTAAAAAAATCTCATTTTTGCGGTTTTTTGCTTGCAACTCAAAAACTATCAACTTTTCGTAAATAACCTCCTTATTCAAAATTAAAGTACATAAAATTTTCTACAAATTTCATTATTTAGGTTTTGTCTCCGACGAACCGTTCGGGCTCAAGCGCTAGTTGAAAATTGGTGTAATTTGTCTGTCTCCGCAAAAACCCACTTTTTCCACTCCAAAATTCTAATTTATTACTAAAGGCTGTCAATTAGTGAATTCCTCCCATTTCTCTGCGCATACCTTATTTAGATCGTATACAACGTGTCCAAGATAAGAGGGCCAGTATGAGGATATTGGAAATGACAAGAGATGCGGATTTGGTTAAATGGGAAAAAAGTTGTGTAATTAAAGGACCAACAAAATGGCGCCTAGAAATCCTTGATAAGATTTTCTGTTTTTGAGTTATTTTGAAAAAACTGAATTTATGGATTTTTAACTATATTTTTTTCTGGCTTTAATATTAAAGTTAGAGCGAAACTGACGAAACTTCTTCGTAGCAACTTTTGATGAAATTAAAGATTTCATTTCCAATTTTTTTATTCTACGTTTCGTCTTCGAGCAACCATCATCAATTTCATTTTTTTAAATACGGTCCTGATTTTCTGATGTCAAATTTTATGAGCCCTTTTTATTATGAATTCAACAACGTACAACACATTATGGTTTAATTACGTTTCGACCCTTTTTTGGCCATCATCAAAAAATTTTTAAGATACAGACCTGTATGTCTCATAGTTTTGTAAAATATATGTACATACAGTATAAGTTGGGCAATTTTTAAGTGCACCACAAGAGTTTTACGAATCTGTTAGATGATACTAGCGATAAGCACCTACCCTACTCTAAGCATAGCGCATCTTGCAGTTTTGGAAAATCTTGTTCGTTTCTGATATCAGAAGAAAGCCCGACTAACTGTATTTCTCATAATTTTTAGAAAATTAAGAGAAATGCAGGTCCGTATCCTAAAAATTTCTTGATGATGGTCAAAAACGGGTCGAAACGAAATTAAACCATAATGTGTGGTACATTGTTGAATTCAGAATAAGAAGGGCTCATAAAATTTGACATCAGAAAATCAGGACCGTATTTAAAAAAATGAAGTTGATGATGGTTGCCCGAAGATGAAACGTAGAATAAAAAAATTGGCAATGAAATCTTTAATTTCATCAAAAGTTGCTACGAAGAAGTTTTGTCAGTTTCGCTCTAATTTTAATATTAAAGTCAGAAAAAAAATATAGTTAAAAATCCATAAATTCAGTTTTTTCAAAATAACTCAAAAACGGAAAATTATATCAAGGATTTCTAGTCGCCATTTTATTGATCCTTTAGTTACGCAACCTTTTTCCCATTTAACCAAATCCGTATCTCTTGTCATTTCCAATATTCTCATACTGGCCCTCCTTATCTTGGACACGTTGTATGTAAAGGTACATGTCATTTTTCAAAAATTACATAATGTTCAAGTTATTTAAGAAAGTCCAAATTTGTACAAATTCAGTTAGAAAAAAATTGAAATTCCAACGAAAAATCTTGAAAAAGTATTGCATATTATTATATTATATTACATATGATTGTATATTACATTATTATATGAGCAAAAATTATAGGTAGTGCCTCCGTAACCGGCGCCGGCTACAGTTTTATAGGTGTATTGTTGCCGGAGCCGGTTTCCATAACTTCGGACGGCTGTGCCAGTCTACGAATTAATAATAGTGCAGTTTAAGTACCTTGTTAGTTGTGACGCAACCAGCAGCATCCCCCAATTTTCAACTAGCGCTTGAGCCCGAACGGTTCATCGGAGACAAAACCTAAATAGTGATGTTTGTAGGAAATTTTATGTACTTTAATTTTTGAATAAGGAGGTTATTTGCGAAAAGTTGATAGTTTTTGAGTTATAAGCAAAAAACCGCAAAAAATGAGTTTTTTTACCTTTTTTGAATTTTTTTTCAATGTTGCGTTACGAAATTTTGTTAGCAAACCTCAGATTCGGATTTAGCACCCCAAAAACATGTAGAATGGAAGAAATCAAAACTACCCCACAACTTTCCCCCTAGGGGTCCTGGGCATGTAAATAGCATGCTTATTGGGTCATTCTTTCTTCAGCTTCGAATGACTGGTGAAAATTATTTACTATTTTTACAAAACTATTTGCTTGAATTATTTTTGTCAAAATGACGTATTTTTACAAGTTCTACATACTGTTAAAATATATATGGTAATAATTAGTGGCCGTTTGCATTGAAAGAACTACACACGAGACAACACGGATTGGGGTCATACCCCATTCTGAAGAGGCACCCAGAAATAACGTCAAGAAAACCTGAAGCTACTTCTGCAACTCGAGTGATGGGCTTTAACAATGTGGCAGTAACAGGATCTGTTACATCAAAACAGAAGTTAAAAAATATTACAAACATACATGCATGCTGATTTAGCCCCGAATCCCAATTACCCCAGTTTACCCCACGTATGTATATGATAAGAAAAACAAATTAAAATTGCTTCAGGGTCTAACTCGAAAAGTTGGGCTTCCTTCGTTTTGCTTTCCTATACGGGCTTGACCCTTTTGAACACCTCTATGAAAACATATTACAAGTAATCAATCTTCATTTGAAAACCCAAAAGAATTGTGTAACAATAAGAATAGGATCACCACAACATTTTTGGTATGTCCACTATTGATTTCTGAGCTTTCTCCTGCGTTCCTTATGCGGGTCCAGGTCAATTTAATAGAGAGCAGGGGCAGTTATGATACCCCGAGCAAGTGAGAATAAAGTGGGTGTAATTTATGAAGTGTCTGAATAATGAGCGCGACAACTTGTCGATTGTATCTCCGACCTTATGAAACTTACAGACCCATTTTACATAAAGTAAACGTCTCCTTATAAATCTCAAAGAACAAGAATCATTAATGTCATCTGTTGCTATACCATTAGCATAATTATGCATCCAGATATCAATCTTCTCGAATACTTACACTCGGAGGGAGGAGGAAGAAGTACAAAAAATAATTAAGATTTGTCACTGATACAACGGGGAGAATTCACAAAATGGAATTCTAATTAAGCAGCTTATACAAAAAAGATATGGGAGGGCCCTTAAAGTTGAATGATAAGGGCTCCGCTGAGCTACTTATCGTTTAGAACTTCATTTGCAATTTAATATCCTAAACTTTTACAAAGTGTACGGATCAAAGAACGCTGTCCCCTTTCACTCCCAGATATCGATACCTCCCGAATATGAAATTTAAATAGGCTCTTACGAGCAGTATTCTTAACCACCCCTCTCCGATATTCGTTACATAGGACACACGATCGGGGAACCCCATACCCTTCGCCCAACTTAATTATTATTCTGTAACAAAATGTTTTTACATTTAATTAGTGTCTTAACTCTGCTCGACGTTGACTCAGCGCCGGACTGGATCATCAAATTCACAGTAAACCACAAACCGGAAACAATAAAGCGCCAGGTATGGATGAATTGCGGACAGAAAACTTAAAATGTGCAAGTCAATAGGTAATAGAACTGTGTATACCAGAAATTTCTGAAGATTGCAAATGGAACATCATAGTATCTCTGCCCAAAAAAGAACGTCGTAGATTGGGGTATAACTATGACCAAAAAAATCATTTATTTATTATTATTACTATTAATATAATCAATGTTAATGTTATTATTATGATTAGTGGTACTCATTATTATTATTATTATATAAAAAAGTATTTGATATAACAGCACCAAACGCTTAAAATTTGCTAAAAACGTAGCTCAACTTTACACCCCTAGATATCGCCTCCGGGATCTCGCTTATTTGAAAAGATAGAGGGTAGGTTTAAATTCTGCACTTTGTAGAATTTGGTGCTCACTAATATGCCCTTGAGGAATCTGATCTATCTTAAGCGGTATAGCCACCGAAGTTATGGTCGAAAAGCGTAAAAATGCCGCCTACTAAACACTTTTCATCATAAAATTCTCAGTCCGAAGACTGGTTGGACACGTACCTCCATCCTTTTCTATGCTGAACTCGTGACATTGTTAAAAAATTACTCTAGACGTCTGGTACTTAAAGCAAAATATAAACTTGGAAGCGATTCTTAAAAACGTGCGTATGGAGTATGTGCAAGTCACCTTGCATATTCCAGTTTCAGAAAACTAGGGAATTTCCCTCACATTCCAATAAGTGCAACGACAGAAACGCAACGCCTTCAGAGTGTAGTTTTTAATGCTCACATGTGCAGCGCATAACGCATCCAATTAGATAAAATCTTGAGCTGAAATTTGAAACTTCTTACAGCACACCATTTCGCTTCGAATTATGTTTCACATTACCGACTAATGAACTACTGGTCGGCAAGAAAAATATACATCAAATTGACAGCTGCCTGCGTGTTGAAAGTGAATGTGTGTGTGTACATTGCACTTCGGGGTTATCGCCAAATTTGATACGGTGTGAAGGAGTTCGCAACGGGAAATGTGCGAAATTCATCACAGCTCGGGTGTCAAGATATCTGCGCCGTGAAAAATTAATTAGAAATCGTATAGAATTTATAAGAAGCAAATGCTGTCTACACATGTTGTCAACAAAAGTTGGTAAACGTAATAAAAGCTGTCCACATTTATTGTTGCCAACACCTATTATCCAACACTGTCCCAGTTTTCTCTCGGATTCAGGTGCGTACATTTCATATCTTTATGAATGAGTCAGGAAGCGTTACAGCAAAAATCGAGAGTAAAAATGTAAAAAGTACAACCTCACAGAGAAAAAGTTCTCTTGGTTTTAACAAATCAGTTTATTTGACAAGATTTTGCTTGATGCAAATAAAGTTCTTTTCTTTCAAGAAAAATATGTTTCTACCAAATAAACGAAATTTCTTGCAATAAGAAATTTATTTATTTGCAATAAATTTCTCTTTTTGTGGCTTACTAAAACTGCTGCCAGTTTCAAGCTATTAATAGTTTGCATTATGTAAAAAATATTTGTTTGGATGAAACAACTTTTCATAAGAAATGAAATTATAAAAAATACAAAAATAAAAAGTAAAAAGTCTCGCACTGTCAATCGATTGGTTTACGTTTAATCTTTTAAACATTGCAAATAAGATCTGCACTGAGACATTTTTACTTACTACATATCTTAGAAATTTGGTTATATTAAACAAATACAAGGGTTGTTGTAAGCTAATTCTTTGATGCATGGTATTAACAATGATATGGTAATTATTATAACCAAATGCTATTTACGACACACAAATTAGGTTTTTGCTGGACTGCATTGTTGTTTGTGAATATACTATTCACAAACAAACTGAAATAATGTGGAACAAATTCCATTTTAGGTGCAAATACTATTTACTTCATAATAGTTACTGTTAATAGCAAGAGCTTTATTGTTAAAAAGGATAAATGGAGAAAAAGGAAATATATTTGGATTGTTAAATAAATAAAATTTATGCCAACTATCGGAATTTTATGATTTGGTTAATATAATTAAATCCTAAATTGTTGTTAAAATGTATTGCTAGCCACAGAGAAATATTGGGCGCAGTTTTATGATTTAGTTATTATAATTAAATCTTGAATGGTCTCAAATATTACTCTATTAACTGTTACTCAACGTGAAGTATTAGTCCAATTTATCATATAATGTGACTGGAATAAATTATTCGGAAAATGTAATTATTATGGAAATGTTAGTAGAAATATTATATTTATTTTACCATATTTCTTTATTATATTGTTATTGTAAATAAGGTGATAACAAATAACTGATATGTTTGTAGTTAGTAGACCTTTGTGTGTGAGTTATTTTTGTAAAATGTCTGTGCATATTGAATAAAAATATAAATAGTAAAAAACTGCCTGAAAGCAATAAATGATTTGTTCGAGACAAAATTGCGGGGGGGGGGCAGGTTGCAGGCCAACGAGGCCAGTATACTGTTGGAAAGAGAGAGAAAGCAACAGGCACAGAACACCACATTTCGCCAACTTCTAAGGACGCTGGCGTTGTCAGCGAAACACGTGTCGAGTTTAATTACTGTGTCACTGTCTTTTGGCATGTGGGGTCAACTTATTAAGAATTCATAGTGACTCGAGAGGAGATCTGAAGATTAACTGGCTAGTTATTAATAATTATACTACCATTTGCAGGTAATTCAAAATCCAGTATTTAAATAAACAGGATGATATTGGGAATCCTGCAACAAATAGCTACACTTGGGAAGGTTTGACAAATTCGAGCGGTGCGCTCAAGTTAATCGAATTAATTTAGGCATGATTGAAGCCCTTTATACGGCGGCGAAGTGGCAGGCACTGGTAAATCTGGATATCTGCCAACTAAGTCTCGACATTTGCATATGAAACAACTCCCGCGGGCTTTTCGAAAACATCCCAATAGTCATGGCACTTTTCAATTTGAAACACAATGTAGCTCAGATTGTTGAACGTGTTTTGAATCCGACGCAGGGACAGGGAAACTTCGATAGGATAGAAATAGTACGTTGGCACTTTTGAGGAACTGTGTCAAGATTTTATATTCAGGTTGCCGTTTTGCGAGTGCCCAATACTCGCTAAGTAATAATTTTGTTTGCTTCTAAGAATGAATTAGTTGTAATTTGATGGATATTAGGAAGTTCAATTATTCTAATGTGGTAGAATGGGTGAATGTCACGTTTCAGTGAATCTCATGTTCGGTTGAGAAATTATTTATATTTGCGCGTCTATACAAATGAATGATATGGGTCTGAATGCACGCAGAAGTCAGGTGTTTATGATTCCGATTCGAACCATATCGTCCTCCTACACAAGTAGTATCGAAACTGGCATTTCACAAATTTTACAATACTTACAGAGGAAAATGATTTTCATAATCCTTTCAATGGTTATTCCTCAATTAATATATTATTTATTGGGAAATAAAATACTAAAAATATATAAATATCGACGTTTCAGCCCCATTTAGGGTCTTTGTCAAGATTTATTTAAAACAGAAAAGGTATAAAGAGTGACAATTATTTTTCTAATAAAATTTGTAAACAATGACGTAACTAGGTATGTTACCTACCACGTCTGCATCCCCGAAAAAATATAAATTCACATAATAAAAGACAGTCCAAACAAAAAAAATAAATATCTTTATTAATTTAATATCAAGCGGCAGAGAGCAGATTTACGTTATTACGTTACTGTAAATTTGACTTAAATTTTGAATGACAGACCTGTCATTTAAAGAATTTTTGTCTTTTTAGATGTGTAGGCATCACTTCTAAGATTTAGTTTTTAATTTTTTTTCTAGAATATGTATTATTATAAAATCAAAATTATGTTTGGTGTTTTTCATGTTTACTGGTTACTATTTTGGTATGTATGTGGTTTTAACCTATAATCTGTCTGATATAAGAATGCAGTGTTGTTTGATATGGGAGCAAATTTAACGATGTCTGATTGGTGTAGACGTGAGACAGATTTACACCCTCCAATGTAATTTTATTAATCAAACCTGCCAAAAAGATTTTTATATAGTAGGTATGTAACAAAAATCCATAATATCCCAAAATAAGATGACATCGATGACAACTGGAAAAATTTATGTCAATATAATTTTTTATGATTGTCAATACACAGGATAAACTTAATTAATGTTGATAATGTATGGATTTCTTTGCTATTAAACGTGGGGTGTTCAAAAATGTGTAATAGTGTCAGTTAGACAACCGTGTGATATACTTTTCATATATATTATTGTTTTTACTAAAAAAATTGATGTATTCTGTTTTTTATAATTTTCATAATACAATTTTTTGGGTAGTTATCTTTTGCTAAACAGTTTGTGGCTTTGTCTATTGCAGATCTTCTGAATTGTGGACTAGAATGTGTTAAATCCAAGAAGTTAATTTGGTTATTGTTTGAAATTTCTATAAATTAAAATTATAAATTAAATTAATATGCATATGTACATATTTTTGCTCTTTTATAATTTTATCAAAATCAAATGTGCGAAGTATAATTTCCATTTTTAATTTTAGATTCATAGTTATACGTTTTTATTAGAAAAATAATTGTCACTTTTCACCATTTTTATTTTTTAAATAAATTTTGACAAAAGCCATAAACGGGGTCGAAACGTCGATATTTTATATGCAGTATTTTATTTGCCAATATATTTTTCTCCAAAACAATAAATTTATATAATAAAATAATTGGCACAAATAATTAAAGAAATTTAATAAGTATAAGTAATAGTAAAATAATATTCGAGCCATTTTATGATCGACTGAGAATGCAGATAGGGTAAAGTCGCCCATATTGAACCAATTTTCGAAAAAGTCACTGTAACTTAAGAAAAATGTATGAGCGGTTCCGTGCTATGCAGCCAAAGTGTGTTTGACATTTTTTTGGGATGTGCAAATGGTTCAATTTGGGAAACTAGTTGCTCAAATTGAATATCCGGCATCGTAAATTGAACCTTTGCTTTGTGGCGTGTAAAAATGCATACTTGGGTTGTTTTGAAACGAGGAAACACTTATTGCACTACTTTTATTAAGTAAATAGCATAAAATATAAACAAAATACCTAATTAAGATCGCGAATCTGATATTTTTAATTTTTAGGGCATAATTTCTAAACGTTTCTGAATTGCTTATTTCTAATAAAGGATATATACAGCAACAGGATATTATCTCTTTATCTATGTCTAACGACGTCATGGCATAGGAAGATGCTCTTGTCTCTGCAAAAGTTCTTTGTGTTCGTGTACCGCTAAATCGTTAGACGTTATAGTTTGGTACCAATCACATGTATTACCGAGCTGTTTAACCGTATCCTTAACTAACGCAAATTGCGACCAGTCAATTTTATGCTATTTACCAACGCTAATTAGCGTTTCAAATCGATCGTAAAACTAAGGAAATTGAAATGCCCGATGCTCCAAACCTTCAAGAAATACCTACTCTTATATTATACCTCTTTGGCGGTTCGTAATTTCATAGATGCTATAAAGTTTTATTTTCCTCATTAACTTAGTCAAGCGTTGCATAAATATCAATTGTGCATGTTTATTGATCTCTTAGATGACTTTCACTATCTGGGAAAACATGTTTAAGTAAATTCTTGGCTGAACAAAAAATAACCAGACACCACAATAGTTTTACACTACAGAAAATTTAGGTTTATGAATGACAGTTTGTGGGGACAGACTTAGGCGGAAGGGGGCAAGAAAGAATATGTATCTTGGATTATTTCAGTGAGATCCGAGTTCATATTTTCAGATAACAAACTTCACTGTGTTTTTTTCGCGGCTTCGCAGTCACCTGGGAAATCTCCGCGTATTAGTTTTCCTGGGGGATATAATACGAACCCGTAAATACGTTTTCTGGTCGAATTCGGTTTAAATTGTACGTTTGGATTTCTAAGTTACAAGGTTTCTGTTATACGCGCTGTTTTATAAAAGAAAAAATCTGGGTGCGTGGTCGCCACACGCGTTAGAAGTGAAACTTCAACGTTATTAGAGGAATGAAAAAATTTGTAGGGTAAACAGATGATTGGAGTGTATGCATTGACGAGTTTCAAATATATCTTTATTCATCAACTTCCATGTCTTCACTCAAATCTAAAACTGAAATGATAGGTCTATGTGCGGTTTGATTTTCTCTCAAAACAAAAAAAAATTTAAAAAAAACAAAAAAAAACAAAAAAAAATAAAAAAAAACAAAAAAAACAAAAAATCAAATATTTTACATCTTTTTACACGTTCTTAATAAATTTTGACAAAGCTCCCGAACGGGGACGAAACGTCGATATTATTATACCGTGTGACAAACTTCCATGTGTACATGGGGAAATAACATGGGCAATTACATTTTTGGGGATTCCTGCTCCCCATGTGTAGTTTACATTAATAATTTTCTAACTAAAACACAGAAATTTATCAGATTATCCATGACAACTTAATTTATTCTAATCACGGACGTCTTTGATTTTTATGGATTTTTTGAACTGTCAACATTTAAAAATGAACAAAAATATTTATTCAGTTCAAGAAAAGGTTTTCATTGTGAAAATATTTTACGGCGGCAATAGTTTGCGCGTAGTTCGTGCCTTATTTTTTGTAAAATTCAATAACGGTCCTATTCCTTCGGTATAACAACAAATAATTTAGTAAGAAATTTGAAGGCTGGGAATCTTTCATCGAAAGAAGTTAATTTTTACTAATACATAAACTTGTTTTTTTATTTAGATAATTCTCATTCACATTATTATTGTCATTACCTATAGTTGACAATTAATTGATTACTGGTGTGGATGTTTCGTTGGTGAATGCTGGTCCATAGTTTAGGGTAAATTGTAGGTGTCGTCTAACCTATTAAAAAGTTTTTGGGAAAATGTTAAAGCAGTAAAATGAAATAATAAAAATTAAATTACTTTAATTTTACTGCAATTATGAAAAATTTAACAAGCGGCAACATTTGTTTATTTTGCTCTTACGAATTTTGTAATCTGGCAATTTAATACTTATTTATTTCATATCTAAGTTAAGGATAAAAACTTATTAATATACAATGAAATTAAAGTAACATAAAAAAGAAAAATAACTATAACAAATATTCAAATAAACCCCCATTCTGTATCAGACAGTATCCCAGCCTATTATAGAAAGAATTTCTCACATTCGCAAGTTGCCGATCGTTTATTAAGTTGCATTCCGCAAAAATAGCATTCCTTAAAGAATCAATATTTAGGTGACGAGTTTTATAAATCTTATTTTTTAAATGACCCCACAATAAAAAGTCACACGGTGCGAAATCGGGAGATCTAGCTGGCCAGTTTATAGCACCACCTCGGCCAATCCAGCTCTCTGGAAATATTTCATTTAATAATTCCCTCACTTGTGCTCCAAAATGTGCTGGGCATCCGTCATGTTGAAACCAGACCTCCCGATTCGCATGTGCAACTTCTTCTAATGCAGGGCCAATATGGTTAATTAAAAGATCTAAATATGATTCTGAATTTAAATTTCTCTGTATTTCAAATGGTCCTATAATGCGATTATTAAAAATGCCTGCCCAAATATTGATTTTTTGATGGTATTGCGTTGTAGTGGCTAAATTTATTCTGGGATTTTCCTGGGCCCAATGCCTAACGTTTTATGAATTTGGCTCTTGATTTAAAGTGAAAGTACACTCATCGGTAAAACAAATTGATGAGAGGAAGCTGCGATCCCGATTAGCCCGTTCTTGCATTTCTTCACAGAAAGTTTGCCTTGATTCTTCGTCAAAAGGAAGTAACTCTTGGTGACATTGGAATTTAAAGGGATGATATTTGTTTTTTTTTTAATATGTTACGGGCAGTTTCTCTTGAAACATTACATTCTAGGGCAATAGACCTTAAACTAGATGTTGGACTAGCAGTTATCAGGCCTATTACCATTTCCTCTACCAACATTTAGATTTCTTGGAACGACTAAAAAAATAAATGATAAGATTAATTTTAGTTTTGTTTCACTCCACGTTATCACTTGTTAAATTTCTCATAATCCCAGTAAAATTTAAGTTAGCGAACAATAAGGAATTAGCAACTAGGTAATAATAATAAGCGAATCAGAATTATCTAAATAAAAACCAAGTAAATTTATTAGTAAAAATTACCCAGTATCCCAGTATCTTCAAATTTCTTAACTAAATTTTTTATTGTTGTTACCGAAGGAATAGGACTGTTATTGAATTTTACAGAAAATAAGTTACGGACTACCCGCAGACTATTGCCGCCGTAAAATGTTTTCACAATGAAAACCTTTTCTTCAACTGAATAAATATTTTTGTTCATTTTGAAACTCAAATTTTAAATTGTCGATAGGTAAATAATGTTGACAGTTCAGACGAATTAGAAATTAGAATCAAGGGAGTCTTTGATTAGAATAAATTAAATTGTCATAGGTAATCTGATGAATATCCGTGTTTTAATTTGAAAATTATTAGTGTAATTTTTGCTTTTAATCGTTGACGAGACTACCATTAGAGAAGCTGATGGGCAAAACACATTCTATAAACATGGTCTAGTTCCTGCAAAAGACAGTAAATTAAGATTCCCTGGATATTACTAATTTTTCTGTACCTTGAAATAGATTGTTTCAAATCAGGATCAAGCATAAATTTGAGGTTGAAAATACCCTCGGAATTGATGCTCATCAGTCACCTTTAACAATCCGAATTGCGGTCATCAACTCTGATGCTGAAACAAATAAAATTGTTCATTACTTTTTATACCTAGTGTGTTTTGCTCATATGAAGACATCATTCGGCGATCATCCTGATAAAACACTGGCATCCCGAAATGCTGTTAATCCAAATTTACAGCACAATTACTGGTGACGTTAACACGTCCCCTGATGGCAGAAATTTTCGAAATAAATATCTCGAATTGGACTTTAATGACTCAGACTGGCCAGTAAAACAAAGGAACATGACTTATTGTAATAATAAAACAGTTGAATATGCAGCGATAAGTCGCTTGGGAAGATTGATAAAGTTGATTTAAATTGGCAATAAATGGGGTACTAAATATTTACCAGCGTCCTCGGGACCAACCTGGGGAACGTTAATTTTATGGACCTCGGCGGCAGCTATTTTACGAGTCCCAGGGTAAGTGGGGAACTTTTTATGCTTGTGTTGAAAAACAATTTCGGAGTTAATTTAGGATCATCATTACGTAATCTGCGTAAAGTTTTTGGGCAGTGCCCGGTTTCCCATATAAATTTGCTTTATTGTCTTACGAAAATAACAACTCTGCACACTCGTTCCGCGTGGACAGGAGACACCGGTCAGTTTCAGCAATCATTGACGAAAACATCGTCAGTTAGGCAGGTTGCAAATACTTTGACAATATTGTTGGCCAAATTGTTAGTATAGTATTCACTATTGTCAAGCTGTTCCTGTCATTGCCCGTCCGCGAATAACTTCTTGGGTTTATAAAAAGAGCTGTTTCAAAAAAAATCTTCCGAAAGCGGTTTAAACTAGGTAGGTACGTCTTGGGAAATAAGTGTCCTCTAATTGCTGGCTGAAACTTACGAAATGATGCATTGCATTCCTTATCGTCCCAATCTGGCGCACCAAAGTAAACACATGTTGCATTCTTAAACAAATTTAATTTTCTCCCAGACTGAATGAATCATTTAGATTGGACAATCTTGATTTCTTTTAATAAAGCTCCCTGCTTTTATAAAGAAGCTACAGATGTTTATCTTTTGTACAGCCCCTTTCTTCGAATTAAATACAACAACGGAGAGTTTTGTATGGAAACGTTTCACCAGCATAATTGGTAGTTTTTTGTATATGAAGTAACGGTACGCACGTTGACAATAAAGCCTGTCTTAAACATTTTCTCAAACGACTGTGCCCGTGTAACTTTAAAATTAACTAAATAATGAAATTTGACATTTATATACCTTTAATCATTTTTAAATTTATTCTGCTGTTATTGAATTAAGATAAATTGGTTCAGATAGATTTCTCTTAACCCAATGAAGCTAGATTTGAAGTATGGACAATTCTTTACTGGATACTCTGTATATACAGGTATGAAAAAGTGAATTTTCTTGTAGAGAATTAAATTATAAGTTAAAAAGAAAGAATGACATTTTTTCAAATTTTGCTTCGTTTCCGAGTTATTCGAGTTTGGAATTATCTGAACGTTTTTTACTACCTTATTTATTTGTTTTTATTTAACGTTATTTAATTAATAAATTAGACATGTACACGATTGTTTGCTTGACAAAATTTATTTCATACTTATGTATAAGTGACGGTCAATATTGTTCCCATGGCTAATGTCATTTAACAGTTGTTATTCAATTATATCAGTTTGAAATTTTTAAACTCAAATAACTTAGAAACAAATCAAAATCCGAAAAAATTGTATTCTGTCTTTTTAAGTTACAATTTGATTCTGCATATGGGATTTCATTTTTCACACCTGTTATAGAACACCCTGTATAATATGAGACTTTAAAACTAATTAATTTAATCACTGTTTACTCTTCGGTAGTTTATGCACATATTGAGTTTATCACTATTTTGCGCACTACCAATAATATTATTACACAACCTTTTCTAAAGAGTTTAAGAAACAATAAAGCACCAGGTAGAAATCTTAAAGTGCGCAGGTCAAGAGGTAATAGATCGTTTATTTAAACTAGTTAGTTGCATATACCAGACAGGCGAGATTCCAGAATATTACAAACGGAACATCATAGTAGCTTTGCCATAAAAGAAAGGCGCGGATAGGTGTGAAAATTTTAGAATGATAAGTTTAACTTCCCACGCGTCAAAAATTTTAACTAGAATTGTGCAAAGAAGGATGGAGAAAAGAGCGAAAGAGATATTAGGAGATCAGTTCGGATTTAGAAGAAAATAGGGGAACGCGCGAGGCCATTCTAGCTTTACAAGTAATAATAGAGAAACCAATAGAAAAGGGAAAGAGCGCCTATACAGGATTTTTGGAAAAAACCTTCGACGATGTAAAATGGAAGGTGTTCGAAGTGCTCAAAAATGTAGGGATGAAGTATAGGGATAAATACAAAGAGCAAAAAGTAGTTATAGAATTTGAGCAGGAACGTAGACAAGTAGATATTCAAAAGGGAGTGAGGCAGGGATGTGCGTTATCGCCTCTAGTTTTCTATCTATCTGTACAGGGTGTTTCAGGATTAACTGGACAAACTTAAAATCTGAATTCAGGACCTAAAAATGAGAAAAATAGTTCCTATGATGGTATGTCCGGAAACGCTTCATTAAAGAGTTGCCTCCCTCCAAAGACATAGGTTAAAGTTAGGCTCTTATTTTCTTTCTCAAACTTTGTGAAAGATGAAAAAATTAATTTTGATGAAGACTTTCTACCATCGAAAACGCTTGCAAGGGACACTTTTCCAACCATCCCTTATGATTTAAATCGGTGAAAACAGCAACTCCCATTATATTTTTTTTTAAATTTATTTGGACTCGAATATGTTTCACGACACACTACACAATCCTCAGTACATAAATCAAGAGTTCAAACTTCTCTAAAAACACTCGTATACACAACGGTTAATCGCGTACGAAAACGCCCCGGTACACTTAAAAACGCGATAATTAAATTCACGTTCGTACCGACACCAGACACTGCAATCGCATGTAATCACTTCGCATATAACGCCCGCGCAATGGCACAACTCTCGCATTATTATTTCGAACCAAAACTTCAAACTGTCCATTCGGTTTCTTGCTTCCCATTTTATAATGGTCTTAGAAGATTCTGGAAAATTATCGATCGAACATTGTCCCAGAAAGAGAATCTTCGAGAGAATTATAGACTATTCTTTTCGGGAGTCAAGGTCAGCGCCGTAATTAAGTTATGTTTGCAGCGTGAGTCACAACCAAGGGCGTCGCTTGCGGGGCAAAAGTTCGTATCAATATGCTCAGATGATGAAGCAGTATTAGAGTCCAGCAAAGAAGAATTAAGAAGGGCTCTGAACGAAATGGAAGCGGTTTTGACGGAGGGCTATGGTATGAACATCAATAAAAATAAAACAGAAATTTCGGTGTGTAGGGGGCGTGAAAATAGGACTAAAACGAAAATACAAATTGGAAACGAGAAGATAGAGGAAGTCTCAGATTTCTGCTATTTAGGAAGTCAAATAATTCGCGATGGTAGGAGCTCTAGAGATATAAAACAAAGAATAGCGCAGGGCCGAGTTGCATTTAATAAAAAGAAACAGCTATTATGCTCGGGAAATGTAGAAACTCGGAAGAGGCTCTTAAAAACGTATGTATGGAGTACGGCATTGTACGGGTCTGAAACTTGGACGATAGGAAAAAATCAGAACCATTTGAAATGTGGTGCTATAGATGCATGATGAAGATACCGTGGATAGATAAGGTATTAGAAAGAGTTGGAGAAAAACGAAATTTATGGAAGACAGTAAGGAATAAGAGAGGTAGGATGGAAGGACACCTTCTAAGGCACGAAGGCTTAGTTCGCGACATACTAGAGTCAGAAATAGGAATAAAAAGAGGTAGGGGTAGGGCCAGATTAGACTTCTGCTCTCAAATAGTTAGGGATGTAGGATGTTCAACATTTGGGGAGACGCGTAGGTTAGCTCAGGATAGGAAAGGATGGAGGTACGCGTCCAACCAGTCTTCGGGTTGAAAACTTTATGATGATGAAAAGAAGAAATATGCTCTTAGAAAGTTTTGTACATATTTTCGAGACCACGATATTTCTATTTGCGATAGTTATAATTTTCATCGTTAATAATACCGGACTATAATACTCGTTCCCATTTTGTTCAGTAATTGTGCGTCATAGTATGGGAACTTTTAAAAATATTTACTGAGCATCAGAAGTGGGATACTCTGTTGGGTTCGATGAGAAGAATTTATCAAAGCCTTTAATACTGGCATTCTTGCCTGTAGGTATTTGAACATGCACAATAATGGGCGCTTTATTCATCTCGTAAGTGCAGTAGCCATCTGTTGGCATATTTACGACCGAAAATAATTAACTTTAAACCTCCTTACGTCTGGGAACAAATGTGGCCACCATAAACCATCAATTGATTAACAATAAAGCGACTATCGGCCTCTCCCCGATTAACGCAGGTAATGCCTTAAAATACGCTACGAATACGAGGAAAAGCATTAGCACATTCAACTCAGAACAAATAAATAAGAATTAGTAATGTCAATAAGAATAACCCCGTCGGTACTCAAATTATATTGTTTAGACTGTTCTTGTGCATCGAATTTAATTAAAGCAAAGGGTCATCAAGTTGGCCTCCCGTCAATAAATTCGAATTACGACTCTCGGATAACTTGATTTATGGGATAACTTGTAACACCCGAATTTATTGGAGGAGTCTATGGATTAATAAGTTTTAATTATTGGGTGGTGAGCATGTAAATTTAATATCGCTGTCGAGGTACGTAGCTTTTAAAAGCGGGTTTACTCGACTTATGCAGACATGTTTCTGTCAGTGTGTAACTTAAAGCAATTCTACTGGAGATCATGTTACAAATAAAGTACGCATGATTATTTTCATTATGGTCGTGTCGTTGACATCGTTTCCTCTGCACGCACGGTCTTCGGTAGTTCTAAATCTGATTTAGAATGATAAGGCCACCAACAACTCTAATGTGTATTATATTTTGCATTATTATAATAGGTATAGTCTATATCCTGTTTATTCAACAGATGCAGTAAATGACATTTGTGGGAGTGACTTGATTGCGCAGTACAGATTGCGCAAAAGTCAGCTTCCCATTCTGCAAATTAGAAGACGTTGGGGAATTCAAAAATACCTAGCTTAAAACTGTTGAAGAACTTGAACAATAAATGTTACGAAAGTTTCAAAAATGCGAAATCAAAATATAATAATTACTTGGAAAAATTTTAGGTAGGTACAACAAAATAAAATATCTGTCAAAAGTTTATTTACTATTAGTTCATGCATTACCTGTCGCTTTTGCAGTAAATGCGACGTTTTCGGTCTTGATGTTGTCAGTTGGTTTAGTAAACCAAAGAGTTGTAGTTGTAGTTGTAGTTGTAGTTGTAGTTGTAGTTGTAGCACCTATTGAAAAATGCTATATTATAAACTGAATGGGCATAACAGTAAATTCAGTGGCCACTTGTTCTATCAGAAGATAAATACTTTTTGGAGTACCTTGCGGAGAGGCTATTATCATTACCATCACCTGGAACCAAAGACATTAAGATCTTAAAATTATCCTTAATTTATTTTCGTCCAAAATTTATTTGAAAATAATACTCACCTGTAACAATTCACCCAGTCGTACTTGTTTGTAAACTAATTATCATATATTTTTCTTATTTTTTCATTTATTTTTTGCACACGTTCGGTATTCGAGCGGCGCGTTTTTCGTAAAAATTTTGGATAAGTAAGTAGCGGTAGAGTTTGGCCAACCTCCCCGGTGCGTCTCGTTTATGGCAATAGAGGAATTCCAGGTGACGTCACCACTTCCTTCCCCCTCTTCCTTGGGAGGCATACGCCGCCATTGTTTGCATTTGAAGTACATGGTTCCCGTTGGCTGCGAAGTGTGTAAAGCCGATTATTTACATTAGTTTTGTGTTTTATGTGCGATACTGACTAAATTAGGGCCTCCTAGAAGATTTTAGTATTGAAAATACTTCTGGGCGCGTGTATACGGGACTCATCTTACGAAAAATGTATCGACAGGCGACAGATTCTGTCGTAGGGCAGCGATATTCAGCAAATACTAAAATTTTAACTTTGAGTGATCCCAAAGTATAACCAGATGAAACTCTCACAGATGATTCTACAAGTCTTTTGGCACCTAAAAATGGCAATTACGACTTTTTTGGGTGGTAACGAAAAAAATTAGGGGTGAAAAAGCAGTAAATCTATCCCACCGTGCGCCGGGAGACTCTCGGGCATCTTACGCGAAAATTACAAGTCGTAGAACTTTGCGTTTTTTTTTAATTGTTGAAGAAATATTGACGTTTTTAATGGTGTAAATTTTGTGTAAATACAAGAAACCAAACTAATTTTACTGCACCGTATCTAAAATATGTCGCCACATCGGTAACAATACCACTTTGAACCTGGATAACTTTTTTTTTCACGATATAGATTTTGTTTTTTCTTACATAGAAAACTTCCTTATGGTATAACGAAGTTATGATTTCGTATAATGTATGGTCGCGTTTCAAAATAAGTCCGCTATAACACTTTCAATGCGCCGATGTCAAAAATTCACTTTCGGTGCACAGGACGAGCCGTGCGAGTGAAAAGGATATACTATGGGGAATAGCCGAGCACCAGAAGGAGACAGAACGCGGCGAAGTTACTCTGCAAAAGAACAGCGTTGTAATGCCACCTATAAAATCTTCTTTCAATGCATTTTCAAAACTCTCTTTCTGTAATAGCCACGAAATAAATGCTAGTAAATGAGGTAGGTACTTGTTTGGCGAAACTTTTACTGTTTGTATCATCTGGGGAAGGATAATTTTTATTGGGTATTGCAAAATTTTCCATACATTTTCTTAAAATTGCAGCAGCTCTATGAAGAATTTGCAAATCTGATAATGTATCACCCGTTGTTTCCAGATTAAAATCAGACGATTCGTCTGTTGAGCTAGCGTCCTCATTTACATGCTTGATTTTTTTGTCAAAAGTTCTTTGCCAGAACACAACAAATCACCTGACCTGACCTGGTCTACGAATAAATTGAATAGAGCCTTTAAATCTTTTCGACAATTTCATTTTCAGTTTCGCGGATTGTATTGGGGATCTTTCTGCATTACGTAACATAGAATTATATTTTTGTGTTACTGCACGTACTTAATGGCAGCTTTTCTTTATTATCGAAGATGCGTTCTTGAATCCAAGAAGAAAATGTTGAAAACAAGCGATCGGAACTTTTTGTATTTCTGTCAATTTTATTTTTGTGGGAATTTATATTTCTGGTTGATATGTACTCTGCGTAGCACAATTTGTGGTATTTTGCATCGTATGCAAATAAGTCTTCATACAAAATCAGTCTAGAGAGAATACGATTGTCATTTCTCTATCTTGCAGCATTTTTATGCGAGTGGAATCACCCGTGCCTATAGTAACAAGGACAAACAATACATAATTAACCAAATAAAACATTTAGTACTACGATACCAGTTTGAATTGAAGTAAGTGATTTCCTTTTTCTTTTGCCAGATCCTCCACAAATTAAGGCAGTGGATAGTAGTCCGCAAGTTACGGAATCACATCAAGTGTACTACAGTTCTTGCGTTATACTTTCGTATAAGTACTTCGTTAGTTCAATCCCCACCCAGCAGCGTTTGTGGGTAGGTAGGTTATCGTAGAGAGCTAGTGGTTTGTTACTCTCGGGCCGGGTAGGATCGGCTTCGGCTCCCGTAAACGTTATTTTTTTCTCACGTTTCCACATAATCTTTTTCGCATAAAATGCGTGTATCTGGTGCGAGGACAAGTAAAGGGTCTGTCTAAAATGCGTTGTTACACAATATTTAACACCTGTTCGCATGCCCACAACTTGCGGAACCGTAATGACAAATGATAGTGATCCGTAACTTGCGGACTACTATCCACGGCCACAAATTAAACCCATGGTTCTAACGTTAAATTGATCCTGTCTTCTAGGTATTTAAAAGCGTATTGCTATTAGAGGCCGCAGAACCATTGTTGTGTGAGGGTTCACGATTTTTAGTATTGAAAATACTTCTGGGCTCGGGTATATGGGACTCATCTGACGAAAAATGTATCGACACGCGACAGATTCTGTTGGCGGCGCGCGCATTCGAGGCCGCTAATAAATTGGATGGTGGCGGCTACCGGCTAGCCAGATCACCAAATGTAAACTAAGGTACGGCGAGGGCGAGTACCGTTTAAGAGGGATGTCGCGTTGCAATAAAAGTCCAAACTGTACAAAACGGATGCGTTAATATTTTGTTACGTATTGCGTCAGTTTGACTATGTGCCTTGTGCTTGTCACAAACCATTTATTTTATTGTATCAATAATATACCAACTTGAAACGGCACAGATCACTTTTGTTGGACATCTTAGAAACCGAGCAGTTGTGTCGGTATTTTCAATACGCCTATGATACTTGCGTAAGATGCGAGGTCTGTGAATTTTTTCACTAAATTATCAGTCAAGTTATGCTGTCTGTAGATCATTTAAAGTGCATGGTTTGCATGTAAAATCATTATATGCCTAACAAACCTATAATCTACATACATACGTGTATATTATCTACTATAATAGGTTACAAAGAGTTTTAAGTTAAATTTGTTACTGGCTGACTTTAGAAGTTTCAAATTATTGGTACTGAATTTAAGCCCTCTTTCCAAATTCCAACGCGCACGATGCCATAATAGAATTATGTAACCCAACCAAACCTTTTCAAAATATGTGAGCCTATCTCTTAGCTGCAGCTGCGTTTCAAATTCTCCCATGAAAATTTCTAAAATGAAAGAAGAGGCAATTTTCCATAGCTATATCTTCACCTTGTTGATAAAATAATCCATTGACTTTGAAATAATTCTGGAACTCACGGAGTCTTTCAATTTGTGAACTTTCCCTAATGAATGTTCGCAGAAAAGAATTCTCAGTCTTGCGATTTGAGCAATTTTTTCTGAATTATGGTGATATTAGTTGTTCGTGAGTATGTAGTTAAATGGTGTGCTAAAGAACTCTGCACCTGATTTAACCACAAACGAAGCAGGTATTCGCTGCCGTCAAGCTTAACTCCGTAATTTATTATACCAATTAATGACCGATTTTTACTTATTATCAGATTATGCCCTTCACTTTTATTCCGGGCCAGTTCCAATTTAGTACTAGAATCTGCATCTTAATACTTGCTCTGACCTGCTTTGACTTCTTCCAAGTTTGATTCGTCAAAATATGTCAATCTCAAGGCGTCACCTGTTACCAGCTTCCATTATTAACCCATTTCCCTCGACACATCCTAACCATTTAAGAATCATAGACAACAAAATGTATAGGGCCACATGCTGGCCCATCTGTACAAATACGGTAAAGGCTTATAGAAAACTGCAGCATGTTTGTTTAGGACGTTCAATTTTTCAGATGATTCAATAAACACAATAACGCTTACTATTTATGGGGCGGATAAAGGTACTTGTGAATGCATTGAATCTCTTGGAAAGCGGGATTATTCTAGACCCCGTACTACGTGAATCACGGCCATTGTGCCTCGGGACTCTCAACTCGAAATCCAATTCTGTGATCCCAGGGATAATACAACGGGTCCGCACCTGCTGCTGCTTGTGGGAACACATATTCTCTCGCCGCAAGGTAGACTAGCATTGTTGTTTTAGTTTTAGGACCCAAGATGTCCATACTTTCGACATTTTATGGTAATAGGAAGAACAGAGAAAACGGGACGAGGCACCTCATATAATAACTGTTAGCGTTTCGCCAAACATAATGGTTATAGGAGCTGCATTTTTCTTAAGGTTTTGTCTTCGATTCAGTCGTGGAGTATTACTGTAAGCCTGTTGAGAGAATTCTGGAGAACAGAGACGTATTTAACCTCGATCTTCCAGTTCCTTGATCTGTAAAGTTACCATACAGGTAATTTTTGATTTTGTTAAATATTTTATATCTTTTAAAACGCTTCTCCTTTAATAAATCTAGACAAAGCCCCCGCACCGGGGCGAAACGTCGATGTTATACAGTTTTTTACTTATATAATTGCCGGAAATTCAAAAAATTAAAAAAGAATTAAACTGGCACAAATAAATCAATATTTTTAAAAACACATGAAGAAAAAGTGTAAAAGAAATAGAAGAAATTAACAATTAAATAAACACATATTGAAAATAATAGAATATTTTTGTTAAAGTGCAGAGAGCATGATGTTATTCCTAAATTTTTAAATTATATAAACCCCAAACAAATCAATATAGTGAAAACTCACTATAAATCTAAAATTAATAAATTTTTGAAAAATGCCAAAAATCATTTCTAATTGTTATAGTAAAATTTATAAAAACAAAAATAAGATTAAAAAATATGGAATTAAAAATTAATAATATCCTACCACAAACTTAGGTACATCAATTTTTTTCTATAATTCACAATACCAAAAACTTAATACTACCTACATTCATGAACATAAAAGAAAAACAACAACACAAATTAATAAAACTTACAGAAAAACATGAAAACAACAATCCAATTAACACTGAGTGGATACATAATATATCCACCACAAATATTCCAACATATTCATAAAAATTAGGTCCTGACTTTTCTTCAAATACAAATTGTACTTAAACACATTCCAATCAACAACATTATTGCATCTATAGAAAGTGGCATATCCTTACTTCCCTCTGACGAAAAGAACTTAATTAGAAATCAAATTTGTCAAATTATTAAAAAATACAATAATTATTCTAATTCAAAAACAAATAAAAAAGAAAAAACATTTTAAATAACATTAAAATTACAAAAACCTTCCTCAACAATAACCCACCGGCATTTAAATAGCGATCCGTGTGCGTTGGCTTCCTGTATACTCTGTGTCCCAGGCTTCCATCAGTCTTGCGGTTGATGAGGACATCCAGGAATGGGAGGGCACCGTCTTTCTCCAATTCCATCGCGAACTGTATGTTGGGGTGCAGTCCGTTCAGATGGTCCCTGAAATTTCACAGAGCATCCGATCCATGGGGCCATACGATGAAGGTATCATCCACATACCTGAACCAACACTTCGGCTTGAGAGTTGCTGTGTCCCGGGCAGTGGTCTCGAAGCTTTCCATGTAGATGTTGGCTAATGCTCCACACATTCTCTCCATCTTCTCTTAGGCCTTCCTCTCTTCTTTCTTGTCTCTCTCTTCATCTCAAGCATCTGTCTCGGTATACGTTCTTCCCCCATTCTAGCAACGTGCCCTAGCCATCTCATTCTCTGCGGGCGCACATACTGGACTATGTCCGCTTCCATGAACATTTCTCTCAACACGGCATTGTTTCTTCTCCTATACTCATCTCCATCCCTTATCCTTCCAAAAATTGTTCTTAATATTTTCCTTTCCCAGATCTCTAATTTCTGCTGGTCTTCCTCTCTTAAAACCCATGCTTCACTTCCATAAGTTACTGTCGGTCTGATAATTGTCTTGTATATCCGTATCTTCGCTTTTCTTGACACATTCTTGTCCCACAACACTGTCCTCAGAGCCCCAGCACCTTTGCTACCTATCATTATTCTTTTTTAAATTTCTCTTAGTTGGTCGTTGTTTCTTGTAATTTCTGTCCCCAAAAAATTAAAACCCTCCACTCTTTCAAATATGCTCTTTCTATCTTTTCCACTTTTCACGCTCAGATGTTCTTCCTCTTCTTTTACTTTCTTTGTCGTCATGTACTTTGTCTTTAGCTCGTTTATCCTTAATCCATAAGTTCTTGCTTCGTCTCCTAGCCGCCTTACGAGCTCTTTCAATTCTTCCTTTGTTCTTGCTATCAATGTTGCATCATCAGCATATGCAATACACTGGTGTGAGTTCTTAAGCACTGTACCATCTCTGTTTATATTGCTGTTTCTAATAATTAACTTAAATAAGATAATTCACAGATAATTCAGTATCATTGTTTTAATTTTATTACCCATTGTATGCCTATGATTGTATTACGCTTGGCGGTAAAGTAAAGGGCCGATTTTATCAGAGCCAGAGATTTCTCGGCGCGCCCGCTGTGTGCGCGTGCCGGGATAGAACTGAAACTGCTGATTTCTTCCGATCGATCGTGGGTGGAAAAATGAATATCTCTGATCTAAAGAACAGCTATTTATGCAATGCCTCATTTTGCGAATCGAGTGGGATATTTGCAAAATCTCAAGTTCAGCAAGTTTCAAAATTTTATAAAGAATAAAATTTAATGAAAAATCAATAATAAAAAGTGTTTCTTATGTGTCACAATGTATAAGTAGTTCAGGTCAGGTAGGTATTATTGCCAGAGCCCAAACTCATATATACAAGTCACAATACAGTGTGATTTTGAAACGTATCAACTGACTTTGTCTTGGTTCGCCAACTTAAATCTGTTGGACTGTACGAGTACTTCAATATCTCAAAAGAAAGCTCTCTTCCAATACAAAGATATTATAGATACGAACGTGTGACTCTATAAGAATTATGTTTATTGTAGCAACGACACTGAAAGAACAGTGTCGTTCTATCAAGCAAGATTTCTGTCATGTGGAAGGCATTTTATCCAAACAATTCCTCGTTCGCATTTTTAACAAACGTCCAGAACATACTTTTCAAGTTCATTTATTTCCTCCGTAATCAATAAACGTAACTACCATGACAGTTGAATACAAAGTCATTCTTTTACAATTTTCAATTGCTTGTCACAACAGCTAAAGACTAATAGTACCGTATCACCGATATGAATGTTCCCCAGTTCCCCTGATTTATTTGTAGTCGGCGCTTTTAATTCTGGTCGATGAAAAGAGTAAAAGAGACAAATCATATCTGGGAAAAACTTGTAGCCAACAGAAAACAAGCATCAGTACGAACAAACATCATAAAGTTTCGTATGACATGGACTGAATTTGTTGAGCTGTCAGTAACAGGGTCTATATTTTAAACTGTAATTTAAAACTCGAGCTTTGTTTCTACCCTATGCGGTCCGCGTCAAACACAGACGTTTGGGCGAAGCACGTCGAGCAAAACGAAGTAGTATTTTCAGGGTAATTTTTATCTAAACGGACGCCCAGACCGAATGCGATGTTCATTTGAGTACGACGTGCGAGAGGTTTTAGAAAATCCAACACGTTGGGGTAAGATGACGAAAGGGGTAACTTGCCGAACGCGTTTTGCCTTCAAACTAGGAATATAATATAATTCCATCATGTTGTCGTCATCTACCGACTAAAGTAAGAGTTAAGTTGCGTTAGAAACATCAAATGATTAAGGCTGTCGGAACGCCGACGAACAGTTACTGCGGAAGGGTATCGGAAGGGACATAGCATTCCAAAAGTACAAAGTAGGCGGACACTGAATGCAAAAATTGCTGGGCGCGCTAGATTAGGGTGGGGGGGCATTTCGCAGCGTACAGAGTAGGACTCTGAGCTTTCCATTCACTTTGAGCTAGAACAAACACAACACCGAAGCTACAGACGAAACGCGGGGTTTATTGAATATCATAGTATAGTATTTATATTCCGACGAGTACCTGATAGAAAACAAGGAACGTTGAACCAAATTATAGGCGGGGAAACAAAACTCGTCTCGGGATGCTGGTTTCCCCAAGAAAACGCAATGGGTTACTTATAAGTAAAAAAGAAAAACTAAGTAAGTATGTTTTGCGATTGACCGAAAAGTTCGTGTGGTTAGAGTATTATTTTAATAGCATTTTTCTAACAAAATTTTGCAATATTTCAAATCAAAACTAGACCGCAAAAAACGGAAAACTCAATTTTTTGACTGGCCACTTCCGGTGGCTTTTTCTGGGTTCAGTCATCATGTCATATCACATTTTCTTTTCTGAGAGCATTGAACTATGGCTACCTCTGGAGTACTGCCACAGTACCCCAGAGCTAGCCGCGCGGTGGAAAAAATAATAAACAAAAAATGGTTTGCTGAGTCTAAATTTCCTTGATAATGACTTGTACCGTTATCATCTGCCGCAGTCAGACACGCTCAGTAAAGCCTCTTTTAGCGCTTTACGTATTGTAACTGATTTTTTTCCATAACGTTCTAACATTTGGAATAGACTTCCACGAACCTGTGTTCCAAATTCCTAAACGGTAAAAAATGTTTTGTCATGTTGAGTGTGCATCTGACTCCACGGTACACGCCACTCTTAATAATCAGTTCATTAAATGTTCAAATTCCAATCCTTCTGTGACAAAACAAATTTTAAACTTTCCCTTTCCCGGCTAATTTCTTGTCCATCGTAATTCCGTGACAGATTTTACCTGATATGACGCAGAGAACAGAAATAACGGAAGACGTAGTTGGAAGTTGACGTATATTATTTGTCTAAAAACGTTTTATACGAAATTAGTCCAATCCGGTGTTCATAAGATGTGTTATGTGTTCTCATTTGGCCAATAACATGCTGTATTAATGCAATGGAAATCTCCGGTTGGCGACGGAAATCCAAAGGCAGTGTACAAGAAATCCACCAGTGATTCACTCCTCGGGAATCTGTTATACAGGTTGATCCATTTATCCATTTATGCGATGTTATATGAGAGACCCCTCTCTTTGTTTTACCATTGTGTCTGTTCGTCCGTCTGTCTATCAGTCTGTATGTCTGTTTGTTTCTCACAGTGTTCTTTTTCCTGAACTATAAGTGCTATACAACAATAAAATTGACGCATATGTAATGGCCCAAACTCAGACAAATCTAAAAGGTTTGTTGTGTGCACATATTTAGGGCGGTTTTCATACATCGAAAAAGGGTCAAAAGATATTTTTTGTTTGCAACACTAGAGCATGTGAAACATTTTTTTTGTTTTTATCTTTTTACAGTTCAGTACGACCACATGCGGGGAGTGTCAATTGTGTCCCCCTGTCGCAATTTATTGGGAACTATTTAAAGTAGAATCGTGAATATTGGTACTTTCGTAGTCTTCACGATTGCAACTAATTATGCAATAAATAAATTTTATCAAAATCGGTTCAGGATGCGGTTTCTGATATAAGTGCTTCAGAAACTTTGCTAGCCAGTACGGAACACTTTATGTACAAAGGGAGTTGATACTCGGTGAATTATTTAAATGGGACACTCTATACATATTGCGTTTTTTAATTCTTCGATCGATTTTACTAAGTATGCATACGAAGTAAGTTGCTTCTAAACTAAACCCCATATTTTTGTGTTTCAGCTTTCTTTTAAAATTTTTGTCACACGTAGGGATGTTTCAAAAATTACATTTTGAGAATGATGAACAGATGCCCAGTTTCACAATAACAATTTTCTGTAAAAACAAAGTGTGAACATTTTTCTGAGTTTTGGGTGGCAAAATTGGGGAAATTCCTCAAAAATGGTACAAAATTACGCCAAAAATCTCAATTCTTAAGGTTCAATCTTTATTTGTGCCTAAATTATCGGTCGCAGACCTACCAATATCTACATCAGTCAAAAGCTTTAACATTTGTAAGAAAAGCTCCACCACTCACTTGAAGAACAGCAGGACGAGTACCCTTAAATAAATCGCTATCCAGAGGCGTCTCTGGATGGGAGAAGTAAAACGAGGCGAAGAAAGAAGGAAAATGAATGGAAAATAAAAAAAGGAGGGAAGAAAATAAAGGAAACCTTAAACACACATTTGAGGTTAAATTTATATTTTTTTCTTATGCTCGCCCATTAAAAGAAGTCACGAGCCGCCGCTGTAAGTGAAATGGGTATGTAAAGGTAGGTACATCACGGTTTGCTGACTCAAATGCATATTTTTTAACTGAATGTTTCTGATAAAATGTATCAAATGTTTTCGTGTATGGCATACTCCGAGCTTATCTGGTAGGTACGTTGACCACAAATCGGAACGATGCATATTGTTGCTATTCGTCTTAGTCAGCTCGTAATGTTTACCTGTGCACTTGTTATAACTTCAAAGCGAACAGGAATCCGCTGTAAATATAGGCGTACATGCGATATGCACGGACAGTTATCTGACTGCAGACTTGTGTGGAAATTTGCCAAAACGTTGCAATTTTATGTGTGATAAATTTTGCAATAACTGTATATCACTTTGGATGGAATGTATGGACTCACAGGGGCACCATTTTGTGTATTAAATAGGTCGCTTAGCCTGCGGCATTCATCATTCTTATGAGTAAGTCTTATCTCCAGAAACCCACTGTATTTTCATTCAAAATGAAGTATGTTTTTAACAGCCACAGAAACCATATATTAGTAAATAAGAATAAATTTAAAGTCAATAATTTTAAACTTTTAAAATCAGCCAATCATAAATTTGGAGATAAAAAATAGGCTATTTAAATTTTAATTTGTTTTGCTTGTTGTATTAAAATTGTACTTAATGATTTTTCGGAAAATTAGCCTATTTTTGATTAGCAGTTCGTCTGTTATATTTTTTTCTTAAAACTATTATTGTCATAGTCTACGTTTCTTCCCCGATTATAGGCATGAAATTGATATTTGTTATTTCCCGTCTCTCGTGGTTCGTTTCTTTTTATAGCTTCCGATGGAAAAAACTTTTTCAGGTCTATTTATCAAGTTTCCTAGGGTGGAAACATTGCCAAACATATACAGGATACATGAAAAACAACACATTTATTTTGTCGTTATGCGCAGTCAATTTAATAACCATAAAATTTTACTTTTCCCATAACATTATCGTCTGCCGATTAAACTGTTCAATTTTCCGAGGAACACTGCGCCAGCCTGAACAAATATTTACCGTAGATACGTAAGTACTTTTGTTTGTTTACAATATAAACTCACTCCTTCAGTGCCCTGTTTGAATGTAAGTGATGGCAACAAAACGCCGACATGACCTGTGGGCGAGCTCGCTTGCGGTTTTCACATGCGTTCGCTCAATAGTCCCACAATTTATGAAGCACGTTAAGGAGTTCCCGCGAAGATGGCCATGCATTTGCGTGTATGAATTTATTTTCCATCGTTTATTTGATCTTTCACGATCGGCGTGTAGGAGTTTCTGTGTCGACACGGCATTTGAACAGTTAGTTTTTAAGTAAAATAGGATGCAGTTTCAGGAAAAAACAAGTTGCCGGAATTAAGAGTTTTTATTGTTTTCAATGTGGGGCCGGGCAGAAGAGCTACTATGTATATAGTTATAATTTATGAAGAATTGATCGCCTTCAGTTATCCTAAATTTTAATTTGCTGCTATAAACCGATTTAACTTCAAAATTTTCATCGTCAATCATGGCAACGTATCTGAAAGAATTATTTTTAGTATCAATGCAGATTGTGCCGCAAAAGTTCTCTATGTACATACGAGTATGTTAAATTACTACCTATTTGACTACTTGCTTTTTTCTCTCTCTTTTTATTTTTACCCTATAGTGTACCAAAGGACTTGTCCCAAAGGACTTGTACCTTGACGCAGTTCTAGTAATACTGGGACGGGTGGGATGGCTTGCGCGCTTCAATGATATAAAGAGCCGAACCATAGGTTTAACCATATTGGAGGGGTTTTTATTTGAGAAGCCAGACTAAATCAAGTCCCTGGAAGGGGGCAGCAGCTCTTTCAGTAATCATAGTGGCAGAGATCGTGAGGGTTGGTATGGCACTGTGATACACACTACTGCGATGTGGAAGGCAACGGGAAACCACCACATTATTTTATCCCTAGTACAGCGTACTTTAATTTATGATGATGGCACCTTCTGGAGTAAAATATTCCGGAGGTAAAATAGTCCCACATTCTTATCTCCGGGCGGGGACTGCTTCGGGGGAGTCATCAGAAATGATAAGTGTAACATCTCACGAGTCGGAGCGTGGAATGTTAGAAGCAT
Organism: Xestobium rufovillosum; assembly: GCA_963966045.1. Lineage (NCBI taxonomy): Eukaryota > Metazoa > Arthropoda > Insecta > Coleoptera > Ptinidae > Xestobium > Xestobium rufovillosum. The sequence continues at coordinate 42,067,375 of OZ014493.1, forward strand.
GAAACAAGTAGGGAAGTTAGAGAATTTGAAAATTGAGATGGATAGGTTAGCATTAGACGTAGTAGGTATCAGTGAAGTGCGATGGCCAGAAGCTGGAGACTTCTGGAGCGGAGATTTTAGAGTAATACACACAGGATCTGTAGGAGGAAATTCGGGAGTAGGAATTGTTATGCGGAAAAAAGTAGGACAGAGTGTAGAAAATTTCTTACAGCAAAGTGACAGGGTAGTTATGGTTAGGTTAGATTCGAAACCTGTAAAAACAGTAATAATACAGGTATATATTAGGGCTGTGCTTAAGAACCGGGTACCCGGGTACCCGGTTCTGACATCGACGGGTACCCGTTTCAAAAATCGGTCCCTACCCGGATTTAATACCCGTAAAAGACTACCCGGGTACCCGGCCTGGTACCCGGATATTCGGGTACCCGGTTCCGCCCGGGTACCCGGTCCCGTTCGGGGACCGGGCCTCAGGCTCTAACACGCGTCTGGCCATAAACGCTAGTTGTGCCCGAGATGCAAAATTCTATGTACAACTGGTCATCTTACTTCTTGCAAATAGGTACTACATAAGAATTATTTTTGAGAAATTTTTGCGTTGCATAAAAATAAAGTCACACTGACAGATAGCTACTTGATTTTATTCCCAACTTAAGAATTCATTCAAATAACCATAGAGATGCCGTAAACAACGACAGCCATATTGTAAATTTATGCAATCGTTTACCTACGCTAACCTAAGTACTGTTACATACAAAATAACTTTTGAAGTGTTTTAATTATGTATTTCACAATGGAAAGTGATGAAGATTTCAGTTCTTGCACTCCACCGAAAGTTGTGGAAGCGGCTAAGGCAACGACAATGAACTTGTTGCCTGAGTAAAAACTAGATCAGTAAAGTTTAAAGTACAAAAAGCCCGCAATGTAGCTGTCAATAATAAAATGACACTTTAAGCCCTAAAACAAAGCATTTAAAGTGGCCTGCTGCGACCGGTTGTGCATTAAATTATTCACTTTATTAAAAGGCTGTAACATTGGAACGAAAGGTACCTACCTAGAAAATTAGTTACTTATTTACTTAAAGGTTTTAAAACTTTGTTAATTTTAATTTGCAACAATAACTGCGTTTATTTGCGCTGCGGGCATTGATAACAGCTATTACGCAATCATCGTGTCTAAAATCAACCCTCGAATAAATATTTGTGGCGGTCTAGAAAAGGACCGATTGGGATGGTTTGCACCAGACAGTAGCCCAGCCTATTGCAATATTCCCGACGCACATTCGCTAGCTGTCGGTAAGTACTCCCAAGTAAAAATTCCCTCCGTAAATTCTCCATTATTTGCAAATAATTATTCCTTTAAGAATCGAACACAAAGCACAAACACAATTAATAAATTTTCTAGGTATCGTTCCAATGCTACAGCCCTACAGCCTTTTAATAATGTGAATAAATTTCTAATAAGTCCATTTCCAGTTTAATTAAAAATTATAAAACGTTTAATTAGGTATCTTTACTGAAATCAATCGCCGCTCATTCTAAATAACAATACAAGTAAAAACACGTAAACGCCACGCAGTTGGATTTGAACCTCCGTACGCTGGATGCAATGTCGGAGGTGCCGCGATTAAACTCACTCAACCATGGCCATGGCCATGGCCGTAGCTCTCTACAGTAGTATTTAAACTAAGTTTATTCCAACGCGATATATTTTCGGAAATATTATTGATATTTTGAACTTTGAAAATTATTGCACAAAGACGTTCTCTGGTCCACATTGTATGTGTCCTGATACTCGGAATATCCTTAAAACACGTTGGGGACATAGAAATCGCAATTTTCAGATTTCCCATGTTAAACAGGATGCTTCAGAATTCCCGGGACACACGGTATAAATAAACACCATGCTCCAAGCGTGCTGTGGAAAACTCAAGTTGCTGTAAGTGAAATAATTTAAGTCTGTACATTGCTCAATGTCTCAGTTCATAAAATACTTTTGGTGTTAGAATCTATAAAGCTTATGTGGGGAAGGGGCATTAAACTAAAGAATTTTTCAGTTTTTCTAGGACGATTTTTTACGCGTTTCAACTTTTCACATTCGACGCGTTAGTAAAGAAAATTGTTAGGAAGATTGCACCAGTGTAATTATTTATTTACGAAATAACCCTTATTTATATTATTTAGATGTAAGCAGTACTTATTATTTAAACCAGGCGCAAAATCCGAAAGGGCAAATTTTCGGCCGCGCGGTAACACCACCTATAGCATCTTGCCTAAACCTACCATGTTGAAATCCTAAAATAAGGGCGATTTAATATGTGCTATAAAATTATGCATAAGGTCCAACTTACAGAACATGAAGAATAGATATAGAATTCGCTTTTTATGGGAAAATTTTCTTACTTATAGTCGGGTCTACTCGGTAAATCTGGATACCCGTTAAACCGTGTATTCGGAACCGGGTATTCACTATTTTGTGGTCCCGCTACCCAGGGGGATCCGGGTATTCGCGATTTCGGTTACCCGCGTATATCGGGTACCCGCTACTCGGGAGATTCTGGTACCCGTGCCTGAGTGCCTGAGTGCCGGATACCCGGGTACCCGATTTAATACCCGCTACCCGGGGCATCCGGGTACCCGGATTTTATAGAACCGGGTACCCGGTTCCAAAAATTCCGGGTAGGCACAGCCCTAGTATATATGCCCACTTCTAACTACAGTGACGAGGCCGTAGAGGCAGTTTATAGTGATATTGAATATGTGCTAGATTTTGTGAGAGGGCACGAAAATTTAATAATTACAGGAGATTTCAATGCAGTCGTAGGCACAGGGCGAGAGGGCGGAATAGTTGGCCCCTTTGGATTAGGCAATAGGAACGATAGGGGAGTTAGACTGATAGAGTTCCGCGATAAACATAACTTAACGGTCGCGAACACTCTATTTCACCATCATGTTAGGAGATGCTATACGTGGAAGATGCCAGGAGACTTAGGGAGATATTAAATAGATTACATTCTCGTTAGGCAAAGATTTAGAAATCAAGTTAGGGATTGTAGAAGTTATCCAGGAGCAGATATAGATAGTGATCACAACATAGTCGTTATGAAAGCCAATCTTAAATTTAAGATTTTGAAAAAAAGAAGCGGAAGAAGGTATCTTGACCCAGAGAAACTAAAAGATGATGATATGCGAAATAAGTTCGAGAAAAAGACAAACGAAGCACTAAAGGGCACGGGTGGAAATATTGTTAGGGACATAGAGGCAGAATGGAATTGCATTAAAAATAGTTTAGTTTCCTCAGCTAGGGATATTTTGGGTCATAAACAGAATGAAAGTAGGAAACCCTGGGTAACAAAACATATTGTGAGTCTAATAGAGGAAAGGCGAAAATATAAAAATAGGTTAGATGAAACAGGGAAACAAAGATATAAGGCGATCAAGTGGGAAATTATTCGGAAATGTAGGAAAGCGAAAGAGCAATGGATCGATAATAAATGCAAAGAAGTGGAAGATAAATTCGAAGTAGGAAAGACTGATGAAGCATATAAAATAATTAGGAGAAATTTTAGAGAAATTGGATCTAGTACCAAAAACATTAGAAATGAGGCAGGAGATATCCTAATCGGAAGTGGGGAGAAGGCAGATAGGTGGAAAGAATATTTAGGAAACTTATATGCGGGACAGGAAGTGCAAGATATATTAGAAAGCGAAAGCAGTGTAGAGGGGGATAACCTAGGGAGTCCTATAATGAGAGAAGAGTTTGAGATAGCACTAAAAAGTTTAAGGAATAATAAAGCACCAGGTATAGATGGCTTGCAGGCAGAAATCTTAAAGTGCGCAGGTCAAGAGGTAATAGATCGTTTATTTAAACTAGTTAGTCGCATATACCTGACAGGCGAGATTCCAGAAGATTACAAACGGAACATCATAGTAGCTTTGCCAAAAAGAAAAGGCGCGGATAGATGCGAAAATTTTAGAACTATCAGTTTAACTTCCCATGCGTCAAAAATTTTAACTAGAATTGTGCAAAGAAGGATGGAGAAAAAGGCGGAAGAAATATTAGGAGAAGATCAGTTCGGATTTGGACGAAATAGAGGAATGCGCGAGGCCATTCTAGCTTTACGAGTAATTATAGAAAAAACGATAGAAAAGAGAAAGAGCGTCTATATAGGATTTGTAGATTTAGAAAAAGCCTTCGACAACGTAAAATGGGGGAAGATGTTCGAAGTGCTGAGAAAGGTAGGGATGAAATACAGGGACAGAAGAATAATACATAATCTCTACAAAGAGCAAAAGGCAGTTATAGAATGTGAACAGGAACAAAGGGAAGTAGATATCCGGAAGGGAGTGAGACAGGGATGTGCATTGTCACCTCTAGTTTTCAACTTATATATCGAAGATGCGATTAATATTGTTAAGGAAAGAACAGCCTCAGGGATCAATGTACAGGGCCAAACTATTAACATGCTCAGATTTGCGGATGATATAGCAGTGTTAGCATCTAGCAAAGAAGAATTAGGAGCGGCTTTGAATGAAATGGAAGCAGTTTTGACACAGGGCTTCGGCATGAAAATCAATCAAAAGAAAACTAAAATTTTGGTATGTAGGGGATGTGAAAATAGAACTAAAATGGAAATACAAATTGGAAATGAGAAGATAGAGGAGGTCGCGGATTTCTGCTACTTAGGAAGTAAAATAACTCAAGACGGTAGGAGCACTAAAGATATAAAACAAAGAATGGCGCAGGGCCGAGTTGCGTTTAACAAAAAGAAACAACTGTTATGCTCGAGAACGGTTAATATAGAGACTAGGAAGAGACTCTTAACGTCGTATGTATGGAGTACGGCATTATACGGGTGCGAAACTTGGACAATAGGAGAAGCGGATAGAAAAAGAGTAGAAGCGTTTGAAATGTGGTGCTACAGACGCATGATGAAGATACCGTGGATAGATAAGGTTAGCAATAGGGAAGTATTAGAAAGAGTTGGGGAAAAGCGAAAGGTATGGAAAACAATAAAGAGTAGGAGAGATAGGATGGTAGTACACCTTCTAAGACACGAAGGAATAGTTCGTGACATACTAGAGTCAGAGATAGGAATAAAAAGAGGTAGGGGTAGGCCTAGATTAGACTACTGCTCTCAAATAGTTAGGGATGTAGGATGTTCTACTTTTAGGGAAATGCGTAGGTTAGCTCAGGATAGAAAAGAATGGAGGTACGCGTCCAACCAGTCTTCGGACTGAGAACCTTATGATGAGTGTACCAGCGTGGGAAACGTGCAAATGCAAAGAAGAAGTGGTAGTCGTAATTAAGAGTAGGTCATTTGCAGTTAGTGGGTCACGTGACCACACAGGACCCGAACAAATGGACAGAGCCTGGAAAAAGCAAAAGAATGGTAGGTATTAGATGGTTCAAATACGACTAATTTGGAAAGATCAAGAAGAGACCTTCAACCAGCAGTGGATGCATCCAGGAGGAAGAAGAAATAAACATAGAAAAGAAGGAAGAAAGAAAGGAAGAAAGAAAGAAAGAAAGAAAGAAAGAAAGAGAGAAAGAACGAGAAGAAGGAGGGTAAGAAGAAGACACTCCAATAACTAGCTTGCAAATGGTTTTGTGAGTACGTAAACAGGCTGAAACGCCATCTTATGTCACAAATATGCTAGAGCGCATTCTTCGAGGTACTCAAGATAAAGAAAAACGGCCATATAAATACGTGCCCTAATTTACTTCGTTTTAAATATACAGGGTTTTAGAGTTTCTAGATTTCATTTTTGCATCACCTATTTGTGGCTTCTGTACTGTTTGCTGGTACAAGCTCAAATTTTGTTTGAATATTTGACTGATTCTTCCTCAATATCTGAAAAATAAAATTTCTTGTGAACAGTGGCGGAGGTATGGGGACACGATAATAATTCAAATAAGAAAAAATCAGCGATAGAGGAGTATTTTTTTATTTATTTTCGAATTTTTCGATTAATTGTTATGAAAAAGTTTTTCGCAAAACATGAAGTTCTCTAGATGCCTATTTCAGTGATATTGATATTTTTACTCCCGCAGGTTCCATCTCTACGCAATAAAGAAAAAAAAGCGAGGGGTCAATTTTGAATTTAGAGAGAAATCATCTACCTAGCCCGATTAGTGCCCCTGTGACCCTTTGGACCATCCGCCGCTGCATCTGAGCCAGCAAACCGTGACGTACCTGCCCGTTCTCATTTCATTTACAAAGTAGTAAATCCGTCGAGGTACCTTATAAAGAACGAGGGCGCCCTCTGGCGGGGAGAAATGCAATTTGCATGAGCATCAAGCGGGTAGGTGCGTGTCCCTACACGTGGAAGAACCGGGAGTATTTATAGCGCCTACTGTGCTCTTTGCTCTGTGTACCTACTACTGCAGGGCGTACGCACCCTCCCGGCCCCGTTGAAGTATTGAATTCGCCGCAACACGGGGATTTATAAACCGACGGAATTTATTGATGCTTGGTTTATAATGTAATGTACAATGGAGATTCAGGTTGGGAGTCCGCTTTTGCGTAAATGTTTGGAATTATGGCATTAAATTATTACTGAATGTTGGGTTGAGAAATTTCGAGAATCTCTTGGAATTTGTCGTTTACAAAGTTCATGCCGACATTACAAGAAAGGACAATAAATACATTAACTACTGGCCTGAAATCATATTACCATAACTTATTCAACAAGAGCCTTTATTCTAAACTTTCAAATATATTTCTGGTGAAATTAGGTCAACCACAACGTCAAGGGTTTCAAAAAAAGAGGACAATCGATAATTCTGGTAAAATGTGAATCTGGATTACTACAGGAAGTGGGTTACTGCAATAAATAATTAAATGCAGTGCAGCTGCAGCCCTCTAAAAGGATGCATATTTTAAACACAGCTTTAACCAAAAAATATATTTAATCCTAAATCTAGGAATGCGTTCACCGGGCTCGAAGGACCAAGATGTAACGTTCCTATTGATTTTGAAAGACGCCACTATTGTTTGGTTCTAGTATTCGAAGTTCATAAAGCATAAACGAGTTCCTAAAGCGCCCAACACGTAAAAATATCAAATTTGGTAGTTTGTTAACAATTTTGACATGTCACTTGTATTACAATTTTATTCTGATTTTTGTTAAACGCATCTCGGCCCTGCATTATTCTTTGTTTTATATCTCTAGTGCTTCTACCATCGCGAGTTATTTGACTTCTTAAATAGCAGAAATCCGCGATTTCCTCTATATTCTCATTTCATATTTGTATTTTAGTTTTATTTTTATTTTTACGCCCCCTACATACCAAAATTTTGGTTTCCTTTTTATGGATTTTCATGCCGTAGCCCTCTGTCAAAACTGCTTCCATTTCATTCAGAGCCACTTCTAATTCTTGTTTGCTGGATAGTACCACATCATTCGCGAATCTGAGCATGTTAATTGTTTGGCCCTGTATATAAAACCTTAACAATATTAATCCCATCTTTGATATACAGGATCTCCAGTTAATATCCCTCGGAAGATTGTACAAAAACGGCTAAGTTTATAAAAAAACTTTCGTAATGCAAATTTTAATGTTTCATCTCTACTGCAACGTAAAATTATTTTCAATTATACAGTGTGTCACAAAAACGAGTTACACACAAAAGTATAATTTTTTAAATGGAACAACCTGTATTTTCTTGTTGCAAATGAAACTCCTGTGAGTCCTGTATTACGCCCCAAAATGTTTCTCCAATTCTCCAACTTATAACTTTTTTTAAACTGTCATATCTACACAACTTTTGAATTGTTTTCTATAAAAATTTAGTATAGTATTTGGTAACGATGCAGTTACTCAAAAACATTCTTGAAATTAATTATTATTATATAGGGTGTCCAAAATATTTGTTTACATTTCATGATTTCTAATTACATTTTTCTCGATTTTTTTAAATGGAATGCCTAGAACGTTTTCAGGTGGATAAATAAAGCATACAATCCCCCATTCAATAGGGAGGTTCGGAGAAAAATAAGATATCTATTTTTGGCATGAAAATGACAGAAAATTGTTATTGTAATTGATTTACGGCGAAATTTTTTTTCTAAAAAATTTTTTTATGGCGTAATAAACGAAAGAAATTAGCTTATCACGCCCACATGCTAGTTCGCTTTGTTATTGGTTTGACGTCAGAGATTCGTAAGGCGCTCCACCCACTTCTCTTGAAGTGCCCGTGAAGCGGTACCTATCTCATAACATACTTATTGGGACTATTTCCAGCGTGAATTTTTAAAGTAAGGTGTTAAGGAAACATAAAGCAAAGACAACATAATCGATATAATGATGCAACAAGGGTATCAAAAGTCCGATTCACATAATTTGACATATTTATGTAGTAGGTAGGTAAATGTCCCGGTAAATGTGGAAATGGTGTGTGATTCTTGCATCTAACCCCAATTTCATTCAACCTCAAAACAGTAGTGTAAAGGCAGACCGGTATAAGTAAAACAAAGTCAACAATTTATTAACTGTACATGCCTTTTATAGTTCTATAATTCAATATAAGTAGGTATGTATGTAGATTGTAGATACCTGCTTACTTCTGTTTATAAAATTTATGTAGGTATGTATACCTAAGCGATTTACAAGTTATCAAGTTAACAGTTTTATAACGAATTGGAAATTAAAAAAAAAACGGAAACAAATACAACTCACGCGAATCAAAAACCTACGCTACGTAGGTACTAGGTACTTGTTTAACAAAAAGAAACAGCTGCTATATTCTGGAACGGTTAATGTAGAAACTCGGAAGAGACTCTTAAAGACGCATGTATGGAGTACGAAATTATACCTATGGGTGCGAAACTTGGACAATGGGAGAAGCAGATTGAAAAAGAGTAGAAGCGTTTGAAATGTGATGCTACACACGGGTGTTGAAGATACCGTGGATAGACAAGTTAGCAATAAGTAGGAATTAGAAAGAGTTGGGGAAAAGATAAAAGTATGGAAGACAATAAAGAATAGGGGATAGGATCGTAGGATGGTAGGACACCTTCTGAGACACAAAGGAATAGTTCGCGACATACTAGAGTCAGAGACAGGAATAAAGAGGTAGAGGTTGGAGCAGATTAGACTACTGCTCTCAAATAGTTGGGGATGTAGAATGTTCTACTTTTACGGAAATGCGTAGGCTAGCTCAGGGAAAGGATGGAGGTGCGCGTCCTACCAGTCTTCAAAAGAGAACTTTATTATGACGTACTATTTAATTATTATTGTAAAATAGTTAATAAAATTTCCTTTTCTAGTTCAGGGAGGGAACGCTACGGCGATTCAGTATTTGGCTCCGTCATGCTCCTAGCATCCTGCTTCAAATTATGCTAACCGTAACACGTTACCAAGTACCAAGGGGTCCCAGAAAACTGTCGATAAATTACATTATGTTCGATTTTATTTAGAGTGGCTGCAATGGGGCAGCCGATAATTTTATAAACTTTTGCAATGATAAACTAACTCGCGAAAATATCGATAATGCTGACCGATTTTCCTTCTGGCTCCAACGAACCACTTTTTCCGTTTTATTGGTGTGCGGTACAATGTATTAGTCTGGGTACAAAACAGAAAACACCAGTTAAAACCAGTTAATAATATTTAACAATTTAACTACACATGCATAATATGCATAATACTTATGGGACTGCTGCGCGCTGAAGCTGGGACTTGTACGTTATACTAAGTTCTGACGTCACGCGGCCTACTCTCGCTGCAAGGTACGATTTCTAGCCTCGCACCGACGGAAAACATTGCAACGGCTTCACAGGCGAAGGAATTTTTTTTTAACAAAAATTAACAACATAACTGCCTTCAGTATAATAAACTCTATCAATTTTAATGGAATTTGAAAATTACCGAACCTGCCTATTCAAACGGGTTTTGAGACTGTTTCAAATAAATTGTTTGTGTAAATAAGAAATTGTTTATTGGCATCAAGAGTAGGTATATAAAAATGTCCCGATAGAAGAGGTCCTGATGTGAAGTCGTTAGAAAATTTGAAAGAACGTTTTGAACGTACTGAAAGTGTTCCCCATGAAAAGAAAACTAGGCCAAAACCAAATTGGAGAAAATGAAAATTTTTTCAAATTCGTGTTGTTCACGGATGAATCAATTAATTTGTGAACAGGTACAACTGCCACTATTACGATATAGAAAGCCCTCATGTTGTGTAGACAAATCATTACCAGCACAAATGGAGTTTAAATGTTTGGGGGAGGAATTGTACATGATTGTTATCGGCCCACACTTTTTTGAGGGAAATGTGAATGGAGCAGTCTTCTTGGATTTCATGCAGAATATGTTTCCACAAGTGATTGAGCTTATTCCTGATTATATTACGAATAATATGTGGTTGCAACTTGATGGTGCACCACCACATTTGACTACAAATGCTCGTCAGACCATTAGTAACCAGTCTAAAGTATATAAAACTTTTGTATTTAACTTATTTTTGTGATTCCAAAAATGACAAAGATAAAAGGGGTGGGAACTTCAAGTGATTGGATGATTCCGCCAAAATTTTATTCAGAAGCAATTGTTATTTTGACGCTGTTGTTCAATCAGCGAAACTTAGAAAAGGACACGTCACACATAACAGCATTTTCTTGCGTTTTGAATAGCCGACTTTTAACATTATCAAAATTTTATTGCACTATGAAATGCATATTTGTTGTGCTTGATATTATTGTACTAAAAGTTTTAAACTTGATTTGACGGGTTTTCCCAGTAACTGAAATATACACCTGAGTATGTACGCGATTTCTTTGGAGTACCGTATTTCTTGACAATAAAGTCTGCATATTGCAATATATTCTTTGCACATCTTTAGATATTTGCAACGTTAGCAGCCGCTCTCACCAAGAACGAACTAAATTCAATTTTCCTCCGACGGCATTTCTTTCTATCTTCTTCACGTCGAGCTTATTTCGTTATTTTATCAAACGTATTCGCTTTTTGACTCTTAAAACTCGAGAACCCTAATGGATAAAAATGCAACGCTGTTCGGCAATGTATTTGATACTTCCAGCTTACAAAATACTTATTCAGGATGGTTATTTGCGACTATTGATATTTGAGTCTGACGTGAATCCTTTTAATGTCCAGAGGAATTGTGTTTGCTTTTAGCGTCAGGTATCTAATTGTCCATATTCCGGCACAGCGGGGAATAAATTAAACACCTGTTTATTGTTCCATAATTCAATAAACGTTGTCGGGGCAGCTTCACGTAATAAATAATTCTTCAAGTTGTCCTGTCGTATCTTTAGTCTGTGGATTATAGACTGCTATTAAATTAAAGCCTGCATATAAAGTATCGGCTTGGCTTTTGCTTTGGTTCTCTTGTTCACGTCCAGATAAGAGCATCTGCGGCATCAGAATTAAATTTTTTCTGCTACATACAAAGGATTTTAATACTGCAATAAAATTTACAATGAAATCTCTCGGGAGGATCCTCTGGATTCAAGTGCAAACGTTATTTTTTCAAAATTATACTACCATTGTAGGCAAGTCCATAAGAACGAGAAATGCGATCAAATCCGATCTCGATATTATGTTTTCAAAGTTTGTCTATCAGTGGAGATAAGACACGGCTCTGGCGGTGGTAGTGTCGCCAGATGAGGAATTAGGTGTCCCAGATCTACCATCAACTTCTATCTCTGCCCAATCTGTGTTGCCTCCCTCCATTTGCACACCCCCAGAATATCCAAATCCTCCGACACGGCATCCATCCATACTTTTCTGGGTCTCATCATTCTTCTTTTGGTTCCAACCACACCCTCCAAAACTAATCCTGTCTTCCAATTGTATAGTAATCTACCCATGTATCCTAGTCATCTCGAATGCTTGCATCAATTTGTGCCTTCGTCTCCACGCTCTACACCAGCAGAAGAAGAAAATAGTCAACGTGTTTAAATTTCACATTGCTTTGTATTGAATCCACCAGGGAATTTGCAAATTCAGGCAGTCATTCAGAGTTTCAACTTTGTTATATATCTTTAAATGATCATTGAATGAAATATATGACTTAATCAACCTTAGAAGATTACCATGCACACCAACATTCTCCAACTTGACCATCAATGTATTACGTTTTGCTTTTCTCGGGAAAGCAATCTTGTATTTTGTCAATATACTAGAGGACTCTTGATAAACATGGGCTTTCCTGAATATTTTCCAGGTGATTGACAGCTCTAGACGAAGTTTGAAATGTGACATTTTGATCAGCCGTGGCTGTGGGATCTTGCTGGCATGCGCGAGTGAGTAGTCGTTAATGCTCAGCAACAGTGCCCGCGGTTTGGCTATGGATGGGTGACTCATTTCTGCGCTGTGGCTGGGGCGCGCCTTGGATCGCCTATCCAGCTCTACCTAATGAGGTTTTCCAGGTTTTCCTCATTCTCGCACTAAATGGTGGGTAGAGTACTAACAACTGTAGGTCGTTCCGGTGACGCACCTGCGGCTAATAGTAATATGCCGCCTCCTCCGTCCCGTACAAGCTATGCTTCTGGGGCTAACCTTAGGGTTAGTTTGGAGTGAGTAGAGATATTATTATTATTATTGCTCAATACCCATTGTTAACTCAACCAAAATGGAAGAAGATATAATACCATAGCTTTGGTCATGAAGAAGATTGAGTTTCATGAACATCAATGGTTAATTTGGTGAACTTAAAAATGGTCAAGTTTTTCCTCGGTCAACAAAGTGGCTACACAAAATTTCCTCGCTTCTTGTGCCTCTGGGATAGCAGAGCCAAAGAAGACCACTGGTTGAGAAGTTAATGGCCTATGAGTTGTTGGGGATTTTAATGTCAATCGTGAACCATTAGTTGGACGAGACAATATCATCCTGCCTCCATTGCATATCAAGCTAGGGCTAATGAAACAATTTGTGACGGCTCTTGATAAGGATGGCCCATACTTTGCGTATCTAGGACGAAAAATGCCTGAGCTGAGTACAGAAAAACTGAAAGCTGGAATTTTTGATGGTCCTCAAATACGACAGCTTATGAAGAATCCTGCTTTCGTAGACTTAATGACTGAGGTTGAGAGAAGTGCGTGGACGTCATTTGTCCTGGTTGTCAGAAACTTTCTGGGTAACCACAAAACTGAAAACTACGTTGAGCTAGTAAATAACATGCTCAGTAATTTCAGTATTGCAGATACCTTGGATGTAATCTGAGCATACTTCGACGCTGTTCCTGAAATTTTGGGTGTAATCAGCGAAGAGCAAGGTGAAAGTTTTCACCAAGATATTAATATAATGGAGGACTGCTTTCAGGGAAGATGGGATACACACATGATGGTAGATTACTGTTGGAACTTGCAAAGAGACAGTTCTAAGAAAGTTTATTCAAGAATGTCAAACAAGAGGAACTTCCGAAGTGTCAACTAACTTTTCCTTTCGTACATTGCTTTGGGTCAATCTGGTATTAAAGTACCCTTTGAACTGAAGTGCGATACTCATATTTTTTTGTCCCGTCGCTGGCCGCAACTGTTAGCGCATTTGCTGATGGCGTCGTCGGTATTTCGGCAATCTTGATTGATGGTCTCGGCATCTGTTTCAGCGTTCTGGCGTTGAATGATTGACAGACCGACGCGCGACCGCTGTCTCGGAGCCATTAGTCAGTAGACCCCCAAACCTGTATTGTAGATATATTATATTTGTTCCCGTTGATATGATTTATCGTAGTGAGTGCGCTTCGGATTCAATTGTGGTCGTTAATTATCTTTGTTTCAACAATATGTTAATTGTTTTTTGTTTGGCATTTCTATACGGCTATTCCAGGATTTTATAACATGCTTGTGTAATAAAAGTGATGCTAGTCGTGGAGAATGCGCGATAGACATGTATCGTTTCGATCTAGCGAGGTCAAATTTTTCGTTTCCGTCTCTTTTTAATAAGTACGGGAGCCGATCGCCAAAAGTGCGTACGTCTGAACTATCACAGGTAGGTATCATGTTTGTTGTCGTTGTAAAAGTATACGCCGTCAGAAACAATTCAAAGTTATTGGACGCACGTACTCCGTAAGCCATAGCCAAATTGAACTATTTCATTTTCGATTATTATTACTTCATATTAAAGGAGCAAACAGATTTGAAGATCTGAAAACAGTAAACGGAGAAATACAGGAATGTTATGTAACAGCGTGTTTAAAATTAGGTCTTATTTAAGATCATCACGAGTGGAAAAGAGCCATGAATGAAGCTGAAATTTGGATGATGCCCAGACAGCTGAGATATTTATTCATTGCCGACCAATTTATCAGGAAGAATTGTGGGAAAAATTTAAAGAAGCAATGTCACAAGATTATGAAAGACGTTACAGCAATACTGAATGACAAAAAAGCCTATATTCAAATTAGTTCCATGCTTTCTGCGGAAGGTTACAATCTTTCAATATTTCCTACCATGCCACAACATTGAATATGCAAATGAAAAACAAGCAATAGAAATATGATCACGACAATATAAATACTTAAATGAAAAGCAGAAAGAAATTGTAGTTTGTAGATATTATTTTGGGTAAATGTGATGCTAACATAAAAGAATCAATTTCTGAATAATCATGTTTTTATATAGACGGTCCAGGAGCCTCCTGTAAGAATAAAATTGTTTGTACCATGGCCTTCACGGGCATAGCAGCAACACTACTTCCTCATGTCAGAACAGTTCATAAAACGTTTGGGTTACCTGTTCCTCTGTTTTTAGATTCATCTTCCAATATTAAGAAAAATTCAAAAGAAGCAGATTATTTAAGGAGTGTAGATGTTCTTATTTGGGATGAAGCTCCTGTGGGGTCAAGGTATGCTTTAGACATTATAGACAGAACCTTACGAGACTTTATGAATTGTGATGTTCCGTTTGGTGGAAAAATTATGGTGTTGCGAGGAGATTTTTGACAATTGTTACCAGTTAAAATCAATGCTACCCGCTATGAAACAGTGAATTTAAGTATCAAATTTAGTTCTCTTTGGAGTTATTTCCGTAAATTTTCTTAAACACAAAATATGCGGGCTCTACCACAGGAACAAGAATTCACCAAGTTTTTATTGGATGTTGGAGATGGAGTTTTGAACGATACACAGAGATGTATTTATAATTCGGATACCGTTGAACGTATTGTAATGGACCCTTCCCCACCCTTGCAAGTTTCTGCTCACCTGACTATCTACCTGCTCAGCGCTGCTTAATTAACCTAATTAAAGTTTACCTAAATACCTGTCGAAGTGGCCACGTGATCGTCTATTACCTACGTTGTGTATTACCTATGCCATTACAGACCCCATTACTTTGATAAGAAAGAATCACAAGCGAGGATGTTAATAATAGACACAAATAAAGTTGAGAAATCAAGATTTATTCATATCTTTGGTAGTATTATTCAATTATCATTAATCATTTTCGTACAAAAGCAGATTGATTACCATCTGCAGTCATCATTAATAAAAAGTGTTTAATTATTCTCTATCGAGATGTAAACGTTATTTATTCTAATTTATTACTGACAACAATCAAATAGCTGTCGTTAAAGTTTTGTTTTATTGTTTATTGGCGTTTTCCGTAACGGTTATCGCTCTTTTGTTGGGCGTTCTCTTCAACGGTTATCGCCTTCTTTTTGTTGGGCGTTCTCCTTAACGGTTATCGCCTTCTTTTTGTTGTTTGCGTTATCCTTAACGATTAATTAAAAAATTACTTTGCGTACTACCAATAAGTAAACAAAATTATTTTATTTAATCATGGATTTCTACCAAATAGTGAAAAGTGAAAATATTAACTACATTATCCTTAACGGTTATCGCCTTTATATTGAAACAAGACAAGTAGTTGGACTTAACCAGTATGATGTCTATTGTAGTGGTAATTCTTAGGTGGGTCGCTAACGAGGCTGACCCCCCATCCCCGCCTACTGAACGTTTATATGGCTAAGGGTACCCCAGTGGGCTTCTTCTCGAATTCCACATAATAAACACAATACATGATTATTTTTAAATATAATAGAATAATTTACAATTATGCATTTGTTAAACTAAGAGATTTGAAGTCAGTAATAAGTGTGGCCCTTTGGCTCCTTTAGAATTCACGACGTTAAGTACACTTTGTATTATAATGCAGTTACATTAAATATACAAAACAATAAAATTGTATTCAGACATACCTGATATAATCACTTTACACTGATATTTATATTAAAATGAATATATATTTATTTTATTGTATTGGTGTAAACTAGCGGAAAGACGCGACTACCTCTCTCGCGGACCCAAAACCCCTGTGTCCCTTGCCTAACTAACCTTCCCCGCGTCTCTCTGCACTGCCGTCCCGAGTCTGCCCTCTTGAATCTTCTTTTGCTTATGTCTGCATCCAGTGAACGCAACTTTCTAAGTATACAGTCTGTCCCGAAAGTAACCTATCGAAATAACGTACAGAGTTTAACGTATAATTACGGGATTTCCTAATAATGGGGATTACAATAACAAATACTAAAATTAGCTAACTTAATTACTGGAATGTCTTCAGTATTTACCAACGAGGTAGCAGATAATAATTTACATGATAAAACAACTAGAACAAGCACTCTCTGAGATCTCGCCGCTCGAAGGGAAACCTTTTGAATTTTTCTTATATTTTGGGAAAACCTCTTGGGAAAAACCCATTTATCTTTATTAGGAGAAAACCTTCAAGTGAAGTCATCAGTGTCTAAGAACCTAATTCTGTCTTTGCTTTTGGCTATATATTTAACTAGGCAACCCAACATGCATTCCTAAAGCTTGGTTATGCAACCAAACATACACCAGTTGAGTAGACTGCGATCCCTTTCAGACGCCCCATGATGATTATAAATGGGCCGCAGAACCAGTTAGAATCATCACCATATTCTTGGTTCTCGTTCATTCAGGCGGTGTCACATGAAATCAGAAAATGGGTATTAGTATGTGGAAAAACAGTAGGTTCCTAAATTTGTATCCTAACCTAATCTGGACAATTTAACTGATTTAATGATCCCGACCAGAATAAACTACCTTGGGTAAAACTAATCTGACCTGATCTGGTATAACTTTTATGAACTTCTGGTGTTGAAAACAATGAACAGCAACTGTAGTAGATTAGCTACCTAACAGAATCAAAGCCACAACTCTAATTGTGCCCGAAAAAAAATTACTCAAGTGTCTCCCTATTACTACTTTGTATTCTTGCTGTTCATGGGGTTTCTCAGAAATGTTTTCAACTCCTTCATATCGGTGGCCCTAAATACTTTTTAATTATTTAGTGACCTGCCTACGCCCCAATTTCCTGGATTAATTAAATTACTAAATGAATATCATAAATAAATGATATCTACCCGGCTTCTATTTTTTTTTAACTAATATTCCGCCTCTCTACCACGACTACCTACGCCTATGTCTGCACGCCACTGGTGATTCAGATGAAACATGAAATACCCACACACAGCGTAAACAAATTGGGTAATTGCGTAATTGGGATCGTTTCTTGTTTGACAGTGTTCAAGTGGTGTTCAAGTGGTGTTCCATTTGTTGTTGATAGTGTTGTTAGAGTCTCCAACAATGGTCCGAAACGTGATTTGGCAATTAAACAGATCCAGAATAATGTCCCTGATAGAAACGGGTCACTCTCGAAGAGAAGTTACGCAAACATGGAAACTAACCAACGGGATAGGTATATCCTGAACCTGGAATCGATTTCTAGCAACGAATTCAGTAATGGTTCGTCCACGAAATGACAGAAGTTGGAAATTAATATTCTGACTGAGTTTCATCCATTGGTAACGTTCAGAGAGATGTAAGATGTGGAACTTGTGTTGCACCCCAGTACGGAGCTGATTAGCTGATCTTGGATTACGACGTAGGGGACCAAACACGGGGTATGAGTTTTTGGCAACCTATGACCATATGACCATTTAGTTGAGCATGTCCAGGATGTGCTTAAGTGTGCAATTGGTCAACGTCCACAGCCTACAATGACCAGCAAGGGCTGATAAGGGTTGCAACAGAAGAGTGAGGGAAACCTACCAATCGAGACTATCGATCGATTACTGATGAGCATGAAGAGACTAATAAGTTCAAGTTGGTATTTAAAGCGAGAGATGGGAATACGTTGTATTAGTGAGTGTCTGGTAAAAGGAAAATCAAATAGCTACAATAGGTACCTTTTTTTCAAACACCCTGTACATTGGCACCGTAAATTAATTATTTGCCAACAAAGATTGTGTTAGTTCTGAAAAAATGGTGAAAGATCAAATTACCAGAATTTAAATCCACCCGAAGTAGAATTTGCCACTAGACTCGGGTGACAAAACTTCCGGTACCATGGGTTTGCATTAAATGAAAAACCTTTACCCTGTATACCTAAATAAGGGAAATCACTTCAACTTGCAACACATTATCTCGGGTTGCTACCTGGGGGTTCTTGAACCTGAAGATGCCCACCATCAGACAGTGGCTGTCAAAATTTTATGTTGAGTGCAAATTTTCTTCTAGCATGACCTACCTACTAAAATGCCTATAAATCCTATAAATTTACCTATAAGATGTTTTTTTTTTGCGTACATCTGTCAGTGGTCAACTAAAATCATTTTCTAGATAAACAGTCTACCGTTACCTCGCCCCAACCCCCTAATTGCTAACAAACTGGACCTCTTATAGTTTTATAATAAATTGCTAATTTCCCGCCTATTGTTCTGGCTAAGCTAACTAACTTTCGCTCGTCCTTTTGGCACCATGAACTCGTCAAGAAGAGTACCTAATTGATAACCAACCTGGCTAAATGATGATTAAACATTTTTTTTTTCGTGACAACCCCTCATAAAAACTTTCTTTGTAAATACCTATATGATTGGAAGAAAGAAACATTTTTCTTATTAATCAGTCATGAAATAATGGTTTATTTGAAATTGTTTAAACATTTATGTTTCAGTTGTTTATGTTTCTTTACCTCTTTCTAATTTTCCTCGTTTGTGATGGCAGATGGCACCTCTTTATCGATTCATGTGCTTTGAACAAAGATGTGGAATGTCTGGACCGCCAAAATGTTTTGTTGCGTCTCTCCGGTCCTGTTTTCGCATGATTGTGCCCCCTTGCAGAATTATTAGATGTACTCCTCAAGTATTATCAGGAACTGGAACTCACATCATAATTACGGCAGTACATTGAATCCATTTAATAAATCAGAAAATAAAATATCAAATAAATACATCTATGTGCTCCACGTCAAACGAAATTGCATCTACAAGTTTAGAACCTCTGGAATATTCCAAGGGTTTGTTTATGTTTGAAAGTGTGGATGTTTACACGTTCGGTCGACAGCGTGTCGATGCAGACTATTTTATTTAATTTTACATTTGAAAATATTTAAATCAATTTGCAAAGCAACAATAATTTTCAGGAGACGTGTTATAGTTCCGTTTTAAGAAAATTGTCAGTATGTTAAGAAATAAGTCATTTAAGTGCATTTGTCGAAGTCCGTCGGCAAAATAATGGAACGGCATCGGCACCTGTAAACTCTAAAGAAAAAGTCAAACATTTAAAATGCCGCCCTCTTGTCCTTGTCCTCGGCTAACTGTAAACATCTGCTATGCACTCGCCCCTTCGACTGAAATGTGACCCTGTTGACCTAAACAAACCAACACCCCTCAAGTTCCATAAAAATAACTCAAGGATTAGTATAAAGCAGAAACCATAACACGTCTTCAGTTTGAACTTTGGGATAATTTTTCTCATCGCACATGGAGAGCATTTATTTGAATAACACAAAACTGAAATAATGGAAATTAAAATCCAGGGTAAAGTTAAGTCAAACTGTATTTCGTCTGCAGCTGCGTTTTTGTTTACGTCTGGTCTCAGTTCAAGTGTTAGATAAGTAGGTACTTAGGGAAGATAAAAGTAAACTGTAAGCAATCTGCATTTTAGGGTACGTTTTCTGACAAAGAAATTTTATGAAAATTAAAACTTTATATTGTGTCTATTTTCGTCGCCCTCGCTGCGAAAACTTTCTTATCCTGGTCACGGCGCCAAATTTCTGTAATGGACCCTTCCCCACCCTTGCAAGTTTCTGCTCACCTGACTATCTACCTGCTCAGCGCTGCTTAATTAACCTATTTAAAGTTTACCTAAATACCTGTCGAAGTGGCCACGTGATCGTCTATTACCTACGTTGTGTATTACCTATGCCATTACAGACCCCATTACTTTGATAAGAAAGAATCACAAGCGAGGATGTTAATAATAGACACAAATAAAGTTGAGAAATCAAGATTTATTCATATCTTTGGTAGTATTATTCAATTATCATTAATCATTTTCGTACAAAAGCAGATTGATTACCATCTGCAGTCATCATTAATAAAAAGTGTTTAATTATTCTCTATCGAGATGTAAACGTTATTTATTCTAATTTATTACTGACAACAATCAAATAGCTGTCGTTAAAGTTTTGTTTTATTGTTTATTGGCGTTTTCCGTAACGGTTATCGCTCTTTTGTTGGGCGTTCTCCTCAACGGTTATCGCCTTCTTTTTGTTGGGCGTTCTCCTTAACGGTTATCGCCTTCTTTTTGTTGTTTGCGTTATCCTTAACGGTTATCGCCTTTATATTGAAACAAGACAAGTAGTTGGACTTAACCAGTATGATGTCTATTGTAGTGGTAATTCTTAGGTGGGTCGCTAACGAGGCTGACCCCCCATCCCCGCCTACTGAACGTTTATATGGCTAAGGGTACCCCAGTGGGCTTCTTCTCGAATTCCACATAATAAACACAATACATGATTATTTTTAAATATAATAGAATAATTTACAATTATGCATTTGTTAAACTAAGAGATTTGAAGTCAGTAATAAGTGTGGCCCTTTGGCTCCTTTAGAATTCACGACGTTAAGTACACTTTGTATTATAATGCAGTTACATTAAATATACAAAACAATAAAATTGTATTCAGACATACCTGATATAATCACTTTACACTGATATTTATATTAAAATGAATATATATTTATTTTATTGTATTGGTGTAAACTAGCGGAAAGACGCGACTACCTCTCTCGCGGACCCAAAACCCCTGTGTCCCTTGCCTAACTAACCTTCCCCGCGTCTCTCTGCACTGCCGTCCCGAGTCTGCCCTCTTGAATCTACTTTTGCTTATGTCTGCATCCAGTGAACGCAACTTTCTAAGTATACAGTCTGTCCCGAAAGTAACCTATCGAAATAACGTACAGAGTTTAACGTATAATTACGGGATTTCCTAATAATGGGGATTACAATAACAAATACTAAAATTAGCTAACTTAATTACTGGAATGTCTTCAGTATTTACCAACGAGGTAGCAGAGAATAATTTACATGATAAAACAACTAGAACAAGCACTCTCTGAGATCTCGCCGCTCGAAGGGAAACCTTTTGAATTTTTCTTATATTTTGGGAAAACCTCTTGGGAAAAACCCATTTATCTTTATTAGGAGAAAACCTTCAAGTGAAGTCATCAGTGTCTAAGAACCTAATTCTGTCTTTGCTTTTGGCTATATATTTAACTAGGCAACCCAACATGCATTCCTAAAGCTTGGTTATGCAACCAAACATACACCAGTTGAGTAGACTGCGATCCCTTTCAGTATAATGGAGGAATCAATTAGAAAAAAGCGATTCATAGATATGACCAAATCAGCTATTCTGACGTTGAAGACATTAACAAAAAAGTGGTAGAACTGTTAGATATAAAAACATAAAAAATATGTACAAACTTGGATAGTGTTGAAAATTTTGATAATGGAGATTTAAACGATGCTATTCTTCCTGAATATTTAAATACTTTAAACCCGCCAAATTTTCCTCCGCATGAATTGAAGTTGAGAGTATATTGTATTGTGATGTTGGTTAGAAATCTCAGCATTAATGAATGCTTATGTAATGGTACGAGATTGTTAATTTTACAATTGGGAGACAATATCCTACAGTAATTTTAATAGGCGATAAACATGGAGATATAGTTTTCGTTAACCGTATAACGTTGTACTGTGAAAATGTTGATCCTTTTACTTTTAAAAGACAACAATAATTTCCCATTAAACTAGCGTTTGCAATGACTATTAACAAATCACAAGGCCAAACATTTGATCAAATAGGAATTGATCTCCGAAAAGAAATATTTACTCACGGACAATTATGCGTGGCTATTTCAAGAGTTCGTTCTTGGGAAGGTTTAATAATAATTTATTTAGGAACTACGTTTTCAGGGAATTATATCAGATGTAAATTATTATGCAATCAGGCAATAATCCGTTTCTTTGAAGTCATGATATATAAATTATATACCAAATGCACTTCCACAGAGGGGTGTATAGTTTATCTTATATAATATTGTGTACGGTACACCGGAATCGGTGCAAGAAACACAATTTCCGCCTTCCACCAAACACATTATCCGCTGCATATTGAACGGGCTATTTATTATACATTCTCTCTGATTGAACTTTTATGCAAATCGGACGGGATTTTTCGATTTTAATTAAACTGAATTTCCCGAGGAAGTCTACGAATATTCACGCGTCGACGGGTCGATTAAAAAAATTTGAATTCGAGTCTACATACTTATACGGTAATAATTAAAATTATTATCTTTTGGTCATATCGGAGTATAATGAAGGCCCGGGTGGGCGGCAGAACACGTGCAATCACGCCCTCTGGTGATTAATGAACGGCAGAACAAGCTTTGAATCGCTCTCTTCATATATCAACCTGCTGGAGCGGCCAAATCTTAGATTTATAAGCTATTTGGACTGAGTGGTAAATTAAACTCATCTTATTTCCATAATGGCTATTTTGGAGCAACGGCGCACATGTAACACGCGATCATCTGTTCGAATAAAATTCGTTTTCCCTCTCAGCTTTTAGAAAAACTGTTATTCTTTATAAACATAGCTGTGGGAATCAAAGAAACAAATCCTAGTTAGCCATATGCTCGCAACAGCAGTACTACAACGTCTGGTATGAAAATTGCCCGGAATTAGATATTTTATAGGATAATTAGAAGAACAAACGACTTACCTGTAGGAAGTTCGTTCTGGATTATATTAGATACCCTTGTCCAACTAGATAACACACGTAGTCACACTATTTCTGCTGAGTCGAGCAAAGTTTAAAGTTTCGAAGCATATTAAAAAAAATAAATAAACAAAACCTCTCCGCCATCCCACACACATCACTGCCTCGTCATTACACTGTTGCGGAATTTGGCGTGTATAGATTCGGGAAAAGAAAATTGCGTGATGGGTGGGACCAGGGAGGTACTCTAATTGGACAAGGGTATCTAATATAATCCAGAACGAACTTCCTACAGGTAAGTCGTTTGTTCTTCTAATTATATTACGATACCCTTGTCCAATTAGATAACACACGTAGTTATTTAAAGTGAACAGCAATTTTATTTTTTGTATTTATCCTTGTTTTTACAAATGTACAAGTAAAAAACACGATGTATCTAATGCAACGGTACCCCATAATATATAAGGATAGTGATTAGATAATGCGAAAAAATAAGAAAAATATAGGTAACATATAGAAAATTTACAAAAAATGTAACTGACAATGTCGTACCCTAAGCACCTTAGGACACTAAATACTCTAAAAAATTGTTACCCGTCTGAAGCGGTCTATTATAAAATTTTGCGAATACATTCGACTTTTTTGTCCAACCTGCAGCTTCCTTAATAGCATCGACACTTAAGCCTGCCCTGAAAACAGCAGAGGTAGAGGCATGCCTTGTGCTATGTGTCTTAAATTTAGTTAGGTCTATACCACTTTGTTTCATAACGTCCCTTACCCACCTGCTGATGGTTTGAGTGGATGCGTTATGGAAGGGTTTGCGATATGTCAAAAACAAGAAGGTCTCATTATTCCTGAAAGACCGAGTTTGTTTCAAATATTCTAGTAACGTGGCCACGACACACAACTCTGGATGACTATCAAACAGCCTAAATTTTAAAACAGGCTGTTCACGACTGTGGCTGGAAGTCTTTAAAATATCTGTAAAAAATATCTCAATACCATCCTGCGTGTGAGCAATATTTCTAACTCGTATTTTTGAAAGAGTGTTTAATAATAAGCGATAATAAAAGTTATGAAAAAATTTCGGCAGCTAAGCTGTGGCGATTCTGTCACACGCATCTCCCAAACTGTTGCTTTCACCCCTCGGGCAAGCTCTGATGAATTTTTTATAATTAAATACGGGCACGTCGGGGGCGTCATTTCATAAATACTTTATTCCGACGGTACCCTAAGTAATATTTCTTAGGGACATTGTTGCGGCATAACTGATTTATTATTAATGGATTCCTATTAGACATGAACAATGGTGTTGGTAAAATGAACCATAACAAAAGAGGGGAAACCCCGTTCCTCTCAGACGTTGCGGACACCCGCAAATTCTCCTCGCACCCCAAGAACACAGGGATGCTTCATTTAAACAATCCTCTATAGAGGCGAGGAGAAGGCCCGATTTTATATAGAATGATTCATTTCTTTGCCCAACAGTGATAAATGCATTATAACTGCTCGAGGACGTATTGGAATATCAATAGCTGGTAGTTTGTTACAAAAGATTATCTAGGATAGTAGATAAGCTATGAGAGAACGGGACCACGATTAACATTGGTTGTGCCATAAGAGCCTGAATCACTGCTTTTTTGCCCCCCCCAATCGGTTCTTATAGCACAACCCATGTTAGACGTAAAGCTGTATGCCTTACTTTATCGGAGCGTGTATAATCGGACGGGCTTTTCGTCCACAAAGCAGCGTAGTACATGGGCCTTTATGGCCGCGATTACTATTGGTTGTGCCATAAGAGCCGTAATTGAGCGTCAGCTGTCAGCTGATGCCCCCGTTGGCCCTAATGTTCGTGCCAAATAGGCATTAACTGACGTAAGTGTGGGATTTTCGACCACCAAGCAGCGTGGGCCTTTATGGCCGCGATTACTATTGGTTGTGTCGTAAGAGCTGTAATCACCGGCCGATCCTGACGTTAGCGTTAACGCTGGCGCTGGCGCTGGCGCTAACGTTCGTGTCAAATGGGCATTAGTTGGTGGGCCGCGATTACTATTGGTTGTGCCATAAGAGCTGCTCTTATAGCACAACCAACGTTAATCACGGACCTCTACTTGCGCGCAATCCTGACGTTAGCGTTCGCGCCGGCGCAAACGCTAGCGCGAAGGTGAATAAAATACAGTTTGGTAAATATGTTTAAAAAAGTTTTTATTGTAATATAATTAGAACCATAACTACAATCTGTATACAGAGTAAGCATACGTTTACAATAACATGAAACATAGTTAACATAAACAAATAATAATAATAATTAGTCGCCTGTTTTACAAAATTGACAGTCTTTCTGCAGTGGAGGCGGACCGTCCATAGTCTCGCAATCGCTTGTTCCAGGTGACTGGAATCCCCAGTGACGGTAGCAGTAAGTGTATGATTTAGTCGCTATATTCTTCACCTGCTCCTCGCTTAACATGCCTAATTCGATGCATCTGCGCAAGTCTGAAGCATGCACGTAGTATTCGAGGAATTCCTTGGGCAGATTCGCAATGTCTGCAGGATCCATGAGCAGTAAATGTTCCCCATTTCGAAAGTATTTGCCAATCGCCTTGCCAGTTTTCTCAAGCACGCCAGTAAACGGTTGTATTTGTTGTTGTTGTTGGCATTCCGGTTGCAAGTAGTTCTCGATCCAGTCCACAAGTAACTGGACGTTGACATTCGTGCAAATGGCGCTGCTGTTGGCGTAGTGCTGAATGCAGGACTCTAACGTGGAATTTTCCCTCAGTGTATGTATCGACGGACAGCAGCTCAACGTATCCAAATCGAAACACTCGGCGTTGTCGGGCAGCACCGTCTTCAGCCATACCACCTTATCCCGACCTTTTACGTAGATCCTAAGGCACTCCGCGCCTCCTATCGACCTCAATTTAGGTCGAATATCTTCATAGTTCTCGGTACCGCAAGCCCAGCTCAAACCGTGGTAGAAACGTGTCAACCAGTGCGCTTGACGTCTGTCGCACTCAGACATCTTGTTGAAGTCGAACGGCGGTTTGAATGTCCAGTGATAATTTACGCTGCGATCTAGAGCCATGAGAGAGATTTCTTTGAAAATGAATTCGTCCCCGGCCCGGAAACCTTGCAGGTCCGCTACGTATTCCATAACTTTCACTGCTGATGCTGCTGCTAGTTAACAACTGAAGCACTCACTCAGACTGAGGAGTTGACGAGCCTCCTCTCCCATTTTATACGACCCTCTTGACAGATCCGTTGGAGGGGGTATACTCAACGATGCGGTCGTGCAGTATGAGACAGTAGGCGGTGGTGTTGGCGGGAAAGTTTTCGCTCGCCTCGAATTCCAATCGTACATCTACGGGTCCGGACTTGATGCTTTCCGATTGCTTCGATGCGTCAATCACAACGACGGGTGCGAGATTTTTGAACTGCTCGCGCGCGTACAGTGGCTCATCAACCTTTCCATAGTAGGAGCTCTGGAACTTCTCGTACATCTCGTAAAGCAGGGCGTACGTGTCGGTGGGAAAGTCCAAATTCAGATTGTCGTAGGGGTACGACTCCGAGTTCAGGTAGAGTTTGATGTTTGTCAGGTTGCAGTGGTCAAACTTGCTCGAATCCCCGAGCAAACTCGCCTTTCGATTCGTCTGGAACGCTACAATTACGTACCGCGGCTTCTCCAATTGCGTGGTGGTCTTGACCGCCCACGTTTGTTTCGTCGCCTGCGGTAACAGCGGATATTCGTAGAGTTCCCAGCTGCGAAAGCACATCTGCAACGTTTTCTCCTCCTCGACAATTTTCAGCAGATTTAGACGTTGAAAGTCCGAGGGGTAGACATACGGCACCCGCCAGTGAACTTTAGTCAGTTCGATTCTGGTGTTTGCGTTGCCCACGAAAGCGTTCCTATCGTTTTTCGCACGATTTAGAATGAGCTCGTGACGCACATTCAAGAGAACCTTATGGTAGTCTTCGAGGAAGCCCAGGAGAACTTTTCCCGGAAGGCACACGTTAAACTTTCCGTTTGCACCGAGAACTTGTGTAGGTGAGTCCCCGGTGGTCGTCCAACCGGCATTCTCCAGAGCTCGCACCTCCGCCCAGTTCAGAGAGACGAGGCCTTTCAGGGTGCTCGTGATGCCCGCGTTCTTTGTCCTATCCACCTCCACCCCGTTGATTTCGTAGCGGATGTCGTCAAAGAGGAAGGCGAGGGCGTTATTTGTTAGCGCTCCCCCATCGTCGCCTCCGCCGTTGATAAATCTTCCTTCTATGTACAAGCAGCTGAGATGCGGCAGTACGTAGACGTCTTGCTGCTGAACTGGTATCCGAATTTCATCGTTGGCGTTGAACGTTGTCGACACGTACGGCTGATGTACGTGCACCTCTACGCGTCTTGCGGATTCGTCCAAAACAGCACCGTCCAGAACACGAAAAGTGCCTATGTTTATGTTTGTCATATTCAAATTTGAAGCGGCACGTGGGCGATAAAGATGTAAAACAGCGTAAAAAGCAATTGACTCCGGCCTCCTTCACTCGATTCCAAAGACTCAAGTTTTCGTCTTTCTCTTCTCCTCGTGTAGTCGATAGCCCAGAGATAGCAATATTGCTTTGCTTTCGTCGCTAAGGGTACGTTTGTTCTCGCCAGTAGAGCTTCTGCCTGCCCCCCGTACGGTTGCTGAAGCACAAGTGATACCCGTTCCAACAATGTGCCCGCTTATATACCTGCTATTCAGAGCAAATCCCATTTGTCTATCTCTCTCTGTTCGTCGAAATAAGTATGCTGAACGTTTCCTAGCGCACCGACCATTTATAGTTTCTTGATGTGCAGGCGTACCATCACCTCTTCACCGCGAAAATTAACTAGCTGACCATGCTGGTCCACGATGCGTACAGTGACGTTGTCAATACTGTTTAGGGGGATTGGCAGATAGATGACGTTGCTGGGCGCTTCCACTATTTTGTAGCCGGGCGGGACGAGCGGGAAGAATTCGTGAACGGTGTGAACGAGTCGTCCGTTTACGTACGAGCCCGTTGTTATGTTGCACTCGATGCGTATCACGTTCACTTTCAGGATGCTGACCGGCAAATCCGACTCGTGCCGCTTGTTCTCCGTCAGTATTTGTCTGTTGAATCCGAGCAGGGGACCCAAACTGCCCTCTCTCTCAAAGTCGATCGGCCGAGAGTATTTAATTTCACATTTCAGGGTGCTGTTGTTGGGTCGCAGTATGAAGCTGCTGTCACCGTTCGGTAAATTCCTTTGCAGGAACTCGTTTAGGTCTTCGATCTCGTACGAACCGGTGGGTATGAGCAGCACTTCCGAAGCATCGTTCCCATAATAGAACCGGTTGTTTGATTCGTCCACGTTCGGCACAGAGTTAAAAGTCTGAAATAGCACTAATCCCAGAACATAGTTATTTTCTTCATCACCGAGTTCAATGGGCGGGAAAAAGTTGCTGGTCAAAAGAGAACTGTTGCCGGACAGGGACACAGTCAGAGACATGATGATGTTTCTCTCACCGCCTTTCCTCCACAAATGAATATCATCCAAATAAAACTGCACTATTTATTTACTATTTAGTTACTGTTGTTGTACAGAAATTTCAGACAGAGGTGTCCACAGATTGGCGAGTTGAAGCTCTGTTCGCAGTCGTGATTATATTGTATAGACGTTCGGCTACCGAGGTATCTAATCAGCTCCAGAGGCGGTTTCAAGTTCCCGAAACTGTCAAAGTAGAGGGCCCGCGGTCCCCTTTTTATGTACGCAACCCAGTGTGTTCCGGGGCCTGTTGCATCATCCAAGTTAACAATTGCGGACTCGTTGCGTTTGGGTTTCCCCGCGGGCAAGTCGTTGCGCATAAACACACCCCGAAAATAGGGAATTTTTAGATCACGTGATGCGTACTTGTTCAGATCGATGTCGGTGAGGGGTCGCCTCGGTAGCCTCAGTAGCGGTTTTTTGCCGGCGTCAGGTACAGGCCCAGACCTTTGCGATATGGTTTCAGGTAGAGTCCGCTTCCTGGTTTTCCCATGGCGATGGCCTCCATCGTCTGATTGTGACGTTGATTCTCCGCCAGTTCTTTTCGAGCTTGTGCGGCATCGTTGACGGCCTTCGCTACTCCCGCAGCTCCCCCCGTTAATGCGCCCAGGGCCGACAGTCCGGCGAAGATCGGTATCAGCGGCAATATTCCGCCAGTTTTCGGGATGGGAATTACTCGCGGCAACGGTTTCGACTGTTTTCGAGTTGTCGCTTGCTTAGCCGCAGCCAGTGCTCTGTTCACCGCCATAACCGTGTCCTTTGTGTTTTTCACTGCAGCTCGCGCCTCTCGCGTCACTCTGCCGAGCGTGATGCGTTCTCTCTTCGTGCTTCGTTTCGCCTTCTTCCGCTGCCCAGTTCCCATGCCCATTTTAATCTTCGCTTTCATAGCGTTAGTTATTGCCCAAGCAGCTGCACGTTCACCCAACTTTGTGTCCCTCGCCAAAACTCTGGGCCACACCCTGTCGACTAGCCTTTGATCGGCCTCGTGACGTTTCGCCAACTCCTGTGTTTGGGAATAGTCGATATCGTGAATTCTGCAGGCCTCGTCCGTAGGGTTTATGCCTCGATCGCCGCGAGCTAGTCGTTCCTGAAGCTTAGTTCCGGGACCGCAGTAGTTGTAGCCGGGCAAATGGAGTTCAACCGGCAACTTGTTAATCAGTTTGTTTAGCAGACCACTTCCCTTGCTGCACCTCTTCCCAAGGTGATGCGACGACTGCCGTTGACGTTTGATTGTTTTCGACGTCGGTGCCATACTGATCGAGTATAAAAGGCCG
The DNA here is from genome assembly GCA_963966045.1 of Xestobium rufovillosum. Taxonomy (NCBI): domain Eukaryota; kingdom Metazoa; phylum Arthropoda; class Insecta; order Coleoptera; family Ptinidae; genus Xestobium; species Xestobium rufovillosum. Next base: position 42,097,236 of record OZ014493.1, read on the forward strand.
AGCCCCCTATTTATATCGTTTCAGTGAAGGGCGACATGCGGTTCGTGAAACAACCAGAAAGCTTACCGGTTGTGAATGTATGCGGCGCAGGCGTCGAATCAGCACACAGCGCGAGACTTAAACATGGTCCCCTTTTTCCAAACAGTTTGCGATGCATCATTTGCGGCCCGTCAAACTGCGGCAAGACCAATCTAATTTTGACGCTGGTGTGTGCACCGAACGGTTTACGTTTTGAAAACGTCTACGTCTACTCAAAGTCGTTGTACCAACCCAAATATCGGTTGCTGGGCGAAATTCTCCAGGCGGTACCGGGAATTGGATACTTTCCTTACAGCGACTGCGCAGACATTCTACCTCCTGATAAGGCCCTCCCCAACTCTCTGTTTATCTTTGATGACGTTGCTTGCCATAACCAGAATGTTATCAGGGAGTATTTCGCGATGGGGCGACACAAGTCCGTAGATTCCTTCTACCTGTGTCAGACGTATACGCGCATTCCGAAACACTTGGTGCGCGACAACGCTAACTTTCTGGTGCTCTTCAAGCAAGACGACATGAACCTACGCCACCTGTACAACGATCATGTAAATACCGACATGGACTGGACAGTGTTCAGGTCAATGTGCACCTCGTGTTGGGTCGACAAGTATGGGTTCTTAGTGATAGACAAGGACAGCGATATAAATAAAGGGCGTTACAGGAAAGGATTCGATCTCTACATAAGCATATAAAAGGAGAGGCCTGTTTCGCCAGACAGCAGTGTAGCTCTGTATGCGTAAGCAGTCGCTATTCACCCTGTATGAGCACAGTCGACTGAGCGAAACACAACATGGAGGGTGAGACGAGGAAGAGGAGGAAGAGGGAGCGGGCGCTCTCAAAAGAGATTATAAAATCGGCCGACATAATTCGAAGCAAGTATCGATCGCTCCGGTCGAGCGAGTCGAGTAGCGAGGATAGATTGAAGAGGCGCTTCAAACCGCTTACCGAACCCTTGCACGAAATGACGCGCAAGCTGGACACCATCAAGGATGAACAGTTGATCGTGGGTCCTGCTCGACAAAAAACCCCCACCCCTGCCTTCGTGGACGATCTTATCGATCTGAATTACAATGGTGGTGATGATGATGGTAATCTGGCTGCTGGCTATTCGTTTGACGACTACATTACACCACCCGGCACCCCTGTTCCATCCGCTTCACCGGGTTCAAAGGTTGCACCCCACATCGAAAGGCTGCTGCAGCAGCGGGGCGATACCCACAGCAACCGCACGATGGACACCGTTTATGGGATTAGACGGAATGCAGAGTTCAGTGACGTCGATGCAGGCGGCGGCGGCAGTCCGTTTCTCATCGGAGACTCTCCGGTACAATTTTTAGAGAACGACGTAGTCGTTCAGGGAAAGAGGTACGCGGGCAGTGCCGGTCTGTACGAGCTACTCTTCTACAAAGTTCCCCATAATTACAACAAGCGGGACCTGAACGCGTACAAAAGCATAGTGCTGTCTACGAATGCACACAGGGTGGGGTACAGAGCCGACGGGCGCATCCGAGGCACCAACAGTGCCAAGTATAAGAGTATCATAAAACATTTCGGGGAGAAGCGTGGGGGTGGAACGGTGCGAAGACATAGTAGTGCACAACAACCGCTACTCATGCGAGTCAGCAGAGACAGGAGGACGCACTACGTGTATTGGAACGACATTAACGAGTTGGTGCAAAGACTGTACCTGTTGCACGCTTCCAAAAAGGCCGGCAACACGTCACACGACAACGAGATAGCATCAATAGTTGAAGAATTGCGAGAGGAACGTGTTATCGTTTAAATACTAGCAATACTACAATTTCACTCTCATTAGTACCATGTCCGTGGATAAATTCGGACGTCACCTTGGCAGCAGTGGTGTGCGGTCTAGACCGATCTCCTCGTTTCCTGCTCGAGGAATACCGGGAATCGGCTTTCAGTTGACCGAATCCGGCGACTATGATATAGTCCACAAGCGAATGACGAGGCTCGGCGACGCACTCGACGACTCCGATGCTGTCAATAAAGCTTACGTGGACAGTTTATTTGCCGCACTGGGATTGTCGATAACACATGTGGTGCGTACGGAGGTGACTGAACCTATAAACAAAAGACTTGAAATATTCGAGCAAGACCTGAAGATGGTCAGAGACAGTGTGGCACTATTACTTCGCGAACACAGCGAGAAACTGAGCACGCTCGAACGAGAACTGGTTCTACTGAAAGAGAGTGTTTCGTACGCCATCCAGGCCAACAGTATTTAGTATGCAGCAGCAGCAAATGCAGACGAAAAAGTATGCAGGACTGATTGACGAACTGCACAAACCCGCAAGACGTAATTTTCCCCGCCGGAAAGTTGTAATCAAGGGATTCGATGACCTTTGGCAAGCTGATCTGGTGGAGATGATACCGTACGCGAAAGAGAATCGCAACTACAAGTACATTCTCATGGTTCTGGACGCGTACTCCAAGTTCGGATGGGCCATTCCTCTCAAGTCGAAAACTGCCAAAGAAGTGACGCAAGCTTTTGCATCTCTTCTACAATCAGCGATCGGTCGAAGACCTCAGAATCTCCAGACAGACGCTGGAAAGGAATACCTGAACACTGACTTCAAGGCGTTGATGTTACAGCACGGAATTAACCATTACTCCACCTTCACGGAAAAGAAAGCATCGATTGTGGAGAGGTGGAATCGAACCATCAAGGAAAAGATGTGGAAACAGTTTAGCCTGCAGGGTAATCATCGCTGGATTGATATTCTGCCAAAGCTAGTCGATGCCTACAACAACACCGTACACTCCACTATAAAAATGCGCCCTGTACAAGTTACAAAAGACAGCCATATTGAATTTGTGAGCGACGACGGTGCTGCGTCTAGTGTACGAACGAAATTTAAACTGGGCGATAAAATTCGTATTTCAAAGTACAAGCACGTGTTCAGTAAGGGCTACACTCCGAATTATACAACAGAGGTGTTTACAGTCGTTAAAGTGAAGCGTACGAATCCAACGACCTACCATCTCGAAGACTACCGTGGACAGCCTATTCGAGGCTGCTTTTACGAACAGGAACTTCTGAAGACTAATTATCCTGACACGTACCTGGTTGAGAGGGTTTTGAGGAAGAAGGGAAACCGACTGTACGTTCAATGGTTAGGGCTCGATCGGTCTTATAATTCTTGGATTGATAAATCTGATGTGATCAACCCTGTATAATGAACTCTGCAATAAGACGTTACGTGAAATAAAGAAAATGTGTTGTTAAATGAAATAGGTGTATAGACATACTCCTGTATTTTCAATAATAGTCTATAGTATGATAGGAATAACTGTATAATAATTTCTGTATTCAAAATAGAATAAATAATGTTTTTGATCAGTTGCAATTGCAGTTCATTGAAATTAAGTCATTCTTATAGAGATTTCAACTTCTGGTTTGACCGGAAGAACACATTCCCAAAAACCACCCCTAAAACCACCCCTAAAAACTACTCCTATAAACCACCCCAAAAGCTGCATTGGTAAAACCTCGTTGGGATCCGCAAGTAATTGGCAAAATCTAGTTGGGATCCGCAAGTGAAGTACATTGGCAAAACCTCGTTGGGATCTGAAAGTATTGGCAAAATCTAGTTGGGATCTGCAAGTGAAGTACATTGGCAAAACCTCGTTGGGATCCACAAGTATTGGCAAAATCTAGATTGGATCCGCAAGTTAAGTACATGGGCAAAACCTCGTTGGGATCCACAAGTAATTGGCAAAATCTAGTTGGGATCCGCATGTATTGGCAAAACCTAGTTGGGATGTACAAGTCATTGGCAAAACTTCGGTGGGATCCGCAAGTATTGGCAAAATCTAGTTGGGATCCGCAAGTGAAGTACAATGGCAAAACTTCGTTGGAATTCGCAAGTAATTGGCAAAATCTAGTTGGGATCCGCAAGTGAAGTACATTGGCAAAATCTTGTTGGGATCCTCAAGTAATTGGCAAAACCTAGTTGGGAACAGAAGTGAAGTACGTCGAGTCCTTTAATTTGATACCCACATGACAAAGCTTTGCGTAGGGGTATACCTAGATTAGACTATATCACAAAACTTTTGTGACAAAAGGTTACTTTTGCTGCAGAACACATAAACCACGTATAAAGCCGCAGTGTGAATGCGGAAATTCGCCTCAATATGGCGTCAACCAATCGCAATTACGACATCTATTGTCGTCACTGCCATAAATAAAGCCACTGTAATAAAACTATATTTGTAGCGCCATCTGCATTTTGGAGCACAGAATTGAAATGTCCATTGCAGTTAACTGCAAACGGTTTGCGAAAGCGGCATCTATCACATTTTACTAGAAAATTTTAGTAATATTTGTGAACTTTATGGCAAATGAAACACTATGTAAAAATATTATCGACGTTTCGCCTCTGGTTAGAGGCTTTATCAAGATTATATATTTTTAAAAGTTTACAAATTGTGACAAAATTTTTTTCTTAATAAAAATGTAAATAACAGTAACTAAGAACTTATATTAAAAATAGAAATTATACGTAGCACACATGATTTTGTAAAAAAATATGAAGGAGGAAAGAAATGTACATAAATTAGAATCAAGTGGTAGAGAACAGATTTACGTTATTATGTCACTGTAAATTTGACTTAAATTTTGAATGTCAGATCTGTCATTCAAGGAATTTTTATCTTTTTGGATGTGTATCATTTCTAAAACCAGTCTAGCTTTTAAGTTTTTTTCTTGTTCTAAAATAGTAGTATTGTGAAAATCGAAATTGTGTTTAGTATCTTTTATGTGTTTACTGATAGCTGAATTACTATTTTGGTAAGTATGTTGTTTTAACCTAGTTTCAAGGTGATTTTTGGTTTGCCCAATGTATGTTTTATTACAGTTATTACAATTAATTTTGTATACAATATGAGTTTTCATTAATTTTGGAATTGGAGTTTTTAAACGAGAATATAAAAATTGTAAGTTGTTATGCTTTTTATGAGCAATTACAAAATTATGTTTTATTAATAATTTATTGATGTTATGTGATATGTGTTTTATATATGGTAAAGAAATGTAATTTTTAGGTTCTTTTTGGTTTTGATTGTCGTTATTGTTATTATAAAAATGATTTAGTCTATTTTTTATAATTTTGTCAATAAAATTTCTTGGGTAGTTATTTTTTATTAAACAATTTATGGTTTTGTTTAATGCATATTGTCTGAATTGTGGACTGGAGAGTTTGATTGCTCTGTCAGTCAAGCAAATAACGATACTTTTTTTGTGACAAGTGGGTTGTTTGGAATTAAAATGAATATAACGGCCAGACCAAGTGGGTTTTGTGTACCATTCTGTTTCTATTGAATTATTAATTTTGTATAGTGTTAAGTCTAAGAAGTTAATTTGGTTATTTTTTGAAATTTCTATAGTAAATTGTAATTTGGGATGATAATTATTGAATTGATGAAGAATTTCATTTTCTTTGTCGGGAGGAATAGCAGTAAGACAATCATCTACATAACGTACAAAAAAAGGTAGATTAAATGATAATTTAGGAATAACAGTGGTTTCTAAATCTTCTAAAACTAATTGGGCAATAGTGCTTGAAATTGGAGAACCCATAGCACAGCCATCAGTTTGTTTATAAATTTTATCTTTAAATTTGAAATATGTAGTGGTTAAGGTAAGTTCAATTGCTGTAATAAAATTGTTTAAAGTAAGTGACGTGAAAGGTTCAATTTTATTCCAGTTTTTTTTGATTATTGTAATTGCTAGATTTATGGGAATATTGGTATAGAGAGATACAGCATCAAGTGAAATAAAAATATAATTTTCAGGGAAATAAAAATTTTTGCTTTTTTCTTTAAATGACCAAGAATCTTTGATGTAAAATTCATTTTGACCTGTGATGTTAGATAAAATATTAGATAAATATTTTGATAATTTATAAAAAGGACTTTGTATACATGATACTATTGGTCTAAGTGGGATATTAATTTTGTGTAATTTTGGGAGGCCATATATACGTGGGGGTAGGGAATTTTGTATTTTAAGTTTAGTGCTAAGTGTATAAGAGATATTATTTTCATTTAATAATTTAGATATAAAATTATTATTTTTAGTTTGTAAACTAATAGTGGGATCTTTAGGAAGAGGCATATAAATTAATTTGTCGTTTAATAGATTAAACATTTTATTTTCGTAATCAGTGGAATTCATTATTACTGTTTTGTTACTTTTATCGGGTTATGTAGATGATTGTCTTACTGCTATTCCTCCCGACAAAGAAAATGAAATTCTTCATCAATTCAATAATTATCATCCCAAATTACAATTTACTATAGAAATTTCAAAAAATAACCAAATTAACTTCTTAGACTTAACACTATACAAAATTAATAATTCAATAGAAACAGAATGGTACACAAAACCCACTTGGTCTGGCCGTTATATTCATTTTAATTCCAAACAACCCACTTGTCACAAAAAAAGTATCGTTATTTGCTTGACTGACAGAGCAATCAAACTCTCCAGTCCACAATTCAGACAATATGCATTAAACAAAACCATAAATTGTTTAATAAAAAATAACTACCCAAGAAATTTTATTGACAAAATTATAAAAAATAGACTAAATCATTTTTATAATAACAATAACGACAATCAAAACCAAAAAGAACCTAAAAATTACATTTCTTTACCATATATAAAACACATATCACATAACATCAATAAATTATTAATAAAACATAATTTTGTAATTGCTCATAAAAAGCATAACAACTTACAATTTTTATATTCTCGTTTAAAAACTCCAATTCCAAAATTAATGAAAACTCATATTGTATACAAAATTAATTGTAATAACTGTAATAAAACATACATTGGGCAAACCAAAAATCACCTTGAAACTAGGTTAAAACAACATACTTACCAAAATAGTAATTCAGCTATCAGTAAACACATAAAAGATACTAAACACAATTTCGATTTTCACAATACTACTATTTTAGAACAAGAAAAAAACTTAAAAGCTAGACTGGTTTTAGAAATGATACACATCCAAAAAGATAAAAATTCCTTGAATGACAGATCTGACATTCAAAATTTAAGTCAAATTTACAGTGACATAATAACGTAAATCTGTTCTCTACCACTTGATTCTAATTTATGTACATTTCTTTCCTCCTTCATATTTTTTTACAAAATCATGTGTGCTACGTATAATTTCTATTTTTAATATAAGTTCTTAGTTACTGTTATTTACATTTTTATTAAGAAAAAAATTTTGTCACAATTTGTAAACTTTTAAAAATATATAATCTTGATAAAGCCTCTAACCAGAGGCGAAACGTCGATAATATTTTTACATAGTGTTTCATTTGCCATAAAGTTCACAAATATTACTAAAATTATTAAAAAAAATGGCACAAATAATTATACAATTTACTAGAAAACTATTACAGTTTTCTGTAAATTCTGTTGCAATTAAAGTTAGAATAACACTCCCAATTATTAATTCAAGTTGCGTCAGACGGTTTACCAACGCCGACGTGAAAACACGCGTCTCCAGTTAATTGAAATTGCATCAGATTTCTTATCGACACCGACCACAAGTATTATATTACAAATAGGTAAGTAATTGTGTGTTTGTTAATATTAATCGATTTTAATGTTAATGCTTTTTTAGAACGTAATGGAGAAGTTTAATAAACTCAGTTTGTCAGACGCTAAGCCATATGTCGACCTGAAATCTTTGGAAGCGGGTCGCCCATATGCGATAAAAAACATGGAAAAACTTAATACCCGTTACGGACCAAAGGTGTTGGTGAAATTAGAAAATTTCTCCGTATTTTTACCTGCAAGATTTGCGTCTTTGACGGATCTGGACATATCTGACATTTTAAAAACGCCGAAATCTCTTGTGTATGAAGGTTTATTTTTAAATTGTGCCAAGGTCAAAATTGTGAATAGCAGTGACGCGTAAAATATTTCATCATCCTATTATTATGTTAGTGCGAGGCAAAACTTATAATTATTATACAATTTCATGTAAGTACCTACATGGTATTATTTAATTACATTTCAGTAAACATGTTTTAATAAAATTTCATCATGTCAGGAGGACATACAGGGGTTGTGTAATAAATTCCAATACAAATTATGCGCAACAGGTGTTTTATTTACCCTTATCATACACGCTGGCGCAAGCGCAGACGCTGGCGTCGGGCGTCATCCAAGATGACGTCACAGCATTCCTTCTAGAACAATCCATTGGAAATATAGACATTATTTATGTGCAATAAATTATCTGCACCGAAGAATAATAATAATTTAAATGTCGCCCTCGATTATTTTATGACTTTCTTGATGTAAGACCTTCTGATTTGAAATACATAAATATGTCAAAATAGGCATTTATGGACAATAAATTATCTGTAGCAAAGAATAATAATAACTTAAATTGACATCATTCATGGGCAATAAAAATTGACAAATTTATAATTACTTCCAAGAATATCTCGACCTCGACTAATGTATGATTTTGCTGATGCAAGATTTTCTGACAATTACTTAAAATGTTCTAGAATGTTCGATAAGAACACATAAATATATCAAAATAGACTTATTTATGGGCAATAAAAATTAATTTGTGGTTGCTTCTAGAATAGCAATTCAAATGTCAGCCTCGACTAATTTATGGTCTTGCTCATGTAAAGGGGCAAAATATAAAATTATAAAAGGACTCTAATTTTTGCCTGAATTTCATTTGAGTTTGTGCCGGTCTTAAGACAACATGTCGTCGTCATCTTTCGCTAATTCTCTCGTGGAGAAAAATAAGTCCGCTCTTCTGCGGGCTAATGAACGCAACGGTGGTGATCGCGATGAGCTTAATCGATTAATTCAAGATTGTGTCAAAGACATTAAGACATTAACAGTTTTGTTGAAACGGTCTACGTCCTTGGGTGAAAAAAATAATCTAATGGCGTCAATTGGACTGTTAAAAAATTTCCGGCAAATGTTGCGCGGTCTGCGAATAGTGGTTGGTGCTGGACATATAAATAGGCCCGTTTATACCAGCCGCAGAGTGCAATGGGAAGATATGGAGTCGGCATTCAAGAACCGAATTAGAAGTGCAGTTATTCTCAATTTGACCCACAAAGAAGTGCAGGACTTTTTCCAAGATTCTGCCGATGTATTTCTAAGAAAAATACGAACTTTATTACGCTCCGAAGTGGCACTGAAAATACATGCCGTATTTTGTGCTGAATTTAAAATACAAAAAGCGGACAAAGAGACATACGAGTTTAAATATTTCAACACGAAGAATGCTGCCCTTTACCGCAACGATGATTTGAAAGCCTGGTTCCTGGAAAATGTGCAACAAAAAATCATGACAGATTTGGAAGAGTTTCAGGAACGAGATTCTGGTATGTACATTTATTTTGTCACACTATCGTTAATTTGCAAGTAGGACATCCTACATCCTCAACTATTTGCGAACAGTAGTCTAATCCGGGCCTACCTTTTTATTCCAATCTCCAACTTTAGCATGTTGCGAAATATTTCTTCGTGTCTGGGATTTTTTTTTTTTTTTTTATTTAATTTATATTTATTTGGAAGAGTTTCAGTATGTACTTTTATTTTATTTTGTCATGCCATGGTTAATCTGCAAGTAGAACATCCTACATCCCCAACTATTTGCGAACAGTAGCATAATCCGGGCCTACCTATCCCTCTTTTTATTCCAATTTCCGACTCTAGCATGTCCCGAAATATTCCCTTGTGGCTCGGAAGGGTTTTTTTATTTTACTTTTTTTTAAATTTAATTTATATTTGTGTCTTGCAGGCTGGACGCTGTCCTCCATCGTTAATCTGCAAATTAATGTCAATCGATTCACCCCGCAAGTTGGTTCATCGTACATCGATCTGCCACCGCAAATAAAAAGGAAGCAGGCCTGCGTCAACGTGAAGGCCTTTGGAAACTTGTGTTTTGCCTATAGCGTCGTTTCTGCCCTTTATCCTGCAGACAACCATTCAGATAGAACGTCATCCTATCCGGAACCATCTACCGTATTGAATTTAACTGATTTGGAGTTCCCCATGACCTTAAAGCAAATACCACGTTTCGAACGGCAGAACGGAATTTCTGTGAACGTTTATATTCTGAAGAAGAAGAAGAACGATTTTGGAACTTTCCCCGTATACTTGACTAAGGACAAACAGGACAAGCACATAAATCTTTTGATGATCCAAGATAAGTATTTCGATGATGATGATGATGATGAACCAGATAATTTTGATAACGGTGATATAGTATTTCATTTCGTATGGGTTAAAGATCTTTCCAGGCTTTTATCGAAACAGTTAAGTAAGCACACTGGTAGGAAATATTTTTGCGATCGTTGTTTGCATTATTTCTACTGTCACAATAAATTAGATAGACACTATGAAGACTGTAAAAATATGAATGACTGCAAAATTCGACTGCCTACCGACAAACAAAAATATTTATCTTTCCGAAATCACAAAAACAAAGTCAAAGCCCCATTCATCATTTATGCAGATTTGGAGTGCATTTTGGAGCCGAGCAGTAAGAAAAACGAATTTCAAAAACATGTGCCCTGCAGTATTGCTTATTATGTCAAATGTTCTTACGATGACTCACTCTCTTTCTTTAGGTCTTATCGTGGTGACGATTCGATCAGATGGTTTGTGAAAGAGCTGGAAAGTTTTGCCGAGGATTTGGAAACTGTGTTTCTTTGCCCTCTTCCCATGGATCAGCTGACCGTCGAGCAACAAATGCAGTTCAGTAACGCACTCGTTTGTCACATTTGCGAAAAGTCATTTAACCAGGGAGAGAACAAAGTACGGGACCATTGCCATCTGACTGGCGCATACAGGGGTCCAGCGCATGACACTTGCAACGTTAATTTTCAAGACAGTCACGTGGTACCAGTTATATTCCACAATTTGTCCGGATACGATTCACATTTTATTATTCAAAATTTAGCTACAGATTTACAGGGCCGTGTTGATTTGTTGCCACTAACAAAAGAAAAGTACATCGCCTTTACTAAACATCTGGAAGAAAATGTTGTTAAATTTAGATTTATAGATTCCTACAGGTTCTTGGCTTCAGGCTTGGATCAGCTGTCATCATATTTAACTAATTATCCAATATTAACATCTGAATTTACGAGTTTGAGCGAGGATCAGCTTAAATTGCTGCAGCGCAAAGGCGTCTACCCGTACGACTATTTCGACAACTTTTCCAAATTTAACGAAACTCTATTACCCCCAAAGTCCAAGTTTGACAATAAATTAAACAATTCTAAAATTTCTGATGCTGAATATGCGCATGCGCAGCAAGTTTGGGACAGATTCAAAATTCAAAATTTAGGGGAATATTCGGATCTCTACTTAAAAACCGACGTTCTGCTCTTAGCCGATGTTTTCGAGGAATTCAGAATTAGCTGTTTAGGAACTTACGGTCTAGACCCCGCCCATTATTATACTCTGCCTGGTTACACCTGGGACTGTATGCTTAAGCATACTGACATCATCTTGGAACTGCTGACTGATATTGACATGATATTGTTTGTCGAGCGCGGTATACGTGGCGGCTTGTCTCAATGTTCGAAACGCTTCTCAAAAGCAAATAACCAGTACATGCCCAATTTCGACCCTGCACAACCGTCAAAATTTTTAATGTACAACGACATAAATAACCAGTATGGCTGGGCCATGAGCCAACACCTTCCCTACGGATGTTTCGAATGGATCGACGATTTTGATTTAGATACTGTACACAGCATAGCCGAAAACGCTGACTTAGGATACATTTTTGAAGTAGACATAGAATACCCAGAACATTGCACGATAGAGATTCAGAAATTCCCTTTTGCCCCGAACATCTAAATCCACCAAATTCTAAACAGCTAAAACTTTTGGCCACCCTGTATAATAAACAACGTTACGTAATTCACTATCGAAATTTGCAGCAAGCTCTGAAACACGGGCTAAGAGTAACGAAAATTCATCGCGCCCTTAAATTCAATCAATCGCCTTGGCTGAAATCCTACATCGACTTAAATACCGCCCTGAGAAAGGACTCCAAAAATGATTTTGAAAAAAATTTGTTCAAACTAATGAATAACGCCGTGTTTGGCAAGACTATGGAAAATATACGCAAGCATAGTATTGTTAAATTAATTTCCAAATGGGAGGGTCGGTACGGGGCGGGCGCATTGATTGCCAAACCAGAATTTAAGTCCTCGATAATTTTCTCGGAAAATTTGGCCGCTATTGAGTTAAATAAATCCGAAATATACTTTAACAAACCGATATATTTAGGTATGTGCATTTTGGATATTAGTAAAACGAAAATTTACGAATTCCACTACGACTACATGAAGGCGAAATTTAACAATAATTGCAAACTTTTGTACACAGATACGGATTCGCTCATTTATGAAATCACAACTGATGATTTGTACGAGACCATTCGACAAGATTGTCATGAATTTTTTGATACCAGTGACTATCCTGAAAATAATATTTACAATATACCGCGTGTAAATAAAAAAGTGTTGGGCCTCATGAAAGACGAAAACAATGGTAGAATAATGACTGAATTTGTTGGTCTTCGATCGAAAATGTATGCCATACGGGTAGAGGGTACAGATGCAGTTAAGAAATCCAAAGGTTTAAAGCGCTGCGTTATTAAGAATGAAATAACCTTCGATGACTACTTAGAGTGTCTCAATTCTTCGAGCGAAAAATATTGTAATCAAAATTTAATCCGATCGGAAAAACACAACGTAGCCACAATTTCACAAACTAAAATTGGACTGAGCCCTCACGATGATAAGAGGTATTTAGTGAAAAACAGCTTTGACACACTGCCTTGGGGCCATTATGCAATAATGCATCAGTAGCTGCATGTAGTAATTTAAAATTCAATTTTCTTACCGCTATTTGTTGGGAATTTGGTAAATAACGATTGCAAATGTATATTTTCCGCGTATCACCAGCTAACACTGAGATGTATAACCCGTTTTTCCCTAGTCAACTATACCAGGAACGTTCAGAAAGTTTAGTATATAGAACAGATACAAATGTGTATGTTTTTATTGTATATAATATGTACTTATTTTGAACTTTGTATGTAAATCACAATAGAAGTTAGTTGTATGTTATATATATATAATTATTACTGTCTGTAGTTAGAGTTTTTATTTTGTATATAAAAATATATGTGAAACTGTATTTTATTCACCTTCGCGCTAGCGTTTGCGCCGGCGCGAACGCTAACGTCAGGATTGCGCGCAAGTAGAGGTCCGTGATTAACGTTGGTTGTGCTATAAGAGCAGCTCTTATGGCACAACCAATAGTAATCGCGGCCCACCAACTAATGCCCATTTGACACGAACGTTAGCGCCAGCGCCAGCGCCAGCGTTAACGCTAACGTCAGGATCGGCCGGTGATTACAGCTCTTACGACACAACCAATAGTAATCGCGGCCATAAAGGCCCACGCTGCTTGGTGGTCGAAAATCCCACACTTACGTCAGTTAATGCCTATTTGGCACGAACATTAGGGCCAACGGGGGCATCAGCTGACAGCTGACGCTCAATTACGGCTCTTATGGCACAACCAATAGTAATCGCGGCCATAAAGGCCCATGTACTACGCTGCTTTGTGGACGAAAAGCCCGTCCGATTATACACGCTCCGATAAAGTAAGGCATACAGCTTTACGTCTAACATGGGTTGTGCTATAAGAACCGATTGGGGGGGGCAAAAAAGCAGTGATTCAGGCTCTTATGGCACAACCAATGTTAATCGTGGTCCCGTTCTCTCATAGCTTATCTACTTAGGATAAGTGGTTAAATTCGGTATCGCATGATTTATAAGAAGACAACGTTATTATCAGAACGCCCCTTCACTGTGAGCTCCGGGCCAATTCCAATTCAGTACTAGTATTTCATCAACATTTGATGATGGACTGTATAAGCTGGTGGAATTAAAAAATCACAGCTAGTGCGCTTTGTTGTCAATGTACTACATTGAATTTATTCTTGGACGCATTTGTTCCGCCTTAGAGTATAATTCTATTTCCCTTAAATGGAATCTTATCAATATTCATAGGCTTGAGTTGGACATAAATAAAAATCTAGTTGGTGAGATGCCGATATCTGTAGGTGCTCCTATAAATTAGAAGAGGATTGTACTAAAATTAATTATCTTTCAGTTAATTAGGAGAGGCAGGGATTGACGTGATTAACGATAGAACGGAACAATACAGCCACCACAACATTCAATTGCTGCATTCCATTGTATCGAAGAGGCGCGCATTGCTCTTTCGAGGATATTACCTACTGCAGTTAATAACAGTTTATGTAAAGAGGAGGTCTATAGGAAATTATTGTTATATTGCAGGAATACCGTTTGATTATTCAAGCGTAGTTGTGCATAGGGGTGCGATTGAAATATGCGGCTTGTTTCAGCGAACACCCACGTCCAAAATTCCCGCCTAGCATTCGTGGAAGAATATACCACTCCATAATAAAGTCCTCTCGTCCCACCTCTTAAGATTTTCAATTTTATTATTTTTTTCTGGAGCCAATATTGAAGTTAGAGCGAAAGTGACAAAACTTCTATGTAGTCGGGGAGCAAGGTGCTCTAATTCGACACCCTCTATACGACTCGAACACACACAAAAAAATGAAGCTGATTTTTATGTAAAATTATTGCGAAAATGCCGGAAAATCGATTTTTCGTAAAATTTTCATAAATCAATTTTCGACCCTTTTTAATACTTTTCTTGTTGTATTTCTGCAACGAAAAGAGTTAGAGACTTGCTTTTTTTGTGGAATATACACTGAAGCGTGCTGATCATCACAGTGTACTCACGTTGCCTCTATAATATTCCAATCTTAAGAAAAAAAATGTTTTCTTGCTAGACCACAAATTTGTGTAATGTATTTTTCATGTAGCGGGTAAATAATCTTATTTTTCGGATTTAACATATACATATGCGAGACCAAATACTGACAAAGACTTGAAATTATTTTTGGTGAAGAAACCAAACATTAATATTGTTGCTGGAAAAAGTTACAGCGAATTAAACGCAAATGACCAACTTACTGTATGAAGCTATTTTTATAAATATGAGAAATATACGTCCGTATCTTTAAAATGTCTTGATAATGGTCAAAGAAGGCCCGAAATGTGTGGTACATTGTTGAATTCAGAATAAATAGGGCTTCTAAAAATATACGTCAGAAAGTCAGGGCCGTATTCAAAAAATTAAATTGTTGATGGTTGAAGACGAAACGTCAAAGAAAATTACAACGTAATTAGAATAATAATAAAGAAGTTTTGTTAGTTTCGCTCTATCTCTAATATGCTAACGCCAGAAAAAATAAAGTGAAAAATCCGGAGTCATTTTTCTCAAAATAACTCGAAAACGAAAAATCATATCAAGGATTTCCAGGCGTCATTTTGTCAGTCCTTTAAACGCGCAACTTTCTTCTGATGTAACCAAATTCGTATCACTTGTCATTTCCTATATAGGTACCCCATATTGGCGCTCCTTATTTTGGACAGGGCGTATAGGTATTTAAATATTTTTTGGCCTTCTCAGATCTCTGCCAATTTTAAAGCTGTGATTTCCTTATTTGAATCAGTCGTAGTCCACACTTGAAGCTTTGGGAAAATTCATCATAAATACCTAACAAACATACAGAGTCTTAAAAATGTAATGGTCAACATAGCAATTTCAAGTCATAAATTTTTTTTTTTCAAATGGAACACGCTGTATATTTTTGGACATTTGAATGAACACTTAATTGAAATCATGCTTCTCTAAACCTATCTCTGACAGAGACAAGATTAAATGGAGAATATTTTGTCATTTTTCAGGCTCATCTACATGATATTTTGAAATCTTGTCCCCTGTGGGTAATCTAGGAAATCTATTTAAAAATGATTCTGTTATTAAGATTCAGTATATTTGAGAAACTATTCCTAAACAATGAAACTTAAAAAAATCATATTGATGAACAGATTTTTCCCCATTTTTAAACTTTTATCTATATTCAGTAATAACCGAGACAGCAACGCTGAGCCAATAAAATTGAACTTCCCTGTATGTACTAGAGAAAATGTTTCAAATGAAGACTTTCCAAGAAAGTTGGAACGAGCATTTTTGTTCTTCAGAAATAATACCAAAGCGTTGAAACATTAAAGTGCCAGAGTAAAAACCAAAATGCCTGTCTCCCGTACTTATTCCCCGTCGGATCCGGGGTGCATTAAAGGATATTCCGGATGCACCCACAAACACATCGAGTTGTTAGACGACGCAATATCGTTACGAGCTTGTCACATCAAACTAGGAGAAGTTGTGAACTTGTATCAGTCTAGGTGACGTATTAAATCCGAGAGTAGGATCAACCGCAGCCGACTATTTCCCCAGGGCTGCGCTGCCCTGTGCTTAAATCACACTCAGAGATTCCCTTAAAGCAGCGGATTTTATGGCAGAGATAAAAGCGCGCGCTGTTTTTCTTTCGAATACAACAAATACGAAGGGTTAATTCGGTTTTACGCAGCGTGTTAGGGGTGGATTTCAATTACAGTAAATATCCCGATTTAAAGTCAAAAGGTCATGTTGCGTTACAAGGGCTGGCCAATAGAAGACATAGGTACCACCACTGCAGTAGTACTGTCAGAGTTCTAAAATTTGCTTTAGGACTTCATTAGATGTGTAAGAACTCTGATGTTTAGACAAATTTCCAAATCAGCTAGGCGTTGCAAAGTTATGGTGTAGTATCCATGGTGACATTAAGAATACAAACAAAAAATGCGGAATCCAATGTATTTTACCTCCCAGCGGGAGGTCAGGTCAATAGTTTTTGTAATATCTGTTTGTTGTGGATTAGAGCAACAGATCGAGACAGAAGAAGAATAAGAGATGATCAAAAAACATACGTTATGAGCCTGCATATTAGAGCAGCTCCGCCAGAATTCATAACCCAATAAACATAACAACCCAGAACACTTTAATATCCATTTTTACAGCTCCAAATTACCGTAGAGATGATGATACATTTCCCCTGCGATGCATCTTGTAACATTAGGTATATCAAGCAGTAAAAACCAGCCTACTATTCTATATTTAAGTGCCCGATCGTGCCCAACACCGCGCCACCTCGGATCCGCGTGCGGTCCCTCAAATATATTGCCGGTTAAACATGACACACGTGTGTGTAAATATTTTAACGAACTCAAAATGAAATTACTCACAAATTAAATAGTTTTGGTTGACTGCCGTTTGATACGCGGTATTTAAAGAAGCGGGCGAGAGAGACATTCATCAAGTACTCAAGGGAAGACGTATTGTGTAAAAACATAACCTCAATTTCTGACAGATCACTGTACGATGGGTCTGTTCTTATGTAAGAGGTATTGTCGCACCAAATGAAGAAAAGCTATGAGTATGGATCAATCAGGGAGGTTATTGAAGTTCGGAAGCTCCTCGTGGGTCAAATTAATAAACGTCACGAATTAAGGCGCCTCTGCATTGTACGAAAATTAATGTAAGTAGTGTACGGACATCTTAAGCAGTTTATTGATTTGATGAAACAATGCACATTCATTAAAACTGTCAGTGAATGACATGCAGAGTAGCGTTCGGGCTTTGATGTGCGGCGCCCTGAAATGCGGTTCACACACAAGAGTTATTATGAACAGGCGTCTCTTGCCATGCTCCTTATTAACGAACGCAAATAAACTCTTCGTCTTTTGAGCGGCACATCCTGTTTGTCGTAAATTCGCTTCTTAAAAATGGGATTTGGTGGAAACGCTTTCCTCCAATTTAATTACAGGTTAATAGTTAAACTAGTTCTTCGATCATGCCACCGTTCATTGTCCTTTTGGGTTGTCATCAATTTGTTTGTGTGTAGAACTGTCTGAAAGTTAGTAATTCTTATTAACTTGATAGTCTGATTGGATTTATCACACGTACCTTCTATGTTTGCGTCACTTTATTACCTCTGTAGCCTCTCATCTGTTGATGTTGCTGCTCATTTTTACCCTTGAAGTCACTTGCTGAATCTATCTCGTGAGAATTATAATTACCCTATTTTCCCATATATGTATTCATTTTGCTTTCCTCTTCTTGTCAGAATTTGGAGGTTAGGGTTGTTTAGTTACTGTCGTCAGTGAGGAGATCATTATCCATTTAGTGGTATCGTTTCAACGGTTGTGTACCGTATACCTATATAATTTCCATTCCATGTTTTATCTTTCGTTTCGCTATACTGATCATTCTTTTATCTCGTGAGGTTTCTTTATAACTCTTCTTATAGTTGTGTTAATTTCTTCTGGGTTTGCGAGTCTGTTTAAACCTTCTGTTCTTCAGTTAACTTCTTCTCAGCCGGTGACGCTTCTGGTAGATTTGAGAATCTAAGATATTTTTGGTTATTTTTGAAAAATCGATGGAGCCGGCACTCTTCCTACTGTTCTTCACACGAATGGTTCTGATACCGAGCTTTTCACAACAAAATTTTGCTGGCCAGTTTTGAGATTTTCTTAAATCACCTTTTGAATTTGTCCTTATGGCATTTAATGGTCTTTCTTCCCACGAAATTTTGTTTTGGTTGCCATCTTTTTCTGCTGGTACACCTCCACGTTCAAAAGCGTCGTATACCTGGTGCTGAGCTTCAGGAGTGTCCAGCTTTGTAGCAGCTGAATTACACCACAAATCGCAAGAACTTTTCAACTACAGCGAAAGCATTTCGCAAAATAATGTCACTTCGGACGCAGTCAATTTCTGAAAGCTTCACGGTCCAGTGCACTTTTGTTATGTAATGACCAATAAATCTTCTTAATTTTCCGTGACTTCTGCGAGGGTTGCATGATATTCTCATTTCTTAACTCGGAAGAATATTTCCTTTGGGGTAAGAAACAGAATTCCGGCGGAATGGATATGTATTATGTATGATGATAGATTTCTTTTGAGACATACTTTATACACGTCTAACAGAGAATAGTTCCTATACATCATGCGTTTTCCACAAAGAACTTAAAGTAAAATTACTCCTGTTTACTTTATTATTAGTAGTATTAGCTACTAAAAACTCCAGAAAAAAATAAACAAAACGGAAGGAGATACATGCGTTCGAAAGAAAACATTGTCACGACATTATGTAGTGCTGCTGGTCCACCATAAATTAGACAAGTCGTTACTGCTATAAAAATGTTACGTTAAAACGTCAGATTCTTTTAGAAGCCGCTTTATTTATAAATTAACAACGGTGTCATTAAATTTAGAAATTTATGACCAGAAAGATCGGTACGTCCCAAGGAAGAAAAGCTACAATTATGAAATTTACGGATGCAAACATTATACAGGGTAGTTGACTAAGAAAATAACAAGCGGGCCATCATCAAGGAAATCAACATGAAACCTTCCTAAATTGTGGCAGTCAAGAAATTTAAGAAACCTGCCAACCTGATGTGAGGTGGCCCTAACAACCTTCACCAACTATCACCATTCACAATTCTATTTCTCCTATTCTTTATTGAATTCCATACCTTTAGCTTTCCCCCAACTCTTTTAATACCTCTCTATTGTTAACCATGCGCTTGAAACACATTACATTATATTTTCTCCTCTCCTCCATTAGAATCACAATAGCCTTTGTTATCCAGGGTTTTCTACTTCCATTTTGTTTATGACCCAAAATCTCTAGCAGCAGAATCTGTCTGTGCTATTTTTAATGCAATTCCATTGTGCCTCGGGGCCCTTTAAGGTTAGATACCCGGTCGCGAAATCGTTTTCTCCATTTTTACACTTTATTTTTCATCAAAAACCTTCCAAATTTGCGTGAAAATTCTTGAAAAAAATATGTCTAGATGTACAAAGGAATATTTTTTTGAAATTCTTTGTAATACCTTCAATAAAAACAGAAATTTTAAAAAATTGGAAACTATTAGGTTTACACCAAATTTTCCAGCGTTCAACTATAAATAACCGATTTATTTTTTCAAAAATCTCTTAAAATAAGGTCAAAAAATTGAAAACAAATTCCAAATATTCCAGCAAAATTCGCTGAAATCAATTGTGGTATGTGGTACGACGGGACGGATCGAAAGATGTAGCTCCGCCCATCTATTGCTTGCCGGCATGTCAAACGCGGCCAGGTGTTTGTAAATATTTCTTTGTAGAGCCGCTTGGGTAATAAAAGTTGAGGAATAATAATTTTTATTCTTTGGAAATATTATTATAAAGCCACCACCCCAGGGAATTATTTTTTCAGAATGTGCAGTTCCAGTACATATTTTGTAAAACCCTTACTTGTTCTGTCAGTGTCGTAAATTTTAAAATATATGATATACAGGGTGTCCCAGATAAGCCTCGTCAGCATTGCTATCTCACTTATCTTTAAAGATAGAAACATGTTTAAAAGGGGAAAAAGTTTTACGTAAACATAGCAACGTCCGGCATAAACGATTCGCATCGCAAACTGGAACACCACTTTTGGAATTTATAGTACATATCCTCTAAATCTAAATCATGTAATATTTTGTTGGTTTAAAACTGCTATGTGTTCACCCCGTACTGATAGAAATTTTGTTTGATTAAATTAAGCTTGTGTCTGAGATAGTCCAGGAGATCCCAATGTGTTCAGATTTAAAATTACCCCCGTAAGTTGTAGCTTTCATTACATCTATCCAAGGCCCAGTATCTACTCTATTTTCGATGATCATAAAAATACCGACAAAGAAATCTTTTATGCTCGGTACCGCCAGTCCACGTGGACTTGATAAGCGTCTGTCACTGCACCTGCGAACCAATCCGCAATAGTCTTGGGCGATAAAAGAGTCATAAATTGCAAAGGAAAAATCTTGGTGAGAGTTCTTTTCTCTATCCTCTTTCTTTGCATATAAAAATACAACCAGATCACTAGACATATGTTGATACTAAATCAGAAGGAGAAGTAGTGCAACGCCCATTTCAAATCGAACTCTGGTCTACCCGGGAGTTTAGCCTCGATCGTATCCCTGGACAAATTTATATATCTGTTGGAAGAATGTAACAGTTCCCATTACGAATAAAGCCATCTAACATGGCGTACTTTGTCCTATAGCAGGAATGTCCCAAAGTGCATAACTGAAATTGCAATTAGCGCAGAAAGTAAACATGCAATTGCAGCCATTAAAGCAGACTGAACGGCTACAAAGAAAATTAATTAACGGGCTTGAAATTCTGAGTTTTACTACTTTCTTCGTCTGCGTTTTCTTTCCGTTCGTTTTGTTTACAGGAAATGCACTTATGCACTCGACAAATTGTCGTTTTATTAATTATGACGAAGTGCGGCGGTTTTAAAATGTGTGGCGCAAAATAAAACTACCCTTTCGCTGTTTTATTTCGGGGATTTTGAGCAGCTGCTGCCGCCTCAAGTGCGAGAATATAAATAGACTGAGGCGGGGAAGTCCTGATAAATTGCATTCCGTGCCGCAACTCTTCTGATGAGCCCGTATTAAGTGTGAATGAATGATGATTCCGGGAGAGGGTTGCTTCTACAACTTGTCAAAGAAAAATCTAAGTCACCGGCTTTTCGTGTCATCATTCTCGGAGGTGTATTTCGGGCGCTCTTTCATCGGAACGGTTCTTGTTTTGCGCGGGGAAAATATTCCATGAAGGTTTCTACCAATGTACGCTTTTCTAAGCAAATACCTATTTTCATTTCTAAACATGTAATATAATAATCATTGTTTATTTTCAGTTACGACACATATAGCTCTACCAGAGGTGTCCAAAATTTATCTCTTCATTTCAGTATCTTTTCACATAATTATAGGTTTGAATACCAAACAATACCAACTAATCCGTGGCCGGTTGCCCTCCGTTAGTTATTTTCCTACATACCATCTCACTGGCTAGCGCTGCAGAGAAGTGACAGTTGGGACGAGCCACTTTTGTGGTGAATTGCCCGACAAAAGGTCAGTATCCAGTTCCAGGGCGAAATGAACAAGTTCACCAAGATTCTGATCTTCCATACTGACCCGAAGAAAGAGACAGCTAGCAGCAGGGCAAGAGAAGCTCTAAGGAGTAAGAGAAGAGATCATCGAAAAACTATAGGAGAAAATAAAATGTTGAGAGAAAGAAGAGGAAGAAGAAAAAGGAGAGAAGCACCACAAGCGACCACACAGGAATGTGGATGTCGTGGAAATATCAGTTTCACGAACAAATTTGGCGGAGGTTACATAAGCAACGTGAATTCCGTACCTTCTGGATTCTAGAAGGCATGGTCCATAAACACAGCCAGAGAAATCCGATAACCAACTAAAAGACTTTTAGCGCAATCGGTAAACGGTATGATTTTAGTTCCAATTTTAAGCACAACCTAAATGATTTAACTCAAATCATTACCAAAAACGATTCCACAAGACTTGTTGGAATTGAATTTTAACAGATGTTGCTGAGACATGTCAGAGATTCAAAGGGTCAGTGTTCATCAAGTGGTCAGTACATCATCATAAGTAACATCATCATCTTCATCAGTATCATCAGTATATAAAAAATATGGTATAGCTGCGTATAATCGGCGTAGAAGTGAAATTTACAATGATGCAATGAGGAATGGAATCAAGAAGCAAAAGGGGCAACTTCGCATCTATAGGCAAAGATCAACAGGTGGTTCTCTGCGAATTCCTAAAGAGTTTCGACCTGAGAATGAGCCAGAATGCAGTGAGCAGAACATTTTCAGAATGTAACCTCAAGCCTATAATGTCACCAGCTGGTTCCTTCCTCACCAAGAAACCCAGAAGACAAATACTATAAAACATGTAGTATGCTCTTCAATATGTTGGTTGAGAGCATGAGAAATTGACAGAATTGATTATATTTTTTCCCAATAAAATGCGTAGGTATTTTCGTTTCTAATGTCTGAAGAATCTTCTTATTTCTCTAGTTCATAAACTATGTAGTTATCCCAATATCTTCTATTTACTCTGAAACTTACTCTCCATCTCCAAGGATGTGGCTGCCATAACGGCATTCTTTCAAAACAAGTTTTCAAAGTTCAGCTGCCTACTAGGACATAAAATTAGTGGTACTGGACCGTTCGAACAACTACTCCTCGGGCAAATACCCCGCCAGGCATTGAATTATAGAACTAAATCCAGTTTTATTGTACTACGAGACGTTTCAGACTGCTACCCCACCTAAGGTGGCGTTGAAACAATCCTAATTTGTCTCCATGTACGTACGTGCTTTTATTGCATGTTTTGAATGTGTATGGAAAACCGCAGACCAACTAGTTTCGTCCTTCTGGGACTCATCAGTACGGTGCGGTTTTTCATACACAATCAAAACATGCAATATTTGAACAAAGACCTGCTTAAAAGCGCGTACGTACATGGAGACAAATTAGGCGTGTTTCAAGGCCACCTTAGGTGGGGTAGCAGTCTGAAACTTCTCGTAGCACAAAAAATCTGGATTTAGTTCTATAATTCAATGCCTGGCGGGGTATTTGCCCGAGGAGTAGTTGTTCGAACGGTCCAGTACCACTAATTAATATCAGATAATTACTCAAAGTAGTTGTCACTTGCTGGTATCTGTCCAGAACGCGGCAGCATATATAGCAAGATTAAATTGCATGGTTTGAGTGTGTGAAGCACCGTACTGATGAGTCCCAGAAGGACGAAACCAGTTGGTCTGCGGTTTTTCATACACATTCAAATGAAATATTTGAACTAGGACATATACAAAAATTATTAAAATTCACTCTTGGATGTTTTCTGTCCGTTTCATAATCAGATAATATTACGCTACGTGTTTCATCCGCATCCACGTGCATCACTTGCTGCAAACTGGATTATATCAAAGTGTACAAATTAGCTATTTCGAGAGGAATTCAATTGTGACTGACTGCGTCTAGCTGTAACCTCGACAAAGGTATATTAAAGTGGATAACATTAATATTGCAGGTTGCTATCTCTGAAGTGCGGTCCGTTTCCCGGGCAACCGGTACTACCCATAAATTATAGAAGCTCTACACCTACCTTGCATTTCTATTATATAAAATAATAACGTGTTCACTTGCAGTACACAGGGGTTAATATTCAATCGATAAGTGGTTGTGACCCCAGCAACCCATTTAAGTTGCTCATTTTAATGTACAAGAGCGCGAGTAATATTTTTTAAGAAGCAATCTGTGGTGATGACAGGTCGTTGAAAATACGAGTACAGAAAAATGAGATGCATTACAATTAGGCACTTGGTTTTATTGTAATTACATGCTCTGAAGACTGTATAAGATATCGCATTCAATTTGTTTTATGATGCGTGTGAAAATATATCACCCTGTTATGAAAATCCTTGGGGCAGAAGTGATTTGATTTGATGCCGTTCAGACACTTTGAAAAAGTAAATAGGGTACATGATACAGTGATTGGTTTCGAAGGTTTTAAGTCTATCACCTAACTCCTACATTCACACGTAATGAAATATAAGACCAACTGAATGCTTTTAAAAAGCTAGTACCTAACCAATTAATAGCCATCGCACTGTCTCGCTCGTGGTACGTCAATACAATAGAAGAAGGTAATTTACACACAGAGCCATCAACTTGATTAATTACTCCGATGAACCGCGAAGTATGTAACTGACCCACTTGATTGCTCCGCTGACAAACGAAGATAAATCTTCCGTCCCGACCTTTTTATTTCAGATTTCATTCAAGAACTGGACCGTGTTCTGCCCAATTACACTTGTCAAGTTTATTGTACTTTATAAACTCAAGTGGTATTCGGATTCCATCGCATTCTGTTCTATATTTAATCCAGAATTACAGTGAATGGGCGGCGATTCTGAAAGAATTATTTCGAGACCTGACAGGATGGTGATGATAGAAATTGACTTGAGTGGATGGCTCCGTCCACGGCACTGCCGTGGCTCCGTCGATATCCACTAATGCACTTGGTACTGAAAGCTTCCGTTATTTTACACGGGCATAAACAAGGGAATTTGTTGTGAAACGCGTTGCGCTGGGTTATTGGTTCTTACGCCATACTCACAATAAATTGACGTTTGTAACACAAACGGAGTAAAAGTACTTATATGAAAGCAAAATACGGAAAACAGAAAACATAAAAAGAGGTAAATAAAACAAAATCATCGTCAGTTATTGATACTAAGGCGAAACAGCAAGGGTGGTTGTTTTCAGGCTTTCGTTGCTAAGGTATTGACTTTGTGACTGGTTGTATCATAGCAACGAAAGTCGAATTAAATGTAGCCTCGCGTTACATTTTGATCCACGTTCGAATAAACGGTCCTACATGTGTTTCATAGAAAACAGGACCCGAGCCCAATACATAATGATCAACAATTCAAAATCAAATGTCTAATGTAACATCTGGAGTTCCACAGGGTTCCCATCTGGGACCTTTACTCTTTTCTATCTTTATTAATGATATTGTCACTTGTTTTCCAAATCCGCATTGTACGAAGACGATTTAAAAATGTATAAAACTATTTTCAACTTAACTGAGCACCTGTAGTAACTCTGCAGCTGCTGTTAGATCTCAACGAATTATCTTCTTATTGTGTTTACATACACGGAAAAAAATAAGTGGTTGACACAACCACAATTGGAGTACGCACATTCACAAATTGTGGGTAAATAGGGGACACCAACAATGTATTGCCACTCCAACTTTAAAATTGTGGTTGCATGAATTTGTTGCTTCAAAAACACAATAATATTGCTACTTCAATAGTTTTTGAATAACTTTAGCTGTTGCAACTGTTCGGTGGTGCTTTGTCGTCCGTTTGTTGTGGGTGTACCACAATTACATTTTGTTAACGCATCTATGAGTAGTAGATAAATTTCGCATAAAATGTATTGTACTACCAATAAACAACTATTATACCATCAATAAAAGTGGCGGTTTTAACTTAAAAAATGTCTGATGCTTAAGCATTCAGCAATTGGAACAGCTATTGCAGTTTATATACTGGAGGCAACCATAAGTTGCTGCACCCTTTTAATAAAAGTGAAATAGCCAAAAATTGTGGTTAGGGATGCTGTTCGGTACAGTACCCTGAACCACAAATTATTGGTAGATTATAGGTATTTTATTTTATTCGTTATAACTACAGGGAGTTTAGAAACTGGCAGAGATAGGCACTAAGCTAATTGGGTAAAGAACTGCAGTTTTTTGAGCTGAACAAATAATAGTCAATTATCGAATTTTACGAGCTTGAAACACAAAATAGAAAAAAATTGTCAAAGAAAGTTATGACGAAAGTTGTTCGAATGAGCAAACGCCACATTGTACCAGTCCTGATTGGGAAATAATGCAAACTTATTCATTTTTAATATTTCCTAAAATCTTATTTTTTTACTTATATCTAGTATCTAGTAGCATAGAAACAATTTCAAAGATTTGAAGTCTGTTCATTAGGCTTAAAAAACTGCACTTCTTTCCCCGTTTAACCCACATTCTATCTCTGCCAATTTCCAAGATACCTGTTGTTATAATGAAAAAAACTCACCCTGATTAATTGTTTCTACTGCAAATCATTTATAAATCTGAAATAAAAAAATGTGTTTAAAATATATACAGGTGTCTAAAAAGTGTGCAAAATAAAGAAAACTTTTATTATTCATTTCTCAGAAACTTTATTCTCCATAAAAGTTGATGCTTAGTATCTGCTAAACGTAAAATGACTATATGTCAGAAATTAGGAAGAGTTGTTAGTAAGTGACATGTTTAAGCTTTTTCAGTTTTGAAAGTTAATTTACGTATTGGTTTGTTGCAAACTCATTCATGTGTTAATTCAAAAATTTTATCCGATCGATATTACAAATACGCGCAACGTTTCCTATAGTTTTTTGGTATCTTCAAAAATTAGTGTAGTTGCTCTTGCGTATTATGATGATAATGCTACCGACACTCTAGTTAACAACTCTGCCTAATATGTTTAACTTAGGTTTAGTAACTAGCATTAACTTTTATGCAAAATAGAATTGAGCCACAGTAATAGTTTAAAGCCGAACATGTTCACACAAACCACCACCAGCAGCAACTAACCGGTGCTTTACGTTAGAAAATTCTTCACAAATTGTGGTTGACGTTACCATGGCGAATTTACGGCCAACTTCTATTGTGTTAAGATTTCGTGTAAAGTTGTTGGATCATCAATAGTATGTTATGTATCCTAACAAAAAATTGTTGTATGAATAAACTTCGTACGTTGTTTCTATTACATATTCGCTCTTGGAGTTTTAATATTATTAAATATGATATTTATAAAGTACACTGTACGAAGCTACTATTTTGGGGAACGCTGCATCAAAAAGTTCTTTTGCTATTCTAACTATAAAATTGTAAACGTTTGTAGTGTTTCCGCAAATACGAGTGGTGCAGTAAAAATGACATTTTTTGTAAGTGTATTAACTATTCTCACTATTTGCTAAAACATTTGAAGCTATACACAAATTTATTCTTAATATACAAATAGAGCATGTTTGCTCTTATAGATAGGCCATGTATACAGGAACCATTATTATGATTGCGAAGTCAACAATAATTCAACAATTCAAAAAATGTTAACCCAACAATAAGATTTTTTTCCGTGTACCGTGTGACAAACATCCATGTGTACATGGGGAAATAACATGGGCAATTACATTTTTGGGGATTCCTGCTCCCCATGTGTAGTTACAGTGGTGGTAAAGGTAGCAATCGAAATTTTTTTTTCTGCGTATGAGGATATCAAAAACTCTACAACTTTCCAATTTATTAAAGCATTAAAAGAAAAAATTACATTAATAATTTTCTAACTAAAACACAAAAATTTATCAGATTATCTATGACACTTAATTTATTCTAATCACGGACGGCTTTGATTTTTATGGATTTTCTGAACTGTCAACATTTAAAAATGAACACAAATATTTATTCAGTTCAAAAAAAGGTTTTCATTGTGAAAATATTTTACGGCGGCAATAGTTCGCGCGTAGTCCCTGCCTTATTTTCTGTAAAATTCAATAACGGTCCTATTCCTTCGGTATAACAACAAATAATTTAGTAAGAAATTTGAAGGCTGGGAATCTTTCATCGAAAGAAGTTAATTTTTACTAATACATAAACTTGTTTTTTTTATTTAGATAATTCTCATTCACATTATTATTGTCATTACCTATAGTTGACAATTAATTGATTACTGGTGTGGATGTTTCGTTGGTGAATGCTGGTCCATAGTTTAGGGTAAATTGTAGGTGTCGTCTAACCTATTGAAAAGTTTTTGGGAAAATGTTAAAGCAGTAAAATGAAATAATAAAAATTAAATTACTTTAATTTTACTGCAATTATGAAAAATTTAACAAGCGGCAACATTTGTTTATTTTGCTCTAACGAATTTTGTAATCTGGCAATTTAATACTTATTTACTTCATATCTAGGTAAGGACAAAAACTTATTAATATACAATGAAATTAAAGTAACATAAAAAAAGAAAAATAACTATAACAAATATTCAAATAAACCCCCATTCTGTATCAGACAGTATCCCAGCCTATTATAGAAAGAATTTCTCACATTCGCAAGTTGCCGATCGTTTATTAAGTTGCATTCTGCAAAAATAGCATTCCTTAAAGAATCAATATTTGGGTGACGAGTTTTATAAATCTTATTTTTTAAATTACCCCACAAGAAAAAGTCACACGGTGCCAAATCGGGAGATCTAGCTGGCCAGTTTATAGCACCACCTCGACCAATCCAGCTCTCTGGAAATATTTCATTTAATAATTCCCTCACTTGTGCTCCAAAATGTGCTGGGCATCCGTCATGTTGAAACCAGACCTCCCGATTCGCATGTGCAACTCCTTCTAATGCAGGGCCAATATGGTTAATTAAAAGATCTAAATAAGCTTCTGAATTTAAATTTCCCTGTATTTCAAATGGTCCTATAATGCGATTATTAAAAATGCCTGCCCAAATATTGATTTTTTGAGAGTATTGCGTTGTAGTGGCTAGATTTATTCTGGGATTTTCCTGGGCCCAATGCCTAACGTTTTGTGAATTTGGCTCTTGATTTAAAGTGAAGGTACACTCATCGGTAAAACAAATTGATGAGAGGAAGATGCGATCCCGATTAGCCCGTTCTTGCATTTCTTCACAGAAAATTTGCCTTGATTCTTCGTCAAAAGGAAGTAACTCTTGGTGACATTGGAATTTAAAGGGATGATATCACAAATTAAACACTAGTGTCTAGTTTATGGATGATATTTGTTTTTTCTTTAATATGTTACGGACAGTTTCTCTTGAAACATTACATTCTAGGGCAATAGACCTTAAACTACATGTTGGACTAGCAGTTATCAGGCCTATTACCATTTACTCTACCTCAACATTTAGATTTCTTGGAATATCTCCGGTTTGGAAAGAGATATAAAGTTGAGAGGTTTTCACCGAGTTATTGATAAATGTTCGTTCTTTTTAAATGTGCGAAGAAAGGTATACCATTCCATTTAATATTTACGCGAAAATTTAAAAAAATCTGTTGAGTTTACAAATAGCGGCCTCTACCGGACAGATAAAACATATTCCAAGTATTGTTTGTAATGTGAACGATAGAGTTGAAAAATACGTTTTCAATGAAACTAAGTTTGTTAAATTCTATTGAACCAAACCGGAGTTATGACAATTTGAATGTAACAACGATTGACGCCCCCCGCCCTTTCATTTCAAGAGATGGAGCAGAAAACATGGGACAAAAAGTTTACAAAAATGTTGAGGTTTGAGATGCAGGCAACTAGAATATATATTGTATCGGAAAATATCTGAGACAAAGCCATTTTTGTAATTGACGGTATATGTTACGCCCCCTAGCGGTCGTTTTAGGAACTCGAAACTAATTTCCAGCGACTTTTCAGGGTCATATTTACTGAAAATATTTTTTCCCTAAGCTGTATGGTTAACGGTTTGTGAGATACAGCCGGCGACCTCTTTTAATGGGACACCCGGTACATCCCAGATCTAAAACCTGATTGGATTGCACCTCTGTGCTGCGACGACAGATCCACACACCGCGTACACAGTTTACATCATCCGACGAGGCGATCGCCGACGAGAGAATTGCTTGCGAAACCTGGTTCAAGACCCAGTGCTCGTTTGCTATTCGCTCAAGCGAATAAATGCCGATTAAATTAATTTCCGTAAATATTTTTGTATTACACAGTTTTACCCGTCAAATGTACATAGTTAAATTAATAGAATCATTTTAATTTGTTTCCGTTTTATCATCTTTTTTGTATAGCAATGGAGAATCCAGCCCTTCTTCGTGTTGACGCTAAGGGCTAATCTGAGACACGTGTTTCGCTGACAACGTCAGCAAATCGTTAAATAAAATAAATAATATACAACTTAAAAAAAAGTTACACACTGTCTTAATGATTTACCATTTTTGCTAGTGTCTCTGCCCGTCACGGAATATCTTCCGTAATATATTCAATATTAATTTTGGAATTTGTTCCATAGTAAAGGAGTCATTCCCTATTTTATTAATTCAACTATTCCCACGATCATTCAACTCTGAAATGACATAAAGAGTCCCCTTCTTTGCGGTGCGGAACAACAGAAAGGTCCTCGAAACAACAATATACCATTTTTCATTCAGTGCCCCAACGAGTGCGTGCACACCACTCGTGGTGTTCTTTTAATTGTTCTATTTAGAAAAATCGTATATTATCTATCAACAAAAGCGGGCTAAAAGGAAAAATGTGTTTTTTACGGATCGATTCCCACAATTGCACCTTTAGGATTTCACCATTATACCCGATAATGACGTAGGCCATACGCGCGGTTTGGGGATTACCTACTTTCTTGATTTACGAGTATGTGTCTATGAATTAACAAACTCCACCCTTCTGTTTCTACCAGACACACATTTACAGATCTCTCAGGGATATTGATCCTGATCAGTTCCAGCAAAATCTCGAGCTTGTTAATTGGAACGCTGTTTATGGGATGGACGATATAGACGAAATGATTTCTTTCCTTAATGATAATATTTTGGGACTGTTTGATTTGCACGCCCCGTTAAAAACCTGCAATAAGCATAAAAAACCATATAGCCCTTGGATTACCGAAAATATTAAACTGATGCAAAGATTACGAGACAACGCTCTGTGTAAATTCAAGAGAACGAAGCGTCCTGAGCACTGGGTATATTACAAGGAACTGAGAAACTTGACTGCATCTTCGATTCGTTGGGAAAAGAAAGCTTACTTAAACTTTAAATTAAAAAATGCTTGCTATAAAGATAAGTGGAGGGAATTGAAAAAATTAAATCTATGCAAGAATAAAACTACTAAATTACCTGCAACCTTATCTGACGTTAATGTAATAAATGAATATTTTGCAAATTGCGCTAAAAGTAACATGACACCTAGTCAAGAGTTGTTGAGTTGCTACCGTTCAAACATCAGTGCTGGAATCAGTGATTTATTTTTGTTTGAATCCGTCTCCGAGCCTTTAGTTATGAGTGTAATAAGTAGCATCAAGTCTCAGGCATACGGTTTCGACAAATTAAATATTACTTTCATTAGACTGTGTTGTCCCTTCATAGTTCCGATCATTGCTTTCGTTGTAAATAAATGTGTTGCTGTTTCGTATTTTCCTTCCGCGTGGAAGCAGGCATTGGTGGTTCCCTTGCCAAAGACGAGTCGACCGACGGAATTGGTGCATCTCAGATCAATTAGTTTGCTACCGGTACTCTCCAAAATATTTGAAAAAATTATGCATTCACAGTTGTGTTCTTTCGTACAGACAAATGCTATACTTCCTTTGAAGCAATCAGGCTTTCGATCTGGATTCAGTTGCACCACAGCTTTGGCAGATGTTACAGACAATGTAATTAGCGCTCTTGATGACAATAAAATGACAGTTTTAATTCTCTTAGATTATTCAAAAGCTTTTGATATGATTAGTCATGAGATCCTCCAGGCCATTTTACATTATTGCGGGCTTAGTGGTGGGGCCATTAATCTAATCTCATCATTGCTGGACGGGAGGACTCAGCGTGTTGTGCTGGATGGTGCGGTTTCATCGCCGCTTGCCGTCTCGGCTGGGGTGCCCCATGGTAGCATTTTAGGACCGTTGCTTTATACAATCTACACATCCACTTTTAACAAATATATTTTACATTGTGATTATCATTTGTACGCTGACGACACACAGCTTTACTATTCTTTTAGTATTGAGGAGGCAGCACGGGCTAATGAGGTGATGAACGAAGATCTGAGAAGATTGTTTGAAATTTCTAATTTGCATCTCTTAAAAATTAATCCTGCTAAATCTTCGGCTATTTTGTTTGGTAGTGATCATGTTAGGAGTGCGGCGTTGGGGCTGCTCGAGTTATATGTTGGTGGGGAAGCCATACCTTTCGGGGAGACCATAAAGAGTCTTGGAGTTGTGATTGACCGTGGGTTGCGCTTTAAGAAACATATATCGAATGTAATAAAAAATGCCTATGCTGCTCTGAAAGTAATTTACTCGGTAAGATACCTTCTTACATATGAATTAAAAGTTTTGCTCTGCGAATCCCTGGTCCTGTCGCACTTCAACTATTGCGATGTGGTTTACGGCCCATGCTTGGATAGTACTGAGATCAGGCGCATACAGAAAGTTCAAAATTCTTGTCTTCGACTTGTTTTTGGCATAAGAGGGAGAAATTATGTATCCCATAAGCTCGAGGAAGTGGGCTGGTTGAATATGTACAACAGACGTCGACTGCATATGTCGTGTTTTAGTTATAAAATCTTGCAATTTCAGACTCCTCCTTATTTATTTAATAAATTAAGCTTCAGAACGGACGTTCATAATATCAATATTCGTAGAAAGCACTTGCTGACGATTCCTCGCCACAATAAACAAATATTCAAACGATCCTGGTCTTACAATATTGCTAAATGTGTTAATGGGATTCCTCCATCCAACTTCTCCATGTCACTTCTCTGTTTTAAAAATTCTATAAAACAACGATTACTAGATTCCTCTTAATGTGACCCAGTCTCAGTTTACTGAAAATTTGTTGATTCTCCTTCTTCTCTATTCTATACTCTCACTTTCTTCCTTTATTCGTTTTCTTTCCTTCTTTTTTCGCCTTCATTGATTTCATTTTAGTTTAGCATTTTACACATTTTCAGTGCCAGTTTAGTAATTTATTTTTCAATTGAAGGGCAAGCGGAAGAACAGCACCTGAAATATCATTTCAGGAAGCTGAGCTTTGTCCTTTGTCCCACATTCATTTAAATATCTGCATATTATATGTCAATTGTATTGTGTTGGTGGACAATAAATGTATTATTATTATTATTATTATATACCGGGTAATACTAAACTAACAATATAATAATTTTAAGTAATGTACCTTCCTATACTACAAGGAAAAGAGGCAGTAATTATCTTATTACGGCATGATCTCTTAAGGAGAATAGAAGAAGGACGAAGACATGGACAAGGAGACCAAGTCATCGCAGAATGAAAAACAGGCCACAGTATGGGTGGAGCCGACAGTAATTTACGATCTAACGACTGCTTCGCGATTATTTAGTAAATTAAACTCCTCAATAATAATAATAATAATATTAATTCTGTCTAAATCCATATTAAATAGACTATGCCCTTGAAAAGATGCCTGTGACCCCCCACATATTTCAATTAGTACATTACTTTGGTAATACCGCTAAATTTTACGGGTGCATTTGCGCATTTAGCCAGTAAAAGCATTTTGGACATAAACTGTAAGCAAAACGGTAGAGTTCCTCTATCATTATTTTACGATACGCATGTATAACGGTCGTATATTCACTAAAAGTATCGTAAAATTTTAATATTTACTAACCGATAGCTCTCATAAATAACCGAAAAACAGCAGCTGTAAAACACCACCGCATAGTACATGTGAAGGGAAAAAGCGTATAAAACATAACCGAGTTCCCAAAGACGTAAAGTTGGAAGTGTATATATATTGATTGTGCCTCATCAGTTCGGGAGCATAGTCGTAAAGGTAGGCGAGCTTTTATAGAGGCCCCTCCTGATGCTAGAAAATTGACCTGAAATATTTAGTACTCAGTGTCTAGGCGCGTTTTGCGACCGGCGCCATCTACAACATATCTCCAACTGATGAAGATTGCGTTAAAGAAGTTCAGTTTTACGGGACGTCTTTATTAAAACTTGAGCTATCACGAATTTTATTGCCTTGAATAAGCTTTTTTGACCAGTCCGCAAGTACGTGACCTGACATTAAAATTTGTCGTTTTCAGTGTCCGAAGTTTCAGGGTAGTTTTAGAAACATTCTGCGAGAAATTAGAGGGGTTTTGTCTCGGGTTTTGTGAAGAGGACTGATGATAACCAGATCGTCCGAATATACATGGTGATTCTTTTAAGGCGGCCATTAGAAAATTTCTTATTTGCAAATAAGATAGAAACTTGAAACCTGGGTTCCTGTCATAATCGATCATGGCGAATCCAAAAATACAATTTTCAAAATGGCGGCACTTTCGGAAATACCGGAAGTTGACGCCATCTTTGTTATTTTATATGGATACCCCCCATTTTTATTCTATTTTTGAATTCGGCATTAAATTCTGCGTATAATGCACCCAGGCTGTCAGCACTTATCTGTTATAGTTTTTGACATATGCCACTTTTTGTTTTAAATTTAGCATTTGCAGGGGTTCATTTAAAAATTCATATCTCTTAAACCATTTAAAGTGGGTAAATGAGCTTTTTTAGGTTGATTCCCTAAAGTTCAAGGAATCATTTCCCTGTAGGGTTAATGTTCAACGACGTTTCCAATGGTTGCTGCGATTTTTTGAAGATGACAATCAAAAAATGCCAAAAAATCATTTTTTTTTTAAATGGCAATGGGCAAATTTTATTATGGCAACCGACGTAGGATTAAATTTGAAAGGGACTTATATCAAGGTTTCCTATACCTATCTCAAATAGTTTTTTAATTATTCGTAGTTTTTTGTAAAAAAATATAATTTATTAAGATTAACTTGTTACCGAGCTTGTTACCAAGCAACAAACATAGTAACAGTGTCAAAAAATATTAATTTAAATTACCTAAATCAATACAAAAATTAATGAGCTAGGTCGGTATTACAAAATATGCTCGATATGTGCACCGTTTTGATTCAAACACTCAATAATCCGACATTTTTAGTAATAAGTCTTCCCTCGACGTGGGTGCAGTTTCATAAACGATATCTTTAATCCGCCCCTATAAATAAAAATCTAATGGTGTCAGATCCGGGGATCTTGGGGGCCACAACCATGGACCTCTATTTCCCCACCATCTGTCTTGAAACAATTGTCTTAGTCTTAAATCTACGGCATTTGTTGAATGCGCTGGTGCCCCATCCATTTGATACCATAAGTTGACGGCATGCCGCAATGGTAGATTATCGACAAAATCTTGGACTACATTGTTAAGAATGTCTAAATATCTGTCTCCATTCAAATTTTCATCATACATGTACCAATGCAACCGATTATCCATTAATAAACAGAAAACGTTTACGGAAAATTGAATTTGATTTTCAACTTCATAGATCAGGTGTGGATTTTCTGCGGCCCAAAAATGTCGATTTCTCCTATTAAATACTCCAGCCTGTGCAAATTTTGCTTCATCAGTCCAATTAATCCGACTCAAAAAATTTGGGTCTTCCTGTTTTTTTATCAAAAGCTCTTCACAAAAAGTTATTCGTCTTGGAAAATCGGTTGGACGAAGTTTTTGTAGTCGTATAAAAGAATAGGGATGTCGTTTGTGGTCATGTAAAATTCTTTGTATCGATGAGAACGTCAATCCCAAATCAAATTTTGCTGCTCTTATCGATGATCGTGGAAATGCGCCAAAATACCCCAGAACATTTATTTGATTATCTTCAGATTCCCTAACAAATTTAGTCCTTCTTCTTGCAGGATGAATATTTCCTCCCTGAAGAAACTTGTTTTTAAGTCTAGAAAACTTCTGTTTATTCATCGGCGGCAAATTTTGATATTTTGCATTAAACTCGCGACATGTTCTTGCAACGATTTTTTGGCAGTTGCCATGTATGAGAAATAAATCAAAAACCACTTCATTCGAATAAAAAGCCATTTATGCTTACAAAACAAAATCAAGAACGTGCTTAACTTAACTTAACTTTTAATTAATGGAGAACTAAAAGATGACAGTTCTAAAACTAATTTTTTTCTTTGGTTCCATAGGCTTCTATGTTTTTTGGGAATAACGTTTAATCTTTTACAAAAAACTACGAATAATTAAAAAACTATTTGAGATAGGTATAGGAAACCTTGATATAAGTCCCTTTCAAATTTAATCCTACGTCGGTTGCCATAATAAAATTTGCCCATTGCCATTTAAAAAAAAATGACTTTTTGGCATTTTTTGATTGTCATCTTCAAAAAATCGCAGCAACCATTGGAAACGTCGTTGAACATTAACCCTACAGGGAAATGATTCCTTGAACTTTAGGGAATCAACCTAAAAAAGCTCATTTACCCACTTTAAATGGTTTAAGAGATGTGAATTTTTAAATGAACCCCTGCAAATGCTAAATTTAAAACAAAAAGTGGCATATGTCAAAAACTATGACAGATAAGTGCTGACAGCCTGGGTGCATTATACGCAGAATTTAATGCCGAATTCAAAAATAAAATAAAAATGGGGGTATCCATTTAAAATAACAAAGATGGCGTCAACTTCCGGTATTTCCGAAAGTGCCGCCATTTTGAAAATTGTATTTTTGGATTCGCCATGATCGACTATGACAGGAACCCAGGTTTCAAGTTTCTATCTTATTTGCAAATAAGAAATTTTCTAATGGCCGCCTTAAAAGAATCACCATGTATACAAACAGATTAAATATGTACTGACTTAGACAGTGTGTTATTATATAAATACTATTCACGTTGAGAAACTTTGATTTTGTCGTACAGGGTGCGCAACAAATATGAAAATTTAAATTGGCAAAATTAAAAATTTTTGAATCAAAAATCAATATTTATTTAACTTAATACATTCAGATAAATGACGACTAGTAAAATTTTATTCAACCTGAAACCCTCCAAACGTCAACTTTAAAACACTCTTTATATCCAAACTTGCTAATAATAGTTGCACAACGTTTCATTACAAGTAGTGGTCTTGATGAAATAATAATCGATAACGTAAAAACAAAAATCGATGTTATCTTTAACATTAAATATTCTAGTTATCATAACGTCTATGACAAAACTTTATTTGGCCTTTCGATTTCTCATTTTAAGCTCTTTTATTTCGGCGCTTCAAAAGAGTTTGATTCTAAAATTTTAATTCTGTAAATCCACATTTTTATGTGCAACAAAATCAAACTTTCTCAACGTGAATCGTATTTATATAAAAAGCAAAAGAAATTATAAATAATTAAAAATAAAAGTTTTTACAAGTACATATAGTTAAGTCCATCCATGGACACACCGTATATGTATTAATTAAATACTACCGAAAATATGTCCCCCACTAAATACCAACATTTCAAAATTTCTTTTAGAATGGGTGTTTTTACCAAGACGGCATAATTTTCGTCAAGGCTAATCATTGACGTCATTTTATGCGTTTTACGAACAGGAGCGAAAAATGTAAAATCCTCAAGAATTTTTTTGAAACGAAAAATTTGTTGATCACTCGCCTACAGACCCTCGCAATTTTTCCATCAGCTGTACGACACCCTGTTTCCAAGCAATAACAAACTCGATGTACCCCTGACTCCGAATGTATTAGGTCCCAGACATCTGCCGAACGGATCGAGTCGAAAACGCGGGATGTTTTTGCCGACGAATCCCATAGATCTGAATTGTCTTTCGTTGATTCGAGTCAAGGGATGACCGGGATACGATACACTCAAATTAGGAGTAGTTTTCCGTAACGGTTCCACGCGGACCAGAGTAGTCAAGAAAAATGATTGCTATCCCGCAACACTGACAAAAATGGGGGCTCCAAGCACCTATAGCAAAAGAATGAAATAAATAAATAAAAAGGCCGATATTTAATTATTTAAGAGCAGAAATTTGCATTAGAAAATCAATAAAAATTTCGAGCGATCTCGAAATCAGCTGTTCTCACACATCCAAATGTTAAAGTTTCAGCAAAACAATATTACTGTGCTTAGGACCATTTTCATGAACACCCGATGAGCTAGGTACTCATAGGTCCGTATTGTAGCGTAGTCAAAATTGTACTGACAAGATTTTTCTTGTCTTTCGAATCTTTTAATAAAATTTGCAGACCCTTTTGAGATCGCGGATCGCCGCAACCCCGTGTCTCCACCATCGAGAGATGTTTCGAGATTTTTAAAAAAAAATTCCAATTCGGTACTTTTCAAATAAATTTTTTGGAGGTCCACATTTGAGAAAGTAACGAAAAACGAAAGGGTTGCATTTTTGACCTGCGAATCTCCAATAGTGCACTTTTCCAGACTCCGCGGAACTTTCAATTGACGAAATATATTTTGTTAGATCATTGCAGATGAAGATATGGCCACCTTATAGTATTTTTGGAATTTTCCAGTTTTTCTTTAACAATTTCTATATGGCCACCAATAGCCAGTGTCGTCCAGACAGTAAGTGCGTTTTCTCAACTGCAATATTCTGCAGGACCAACTGCGATTTTTGCTTCCTCCGTCGTCGTAATATTATGCAAAATGTTAAAAAGGACACATTCACCTTTATCCAAATTAAAATAAATATGCAAGTTGATGGAAGACGGCAAGAAAGAAAATGAAAGTTCGCTAGTCGGTTTTAGGCATTTTAAACACAAAAATTAAACTGTCCGAAAACAAGATAACCTCCAATCCCGATAGCTGCTGATATTTCTTTATTGTCAGATAGAAACGACCAAATGCAAAGCTTAGAGAAAAATTTAAAAATCCCATATGCCTGGATCTCGGCCTGGATTAAAGCGGCTTCTTTGGTACAATTAGGTATTTAAAAGCAGTTCTTGAGAAAAATATGTAAGGGATTATACAGGGTAGGTCAAGAAGAGAGGAAAATATTTTGACAGGTGATAGTATTGACAATTCCGAATAAAATGGTCGATACTATCACCTGCCAAAATATTTCCGTCTCGTCCTGAGTCACCCTGTATAGATACCTACAAGTAAATTTAAGATAATTTTACACTGAAATTACAACGGTCTCGAACGTTGTTTGAAAATTATCCTTCGTCTTCAAGGTGGGATAATTTTCACAAAATTTGAAACCTCGAAAAAATTTTCGGAAATAATTCAAGCATTAGGCATCTTACTACTGAAAATTGAGGGACATGCAGATTCAGTAATGCTTCAGTCTAACGGCTTCCCTTCAATTCACGGTAAACCGGAAAGATATCCTTTGTTAAAAAAGAAAATAAAAAGAAAAAAAACGAGCAGCACTAGTATCGAAAACGGACCACGCGGTACTGTCGTCCTACACACTAACTGCTGTGCCACCGACACCAACAAAAGCATAGTACTATTTTATTTTGCCCGAGGGCCGGCGAGATTGACCGAGTTCACGGATGCTGCAGTCGGAAGACATTTCTGACTTACTGGTGTGCTATTATGTTCATAAATAAATCGATGTTATAAAACTTCATTACTAGGAGAAGTATAGCGAGACATCCACAATATTATTTTAATAAAATTGGGCTGAAATAATCCAGTGGAGTGTTCCTATTTTTGCTGCAACTTTAAATTAACAAAAGTAATAAATAATATTTACCATCTACTCATCAACCTTTATCCAGATATCTCACACATGAAGCTAAAATTTGAAGAAAAAAAATCATTGCTCCCCAAATTATTTTCATTTTATATCAATCTTACAAATAATATCTGCCATTCATACTAATATCTAATATATAAAAATCTCGTGTCACGGTGTTTGTGGTCGCACTCCTCCGAAACGGCTCGACCGATTTTTATGAAATTTTTTTTGTACACTTGGTAGGTATGAGAATAGGTCGTAAAGTATTTTTCACCCTCCTACCCCCACCCCCCATGAACAATCTATATAGGTATATAAGAAACGGCTGGACCTATTTTGATGAAATTTTTTGTGTGTGTTGGAGTGGGTACCTGGATGGTTTACATTCACAATTGGACCCGGTAGCTGGCGCTGCAATCAGGTTCCAGGAGTTTTTTTGAACGGCTGGACCGATTCTGATGAAATTTTTTGTGTTTGTTGGAGTCGAGGGGTGAACCGCAGAGGAATTTTGGTGTACAAGCTTGAGGAATTAGTAGGGAATTACACAAATTTGTGGGGAATTGCGGGAATTGTTTGGGGAATTGTTAGGGAATTGCAGGAATTAGTGAGGAATTGCACAGGAATTGCAGGAATTACAAGGGAATTGCAGGAATATTTATCTCCTTATACTAACGATTGCGCATGCGCTGTAAATTATTGCATCATCTTTCCAAATATCTTTGTAAATAATATACTCGGATGTACAAGAAATGCAAGAATTAGTTGTAAGGGAATTCCAGGAATTACTAGGGGAATTATAGGAATTACATGGGGAATTGCAGGAATTACATGGGGAGTTTCGGGAATTACATGGGGAATTGCGGGAATTTCTTGAGGAATTGCAGGAATTAGATAGGAATTGCGAGGAATTAAATGGAATTACACATAAATAGAGGAATTGCACAGGAATTGCAGGAATTACAAGGGAATTGCAGAAATGTTTACCCCTTATACTAACGATTGCGCATGCGCTGTAAATTATTGCATCATCTTTACAAATATCTTTGTAAATAATATACTCGATGTTCAGCAAATGCAAGAATTAGTTGTAAGGGAATTCCAGGAATTAACAGGGGAATTGCAGGAATTACATGGGGAATTGCGTGAATTACGGGAATTACATGGGGAATTGCAGGAATTAGAGAGGAATTGCGAGGAATTAAAAGGAATTACACATAAATAGAGGAATTGGTGTACAAGATTTTGTTCTGCGGTTCACCCCTCGGTTGGAGTGGGTACCTGGATGGTTTACATTCACAATTGGACCCGGTAGGTGGCGCTGCAATCGGGTGTTACTGAACTCCTAAACGGCTGGACCGATTTTGATTAAATTTTTTGTGTGTGTTGGAGTGGGTCCCTGGATGGTTTACATTCACAGTTGGATCCGGTAGGTGGCGCTGCAATCGGGTTCTAGGAATGTTTTTGACGAAAATTTTTAAATGTATGAAATTTTTTGTGTATGTTGGAGTGGGCCCCTGGATGGTTTACATTCACAATTGGACCCGGTAGGTGGCGCTGCAATCGGATTCTAGGATTTTTTTTACGAAAATTTTTTTAATGTCTGGCAGGACAACGTCTGCCGGGCCCGCTAGTAATGAATATAATTTGGCGGCTCTATACTTGGGCCGCCGAACAGACGGAGTCATTACCCTGCAAGAACGTGCTCTAGCGGGGCCAATAGCAATTTATGACGGCCGAATTTGAGTGATGCGACTTCGTTGGGTCTAAAGAAAGCGCATCACTGCGACTCGGTCCTAAATTGATAGTGGTCCCGCCTAGAGCACGTTTTTGCAGGGTGATCACTCCGTCTGTTCGGCGGCCCAAGTATAAGTTTCAGAAATACTGGCCTGTGATAGACACAGTCGGACATACATCAAAGTTCGATTTTCTGGTTTTCTAGTTATACCTCATGTTGAGGTACGAACCCTGATAAAACAGGCGCCTCTTCCATTCCAACATATCCGAATTTTATTACGCTTATGACTTATGAAAACATGCAGCCATTACTTTAACACTTCAGGTTATAAATATAACCGTAATTAATACGATATTAAATTTCTCGTTGCGTAGGATCATAAAAGATGAATATAGAATGTACCTTTAATGAAAAGTCAAAGCGCTTGTTTATGAAAATAATTCCAGCCATATTTCAGCGGAGGGTGATAAATAGGTGCCTTGATGAATGAGAATTTTGCGAGTGTCTCCGGACACAAAGACGCGTACACCCTTTTGATTGAAGCGGCGGCGTAAATCTCCCGAAGAAATAATGCGTTATATATTTGTAACGCCAGATGTTGCTTATAAATAAAGTCGCTGTTTGCGAAATCTCTTCCAAGGAATTATTATGGAGCAATAACCGTTGAAGCAAGGTGCCGGCCTAAGCAGGTTTTGAACATTAAGGTAGGTACTCACTTGAGCGCCACCAAACTTACCGACGAATCACCCTTGCATCCGCAGTGTCTCTAACAGACCGTTTTCGAATCAGTTTGATCGGAACCGTTTAAAAATACAATCAATATCGAAACAAACATACCTATTGATGCCGAAAGAAAAAAATACACAAACTTATTAACGAATAAAAATGGCCATATTTTCCTAGATTTTTGAACAAATATAATATATGACATGAAATATGAAGTAAAAGTAAACTATTATGCTCAATACAAAAGAACTAAATAAACAAAAAATAAAGAAAACAGAAATGAAAAAATATATATATAATTAATGCTGAAAAAAATAATAAATGATATTGAATAAAATAAGCAAAAACAATAAAAGAGAAAACAGAACTTTTATAAAACATAAGAGACTCCTAAAGACGTATGTATGGAGTACGACATTACACGGGTGCGAAATGTGGACGATAGAACAAGCGGATCGAAAAAGAGTAGAAGCGTTTGAAATGTGGTGCTACAGACACACGATGAAGGTACCGTGGGTAGATAAGGTTAGCAACAGGGAGGTATTAGAAATAGTAGGGGTTTAACGAACGGTATGGAAGACGATAAAGAATAGGAGAGATAGGATGGTAGGATACCTTCTAAGACACGAAGGAATAGTTCGCGACATACTAGAGTCAGAGATAGGAATAAAAAGAGGTAGGGGTAGGCCTAGATTAGACTACTGCTCTCAAATAGTTAGGGACGCAGGATGTTCTACTTTTAGGGAAATGCGTAGGTTAGCTCAGGATAGGAAAGGATGGAGGTACGCGTCCAACCAGTCTTCGGACTGAGAGCCTTATGATGATGACTAAGTAAACCTCTGGAATAAAATTAAACATTAATGCTGAAACAAATTAAATAATTATTATAGGTGGATACCTACCTAAAATATGGAAAATTGCGTGTCTGAATATAAAACAAAATCGGCATCCTTAAAAAAGTTGACGGCCTTATCTAAACTCCAAAAACGAATTTCCTTTCTGCAAATCCATGAAGATCTGCATGTCTTTTGGTCATAACTGGGGAAAAAGTTTTACAATTGAAGCTCTTTAATATGCCTTCACAAAAATCGATTTCGCTCTGTTGGTTTCCTAGATATTTAAAACAAAGGAAAAATTCCAATTTGTTTTTTTGTTAATAACGTACCTACCTAGTTATTTATTAACATTTTAATGATTTGTAAAAACAGGTTTAAATGGTTGTTAACCCGCATATTTCACAGTACTCTAAAATTGTCTCCGACGTTTCATACACTTGCAGCCATCATCAGGTTTATTTTTTCTTATGGACGTCATATTGGATTGTTATGCCATTAAATAGCTTATTTTTTGTTGAGAATAGCAACCTATAACAAATTGATATTCTACAAAAAAATAATAGTTTCACAAAATAAAATTCATAATTCAGTGGAAAAATTTAGTTATCCATGGAGAAACAAATTCATGAAGGAGTAATTTAACAAGAATTGTTACAGTTTTATTTCGTTTAGTAGAAATCAATGAAACACTCATAATTTGTAGCAGTAGAAACTGCCAAAGACTAGTTTAGTTCATTTGCCGCCCCAGGAAATTATAATTTCAAAATTGAAAAACAAAAAACATCAATAGGATAATAAAAACGAAAACAACTTATTTTATTATCGCTAATGCTCGAAATGTGCACCTTCATTATCGATGCAAATTTGCACTCTTCGTACAAGTGGGCTGGTAGCGTTCCGCGTCTTTGTAAGACTTATTTTTAGGCCTTCAATAACTTCAGTGAATTGGAGTCGTAAATCGTGCAAGTTATTGTACCTTAATTCAAAATTTTACAACAGACTGTTTTGTAAATAAAGAAAGTATGCATTGGGAAGACACCAACTTTGAAACTCAAAAAAATAAAACTTATTTCTAATTTCATCGTTAAGATTTTCTTTCGCACTTTCCTATTGTTTAGAAAGTTCATATTTTGTAAAATCACATTTTTGTAAATCTTTTTTCTAAGGCCAACTAAATTGTTGTCCAAAATAATAGAATTTTATTTTCTAAAACCATTTGTGCTGGTATAATATCTATCACAAATAAAATATAATTCAATAACTTATCAAGAAATATATTAGAAAAACAAAATAATAGACTGACCTTGTCAGATACGATCCGACGCTCCGCCGAGGCAAGCTGTAAAAAAAGAAAAACACATTTCAATAAAACATAAAAATTTAACAAGTTTATAAAAAATCAATAGAAAGTGTCGAAATATCCATATACAAAATTTAAGAAGAAACATCGTAACCGGCTTTACCTTGTGATTCAAAGTCCAGGTTCAGGGGGAGGGGCACTCACAATTTTAAATTAAATTCAGATTTTACTAGAGCCGTTTGCTTTCAGGAATATTGGATTTTGGCGCACACACTTGGATTTTAGAAGATAGGACACGTTACAGTAAACCGATCGAGTGATGGCGAGCGGTGGGGATGCACACCAGACGTAGTTACGATAGGCTGAGATCTTGCCTGCACGCACTGACTGCCTTGATTTTTGAAGTATGTAATCGCAAGATAACGCGCATCAGATTATTGAACTACAACAGGTAGTAAGATTACGGAAACTTAAATGCCCGAGCCCCAATTTGCTGTTTTATTAACTTAAAAATCACTCTAAAATTCATCAGTGTCCGATCAATAACTG
Source organism: Xestobium rufovillosum (assembly GCA_963966045.1). Classification (NCBI taxonomy): domain Eukaryota; kingdom Metazoa; phylum Arthropoda; class Insecta; order Coleoptera; family Ptinidae; genus Xestobium; species Xestobium rufovillosum. Next base: position 42,142,216 of record OZ014493.1, read on the forward strand.
GTATTTATCACATCAATCAGATCTTCAAGCTTCCCAGAACAGTAATTCCTATTCAAATTTATTACTATATTATGTACTTCTTTATAAAACATAAAGCAATATACTACTGTGGTGAAAGAAGGGGGATGCTTTACTAAAAATCAAGTGCCTGCGGGATATCTGCAGAACAAACGGAAAGAATTAATAGCTAGTTTCGGTGTCTTGAAGGTTCCATAATACGGGAAGAGTTCGGTGGGAACGGCAGCCTGGTTTTGACACCTCAACAATAAACGACAGACACATAAGCTTCCCAGCCGGTAACACGTACCCATAACACTAATTGGATTGGCGGTCTCCCATAGAGAACAGTTGCTCGCTCACGCATTGTCAACAAAAGAAACATTTCCAAACATAATTCAGTAGTTGCGTCAAGTTACCCATTAATCAATCCGAGTACTGTTGGGCTTTTTATTCGAACTTCGCTGAAAGATGAAGGTATGAATTAATTACGGTTTTTGTCGCCCGTTTGCGGTTAAAAAGTGTCATATCGAATGAAGAGGTTCTGGACTTCCCCGAAAGTTATAAATGAAATCGCGAGGTTCATAATCGTCAGAGCTAAGCCTTTGGGGATTGCAGCATTAGCAAATGAAATCATGACGCGGATAAATTGGGCACATGTTTGTCTCAGGGAACATTTTGCATTACAATAATTAAGAAACTCCGGTATTAATGATCCATCGCTAAAAGCAGAAATAAAAACCGCTGCAAGTTATGGTTACATTTTTAGAAGTTCACTTAGTCCAGCAACTTGTAATTTGCTTCATTCCTGGTAAAAAAGTTGCAGTGGATTCATATTTTTAAAACAGCATGGCGCAGTTGTGTAGGGAATACAATATTTTCTCGGTTGGTGCAGTTGTGTAGGGAATACAATATTTTCTCGGTTGGTCAATAGAAATGTTTCACATTCTTTCTAAAAGAGAAAACCTGAGGACGTTTTCTTCTAAATATCTTCGATTAATTAGTGGTACTGGACCGTTCGAACAACTACTCCTCGGGCAAATACCCCGCCAGGCATTGAATTATAGAACTAAATCCAGATTTTTTGTACTACGAGACGTTTCAGACTGCTACCCCATCTAAGATGGCTTTGAAACAATCCTAATTTGTCTCCATGTACGTACGTGCTTTTAAGCAGGTCTTTGTTCAAATATTGCATGTTTTGAATGTGTATGGAAAACCGCAGACCAACTGGTTTCGTCCTTCTGGGACTCATCAGTACGGTGCTCTCCCCTACACACTCAAACCATGCAATTTAGCTTGCTATATATGCTGCAGCGCTCTGGACAGATATCAGATAGTATAATACTAGCAGTCTGAAACGTCTCGTAGTACAAAAAATCTGGATTTAGTTCTATAATTCAATGCCTGGCGGGGTATTTGCCCGAGGAGTAGTTGTTCGAACGGTCCAGTACCACTAATTAATACTAGATAATTACTCAAAGTAGTTGTCACTTGCTGATATCTGTCCAGAGCGCGGCAGCATATATAGCAAGCTAAATTGCATGGTTTGAGTGTGTAGGGGAAAGCACCGTACTGATGAGTCCCAGAAGGACGAAACTAGTTGGTCTGCGGTTTTCCATACACATTCAAAACATGCAATATTTGAACAAACTTGGACAATAGGAGAAGCGGATAGAAAAAGAGTAGAAGCGTTTGAAATGTGGTGCTACAGACGCATGATGAAGATACCGTGGATAGATAAGGTTAGCAATAGGGAAGTATTAGAAAGAGTTGGGGAAAAGCGAAAGGTATGGAAAACAATAAAGAGTAGGAGAGATAGGATGGTAGGACACCTTCTAAGACACGAAGGAATAGTTCGTGACATACTAGAGTCAGAGATAGGAATAAAAAGAGGTAGGGGTAGGCCTAGATTAGACTACTGCTCTCAAATAGTTAGGGATGTAGGATGTTCTACTTTTAGGGAAATGCGTAGGTTAGCTCAGGATAGAAAAGAATGGAGGTACGCGTCCAACCAGTCTTCGGACTGAGAACATTATGATGATGATCTTCGAAACAAGTCCAGTTAAAATCATGAAATTTAATGGAATGTGTAAGTACCAAATGCTGAATCTTTTGCTGTAAACATACTTTTTGAAATTTAACCGTAAAAATTTGCAACTTCGGGTTTTTTTTTTGCAAAAAAATATGCTCCTGTACAAACGAAGTTCTCCATTTCTTGTAGGAATTTTTTGGGCATGCAGCGAAATTTTTGAATCGATTGTGCTCGATAACGGTGCCTCCTATCAAAACGAAACAGGAGCACATTTTTTTTGCAAAAAACTCTGAAGTTGCAAATTTTTGTGGAAAAATTGAAAATCGCATGCTCTGAAAAAAGTTGGGGCAAATCTTACCTCCGCCACCCCCGGCTTTGAGACCCCCATCATCATAAGGTTCTCAGTCCGAAGACTGGTTGGACGCGTACCTCCATTCTTTTCTATCCTGAGCTAACCTACGCATTTCCCTAAAAGTAGAACATCCTACATCCCTAACTATTTGAGAGCAGTAGTCTAATCTAGGCCTACCCCTACCTCTTTTTATTCCTATCTCTGACTCTAGTATGTCGCGAACTATTCCTTCGTGTCTTAGAAGGTGTCCTACCATCCTATCTCTCCTACTCTTTATTGTTTTCCATACCTTTCGCCTTTCCCCAACTCTTTCTAATACTGCCCTATTGCTAACCTTATCTATCCACAGTATCTTCATCATGCGTCTGTAACACCACAGTTCAAACGCTTCTACTCTTTTTCTATCCGCTTCTCCTATTGTCCAAGTTTCGCACCCGTATAATGCCGTACTCCATACATACGACTTTAAGAGTCTCTTCCTAGTCTCTATATTAACCGTTCTCGAACATAACAGTTGTTTCTTTTTGTTAAACGCAACTCGGCCCTGCGCCATTCTTTGTTTTATATCTTTAGTGCTCCTACCGTCTTGGGTTATTTTACTTCCTAAGTAGCAGAAATCCGCGACCTCCTCTATCTTCTCATTTCCTATTTGTACTTCAATTTTAGTTCTATTTTCACTCCATCTACATACCAAAATTTTAGTTTTCTTTTTATTGATTTTCATGCCGTAGCCCTGTGTCAAAACTGCTTCCATTTCATTCAAAGCCGCTCCTAATTCTTCTTTGCTAGATGCTAACACTGCTATATCATCCGCAAATCTGAGCATGTTAATAGTTTGGCCCTGTACATTGATCCCTGAGGCTGTTCTTTCCTTAACAATATTAATCGCATCTTCGATATATAAGTTGAAAACTAGAGGTGACAATGCACATCCCTGTCTCACTCCCTTCCGGATATCTACTTCCCTTCGTTCCTGCTCACATTCTATAACTGCCTTTTGCTCTTTGTAGAGATTATGTATTATTCTTCTGTCCCTGTATTTCATCCCTACCTTTCTCAGCACTTCAAACATCTTCCCCCATTTTACGTTGTCAAAGGCTTTTTCTAAATCTACAAATCCTATATATACGCTCTTTCTCTTTTCTATCGTTTTTTCTATAATTACTCGTAAAGCTAGAATGGCCTCGCGCGTTCCTCTATTTCGTCTAAATCCGAACTGATCTTCTCCTAATATTTCTTCCGCCTTTTTCTCCATCCTTCTTTGCACAATTCTAGTTAAAATTTTTGACGCATGGGAAGTTAAACTGATAGTTCTAAAATTTTCGCATCTATCCGCGCCTTTCCTTTTTGGCAAAGCTAGTATGATGTTCCGTTTGTAATCTTCTGGAATCTCGCCTGTCAGGTATATGTGACTAACTAATTTAAATAAACGATCTATTACCTCTTGACCTGCGCACTTTAAGATTTCTGCCTGCAAGCCATCTATACCTGGTGCTTTATTATTCCTTAAACTTTTTAGTGCTAGCTCAAACTCTTCTCTCATTATAGGGCTCCCTAGGTTATCCCCTTCTACACTGCTTTCACTTTCTAATATATCTTGCACTTCCTGTCCCGCATATAAGTTTCCTAAATATTCTTTCCACCTATCTGCCTTCTCCCCGGTTTCGATTAGGATATCTCCTGCCTCATTCCTAATGCATTTGGTACTAGATCCAATTTCTCTAAAATTTCTCCTAATTATTTTATATGCTTCATCAGTCTTTCCTATTTCGAACTTATTTTCCACTTCTTTGCACTTATCGTCGATCCATTGCTCTTTCGCTTTCCTACATTTCCGAATAATTTCCCACTTGATCGCCTTATATCTTTGTTTCCCTATTTCATCTAACCTATTTTTATATTTGCGCCTTTCCTCTATTAGACTCACAATATCTTTTGTTATCCAGGGTTTCCTACTTTCATTCTGTTTATGACCCAAAATATTCCTAGCTGAGGAAACTAAACTATTTTTAATGCAATTCCATTCTTCCTCTATGTCCCTAACAATATTTTCGCCCGCGCCCTTTAGTACCTCGTTTGTCTTTTTCTCGAACTTATAGCGCGTATCATCATCTTTTAGTTTCTCTGGGTCAAGATACCTTCTTCCGCTTCGTTTTTTCAAAATCTTAAATTTAAGATTGGCCTTCATAACGACTATATTGTGATCACTATCTATATCTGCTCCTGGATAACTTCTACAATCCCTAACTTGATTTCTAAATCTTTGCCTAACAAGAATGTAATCTATTTGATATCTCCCTAGGTCTCCTGGCATCTTCCACGTGTAGCGTCTCCTAACATGATGGTGAAATAGAGTGTTCGCGACCGTTAAGTTATGTTTATCGCAGAACTCTATCAGTCTCACTCCCCTATCGTTCCTATTGCCTAATCCAAAGGGACCAACTATTCCGCCCTCTCGCCCTGTGCCTACGACTGCATTGAAATCTCCTATAATTATTAAATTTTCGTGTCCTCTCACAAAATCTAGCACATGTTCAATATCACTATAAACTGCCTCTACGACCTCATCACTGTAGTTAGAAGTGGGCATATATACCTGTATTATTACTGTTTTTACAGGTTTCGAATCTAACCTAACCATAACTACCCTGTCACTTTGCTGTAAGAAATTTTCTACACTCTGCCCTACTTTTTTCCGCATAACAATTCCTACTCCCGAATTTCCTCCTACAGATCCTGTGTGTATTACTCTAAAATCTCCGCTCCAGAAGTCTCCGGCTTCTGGCCATCGCACTTCACTAATACCTACTACGTCTAATGCTAACCTATCCATCTCAATTTTCAAATTCTCTAACTTTCCTACTTGTTTCATGCTTCTAACATTCCACGCTCCGACTCGTGTGATGTTACACTTATCATTTCTGATGACTCCCCCCGAAGCAGTCCCCGCCCGGAGATCCGAATGTGGGACTATTTTACCTCCGGAATATTTTACTCCAGGAGGTGCCATCATCATAAATTCGAAGTACGCTGTACCAGGGATAGAATAATGTGGTGGTTTCCCGTTGCCTTCCACATCGCAGTAGTGTGTATCTCAGTGCCATACCGACCCTCACGATCTCTGCCACTATGATTACTGAAAGAGCTGCTGCCCCCTTTCAGGGACTTGATTTAGTCTGGCTTCTCAAATAAAAACCCCTCCAATATGGTTAAACCTATGGTTCGGCTCTTTAGATCATTGAAGCGCGCAAGCCATCCCACCCGTCCCAGTATTACTAGAACTGCGTCAAGGTACAAGTCCTTTGGGTGGCTTTGAGACCCCCGTTAAATTTTAAAAATTATGTTTACACCAAAAGATTCAGCATTTGGTACTTACACATTCCATCAAATTTCATAATTTTAACTGGACTTGTTTTGTTTCGAAGATACTTAGAAGAAAACGTCTTCAGGCCTTCTCTTTTAGAAAGCTATAGCTTCCTTGGGAAGCATATTTCGGTATACGCTTATAGGAATTTCTTGTCTTAATTTTGACCACAGAACACGCTAATTTCGGGCCACTCTGTATAGTAACACCTTTAACTCTTATATTCAATAGCTGCATTGATAAAGGATTTAAGACCGCCAAAGTAATTCCATTGTATAAAAAGTGAAACAAAAAAATAGTCATTAATCAAAATGATTTGATCGCGAAATTTAAAACAAATATTTTTTTAATTATTTGTGAAATTTTTTTATATAAATTTATTGTTTTCGTGAAATATATTGGCAGATAAAATACTTATATGAAATATCGACGTTTCGGCCCTGCTTAGAGCCTTTGTCAAGATTAATTTAAAAAGAAAGTGTATTAAAAATGGAAAGATTTTTTTTCTAATAAAATTTGTAAACAGTGTATTTAGAATTAAAAATAGAAATTATACCTAACACATTTGATTTTGATAAAATTAGATGAAATAGGAAATAAATATACTATAAATTCCAAAAGTGGTGTTCCAGTTTGCGATGAGAATCGTTTATGCCGCCCTCCCCCATAGACGATGTGATTTTTCGTTAAAAGAACACGATTATTTATCTATTTTGCTGCCCTTTGTTTACTAGTGCAAGGCTAACACGTTTGTTGTCATTCAAATAAAATAGTTTAGATCCGCCTTCAAAACCTTAATTGGCGGACAGTTTTTTTACCTCAGAATGTAATTGGTTATGGCATTTTAAGCGAAATTGAACCGTAAAGTGGAACAGGAATTTTGGCGTTGATAGTACATATATTTATGTGTGTACTAGCGGATACCCCGGCGTGTGCTATTACGCTAAAAAAAGAAATACATTTTGTTTATGAGAATGACAGATCAGTGTTTTTGTGTTGACAGTCACCATTTGATGAGGTTGACAATTTTTGTATGGGAGAAGCCGAAAATCGACTTTATGAATGGACCGAATGCATTGTTTTAGTGGTCTAAAACTATCTTCGCATTATTGCCTTTCAAATGAAATCGGTTTGGGGCACATCGGTTGGATTGTTTGCAAGTCTATAACGAAACAATTTTTGTGTTTTATAGATTAAGATTACGGTTGCATATTTTGGGGAAATTTGTCAATTGCTATCGAAATTTTTGGGTTACAAAAAAAAGTTATTAGAATTATGTTGTTACTGAATTGTTGAGATTCTATACGTCACACTCTTAAAGATCTGGGTTTAATGACTCTTACTAATATTTACATTTATCAAATTTTAACCTAGGTATTATACATACTTTTAAAATTAAGACTAAATTGATTTGGTATTGTCAGATTCACTTTTATCAAAGATTTGGTGAGAGTCTCAAACAACCTATTCCTAATTATTATGAACGGTCCAAAAAGTCTAGCGCACTTTTGGGTATTCCACTTTTCAATTCTCTGTTGGATGCACTAAAGTTAAGAACTGATTTTCTTGTATTTTGTATACCTATTGTATATCTTTATATTGTGATTTCCATTTTTATGCTATTGTTTGTTTACTGTTTTTTGTCCTACACCAGTGGCATTTACGAATTAATGTTATCATAATTATGCAATGTAATGGGAAGAGTGCCCTAGTTGAACTAAAATTGGAAGGAACACTCGCACAGGGGTGGTCTCGAACTTCATATAACGAACCCTGGGTATAGTGGAAAATGGTGAACAGCAAAAGGACTAACCCTGAACTTGATAAGACAACTGTGTTGGTGTGTTGGCAGTCCCAAGAAGCAACAATCGTCAGTATTTAATGAAGCTTCGTCACTAACCCTAGATACCAAACTGAACTACAAAACCACCCGAAGAAAATAACAAAGAATGTCATTGGGGTTCTGAGGAATTACAGGAATATGATTACCAAAACGAGGGGACCAGGGCCAAAAGGATAGTCTTTTAGATATACTCCAGATCGAGCTCTCCGATATGGTGATGCAAAGGGGAATCTTTAGCCAAGCTATAAAATTTGCAAAGATCTGTATGACCATGGATCAAAGAAACAATGCAAACAGTCCTCGCCTCGGTCATGGAGGCCCTGTCTGTAATTAAAGATCCAGTAATCAAGAATACAAACTTTAGGGCTGAATTTGTAAAACCAAATTCTCCCTCTCAATTTTTTGAGAGAAGAAAACTGATGGGATAAACACGTATGGAAGCACAATAAGTATAAGCCGCAGTTTGAAGAACCAGGAACCTACCCTGTAAGAATAGTAATATACCACGATACCGCATACGACGAAGAAGTATCATAAATATTCAACTGACTTATCCCATCCCGGGTTGTCCCTTAACAAGCTGGTAAGTTCTTTATGAGCCAATGAGCAAGATAAAAATCTCCTCAATTATAACAGTTTCAAACAACCGATACCCAAACAAACAGCAAAAATAAAATATAGCCCAGATTTAATAAAACATTTTTAATTAATTCTTGTCAACTATCTGCGTCCAGATCTGGTCAAATTAACCTAAAGCATCCATACGCGGGGTGTTTAGAAACACCAAGCCCAAATATAGTAAGGTAGTTTATGTTATGAGAAAAACCAGAGAGGAATGCGCGTCATTAATTCGTTGTTTTATAATTGTATTAAAACACTTTTAAGTGAAATTTATTGCGGCTCCCAGTGTTTATATTCCTTGTATATAGCGGAGAAATGCTGGCTTTTAAAAGGTTTGTACGATATATCATTAGGAGATGTTGAGTCATTCAAATTTTGTGTGATAAAACGCCGGTTTAGACCGTTAAAGATGACACAAAGTAGCTTTATTTGCATGAGTAATTGATGGACGAAAGTTTGCTCTCCGCTGGTGGTAGCAACTGTTGCGTTTTTAGGGAAATTAACATAAAGAAAATAAAACCGGGTTTCCTACAAATGTCCAAACCTCGTGAACAAGTGTTCATCTGGTTTCTGTGACGTTGTCATTAAGTAGGTATGTTTTTCTATCTTACATTACCAAAATTTCGGTAACGAAAGTTAAGCAGCGCTCTTAGCGGTTTGTGTTTGGATGGGTGACCGATTTCAACAATCTCGGTGTTGTAAGACATATTACAAACATTAGGGGTGGCCGAGCATCCAGCAGTGGATGAGAGTCATAGCTTGTGAAGAAAAAATGGATTTAGTGAGAGGTAATATCAGAAGACGATCTTATTTAAGTACCACCTACAAAAATTAAGCCTTCTGTCTTGATCTTCCGGAAAGAGATGGTGGATAATTTGAATTTTATATGGCCTACATTTGCCTTTTTTAAATATTTTTTGAAATTTTGTTTTGGAAACACCAACGTGTGATTCGATTTCGCGACAAGAAGTTTTTGGTGTCGCCTCAACCAACGATGAAACATTTATTTCTTCTCGAAAACATCATTTTGCTTGGTTGTCTTCTTTCTGCTAATCTAAATTTAATAAATCGATGGATAGGTATTATACGGGAAATGGGTATCTAGGAATTTTTTGTGTACCTGCCTGTTGAGATATAGATCCATTGATTCATTTTCATTCTCACAACATTCATTGAAAACAGCAATTATGTCGTATTTTTAATAATTTTGAAGTGCCATTATGTACCGTCTACCGTGTGACAAACTTCCATGTGTACATGGGGAAATAACATGGGCAATTACATTTTTGGGGATTCCTGCTCCCCATGTGTAGTTACAGTGGTGGTAAACGTAGCAATGGAAAGATTATTTTTTTCTGCGTATGAGGATATCAAAAACTCTACAACTTTCCAATTTATTAAAGCATTAAAAGCAAAAATTACATTAGTAATTTTCTAACTAAAACACAGAAATTTATCAGATTATCCATGACAACTTAATTTATTCTAATCACGGACGTCTTTGATTTTTATGGATTTTCTGAACTGTCAACATTTAAAAATGAACAAAAATATTTATTCAGTTCAAGAAAAGGTTTTCATTGTGAAAATATTTTACGGCGGCAATAGTTTGCGCGTAGTCCGTGCCTTATTTTCTGTAAAATTCAATAACGGTCCTATTCCTTCGGTATAACAACAAATAATTTAGTTAGAAATTTGAAGGCTGGGAATCTTTCATCGAAAGAAGTTAATTTTTACTAATACATAAACTTGTTTTTTTATTTAGATAATTCTCATTCACATTATTATTGTCATTACCTATAGTTAACAATTAATTGATTACTGGTGTGGATGTTTCGTTGGTGAATGCGGGTCCATAGTTTAGGGTAAATTGTAGGTGTCGTCTAACCTATTAAAAAGTTTTTGGAGAAAATGTTAAAGCAGTAAAATGAAATAATAAAAATTAAATTACTTTAATTTTACTGCAATTATGAAAAATTTAACAAGCGGCAACATTTGTTTATTTTGCTCTAATGAATTTTGTAATCTGGCAATTTAATACTTATTAATATACAATGAAATTAAAGTAACATAAAAAAAGAAAAATAACTATAACAAATATTCAAATAAACCCCTATTCTGTATCAGACAGTATCCCAGCCTATTATAGAAAGAATTTCTCACATTCGCAAGTTGCCAATCGTTTATTAAGTTGCATTCCGCAAAAATAGCATTCCTTAAAGAATCAATATTTGGGTGACGAGTTTTATAAATCTTATTTTTTAAATGACCCCACAAGAAAAAGTCACACGGTGCCAAATCGGGAGATCTAGCTGGCCAGTTTATAGCACCAGCTCTCTGGAAATATTTCATTTAATAATCCCCTCACTTGTGCTCCAAAATGTGCTGGGCATCCGTCATGTTGAAACCAGACCTCCCGATTCGCATGTGCAACTTCTTCTAATGCAGGGCCAATATGGTTAATTAAAAGATCTAAATAAGCTTCTGAATTTAAACTTCCCTGTATTTCAAATGGTCCTATAATGCGATTATTAAAAATGCCTGCCCAAATATTGTTTTTTCTGAGGGTATTGCGTTGTAGTGCGGCTAGATTTATTCTGGGATTTTCCTGGGCCCAATGCCTAACGTTTTGTGAATTTGGCTCTTGATTTAAAGTGAAGATACACACATCGGTAAAACAAATTGATGAGAGGAAGCTGCGATCCCGATTAGCCCGTTCTTGCATTTCTTCACAGAAAGTTTGCCTTGATTCTTCGTCAAAAGGAAGTACCTAACTCAGTGACATTGGAATTTAAAGGGATGATATTTGTTTTTTTTAATATGTTACGGACAGTTTCTCTTGAAACATTACATTCTAGGGCAATAGACCTTAAACTAGATGTTGGACTAGCAGTTATCAGGCCTATTACCATTTCCTCTACCTCAACATTTAGATTTCTTGGAACGACTAAAAAAATAAATGATAAGATTAATTTTAGTTTTGTTTCACTCCACGTTATCACTTGTTAAATTTCTCATAATCCCAGTAAAATTTAAGTTAGCGAACAATAAGGAATTAGCAACTAGGTAATAATAATAAGCGAATCAGAATTATCTAAATAAAAACAAAGTAAATTTATTAGTAAAAATTACCTTCTTTCAATGAAAGATTCCCAGTATCTTCAAATTTCTTTAACTAAATTTTTTATTGTTGTTACCGAAGGAATAGGAGTTATTGAATTTTACAGAAAATAAGTCACGGACTACCCGCAGACTATTGCCGCCGTAAAATGTTTTCACAAAAATCGATTCCGTACACAGTAAAAAATGTAGTGTTAAAAATAAACACTAATCAACACTACCTAAAGTCTATTTGCGACCCACTAATAGTGTCACATATTAACACTAGAATAAGCACTAGAATAGTGTTACATGTAGTGTACATTGTACACTATAGTAGTGCAAGTAATCACTGGAAGAGTGCCACATGCAGTGCACATTTTACACTAAAGTAGTGACAATTTTCACTATATTAACAGTAACTTAAGGCACAGCAGTGTTAATAAACAGAGTTAATATTCACTAATAGTGTTCTTATCAGAAATATACAGTGTTATAATTATCACTAGTAGTGTTTACTACGTAGTGGTTAGGTAGGATAGGATATTTCTTGTTACAATGAAAACAATATTATATAGAGAAATAAGCATACATTTTATTTAAAAAGTGTGCAAAGTACATTATTTAAAATAAATGGGACATATATTTATATAATGTATATAGGTAGATGTATGGAAATATAAGTACAGTACAGTACACTGCATTATAAGTACACTTTCCAAAACTTGCTGTTGCAAAATTTTACAGCGTCAATTTTTATTATCCGGAAGTAAGAGCATATTGGCTAGTAAATATATAACAAAAAATAAAAGCTTACACTTTTATATAAATACGCAATCTTCACTTTAAACTGCAACCCGGCACCTTCCTATTCGTATTTCGATTTATACCACAAACCACACCAACGACCGAACAAACATGCAGCAATGACTGGCCTCAGCAGAAAACACTTGTGTTTAACGCATGCGTAACATTCTACAGTGTCGTTTTAGTGTTAAATAACACTAAAAAACGTTCGCGGCACTTTTTACTGTACCTGCTAGTGCAGTTGTAGAGTTTATTAGCACTAGAATCCAAAAACAGTTTGAATATGGCGCATGCGTATCATATCTTATTTACCCGCTCGCATTTATACAACACTAATAGTGTGTCGTAAAGATAGTGCACACTGCTTATACACTACTAGTGCTTTAAACTGTAGTGTAAACATAATTTCCTGTAGTGCTAAAGTACAGTGTTTGCCAACACTAAAATTTAACACTAATTTATTAACACCGAACACTACTCATTTAACACGGACCAATTTTTTACTGTGTAAGTAATAATTCATCTCTAGACTTCTAATAGAAATTAAAATAAACAAATTATTATCACCATTTTTAATCAAGAATTCTCTGAAATACCTGGTAGTTTTTTACGGTGAGTCATTTTCGATATTCGAAATGAAACTATTTCTTGAACTACCCCTGTATTGCGGTTGATAAAACAGATAAAGATTTTTTACATTTCGTTCAGCAACTTGCCGTTGGCGTCGCCACTAACTGGAACGATACAGTTTCAGTGCAAACGGGCTAGATGGCTCCTCACGCGCTGAAACAGAATTTAGGATTCCATAAAACACTCCTTTCCGAACAGCTTCAGTCGCGTCACGTCCGTGTGCGGGTGGCATAGAAGTTTAAGCGTGTGTCTTATAGAACATTCTGTCTAAAGACGCACATGGTTTCGAAAACTGACAGAGCAATTGAAAAGGAGCGCGATTTTGGGGTCGAGGGTCTAAGACACTTTAGTGCGAAAATTTGAAATACATATTAGATTTTGAAGATAAAAGGTTTGTTCGTATTAGTTTCTAGATGCTTATGATTTTTTTGCTTGTAGCACAGAATTAACAATTTACTAATAATCAAATCAATAAAATTTTGTTTCTGGTAGACTTATTCAGTAGCTACGTATACATAGCAATTAAATTATGTAATGATTTGTTGGTTAATTTACAAGCAATTTGCAATGAAAGTTTGCTTTATTAGGTAAATATTGCTTAAAAAGTTAACAGACCATAAAAGCTTTTAAATTTACCAGTCTTCTCCAAGGTGACATCTTTGTTTATATTAAACACTCGCAGCACCTTTGTGTTTATACTGAAAGTAAACGCTAACACAATTAATAATTTATTTTAAGGAAAAATTTCGAATTTGACCTTTAAAATCTATGTTTACAAAAATAGCCTTTTTGGGACGAATATTATACTATCGAGAAATACATTCTTTTGAAGTGGCCACTGAGATCACCTGATGCAACCCCTTTAGAATTCCATTTGTTTGGTTACCTCAAATTTTCAAGAAGCGCTACCTACCTCTGGATGAGAAAGGCTGCCTTAAAAGATTAAAAAAATAACGGTCGCCTTAGTTCTTCACTTCCTGAAGATGTTGATGGTACAAACTTTACTCTTTGGAATTTATCTCAATAACCACTCCGCAAATACGCTCAAAATCTGCACTATAAATATGAGTTCATATTTTTCCAACTTTCCTGTCGAAAAGTACTAGGCTCCGAGCATTTCCTGGTGGATTAGACTAATAATACGCTTCTACAGGTAAGTAGCTAAAGTCTGAACTGATATCTAAAACCTTTCAGGCTGAAACGGCTTTGAGTCAAAAGCATCAAGTTCTAAAAGGGTTCTGAACATCGTATTTCTCAAAGTTCGTCATACAACAACTCCACGATATAATAGAGACAGTTTTTCCAACAGCTAAGGGGCTTTATTTCCCGAAGTTTATTTCAAAAGCATTTCATGGATTTTTCAAGTTTATTACTCTGCTGTTACATTAACTTAATACGTATGAATTATTTCCAAGCCCCGTTACATTCCGACGGGGTATTTAACGATTTGAGCAGCACATGCCTAGGAGTTTAGAAACGTTTTCGGTGTCATAACTTATACGAGTTTCATTGTTCTGGGTATAGAATGGTGGACTCTGAACAATACACCTGCTTTAGTTATTTCAGCTATTAGATTGTTATGTTGCTTGTTCTGAAACTAACCCTTAGTTTCTTGGGACAAGCAACAAGTGTAGAATATATTGTAAGGGAGGGTAAAATTATTTGGATGGAGCAAATAATTTAGTTCAAACTAACGTGGGTATACTCACTAGACTGCATTTGCCTATATAACTTTTTATATTGATTTACGTTGAAAATTACTCCATTGTGCCCACTTTCCTCATTGTAGAAATGTATTAGAAGCATCGGTGTGTTGCATCAGTGGGTTACATCAATTCATTGTTTCACGTGCTCCCTTAAAAAGACATAAAATACAAAAGAAACCCTTTTTCAGTCTAACCCCATTCAAAGCATTCCGACGCAGTTCACATCATTGAATTTACGAGTCCGCAATATCAGTTACCCATTATTCGTGGTCAGCAGCAGTCATAAGCTGGTATCTTTTTAACCCTATATCCGGCTGTATCACTTGTCCGGCTTTTCTAGTCCGTAATCTAGCTGCACTGACCGATCATTCAGAGGCGCTATTACAGTCCCGATAGCAAAGAAATGGTGTCCGGTATCAGCTGTCGGATAGCATCGCGACGCCTTGCGAAATTGAACGGTTTTATCTCCCGCGATTATGGACTCTACGAAAGTTCTTTTCCGCTTGAGTGACGGGAAAATTAACATTCGTTTTGATGGAATTGTTGCAGGTAACTTTTTACGAAGAGGAATTTTAAATGTTGGCGTGTGTGAATATGGTATTATGCGAATGGTACAAAGCTTAACGGTCAAAGACAAAGGATAACTAAACGGCCTAAAGGAAAATACGTAAATAGCCTGTATTAAATCCTTTTTGCAGGGAAATTTGTACAAAACTGTCTATTTTATCTGTTTCGAGGGTTTTGCCAGAAGTACTGTAGTATGTTTTTGTTGGCAATCCGATTAAACTTCTAGGATTAAATAACTACTATGGAAGTTATTGTACACTCGTGAACCAGCATAAAAACGTCATTTAATATAAAGATAAGAGGGGAAACATATTGATGATGATAATGATGAGATCACGACCTGAGTCGTCGTGGGACGATCGGCCTCTCATTCACCTTTACTACCGGAAATTATGCCAATTAAATAGGTACTTTACAAAATGAAGTACTCAAGAAACCAGGAGGAAGTGTTACGCAAAAATGCAAATACAATTTAAATCGCCGATCAAGCTAGAAGTTTAAAGAACATTAAAAGGACAATAATTTAAATGTCAATTTTATAATAATATTGCAGAATAAATCGGACTGAAAAGTCGGGAGCGCGGCAAAAGCCCGACAGTCGAATAACATCCCCGGCCAAGTAGAGTCGAATCGGAAGTCATATACGGTGTGTTGTGTAGTAGATAATTCTCAAAATATTTAAACTCATTTTTTAAACATATTCCGTCGACAGAGTGTAATATCGAGTGCAACTGCGAACTGACGTCCCTGGCTGGTGGAAGTATCAATAAATTCTCTTTTGTAGTATTTTGTGAATTTTCATAATTTTTATTTTATGTGAAATATTGTGAAGGTTGTTCGTCTAGTTGACGATAAATATTTGACGTGGCGATATACAGCATTTTCCTACTCACTTGGGTAATAATAATTTGCCATTTAGGGGTTGACCACTTGCAGAAATTGTGTACACCAATTTGATAATTTTGCCAGACATTTGAAACTTTTGCCGGACATTTGACACATTTGTCAGGCATTTGACACATTTGCCGGACATTTGAAGCATTTGACAAGACATTTGACGGACATTTGACACATTTGCCAGACATTTGTAGGACATTTGACACATTTGTAAGACATTTGACAGACATTTGACCGATTTGCCGCACGTTTTTAGTATTTATCTTGCATTTGAAATATTTGAGCGACATTTGCTCAATATATGAAACATTTGCACAACACCTAAAGCACCTAATTGTCAGCATCTCAATAGTTTTAGGAGACCCCCTTTTATTTCGGATTTTCATGCTATAAAATTATTTTCGCGTATACACGGTGGAACTTTCTAATGGAATAGGTAAATTCAGTGAAGACTGAATGGCTAATATTTGATAAAAATCCTCGAACACGTCGATTTTTGATTTTAATTGTTCATAGGAAGAAATAAAAATTGAACCTTAAGAATGAGATTCTTGCCTTAATTTTATGTCATTTTTGGAAAATTTCCCCCATCTTGTCACCCAAGACTCAGAAAAAAGCTTACGCTTTATTTTTATAGAAAATTTAGCGAGCAGAGTTTGCAAGATTACTTCTTGAAAGGACTGTTCTCTTCCATGGCACTCCTTGTTTCAATTTATACATAGGTTTAATAAGTTATCACGTATTTAAGAATATGATCATGAAGAAGCAATCCAGCAATGGATTTTTTTGTCTCACTGTGAACTCAACTTCCAGAAATAAAATGGTAGCAATATTTTTGGTTTGGGTGCTAAAATATAGAAGAACCGAGTAAATTACCAGCCAAATTACTGCATTTTAAGGTTCAATTTTCAACTCTATCGAAACTGTCAGTCGCAGACCTAACAATATCTAATATCAATCAAAAGCTTAGTAAACTGGTTATCAAATATGGAGATAATATACCGGTTGTTCAGTTTGAAATTTTTGAGAACAAATCTATATTGTGTAAGTTGTATCCGAGGTTGTTCCCCTATATGTTATGAAGTATTGTGACAAAAGTACCAATGAATTTTACTAATAGAGTAGTCTGTGAATCTAGTGGACGCCAATAGCTCCTCAAAGTTGGGTTCACACTGGTACTAAAATGGTAATATCTTAAAATCGCTCACTCTAAACCGCTAAACCCCACAGTGCAGTATATCAACTTTCTTGAAATTTAATGGGGAATCGTAATATGTAAACAAATAATGTAGGGAGTTCCATTTAAAAAGACAACTTTTGTTTGGTACTCAGAGTGTGAACACCCTTTATATACCAAAATAATTTTATGCATGTGGGGTTCTCCACAAGCATGTAAAATTTTATTTTGATATCTTGAATAGAACCAGAGACATGGACGGCCTACCCACTATTGGCCCACCCTGTATACCTACTAGTCTATAAAACATACTTCAACGCACTGGGAAACTCGGTCAACATAAATAATATATATGTACATTTTTCAAACAAGGGGATCTACTTATACCGTTGATTATACTATACTATACTATACTATACTATACTATACTATACTATACTATACTGTACTATACTATACTATACTAAACGCTTATACTATACATATACCACTATTTCTGTGGAGCGAACGAGCGAAAGTCTATACCCACTACCCAGCAATAGCGGGTGCTGCGTTCATAAACCACCTAACAATACAGGTGCCGCTCATATTACGAGTATAATATGCCTAAAATAATTTAGTTATATTCCCTAGAGCCTAGACAAAATCAAAAGTCGGCTGTTTGTATGTACAAAGCTTTGTTAGTCAGTATTGGAAGTTAATCCCTTTGGCGGAAGTCTTTGGCGGAGCTGTTTGGCGCAATACATCTGGTCCGCCACCATACAACAGCTTAACCATAGTCAGCTATTGCACTCGGCAATATATTAAGCTACGTATTTCTCAGCATGTAGCGTCAGTTGCGAAGCATCAATCCAGTGCTGGACTTTCGACATACAGGGCTTCCCTGTATAATTTGTCATCCCCTTCAGAGTTTATTTGAGTGGATACAAAAAAGCTAAATATTTAGAATTTTTCCCAAACAGTTTTTGAACAATTTTAATTTTTGTTAATTGAAACACTATATACATTTTCCAAAATTTTAAAATAATTTGCCTTCCCGTCTTCAAAGATATATAACTTTCCTCTATTTACTCAAGCCTTTTGTAATTTGTGACTGTCTAAATATTGAAATAATAATGAAAAAATGTGAAAATGCTAACACATTACTTCAATATCTAAACCCTTGCACAGGGTGTCAACTCTAAAAGTTGTACCCCCCCCTCCATGTCCTTAGTTTTGAAGATATTTAAAATTTTAAACTGGCCGTCTTATCAGCCATTTCTCCAATTTTTCAAATATAGTACTCAATATTGGTTAATGACAACACAATAGGGCGAAAGAAAATGTTTTTTAATGGAACATTTATAGTACTTTTTGGGCTGAATTCAAATATGTATTGCTCTTGTATTTAAATCAAAATAAGTCGAGATATTCAAGAAAAAACGAACAAATATTTGATTTTTGCTGGGATTTTAGCTGTCAAAATAATGCTTCTTAGTAAAGTATTAAATAATATTTTAATAGTTATTCAAGACTAAACACGTATTTTAGTAACAAAGCAAAATAAACTTAACATAAACTATAAATTAAGCCACCTCGAAGTAAATATTTCTGACGTTTGTTCTTGCCTACTTTGAACTAAATGCAAAAGTTTTATATTTTCGAAATATCAAGCTCATAAAGTGTTCCATTTAAAAACATATTTTATTTTATTACCCTGTATGTGATAACATTAGGCAACGATGAATTTCATATTTAAAAAATTCACGAAATGACCCATAAAACGGCATTTTAAAATTAAAAAAAACTCCAAAATTAAGGAAATAGAGGGGGGTCAATTTAAAACGGCCTAAGCAAAATATAGGAGCTAGATATATATTTTCGAAATCTTGAAGACAAATCCTTTATAAATATTGAAAACTATACATTAAAAAATATACATTTGACAGACATTTGACACATTTGACGGACATTTGACACATTTGCCGGACATTTGAAACATTTGTAGGACATTTGACACATTTGTAAGACATTTGACGGTCTTTGTACACCACATTTGCCAAGTGATCAACCCTCGGGTAGAACAATGATTTTGATGCATGCATTGTTTAATGCTGCCAATCCATATCATATAACAACAGTGATGTCATAAATTAGGGACTTTCCCTAGTTCTAAGAATATTTTTAAGAGATAAACAGAGAATAAAAGGATTTTTTCAATTTTACTCATCCTATAAGAATTTCTTTGAATTTCCTCTTTGTTATTAACAATTACAGCACAATTTCCATTTAATTATTTTAACTTGTATTCATGATTTTTCCAGAAAAATATATTTGACGCAAACATTTTTATGTACCAAAAACTTTATTGAATACTTCTCATCTTAATCATTGCAGCTCTACATTTTATAGAAAACTGTTTTTCTAAAAAAATACCTCCCTTGGTATTGGCTTGGGCGTTTTGAGCTAGAGAATAAAGCGAAATTTGATTATTGCCAAGAGAGATCAAAAGAGTGTTGGTACTCACAACACGTATTTAGTTTTATCGGGTGTCGGCAAAAACCTAATAAACGTAGACGACAAAGGAGAGGCGTGATATTGATGTAGATGTCGCTAGTCGCGCCGACACAGTAACGTTATCATAGTTGCACGGCACCAACTTTTTTTTGTTTCGCAAACGTCCTTCGCATCACGTTCGCGGAATCTCTCGAAATGAGAATATATTTGAATAATTTTTATCAATTCTTAGAAGTTAGAAACGATCAAGAAGGATATTTCATGAATGGAGGAATAAAATAAATAAAATTGAAGAATACGTGCCTGCGGTGTATGGGCAGAGTGACCGTTGCAAATATAACAGTTTCGGTCGTTCCTGATCTTTTGACGTCCTCAACAATCACCATTATATCTACACAACTGTATTCAACACTAACCTGCATATCTGTTTGATCAAACTCCAAATCAAGTGTGAAATGGTAAAAACTTGACACAAATAAAAATTGGGTAGTTCCTCTTAATCTTAATAAGATCATTTACATGAAACTAACATCCAGAATACGTTTCTAGCATTATATGAATCTGCAACAATATATACCTACAGTGTTTTCCCTGCAAATGTCAACTATAAAATTCATTTCGGTAGCGGTGCAAAGCTCCATATTTATGGCCCAAGGAAACTACATTCGGACGTATTTATGCTGACTGCAGTTCGTTACGATTACACGAACAGGCATGGGTATACATCCCCAAAATATATTTCGTGGCAGAATAATGAAAATAGAGTAGAATAATTATTTCTCTCTATTTTATCGATTTATTTTTGAGCTGGTCGCCTTGCAGTGCTTACTGGTTTACTCTGGTGATACTTCCTTGTAAACTTTATTAATAATTCGTTTTATGAGTTGTAGTTAAATTGCAACAATCGCTATTTTCATTCGTTTAATGTTTATGTCTTCGTTTATTGTTAAGAAACTGGGACAAGGATACAGAAATTTTAAATTGACAGCAAGCGTGTTCTTTTACGAGCATGGTCACGCTAACAGCTCTGTATTTTTATTTTCTTATGAGTACCTACTGATTTCTTAATTTTTCGGACTGTTTAGAAACTGACAACATTATTTCTTCTTATTACAATTCAGTTTTTAGTACCTAATATCCTTTCCTGTGTTTGAAAATGCGTTTTCAAGAATAAAATAAACGGATGACCTTCTTTCTAAGCAAATGTGGTAACTCTCACCCGCGTTTCATTAACGTAATTGAAGCATTCCTATGTTTCTGTGCACTGGCCCCTGCTCTATCTGCTATTTTACGCATTATCAGAACGTTCCTTCACTGTGAGCTACAGGTCAATTCCAGTTCAGCACTAGAATATGTATACCGTGTGACAAACTTCCATGTGTACATGGGGAAATAACATGGGCAATTACATTTTTGGGGATTCCTGCTCCCCATGTGTAGTTACAGTGGTGGTAAAGGTAGCAATCGAAAGATTATTTTTTTCTGCGTATGAGGATATCAAAAACTCTACAACTTTCCAATTTATTAAAGCATTAAAAGCTAAAATTACATTAATAATTTTCTAACTAAAACACAGAAATTTATCAGATTATCCATGACAACTTAATTTATTTTAATCACGGACGTCTTTGATTTTTTATGGATTTTCTGAACTGTCAACATTTAAAAATGAACAAAAATATTTATTCAGTTCAAGAAAAGGTTTTCATTATGAAAATATTTTACGGCGGCAATAGTTTGCACGTAGTCCGTGCCTTATTTTCTGTAAAATTCAATAACGGTCCTATTCCTTCGGTATAACAACAAATAATTTAGTAAGAAATTTGAAGGCTGGGAATCTTTCAACGAAAGAAGTTAATTTTTACTAATACATAAACTTGTTTTTTTATTTAGATAATTCTCATTCACATTATTATTGTCATTACCTATAGTTGACAATTAATTGATTACTGGTGTGGATGTTTCGTTGGTGAATGCTGGTCCATAGTTTAGGATAAATTTATTGTAGGTGTCGTCTAACCTATTAAAAAGTTTTTGGGAAAATGTTAAAGCAGTAAAATGAAATAATAAAAATTAAATTACTTTAATTTTACTGCAATTATGAAAAATTTAACAAGCGGCAACATTTGTTTGTTTTGCTCTAATGAATTTTGTAATCTGGCAATTTAATACTTATTTATTTCATATCTAGGTAAGGACAAAAACTTATTAATATACAATGAAATTAAAGTAACATAAAAAAAGAAAAATAACTATAACAAATATTCAAATAAACCCCCATTCTGTATCAGACAGTATCCCAGCCTATTATAGAAAGAATTTCTCACATTCGCAAGTTGCCGATCGTTTATTAAGTTGCATTCCGCAAAAATAGCATTCCTTAAAGAATCAATATTTGGGTGACGAGTTTTATAAATCTTATTTTTTAAATGACCCCACAAGAAAAAGTCACACGGTGCCAAATCGGGAGATCTAGCTGGCCAGTTTATAGCACCACCTCGACCAATCCAGCTCACTGGAAATATTTCATTTAATGATTCCCTCACTTGTGCTCCAAAATGTGCTGGGCATCCGTCATGTTGAAACCAGACCTCCCGATTCGCATGTGCAACTTCTTCTAATGCAGGGCCAATATGGTTAATTAAAAGATCTAAATAAGCTTCTGAATTTAAATTTCCCTGTATTTCAAATGGTCCTAAAATGCGATTATTAAAAATGCCTGCCCAAATATTGATTTTTTGAGAGTATTGCGTTGTAGTGGCTAGATTTATTCTGGGATTTTCCTGGGCCCAATGCCTAACGTTTTGTGAATTTGGCTCTTGATTTAAAGTGAAGGTACACTCATCGGTAAAACAAATTGATGAGAGGAAGCTGCGATCCCGATTAGCCCGTTCTTGCATTTCTTCACAGAAAGTTTGCCTTGATTCTTCGTCAAAAGGAAGTACCTAACTCAGTGACATTGGAATTTAAAGGAATGATATTTGTTTTTTTTAATATGTTACGGACAGTTTCTCTTGAAACATTACATTCTAGGGCAATAGACCTTAAACTAGATGTTGGACTAGCAGTTATCAGGCCTATTACCATTTCCTCTACCTCAACATTTAGATTTCTTGGAATGATTAAAAAAATAAATGATAAGATTAATTTTAGTTTTGTTTCACTCCACGTTATCACTTGTTAAATTTCTCATAATCCCAGTAAAATTTAAGTTAGCGAACAATAAGGAATTAGCAACTAGGTAATAATAATAAGCGAATCAGAATTATCTAAATAAAAACCAAGTAAATTTATTAGTAAAAATTATACCTTCTTTCAATGAAAGATTCCCAGTATCTTCAAATTTCTTAACTAAATTTTTGATAGTTGTTACCGAAGGAATAGGACTGTTATTGAATTTTACAGAAAATAAGTCACGGACTACCCGCAGACTATTGCCGCCGTAAGATGTTTTCACAATGAAAACCTTTTCCTCAACTGAATAAATATTTTTGTTCATTTTGAAACCCAAATTTTAAATTGTCGATAAATAATGTTGACAGTTCAGACGAATTAGAAATTAGAATCAAGGGAGTCTTTGATTAGAATAAATTAAATTGTCATAGGTAATCTGATGAATATCCGTGTTTTAATTTGAAAATTATTAGTGTAATTTTTGCTTTTAATGCTTTAATAAATCGGAAAATTGCAGAGTTTTTGATATCCTCATACGCAGAAAGAAAAATAGTCTTTCGATTGCTACTTTTACCACCACTGTAACTACACAAGGGAAGCAGGAATCCCCAAAAATGTAATTGCCCATGTTATTTCCCCATGTACACATGGAAGTTTGTCACACGGTATAAACAGTGATAAAGGCATTACACAATTACACATTACCGACTGAACATGTGAAGAATAAAAATGAAGAATAAAACATAACACACCTTTCCGACGAGACTGCTTCCGTCTACTCAGATGACTTCCCGGTGAAAATTTTTATCAATTTCAGACAGCCACCTACTGAATTTAACCGGGAGAACGAGGACCAAAGTGAAACTTAATAATGTGTGTTCCGAATTCATACCAGGAGTAGTAGCTGGCGGGATTATGGGGTTATTTAAAGGAACGCCAAAGAAAGTTTGATCGTGAAAATGCCGCTATATATCAGTGTGGAACACCCGCTTTTTTAAAGCCCTAATATAAAGTTTATACACGTCAGTCTTTTTTGTCCTCAAATTTTCACAGCTGTATGTACCATTCCGCGGAAAGTCACACGGTTAACTTAATAACACCTGCGTCAATATTATCGCTGTTTATCACAAATATTTGTTTGTTTAATTTGATCAGCGTACATGAAGAATGTTCTTGCTTTTGTCTTAAGTATTCGCATACCTACTCCTGCAGATACAGGGTGCAAAGTAAACAATTAATAGTTAGCATTTTGTAGAAAAAAATATTTGTTTGGATGAAACTACATTTTTCTAATATGAAATTATTATAAATGATCCAAACTAAAGTTCAAATTTCATGACTTCCGGTTCCATTGATTATAACAAAATAACTGCAAATAAACCAGGGGTTAATGATTAATTATTAATAAATAGATATTTTAAAGTAACTTAAAAAGTTTCTTGATTATTACGCAACGATGAAGAACGAAAATAGTTTCATGGTTCAAATAGTTCAAATAGTTACGTCGCCGTATTTAACGCTTACATTTGTTTGTGGTAAACATGTTTTATTTGTTTTAAACAAATGCTTTTTTGTGTGTACTGTTTATTCGTCTTGAAGCAAAGTAGTCTATAAATACCTACAACAAAAGAATTTACAGAAGTTGTAACTTAACAACCTTCGTTATGGCACTGAAAATTAACTTGGCTAAGTTTCAAGTATACTCAACCAAAGCAACAATTTGTAAACAATGGAAATGCAAAAACTTTTACGCAACCGAAACAATGACAGACAACCGTACCCTACAAAAAACAAAACTGGAATGAAACAGTGAGGAGTTAGTGAAACGTAACTGATTGCACGTCGCCAATGGCCGTCTGTCAACAAGTGCCGTTCGACGATGTTGTTGTTCATTACCTTTGACATGTTTGTCTGTATTGAATTTCACGTTATTTTCATTCCTTATCGTAAGAAATGATTAAATTCTAAAATCCATTAAACTGTACGCTTTGCTGGAATCACCAATTAATATAATCATAATTATTATTAAATATACGCCCGATAAAATCTTTGATATAGAAAAACGAGCCGCCGCAACTCTGAAAAGCTCTTTTGTTCATTTGGACGTTCGGCATCGCGTGTTTCTCATTAGACTTATCAAACTGTCGTTCATGCTGTGAAATACGGTAATGCCGTGCCGTATGTAACATGATTTTCTAAAAAAATATAAAACATTAAGATAAGATCACACTTAGCGATGAATAAATAATTGCGGTGCATACGAATAGTGCATGAATTGCTAAAAGTTGGACGTTTCTGACTGCAGTTGGACATATTTCATGGTTGTAAATAATTTATGCGTTTGATAAAATTTCGTTAAAAGAAAAACGCTTACAAGAAGAAAATAAATTGTTACTTAAGGCCAGACCGGCGTCATATCTGCGGCCAGCGGCGACTCGTGCCAAAAATCATGTGCAATGTTGGATTTTGTTGAATTCTGTGATGACTGCTTCGATTTTGACAGGGTAGTAGTAGAAAATTGCACAGCGGAAGTAGTATTAGTTACAGAGGCAATAGGGGTATTTGGTTGTTGTGGGTGATATGACTGAAAGAAGAAACTTGTGAGTCGGACGTTACAAATATAGTATTTACAGCGTGTACAGACGTAAGGAATTCGCTGAGGTTGCTTCTTGGTCAAGTCGTTCCAGATAAGTGCTAAATTGGGACAGCAGTGTTCCAATGGCGTAGATTCGCCACAGTAGTACCTGTATTTGGTACCTGTTCAGAGGATTTATATACCTAATGGAGTTGTTGATGGTTTGAACCAGTAGTTGATGGGAATTCATGATTATTAAAGGCGAGAATGATTTGATTGAATAATGGATGCAGAAAGCATTACGAATGTGTTAAGTGATCGTCCATGGCTTGGAATTATAACCTTATAAGCACCTGAATAATGACTGCCCATGGATTCAGTAAAGATGAGGAGTAAACAGAACTAATTTGGAAAGTTCATTAGATAATTAAGGTAAAAGTAAACATATACACAAGTATTGTTAGGGTCCATTAGAATATACAAACAATAAGGGTAAACGTACATATTCAACAAATATAGTTTTTGTCCTCCATTAACATCGCCTGTGGCAAACAAAACTATCTCCCTCTGCTGCTAGTCGCAAGCAAACGAATACGTCTTATACAACCGATATGTTTTCATAATAACTCCCATCAATAAAGAATATTCCCAGAAGTTTAAAAAATTTAAATTGCAATAAATTCTGGATACCTGCCGCCCATAACAATGTTTTTCGTTTCCACAAGCAGTTCTGTGTTGACATTTTTAATTTTGTGGACGGCTACCTTTAGCGTACACATTCCGGGGGCGGAAAAGTCCGGGAATGTGGGATTAACACATTCCAGTGCACGACGTACCGGAATTTCTTTTTCTCGAAGTGAAAGATCGAAGAACGGAAGACCGAGCTGCGTTTAAATGATACAGTATTACGACTTTCCTTGCGGGGTTTAATGACTTTTTGAGAGGGTATTAAGCAGAACTCGTGTTTAACTTTTTTTATAAGCTGTAGTTCGATCGACAAAGACCAGAGAAAATTTAAAAACTTATATTAAAGTGAACACGCTTTTTAGCACGAGAAAAATTCGCATACTTCATTATTTGGGACTTTAATTCTAACTTGTAACTTTAATCTGTAATAATGAACTGAACCGATAATAAAAAGACAAGTGTGACTAGATCGAGGGGTTTACAGCTAAGGAAATGGTTGGGATAGGGTCAAGAAATAGTATTTCCGAAATGGTGAGAAATGGTGGAAATGGTGCAGAAATACTACGAAATAGTCCAGAAATAGTATTTCCTACTCAGAAATAGTAGGAAATACCCAGGAAATAGTAAAGAAATGGTGGAAATATTCAAAGAAATACTGGAAATAGTCTGAGAAATACTGGAAATACTCAGGGAAATACTGGAAATAGTAAGGGAAATACCTAGGAAGTACTGGAAATAGTCGACCGATATAAAACTTTCTACTCCCTCTTCGCGCCAAACGTACTAGTATTAGTAAAAACATTGGCTGGTAGGCCGGTCGTGTTCTCTGCGGCGCAGAAGCAAATATGAGGCCACAGTAGACGGCCAATAGCGTGACTTCGACTTGACTCAATTGTTGGCACGTGAACAATATGTAATAAGTTTCTTCTGTAGCAACAGTGAGTGGTAGGGTCATGGTGAGCATTCAAAGCAAATAAAAAATCGAGTAAAAAATGGTATGAATTTTATACCTATATACAAGTATTCCTGGATTTATTATTTAATGTAAATTGATAGTTGCCATCCTATTTTAAACTCTGAAAAATATTTGTAAATATCCCCGCAAATAGCATGATCGGTACCAAAATTCATATAAAAAGGGATAACAATTTTTGGAAGTGAAGAGCTTTTTAAGTGGAGGTTTTAACGTTAGACTTTTATATTATTTTAGTTAGGTACTCGTAGGTATACACTGTTCAACAAAATACAATTTTAGGTATACCGCGAGGTATACTGTCATTTTTACTCGCTTTTTATGCAATTTGTGGACCTATAATAATTTAAGAAATAGCATTGGACAAGATCGATGCGGGGTGAATTAAACTGAGCCCGAAATTGAGGGGTAATATATAGAAGATAATATTAACTACCGTGTCCAAGACCTTGTCACATAATTATGGCTGGAATCTTTCAAATGTTGGAACTCTTGGAAGCGAATATGAACCTCGATATAAACGAATAATGTTAAATTGATAAATTCGGTTTTGATTGATTAAAGTTATGTAATATCTCGGGACTTTGCCCCGATTTGCCGACTTTTCAGTATCTACTTTGGTCATCTAGAATTGTCGGTATTTAACTGTGGTGACCATACGCGAATTGCAAGAATATCTAGCATTTTTTGAATACATACTCGAACACATGTCATTTTAGTTATTGTAAATATCGGTAATCATGTTATGTAGGTCTCGATTTAGACACGGCGGGCGGCGGCGCGAGAGGTGATATACAATAGCATTGTTATTATGTTTATTGTTTTCGCATTTTTATGAAAACCACGACCGTGGGGGCTAAAATTTCAGTTAATTATGCAATGAGGGGAAATTAAGTTTTATCAATTGAGTAACATAATAATTAGTAAGCAATACTTAAATATTAATTAGGGAGGTTATGAAACACACATCCAAACTAGGGAAGAGTTCCTAACGCATCATGCATACATATACGGGGTATCCAAAATTAAGTGTCCACAATTGCTAACTTCGTTATTATTGGACGTTCAAGGTCGGTTAAATGGGCAAAGAATTAGTGTTTTTCGTGAAGAATAAGATGGTGAAAACAAAAAAAAACAATCGAACATCGCATTTTCGAGATATTCACATAAAATTAACGATAACTTTTAAATGGGACAACATGTACATTTTTGCATATTTAAATAGAGTATAAAATTGTGTACATGAACATCTATTTGAAAATTGAAAATAACTTGACTTTTGGAGCATAAAAAATGCGCCAGTATCGAGCCCAGTATATCACATCAGGTAGGCCATGAAACTAATTTTGCGTCATAATTATTGTCGGCGGGTGTTAACAGTACATATTTGATTGTTATTTTACTACTTATTAGCGAATTTTAAATATGGGAGCCAACCAAATTTGTTTTATGGACTACCTAACGTGAGACCTAACGTGATACCAGCGTCAGCGGGCTGTTTTGATCCTTCAAAACGAGCTTCAAAAGCCATGTTATTTTTAATTTTGGGATAGTTGTTCCATAAGACTTTTTTATTCAGACTTTTATTCTATTTCAACACTTACAGAAATATATAGGGCGGTCCATTTAAAACATTATTGTTTGTGTGAATATCGCGAAAATGCGATGTTCACCATATTGTTAGTAATAAGAAATACTCGACTAATTCTTTGCCCATTTAACCAACCTCGTAGGTCCAATAATAACAAAGTTAACAATGGGACGCACTTAATTTTGGACACCCTGACAATTCTTAAAGAAAATGGGCGTTATACTTCAAAATTTAATAAATTGTATAGGGGTTGTTTTTCAAGTGGCGTTTATAATCGTTTATAATAATAATAATAATATCTCTACTCGCTCCTACTAACCCTAAGGTTAGCCCCAGAAGCTACCTATATAGCTTGTGCGGGACGGAGGATGCGGCATATTACTATTGGCCGCAGGTGCGTCACAGGAACGACCTACAGTTGTTAGTACTCTACCCACCATTTAGTGCGAGAATGAGGAAAACCTGGAAAACCTCATTAGGTAAAGCTGGATAGGCGATCCAAGGTGCGCCCTAGCCACAGCGCAGAAATAAGTCACCCATCCATAGCCAAACCGCGGGCACTGTTGCTGAGCATTAACGACTACTCACTCGCGCATGCCAGCAAGATCCCACGGCTCACGGCCGTTACACGTTTATTTTACAACACAAAAATTAAATGTGCAGTAAATTATTTCACAAGAAGAAAATAGATAATGTTTGCTATTTTTGTAATAGTAAAAGGCGAGGTAAAAGGCACGAATTGAATGAAACTGTAAAAAATACTCGGGAACACTGGAAATACTTGGAAATGGTGAAGAAATACTCGGAAATGGTAAAGAAATACTAGGAAATACTTAGAAATAGTAAGAAATGGTGAAGAAATACTAAGAAATGGTGAGGAAATACTAAGGAATAGTTAAGAAATACTAAGAAATAGTGAGGAAATGGTAGGAAATAGTAAGAAATTGCAAGGAAATAGTAAGAAATAGTAAGGTCATATTTGGAAATGGGAAATACTTGGGACAGATTTTTTCCTAGTGGTAAACCCCTCGGACTAGATTTCCACACTTTATTTTAAATAACATAACAGTGAGACAGTAGTTAAACTCGACACGTGTTTCGCTGACAACGTCGGCATACTCAGGAGTTATTAATCTTATGTTTTCGATCCTTGGTTGTTAAAAATTATCACGGTATCTTGCAAATCCTTTCTGCTGTTGAGAATCTTCACCGTTTGTGTCTTTCCTTTGGAAGATATGTTCGCATTGTATCGCAACTGTTATGAAGGCATTACTTCTTTGCAATTCTTCAAAATTCTGCAAGCATTCTAAAATCCATAAGTTCGTGGCGAGGGCATTTTGTGAGTTTAGCTTCCCGGTAAATTGTTTTGATTGTGCGATGTGGTTAATGAACAAATCGGTAAAGGAGCAGATGATGAAAGTTCAACGCGGCAGCGCCGCTTTGATCCGATTTAATAGCCGAATAGGATCGATGAAGTAACCACTTTTCTAGGTTACCTGTGTCAGGCACCAAATGCGACAATATACATATCTTCTTTATTCGTGTAATCGCCGCATTTTTCCCAGACGAAAAGGAGCGTTCGATTTTGATGACCTCTTTAATATTAACCGCTCGGGTTATTTATAAATTAATTACGAAGACATGTCAGGGTGCCTGTCTTTTAAAAACTTTTGTTATTATTATGTTACAGGCTAAAAAAAGCTCGGGCATCTGCGACAGTAAACTAAACTATGAAGCAAGTTTATTGAAATAGAACTAGTCCAGTCCGTAAACAATTTTATTATGTGCTCGTCATTTTAACTTTTGTCTTGGTCAGAAATTGCGCTATTCGCTTTTAATTGGACCATAAAGGAACGCATTAAGAATAAATATTGGCCATAACTGGACAAATAGTACTTTTAGTGTCTTCGGAAAAGTTGGGGAGTAGTTCATCCTGGAGGAAAAAGTTGTTTGGTTCTCGAAGTTTGGGACATAAAACTCGAGTAATAACTATATCACCCCTCCGACAACTTGGCCATAGAATGCGGATTATCACTTTATAAGGGATTATATTGTGAATGTATTGAGTACAGCAAAACGGAAAATTCAGACTATGCATGATTAAACAATTTGTCAAGTACGCTGCTTCCAATAATAGTGCATGTATGGTGGAGCATTGCAAGAAAGGAGTTATGCCCTAGTCGAATCATGACTTAAAGAAACGCATTATTGCCTGATTACAGAATAATTTGCATCTGATATAATTCCCTGAAAACGTAGTTTTGAACTATACGGCTATTTCTTTGATTTCCTAAACAAATGATCAAACCTTCCCAAGAACGAACTCTTGAAAAAGCCACGCATAATTGTCCGTTAGCAAATATTTCTTTTCAGAAATCAATTCTATTTGATCAAATGTTTGGCCTTGTGATTTGTTAATAGTCATTGCAAACGCTAGTTGGGAAATTATTGTCGTCTTTTAAAAGTAAAAGGATAAACATTTTCACAGTACAACGTTATACGGTTAACGAAAACTATATCTCCATGTTTATAGCCTGTTAAAATTTTGCACTCCCAATCGTAAAATTAACAATCTCGTAACATTACATAAGTCTTCATTAATGCTGAGATTTCTAACCAACATCACAACACAATATACTCTCAACTTCAATTCAGGCAGAGCAAAATTTGGCGGGTTTAAAGTATTTAAATATTCAGGAAGAATAGCATCGTTTAAATCTCCATTATCACCATTTTCAACACTATCCAAGTTTGTATAGTTTTTATATCTAACAGTTCTACCACTTTTTTGTTAATGTCTTCAACGTCAGAATAGCTGATTTGGTTATATCTATGAATCGCTTTTCTCTAATTGATTCCTCCATTATACGTTCAACGATATCCGAATTATAAATACACCTCTGTGGCAATTCTAAATTGCTATTCATATCGTTCAAAACTCCATCTCCAACATCCAATAAAAACTTGGTGAATTCTTGTTCCTGTGGTATGGTAGAGCCCGCATATTTTGTGTTTAAGAAAATTTACGGAAATAACTCCAAAGAGAACTAAATTTGATACTTATAAATTCACTGTTTCAAAGCGGATAGCATTTATTTTAACTGGTAATAATTGTCAAAAATCTCCTCGCAACACCATAATTTTTCCACCAAACGGAACATCACAATTCATAAAGTCTCGTAAGGTTCTGCCTAAGTTACAGTTAAAAATTAAATTAGACATTTATTCATTAGAAAATTTATTTAAAATACAAAGCTTACAGTTTTCCTTTTTATCAACCGATTTGTTTTCTTTACTTCAGTATTTTGATTTTATCTTGCCACTTATTTCTTGTCTTCTTGTAAATTCACTATCTGAGTACCTATTTCTTGTTCTTTTGGCGTATTCCCTTGTTTCTCTGATCTATTTCTGCTCTGATTCTTGTTTATTTCGTTCCTGCAATAAATTTGAGATTGTTATATTTGGGGCGGTTGTGTTTTCAAAACTTACCTTGGTTTTCGCAGATCGTCGGCCAACATTCATTATTTTCCTAGGTTCCTTATTAGCACTGCATTATGTCTTCAATTATTTGCATGAAACAAGTAGGGAAGTTAGAGAATTTGAAAATTGAGATGGATAGGTTAGCATTAGACGTAGTAGGTATCAGTGAAGTGCGATGGCCAGAAGCTGGAGACTTCTGGAGCGGAGATTTTAGAGTAATACACACAGGATCTGTAGGAGGAAATTCGGGAGTAGGAATTGTTATGCGGAAAAAAGTAGGACAGAGTGTAGAAAATTTCTTACAGCAAAGTGACAGAGTAGTTATGGTTAGGTTAGATTCGAAACCTGTAAAAACAGTAATAATACAGGTATATATGCCCACTTCTAACTACAGTGATGAGGCCGTAGAGGCAGTTTATAGTGATATTGAATATGTGCTAGATTTTGTGAGAGGGCACGAAAATTTAAAGAGTAGGAGAGATAGGATGGTAGGATGGTAGGACACCTTCTAAGACACGAAGGAATAGTTCGTGACATACTAGAGTCAGAGATAGGAATAAAAAGAGGTAGGGGTAGGCCTAGATTAGACTACTGCTCTCAAATAGTTAGGGATGTAGGATGTTCTACTTTTAGGGAAATGCGTAGGTTAGCTCAGGATAGAAAAGAATGGAGGTACGCGTCCAACCAGTCTTCGGACTGAGAACCTTATGATGATATTTGCCATTCTTGACTCTCTTTCCTGTTTATTCTGTTTAAAATCCATTTTATTTGTACAGCGGCTCAGCTGTTCGGTACTTTTTCTATTTTCTTGATAGGTTTTGAGCATGCTCGACTTTCCGTCGTTTAGGTCGTATTGAAGTTGTTGGTCATGAGCGTGCGCCTCCAAGTTTATTTTCGCTT
This sequence comes from Xestobium rufovillosum, assembly GCA_963966045.1. Taxonomy (NCBI): domain Eukaryota; kingdom Metazoa; phylum Arthropoda; class Insecta; order Coleoptera; family Ptinidae; genus Xestobium; species Xestobium rufovillosum. The sequence continues at coordinate 42,175,187 of OZ014493.1, forward strand.
TTATATTCCCTTCTGTGTATCTTTCCATTCTCTATCTGTTTGGAGGACTCTTTTAAGTGTGGTTTCCTCCGATCTTTTCGTAGTTTTTCTTGATCGATTGCGATTTTCCTTGCTCTTTTGACGACACGGCACTGCTCTAGGTTAGCTCTTAAATTTCACCTTTGATGTACCTAAGGACGAGTCCTACGTCATCTTTTAAACTTCCGGGTTGGCACTTTTCTCGTGATTTTTCGCAGACAAGACACGTTTTGTGATAGCGGTCATTTTGTTGAATTTTATGTTGAATTCCGACCTTCTGGAGTATCCAGGATTTCTCGAAATAGTGTCAAATTGTTCCTTTTTTGGATTTTGCAAAGTTTTTGGTAAAACTTATTCAGAAAAGGCTCCTTTTATGGGATTTTTGTCTTCGACCACGAGGTGTTTTTTTTGGAGGTTCCATCGTATCCCTTTCGAGGTAGGTTCAGGGGTGATTGGGGCTTCTTAGACGCTTTGCTTATTATTATTTCTTTTTAGGGTGCTACCGTGGGGTATATTTAATCTATACTTCCCCACAAGAGTATTATCCAGCGATCTATTGAAACGACAGTGTTTTAAGGTCAGATCTTTAAGTTATTTTTATTTTGTCCGAGCGGAATATCATTTCATCCGTCGGCAGAAGTTTTCATGTACAGCCTGGCAGCGGCCTATCATTGCCACCAAAACGTTACATTAAGCTTATTGTTAAACAAGTTAGTATTATTCGCTTAAGTAATGCCTCGTAGCGGCTTATTGCTATTAGTTAACGCTAATTTATAATTTTCATTTGTAGGTAGTAGTTTTGAAGTTTTTTTTGTAGTCAAGTAGTTACAGTATTTTGCTTATTTTTTATATTCATATTCAATTCTAGTTTTTGCTTTTACCCGGTCTTTTGGTAGTGTCGGTGCTTTGCGTTTGCGTCTTGTAAGTTTTGTTGTGCGGTTTGACTCGTCGGTGCGCCTGCGCGAACGAAGCTTCGGCCGTAGATAGTCGCTCGTGTCATCCGTGCGTGATTCCATATTTTTTTTGGGCGAGACGTTTGCGCCGCGCTGTTAAATTTCCGGATAGGTTATTTTGTTAATTTTGTAGTTTCTGGTCAGTCATTTTTTGTCATTTTTATTTTTGTTGCTCATTTAGATTCAGATATTTGTTTTGTAATACATTTACGCTTTCTTTTCAATATATCTGTTAAATATTTGACTGCGGGTTTTGTTTATTTTGCTCCCCCATTGTTGTTTGGATGCCAGTGGCTTTTAGGAGTTGTAGCCACTGGATTTTTGCGTTCTTTCCCGGAGGATTAGCCGACAACTCCTTGGCGCCCCTTTTGTTAATAGCCCACTCCCATCTTCGGCTAGAGTCCTCCCCCCTTTGTGACGCAACGGGATTTGTTACGTCACACCTATAATGTCTAAAGCATACCTTAGCGCCACAGGAGCTTCATCCCAAATAAAAACATCTACACTCCTTAAATAATCTGCTTCTTTTGAATTTTTCTTAAAGTTGGAAGATGAATCCAAAAACAGAGGAACAGGTAACTCAAACGTTTTATGAACTGTTCTGCCATGAGGAAGTAGTGTTGCTTCTATGCCCGTGAAGGCCATGATACAAACAATTTTATTCTTACTCTTCAGTAAGCTATAAAGGGTTGTATAAACATAAGTCTTACAGGAGCCTCCTGGACCGTCTATATAAAAACATGAAGATTCAGAAATTGATTCATTTATGTTAGCATCACATTTACCCAAAATAATATCTAGGTAAAATTTCTTTCTGCTTTTCATTTAGGTGTTTATATTGTCGTGATCCTATGTCTATTGATTGTTCTTCATTTGCATATTCAATGTCGTGGCATGGTAGGAAACATTGAAAGATTGTAACCTTCCGCAGAAAGCATGGAACTAATTTGAATATAGGTAGGTTTTTTGTCCTTCAGTATTGCTGTAACGTCTTCATACGTAAAAATAGAAATGTATTGGTTACTGGTACCGCTACCTTAAATTGAATATGTATACACAACAGAACTTTCTGGTATTAATGTAACATGCCTGGATATTTCTGCTTTATTTGGGGACCCCCTCAATGGACCAATAGAATATTGCGATAAAGCTAAATACCAGAAAACAGGGATTACACCCCGTTTGCAAGCTCTTAAAATTACATACGTATTCGCGTGACGGTCTCCCGTTTGCGGAAGCATCTAATGGCCGATATCTGCGTAACAGCTAACGCTATCTCGCTGAAGTGCAAACTTGGAGTTAACAGTTTTGCGAGTGTTTAACAGAAAAGCTGCGATAAGATCGTGCTCCCGCCGCCAAATGGCCATTGTTCCATCAGGTTTTACACAATTACCGGCGTAACTACATGACGTCGGGATTTTAACTCCTAACTCTTGCGGTGGTTTGTTTTCGAACCGTAAATTTTGAGACGAATTTCTGTTCTTGTTAGTCTGTAATTGTCGGAGGCCACTTTTATGGGATTTTATCGTGACCGGCGCGAAAGTTTTTAACGGAACGCCGGGCTGTAAATTATGAAATAACCGAGGAAATAACGGAGCACTTAAAGATAAATTCTTTTTGCCATCACACTAATGGATAGTTTTAGGAAGAACACCTGAGTTATGTGATAGGACTTTATACAACAAACTTTTGTAAAATCTCCACACCTTATATCGGGTTCACACTATATACGAAATCCGCCATTTCTTTGTCATTTAGCGTATAGATTTGAAATTAGTATCAACCGAATGTGTTCTTGGTAAGTGTTAACAACTTAGTTAGATTACTAGTGGTGACCGTAGTTGTGTGTACCCTAATGGGCACAACACAGAAGTATTTTTCTTTTCAATTTAATTAAATTATAGCATATATATGTATATTTCTTAACACCAACGGTACAATTTGCTCAATTTTAGTCCACAAGTATTTTATTGGGAAATACAAATTTGTTCGTGTGCCATGAGGAAGTAGTGTTGCTTCTATGCCCGTGAAGGCCATGATACAAACAATTTTATTCTTACTCTTCAGTAAGCTATAGAGGGTTGTATAAACATAAGTCTTACAGGAGCCTCCTGGACCGTCTATATAAAAACATGAAGATTCAGAAATTGATTCATTTATGTTAGCATCACATTTACCCAAAATAATATCTAGGTACAATTTCTTTCTGCTTTTCATTTAGGTGTTTATATTGTCGTGATCCTATTTCTATTGATTGTTCTTCATTTGCATATTCAATGTCGTGGCATGGTAGGAAACATTGAAAGATTGTAACCTTCCGCAGAAAGCATGGAACTAATTTGAATATAGGTAGGTTTTTTGTCCTTCAGTATTGCTGTAACGTCTTCATAATCTTGTGACATTGCTTCTTTAAATTCTTCCCACAATTCTTCCTGATAAATTGGTCGGCAATGCATTAAAATACGAAAGAATAAATATCTCAGCTGTCTGGGCATCATCCAAATTTCAGCTTCATTCATGGCTCTTTTCTACTCGTGATGATCTTAAATAAGACCTAATTTTAAACACGCTGCTACATAAGATTCCTATATTTCTCCGTTTACTGTTTTCAGATCTTCAAATCTGTTTGCTCCTTTAATATGAAGTAATAATAATCGAAAATGAAATAGTTCAATTTGGCTGGGGCTTACGGAGTACATGCGTCCAATAACTTTGAATTGCTTCTGACGGCGTATACTTTTACAACGACAACAAACATGATACCTACCTGTGATAGTTCAGACTTACGCACTTTTGGCGATCGGCTCCCGTACGTATTAAAAAGAGACGGAAACGAAAAATCTGACCTCGCTAGATCGAAACGGTACATGTCTATTGCGCATTCTCCACGACTAACATCACTTTTATTAGATAGGATGGTCGTCCTGTTTGACATACGTAACTCTTAGGGCAAGACCCACAAATTAACTTGGGTAAACTAATTTTATTGCATTATGTTTTGTTTTCTTTTACCATGTCCAAATTATAGGAGTTGTTGACTGCAATTTGCTTAATCACATTCAATTCTTTTTCAAATTTATCAGGTTTAAGTGGGATACTTTTTAATCTATGTATCATACTTTTGTAAGCACTCATGTCTATTGTTTACTTTGTTAATTGTTAGATCTAGGAAATTTATCGCATTATCCTTTTCTAATTCCATTGTGAAATTTATATTCGGATTTATGTTATTCACGAAATCTAAGAATGAATTTAATTGTCTGTAAAACAGGCTATCATATCATCCACATACCTAAACCAATACAAGAATTGTTTACTACGTTTATTGCTATGAATATGGGTTTCTATTTGGTCCATAAATATTTCGGCTAATTAGGGACTCAGAGGGTTTCCCATAATAAGACCTGCTTTGCAGATGTAGAAATTGTTATCAAATTGAAAATAATTTTGTTCTAAACAAGTGGATAACAGTTTTAAGATTTCTAAATTTTGTACGACGTTTTGGTTGTTATTTTCTACTAATTTTTTGACTAACTGATGAATTGTGTCTTGAGGAGGAATGCTCGGAAACAAATTTGGCTAAAAATTTTGATAACTTATAAAATGGGCTTTGAATACAAGAAACAATTGATCTAAGAGGAATATTAGAGAATTTGGAATTTTAATTTTGCAAACAAAACGACATTAAAATTTCGAATTCCCAATAATTTCACTCTAATTTTCTGCCTAGTTCGTTTTATCTTAAAATTAATAAAAACGATGTGTTCGGTCAGTACATACATAGTAATTAATAGTTAAATGCGTTAATGCAACGAATGGGGACATGCATGACGGCCGAAGATAACAGATGTTGGTGATGTAATGCAAAGAGAAATGTTAATTATTATGACTCACTCAATGTGCATTAAAAACACTGGTAAAGAAAGTCTTTTACCAATTCTATTTTTACACGCCGACAAAGAAAAGTGCGCATTCTGAAAAAGTTCGAAAACAAAATAAAATGAATACATAACGTCATGTTGTAAATTTGCAAAGCGTGGATTCCTTACATATTTCGCCAGCAGCACAAGTTTACAGAATCCCAGTTCAAGAGCCGAAGTATTTGTAGGAGAGCAACTATAATTACGTTAAGGCATAAATTACATTTTCAGAAGCATGCACAAAACTATCCTGGTCTTCTAGAGAAATTAATGATTAAAACCAATATCTCTTGGTGCAGTAGGATCGGTATCTATTCCATTGTTCAATTATTATCTTGCCTTGTACCTATAGATAAATATTTACAATAGCCAGGTTGGAAATCGGTAAATTTCTTTTGACAGTTCCAAATTTGCTCGAGTCCTACTAGTTTTTCAGGAAGGCAGTAACAAAATGCCGAATTCTTTGAGTGACGTTCAGTTTCTGAAACGTAACTGGTTGCGCGTCGCCAATGGCAGTCTGCCAACAAAAGCCGCGTGGCGATAACCTCATTCCCACGATAATTTGGGATTCAGTTGTTATTGTATAAAACCTTTTATACAACTTTACTTTTCTGAAACAAAAGATCTTTTCAAATGTAGATTACGTTCTCATTGGTCGACCTAATTCAGCTAATTATCTCAAACGGTGCACCTTACCTCGGCCAACTTTAACCAGATCAATAAAAGAGAGTAAAGCTTGTGTTACTTTTGGGTTGAAGTCTAGACTCTTTAATTGGATGTGCGCGTGAATAAACACCCCTCCCAATTTTGATGGAGGGCAATATTGTTTCATTTTGATTGCCTTGTACAAAAAAGCGCCCAAACCGTACGCGCTACCTGGAATAATTAATAAAAAGTCCTGATGCCGGAATTTTCATAAAAATGCTCGCTCGTAGGGAACCGCGAGTTTTTTGTAAACTTCGGGGAAGAATTTTAAAATGGATGTAGGGTGCATTTTCCTGGGAGGGTTGAAAAACATGCCCACTTTTAAATAAAATATTTTCAACGTTCATACCTTCCTTTGATGAAGCGCGGCTGCAATTTTTTAAGTGTAAACTTGACGATTGAGCGTCATATTTGAGTCGTGTAATATCAATTTTGAAGGATTTGCTCTTATATTTTTATTAACTTCTGTTTTATTCTATTTTTGTCTGCCGAATGTACGTGCACTGTTGTATACGCGTTATATCGCTATAAGTTTATAATGTCTGATGGAACACCGTCGTTTCAGTTTCAAAAGATTGGATGTAAAATCGTTTATTCATACTTGATTTGAGTGAGTCTGAAATGGAACCGTGTTTCGAGTTTAATGGTATTTAGTTCTTTCTAGTCACGTGCGATTGTTCTCAGGGATATAAATCTGGAGTGCAAAAGTTTCAAATCCTGCACGCCACAGGTCACACGACTGTATAACATGGATTGAAACAGAAACCGGCCGAATAGCGCCCAAAGTTCTGCTTCACATACTGATTTTTATGAGATGCAGGGGGAAAGTTTATTTATACCCCCATGGACAAAATTATCATAACTTGAAGCTATGTAATGCTTTTATTAGAAACATATCTGTGGTCTAAAGTAAGAAAAACTTCCTGTCCGAACAAGAAAGTTTATAATGTTTGTTGATTTTGTTTTCTTCGGGAAAAATACTTTCAACTTTCTAGCACTTCAGGTTCTACCGGAAGTAGCTATCAACTGTGTTATACTTTTTTTGGATTCCACGTTGAATTTTGAATAACTTTTGCTAAAAGTTTGTACACTTATCTTTTTTAGTTTTCGAGATAAAAGTTTATTTCTGCAGTTTTGACAGCTAATAAACGTTTTGAAAATTCGTTGTAACTTTTGTTCGGAATAAGACAAAAACGTTAAATGTCACACATAGTTCGACTATAAAACTATTTCTCATCCCTGTTAATCGTTTTCAGCCCCAACGCAAATTTTGCAGGTGACTCAACAGAGGGAGTTACATGAATATTCATACGAAATATCCCGAAACGTTCCCAAAGGACAGTGATAAATTTTTAGTTTATGCAATTATGCGGCTCATAATTATTAATTATTAGCTTCCTCGGGGGCCGTCCCGAATCTGATTGAATACAAAAGAGCTCAGATACCAAAATGTACATTTTGTAACAAAATACACACTGTTATTCGATAAGTTAACGCACTTTTTAATTGGTCTCCCCATTTTCAAAATGAAATGAAAACGAAAAGAAACAATAAGCAGCTTCACCACAATAAACATAAAATTTCAGTTACTCCCTCTATCCTGCAAACGGGCCCTAATGTATAACGTAACTAACAGCTTTTTTTTTATTTCCAGGTCGTGATGGCAAGAGAACAAAGAGTAAAGTGGAAAGGTGCCGAGATGAGTGTCCCTAATTGCGTGTGTGTTCGGTGCGTGAGTGATACCTATGCGTGAGTGCCCTCCCCAACCGTAGACCGTGCGATAATGGGCTTAGGGTCGTCCGAGACGGGGTCGCCATCTGCAATCCTGTTACTACTACTCGCTTGTCCCTTCGCTGGTGCTTTGGAATTGGGTAAGATGAGGCTTATTTATGTACATACAGACGCCGGTTGAGCTGTAGAGTAGACAGCTTATTTGTTGGGTTAACGTAAGAAGAGTAATGCGTAACTGGACACAATTAAACAGTTTAAAAATCTTTTCCCTTGCGTTATTATAACTCACAGCCTTAAACACACGGGTGACCAAAATTATCAACTTTCGCACCTACTTAATTATGTAAAATCGTCACTTTCTTAAGAGGCCATACGTAAAAATAGAAATGTATTGATTACTGGTACCGCTATCTTAAATTGAATATGTATACACAACAGCACTTTCTTGTATTAATGTAAGATGCCTGTATATTTCTGTTTTATTTGGAGACCTTCTCAATGGGCCAATAGAATATTGCGATAAAGCTAAATACCAGAAAACAGGGATTACACCCCGTTTGCAAGCTCTCAAAATTACATACGTATTCGCGTGACGGTCTCCCGTTTGCGGAAGCATCTAATGGCCGATATCTGCGTAACAGCTAACGCTATCTCGCTGAAGTGCAAACTTGGAGTTAACAGTTTTGCGAGTGTTTAACAGAAAAGCTGCGATAAGATCGTGCTCCCGCCGCCAAATGGCCATTGTTCCATCAGGTTTTACACAATTACCGGCGTAACTACATGACGTCGGGATTTTAACTCCTAACTCTTGCGGTGGTTTGTTTTCGAACCGTAAATTTTGAGACGAATTTCTGTTCTTGTTAGTTTGTAATTGTCGGAGGCCACTTTTATGGGATTTTATCGTGACCGGCGCGAAAGTTTTTAACGGAACGCCGGGCTGTAAATTATGAAATAACCGAGGAAATAACGGAGCACTTAAAGATAAATTCTTTTTGCCATCACACTAATGGATAGTTTTAGGAAGAACACCTGAGTTATGTGATAGGACTTTATACAACAAACTTCTGTAAAATCTCCACACCCTATATCGGGTTCACACTATATACGAAATCCGCCATTTCTTTGTCATTTAGCGAGTAGTTAGAAAATGAGAATACTGGATACGAACCCGTTCGGAGCACATAGCGCCATCGAGTTCTCGAGGTGCCATCGACTTCTTCGGCAGTGACCTTGAAAGAGACCAGAGGCTGCTGAAGGAGTCGTTGAGGCATCCGAAGAAGTGTCTTCAGCAGCGGCATCTGCAGCAGCCTCTGGTGTCTTTGAAGGTCATTGCCGAAGAAGTGGGCATGTCTTCAGCAGCGTCTGGTCATTGCAGAAGAAGTGGTGTTCAGCAGCGTCCAGGCGCATGCGCCGGGGCTATTCCTCAGGTCAGTCCACCCAGTTCTTCGGCAATGAGCAGAGGCTGCTGAAGAAGGGCCTCTGGGTCTTTGGGGCCTTTGGTTGTGGCTCAGGCGCCTGCGCCGGGGCTTAAAAAGTGCGCGTGTTGCTCATTGTTGCGCAATGGAAGAATGTTCTGGAAAAGCTGATGCAATAGTATGCAGATGTTGCAGAATTAATGTTTTTTCTCCTTCTACGTGTTTACCAGAATACGTTCTAAGTTTTGAAGGAAAATAAAAAACTGTTGAATTTATATTTTTACGCCAATATAATTAAAACAATAACTACAATTTGTATAAATAGTAAGCATGCATTTACTATAACGCTAAACATATTTAACCTATAAACAAATAATGAGAATATATTAAAAGGTTTAATCTTTTCCTGTTTTACAAAACTGGCAGTCTTTCTGTAGTGGTGGAGGACCATCAATAGTGTCGCAATCATATGTTGTCGACTCGAATCCCCAGTGATGGTAGCAGTAAGTGTATGCATGAGAACTTATATTTTTCTTCTGCTCTTCGGTTAACATACCCAGTTCGACATATCTGCGTAAGTCTGACGGATGTACGTAATATTCTAGGAATTCCTTGGGCAGTTCGGCTATGTGTGTGGGATCCATTAGCAGTAAATGCTCACCATTGTTAAAGAACTTGCCAATGGCTTTCCCCACACGTTTTCGCAGAGTTAAAGTTTGCTCCTCTGGTTGATGTTCTTGCAATTCTGGCGGTTCCAGGTATTTCAGGATCCAGTTCCGCAGCAGTTGAGCGTTAACTTCGGAACAGATGGCGCTGCTGTTTGCGTAATGCTGAATGCAAGGTTCAATAACACGGGAATTTTCTTCTCGAAGTTTCTTTAGCGAGGGGCAGCAGTTGAGCGAATCCAAGTCGAAACACTCAACGTTGTCGGGAAGCACGTTTTTCAACCAAGACACTTTATCTTTACCCTTCACGTAGATCCTATCACAATCGGCCACCGATGACTTTAACTTCGATCGGATGTCGTCGTAGTTCTCCGTGCCGCAATTCCAGCTCAAGCCGTGGTAGAAACGTGTCAACCAATGAGCTTGACGTCTGTCACACTCCCTCAACTGGTTCAGGTCGAATGGTGGCTTGAATACCCAGTGGTAGTTGCTGCCGCCGCCGCCTCGATGATTCAACGCAATGAGTGAAACTTCTTTGAATATGAATTCACCGACTGCAGTCATGAAACCCTGAACGTCTGCGACGTACTCCATGGTTGACATGCGAACAAATCCAACGCGAGACTGGCGCGCACGATGTGCTTGTGCGACTTTTATACCAGGCGTTTGACAGAGCCGGTGGAGGGGGTATACTCGACGATGCGGTCATGCAGGATGAGACAGTAGGCGGTTGTGTTGGCGGGGAAATTTTCGCTCGACTCAAATTCCAGACGAATGTCCACAGGACCGGACTTGATGCTTTCCGACTGTTTTGATGCGTCAATGACTGCGAGTGGGGCGCGATTCTTGAACTGCTCCCTGCCGTATAGCGGCTCGCCAACTTTTCCATAGTACGAGCACTGAAAGTTCTCGTACATCTCATACAGTAAGGCGTATTTCCCGGTGGCGAAATCCAAATTGAGATTCTCGTAGGGGAACGACTCAGAGTTCAGATGTAGTTTGATGTTTGTCAGATTGCAGTGGTCAAACTGGCTCGAGTCCGTGATCGCATTGCCCTTGCGATTTGTCTGGAAGGCCACAATGACGTAGCGCGGTTTCTCCAAGTGCGTTGCGGTCTTGATTGCCCACGTCTGTTTCGTCGCTTGCGGCAACAGCGGATACTCGTAAAGTTCCCAGCTGCGAAAGCACAGTTGAAGCGTTCTCTCGTCTTCGATGATCTTGAGGAGATTTAGACGTTCCAGATCGGAGGGGTAGACATACGGTACCCTCCAATGCACCTTGCTCAACTCGATCCTGGTGTTTGCTGCGTTACCCACGAAGGCGTTCCTATCGCTCTTCGAGCGATTCAGAATGAGCTCGTGACGCACATTCAACAGCACCTTGTGGTAGTCTTCTAGGAATCCGAGTAGGATTCTTCCCGGGATGCACACGTTAAAGTTTCCGTTCGCGTCAAGTACATGGGTCGGCGCATCACCGGTCGTCGTCCAGCCGGCATTCTCCAGCGCACGCGCCTCACCCTCATTCAGAGAAGCTATACCCTTTAATGTGCTCGTGATGCCCACGTTCTTCGTTCGATCCACCTCCACTCCGTTGATTTCGTAGCGGACGTCGTCCAGCAGGAAAGTGAAAGCGTTGTTTGTGAGAGCGGCAGCGGCGCCCTCACCCTCACCCGTCACGAATCTACCTTCCATGTAGATGCAACTGAGATGCGGTAGTATGTAGGCGTCCTGTTGCTGGACTGGTATGCGTATTTCATCGTTGGCGTTGAATGTCGTTGACACGTACGGTTGATGCACGTGCACCTCTACGCGCCGTGCGGACTCGTCCAAAACAGCACCGTCCAGAACACGAAAAGTATCCACGTTTATGTTTGTCATCTTCAATAAAGTTCACGTGACAGACCGATGACGTAAGACAGTGAGAAGTAAATATACCCTTCAACCAAGCCCACAACAAACTCTTCTTGGTACTCAAGTCCTCTTCCTCCTTTGTTTCAGTCGATATCCCAGGGACGTCAATATTGCTTTGCTATCAGTGCTAAGCTGACGGATTTGTCGATGAGCTTTGTTCGCGTGGTGTACAGCTGGACTGTTGCTTGTCTGCTGTTGCTGCTGCTGCTCTGAATCACAAGTGATGCCCGTTCCAATAACGTACCCGCTTATATACCTGTTTCGAAAGGCTATGCCCATAATGCTCGCTTTAATGCGCCCACGCGAGTGTCCTCCCTCGCTATTTATAGTCTCTTTATGTGCAACCGGACAATTATCTCTTCACCGCGAAAATTCACCAGTGTGCCGTTTTGATCGACAATGCGCACCGTCACGTTGTCTATACTGTTGAGAGTGATGGGCAGGTATATTACGTTGCTGGGCACCTCAACAATCTTGTAACCGGGCGGCACGAGGGGGAAAAATTCGTGTACGGTGTGGACTAAGTTACCATTTACGTACGATCCGGTGGTGATGTTGCACTCTACGCGTATCACGTCCACTTTCAGTATGCTGACGGGCAAGTCCGACTCGTGCCATCTATTCGGTGCAAGTATGCGTCTATTGAATCCAAGCAGAGAAGCCAAACAGTTGTCTCTGTCAAAGTTTATCTGTTTCCCGAATTTAATTTCGCACTTCAGGGTGCTGTTGTTGGCGCGCAGAATAAAGCTGGTATCACCCGAGGGTAAATTGTTGCGCAGGTACTCGTTCAGGTCTTCGATCTCATATGAACCAGTGGGTATGACGAGTTCCGCGTCACCGCTACCATAATAGAACTTATTGTTTGATTCGTCCACGTTCGGCACCGAGTTGAAGGTTTGGAACAGTACAAGCCCCAGCACGTAGTTGCCGTCCCCCAATTCGATAGGTGGGAAAAAATTGCTGCTCAAGACCGAACTGTTTCCCGTCAACGACACCGTCAGAGACTTGGTGGTGGTCATGATCCGCCGTTGTTGTACAAAAACTTTAAGCACAGGTGTCCACAGATGGGTGAGTTGAAGCTCTGCTCCCAGTCGTGATTGTACTGTATGGTGGTGGTGCGGCTACCGAGGTATTTAACGAGTTCTGCGGGCGGTCGCAGGTTGCCAAAACTGTCAAAGTAGAGGACGCGCGACCCTCGCTTTATGTACGCTACCCAGTGGGTGCCAGGACCGCTTGCGTCATCCAAATTGACGATAGCTGACTCGTTGCGTTTGGGTTTCCCCGCGGGCAAGCCGTTGCGCATGAACACTCCCCGGAAGTGGGGAATTTTCAGATCGATTGAAGCGTACTTGTTTAGATCGATGTCGGTGAGTGGTCTTCTCGGTAGCCTCAGTAGCGGTTTTTTGCCGGCGCCAAGTACAGACCCAAGCCTTTGCGGTATGGTTTCAGGTAGAGTCCGCTTCCCGGTTTACCCATAGCAATGGCCTCCATGGTCTGATTGTGGCGTTGATGTTCGCCTAGCTCTTTTCGGGCCTGTGAAGCATCGTTCACTGCCTTAGCTACACCTGCCGCCCCTCCAGCTAGCGCACCGAGAGCCGATAGACCCGCAAAAATTGGTATCAGGGGTAATATTCCACCAGTCTTCGGCACCGGGATGACGCGCGGCAACGGCTTCCTCTCTTTGCGTCGAATTACTTGCTTAGCCGCTGCCAGGGCTCTGTTCACCGCCATAACCGTATCCTTGGTGTTCTTCACTGCAGCTCGCGCCTCTCTCGTCACTCTGCCGAGCGAAATACGATCTTTGACCGTCTTCTTCTTCTTCTTGGTGCCGACACCCATACCCAACTTGACTTTAGCTTTCATTGCGTTAGTTATGGCCCAAGCGGCTGCACGTTCACCCAGAGATGCGTCCTTTGCCAAAACCCTGTGCCACGCACTGTCCGCCAGTCTTCGGTCAGCTTCGTGTCGTTTCGCGAGCTCCTTCGATTGCGAGTAGGCAATGTCGTGGGATCTGCACGCTTCGTCCGTGGGATTTATGCCCCGATCACCTCTTGCCAATCGCTCCTTAAGTTTTGTACCTGGACCACAGAAGTTGTAACCGGGCAGGTGCAATTCCACCGGCAGTTTTCCAATCAAATCGTTTAAGAGTCCTTTCCCCTTGCGTGGTTGTCGTCGTCGTCGAAGTGGTTTGACTGTCGGAGACATACTGACTGGAGTATAAAAGGTTTCGACGCGTCTATATATACTAGTTCGACGACGATGAAGTTCGTGAAACAATCGGAGAGTTTACCGGTCATGAATGTATGCGGCGCAGGCTTCGAGCCACCCGCCAACAAGAGACTCAAACACGGACTCCTCTTCCCCGACACTGTGAGATCCATCATCTGCGGTCCCTCGAACTGTGGCAAAACGAATTTGATTTTGTCGCTGCTGTGCGCACCGAACGGGTTGCGTTTCGAGAACGTCTACGTCTACTCCAAGTCCCTGTACCAACCAAAGTACCAACTGCTGGGGGAGATTCTGCGGGCGGTGCCGGGTGTCGGCTACTTTGCCTACGGAGATTGCGCGGACATCGTGCCACCCGAGAACGCCCTGCCCAATTCCGTGTTCATCTTTGACGACGTGGCCTGCGACAAGCAGAACGTTATGCGCGACTATTTCGCCATGGGAAGACACAAGTCCACAGACTGCTTCTACCTCTGTCAGACGTACACGCACATCCCCAAACACCTGATACGCGACAACGTCAACTTTCTGATCCTCTTCAAGCAGGACGACTTGAACCTACGTCACGTGTACAACGATCACGTGAACACCGACATGGACTGGTCGGTGTTTCGTTCAGCGTGCGCCGCATGCTGGACATCCAAGTACGGATTCCTGGCGATAGACAAGGACAGCGATATGAATCAAGGGCGGTACAGGAGGGGCTTCGATCAGTACCTGATCATATAAAAGGGAAGCTGTTGACACAGACAGCTGTATTCGCTAACATCATGGCTGCTGACACAAACAAGAATAGGAAGAGAAAAAAGGATCGGATGCTTAGCAAAGAGATTATCAAATCAGCTGACGCCATTCGACGCAAGTACCGCTCGCTCAAGTCGATCCAAACGAGTGCCGAGGAGCGCCTGAGACGACGCTTCCAACCGCTCACCGAACCGCTGCAAGAAATGACCCGCAAACTGGACTCTCTCAAGGAACCCTCAACGCTAACGCCCGCGCTGACGCAGCCCCCTAGTTTCGCCAACGACCTCATCGATCTGGACGGTGAAGCGGCAGCAGCGCCATCTTTCGACTACAACACTCCGCCGCCTACACCTACGATGCCCGGTCCCAAGGTCAGCCCGCACATTGAGAGACTGCTGCGCAATGAAAATCGCAGAGATTTGGACACCGTGTACGGAGTCAGAAGACAAGCCGGCAATGACTACGACTCGTTCATGATTGGAAACTCGGCCATTCAGTTTGTCGACGACGATGTCTACGTGCAGGACAAACGGTATCCGGGCACCAGCGGTCTCTACGAGCTGCTCTTCTACAAAGACCCGCACAATTACACCAAGCGTGATTTGAACGTGTACAAGAACATAATACTGGCCACGAATGCTCACAAGGTGGGCTATAGGGATGAAGCTCGTACTCGGGGCACCAACAGCACCAAGTACAAGAGCATCATCAAACGGTTTACAAAGGAGGGTGGTGGTGGTGGTGTTGGTGGACTGTTGATGCGCGTCACAGATAAAAACAGCGAGTACGTGTATTGGAATGACATAAATGAACTGGTTCAACGTTTGTACTTGCTGCATGCCTCCAGAGCGGCCGGCAACACCTCACACGGCAACGAGATTGCGTCTATTGTGGAAGAGCTTATGGAGGAGGGGGTTATAGTATAAGAAGGGGAGCAGCAGCAGCAGCGCGAGCCTCAATCATGTCCGTGGACAAGTTCGGACGACAGCTGGTTGGACGATCCAAGAAAGCATCTTCGCAGGCGTTTGTTCTGCGCGGACCGCCTGGAGTTGGTTTCCTGCTGACCCAGTCCGGGGACTATAACATAGACAACAAGCGTCTGACCAATGTTGCTAACGCAATCGAAGACCCCGACGCACAGTGCAGTGAATGTATGGAGGCGCCGGACAAAATTAATAACTCGTGTTTTACTGAATGGATTTTAAAGAAACAACATTTATACGGTAGAGCTTCATATAAACTAAGTGTGAGGAAAGTTCCACGACGCTACGTGCACAATGACTATACAGGGTGCGCTAACGATGCAGGGGCGGAAGATTACATCTCTATTTAAAATGTATTTGAGTGTTTAGAGAATTATTGAATGGGATGTTGCTATAGACTAAAAAGCGTACGTTTTAGAAATACTTTCATTTATACAGGGTTATTCAAGAAATCGACACGAACCAAAGGTATATTATTTCATTTTTCATCGGTCATTATCTCGGAAACAGTTGAAGATACGTAAAAATTTAAAATACAAAAAACATAGTTCTCCAAGTAGAATCCAAATATGTAATGATATACAGGGTGATCCTTTAAAAATACGTAACGTTGGTTCGTCACTACTTTTTGAGAAACCTTGTATAAATGAAGGTATTTATAAAACGTACGCTTTTTAGTCCCAAGCAACATCCCATTCTGGAATTCTCTAAAACATTTCAAATAGAAACGTATCTCCGGCCCAGTATCATTGACGCACCCTATATAATTATTGTGTCTGTCATCTGTCAATTCTTCTTGAACGTCATTGTTGTAGTCGGTTAGGTTCAGGCGTGAACAAATTTCATTAAATACAGCGACTTTCCGGTTTGATTTGTCGACCTCAAACAAAACGTTCATGAGATCACCATTTTTGATGGAGTAACCTCGCTCTGAAAAAATGTTTTTTAAAAATTTGGTCGCAAGTGGACGCAGCAAAACTGAACGGAATTTGAGAGTCTATAATCATAACTATGAGAAAATCTTGAAACTACGAAATGTTATTTGATGTTTTTTTTAAAACCTTCCTCAAAGTGAAAATTGAACCTAATTTTCGATTGGCAACTTTGACATTAGGCGCAGGTGCAAGTACAACAAACAATCGAACAAGATAAATGTTTTTATAAAGTACATGCCTTGGTTAGTAACCTCCATAGTTAATAGGAATATCTACTCGCTATTTCTGTCAGTATGACACTGCTTCACTATGGCACAGACAGACAATTTAGTTTCGCGTAACACGAAAGCCGCAGGAAAGGAGCTAGAATTCAAAAATGTGAAACTTTCAGATAGCATTGACTTTTGCATAGTGTTTAGTGAATAGTAATCTTCAAAATGTCAAGTTGAACTGCCATCAAATGATAACTTCATTTGTTCAGTATTGTCCAAGGCTCACTGCACTGTGCGACGCTACCAATAAAGCTTACGTGGACAGTTTATTTGCAGCACTGGGACTGTCAATTGATCACGCGGTGCGTACAGGAGCGGTGGCCCCTCTCGGCCGGAAACTAGAAATAGTAGAGCAAGACCTGGAAAAGGTCAGAGATAGTGTAGCGTTGCTGTTTCGCGAACACAGTGATAGACTGCACGCGCTAGAATTAGGTTTGGCGCAATTGCAAAACGACAAATATTTGGTGGGGGAATGAATGAGAAGAAGGGGCTGATTGCCGAGTTACACAAACCCGCACGACGAAACTTCCCGAGGCGCAAGGTGATAATCCGCGGTTTCGACGACCTCTGGCAAGCGGATCTGGTGGAGATGATCCCGTACGCGAAGGTAAATCGCAACTACAAGTACATTCTCATGGTGTTGGACACGTACTCCAAGTACGGGTGGGCGGTGCCACTAAAGACGAAGACGGCATCGGATGTGGTGCAAGCGTTCGCCCCTCTGCTGCAACGACAACGATCACCGAAGAATTTGCAGACCGACGACGGCAAGGAGTTCTTTAACGCACGCTTCAAGGCTCTGATGACTGAGCACGGCATCAATCATTACTCCACGTTCACGGAGAAGAAGGCGAGTTGCGTGGAACGCTGGAACAGAACCATCAAGGAGAAGATGTGGAGACTGTTCAGTTTACAGGGCAACCACAGATGGCTCCACATTCTGCCTCAACTGGTCGGCGAGTACAACAAAACAGTGCATTCTGTGACGGGAATGCGCCCCGCTGATGTCACAAAGGATACGAAACTCAATTTTGGAGCGGCGGCAGCGGTCAGGGTGCAAACAAAGTTTAAGCTGTGGGACAAGGTGCGCATTTCAAAGTATAAGCACGTCTTCAGCAAGGGGTACACTCCAAACTACACCACCGAGGTGTTCACCATCGTCAAGGTGAAGCATACGAACCCAACCACGTACCATCTTGAAGATTACCAAGGGCAACCGATTCGGGGATGTTTCTACGAACAAGAACTGCTGAAGACCAATTACCCCAACACATACCTGGTGGAGAAGGTATTGCGAAGGAGGGGCGATCGCATGTTTGTGAAGTGGCTCGGATTTGATGACTCACACAATTCGTGGATAGATAAGAGTGACTTGTAATAAATAAAACAGGAGTTGTTTACATAGAACATTTTTATTGAAAATATAGATAATTTATCAAATACATGCGTTTATTTACAAACTATTCTGGTCCATAATACTATAGTGCCCGAGAGGTAGTGTGTTTACACCATCATCGAGCGTGTGGCGTTTGTCATCTTCGGCACACAAACTTTTCTTGCTAATCTCGTACGAATAGAGCTCGTGATTTTTCGATCGAATCGAATTAAAGGTGGCCTGAAGTTTCAAATTGCCAAATAATACTCGTTTATAGTCGTTATGCGTCAACTCCTTGACTGCTGAACGGCCGATTCCCTTGGATTTTTTAATTTCAATAGCGTCATCCTCGCACAGAATAGAGTACATTTTCGGTTTTAGTGCTACCAACTCTGTAATAATTTTACCATCCAATTCATGCTTGAACTTGCCAATGACTTTTTTGTTTACCGGCGGAATATTGTAGGGATTCCCTGGGGGATAGCCGGAAGTGTCAAAATGATCCTTCGCATCGGCTCTAATTATTTCGTACAAGTCGTCAGTGCAGCACTCGTAAATAAAACTGTCCGTATCCGTGTAACAAAGCGAGGCATTTAAATTTTTGTGTTCTTTTACATAGTCGTAGTGAAATTTGTACATCAGTTCTTTTGCCAACTCCAACACGCAAAATCCCACATAGATTGGCTTATTGAAGACTATTTCTGTCTTTTGTAATTCAATGGCCACCAAGTTCTCCGAAAATATCACGCAGTTCTTAAAATTGGGTTTTGCTATCAGAGACGACGCGCCACAATTACCATCCCAACGCGTCACCAATTTGATGTCGCGCCGTTTCCTAATATTTTCAATTGTTTTCCCATACACTGCATTATTCATGAATTTGTACTGATCCTTTTCAAATTCATCCTTGGAATCTGTTCGTAATTTCGTGTTCAGATCTATGTACGGTTTGAGCCATTTAGACTGCTTAAATCGCAAAACTCTGTGGACCTTTTTTAACAGTAAACCGTGATTTAAACATTGCTGTAGATTTCTATAATGGATAACGTATCGAGATTTATCGTGAAGGGTTAGCATCAGTTTCGATTGGTTGGATAGGTCTGATGTGCGATGTTCTGAGCAGAAGGGGAAGTCCGCGTGATGGTCATGTATTGTTTCCGGATACTCCAGATCCACCTCTAGCGCATACCCATACTCTTGATCCCCTTCGAATAAGGTGTATTTTTTCTCCAATAGCTGTTGCTCGATCACGGCAATCTCACCGTCCTCCAACCACGCAAACCCTCCGTACGGCAGCGGTTGTGACAAACTGTGTCCGTACAGATTGTTTGCATCTATGTAGAAGAGAAATTTAGACGGTTTCGACGGATCAAAATTTTTCATATATTTGTTATTCGCTCTAGAAAATTTCTTGTTTGCCACAACCACTCCTCCTCTCAGTGAACGTTCGAAAAAATTTATCATTTCCACGTCTGTCAGCAGTTCGAGTTTGACCTTTGTCATCTTGAGCATTGCTTGAAACGTGTATCCCGCTAAGGTGAAACAGTGAAATGGATCCAACGAATACGTTTCCAAACACACGGAACGAAATTTATTCACTACATCTGTCAGAATTAATGTATCCAGTTTGAGGTAGATGTCGGAGTAGTCTGCTAGAGTCTGACAACCAAATGTCCGCCAAACCTTCTGCGCATGTGCATAGTCCTCTTCCGTAATGTCGCTGTCGTTGAGTTTACTGTAAAAAGCATTCTTCGGTGGGAGTTCGGTTTCTTCCAGACGTTCCCACGAGTTCACGTAATCATATGGGAACACCCCCTTCCTACAAATCAACTCTAAATTTTCCGGATTGGAAAAGTATCTTCTGGTTACGTTGTACTCGTTTGGATTCAAATTCTGCGCCAATTTCTCTAAGGACGATGGTATGAAACGATACGAGTCTAAAAAGCGCATTTTAACCCCACCCATCTTTTTCGAAAACGAAATGTAATTTTCCATCGTTATGGGCAGTAGATCAATTGGTTCCGTGTCGTAGGCCAACTCCTTTATGATTAAATGTCCGTCGTAACCACTCAAATTGTGAAATAATACGGGTACGAATCTGCAAGTTCGATATAGCAAATTGCATTGCGCATGCGCAGGTCCCCGGTACTTCCCCGTTATGTGATCGTGATCTTTCACTCGCTCTTCCAGTAAACCAAAAGGTTTCTCGCACATGTGGCAAATGTTGCACGTTTGAAATTCACGCAGCTGGATGTCATTCAATGGTTCCATACCCACGTCTCCGGTCACTATTGGCTCTATAACTGCAGCTATTTCTCGAAGTTTCGAAACAAACCAGCTGACGCAATCTTTTCCGCGATAAATCTCAAACCTTGACAGGCTATCGTCATAGTTACAAATCAGGTAAAAGGCAACGCTATACGGCTCGTGTTTCTGATATGCAAGCGTACTCGAAATGTCGGGATCATTTTTACATGCGGAAATTGGGCGGGTGAATGCTTCAAAATCACCGACGATGAGGAAGGGCACCGGCTCTTTAAACCAATAATTTTGAAATTGCAAAATGTCATTATTCCCCTCCGTTGGTACCGTAATTTTGACGTGAGACTTTTTTGCCGAGCAATCTGGTATATGCCTATCGTATTTTTCCAAGGAATAAAATGTGACTAAACACCGATCGCAAACGTGAATCTGACCGTGGTGCAGTGAAAACTGAGGTGAGCATAGACGCGACATATTTTTAATCCATGCGTAATGCCCTATGCTATTATTCTCATTCGTAATGTATAATAAATTCACATGCCTTTCCCGTTTCTCCTCGGTATAATACAAAGGACCAATTACGTTACACTTATTGTCTAATCCAAACACATTAATAGATATGTTATTCTGTCTTTCAAACTTGGAAATGTCTGTCAATTTCACCGGAATGGAAATACCTGTGGTGTCCAAAACATCCGTATACTTTGGATAACTTGACACGAGACTAACATTTTGCTTTGCGGGATACATCGCACAAACTACAGCGTGGAAAAAACAAGCCATATCTGTATTACATACATTGAGGACAGCCTTCCGTACAGCTATTACTTCTGGCAGTGGTAAATAGCTGGACGTTCCACCACGCAGTGGATTGTATTTATTAATATTTACGGCCAACGAAATGACTTGGGTGAAGGACCAGCCACTGTTTTTCGCAGAAAATTCCACTAGCTGCAATAGTATGAACAAAAAAATGTTAGTGACACGGCACACACAAGAATTGATTTGTAAACAAGTGAGCTCGTATCGTTTTGAATTGTGAAGATGAGGTCGCGCACTGGTTTCATGAAAAAATGTACGCTTATAATGAAACAATAAGAAACATTTTATATAGTAGTCAAGCCTTAAAAGCAAACCACCCCCATATTCCGATCCCCCTCGTCGAGTCCTTTAATTTGATACCCCACATCACGTAGTTTTCCGTACGGGTAGGCATAGATTAGACTACTGTTTTCAAATAATTAGCGCTGTAGGATGTTCTACTACCGAGAACTAAGATGTTTACACATCAATAACTATATGGTCTCTTAAGATTATAAGTTGATTACGTACCTTGGTTTTAAGTTTATCCGTTACTTCCTTGTACCAATTTGCCATCTCGGACGAATCAGAGAAAGACGAAGCGGTAACTATTGTATTGCTGGAATTAAAATATTTGCACTCTTCAGCCGCAGTCTCTCCTTGTCCACATAGTTTAAATGTGCAACAAAGGCTAAAGTTGACCTTTGCTGCAGCCTCTCTCTTTAATATATTCTTTAGTCGCGTCTTAATGAGATGGTAACAATCTTCAATGAACGCATCTGGATCAGTATGACGCTTATTGATTATTAAACCGGTCCTTATTCTACTGGTAAAAGCCGAAGCGATGTCTCTCCAAATAATTCGACCAGAACGCTTCTTATTTGAATTTGATGCAATTCCAGAACCCAAGTGCCTCTGGTTTTGTATTATATTTAAACACACTTTAATATTTGATATGTTGCACTCTACATGTCTGCGCTGACCGAGAGTAAGTTTATCACCAGTTTTCAAATATTTATAGTGGGTCCTGAGCATGCGCTTACATATCTTCGAAAAAGAATGAATTTGTTCCACAGACAAACTCCTTTTATTAGCACATACCTGTCAATTATTATTCGAATTAGCGCATGCAAAAATATGTGGAAACAAAGAAAACAAACTTACTTCAAATAATTTTTTCACCATATCTGATGAAAGTGTCTGTATTTCAGATTGCGATTCCATCGTCAATACTGCCTAATCACTCGCACCACAAAATATTATGTCCTTTGTTGAAACTCAAAACGTAATGTCAACACTGCTTTATTACTATAGAACGGTCATAAAACAACTGGCTGATGCCACCCAATCTCGCTCTATTTATACAGATTCTTATCTTCGCAGAACATTCCAGAAGAATCCTTGAGTGTTATCAATTCTAAGAATTACTTTAGTGCCGCGTGCAAATAATTTATGTATGTGTCACGTCTTATCTCCTTGTTCCAGAAGAAACCATGAATTTTATCGCTTCTAAGAATTAATTGAGTGCCGTGTGCAAATAATTTATGTGCGTGTCACGCCTTATCTCCTTGTTAATCGAAAGTTCCAGAAGAAACCTTGAATTTTATCGCTTCTAAGAATTAATTGAGTGCCGTGTGCAAATAATTTATGTAAGTGTCACGTCTTATCTCCTTGTTAATCGAAAGTTCCAGAAGAAACCTTGAATTTTATGGCTTCTACGAATTAATTTAGTGCCAAAGCGGTGAGGAAGTCTTTGATCTTTATCAACAAATAACATAAATTTTTCGAATTGATAATCATGTTTATTTTGACAGGGTCTTTAAACACTCATGAGTTTATTTTTATAACGCTGTTTAATAGAATGTTCCAGAACAAATCGGTGAGAAAGTCTTTGATCTTGCTCGATAATCATTAATTATTCGAACTGATAACATAATGCTTAATTCGGCAGAACTTAAGTAAACATGACTTCCCAGAATTTTGTTTTTATGTCATGGAGGGGAGGTGTCCATCGTACTAATTGTTAATGTCAAAAAATCACGCTTCTAGCATACATTTATTTAAAAAAGCACACAACAAATTAATATTCTAACATAATGGTGAGTATTATTCAGTAATCAATTCATTAGTTCAGTTGATTTCCACGGAATACGGTAAATTATATAATATAATTTATTATATTAAAATACATTTTGTCAATTAAAATAATATAATAGTGTTCATAATATGATCTATTAAAATACATTTTATTCATTAACAGTGTAATCAAGCTCGTGACGCTGCTTATACATCGTTGGCTGCAACAAGAGAAAAATATCATAGTTAAAAATTATACTAGTAAACAAACAAACAAACAAACAAACAAACAAACAAACAAACAAACAAACAAACGAACAAACAAACAAAGATGAGAAATTATACTAGTAAACAAACAAACAAACAAACAAACAAACGGGCGGACAAACAAAGAAATGCATTCATTCATTATAAAAACAATTAATTTTCCACCACTAGAATAATTGTGAATCAGAAATCCCAATTTTCCACTACTAAAATTGCGAATCAAAAATCCCCAATTTCACACTACTATCACTGAATATTAAAAAAATCTAAATGCTTTACTTACGATCTACAATATTGACCCAAATGACCACAAGTTCACTGCACGATTCCAACAAAATTATCGTTGTTTCTTTCTCCATGAATAGGCCCGAAAATAACACATTTTCTGTTGTTGTTGACGCCATGTGTGGCACATTTCCACAAATTATCATTTTGGGTCTGTTCTAAATATAGAAAATAGTTTACAATTAGATAATATGTATGCTTTTAATTACTTATAATGAAATTATTATGAATGACTTCTATTATGAGATTTATTAACATACTGCTTGGATAATAAAAGAAATGATTACTGCAAATGGACTTACTTTTATATTTTCCGGCAAGTTTTGCAGGATAAAATGGTACAATAAAATATCCCCAACATCGTCTTGGCTAATTACCGCATCCATATTGGGAAACTAACTTTTACCGCACCTATTCCGTGGAAATCAACTGAACAATTGAACTAACTACTGAATAAAATGCTCGCGATTAGATTCGTTCTATTTATTTCGCAGCTTTTGCCGAGTTTGCTAAATTTTGATAACATGTAGAAGTTATCAGAAAAAACAATCAATTGAGCATTGTTTATTTATCTGGCGGTAAGCTTCGAAAATGTTCTTATTTTATTGTAATAATACAAACAACAGGGTATAACATAATCTCGGTCATCTTGTAGAGTTTGAACATATTAAGTGCACATGCACTTATTGGCATGCAGACCGTGGGAGTCAAACCAAACAAATATACATATCCTATCGGCAAAGTTGAAAGGTTTTTCTAGAACGTTCTTAGCTATTAATATTTAATCATAATAAAAACAATTATAACATCTCTTCGGACATGTTTCTTTCTCAAACTTTGATAACAATATTTATTTAGTATAAACAATTGCAAACGTTCGAATTTCCGAGAAAAAACATTAATTCTGCAACATCTGCATACTATTGCATCAGCTTTTCCAGAACATTCTTCCATTGCGCAACAATGAGCAACACGCGCACTTTTTAAGCCCCGGCGCAGGCGCCTGAGCCACAACCAAAGGCCCCAAAGACCCAGAGGCCCTTCTTCAGCAGCCTCTGCTCATTGCCGAAGAACTGGGTGGACTGACCTGAGGAATAGCCCCGGCGCATGCGCCTGGACGCTGCTGAACACCACTTCTTCTGCAATGACCAGACGCTGCTGAAGACATGCCCACTTCTTCGGCAATGACCTTCAAAGACACCAGAGGCTGCTGCAGATGCCGCTGCTGAAGACACTTCTTCGGATGCCTCAACGACTCCTTCAGCAGCCTCTGGTCTCTTTCAAGGTCACTGCCGAAGAAGTCGATGGCACCTCGAGAACTCGATGGCGCTATGTGCTCCGAACGGGTTCGTATCCAGTATTCTCATTTTCTAACTACTTTAGCGTATAGATTTGAAATTAGTATCAATCGAATGTGTTCTTGGTAAGTGTTAACAACTTAGTTAAATTACTAGTGGTGACCGTAGTTGTGTGTACCCTAACGGGCACAACACAGAAGTATTTTTCTTTTCAATTTAATTAAATTATAGCATATATATGTATATTTCTTAACACCAACGGTACAATTTGCTCAATTTTAGTCCACAAGTATTTTATTGGGAAATACAAATTTGTTCGTATGCCATCATCCGCAGTTCATTCGGCAATAAACAATCCGAAGCTGTCACGACTGTAACTTAAGTATTCTGGATATTTTCATTTTGTGACAGGCGCGATGGGTCCACGTATGCATTATCTATGGTTCGCATGAGATTCGCAAGTGCTCATCCATGTGTTTTTATATCTGTGATTGTAGTGGATTTAACGTCATAACAAAATCCACTCAAATCATATTTATGTGTAAATAAATTTGTTTAATTTAACTCTTCAGGGACATTTTTCATTATCTACAGGACAGCATAACAAAAGAGGTGTCTGAATAGTTTATGCGTTGAAAAGTAGGAAAACCAAGCAAGGATCATCCGTAAACGTAGGTTAGATAGAACGTAGAATTATAATGCTCTAAAAAGCTGACTAAAACACCGAATATCTAATATCTAGCAACTACTTGAGCTAAAGAAAGCCAAAATTGCACAGAATTATTATACATACCTCCATTGATTTAAAATTTATTCGTTCCGTAAGACGTAACCTATAATTCGCTTAGAATTTATTTCATTGTCTAAATATCAATCAAATATTATGTTAAAAGTTCTACATACGTTAGTTCTTCTGATTTTATTTTCCGTGAAAGTGCATAATGTGTAATTTCCCATAATTTATCACAGAAATTAGCAGAAATGCAGAACCAGGGGAGCCGTCATTTGACAGTTCGCCCGGCACACTGCCGGCCGGTTAGAATATCGCGGCTTCCATGCTTTGAAAGCGTTCTTTATTTGTGAAAATTACACTGGAGTTATATCTGTACGAAGCGACTAATTGTCACTAACATTATGTCCAATGGTGATATCTGAATTGGTTAGAGCATCTACCTGCCATGAGTTTTATAAAAATTCAAACAACCCTTCAATATAGGTACTTTGTATAAAGTTCTGCACATTTATTTTTGTTGAAATTTGATCAATTGACAGCTGACCTGAATCTAACCTTACTCACACTTTACTTTTGTTTTATATAGAGTCAAAGTTGGTAATCATGTATTTATTTGTACTTTCATCTTTTTTTTGTAAGTAGGCAGGTGAAAAACAACTTTATGTAGTTAATATTTTCACTTTTCACTATTTGGTAGAAATCCATGATTAAATAAAAAATTACTTCGCGTACTACCAATAAGTATAACAAAATTATTTTATTTAACCGGTTTCAAGATCTACAAACGATCCCATCATCAGAAATGTTTAAGAAAAACAACTTTTGTTAATTTTCATGAGACAGCGTAAAAAGCGAAATGGAAAGGCAAAAAGCAAAACGTGCTCCGAATTATAATTTTGTTTAATAAAACAAGGAGTGTCAGAAGATTCAAAAGGTACCTTTTGTGAAACTCTGTTCAATAAACTGAACTTTGTCAACCTTGGACTCAATTTATTTGCAACAATAAACCCAAATCCACTGAAAAGAACAACAGGTTATCGGCCCAGGGCAGCTGTAAAAGGGTTTTTTATTGTTGGAAGCAAGGTCAGGAAAGCGACGGTGAAGTCGAGAAAGCAGTCCAAAACGTCAGAACCGGCACGGCAGACATAATCTACAAATCAGCGACAACGGAGCAGTCATCGCACAGCAAGTCAACTTTGAGCAACGTAAACGCAAGTCGCTTAAGTCAGAAAATCGTCACGAAAGACTGTAAATTCATTTTATTTTAAAAATTGTCAGAAGTCAGTCAAATCCTAAAATTTTTTAAAAGTAAAATGGATACTGTAAAATCTCAGTTGGAGATGTTAAGTGACGATAGTCAGGGAAATGTCAATTTCATTTCATGGCGATTTAAACTAAATCTAGCACTTAAGAATAAAGACCTGTACGACATTGTGACAGGTGTGAAAGTCAGACCAATAGGTGATGTGTCAGAAGGAAACGTTTCAGCTTGGATAAAGAAAGATGTCGAAGCTCAAACGTTGATAGGTTTAAATGTAAACAGTAAGATAGCGAACAAAATTGCCAATTGTAAAACTGCCAAAGACATGATAGACAAATTAGTTAGTTTATATGTCACAAAGACTGATGTAACTTTAGAAACGTCCCGAATCAAATTCTTTACTTTTGAGTATGATGAAAGCAAGTCATCAGTAGAGAATTGTATGGAGATTATGGACTTGGCTTTAGAAGTGTCAACTGAAAATGATCCTATGAGAGAAAGTTGGGTCATGACGAGGATCTTGAGTGTCTTACCGTCAAAACTGGCGCATTTCAGTACATCATGGAACAACGTGACGGGACCTACAAGAAACTTAGATACTCTCATCGAACGTCTGAGACTTGAGGACGAGCAACTTAAGGAACCGACGACAAACGCAGAGAGCAGCGCCAGCAACGCTTGCTGAGCTGGACGAGCCAATTCCAATTGTGATTGGAGATTCAACCAGGCTGGATGGCGTTGCAGTCGGAAACATTGATATGAAGGCTTTTGATGGTCAAAAGTGGTATCCAGTGGTACTTGAAGATGTGATCTATGTACCAAATCTCAACTTTAATCTTTTCTCAGTAAGTCAGATGTTAGACAAGGGACATGTACAGAAGGCAAATGGAAACGAGTCAACTTTTTACTGTCAGGACAGCAAGGAAATTGTGGCAATAGCAAGGCGCAAAGGAAATTTGTACAAAATGATGCTCAGGAGAGAAGAAGAGACAAGCTTGATGGTCCAGTCGATCAAAGTATGGAATGAAAGACTCGCCCATCAAAACGTGAAGTATGTGAGGGACATACTGAAAAGAAAAGGGATCAAGTATGTTGATGACTGGAATAATTATGTGTGCACAGGGTGCTCATATGGCAAGCAACATCGATCTTCACACCCAAACAACCCCAAGACAGCCCAGCAGCCATTAGATCTTGTGCATGTCGACACCGGCGAGATGAACATCTCATCTCTAGGAGGAGCAAAGTATTGGCTCATGTTGAAAGATGATTTCACTCACTACCGAACGTGTTATTTCATGAAGACGAAAAGTGAAGCCCCAGCGAATATTGAAAGCTACCTGAGATTTGTAGAAAATCAACTGGGAAGAAGAGTGAAGAGTCTGAGATCTGATAACGGCACGGAACTGAAAAATGCAAAAACGAAAGAGCTGATGGACAAGTTGGGAATTTTTCACACTTTTACGAATGTACATATGCCAGAGCAAAATGGAAGGGTGGAAAGAGAGATGAGAACGATTGTCGAGGCAGCCAGGGCAGATATACAAGCAGATGGTTTGGACGAGAGATTATGGGCAGAGGCAATGAACCATGCAATCTTCACGATCAACCAGACAAGAACCAGCAACGTACCAGGAAAGAGTCCAGCAGAATTGTGGTTCGGAAGGAAAATGAAGATTGAGAAACTGCGACCTTTTGGATGTGAATGTTATGTGCTGACTCAAGCACAGAAGAGAGGCAAGATAAATAGAAAATCAGAAAAGGGAATTCTGGTTGGCTATGACATTGATTCGCCCTGCTATAGGATTTATATGAAAGAGAAAAGAGAGGTCGTCACTTCAGACAATGTAATCTTTGACGAGGAAAAGATACGACAGAGACAAGGCACTGAACTTGAGACATCGGCAACAGAGGGCACACCTGAGAAACAAGAAGAAAGCAGCAGTGAGTCAGACGAAGAAGAGGACAACTGGACAACTGGAGAAAGTGCTGAGGAGACAAGTTACAACGATAATGGGACACAACCGCCAGAAGAAGAGCCAGGAAAGAAAATTTTGCGAGATCGTCGAACTTTACAACCACCACCGAGACTGAGAGACTGTGTACTTGACTCCAGACGTGGAGGAAAGAGCGCAAAAGTAGCCATGATTGGTGAAACGGAAGACATCCCGGTGAGCGAGGCACTCAAAGATGAGAAATGGAGACAGGCAATGCAGGAGGAGTACGACTCGCTAATGGAAATGAAAACTTGGGAACTGGTGGATTGTCCTGAAGGAGTGAAGGCAATCACTTGTCGGTGGGTACTTCGAGAGAAGGCAGACGGAAGATACAAGGCCAGACTCGTAGCAAGAGGTTTTGAACAAAAGGAAGGAGTGGACTACGCGGAAACATTCAGCCCAGTAGCCCGCCATGCATCAATTCGACTACTACTAAGTCATGCAGCTTCAGAGAAAATGAAGTTGGTATCGTTCGATGTGAAAACGGCATTCTTGTATGGAAATCTGGAGCAAGTCATCTATATGAATCAGCCTGAAGGGTTTGACGATGGATCAAGGAAAGTTTGCAAGTTGGATAAGAGTCTTTACGGGCTCAAACAAGCTCCAAGGATGTGGAACGAGAGGGTCACCACACACTTTGAAAAGAAGATTGGCCTAATCAACACAGATGATGACCCGTGCATTTACTATAACAAGGACAAGAGCATTATGCTCTCACTCTTCGTGGATGATGGATTGATAGCTGGGAAGGTTGAAAAGGAAATATACAGACTCTTGAAGGAGATAAGCAAGGAGTTTCAGATCACATACAGCAAGAAAGCACAGGACAAGTTGACGTACTTGGGCATGGAAATCAAGATCAATAAAGATGGTATCTTTGTGAATCAGCCTCGTTACACGGAGAAGATCTTGAGGAAAATGAAACTCGAACAGTGTAACCCAGCACTCAAACCTATTGAGCAAGGAATGATCACCAAGAAGACAGACTTCAAGAACGACGAGGCACTTCCGGCAAACAACAACTATCGCGAGGCGATAGGGAGCTTACTGTACTTAGCTACAATCACTCGGCCAGACATAAGCTTCGCTGTGAACTACCTGAGTCGATTCTGCAACAACCCCATGAAAAGCCATCAGGCGATGGTAAAACGTGTATTTCAGTACTTGAGAGGGACAGTGACAGCAGGAATCTACTTTGGAGGAGGCAAAGAACTTGTGTCATATACCGATTCAGATTTTGGAGGAGACTCTGAGACAGGACAGTCGACGAGTGGAGTTTTGGTGATGAGAGGAGGACCAGTGATCTGGTACTCACAGAAGCAGCGTTTGGTAGCGACTTCAACTGCAGAAGCCGAGTACCGAGCCGCGGTGTCCGTGATTGACGATGTGTGCTGGATCAAGAGAATTGCACTGGAACTTGGTATCCTGGAAAGTGATCAGCCGATCACTCTGAAAGTCGACAACATGTCAGCCATTCACATGTTACAGAATGCACACGAAGGAAAGACAACCAGAGGCAAGAAACACATTGAGATACCACGAAAGTACATTCAGCAACATGTTGGCAACACTGTGATATTGCAACACGTCGAGAGCAGCAAGCAGATTGCAGACATTCTCACAAAGCCACTCAACAGAAGAGTCTTTGAGACGCTCCGCTGTAAATTGATCAAGGAGGAGTGTTGAAATTTGATCAATTGACAGCTGACCTGAATCTAACCTTACTCACACTTTACTTTTGTTTTATATAGAGTCAAAGTTGGTAATCATGTATTTATTTGTACTTTCATTTTTTTTTGTAAGTAGGCAGGTGAAAAACAACTTTTGTTAATTTTCATGAGACAGCGTAAAAAGCGAAATAGAAAGGCAAAAAGCAAAACGTGCTCCGAATTATAATTTTGTTTAATAAAACAAGGAGTGTCAGAAGATTCAAAAGGTAGGTACCTTTTGTGAAACTCTGTTCAATAAACTGAACTTTGTCAACCTTGGACTCAATTTATTTGCAACAATAAACCCAAATCCACTGAAAAGAACAACAATTTTCCTCAGAGTCAAAGAATAAGACTTAATTTAAAAAAAAAACAACAACGTACGACGATAATCGTTACACTTAAATACAAACGAAGAAAAACACTGGCACTTGTATAGAATTTGTATTCCAGTGCCAGTTCAGATACTTTTAAAACAACTTAATCAGAACAGGAGGAGTATACGATTCAATGTAAAGCAGTTCGCAGCTGCGAATTTTGAGTATCTCGGAGACCAGGAATTTTACACGACGAATCCCTTCTAAATGTTCAGCCGGACTTTCAAGGGTGCGGGAAATTCGCTTTCCAGTCACGACAAATATTTAGAACTGCCGTTTCCGCTCCGGTTACCGGTGTCTGAATTTAGTTACTCACACTCTCTTGTACCTACATAATTTTATAAGAGATGTTCGTGGAGTTCCAAACTTCTTGTCCAGCATTTAAATTTTTGTCGGAAAAGTCAATATGCTCACAAACGTTTACACGATTTTATTAGGAAAAGGACTGATTATTAGTAATTGATTACTGGCAAGTACTGGCAATGTATACTTGCCACATGGGGCGAGCATTTTCTCCCAGGACAGGTCAACATCAATACGGTCCAAGGTGTGATTGAAACTCGAGGAGCAGAGCACCGAGGGATACAATACGCCGAGGTCTGTGGAAGCTGTTTGCCACTGTGTTGCTCAAAATTCTGTATTACAGTATTCAAAGAACTAAAAAACTTCAGAAACAGTGATCTTCAATATCTACCCAAGGATATTTTTATCAGTAGTTAAATAAATCGACATCAGGTAAATCCTAAAACCAACCCGTGGACGAGGGTTTAGTATATTTTGTTAGAACACGACACGTATCCCTCTGAGAGACATTTTATACCTTGTTTTTGTGCGGATTTTGCGGCCGATTATTAAAAGGAGAGCGTTAGGCTTTTAGAGAAAGTCACTCATCCGTTTTGGGGACAGGAAGTTGGTACGCGTGCGGAGATTATGTTCTTAAGGGTCTATAAAATGACCCTTCAACCCCTACTTTTGCACTTTTCGAGTGGACCGAGAAACTACCTCTCTCTCGAAAGTTGTCGTGAGCTTTATTAATTCATAAGTAAAAGCTTATCTCTATATAAGTTTGTAGTAGCTGGAGGAAACGTTGCGCATGTACGACAATTATAAAATGGATTAAACTATTTAGATTCCAAATAGGTAATTGAATAGATACCCAAACAGGGAAACGGTATAAAAATGTATAAATTTCTTTATTTTTAGTAGATTAGTTCCTTCCGACACTTTCTGCTGCCAATGAATAAAATTATTTGACATTTGCTCGTCACGGAAAACAGCAAGAATTACGTGAAAGTTGGAAGTTGGATACTATCAACCCATTAAACACATGTACGTAAAATATTCGTTTGTAAAACGTTAGTTTGCTTTAAAAGACGTTTTCGTTTGATAATTAAACGTATATTATGGAAATAATTTTTACATGTATCAGTTTTGACCTAAAATAAACGTAAAACTGTGCAACGTAGGTATATATTAAATATTTTGTGACAGATATGTACGTATGTACAAGGTGTCCCAAACTGGACGCGTTCTTATGGGAACACCCCTTATTTGAAGAGATAGAAAAAAATTAACCGAGGTGTCCGGAGCTCAAATTTAATGAGAAAACCACTGGCGCAAACAAAACTTTGCTATCTCTTATCGTTTGGCCGCTAGAGGGCGATTCTCAAATTTCGTCGATTTCTTTTATGTCCTATAACTTGTCCTATAACTTGTTTATTCATGAAACAAGTAGGGAAGTTAGAGAATTTGAAAATTGAGATGGATAGGTTAGCATTAGACGTAGTAGGTATCAGTGAAGTGCGATGGCCAGAAGCTGGAGACTTCTGGAGCGGAGATTTTAGAGTAATACACACAGGATCTGTAGGAGGAAATTCGGGAGTAGGAATTGTTATGCGGAAAAAAGTAGGACAGAGTGTAGAAAATTTCTTACAGCAAAGTGACAGGGTAGTTATGGTTAGGTTAGATTCGAAACCTGTAAAAACAGTAATAATACAGGTATATATGCCCACTTCTAACTACAGTGATGAGGCCGTAGAGGCAGTTTATAGTGATATTGAATATGTGCTAGATTTTGTGAGAGGGCACGAAAATTTAATAATTACAGGAGATTTCAATGCAGTCGTAGGCACAGGGCGAGAGGGCGGAATAGTTGGCCCCTTTGGATTAGGCAATAGGAACGATAGGGGAGTTAGACTGATAGAGTTCTGCGATAAACATAACTTAACGGTCGCGAACACTCTATTTCACCATCATGTTAGGAGATGCTATACGTGGAAGATGCCAGGAGACTTAGGGAGATATCAAATAGATTACATTCTCGTTAGGCAAAGATTTAGAAATCAAGTTAGGGATTGTAGAAGTTATCCAGGAGCAGATATAGATAGTGATCACAACATAGTCGTTATGAAAGCCAATCTTAAATTTAAGATTTTGAAAAAAAGAAGCGGAAGAAGGTATCTTGACCCAGAGAAACTAAAAGATGATGATATGCGCAATAAGTTCGAGAAAAAGACAAACGAAGCACTAAAGGGCACGGGTGGAAATATTGTTAGGGACATAGAGGCAGAATGGAATTGCATTAAAAATAGTTTAGTTTCCTCAGCTAGGGATATTTTGGGTCATAAACAGAATGAAAGTAGGAAACCCTGGATAACAAAACATATTGTGAGTCTAATAGAGGAAAGGCGAAAATATAAAAATAGGTTAGATGAAACAGGGAAACAAAGATATAAGGCGATCAAGTGGGAAATTATTCGGGAATGTAGGAAAGCGAAAGAGCAATGGATCGATAATAAATGCAAAGAAGTGGAAGATAAATTCGAAGTAGGAAAGACTGATGAAGCATATAAAATAATTAGGAGAAATTTTAGAGAAATTGGATCTAGTACCAAAAACATTAGAAATGAGGCAGGAGATATCCTAATCGGAAGCGGGCAGAAGGCAGATAGGTGGAAAGAATATTTAGGAAACTTATATGCGGGACAGGAAGTGCAAGATATATTAGAAAGCGAAAGCAGTGTAGAGGGGGATAACCTAGGGAGTCCTATAATGAGAGAAGAGTTTGAGATAGCACTAAAAAGTTTAAGGAATAATAAAGCACCAGGTATAGATGGCTTGCAGGCAGAAATCTTAAAGTGCGCAGGTCAAGAGGTAATAGATCGTTTATTTAAACTAGTTAGTCGCATATACCTGACAGGCGAGATTCCAGAAGATTACAAACGGAACATCATAGTAGCTTTGCCAAAAAGAAAAGGCGCGGATAGATGCGAAAATTTTAGAACTATCAGTTTAACTTCCCATGCGTCAAAAATTTTAACTAGAATTGTGCAAAGAAGGATGGAGAAAAAGGCGGAAGAAATATTAGGAGAAGATCAGTTCGGATTTAGACGAAATAGAGGAACGCGCGAGGCCATTCTAGCTTTACGAGTAATTATAGAAAAAACGATAGAAAAGATAAAGAGCGTCTATATAGGATTTGTAGATTTAGAAAAAGCCTTCGACAACGTAAAATGGGGGAAGATGTTCGAAGTGCTGAGAAAGGTAGGGATGAAATACAGGGACAGAAGAATAATACATAATCTCTACAAAGAGCAAAAGGCAGTTATAGAATGTGAGCAGGAACAAAGGGAAGTAGAGATCCGGAAGGGAGTGAGACAGGGATGTGCATTGTCACCTCTAGTTTTCAACTTATATATCGAAGATGCGATTAATATTGTTAAGGAAAGAACAGCCTCAGGGATCAATGTACAGGGCCAAACTATTAACATGCTCAGATTTGCGGATGATATAGCAGTGTTAGCATCTAGCAAAGAAGAATTAGGAGCGGCTTTGAATGAAATGGAAGCAGTTTTGACACAGGGCTTCGGCATGAAAATCAATCAAAAGAAAACTAAAATTTTGGTATGTAGGGGATGTGAAAATAGAACTAAAATGGAAATACAAATTGGAAATGAGAAGATAGAGGAGGTCGCGGATTTCTGCTACTTAGGAAGTAAAATAACTCAAGACGGTAGGAGCACTAAAGATATAAAACAAAGAATGGCGCAGGGCCGAGTTGCGTTTAACAAAAAGAAACAACTGTTATGCTCGAGAACGGTTAATATAGAGACTAGGAAGAGACTCTTAACGTCGTATGTATGGAGTACGGCATTATACGGGTGCGAAACTTGGACAATAGGAGAAGCGGATAGAAAAAGAGTAGAAGCGTTTGAAATGTGGTGCTACAGACGCATGATGAAGATACCGTGGATAGATAAGGTTAGCAATAGGGAAGTATTAGAAAGAGTTGGGGAAAAGCGAAAGGTATGGAAAACAATAAAGAGTAGGAGAGATAGGATGGTAGGACACCTTCTAAGACACGAAGGAATAGTTCGTGACATACTAGAGTCAGAGATAGGAATAAAAAGAGGCAGGGGTAGGCCTAGATTAGACTACTGCTCTCAAATAGTTAGGGATGTAGGATGTTCTACTTTTAGGGAAATGCGTAGGTTAGCTCAGGATAGAAAAGAATGGAGGTACGCGTCCAACCAGTCTTCGGACTGAGAACCTTATGATGATGAACTTGTTTATTAATAAAGATAATTAATTTTGGTAAAAACTTTCTTAAGGCACTTTTTTCCGTAGAATCCATTGCAATAGGCAGTTTTTTTACAGGGCGTTTAGATTTTCGTGCACCACCCCAAACTCATTTTTTTTATATAGACCACCCTATATATTATGAGATTTTTGAAAAGCTCGTAAAATTTCCTAAATTTTGATGTATCACTTGTCATGTTTATATTAAAAACCATTAGCAACATTTAAAGAATTATTAATTTAATATAATAACTATGAGTAATCTTATCATGAAACTTTAGATCTGTGGTTTTAATCATAACATGTTAGCATCCTATGTCATTTTATTAGTCATGGCAATCTTGATTTCTGTAGGCACAATATTTTAATTTTTAAATCGTAATGTTGTTAATGGTTTTTACTATAAACATGACAAGTGATACATCAAAAATTTAGGAAATTTACGAGCTTTTCACAAATCTCATAATATATAGGGTGGTCTATATAAAAAAAGTGAGTTTGGGTTGGTGCACGAAAATCTAAACGCCCTGTAAAAAAACTGCCTATTGCAATGGATTTTACGGAAAAAAGTGCCTTAAGAAAGTTTTTACCAAAATTAATTATCTTTATTAATAAACAAGTTATAGGACATAAAAGAAATCGACGAAATTTGAGAATCGCCCTCTAGCGGCCAAACGATAAGAGATAGCAAAGTTTTGTTTGCGCCAGTGGTTTTCTCATTAAATTTGAGCTCCGGACACCTTGGTTAATTTTTTTCTATCTCTTCAAATAAGGGGTGTTCCCATAAGAACGCGTCCAGTTTGGGACACCTTGTACTTGTACAGCAGGAAACAAGCCGCGAGAGTGTGTGATGTTTCTGAATGTAGATCTGTTTAAGGGGTGTTTCACAGGGCTCTCTACTGGGGCCCTTTCTTTTCTAAATTTACATGCATTTTTTCATCTTTAAAAAACGTGGAAAAAATGTGGGTGTCATTCTAGTGGGTTCCTTTACATACCGACAACTGGTCAGTGTATACATTCAGAAAGTCTATTATAATATAAAATTATTCTATCCAGTATTCACATGGAACCGAGGTCTGCAATTACTTCCAAGAATTATTGTCAAGGGTACCACGAAAAGAAGGAACTGAAAAGAGAAAGGGAAGCCGAAGAAAGAAAATGCAGGCGAAGGCAAGAACATGAAACATAAACATGAAAAACTGCTAAAGACTAAACAGGTAACGGAACTGGAACCTGAAGATGGTTCAGAAAATTACGAAAAGTGCGGATAGAAAGCGGTGACGGTTTAGATGACGTAGATATTGTGGACGATGAGGATGAATCTAAGATATTAATGTACCCACCAGTTCCTGTAGACTGGAAACGTATTTATATTAGTTTAAGAATATTATTTTGACGTGAAAATCTCGTTTTGATTTAACAAATGCTCGTTGTATGGTCGTACGAATACCTACATGTAAAATTTTTAGCAGGCTTCGTAGTAAAACCGGGCACCTTAAGAATTTCATGAGTTCCACTACCGCTTCGGACGTTTGTCTTCATCTTTTCCGCCGGGGAGCTCGCATATAAGCTGACAAACAGAATTCAGAATCGCGCATAAAACTAGTTGGAAGGCGAGCTTTTTCTTACAAAATTTCGAGGCAATAACACAAACAGAATAATTCATATATTACATATATGTACGAATTTACATATTCCTTTTGAGGACGTATTATGGAAGGCGATGCGATTTTCCATTTGGATTATACCAGGAGTGAACACAAAGGATGAAAGCGAGATTTTCAACAAAGCGCTAAACTCGCGAAAAATATACGTCTTAGCTAAATTGAAACATGTTTTCAAAGGGTCTTTTTTCTGGCCAATTTCCTTGACAAAAACCTCTAACTAGCTCTCCATATTCGCCCCTTCGTTAAACAACGCTCGCTGTCGCGACCGCGTACACTAATATTATATTCAATCGATTCGACCTTACGACTGCCTCAACTAAATGTCGGTAATCACATATTCTACAATGGAAAATGGAAAATTTGTTGTTCCTACCGCAGACTGAGAATACATCGATATAAACTCGTATTAATAGAAAGCAAAAATGTCCCCTGGAAACAATTTTCGTTAAATAAACCTAGGGAGGTAATAGCTCCTCTCTCTCCGTATCTTCTCCCGAAAATGATAAAGTTCTGTCTACTAGGACCGTTAATTATTGTGGGGGTTGCAACAGCAAGCCACTGGAGATACATATTTCCTCATTTTCCTTTATAAAGACATATTGGGCTAGATGGTCATTTCAGATTCAATCCTCCCTCCAGAGACTACACTGAACCTTTCTTGGGGACATTTGATTTTAGTTTACTCTCCCAAGTTTAAAATAATATATTGTCCTCCAACAGTGTTTGTAAGGACTATACCCCTAGACTAATAACAATGTCATTGTGTTGGCTGTTTGGGTCTTTCATTATCGAAGACAAATGTATATTTCGCTGTTTTAAGATATAAGGAAGTTCATTCAAGATTATGTTCCCAAAGTTTCCCCCATCACATCGACTGAAGATTCTTGCCCAATGTAATCCATACTCATCGAATTATTAAGTCACCCACCGTATAGTCCGGATATGGTACACAACTTGATCGAACAATACAGAACCTATTGACCTTCGATACGTTGGTGAATTGATTATGGACCACCTATTTGTAACTGATTTTCAAACATTTTCCAGTAATTTTATTAACTTGAACTCAGTTTATGTACCTACCACTTAAGTACACGTTTTGTAGCTGGCTATATCAGAAGAATATCCTGCTAAAAATTTCACCAAATTATCCACCCCCATAAATTATTAAACCAGTCCAACCTGCACAACTAAGATTTATGTTCCTATCCACTCTACCTCTGTCACACAGATAGGACAGGACGTAGTCCTCCGAGACAATATAACTTCGATTTTCCGTATTATTTATAGCCCAAGTAACCCCATACACAGAGTCTAATATTAAATTGACTTACATGCAACTTTTGTTATTGCAGGGCGCTGCGGATCACCTTTGGGGATGGAGTCGAGGGGCATAAAGGACGCCGCCATTTCTGCAAGCTCCGCTTACGACTCTGGAAGTGTCGGACCGCAACACGGAAGGTATTGTCGATAATATTGTCAGCCCCACTTGTATTAGAATTTCTGCCTTCTAGACTCTAGAGGAACATGTGCACTGCAATTTTTTATTTTTCTCCCTATTCTTTTGTGTTTCAGTGCACTCTTTTTTCTCAGTCTCACGCACCTTACTTTGAATTTAGACATTTTAATTCTCACGGAAAATTACTTCCTCTTTAATAAGTTTTGCCGCACGCCATTGCCAATACATTTTCCGTTTTAAAATAATATGCGTACTTCAATACCGAATTCTCTTCGGAAATCATAAACATGGGATAGAAACTTTCCGCTTCAAATTCCCAATAGATACCTACCTACACCGAGTTTAGAGTAGTGTGAAAAGGTTTAAAGCGAAATCATCCGTAAAATGTCCGTATGAATCGGCAAGAAATATTAACAGCAGAACGCTCACGAATGGGATATCCTAGGGTATCGCTTGACGCGGAAATCCGCGAACAGGTGTACCGTAAAACGTCAAAACTGTGATGGAGAACGGGCCAGAACGCTACATTCCGTTAAAAGCATTTGCGAGCGGCGGCTTATCCTAGTATGGGGGATCATATTCACCAAAGGGATTCTGTTGCATTTGTCACATACGTCACGCACCCGAGTGTACACGCGAATCGATATCAAAGCGTATATCACTCAGACCCTTTAAGTCTATTTTCGCTCACTGCCATAAGAATTTATATGTGTAGCAAGCGACTTCGTGCCTTAAGACTGGCCGTGTCAATTTCGGCCATATGTTTTAACATGTGGAGCAAGCGACTTCGTGCCTTAGTAGTTAATATTTTTTAATTTCAGGATTTCACCTTTTAATAAAAATGCGTTTCAGTATTATAATTCAATGTTAATACTACAAAAGTCGTGATCACGTCACGTTTTAAAATCGCTTCGTCATTTTTTGCGAAGGCTGTAATTTTTCTCAAAATACAAATACAAAGATTTTGAATTATTGTTGGCAATCGACCGGATGTCGCAAATAATACGTATTTTCCAAATAATATAAATCTTTCAGTCTGTAAATGCAACGTTCAGTAACTATGCCACGAGTTACCTCTGATGTTGGCGGACAGGTCAGAATATAACATTTCGCTAAAAGCATTTCCGGATAAGCGACGCAAACTCTGCAGTTGTTAGTCGATATGGTTTCAATTTCCCCGGAATATAAATTTTCGAATGTCACATTAAAACCATAGATCCGTTCATGACGAACACATTCATGTACACTGTGTAAATCGCGTACGCGCAAAGTACCCCCGTGCAGACTAAAATATGGCCAGGGAATAGTTGCTAAATTGGACTTAAATGGTTTCTGTAATAGCTCAAATAATGTAGGACTACGTTAGAGTGGAAATTCGCCGATCTTCAAAATAGCGATTTTTATTGTATTTTGCCGCCGGGTTGGTAGGCAGCCCTTTTTGCATGTCTTCTTAGAGAATAGATGTTCCCCTTGACTTCATATAAATATATTAAGTTACCGCGGTTTTTGGTTCATTACCGTAGAGTGAGGGAGGTGCACTTTTTGTTGCTGTAAATTTCTTTATTGTTATTGAAATAAGCTTCTAATAGGTAATTAAAGTTTTAGCAATGGTTGTTCATAGGCTTTATTGTTTTAGCTCGACCAGCCGAGGGTTGTTAGTTAATTATTTAGTCAGTCAGTCGATCGATTTATAGTCAGTAGTTAGTTAACACTAGAGTACTGACAATCTTAAAAATGTAAAAATCGTATTTTATTGGATACTTCTGCTTATTCACTGTGAGACACTCTGTATTTTGGAGTAATTCTCCCTTAATGTCTCAACAAACCGCGGGTTTATGTCCGGTATCATATCAAACAGCAATTAGCAATGTTATCATGTTGTAATAACCAAATAACCACTCCCACCACAATCACACCGAACGGCTGCGGATCGCAATCGGCATAAAAACTACAAAGCAACTTTCCATCCCGATTTCTAATGACCGATACCGTTTCCCGATGTTTTAAAACCGTGTATACGAGACTGACTACGATTGCTTCAAAAAAGTTTTTATTGCTCTCCGTTTGTTTCTGGGGAAACCGTAAAATGCAATATGTTGGCTTGTGTTGTGGGGAGGAGTTCCCTTTTTAGACCTCTAAACGGCAGTAAAATTTATATCTTCAATCGACTGTCGACGGGACGAATGGAAATGGATGGTTAGGTGGGTACCTATGTTGCGGCGTGGAGATCGTAAAATTAAGAAAATCAAAAAATGAGAGCAGTGGTTGATTGAAAAGGTTGCCGAGGGCAGTTTAGACGGTGAGGTCTTATTTTAAGTTCCAAGAACACAGCGTAGATGGTAGATGTTTTTATAAATTAAGTTTCTGCTAGAGCAGGCCAATGGATTGTTGGCACTTTCCATTAATTTCAAGTGACAGTTTTGATATAACAACGTCTTTCCAACTTTAAGTTGGCTCAAGACATCCTGTGTGGATTTAAGGGCAATAAAGGCACCATTATTATTATTATCGTCTACACTTGGTAATTGTTTCAGGTTGCGCAACAACAAAAGTGGTGGAGCATGGTGTCCCAGACTGATGGTCTCGAAAGATGCCAAGGAATTCCTTCAAATAGATTTAGAAGAACTGTCTGTAATAACAGCTACAAGAACCCAAGGCAGATACGGCAACGGGCAAGGTCAAGAGTATGCCGAGAAATATATGCTGGAGTATTGGAGGCCGGGTTTCTCCAAGTGGATCAGGTGGAAAAACAGGAAAGGAAATGAGGTAGGTAACACACACTGGTTTCTGGGTAGCCATTTCAAGAAAAATAATCTGGCCCCCCCAGATCCCCTGATTTAACACCCGATCATTTCCTATTCTCTTACCTTAAAAACATTGTATACATAGCAAACTTCAAGGTAAGCTACTTTTTGTCCGTTAGTGTAGCTTCTTGAGGTCTTATACGAAACGTGCACGGATTCCCGCGATAGAAAATAAATGTCGATTGCATATGTCTTCGCGAATAATTGCTGGCGATTATTATTCGACATACGTGTGGACGCGAAAGCATCTGCTAAAAGAAGGATGTCTGAGTTTTATATCCTCGACACGTGGGTCGCAGGAAACGACGGAATCTGACACTCTGACACGTCTGCTGAAATTGAGAGGAACTATTTGAATACCAATTCGGGATACGCTTCGGTTCCAAACACGATGTATGCGTCGGTTCTACGTCTATGTGTGTTTTGACTAATCGTGTACACTTTAAACTCAATTTGCGTGCGGGGAATGGCGGACGTGTACGCCGGAGAAGTTCTCTCTAATTGCAGGATTGTAGTCCTGGTTGCATGAGACGTGATATTTTGATACAAGTAGGTACGGTGGGAAAGCTGGCGAACCGAAGAAAATCCTAAAAGATCCTAAAAAAAGATTCCACAACATTGGTCCTTCGAGTCTCATGGACCAATATCGAGTGGACTGTAGGTGCAGAAACAGAAAGAGTCACTATACGAAAAAACAACATTGGTCCTTCGAGCCGGAACCTTCATTTTATAAATTGCTCTATTTATATATTCGAATTATACGTCATTTCCAATTTCCAACAATACATGACTCTGAAATTTCACATGCATCGATCTTGACGCACCTATGCATATCTCCAAAAAACACCGAACACGTTACACGAAATGATGAATGGATCTCGGTAGGTTTTCCGCTGCCGATACATGACGTGAATAGCAGTAGTTGTCCCTAACAGAGTAGCACATTGTGTTCGGTACGCGCGTACAGCTTCCCCGTAATTTGACACGGGCATTTCCGAAATACACAATTTCCCTCGACTGTCATTCAGCAGAAACTACATATCGGGACTGTGTTCTGTGAAAAACCCGCTTGTGCCAAATTAATTCAAATATTTTTTACCGTGCACGTGAACATGTCTTTTTGATTAAACGTGGTTGTAAATACAGGGTGTTTCATTAACAATGGGAAATCCGTTAACTGGAGATTCTACAGGTCAAATAATGACCATTGACCCGAATATGCCTTATCCGAATGTTGGTGGTTTAGGAAATACAGGATGTTGAATGTTACAATTTTATTTCCATTGCCATAACTACGAAATTTCTTAGGTTGTCGACTTGAAAATTTGCAATCCTATGGTTTTTCTTACGGGAAAAAAGATTCCAATAACATTTTTGACGTTGCCCATAGAGGGCGCTACTTATAACCTATTGCTTTGATAAATTGACCCATAACTTTTTACCATGTACATCTAACGTCAAATCG
Organism: Xestobium rufovillosum; assembly: GCA_963966045.1. Classification (NCBI taxonomy): domain Eukaryota; kingdom Metazoa; phylum Arthropoda; class Insecta; order Coleoptera; family Ptinidae; genus Xestobium; species Xestobium rufovillosum. Next base: position 42,218,078 of record OZ014493.1, read on the forward strand.
GCTCCAAAATCTGAAAGACCAAGTAGATTTATTGATATTTAGGACCTACTATATTTGAGAATCCTAATTAGGATTATTATTATTTATACTGAACATTTTAATGTAATTACAAATACGACTAGAGGAAATACAAACTAATAATGAAATTCAAATTTTAAAGTCTATGTCTATATCTGCACCATCCTGTAGATTAATTGAAATAAGAGGTGCAAATACCTATCTAATAAGTAGTTCACCGATAAACAAAACTGAGAAAACTTGCATCAAAAACAACTTTTCTACATAATTTTCCTAATTTATTTACTTGGCATAATTTTTTCACAAAGGTGAATGAGAGGTCGATCGCCCCACGGTGTCTCAGCTCGTAACATCTTTCTATACCTGCCGAAGAAATCTTGCGAGTGAATATTTTGGACGAATAGAAGAAAATCACATCCACCTAAAACTGGACTGCATCGAGGACGTTAGTACCTTCGTATCTGTGCGATTGATTTTAGTGTTTTAGTGTTTCATTAGAGATATGATTGGAAAAGCATTATCGTAAAAATCTATTTGTTTCTACTAAGCACAAATTGTTAGAAGGCCTTTCGCAGAGGTAGAACCGCTGCTGTAATGAACCTTGTTAAAATTTTATGTCTTCCCAAGAACGTATAAAATATAATTGGCAGGCATGTCAAGAACTAATGGAATATTTTCATACATAATCCCGTACTATTTTTAGTTTAAATACATTGTACGTATAACCAACAATAAAACCAGCTTCGGTCTCCTCGAGAATACTTTGCGGCAAGTGTACAACTCGCTGGAATAATTCAGGAGGCAGATGTTTACATTGCCGTAGAACAAAAGCTTATTTGTAATCCGACAAGATTGGATAACTATTCTTCTCCGGGAGAGAGCCTTCTCGGTGGCAACTTTGGTAGCGCAGATTTGCTTTAATCCTCCTTATCAATTCAGGAGTTTAAAAAACCCTCCGCTCCCTTGTTTTAATACGACGCGCCGAAGATTTTATTTTAGTGAAAAATGCACAGAATTTTCACTTATATTATATTTATTTTGTAAGAGAAAGATTACTGATAATGTCATGTTTGATTATTTTTAAGTTTTAAGTTTAAGTTTAAGTATGCATCAAGACTAACTTTCTTTTCATTCCAAAAATGCTCTTGGTTATTAAAATGCTGACTCTGCAAGCGTATTTTTTGTTGTTGTTGTGAAGCGAACGCGATTTATCCTGTACCTATTAAGATAAAAATTCAACTGGAGAGCATCCGGAGTAAAATTGAATGGGAATCCCTATCAGTGCTGCGTAGCACACGCCATTCAAAACCTCAATTTTTACAAGGACTGCAGATGCTAAAAATAATTCTAGTTTTCTTGTTATCTTTCTGCATAACAAAATTTTCCAGACGTACTTCAAGCTAGAGATTGTGAAATGATGTGAAACAGACCGCAACTGGCAATGAAAGAGAATCTTAAAAATTGTAATTCATTATTTCATGAAATCTGTGAAAACACAGGTTGTTATAAAAATTTCGTTCGGCTTGTAGGAGATCTGAAAAACTGGTAAAATTCCAAATAGATGGCAAGTTCCCGTTATTGGAGAAATACAATACCGCGTAAGAATTGAACCTTGTAACACTTCCACAAAGGAACAGTGGATTGATAATAAATGCAAAGAAGAGGAAGATAATTTCGAAGTAGGAAAGACTGATGAATAATTAGGAGAGATTTTAGAAAAATTGGATTTAGTATCAAAAACATTAGAAATGAGGGAGGCGATATCCTAATCGGAAGCAGGGAGAAACAGATAGGTGGAAAGAATATTTGGGAAACTTTTATGAGGGATAGGAAGTATCCTCTACGCGGTCGAAGCTTCGTGCACGCAAGCGCACCGACGGGTGTCTGCTGAACATTATAAATCCCGACAAAAAGATCTCAAAGGGTAGAAGGTCATGTTAAGCCCTGCCGTGCGCTACTTAGAAAACAACCGCTGCAGAATTTTCCAAACGTACTGGACACAAAAAAATTCTCACCCTAACTCTGACGTTTCAGTCGTTCGCCACTGGTTCATGCCCTTGGGTGGAAGATACCCTACCTGAGAACCATAAAAAACAATAATGACGCAACACATCTAAGAAATACCAAACACTCTTGAACATGCCTCGAAATAAATAAGATAGCAACTTCAGAAAAAACTGGTAGTCGCAAACACACAAATCTCATAACAAGGAGCCTTTTCTGGATAAGTCTACCAGAAACTATTCAAAATCCAAAAAAGCACTTGACACATTTTCGAAAATCTTTAACATCACAGCATGTCGGAATCCACGATTAAAATTGAACAAAATGACCGCGTAAGAAGATGTTGGGAAATCCCAAGGATAAAGTAGGGGACAAGCAGAGGTCGGGAATTTGTGAAATAAAGTGTAGTATTTGTGACAAGAGGTATATTGGGCAAACAAGGCGTACAATAGTTACTAGGTTTAAGGAACAATTGGCACATTTCAGATATAATAGGATTGAGAAGTCAAGTGTTGCCCACTGTCACTGTGTGACGTCAATTTGGGTCCGTAAACGGAGTTTGTCGATGAGGATACGGTATTTTCGGAGTAGAGTGGGTAGGTACATTTTGGTACTATTGAGGATGTCAACTTAGTTGCCGAAATAGGAACAGCCAGCTGTATCTGGCGGTCAAATTCCGTATCGCTTTATATTCAGAGCATGTGACTTACAGATAACATATTTCGCGCTTGGCGATGTAAGTTACCGATCGAGCACAACCAAAATCTACGGACGCATGTAAATCGTAATACCCTGACACGGCTATTCATGGGGAGTAAATGTTGTTTCGGTGTAATGTAACGGCGAAGAACTCACGCAACCTTCTGACTGCGTGAACTTTTCCTAATGAGTGGGCGGAGAAGAGAATTATTCCGTCTTGAGATTTTCACAATAATTCCCTTCAGTGTACGTGATGAATGTTTTTTTGTGTATAGGCAATTAATTTCTGTGCTAAAGAACTCTGCATGGAAATTAACCCCATTAACCTCCTGTCAATTTAGGAGCGTAATAAATTAGGCTCACCTTTCGACTAGCTCTAATCAATTACCTGGTTTTACGTATTTTTGGAAAATGTCCCCTCACGCATGTTCAAGTCCACCTCCAATTTAGTACTCGTTTCTGTAAAACCTTAGATATTACGATGACACACTAGCGGCGGTTTCGGTTATTTAACAATTATATCGGCGGTACGACAGTCAGCGCTTAATCTCATAAACGTGATCGTCTTCGGAGTCACCACCAGTTGTACTGCTATGCTTGAGCAGTGCGAAGAAAGCGCTGTCGAGATCCCTGCGCGCTTGGTGTAGGAGGTATTCATTTATTTGAATAATTCGTTGCATTTTATTTTGTATCGTTACAAGGGGTCTGATTGATTTTTGAATTAATTATCTTGAGTCCAGATATACATATACCAGGCTACGTATTTCCGCGTTCGAAGATTTAAATGGTTGTTTTTGGTAAATCTATTGTTTCAGTTGCTACCTGGAAACACTGACACCTCCAGCGTTGTAGATCAAAATTTGGATCCCCCAATCACTGCTACCAAACTGCGTTTCTTGCCTTACAGCGATCACGTGCGAACAGTTTGCATGAGGGTGGAAATAGTCGGGTGCAATTCAACAGGTTAGTGCTTTTTCTAAAATATATTTATTAACAACAACTTGCGCATCCTTGGAATTACTACAAGTCTTCCCAAATGAAAAATACCTGAACAACAAACAGTATTAAACTTGTTTTCATAAAAAGTTGGTACAAAACTGTGTACAAAGGGGAGGAGTTGCAGAAAAAGTGCAATAACTAGGTTCCGAACAAAATTAATTTCTCTTGCAGTACAGAAAATGTATAAAAAAGAATTTAATTAAAAGTTGTACAGTACTTTGAGAGAGCTATTATGTGAAATTAATTGTTTTCATAGCAAAGAATCCGCTACTTAGACGGACTTTTGCAATTCAAATTGCAGCCCTTCGTGATTTATTAAATGTAATGTAAGCCGCATATTTACAAGTGCAACAAGAATAAGTAAAAGTTTCCACCTCCAATTTTAAACCCTTCTACATGGAGGGATGAATAAAAAGTCGAAATTCGGCAGAGGAAACAAAAAAAACAAGTAAAATGCAAAGAAACATAAATTAGCAATAAAAGATGAGCTAAGCTTCAGCTGAATTTAAAGAGACAGCATTAGCATAATGAGCTACATCTCCCTGTACTAATTATTTATGTATAGGTACCAACTGCGAAACAAGGGCGTCAAACGGCAATATATTAATTATCCCCCCATTACAAATTGTGATTAATTACGGCGCCTTTATTAAAAGCAGTCGCAACAGACGACAGTAACATATAAATCCCGAACGCAGGTGTACCAACTGTCAACTTGTTCCGTTCCAGACGGTTTGCTCAGCTATTCCATGCCGCAAGGAGACAACAGAGGCTCGGAGCTGGACCTCACCGATCGAATCTACGATGGAGCGGAAGAGGGATCCGGCTACCTTGCTCGGGGTCTGGGCCAGCTGGTGGACGGCCAGAGGGGCCAGGATAACTTCAGGCTAGACTCTTCGGGCCACGGGAAAGGTGACGACAGGGCTGTTTTGATTTCGAATTTACATTTATATTGCCTGGCCTACGGCGCTGAGAGCAACATGTTGTTCTTATATTTGAATTTTGCTTGTATATGCGCGATTGCACGTGTGCAACTGGGGTTTTTTATTTTCTTGGCGGGCCGTTGCCGTAAATACGGTTTAGCATGTGTTGTTCGGCGGGTAATCCACTGGAAGGTTCTGCAGTTTTATTGTTAAATCGGGAAATATTTTATTGTTTCAACGTCCGAACTAGCAAAACTTTGCATGCGAACCCAAAATCATATTATTTCTGCTCATGCTTATTTAGTCAAATAAAATTTTAACAGGCGGTTTCAACGATATATTTCGGGGTGGAAATGGTTTCTTACCTACGGTGATACAATCCCAGCAACAGGAAACTGCTTTGGAAGATTTGCATTACTACCAACTTCATTTTTTTTAAATATACGGATAACTTTATTTTAGTTCTGCTTGTTTCTATAAGGGAAGTTTGTAATGCCCCCTTCTTTAGAAGCAAGATACTTTAAATAAGTACCGAGATGTACCTATAGCTTCTTCGACCTTATTTAGAATGAATGTATAAATGAAAAGAAGTAATATAGTGATTTAATGGTCTATTTTCTCTATAAAAGATTTTTAACACAAATATAAATTTATATTTTCACACAAAATTGGATCAACTGTAGGTACAATTTATTCGAAAAAATTTGTAACAACATACGATCAATCAAAAATTCTAAAAATGCACTCGTATACAAAATGTTCCTTTTCCTTTTAAAAACAGTTATGTAGATGCAGTATAGAAATATTAGACACTCGCATATAGGGTACTAGTGCTGGCAAAATCGACGGAAATGTAAAATCGATTAATCGATTTTTGAAAAAATCGATTTTGGAAAAATCGAATAATCGACAATGGAGGAAATCGATTTTGAAAGTCGATTTTTAAAGTCGATTTTGTATTCGATTTTTAGAATCAATTTTTAAAGTCGATTTTAGAAATCGATTTTTAAAGTCGACTTTGATGGAAATCGATTTTTAAGTGCGATTAATATTGTTAAGGCCAGAACAGCCTCAAGGATTAATACACAGATTTGCGGATGATATAGCAGTGTTAGCATCTAGCAAAGAAGAATTAGGAGCGGCTTTGAATGAAATGGAAGCAGTTTTGACACAGGGCTACGGCATGAAAATAAACAAAAAAAACTAAAATTTTGGTATGTAGAGGGAGTGAAAATAGAACTAAAATTGAAATACAAATAGGAAATGAGAAAATAGAGAAGGTCGCGGATTTCTGCTATTTAGGAAGTAAAATAACTCGAGATGGTAGGAGCACTAAAGATATAAAACAAAGAATAGCGCAGGGTCGAGTTGCGTTTAACAAAAAGAAACAACTGTTATGTTCGGGAACGGTTAATGTAGAAACTCGGAAGAGACTCTTAAAGTCGTATGTATGGAGTACGGCATTATACGGGTGTGAACCTTGGACAATAGCAGAAGCGGATGGAAAAAGAGTAGAAGCGTTTGAAATGTGGTGCTACAGATACCGTGGATAGATAGGGTTAGCAATAGGGAAGTGTTAGAAAGAGTTGGGGAAAAGCGAAATGTATGGAAGACAATAAAGAATAGGAGAGATAGGATGGTAGGACACCTTCTAAGACACGAAGGAATAGTTCGCGACATACTCGAGTCAGAGAGGAATAAAAAGAGGTAGGGGTAGCCCTAGATTAAATCACTGTTCTCGAATAGTTAGGGATGTAGGATGCTCTACTTTTAGGGAAATGCTTAGGTTAGCTCAAGATTTCGATTTTTGCTGCCAGCACTAGTATATACCTAATGGTGTCATATTACTACAACCTTATATAAAATTTTATGAATCAAAAAAGTTTCTGGGCTGCCTTCAAAAAATAAACTTTTTCCGAAATTTTCGAGGAATGCAAATTTCGTGAAAAAATATATCCAAGCAAATTGGGGACAATTGGCCAAGAATTGCTGAATATTTGTTATACAGGATGTCTTAAAGGTTGGGACAACACGCTACCACAGCTTCCTGACTCCTGACACCAAAATTTATTGATTGAACCGAACATATCTCTATGCAAAGTTGCTTGGCTGAAGCGTTATCGATGGTCAAAGTTCTTGAAAAAATATTATTTTCTTTGAATAGCTTAATACCGAGTTCTTCGATTGGAACGAGTGTTGGAAGGTGAAATTTTGGTTTGAAATGAAGTATGCTGCCTTTTTATTTTCGGGTTTTGTTTAATACAAATGGTAAAAACTAAGTCATACACATCTTAAGAGCTCCATAATTTTTTAACGGTGCTATATATGGTCTTTAAAAAAATTCCATGAAGATGTCATTTTTTGGCTCTTCTTCGATTTCGTTATTTTCAATAGTTTAGTTACAAAATTATTATCTTAAAAATTTCTTGATGATGATCAAAGAAGGCTCGAAACGTAAGATGTGAGGTACATCGTTGAATCAGAAAATCAGGGCCGTATATAAAAAAATTAAGTTGATAATGGCTGCTCGTAGACGAAACGTGGAATACAAATTTGATAACGTACCTAATCATTAAGAGTGTTAAAAGTTTAATATTACCGTCATAAAAACTTAGAATAAAAAATTTGAAAATTCAGTTTTTTCAAAATAACTCCAAAACGAAAAATCATGCCAAGGGTTTCTAGGTGTCATTTTGTTAGTCCTTTAATATCTGCGCAATCTTTTTCTCATTTAACGAAATCCGTATCTGTTGTCGTTTCCAATATCTCCATACTGGCCCTCCTTATCTTGGACACACTGTATTATATAATCCTTATATATTAATAGCGAAAGTGATTTTACATTGAAACTTTGTTAGCCGGATATCTCATCGAGGACTACATCGATTTCAACAATTGTGGGGTCTACGGAAAGCTCTAACGCTGTAGATGTGCCTTTTCGGGGTTTTGGGAACTTAAAAAGCATTTGTAACATTTTAGGTAGCTATTAATTTGTAATAAAATGTCCAATATTATTTTCCGACAAAAGTAGAGAGTGCCATGCCTTTGACAATTAAATAATTTAGGGAAGGTGATTTTATATTGAAACTTTGTTCGCCGGATATCTCATCGAGGACTCCATCGATTTCAATTTCAACAATTGTGGGCTCTACCGGAAAACTCTTAAGCTGTAGATGTGCCTTTTCGGGGTTTAAAAAGCATTTTGTTACATTTTATCATCATCATAAGGTTCTCAGTCCGAAGACTGGTTGGACGCGTACCTCCATTCTTTTCTATCCTGAGCTAACCTACGCATTTCCCTAAAAGTAGAACATCCTACATCCCTAACTATTTGAGAGCAGTAGTCTAATCTAGGCCTACCCCTACCTCTTTTTATTCCTATCTCTGACTCTAGTATGTCGCGAACTATTCCTTCGTGTCTTAGAAGGTGTCCTACCATCCTATCTCTCCTACTCTTTATTGTTTTCCATACCTTTCGCCTTTCCCCAACTCTTTCTAATACTTTCCTTTTGCTAACCTTATCTATCCACGGTATCTTCATCATGCGTCTGTAACACCACAGTTCAAACGCTTCTACTCTTTTTCTATCCGCTTCTCCTATTGTCCAAGTTTCGCACCCGTATAATGCCGTACTCCATACATACGACTTTAAGAGTCTCTTCCTAGTCTCTATATTAACCGTCCTCGAACATAACAGTTGTTTCTTTTTGTTAAACGCAACTCGGCCCTGCGCCATTCTTTGTTTTATATCTTTAGTGCTCCTACCGTCTTGGGTTATTTTACTTCCTAAGTAGCAGAAATCCGCGACCTCCTCTATCTTCTCATTTCCTATTTGTATTTCAATTTTAGTTCTATTTTCACTCCATCTACATACCAAAATTTTAGTTTTCTTTTTATTGATTTTCATGCCGTAGCCCTGTATCAAAACTGCTTCCATTTCATTCAAAGCCGCTCCTAATTCTTCTTTGCTAGATGCTAACACTGCTATATCATCCGCAAATCTGAGCATGTTAATAGTTTGGCCCTGTACATTGATCCCTGAGGCTGTTCTTTCCTTAACAATATTAATCGCATCTTCGATATATAAGTTGAAAACTAGAGGTGACAATGCACATCCCTGTCTCACTCCCTTCCGGATATCTACTTCCCTTCGTTCCTGCTCACATTCTATAACTGCCTTTTGCTCTTTGTAGAGATTATGTATTATTCTTCTGTCCCTGTATTTCATCCCTACCTTTCTCAGCACTTCGAACATCTTCCCCCATTTTACGTTGTCGAAGGCTTTTTCTAAATCTACAAATCCTATATATACGCTCTTTCTCTTTTCTATCGTTTTTTCTATAATTACTCGTAAAGCTAGAATGGCCTCGCGCGTTCCTCTATTTCGTCTAAATCCGAACTGATCTTCTCCTAATATTTCTTCCGCCTTTTTCTCCATCCTTCTTTGCACAATTCTAGTTAAAATTTTTGACGCATGGGAAGTTAAACTGATAGTTCTAAAATTTTCGCATCTATCCGCGCCTTTCTTTTTTGGCAAAGCTACTATGATGTTCCGTTTGTAATCTTCTGGAATCTCGCCTGTCAGGTATATGTGACTAACTAATTTAAATAAACGATCTATTACCTCTTGACCTGCGCACTTTAAGATTTCTGCCTGCAAGCCATCTATACCTGGTGCTTTATTATTCCTTAAACTTTTTAGTGCTAGCTCAAACTCTTCTCTCATTATAGGACTCCCTAGGTTATCCCCTTCTACACTGCTTTCACTTTCTAATATATCTTGCACTTCCTGTCCCGCATATAAGTTTCCTAAATATTCTTTCCACCTATCTGCCTTCTCCCCGCTTTCGATTAGGATATCTCCTGCCTCATTCCTAATGCTTTTGGTACTAGATCCAATTTCTCTAAAATTTCTCCTAATTATTATTATTATTTAGGTAGCTATTAATTTGTAATGTCCAATATTAGGTATTTTCCGACAAAAGTAGAGTGCCATGCCTTTGACAATTAAATAATTATCGAATGCGAAATTTTAACTGGAGCAAAGAGCCGAGAATGTGTACTTATACCTAAGGTTAAATGAAAACCATGTGATTCTGCTTTACCTTTTCAATTTGAACGTACGCAATTCCCACTTCGCTTAGCATTTTACTTAACAGAAAACAAAAGTCAAGGACAAACGCTTAAGAAAGTGGCCCTTTACCTTCCCGTGGACAGCTTTTACGTAGCTCTTTTGCGCGTTCGAAAATTTGACCCTACAAATTTTAATCAAGGACTCTTAAGATAAAAGGTTCTTTTCCAAACTATTTAGGTAAATTTACACGTAATATGTTGTTTACACTGAAGTTCTATAATATGTATTTCTTTATGTAGGTATAAATCAAATAATAACTTTTAAACATCTTTTATATTTGTTTTTTACAAAATTATGAAGTAATGCGAGTACAAATAATATTATATAACAAAAACATTTATTTACGTTACTCATAAAATAAAACATCTAATATGCCATAAAAAAGAAAATAAAAAAGTATTATAATGCTATGAAAAAAGAACTCATTCTAAGGTTTCAGTTCTCACTTAATTTTAACGTTTCATTCTCACTTTTATCCGATTTTTCTAAGTTGTCTACAAGTTGAGACAGAGCATTGTCTAAATTGTCATCTATAGATAAAAATGATTTAAGAAGTTCTTCACCTGCAGACGAAAAGGTTGGTGCAGCGATGCCTGAATCGCCATCGGTATTTTTTTTTAGATGAAAATGATTCATTCAATTCTTGGCGTAAAGGCAGAGGTGATGATACAGCTGATTGAATGCATTCCATCTTTTTTCTTTTATTTATTTTTTCCGAGGCAGCTCTTTTTATTCTCTGATATGTTTTCTCTTATTTGAGCTGCTCTTTTCTTTCTTATTATCTTACTTTTTTCTTCTGTGTGTCCACATATTTGGCAATATCGGTTGTATTCGCACATTCGCAGATATATTGCTGAACATGCTGAACAGCGGCATACATTTGTAGTTTTCAGTTCATGTGCCATTATGTATGGCATACAATTGCATCTTTCACATTTTCCTACAAATCAGATTTTCCTTTACGTTAAGTTTCGATTTTTGAAAATAGCTACGTACCAATTTATTATATTGTCGAATTCCATGTGTTGTCTACTACCGCACACACTGCAAAACATGTCCATTTCTGCAATTCACGTAGTTTCGACCTACGTTGTCTTATATTCAGTCAGTACCAAAATTAGATTTTCAGTTCTTCACTTGCAAGTACACATCAACCGTTCAGGTTAGGATACGAGACAGCTTGCATTGCAGAAAAAGTTAAGGTACTGAGTTGAGGAAAATAGCATTGATATCGATATCCCGGCCCCCGGTTGTCGGATATTTCCCATGCAGAAAAGAATCTTTAATAATCTTAGATGTTAGTTGTTAGATGTCGCCCAAAAGCAAGTTGTACTACAGACTCGCTAGATTTTCACATTAGTTGTACTTATAACTATCATTAATACTCCACAGAACATGTTCTGTGAATAACTCGCACTCGATCACCGACAAAATATTAATATTAACCAAACCATACACTGCGCGACTGGGCCCTTGGCATCTCTTCGATAATGTGAAGTGTCCTTATCTTTTTAGTTTTTCTTTGTCGTGTAATTACAATTTTCCAAACAACAATTCTGAAAAGACGTGTGGCGTAGCCCACGGGTTCCACTTGTTAATATTTTAAACATGAATCCATTCATCCCCGTAAGCACTTCAAATAAAAATGTGGAAAACGGAAAGAATGAACTAATATGACTTGAAGTTCGCAGGTATATGCAAACTGTATTTTCTGAGGAGTTTAAAACTATAACTTATCCGGTCTTATTTCCCGTCTGTTAACGTCAGAAAATATTTCATACAGCCTTCAGAGAACGATGAAGATTTATTTAGCATTCCTAGAAGCTTCCAAGTTACTTTTTAAAGCAAACTCCTGCAAATTTATTTCAATATTAGTTGAAGTGGATGAGACATTGCTTTGATAGGTTACGAGTGGGTTGGATGGAGAAACGACACCCCCAGCTGGTCCGGCAGTCCTTTAGAGATCCTCTTCGAATTCGACAAATTACGGAACTTCTCCGCCATCCACCTGTACGCAAACAATTTCTTCACTAAAGAAGTCCAGGTATGAAATTCACCCCCGACTAAAACCTACCATGCTAACGATCCATGCAAATGCATTTAGTACGCATATGCGCCATGCATTTTCATGAGGATAAAATAATTTACATGTCCATTAATTTATACCCTGATCCCCTAAATTAGCACAGAGAGATGTAATACCTACTATGTTAAATTAAAATGATTATAAGAGTGAATAATTCATGCAGGTGTTCTCGCATGCGACAATTTACTTCAGCATGAGTGGAAGCGTGTTCGGCGGGGAGCCGGTGCGTTTCTCCTACATGCCAGACTTGGCCCTGGAACACGCACGCAATGTCACCATCAAACTACACCACCGCATCGGCCGCTTTCTCAAACTGCAGCTTTACTTCGCCGCCCGCTGGATTCTCATCAGCGAAGTGTCCTTCGATTCTGGTAACGATCTCTCATTGCTTACTTAGGATTTTACACATCCGAAGCATATACCGTGTGACAAAACTTCCATGTGTACATGGGGAAATAATATGGGCAATTACATTTTTGGGGATTCCTGCTCCCCATGTGTAGTTACAGTGTGGTAAAGGTAGCAATCGAAAGACTATTTTTTTCTGCGTATGAGGATATCAAAAACTCTGCAATTTTCCAGTTTATTAAAGCATTACAAGCAAAAATTACACTAATAATTTTCAAATTAAAACACGGATATTCATCAGATTACCTATGACAATTTAATTTATTCTAATCAAAGACTCCCTTGATTCTAATTTCTAATTCGTCTGAACTGTCAACATTATTTATCGACAATTTAAAATTTGGGTTTCAAAATGAACAAAAATATTTATTCAGTTGAAGAAAAGGTTTTCATTGTGAAAACATTTTACGGCGGCAATAGTCTACGGGTAGTCCGTGACTTATTTTCTGTAAAATTCAATAACAGTCCTATTCCTTCGGTAACAACAATAAAAAATTTAGTTAAGAAATTCGAAAATACTGGGAATCTTTCATTGAAAGAAGGTAATTTTTACTAATAAATTTACTTGGTTTTTATTTAGATAATTCTGATTCGCTTATTATTATTACTTAGTTGCTAATTCCTCATTGTTCGCTAACTTAAATTTTACTGGGATTATGAGAAATTTAACAAGTGATAACGTGGAGTGAAACAAAACTAAAATTAATCTTATCATTTATTTTTTTAGTCATTCCAAGAAATCTAAATGTTGAGGTAGAGGAAATGGTAATAGGCCTGATAACTGCTAGTCCAACATCTAGTTTAAGGTCTATTACCCTAGAATGTAATGTTTCAAGAGAAACTGTCCGTAACATATTAAAAAAAACAAATATCATCCCTTTAAATTCCAATGTCACCAAGAGTTACTTCCTTTTGACGAAGAATCAAGGCAAACTTTCTGTAAAGAAATGCAAGAACGGGCTAATCGGGATCGCAGCTTCCTCTCATCAATTTGTTTTACCGATGAGTGTACCTTCACTTTAAATCAAGAGCCAAATTCACAAAACGTTAGGCATTGGGCCCAGGAAAATCCCAGAATAAATCTAGCCACTACAACGCAATACCCTCAAAAAATCAATATTTGGACAGGCATTTTTAATAATCGCATTATAGGACCATTTGAAATACAGGGAAATTTAAATTCAGAAGCTTATTTAGATCTTTTAATTAACCATATTGGCCCTGCATTAGAAGAAGTTGCACATGCGAATCGGGAGGTTTGGTTTGAACATGACGGATGCCCAGCACATTTTGGAGTACAAGTGAGGGAATTATTAAATGAAATATTTCCAGAGAGCTGGATTGGTCGAGGTGGTGCTATAAACTGGCCAGCTAGATTTGGCACCGTGTGACTTTTTCTTGTTGGGTCATTTAAAAAATAAGATTTATAAAACTCGTCACCCAAATATTGATTCTTTAAGGAATGCTATATTTTTGCGGAATGCAACTTAATAGACGATCGGCAACTTGCGAATGTGAGAAATTCTTTCTATAATAGGCTGGGATACTGTCTGATACAGAATGGGGGTTTATTTGAATATTTGTTATAGTTATTTTTCTTTTTTTATGTTACTTTAATTTCATTGTATATTAATAGGTTTTTGTCCTTACCTAGATATGAAATAAATAAGTATTAAATTGCCAGATTACAAAATTCATTAGAGCAAAATAAACAAATGTTGCCGCTTGTTAAATTTTTCATAATTGCAGTAAAATTAAAGTAATTTAATTTTTATTATTTCATTTTACTGCTTTAACATTTTCCCAAAAACTTTTTAATAGGTGAGACGACACCTACAATTTACCCTAAACTATGGACCAGCATTCACCAACGAAACATCCAACCAGTAATCAATTAATTGTCAACTACAGGGTAGTCCACTACGCGCGCGTCGGTCAATAGTCGCTAAACCGTTGGACTTATGGGAAATTTTTTTAAATAAAACTTGTAAGGTTCCATCTTTGGTGCAACTGAAAATTATTTTCAATTATACAGGTTGTCCCATCTGCGCAGTGCCTAACTCAGTTTTTTTAAATGGAACACCCTGTATTTGATCGCATTTTGGAGTTCTTTGTTGAATTCAAGTGCCACTTTGTTAACCGTACATTGGGTCTAAGTCCCACAGTTTCAAAGTTATTTGATGTTAAAAATCGTCATTTTTCAAGTTTCGCCATTTATAACTTTTAAAAGGTTCGAGATAAAGAAAAATGACTTAGTTTTTAATCCTCTATCTCATGGGGCTGGAAAATGGTGCTTCCTGATTGGTCAAAAAATGGCAAAAAGTGACCTATCAGGAAGCATGCGCACTCTCTTTCACTCGGCAGCTGCCTCACATGCAGCTGTTATGCTGAGTCCTCTATCCTCTATCGCACAGAATAGTACGCTCAACGCTTCTCTGTTGCGCGCAGCTCGCTTACTCAAATATTCGAATTTTAAAGCGCGACAACCGCGTGTCTTGACCGATTTTGCTTAGGCAACCTAATACCACCGTGGTCATAATAAAATTATCTTTATTTTAAACTTCTTTTCGAACTGCTATTGCTACTCTCATTCAGAAATGATCACGATGGCGTGATACTGTGATCCTGACATCAAGTTTCTTATTTGTTATTTAGAATTCAAGCGGTCTATAAGTTATAACCCCTATTTATTTTATCAAAGAATTTTTCAAAAGCTATCCTTTTTGATTTACCATTCTAATAGGTGTGTTCCGTGCCTGAGCTAGACTTTCAATAGGTCATCCATCCGTACTGAAACCTCGACAAGCGCTGCTTTGCTTTCGTTATCGATAGTCTACCGATGTATCGACACAGCTACGATCAGAGATTAATCAGTATAATTAAAAAACTGGTTTAAATAAATGAAGCAAGCTCTTTAAATATTGGTAGAATATTTTTTGGTTACTTATTCAAATTTCTTTCAGTATCTGTTAACGGGAACTTCTCGGATGTCATTGATGATTCTTCCGTGTACCAAACAATCGCCGAATACCCTCCCCAGCGCGACGAAGTGAAGACTACTCCTCACAAGGTGAATCTCATCAACTCGAACACTCATTCGAAAATATTCACGAAGAGTCCTGGCCCCTCCGTCAATAATGAAGAGCCGAAGCATTACATCGGATTTATAATAGGAACACTCACTGTTGTGATATTGATTCTAGTTACGGCAATTGTGTTCATTGTGTACAGGAATCAAAGACTGAAATCACTTCCCGGAAACACCGCCATTCCGGACACAAATAAGCAACTCGAAAAGGATCCAAAGGTATGATTATGATTGTTTCCGAATTGTGCTCGCGCAGGAAACGTGCCCGTTTGTAATGCCGGGGCTGGAGATCTCTATTTGTTCGTGGATTAGGTTTAAGACCTCGTTAGGGATGGTAATTTTCTTCTTGGTTTCCCCAACATCTGGAGAATTAATGGATAATTTATTTTCATTCAGATTTATAATTCGAAATCAAGTGTTTCCAAGTGTAATGTTTCTTTCTTGGCAGGCTGAATATGACCAATACGAGAAAACGCAGCTCTACCACGGGTCTTGCAGCACGAACGCTTATTCACCGCAAACCTGTACGAATAGTCCAGATTACACAGGTCAGTGGGCACCACAGACGTTATATACAGTGGCGGTTTGTCATATAAGGAGAGCAGACAGTGCCCATAATAGTTATTTATGTATTAAGGTCGCAAAGAGGCTTTTACGGGCCGAGGTGTGATTGAAGCCCGAGGCGCAAAGCGCCGATGTCCCTAGAAGCTGGAAGCTACTTGTGACCTTCACGCCTTTTAAGTTAGTCGTTCTCAATTGTGGTAATTTTTAAACGTTAATATTGAATTATAAAATTATTACAGTAGGTACCCTAACCAGCCGCCACTGGTCCTATAAATGCCAAATATTTTTTTATTGGACACTATTAACGAATTAGCAGCTTTTACAGTAGTCTCCAGTTTTTAGTAGTCCATTAATAAAGCACAATTACTTACCGAAACTCGCAGAAAACTGCCTCACCATCAATTTTCCAGAAGTTCCGGACGTCGCCTGTCAAGAATACGCACTGCCAGCTTACCGCGCCCGATCGAAGTACACTTCTGCCCCCCCGCTATTAATAAACTTCTTTCCCAAACCGCCCCCGATACCACCGCCCCCAGAAGGCTATTTCTCCATACCCGACAGCGGCAACCCCTTGCCGCCGTCTCCGCAGCTGCCTGTGCGTTCTTCTACTATGGACCGTCACTTCATGCTGCCCCTGAGTCCGGAACCGGATAATTGTTCCGATCACGAGGACGACGTAGAAATCGAAGAGTTCCCACGCGACAGATTAAGGATAATCGAGAAGCTGGGCGAAGGACAGTACGGGGACGTGCATCTGTGCGAAGTGATAGATTCTAGGGACGTTTCTGATAAATTAGTGGTAGTGCATACACTGAGGGTTGGGGAGTATAAGGACGAGTTCAGAAGGGAGGTGCAAAATCTCGCGAGGCTTAAGGATGTAAATAACGCGCGACTTCTGGGGGCCTCACTGGACTCCGAGCCCATTTGCGCGGTCAGGGAATACTGCGAGATGGGGGATCTTTGCCAGTTCTTGCAGGATCACGTGGCTGAAACGGCTACGCCTATTGTCAACGCCGCCAGTACACTCAGGTAACATTTCAACATCTTGTCTTGTACTTCTCAATTTCTAACTATAGCTATAGATGTTGGAAAAATGTACCTACATATTTTAAATGTGCAACATCGTCGATTGATTTTAATTATATAGGTCACCAGTTGATATATGGATATGTTCCTGCACCAATTTTAAGCCAGGTCATATTACGTTCAAGGTTATTAATGTTATTCGCGGATCGGATTACATAATCGGTTTAAACTACTCTTGCACGGAAAAAATGGCATCCAATGACATCTACGATGTAATTTGACACCACTAAATCATATTATATCAGAAAATTTCTGTTTCTCTGCGAGACCGGTTTAAAATTTGTCGCCTCATACTACTAATTAATCTAAACATCTTTGTTACTGATAATAGGGTGTAATTTCGTCAAGAGACTTTCTTGGCAAACCGTGATGAAAGCCAACCACTTCCTGCATCATACCTTATATTTCACAAGCATTCCGGCACCAAACTACTTCGGCTATATCAAATTACATCACTATGTACATCAAATTACATATCATGTGTAATTACTCCCAGGATAAAAAAGCTTATGGATTTTGGCATAGTTTACTTTGTTCTTTTGGGTTTCTGTAATTTGATTTTCTTATCCCAAAATAAAATCGACATGAATCTTTGCAATTGCGCGATAGGGACGAACCCGTTTCGATCTAGCCGGGTCAGATTTTTCGTTTCCGTCTCTTTTTAATACGTACGGGAGCCGATCGCCGAAAGTGCGTACGTCTGAACTGTCATGTTTGTTGTCGTTGTAAAAGTAATGTTCCTAGCATCAACCAGTGGAATAGGCAACTGATTATGCACGGGCGTGTTTATGTAAAATGCTAAATCAGTCCTAGAGTTATTCAATGGTTCTCATTCAAAATCGAATAACTTTTTTAATCATAACCGAAATTATAGCAGTACATTTTCTTTTGCTAATCTGGTAAATTTTAATTGAACATGTAGAGGTTCATTTTGTTTTTAAAATACAAGGATACATATATTATCAAATAAATACAGCAATGTACCCAGCTTTTAATGAGATTCCAAGTTATGGTCAACTCTCAACTATTTATTGTGGATCCTCATAAAGCAGTAGAATTTCGTTTACAGCAAAATTCACAGTGTGATTCAGAACTTATGCAAGTAATTGAGAATTTGATGCGTGAACATATCAAATGATGGGTGAAGAATTGGAAAGTCAAAGGTCAATTAATAACACAAATGAAGAGCCTGAACTGCATCTTTATTAACATTGAAAATGTTTTTATTTTCGTAGTATGGAGTTCAATTTCTTGATTCATTTGCAGCATTTATTCGAAACAGACCCGAGCGCTAGCGACTAAATGCGAGAGCCTGGCGGATCTGAGCTTATTAGATTTAAAAGAGACGCGACAGGGGTAGTTTGTAGGGGTGGTTATAGGGGTGGTGTAGGGGGTGGTGTAGGGGCGGTTGTTAGGGGTGGTTTTTGGAAGTGATTTTTGAGGTTGGTTTTAGATGTGATTTTTAAGAGTGGTTTCGGGTGTGGTTTTGGGGTTTTGTTCTAGGGGTGTTTTTAGAGGTAGTTTGGGGGTGATTTTGGGGGTGGTTTTTAGGAATGGTTTTGGGGTGGATTTTAGGGGTGGATGTAGAGGTGGTTTATGGGGGTGGTTCTTAGGAATGGTTGTGGGGGTTTTTAAGGGGTAGGTTTGAAGGGTGGCTTTTGGGGATGATTGCCGGGATGGTTGTTAGGGGTGGTTTTTAGAGCTTGTTTTTAGGAATGGTTTTGGGGATGATTTTAGGGGAGGTTTTCTTTGGCGGTTTGGGGGTGGTATTTAGGGAGGTTATGGGATGGTTTTTATTTTTGGTTTAAGGGGGTTTAAGGGGGTGATTTTAGGGGCTGGTTTTTGGGGATGGTTTTTAGGCGTGGGTGGAGGAGTGGGTTCTTGGGGGCAGTTTAGGGGGTGGTTTTAGAAATGGTTTTAAGGGAAGTTTTTTTTGGCTGTTTTGGGGGTGATTTTAGGGGTGGTATTTAGGGGTGGTTCGTGGGGGCGATTTTTGAAGGTGGATTTTAGGGGTGCTTTTTGGGGGCGGTTTTGGGTTGGTTTGTGGGGGTGACTATTCCATTGCAAGTCGCCATTTGGGCGACTTTTCATATCAAGTGTTGCCAAGCCAGGAAAACGAAGATTATGAAGAAATGTTGAAATGTTGAAATCACATCTGAGCGTTGCTAAGCTCAGTGAGTATTTTAATTTTAAGTGATGGAGAAATGAATGCAGCTTTTTACACCCCAAGAAACTGCATGAGGATACGATGCAGCAGGCGCAGTGGCAAGGAAACGTTCTTCAGATCACAGAACAGTTTCAGATACAAACAAAGCTGTTACAAAGGTTAATCATCATCATAAGGTTCTCAGTCCGAAGACTGGTTGGACGCGTACCTCCATTCTTTTCTATCCTGAGCTAACCTACGCATTTCCCTAAAAGTACAACATCCTACATCCCTAACTATTTGAGAGCAGTAGTCTAATCTAGGCCTACCCCTACCTCTTTTTATTCCTATCTCTGACTCTAGTATGTCGCGAACTATTCCTTCGTGTCTTAGAAGGTGTCCTACCATCCTATCTCTCCTACTCTTTATTGTTTTCCATACCTTTCGCCTTTCCCCAACTCTTTCTAATACTTCCCTATTGCTAACCTTATCTATCCACGGTATCTTCATCATGCGTCTGTAACACCACAGTTCAAACGCTTCTACTCTTTTTCTATCCGCTTCTCCTATTGTCCAAGTTTCGCACCCGTATAATGCCGTACTCCATACATACGACTTTAAGAGTCTCTTCCTAGTCTCTATATTAACCGTTCTCGAACATAACAGTTGTTTCTTTTTGTTAAACGCAACTCGTCCCTGCGCCATTCTTTGTTTTATATCTTTAGTGCTCCTACCGTCTTGGGTTATTTTACTTCCTAAGTAGCAGAAATCCGCGACCTCCTCTATCTTCTCATTTCCTATTTGTATTTCAATTTTAGTTCTATTTTCACTCCATCTACATACCAAAATTTTAGTTTTCTTTTTATTGATTTTCATGCCGTAGCCCTGTGTCAAAACTGCTTCCATTTCATTCAAAGCCGCTCCTAATTCTTCTTTGCTAGATGCTAACACTGCTATATCATCCGCAAATCTGAGCATGTTAATAGTTTGGCCCTGTACATTGATCCCTGAGGCTGTTCTTTCCTTAACAATATTAATCGCATCTTCGATATATAAGTTGAAAACTAGAGGTGACAATGCACATCCCTGTCTCACTCCCTTCCGGATATCTACTTCCCTTCGTTCCTGCTCACATTCTATAACTGCCTTTTGCTCTTTGTAGAGATTATGTATTATTCTTCTGTCCCTGTATTTCATCCCTACCTTTCTCAGCACTTCGAACATCTTCCCCCATTTTACGTTGTCGAAGGCTTTTTCTAAATCTACAAATCCTATATATACGCTCTTTCTCTTTTCTATCGATTTTTCTATAATTACTCGTAAAGCTTAATAAGGTTAATAAGGTATATCTTTATCAGACTTACCAAATATCAACTTTTATTATTTTGCAGTTAAACTTCGAAGGGAATTAAACAACAAAACATATTTTTTGCATGTGAGGTACACATTATTGCTACATATAATTATATATATTACAAAATATTTAATTTGGGCCTTTCTTAGGCATTTTCAATTTTTTAATCAAAAATATGCGTCTTTGAATGTATTACAGGCAATAATGCCACTTATATACCTATTCCTATTTCCCATAATTCTTATTTATTCGTTTTCAGGAATCAGTTTATTTTTATCTCCAATCAAGTGTTACCTACTTCATTTATATTTTTATAATATGTATTTGCAATAAACCATAAATGTTTAAAGTTTCTAACTGAATTTTTGTCGTTAATGCCATGTGGAAATTCATATCCTAAATAAATATAAAAAGAAATGCGGATGGAAACGATTATAATTATAATTTTGGTAATTGCCAATATACAAAATCGAAGCTATTTTTGAGGGCCCCGGTTTTTTTCGCGAAGCGCGCGAGCTGACCTAGTGTAATATAAAATTTTTATGATTTTGTATTGTAGGGTTTTCTCGAAATATTTTCTACATTATACATATTGAATATTTCGGCACCAGTATTCTAATGTAGTAAGTTTCAGTGGTGGCATATTACATATTTACATATTACATATTACATATTACATATTTACATCAAAGGAGTGGTATTACCATCGGATGTAATTTGATTCGCCGCACGAGTAATTTGAAGTCGCCGAGTTGATTCAACCAGCATGCGCGAAATTTGAATCCGTTTATGTAATTTGAAGCTTCCCAATGGCTGACAACTACCGGGTAAAAGATTTCAGACCGAAACACCAAGTTATGAGCTACACAGGTGGAAGGACAGACAAACTGACAAAGAAACAAACCATTGCCTCCTAGTTTAACGGGACAAGGGCGTGATGGTTTATACCCCTTAGAATAAAATACATTTCCATTTTGCATCATACCCTATCCTTCACAAGCATTCCGGTAGCAAATTACTTCGGCTATATCAAATTACACCACTATGTATATCAAATTACATATCAGGTGTCATTACTCCCAGGATAAAAAGCTTATGGATTTTAGTATATTTTAGCATAATTTGCTTTGTTCTTTTGTATTTCTGTAATTTGATTTTTTTTGTAATATAAAATTTCTATAATTTTGTATTGCAGATTTTTCTCCAAATTTTTCTTGCATTATACATATTATACATTATACATATTCAGCATTCTAATGTAATATGTTTCAGTGGTGTCATATTACATCAAATGAGTCGTATTACCATCGGATGTAATTTGATTCGCTACACGTGTAATTTGAAGTCGCGAAATTTGAATTCGTTCATGTAATTTGAAGCTGATATCAAGCACAGCTTCCCAATGTATGATGCCAAAGGTCATGAGCTGCACAGGCGGACTGACAGACAGACAGACAAGCAACGAAACCATTGCCTCTTACTATAACGGGACAAAGGCGTGATGGTTTATACCTCTTAGAATGAAATACATTTCCATTTTTCGTGACTTAAGCCTCGCATTTATGACATTTGCATTAAGTAATGAACAAGAAAATATTCTTGCTTCCAGTTACGGCTGCCTGATTTACATAGCAACGCAAATAGCTTCTGGGATGAAGTACTTAGAGGCTCTCCGCTTCGTTCACAAGGATCTGGCGACAAGGTAATAATAATTCATTACTGCTCCACCACTTATTATTATAAAACTGCAGTTGCACGTTGTTAACACAGTGGGAAATTCTCGATAGCGTTTTCGGGTCACGTTCGAATTACGTTTTCAGCGACGAGTTCAGCAAGTAGTATAGTCTTGCTCCACTAATTAAAATATCCTGGGAAATGTTTTCTCAGAGAGGAAAATTCCTGGCGCGTCCCGAATATTTGGTTTGATCTCGTGATTTCAAAATTTGACATCGACTCAGCAGGTTTAATGATGGAATAACAATCACTGGAGGCGTGCACACCGAACGACAAATTCCGTAGATGTTTCAGGCATCGTAATTTATCGTATTTGTGATCGAAAGTAAACAGTATGTTATGCCGAATATAACTACCGAGAATTTGAGTAAATATTTCCTATTAATCGACCCGTGATTTAATTAGTTAAGTTCTGAACAAGGACAATCGCTTGACTAAACAGACTGCCTCTCATGAAAAGACTGACAAGAATGATCGATCCGGCTCGAAGGACCAATTTGTAGTTTTACTTTTATGACGCCCTCGTAGTCATGAAAGGCAAATAACAACCGTTGTTTTAACAGTAAGTAGTCTGAATAATAAATACCCATCTGCTCGGCATCGCGTCTACGGGATTCAGCACAATTACCCAAATATACAGTTAACAGTTCATGAAATGGAACTCCATCAAGTAATTTGTGTTTGCCAAACGCAACGTTGCTGTATTTCTACGTATATATACAAATTAATTGTGTGTAAATGACTGCTCGCGTCTATGAATAAACGGAATTACTGAACGTTTCCATCAGAAAGGATAATATCTAGCGTTATATCTAGAGGCGAAACAACTACACAGGAGAGCATAGTTCACCAAGTAACCCCTGGGCTGGTCAGTGATGATGTTCCAGACAGTTGTACGTCATAGTTCCATAGTTGAAATACACGAAAATACTCAAGTGCGCGTAATTATTGCCTAAGGGATTCATTAAAATTAAAGGGGGTGAGCACTAAAACACATTTTAAAGCAGGTTGCAGAGAAAAAACTACCCTGTAGTTTACTGTTCTCAAATTTGTTATACTACTTTTATTTTTGGTGCACACCCTGGGTGTGACTTTCATGTTGCAAATATGTTCCAGAAACTGCCTAGTTGGAAAAGCATACAACATAAAAATTTCCGATGTCGCTTCATATCGACAGCTGTACAGTGCAGACTACTGCCAACTTGCAGGATTTAGGCCTTTGCCAATTAGATGGATGGCTTGGGAAAGCGTTTTATTGGTAAGTGAGAAAATACATTGACCTGTTGAAGAACCAAGCACGGATTTTTTCAATTATAACAGGGAAAATGTTCCACGAAAAGCGACGTTTGGTCTTTCGCCGTCACTTTATGGGAAATCTTAACATTCGCAAGAGAGCAGCCTTTCGAAGAAATGACGGACGAAGGAGTCATTGAAAATGTGACGAATTTCTATCAGAATAACGGAAAGGAGGTACGCAATTTTTTATTATGCCTAGCCGTCACCCACAGAGATCATACATCTACATGGTAATCATAATATTCATAATTATTTATTGTACTTCTATAGCAATTATTCTGACTTTCCCAAATTGCAACCGTCGCGTCGTGCTCTGTTATCGGTACGTGCGCTCCCCGATCCGTACATTCTATTTCATTACTTGCCGTAGTGTAGCGCGGCGCAATTATTGCACTTTTCCGTTGTTGCAGGAGATGCTGAACATGCCAATCAACTGTCCAAGAGAAATATACGATTTGATGGGAGAATGCTGGCAGAGGAATGAGTCGGACAGGCC
Organism: Xestobium rufovillosum; assembly: GCA_963966045.1. NCBI lineage: Eukaryota > Metazoa > Arthropoda > Insecta > Coleoptera > Ptinidae > Xestobium > Xestobium rufovillosum. The sequence goes on from OZ014493.1 coordinate 42,242,113, forward strand.
GAGCTTCCGCGAAATCCATCTGTTTCTGCAGCGCAAGAATTTGGGCTATTCTCCGCAGCTTCACTGATATTATACATCATATTTTTACGATGTCGTATAATAAAATACTTTCGTGACAATAAATCTGAAGAGTTAACGTAATATTGTTCAATCTGAGAGGTTATATAGAGAATTGTTGAAAGTTATGTAAGACTTTTGTTTGTGATGGAATCTCTTGCACCGAAAATACAGTAATTTGCGCCATACAATCTTAAAATTTTACATATCGTCTTGGCGCAAAGTCTGAATAAGTTTTGGTGTCTGCAGATTCGGGTTAAAACTGCTTCCACAATGGCGCCCTTGCGCACAGGTTGTGCCTTCCAGTTACCGCTTTTAAGGAAAACATCTAACATCCGACTTATTTCAGTGAAATAAATTGCTATTTACCCATAGTGTTACAGTTGTTTTCAAATATCGAGTTGCCTGTGCAACCGGATATTTCTTATTTTAATAACATGCAATAAAATATGTAAATTTAATGTTTCGTGATTTATTGAAATTCCAACCACCTATTTCCTACTCCCGTTATTTTCATCAAAGTGAATAGACTCAAGTGTAGCTGTTCACTTTGAGGTGAATTATGATTTTCAGGTACAATTTGAAACTAGTAAAAGTGTGAAGAAAGAAGGGGGAGTCTGATACAACCAAAAGGTATTTTTTTACAGAGCACGGACTTACACTTAAACTGCAAACTAGCAAACGAGCACTGGGTCTTGTACCAGGTTTCGCAAGCAATTCTCTCCGCCACGGTATTCTGGTAACCGCCGGTCGTCCCGTAGGATGATTTCAACTGTATTCTTCACGTGGCCGCACGATTGTTCATTCCAGATGGAATGTAGATCGGGATCCCTTAATAGGCTGGCATTTAATTAGCACCGCAGTTGTATAATCGCTCTGAAACTCAACCGGACGCGACGTACAATCGCTCACTGCATTAGTTGAATGAATGCGTGCTATTTTCACGGCACCAAATACATCCGGCCTGTGCGAGTTCTTGGTTTGCACATCCACGGCACCTGTAGAATTTCAGAACAAGCCTTAACCAGACTAGTATACCTCTTCAACGCATTAATTAACGTATATTTCATTATTGGTAGATTCACAGCAACAATAATTAAATATCGTCACTACTTAGTGTACTTCATTAAATCACACCACGTAACGAAAGACTGGTAGTCAGGTACTCTCAATAGTTCAGAAAGTTATCTGAATCATGCCTGGTTTAGAAGCTTCCTGCCTGTATTCTCCGCGGTTTTATTACTATTTCCGCCATTCTTCGGAAACGTCCGTGTTCTGGCCTCCTCTTAATCAACAGATAAGGCATCGCGCGTCCTAAGTGCCCTCTCTTAGCTTTCCTTCGGTTCATTGACGCGTATGACGTTGTTCCATATGTTTCTTTTTTCTCAGGTGTCGCGATCTTTCATTTGATGCAGCAGAACAAAATAATTAAGGCCAGTTTGTTAGATTCATAGGGTGTCTAATTATGCTTTGTTACAATCTGTCTACTATTATCTAATTTATAAAAAATGCCGATTTCATACAGGGTGAACTTTTTTCATTATAAATACAGAAATCTTGGGCACTGGCAGATACAGAGATTACATTAAATGGGTAAATAAGTGCAGTTTCTTGAGCTGAAAGCAACCAATTTTTGAATATTTGCATAGTCTATTAGATGCAAGAAAGGAATCGAATCTTTCAAAATACAACTCCGTTAATTTTTAAAATAGGCGTCTTAAATGGTATATCACGGAAATCAAAAATTAATGCCACCATAATCAAATGCCACCATAATCAAATACTCGTATGGTTTCCGTTTAAAAAAGCCGCATAACACTGACGCGGCTTAGACCCGAACCCAGGCCTTCCACTTCACAGAAATATTTCACTGGCTTCCTTCTATCGCCGGTTGCCAACAATGAAGGCAGACCACGGTAGTTTAGTGTCCGCTCCGAAAGCGGCAGACCTAGGTTAGAGTTCATGACATTCTAGTGCTTCATCAGTTTCACTAAACTGTTCACCAATGTATTTTTATTAAAAACATCCCTTACTACATTTGTCGAATATGCGTTTTAGGGCTGCCCTGGTATCATCTGCATCGTAGTTATTATCAGGACAGCTTTATTTACAAACAAAAAGGAGAACTGACTGGAGCAGAAGAGAACGTACGCATTGTTAAAACGTCTGAAATTAATTCTATAATTTATTCTTTTGCACTGGCAGAAGAAGATAAATCTTGCCTTCCTTCCATAACCGAGTCGGCGTTTCGAATCGATAAGATTAAATATAAACCAAGAACGCACTGGGTCATGAAACAGTACAAGGACTGCGTCCTTCGGGAAACAATGGAAGATGTATAAAAAGATGCGTCCGTATAAATCATTTTGAGATTACAGAATCTCCCCAGGAAATAAATTGAATTATAGAATGTTCTCAATAATTAATATCTCTAATTGGATGAATAAAATATATGAGAAAATGTAAGTTGTCACTGCAACTGTAAATTGCCATAATCAAGTTTGTAATTTCCTCGGAAAACTGCCATTTAAATTATTCACGTGGGAGTTCTCGAACGAGAAAGTAGATAACTAGAATACTTACCTAATATATTCCAACAATGATTCCATTAACGACTGAGCCAAGTTTTCTTTGTGAACACGTACCCAGTTTTCTATTTCGAAAATTTGACGAGACATTCCCATAGAGTGTGGTCATCACAAATTTTCATAACCGTTTATCAGAATATTATAAAATTTTGTAGTATAGGACTTACAGCTTTTATAACATCATAGCTTGGCTTCCGAACATTCCCACATCCACTGAATGGATTAATAAATGGAATATTTGTGTATAATGCCAAAAACTCAATTCCATTTTCGAAACCGAATCTGAACAGATGAGACATATGATCATCCATAAATAACAAAACAGGGCGATGTATATTTTCCCAACAAGCCAAGGAAGAAGGATATTTGTAATGTATTCAGAAAAGGTAAAATTCCATGCAGAGTTCTTTAGCACAGAATTCAATTGCATATACACAAACAAACCTCCATCGCCTACACCAAGTGGGGGATATGTGGATTTTAATTCGGAGTCGTTGAATCTGCAGCTCAGTTCCACTCTTACTATCATCGATGATAATCATACCACTTGTTATATTATACGTAGCTAAAAATACTGCAGCATTTGCTGTGACCGAAGCGGTCATCATTATTACAAGCTGTATATAACCATCTAGTATCTCTTAGCAAGAACTCTTTTCCCTTTCGTTTCAAGAAAAATTCACTTTCATCTGAGTTGAATACTGAGTTACTTCAAACAGATTATTTGACACCAAATATTTTTCAGTGAGTGCTGCTACTGGATCGAGCAAATACCATCCAGACACTGAATTATAAAACTTATTTAGTTTGACGAATAATTTGCAAATATCACATAATGTCGAGGCGTACATTTTTTTGTCATAAATAACAACATCAACTTTTCTAGAACTGCATCAATAATAAATTGCGATGAAACGAAACACGCCATAATAGTGAAAGATAGAATTACGAGTATCAAACTTTTCTGTAACTTTTTTTTCGAACGTAATTACCTCGTTCTGAATATGCAAGCTCCGGATCGCCGGAGTCAAACTCCGGCACGGATATGATCTATATTTCATAGCACGGTCAAATTACCTGCTGTCCGCCTACTACGTATAAAGCATACATTATTCACTCTTCGATTATTTTTCAAGTCCGCGAGGCCGGGCTCTCTTATAATCGCTTCTGCAGAATATGCTTCGGATCCCGTTTATCTTAATCCGGATATGATTTTTCCGTATATTTTCGGGATTAATAGTGCTTCCATTTCGACTGCTCCTGAATTATTAATACGTAATTACTTAGTTAGCATCTGCGGATCTCAAATGTAACTGACTGAAATGGCTGATTTCACACCCTCATGCGAAAGCTCTAACCATCCAAAAATAGAATTTAATAATTTCGAAATAGTTACAGTTTAGGTACTACGTTCTCTACGAATAAAGTTTGGACAAGTATTACAACGACCTATCGTGTTGGGTCACCTTTTGTGTCTATACAATCTTTCGACGCGAATTTTCCCTAATGAGTGAGCGGAGAAGAGAAGTATTCCGTCTTGCGATTGCCACAATTCTCTTCAGTGTAGGTGATGGAGGTTTGTTTGTGTATAGGCAATTAAATTCTGTGCTAAAGAACTCTGCATGGAATTTAACCCCTAGAGCGGCGGTTTCACACTGCCAAGGCAACTTAGGAGTATGGAGTGTTTACCAGAGGAGCAGTTGATCAAACTGTCTAGTAGAATTCGTTAATCCCAGATAACTACTTAAGTAATTAACTATTCCTCATATCTGACTTAACATATCTGTCAATAAAATTAGATTAAGCATTTATAGTTTATTGTTGGGTAAAAAAATTTTCGTTCAAAACAGAAATTTGTCCTGTAACATAAAAACCTTTCATCTAATTTATTAGAGTCGAAAATGACTCGAGGAACTGGAAGGGTACGAGTCGGTTTGAAAAAAAGATAATTCAAAACAAAAATTTGTCCTGTAAAATAAAAACCTCTTCTCTAATTAGGGTCGGAAATGACTCGAAGAACTGTACGGGTACGAGTCGGTTCGGAAAAAAGAAAACTAAAAACATAAATTTATCCTGTAAAATAAAAACCTGTAGTCTAATTAGAGTCGAAAATGACTCGAAGAACTGTAAGGGTACGAGTCGGTTCGGAAAAAAGAAAATTAAAAGTTCTATGTAACTAGTTAGTTTATTTCATTTTCATAGATCTTTTGAAATTCGAGAACTGCAAGATTATCACAATTTGATATAAAAGAACTGTTCCGACTATTTTTTGTGTTATAAAACATATTTTCGACCCGAAATTATTCACACGTCACCACCCCAATTTCACTAGGAATAGAGCGAAATCAAAGCGAACTGAATGCTCGAACGCTCCGGTTGATTTAAAAGATATATCGCCCTTAACCGCCCTGTGGCAATTTTTCACGATATTCGGTGGTCTTCAATAAAAAAACTTTTATATGAAATGGACTCTTGCCACTTTGCTTTCAAGCAGTTATTCATGCGGCCGGGAATCAATCGTCGGTTCTCGGTGGCGGCCGGGACATTACAGGCGATTTTCGTTTTTAAACCCTTACACCCATATTTGTCATAGATCGTGAGGTGGGTATCAATAAAGTTTAGAAATATGGCTGACAATCCTAGATCAAGTATGCGTTGTGATTTTTTCATAAATTGAAAGAAAATTGAACTTACTTATGTTCAAAGGAACACTACTAGAAATAAGTGTTGTATCATCATAAGGTTCTCAGTCCGAAGACTGGTTGGACGCGCACCTCCACCCTTTCCTATCCTGAGGTAACTTACGCATTTATCTAAAAGTAGAACATCCTACATCCCCAACTGTTCGAGGGCAGTAGTCTGATCCGGGCCTACCCCTATCTCTTTTTATTCCTACCTCTGGCTCATAGTATTCCTTCGTGTTGTAACGTTGCAAAAGTAAACACATTAGATAATCAAAATTGATTGGTGTTTACTTTGGACGTTCTGACGTCACGCCGTGATGTGGAAGATAGGTACGTCATCTGAGTTAGTCAACACAGGTGGGAGAAGCACGCGCGCACCATACGAGACAGAAGTCAAGGAAGATGGTTGGTAGTTGCGCCCGTCACCAATGTGACGTCATGTATTTTCATCCGGCACTACTCCTCCCGCTAGAAATCTGGAAGTCAACCGACGAAGCTAGACCCCACTCTCCGCTTATAAAAGTGGAGGATCCCGAGAAGAAATTCAGTACCTGGTCGTCCGGCCCTCAGTCAGGACCAGTACTCCCAGCATCTGGGATGATGCTGGCCGCTCCGATCCGAAACAGAAATAACTGATTGAACCTGCCTAAGTTCGCCGTGTGATTAACTTATATGCAATAAATAAATTTGAGTAAGTAGATCCAGCTTTGCGTAGCGAGGGAATAGGTACAGCAGGAGCTAAGGGTGTCTGCTGGTGTGGGTTGGATCGATCTTGCAATCTCGTGGTGACATAAGTCAACAAATGAGACGATATACCGGCGGGGATCGATCACATCTGGCCGAACCGAAATAATTTCCTTATGTGTTGTTATTTTAACCGTCGTTTAGCAATAGTAAGAGAACCCAACCCTTTCTGCGACTGAAAGCTAAGGGTAGCAACGAATGAAGTTGTTCATAAACGAACGACCAGCTCCCGTAGATTTACACTGTGTCCCAATACGTGATACCGAGGGATACAGCTGTATATCTAAGGGCCCGAATCCAGAAGCACCGAGAAGGATTAAGATACGTCATTCTACCAGTGACGTCCGAGAATAAAAACAAAGAGACAGTAACGTTGTAGTGTCTCCTACCAATTGCATGGCTAATTTAGAAAATTTCAAAACCCCATGACTATGTTTTAAATCAAACCGCATATGTTTATGTTAGGTATTAAAATAATACACAACGAATGCATGCTTTTTGTATTTCAATCAGAATTCTATAGGAATTGAAGGACACGAATTTTCGTCTACAAAAGTTTAAAGTGAGTAGATAAACCATGTCTGCCCTGGACCAAAATCGCATGTATTTTCTTAAGGAGGTTCGTGTTGCAATCCAACGCCATTCATAACTTTCTAAATGTTCTATGATCGCTTTATTTCATTTTTTCATTACTTGCTATATGATTCATCGCAAATAAACAGACAGCTGTTTTTATGACGTTGACCTTGTTTCTTATGAGTCGGGAAATGCCGGAGACTGGTCTATTCTGGAGCAATTCTAATTCTCGTAGCTTCCATTAGCTTCTATTACTCGAATGTTCTACCAAGAGTATTCATTGGCAAGCAAGAGGCCGGGAGGGCAGTTTTGCAGTTTTGTTTTGAGATGAGAAGAAAACGATAGATTCGTGCGAGTATACGTGCTAAGTGTTACAGTACATATGTACAGCGTATTTTGGCGTCTTAGTAACGGTACGTGCATGGTTCGTTCTCGCCTTTTAAATGTACCGGGGCGTTTTCGGTCGTGATTAACCGCTGTTTGTAGAAATGTTTTTAGAGTAGTTCGAATCGTTGATTTGTATATTGTTTACGTTAGGTAATTAATTTGCGTATTGTTTAATTGTTTACTGGTAGTTGCTGCTGTTTGTTTGTTGCTTGTATATTGAAGAAATTAGTGATGAGATTTTACACGATTTTCAATTTGACACAGTAGCTTATCATATTTAAACATTGAATTAAATTGAACTGGATTGATTTGCTTTTTACAATAAACGTCTTCGAAGAACGATTTTCCTGTATATGTACTGGTCAGGTCAAAAGGTTAGATGATGCAAAAGAAGGAGATTTACGCCCCAGGATTCTGAAATTTTAAAAGGGGTTCTTTCTACTCGACGTCTTCGCCTCGCCCGAGAAAGAGCCTAGGTAATTGTAAAAGTGTTCCGCACAGCAATAAGAAATAGGCCACATCCAGTAGTATAAGTACTTTTAACAGATTTACAGGCGAGGATGCTTTTGCGCTGCAAAATTTCCCCCAAGCTAATTGTACATAAAAACGATTCCATCGCCGGAGCAGAAATCTTTTGCTTAGCTTACTGCTAAATGCCTCGCTCTTTTCTAAAACTTATCTCGATGGTTCTCTTTTTATTTGTGCAGACAAAGTCAGACAAAGGTTGCTGCAGTCGAAGGAGAAAAGTTAGTTATGCTTGGAAATATTTTCTGAGCAGCCAGTTGAAATAAGTAATTCATAATAATTATTATTCACGTCTGCTGTATTAATTAAGAATTCTGTTCTAGTTGTGTCTGGACATATACAGTATACATATTTCCTTTGATTCTCTTACTAATTGTGAAGCACGTTATTAACATTCCTATGACACCCACATGTAATTTAGTTTCAATTTCTGAGGAAATTTTTCAACGCGATTCACTTGAGAATAGATGTGACCGTATTTGTGAGATATTAAGAGGATAAATTTTGAAGGGTGCCAAAAAGAAAATTTATATTCCGCGTGTAGTAGAGGTATTGACGAAAAACCTAAGTAATTGTACAGGCTGTTCTATTTTCGTTTCTCATAGAAGCAGCAGAGATAGAGCCTCGGAGTTTTCGCGAATCTGAGCTACTTTTTTGAGTATAATAGAATGCCGAAACCAGAATTTGGATGTCGTTTTTAGTTTTCGAGAAAAAAAAACAATGTTGATTTTTATCGATTTTCAAAAACTCTCCATTCTTTTTGTACTAAGCAGACTAAAACTGTTATGATTGACTCCAGTAGAACTTTTTCCAAGGAATTCAGTGGCGTACGTAATTTTTTTCTAGGAAGCGTATTTTTTGAATTATGACATAAAGTTGAATTTTTTAAATGGAAATCATAGTATGCTTTGGTCTAGGTCTTTATTTAAGCTATCAAAATATACATACTTTTATATTGTAATTTGTAGTTTCAAAAAACAGGATGTTCCGAAATTAGCGTGCAATATTTTACCAGCGTGTTCTGTGGTCAAAAATGAGACAAAAAGTTCCTATAAGCGTATACCGAAATATGCTTCCCAAGGGAGCTATAGCTATCTAAAAGAGAAGAGCTGAAGAGTTTTCTTCTAAATATCTTCGAAACAAGTCCAGTTAAAATTATGAAATTTAATGGAATGTGTAAGTCCCAAATGCCGAATCTTTTGCTGCAAACATAATTTTTAAAATTTAACAGGGGCGTCTCAAATCTAGGGGTGGTGGAGGTAAGATTTACCCCAACTTTTTTTAGAACATGTCATTTTCAATTTTTCCATAAAAATATGAAACTTCAGAGTTTTATGCAAAAAATGTGGTCCTGTCTCGTCTTGATAGGAGACACCGTTATCGAGTACAATCGATTCAAAAATTTCGCTGCATGCCCAAAAAATTCCTACAAGAAATGGAGAACTTTGTTTGTATACTTAAACGAGACAGAAGCACATTATTTTGCAAAAAAACTCTTAAGTTGCAAATTTTTACGGAAAAATTGAAAACTACATGTTCTACAAAAAAGTTGGCGCAAATCTTACCTCCGCCACCCCCAGATTTGAGACGCCCCTGTTAAATTTTAAAAATTATGTTTAGAGCAAACGATTCAGCCGAGGGGTGTCTCACTGTAGGCAGTAGGTGTACAAAAGTTGGGCAGTACCTTCGGCAGTACGGCATTATGTGGGCAGTACTCGGCATTATTGGGCAGTGCACGGCAATACCACGCAGTACACGGCAATACTAGGCAGTACGCGGCAATACTAGGCAGTACCCGGCAATACTAAGCAGTATGCGGCATTAATTGGGCATTATTAACGTTGTTGAAGTTAGCATCAGCTTCAGATTTGAGATTCATAAATTTACAGTGGACCAAATGATTATTGTATTTGATGGGAAAAAATCGTGAAACTGGTAATTTAAATAGAATTTGACATGAGCATTGACGTGCTATTCATCAAATCGAAAACTACCTAGAACATAACTGTCAATTATCTTTTTACTTAAGTTCAACCTTTTGTTTACATAAAAACGTATTTACCTTTTGGAAAATCATATAGACCGTATCAAAATGTACTTTATTGTTTTCTATAGCATATATGGCGCGAAACAAAATTTCATTCCAAAGTATGAGGGTTTCGTTTCAAACGACCAAAAAATTCAAAAAGTCGATTGGGTCAAGCCGAAACGTGTTTCGCATTTTCCTTTCCCAGGCAGATTTCTGTTCTAATTAAAGAGGCCGAACAAAAGTTTCAGACTATAATGATCTCCTTTCCGAACCTCAAAAATTTAAAAAAATTCTACTGGCCAAGCGGCCAAGCCAGAACGTGTATCACATTTTACTTTCACAGGAGAACTTCTTCTCTCCTTACAAACTTGCCTTGAAAGTTTCAATCCGGTATTCCAGAGTGTAAGGGTTGCATTTCCAACCCCCAAAATTTCAAAAAATCGCACCGCGCAAACCAAAACGTGTTTCACATTCTCTTTTCGTGGAAAGACTTCTCTTCTCATTAAAATGCTGCAGCAAACATTTTGTTCAGAAATTCAGAGTATAAGGGTTTTATTTCCAACACCCAAAATTTCAAAAAATCGCACCGGCCAAACCAAAACGTGTTTCACATTCTCTTTTGGTGGGAAGAATTCTCCTCTCACTAAAATGCTGCAGTAAAAATTTCGTTTAGAAATTCAGAGTATAAGGGTTTTATTTCCAACCCCTAAAATTTCAAAAAATTGCACCGGCCAAACCAAAACGTGTTTCACATTCTCTTTTGGTGGGAAGAATTCTCCTCTCACTAAAATGCTGCAGTAAAAATTTCGTTTAGAAATTCAGAGTATAAGGGTTTTATTTCCAACCCCTAAAATTTCAAAAAATTGCACCGGCCAAACCAAAACGTGTTTCACATTCTCCTTTCGTAGGAAGACTTCTCGCCTCACTAAAATGCTCCAGTAAAAATTTCGTTTAGAAATTCAGAGTATAAGGGTTTTATTTCCAACCCCTAAAATTTCAAAAAATTGCACCGGCCAAACCAAAACGTGTTTCACATTCTCCTTTCGTAGGAAGACTTCTCGCCTCACTAAAATGCTCCAGTAAAAATTTCGTTTAGAAATTCAGAGTATAAGGGTTTTATTTCCAACCCCCAAAATTTCAAAAAATCGCACCGGGCAAACCAAAACGTGTTTCACATTCTCTTTTGGTGGGAAGAATTCTCCTCTCACTAAAATGCTGCAGTAAAAATTTCGTTTAGAAATTCAGAGTGTAAGGGTTTTATTTCCAACCCCTAAAATTTCAAAAAATTGCACCGGCCAAACCAAAACGTGTTTCACATTCTCCTTTCGTAGGAAGACTTCTCGCCTCACTAAAATGCTCCAGTAAAAATTTCGTTTAGAAATTCAGAGTATAAGGGTTTTATTTCCAACCCCCAAAATTTAAAAAAAATGCACCGGCCAGACCAAAACGTGTTTCACATTCTCCTTTCGTAGGAAGACTTCTCGTCTCACTAAAATGCTGCAGTAAAGGTTTCGTTCAGAAATTCAGAGTATAAGGGTTTCATTTCCAACTCCCAAAATTTCAAAAAATTGCACCGGCCAAACTAAAACGTGTTTCACATTCTCCTTTCGTAGAAAGACTTCTCGTCTCACTAAAATGCTCCAGTAAAAATTTCGTTCAGAAATTCAGAGTATAAGGGTTTTATTTCCAACCCCTAAAATTTCAGAAAATTGCACCGGCCAAACCAAAACGTGTTTCACATCCTCCTTTCGTGGGAAGACTTCTCGCCTCACTGAAATGCTCCAGTAAAAATTTCGTTCAGAAATTCAGAGTATAAGGGTTTCATTTCCAACCCCCAAAATTTCAAAAAATCGCACCGGCCAGACCAAAACGTCTTTCACATTCTCCTTTCGTAGGAAGACTTCTCGTCTCACTAAAATGCTGCAGTAAAAAATTAGTTCAGAAATTCAGAGTATAAGGGTTTTATTTCCAACCCCCAAAATTTCAAAAAATTGCACCGGCCAGACCAAAACGTGTTTCACATTGTCCTTTCGTAGGAAGACTTCTCGTCTCACTAAAATGCTGCAGTAAAAAATTCGTTCAGAAATTCAGAGTATAAGGGTTTTATTTCCAACCCTTAATATTTCAAAAAATTGCACCGGCCAAACCAAAACGTGTTTCACATTCTCCTTTCGTAGGAAGACTTCTCGCCTCACTAAAATGCTCCAGTAAAAATTTCGTTTAGAAATTCAGAGTATAAGGATTTCATTTCCAACTCCCAAAATTTCAAAAAATTGCACCGGCCAAACTAAAACGTGTTTCACATTCTCCTTTCGTAGAAAGACTTCTCGTCTCACTAAAATGCTCCAGTAAAAATTTCGTTCAGAAATTCAGAGTATAAGGGTTTCATTTCCAGCCCCCAAAATTTCAAAAAATTGCACCGGCCAAAACAAAACGTGTTTCACATTCTCCTTTCGTAGGAAGACTTCTCGCCTCACTAAAATGCTCCAGTAAAAATTTCGTTTAGAAATTCAGAGTACAAGGGTTTCATTTCCAACTACCAAAATTTCAAAAAATTGCACCGGCCAAACTAAAACGTGTTTCACATTCTCCTTTCGTAGGAAGACTTCTCGTCTCACTAAAATGCTCCAGTAAAAATTTCGTTCAGAAATTCAGAGTATAAGGGTTTCATTTCCAGCCCCCAAAATTTCAAAAAATTGCACCGGCCAAACCAAGACGTGTTTCACATTCCCTTTTGGTTGGAAGACTTCTCCTCTCACTAAAATGCTGCAGTAAAAATTTCGTTCAGGAATTCAGAGTATATATAAGGGTTTTATTTCCAACCATCAAAATTTCAAAAAATCACATCGGCCAAACCAAAACGTGTTTCATATTCTATTTTCGTAGGACGACTCCTCTTCTCACTAAAGTACGAAAAGAGAATGTGAAATATATTTTGGTTTCGCCGGTGCTATTTTTTGAAATTTTGGGGGTAGGAAATAAAACCCTTATACTCTGAATTTCTAAACGAAATTTTTACTGGGGCATTTTAGTGAGGCGAGAAGTCTTCCTACAAAAGGAGAATGTGAAACACGTTTTGGTCTGGCTGGTACGATTTTTTGAAATTTTGGGGGTTGGAAATGAAACCCTTATACTCTGAATTTCTGAACGAAAATTATTTTGCAGCATTTTAGTTAGAAGAGAAGTCTTCCTACAAAAAGAGAATGTGAAACACGTTTCGGTCTGGCCGGTGCTTTTTTTGAAATTTTGGGGGTTGGAAATGAAACCCTTATACTCTGAATTTCTGAACGAAATTTTTACTGGAGCATTTTAGTGAGACGAGAAGTCTTCCTACGAAAGGAGAATGTGAAACACGTTTTAGTTTGGCCGGTGCAATTTTTTGAAATTTTGGGGGTTGGAAATAAAACCCTTATACTCTGAATTTCTGAACGAATTTTTTACTGCAGCATTTTAGTGAGACGAGAAGTCTTCCTACGAAAGTAGAATGTGAAACACGTTTTAGTTTGGCCGGTGCAATTTTTTGAAATTTTGGGGGTTTGAAATAAAACCCTTATACTCTGAATTTCTGAACGAATTTTTGACTGCAGCATTTTAGTGAGAAGAGAAGTCCTCCTACAAAAAGAGAATGTGAAACACGTTTTGGTCTGGCCGGTGCGATTTTTTTTTGAAATTTTGGGGGTTAGAAATGAAACCCTTATACTCTGAATTTCTGAACGAAATTTTTACTGGAGCATTGTAGTGAGACGAGAAGTCTTCCCACGAAAGGAGAATGTGAAACACGTTTTAGTTTGGCCGGTGCAATTTGTTGAAATTTTGGGGGTTGGAAATAAAACCCTTATACTCTGAATTTCTAAACGAATTTTTTACTGCAACATTTTAGTGAGACGAGAAGTCTTCCTACGAAAGGAGAATGTGAAACACGTTTTGGTCTGGCCGGTGCGATTTTTTGAAATTTTGGGGGTTGGAAATGAAACCCTTATACTCTGAATTTCTAAACGAAATTTTTACTGCAGCATTTTAGTGAGAAGAGAAGTCCTCCTACATAAAGAGAATGTGAAACACGTTTTGGTTTGGCCGGTGCGATTTTTTGAAATTTTGGGTGTTGGAAATAAAACCCTTATACTCTGAATTTCTGAACAAAATGTTTGCTGCAGCATTTTAATGGCCGGTGCTTTTTTTGAAATTTTGGGGGTTGGAAATGAAACCCTTATACTCTGAATTTCTGAACGAAATTTTTACTGGAGCATTTTAGTGAGACGAGAAGTCTTCCTACGAAAGGAGAATGTGAAACACGTTTTAGTTTGGCCGGTGCAATTTGTTGAAATTTTGGGGGTTGGAAATAAAACCCTTATACTCTGAATTTCTGAACGAATTTTTGACTGCAGCATTTTAGTGAGAAGAGAAGTCCTCCTACAAAAAGAGAATGTGAAACACGTTTTGGTCTGGCCGGTGCAATTTTTTTTGAAATTTTGGGGGTTAGAAATGAAACCCTTATACTCTGAATTTCTGAAAGAAATTTTTACTGGAGCATTTTAGTGAGACGAGATGTCTTCCTACGAAAGGAGAATGTGAAACACGTTTTAGTTTGGCCGGTGCAATTTGTTGAAATTTTGGGGGTTGGAAATAAAACCCTTATACTCTGAATTTCTAAACGAATTTTTTACTGCAGCATTTTAGTGAGACGAGAAGTCTTCCTACGAAAGGAGAATGTGAAACACGTTTTGGTCTGGCCGGTGCGATTTTTTGAAATTTTGGGGGTTGGAAATGAAACCCTTATACTCTGAATTTCTGAACGAAATTTTTACTGGAGCATTTCAGTGAGGCGAGAAGTCTTCCAACGAAAGGACAATGTGAAACACGTTTTAGTTTGGCCGGTGCAATTTTTTGAAATTTTGGGGGTTGGAAATAAAACCCTTATACTCTGAATTTCTGAACGAATCTTTTACTGCAGCATTTTAGTGAGAAGAGAAGTCCTCCTACAAAAAGAGAATGTGAAACACGTTTTGGTCTGGCCGGTGCAATTTTTTGAAATTTTAGGGGTTGGAAATAAAACCCTTATACTCTGAATTTCTAAACGAAATTTTTACTGGAGCATTTTAGTGAGGCGAGAAGTCTTTCTACGAAAGGAGAATGTGAAACACGTTTTGGTTTGGCCGGTGCAATTTTTTGAAATTTTAGGGGTTGGAAATAAAACCCTTATACTCTGAATATCTGAACGAAATTTTTACTGCAGCATTTTAGTGAGAAGAGAAGTCCTCCTACATAAAGAGAATGTGAAACACGTTTTGGTCTGGCCGGTGCAATTTTTTGAAGTGTTGGGGGTTAGAAATGAAACCCTTATACTCTGAATTTCTGAACGAAATTTTTACTGGAGCATTTTAGTGAGACGAGATGTCTTCCTACGAAAGGAGAATGTGAAACACGTTTTAGTTTGGCCGGTGCAATTTTTTGAAATTTTGGGGGTTGGAAATAAAACCCTTATACTCTGAGTTTCTGAACGAATCTTTTACTGCAGCATTTTAGTGAGAAGAGAAGTCCTCCTACAAAAAGAGAATGTGAAACACGTTTTGGTCTGGCCGGTGCAATTTTTTGAAATTTTAGGGGTTGGAAATAAAACCCTTATACTCTGAATTTCTAAACGAAATTTTTACTGGAGCATTTTAGTGAGGCGAGAAGTCTTCCTACGAAAGGAGAATGTGAAACACGTTTTGGTTTGGCCGGTGCAATTTTTTGAAATTTTAGGGGTTGGAAATAAAACCCTTATACTCTGAATTTCTAAACAAAATTTTTACTGCAGCATTTTAGTGAGAGGATAATTCTTCCCACCAAAAGAGAATGTGAAACACGTTTTGGTTTGGCCGGTGCGATTTTTTGAAATTTTGGGGGTTGGAAATAAAACCCTTGTACTCTGAATTTCTGAACAAAATGTTTGCTGCAGCATTTTAATGAGAAGAGAAGTCTTTCCACGAAAAGAGAATGTGAAACACGTTTTGGTTTGCGCGGTGCGATTTTTTGAAATTTTGGGGGTTGGAAATGCAACCCTTACACTCTGGAATACCGGAGTGAAACTTTCAAGGCAAGTTTGTAAGGAGAGAAGAAGTTCTCCTGTGAAAGAAAAATGCGATACACGTTCTGGCTTGGCCGCTTGGCCAGTAGAATTTTTTTTTAATTTTTGAGGTTCGGAAAGGACATCATTATATTCTGAAACTTTTGTTCGGCCTCTTTAATTAGAACAGAAATCTCCCTGGGAAAGGAAAATGCGAAACACGTTTCGGCTTGACCCAATCGACTTTTTGAATTTTTTGGTCGTTTGAAACGAAACCCTCATACTTTGGAATGAAATTTTGTTTCCCGCCATATATGCTATAGAAAACAATAAAGTACATTTTGATACGGTCTATATGATTTTCCAAAAGGTAAATACGTTTTTATGTAAACAAAAGGTTGAACTTAAGTAAAAAGATAATTGACAGTTATGTTCTAGGTAGTTTTCGATTTGATGAATAGCACGTCAATACTCATGTCAAATTCTATTTAAATTACCAGTTTCACGATTTTTTCCCATCAAATACAATAATCATTTGGTCCACTGTAAATTTATGAATCTCAAATCTGAAGCTGATGCTAACTTCAACAACGTCATTATTAGGCAGTAACGCAGAATGTAAAGTGTTGTCATTGGCCACCCCGTGCGCTAACATGCGTAGTGTCGTAGTAAGGGCGGGGATGAACCGAGTTAGCTGTAGCGGCGTGTTCTTCGAAATGTAGTTGTAATATTGACTGTGATCTGTGCTGTTATTTTAGAAACTATTTTGATGAGAGTTAGTTTTTTTATTATTTATACAATATTTGCCTATAATATACTAACTATGTCGACAATACTTAAAAACAACTGCTATTGAGCAAAATCTTAAAACATGATTTGTGATCAAATATTCCACAAATTCGTGGCCATCAATGCAAAAATATCTTTTGTTAAATGAAACCCATGCATATACCTACCTATACAGGGAGTCTCGCTTAACTGGAATCTCGAAAATACAGGGTTAGTTAAAAAGAAGTAAAATTTTTGTAACTGCTACAAAGGATAAAGGAAAAATAAAGTTGTCTGTTGCCTTACAAAAGTAAACACCGAGGTGAACACTCATACTGCATCATCTGTGACACAGAATATCATGCGCAACGTTCTTTTAACATTGAAAATGTTTAACGAATTGGAAGTGTGACGGTAGGTATACGAGGGTTCCAGTAGCGATTTCTGTGACTCCTAGAAATTTCGCAGTTTTTGTGAATTTTTGCAAGTTCTACGTATGCCAGGTCAATGTTTTTAGTGTTATTTTAAGGATCTCGTTAAAGGCGAACTTTGGGGGGAGGGATAGAAAATGTAAGATTCGAGGGGGTGAAAATACGGGGGTTAAAATGATTTCTTGGACACAGAAGCGTTCGCCGCTATTACATCGCATACTTCATGAAACATCCATAGCTTTGATTTTGTCCTATTGGAAAGAGGATGAACCGGCCAACATCGTATATGGGTTGGTTTTTGGGCTTTGCTATGCACCAGGGCGAGATTATTGGGGTGTAAAGTTGAGGTACGCTTTTAGCAAACTTTAGACGTCCCACATTGTTATTTCGCATATTTTGGTGTAATCTAACATCCAAATTTAATTTTGGGATGGTTGAAAAGAGGACAAATGGGAGCACATCGTATGGGTCGGTTTTTGGGGTGGAGGCGATATTTAGGGGTGTAAAGTTGAGATAGGTTTCAGCAAATTTTAAGCGTTTGGCGCTGTTACATAGCATACGTTTGTATAAATAATAGTAATAAATAAATGCAGAAGAATTGGAAGTGTGACGAAATACGGAGGTCCCAGTAGCGATTTCTGCGACGCCTGGAAATTTCTCAGTTTTTGCGAATTTTTGCAAGTTCTACGTATGCCAGGTTTTTGGTGTCATTTTGAATATATTGTCAAATGCGAACTTTGGTAGGTAGAAAATGTAAGATTCGAGGGGGCGAAAATGCATCAGGGGCTAAGACGATTTTTTGGACACGGAAGCGTTCGGTGCTGTGTTACCTACACCGCATACTTTGTGAAACATCCAACTTTGATTTTGGGCTTGTTAGAAAGGGGATGAACCAGCTATCCATCGTACGGGTTGGTTTTTGGGGTTTGCGCTGCACGAGGGCGAAATTATAGGGGTGTAAACGGGTGTAAAGTTGAGCTATATTTTTAGAAAATTTTAAGCGTTTGGTGCTGTTACGTCGCATACTTTTGTAAATAATAATAATAATAATAATAGTATGAAATACACGTTCCATAGAACTATGTACACAATTTTTCCCATGGCCCCTTAAGAAAGTAAAATATTTATAAATCAGTAACTTTATTTAATGATTTGTTATTTATGTCAGCAAATATAAAAATTTCAAATCTCCGGATGAGAAAAGCATCATCATCATAAGGTTCTCAGTCCGAAGACTGGTTGGACGCGTACCTCCATTCTTTTCTATCCTGAGCTAACCTACGCATTTCCCTAAAAGTAGAACATCCTACATCCCTAACTATTTGAGAGCAGTAGTCTAATCTAGGCCTACCCCTACCTCTTTTTATTCCTATCTCTGACTCTAGTATGTCACGAACTATTCCTTCGTGTCTTAGAAGGTGTCCTACCATCCTATCTCTCCTACTCTTTATTGTTTTCCATACCTTTCGCTTTTCCCCAACTCTTTCTAATACTTCCCTATTGCTAACCTTATCTATCCACGGTATCTTCATCATGCGTCTGTAGCACCACATTTCAAACGCTTCTACTCTTTTTCTATCCGCTTCTCCTATTGTCCAAGTTTCGCACCCGTATAATGCCGTACTCCATACATACGACGTTAAGAGTCTCTTCCTAGTCTCTATATTAACCGTTCTCGAGCATAACAGTTGTTTCTTTTTGTTAAACGCAACTCGGCCCTGCGCCATTCTTTGTTTTATATCTTTAGTGCTCCTACCGTCTTGAGTTATTTTACTTCCTAAGTAGCAGAAATCCGCGACCTCCTCTATCTTCTCATTTCCTATTTGTATTTCCATTTTAGTTCTATTTTCACATCCCCTACATACCAAAATTTTAGTTTTCTTTTTATTGATTTTCATGCCGAAGCCCTGTGTCAAAACTGCTTCCACTTCATTCAAAGCCGCTCCTAATTCTTCTTTGCTAGATGCTAACACTGCTATATCATCCGCAAATCTGAGCATGTTAATAGTTTGGCCCTGTACATTGATCCCTGAGGCTGTTCTTTCCTTAACAATATTAATCGCATCTTCGATATATAAGTTGAAAACTAGAGGTGACAATGCACATCCCTGTCTCACTCCCTTCCGGATATCTACTTCCCTTTGTTCCTGCTCACATTCTATAACTGCCTTTTGCTCTTTGTAGAGATTATGTATTATTCTTCTGTCCCTGTATTTCATCCCTACCTTTCTCAGCACTTCGAACATCTTCCCCCATTTTACGTTGCCGAAGGCTTTTTCTAAATCTACAAATCCTATATAGACGCTCTTTCTCTTTTCTATCGTTTTTTCTATAATTACTCGTAAAGCTAGAATGGCCTCGCGCGTTCCTCTATTTCGTCTAAATCCGAACTGATCTTCTCCTAATATTTCTTCCGCCTTTTTCTCCATCCTTCTTTGCACAATTCTAGTTAAAATTTTTGACGCATGGGAAGTTAAACTGATAGTTCTAAAATTTTCGCATCTATCCGCGCCTTTTCTTTTTGGCAAAGCTACTATGATGTTCCGTTTGTAATCTTCTGGAATCTCGCCTGTCAGGTATATGCGACTAACTAGTTTAAATAAACGATCTATTACCTCTTGACCTGCGCACTTTAAGATTTCTGCCTGCAAGCCATCTATACCTGGTGCTTTATTATTCCTTAAACTTTTTAGTGCTATCTCAAACTCTTCTCTCATTATAGGACTCCCTAGGTTATCCCCCTCTACACTGCTTTCGCTTTCTAATATATCTTGCACTTCCTGTCCCGCATATAAGTTTCCTAAATATTCTTTCCACCTATCTGCCTTCTCCCCACTTCCGATTAGGATATCTCCTGCCTCATTTCTAATGTTTTTGGTACTAGATCCAATTTCTCTAAAATTTCTCCTAATTATTTTATATGCTTCATCAGTCTTTCCTACTTCGAATTTATCTTCCACTTCTTTGCATTTATTATCGATCCATTGCTCTTTCGCTTTCCTACATTCCCGAATAATTTCCCACTTGATCGCCTTATATCTTTGTTTCCCTGTTTCATCTAACCTATTTTTATATTTTCGCCTTTCCTCTATTAGACTCACAATATGTTTTGTTATCCAGGGTTTCCTACTTTCATTCTGTTTATGACCCAAAATATCCCTAGCTGAGGAAACTAAACTATTTTTAATGCAATTCCATTCTGCCTCTATGTCCCTAACAATATTTCCCCCCGTGCCCTTTAGTGCTTCGTTTGTCTTTTTCTCGAACTTATTGCGCATATCATCATCTTTTAGTTTCTCTGGGTCAAGATACCTTCTTCCGCTTCTTTTTTTCAAAATCTTAAATTTAAGATTGGATTTCATAACGACTATGTTGTGATCACTATCTATATCTGCTCCTGGATAACTTCTACAATCCCTAACTTGATTTCTAAATCTTTGCCTAACGAGAATGTAATCTATTTGATATCTCCCTAAGTCTCCTGGCATCTTCCACGTATAGCATCTCCTAACATGATGGTGAAATAGAGTGTTCGCGACCGTTAAGTTATGTTTATCGCAGAACTCTATCAGTCTAACTCCCCTATCGTTCCTATTGCCTAATCCAAAGGGGCCAACTATTCCGCCCTCTTGCCCTGTGCCTACGACTGCATTGAAATCCCCTGTAATTATTAAATTTTCGTGCCCTCTCACAAAATCTAGCACATATTCAATATCACTATAAACTGCCTCTACGGCCTCATCCCTGTAGTTAGAAGTTAAAAGCAACAAAATAATAATAGTAATAACAATAATAAAGTAATAATAACATTAATAATAATTTGTTAACACCAGCACAAATTTAAAAAAAATTATAAACACCGTCCCCACTGTTTTATTTGTTGAGATACAGTACAACTTTTGTCCTATTTAACAAACCCTGTATTTTGTATGGCGAGTATACTTAGGCGGAACAGCCTGTATACAGTGAAAACAATTTTTGACTATGTACTTTGCTAAATATAAGAAGTGGTCTTTGGGACTTTTTTTCTAAAGTGGTGTACATCGCACAAACGGCACTCTGTTACAAAAATTGAATAAACTAAATACACTGTGTTTCACTAGGAGAATGGAAAACTAAACTTAGAAGATTTAACCGAATTATCCTAAATTCAAAGCCCAGTCTACTTAATAAGATAAGAAATGTAGGCCAGTATTTGCGAAAACTGGATAAGCTAATGAGCAACTTTAGGCATCTGACGGTTTGTAACTATAGAAATTTTAGAAAGAGATCCGTTCGCTTCGATTCCCACGGACTTCGACCTTGACGTAGTTCCGTATCTTATACCGAAACGGGTAGCATAGCTGGTGTGCTTCAATGATCTAAAGAGCCGAACCATAGGATTAACCATATTGGGGGGTAGACTAAATCAAGTCCCTGAAAAAGGGCAGCAACTCTCAGTAATCAGAGTGGCAGAGACTGAGGGAATCGGTATGGCACTTTGATACTCACTTTGCGATGTGGAAGGCAACGGGAAACTGCTACATTATTTTATCCCCAGAACAGTTTACTGAAAATTTTATGACGATGACACCTTTTGGAGTAAAATATTCCGGAGGTATAATAGTCCCACATTCGGATCTCCGGGCGGGGACTGGCTTCGGGGGAATCCTCAGCAATAATAAGTGTAACATTTCACGGGTCGGAGCGTGGAATGTTAGCAGCATGAAACAAGTAGGAAAATAGAGATGGATAGGTTAGCATTAGACACAGTAGGTATAAATGAGGTGCGATGGCCAGAAGCTGGAGACTTTTGGAGTGAAGATTTTAGAGTGATGCACACAGGGTCGATAGGGGAAAATTCGTTAATAGGAATTGTTATGAAAAGAATAGACAAACAAATTGCTACAAAGAAATATCGAGATTTCAAAAGCGATATGAAAAATACTAAGGGCCGGTTTTTCGTACGTGGATCAAAATGTAACGCGATGCTACATTTAATTCGACTTTCGTTGCTAAGGTACTGACTTCGTGATTGGTTGTATCATAGCAACGGAAACCAAATTAAATGTAGCCTCGCGTTACATTTTGATCCACGTACGAAAAACCGGCCCTAAGTAATTGGCATGTGGTTACTTCTCAACATAGTACTTCATATCAGTATCATAGGAGTCTTCTGATATTTTTTAAGCAGGCTCACAGTACCTAAATACAAATTCAAAATTAGTTTGAATTATACAGGATAATGCGCCAAGAAGCGTATGCACAGTTAGTTAAAAAATTTCAAATTCGTACAGTTTTATTGGTCGACTGTGTATATATAAATACATATAAAGGCGAGTAGGTATAAAAACCTAAGATTCAGAAAATAATTTAAAACTAAAAATACGGAGTGCTACCATAAAAAGATCTCTCAGTTACCATGTACGAGTATTTTGTTTTCTTTTTTATTATTTTTATTATTTCATTAATATGATTTTATTTATACGTTATTAAATGTTATTGTTTTCAATGTTTATCAACTCTTAGTCGAGAATTGAAACAGAATTTCGGGGAGCAAGGTGCTGGACGACTGGCTTTTGTCATTGAATATTGGCCGCCTCACGCGTCCCCTTCTATGCTTTTCTAGAGGCTTTTCTTACAAAAATGAGTCATTGTGTAGATTTTCGACTTAACAGTATGTTGATTTTGTACTTTGTTACTTTTTTGTTGCTCCAGCAATTAGTTTAACTTTTTTTAGTGCCTATATACTTTCTTACAATACCTTATTTTGTTACTTTGCTTATTTTGTTGATTTAACGCAATAAATAAATTAAAAACTTTATTTTGCTAATTAATACAGATAATTATTCACACTCAATTGGGCGGGATTGTTTAGGGAGTTCATGGAATTATTAGGCAGTATCCGGCATTATTAGGCAGTACCCGGCATTATTAGGCAGTACCCGGCATTACTAGGCAGTACTCGGCATTATTAGGCAGTACTCGGCATTATTAGGCAGTACTGGGCATTATTAGGCAATATGGGCAGTACGGAAGTAGGTGTACAAATTTTGGGCCAGTGAGACACCCCTCGGATTCAGCATTTGGTACTTACACATTCCATTAAATTTAATAATTTTAACTTGACTATCGTTTTCTGAAACAAAAAAAAAGATTAATAAAACAAACCCGTGCCAAAAATTACTACATACGTACCTTGAATTTATCCTGAAAGGGTTACACACACACTCGAATAACACAACAAGCATGGAAAATAATTTGGTGCTCGATTCACCGAGAAAACGAACGTACTTTATATTTTCCCCACAACTTTTAATAAACGCCCAAATAGAAATAAAGAAAAATATTAGCGATACAAAAGCAAAAGAATAATGACTGACCTTGCCAGTTACGATCCGACGCTCCGATGAGGCAAGCTGTAACAAGAGAAAAACAAAATATAATGCGTAAAATATAAATGAGGCAAAGTTTTTTAAAAAATCAATGCAAAGAGTGTCGTAAATATAGTACAAAATTTAAAGACACTTACATCGTAACCAGCTTATGTTGCCATTCAAAATCCAGATCCAGGTAAAGGAGGGGGCACTCAATTTTAAATTAAACCGCGATTTTTCTACGCGAAACCGAGCCGTTTGCTTTCCCGAGTACCGGTTTCACGCACACACTTTTGATTTTTAAAATATTTGCATTCATTTCATTTAATATTTACCTGTTTTCTCGGCACTAACTGGTAACACACATGGTATACTTGATAAATTAGTATGAGTGACGATGCCGCAAAAAACATAATTTTTATATTTTTCATAACCCCTTGAGATGGATTAGTTTTTGCACTGGTACATTAATTAGCATCGATCTTTCAAAATTAAGCAAGATTTTAATGGCGGTCCTCGAAATTGTACCGTGACAAAATTAAATTAAAATATTAGAATACGTATTTATGTTAATAAAAAAAAGAAAAAAAATCCCTAACCTTGCCAGATATGATCTCATTCCCTCCACGAGATACAGCAGTAACAAAAGAAAAAAATTAAACACTCGATTAGGGCACTGATGGTGTAAATTATAATCAGACGCATAAAAAAGCTAAAAAAATAAAAATTTGCCCAATACCTAATTTTGAGAATACCTGGCACCCTATGTCTTATTGGTTATCAATAAGGCAAATTTATTTACCTAGGTACAGGTAATTTTCTGTAAAAACAAAGTTTAGGCATTTTTCTGAGTTTAGGATGGTAAAATAGGGAAAATCCCCTAAAACTGGTATAAAATTACAGCAAAAATCCTAATTTTTAAGGTGAAATCCAAATATGTAAACAAATGTTGTTTGTGAACGTGAACATATAGGTACATACATCAAAATAATTTTATCATAAGCTTCGCGGGGTTCTTCATAATATGCAAGTAAAATTTCATGTTTGTATCTGGAATAGAACCAGAGATAGGCATGGACAGACTAAGCACTATTGACCCACCCTATACTTATAGGTCAAAATTTCTTTTCAGATTATCGAGCAGCAAATTTTCTCTAAATTTATTTAGAACTGAAAAACACTCACCTTACCAGACAGGCATAAAAAGTTCAAACAATGTGATTTGACGCAAAAAACAAAAAATGGCTGATGATTTTAGTAGATAAAAAAACTTACATCACACCAAGCAGACTCCTTAATTTCATATTCAAATTCCACTCCATTTCAGTCACTAAGCACACTGTCCACACTTAAATAATAAATTATTTCGATTTTCGATACGTAATTTCGTTAAATTCTGGCGCCGCATTATTCGCTTTTCGGAAGGAAACTTCTGTTTATAATTCCCGAAGCAAACGGCCGTTGATTTGAAAACTTAAATTATTAATGCACGCAGACGCAAGAACATAGATTTTAGATTGTTGTTATTATTTACAACACACAATACTTAAT
This sequence comes from Xestobium rufovillosum, assembly GCA_963966045.1. Taxonomy (NCBI): domain Eukaryota; kingdom Metazoa; phylum Arthropoda; class Insecta; order Coleoptera; family Ptinidae; genus Xestobium; species Xestobium rufovillosum. The sequence goes on from OZ014493.1 coordinate 42,266,855, forward strand.
TATTAATTATTATTTGTTATAATTTTATAAACCGCATAATGCAGACGTCTGCACTAGACCGCACCACACGATAAACTAAAAACTGATCAAGGTACAGATATGTTGAAAATAAATGACAACGTTTTCGTATAAAAACAATTGAAAGAATTGGTTAACTTGACTCACTACTTGTATGCAGTTTTTGTACATTTTATGCTAAAAGAAATACTTAGAAATATTTCTGCGAGTAGTCGAGGAATAAAATTTTGATATAAACGGAAAAAAAATTAACTTGAATACTAATTGTGATTGATAGGCTTTTTATGCCTTCAAGAACACTTCTGGGAAAAAGATTCAGATTTATTCCAAGAACTGGGTGTAAAATTAGGTGAAGTGGTTAAAAATGTCCCCTTTCGGAAATTATATTGTTAATGCAAGTCAGTTTAAAAAATAGGTACCTGCCTATCTTATACAGGGTGCACCACCTGAACGTATATATTTCTTCTGTTACACCTTCATTATATATTTTGCAGAAAAATATTGCATTAAATACTTAGTTTAGATTCCGCAGCTAGAGATATTTTGGGTCATAAATAGAATGAAAGTAGAAAGCTCTGGATAACAAAACATATTGTGAGCCGCATAGAGGAAAGGCGAAAATATTAAAATAGGTTAGATGAAAGAGGGAAAGAAAGATATAAGGCGATCAATTGGGAAATGATTCGGAAATGTAGGAAAGCGATAAAAATCAATATTTTTTTCTCGAAAACTAAAAACGATATCCAAATTCTGTTTTCAGCTTTCTATTGTACTCAAGGTAGCTCAGGTTCGCGAAAACCCCAAGGCTGTATCTCTGCTGCTTCTATGAGAAGCCCCCAAATCACAATGAAAATAAGACACCACAAGAAGTAAATGTCGGTGGTTAATTATTGTTGCTATTAGGCTACCATTGTTCCGTTACAGATGTATAACATATCAGACCTAGTCCCCAACTGGCTTGCACATCTGTGCTAAGACAACAAATCCAGAGGCCGCGCACAGTCTAAATCATCCGACGAGATGACCGGCGGTTGCCCAGGAGACGTCACCCGGAGAATTGCTTGCGAAACTTGGTTCATGACCCAGTGCTCGTTTGCTATTCGCCGATGTGAACAAAGATCGACTAAATCGACTAAATATTATTGTATTATACCATTTTACCAGTCAAATGTACATAGCTTAATTAAAAAACATTTTAATTTGTTTCCGTTTTATAATTTTCTTCTCATAGCAATAGAAAACCCAGCCCTTGTGCGCCTTGTGCGAAATTTGTCACTTTCCATACTTGTTACGTAATATATTACTACTGCAGGCGTCAATTTTTCTCGACGGAAACCATGAATTTTTAAACAATCTATAAATTTAAATGATCTATGATTTGAACGACGTATCATATACGCATTAGAAGTGAAATACGAGTGTCCATTATAGAAAGCTAGTAAGCGTAAGGTGTATGTAAATGCGGCGTTACCGCATAGAAACCCGCGTTCGCCCCACAAATCTTGCTCATTCGAGGCAGCGACTCGTAAAATCGTCCGATTAAATCCAGCGGGCCGGGCGCTGTAAGAGCGCAGGCTGGACCGCCAAATCTATTATTTCCCGGTTACTGAGTGGCGAAAAACAGATGAGAAAAATTTTACAGATATCAATTAGATTCCTTGGGGGTTACTGAGTTTTTGAGGTCACTAAAAGACATCGGAACTTACAAAAGTAAGTATTTTATTTTGTTTTATTCGAATTATATTCTTATCTACAGTTTAGTACAGCGTATGTACAAGAAAAGTTATACGTTAGGCTAATGCACTGTATAAGAATACCAGGACGAAACAGCATCATCTTCTACTGCACACTTTCAACGACATCGCTTCTTGGAGGCGCACTTATCGCGACATCTTTAATTTCCTTTTTGCATATCGTTAGGAGTAAATACGCCGCCAGAATCCATCATGACGATAACACTGATGCGCCTTGCCATCAACGATTCAACTTAAAAGACATCACTCTGCCGATCTAGCAAATTATTTATCATAAATTCTTTTATCATATCTTTTAGCAACTGGTTCGTGAAAAAAGGGTGCCTCGGATCGATGGAGAACGCCACTAAAATCTCCGCCTTTGTTTCCTTTCTCGCAGTTAAATATTTTTATTAGCGTTTCCACCTTTTTATTATTTCATTTTTATTCTGCGAATCTTGCGTGCAACATAATAATTTAATGACTACTTTAAAATTGCATCATTAGAGCACATAAACGACTTGAACCAAAGTCGAGGCGTAACTAACAAACGGAGTACTTCTGTCCGCATTTTCGGTTTATTTTGTTTTGGGGCATAAAGTTATTTTTAGTTAATTCAATAGGCAGGTTCGGTAATTTTCAAATTTCATTAAAATTGATGAGTTTATTATACTGAAGGCAGTTATGTTGTTAATTTTTGTTAAAAAAAAATTCCTTCGCCTATGAAGCCGTTGCAAAGTTTTCCGTCGGTGCGAAGCTAGAAATCGTACCTTGCAGCGAGAGTAGGCCGCGTGACGTCAGAACTTAGTATAACGTACAAGTCCCAGCTTCAGCGGGCAGCAGTCGCATAAGTATTATGCATATGCATGTGTAGTTAAATATTATTAAATGGTTCTAACTGGTGTTTTCTGTTTTGTACCCAGACTATTACATCGTACAGCACACCAATAAAACGGAAAAAGTGGTTCGTTGGAGCCAGAAGGAAAATCGGTCAGCATTATCGATATTTTCGCGAGTTAGTTTATCATTGCAAAAGTTTATAAAATTATCGGCTGCCCCATTGCAGCCACTCTAAATAAAATCGAACATAATGTAATTTATCGACAGTTTTCTGGGACCCCTTGGTATTTGGTAACGTGTTACGGTTAGCATAATTTTAAATAGGATGCTAGGAGCATGACGGAGCCAAATACTGAATCGCCGTAGCGTTCCCTCCCTGAACGAAAAAAGGAAATTTTATTAACTATTTACAATAATAATTAAATAGTACGTCATCATAAAGTTCTCTTTTGAAGACTGGTAGGACGCGTACCTCCATCCTTTCCCTGAGCTAGCCTACGCATTTCCGTAAAAGTAGAACATTCTACATCCCCAACTATTTGAGAGCAGTAGTCTAATCTGCTCCAAGTTCTACGTCTTTATTCCTATCTCTGACTCTAGTATGTCGCGAACTATTCCTTTGTGTCTCAGAAGGTGTCCTACCATCCTACGATCCTATCCCCTATTCTTTATTGTCTTCCATACTTTTCTCTTTTCCCCAACTCTTTCTAATTCCTCCTTATTGCTAACTTGTCTATCCACGGTATCTTCAACACCCGTCTGTAGCATCACATTTCAAATGCTTCTACTCTTTTTCAATCCGCTTCTCCCATTGTCCAAGTTTCGCACCCATAGGTATAATTTCGTACACCATACATGCGTCTTTAAGAGTCTCTTCCGAGTTTCTACATTAACCGTTCCAGAATAAAGCAGTTATTTCTTTTTGTTAAACAAGTACCTAGTACTTTTTGATTCGCGTGAGTTGTATTTGTTTCCGTTTTTTTAAAAAATTTCCAATCCGTTATAAAACTGTTAACTTGATAACTTGTCAATCACTTAGGTATACATACCTACATAAATGAGTAGGTATGCATTGTATTGTATTAGAGAATATAGGTAGGTACCTATTTTACAAACAGAAGTAAGCAGGTATCTACAATCTACATACCTACTTATACTGAATTATAAAAGACATGTACAGTTAATAAATTGTTGACTTTGTTTTACTTATACCGGTCTGCCTTTACACTACTGTTTTGAGGTTGAGTGAAATTGGGGTTAGATGCAAGAATCACACACCATTTCCACATTTACCGGGATATTTACCTACCTACTACATAAATATGGCAAATTATGTGAATCGGACTTTTGATACCCTTGTTGCATCATTATATCGATTATGTTGTCTTTGTTTTATGTTTCCTTGACACCTTATTTTAAAAATTCACGCTGGAAATAGTCCCAATAAGTATGTTATGAGATAGGTACCACTTCACGGGCACTTCAAGAGAAGTGAGAGGAGTGTCTTACGAATCTCTGACGTCAAACCAATAACAAAGCGAACTAGCATGTGGGCGTGATAAGCTAATTTCTTTCGCTTATTACGCCGCAAAAAAATTTGTTAGAAAAAAAATTTCGCCGTAAATCAATTACAATAACAATTTTCTGTCATTTTCATGACAAAAATAGATATCTTATTTTTCTCCGAACCTCCCTATTGTTAGCATCCAACGAAAAAATTCTTGGGGGCTGTACGATTTGTTTTCGTAACAACAAGTGACATTCAGCTGCTTTTGTGTGTGCCTGAAATCACTTTTCTCCTTAATTGGATTATCAGTCTGTTCACGTAATTGATTTATTTCCACCCGCTCAAAGACAATTAAAGAGTTTCGTGAGTTTTCTGTTCAAATGGTATTTCGCGAAGAAGTCATCTTTCCCAAAGCGTCCTACCGAGACAGAACTATCCCCAACAACAGATTTTATTACCTAAAGTAAACAAACTAACATCCGCCAAGAAAAAACGTCGCCGAAGTGGGTATACTCCCTTAAATTGCAGCTGGGACGGGATCATTGAAACTGATACTCTCTTCAACCCTTGTTATTGTGACTAGGCAGACGCCAGCTCGGTGAAATCCGGCTTAGGTGTATGGAAATCAGAATGATCCAATTTCCTCTAACAAAAATATCGGGTCTATAGTACATAAATGGATAAAAGAGCTAGGGGCTATTTGCTTGTGCTACCCCTAAACAGGACCGTATCGATCATGAGCCGAACAGGAAGAGTATATACCCGCCAATAGCGACCGCTATTTCAACGTTTATGCTGAATTTTCTTGAGATAATGTCCGAAGAGGTCCAGGAGTGCATAATAGGGGATGAAGGAGGCTTTGTTCGGGGTGTTTTGTAAATTTCTAAAGGACTGCCAGTAAACTCACTCACCAAGGATAAGTATGCGATATAGTTCCAGAGATTGTGGCTTCCACTGATGATCTTGAACAAAAACATTACTCATACTGGTCTGATAAATATTATCTGTCAAAATGAGTGTATGTCATAATGGTAATACGTACTCTAAACATCTTCTAACTTCATTGAGTCAATGAAAAAATAAATTGTCATCGTTCATTAATATTATGAACAATACTTCCTTAAGGGTGGTATTCACTGCAACACATAGTTCCAATAGTGTACTAGTATGTGCACCATCGGATATAGGGCAGAGCAATAACAGTTCACTGTTTTTTAAATTTTACCCCCTTCCTGTTGACCGATTGGTCTGAAATTTGGTAAACTCCTTTAGTTGTAATGACAATACAATTATGTATATTCAGTATCATTGTAAATCTAAGATGGCCGCCGCCACAAAATGGCGGATTATATATTTTTTCAACCTCCTCTGTATGGGTATCAAATGAAAGGGCTTAACTAGTAGAATACAGTACACCATGAAAAACGCAAAATCCAAGATGACCGCAACCACAAAATGGCGGATTACTTTTTTCAATCCCCTCAATATGGGTATCAAATGAAAGGGCTTGACAAGTAGAACACAGTACACTTTAGAAAAATAATAACAAAACAAAAACAAACAAAAAAAATAAAAACTTGAAAATAAAATAAGTTAAAAAAAATTCAGTTAAACGGTTTTATTGTAAAGAAACATAATAATGATGCAGATAATATTCTAAAAGCTAAAAAATAATCAGGTAGGTACCAGTCATCACACCACTCTCCTCATCAATCTGGAGCATTGATCAGATTAAAATAAAATCGTGGGACGTAGCGTAACCTGAGTAAATATATAAATGTTCGTTCTGCGATGTTGTCTATTGAGAAGATGCATCCAAAGCATTGATACCTATAATGATATGAGCGGTTGACTGTAGATAATAGAAATTCGACTCGCCCCACCATTTTATTTTAGTCTGATCAATGCTCTAGATTGATGAGAAGAGTGGTGTGATGACTGGTACCTACCTAATTATTTTTTAGCTTTTAGTACACTATCTGCATCATTATTATGTTTCTTTACAATAAAACCGTTTAACTTAAACATTTTTTTTTACTTATTTTATTATGTGAGATATGCTGTTAAAAAATTTATGTACTTATGTGTCCTTGACAAGTAGATCCGCAAGCAGACAGAACAATAAACAAGACTTGATGGAAAAACATTGAACATTGGCATAGGTAAGTTCCACATTTCTAGCAATTTCTAGCATGCTACCATTAGAATGAGCTGCAGTGGAATTTTGCAATTGCAGTTTTTTTGTCTCTAAAATATGGGCCACTTGCAATTTTATGGCATTCATAAATTTTTAACAAAAGCACTTTTTAACCCGAATGATTCAATGCTTTCTGAAGAAGAAAGTGGTGATGAAAATAGACAGTTTTGATGAAAATTCAATCGAAGGAGGTAGTGAAAATGATGTGACTATCCTAGATATATGAATATGACGATGAAAATACCTACTAAATAAATAAATCGATAACGATGAAGCCGTTGAAAGTGAAGTTGAAATCGACCAAGAAAATTCAGAAAAGAAGATTGATAAATGTGAAGATAATATTCATATTTCCTTTTTAGCTTCAAAACCAATAGAAAGAACGTCACAACAGAAAAAATTTAAGAAGAAGAAGAAGAAGAAGAAAAAAAGAAGATGAAGAAAAAGATATAAAAACAAGAAATGTGGACGTCCTAGTTCCTGTATAGCCTCACTCTTATAAACCGAATTAGATTTAGATCCAATGAACGAAATTTATTTTTAAACGTACCTGGCCAATGTCAAACTGTCATTTATCCTGGAAGTGAGAATACTCCTTATCAGGAACAATTTGGGTCAATAACAATTAAGAACTACTCGGAATAAAGCTTGTTGAGTCAACAAACTTTGTCCGGACTATTTTTAAGTTGACAGCCTACGCGATTCGGAGTTCCTATATCAGACGTATTAACCCTCATTCTGAGTCTAAAAATAAATTTCAGTAATCTCAAGAGGACATAGATTTTTACCGAGGTATGTAGGAATAAATACGGAGGGGTAGCACATTAATATTCACCTCAGGCTGTCTGATGGCGGGCTTCGAGATTATCCAGACAGAGACAGATTAAAGTTATCTGTGTAACTAGACATATAAAACGCAATTACCGACTTCTGCAGCAATAGACAATGTCAAAACGGAAATCCCATTGACCGACATTTTGAGCCCGGCTGTTTAGAGGATTACGGTGCAACGCGATCTGAATTCCGACACGAATTTGTTGCAGGTTGGGGAAATTCTACAACGCGGTGTTCCTACTTCTATGGTTCTGTGAGATATATTTTTCTCGTGTTATATCAATTTGTAGGAAATCACGGTATCTTGACAAGAAACGAATTTATACTGTTTTCGTTGGGAACTTGTAAATCGAAATTTTTCATTCGTAATTTGACGAGTACTTCTTATTTTGCCGTATAAATTTCCGATTTGAATGAAATTTTGTTGCCAGGCAATTTGACGAATAAAACTGACAGCCAGTAAGATCGCGAAGTCATTCATAAATACTTATTTGCCCACATAATGAGTCTCATCTTGGATTCCTTCCACCACTTTTAGAGGTCCACTAGTAATCTCTCTTAAAATTTCTTGCTTAATTTGTGCCAGTTCAAATTTTAATTTTGTGAATTTCTGGTATTTACTTAGTAAAAAAAAAATAAGTGTACATATATCGACGTTTCGCCCCCGTTCGGGGTCTTTGTCAAGATTTATTAAAGAAAAACGTTTTAAAAGATATAAAATATTTGACAAAATTTTTTTTCAAACAATAAAAAATTATATGGTAACTATGATATAAATATAAAAATAAGTAAGTAGCAGAGAATATGATTTATTTTATTACATTACAGTAAATTTGACTTAAATTTTGTATATCAGTTCCTCGATCAGTTTCTTTAATAGAGTTTTGTTCTTTTTTATATACCTAGATCAATTCTAAAAATAGTCGAGATTTTAAAATTTTTCTTCTTCTAAAATTTTGGTGTCGTTAAATTCAAAAGTATGATTGCTGTTTCTCATATGTTTACTTATTGCTGAATTACTGTTTTTGTATTTGTGTTGTTTTAGTCTGGTTTCTAAATGATTTTTAGATTGACCAATATGTTTTTTCAGTCTTTACATTTAATTTTGTGTTCATTAGTTTAAGAAAGGGAGTTTTTAAATTAGAATACAAAAATTTTAAGTTCTTATAATTTTGGTGTGATACTTGTAAGTTGTATTTTACTAATAATTTATTAATATTTTGTGACATGCCTTTAATATATGGTAATGAAATGTAATTTTTATTTTCTTTCGGTTGTTTACTATCGGTATTATTATTGTAAAATTGATGGATTCTATTTTTTATAATGTTCATAATGAAATTATTATGATAGTTATTTTTTATTAAACAATTTAATACTTTTTCTATTGCTGATTTTTTATATTTTAGTTTTAGGCTATAAAGTTTAATTGCACGGTCAGCTAGACACATAACAATACTCTTTTTGTGGCAATGAGTTGTTCAGACTTAAAACCAATATAAAGGCCAGACCAACTTGATTTAGTGTACCATTCAGTCTGTATTGATTTTTTTTATTTTATAGGCAGGTTCGGTAATTTTCAAATTTCATTAAAGTTGATAGAGTTTATTATACTGAAGGCTGTTATGTTGTTAATTTTTGTTTAAAAAATATCTTCGCCTGTGAAGCCGTTGCAAAGTTTTCCGTCGGTGCGAGGCTAGAAATCGTACCTTGCAGCGAGAGTAGGCCGCGTGACGTCAGAACTTAGTATAACGTACAAGTCCCAGCTTCAGCGCGCAGCAGTCCCATAAGTATTATGCATATGCATGTGTAGTTAAATTGTTAAATATTATTAACTGGTTCTAACTGGTGTTTTCTGTTTTGTACCCAGACTAATACATCGTACAGCACACCAATAAAACGGAAAAAGTGGTTCGTTGGAGCCAGAAGGAAAATCGGTCAGCATTATCGATATTTTCGCGAGTTAGTTTATCATTGCAAAAGTTTATAAAATTATCGGCTGCCCCATTGCAGCCACTCTAAATAAAATCGAACCTAATGTAATTTATCGACAGTTTTCTGGGACCCCTTGGTACTTGGTAACGTGTTACGGTTACCATAATTTGAAACAGGATGCTAGGAGCATGACTGAGCCAAATACTGAATCGCCGCGCCGTAGCGTTCCATCCCTGAACTAAAAAAGGAAATTTTATTAACTATTTTACAATAATAATTAAATAGTACGTCATCATAAAGTTCTCTTTTGAAGACCTCCATCCTTTCCCTGAGCTAGCCTACGCATTTCCTTAAAAGTAGAACATTCTACATCCCCAACTATTTAGGAGCAGTAGTCTAATCTGCTCCAACCTCTACCTCTTTATTCCTATCTCTGACGCTAGTATGTCGCGAACTATTCCTTTGTGTCTCAGAAGGTGTCCTACCATCCTACGATCCTATCCCCTATTCTTTATTGTCTTCCATACTTTTCTCTTTTCCCCAACTCTTTCTAATTCCTCCTTATTGCTAACTTGTCTATCCACGGTATCTTCAACACCCGTCTGTAGCATCACATTTCAAATAATAATAATAATAATAACGTTTATTTAGCTTCAGCTATACATAAACAAAAATAGAAGAAATTACAATAATACAACATGATCTTTACCTAACCTTACACTAAAAGTATCCGACATTACCTAAATATGAAACTTATACTAGTATATCTTTCTACCCTAATTGCAGTCTCCTCTTATGACTTATATAACATTCAACACGCAATACTTACTAAATAATTAATTTGTACTATTAACAATTACGCTTAACTATTGATCACAACAACAATTTATCCAATTCCATCCTAAACCTATGTACATCTTTAATTGCCTTAACACTATCACCTAGTTTGTTGTATTCTATTGCCCCTCTAAAGAATATTGACACCTGCGATTTCTTTTTATTTTTATGATCTAAGATGAAATTTCCTTTTCCCCTAGTGTTATATTCATGAACATCCGAAAATGGTTTCATAATATCAGATAAATAATCAGGCATTAATCCTAATTGTATCTTATGTATAAAAATTAAAACATTTCTTTTTAGCAGAGACTCTATGTTTAACCATTTCAGTTCTTTTAACATATCACTAACTCTGCTGTATTTGTCACATCCTAATATCGCACGCATGCCCTTATTTTGTAATTTCTGCAGTCTCTGCACATCTGTTTTTGTTGCTAAGTACAAAATTGTAGAAGCAAACATAAAATGTGGCAGTATAATTGTGTTATACACCAATTTTCTAGATTCTTTCGTTAAGAACTTACTACATCTTTTTAACACCCCCACTTTTTTGGATATCTTATTACAGGTGTAATCTATATGTTTTTTGAATGATAGACATCTGTCAACCACCACACCCAAGTACTTGTATTCTTCCACCACCTCTATTTCTTCCCCTTCTATTTCTATTTTATGGTTCTGCTGCGTATATTCAGAATGTTTATTGTTGGATGATAAGATCATTACCTTGCATTTCTTTAAGTTCAATTTTAATTTATGTGCCTTCATCCAGTTGCTCACCTTCTCTAACTTATTATTTAAATAATCTATTTGATAATTTATGTCTGTCCCTTCCAAATAAATTACTGCGTCATCGGCAAATAGGTGTATCTTACATACTTTAAAAATATTTGCTAATTGGTTTACATAAATACAAAATAGAAGAGGTCCCAGAATACTTCCCTGTGGCACCCCGATATTGATATTTAATTCCTCTGACACTGTGTTACCGCATTTTACCCTCTGTTTTCTGTCTGTCAGATAATCCCGAAACCAATGCTCAACAGTTCCTCCTACCCCCATCTGTTGTAATTTTTGCATCAAGATTTCCCTATCTACCGTCTCAAATGCTCTCTTAAGATCGAGGAATATAACTATTATTGTGGCATCTTTATCTATTGCCATTTTCCATTCGTTTAGTACATATTGGAATGCTGTCTCACAACTGTACTTATGTCTAAATCCTGACTGGAAACGTGATAATATATCTTGTTTATTGACAAAATCAAGTAGTTGAATATATACTATTTTTTCTATTACTTTTTCCACGGTGGGTAACATATTTACCGGCCTAAATTCCTCAACTGTTTTTGTGTTTTTTACTTTTCTTATTGGTACAATAGTGGACACTTTTAACAATTTTGGCATTGTCCCAACTTCTAATGATAGATTAATTATATTAATTAGCATGTCTGATATTTCATTATAATATTCTTTCAAATATGTTCCATCTAACTCATCGGGACTATTTTTACAACTTATAGAATATATCATCTTTATTAGTTCAGTCTTTTCAATTAGTTTAAAATCTAGAAATAGTCTATCATCTACATTTTTTGTACTCGAACTATATTGCACAAGGTTACCTAATGAAGAAACCAAATCTTCTATACTTTCTTTAAAATATTTATTAAATGCATTGGCTATTTCATATGTGTTAGTTATTCTGCGGCCATCCATTTCTAATTCGTTATAATTGTCATTTTTCTTTTTGCCAATAATCTCTTTCAAAGTTTTCCACATTCTTCTAGAATCACTTCTACAATTATCTACATTTTGCTCGAAATACAGACTCTTTTCGGTTCTAATTAACGTCACTACTTTATTCCTTACGTCTTTATATTTTACCCAGTCTTCTTCGAGTTGTGTTAACATAAACCTTTTATAGTAGCTATCTCTCTTTTTTATCTCTTCTAACACTTGTTTATTAAACCATTTGTTCTCATGTGCCCTAACAGAAATTTCTTTTTTTGGTCTATTCTGATTCAAAAGTTCTATAAATTTTCCGTAAAATTCCATATATTTTTTATGAAGGTCCCTTTCTCTGAAATTGAAATCTATTTTTTTTTAATTTTTCTCTAAATTCTGAATGATTATATTCCACAGGCCGTACTACTATTGTATTATACATTGTATTATTTGAAGGTAACTTTAATTTTATGACATTATGATCAGTAATCATTGGTTCATCTAACACACTGCATGTCATATTTCTTAAGCTATTGGTAAAAACTAAGTCTATTATTGTACTGCTATTACTTATATTATGAGTATAATCTGTTACCAATTGTGGCATTCCATTATCATTTATGATTCTCTTTAATTTATTTGTATAACAACAATTATTATTTGCCCAATCCATATTAAAATCTCCGGCAATTATCATTGTTGCATCATTTTCGCTTAACTTATTTTCAAGCCACTCTTCAAAAAAATTTAGGAATTCTGTTTTGGAACCATTTGGTGAACGATAAAGACACACTAACATTATCATTTCAGAAATTAATTTGAATTCTATACCTACTAACCAATAATTCATTTGAGATGCATGCCTTTCTTTGAATCTATAACTGATGTCTTCCCTGATATAAATTAATGCACCGCCCGTATGCCTACTGTTAGAATTACACCTTACCAAATTGTATCTATCTACTGCTATTTCGTCATCGTCTATATCTTCAGTTAGTCTTGTTTCCGTCGCACACATCACTATTGCGTTCTTATCTACCATTAATTGCACTATTTGGTCTTTGTTTGCTATCATACTTCTGGCGTTAACACAATACACTGCTCCCTCTAAATTGCTAACTGCTTGTATGTCTTTTTCGGTTTTATAATGATAATGTGATTGCTAAATCTGTACCCTATTTTTTTGTATCCCCACATTTCTTTTGTAAACGGGACAGTTTGTATCGAATGCAGAATGACAGGTATCTAAATTGAGTTTCAGCCTCTCATTCGCACTTGTACAATTCGTACATTTTTTTGAATTTGTCTCGCATTCATTTCGCCTGTGCCCTCCACCACAATATCCACACTTTACCTCATTTTTACAGTGTTCAGCTTTATGGAAAAAGCCCATGCACCTAAAACATCTTAATAAGTTCACATTCTCATATACCAGACATCTATCCCAATTTACGTTTATCCTTCCCTGTCCCAACATTTTTTTATATGACTGCCAGTCCGCCTCAATTATTGATGTATATCTCCCTCGTTGTTCGAAAGTTTTTTAATGTCTATTTTAACAGCTGATTTATCTATAACTATTTCATTTTGGGAAATAATACAAGATTTTATTTGTTCATCTGATAATTTTTCACTCATCCCGCAAACCCGCAATTGCGGTAATTTAGTTGATGCCCTTTCTATATTATAGGAGTCTCCTACTTCCCTTGTGGCACATTGCTCTATTTTCAAAGCATCCTCTTCTTTGTCGCAACCGATTGCAATGCCCCCGTCCCTCATGTTGTTAACGGATGCTACCCCTATGGCTAACTCAGAAGGTTTAATCTTCTGTTGCACTTCGGCTCTTGTAATTTTACATTGCTGTTGCTCTTTGGGTTTTACCACTACCAAAGCCGCACTTTTCTTAACTACGTTAGCATATGTTTGTCCCTTTAGTGCCTGTTCTCCGACCTGTGTCCTTTGTCTTACTTCACCGTCAGCATATGCTTCTTTCACTTCAGATGCCTCTTTAAGGACACTTGCCAATGCTGTTTTTATCTTTATATCCAAACTGTTAAGTATATCCTCTTTAAACAATTTAAACATGTCTTCTGCAACTCCATATACTAAACGGCATTGTTCGCAAAGCCATTTAGCCCCTTCACACTCGCTCAAAACTGCGAATTGCTTGTCTTTAACGTTCACACACTTTATGTGAAACCACTCATTGCATTTTCCGTCACACCCGATTACTTTATCCCCGTCAAATTCAATTTTACATTTACCGCACTCCTTCGCGTCAACCTCGCGCGGCGCCATATCATAAGCTTCTACTCTTTTTCAATCCGCTTCTCCCATTGTCCAAGTTTCGCACCAATAGGTATAATTTCGTACTCCATACATGCGTCTTTAAGAGTCTCTTCCGAGTTTCTACATTAACCGTTCCAGAATCTCTGACGTCAAACCAATAACAAAGCGAACTAGCATGTGGGCGTGATAAGCTAATTTCTTTCGCTTATTACGCCGCAAAAAAGTTTTGTAGAAAAAAATTTCGCCGTCGAACCTCCCTATTGTAATTTACATCGAGGGAAGTTTAATTGAAATTTTCAGGGATATAGAAATTTTTAGTTTTTTTCTTTAAAAGACCAGGAGTCTGATATAAAATTCATTTTGCCCTATGATGTTAGAAAGAATGTTTGTTAAAAATGTTGATAATTTATAAAATGTGCTTTGAATACAAGAAACAATAGGTCTGAGAGGAATATTAGTCTTATGTAATTTTGGTAGGCCATATATCCGGGGAGGTGGAGAATTTTGAATTTTACGTTTGCTACTAAGTTTTGGGGGGATGTTACTTACCTACAGCGTACTCTTAAGATATTTAAAATTTGGAGATCTCAAGAGCAAAATTACAGTAATTTCCAGGAGGCATGTGTAGGAAAACTGAAAATTTATTCCAAGTACTTAGTAGCACGCTACACTGACACTAACAGTGCCCTTTTATTGAAATTGATTTTCCAGCCGTAAACCTCGTTCCCAACCATTCCTAAATAATAGATTAGCATCACAACAAATGATTGTGTTTGCTAATGCTGTTGAGCCGGAAGCTCGCAATACAGAATTACCCGGTTTTGTTACCTTCAATTCGTCCTACTTCTTACGGCGTTGTACTTCGCCGCAAAGAAGGATGGTGTTCACGACGAGACTAAATCCACGATCTCGTCTCTCTGAATAATAGATACCTCAACAAATGACCGCATCTGCAAATGCACCACCGAACTCAAATGTGCAGCTTACGTCTTTGTCACTTGTGTAAGTTCGAACATTTGTTCGCGCCCGGCAGACGTTTCCTGGTATAAAATATCGTTATGGAATACGGGAGTTCCAAGGTTTTAATCAATCTTAATGTCGACGAAAATGTGTGTATGGTTGTAGGTATTTTTGGAAAATTGAGATTAATGATGGTTCAAGTTTCGTGTAATGCATTATGAGAAGGTGAAATCTAGGCGATCTGATATTATAAATCACTGGGTGAAATAATCTGAAGACAGTGGGGGTGTTTTTAATTGTGTCGAGGAGTTTCTCGTTTTAGAAATGGAGGGGCGAGCAGCAAATTTCTGGATGTGATAGTATTATTAACTTTAACTGAGTCTATTAAACTTCCTTAAATATTCGCTTCTAAATAAATTTATTTCCTATACCTAATACCACTTTCAAAAATTCTTTACTTCAATTATGGCTAAGGGTTGCAACGATGTTTCCTGGTCGGACGTCAATTATGCAACGAGATCGAATCGGTTTCGGTGAAAGTATACAACGGCACTTCCTAGTGACGCTCTGGAGCCAGATATACAGCGCGCTCTTTCGGTTTCGGTATCGGTATCTGGTTCGCTCTGAATAGCTAGGCTAATCGGATCGTTATCTTATTAACGATATAACGGGGTTGCATCTGGTCAGGTCAGGATCGTCGATAATACCCTTTGCTCAATAGTCGAAGAAGGGAAGGTTCGTTATTGCTTACTAAACGGTGAATTATAAAACAAACAAATTAAAAGGGATGCCTAGCTCGTGGTCTATTCCATCGGGATATTCCGTATTCACTTGAATATGGATAGCCTCGTCGTATGATTAATTGTTCCGGATACTGGCGGTTTCGCAATAGCACCTCTAGTGCGACCGGTCGGGCTTTCAAGTCTGGGATATACGTTAGAATACCTAGAGTGTAATCCCGTGCGAGACATGTTTATTAGTTGACGTGCAAAAGCTTTATAACTGACGGAGCCACCCCAGGACATATGCAGATTGTGGTAGAAACCCTCCGCTGCACATCGACAAGGCTGTGTAATCCGCCGCAATGAATGCAAACTATATAGGTTTCTACTTTCCTGCACCTGTACTGGTAAATGGACCTACTTAATTAAGTCAGCTACACCTCCGCTACAAGTCAACTAACTCCGGTCCGGTTAACTTAATTATTGGTAGCCCTTCGGCCTCGATAATTAAGTACTAGCGATGAAGACTCTTGAGTATTTATTCTTTTGAGAATAAATCGGATACGGGAATGAACAGAAAATCACACGCCGGTGAATTAAACTCATTCAAGCGGGCTGTCGATTAAAATTTATCGGACGCGGGTGGAGAGAATTCTTCTTCTGAAGCCGGCGAAGAAGATTCTTTTTGGACCTCTGCTGTGTGATTCCTTTTATAGCCACTCGAATAGGTGCGGCGGTCGGCGGTCAGGCTCCCTTTCCTACCATCGAAACGCGTGACGTGCCACCACCACTCTTCTCATGCTCTTGTTTATTTACAATCGTGACGTAGCGGCTTGCTTTTCTCTTGTCATCTGGATATGCCACGGCTCTCGCTCCGTGACGCGGTTGCAATAAAGAGAACAATTATGAATGCTACTCCAAGTCTGTTGGATGTAACCAGCATTCCAATTATGCATTGTTACAGGGTAGATCAACAAAGTAGTTTAGATATCAACCGAATATAATTTTTATTTATAAGTACTGGTTGATATAACAACAAACACCGTGAACCAGTTGGACTTTACTCAAATTTCAATTGCGCAGATTTTTTAATTATATTATATAATCTGTCTTATGTGTATCACCGTAATCTCTATTATTTTAACAAGCAGACCACTTGGCATAGAAAAGTGTACATACATTCATGTGGCGTTCATAAATTAAGGTGAAGATACAGCTCCATAAAAAATACGTGGAATTTTGATCCAAAACTGTCATAGACTATCTACTCAATAGAGAAATAAATATCGTATGTTACTTTGATATGAACAGCATGATACTTGCATGCAGAGTTTAAGTAAGTAGCATTAGGACAAAATTTTAATTTGAATATTAAGTGCTGATTGAAATTTAAATTGAATTAAATTGAAGTTATAGCATAAAGTTTTAATATAATACGAGTATAAAACACTTGAATGTGATAATTGTCACTTTTTTTATTAAACACTGTTAACAATGGTTTCGCTACACCGTAGCTTCTTCACAACTTACAAATCTATGTTGCGATATTAACAGCAGCCCCGCCAAAACATTCCGCTCATTAATTTTGCTGTAGGCCTCGTAGCCCTATACTTTAATAAAGAGTTGGTTATTGAAAGACCGCTTACCTAAATTCTCATACAAACTAAGGCGAGGGCATCCAAAATTAAATCTCAGAATGCAGGGGTTGGCAGTGCAGCCCCGCGTGTGTATGAAATAGCGAATAAATAAAGTCTCGTTTCTAAAAGGTTAAATATTAAGCTGCTTTGTGTGGCTTATTATTATTTTAGAGCAAATGAGGGCCGTAATGAAGACGGATGTGCAGTAGCTCAGCTTTCTGGTTCTGGTGGTGTATAACCCCTATCCATTCACCGGCGTTTATATTCCAGATTATGTCGGCAATTTTCGAGCCAGCAAATTGATTATCTGTACTAATTAGACGGTGGGTGTCGGGGAATTAAGCATTGTATGTTGGTACTTTGTTCTGCGTTTTGTTTATACGACTTGCTCCCGCTAAAGTAGGAGCTATCTACCGAGCAGGTTGTTTAGAGGCAATGAATGATGGATTATATCTCTTTGAGATGCGATTTCGTCGCATGAGTGACTCAGTTTGTACAAATATACGCACTTAAGAAGGAACAAAATCGTGAACGAGTAGCACGTGAATGCCGGGGGCGAATGCCGAGCTCGTGGGCTATTCCCTCGGGATCAGATACTACTTGGTTACCAGTAGCCTGGTCGTATGGTATAAACAACTGTTTCGGAATACTGGATTTTCCATCGTAGCACAAGCACAGTAGTGCAATTCAGTCGGAGTTCAGTCGGAATTGGCATTAGCCAATTCGCTGTAAATATGCAAATTATATGAACTATATTCCACCGCACGTTTGCTGCAGTAATGTAAATTGTTTAGGTATTATACAGTAAATCACACGCCGTAGACTAAAATTATTCAAGCGGGTTTTCGGCTAGGATTGTCAAGTCAGTTTTGCATCCTCTTCGCTCTTCAGCTCTCTTGCAATTTCAGTATTCTGCGGTCAGGCTCGTAATCCCTTCCATCGGACTGGATGAGAGTGGCGTGGTTTCATTTGTTGGATGTGACGGGCATTTTAATTATGCATTGTTACAAAGTAATACTCGCTTAAATGACAAAAAACGAAAGAACATACATAGCAAAACTGCAATTCAAGTAACAATACCTAACTACAAAATGAAACTAGAAACCATAGAACTATACGGGTGATTTTTTTTATCGTCTATTAGAAGTATCTGAAGAACTAAAAGAGATATTGATTTGAAATTTTGGCTGTGGCCGAAACCGGGTCGGATCTATTTAATGAAAATATTTTCAAAATGGTGGCATTTCCGGGAATATCGGAAGTTGACACCAACTTTGTTATCTTAAATGGAATGCTACAATTTTCTATTTTTGTTAGATTCCACGGAAAATGTCTAAAAGTAATATTTTCGGGGATATAAATTTTTTTCTCAATATTTTGACAGTTGTAGTAGATTATGTAAAAATTAATATCTCGATAACGTCTAGCAGTAAGATGTTCGATTTTTTATGGTGGCAAGACGAGGTGTTGGAGTTACTAATCAGGCGAACAAATTGTCAAAATCTATTGCATAAAATTTTCTAATCAACGACATATTATGTTGATCGCACAAAAGTAGCAAAAAGTCATTTTTCTTAAATAGAATTATACAATTTTCTATTTTTTTTACATTCCACGGAAAATTTTAATGTCAATTCAATAAAGGTTCGCTATGTCTAAAAGTAATATTTTCTCAATATTTTGACAGTTGTGGTAGATTATGTAAAAATTAATATCTCGATAACGTCTAGCAGTAAGATGTTCGATTTTTTATGGTGGCAAGACGAGGGTTGGAGTTACTAATCAGGCAAACAAATTTTCAAAATCTATTACATAAAATTTTCTAATCAACGACATACATAATTTATGTTGATCACACATACGTAGCAAAGAGTTATTTTTCTTAAATTGAATGATACCTATTTAAAGAAACCAATTAAAAAACGTGAAAAAATGCGCGTTTAACAATGTATGATGTTTCTCTACCCAAAATGTTTCTTTAACATTGTTTTACTATCACGTACCTACTTTATTTTTTATTTAGTTAAAATAAGTTCAGTGGTGGTAATTCCTGTTAATTATTTTATCGCATTTTCCATGAATGTTGAATAAATTCATAATATCCGAGTAAGAATAATTATCATTTGCCATATCCTATTCGTTAAACACCAACCGTACTAAATTACTAAAAAATACCAATTGCTTTTATTAGACATTATTTGTGAAATTTGTGAATATTTTGTTTTGTCTACAAGCCAAAGTCTACTTACTAGAAGGCGGCGCTCTTCAATTTTGATCGATGAGATAAGAAAACAGCAAATATCTAAAATACTATGCATTTTAGGTAGAGAAACACCATACATTGTTAAATGCGCATTTTTTCACTTTTTTTAATTGGTTTCTTTAAATAGGTATCATTCTATTTAAGAAAAATGACTT
Organism: Xestobium rufovillosum; assembly: GCA_963966045.1. Classification (NCBI taxonomy): domain Eukaryota; kingdom Metazoa; phylum Arthropoda; class Insecta; order Coleoptera; family Ptinidae; genus Xestobium; species Xestobium rufovillosum. Next base: position 42,286,513 of record OZ014493.1, read on the forward strand.
TTTGCTACTTATGTGTGATCAACATATGTCGTTGATTAGAAAATTTTATGTAATAGATTTTGAAAATTTGTTTGCCTGATTAGTAATTCCAACACCTCGTCTTGCCACCATAGAAAATCGAACATCTTACTGCTAGACGTTATCGAGATATTAATTTTTACATAATCTACCACAACTGTCAAAATATTGAGAAAACAATTTATATCTCCGAAAATATTAATTTTAGACATAGCGAACCTTTATTGAATTGACATTAAAATTTTCGTGGAATCTAAAAAAAAAATAGAAAATGGTAGCATTCCATTTAAGATAACAAAGTTGGTGTCAACTTCCGGTATTTCCGGAAATGCCACAATTTTGAAAATATTTTCATTAAATAGATCCGACCCGGTTTCGGCCACAGCCAAAATTTCAAATCAATTTTTCTTTTAGTTCTCCAGATACTTCTAATAGACGGTCAAAAAAAATCACCCTGTATACAAATAAACTATAAGTGTGCGTTTAAAGTTTAACTCGGCAGATCCCATCGTTGCCAGGTTGTAACTGGAAACCATTTGAGGGGAGAAGTAGTGGTCCTTGTTGAGAACTAAGAAAACGACGTCGATTGAATCAAGATTACGCGATTTCGCCCACTTGCCACGCTAATAAAGGGTATGGATATACTCGTCACTCCACCGTTTCCAAATCTCTTTGTTGAAGTCGTTGGACGAGCTGCCAACGACTCAGTTTCAGCAACAGTTTTAGATGTGACAAGCACTATCAGGTACAGTGGTTAAAGGTTCGAGATTTAGGAAGTAATCAGGAGTAAGTACGTTCAAGTCACTGGGATTAGAATTTAAACTGCTAAGAGATCTAGAGTTTAGCATAATAAGTGAATACAGCTCCTTCTTAGAATGTTAGAATTTGGTTGCCAATGACCGGACACAAATGGGTTTTTTAAATCCACCTTCCCACAAACCTCCGATATGAGGTGCAGAAGTGGGGTTGAAATGCCATTCAATCCATTCTCTTTCGAGAGCGCCGCAAAGAGGGAGTCTTTAGGGTATGAAGAGAAATAGGAGGGGAATGTAGGATAGTATAAATAAATTTCAAATCATTAGATAATTAACCTTCGTATGCGTTTGTTCTATTTTCGAGTTCGTCTCGCTCTCCACCCTAACACAAGTCAGTTGAGTATATTTCAAGGACGCATTTGACAATGCAAAATCCAGATCAGAGGAGTGACTTTTATTGGCAATATTACGAACCAAAGAATTTTAATTTCACGGTTCGCAAATCAAAAACAAACCTCGATGCACTTAATCCCGAATAATTGTTAATTAATTCCGCATGGTCGGCACTCATTAATATTTATAATGTAAACAAGTTGTGTATTCGCGAAAAACCTATACAGCCTCTCCCGGTGATTTATGAATTCCAATGAACGTTATTAAAAACCAAATTATCAACATTCTCCATCATCATTTGTCTGCGGTCTCGGTTTCTGGCAGTTGGCATTATTCTTTCGGCTGCTGATACCCTGTAATTTATTCTCGAACCCCAGCGCAAAACATTTCCCAAATCGAGCGGAGCCTCGTTACCCTGCTACTGCGGTGGTCAGCAGATATTGACATTTCAGCATTAGTACTTGATGGACTCCTCATTCTCTCTCGCGCGTAAAGTATTTTACAGCAGACGTTAAATTTCGCCCGGTGAACCCTTTTATTGATTTTAAATACACCTACGGTTTCTGGCCGTCCCTTTTGTCAGTAATTTCGCCTCCTCATTACGTTTCATAACCGCTATATCCCCAATAATATTGCCGTCATGTTTTTTACAGCGGCCCGCCGAACAAGCCGAGTTTTTATATTTAATTTAATTCACTATGGGTCATTCAATAAACCTAGAAACAAAATTTATAATAAATAAAATAGGGAAGAAGAAGAAATAAATGTTTTATCGTTGATTGAGGCGACACCAAAAACTTCTTGTCCCGAAATCGAATCACAAGTTGGTGTTTCCAAAACAAAAGTTCAAAAAATAGTTTAAAAACTTCAAATATAGGCCATATAAAATTCAAATTATTCACCATCTCTTCCCGGGAGATCAAGAAAGAAGGCTTAATTTTTGTAGGTGGTACTTAAATAAAATTCAAGAAAATCCAGAATTTGGGCGGTCTGTCGTTTGGACAGCTGAAACTCACATAAGCAGCGCAGGATTATTTAACAGGCATAATGTGCGTCACTGGACTGATACAAATCCGTACCAAACTTTTGAACGTCAGAGGCAAGGTCGTTTTGGATTTAACATTTCGTGTTTTATTTTGGGTGGTCAACTAGCATACCAAATTTTTGATGGAAACTTAACGGTATTGAGATACATTAATTTATTTAATATTAACGCAGAGGCGATAATGGAAAATGTTCCGTTAATAAACATAAACAGGGTATATTTCCAACAAGATGGTGCCCCTGCATACAATTCTGCAATAGTTAGAAATTATTTAGAAAATCATTTTCCGGGTAGATGGTTGGGTACAAATGGACCTATATTGTGGCCTGCAAGGTCACCGGATCTGAGTATATTAGACTTTTTTGTTTGGGCATTTTTAAAAGAAAAAATATACATACGAAGATACAACAATCAAGTCGAGCTAGCAGATGCAACACATGCAGCTTTCCGATATTTGCAAGCCCATCCTATTTTTTTAATTAATGCCATCAATCTATTAACTAAAAGATGTAGATTATGTGTTGAAAAACATGGCAATCAATTTGAGCAGTTCCTATAATTTTGTTGTTTGTTGTTTTTCTTCTTCTTTTTTGTTTTGTTTGTTTTGCTGTTTTTTCTGTTTTTGTTGCTTTTATTTTAGTTGTTATTAAAAGTTGCTAACAAAAAATCACAGGATGTACTTCCCTATTCTATTTCCCTATTTGGTTCTCATCATACGTAGAATCTTGAGATCTCGAAGTACAACGACCCCTTCAAAAATAATATAAATGTAAAAATACAAAAATAATATAAATGTCTAACAGTAAACGAATAATAAACAATAAATAATTTTGCTGATAGTGAAAATAATATTTCCAGGCAAGCGGTTGGTTATCAATTGCAGGAATCCTATCTAATAAAAGTGATGTTAATCGTGGAGAATGCGCAATAGACACGTACCGTTTCGATCTAGCGAGGACAGATTTTTCGTTTTCGTCTCTTTTTAATACGTACGGGAGCCGATCGCCAAAAGTGCGTACGTCTGAACTATCACAGGTAGGTATCATGTTTGTTGTCGTTGTAAAACTATACGCCGTCAGAAACGATTCAAAGTTATTGGATCATTATTGGACGCATGTACTCCGTAAGCCCCAGCCAAATTGAACTATTTCATTTTCGATTATTATTACTTCATATTAAAGGAGCAAACAGATTTGAAGATCTGAAAACAGTAAACGGAGAAATACAGGAATCTTATGTAGCAGCGTGTTTAAAATTAGGTCTTATTTAAGATCATCACGAGTGGAAAAGAGCCATGAATGAAGCTGAAATTTGGATGATGACCAGACAGCTGAGATATTCATTCATTCGTATTTTAATTCATTGTCGACCAATTTATCAGGAAGAATTGTGGGAAGAATTTAAAGAAGTAATGTCACAAGATTATGCAAGATGTTACAGCAATACTGAAGGACAAAAAACCTATATTCAAATTAGTTCCATGCTTTCTGCGGAAGGTTACAATCTTTCAATGTTTCCTACCATGCCACGACATTGAATATGCAAATGAAGAACAAGCAATAGAAATAGGATCACGACAATATAAGCACCTAAATGAAAAGCAGAAAGAAATTGTAGATATTATTTTGGGTAAATGTGATGCTAACATAAGTGAATCAATTTCTGAATCTTCTTGTTTTTATATAGACGGTCCAGGAGGCTCCTGTAAGACTTATGTTTATACAACCCTTTACGTCGTACTGAAGAGTAAGAATAAAATTGTTTGTACTATGGCCTTCACGGGCATAGCAGCAACACTACTTCCTCATGGCAGAACAGTTCATAAAACGTTTGGGTTTCCTGTTCCTCTGTTTTTAGATTCATCTTCCAACATTAAGAAAAATTCAAAAGAAGCAGATTATTTAAGGAGTGTAGATGTTTTTATTTGGGATGAAGCTCCTGTGGCGCCAAGGTATGCTTTAGACATTATACACAGAATCTTACGAGACTTTATGAATTATGATGTTCCGTTTGGTGGAAAAATTATGGTGTTGCGAGGAGATTTTTGACAATTGTTACCAGTTAAAATAAATGCTACCCGCTGTGAAACAGTGAATTTAAGTATCAAATTTAGTTCTCTTTGGAGTTATTTCCGCAAATTTTCTTAAACTCAAAATATGCTGGCTCTACCACAGAAACAAAAATTCACCAAGTTTTTATTGGATGTTGGAGATGGAGTTTTGAACGATATGAGCAGCAGTTTAAAATTTCCACGGAGATATGTATTTATAATTCGGATATCGTTGAACGTATATATGGAGGAATAAATTAGAGAAAACAGTAACAAAAGAGTGGTAGAACTGTTAGATATAAAAACAGAAAAAAATATATACAAACTTGGATAGTGTTGAAAATTGTGATAATGGAGATTTAAACGATGCTATTCTTCCTGATTATTTAAATACTTTAAACCCGCCAAATTTTCCTCCGCATGATTTGAAGTTGAGAGTATATTGTATTGTGATGTTGGTTAGAAATCTCAGCATTAATGAAGGCTTATGTAATGGAACGAGATTGTTAATTTTACAATTGGGAGACAATATCCTTCAGTGCAAAATTTTAGCAGGCGATAAACATGGAGATATAGTTTTCGTTAACAGTATAACGTTGTGCTGTGAAAATGTTTATCCTTTTACTTTTAAAAGACGACAATAATTCCCCATTAAACTAGCGTTTGCAATGACTATTAACAAATCACAAGGCCAAACATTTGATCAAATAGGAATTGATCCCTGAAAAGAAATATTTACTCACGGACAATTATGCGTGACTTTTTTAAGAGTTCGTTCTTGGGAAGGATTGATAATTTATTTACGAAATCAAAGAAATAGCAGTATAGTTCAAAGCTACGTTTTCAGGGAATTATATCAGATGTAAATTATTCTGTAATTCTGTAATACTAAAGAAAAACAGGTGCACGCGCACATGCATGTGGCATTGCATCAGGGCGGAGAGCGAAATCCACCCGGACGAACCCCATCCATAAACAAAAACACGACATCGTAGTTTCGCCTCAAAGCGACAGAGACTGTAGTGAAAGTAACGCACGCAATCCCCGACACACGATACAAAATGAAATTGGTCTACATGAAAATAGGTATATATACACGCATGTCACTTATCACATTACAGGCACAGACCTAAACAAGGAAAAAACCTAGAGACCCGCCGTAACTCCATATCTAAAATAACTGGAACGGTTGACATATTTATGCCCCTGCAGGATACCTATATCATCATCAGTTTCCTTTTTTGTTTTAAGCGGTCTGACGGAATCGACACTGGGATGCCCACGTCCTGCAAACAGAAGCAATAAGGAGAGATGTGTTAGTTAATTTTTTATTGGGAGTGCTAGCAAAAGGCGGGATTCAAGGTTGTTAGCTGGCATTGGCGGCTCGTGGTGGAGCGCTTGAAGGGGCACCCCTCGCAGGTACATTTTATTTGCTTTGTACTGCTTTATTACTATTACTATTATCATTACAAAAAATTGCAACAGCCTTGTAGCAAGATGAGAAATTTTCTAGCTTTCTCCATGTTTTGAAGAATATTTAGCTCTGTCTTAAGACTACTAATGTTATTCGCCAATCGACAGCAGTGTGAATTATAACTTCTCACATTTTACCAAGCTTAAATAATATTTCCGCCTTTGGCTCAAGATTATACCTGAATCGGAAAACGCGGGATCAAGATTTGATCCTTTAATTTGTGTTTGGCTATTTATTTATGTTCCCGGATTTTGCAGAATACGAAATTTACGAAGTATGGTCGGCTTCCGGATTAAGAAGCGACGATTACTCAGGAAGGAGGGGGCACGAAAAGTCGCCCTAATTCCGAAGTCAATTGACCGGAATCCAGCTCCGGTCATCAATATTTAAAAGGGGTTCCGACCTAAGGGACGCATTTGTGAAACAACGAACGCTTCTTACAATGCAGTTCAATTCAATCTAGTTCTGTTTCATTTTGACGCTGAAAACTTCCGGAAATTGTTTCATTAAAACTATTTCCAGTTATATTTCGGAGATGCTGCTAGCTCTTCATCCATTTTTAAATTAAGTTTCGACTTTAAAATACCTAAAACGTATTGCAGAAGAACTTTTAAATTATTGAGACTGGCGTTTAAAATGTTTAAAACGTTCGATAGAAATTCTGTATAATTAAATAGACGTACATAATAAAGAAAACAATTATTAGGTGCATGATGCAGGAAATCTCAGTTTTTCAATTTGTGTAAAATTTAGGGGACAGTGAAAAACTCGACTGACGTCAGCATCCTAAGGAGTTGATGATTAATCTAAATCTAAACTTACACTAAGCTGCTGTAAATACCAAACCTCCTACTAGTGAAGTAAAATGAATCGCTAAACCTATAGGGTTTCTTCTAACTTTTGGGACATAAGAGCAATAAAATTGGTTTCTTGGAACTGTAGGGTAAGCATTTATAGCTAATCTTAATATGCAGGTTCGGTGATTTTCAAATTTCGTTAAAATTGATAGAGTTTGTTATACTGAAGGCAGTTACGTTGTTAATTTTTGTTAAAAAAATTCCTTCGCGTGTGAGGTCGTTGCAAAGTTTTCCGTCGGTGCGAAGCTAGAAATCGTACCCTGCAGCGAGATTGGGAAGCGTGACGTCGGTGGTTAGTACGAGTCCCAGCTTCAGCGCGTAGAGAGTCCCATATTATGCATGTGTTGTTAAATATTATTAACTGCGTATAAGAAAAATTTTCTGGGGCCACTTGGTAACGTGTTACAGTTAACATAATTTGAAACACAGGATGCTAGGAGCATGATGGAGCCAAATACTGAATCGCCGCAGCGTTCCCTCCCTGAACTAAAAAAGGAAATTTTATTAACTATTGAATTTTACAATAATTAAATAGTACGTCATCCATCATCATAAAGTTCTCAGTCCGAGGACTGATTGGACGCGTACCTCCATCCTTTCCTATCCCTAAAAGTAGAACATCCTGCATCCCCAACTATTTGAGAGCAGTAGTCTAACCTGCTCCTACCCCTACCTCTTTATTCCTATCTCTGACTCCAGTATGTTGCGAACTATTCCTTCGTGTCTCAGAAGGTGTCCTACCATCCTAGAGGATATTTCTCCTATTCTTTGTTGTCTTCCATACCTTTCTCTTTTCCCCAACGCTTTCTAATTCCTCCCTATTGCTAACCTTAGCTTCGCGGGCATTCAAGAAAAGTGGGAGGAGCGCCATACGAAGCTCTGACGTCAAACCAATCACAAGGCGAACTAGCATGTGGGCTTATTACGCTGCAAAAAAATTTGTTTGGAAGAAAGTTTCGCGGTAAATCAATTATTATAATAACAATTTTCCGTCATTTTCATGCCAAAAATATATATCTTATTTTAATCCGAACCTCCCTATTCTATCTACTTGATAAGTCTATACAGGGTTGAGTTTGAAATCGGACCATAATTACTGTTAAGACAACTGCGTTTATTTTTGTATATGGCTATACTTTCCAAGGCGTTTAAATCAAATTTATTATTTCCTGGTTTTCAGAGTTTGAGATTATTGATATTGAATTTATGGCCCGTTTTCAACGCATGCGACGCCATGCTAGAATTATCTGTACGTCCGTATTTGTAATGAGTTTGATGCTCCTTGAAGCGAGTTAAGATAGACCGTGTTGACTGCCGGATATATCTTTTGACGCAATTTTCGCAAGCTATTTCGTAAATTCCCGCTTTATGAATGAGTTCCGTTTTATCTTTCAATTTAGCTGTCAAATTCAAAAAATAATTTTGTCAAAATGATTCGCTTAATTTTGTGTACAGAAAGCCTTTTAGTTGCAAACAACACATGAGTTGCAGTAGAATAGCAACATTTATATTCATCCCTTCGACCCTCAGCAAGCTTTTTAATTTCCAAGCAAACGTGGTATTACAGACCTCCGTCCTACGTGTCTTCCTCAAGGACCTCTATAACTAATTAAATCGCAGATCAACATTGTATCAGTCGTATTTTAAGAAGACCATTTTCACTAGAATTGCCCACGAGAAGCAAGAAAAAATGTTTGTGTTTGCCAGGGAATCAATTTTCCATTTACGCTGATTTGTCAGTGGAAAAGTGAAAGAGAAAAAAGGTCACCCTCTGCATCCGCCAGCAGGACGCGCAAGTTTAATGACTCGGGAAATCACGGTAGCACACAACACAAAAGAACATTATATTCAGCGAGTGTCCCTAAATTCCGAAATGCCGGCTGGAAATAGCGTTTAGCTGGAGGTTTAGCTTCCATAATGTAACATACAGGCCATAAGTTATCTGAGGCGCATTCCAGGTTACAATCCGCAATTAAGTTCGAGAGAACGTAAAACGTTTTACTGCAATGTCGACATCTTCTTAGGTAAATTTAGAGGGATCTGTATTAACCGCTGGATGTAAAACATATTCACTAGTTCCGACGCTATTGCGTAGCACAGATTCAGTTTTATTGATGAAATTTTAATACCGGGTAAGAACAAGGTTTTTGTTAGGTTGAGTGCAAGATCGTATTCTAATTTCATTAGGTATCCGTTATGAAACGTAAGAATTCCTATCGTAGCATACCCTGGTTGCTCTGGAGCAGAAGAAGTCGAATTTGTACTTACTATTTAAGAAATCATGTACGTACCTACCTATGTATTGTTACGAGAGTAAGCCCCATGCGGCGCATATGTTTAAAAAGCGACTGATTTATAGCTTTTGTATTTACGATGACGTTAATTGATTTGAGAACATACCTAATTTTTACTATACTTTTAGATATGCCGACAGAAATTGTTGTCAATAAGTGAGCCCACACTGTAGATGAATCAAGAACTTTGACGTAAATTCACTATAAATTCTTAGTAATATCATCTATAGGAAAGAAACCAGTACAGCTCGGTACATAACTGCAGATTCGAACCACTGCAGTCAGCACAAAGAGGCTAGTTTTGGTTTTTTAGTTAATAGACTGTTGAGTCTACCGTTATCCTTTGAAAGATACCGCAAGGAAGTAAATAACAATCAAAGATATAGCGAGATGTAACGGTTTCAATCCAGAGATTGTCAATAGGTTAATTAGAAAACGAAAATTCAAAATGCTATTGCGAAATTCCTCCACTTTAAATTGAGATAATAAAATTGCTAAATTTATAAAAATACCATACGTACCGCAAATAACTAGAGGTCAGGCCCTGGCAAACGTAGAACTTTCAAAAATTCGCAAAAACTACGAAATTTCCAGGCGTCACAGAAATCGTTACTGGGACTCCCGTATACTGTCGCACTTCCAAGTCTTCTTTATTTCTTTATTTGTTATTGTTATTATTTGCGAACGTATGCGATGTAACAACACCAAAAGCTTAAAATTCGCTGAAACGTAGTTCAACTTTACACCACTAAGTATCGCCCCCATGCATCGCAGACCACAAAAAACCAACCTATACGATGTGCTCTGGTTTATCCGGGAGAGATGCCGTTTTTTTAAATTAGTCAAATAAAAATTTCCGTTGATAAAAATAACAATTTATTCGATATACGACATAAAATATATTCATTTAGCAATATCAGAACAAGATTTTAAACTTCTTAGTGCAAAATTAAACATTTTTTTTAATTTAACAAAAACTGCTCTTCATTTAGCATCTCTCCCACATTATAATGGCAGAGATGCCAACTACCACTGGGAGAGATGTCAATGCCTTAATTTTTGTAAAACTAAAAATTTTCCGCATGGTTGACATAATATATTTACATATTTTGTGCACCCTTTGTGCAACCAACAGCTGCATTGTACGCACTGTATCCAGCCTTCTTTCTTTTTAGTGGTATTGCACTTTTGCTATTTGTTTCAACAAATTCTTCAAAGTTAATGTCCGAATTGCTGTCATGAATTGAAGGATCATCTGCAGAAGAACTTGAGGAGCTACTGTGTTTGCGCTTCTTATATTTCCCTACAAGTTCTCCCTTTTTGCCCTTTTGTCTTTCCACTTTTTAATATTAATTCCTTTGTTTAAACCAGACCCTCTCAGGTTTTGGTACGACAGCATTTTGTTTTTCTAGTTTTAATTTTTTCTTTTCTTCCATTACCCTACGTTTTTCCATGTTACTTGCAGCTGTTAGTATTTCACCAGTGTTTACTTTTCTAGGTTTCGCATTATTGGCTACTTGAGGGAAGAAGGGCGATTTTTCTAAGTAGTTTACCCAGTGTCTCAATTTCTTCATCGCGCGAGTTACTTTTTCTTTTATAAAACGTTGGCATTTGTGCAAAAAACACACAAAACGTTGTTGCCATCTCACCCCCTTTAAAATCGGCATCTCTCCCAAACTTATGGGAGAGATGCCGAACGTTACAACTTAGAATCACTGTAGTTGAAACTAACCGGACTTCGTCTAAAAATAACCTTACAAACTGCATTTCAACACAACATCACATTTAGTCGCAAATTTTGATAATTTAATTCAAAATTATAATTATTGTATAGTGATAGTCTACGAAAATTTTAGCGTACGGTAAATTAATTGTTAGTTTGTATCTTACCGAAAACAGTATTTTCAGGGCACAAACACAAACCACAACACAGAGTACATGTATCTGAACGACTGATGTAGTAGCTAACTCCATCTAATTTAGATAAGAACAATCGGCATCTCATCCATACCGGCATCTTTCCCGGATTTACCCTACAGAAATATGCAATATAACTATTTCGATCATTTAAAGTTTGCTAAAAATGTACCTCAATTTTACACCTCTATAACATCGTCCCCGTGCATCGCAGGCCTCAAAAACCAACCCACACGATGTCGGCTGGTTCATCCTCTTTCCAACTAGCCTAAAATAAAAGTTGGATTTTTCACATCGAGATAGCAAAAATGTGGCTAATGATAATAATGATAATAATAATAATAATATTGTCCGTATATCATTATGCATTATATGTATACCCATCAGGAAGAAAAACTAAAAAATGCAGTGAAGCCTTGTAAATGTTGAATAGTGTAGCCCGTGATAAAACTTATAGAAAAATTCACAGACCTCGCATCTTACGCAAGTATCATAGGCGTATTGAAAATACCGACACAACTGCTCGGTTTCTAAGATGTCCAACAAAGGTGATCTGTGCCGTTTCAAGTTGGTATATTATTGACACAATAAAATAAAAGAAATGATTTGTGACAAGCACAAGGCACTTAGTCAAACTGACGCAATACGTAACAAAATATTAACGCACCCGTTTTGTACAGTTTGGACTTTTATTGCAACGCGATATCCCTCTTAAACGGTACTCGCCCTCGCCGTACCTTAGTTTACATCTGGCGATCTGGCTAGCCGGTAGCCGCCTCCATCCAATTTATTAGCGGCCTCGACTGCGCGCGCCGCCAACAGAATCTGTCGCGTGTCGATACATTTTTCGTAAGATGAGTCCCATATACACGAGCCCAGAAGTATTTTCAATACTAAAAATCGTGAACCCTCACACAACAATGGTTCTGCGGCCTCTAATAGCAATACGCTTTTAAATACCTAGAAGACAGGATAAATTTAACGTTAGAACCATGTGTTTAATTTGTGACCGTGGATAGTAGTCCGCAAGTTACGGATCACTATCATTTGTCATTACGGTTCCGCAAGTTGTGGGCATGCGAACAGGTGTTAAATATTGTGTAACAACGCATTTTAGACAGACCCTTTACTTGTCCTCGCACCAGATACACGCATTTTATGCGAAAAAGATAATGTGGAAACGTGAGAAAAAAATAACGTTTACGAGAGCCGATCCTACCCGGCCCGAGAGTAACAAACCACTAGCGCTCTACGATAACCTACCTACCCACAAACGCTGCTGGGTGGGGATTGAACTAACGAAGTACTTGTACGAAAGTATAACGCATAACTTGCGGAATTGTAGTACACTTGATGGGATTACTATCCACTGCCTTAATTTGTGGAGGATCTGGCAAAACAAAAAGGAAATCACTTACTTCAATTCAAACTGGTATCGTAGTACTAAATGTTTATTTGGTTAATTATGTATTGTCGGCCCTTGTTACTATAGGCACGGGTGATTCCACTCGCATAAAAATGCTGCAAGATAGAGAAATGACAATCGTATTATCTCTGAGACTGATTTTGTATGAAGACTTATTTGCATACGATGCAAAATACCACAAATTGTGCTACGCAGAGTACTTATCAACCAAAAATATAAATTCCCACAAAAATAAAACTGACAGAAATACAAAAAGTTCCGATCGCTTGTTTTCAACATTTTCTTCTTGGATTCAAGAACACATCTTAGATAATAAAGAAAAGCTGCCATTAAGTACCTGCAGTAAGACAAAAATATAATTCTATGTTACGTAATGCAGAAATATCCCCAATACAATCTGCGAAACTGAAAATGAAAATGTCGAAAAGATTTAAAGGCTCTATTCAATTTATTCGTAGACCAGGTCAGGTCAGGTGATTTGTTGTGTTCTGGCAAAGAACTTTTGACAAAAAAATCAAGCATGTAAATGAGGACGCAAGCTCAACAGACGAATCGTCTGATTTTAATCTGGAAACAACGGGTGATACATTATCAGATTTACAAATTCTTCACAGAGCTGCTGCAATTTTAAGAAAATGTATGGAACATTTTGCAATACCCAATAAAAATTATCCTTCCCCAGATGATATAAACAGTAAAAGTTTCGCCAAACAAGTACCTACCTCATTTACTAGCATTTATTTCGTGGCTATTACAGAAAGAGAGTTTTGAAAATGCATTGAAAGAAGATTTTAAAGGTGGCATTACAACGCTGTTCTTTTGCAGAGTACCTAACTTGGCCGCGTTCTGTCTCCTTCTGGTGCTCGGCTATATTCCCCATAGTCTATCCTTTTCACTCGCACGGCTCGTCCTGTGCACCGAAAGTGAATTTTTGACATCGGCGCATTGAAAGTGTTACAGCGGAAAAAAAGAAGTTATCCAGGTTCAAAGTGGAACGTTTTGTTACCGATGTGGCGACATATTTTAGATACGGTGCAGTAAAATTAGTTTGGTTTCTTGTATTTACACAAAATTTACACCATTAAAAACGTCAATATTTCTTCAACAATTAAAAAAAAAAACGCAAAGTTCTACGACTTGTAATTTTCGCGTAAGATGCCGGAGAGTCTCCCGGCGCACGGTTGGATAGATTTACTGCTTTTTCATTCCTAATTTTTTTCGCTACCACCCAAAAAAGTCGTAATTGCCATTTTTAGGTGCCAAAAGACTTGTAGAATCATCTGTGAGAGTTTCATCTGGTTATACTTTGGGATCACTCAAAGTTAAAATTTTAGTATTTGCTGAATATCGCTGCACTACGACAGAATCTGTCGTCTGTCGATACATTTTTCTTAAGATGAGTCCCGTATACACGCGCCCAGAAGTATTTTCAATACTAAAAATATTCACACCCCAGGAGCAAATTGACCTGAACGTATATGCAGTTAAATTAATACCTGGGCGTGTATCGAATGATGCTCCAAAAAACAAGCAAAAATGTTTAATCATAAAGTGTTGTACTTTTCGACTATTGCTACCGTGTCGGGAGCGCCCACCATTTTGCAACTTCAAACTATACGGCACGATGGACAATGTTTTAATTTAGTGTGAATTTATTACAGTTTTGTTCGATGAAACTACTAAAGCGAGCGAAAAAAATTTAATTACATGGGAGATATAATTTCCGCAGCAGTTTTGAAAAAAGCTCTACTAGCTCAAACGTTACAAGTTAAAAACTTGTACTCTACGGGTTGCAGTAACAAAACAAGAAGCTCACAATTTGCCATGTAACAGTATACTTAAATATTGACTACTTTATACAAGAAATTCTAGAAGGAGAGAACAGAAAGTGTCTCGTTTTCGAGAGACGTCGATGTAAATAAGCCGGATGCTGCGCGAGAGAAAGGAATTTTCGCGTGCCGGAGAAAATTTGCATAATTTCGACTTTAGAGACTGTCTTCTGAAAAACGAGTGGGGTTAAATTTAGAAATAGTCGTCGTTAGGGCAACGAACAAGGAATATTGACGGGCGAAATATTATGCAGGTTCTCCTTCGCTCGGAGTGACATTGATGTAATTTTTTACTCTTCGTGTGTAACCTTGGAATCAATTATTCACGCCGAAGAGTATACACGCGCCCAGAAGTATTTTCAATACTAAAAATATTCACACCCCAGGAGCAAATTGACCTGAACGTATATGCAGTTAAATTAATACCTGGGCGTGTATCGAATGATGCTCCAAAAAACAAGCAAAAATGTTTAATCATAAAGTGTTGTACTTTTCGACTATTGCTACCGTGTCGGGAGCGCCCACCATTTTGCAACTTCAAACTATACGGCACGATGGACAATGTTTTAATTTAGTGTGAATTTATTACAGTTTTGTTCGATGAAACTACTAAAGCGAGCGAAAAAAATTTAATTACATGGGAGATATAATTTCCGCAGCAGTTTTGAAAAAAGCTCTACTAGCTCAAACGTTACAAGTTAAAAACTTGTACTCTACGGGTTGCAGTAACAAAACAAGAAGCTCACAATTTGCCATGTAACAGTATACTTAAATATTGACTACTTTATACAAGAAATTCTAGAAGGAGAGAACAGAAAGTGTCTCGTTTTCGAGAGACGTCGATGTAAATAAGCCGGATGCTGCGCGAGAGAAAGGAATTTTCGCGTGCCGGAGAAAATTTGCATAATTTCGACTTTAGAGACTGTCTTCTGAAAAACGAGTGGGGTTAAATTTAGAAATAGTCGTCGTTAGGGCAACGAACAAGGAATATTGACGGGCGAAATATTATGCAGGTTCTCCTTCGCTCGGAGTGACATTGATGTAATTTTTTACTCTTCGTGTGTAACCTTGGAATCAATTATTCACGCCGAAGAAATCGAGTTAGATCCTCGTCGATAAGCAAATGCTGATAGGTAACTACATCAGAATATGGTACAATTGGATGTAGCTTTGAGTGGGTACATCAAAGAAGAAAATATATTAATTAGTATATAATGAACGTTTTGCAGTGACCCAATGTGCCTATAACGACGTCCAGTTCCGTGCAATTTCAGTTCAACACGCGACCAGCAATCGATAAGTGAGCTACAGATATTATGCAAATGTTGGAGTTCGATTTGTGCGATATGTTATAAACATGCGACCGACGGCCAAGCGGACCCGTGCATGTCGGAAAATTGAATTTAATTTACAACAAAATTGTTAAACCGACCACAGGTCAACTTAGAGGGATTAATTTTCCTCTATCCATTTGCATTTATTTGGTAAACGGAATTCAATAATGATGTAGCAAACAGATAGCTGGATATCGTGGTGTCCATGCACGGTTAGTACATAGGGAAAATATTGCTACATAATTTGGCGCCCAAGTAGGGACTCGCATGCACCATAAAAGCCGCCATTCTGGGATATATTTCATTGATAAGCTTTGAAAAACAATATGCGTATAATGCAGCCTATTCAACAATTTATAAAACCAGCATTCATTTGTCCTTTCGCATATTATTTTATCAGAATTTGGCATTTTCGCTGAATTCATATTAAAGGGTGAATTGCAAAAGTACTGTTTTCGTGTGCGCTGAACTGCACTCGTATCTGGCAATATTAAACTTTATGCATGTGTAAATATTTCATTAGAACAATGCATATACACACAAATGCTGTATAAACAGCCTTACAGCATAAAGGTAAATCACATATTCGCTACGTTCTCTCCTGGACTTGTTAAGAGATCGTCTACATTTATATAACTTAATTCTCCTGAGGCGCAACAAATTTCTTGTTGCAACGCGTTCGTTAACTCCACTCATATCTTATTTAAAGGAACTTAGGTACATATTTCTTTTCTGATTCCCATAACATTTTTGACGTTACCCATATACAGGGTGGGGCAAACTCCTGGGGATGAACGATAGAGGCCATACGGTTATAGTTAGAAAGAAAAACTAATAACAAACTCTATCTCGTTTCAAAAATTCTATTCCATAAAAATATTTTCAATTATACCAGGTGCGTACAAATAGTTGGAATTAAGTACAACTTTGTTATTTCTTATGGAATGTGTAGAATTTTATATTTTTTCCGGCTTCAAAATGATAATTTAATGTTACTTTGATAACATGATTCTATGTCTATTGTTAATGGTTATTGAGAAATAAATTTTTTCCCGAAAATTATGACAGATAAATAGCACATTTCAAAAATTTATATCTCGAAATTGGTAGAAGTTAAGAGGATGAAATTGGTATTGGTATTGGTAAATATCATGTAGTTTTTTACAGATTTGCTGAATTTTATTTATACTATACAGGGTGTTTGCAAAAAAATGTTTTCTGAAACTGTCGGAAAAACATCAAAAAGTCGAATTTTTCAAACGGAATGTTATATTTTTTCTTGCACTATGTGAAAGAGCTCAAAATTTTGAATGAAAGTGGCCAATAATAGACTGCTGTTACATAATGAAGTTTTTTAGAAAAATCCTGTTTTCTTCAATTTTATGTAAAAATGAGGGATCGTGAAAATATCATTAGCCTTGGACGATTATTGCTTGTCAATCTGAAAATGGGTTATTGTTATAATTTTGCTAAGAATTTAATGTCATTGCTATCATGTATTGGTGTTATTTTTTCATTTGTGTTGTTCCAGATTATTGTTTTCGTTTCAGTTTTGTCATCAATTTAAATTCATTGTTACATTCGCTTGCACCCTGCAAAAGGCTTATGAAAATAATTCATCTTCATGAGAACGGTTAACAAAATATGAAAGTTACATAAATGAAGAGAGTTTCATAACTTTTTTCATATTAAAAATCACAACAATATTAGATTTATGGCTACCTTTGGATTATCATTATTACTAATTTTATTTTTTTATTTTGTTGTACCTCTAATAAATTTCTTTAATAAAAATATTTTTTTAAGAAAACATTAAAAACAAAAGCAAACATTATGCAGGTTGAATTTTTATTAAACTTTGTTACAAATCAAAATAATTAATCTGTAAATAATGAGCAGATTACAACAAATGCTCAATGATCTGGCCATTTTCATTGGAACAAAGCAATTCTTTGATGAAAGGATCTATCCACGTTATCCAAAACTTCGGGAGTAATAGCCGAGAATGCATTTTGAATTCGTATAGGCGCATGTCTTCTGGTGTGGTAGGAGGAATACTAAACACAATGTCTTTCACGTAACCCCAAAGAAAAAAGTCTAATTTATTTAAATCAGGACTCCTTGCAGGCCACAGATTTTGACTCCCAATCCCTATTCACTGTTCTCCAAAATTTTCATTCAAAAAATTTTGAACTAATCTTGCGCTGTAGGCTGGAGTTCCATCATGCTGAAACCACATATTTTAAATATTAACTTCTTCATTGGCTTCATCAATAAGTACAGGTAAGTTATTTTGCAAAAAATTGTGGTAAACATTTGCAGTTAATCTTCCTTCAAAAAAATGTGGCCCAATTACATTTCTTCCAATTATTCCTCCCCAAACATCCACTGGCCACTGATGTTGTCTATCAAAGACTTGTAGAAAATGTGGGTTTTCTTGTGCATAACAGTGGACATTCCTTCTATTAACTTTATTTAAATTTTGAAATGTTGATTCGTCTGTGAACAAAATATTTTTGGAAAAATCTTCATTTTCTGTCAGTTACCCTGAGCCCAACCACAAAATAAGGTTCTGTTGACATGATCTTGTTCATTGAAAAAGTGACATGTTCGGGGTTTATAATCATGGTAACGGTTTTCTTTTAAAACTCTATGTATGCTTCTCCTGGAAATATTCAATTCTGTTTCAATTCTTCTGCCCCTTGTCTGCGGATTTTCAGCTATTGCCAGCAATACATTTTCCTTTGTCACATCAGTTAATACGGATTTGGTTATTTCATTGCGTTTTTCGTAGAAAACAAAACCAGTTCTTTCAAATCTATCCACCAATCTCTGGAAAGCTTCCACGCGTGGATGACAACGCTGTTCATATCTTTGCCCATATACTCGAGAAGCCAGAAGAGAATTTCTGTTGCATTCAATAAATACGGACAGCATATCAACAAGTTCTTGTTGTTGGAAATTAATTTTAAAAAAATAATAAAATTGGTGATTAAACACAAAGACAGAAATGAAAACAACAAACGGGAACAACAAAAACAATTACTTGTAACACCAATAATAATGACAATGAATTCACTACAGAACAAGATTATAACAATAAACCCATTTTCAGATTGAAAAGCAATAATCGTTCAAGGCTAATGATATTTTCACGATCCCTCATTTTTACATAAAATTGAAGAAAACGGGATTTTGCTAAAAAACTTCATTATGTAACATTAGTTTATTTGGCCATTTTCATTCAAAATTTTGAGCTATTTCAGATAGTGCAAGAAAAAATATACAATTCCATTTGAAAAATTCGACTTTTTGATGTTTTTCCGACAGTATCAGAAAACATTTTTTTGCAAACACCCTGTAACAAATCTGTCAAAAACTACATGATATTTACCAATACCAATACCAATTTCATCCTCTTAACTTCTACCAATTTAGAGATATAAATTTTTGAAATTTACTATTTATCTGTGAAAATTTTCGGAAAAAAATTTATTTTTCAATAACCATTAACAATAGACATAGAATCATGTTATCAAAGTAACATTAAATTATCATTTTGAAGCCGGAAAAAATATAAAATTATACACATTCCATAAGAAATAACAAAGTTGTACTTAATTCCAACTATTTGGACGCACCTGGTATAATTGAAAATATTTTTATGGAATAGAATTTTTGAAACGAGATAGGGTTTGTTATTAGTTTTTCTTTCTAACTATAACCGTATGGCCTCTATCGTCCATCCCCAGGAGTTTTCCCCACCCTGTATAGAGTGCGCTACTTATAACCTATTGTTTTGATAATTTGACCCATAACTTTTTACCATGTACATCTAACGTCAAATCGGCTCCAAAATCTGAAAGACCAACCTTTTTTAAATAATAAATGTATTCTTGTCTCATTTTGATATTATTATGTAGATAGCTACGTTTTACAGACAGTCGACAGTACATACCTAATATGACATTAGTTTTAAAGTGTTCAGTGTTAACCCAATAGCTTTTTCATTAACTTTCTCCATAAATTTATCAAAAGTATTAAAAAATGCCGCGTCATAATGACTTTTCGAATAGTGATATGAGAGATATGATTTGTGTTTTTGCTCAAACCAATTTTAATGGGCTCTCTGCAGCCCGAAGGTAGTCAGAGTTATACCCCCACCGAAGACAACCAAATCATAAATTATTTAGAAATCCGTACAATCGCTTAGGCGAAAGAGGATCTTTCCGTCCAAAAGGTGAAAATTGCGCTCCGAAGATTATTTCGGCTGAGCAGGAAGATGAGGTTTTGGTTAGATTGCACGAAAATCCAGATGGCGATAAAGAAAGACACTTCCAACATGAATTTCAGATCAATGTTTGGTGCGGTGTAATTTCAAATTTCTCTATTGGGCCTTTTCAACTTCCACCCATTCTGAACGGTCCACTTTATTTAAATTTTCTTCAGCAAAATTTGTACGAACTGCTTGAACAAGTACCACTTAATTTAAGGGAAATTATGTGGTTCATGCAGGACGGGGCGCCCGCACATTTTTCCCGGCCGGTGCGGGAGTACTTAGACAATGTCTTTCCACATCGGTGGATTGGCAGTGGAAGTGAATTTGCTTAGCCGCCTAGAATGACACAAGAATACATTTATTATTTAAAAAAGGTTGGTCTTTCATATTTTGGAGCCGATTTTACGTTAGATGTACATGATAAAAAGTTATGGGCCAATTTATCAAAGCAATAGGTTATAAGTAGCGCCCTCTATGGGCAACGTCAAAAATGTTATTGGAATCTTTTTTCCCGTAAGAAAAACCATAGGATTGAAAATTGTCAAGTCGACAACCTAAGAAATTTCGTAGTTATGGCAAAAAAATGGAAATAAAATTGTAACTTTCAACACCCTGTATTTCCTAAACCTTCAACATTCGGATAAGACATGTTCAGGTCAATGGTCATTATTTGACCTGTAGAATCTCCAGTTAACGGATTTCCCATTGTTAATGTATATAGATATTTTTAGTATTAATTATGAATCAGCAAGAAGGATTTGATTCCACTGCCTTAATTCTACGACAATTAAAAACGCGAGGGGTTTACCACTAAGGCCCGGTTTTTCAAGTTCGAGTTAACTGACAGTTAGGACTAAACCTTCAGTTATTTTCAATTAGATGTTTTTCAAATCAAGGTTACCTCCTAACTGTTAGTTAACTTTAACCTACACTTGGGGTATGGGTTAACCAGTAACTTGCGCATCATAACCTGAATAAATGACACTGACAACACCATTATTTGATCTAGCAAATAAAAAATATGAACAACTAGGAAATTAACGTACAAAGTAATGATGAGGAAGTAATAAAAGGACCGAAAACAACACAGCACAGACCTTATAACAT
Source organism: Xestobium rufovillosum (assembly GCA_963966045.1). Classification (NCBI taxonomy): domain Eukaryota; kingdom Metazoa; phylum Arthropoda; class Insecta; order Coleoptera; family Ptinidae; genus Xestobium; species Xestobium rufovillosum. The sequence goes on from OZ014493.1 coordinate 42,307,291, forward strand.
CAAATACGGCTTCTACTTCCTAGAACACACTTTTTGTATTTAAATCTAAACAAACAACAAACTTCAAAATTTAAAATTCGCCCTGAATTGGCCTACTTTGACTTTCATACATAAGGTTAAAAATTAAGCTGTTTCCATGGTTTTCAGCACATTTTTGACAGTAGTCCCGGTTCCCTAACCAGAAATTATAATTAACATGAAAAACACAACCTAAGTTTAACTTTGAAGTTACGGTTTGCTAACCTACAAGTTAACTTTCATTTGAAAAACCGGGCCTAAGGAAATGGTTGGGACAGGGTCAAGAAATAGTATTTCCGAAATGGTGAGAAATGGTGGAAATGGTGCAGAAATACTACGAAATAGTCCAGAAATAGTATTTCTTACTCAGAAATAGTAGGAAATACCCAGGAAATGGTAAAGAAATGGTGGAAATATTCAAAGAAATACTGGAAATAGTCTGAGAAATACTGGAAATACTAAGGGAAATACTGGAAATAGTAAGGGAAATACCTAGGAAGTACTGGAAATAGTCGCGCCAAACGTACTAGTATTAGTAAAAACATTGGCCGGTAGGCCGGTCGCGTTCTCCGCGGCGCAGAAGCAAATATGAGGCCACAATAGACGGCCAATAGCGTGACTTCGACTTGACTCAATTGTTGGCACGTGAACAATATGTAACAAGTTTCTTCTGTAGCAACAGTGAGTGGTAGGGTCATGGTGAGCATTCAAGGCAAATAAAAAATCGAGTAAAAAATGGTATGAATTTTATACCTATATACAAGTATTCCTGGATTTATTATTTAATGTAAACTGACAGTTGCCATCCTATTTTAAACTCTGAAAAATATTTGTAAATATCCCCGCAAATAGCATGATCGGTACCAAAATTCATATAAAAACGGATAACAATTTTTGGAAGTGAAGGTTTTAACGATAGATAGACTTTTATATTATTTTAGTTAGGTACTCGTAGGTATACACTGTTCAACAAAATAAAATTTTAGGTATACCGCGAGGTATACTGTCATTTTTACTCGCTTTTTATGCAATTTGTGGACCTATAATAATTTAAGAAATAGCATTGGACAAGATCGATGCGGGGTGAATTAAACTGAGCCCGAAATTGAGAGGTAATATAGAAGATATAATATTAACTACCGTGTCCAAGACCTTGTCACATAATTATGGTTGGAATCTTTCAAATGTTGGAACTCTTGGGAGCGAATATGAACCTCGATATAAACGAATAATGTTAAATTGATAAATTCGGTTTTGATTGATTAAAGTTATGTAATATCTCGGGACTTTGCCCCGATTTGCCGGCTTTTCAGTATCTACTTTGGTCATCTAGAATTGTCGGTATTTAACTGTGGTGACCATTCGCGAATTGCAAGAATATGGAGCATTTTTTGAATATACTCGAACACATGTCATTTTAGTTATTGTAAATATCGGTAATCATGTTATGTAGGTCTCGATTTAGACACGGCGGCGGTGCGAGAGGTGACATACAATAGCATTGTTATTATGTTTATTGTTTTCGCATTTTTATGAAAACCACGACCGTGGGGGCTAAAATTTCAGTTAATTATGCAAGGAAGGGAAATTAAGTTTTATCAATTGAGTAACATAATTAGTAAGCAATACTTAAATATTAACTAGAGAGGTTATGAAACACACATCCAAACTAGGGAAGAGTTCCTAACGCATCATGCATACATATACGGGGTATCCAAAATTAAGTGTCCACAATTGATAACTTCGTTATTATTGGACGTTCAAGGTCGGTTAAATGGGCAAAGAATTAGTGTTTTTCGTGAAGAATAAGATGGTGAAAACAAAAAAACAATCGAACATCGCATTTTCGAGATATTCACATAAAATAAACGATAATTTCTTAAATGGGACAACATGTATATTTTTGCATATTTAAACAGAGTATAAAATTGTGTACATGAACATCTATTTGAAAATTAAAAATAACTTGACTTTTGGAACATAAAAAATGCCCCAGTATCGAGCCCAGTATATCACATCAGGTAGGCCATGAAACTAATTTTGCGTCATAATTATTGTCGGCGGGTGTTAACAGTGCATATTTGATTGTTATTTTACTACTTATTTGCGAATTTTAAACATGGGAGCCAACCAAATTTGTTTTATGGACTACCTAACGTGAGACCTAACGTGATACCAGCGTCAGCGCGGGCTGTTGTGATCCTTCAAAACGAGCTTCAAAAGCCATGTTATTTTTAATTTTGGGATAGTTGTTCCATAAGACTTTTTTATTTAGACTTTTATTCTCTTTCAACACTTACAGAAATATATAGGGCGTTCCATTTAAAACATTGTTGTTTGTGTGAATATCGCGAAAATTCGATGTTCACCATATAGTAATAAGAAATACTCGACTAATTCTTTGCCCATTTAACCAACCTCGTAGGTCCAATAATAACAAAGTTAACAATGGTACGCACTTAATTTTGGACACCCTGACAATTCTTAAAGAAAATGGGCGTTATACTTCAAAATTTAATAAATTGTATAGGGGTTGTTTTTCAAGTGGCGCGCCCTAGCCACAGTGCAGAAATGAGTCACCCATCCATAGCCAAACCGCGGGCACTGTTGCTGGGTATTAACGACTACTCACTCGCGCATGCCAGCAAGATCCCACGGCTCACGGGCGTTACGCATTTATTTTACAACACAAAAATTAAATGTGCAGTAAATTATTTCACAAGAAGAAAATTGATAATGTATGCTATTTTTGTAATAGTAAAAGGCGAGGTAAAAGGTACGAATTGAATGAAACTGTAAAAAATACTCGGGAACACTGGAAATACTTGGAAATGGTGAAGAAATACTCGGAAATGGTAAAGAAATACTCGGAAATGGTAAAGAAATACTAGGAAATGGTAAAGAAATACTAGGAAATGGTAAAGAAATACTAGGAAATACTCTGGAAATACTTAGAAATAGTAAGAAATGGTGAAGAAATACTAAGAAATGGTGAGGAAATACTAAGGAATAGTTAAGAAATACTAAGAAATAGTGAGGAAATAGTAGGAAATAGTAAGAAATAGTAAGGTCATATTTGGAAATGGGAAATACTTGGGACAGATTTTTTCCTAGTGGTAAACCCCTCGTAAAAACGTCAACTCTGGTTTCGTGGCCCTTTAATCGCGTTACTGACCTGATAATTGCTTATGGGTGCCATTTTTCAGCACGACAGAAAAGGTGAAAATGACGCCAGAAAAGATGAAAATACCGACAAAATAACCAATTACAAGACAGAAATAAAATTAGGCGACGAATAATTATATTCAACGGCAATAAAATGTTTTTCCCGATAGAAAAATTAAATAAAACGACAGACTAATATAGTTGCCCGACAGATTATACTAGACAATGTAGAATAATGAATTACGAGGCAGAATAATACTTTTGAACTACCGAAAAATATTTCACAAGACTAAATAATAATTTGTAGAGTAAACCATAATTTGGGCGACAGAATAGTATACATTAAAAATATTATAGGTTAGCATTATATTATTTAGCAGATTAGGTTTTATTATTTTGATATTATTCCTGCATAATTATAAATAAAATAAGTGGAGCTTTTGATATAAAAAGGGATATATTTTATGTAATTTAAAAAAAATAACATATTTCTAAAAACAATATTTAGGTACTAGGTCGCAGGTAGTTATTGAATAATGAAAAGTAAAAGATAGATAACAAATTAAAAATATTGAGGCATAAAGTTTTAAATAGGTAAGTACCTACCTACTTATAAAGCAATAAAGAGAACAATAACAATACCTTGTTAGAAATTTTTCAATATTGCATGTTTCGAATGTGCATGGAAAACCGTAGACCACTGGTTTCGTCCTTTTTGGGACTCATCAGTACGGTGCTTTGCCCTACACACTCGAACTATCCAATATTGCTTGCTTTATATATACTTACACGCTTGGTGTAAGTATACAGGGTGAGTCACTAAGGCGAAATCGGCCTATAACGAGAGTACAGTTCAAAATGGGAGAAACTTTTTCAAATAAAAGTTTTTCAAAAATAAATGCTTAATGAGATAAAAATATTTTCAAATATGGCGGACTTCCGGTTATACCGGAAATGGACACTAACTGTGTTATTTTAAATGGAACACCCTGTATTCGTTTGCATTTTTGGATTTCTCATGAAAAATAAATGTCAGTTTGTTAATCGAACATTGGGTCTCAGTCGAACCGCTATGGAGTTTTTTAATTTTTTTTGAAAATTTTGACGTTTGCAGTAGTTGGCGCCATTTTGAATATCTTCGAAACGAAAGCACTTAGAGGAATGCGATTTCAACAGTTCGTTTCTGGAAGTAACAGCCTATCAGACACAAGTATAACATGGAATCATAACTTTTTAATTAAATGAAATTTATCCATGCCAATATTTACTAATTCAAACAGGAATAACTCTTTTTTTTTAATGGAATGCTACATTGGTTCTCACCTCATAAGACGCAAAATTAAATTTCCTCTCTGATGATGTATGGTTGTTGGCATCTGTCACCAGCAGTTTTTAAGAAATTTGCGTTTTTCTGGAAATTTTAAATAATATCCTGTTATTGCGTTAACAATAGTTGGCGTTCAGCGATTTTGTTTTGTTTTGCCAACGAAATGTCATTTCTATTAAATTATTGTTGCGTAAGAGTGCAATTTGAGTTCAATTAGTGAGAGTATTGATTTCAATTTTAATAAATATCACAATTAAGAAAACTGAAAATGTACACTCAAGAAGAATTAATTACTATGGTGTATTCCTTGGGTGAAGCAGAAGGAAATTCGTTACTTGCCTCAAGAATGTATGCGCAACGTTTTCCCGAGCATAGACATCCAAATGTAGCGGCATTCGCAAAATTAAAAGAGAGGTTTGAACGAACTGGTTGTGTGGGATACGAGAAGAAAGAACGTGTAAAATCAGTGACAAATGAGGAAAATCAAGTTTTAGTAGCTGCTACTGTTGTCCGAGATCCTCATTTAAGTACCAGAGAAATTAGTCGCGAGTTAGAAATAAGCCAAACTTCTGTATCTCGAATACTGCACAAAAATAAATTTCACCCGTATCACGTTCAGTTGGTTCAGGAATTAGATCAAAATGACTTCAACAATCGGTTGCAGTTTTGTGAGTGGGCTTTACGTAAACTTCAGGAGCGAAATGACTTTTTCGATCATGTTCTCTTTACGGACGAAGCTTCGTTTCATAAAAACGGGTTTGTTTCAAGATACAACTGCCATTATTACAGTACTGACAATCCCCATTGGATAAGGCTATTGGATCATCAACATAGGTGGTCTTTGAATGTATGGGGTGGCATAATTGGACGACACGTAATTGGACCACATTTTTTCGATGGAAATTTGAACGGTAATAGCTACCTACAATTTTTACAAAACGATGTGCCAGAAATGTTAGACAATTTACCACTTGCTGCAATACAACAGATGTGGTATCAACAAGATAGAGCGCCTGCACATTACGGGAGGGATGTAAGGGAGCACTTGACTGCAGCATTTCCAAACACATGGATAGGAAGAGGAGGTCCGACACCTTGGCCAGCGCGATCTCCAGACCTAACAAAACTTGACTTTTTCTTGTGGGGGTACGTAAAGCAGTTAGTTTACAGAGAACCTCAATGAAGATATGTTGATAAATGTGAACAATTATTCTTTGTTGAAACGATTGCGTGTTTGTTATCGTGAGGATGGCGGTTATGTCGAACATTTAATCTAATTACATTAATTTATTTTTGTTGCTGTTATTATCTAATAATCTTTGAAGTTTTGGAAATAGTATAGAAGATTTGGAACGAACATTTTGTAAGACAAAACAAAACAATATCGCCAAACGTCAACCATTGTTAATGCATAAACATGATATTATTCAAAATTTCCAGAAAAACGCGAATTTCTTAAAAACTGCTGGTGACAGATGCCAACAACCATACATCATCAGAAAGGAAATTTAATTTTGCGTCTTACGAGGTGAGAACCAATGTAGCATTCCATTTAAAAAAAAAGAGTTATTCCTGTTTGAATTAGTAAATATTGGCATGGATAAATTTCATTTAATTAAAAAGTTATGATTCCATGTTATACTTGTGTGTGATAGGCCGTTACTTCCAGAGACGAACTGTCGAAACCGCATTCCTCTAAGTGCTTTCGTTTCGAAGATATTCAAAATGGCGCCAACTACTGCAAATGTCAAAATTTTCAAAAAAAATTAAAAAACTCCATAGCGGTTAGACTGAGACCCAATGTTTGATTAACAAACTGACATTTATTTTTCATGAGAAATCCAAAAATGCAAACGAATACAGGGTGTTCCATTTAAAATAACACAGTTAGTGTCCATTTCCGGTATAACCGGAAGTCCGCCATATTTGAAAATATTTTTATCTCATTAAGCACTTATTTTTGAAAAACTTTTATTTGAAAAAGTTTCTCCCATTTTGAACTGTACTCTTGTTATAGGCCGATTTCGCCTTAGTGACTCACCCTGTATATTATGCAATATTGCTTGCTTTATATATACTTACACGCTTGGTGTAACCATTCTGGATCGTAGCTTTGCAAAGCAAAAAAAATAAATTTAAAATCCTGAGCAGTTTCGTCTTTGCATATGGCAATTGCGAAAGGATGAAATACTCTATCTTTGTCACTTGTTCACACCACCATCACAGGGAACCCGTGCCAGATAAGTTTATAGGTGGCATCGATTTGCACCATGCTTGATTTCCTTAAATTCTCTAAAAGTCTTACTGTTGATATTACAATTTTTAAATCTTGCTCATCTGCCTCAAGTGACTCACAAAGTATTTTGTACTTGAGTACAAACGGTTGATCTCTAGATTCCGGTACATCTGTACGAGTCTTGCACCACTCCTCGATTTCGGTTCCGGAAACAGTAGAACTTCCATATTTTTCCTGTCGTAGCCGTTGTAAAAAACTTGTAATTTTTTTCTTTTCGGGCACTTTTAGGTTACATCGCTTCATACAGCCCAATATAGCATTCGGCTTTTTTATTCCTTCTTCATATTTCTGCCTAATAAAATCCTTAACCTTGCTGTCTAAACCTCTACTTGGCGGTGTGGCCAGGTGATTGTTATGTTCTGCATCTTTTTTGAACTTGGATACTTTACTATTTTCGGAATGGTACAACAAGTAGATTCCAGCAGGACATTCTTGCTTGCGATATAATCCTTTAGTACATCGATATTCTACTCTATGTCCGTCTAAAATACGTTTTGCAGACGTTTTCTTCCACGTTGCATCTATTGATTTCTCAGCCTCTTCTGGTGAATCAAACTGGGCTACTTTTATCCAGTGGATATTTGGTGGTCTTTTACGCTTGGTTTTAGGTGAAGTGACTATGTTTTCGGTTTCGGTCTTATCGGAGTCATTGTCGTAAAAGTCTTCAACGAATTCCACATTTCCCGACATTACCTCTAGAAATTATTATCAAATTTGTTTATCTTGAAAATACAAATAATGTAGGTATAATTACTTACCTAGCAACAAATATTATCGATTCTTTATGCGTTAATGTCGTTAATTGCCTTCGAATACGCCTGCAGTTCAACACTAAATTGAGGTTATATTATTGTTTGGCGTATGCAAGATTATTCTGTCGTTCAAAATATTATTTTGTCGGGACGAAGATATTTTCTATCGGTGTTTGTCGTGTAGGAAGCCGTTCTGTAGTTCAAAAGATTATGTTGTCGGGCAAAAAGGAATCTGTCGGTAAATTTGTATGTTTCGTCGTACAAATGCTGTCGTTCGCATAGTTTTATTTGTCGTTGGTTTATATTTTTTCTGTCGCTTTGTTTCTGTCGTGCAGACCAATTATTGTGTAGTGCCGTTATATATACCCCATTGCTTATTTTGCAGAATTGGGGTTTTAACTTTTGAGCTCGGCGGTTTGTCTGTAGGGTAGCTGGAGTACTGACCACCTAGTAGTATCGGTTATCTATGAAGAGGTATTCCCATACATCGAACCCACCCTCGAACTGCAGAGAACCGATGACATTGTGGGATTTGGAAGCTGTAAGACCATCAAAGAGAAGAAGAAATGTTGACCTTCTTGGTCCAGCAACCTTGAATATCCACATAAAAAAGGTTTCAATCATCATTTATGATTTGTAATATAGAACAGAAACCCCAAATCATGCGCACAGAGTTGGGTAAATGAAGCGGTTTGTTGTGCGAAAGCAAAGTTCAGCCGTTCGACTGGAAGCCGACTGATGCAAATGTCGAGGCCGCAAAAACAGAAATCGACATCCCAGTAGACACGCTGCAATAATCTCTAGTCCTTTGAGCAGCGGACAAAAACAGCCGCCTTTTAAATTAAATTCTTCTTAATTGTTATTCATGGCGCTTGAAATATTCCTCCATTTATTTGAGATAATGAGAAATTATATTAGCGAGGTCCAAGAGAGGGCTTTGAAGATAGCGAAGACAAATCACGTAATTGGTTTGCTGACAGATTGCATTGTTGTGGTTAAAGTAGTGAAGCGAATTGCGAAATTGTCAGAGGCCCTCGCGGGCCCGGTCCCCCGGCTCCGTAAACGCTTAAAAGTGTAATTACTTTTTTTTTAATATTCCGAACGTCCTCCCTCAGTGACAGTAACAAGATCTGTATTCAAGGAGACACAAAGGAAACCGCAGCTAAATTAAGCGAAATTCGGGACGTTTCCCCAAATTTATTAAAAACTTTTCCGCGCTGGTACCTGAACCAAAGCAAACACACGCCCCGAAAAAGAAACTTGTTTATTTTGTCTCCGAAACTTCCAAGAAATATTCAACAATGAGGTCGCTCAAAATTTTAACTCTGTAAAATCAAGCCATAACAGACAAGAAAATAATGAATATTTCCACAATATCAGAATTAAGCATAAGAGTCTTTCCATGTAACAGGAACTGCTCAAATTGATTGCCATGTTTTTCAACACATAATTTACATCTTTTAGTTAATAGATTGATGGAATTAATTAAAAAATAGGATGGGCTTGCAAATATCGGAAAGCTGCATGTGTTGCCTCTGCTATCTCGGCTTGATTGTTGTAGCTTCGTATGTATACCGTGTGACAAACTTCCATGTGTACATGGGGAAATAACATGGGCAATTACATTTTTGGGGATTCCTGCTCCCCATGTGTAGTTACAGTGGTGGTAAAGGTAGCAATCGAAAGACTATTTTCTTCTGAGTATAAGGATATCAAGAACTCTGCAATTTTCCAATTTATTAAGGCTAATCAAAGACTCCCTTGATTCTAATTTCTAATTCGTCTGAACTGTCAACATTATTTATCGACAATTTAAAATTTGGGTTTGAAAATGAACAAAAATATTTATTCAGTTGAAGAAAAGGTTTTCATTGTGAAAACATTTTACGGCGGCAATAGTCTGCGGGTAGTCCGTGACTTATTTTCTGTAAAATTCAATAACAGTCCTATTCCTTCGGTAACAACAATAAAAAATTTAGTTAAGAAATTTGAAGATACTGGGAATCTTTCATTGAAAGAAGGTAATTTTTACTAATAAATTTACTTGGTTTTTATTTAGATAATTCTGATTCGCTTATTATTATTACCTAGTTGCTAATTCCTTATTGTTCGCTAACTTAAATTTTACTGGGATTATGAGAAATTTAACAAGTGATAACGTGGACTGAAACAAAACTAAAATTAATCTTATCATTTATTTTTTTAGTCGTTCCAAAAAAACAAATATCATCCCTTTAAATTCCAATGTCACCAAGAGTTACTTTCTTTTGACGAAGAATCAAGGCAAACTTTCTGTGAAGAAATGCAAGAACGGGCTAATCGGGATCGCAGCTTCCTCTCATCAATTTGTTTTACCGATGAGTGTACCTTCACTTTAAATCAAGAGCCAAATTCACAAAACGTTAGGCATTGGGCCCAGGAAAATCCCAGAATAAATCTAGCCACTACAACGCAATACCCTCAAAAAATCAATATTTGGGCAGACATTTTTAATAATCGCATTATAGGACCATTTGAAATACAGGGAAATTTAAATTCAGAAGCTTGTTTAGATCTTTTAATTAACCATATTGGCCCTGCATTAGAAGAAGTTGCACATGCGAATCGGGAGGTCTGGTTTCAACATGACGGATGCCCAGCACATTTTGGAGCACAAGTGAGGGAATTATTAAATGAAATATTTCCAGAGAGGTGGATTGGTCGAGGTGGTGCTATAAACTGGCCAGCTAGATCTCCCGATTTGGCACCGTGTGACTTTTTCTTGTGGGGTCATTTAAAAAATAAGATTTATAAAACTCGTCACCCAAATATTGATTCTTCAAGGAATGCTATTTTTGCGGAATGCAACTTAATAAACGATCGGCAACTTGCGAATGTGAGAAATTCTTTCTATAATAGGCTGAGATACTGTCTGCTACAGAATGGGGGTTTATTTGAATATTTGTTATAGTTATTTTCCTTTTTTTATGTTACTTTAATTTCATTGTATATTAATGTTTTTGTCCTTACCTAGATATGAAATAAATAAGTATTAAGTTGCCAGATTACAAAATTCATTAGAGCAAAATAAACAAATGTTGCCGCTTGTTAAATTTTTCATAATTGCAGTAAAATTAAAGTAATTTAATTTTTATTATTTCATTTTACTGCTTTAACATTTTCCCAAAAACTTTTTAATCGGTTAGACGACACCTACAATTTACCCTAAACTATGGACCCGCATTCACCAACGAAACATCCACACCAGTAATCAATTAATTATCAACTAGAGGTAATGACAATAATAATGTGAATGAGAATTATCTAAATAAAAAACAAGTTTATGTATTAGTAAAAATTTACTTCTTTCGATGAAAGATTCCCAGCCTTCAAATTTCTTACTAAATTATTTGTTGTTATACCGAAGGAATAGGACCGTTATTGAATTTTACAGAAAATAAGGCACGGACTACGCGCAAACTATTGCCGCCGTAAAATATTTTCACAATGAAAACCTTTTCTTGAACTGAATAAATATTTTTGTTCATTTTTAAATGTTGACAGTTCCGAAAATCCATAAAAATCAAAGACGTCCGTGATTAGAATAAATTAAGTTGTCATGGGTAATCTGATAAATTTCTGTGTTTTAGTTAGAAAATTATTAATGTAATTTTTGCTTTTAATGCTTTAATAAATTGAAAAGTTGTAGAGTTTTTGATATCCTCATACGCAGAAAAAAATAATCTTTCGATTGCTACCTTTACCACCACTGTAACTGCACATGGGGACAGGAATCCCCAAAAATGTAATTGCCCATGTTATTTCCCCATATACACATGGAAGTTTGTCCCACGGTATGTATTTTGATACACCAATATGTGGCGTGCAGTGCCTGTGGGAGACGGTAATGTGCACGTCAACATGGGGTTGACTCAGGCAAAGGCAATATAGCATTTACTTGTGTCATTATTAAATAGTTACTTGTTACTCACATTGTTATCGTCTTCCAAAATTTTTCGGCAACCATACTAGAAATACAAACTGTGACATTCTGTATGTGTAGCTCCCCTCGAACGGCGTATGACGATTTCCCTGCGAACGCTCGTATGCAATAGCACAAGAACAAGAATAGCCTGCATCTGATTCTTAATTATGAAGTCTGAAAAAGCCCGGAGAAAAGAAATATACACGAAACTGGAAGCGGTCCCTTTGAACATCTTCTTTTGTGTTAAGTCCTCTGAGAAAATACATTTTCCGCGGCTTTTCCGTATATCTGTATATTTTAAATTCTTAAGCTTTGTATGGGAAATGTTCATATACACAGAAACAGAGCGAGAGAGGAAGAGAGTAGTAAGCCGAAGTGGCTGGGCGACGTTAATCCTGAACATTCTGGCAGGATCTGCAATGTTTTATGTCGTGTCTTCATCGGCTTTAATGCCTCCAGCATTAGAAAAGCTTACCGAATGGGATTATGTCATTACCAGAGCTACATTCAACCGCATCCATATTTAAAATTTGCATTAACGTATTAGATGAATCGTGTTCCTATTACATAAATAAATTTCAGCGATTTTCAGGAATTATTACTCTCTTCTTGCGCATATATTTAATTTATGCGGCGTTCGAGATCAAAATATACGCAGGAATATAACGAAAATTTGTTTAAACTAACACTACCATTGTTAGGAATGTACGTGGAAGTATGATATTTCTTCAATTTCTTAAAATCGACCAATCAACAGTCATTGTAAACGATAAAAACCTACCTAGCTTTCCCAATAACTGATAAATATGCGCCTTGCTTTTAATCAACTATGCTGTGAATGATAGTTTTGAAATTTCTACCTTGGCAACTGTCACTGCCATATTATCTTCGAGTTTTCTTGCAACATCGTCGTTTTGAAATGGCAAGATTTGGCCAAGAATCTTTGGAAGATATTCAAAAAACTGTACAAAGTGTTACTCCGAGGAGTACAGTTAAAAATCAAAAGTCAATATGGAAACAGTTCGAAATATTTTTAAAAGAGAAGCATTATGAACTTCTAGAAATTACTCCAAATCAAGAGCTTGGAGTGATAATGAATGATTGGGCTTTTAATGTGAAGAGAGCTGATGGTGAAGATTATAAAGAATGCGTTATAAAGACCATGTGGAATGTTACTGCAAAACTCCTTCAAGAAAAATACTACAAAGAGTACACCCGAAAATTCAATCCATTTGCAGATATTGAATTCAAACAAGCAAGGGATGCAAAAATGCGAAACGAAAGCAGCTTCAGTCTATTCTCGGAAAGAGGAAGCAAAGTTCGACTGCTCTGAGTAAGAAAGAAATATATACAGTAATGAATCTGTGGAACGAAGATTGTCCAGAAGGACTTAAAAAAACTGTATCATATAATAGCATTCGAACTAGCCTGGAGAGGGGGGAGAGGCAGCAAAATGCAAAGTGCATTTTTTTAAATAGGAAAAGAAATCAAATGGTAACGTAACCGGAAGAATTGAATATAACCCGATTTTTTCCAAAACATGCCAGGGTGGAGCTCAAAAATTATCAGACAGTAAGTGGTTAGTGCCTAATTACAATAATCTCGATATGTGCCCGGTAATGTTATTTAAATAGCTTATTTCTAAACGCACTAATAGAATTACGTCAGATCGACTATTTCTGACTGTAAATCCTTACTGGAACAAAAGCAATTCTGAATGGTACAAAAATATGCCTTATGGAGTAAATGAGATTGGAAAATGGACCAAACAATCTGCTGAAAGAATAGGGCTTGATACTCTGACAAACAAAATCACGAATCATTCAAATCGATCAAGTGCTGTATCAAATCTTGCTAAATCAGGTGTCCTGGAAGAACAGCTCATCAAAATGATTGGACATGCAAATGCCTTATTTACAGTTAGACGAGGAACATCATGCTAGTTTAATAAACAACCTGAGACCTGGACCTTCTGGAATCCAAACTACAAGAGATATAAACATAAGGCAAGAAAATTTTACCACTGAAAACATTAATAATAATAATATGCAAAGAAAATCTGGTCATAATATAACATATAACCATTGCACTTTCAATGTTCAAAATATGTATGTAACTAAAGATCAGTCAAACTCTACACAATATATTTAAATATTTTAATATGTTCTGTTAATTTAAAATGTTTATTGTTTCATTAAATCTTCTATTTCCAATTAAATTGTCCGTATACTGTAGTTGTGTATTAACCTCCCTAAAATACATTCAAAATCATTTATCGATAAAAAAAATATCTCTTATGTACTTACCCCCGGTAATTTTTTTCGATAATTTTGCTTGTTGATGAGTTGCCATAGTTGCGAATTTGTAAGTGCATTTATAATGTATAATCTAGTTACTTTAGTACCTGCCAAACGTCAAATATTCCCAACACATTTCTTTGTATGTGAATTAATTGAAATAAAATTTCATTTTAAACTACCTTGTTTCGATTCAAAAAATAATCTTGTCGAATACAATTCGTGGTCTGGAATTTTTAGGTAATTTTACTGAAGCTGTTGCTTTTACTAACCACTCGTGTAAATTTGACAGAAGATCACTCGCGCAAGCGCTCGTGATCTTTTAACTGTCAAATTTACACTCGTGGCTACCAAGCAACGCAACAGCTTTCGTAAAATTTCCGACAATTCCAGACCACTTATTGTATTACTACAGAATATTTTTGTAATTTTATTGAGAAATAGAGTGTGTGAAAGTAATAAGAGTGAACGACAGTACTTTCGCTCACTGCTTTCGCCCACCCGTTGCCAAAGAAACGAATTGAGTGAACAAGTAAAGTAATGCTTTCTCGCATAGTATCTAAGGGTGAAACAACATGTTTCTATGGCAGGATTGAACAAAAATTAGTTAGCTAGACCATATTTCAGTTCATTGCCTTATGCTTATTCCTCTCGTGAAGCAATAGCGCGTTTTGCCAATCATAAAATTACCTCCAAAGCCTGAAAAGCGGGGACCGCTACATAGGAGTGAAATGTTGGGAATAAAAAATTAATTTCCACTTGTCTTATCGGCCATGCTAATGCATCAGTTAAGAAACAACAAGAACCTCCTTAGTAAACATTCCGGTCGATAGGACTAGCCGCTAATATTTAAATTTAATTTGTCTGAGCGCGCACTTGTTTAGATAATATCGAAACGGCAATAAAGATATGCCCGCTGTTGCCCGCCCCCATAATGCACACACACACAAAATTGAATTGAATATTCCCATTACGGGGGTACGGAAAGACATCGAAACCCTACACCTGGAAATTGAATTCCGCCGCCGATGTGACCGGTGTGCCGTTCCTGTCTCGCTGCCTCCGCGAAGAGGGAATATGAAAACATCATATATGTGGACGGGGGAACATATGTCGGGGCAGAAATTTGTCATTCGCGGTCATTTACTATTCTGAAGTCTAATAGAAAATGTAATAAATTTTCGCGAAACGTGAATTATTGGGGGAGATATATTAGCGATGGAATAAAATCCGGGTTTACGGGACCCGAAATTTTAGTTGTAAGGGCACTTCCAGTCTTCCGTTCAGACTCTAAATTTAATTTAATATACCACAAAAAAGTCACGGCGGCATTATACCGTGTGACAAACTTCCATGTGTACATGGGGAAATAACATGGGCAATTACATTTTTGGGGATTCCTGCTCCCCATGTGTAGTTACAGTGGTGGTAAAGGTAGCAATCGAAAGATTATTTTTTTCTGCGTATAAGGATATCAAAAACTCTACAACTTTCCAATTTATTAAAGCATTAAAAGCAAAAATTACATTAATAATTTTCTAACTAAAACACAGAAATTTATCAGATTATCCATGACAACTTAATTTATTCTAATCACGAACGTCTTTGATTTTTATGGATTTTCTGAACTGACAACATATAAAAATGAACAAAAATATTTATTCAGTTCAAGAAAAGGTTTTCGTTGTGAAAATATTTTACGGCGGCAATAGTTTGCGCGTAGTCCGTGCCTTATTTTCTGTAAAATTCAATAACGGTCCTATTCCTTCGGTATAACAACAAATAATTTAGTAAGAAATTTGAAGGCTGGGAATCTTTCATCGAAAGAAGTTAATTTTTACTAATACATAAACTTGTTTTTTTATTTAGATAATTCTCATTCACATTATTATTGTCATTACCTATAGTTGACAATTAATTATTGATTACTGGTGTGGATGTTTCGTTGGTGAATGCTGGTCCATAATTTAGGGTAAATTGTAGGTGTCGTCTAACCTATTAAAAAGTTTTTGGGAAAATGAAAGCAGTAAAATGAAATAATAAAAATTAAATTACTTTAATTTTACTGCAATTATGAAAAATTTAACAAGCGGCAACATTTGTTTATTTTGCTCTAATGAATTTTGTAATCTGGCAATTTTATACTTATTTATTTCATATCTAGGTAAGGACAAAAACTTATTAATATACAATGAAATTAAAGTAACATAAAAAAAGAAAAATAACTATAACAAATATTCAAATAAACCCCCATTCTGTATCAGACAGTATCCCAGCCTATTATAGAAAGAATTTCTCACATTCGCAAGTTGCCGATCGTTTATCAAGTTGCATTCCGCAAAAATAGCATTCCTTAAAGAATCAATATTTGGGTGACGAGTTTTATAAATCTTATTTTTTAAATGACCCCACAAGAAAAAGTCACACGGTGCCAAATCGGGAGATCTAGCTGGCCAGTTTATAGCACCACCTCGACCAATCCAGCTCTCTGGAAATATTTCATTTAATAATCCCCTCACTTGTGCTCCAAAATGTGCTGGGCATCCGTCATGTTGAAACCAGACCTCCCGATTCGCATGTGCAACTTCTTCTAATGCAGGGCCAATATGGTTAATTAAAAGATCTAAATAAACTTCTGAATTTAAATTTCCCTGTATTTCAAATGGTCCTATAATGCGATTATTAAAAATGCCTGCCCAAATATTGATTTTTTGATGATATTGCGTTGTAGTGGCTAATTTATTCTGGGATTTTCCTGAGCCCAATGCCTAACGTTTTGTAAATTTGGCTCTTGATTTAAAGTGAAGGTACACTCATCGGTAAAACAAATTGATGAGAGGAAGCTGCGATCCCGATTAGCCCGTTCTTGCATTTCTTCACAGAAAGTTTGCCTTGATTCTTCGTCAAAAGGAAGTAACTCTTGGTGACATTGGAATTTAAAGGCATGATATTTGTTTTTTTTTTTAATATGTTACGGACAGTTTCTCTTGAAACATTACATTCTAGGGCAATAGACCTTAAACTAGATGTTGGACTAGCAGTTATCAGGCCTATTACCATTTCCTCTACCGCAACATTTAGATTTCTTGGAACGACTAAAAAAAATAAATGATAAGATTAATTTTAGTTTTGTTTCACTCCACGTTATCACTTGTTAAATTTCTCATAATCCCAGTAAAATTTAAATTAGCGAACAATAAGGAATTAGCAACTAGGTAATAATAATAAGCGAATCAGAATTATCTAAATAAAAACCAAGTAAATTCATTAGTAAAAATTACCTTCTTTCAATGAAAGATTCCCAGTATCTTCAAATTTCTTAACAAAATTTTTCATTGTTTTTACCTAAGGAATAGGACTGTTATTGAATGTTACAGAAAATTTTTTACCTATACAATAATCCAATAGAATTTGTGTATCTACAGTCACGTGTTCAAAGACAGCCAATCAGGAGAACATTTAACTGAAGAGTGCTTATGGGCTATTTTCACTTATGTCATCTGGATTACTGTAGCAACTGAAAAATGTCTATTTTGCACTGCTGTCGAATTTTTTGCACAAAATGTCATTTCCAAGATTGTTCTTAATTCCACCATATACTTAGTTTATCAAAAACGGAATCTACGAAAATAAGACTTATAAAATTTCTATAATTACTCAAACTAGAATACGCTTTCATCTCATTACCCCTCACTTGTCGCTTTCCCTGCTCCACTCACACCGTCTCTTGCATACACATTTTTCCCGATTTCCATAAAGATTAAGCGGGACGTATTGATATTAATAGGGTAAGTGTACCCCGCTGATGATGCTGCTGTTTATTGTATACTGGCTGTTCTTGCAAGATAAGCCGACAACGCTTCAGATCCATTATGCCACGCGAATTTTCCTAGCCGGCCGCTCATCTAACTGTTCGCGAGAAAAATGCGACGAACCGCGGTGTACTGCCACAGAGACGGATTCCCTCGCATTCCTTAGACGGTATCTTTATATACAGATCTGATTTGTGGTTCTCTGAAGGCATTTTCTAGAGTAGTCTTTCCATATAAGTAGGTACTTTTCGTATTTTCAGAACTAAAATACTTTAAGGCGACATTCAAGAAACAATGTACGAGTATGTTAATGATACACATGGGAATCTTAGAGATATTTTCAGAACCACAAACATACTTTTGGCAATCTTAAAAATGCTTCTTAGAATCTTAAAAATACTTCTTAGTATTTTAAAAATACTTCTTAGTATTTTAAAAATACTTAGTATCTTGAAAATACTTCTTGGTTTTTTATAGATACTTCTTAGCATCTTGAAAATACTTCTTAGTATTTTAAAAATACTTCTCAGTATTTTAAAAATACTTCTTAGTATTTTAAAAATACTTCTTAGTATCTTGAAAATACTTCTTGGTATTTTAAAGATACTTCTTAGCATCTTGAAAATACTTCTCAGTATTTTAAAAATGCTTCTTAGTATTTTAATAATACTTCTTAGTATCTTAAAAATACTCCTCATTTCAAGTAACTCAGATACTAGAAAATAATAATTAAGATAAATAATGGTATTTGAAAATACTTTATAGGTAGGATAAAAAACAGATGCAAGAAGTATCGCAAGACTTTTATCTTTCATCTTTGAACATTGACCTTTCATCTTTAGAAACCTACTGTCAGGAAACCAAAACTTTTCGTCCCGATGCCTACTTGATTTGGCTTCGTTTCGTCCTTTGCTTAGTGCAAAGAACTCCTATTTTATTTATATCTTCTTTTTTTCTGCTTTTAAAAATAAGCGCATTTCTAGGGCTTCTTGATTTCTCAAAGGGAAAAATAAACCCGATATCATAGATATAATAGGTCCTATTCTAGAGCATTCAGTTATTCTCAGGGAATCTGAAGGACGCGAGCTCGCTTCTTTCACTCCAAACTGAATAATTCATAGCCAAGTTATGCTTTTCAAGTCCGGGCTAATCAAGTTCTGGATTTAAAGCGAGCTCTGTTGTATAGATAAAGATATCAATAAGGCGAGAAAAGATTATTGCGTGTGCCAGTGATTCACTACGGCAATTAGAGATCGCACGCGATTCCGTCTGGTTGTTTCGTTTGATCGAAGACGCTTTTAATAAAAGTTATTATGATGGCTGGTGGAATATCGATTTTGCTAGGTCTGATGCGTCGTTCTGTTGATTTAATTAGTAAACTGAAGATATCATTGCACTTCTACAACGCTTCGGAATAAATGAAAGGCACCATCGTCCAGATTCCAACTTCTAACTGTGTCCCGTAGGATGACTTAAACTGTATACTCGGTGTCTGGATTTGTCGGCGCCGCACGGATGTGTAATCCAGCCACTAGCGTCAATCCCTTAAGATAATGGCCTTTAATTAGCATGTACGCAGTTGTATAACCGTTCTGCAACTCGACCGCACGAGATGTTCAATCGCTCACTGCAGTAGCTTAACGGAGGCGTGCGAATTTTCACGGCACCGAATACATTCAAACTGTGCAAACTTTTTCCATGATTCTTCGGGAACGGCCGTTCGTATACTCGGTTCCTCCCATTAATCGACTGGGACACTGCATGGCGCATCATTGTGCCCTCTCTCAGCTTTCTTCTTTTTATTGATGCGTATGACGTTGTTCCATATGTTTCTTTTTTTTCAGGCGGCGCGATCTTTTATTTGACGCAGCAGAACAAAATAATTTTACGCCAATCTAAGTTCGTTAGATCTATAGGGCGCTCTAATTATGCTTTGTTACAGTAGGTGTACAGAACACTGTAAAAATTTAATTTTGAAATGAATAGTTGAAATAGAGACCTAGGAGTTTCAACGGCTAAAGCGGGAATTTCTCGTGTTTAACATAAACTACAAGTCTGGCAAGAAAAGGGGGGTAAATAGCGGATTAACAATAAGCAAACAAATTCCAGTATTGTTATGTTCTCCATTCGCACGGCTCGTCGAGCCGACGTAGAGAAGCTTATTAAAATATTAATCCGGGTTGTGGAATTGGAGAGCGAATTCCCATCTCAGAAGTTCTGTTTAGTCAGTACAAGAAAAGTATGTAGATGTAGGTGTAAGCTCGAGGGAAAGGAGTCCAATATCGCATACCTTTGCAATTCACATCTCATCTGCAATATCATGAATTCTTTATGGTATCAAATAGTAGTAGCGGTTTATTTTTCGACTGTACGTTGCACGGCAACAGTCCAATTCTGAACGCATCGCTGCCGTCCCGCTAACGGCCGCTTCCACGAATTTCATATGTGACTGCAAACACAATAATTTCGTTTTATTATTAATTTCGATATCGCACATATATTTGCATCCAGGGAAAAACCACATTACTAAATTGGGTTACGCGACAATATTTTGTTGCTGTCACAAAACTGTCGGCTACTTACCACTAGGAAAGTGTTACTATACGGGGTTTATCACGTTTGGTGAGATTAATAACGTTAAATAAACGTTGCAGCGTAGTAGTTTTTTAAACGTTGTGAAATGACGATAAATAAATGTTTGGTGACGCATAAAAACGTCATCTAATGAATGATATTTTCGGTTATTCAACATTTTTTAAACGTTGTGAAATGGATATAAGTAAACGTTTACATTTTGGTTACTGTTAAATTGGGTATATTAAATATACTTCCTGCTGTTACTTGCGTAACGGCATGACATAAATGAGAAGGGTTAGTTACAGAAAACAGAAGACAGCTCAGAATTTTTTTTTATTTATTAAAATTTTACATAAGATTGTGGTAATATGACACCATTAGGTTTACAGAATGTTTATCACGCTTGGTGACATTAATAACGTTATATAAACGTTGCAGTGTAGTAGTTTCTTAAACGTTGTGAAATAACAACAAATAAATGTTCACCCTGGAAGGAACGCTCTGTATACGGGTGCGTGCATTTTTGGATTTTTTTATTGATTTCAGTACGAAGTTAAGACATGCTTTTCCAATAAATTAGAAAATTTTTTAGTCACAGGCATTAATAATTAAAAATATAAATATTAAATATCTTACGATTGTAGAACTCAGGATCTGCTCTGTGCCACACTTAAAAGTGTAGACTATATTCTAAATGAGGAAAGGGTCTACTTGTCTTACAGTTCGTTATTTAAAATAGCCCGTTCCTTAGTATTACCTTATGCAGTTGTCTATATGCTCCTAGAGTACTATCGATCCCTTCGCTAGGATTATCGTCTTTTACTCGCTCCCCGGTAGATTGCTCTTCGAGTATCATATTGTTGGAACTTGCGTCGATTATTCTGGAAAGAACTTGTAATGTCGACAGGACTCGACCAGTTAGTATTATTTTGATCACGCTTGAATACGCACTGTTGAATACCTAGCTCTCTTGGTTTTGGACTAATCCCATGTCCTCGGAGTTCGTCCGGATTTTGCCAAAAGGTTAGATATTATTGAAAATCTTCTTAGTAGTTCGAAAGATTCTTCGATACCTTGGGAAAAGGATTTATTTCGCAGCTGGTGTAGATTGCGGGAAGGTTCAATTGCAAGAAATTCCCTATGCATAACGAAAAGATGTTGGCGAGTTTGACTTACGTAGCAAAGATCACAATCATTACAAGGAATTTTGCAAATGGCATTCGACTGACACAGTAAAGGAAGGCGGGTGGTTACCACGAGGGGTAACACAACTATCATGACCCAACAGTTCGCCAGACAGGTCGAAAGGGGCATCCTGAGCACCAAACAGCAAGCCATTAAGTAGTCCCTGTGAATAAAAGTTGCTAATGAACAGATCCTTCAATATTAAAAGTCGAGTATGGTAAGTAGTGGCGTGGGAGAGCCTGAAAACCCTATTTTTGAGTGCCAAGACTAGATCAATTTTTATACGAAAGGGATAGTATGAATAATAATTCAAATAGCGACTCGAGGCCATAGGTTTTCTATACCACTCGGGAACAATGGAATAATGTTGAAGATGGAAGAGATTTAAGTCAAGAAAGGGAATGGAGGATGTTAACTTCCCTCTCAACAGCGAACTGAATTAAGGGGTTGTAGATATTTAACACCTGTAAAGTGTAGTTATCCATAGGAAGGGATAATAAAAGATTATTCACATATATTTTGAAGATAGGTAACTCAAAATCCAGGAGTTATATGCAGCGATACAGGAGGTCGTCCATGACATACTGAGCTTAGTTAGGTGAGACCTTGGGGCCCATGGGAGAACCCAAAATTTGTTTATATGGTTTGTCTTGGAAGGAGCGAGTAAGTCGCTCAGTGCGTTGGAGCGCGGTTTAGGATTGCGAGGACCAGGGTTTGATTCCCCGTCGCGTCGGCGGCATTTTTACGGAGTTTAGCAAGATTATAACTGTTGGTAAGTGACAAACTGGGCCAAGTTACTAGTAGGCTACCACGGTAGTAGTTTTTGTCGCTCTCATCCGTCAATTCAACCATAGACTCAAGTGAAGCCACAAGTCTAAAGCCAGACACTTGGACACATCAGGAGGGATGTCTACATCAGAGAGATTTTTAAGTCAACGATCACAAACGGTGAGCCTATCTTGTAGTTGAATGTGAAGTCTATTAAATTTATCATGAAGGGAATGTTTGTTTTCGTAAAACCGCTCATTACAAGCAATATACAGTCTACGATGAAAATTCATCTGCATGATTAGAGATTTATGCACTTCTGTCATTCGGCTTAGACTGTACACCTTGTGTGTTGCTTTCAAACCCAGAGGCTGCAGAACATAACAATTCGCTTCTATTCAGGGCAATTCTCGGTGCAGTGGAAGTTAATGGGTCTGGATGCAATCGGTCAGTTTCACAGTTTGCACACAAATGGGGTCATAGTATCAGAAGTTGAGCCAGTACTCTCGTTCGCGTGACGGCAACGTACACGTACAGCTCAGATGGACTGGAGAACGGAACGCATTCGATTTTCTTAACGCTCCATAACCTTCGCGGGGGCATGCCGTATCATGTCGGACAACTCCGCTCGTTCACAACTTAACTGCCGACATGAAAATTCAATGTAATTATCGCGAGTGCATAATAGAAAATTATTTCTTTTTCTCCGTCCAGCACGAACTTAAATCGCTCTAAATATACAAATACCCAGTACCGAGCAACGCGAGCGCCTTTAAATAATTGTTGGTTAAAGTTTTCAAGTAGATAAATTGCGGGAACGGGAAGTTCTGATGATCGCAGTTTTAATTAAACAGCAAATTGTAATTGCGCTCTAATAAAGCATAACATTTCAGTTTCTCTTTCTTTTATAATTTAGCTTTACATGCTGAAAATCTAATTAGTCCGTTTCCTCTGCGTTCTCGTGACG
Source organism: Xestobium rufovillosum (assembly GCA_963966045.1). Taxonomy (NCBI): domain Eukaryota; kingdom Metazoa; phylum Arthropoda; class Insecta; order Coleoptera; family Ptinidae; genus Xestobium; species Xestobium rufovillosum. The sequence goes on from OZ014493.1 coordinate 42,330,419, forward strand.
TTTCCCGCCGGCCCTCTCAGAATAATTAAAAGTAAGCCCGCAAAACTGCAACGCCGTAATCGAATCTCCGCCGACAGTTGGTCATTTCTCGACTCTCTCATTTCTTAACGTTTCCATTAATGCCTACACTCCTTCACTATTTTTTAATTTACACAGAATAAACTTGCAAAGTGACTATACCCTTCAATTACCCATTATCCCATCGTATAAAACTCGAAAATAACAACACGCACACCTTGAGGATTAAAACGGGCGAGTTCATTTAGAAGATATAAAAACCGACATTTCGGTCAAGTCTAACCTAGCAGAATACGCACTTAGATCCGACGCGTCGCACAGTGGTTCAAAATCCCAAATAGTCGATCGAAAATCAAAATTTTTATTTTTTTATATGACGCTAAACATAACACAGAATCGTTCTTCTAGTATCTGGTCAACTTCTGAAATCAATAATTGCAAAATGAAATTACATAGAAAGACAATATTAGTCCCGAAGCGTGCGATAAAACACATGCATTTCGAACAAAAATTGAGTTCTCTGAAATGCGACCTTTTCTAGGGGCTGTGCAGAATTTATCTTGCAAAATATTTGAAAAAAATGAATATGTCGAGAAAGTTTGGACCTTTAGCTATCACCTGAACCAGGGATCAGACCTGAACGTATTATTTTTCTAAAAAATTTTACCTGCTTTTAAATTCACCAGTATTTTATGTACCCTCCATATTCCACTAATTTTCGCACTAAATGTATTCTACGAAACAGAGGACACAAGAGGACAAAATAATTTTCGGTACACACTACACAGTATTAGTTAGGGTCTTAGGTAAACAAAAACACCTAAATGGTTTGCATCGGTTTGCCCCTCTTACGACAGGGGGTTGCGTTGTCACGTTCACCCGGCATTGTATTTGCGCCTCTTGCTGTTCGCACTTTCGGTGGCTATTACTCTGTTGTTTGATATTGCGTGTTGTGGTGTAGCTTTAGTTTGTGGATATTTTGTGTATTTGTGTATATTTTAACGATGGCGGTTCGTCCAATTACGCGTTTTTCTTTACACGAAAAGTTTCTAGAAAATATCGAATTATCCATTGAAGTTCGAAAAAATTGATTTGAAAGAAGTTTTTCATACAAACGGTAATGATGCTGCTACAAACGCACTTATAGTTTTTACTAGAACTAATGTTTTTGCTCCATATATCAGAAATTGGAAGAGTGTAAATAGAAATAATGAACGGTTTCTACAGAAATTTGATATGCGGCTTCACGAAGAAATAAAATTCCCACATATTGTTCTCCGTTGTGTGCCTACTCCTATAAGTAGTGAACCTTCAACATCCACAGGAGGTAAGCCGAACTATAAAACTTTTTATCAATTTGTATTACGGATAACAAAATTTAGGTCGCGGTCGCCCATCTAAACAATTTGAGGATTGTTCTGATGTGGTAAAGCGTAGAAAAACTGAAGAACTGCGAACTACAAAATCTTCTGAAGAATTGGCTTATGCCACAACAATGAAATTAAAAGAAAAAGGCGATGAAGCGGCTGCTAAATTGCTTAAAGAATCTGTGACAACAACTCCATCCCGTGCTAAACGCATTTTTAAAAAAATGGAAAACTATAGAAACAAATCAGTCTGCATATACTCCGGAAGAGGCTTTGTCACTTGTAATTTCGTTAAGTTTAACCAAACAACAGTACCTTACTCTAAGACGATCAGCTTCGCTTCATGGGCACACTAATTTATATCCATCATATCACACTGTGCTGGACATAAAAAACAATTGTATCCAGAAGGTATTATTTTCACGGAAGAAAAATGCGAAGTTCCTCTTCAAACCCTTCTCAACAAAACATGTGAAAGTATTTTGAAAATAATACCGGCAGAAAGCAATCCCGATAGGTTATTGAATTTTATTTGCAAATGGGGCTTTGATGGAAGCTCTGGATATACGACATTTAAACAAAAATCCAACACGTCAGAAGAAATACGTGCTGAAGAGAGTGTATTTGTTACATCTTTAGTACCATTAAGATTAGTGGATGAAAATAGTTCAAATGTTTTTTGGAAAAATCCAAGCCCTGCCTCGAAGAGATTTTGCCGGCCGATAAGACTTCAGTGGATTCACGAAACCCAAGAAATTTCTAAAGCTGAAGAAGAGTTCATAAACCAACAAATTAACAACTTATTGCCATTTGATTCTGAATTCGGTCGAATTAAATTTACACTGTCACTGACAATGGTTGACGGAAAGGTGTGCAGTGCATTGGCTAACACTTCGAGTATGAGGTGCTACATATGCAATGCTACGATTTCGCAATTAAATGATATTGAACAAATTCGTTCTTGCCCCCATCCAACCGCAAATGTTAAGATTCGGATTGTCAGTCTTACATGCTTATATTCGTTTTTTCGAATGTCTTCTTCATGTGGCCTATAGACTAGATCTAAAAGTGTGGAAAGTATCTAAAGAAAACAGGGAAGTACTACAAAACAAGAAACGCGAACTTCAAAATAAGTTTCGGCAGAGAATGGGACTAGTCGTTGATGTACCTAAAGCAGGTGTAGGCACCACAAATGATGGGAATACTGCAAGACGATTTTTTGCTGATCCTAAATTATCGTCTGAAATTACTGGCATCGATGAAGATCTAATTAAAATATTTTCAGTAATTTTGAAGGCAATCAATAGCAACCACGAAATAAACACAGAGAAATTTGAAAATTATTGTGTGGAAACAGCCCAAAAATTTGTGATGTGAGCTTGTATGAGTGGTACTACATGCCCACTTCCGTCCATAAAATCTTACTACACGGAGCAGCAGTTATAGAAAATGCTGTTTTGCCTATTGGAGAATTATCCGAAGAGGCACAAGAAGCGAAAAATAAAGATTTGCGACGATACAGGGAACACCACACCAGGAAAATTAGTGCCATTAAAATAAATGAAGATCTTTTCCATCGATTAATTTTAAGCTCAGATCCACAATTAAGTTCATTTGTACACGGAAAACATAAACAGAAGATCACTGATGTTGATGTCCTCCAATTAATCAATATTTCTGACGAAGACAAGAAAGATTCTGATGACGATTTTGAAGAAGAAGAAGAAGAAGAAGATGATGATTAGTAAAAGTAAGCCCTTCCAAATATTTCGTAACATGCAAAATCGCCTGTAATATTATTAGTATTTTATTATTATCATCATTATTGTCAATGTATTTGTGCATTTTTTAAATTTCTACATAATATTGCAACATACATTACATCTAAAGCCCTTAAATAATTTCTGTTGCAAAGTCGTAACAACTACTATTATTATTATTATTGTTACTATTATTATTAGTTATTATTATTATTATAAATGCATTAGTATGTATTTTTAATGTTACATCACAAACTTTTAATTGAAAATTGTAATTCATTTACCAGATATGAATTTCGATCGGGTATTTTGAAATCTGAACCACTGTGGCGTCGGTCGCTCCCCATTACGCCGCGAAATGAACTCGCCCTCTGCTGATTTGCAATCATGGAGTGCTGTCTTCTTTTTGCTGTTATTCTACTTCTGTTCGTATCTGATTATTACCACATGAAATCTTATTTTAATCTAATATCACCGGGGTTGTAATAATTATTATTGATTTAAGTTGCACTGACATTTTTAATTTCATTAATTATTTGTGTAAATTTCTTTTATTATATAAATTTATTGTTTTAGTGAAATATATTGACAAATAAAATACTATATATATAAGATATCGACATTTCGGGCCCTTTTAGGGAATTTATGATGATTCATTTAAAAAAGAAAACTTATAAAAAATGAAAAATATTTTTCTAATAAAATTTGTAAACAATAACGTAACTATGAATATAAAATTATATATTAATTAATTAATTACATTAATTAATGTTAATTAAATTATGAAATAGGAAAAAATGTTTAAAGTGATGTTTAGGGTTCGATTTTATTCCAGATTTTTGATAGTTGTAATGTTGTAATGTTAGTGTAGAGTGATACAACATCTAGTGAGATTAATTTAAAATTTTCAGGAATATAAAAAGTTTTGCAATTTTCTTTAAATGACCATGAATCTTTGACATAAAATTCATTTTTTCCTCTAATATTAGATAGAATTTAGCTACGTATTTTGATCATTTGTAAAAAGGACTTTGTACATATGATACTATTGGTCTAAGTGAAATATTAATTTTATGTAGTTTTGGCAAAGCAAAATTCAGAGGCTTGCCTGCCTAGGGATAACAGGAGCGATGCGGACTTCGCCAACTGCAGCCATATAGACTCTTCTGGACCTTCCCCCTCTCCACTTCGTGATATAGGGGGAGGCGAGACTGGCACTATACAGACTGCAAAACTCTTTTTACCGTGTCCGTCTGGGTACAGAGCATACTAGCATTATTGAGGACATAAAGGATCCCATGCTTGACATGAGGACGGATTACATGGTCCCCAAGAACACCGCACAACCACTCTTTCAGGTCACAATCGATGACCCTAGAGTGGAGAACCAAACTCTGAACAGCATACCTTCCGGCAGTCTGATCTGGTACACCGACGGTTCTAAAACCGACACAGGTGCTGCGTCAGGACTGTAACTCAGCTTCTCTCTGGGCAAATATGCCTCTGTCTTTCAAGCAGAGGTCTACGCGATACTACAATGTGCGCGGGAAAACATTAAGAGGGGCTACCAAATCAGCGGATCTTTATCTTATAAGACAGCCAGGCAGCTTTGAAGGCTCTTATGAGCCCAAAGATGTCTTCCAGAATGTTGTGGGAATGCTTAGAGCAACTTAATATCCTAACCATGCGGAACGCAGTGAGACTGCTTTGGATTCGAGGTCACTGTGGGCTGGATAGGGAACGAGGAAGCCGATAAACTAGCAAAGCGGGACTCCAACGATCTTTTCGTTGGGCCGGAACCGGCCCTAGGCATAACTAAGAGTGCAGTTAGACGCCAAGTAAACGGATGGATTCGCGCTCAACATCACAATTACTGGAACGTGATTCCAGGACACAGACACAGCAAGTCGTATATAAAGGGGCTTTGCAGGAAAAGATGCTCAGAACTACTTTGCCTTAGTAGGATGCAAATTGAAATCGTAACAGGCTTCCTAACGGGACACACGACGGTTAAAGAACACCTGCGGAAGATTGGCAAATATTACGGAGACCTTAACTGCCGCTTGTGTAATAAGGAACGGGAGACATCTATGCACATCCTGTGCAGATGCGAAGCTCTAGACCAGAAGAGGCAGCGAATTTTCGGGCGATGTCTGATGGAACCGGAAGAATTTTCCACGCATTCAATGTTTGACTTGTACCGTTTGGTCCAAGGCACCAAGATCATGAAATGTGACTTAGAATTTAGGGTGAGCACAATAAGCCCATTTTGTGGCTGCAGTGCATCTGAGCCTTCGGGCAGGCAGGCCCTAAGGGGAGAAAAAAAATCGTAAAATTGACTCTTCCAGGTGAGGCCATTTTGATTCCCCTTCTTTTGCTTTGTTTTCTTGTATAGTCATTGCAGCATCTTGCGTTACCTTTTAATTTCTCTTTCTGATCTTTACTAAATCATGTTTACGATATTCTGGGGTCAACTTAGGTAGAAGATGTTATCGCGTGACGCCATCTTGTCGCGGTACAGTAGCGGTACGCCAACATTTTTAATTTTACAGTTTAATAGTTAAAAGATAGAATTTGTAAGTTGACTGTGATCTGTGATTGGGATATTAGCGCGTTTTAGGCATTATATTGACAGTACGTCTACTCGAGTGAAGCTTCCCCTTGTAGCATAACACCGATTTGTTTGAAATTTCTCTAGAGTTGATTTTTTAATCTATTCCGAGGAACTTGAGTTTGTTTGTAAATATTGCTACATATTACACTTCTATGAATAGTTAATTATTCCTTTTAGGAAGTCTCTTGTAGCCGCTGCCAAGATACGGAGCTACAATGGCGTCGAGCAAACATTTTGCTCGCATAACTAGACAGCTATTAGTAACCCTCACTTCCATTCTTGCATAAGAGATGACGCGAAAAGTAGCGTTACCCGTGAGAAGCAGCCTGGATGACTTACTATTCAACTTTCTGCAACAAATTCTCAACTTTTAGTGCCTATAAGTTTCTTACTCACTTTGGTACTTGATTTCTACTTATGCATAATTCCAACAGCCATTTACTCTGAATGAACGGTTTAATAATTTAGGCTAATGCCTCTCGCGTTTCTCGATTGAAATATCAGTCCTCACTTTGATAGCATTTGTATGGAAAATCGTTTCTCGATAGAGCTATTTCGAAAAGGGATTTCAATAATGCAACGAATAGATTTATAAGAGATTTGTTTTTATTATTTTTCATATACGTTGAATATCTTACAACGTGAAATCCCCGTCGTTTGTTTTATAGCTTCCATACGAACTGCTTTATTATTAACCATCTTTTAATACAGCGAAGTATCTGTGACTAATTTATACAAATCGAATTTATACTTAGACTAGATCATCTCGCGCGCTACGCGCGCTCACTGCCCTAGTCGAATCATGACTTCAAAGAAACGCATTATTGCCTGATTGCAGAATAATTTACATCTGATATAATTCCCTGAAAACGTAGTTTTGAACTATACGGCTATTTCTTTGATTTAATAAATAAATTATCAAACCTTCCCAAGAACGAACTCTTGAAAAAGCCACACATAATTGTCCGTGAGTAAATATTTCTTTTCGGAGATCAATTCCTGTTTGGCTTTGTGATTTGTTAATAGTCATTGCAAATTCTAGTTTAATGGGGAATTATTGTCGTCTTTTAAAAGTAAAAGGATAAACATTTTCACAGTACAACGCTATACGGTTAACGAAAACTATATCTCCATGTTTATCGCCTGTTAAAATTTTGCACTGTAGGATATTGTCTCCCAATTGTAAAATTAACAATCTCGTACCATTACATAAGCCTTCATTAATGCTGAGATTTCTAACCAACATCGCAATACAATATACTCTCAACTTCAATTCATGCGGAGGAAAATTCGGCGCGTTTAAAGCAATTAAATATTCAGGAAGAATAGCATCGTTTAACTCTATTATCACAATTTTCAACACTATCCAAGTTTGTATATATTTTTTCTGTTTTTATATCTAACAGTTCTACCACTTTTTTGTTAATGTCTTCAACATCAGAATAGCTGATTAGGTCATACCTATGAATCGCTTTTCTCTTATTGATTCCTCCATATATACGTTCAACGATATCCGAATTATAAATACATCTCTATGGCAATTCTAAATTGCTATTCATATAGTTCAAAACTCCATCTCCAACATCCAATAAAATCTTGGTGAATTCTTGTTCCTGTGGTAGAGCCCGCATATTTTGTGTTTAAGAAAATTTACGGAAATAACTCCAAAGAGAACTAAATTTGATACTTAAATTCACTGTTTCACAGCGGTTAGCATTTATTTTAACTGGCAACAATTGTCAAAAATCTCCTCGCAACACCATAATTTTTCCACCAAACGGAACATCACAATTCATAAAGTCTCGTAAGGTTCTGTCTATAATGTCTAAAGCATACCTTGGCGCCACAGGAGCTTCATCCCAAATAAAAACATCTACACTCCTTAAATAATCTGCTTCTTTTGAATTTTTCTTAAAGTTGGAAGATGAATCTGAAAACAGAGGAACAGGTAACCCAAACGTTTTATGAACTGTTCTGCCATGAGGAAGTAGTGTTGCTGCTATGCCCGTGAAGGCCATGGTACAAACAATTTTATTCTTACTCTTCAGTAAGCTGTAAAGGGTTGTATAAACATAAGCCTTACAGGAGCCTCGTGGACCGCCTATATAAAAACATGAAGATTCAGAAATTGATTCATTTATGTTAGCATCACATTTACCCAAAATAATATCTACAATTTCTTTCTGCTCTTCATTTAGGTGTTTATATTGTCGTGATCCTATTTCTATTGCTTGTTCTTCATTTGCATGTCATGGCATGGTAGGAAACATTGAAAGATTGTAACCTTCCGCAGAAAGCATGGAACTAATTTGAATATAGGCTTTTTTGTCCTTCAGTATTGCTGTAATTCTTCCCACAATTCTTCCTGATAAATTGGTCGGCAATGCATTAAAATACGAATGAATAAATATCTCAGCTGCCTGGGCATCATCCAAATTTCAGCTTCATTCATGGCCCTTTTCCACTAATGATGATCTTAAATAAGACATAATTTTAAACACGCTGCTACATAAGATTCCTGTATTTCTCCGTTTACTGTTTTCAGATCTTCAAATCTGTTTGCTCCTTTACTATGAAGTAATAATAATCGAAAATGAAATAGTTCAATTTGGCTGGGGCTTACGGAGTACATGCGTCCAATAACTTTGAATTGTTTCTGACGGCGTATACTTTTACAACGACAACAAATATGATACCTACCTGTGATAGTTCAGACGTACGCACTTTTGGCGATCGGCTCCTGTACGAATTAAAAAGAGACGGAAACGAAAAATCTGACCTCACTAGATCGAAACGGTACGTGTCTATTGCGCATTCTCCACGACTAACATCACTTTTATTAGATAGGAATACGCACCTTATGAAAGTTTTATGAAATCGCTGCACGCAGTCCTGACGCCAAACGAAGTCAGAGAAGTTGACGTTGGTTGAATGCGGAAAAAATGGACTGTATTGTTTCACATGAATGCTGGTGGAGGCAAAGAATGAACGAAAGGGTTATGTTAAATGCTTGTATTCAAAAAATAGTGTAGCTTTATATGGACACAAACTACTACATTTCCAATGCATTGTTTTAAGAGAAATGATATCGTGTTCAAGGTCAAGTCAATGACCTGGAGGGTAAAGTAAAGCGGTGTATTCTAAAACAGAGTGTAGCTTTATATGTTGTATAATTTAAATCAAATCTGATGAAATTTAACACCACACACCCAACTTCAGCAATCGAATTTCACCGAGGAGGCGTCGAATTTTATCCAGCAGGTGTCAAATTTCATCTGAGGTTTCAGATTATACATGATGGCAAGAGCATTTCTCCTGTGGAAAAAGTTAATTTTTGAGAGTAACTATCATTTCATTGAACGCAATAAATAAATTTAAAGTGCTTCGTTTTCTATTAAGAATTTTTTTAAATTATTTGTGTCATCATCATAAGGTTCTCAGTCCGAAGACTGGTTGGACGCGTACCTCCATTCTTTTCTATCCTGAGCTAACCTATGCATTTCCCTAAAAGTAGAACATCCTACATCCCTAACTATTTGAGAGCAGTAGTCTAATCTAGGCCTACCCCTACCTCTTTTTATTCCTATCTCTGACTCTAGTATGTCGCGAACTATTCCTTCGTGTCTTAGAAGGTGTCCTACCATCCTATCTCTCCTACTCTTTCATTTCTGATGACTCCCCCCGAAGCAGTCCCCGCCCGGAGATCCGAATGTGGGACTATTTTACCTCCGGAATATTTTACTCCAGAAGGTGCCATCATCATAAATTCGAAATACGCTGTACCAGGGATAGAATAATGTGGTGGTTTCCCGTTGCCTTCCACATCGCAGTAGTGTGTATCACAGTGCCATACCGACCCTCACGATCTCTGCCACTATGATTACTGAAAGAGCTGCTGCCCCCTTTCAGGGACTTGATTTAGTCTGGCTTCTCAAATAAAAACCCCTCCAAATGGTTAAACCTATGGTTCGGCTCTTTAGATCATTGAAGCGCGCAAGCCATCCCACCCGTCCTAGTATTACTAGAACTGCGTCAAGGTACAAGTCCTTTGGGTAGTCATTGTGTCATTTTTTATATAATAAATTTGTTTCTTTCTTGAAATATATTGGCAAATAAAATACTATATATAAAATATCGACGTTTCGCCCCTGTTTAGTATCTTATTTGCCAATGTATTTCACGAAATAATAAATTTCTACCCATTTCTGCAAAATATGCTTTACTAAATTTGAGATGCATACGTACCGACCAAGATTCATAAACCACCCCCTACAATCGTACATTTCGCTCTAGATTATTTTTCTTTCGATTTCAACTCCGTATTTCCCGTCTGCGAGAAAACTCATAATTACGAAAAAAGAAGCAAACATTTTTAAAAGCGATTTTAATGAACGTAGACTGGAAATGGCTAAAGCACCGCGGTTTGCCGTTATCTGTGTACCATACATGGAGAATCGATAACATCATTATAAATTCATTTCTTGCGTGTTGTACACCACGGCAATGCGAAGTAATTGTTTCCCAGAGTGTTCGGCATTCCGACTCTCCGCAGTGTGTATGTGGTCGCAATCTTAGCTGAGAAGCACTGGCGTGCACCTCCGAATTATCACTGATCACTGAGCGAGCATGAGCAATTGAGTGAGTTTTCAGTGACTTAAAAAATCTATAGCTCAGGCAATCGCGCTGGGCTCCTTTGACAATTAGAAGCCACTTCGTTTATTCGTTACTCGGCGGCGATGCGTGAGTGTCGGAGCTTGTACTTGTGTGGTCGGCCATTTGATTGGTAAATTAGGCATTTTGCATTTCCTGAAAACTCCCTGTTTTTAAGTTTCTTTGTGCTTTGTCGCATGTCTTTAATTTTAACAAAGTTATTGGAATATTTTAGGAAGCGCACAGCACAAACCTATTTCCCTATTCGGCGCCCCTGCGTTCTGTGCTCCGGTTCCGGAATCAAAACTACATCTCGAGAATTCGTGACGAAACGAAGCCAATTCCCGGTTTCGCAGCGGTACCGCTAACACTGATGAAACGACGCCTCACCAGTTGACTGAAGATCCTTTACAGCGTTTTTAAAACTCTCAGCCCAAAAGTTCTTATTGCATATTTCTCAAATAGATGCGTAAGCTATGCAAAATACGTCGCTCCAGTCACGTATGGTATTTCGACAAGTAGCTAGGAGCTTTTCTGTTTTGCTTGTTATGCTGCAAGTCTGCGGCAAGGGGAGCGAAATCTTCGCCCATGTTTGTTAGACTAAATTCCGCAGGAGCTAAAAATTCTTAAGCCAAAAAATTAATTAAGACATGCATACATTCCCTAACAAATTTTATTTAAGCGTAATTTATTGTTTATTCTTACATCCGAATCTTTCTACGATTATTTTCATTTCCGATTATTTTCTAATTCTACCCTTTTACAATTATTTATCCATTATTCGATTTTTCCGATTTTTTCATTCGATTATTTTTCGATTTCATTCGATTCTTTTTCGATTTCATTCGATTCTTTTTTGCTTTCTTTCATTCGATTATCATTTTCTTATGTTTGCATTCGATTCTTTTCCGATTATTTTTGTCCGATTATTTTTTCTCAACTCTTCCCAATTTCGTATTTTGTAACATAAATGCATAAATCCTTATAAGTACAAGCCAGCTCATTAAAATTTCACTTCGCATCAAAGAGAAGAATGACGCGTCATCCAGGTCACGTACTTACCACATTCAACGCATGATAGTTATTTTATCACAAGGAAAACAATTATAAGAGGAAATTACCTGCCAGTATGTTTAGGGAGCGAATGTTTACCCGTCGGTGTGGTCCTTTGCCCACATTATGCGACATGCGTCGGTCTTCCCTTATTAAAGTTTTATGTATAGATGTATTCATAAGGATCCCCCGATGCCCTTGACGCCCACAAGGGTGCGTAAAATATTTCAGAACGGAGGGGATTAACATACTGTTCATAATTATTAATGAAGGCTTATCGTATAATTTCATAAAAGAGTATCTTCCGCATGTACCACCTACAATGGAAGTTGACGTAATACGTAAAACACACAATTAAAATTGAATTGGGAGTAGTTAGTGGTACTGGACCGTTCGAACAACTATTCCTCAGGTAAGTACCCCGCCAGGCATTGAATTATAGATATAAAACCACATTTTTTGTACTGAGAGACGCCACAAAAAGATTTTTCTGGGTCTGCGGTGATTGTAAGTCGGAAGTTTTTAGCGGGTCACCAAATGACGTATGTCTGCTAGGAGTAACATGTCCAATAGTCTAAATTTATAAAACTACATTGAGAGACTCGTTTTCTTCGCACTGCAGGAATAAAAATATAAGATTGTTAAAAAATGAGATGGTATTCCGCGGTTGGGAGGCAATTTCGCGGTGGATGTATTTTATACGAGTACAAACCGGCGGAAAGTTTAATAAATCCTCATCATAGAAAGAAAATAATAATAAACTCAGGCGATATTTGGAGTGTTTCACTTTTCATCCTGGAGCAGGATGAGAAACCAATTCCGCTCTGCATATTCTCCTTATGTAACAAGAACGCAAATAATAAGGATTCTCTCAAAGGAATCCATAATTTAGTCTTGCGAAATTGCTACTCTTGAAATAATATTACTTTTATCCACGGAAACAAATAAATCAGGCCGCTGACAGCGCTCAATACTCGTAAGACTTAACCTGCCCGGTGTGCTCCCTTTTATACCTCCGATCTCGTTATATTTTCTTGTCTGCTTGCGCGTTTCCAGTTTTGATTAAACGGAATGCCGAATATTCCAATTAAGCAAAGACCCCCGTTGTTCTAAATGAACTCACTGACATTTTGAGTATCGGCCTCGAAGCCAAACGCCTTCTTACTTTGGCCGCCAGAAAGGCAACAAATATATTTCCAAATCAAGTCATGCCCTACTTCTGCTATGAAAAGCATGCAAATGAATAACATTTTTCATCAAACCACTCGGGAGAAACAAAAATGACTGGTTGCAGACAGTACCTAACATTTTTTTCAACTTATTTAAGCCCATTTCTTGGCTTTAGAAACTTCATTCACTGCTGCTGCTGCTGCACTCTGGACAGATATCAGCAAGTGACAATTACTTTGAGTAATTATCTATGGGAGTAGTTAGTGGTACTGAACTGTTCGAACAACTACTCCTTGGGCAAGTACCCCGCCAGGCATTGAATTATACACTGGCGAGCATAAAATTAGGGTCACTTCAAAAATTCAACTTTTCTGGTTATTTATTATATTTTATTATTGTAAATGGATTTCGTTGTATACATATCTCTAAACAGGAATGTTTTAAAAAGAAAACGTTTCATTTTCTAATGTTTTTGTTGAAAATTCGTAAAGAAGCAAATTTTAACAAAATTGTCTTAAAAATGTGGAATAAAACAAGGAACTGTTAAAATTTTGACCCCTAATGAGTGTTTCCTCCCCGTGCATTATATGACAGCCTCGAGGCGACGTGGCATGCTCTCAATTAAATTACGGATCACATTTTGGGGGATGTTATTCCACTCCTGTAGTAGGAGCTCCCTAAGATCCTGTGCGTTGGTGGGAGACGGCGTATGACTTCGTACACGTTGTCCTAGCTCATCCCACACATGCTCTATAGGGTTCAAGTCGGGACTCCGTGCTGGCCAATCAAATCGCGTAATTTGAACCTCATCCAAATAACCGCTAACAATCCTTGCCACGTGGGGTCGAGCGTTATCATGCATAAAAGCTGCATTTTCTCCCAGAACCGTCATAAAAGGCACGACATGATTTTCTACAACTTCCGTTACGTACCTGCGCAGTTAGGGATCCATTGCCGATAAACACTAATTCGGTACGTGCATCTGAAGAAATTCCTCCCCACACCATAACTGAGCCTTCACCAAATGAAAGTCGCTCATCAATACAAGCCTGGGCATACCTTTCTCCGGGTCTTCGCCATACCCGCCGACGCCCATCCGACCCATTTAAACAGAAACGCGACTCGTCGGAGAATAATACCTCCCCCAATCGTCATTTTTCCATCCCAAGTGATCTCGAGCAAAGTTCAGTCTTGCAATTCTATGGCGACGGAGAAGTGGAGGACCCGTAGCCATTCTCCGACAAGATAATCCAGCAGAACGAAGTCGCCTCCTAGCTGTCCATTCGCTAATGTTAACATTTCTGACTTCTTGGAGGAGATTTCGAAGCGAAACTGCCGTAACAGTCCGATTCCGTAAAGCCACGGACACAAGAAAACGGTCATCCCTTGGCGTGGTGGTTCTTTTCCTCCCTGATCCTGGTCTTCTCGTCAGCCTACCAGTTTCCTGAAATCGTTGGGATACCCGCTGAACTGTAGAAAGACTTACACCAACCATTCTTGCCGTTACACGTTGCCCCCGACCATCTTGCAGCAGCGCTATAATTCTGGCCGCCGTGACAGGATTTAAAGCCATTATAAGGAAATAAACGAAGACTACACTTTTCGACCGTCAAGTTATACACAGGAAAGTTAGTGAATAAATGAAGGAAATTGAAAAATAGACCCGAGAAATAAGCTTCCAAGTAGCGCACCTGTAAGCATTTCCTAGAAATTGGAAATATTGAATCTTTGTTGTGCAAAAGAAACCACAAAAAGCTTATAACAGTTCTCAGAAATGCAAGTGTTATTGCCTCCAAGAATTAATTAAATTTAATATTTTGAATTCTTAGAAAAATTGGCAATTTTCATAGTGACCCTAATTTTATGCTCGCCAGTGTAGAACTAAATCCAGATTTTTTGGCTTTCAAGCAATCATAATGTGTCTCCATATGACATTGTACATACTTTAAAATTATTTGTATTTATACAGATTGCCCCATTTAGTCTCCACAGTCTCTAACTTTGTTTTCTTAATGGAACCCCTGCATTTGATATCTGTTTTGGATTACTTAACAAATTTTACTATGAGGTTGTATAAATACTTTTTCCTAAAGTGCTCTCATACGTGACTTTGAAAACTAAATATCTTCGTATTGAATAAAGTTGAAACTATGACGTTTTGAAAACATCAAAACAATATCTAGGAGTGATCGCTGCAATAATTAAAAAAACGAAATATTATACAAGTAGTAGTTGCCCTGCCTCGAACTAAGCTGCAAAGATTTTAAAGTATCAATACGAAAAATACGAAAAATGGGGATTGGGTGGGACATTATTTCCTTCGACGAGACCTCCATATAGTTTAGATCGAACTTAACTAGGTCTCGTCTCGGGAATAATATTTTGTTGATGTTCAAAGATATACATGTAGTTGCAACAAACTCAGAAACAAAAAACATTGTTTCCAAGAATACAAAAAAAAATTATTTGCGTACTCTCAAGATAGTAGAGTTTAAACTCTAAGATAATCCTTCTAGAAAAGATTTTCGATTGCACTTTATTGCTAAAATGTAAAACCTCTTTTATATCATTCCTTACGCCTTAAGAAAGCAAAATCGCCTGGTCGTCAAAAAATCGTGGTGTGCAGGGGGTAGTTAGGGGTGGTTTTCCAAAAAATGGCAACAATTTTTTTTTGCTTAATTTACATTTACGCAACATGTTCAATCATTTGCAAAAGTTTCGTTTCAAAATTCCAAGAAGAAGTACTTTATTTTTAATTTTATTTTTATCTGTGCAACACGCTCTTATATGGAATTCCTTAATAAAAACGGCTCGCGCTGGAACATCAAAATTGCAATTTCATTTACTCCGAGATAACTCAAGAATGCTCATTCTAATCAAAAAAACATCTTCTATAAACGCTGTAGACCAACGATCAAGGATTAAAATGCTTTTTTATAATCAAAAATCCGGTAAGTAGTTTAGTCAAAAAACTGAAAAATGTAAAAGCATGTCGTGACGACCGAGCTTTGACGCGGAGATGCGGGGATGGTTGAAATTCGCTTGGCGCGCGGTTGTATCTGCATGGTAAAGCCGTCCGTACGTATTTTCGAGCCTAGATGGTCGCTTTTCCTTTGCGCTCCATTACAGTTTGTATGTTCAATAGCCAGACAGCACCTTGCTAGAAATGAATAAAGGGTTGTATTGGTGTTTCTGTGTTTTTAACATAATTTTATTGTTATTTTACGTCACTGAGGTTTTTGGAACTCAACTTTTAGTTACAATAAGTGTAAGTGTTAACTGCTTTGCAGGATTATTCGAACATATTATAATATTTAAGCTGCTTCAAGAGGGCATTTTATTGATAAATATACAGGTAGGTACTTTGTTTGTGATATTTCTCTAATGCTACATTCTTTTTCATACAAAATTTTGTAAATTTTCGCTTCTTATGCAATAAATATATTATGTAAATGTTTTTATGTAGGTACCTTTTTAATACACCCCATTTTTGATGAAGAGGGGTAAATTTACGTGTAATATTTTTCTACAGGCAAGACACGATGGATTTTATAAGCAGTACTAGTTCCCACAGTGAACTAGAGTCGAAAATGAAATTAAAACCTTTTAAAAAAGAAATTGTCAGAAATATTAACTAGGTACCAGCTGTGTGTTTTTTGTCAAAAAGGCGGAATATTGTTTGAATCTCAACAAAAATCCCAACAGAAATTCATTGAATGTACGAAGGTCCGTATGAACATTAGTCAAAGCAACGACCCTGTATTGAAGCATATATTTTTAAATTTGAATGATTTAAAGGAGCAAGAAAGCTTAAAATGGCACAAAAATTGCTACAAATCTTTTACAAGCTCCCAAAATATTGCATCATACAAATTAAAGTTTGCAAAGTTAGTTACCAATATAATACCAGTAGATACACCTCAAAAACCTAATTTGCGGACAGATCCATTTGATGTACAGAAGTGCATCTTTTGTCAAAGACGTCTAAGGAACCCAAAATTATGTCAAGGTATGACCACTAACATGGAACAGAAGATTAAAAATATATCGCGAAGAAAATCGTTATTTTATGCCAGGATCGGTGAAAATGATTTAATTGCATCTGAAATTAAAAATCACGCCTCCTACGTTTCTACAGAATTACGAAATACAGACAAAAAGCCTGACAAAAGCAGCGCAAGTGGAAAACGAAAATTCGACGAAGAAAACAAACCTTTACAACATATATTTCACGAAGTGGAGCGAGGATTTGACAGAGGAAAATGATATTCGACAACTACAGTGAGCCAAAGATATCTAGAAATTGGTGGAAAAATAAGTTTAAGCGACAGAACTTTAGTTAAAAAGATTCAGGAGTATCTTGGCAATGATATAGAATTCGTTTCGTCTCCAAGAAAAAATGAACCAAGAACAAGCCATTGAGACAATAGCCCATCACACTGAAACCGAATCATCAAAAATATCTTGTGGTACATCTGAAATACAAACTAACTAAAATTTGCCAAAATATAAAAATAGAAATACATAAATAACATACCTACCAAAAAATGCAGATTTCAAAAACTTAAAAATTAGCGACTGCAAAAAGCATATTCCACAAAATTTGTATTTTCTTATTAGTCTTCTTGTGTGCAACGATTCTAGCGGTGATACGAAAGAAACTAATGCGCTTAATATTTGTCAAGACATTATTTTTGCAAATTCCGAAGGAAAAAAATATACACCCAAACATATTGGTCTGGGATTATTAGTTCACCAGGGAACAAGGAGAAAAAAAAACTTGTCCTTAGACGCTTTGACAAAAGATGCACTTCTGTACATTTAGGTTTTTGAGGTGTATCTACTGGTAGTATATTGGTAACTAACTTTGCAAACTTTAATTTGGATGATGCAATATTTTGGGAGCTTGTAAAAGATTTGTAGCAATTTTTGTGCCATTTTAAGCTTTCTTGCTCCTTTAAATCATTCAAATTGAAAAATACACTGCTGGACAATTCAAATGGACCACTACGATTTTTGAAAGTAAATTATGTGTAGCTATTTTGCTTTTGTAGTTTTGTATAATAAATAGATTATTTTATTGTTTATTGTCGATTTCAGTTTGCATTAGTCATTATAGGGTTGTAAAATCATACCAAATTCTGCAGATATTCAACAAAATTTTTTATTAACGAAAAAGTGATAACAATTTTAGGATATTCCAAAGATGGAAAAGTGAATGAGAACAATACAACTAAGTAGCATCTAAATGTTA
This sequence comes from Xestobium rufovillosum, assembly GCA_963966045.1. Lineage (NCBI taxonomy): Eukaryota > Metazoa > Arthropoda > Insecta > Coleoptera > Ptinidae > Xestobium > Xestobium rufovillosum. The sequence continues at coordinate 42,348,305 of OZ014493.1, forward strand.
GTATTTCGTAGGCCCTCCGCGAGCTTCCAGAAGTACTCTGCATCTTCGAGGCATACTCCTAATCACTTCATTGATAAATTCCTGTGGTATCAATTCCCATTCTTCCAATAAAGCGACAGACAGCTCTTGTAGTGTAGAAGGATAACGCTGGCGTTGGTTTAATTGCTTCTGCAACTTGTCCCAGACATGCTCTATTGGATTTATGTCTGGACTTCTTTCAGGCCAATTCATTCTAACGATTTCGTGTTCTTGTAGGGAGTTGGTAATAATTCTTGCACGGTGGGGGCGAGCATTATCGTCGACCAATAAAAAATCTCGTCCAAAATTTTCAGCAAATGGAAAAATAATTGGTAGAATACATCTGTCCCTATAGATGTGAGCATTCTTGGTTTCATTAATCAAAACAATCAGGTCAGTGCGGCTGTTCATAATTATGCCTCCCCAGGCTGTGACACCCCCACCACCAAAAGCTACACGGGGCGACATATTACGGTCTAGATAACGCTCACCTGGTCTTCTCCACACGAACACTCTTCGATCTGAAGGGTGTAGATGAAATTTTGATTCATCGGTGAATAAGCATCGGCTCCATTCTTCATTGCCCCAGTTTATATGTTCTTCAGCCCAAATTCTTCGGGCAACGCGATGCTGCCTAGTAAGCAAGCAACATGTCGCATGCCTTCTAGCTCTTAAATTGGACTCATTCAACCTTCTTCTGATGGTTCGAGTGGAAACATCAATTCCAGCAGCATCGTGAAGCTCATTATTAATTTGAGTTGACGTATGAGTGGGATTTCGCCTAGCGGTTAAGCGCACATAATGTGCCTGCGCTGGTGTAAGACTTCTTTGACGACCTCCGCCATGCCGGAAAGCAACACTTCCAGTAGTTTGAAGTCGTTGATGAGCTCTGCTTAGTACGCTATGCGAAACATTAAAAAATCTAGCAATTTCTCTTTGTGAAGCGCCATTTTGGATAAGACGCAAAGCTGTATTCAAATTATCTACGCTTAAACGATTGTAAGGCATTATTTTCTTAATTTGCTTAAACCAGAAATCTGAAACAACTGTAAACAACCTCGTATTCTTAGTAAATTATTTTATTTTTACAATGGGTTATACCTTACATTTTAATTTTTTTGCAACTTTATCAAAAATAAACACCTTTCAGGAACTTTGACACTTATGTGAAACAAACGCAAAATCTTAAGTAAACTTTAATCAACGCACTCTTATAGAAATTTTATTATTGTAGCTTAAAATCAATTTATTTGAGGTGGTCCATTTCAATTGTCCAGCAGTGTATATGCTTCAATCCAGGATCGTTGCTTTGACTAATGTTCATACGGACCTTCGTACATTCAATGAATTTCTGTTGGGATTTTTGTTGAGATTCAAACAATATTCCGCCTTTTTGACAAAAAACACACAGCTGGTACCTAGTTAATATTTCAATATTTCAATTTCTTTTTTAAAAGGTTTTAATTTCATTTTCGACTCTAGTTCACTGTGGGAACTAGTACTGCTTATAAAATCCATCGTGTCTTGCCTGTAGAAAAATATTACACGTAAATTTACCCCTCTTCATCAAAAATGGGGTGTATTAAAAAGGTACATAAAAACATTTACATAATATATTTATTGTACAATAAGCGAAAATTTACAAAATTTGGTACGAAAAAGAATGAAGCATTAGAGAAATATCACAAACAAAGTACCTACCTGTATATTTATCAATAAAATGCCCTCTTGAAGCAGCTTAAATATTATAATATGTTCGAATAATCCTGCAAAACAGTTAACACTTACACTTATTGTAACTAAAAGTTGAGTTCCAAAAACCTCAGTAACGTAAAATAACAATAAAATTATGTTGAAAACACAGAAACACCAATACAACCCTTTATTCATTTCAAACAAGGTGCTGTCTGGCAATTGAACATACAAACTGTAATGGAGCGCAAACGAAAAGCGACCATCTAGGCTCGAAAATACGTACGGACGGCTTTACCATGCAGATACAACCGCGCGCCAAGCGAATTTCAACCATCCCCGCATCTCCGCGTCAAAGCTCGGTCGTCACGACATGCTTTTACATTTTTCAGTTTTTTGACCAAACTACTTACCGGACTTTTGATTATAAAAAAGCATTTTAATCCTTGATCTTTGGTCTACAGCGTTTATAGAAGATGTTTTTTTGATTAGAATGAGCATTGTTGAGTTATCTCGGAGTAAATGAAATTGCAATTTTGATGTTTCAGCGCGAGCCGTTTTATATTAAGGAATTCCATATAAGAGCGTGTTGCACAGATAAAAATAAAATAAAAAATAAAATACTTCTTCTTGGAATTTTGAAACGAAACTTTTGCAAATGATTGAACATGTTGTGTAAATGTAAATTAAGCAAAAAAAAATGTTTGTCATTTTTTGGAAAATCACCCCTAACTACCCCCTGCACACCACGATTTTTTGACGACCAGGCGATTTTGCTTTCTTAAGGCGTGAGGAATGATATAAGATAGGTGTTACATTTTAGCAATAAAGTGCAAACGGAATGACACGATAGAATCATTTTTAAACTCCACTAAGAACAGTCTTAAATCATCTGCTAATAGCTTGTCTAATAGATAGTCGTAGTTCAGATATACACCTATCTGTGTTTTCGAAAAAAGTGAATAAAAGGTAAGATTGTGACCTACATCACAAATATGATAAATGTTGTTTTCCGTGGACCGTAGACAATGTCAGTAGCGCGGCTACTTTACACGTCTGATCATTTTTGGGAGACTTAAAATATTTCACAACAGCAAGGTGTCTAAAGAAATAATTTATGCTACTACATACATTGTTTCTCCTGAGTATCGATTTATTGTCCACAAAAACAGAGTTGATTTTTCTTCACGTATCACAAACTGTCAAAAGTTTGTATGATTGTAAAATCAAAAGCATAAGAGAAAAGAAACTATGCTGCCACAAGCATGTTTCTTCCTGACTGAGGATCGATTGGGCGCGACATTATTTCGTTCGACGAGACCTACGTACAAATTAGATCGAACTTCGCATAGGTAAGTTCGTCTGATCTATGAAATTTAGACAAAACATATATTTTATACAACCCCATAGTGAAATCAATTAAGGGATTCAAAAATGCAATTAAAATAAGGATTGCTGGCCCGATACACTAACCAGTCGCCAATGAAGCAGCAAAAAATCGTCCGAGTACGGGCAGGAGTATAGCAGGACATTTGACGAAAAATTAAATGCAAATCTTACTTTTTAGCAAGAATCATGAATAAGCTTCACCGAGATTTATCTCTTTGTGAATGAGTTAATTCAACACAATTTTTCATCAAAGCAATATTAAAATTCAATAAATAATTTATTTGTTGAATTAACCTCTCTGGTGATAAAATGATTACAAAATGACTAGGGCATTACACTGCGGCTTTATTCACAAAAAAACAACATTTTGATATGCTAATATCTGCTTAGCTTGATGTATTCTTTGTGAATTCACAGATTAGGCAGCACTCCTCGGCGTTACAATTTGAATAAACGTCAGGGCAATTTAAATATTCAGAACGGAAACTCCCAGTCTCTTCTATCTTCCACAGACAGGCATTATTTTACAGAAAAAAATACGCTTTTATAAAAAGATTTTTTAGACTTTATTTTTGGAGTAGCTTATCCGTCAGAGAGTCGGTTTTTAAACATGGGGTGGACAGAACAGACACTTAATAATAATAATAATAATAATAAATTTATTAACACCCAAAAGTACACATAATTGACAAACTGAATATAAAAACTCTGGTGCCAAAAGGCGAGCATTCAGGCATCTGAGAATAACGCAGTATTCCCAGAGCCTGATCTTCCATGCAGGCCTATTAATAAAACTAAAACTAAAAAACGAGAAGAAAAAAAATAAACTACATGAAGAGATAATGATGAAACGGGGGATGAAGAAGGCAAGTAGAGAGAAGGAGATGAAAGGAAAGAGAAGAGAAAAAGAGGGGAAAGACCATGAAAATGTAGAAGAAGAACATAGTCATGTGCAGCCCATGCAATGGTAGGTAGACAAAAAAGAATAAAAAAAAAATTTTAGCTACTGCTGGCCAAAGAAAATCTTGAATAATTTATGTTTCACGGCATCACAAGGGAGAGTAAGAAACGAGTGAAACTGATTTAAACAGGACACAACATTGTAAGAGAAAGATCTCTTAAATATTTCCTTGCGATGCCGCGGAATCGTGAGCATTAAGAAAAAATTTTAGCTACTGCTGGCCAAAGAAAATCTTGAATAATTTATGTTTCACGGCATCACAAAGGAGAGTAAGAAACGAGTGAAACTGATTTAAACAGGACACAACATTGTAAGAGAAAGATCTCTTAAATATTTCCTTGCGATGCCGCGGAATCGTGAGCATTAAGGACTTTCGGCGGGTGGCAACGCCATGCACATCAGCACGAAAAACAAGTTTGCTGTACAAATAGAGAGGCAAACGGAACTGAACAATCTTGAGGAAGAAGCAGACCATGTGAAGGCGACGTCTATTGAACATATTCAACCAGTTCGCGTCTTTCAGTTTATGAGAAATACGCGAACGTGCTCTAATTCCAAACATCAAACGAAGACACGAATTCTGAACTTTCTGAACACGAAATTTATCCCGAAATGAGAGACAAGGACCATAGACAGTGTCACAGAAGTTGAAATGCGAAAGAACAAGCGAGTCACACAGCGTCCTCCTAGTATTCAGATTAAGATAATGCCTTTGTCCGTATACGAGTTTCAGCGCAAGGTAAGCCTTCCGCAACATAGAGCAAACATGTTGCGTAAACCGCAAATTAGAATCAATGTGTAATCCCAAATTCTTAACACATGTCCCAAAAGGCACCACGGCGCCGTTTATTTTTAAAACAATGACATTTGCTGAGGTATTTCTGAAACCTTCATCGCCAAACAAAATAGCACAAGATTTCTTTGAATTAATTTTTAATAGGTGTTGTTCGGAAATAATAGATAGCTGTTCAAGATCACAATTTATAAAGGAACATGCATCGCGAACATCTGCAGCGTCGAAAGAATAGTAAAGCTGAGTATCATCTGCATAAAAGTGATAGTTACAGTGAAGAAACGATTTATGGAAAGAAGGCGTATAAATAGTATACAAGATGGGTCCAAGAATACTACCCTGAGGCACGCCGGATGTGAGACTGTACGGCAAGGATAGCCGGTTGTTGTAAGCGACACTCTGACTTCTATCGGATAAGAATGAAGCAATAAGCTTTACGGAGTCAGGGGCTAGACCGATATGATGAAGAATGGAGACCATAATGTCGTGGTTCAGCATGTCGAAGGCCTTGGAAAAGTCAATTAGGACCAGTACAGTAAGTTTGTTTTGGTCGAGAGCACGAAAGATGTCATCCGTAACCTCCGACAAAGCCGAAGAGCAACTATGACCCTGACGAAAACCCGACTGCCTCAGAGGTAGCACATTAAAAGAGTTTAAATGCACACGCAGCTGAAGCTCAAGAATCTTTTCGAAAACTTTCGAAAGGACTGGAAGAATACTTATTGATCGAAGATCACTAAACTCCACAGGTGGGGTAACCTTTGGAAGAGGAATTACATGTGCACACTTCCAGACGCTCGGAAAATAAATAGGAGCTGCGTATGCATTCATTGAAAATATGAGTGAGGAAAGGAACAATAAACGGACAACACAGAAGAATAATCGAAATACTGAGACCATCACTGCCATACGCCCTGGACTTGACCGACAGGATGAGGTCGCTGACACACTTTTCATAGACAAGTTGAAATGACAGAGACTCTGAAACGCCAGGCATTATAGAAGAGGAATAGAAGGAGAGCAATTCAGGAGTAGGTGTAATGGCAGTTTTACATGATTCAACAAAATACTTATTAAGGTTATCGATGTTGCTCAAATTTAGAGGTAGATCATGTGTCTTACGTTTCAGAATATTTAGCTTACTAAGCTCCGCCCACTTCTCCTTAACAGAGCAGTTCTGAAATTTAAAATTCAGATATGCCTTTTTCTCCGAACGCAAAGCAGAGGTCGTGGTATTTCTCAGTAGCTTATAATAAGACCAATGGGCAGGGAGCCCAGTCCTCTTGAATTTATTTAGCGCCTTGTCCCGTAATTTCATCATAAACTTGATGTTATCTGTTATCCAGGGTGTATAGCAGTTTGTTTTACGTTTTTTAAAAAGGCGAAGGGGAGCATGAAGATCAGACAGATAGATAATAAAAGAATTCAAGATATCAATCTTTTCATCAAGGCTTTCCGTCCGAAGTATGGAGTGCCACGGCAATGAAGCAAGATCAGCACAGAAGCGAGAAGTGTCAAAGTCACTAAGCGAGCGGTAAACAAAACTAGGGATTTCACATTGTACAGAGACACAGTTAATTTTGCAGTAGATAAGGAAATGATCAGAAATCTGCGCATCAACCACCGCGACACTACACACCTCAGACTTGATTGCAAAAATTAAATCTATTAACGAAACGGAAGAGTCAGTAACTCTAGTAGGCTCGTCAATAATCTGGGATAAATTAAAAGTTTCGGCTAAAGTTAACAAATTATCGGACATATCAGTAAAGTTTAACAAATTGACATTAAAATCTCCAACAAAGAGAACGCTGTTAAACTTTGAGGTAACATCAACAAGCAAATCTTCAAAACAGTTCAGAAATTCATTGTACTCACCATTAGGAGGCCTGTATACAACGCCAATCACGTGGTCCGCTCCACCAGATCCCACTGTCACAACCAAGTATTCGACATTCTTGTTAGACATTGTTGAAATTTCAATAAATTGCAGGGTATTTCTAATGTACATGGCAACACCCCCACCCCTACCAACGCGATCAGATCTAATCAAAGCATAATCGGCAAGTGACACAGCAGCATCGTCAATACCATCATTCAACCAGGACTCACTTATGCATAACAGATCATAGTCATTACTTCGCACATGATCGGCAAGACGATGAAAAGAGGCTACAAGGGATCTCACATTAACGTGGGAAATGCACAACGACATAATAAAATAGAAAAGAAGAAAAAGAATATGAATATGAATATGAAAATGAAAGTAATAAGTAGGTACTAGGTGAGAAAATGAAACAGAATCTTAGGTAAAACTAATTATCAAGTTTACACAGCATTGGTACCTCGTACTAACTCCAAATTATCCATCATTCCGGCTAAAATCATTAAAAAGCTAAACATTGTACCGACTCTACTCAAATCACAGGAAAGAAGCACACATTAATTTCCACTACCAAAGCCGGCCTCAAAAACTTCCACAATACTTTGTCTAAGTTGCTGCCTGCCATTAGCCACTACGACCCCAACATCCTCAGTAACCACATCCCCATTAGCTTTATTTAAGTCACTCATGCTTTCCACCGAAAACTTTCTCCCATTAACGTTTACGTAAATAACGCCATTAAACGTCCACACACTTTTCTTGTCCCATCTACTCCAGCACCGCTTCAGCAACTGATATCTAGAAGCAGTAAGATCTTCCGATATATATATCCCTGTGTATCTCAATAGTTTCCTATTAGCCAAGACCTGAATTTTAAAGCGATAAAGGGTAAATTTTATAATAATCGCACGTTTGTTGTTCGTTCCCTGCTTACCCACTCTGTGACAACGGTCCATATTATCAGCACCCACTTCAAGGTTTAGTTTATTTTTAAAGAAATCAATTACCTTAACTTCGAGATTCTCATTATTAGTTTCCGGAATTCCGAAAATCCTGACATTATTTCCTCTACTATATTGCTGACCTTCATCGATTTTTCTTATAAGCCTGGAATTCTCTGTTTTTAAACCAGATATTTCTTCTTCATACAAGTCTACATTTTGCACCATTTCTTCTAGTCCTAGGGTCCTTTTCACTTTATCGGCTACACGGGAAATAAAAGAATCATCAGACAGTAATACGGCAATTGTTTCCTTAATTATGGACTTTATATCGATTTCTTTATTTCTCCTGCTACCCATTTCACTGACTTAATGGTTCACAAAAAAATTGGAAAGCTTCAACTCAAATTACACCGGCTACTGAAACACTTTACTGGGAGCACCAAAACCGCGTGTATCTAGCTTGACATTCGATTCGCCTTTTATGAAAAGTAGTTTTATTTTAGTTCTTAACTAATAAAAAATGAACACACCCTCGAAAAATAGCCCGTGACGTCATCAATAAGTAGAAGATATTGCGCAAACTACTATAGCGCACCGCAGTGACTAAGGGGTAGTTGTCAATAGGAAGGGGTATTATCGAAGTTCTTGAAAATGCTCTTCACTTTTCAATTTCATTATTTTTGTAAAATTTGATTGAGTATAAGTATAGATATTATTATACTAATGGAAAACAACTTGTTTCCAAAAAAAAACCTGCAAAAATGTGTCTGGGATTCCAGAAATCTCATTTATTCGAGTCCTTTGTGCCATCGGCACGTAAAACTCGTCGGATTGATTTCTCCGACTCATTGTTTCACTTGCTGAAGCTTTCGGGTTTATGAATTTAAGCAAGCGTGACTTGAACCGGTTGGATTCAGCGAACTGACGTCCAAACTCTCAGTAATAACTTTACTGTGTTCCTGGACTCGCTCGCTGGATACAGTGAAAGTCGTCACGCTCTGTCTCTGCCCGCAATAATATTTAGATTTTGAGTAGCTACCCTTTGAGCGCTGGGAAAAATCGATTTTTGTAGGGATCACTTATTTAGTTTATAACACTACTATGCGCACTACCAATAATTATTATACAACATTGTAACGTTGCAAAAGTAAACACAGGTGGGAGAAGCAATCGCGCGCCATACGAGGCAGCAGGTAAGCGAGATGGAAGGGAGCGAAAATGGTAGTTGCGCCCGGTACCAATATGACGACACGTATGTTGCATCCGGTACTACTGTTCCCGGCTAGAAATCTCGAACTCAACCGCCGCCGAAGCCCCATCCCAGCTTATAAAAGTGGATGATCCAGAAGGAGGAAGGCAGTATCTGGTCGTTCGGCCATCAGATGGAACCAGTACTCCCAGCATCGAAGATCCGAACTAGTAGTACCTGATGGACCGTTCCGACTTCGCCGTGTGATCAACTGGTAGTAACCGTCCTGTAAATTTTGAGTAAGGGCCCGATGCTTAATTATTGTTATCGCTGAGATATTAACAATCAAACATTCCCCGGTCACAACCTGGCTGGCCTTTCTTGTTCGTAACCAGTAAGTGGTAATGTGTTCAAGCCCGGGAATTAGGGGCGTCTGCTGGTGAAGGTTAGATCGATTTGGCATTCTCGTGTGACTTCTGTCTGTAACGGGACGACATACCAAAACTTCAAAAAATTCAAAAAACAAACCAAGGCACTCTTGCAATCCAGAAAGACTGCAAAAAAACAAATATTAGTGACTGACATTATTATTGATAGACACTTTAGGAAATCTAAACAATAAAAATTACCTACCTATATAATTTAAATTTACAATATCAATCTAGTCGACGTTTGTATCTAACTTCGCAGAGTCGTAATATTGTGAGCGAACACAATGGAAGTCCTAAATTAATTAAACCAATTCCGAAATCAATTATTAATTCCATTTTGATTGTTGTTAAATGAATTAATCCATGAATAGATCGTTCTATAACATAACATAAGCTCAACAGTTTGCTCTTGTTAATATAATAAGTCTAACCAGGTATTTTCGACCCTATTTGAATTCTGTGTCAATTTTAGTAACTATTTTTTACTTACGCCCAAGTTACTTATTGTCATCAATGAACCTTTTAAAAACATCTGGTGCGCGAGTGATTTATAGCTGATTTATAACTGATTTGAGACTGTGCTAGTGAATGAATATTCCCGAATAGGATGAAACAAATCTGCTTGTGTATAAAATGGACGCGATCTGCCTTTAGTTATTTAGTCCTTTAGTGCGATACAAGCAATAAATAAATGTGAAAGGCGAAATACGAGTTTTCGTAGTCTTAATCTGACAATTTTGGGTTCCGTCTCATTACTCACTTCTCAGTGTGTGCTGCGCGTGCGAAGCTTCGAATCGTTAGCATGAATGGTCTCGCTGAGATTCACGGCTTCTGATGAATGTCGTGCACAATTTCATAAACCCTTTGAATCTATAAACCAAATTCTATTGACCAAATTTCCTCAGCATTCTCCCCCAGGAACTTTTTCCGCGTTTCCTGCCAAACTTCTTCTCTTCACCGGACGCAACAGAGTGTTGTACGCGAGCGCTTTCGACGGCTGCGAGAAGTTTCTCCGACGCATTTAAAATCGATGCCAGTGAGAAACGGCGCTCAGTCAGCGGCGTCTGTTCGTTTGTTTCGGTTGAAATTCCGACGCCGTCGTTTGATAGTCCGTGACAAACACACGCCGTCGTCTTCTATCCCGAGTCATAAATCGTGCATGGTCCCAGCGCTCCCACTATTCCCCGAGTGTCGAGGTGGAAAGGTCACAAGTTGAGGTAAGATGAAGTGAAAATTTTGTTTTATCAGTAGTTTTTATCATCGGAGAGATTATGACGTTCGGAAAAATATAAAATCAGATGCAGATATAACGTTGGAATTTTCATGCAGATGTTTTATAATTTTGTGAAAAACTTTTTAACAGTTTTTAAAAATTACAAGAACTTTATAAAAACTTAAAACGAAATTTGGCATAAACAGTCTAGCCAATATGACTAACTTTAAATGATTTTGCAAAGTGCAGGTCGTTCCAGAAAAGTGTGACATGCAAAATGACGGAATTCTTAAGTTACAATAATAATAAAATAAAGAATCTTCAATTTTGCCGCGAGATTTAGTCAATGGCTACTCCAGAAGTCAACAGCAAGAGAGATTAACAGGTGATCATATTAGATTTTTCAGACAGTATTGCTTATTTTGCCATTGGAAAACAATTATCACATAAAAATTGCCCGATTTCATTTGAAAAGAACAAAGTCACAGATTTCAAATTTTCTGACATGCATATCATGGAAATCAAAAATGCAACAATATAGAGAATCTTCCATTTTGAAACCAAATTTAGGTGCAGTGAAAACGAAGTGCGAGAACCTGTATAAGTAAAATAATTTTTGATGTGTTTAAGACAAAACAGTCCTTTCCAAAAATTTTTATCTGGACTTTGTAATAAGCGTACAAACAATCTTGACTTTGTAATAGGGGTACAATCGATGGCTTGCCATGAAATGTTGGCAGACCACGATGGAATATACAATAGGTGCTCGCACGAGCGATGCCGATGTGGAACCTCTTCGTCGTTTGCGAGGTTAGAGACAGAGCAACCAGGCGGACGATTGCGAAGAGCATTGCGTTTAGGGCGAGGTTTAGAGCCTACGGTTTTTATTTCTAACGCTCGATTCTGTTCACTTCCCCGGTGTATTTTTAATGAAAATAGAGGAACATTAAGAAATATTTCATGGCTTGTAGAGACTTTTAGGGCGCTACTTTGACGGCATAGTAGGCCACTTTATTATTTAAAAATCAATACACACACAAAATTTTATCAGTGATTTTTATATTTCGTGCTTTCCACGACCAGGACCGGAAAAATTGGTGGGATAACGCTACGAGTATTCGTATTTAACTTTCTCAAAGTCTGCAAAAACACATTCTGAATGACCTCGTCATTATGTTGAGAATAGCGAAGACCTAAGACTAGATAGTATGTTTGATCAAACTAGGTGAAACTAGAGTATTCTAAAGCGCTTCAGAACAGATCGTAGGGGATGTAACTACATGTTAAACAAATGGAATGCTTTGCATAATCTCCACCGTTAAGTGCATGAAACTACTAAACATAATAAATCACCTAATACCAAGTCTTTCAGCGCATTTGGGACTATATATATGAAGTTTTTCTAGACGTTGTGGTAACGCTTGTTTTCTTAATAATTGGCGGACGATGCAGACTTTGTTTCACCTGCTGCAACTAGATTGCTATAAAAGTGCAAGTTAGTCAATGGACGTCCATTTTCTGTAAAAACGCAATAATTAAGCACGATAGATAATCATAAGGAACAGTTCATGGTAGAGTTAAGGGAAAAAAATAATAATGAAAGGGGTCAAGAGAAATCGTTGGAAATTATTTTCAAGTTTCTAAGTTTGCTGCTAGAGGGCGTAATAGTCATAGTCGACAAAAAACATGGTTTTCTCTAAAATATACCCAGGTAAAGTAGATCGAAAATACGAATATTGCAATCTTGAATATATTTTGTATAATTTTGGTTTACCACTTCTTGCTCTAGCTCATCAAATAGCAGCGGAGGGGGAAGGGGAACGATTGACTGTGAAGATGCTTGTAACTTCGGTTTGGTTCAACATAATTTGGCAAACTTGGTCTCGTTGAAGAGAGTTCTCTTCGGTTAATTATATGCTTTCATGAGCTAGGTTCCTTTAGTTCTGTAGTGATCGCTAGGGGGCGCTGTTTGAAAGGCCAGCAAACTTTTCAAAATTTATTGAAAATTTTAAATGGAATAACATAATAATTATAACCTAGTTAAAAAGAGGAGAGAATAATGAAATGAATAGTGAAAACCGCGCATTGATATCTTTTTTCTAACTGGAGATATAAACAAGTTAGTGTTAGGATTGGGAGGATGGGGGCAAAAATTGTTGGTAACACCCGGTTCAACATTTGCATTTATTATGTAGTAGTGATAAACTTGTGTATGCTTTGGTGCCAATATAAGAATTTTGTCCTCTTTTTAATTAATTTACATATAATCATTATACCGTTCCATTTAAAATTTTCAAGAAAATCTGAAAAGTTTGCTGATCTTTCAAACAGCGCCCTCTAGCGATCACTACAGAACAAAAATGACTTAAATTACATAAGTATCTGATTAAAGGAAGATAGCTCTTTTCAACAAGACTAAGTTTGCTAAATTCGGTTAAATCAAACCGAAATTACAGGCATCTCCACAACCAGATGCTCCCCTTCCCCCTCCGCTGCTATTTGACGAGTTAGAGCAGGAAGTGGTACACCAAAATTATACAAAATATATTCAGGATTGCAATATTCGTATTTTTGATCTACTTTATCTGGGTATATTTTAGAGAAAATTATGTTTTTCTTGTCGACTATGACTATTACGCCCTCTAGCAGCAAACTTAGACTCTTGAAAATAATTTCCAGCGATTTCTCTTTTCCATTTTTATTATCATTTTTTCTTTCCCATGGCTCTACCATGAACTGTTCCTTAGATATGGCCGGCAACCAGGTGCCCGTACACCACATTATGGATTACCAATATGAAGAGACCATTTGACTCACGTCGGGATCATCAGTGTGTGATGACCATTTGAAGGGCTGCTCACTGTCTCAGGGTCACCAGTACGTGGTGTACGGGCACCTGAATCTGCTTTTCAACTCTATATGACCGTATCAAGACTCCTGCAATATACGGTGGGATTCACGCCGTCGCACAGTGGGACCAATTGGTCAAAATTCTAAAACTTACAAGACGGTTTGCAAGTACACCAACGCAAATGAGACACAAGACCTCGCACTTTGGGTACCGCCGCGTCGGGTGCTACTAACTTCTAATCTATCGTAGTAACTCGGGCTTTGAATTTGAACTAATTTTGTTGAATTCTCTACAAACTAAAAAATGTTTTTGAAAATCCGCCGATAAATTACAGTGGTGCTAGTGGACCGCAAAGAAATTTAACAGAATTACCTACTCAAACACTGAGTCTGTAATTTCCAGCGTAACTGCCTAAGTAAATTCAGAATGCCGCCCTTCACTACCTTCCTCAGAATCTACTGAAAAGGGTATTTTCGGTTCGATTGAAATCTCCCAACGCTAAAACACTAAAAGGGATCTCGTTCCTAAAGACTGATGCGTTACATTTATAACACTTAGGTACGTCCTAAACAAATTTAATACAAGTCCCTGGGACGCCCCAATAAAACAATTTGCGGCTCAAAACTTCGTTACGTTCAAATTTGTCAATTTAGTTTGCGTTCAGTGAATTTAGGTACTCTGTACGCCGGAAAATTCCAGAGAAAAAGAGACGAAGCGTTGAGTACACGAACTCTATTTGGAGACATAAAATATTCAGAGACAACGCGCTCAGGGTCGCTTTGTGAAAATTTGCTTCAAAGAAGCTACTAAATATTGATAATAACTACACTGATTGATTTTTTGGGGGCGTTTTTGAGTAGAGGGAGATCAATTATAAAAACCGAGAAAATGAAGCGTGTTGGGGAAGCCAGACACCCACGCAGGAGACGGAACTAAAAGTTTATTTCTGGACAAATTACAGGGTGGGAGTGACACTGGAAGCAATGTCTATAATTTCTGAGTAATGGGTTATAAGTATGATAATCGAGGAAACAAGTATCATAATGTATCTATAATAAGCGAAAAAGAAAACATTTGATTATGTTCGTTGCGGAAGTAGAATCTTATGTGAGTCATGGGGAAGCAAGATGTTCTGAGGAAGAGGAATTTCTGATTAAGAAATCAGATTATATGTTACGCGACCGGACGAGGTAAAAATGATAGTAGAAATAAAGGAAGAAGCTGGTAACAGATAATTTAGAATAGATGAGAATATAAGACTGTTAACAGACTGGAAATCAAACGAAGAAAGAACGGATAGGTGGACCAAAAATAGATGGTAGGGTCAATGGTGGGAGTACTGAAGTGGAAAGAGTTTGGGGGCAGGAAGACTTGGACAGAAGTGATCAATCAATCAATGTTATAAGACCGATGCAGCAAATTGATAGTTTTCGCTATCCTACAAAACAGCAACAGCAACAATTTACCTTGTAAACAGGTCGGGTTGATGGTTGATAGTATTGTTAAAGTCTCCAAAAATGGTCCGAAACGTGATTGCTCAATTAGATAGATCCAGAATAGTATGGCACTGATGTCCCTTGTTGAAAATACAAATTCTGACAGGTTCATATCACTGGTGGCTCGCTGGAACAGATTTTCATCCATTGATTACAAATATGCAGGTATAATGATTGGTGCATCTACACGACTGGTTCCCAGTCCAGGTCCGCTAAATGGACGAAAATACATGCAGCACATTCTCCAGAATTATGTTCCGGCATGGAGAAAATTTTGCTTTTATGGACGATAATGCTCCTTCCCCACAGAGCGAATGCTGCCCATAATTTCATAGAGGATGAGGTGATCGTCCATGTAGTGACCTTCATGTCTCCAGACTTAAATCCAATTGAGTATATCTGGGATATGCTTAAGAGTGCAACTTCCAATGACCAGGCAGGAGCTGATAAGGGTTGTAACGGAAGGGTGACAAAACCTACCCATCGAGGCTATCGATTAGTTACTTATGAGCATGGAGAGACGAATTCAAATTCGAGGACTACCTTTGGGATCTTTGAAACGGTAGAGGGTAGATTTAAATTTTGCGCTTTTGCAGAATCGAATGCTCGTTAATTTAAATCATTCCGAAGTGGAATTTGCCACTAAAACCGGGTGATGCAGAACTTTTGGCAATATGTGTACCTATTAGTGGCCAACGCCTTTTCATAGTAGGGCTTTAAAAAGGGAATCATCTTGAAGACAGATTATATGTGAAAAGTTCTTGCTTCTACAATTTTATTACGTCCAAGTTTTTAGAGCTAGTGGAATACTCGCCGTTAGACTTGCCATCTGGAAAATGGAGTACAAGCTCAGCTCTATCTCATCCTTCGCAACAAGTTGAGCAGAAGTCCGACCATGACACCGTGAGACTCAATAATAGGCGAGGAGCTGGATGAGAAGATTATGTCCTATTTTCCATGTCGATCAGTATATTTAGTACGTTACAGACACTTAAGTTTCGGGTTTATGGTTATCTTCCTGGTGCGTCACTATTATTTCAGTACTGGGTTACGCTGCTGAGGTTTGGTACCATCGACTTTTCCGCTTTACCTATTTTCCCAGGGCCACTTCTGCTCACGATCGGCAGTTAGGACCTTAGGACACGATCGGCAGATAAGTAAACTGTCGCGAGGTCATAATGGAAATTCAGGATTGGCTTGAGCATTTTATCGAATTCCATCTCTGGCATCTCCTATTCCTCAGTAACCACGGTGACTTCCGCTGGTTACGGTCGGCTCCCAGATTGCGATTTGATAGTTTCTGGGGTACTCCTACACAAAGGAAATGTGTAAATTGTGAACCTGCACCGTCGCCGTCTCGGCTTTTGTACACAAAATCACAGAGGTACTGTCCGATTGTTGTTGCTCGACCCTATAGTACATACGGCTTTCTGGAATAAGGTTCAAGTAAAGTAAATACTTAAGAAATCAGTTTTATCCTATAATATGACATACCAGAACGAGGTGTTAGCCAAAACCAGGAACCAGGAAACAGGAACTCAGTAAACTTTTGTCCCTTTCGATTTATTACTTCTTCCTGAACCAAGAACCAAACGTTACATTCATTATTTCAATTGAGGATAACAGTTACTTCAATGACATTTTAGTGTCGAAAATTCAAATTTTTCAATTGGACTTTGAATTTAGTCCGCGATTGGACGCCCTAATCTGAATTAAAGAAACTATCTTAGGTATGTAAATGTTTCCAAACCCTGTCTTCTCGAGCTCGGTGCGTTTCTGGCCGAGTTTCAATTATTTCACCGCCGTAAATTGAGACCGCCGCTAAATGAATCCCGCGTAATTTAATGCAATGTTTTATTGATGAAGTGTACCACCGCAGCATGACGAAGGGGTATGCACCTCCTTTTTAACGAATGTTTTAAATTTGAGAGTAGACGGCGGATATAAAGACCCGCATTATTCAAACGCTTGTTTTTGAGCCGCACTCTAAATTCCCAGTAATTACGGGCATTTTCAATGGAAATGCCAGGGCGGCGACTCGCAGTCTACTTTTTCGACACACAAAGCCGACGGGCGCTCTTTGAAGTAATCGAATACCTTTGCGTTGCGGCCGCAAACGTCAGGACGGTCCGCAAAAGTGGGATGTACTTGTGAAAATAGAAAATGCACTTTTTGAGGTAACGTACCTAATTAATTAGCTTGCTATTACATCAGGCATATTTCAGATAGTATGTATCGTCCGCATTCATCAACAAGAAAAATCTAATGACTGAAATTCTCTCTCTCTCTCTCTCTCTCTCTCTCTCTCTCTCTCTGTGACGATAACCTGACAGAAGAACAAAACGCGGCGAGTCGCGAACTCCTAGACTTGTTTTTGGGCCACCAGTATATATGATCAGTTACTTCCTTCTGTTAGACCCATCATAAACCCTTTTTGAGCATGACTTCTTAAGGGGTCGATCTGCTGACACAAACCAGTTTATTTATAATCAATTCCTTCTCGAGAATTTTGATAATAATCGTCAAGTCGATAATATATAACGGAGTTTAGTAAAGCGTTCGACAAAATTGATCGTTTCATTTTGCTTAACAAGCTGGAAAATATTACAATTCATGGTTATTTAATTTCTTGGTTCCGTTCTTACTTGGAAGACAGATTTCAGTACCCATGTTCAGATTAGTTCTAAAGTTTCTGATAAAGTTCGAGTTTCATCTGGTGTTCCCCAGAGCTCGCATCTTGGTCCATTATTATTTAATATTTCCATCAGCAACACTGATGCTGCCAAATTTCTTTCAACAGATGCAATTTACAGTGAAACAAGAGTAAACATCGAATTAAATGGTAAAAAGCTAGAACAAGTAGATTCTCTTAAATTCCTGTACCATGCGATGGGTAACTCATTTATTAGGAACAAGGAAATGTTCATGAAAACTAAGATAAAACCGATAACTGCTGAAGTTGAGACGGATGAACCAGAAGCATATGGGAAGCAAGAGTGAAGGCAAATTTAGAAAGAGGAAGACCACCACAAAGTTGGGACAATAGGTATAGCATGGAACAAAGCAAGAGAAGAAGGTAGACAGGAAGAAGTGGATTAGAGGTGTTGATGGTGCTCCCAGAACTATTCTGAGAACCTGCTCCTCTATTTTCGTCTACCTACTTATTTCCATCTTTAACCTTTCTTATTTAAGGATTAAGATGTAAGAGACTGTGGTTAAATAAGGGTGGTTAAACAAGAGAAATAAGATTAAGGATTAAGATGTAAGAGACTGTGGTTAAATAAGGGTGGTTAAACAAGAGAAATAAGATTGTGGTATTAGATAAGGCAGATTACTTCAATAGAGTGGAAACTTTTTTGAAGGATGGTCCATACAAAGAGATTAAGAAAAATCCATTGCCAAAATTGGTCAGTTCGGCTAAGAATGCCATAAAAGATTGCCCAAATCTTATTACCCCCCAAAACAAATTCAGGTTAAGTGTGTCTAATCCTGTAGTTCCCAAGATGTATGTCCTTCCTAAGATTCATAAACCAGGTAGATTGGTGAGACCCATCATTTCCGGTATTAACTCGCCAACCTGTCTGCTTTCTAAATGGCTAACGAAGGAATTCACCGCATTGCCCACAGCTCCGGAAAGTTTTTCAGTTGTGAATTCGTTGGAGTTTATTAATAAAATTAAAAATATAGTACTTGATGAGGGTGAGGTGTTGGTTTCTTTCGATGTTGTATCGTTGTGTCCAAGTGTACCCTATACCTACCACGCTTGCATATTTGGAGGAGATACTGACTGAAAATGAAGTGGACAGAATTGTAGTGGATGAATATTTAAAATTGACCTCATTATGTATGTCCCAGAATTGTTTTCAAATTAATGGTAAGTTTTTTGAACAGCAGGAAGGGACTGCTATGGGCAATAGTTTATCTCCGTTTTTGGCTAATCTGTTCATGAGTAGGTTTGAAGTCTTGTTTAAAAGAGATAGTGAGTACTTCCCTCGAGTATGGTTGCGTTATGTGGATGACGTGTTCGCTGTTTTTGATACCAAGAGAAGTAGAATTGAAGATTTTTTAGATAATTTAAATTCACGTTATAATAGTGTGAAATTCACATTTGAAATGGAACAAAATGGTTCAATCCCTTTTTTGGATGTCTTGGTTGTTAGGAACAGCATTGGCGGATTGGAATTTGATGTGTATAGGAAGGATACTAATACGAGTATAAGTAGGTTTATTGTGAATGATTCACAACATTCAATACAACATAAACTTTCGGCTTTGCACTTTCTGGTCAACAGATTGTTGTCATTTCCTCTGTGAAAGGTAAGATATCAAAAAGAGTTAAAATATATAAAAGATGTTGCGATTCATAATGGGTACACGACTGTCTTAGTTGATAGATTGATAAGCAGAATTAGACACAAAAAGTTTGTTAAGGATTCCACGACTTTCTCCATGTCACCTATTGAGAATAAGAAATATGTTAAAATTCCGTATAGTTTGGCACATACCAGAGGCTTGGAACCTATTTTTAAGTCGCAAAATTTATGTGTAGCATATACCGCTAAGAATACCATCAAGCAGCTGTTGGGAAATCCCAAGGATAAAGTAGAGGACAAGCAGAAGTCGGGAATTTATGAAATAAAGTGTAGTAGTTGTGACAAGAGTTATATTGGGCAAAGAAGGCGTACAATCGTCACTAGGTTTAAGCAACATATGGCACATTTTAGATATAATAGGATTCAGAAGTCAAGTGTTGCCCAACACATCTTTGATACCGGCCACCCTGTACATGAGAAGGATCTTCGGCTTATGAGGTCGGTATCAGACAATAGGGAATTAGACGCTTATGAGAGTATGTTTATTCGCAAGTATGAAGGTAAACTTATTAATTCAGATTTAGGTCCAATTTCTGATTCCGTATTGTTAGATGTCGTTAATGTGTAGGCGTGTAGGGTTTCACCAGAAAAATTTAAGGGTGCAGGGGTCAAGGCCTTCTTTATTGCAGTTTACTGTAGTTATTTGCTAGCCCATATAAGCCATGGACCTTCGAGGTTATTTGGTAATATGGGATTCATTTTCTCTTTTTGTTTCATTCAAGTCAATTATCCTGAAGATAGGATGTTTTAATTGAAACTGCAGTAAAGATGGCAATGGCAACATTTTTGTACATTTGTGATAGTAAAAATAAGAATAGAGTGGTATAAAAATGAGCGTATGCCCGGATATTGAATTTTATATCCTAGTGTGATTAATATTGATGTCACAAGTAACGTCAGTGCTACGTCACTTTAAGTATATATTGGGGATTTTCTCCGTGCGGAGTTCATTCTAGCTTGAGAGCTGACCGAGTGCACTTCGATTCTTTCGGAGTGGTGAGCAGAGAATACCTGACCTATATTATTGTTATTGTCACTATCATTGTTTCACATTATCATTATTGTTGTTATTATTATTGTCATATATATAATTGTGTGTTTTTTGTTTTTGTTTTTTTTTTTAATTGCTATTTTTATTACTATAGGTTTTTCCCTGCTACTGAAGATGGCTTAGCTGCCGAAATGCGTATATAGTGTTTCAAATTTTATGTGGTTAGGGGTACGATTGATTCTTGAATTGGTTTTCTTTCTTATTTACTCTTTTTATTTAAGTAGATATTGTAGACAAGCTTTTAGCTCTTAGTAATATTAGTAATATTCTTCTATAATATTTCTTTTGGCCGGGGGTCACTTCTGTTGAATTTGTGTTATTTTCATTTATTATTTCCATAATTTTATAATTGCACTGTATTATAATATTACGATTTATCATGTTAGACAGACCTATTATGAAGTGGTAGGAAATTCATAAAGAAGCTGCATGGTACATAAAAATATCTGGAGCTACTTTACTTAATGTGACTGCAATTCAATAGACACCCGCAAAATGTACTTCTATTGTTAAGCCTTTTTCCTTATTCATGCCCGAAAAAGCGGAATATATCCGGGAGTCCCGCTGAAAGCGTCGTCTGCTCTCGGAAAATACACACATAGCTTCATCTCCAGCGCCCACTTGGGACAGATACTCCTGAAATGTTAACGGCGTCTTTTTAATCTGGTATGCAAACACGTAGCGGCTCATTTTACATTTTAGCCAGTGCCGGCTCGTAGCAAAGGGCTCTGGGGCGCTCGGGACACCGAATTTAAATAACAGAGACAATTTTTGGAGTTTACTCCTTAAGAATCGATTTTCAGTTATAGCCCGCGGTACGGAAATTTTATGAGTAGTAAAATCAAGCGTCACATTTCGCGTTAACTAAAAGTAACGCGTTACGTACACTGAAATTATGAATGTATCTGTGGATATGGCTGTTTATGTCTGACTGCATAGAGCATGGAAATAGTGAAAATAGAGTGGCATAGATTAGATATGACAGTTGGCGTTGTAAAGTCAACATTTGCAGTGTTTGTTCGTTTCTAAATTTGTTGAATCTTTTCATTTAATAAGGAAAAACCTAATATTAAATACTCCAAATATTGCTTAGTGCCGAAATGTGAATCAACGCCTATTCGAACACCAGGAAAAGTATTTATTTCATTGCCAGTGGGATCGACGTTTAGCAGATTGTCACTTAATTACTGAATTTATTAACAATTTATATTTTGATGTAATTGGACATTTTCGAACATAAACTTGGGTATAAAACTGACATTGGCGTGTACCCTATTATCAAGTGATTGAAGTTAAAATAATCCAGTCGTGCGTCGGAGCTGACACACACAAGTTTTGTTTTTCTTTGACAGAAGCCTTCCCTCCTCAATTCACGAGCTGCCACTGATCTTACCTGCGTTGTAGTTATTCACCGTCGAAGCGGGATATCTCTGGCAATTCTTATTAGCTGCAGCGCGGCTAGCAAACGAGTAACGTTAGACGAGAATGTTTGCTGTGTTACTATTTTAATTATGCAGCGGAAAAAATGTGTAATTACGTTTTCAGTTATGTAATTCCCGGTGGACAAAGGGATTGGGGTTAAGCAGCAAGCTGGATAAATTCAGAGGAATGATGAGCAGATTGCATTCTAGGTTTTTCACGAGGCTTCCTTCTATACAACTAACTGAATCCTGGAACTTAATGAGAGAGGATTTATTTATTTGCTTGTTTGTTTTTTGAAGCAACATAGAACTTTGTAGGCAAATAACGTCATTTGGCTTGGTTTGGTAGACAGAGTTGGTTGGTCTAGTCGTAATGACAAAATACCAAGAATCTTAGGAACTGCGAGGAGGAAAATGTAATTTCGCCGACCTGGTACTTTTTGAACACAAAAGTAATCTGCAGAGAGACAGGGTAATGACAAAAGAATTTTTTCCAATGGTCGTCTTGAATATAATTTTAACGTCACTCTTCTTAGGACGACTATTCACTAATCGATGGCAATTTGTCACTCGATGATATGAAGGTGCTAAACGTTAACTGACATTTACTAAATTGGAAGTCTAACGATATATTATCGAGACAAGTGCAGCGAATAGTCGGCTTAATGAACTTGTTGAATTGAGCTCTGGATAAATGGTGATCGTATTTGTCACTGGTGGCAACAAGGGGTGTTTAAATTGCAAAACGAACATGCAACACTAACAGTTCTTCAAATAATTGAGTTTAAATGAATTGCATCCTACCGAGGCCATCGGGAACCAACAGTCCGGAATGTATCCCCCACCACCTTTGGTTATCTCGTTGTAACCAATGTAATAAAACAATATTTTTTCAGTTTATGTACTTAATCTGAAAAAAGTAAATGAAAAAGAATTAAGGAATTAATTTGCTTCATACTAAAATATCCGTGATAGCACACTTGCCTGGGGACGTCTAGACTTGTAGGGTAGTTTTACGCTATGTCTTATCAGCACATTATTCATAATATACTATTGCTTACTCATCATAGTAAACTGGATTGTTATTGTTATATAGATCACGCACTGTAAATAATCTTAGGTATATAAATAATCTTGGTAGTTTTTGCCTGTGTCAACCCCATATTGGCGTGCACCATTACCGTACTGCACGCCACATATTGGTGCCGATCTCCGCACATTGGTAACCTCCGAGGATGAAAACATGACCACCTACTTACTGGTAGTCTACTTATTGGTGACCGACATGTAATTTTTTTTCAAATATTGCAGTATGACTACTGCCGTCTTCGTCGCATATCGACGACCAGACCCAAAGTAGTCACAGCATGGCCACAACGCAATCAGCCAGCACAACTAATTATATAAGGCCTGCGACTTTTCAATTAATTGTGTCCGTACTTCGGACACTCCATTTTATTCAGCGTATGTGTGTATTATACATTCGCTACATGAATTGCTGTATACAGCGTGCCACAACCAAGCAGCGACCGTCCCCCCTGACGTCTGAAAGTATCAATGCAAGCCATACTGACGATACAGAAAAATACTAACCTAGACCACATCGCCGAGCTGACCGACACCATCGCCGACGCTACCCCTAGCTATCCAGCAGTCAGTTACCTATGGCACCTGCACGAATGAAGTTTCCCCAACACAAAAGGTTAACAATGCCATCACAGGCCGCCGCGCCGACGAGATATCGCGGCTCTCCGCGATACTTGCAAAACGCCCAACTCTCAACTTTTGACTCAACGTGCCACACCTGGTAACTGCAGGTCAAACTAAGTTGAGTGTGGCCAAATATGGTAATTGCCGAATGACCGTCGATATAACCGAATAAGAAAAACGATGAAGTTGAAGACTTTTGTGAACGGTTGGAGGCTGTTTCGAAAGCCACCAGGAATACATACCGTGTGACAAACTTCCATGTGTATATGGGGAAATAACATGGGCAATTAAATTTTTGGGGATTCCTGCTCCCCATGTTACAGTGGTGGTAAAGGTAGCAATCGAAATACTATTTTTTTCTGCTTATGAGGATATCAAAAACTCTGCAATTTTCCAATTTATTAAAGCATTAAAAGCAAAAATTACACTAATAATTTTCAAATTAAAACACGAATATTCATCAGATTACCTATGACAATTTAATTTATTCTAATCAAAGACTCCCTTGATTCTAATTTCTTATTCGCCAGAACTGTCAACATTATTAATCGACAATTTAGAATTTGGGTTTCAAAATGAACAAAAATATTTATTCAGTTGAAAGAAAAGGTTTTTATTGTGAAAACATTTTACGGCGGCAATAGTCTGCGGTAGTCCGTGACTTATTTTCTGCAAAATTCAATAACAGTCCTATTCCTTCGGTAACAACAATAAAAAAAATTGTTTTAGAAATTTGAAGATACTGGGAATCTTTCATTGAAAGAAGGTAATTTTTACTAATAAATTTACTTGGTTTTTATTTAGATAATTCTGATTCGCTTATTATTATTATTACCTAGTTGCTAATTCCTTATTGTTCGCTAACTTAAATTTTACTGGGATTATGAGAAACTTAACAAGTGATAACGTGGAGTGAAACAAAACTAAAATTAATCTTATCATTTATTTTTTTAGTCGTTCCAAGAAATCTAAATGTTGAGGTAGAGGAAATTGTAATCGGCCTGATAACTGCTACTCCAACATCTAGTTTAAGGTCTATTGCCCTAGAATGTAATGTTTCAAGAGAAACTGTCCGTAACATATTAAAAAAAAACAAGTATCATCCCTTTAAATTCCAATGTCACCAAGAGTTACTTCCTTTTGACGAAGAATCAAGGCAAACTTTCTGTGAAGAAATGCAAGAACGGGCTAATCGGGATCGCAGCTTCCTCTCATCAATTTGTTTTACTGATGAGTGTACCTTCACTTTAAATCAAGAGCCGAATTCACAAAACGTTAGGCATTGGGCCCAGGAAAATCCCAGAATAAATCTAGCCACTACAACGCAATACCCTCAAAAAATCAATATTTGGGCAGTCATTTTTACTAATAGCATTATAGGACCATTTGAAATACAGGGAAATTTAAATTAAGAAGCTTATTTAGATCTTTTAATTAACCATATTGGCCCTGCATTTGAAGAAGTTGCACATGCGAATCGGGAGGTCTGGTTTCAACATGACGGATGCCCAGCACATTTTGGAGCACAAGTGAGGGGATTATTAAATGAAATATTTCCAGAGAGCTGGATTGGTCGAGGTGGTGCTATAAACTGGCCAGCTAGATCTCCCGATTTGGTACCGTGTGACTTTTTCTTGTGGGGTCATTTAAAAAATAAGATTTATAAAACTCGTCACCCAAATATTGATTCTTTAAGGAATGCTATTTTTGCGGAATGCAACTTAATAAACGATCGGCAACTTGCGAATGTGAGAAATTCTTTCTATAATAGGCTGGGATACTGTCTGATACAGAATGGGGGTTTATTTGAATATTTGTTATAGTTATTTTTCTTTTTTTTATGTTACTTCAATTTCATTGTATATTAATAAGTTTTTGTCCTTACCTAGAAATAAATAAGTATTAAATTGCCAGATTACAAAATTCATTAGAGCAAAATAAACAAATGTTGCCGCTTGTTAAATTTTTCATAATTGCAGTAAAATTAAAGTACCTAATTTAATTTTTATTATTTCATTTTACTGCTTTAACATTTTCCCAAAAACTTTTTAATAGGTTAGACGACACCTACAATTTACCCTAAACTATGGACCAGCATTCACCAACGAAACATCCACACCAGTAATCAATTAATTGTCAACTATAATGACAATAATAATGTGAATGAGAATTATCTAAATAAAAAAACAAGTATGTATTTGTAAAAATTAACTTTTTTCGATTAAAGATTCCCAGCCTTCAAATTTCTTACTAAATTATTTGTTGTTATACCGAAGGAATAGGACTGTTATTGAATTTTACAGAAAATAAGGCACGGACTACGCGCAAACTATAGCCGCCGTAAAATATTTTCACAATGAAAACCTTTTCTTGAACTGAATAAATATTTTTGTTCATTTTTAAATGTTGACAGTTCAGAAAATCCATAAAAATCAAAGACATCCGTGATTAGAATAAATTAAGTTGTCATGGATAATCTGATGAATTCCTGTGTTTTAGTTAGAAAATTATTAATGTAATTTTTGCTTTTTGCTTTAATAAATTGGAAAGTTGTAGAGTTTTTGATATCCTCATACGCAGAAAAAATAATCTTTCGATTTCTACCTTTACCACCACTGTAACTACACATGGGGAGCAGGAATCCCCAAAAGTGTAATTGCCCATGTTATTTCCCCATGTACACATGGAAGTTTGTCACACGGTATACAAAACACAATTAAAATGAACTTGGCATTCATAATTTGTTCTGCTAACCGCTACAGGTATCAGACTCCCAGAAAAGAGAAAGAGGATGACGAGTCTGACGTCAAAGCGACCGCAAATAATTGCACACGACCCGTCTGTGACGCGATGGACTAACGTCACCAGGCTTATACAAGCAACCGCCCTGATGATCAGGAGACCTCTGGCAAGGGTAGGAGCCACTTAATTACGTTTTCTCAGATGTAGTGACCAGCTCTCACCCAAATCTGGAGGTAGCGGATCCATGTCGGACATCAAGACAATAGACGCCGCGTAACATTTCCCACACAAGTTAGCTGATGAGCACTCGTCAGATCTTTGGTCTATCTTCAGGCTTTAAGTTAGCTGATGAACATCCTTAAGCAAATATATGGGAT
Source organism: Xestobium rufovillosum (assembly GCA_963966045.1). Lineage (NCBI taxonomy): Eukaryota > Metazoa > Arthropoda > Insecta > Coleoptera > Ptinidae > Xestobium > Xestobium rufovillosum. The sequence goes on from OZ014493.1 coordinate 42,374,841, forward strand.
TTTGAGTCGGCACGAATATAGCTTATCTACTAAATTTGCATCGATTGGTTACTTCCACATTTAAATGTTGTACAAAAGCAGATTAGTCTAGAAACTTGAACAACAACACTATCAATAATTGGCATAATTTAAAAAATTACGAAAAGTTCAGTATTTTCCAGAAGAATATTTTGGAGAGGCATTGACGGTACTAGAAAATAAAAATCGCATACCTTCGAATGATACTGAGAACAAAATACATAGTAACCAACAAAAAATTACTTAGAAACTTTTCCTTTTCATGACTGACGAAAAATTAAAGACTGAAATTATTCTAATCCTCTGGGACGGAGACAAACTCGACAATAGCCAATAATTACAAGTAGCAAACGAAAACCTCGTTTGTTTCAAGGCACACTCCTGGATTCAGATTAGAATTCGTGTCTGCTCAGAACAGCTTTGGTAAAATAATTTCTTAATTACTCCCGTCTTCCCGCTGCCCATTCAGCAAAGTTTTCTCGAGTTTAAAGCTCACTTGAGATATCGGAAGCCAAATCAAAAAATCTCCAGTTTCACGTAAACGAAAAGAAAAAAAAATCTGCTTTACAGCAATAAAATAATACATCGCAGCTATCTCCCCGCGTTGGTTAAAAATTCAAAGGGGATGTTTACGACGACGTACTGTAGTAATTGTTCACTGGTGTTTTATTATTAATTCCGCTTTATGTTTCTTGTTCCTATCGTAAAACACGTTCCCACTTTTGGGACAAAATCATGGATTTAATATACACATAAAAAGAATAATGTCGACACGAAGCGCGACTCACGTGTGGGGCGTGGGCATATAAAATTCTTTAGAATCAATAATGTCAGATTGCATTTCGTATTTAGCTTTATACAGTAAATTAAATTGAAACACTGTATCTTTCAAGACATTTTTACTCCCTCGCCCTTGAGTATCTCAACTGCAACTTGGCGAATACTTTTATATAGTTGTGCGACCGCTAATACAACTTCCAATAGGCTTACTAAAACACTTACCTACACGTTCTTGTATAAGATAAAATGTTAAAAAACTTTTAACACAGTGTTTTGCACCATCCAGCAGCGGTACATGTTTATTACACAACTAGTCGGCTGCTTTGTTTTGCCTTTTCCACAAACAAGCGCTTCGACTGTGAGTATCCCGAATGCTTCAGTCGTAAATGTAAATATGTAGCCAAGTCCCCTCTCGAAGTCTTTTTCAGGCAGCGACACGGTCAGCTGGAATGTCAACTGGCGTTTTCTCTAAGAAATCATTATAAATGGAGCTATAACATAAAAAATTTTCGTAAAGTCAACGTCTCTGCATTTTGCGTCTGTAGCAATATATTATCAAAATATTCTCATATTCTATGACTAATTAGTGGTACTGGACCGTTCGAACAACTACTTCTCGGGCAAATAACCCGCCAGGCATTGAATTATAAAACTAAATCCAGATTTTTATACTACGAGACGTCACAAAATGCTACCCCGCCTATGACGTTGAAGATCCGTTCGGTATGTGACGTTACACGTCTGCGAGGTAGGTAGTGCTGACTTGGCGTACTGGTACTTATAGTTAAAATAGATCTTTTTGTTCTTTCCAACAGCAAAGCTAAGAATAATTGAGCCAATCAAATAAAGCATTTTTGGAAACATTAATTTGAAAAATTATACCCCTTCGCTTAATGTGATTGGGTTATTATTGACTTCCATAATTTTTGTGAATACTTATAAAATATTAACCGCAAATCGATTCAAAAGCAAACAATTATCATCTGTCTGGTTCCATTATTATATTATGGTCTCAACCGATAAAGCAATTACCGAAAAGAAATTTGTCAGACCTCGCTCCCGATTCAATTCCCCTTAACGAGATAATTGTGAAACTACCATCGCAGAACAATGGCAGTTAATTTTCCGCAAAACAGATGAAAATAGTTTCGTTTAATCGATTACTGTTTCAGCCTGCCCATGAACTTTATACACGATAACCGAAATAGCAAGTATATGAGTCAATAACTTGAACAGCCCAATCAGACGCAAGTTTTCCGATACTGGGTAAATAAAAAAAAGCGGAGGTAAAGAAAATTGACACATATTTTCTTAGCTGTGAAACGTGCTGTTGATTTTTTTGGTTCGTGTTTGTCTTGCATATTAATAATCAAAACACGTCCTTGTCTGTAAAACTTCTCTTAAACAACAAACAAACACACAATTCATGTTCTAGAAATGTCGCAAGGTCTGTTGTGTTTACGAATATAGAAAATCAAAATGTAGTAACAGTTATCAATGTATCTAAAAAAATGTTGGTGAGACGCTTCAGAATAGAACCCACGAGCTTCCTGCAGTATATTGAACACTTTGGCACGAGTCTCCTGTTACATCACATTTGATCTATGGTGTAATGTTATGCTAAGTAACCTGAATATGATATTGGTCCAGAAACGGCACTACATGTCTACTATAGTTTGATGCCCTATCGCCTATCTTATTTCTTTGAAGTTGTTTCAAGTTTCTTATCGTCCTCAGATAAATCAATTACCAGGAACTTTAAAAAATGTAAATTAGTACCCAAAAAACAAAAAAAAATGGCGAACTTGTCGTTAAACTGAAAAAGGAACAGGAATGTCGGCGTTACGACATTATGCGATCGATTTGAGAACTACCTACTACGACGCTTGGTAGAAATTATGGTTGCTGTCTTGGTTTACTATAAAACACGGTTAGCCATTGCGCACCTTTTGGGGACCACTTGTGACGTCAGTAAGAGCAACTCTGCAGCGCTTTGCAGCAACCTATATTTTCTAAAATTGCCACCGTCAGTGGAAGATTCTACAAGATTCTACCGGAAAATATATTGGTACTATATGAAAAAATCATCGATGACGTCATCCGAAATTTGAATAGCGCCATCTACGTAAATGTGCACAAGAAAAAATAAAATCGATGTGTCTGAGGATATTGATCAACAATGGGCACTTTTAAAAAAGATTTAATATATTGCAGACTCGGGAATGATAAATGTAGAAACTTGAAAGAGGCTCTTAAAAACGTATGCATGGAGTCCGGGTGCGAAATTTGGACGATAGGAGAAGCGGATAGGGAAAAATTAGAAGCATTTTAAATTTGGTGCTATAGACGCATGATGAAAATACCGTGGATAGATAAGGTTAGCAACAGAGAGGTATTAGAAAGAGTTGGAGAAAAGCGGAATTTATGGAAGACAGTAAGGAATAGAAGAGATAGGATAGTAGGACTGAGGCACGAAGGCTTAGTTCGCGACATACTAGAGTCAGAGATAGGAATAAGAGGTAGGGGTAGGCCCAGATTAGACTACTGCTCTCAAATAGTTAGAGATGTAGGATGTTCTACTTTCAGGGAAATGCGTAGGTTAGCTCAGGATAGGAAAGGATGGATGTACGCGCTTCCTTGTATTCCTTGGTGCTTATTCACGTTTATAAATTCGTTTTTCAATCTTAATAAATAGCCGCCAGCGTTCAATAACATTTGTAGATATATGTGATTAATTTTACGTATGTCCTGAGCTGCTAAATTACGAAAACCGTGAAAATCATGTTTATCCAGAGAAATTTTGCGTAAGCAAAAAAAAACTCATAAAGTCAAGCCAGGTGAAAAAATCCTTGGGTGTTAAATATAAAAGGAAATTTCCACATATTGGAAAGTCCAAAGGAAATTGCGCGTAAAACGTAATCAAAGCGAAAAATCTCAGATATGAAAACTGCGGTTTAGTCGCCCAGAATTCAGTGGGATTTCCATATTATTTCCTTAAAATTAAACGTGCAACAGCAACAATCAATCATTCTTAGATCATAATAAGCATTGCTTTGTTCTGGTAAGAGATCTCAGATAATACTAAGCACTTGCAATATTTGTAAGTGGTTCTTAATAGGTTACAAGAATGCAGCTTGAAACATTAATTTCACTTTTTCGTAAGAGTATTATTTTATTCATTACAAAATAAAAAAATATGGGTGTTGTTCGTTGCAATTGGCGAAAGGGAAAAACCATTCATAGCGTCGGATAATAATTTTATTGTCTTGAATTACTTACTCTTATATTTATATTTATGCGAGCTAGTTACACTAGGTTACACATATAGTATTTACCCATGAAACGAATTTCGCTGCGATAGCTTCTTGACCAAAGCGTTCCAGATAGCTAAACTGGGTCAGCAGTATTCCAGTGGCGTAGATATAATAGAAAATGCGACAATAAAACACTCTAAACTGTATCAAAACAATACCTTGCTGCTGCAAAACAATGAAACAAGAGCATTACAAATAAAACTTACTTGTCCTCCAGTCTATAAAAGCCTAGTTCTTTTAATCTACAGCCAAATACACAGTAGGAAGAAATAAAAATGCTAGAGCGAAAAAAATACATCAATAAACTGACTTCAATGTTTCAGCTGTACGAGCGGTCCCAGTGCTGCCAATCAGCAATACATAATACTGATATTAAGTTTGAGCTCTGAAGGTCCGAAGGCCACAAGCACCGCACGGTTCCAGTTATGTACCCCTGGCGTCAATAGTGTGTCACACTGACTGAACTCGAAATTATATTGAGGTTTACTAATGTAATTGGGTCCTCAATTAATTGAGGAGGGCGACAGACGGCACATGTTTTCATTTTAGAAATCGCATTAGTTCATTAGCGCGTGAAGCGTCGAGTTGCCAATTTCTTGGATGAATCAAAGGACTGTGTGAATTCAATATTGTTAAGCGTAATATCTGCCGTCACTCTATATGATAAGACGTGGGCGCCATAGATACAGTTACGAAATTTTGATAATCATATTAGGGATAACGGATAAGAGCGCTTCAGAATGTCATCATTGTTGCACAGGTAAGCCAATTATATGCCACGAATGGCAAATACAAGACACAAAGTAAATGTATATAAAATGGCTTTAAACAAAAAACCAGTTGTCAACGCCTTCTTTTCGTTTATATGTCGTGAAATCAGTCATTTCATGAAAAGGCTATGCACTTCATAAACGGCCAGCAACTCATGAAAACATCTGGGATTACACTCGTACTGCACAGTGCGCGCGCATGCACTCAGTTCCAGGCGGAGTTGCGGACGGAATCTCGCCGCGCCGAGCGAGTCTCCGTCTCACATATTTACCACAAACATTTTATTATGCTACCTACCTTTCCCAATTTTTTCTTTCAATTTTATGAAATTCGAAAATTATGTGCCGAATATTACATACTTAATTCTTACTCTGGCAGATCTTTAATTGGGATTTTTATTGGACGCTTCTTCCGTAGATTTTTCACCATTGTTGAGTACACTACCGCACTTTCCGTAAACACGAATCGAACCGTAAACTAGACGCTACTCCACTGACACTAGTATCTAGTACCTTACTAGAAATCTAAACGAAAGGGGTGGTGCAGAGTGCAACTACGTCTAGTGCGCATCCCCACCACTCGCCATCACTCGATCGGTTTACTGTAAAACAAGATAGAAAACGCTTCAACAGAGAATGAAGCAGGATAGGCTAGTGGCAGTAGAACTAAATGATAACAGAAGTCAGCAGTCAATATAAAATACAAGCCTCAATAAATGTGAACTATTAAAGTAAAACTATAAAACAATAATGAACTGTGGAAAATTTAGAAAAGCAGTGTATCAGAAATAATTTTGGAACGCCGTGTAGGCGATAATTCTAGGGGAGGGATCTATAATATTCTAGGCCTTTATAGACAACTGCAGTAAGATTATACTAACGAAACCTTAGACAAATGCTGTCTGTAATAAACTCTGTCACTTTCTTTTACACATAATTTATGGTTTCCAAATAAAAATAGCTTAGCTCTCTTCTACTTCAGAGCTTAGTCAGCGAATTTGCGAATATCCCACCAGCTTTTTTCAAATCTCTGTTAACAAAGAAACTATACTGACAATAAACAAACATGTAGAGCGCACTGCTTATCATAGTACCTATGTCATATCCAACTTTTTTGTGTAAATGTTCGCTGTTTGAGGATTATCCAGGTATCAAAAGCTACCTGTCCTATCCACAGTAAATTCATACCTTGATCTTGAACTGTATATCCTATCTAATAAAAGTGATGTTAGTCGTGGAGAATGCGCAATAGACACGTACCGTTTCGATCTAGTGAGGTCAGATTTTTCGTTTCCGTCTCTTTTTAATACGTACGGGAGCCGATCGCCAAAAGTGAGTACGTCTGAACTATCACAGGTAGGTATCATGTTTGTTGTCGTTGTAAAAGTATACGCCGTCAGAAACAATTCAAAGTTATTGGACGCATGTACTCCGTAAGCCCCAGCCACATTGAACTATTTTCGATTTTCGATTATTATTACTTCATATTAAAGGGGCAAACAGATTTGAAGATCTGAAAACAGTAAACGGAGAAATACAGGAATTTTATGTAGTAGCGTGTTTAAAATTAGATCATCACGAGTGGAAAAGAGCCATGAATGAAGCTAAAATTTGGATGATGCCCAGACAGTTGAGATATTTATTCATTCGTATTTTAATGCTGTGACGTAACCTAAAAGACTAACGCCACAATGGAGGATCCTGCCGCAGCTATGCTCGAAGCCGAAGATGGGGTGGGCTAAAAACAGGAAAAGGGCGCCAAGGAGTTGTTGGCTGATCCTCTGTAGCCAACACACAACGACTACAACTCCTAAAAGTCGCTGGTACACAATAGGGCACAACAAAATAACAAAAGAAAAAAACGTAGTCAAATAGTATATCATATAATAAAAAAAAAAACAAAATAGGTATGTAAACCAGATATGGCGATATCTGACAATATATATATAATATAGTTAATATTTTCACTTTTCACTATTTGGTAGAAATCCATGATTAAATAAAAAATTACTTCGCGTACTACCAATAAGTATAACAAAATTATTTTATTTAACCGGTTTCAAGATCTACAAACGATCCCATCATCAGAAATGTTTAAGAAAAATTGTAAACAAATTATTATGACAGTTGACAAGGAAACTAAAATTGACAAATTATAATGATATCCATGAAATAAGATAACTAGATAACTGAATTTCAGTATTTACCTACGGGGTATAAGAAAAACACAAAGGAAAATCGAATACCTCGTAGCTTGAAGGGAAAAAACAATGAATTTAAAGAAAACCATATAGGAAGAAAACAATAAATTCAATTGAAAAAACCTTCAAGTGAAATATCAGAACAGAAAAAACTAAATAAATAAAATATCCATGGAATCTTGACAACTGCCAACTGCTAGTCTTGTAATAAATTGTGGTCAAGTCTATGTGTTCTGTCTTGACAACTGCCAACTGCTAGTACATATTGTAATAAACTAAAAAAGAGAGAAATAAGTCAATAATAGCGAGAAAAAAAAAAGACTCAAGGATTAAGATGTAGAGACTGTGGTTAAATAATTAATTCAAGAATCAATCATAATAACAATAATATTGATGATGATAATATCAATAACAAAAAAAAAAAAAATCCCATATTGCCAAATAACCTCGAAAGTCCATGGTTTATATGGGGGGGGAGCAAATAAACTAATTGATTCTTGAATTAATTTACAAAAGTTTAAATAAACTAGATTGTATTAAATCGACTTGATCATTAAGTAAGTTACAATTTTTATCATTTTTATGTTTATAAATTTCTATAGACTCTAATATATCCAATTGATAACTCTTTACAAAATTAAACAATAATTTAGTATTCTCCGGAGGAGGGAATTGATGATTGTTATCAAAGAAATGATTAGCAAAACTTGATCATGATCATTCTTCAAACGAAATGATCTTAAATGTTCGTTATACCTAATACGTATAGATCTGCCAGTCTGTCCGATATATATGCTGTTACAGTCTAAGCAATTTAGTTGATAAACACCTGTGTGGTCAAGTTTATGTGTTCTGTCTTTACTGTTAAATAAAATATGTGATAATATATTTGATGGTTTAAATGTGACTTGTATGTTGTTTTTTCTTAAAATACTGGCAATCTTTTCAGAAATATTTCCAAAATAGGTAATCCTGCAAAATTTGGTAAATTTATCATTAGATAATTTAGGATATATATTGTTACAAGCAATTTTAAATTTTTTATTGTTAATGATTCTATTGATGATTTCAATCTTAAATCCGTTATTTATTGCAATTGTTCTAATTATGTTTAGTTCTTTATTCAATTTATCTAAAGATAGCGGTACTGTAAAGGCCCTGTGTATCATAGAATTATAAGCAGAAATTTTTTGACAAAAGGGATGAAATGAATTTGCTGAAAGAGTAATATCTGTATATGTTGGTTTCCTAAAAATATCGAAATTTATTTTATTGTTCTCATTTATTAAAGTTAAATCTAAGAAATTAATTTTGTGTTCAGTTTCTATTTCTTTCGTAAATTTAATTTTTTAGTTTATTACAATATGTACTAGCAGTTGGCAGTTGTCAAGACAGAACACATAGACTTGACCACAATTTATTACAAGATTAGCAGTTGGCAGTTGTCAAGATTCCATGGATATTTTATTTATTTAGTTTTTTCTGTTCTGATATTTCACTTGAAGGTTTTTTCAATTGAATTTATTGTTTTCTTCCTATATGGTTTTCTTTAAATTCATTGTTTTTTCCCTTCAAGCTACGAGGTATTCGATTTTCCTTTGTGTTTTTCTTATACCCCGTAGGTAAATACTGAAATTCAGTTATCTAGTTATCTTATTTCATGGATATCATTATAATTTGTCAATTTTAGTTTCCTTGTCAACTGTCATAATAATTTGTTTAGAATTTTTCTTAAACATTTCTGATGATGGGATCGTTTGTAGATCTTGAAACCGGTTAAATAAAATAATTTTGTTATACTTATTGGTAGTACGCGAAGTAATTTTTTATTTAATCATTAATAATATATATATAATAGCAATACCAAAAAAACACCAATGATATCAACAAATTAATTATCAATGAATATATATAATATAAATATAAAAAAAAAGCAATGAACATAAACCTGGGTGAAATTTAGACACCCGGTACTAACGTTGCGCTAAAAAAAGGGAAATAAAAAAGGCGCCGATGACGCGGTAAATACACTACACGAATGGAGCTCCGCACGCGCAGCGCACCGACGGGTCAATCGCACGCACGCTAACTACAACAATGAAGTCAGACGCAAACGGGAGTATCAACTGTTACTAAAGCTTGACAAAAAAATAGATATTACTATTAATCAAAATGAAATTTAAAACTAAGCAAAATTATTGAAGTGACTATAGACAAAATGAACCAAAATTATTAAGTACTGACTAAATGAATTTTAAACAATAATAAACTACTTAACTACGTGAGCAAAAGAAACAAAGTTAATAAATGAATAAATTTTACAAAAGTCCAAAAGAACAAACAGGGTGACCACAACAAGCCGTGGCCAGGCATCTACATATGAAACTAGCCGAACGGAGACGAAAGTTCGATCGGACGGGCGACACGAAATCACAAAAAAACAAACACAAAATGGTCACAAAAAGCTGTGACGGGCGCTACTTACAAGCCAGCCGCTGGACACGGTGTTCCAAACGGACTGGGGACAAAAACTATCTGACCTTACAGAGATGATCGATGGTCAGCTGGGCCGCCGGGTAACTTGCGACTCTCAACGCCCTGGTAACAATGGTCGATTTTACAGATGGACGGGCTACTCAGAAAATGTCCAAAAGCACGTGGTCCAAAACGCTGTACCAAAAAAACGACGGAGGTACCAAAAAAAGCGTTCCCCCCAAAAAAAACCCTAAAATGTCGTAAGGACAAAAATTAGAATAAAGGAAAAGAGAAATGAAGAAGGCAACACAATACTAATAATAAGAATTAAACAAATGAAGGAAAGAAAAAGAAAGAAAACGTGCTCACCTCGAGAGGGTTTTTTTCCAACAAACTTCCAGCCAAAATCGACGGTAAAACGGTCCAAAATCCCCAAATCGGGAGTAGACGACGCTTCCTACAAACCAAAACTAGGGCTGAAACGACGTCTGGAATATGTCCGGAGAAAATCCCAATTTCTTGGCTATGAAAAAATAACTTCACTACTCTCCGGAACACACTAAACCAAATACCTTCGAAATCGAACTAGAAGTGAGTATGGCTAGCGGAAATTGCAAATTTTGAAAAAAACGCGCACGTGAAGAATACGCGGCTATCAACCTATGAAAATCCAAATCCAAACTCCCTAAACCAACATCAAAAAGCATAGGCGTCGCCGGGTGCAGAATAATAAACAGATGGAAAGAAACGCTCTGAAGACTTGCAACTCCGAGCAGAAATATAATAAGGATGATAGAAACCTTAAGGAAACCTCTCGAGTTGAAAGAAAAGAGAATAAAGGACATAAAGAAATGAAAGCATCAATTTAGAAAGCTGAAATAGATTAGTACACCACTGACCCATTGAAAAGCAATACAATCGAGGTGATCTTCACACATGACAGCTGGGGAAATCGCAAAATCAAAACATAACCCCAAAAGTCTGACAGATTACCTCAATGATTTCCGTAAACTAAATGAAACACAAAAGTCCGAAAGATGAACAATAAGGCGCACAGAATTGATCAGAAAGAGGGTAAATATCAAATAATGACGAGAACAAAATAAACAACCAGCAGATACAGGCAATATCCAGAATCCAGCTAGGTGACAAAGATACAAGAAAACAGGGTAATACAAAAGGTAAATCTCATTCAACCTGATAAACTAATAAAGGTAACTCGAACTAGAAGTGAAACAAAATCTACAGTGACCTAAGAAGATAGGGCCGAGGGCTGGGACGGAGGCATCTGCGAAAGACAACTGCGATGGCAGCTAAGGAGAGAAACTAATCATTAAATGGAATAAATAAGTTAGAGATAGCATAACAAACATTCCTAGCACGTTGTAAGTACCATAATCTTATATGAATTTGAATAAAATAAGTATTAAAATCCGAAAAATGTTTTAATGTAAAATTTCACCGTTACAATGCATTGCCGACCAATTTATCAGGAAGAATTGTGGGAAGAATTTAAAGAAGCAATGTCACAAGATTATGAAAGACGTTACAGCAATACTGAAGGACAAAAAAACCTATATTCAAATTAGTTCCATGCTTTCTGCGGAAGGTTACAATCTTTCAATGTTTCCTACCATGCCACGACATTGAATATGCAAATGAAGAACAAGCAATAGAAATAGGATCACGACAATATAAACACCTAAATGAAAAGCAGAAAGAAATTGTAGATATTATTTTGGGTAAATGTGATGCTAACATAAATGAATCAATTTCTGAATCTTCATGTTTTTATATAGACAGTGCAGGAGGCTCCTGTAAGACTTATGTTTATACAACCCTTTACAGCTTACTGAAGAGTAAGAATAAAATTGTTTGTACCATGGCATAGCAGCAACACTACTTCCTCATGGCAGAACAGTTCATAAAACAGGGTTACCTGTTCCTCTGTTTTTAGATTCATCTTCCAACTTTAAGAAAAATTCAAAAGAAGCAGATTATTTAAGGAGTGTAGATGTTTTTTTTTGGGATGAAGCTCCTGTGGCGTCAAGGTATGCTTTAGACCTTATAAACAGGACCTTACGAGACTATGAATTGTGATGTTCCGTTTGGGGGAAAAATTATGGTGTTGCGAGGAGATTTTTGACAATTGTTACCAGTTAAAATAAATGCTACCCGCTGTGAAACAGTGAATTTAAGTATCAAATTTAGTTCTCTTTGGAGTTATTTCCGTAAATTTTCTTAAACACAAAATATGCGGGCTCTACCACAGGAACAAGAATTCACCAAGTTTTTATTGGATGTTGGAGATGGAGTTTTGAACGATATGAATAGCAAATTAGAATTGCCACAGAGATGTATTTATAATTCGGATATTGTTGAACGTATATGTGGAGGAATCAGTTAGAGAAAAGCGATTCATAGATATGACCTAATCAACTATTCTGATGTTGAAGACATTAACAAAAAAGTGGTGTAGAACTGTTAGATATAAAAACAGAAAAAATATATACAAACTTGGATAGTGTTGAAAATTGTGATAATGGAGATTTAAACGATGCTATTCTTCCTGAATATTTAAATACTTTAAACGCGCCAAATTTTTCTCCGCATGAATTGAAGTTGAGAGTATATTGTATTGTGATGTTGGTTAGAAATCTCAGCATTAATGAAGGCTTATGTAATGGTACGAGATTGTTAATTTTACAATTGGGAGACAATGTCCTACAGTGCAAAATTTTAACAGGCGATAAACATGGAGATATAGTTTTCGTTGACCGTATAGCGTTGAAAATGTGAAAATGTTTATCCTTTTACTTTTAAAAGACGACAATAATTTCCCATTAAACTAGCGTTTACAATGACTATTAACAAACCACAAGGCCAAGCACTCGATCAATTAGGAATTGATCTCCGAAAAGAAATATTTACTCACGGACAATTATGCGTGGCTTTTTCAAGGTTCGTTCTTGGGAAGGTTTGATAATTTATTTAGGAAATCAAAGAAATAGCCGTATAGTTCAAAACTACGTTTTCAGGGAATTATATCAGATGTAAAATATTCTGTAATCAGGCAATAATGCGTTTCTTTGAAGTCATGATTCGACTAGGGCAGTGAGCGCGCGAGATAACCTAGTTTTAAAAATTTATCATTACAGTAAAACGCTCTTGCGCCACATACAAAAATGTAGTTTTGACTCGAAAATCCACCTGAATTATTCCATTTGAATGAGCAAGCGAAACAACAGCATTCACATCCCGAGAAACGTGGATGCAACTTTAAAAAGGTTACCGACAGCCCACGGATCGCGTCCCCAACACAAAACGATCCTTAATTATTCAAAGTTGTGGTTTTTGTAGAAAACGAAAACAAAATAAAATCGACTCCTGCAAAAATGTCTGTGGCCGTGTGTATTGCATGCGGTATTGCTGCTTCGTTGAGTTTTATGTAATGAAACCGTAACTGAAAGCGTCCGCTACCGTTTCGTACTGAAAGCCGGTGATTAAAGAAAAGTTTGCCCAAGTTTTAATTATGAGGTTTCCAGTGTTTGAAATTGTTTTCGCGTACGGTTTACACAGATTCTTTAGATCCACGCAGTTGGGCACGAATGTCTTTGTTTGACTAGTTTTAGTCGTTTATCCACCGAGTGCTCCTGGATTTAGCTATTATTCCCTTCGTTATAATGAAATAATATTGGAAAATAAAATACTATATAGAAAATATCAGCGTTTCGGCCCCGTTTAGGGCCTTTGCCAAGACTTATGCAACCTCTCGACTGCACTATAATCCTCAGTGTAGGTTACGGTCCGTGTATTGGGTAAGACTCATCAATAGTGTACAAACGTTCCAGCTCCCAGGCACGTGAATCCTAAACAACGCAATTTTCCACTGCATACGATTAATTGCGCAACCACCCGACTGCACTAACTATCGGTCTTTAAATTATTTCCTCCTTTTAAAAGAGTTACAGTTACAAACAGTTACAAACAGCAGCTACCTTTTATATAGTATCGATAAATAACCCAATCGATTACACAGACATTATTCTTGTTACACCCCGTGTAACCATGCTTTTACATAAAGCAATTTATTATTTCACCAGATCGCAAACGCAGGTTGACTTTCCACTATAACGTAAGTATTATAGTGTATAAGGTTGTCCCGATGCAGGATGATATTTATGAGAGCGTGCTGCAGGTTATGGAAACCGGCCGAGCAGGTGGCCCTGTTCTCGTCCTTATAAAAGGAATATTCCACCACCAAGTCCTCTCCCGTTTTAGTTGCGAACAGAAAGGAGGCCGGAGGGAGGGGGGACGGGGGTATATTAATGGAATTGCTTTCACTGTGCTCTTGCAGTTTAGACGTGCTTTTTTTGTATGAAAATTCGTGAATGCTGAATATTTTCAGGATTGTTGAGTGCGGAAATATTTTCACGTCAAAAAGACGACTTGTGCGGGTATACAAATTGACGGGACTAGCGCCATTTGGCTTAAAACCTATGAGCGATTTGAAACATCTGAATGCTCATGAAAAATTCTGGAGTTTGCAATTTTAATTGAAGTAGTGACACCATACAAAAATAGTCTACGTATAGCACTAAAATTGAACAATATTTCCTCTAGTTGTGGAAGAGTGTCGGTGGAGTGAGACTGAACACCTTGCAAATATTGATTGCAGTTTGTTCCTTAACGTATATAAGGGTATAATAATAACAGGAGTCTTTTATGCTGGACGTCACGCGATTTTTGTAGCGCCAAATGGTCGTTGTTTAAGTATCTGGCATCATTTTCCTCAACTTGCTTCCTTTATCTGATGTTTCTTAATAGCTCTAGGATATTAATCAGTTCTACTTTGATAGGTAATTTGAGGAGCTCTCCATTTTCTATTTAATTATTTTCTACCCCTAGACATAAAATAAAATGTGAAATATGTAGGATTGGGGCAGACTATTCAAGAACAAAATGGACGTCTGGTCTATTTTATACATTCTCGTAGTACAAAAAATCTGGATCTAGTTCTATAATTTAATGCCTGGCGGGGTATTTGCCCGAGGAGTAGTTGTTCGAACGGTCCAGCACCACTAATTAATACTAGATAATTACTCAAAGTAGTTGTCAATTGCTGATATCTGTCCAGAGCGCGGCAGCATATATAGCAAGTTAAATTAGGATTGTTTCAAAGCCACCTTACGGGCGTTACCAACAATTTTTGCCTCCGTCCTCCCAATCCTAACACTAATTTGTTTATATCTCCAATTAGAAAAAAGATATCAATGCGCGGTTTTCACTATTCCTTTCATCATTCTATCCTCTTTTTAACTAGGTTATAATTATTATATCATTCCTCTTAAAATTTTCAAGAAATTTTGAAAAGTTTGCTGGCCTTTCAAACAGCGCCCCCTAGCGATCACTACAGAACTAAAAGAACCTAGCTCATAAAAGCATATAATTAACCGAAGAGAGCTCTTTTCAACGAGACCAAGTTTGCCAAATTATGGTGAACCACACCGAAGTTACAAGCATCTTCACAATCAATCGTTCCCCTTCCCCCCCCGCTGCTATTTGATGAGCTAGAGCAAGAAGTGGTAAACCAAAATTATAGAAAATATATTTAAGATTGCAATATTCGTATTTTTGATCTACTTTCTGGGTATATTTTAGAGAACACCATGTTTTTTTTGTCGGCTAGGACTATTACGCCCTCTAACAGCAAACTTAGAAACTTCAAAATAATTTCCAGCGATTTCTTCCATAGCTGTACCATGAACGGTTCCTTAGATATGGCCGGCATCCTTTCTGATTTGGACATCCGGTACAGCGAAGGAAAACACAGCCCCTAATTCTACACTCCAACAAAGCAGGAGTGCAAAAAGGGTTGCCTGCCAACCCGGCGGCAAAATACATATTGGTAACTGCCTTCTTTACCAACATTATAAAATAAAGTTCCCATGTATTGCTACATTTTATGCTCTCTATCAAATTTTGAAAGCCCTAGGGCACTTGCCCCCACATGTACGAAACCACTAGTGAAATAAATGACATAACTTGCCGTCAGTATCGTATTTATGTCCCGCTTCTCCTAAACGAAATTTAATAGAGTTTAAATTTTTTTTTCTATCTAGTGAATTGGAATAGCGTTTTTATTATGTATCTAGGTATCAACTGCTTAAGCCTAAATGGCGGCGCCTTTATGCATAGAAGGTCCATTAAAAACCTATTATCCCCTTGCAGTTTGGTCTTCTTTTTTATACACACGCACCATTATCCTGGGGTATCCACGAGGATACGCGAAAAATGTTCCTTAATTTTAACCGCACATAGCGTATTCATTTATCTCCATCTGTATCGCCATAATGGGCGCGATTCTATCATCAAAAAGCTTATCACTTATGACAGTTTGCGTCGGGTAAATAAGACATAGATGCTAACACACCTAAATATCTCGTGTGCGTGCACGGGCACATAATTATTTGTCTCATATCGCTCATCTTAATGCATGTAGACACTCGCAGCAGCACGTATCACAATATTAGCATCTAAACGTATTAACATTGAAAGTGTTTTTAGTATCCCTAGTATGGGGATCATATTCACCGAAAAGAGTCTGTTGCATTTGTCACATACGTCCATTTTCGCTCACTGCCATAAGAATTTATATGTGTGACAAGCGACTTCGTGCCTTAAGACTGGCTGTGTCAAATTGGGCCATTCTTGCTTTCGGCCATATGTTTTAACATGTGGAGCAAGCGACTTCGTGCCTTAGTAGTTAATATTTTAATTTCAGGATTTCACATATGGTACTCGAAGAGCCATCTACCGGGGAGCAAGCAAAAGTCGATCGATAATTCTAGAGGAGGTATCTATAATATTCTAGGACTTTACAGACAACTGTAGTAAGATACTAAAGAGCCGGCTATTATGAGTTTTTATTTTATTAGATTTTGTATCCTATTCGACTTACTGCGGTATTTTCATAAAAGCATAAGGCGCTAAGAACCACCCTGGAATATGCCCACGAATGAAAAAATAACATTCACCGGTCACTCTAATATAACCGATACTGACATGTGTGCACTTTTTTCCAGGTCAATGACATAGTTGGGGTATATCATGCGAACATTCGAGAAACTATCATGGCATCTTCTACTTCTTTCTACAACTTCAGTCATCACATTAGATATTCGTAAGTAACCTTACAGTACTAAAAAAAATTTTTGAAAACATTAACAGTATTAGTAGAATGTAAATGGGAGTTTTAACTTCTGCTCCCACCACATTCAACCATTATATGTGTTTGATTTAAACTGACATCCGAAGAGTTACAGCGTCCTCTACACCTACACCTGCAGTTGTGTAAAGTTATTTGCAATCTTCTATCTAACCACGAGAAACTTTGCTCGCCGGGGCAAGCTTGAAATAAAGGTATAAGTAATTGAATATTGATCTTCATTACTGAAAAATTGATGCCCAGCTCACAAACTAATTGCCTATAATTGATAATACATCTGTCCGTACCCTATTTTCGAGCATGCGACGATAAAATTATCGAACGAGTTCATAACTAGACGTTCCAACTTATAACAAGCTTAAAAAGTAAACGCTTCCAGAGTAAAAATACAATTAGTGAAACATTCTGAATAATTTGTCGAATTCGTAAATTGAATTGGGATATAATAAAACGAAACGGCTAATTAAGGTAAGTACCAATTAGCAATGTTTTGGATAATTATCTCACGAATTTATTTATTACTGAATATTGTGCCGCGTCAGGACAACTGAGACCCAGCATAAATTTATATTTGGGATGATTTTCATCGGCATTGTGAAGTGGGTTGAGACTCGAACAAATAATTAATTAACAGAAAACAAAATAATCCCTCCAATATTGATTTAGTTGGTCAGGTAATAGGGAGGTTCGGAGAAAAATAAGATATCTATTTTTGGCATGAAAATGACAGAAAATTGTTATTGTAATTGATTTACGGCGAATTTTTTTTTCTACAAAATTTTTTTGCGGCGTAATAAACGAAAGAAATTAGCTTATCACGCCCACATGCTAGTTCGCTTTGTTATTGGTTTGACGTCAGAGATTCGTAAGGCGCTCCTCCCACTTCTCTTGAAGTGCCCGTGAAGCGGTACCTATCTCATAACAAACTTATTGGGACTATTTCGAGCGTGAATTTTTAAAGTAAGGTGTCAAGGAAACATAAAACAAAGACAACATAATCCATATAATGATGCAACAAGGGTATCAAAAGTCCAATTCACATAATTTGCCATATTTATGTAGTAGGTAGGTAAATGTCCCGGTAAATGTGGAAATGGTGTGTGATTCTTGCATCTAACCCCAATTTCATTCAACCTCAAAACAGTAGTGTAAAGGCAGACCGGTATAAGTAAAACAAAGTCAATAATTTATTAACTGTACATGCCTTTTATAATTCAGTATAAGTAGGTATGTAGATTGTAGATACCTGCTTACTTCTGTTTGTAAAATAGGTACCTACCTATATTCTCTAATACAATACAATACATACCTACTCATTTATGTAGGTATGTATACCTAAGTGACTGACAAGTTATCAAGTTAACAGTTTTATAACGGATTGGAAATTTTTTAAAAAGACGGAAACAAATACAACTCACGCGAATCAAAAAACTACGCTACGTAGGTACTTGTTTAACAAAAAGAAACAACTGCTATATTCTGGAACGGTTAATGTAGAAACTCGGAAGAGACTCTTAGAGACGCATGTATGGAGTACGAAATTATACCTATGGGTGCGAAACTTGGACAATGGGAGAAGCGGATTGAAAGCGGATGGTAGGACACCTTCTGAGGCACAAAGGAATAGTTCGCGACATACTAGAGTCAGAGATAGGAATAAAGAGGTAGAGGTTGGAGCAGATTAGACTACTGCTCTCAAATTGTTGGGGATGTAGAATGTTCTACTTTTACGGAAATGCGTAGGCTAGCTCAGGGAAAGGATGGGGGTACGCGTCCTACCAGTCTTCAAAAGAGAACTTTATGATGACGTTACTATTTAATTATTATTGTAAAATAGTTAATAAAATTTCCTTTTTTAGTTCAGGGAACGCTACGGCGATTCAGTATTTGGCTCCGTCATGCTCCTAGCATCCTGTTTCAAATAATTATGCTAACCGTAACACGTTACCAAGTACCAACGGGTCCCAGAAAACTGTCGATAAATTACATTATGTTCGATTTTATTTAGAGTGGCTGCAATGGGGCACCCGATAATTTTATAAACTTTTGCAATGATAAACTAACTCGCGAAAATATCGATAATGCTGACCGATTTTCCTTCTGGCTCCAACGAACCACTTTTGCCGTTTTATTGGTATGCTGTACGATGTATTAGTCTGGGTACAAAACAGAAAACACCAGTTAGAACCAGTTAATAATATTTAACAATTTAACTACACATGCATATGCATAATACTTATGGGACTGCTGCGCGCTGAAGCTGGGACTTGTACGTTATACTAAGTTCTGACGTCACGCGGCCTACTCTCGCTGCAAGGTACGATTTCTAGCCTCACACCGACGGAAAATGTTGCAACGGCTTCACAGGCGAAAGAATTTTTTTTAACAAAAATTAACAACATAACTGCCTTCAGTATAATAAACTCTATCAATTTTAATGAAATTTTAAAATTACCGAACCTGCCTATTGTGTATTCCAGCGACTCAGCTACAGTTGCAGATGGAGAAAGGTGGGGATTTCTTATCACAATTTACATTACACCATAACTCGAGAGTAGAATACTCTGCAGCTAGCTGGGTGTCACGGATGCAATAATGACAACTCAGGGTCCCTGCTCGGGCGACAAAAAAGCTACGATGGATCCCTCCCGGGCGCCAAAATATACCACAGCATTAGATCGTTAAGTCATAGGAGCTTATTTAATTTGGTCAGCAAGAGATGGAATATTATAAGCAGCGACGCAACAACTTTTATCAGACATTCTAGAACTGATTAGGGGCGAGTTCATCGCAAAAATGTTATTTCCAAGGTACAGGCTTTGTCACCATAATGTACGCCACATATAGACACTCAAACAACATTCATAAGAAAATCTAGCCCTCCGAAGACACGAAACTTTTGTATTTGTTGCTCCTCCCCGAGTGAAACTCCCGTCCACAACAAAAGCTTCGTATAAAACTTTCGCACGCGTCCACATGTTTATTTCACAAGTGCGAAATTTAAGCTCGGGGATCAAAGCGCCTCGAATTTTTCTTTGCGGCTAAACAAATTGCGTGTTGCATAAACCACTTGTGTGCAAATAGAGAACTACGTGAAAAATAACCCGGGCAACGAACGCGAATATATATTTTTATGCGGTTCTCCCGGATTACTAGGTTCTGTAGAAGAGGAACTCTGATTTATCAAAAGCGATGCCTCTTTCCAAGTCTCGGAGAGTGCAACGGGACTTTGCATCATTATAAATATGCATGCTTGATAAACTCTGTTTCGTGAGTTCTTATAGGGAAAGTTTCCTTATTTTCAAATTAGTTTTCCGCACTATAGTCGAGTGTCTGCGTCTTGTTAAAGAAGATTTATTAATGCTGCGGGATTCTCACAGGCGCCCCGCTTTAAATTCGTTTTAAATTGTGGCCCGCGACACTCCTTTCGACCCACACAAGTTACAATGTGATGTAAACATGTAAAATGTATCGCCCGAATCAGGTAAACACAGAATCGCATGGTTAGTTACCAATCGCAGGCACAAGTTCGAACAAAATCAACGGATGCATGTAAATCGTATTACCTTATGGCTATTCGTTGGAAGTAAATGTTGTTTCGGTGTAATGTAACGGCGAGGGACTCACGCAGCCTTTCGACACGAACTTTCCCTAATGAGTGGGCGGAGAAGAGAATTATTCCGTCTTGCGATTGTCACAATTCCCTTCAGTGTAAGAGATGGTAGGTATTTTGTGCAATAACAATTAAATTCTATGCTAAAGACCTCTGCACTGAATTTAACCCCAAGAGAATCGGTGTTTCACCTACTGTCAACTTAAGAATGTAATAAATTAGGCTCGCCTTTCGACTACCTGCTTCTACGTATTATTAGAAAATGTCCCCTGTCCCCTCACGTTTGTTCAGGTCCACTTCCAATTTAGTACTCGTTTCTGTAAAACCTTAGGTATTACGATGACAGACGGCGGTTTCGGTTGGTAACTATCAAGTATTTAACAGTTATATCGGCGGTAGGACAACCAACATTTAATTTCATAAATGTGCTCGTCTTCGGAGTTACCACTAAAAGTTCCGCTATGCTTGAGCGGTGTCAGAAATGTGCTTCTCAGCCTCTCTGCGTTTGGTGTTATCGAGAAGCCAGTGCCCGGTGGGAGAAGATCATCTGGAAGGGAGACTGCGGCGCGCGTCACGCACATATTCTCGCCAAAATCTTGCAGCTGGAATATCGATTAATACGAACGGGGAAAATGATTAATCATTTATTTGAATAATTGTTTCATTTTCTTTTGCATCGTTACAAATTTGACAAGCATCCCGCTGTTGCAAAGTCACTAATGCAAATGAGACGCAAAACCTAGCACTTTAAGTAACGGTACCTGCTAGTTATACCCGATTACTCTCTTGTGGGGCGTATCACAGCAAACTATACGATTTTCTCTTTAAAATAAAAGCATTTAAATAACGTTTTCAGAAAACTCTTAAAATCAAATTTTGGCCACGTTTTGGGATGTCTGGCCCCTCTGTGCCACGGCATGAAACATAATAAAAAATAGAACGAAAACCAGGAATTCTCCGAGCGCTTCCTCTTCTTTATGTTTTAACCAATCCACTATTTGATGGTCGGCCTCCACTTATGTGGGTGTGTAAGTCTTAGAACGCCACGCTGGCTTAATGCGTGTTGGCGAGGGGAGTTCAAGTTATCGCGGCGTATTGAAGGGGCTCAAGGTTTCAAATATCGGCCTCCCATTTAAACGTAGACCGCTATGAGGGCTGCTAAAGTTTTATGAACGAAAGGCTATCGATGAACTGGCGCAACCAAGTTACTCCGAGCTTATTCTCAGATAAAACTCTCAAGGTTAGAAAACAACTGCATACGCTCTTTGCGACAGACTCCCTCTGTGACAGTTCACTGTTGAGTAATTTAATAGTTTTTCTACTGCTCGTTGTCTTTGCCTGTATCAACCCCATGTTGACGTGCACATAACCGCCTGTCTTAAAACTCAGCAAGAACATTGTTGAAGACGTCACGAATTAAATGGACTAAAGCCGAAACAAAGTTCCTCCACCTTGAAATTGCGAAACCTCCCCAAATACGATTCAACTCATTTATCTACTGAACCGTTCAATTTTCGGCAAATATGTTTGTAAACAAAAATGGTCGCAAAAACAGTCTGAGTCCCAGTATAATATTAAATTTTATAGGTAAGCGACTTGATTTTCGTAAATGTAAAATCCTGTAGATACTGCAACAATAAATCCACTTTCTGCAGAGGTGGATACATAATTCAGCAGTTTAACGCTTCCAAAATGGCGTTTTCCATCAGCGATTCCGGAAAATATGGGTGTCATAATGGCGAACGGACCTTTTAGTTGCTGATAACAGTGTATCGTAATGTTTGGCGGAAAGCGCGTCATTTTTAATGGCGCGCTGGGACACGAATCTGATTAAACGTGCTCCAAACATGAAATAGACGACACATAACGTAAAACACGACCACCTACTAATAATGCGCATGATATTCGGTTTTATCGGTATCAGCTACCAACATTAAAAGAATTCTTCTTTGGTTTAAAATTCGAGCAATTTAGAGAAAAGAAAAGTTATCACTATGCATGTATAATTACTACGCCCGAGGCTTTATGAAATATAACTAGAAAAGTATAGTAAGAAATCCACTCGCGTTTTTAAGTTAATAACTGATTGCTCTATCGCGTGTCAACCTCGACCTCTTGCTGACCCTTTGGATGCCAGAAGTGTTGTTTACTCATTGTCCAGGTCTGCTCCTTCACCAAAAGAACCTATAATTATAAAGCACCTTACCTACTTTTGCCGAACAACTTTGATATTTTAACAGGGGCCCCGATAAAAACTAATCAGGTCAATCAGTAATGTGTTACACCGAATTATAACATTAAAAGAAATGTTTACATCGAGTTTTGGTATGTATCCAAGACGATCACGAAGAGACGACAACTAAGGATAAAAAGGCATTTTCTCGATCTCATCTCTTCAAGTCGAGATCTTGTCGAGACCTGACAAGATTGCTGTAAATCTGTAATTTTTCGTTCAACTCGCAATGTCTTTAACACGACTGCAGATATTAAAAATTACCTTCCATAATATTTTATGCACTTGTTCCTGAGTCTACTAGTTTCTACATTTCTTAAATAGGATCATAATTAAAGGAATTATCTCCAAAAAAAATAAAAGCATGTAGCGAATCTTACATCGATTCTTTACTGGTGCTCACATCGCCTTGCAATTCGATCCCCACCGCTGAGCTCTACATTTGGGAGTCTGAACTTCTGCTGTGGTACGTTAAAAGTTAAAATCTATAATTTTTCATATGAAAACGGGAAAATCACGCACAAGTGCCAACAGAAGTGGATGTGTGTGTTAAATTGGAAAATAATATTTTTGAAAATTGAGAACATTTTTGGAGTTTACTCCTTAAGAATGGATTTTCAGTTATAGCCCACGGTACAAAAATTTCATGAGGAGTAAAATCAAGCGTTACGTTATCTGTTTATGTCTGACTGCATAGAGCATGGAAATAGTGAAAATAGAGTGGCATAGAATAGATATGACAGTTGGCGTTGTTAAGTCAGCATTTGCAGTGTTTGTTCGTTCCTAAATTTGTTGAATCTTTTGATTTAATATGGAAAAACCTAATATTAAACACTCCAAATATTGCTTAGTGCCGAAATGTGAATCAGCGCCTATTCGAACACCAGGAAAAGTATTTATTTCATTGCCAGTGGGATCGACGTTTAGCAAATTGTCACTTAATTACTGAATTTATAAACAAAATACAGTTGGTTGTTTCAGCGAAACACGTGTCGAGTTTAATTACTGTGTCACTCTTTTTAGCGTGGGGGGTTAACTTATAAAGAATCCAACCACTGTACTGGGAACTCAGTGTTCCAAGCCAAGATTCCCTAGCAATACAGAAGCCGAAGCAAACTCTGGCAAGTGTTTATAAAATAGTAAACTAGCTCGGCAATCAGCTTTCTAAATCTCAGATGCATTAATTATTCACGAAGTTCCCGCATTAAGCAGCCAAGAGAGTAACGTTTGATCCAGCATCCTGGTCCATTTTAAAGGAACTACTGCAATCTACGTGCCGGCGTACCGGAACGTGATATCGGTCCTTCCTGTAACCGCGTTGTATCTTATTGAATTAAATTGCAAGGGAGTCCACCACAACGCTAACTTAGCAGAGTGCAAGCTCGGATCTGAAGCCGTAATTAATTTATCTCGTACTTGGCTAATTTTAATGCTAACTTGCTGCTGCTCGCAATTACTCAAGAATATATAGAAGTCTCATTTTAATATTACAGCGTTCTTGCTGCTCGAATTTAATTTTCTAAAATCGTACTCGAATTATGAGGGAATATTTATTTTGCGAAGGCACATCATTTCGAGCACTGCTTCTGAAATGCGATTACAAAAAGTTTAAAAGAAGTTATCATTTATGCGAAGATTTTGCACCCAGAGAAATTCTAGGTACAAAATTATAGGAACTGCTCAAATTGATTGCCATGTGTTCAACACATAATCCACATCTTTTAGTCAACAGATTGATGGCATTAATTAAAAAAATAGGATGGGCTTGCAAATATCGGAAAGCTGCATGTGTTACCTCTACTAGCTCGGCTTTATTGTTGTATCTTCGTATGTATATTTTTTCTTTTAAAAATGCCCAAACAAAAAAGTCTAATATACTCAGATCCGGTGATCTTGCAGGCCAAAATATAGGTACATTTGTACCCAACCATCTACCCGGAAAATGATTTTCTAAATAATTTCTAACTATTGCAGAATTGTGTGCAGGGGCACCATCTTGTTGGGAATATACCCTGTTTATGTTTATTAACGGGACATTTCCCATTATCGCCTCTGCGTTAATATTCAATAAATTAATGTATCTCAATCCCGCTAAGTTTCCATCAAAAATTTGGTATGCTAGTTGGCCACCGAGGGGGTAATCACTCATGTAGTATGCTGACCACCCACTGACGTAGTCTTTTTGTAGTATGATGTATTACGTTGTAGTCATGCAGTACGATGAAGTATAATGTAGTATTTTGAAGCATAATGTAGTATTGTGAAGTATCGGTATAGTATCGTGAAGTATCGGTAAGTATCGTGAAGTATTGGTGTAGTATCATGGAGTATCGGTGTAGTACTATGAAGTATCGATGTAGTATTAGAATTCCGTGAAGTAATTGTGCAGTAATGTAGGAATAAAAAAGAATACAAGCTTATTTAGTATTCTCACAACTGCCACTGCAAAGAATGTGTGCTTCAAACGTAAAACTGACCGGCGGATTAAAACCTTCTGTGCCGGTGTAAAAGCCTACGCCGGCCGGCGCAGATAAAGCTTCTGTTTTCCTGCCGATTTTTTGCAATTTATTGCTTATTATTTAAGCCGCACAGCCCTAGAATTGTTATAGATTTATGCATTATAATACAACACTACCACAAAATTATTTACTTCCAAATAGTGGCAGGTTATTCTCATAATCAAATCAACCACTCTTTTTTTGCATTTTGCCGCAGCTCATTTTGTAATCGATACCAGTGTGTATTATTACTTGCCACGTGTCAGGCGATCATGCAGGCCATTCAACGTATGTCCAAAAATGCAGACTAAGCGAGATACTACAGGTTGAAATTTCTTTAAAAAATTGTTTTTTTATATCTGGAAAACTACCAGAGCTATTCATTTGGAATTTGAAGTATAATAATTTATTGAAGTTTTTTATTAACTAACTTATAAATTTCGAATTTCGTACTCTCACAATTGATCACTTACGAGGTGGAGAGACTGGCTTACACAGATATATTCCAAAATATTTGAATTTTTGTTTAATTTACAAGAAAAAATATGTCTTTAATTTTTTCCCTGCAAAACATAGTTTCAGAGAGATTCTCAAAGTTTGTTACACTTGTTATAGAGGGTGTCTAAAAGATCTGTACAAAGCGATATCACATATTCCTGAGACCAATAAAGAGCTATTTAACCAAACTTACCTCTATCCAAAAGTATCTCGTTAAGGCGCTATCGAACGTCCAAGATTTTCAAAAAAATTGTTTTTTTTTTCATAAAAAAGATTGAATGTAACGACGGAGATTAAATTTGGAATGTGAATCCGTAGTAGAAAAGGGTGTTTCTTAATTTTTTTTGCTAGAGGGTGTTACCCAAGTGGTCTAAAGTTGATCATCCGCATCCAAAGAAGCTCATATTTTTTAACGGTTTGGTCAATATCTTTAAAACTTTTTCCATAGACAGATACTTTTATTTGAAGCATTTCTTGTCTCTTTTTTGATTTCGCTATCTGGCATACTTAAGCCAGAATTTTGAATTTTGGTTTGCTGCACTCCGTGCGCCGCAGCCATAAAGTACCTAACTAACGTTTGAAAAACGTTAATAAAACAATAATTATTTTTCTACGTCCCGTCCGTAAAGAAATTTGTTTTATTAATTTACACGAAAAAGATTTATCCAAATGTTTCGTGTTTAATACATAGTTATCAAGTGCCAACATTCTTTAAAACAAATTTTTAGATAAAGCAAGCTCTGCCTTTTCAAATGTTATTAAAACATGGAAAAATAATTTTTGTTTTATTAATTTTTTTCAAATGCCAACAGCCTTTCCATTCACTACTGCGGTGCACGGCGTGCAGCACATCAATTTTTTTCTGGTTAAACAATGCCAGATTGAGAAGTGGAAAAAAGAGTCACGAACCGTTTCAAATAAGAGTGTATGTCTGTGGAAAAAGTCTTAAAGATATTGACCAAACCGTTAACAAAATATGAACTTCTTTTTGCATGTGGATGACCACTAGCAAAAAAATGATGCCAAAAACACCTTTTTCCAGTACGGATTCACATTCCAAATTTAATTTCCTACGTTAAATCTACTCTTTTGTTATTAAAAAAAACTTACATTTTTTGATTTTTGACGTTCGATAGCGCCTTAAGGAAACATTTTTGGATAGAGGTAAGTTTGGTTAAATCGCTCTTTTTTGGTCTCAGGAATGTGTTATCATTTTGTACAGACCTTTAGAGTTCACCCTGTATAATAGATACCAAGTTGCTCATTCATATCAAAAAGGGAATTTGCGTCTATTTTCGGACAAAAAGTCACATTTGGCAATAACTCAGTAACCTTGATTTCGCAAGTTTCCGAGTTGTCGGTGTGTGAAAAATTAAATAGGTAAAAAATTAAAATTCAAACTACGTTTAAATGCCGCACAAATTTATTAGCGACCTAGGGACTTCAAATTTTATATTTTTATACCTAAAGCGTTATTTTGTTTGACTTCCTAAAATATTGAAAGATTCCAAAAAATTATACCTTGGTAAAAATACCACCAGAATCCCGGCGCAAGATCACACAATTTGTCTAATGACAGATGTCAGCAAGGGAAAAAACTGAGAAAACGTGTTGGAGGCTACTATTATTAGCATTAAGATTGATAACTCCTCATCAACATTATTGAAATCGACTCCCTCTCTTTTGTTGGAAGAAGAGCTTTTGCCACTTCTAGGTATAAATAAAAAACATTCCCAGATATTAAATATTAGATTAAGGCAGCTGTTCTCAACCGGGGGGGACGACATAATGGAAGGGGGGGCGCGAAGACGTGAGAAGAATGAAGCAAAATTCGTAAAAAAACTTTTTATTTAAGTAAATTTTGCAATTCATGGAGGAATCTTGGACTTGTAGCGACCCAGCAGTGGCAGACTAAAATAGACTTGAATAGGTATTTGTATTTTATTAGTACTCTAATAGAACGGTTGGAAGGGGGGCGCGGTTAAAATTAATTCAGAAAAGTGGGTCCCAAATACTAAAACGTTGAGAAGCGCTGGATTAAGGGATTCAGGTTGGCTTGGAACTTAACATCTGCTACTGTCAGATTAGCAATTACCATATTTTGAACAAATGCGAACTTTTTACGTTACGCTAATTTTGGGAACCAACCGTTTTTGTACTGAGTGGATGAAAACGACACTACACGCCTTTGATTTCTGTAAAAGTAAAGTTTTATCATTTATTTCAAGAACGTTTCATTGAAAAGATCTCCTAGTTCGCAATGTAGATTGATGTAATATTTTGCAGTATATTTTAGTATTGATGTGGTATCGTCTAGTCAATATGTAGTACCGTGTGGTATTATGTAGTACCGTGTAGTATTATGTAGTATCTAGTAGTATTATGTAGTATCGTGTAGTATATGTAGTATAGTGTAGTATTATGTAGTGTCGTGTAGTATTATGTAGTAATTGTGCAGTATGTAGTACGCTGACCACCTTTCCATGTAGTGATTACCCCCTCGTTGGCGAGACGTTAAATCCAAAACGTCCTTGCCTCTGACGTTCACAAGTTTGGTGCTGATTTGTATCACACCAGTGACGCACATTATGCCTGTTAAATAATCCTACGCTGCTTATGTGAGTTTCATCTGTCCAAATGACAGACCGCCCAAATTCTGAATTTTCTTGAATTTTATTTAAGTACCACCTACAAAAATTAAGCCTTCTTTCTTGATCTCCCGGGAAGAGATGGTGAATAATTTGAATTTTATATAGCCTATATTTGCCTTTTTTAATATTTTTTGAACTTTTGTTTTGAAAACACCAACTTGTAATTCGATTTCGCGACAAGAAGTTTTTGGTGTCGCCTCAACGAACGATAAAACATTTATTTCTTCCTCTTACCTATTTTCTTTATTATAAATTTTGTTTCTAGGTTTACTGAATGAACCATAGTGAATTAAATTTGATTTAAATTTGATTTTACTTGGTTGTCTTCTTTCTGGATACGTATCTCAATTTAATAAATCGATGGATAAAGGTATTTTACTGGAAATGGGTATCAAGAAATTTTGTGGGGTAGACCACACTGTAATTTTCAAGAATTTAGATTGTACAGGGTGGCCTATTGCAAAGTTTTTACCAGGTTATTTGGAAATACGAGTTTTTCAGGAATTCCAAAACAATTCAGCGGATTAGGACTGCATAAATTCAGGCAAGGGGCAAGAGCAAATCAAAAAAATGCTTCTAGGTATTAATTGCTTTCACATACAAGCCTTTGATATATTGAGCCTTGCCGACATATTGATTACTGAGCCGGCATGTTGATTACTGAACTACAGAAAATTGAACCGCATGTAAAACCCAGGCAAAAATTGTTTAATTATTTAATTTCTTACAAAAATCACGTTTCACTTAAAAATTAATGTCTCATAGAGACGGATGATGCTTCAAATTTTCACGGTGGTAAAAAAGAACTTGGGTTTTCCGGGATTTTCCATCCCTAGCAAACAATTTCGAAATTATTATGTAGGTGGGGGATATTTAATTTTTAATTGCCATCTTCACACAAACGACAGTCTATATATCAGGGCCATTAAAATTTTATGAGGAATTCGAAAAATATATAAAAAAACAGGGTGTCTCCTAACAACTTTCCGAAATGCAGTCATCTTACCTAACCAAAATGTCAAAGAATACGTAAACTCACCTGACGCTTTTGTTTTCGTTAAACGGCAAACTTCATTATGATGTCAAGAATCAGTAACCACAATGCTTCTCCATTTAAGATTAAAGGCCCGAAGTTTTGGGATTTAGCTCGTGTCACACGGAAATAAAACAAAAAGTAAGTGCTCGCAGTGCCGAAAACATTCGATTTATCTAGCGGGCACACGTTTCCCCCTTGCAAGGTGATTTATGGATTTCAGTTCTGCTACCCATCCAATGAGTATTTCTTTGGAGATTTGGCATGAATAAGGAGTAGAGAGCACGCGTTTAAGTAATTGTAATGCTTTCTATAAGAGAAAATGCCTTCAGTTCAGAGGATGATTGATGCTCCGTACAGGTTGTCTACTAGCTGCTTTGTAGACTCCCCGTCAAATTAACCCTAAAACACCTGCGTTACATGCAAAATGGGGTATCCTTGCAAGATTAATCGACTGAAATCTCACTTTTACTTCAAAATATTATTCCACCTCTTTTTGTGCTCAAACTGCATTACTGGGTCAGAACGTTGGGACAATAAAAAAAACTCCAGGGTCTTATGAACCACTTTATTTCAATATAGCAGTAAAAATTATGGCCGCAACCCTCGTTAATATCAATCAATCACGTCACAGCTCTAATCACCGAGAGAATATCATATTTATTTGTGTATTCACGAGGTGCCGACTGTATTTTTAATACCGATCTTTTTAAAAGCCCGGTTCATTGAAATAAATGAAGAACTTTTATTCCACGCCGATTTTTCTTGCTTAATTTTTCAAATTACAAAAGACCTCCATTAATTTCACACAACACAAACCGCGGAATAGTGAATTTCATCACAATTTAATTTTCATGTTACTCATAAAATAGGGAGGTTCGGCGAAAAATAAGATTGTGATTGGTTTGACGTCAGAGCTTCGTATGGCGCTCCTCCCACTTTTCTTGAATACCCGCGAAGCGGTAGGTACCTATCTCATAACATACTTATTGGGACTATTTCCAGCGTGAATTTAAAAAAAAAAACATAAAACAAAGACAATATAATTTATTAATGATGCAACAAGGGTATCAAAAGTCCGATTCACATAATTTCCCATTATGTAGGTAAATGTGGGAATGGGATTTTTTGCATCCAACACCAATTTCATTCAACCTCAAAAGCTCAAAACAGTGGTGTAAAGGCAAAATGAACAATTTATGCCTTCAGTATAACAAACTCTATCAATTTTAACGAAATTGGAAAATCACCGAACCTGCCTATTAGAGGTTACGATGAGACTTAGTCCTGAACTATTATGACAACACAGCGATTTGGCAGAGTGTGGGTAATTCGCATTTTAGCAGTAGTCTAAATGTATACGTCAACTTATGACTTTTTGCATAACTTTGTTTACTACTTGCTTGCTGTTTTGACATCTGAATCTGAAGTGAAATCAGACGCAGACAAATATGCTACAGCTAAAATGACTCTTGTTTCATTGGTTTTAGCATCTTGGCGAGAAATTTTTTTTTCAACTGTTTGGTCACGCTATTTGGTGAGCGTGTTCTACGTCACTATGGTTTTACCTGTTAGCTAAACCCTAATTTTGTTTCGCTTGCTGTTTGTTTGCAATAATTATGCAAACTTTGAGGAATACAGAATTGAGATTCAGTAATCTACGTAAGGATGCAGCGGCCTAACTCAGTCCATATGCAGCATCCGCGTCAAAGCTTTATTGGCATCGCGCATGAGAATTTCCATAGCATAATCGAAAAGTAAAACACCTGAACGCGTTCAGGGGGGGCTTATAGGAGACATCAATCCTTGTCTGTTTTATGAAATTATGTGCTCATAATGCCCCAGTCTTCATCTCGCCCCCGGTTCGGTAATCTCCGTACCAAGAGGAGTCGTCTCACAGGTAATATATCGCAGCGATCGTGATCGAAGAAAGGATTTATAAGCAATCAGTCATAAGGCCCTGTATACTTTTCCCATTATCCATTTTCCGCTAAATCACTTTTCCCCTTTCGGTATTTCGTGACCGAAACGATGTCGCTATATAGACTTAAAAATACTGCCCCAATTAATTGTTGACAACAGCTTTAGATATATCGGCCGGCCTCTTATACGCACTGTTCGTGTTCTAAATGAATCAAGACCGCAATCACGGATGCGCCCTGTCAGATTTTAGGAAACCAACCTTCTGTATTTTCCGTACATACGCTAAGAAAAATTTATTATAATGGCAATGACAAAATTGCATAATTGTAACAGGAAAATGTGACAGCAGCCCGATTGTTGCAAATTAAAATTATGTTCAAGTAGGTACGGACCAACAGATTTAAATTGGCGAGCGGTGAGGTTGTGCATTAGCATACTTAACGGATGCAACAAAATGTCTTGCAGTACCAGTGGCACAGGTAAAATTTTCAGCTACCGGTGAGCTTTTGAAAAGGTAAGGTGGCGGGTTGCGAACGGAAAGGTGTTTTACGTAGTCAAACACAGGAAATAGTGTACAGAGTGTTCAGAGAAACAGTGGAAATATTTTCTGAAGAATTTGACATTTTTAGTGTCAGATAAAAGAATGTGGAGAATATTTGAAAACGTGATATTACAAATTTCGGAATTCTATTGTGAGCGCTTCTCCACAAACGTCTAATAGGAACTCGTCGTGACACACCCTGTAAGTATATAGTTATCTTCAAAAACAAATTGTTGACATGTTAGGTAAAAAGAGAAACAACAAATAAAATGTCTATAATACCCTCAGTTCGTCCATCCATATCCAACAAGGTATACTGATGTGGCCCGCTCGCGCCTTTAAAGACTAGAAGCTGGTTTGGTTTGTTCGCACACAGCTGCACCGTACTGATGAGCTTCAAAAGAGCGAAATCATGATATGCGGTTGCTGTGGCCGAACAAACCGAATCATTTATTTTCTTCTTCATTGTAAATAAATTTGACTTTCAAAAATGGCAACTATTTTGAAATTTTTGGGGATACAAAAAAATATCATTAGAACAGGTTAAGAGATTGCAATTTAATAAAATTGTTATATATTTCACATTATTTTTAATAGGTATTAGCGAATTTAACAAAATTTTGAATTAAAATTGGAAATTTAGCCGCCATTTTGAAAATTTTGTATTTTAAAAAAATTTGGTTTAAATTGACTTTAGCGATATCAAATCAATATAAAATGACATATTACTTGCCCACATTGGTTATTATTTAATTATTTTTGAAATTCAAGCACTTGGAATATTTTTCGCCCCTGGGCTGCTCCTTATGGGTATTTTTTAGGGTACTTCGGGCAAAATCTCTTAATTTGACCTATTTATAAGCTGCCCACCAAGTTTCATGTTTTTAACACAATTTGCAGGCTTTTGGCCAGAATTGTCGTTAACCGCTAAGACTAGTGGAAGTTGGCATATAGTAGCCTACCTAATTATACATTTATAGGTAGAGGTACAACAGTGACATTAAAATCCATTTTCAAAGTTAATATCAACAAACGCAGAGGGCATCTTGGTTACCTGCTAAGCGAATTATTATCCAGCTGAATGTGCAATAACGGCCGGGAACATTGTCTACGGTGCACCAAATTAATTACCGCAAGTGTGAGCACGATCGTGCTGTGTACCTACTTATAAAGGTAGCTGTGAGCATTACATTTACCGACATATTCTACTTAACGATATGTTTGCTTGCTCGAGTTATACAGACTTGTTAAAGGCACCCCCGGGCCTAATGCTGAGTTTATGTTATGGGCAATTCTTATCTCCGTCTTGTATTAATTCCCCGACACTTCAAGGTCGTCAGAAGACGTTAGTGACAGTGAACGCGGAATAAATGGCAATTCAAGCGAGGACATGCTCGATCATTAACATTTATGAACCAAAAATTCGAGTTAATAAGAAGAAAATTTGGGTGAGTAGATGCGCCATGTTCATACCGCCTCAAAACTCCTTGAATTTTCTTATGGAGATTCACTTTATATGGCAAGGTCATTAAACTATCAGTCAACCACAATTAGACCATCAGCAGTCGTTAGAGTACTTGTTAAAGTTTATTGACCAATCTAGGGACTTGCTGTAGGACCAAGTAGTCATTTCAAAAATTTTACAGTAAATGTGAACCATCAATCACATGGACTGTGTCCGAAACACGCACTGTTGAACGGACAAATTTTAATTACTCCGATTGAAATAATTTATTATAACGAGCCGGCGCAAATAGATTTATACAATTATACGGCGTGAAGCTTAACCTCATTTGAAAATTAACGTGTTCGCATAGGTAGGTAGTCGGCAACATACAATTTGCGACCGATATTATTGGCCAATTATGCCACTTAGTAATTGTTTATATCAAAATGAATATCCACAGATTTGGTCATATAATTATTCGCGTAATATTAATACCTTCTCATCAACTAATAATGAGGTTCTGTTTTGAAACACGGACCGATAAATACCCTTAATCATAGCTGTTGTTGTTTGGGGAGATTAGCTCGTATTTATAACAGTTTTCATCCGTTTTATTGAAACAAAATGCAGATTGTAAATCAGTGCAAAAGTGTTGTCCAATTTTTATTTCTTTTTAACATGTTGCAATACTATGGGAACAGAACTTTCTCTTTTCAGTATGAATTCTTAACCTCATGCGCCAAAAGACAGTGATACTGTAATTAAACTTGACACGTGTTTCGCTGACAACTGCATGAGATAACAAATTGCACATTCTTCTCTTGCCCTATCCTGTACGTACTTACTACGAACATTGCATCAAGGCAGAGCAATCAAGTATACTTGATAATTAAACGAAATGCTTTCTGGATGAGAACAAAAACGATTCCATCTCGAATAGAACGGCCCAGGGCATGTGTGTTTGTCGTATAAACACAACAATCGAAAACGTATTTTCGACGGAAACAAATTTAGCGTCCGAGTATTTGTCTTGTGAGACTGACACGCAATTTAGTCGTTCGGTCTCCCGACAGAATTCACTGCATGTCCGTCGACCTGGAAGAGTCATCTGCAAGAGTAAGCCATCTTTGAATTCCGCAAGGTCAACTTTTCCGTGACCAATATATATTGACTTCGAATTGAACGTTATGTAACTTTAAAAGAGCTATACTTCGTGCTGGCGCAGGTAAAAATATATGAAAACTTTATATATTTATACGAGCACAAGCAAGGCTCTGTATTTCGTAGTTGTAATTACTTATGGGTAATCAGGTTATTTCACAAGTAGCTAAAGTAGGCAACTAAATCAATTAGTTATTTTGGTAGTCTTGTATGGACTTATCTATAGGATAGTTACGTTTTGACACAGTTAATAGTCAAAATTGTGACCATACATTCCAAGCATATCGTGAAGCAGAAGAGGAATAAGTTGGTCGCTCATTATGGGTTACTAAACATTTATTTTAAACTGGAGAACGGAGGAATGTAAAGCGGCCGCTTTCAGTTCAAATTCAAAAAAATCTGGTCCTTGCCATCCTGGAGTTTCAATTTAATCGTTTATTTCATTTTCACTAGATAGTGATAGCTATTAGCATCCTTACTGTCAAATAAAATTCTTATAATCTTCCCCGTCGAAGACCCTGAATTTTAGGGACCCATCTGTACAATTGGTATTTTATAATCCTGGGAATGATTGTGCTTTGTAGTAGACGTGATTTAATCGCAATGCACCTGCGGTTTTTGTATATGCTATCTCCCACCCCAATGCATATAAATTTGCAATTAAGTCTTGGATGCAGGGGATTTAGCTTAAATTACCCTCAACTTTATTCAAAGCGTTCACCTGCTAACAATATGCATTGACATACCACGTTATGAATCTCATCTCTTCGATTTGCACAATAAGACTTGCAAGGTCATTTACTCAAATAGAAACGTTGCATTTTGAAACGTTTGATTCTATTATATTAAAAATTTCGCATCAACTTTTACGCAGCTTGGTAGACAATCTGCGAAACGAACGCCCAGATAATATATGCATTCGAAATCGTTTGGATCCATCGGCATTGTTCTGTTTATCTGGGGCGGAAAGAGCAGCTCGAATCCCGCTAATTATCAACCTCGCTAATCACGTTTCCATTGGCGGTCCTATTCGCCCGATGTAATCAACCATCTGATAGATTTTCAAATATTTGGAAGCTATTCACGATGTAAAATACAGCCTGAAAAACGTTCTCCCTTTTCATTATGAATAAATTAAAGCGAACCAAAATTGTTATTAGAGGAATTCATTGGAAAATGTAGATTGCTTTTTGCTATTATGTATTGTAAAAAAGAATTGGGAGTTATCGTATAAGAGACAAATGATCCCTTATAAACCAGGCTTGAGTACCAGCACGCGGTCGAAACGGCGGGCGTTGCTTAAGGACCAGTGTACCGTTACGAATTTGGACAAAACAGAATGCTTGCGACCATATTTCCGGACATCTATGCTTGTTCTCGCGACATCTACCCCTCGATTTGTTCGCAAACCTCAATAGTCTAGTATCGTTTGTTCACAGGGCAACTGAATCCTTAAAACTTAAAAATAGGTATACAGTTCACGTTTTTCCTGGCGTTCTTATTTTAGAATTCCCTCAAAATTTCATTAATTTCCAGAGCACCCTTAGAACTTTCATAATCAGCACGGCATTAAATATCCATCAGGTGGTGCCCTTGCGGACCTCCTCGCCATCTTGAATAATTCACTGTACGCAGTAGGAGGGTTCCCGAAACTTAAACTCCAACTTTTTTGGCATAAGCCCCCTCATATTAAGTCAACATAGTTATATTATATTGACACGGCATAAATTACGAATGAAATCATATTAAACTTTGTGTTTGCACTTGGAAATCGGGAAACCTGTATAGGAGACTCCAACAATTGACGTCAAACTTTTATACGTACGTTTATTTTCCGATGGGACTAAAATATTTACGCGACATCGCTGTTTACCTATTCATCGAAAATTTATAAAAAGCAACCGGGTTGACAATGCGCCATTTGCATGTATGCGGCCCGTTGCTATGGCGGTCGATCTCCTAGGAAATCAACGAGGCATTTCCCACTTGACTGATTGCATGATTTACTGTTTTGAGCGAAACAAGCGTCATTTGGTGCATCACAGAAATATCAATCGCAATAAATTAAAGTTGAATACTAAAGTTTAAGGCGTTGCTTGTCTGGTATGTCAGGCTTATGCAACTGTACTATAAGTGACCGTCACAAAACCCTTAGCTCAAGTTGGTGAGGGGTTCCCTGGAGTTATTGCAACGGCAAAAGATAATACTCAAAATAAAAAGAATCAGTATCTATTACTTTAATTACCGTTAATTTAATTGTTCCAAATCACTAATAATAATTGTACTTAAACATATATATATATATATATATAATAGCGCTACAGGCCCTACAGGCCCAAGGCTTGATCAACTATTTTCCTCCACTCCCTCTTATTTCTTGCTTTTTCTGGCCACTCCTTTATCCCCAAATCTCCAATGTCCTTCTCCACTGCATCCAACCATCTCCCTCTTGGCCTTCCTCTCCTCCTCACACTCAACCATCTTGCCCTCAGGATGATCTTGGTGGTACGAGACCCACTCATTCTTTCCACATGTCCCAACCATCCCAGTCTTTGGGCTTTTATTACCTTTGTAATTATCGGCTCTCTGAACAGCTCTTCTAACTCTACGTTTGTTCTTCTTTCCCACCCATATTCATGCAACCTCCCCCCATAAATCCTTCTCAAAATCCTCCTCTCCCATCTTTCTAGCCTTTCCTCGTCTTTCTTAGAAACGACCCAAGTTTCACATGCGTAGGTTACCGTAGGCCTAACTACAGACATGTATATTATTTTCTTTGTATTTAGCGATACACTTTTTGATTTTAAAATCTTCGCCAGAGCGCCTGCGCTTCTACTTCCTTTCGCAAGCCTTGCTGTTATTTCTCGGCTGCTGTCGTTGTCACTGCTTATCACTACTCCCAAATAAACCCATTCTGTTCTCCATTCGAAACTATATACTTCTCCCTGCGTTACAACTTCCAGATTCTGTTGCAACTCCGGCCCCATACT
Organism: Xestobium rufovillosum; assembly: GCA_963966045.1. Taxonomy (NCBI): domain Eukaryota; kingdom Metazoa; phylum Arthropoda; class Insecta; order Coleoptera; family Ptinidae; genus Xestobium; species Xestobium rufovillosum. The sequence continues at coordinate 42,412,215 of OZ014493.1, forward strand.
CATATACTTTGTTTTGCTTTGATTCAATTTCAATCCCAATTCTAGAGCCTTTCCACTTAACCTTTCTATCACACTTTTGAGTCCATTCCTTGTCTTTGCTATAATTACCACATCGTCTGCATATGCCAGGCACTGGTGGTTATTACCGTAGATTGTTCCTTGCCTATTGATATAGCTATCCCTCATGATTTTTTCCAGTGCCAGGTTAAATAAAACTGTAGATAGAGGATCACCCTGTCTCAAACCCCGTCGAATTTCGAACTTCTCTGACACCTGTCCATTCACTTTTACCCTGCTTTTGGTGCTTTTTAACGTCATCTTTACCAGCGCTATCAACTTCCTTGGTATTCCTAGTTGTTCAATTGCTAAATACAGCTGTTGTCGGTCAATAGTGTCGTATGCCTGCTTGAAGTCGATGAATATCATGTGCAGTGCTCTACCATACTCAAAACTACCACTCAAGATCTGTTTCAAGGTGAAAATCTGATCTGTAACTGATCTGTTACTTCGAAACCCACACTGGTAATCTCCACCTATATTTTCAGCATATTCATTCAGCCTCGATTTTACACAGGTTGCTAATACTTTGTAAACTACATCTAGCAGCGCTATTCCTCTATAATTATCACAACAAGTTACATCCCCTTTTTTGTATATAGGCACTATTAACGTTTCCCCCCACTTTTCTGGCATTTCTTCTTTATTCCATGCGGTTCTTATAATGTTACACAACTTCTCCTGCAGTTCTTTCCCTCCATATTTAAGCATTTCGGCATCTATGCTGTTTTCTCCCGGACTCTTGTTATTCTTTAAGTGATAAATCACCTCCTTAATTTCTTCATCCGTTGGGGCTTCTATTTCGCCGTTCCTCTCCATGTCTCTGTACTCGCTCGTCTCATACTCCAGTTCTAATGGCCCTCCTCCATCCAAAAGCTCTTCAAAATACTCTTTCCATCTTTCCACACTTCTTGTTTTGTCGCCTATTAAGTTCCCCTCCTTATCTTTGCAAAACTTCGTTTTATTTTGATATCCCTTTTTAGTTTTCCGAATCTCCTGATAGAAGTTCCTTATTTCTTTGTTCTTAAAATTTTCTTCAATGTCTGATATTAATTTTTCATTATACATCCTCTTTTTCCTCCTACATACCCTTTTTACTTCTTTTCTGGCCATAGCAAACCTTTTCTTATTCTCTTCCGTATCTTCTTTCATCTTGTTAATTCTTGCAATTCTTCTTTCTCCAATCAACTTCGTACACTCTTCATCAAACCATCCCTTCTTCTTCCGTGGTTTCGTCTTTATAATAATTGTTTTCTTAACTGCATCTGTGATTGCCACTTCTACTTGTTTCCATTCAGTGTTTATGTTGATAGATTCTGACATGTCTCTTAGGTTCTCTCTTAGTTCTTCCTGATATTCCTTTCTCACACTTGTCTTTTGTAATTCCTTTACTTCGTAGTTGGCCCTATTTTCTGCTCTAGTTCTTCTAACCCATGAGACTTCTTCCTTTATTTTCATCACTACCAAAAAGTGATCCGAATCGGCATCGGCCCCTCTGTAGCTCCGAACATCACAGACATTTCCAGCATGCTTTTCCTCAATTAAGATATGATCAATCTGATTAGTCACCTTTCCATTTGGGGTTACCCATGTACCCTTATGTATATCTTTATGCTGGAACCATGTACTGCAGATCCTCATATTTTTTTCCATTGCAAATTCAATCAGTTTTTGTCCATTTTCGTTGCTGTCTCTGTGTAAGCTGTATTTTCCTATCGTGGGCCTAAATATTTCTTCTCTACCTATTTTTGCATTGCAGTCACCTACTACTATCTTGACATCGAATTTGGGCAGTTTATTGTAAATATCTTGCACTTGTTCATAAAACACGTCCTTAATTTCTTCCTCCTTATCCTCTGTTGGTGCATGGATGTTAATTATACTTATATATCTGTTTTTCCCTTTTAACCTCAGCCAACACAATCTATCCGTTACCGACACAAATTTCGAGACCATCGTTTTCGCTGCTTCGTTGAGTAAGAATCCTACCCCCAGTCTCCTATCTTCGTTTCCGCTATTAAACAGAGTAAAATTCCCTATTTCCATAATCACATCACCTCTTTGTTTTGTTTCCTGTAAAGCAACTACATCAAGTCCACACCTTTCTGCTTCTGCCTTCAATATTTTCAATGCTCCTTCTTGATAAGTACCTCTGACATTCCAGGTTGCAATTTTCAAAATATTCCTGTTATTACGTCCCATTGGCTGCTTTTTTTTGATTTTTCCAACATTCATTTCCCTCTTCATTGCCTTGGTTGTACCGTATTTCCTTCCAGCTCTTAATTTTTGTCAGTTTTTTAAAGAAGATTTACTGTTTCCAGGAGCTTGTGCCTTCTCCTCTTCCAACTCATTTGATGTTTTATTCCATACCCATACTTTATTCTCTATTATTAGTTTTTGGTAAGCTACCTTTGTTTTCTTCCCCAAGTTCCTTTCTTCCTTTGCTATGTCTCTCAGTTTCTTCTGAATATCTCTTTCCCTTACTGTTAAGTCGTCATCAATATAAATATCCCGTCCCTTCAGTTTGTTTTTATTTTTCATAATCCCGACTTTATCATCCATATTCTTCAGTTTGGCAATTAGCATTGTCCTCCCGCTTTTTGTGCTAACTTTACTTACAGCTTCTACTTTCGCCGTCACTTCTAAGTTTGTTTGCAAGAACTGCTGCACTCCTTCAACATTCTCGTCGAGAGGCGCCCTTCCTTTAATAATTATACTTAGCCTTTTTTCCCTTCTTTCTCGCTCTTCCATTTTCTGCTCTAGGCTATTCACCTTTTCTTTTAGATGTATATTTTCAGCCTTAAGTTCTTCTATTTCTCTTCTATACGTTTGCTGCTCCTCTTTTATATCCTTTAACTCTTGCTTTATTATGTCATTGTCAGCCAATAGTTGCCTCATCATAACTTTTAGCTCCTCCATATTTTCTTGGGTTTGCTCTGCGATATTTACTCCTACTGGTGATCTTGGCGTTTTCTTGTTCCTCTGTGCAAACTCTGGAGGGCTATATTGCTTCCTTTTCTCATCGTCTCCTGTAGTTGCAGTTGTATTTGTAAATAGTCACTGTAAATACGTAACAATATAGGTATATAAACAATTAATAATATTTTTTCTTCTTCTCCTGACACGTATTAGGCTGTTGCCTCTTACACCTATTTTTTGTTTCATTTATTTATTAGCAATCAGAATACACAATAATCTATGGGCTAATGTGATATCTTGAGAGCTATACGGCCCCTTAATGACGTGATGAGGCCTCACCCAATGACAAGTTTAGTCCTCTTTAGCCTTCTCTCAGGTCTGCTGGCTAGTTTATTTTAAGTCTTCTATCATTCTGTTGTTCCAGTAGGGGGTGTAGTAAGGTATTAGTGTGATCTTCCTGTTTGTCATGATGTTCTATGCTTCTTTCCCTGATAACGTCCTTGACATATGGCACTTGTAGATCTTCATATGTAGTGTTTGGTTTGATACGTACCAAGGTGCATTTGTGATCATGCGTAGTATTTTCGACTGGCTTCTTTGTATAATGGTTACACTTGATTTACTGGCACATCCCCAAAGCTCTATTCCGTATACCCAAATCGGTTTGATAATGGTCTTGTATAGAAGAATTTTGTTTTCCAATGACAGGTTAGATTTTCTACCGATCAGCCAGTACAATTCTTTCACCTTCAGTTCCATCTGTTTGCGTTTTTTGACAATATGTTCTTTCCACACTATCCATGTGAAGCCCTAAATATTTCGTGCTCGAACTCGATGGTATTTGTATATTATTTATATTTACTGGATGACACTGATCTCTTCTTAGGGTGAAATTCACTTACGCAGATTTGGTTCCATTGATTTTAATTTTCCACTTCTCTATCCAAGTTTGTATTTGGTCCAAGTGATTTTGTAGAGTATTGGAAGCTGCTACTGGGTCTGCGTGAGATGTGAGAATGACTGTATCATCAACAAATGTGCCCATGGGGGTATTTCCAGTGGTTGGTAAGTCTGCAGTGTAGAGTACATAGAGCAGGGGTCCAATGACACTGCCTTGGGGGATTCAAGACTTGATGGCAAAGTTTTCAGAGACATTATCGTTTATCCTGGTTCTAAATTCTCTATCACTTAAATATGATTTTAAGAGATGGTATTAGGTAGTGGGAAGGAATCCTTTAATCTTGTATAGCAGACCAGCGTGTCAAACCTTGTCAAAGGAATACTGATGCACAATATATTTTTGTTCTAGCGCTTGATTTATTTCATGGCTTATTCGATGGGTTTGCTGAATGGTAGAATGATTTTCGTGAAATCCAAACTGGTGAAGTGGGATGGATCCATTCTTCAGTTTGTGGGTCGGTATTTATTCATTGCAGTAGAAGTGAAATCCCTGCCCCTCCCAAAATCCTTAGCTTAATTTGGAGAAGGGGAGGACTGTTGCTGTTAGCTATTACGTACTTACTTGATGCCTATCTGCCGGTTAAAGAGTAAAGTTGGAAATTGACACTAAATTTTAGGCTATTCGCAATTTTTTCTTTAAAACGTTTTTCGGCTTCTGCCTCTCGTCTTGCCCCTGGTCACGCTCTCCCTCATTGCTGTGCAACTTTCTTAACATCTCGATAGCAGAATATTTTCGGTCTTCCTCGTATCTCCTTCCTTGCCGATCTTTCGTCACTCATCCTAAGCACTTCTTCCGTTGTCTGGGTCACCGGAGAAATATTTTATTTCAAATTCTGGTTTTTCTTCAATCTTCCTTAGGAATCTCAATTCTGTCCATGCGATACTGCATCTAAGTTTGTCGGAAATCGTTCAAGCTTGGCAACCATAGGTTATTACCGGTACCACAACTTTCTTATAGACTTCTACTTTTACTTTGACTTCTCAGTACTTCTGCTTTATTACATTAACCCTCGATTAAGGCGCGTGGCCTACAATCGTAGAACGTTTGCGTTCTCCAATAGGGATTGAGCTCATCGCCTCATTTCTTTTGGTACCTAATTGAAGAATTTTCGATCGAACTTCAATTTGTGGTCGGCTTAATTCCCAAGCACACTTCTCAAGAAAGTCACTGCGTTTCACTTTTCACTTTTTGGGGATGGTTTGCATAACTGATCTACCAAATCACATTCTCATCTTCGTCGTCAATTGGGCTCTCTTCCCCACTCGATATCTCGTCAAACCACCTTTTCCACACTTCAGGGCCCGTGCTTCTCTCCAAACGTCTTGTTTTTTATTCAGACATGATTCTAGCTATAATGTAATGCTTTTATTATAAATGTACCAAAAATGAAGAGACAATACCACCCCAAACTCGTCAGAATAATAGAAATAGAACGCTGCGTCGCAGCAAAAACCTTACGTCGTTGGGCACGACGTGGTCTACTAGTTCTATGAATTGTTCTTTTATCAGACAGATTTACACAATTCCTGTCTACAAAGAATATGTATCGGCTTGCTAAATTAAGGCTTTTTCGCTAATCTGTGCCAATATAAATACCTGATCTTGGGTTCTCTGATTCTCCTTGAAAACACATTGTGAATCCTTTTTGGTGTTCTATTTATGATTTTAGTCTGGTTTCCAATATCCCTCTTCTTAAATATCGACACGATTACTCCTACTTCCCAATCCTCAAAGTAGAACTGACATATTCCAGTTCCTTCCACATAGGTACTTTAATACCCCCGGTTATTTCTTCAGGTGTATATGGTTTATTCGTTTGTGTTCTTCTTATTACTTTTTCCAACCTTTCCATCGCTTTTAGTTCCTATCCTAACATGTATTGTATAGATTCTCTTTCCTCTCTGTCTTCGATGTCCACTCACGGCGATCCCTTAATAGGATGGCCATTAATTTCTACGTAAGCAGTTGTATAATCGCTCTGAAACTCAACCGGACGGGATATTCAATCGTATATTTAATTATTGATAGCCTCACAGTAACAATAATTAAATACCTGCACTTACTTAGTGTACCACAATAAATCACACCATGCAAGGCAGGACAGGTAGTCAGGTACTCTCAATAGTTCAGAAAGTTAATCGGAAAATGTCTGGTATGAGAATGCTCCCATTCTCCGGTTGACACGGGGTTTTATTATTTCTTCCGTCATGCTTCGTGAACGGCCGTTCGTAGACGCGGCTCCTCCCATCTGTCAGCGCGCGTTCTCTGAACCCTCTCTCAGCTATCCCTCGGTTCATTGACGTGTGACGTATTTTCATATGCTTCTTTTTTCTTATGCGCTGCGATCTTTTATTTGATTCAGTCGAACAAAATAATTAACGTTGGATCCATAAGCGTTTAATTATGCTTTGTTCCAATGTAGTGATATAGTATAATTGAAACTATTATCAATCTTAATGCTTAGTATGAATTTATCCAGATGCTTGTGTAATCCTGAATACACCACGTAGTATTACAAATTACAGTGGACTTTAAGGGTACCCATGATTATTTATAATTGGATTTACCAAGCCTGTCGGAAGTGTGGGAGTACATAATGCATTTTAAGCAAGGAAACAAAAGACTATCAACCTAATGCACTAAAAGCCATTGCATCATATTATTTTGCACCGCTCTGATACTTTATTGCTGCCTGTTTTTCTCGTAGCATTTCCAACAAGACACATTAAAATTACAAAATTTACTACGTGAATTATAACTCCAATAATCACTTCTCGTAAGTCGTAACAGAGTGTATTTCGATACATCTTTTAAAAAACAGGTGCTCGCAAAGATATTTATTAAAAATTTATACTGACGCGAACCTCTTGCCCCGAACGTGTGCCAAAATGTTATATCTCACAGTTTACACTTTCCTAAATCCTCAAGATAAAACGGGGTTGTGTGACAGTCATTTAACATAGACCATCTCCAAGATTTCGAAGCAATCCGAGCTCGAAATCAGTTGCCGCGTGATACGAATACTGCACCTCTAGTTGCAATCCTGCAATGCCTCGGAGGCAACGCGAACGTAAAAGCATTCCTACCAATTTATTTTATGCACAAGTTCCAACGTAACACTGATATACCCCGAGGTTTTCTACAATTCTTTTGTAAGATGCTAGTGCACATTTGCCACAAAGAATTTTATTGGAATTCCACAAAATGCGATAAATAAAGATGAATACAAGAATGATATTAATGTTTTTATTCAATCAAATTTAACGAAAATCTATTAAATTTTCAAGAAACGAATATGCTGTCGTGCAAGTTGAAGTTTTGCATCGTCCCATTCCTTCCCAAGCGGTAACCTTATTAAAATGCGTACATCAGGTGGGGTAAGTATGACCCAAAAATGAGACTTTGTCATTTTATAATGTAAAATTCAAGAGACATAGAATGTTCAAATGTTAACCTGATATATTAGATGACCTTTACTACTGGTTCCAGTGTCCAAATATTCGATTGCTGACTGTGCATTTCACAAGAAATCGACTTGCCCCAATGTGCGAGGCAAGTGGGATGAACTGCTAACGTAAGTCATACTTGTGGCGTTGCTGAATAAGCTGGGGCAAGAGAGAATACTTCTTAAAATGATGGCTTCCATATGAAATTTTCAGATTTGAAATAGCTATTAATAGATTTTTAGTTTTACGGTGTTTTCTGTAGTTGTACGGACGAAAGGTTGGGTAGTATCATAACAGTGTCATCTTCTGAGACTACGCTTTCGTCTTCTTGAGGAGGCCAAACAAAGGTCTTGTTGCTGTTGTCTCCTTCTCTTTTTCTTATGAATGTCATTGTCAGTTCATCTCTGTCTATTTTCAATATTTGCCAAACGAAGTCTTTCTTTATCTGGATACTTTAGTTAATTTTGTAAAACTATATTATAATAAACTTTGTTTTTGTCGCACTCTTTTTACTTGTTTATTATACTACGAAATGGTTCTACAATAAGAGTACGGCGTTCGCGTTCAACGGAATTTACACTAAGAAGATTAAATCTGAAATTATCAACAGAATATAAATTCAAATCTAATTATTTACGAGGAGACCTTCGGAGAGCGTTTGACGAAAAGAGCGTAGTATTCGTAAATTAACGAAAGCGCGCGGTGGCAGGAAGTCATATTTCGGGGACTGTATTACCGAATGTTTATGGCGATAATCGAATTAAGGGCATAAACGAAAATGCTAAAGGGTTCTTGAAATTAATTGAGTTGCAGAGGCAATTTCGCGGATTGCTAACTACATTTGATAAATTTGCGCCAGTGAGGAAGAAAACGGGGCAATTTTCTTCCTAATTTTACCCCGCTTAATTGACTAAGATAATGCAGAGCACTTCAATCTAAACATCTAATCATTTAAACGAAATTTACCTCCCACAGTCGCATTCCTACGTAAACCCTGACACATAACATAAAACCTATAACTATGTGGTAAAAACAAGTGACATAGGAACAAAAATAAACTAAATTAGGCGCGGATAACGTGAGGATTCATCTACGCGGTCGAAGCTTCGCACACGCAAGCGCACCCTATCAACATATGTAAATCTGACGTAAAACAGACGTTCAACTATATATAACGTTCAATAATATTGCATTTTTTACGCATGCTTTTCTTTTTTCGTGGTAACAACTCCTAATTTACATTTTTCGGGGAATAGCTCATTCCTACATAACATGCACATAAAACATGTGTCGTGTATTGCATGACCTAAAAAATTAAGTGGTACAAACAAGTAGCATCTGAAGACTGTAGAAAATGTGCATTTAAACATAAATGCTTGTCACGAATAGGTAAAACTGAGAGCCACTTTGCGAATGTTTTAAATATGATGGGTATAGTTAGGACGAGTCCCTAAACTCAAATTGAGTTTGGAAAGTTTTAGGAGCGTTCGATGGGAATTAGGTGTATGACATCCACTTGCGTGATAGGGATGCCTATAGTTTTTATCAGGAATAGTATTCTTCCTGAAAGCTTTATCTAGTTTCGCTTATCCCTAGTTTGTTCTTAGTGAATAGCAATCAACTTAAGGGGTATACACTATACACTCAATTAATAGCGTGACAGTGATATTCTGCTGACAATATACAAGTTGCTAAAAATTGTGTCCACCACGAATTTTAAAACTATTAAAGCTCGCGATTAATAGATTATTTTTTGAAATTTTTTTAATCCAATGAAATATTTAACTCCGCCAATCAAGTCATTATTATAATAAGAATAATGGTCTTGTGGTTATTCTCGGAAATGGTGTCTGTATTTAGAGTAGGTAAGTTCATTCGTGGACTTTGAATAGAAGACACAATTGGTCTAAGAGGACTACAGTTATTTATGCGAGGAAAAGAGGATTTTGAATTTTAATTCAATTTTAATTTATTTTTTAATTTTAATTTAATTTTAATTTATTTATTTATTTTTAATTTAATTTTAATTTATTTATTTTTAATTTAATTTTAATTTATTCATTTTTAATTTAATTTTAATTAAATTTAATGTAAATTTATTTTTAATGTATTTATTTTTTAATTTTAATTATAATTATTTTCTTATTTTAATTTAATTTTAATTCATTTATTTTTTAATTTTAATTTATTTTTAATTTATTTATTTTTTTAATTTAAATTTCAATCTTAATTAAATTTTAATTTTAATTTTGAATTTTAATTTTGTTAATGAGATTTGGGGAAATGTTCCTTTCTGCAAGAAATTTATAAATGAATTTATTGTTTTTATTTTGATGTGTTCTATATATTTCTGAAGTATTTTACATTCAAACTGACTCACCTTGTATATCCATTCAGTGTTAAGCGAGTTGTTGTTTTCTTTGTTTGTTTGGGAGTTTTGTTAATTTTTTGTTGCGTTGTTTTTCTTATATGTTCATAAATTTATTATGAAATTTTTAATTTTGTAAATAGTAGAAAAAATTGTAATTTTGTGGTAGGATTTTGTTCATTTTATGCTTTTTATCGATGTTCTTTTTAGTATTTATTTTACATTGTTGGAACTTTTCCTACCTCTTTATTTCCGAGATAGGACTACTAACTTTTGTTTTTCTTATGGACGTCAGTTGTTTTGTTTGCCCTTTTCAAGAGAATTTTCTATTACCTTTTCAACAAGAATTAGTGCACCACAATATTCTTTTATTATTTTTATTCTGATCTTGTTTTAATTTATTTTTGAAAAATCGATTTCGAATTGAATGACCAATATACACGCTGTCGTGAGTCATCACTTGTAGCTTCTCTAATTCGCATAAAAATTAAAATGCATACAGGGTGTTGTTAATCTGATGTCGTACAGAACAAACTTTAAATCTGTAACAGTCAATTTTCTTAAGTTAAACACCTTGTATATTATTTCGCTATCTGAAACAGAATAGGTACTTTACTTCAAACTGATTTGTTACTTGGCAGTTATATAATTTTAAAAGTTAATAATTAAGAACACTCTAAAATTACAGTAAATCAATGTGTAAACACATAAAGATGTTGGAATATTGAACTGTGAGCATTATATTATTTTTATAATGTTTTTATTCATAGAAAACATTATTTGTTGATAAAAAAATACAACACATTGTCCTCATCCACATGTTTCCAAGTTACCCGCACTTTAGCCAAACTGGATTTTACGAGTTAAGTCAAGAAAACGTTAGCTTATGATTCGTTGAAATCCAACAATACCTTTCCCAATACTCTGATACGCATTACGCTACCTCTATGATAAGTTAAATTAAATAATACCACAAACTTACCTCCAAAAACTTCACGAAAATCACGAAACAGAAATCGACGTACCACCATTAACTACAATGCCCGACTGATTCCTAGCGCTGCGCCGTGACGAATAGGAACGAGAGTACGAGAGTGACTGTTTACGGCAATCGCCGCTAGAGTGAAGCTCTCTGCAGTCGAAATACATGCCGTTTCCACATCACCCTTATGTTTCCACATTTGCACCCCCTCTAATAATTTTAAAAAGCGTAAACTAAGCGAACAATTTTTAAGCCAAGTCTATATTAGGCAGTGTTTAAAATCCTGTTATAAATCTACTAATAGCTTGATGATTGTACAAAGTAAATTCATTGTCATCTAGGTACATATTTACTTTCTATTTAAAAGTAGCTAAAAGGACGAATGCCAAGCACGATCCACCCTGAACATTAGAAAGCTAATATTTACTCAGAAACACATTGACATGTTGTAGGCACATAAAATAGTCTATGAAAATTATGTAATTTAAAAATCATTATGCAGTTTCAGAACTACTTTACTATGCAGTGACGTAATACGTATTCCTAGGGGTAGTAATATTATTCGATAAATGTATTAGATAAACCCGTGTAATTTAATATACTCAAACAATTCCTCCATTATTGTTTTCTCGCTTATGCATTAGTTTACTTATCGTTCCAAACAATCATTGTCATAAACCACGATTATTTTTATCTTAGCCGTATATAATTGGACTCCAATCAAAGCGACATTGAAGATAAAAATCTTGTTAAAACCATCGATGTTCGTCAGCAGAGGGACTAAGACTACTTGACCTGAAAACACACAAAGAGAGCAAACTCGATGTCCTATAAAAATGTAATTATTTGAAAGCTAACTGAACTAACTTTTCTTCCGCACTGTCGTTGCTAATTCAATAATAGGAGTAACTAAAAGCGGCAGTCCAGAGTTTTAATGGCATTAAGACGTCCATCGTTGGGTTTTACCTTAATTTGCAATTGTTTCAGGAACGGAAACTGAAGAATTTCGACAAATTTAATCAAACGGGAACCGGATATATTAATTACAGGGTGTCCTAGCGTTCAAATTTTAGCAGGTGAAACAGGAAAGTAAATGATTCATCACACTTGGGCCGCGGTCATTCAAATCGAACGTTCGTTCACTGACTACTGTCTGTGCACACTTATCCAGATCCGAGGGGGCGAAAATACGAGAGTTAAAACGATTTTTTGGACATGGAAGCGTTTGGTGCTACTGTTAAGACAACTACGTTTATTTTTATACAACGTGTCCAAGATAAGGAGGGCCAATATGGGGATATTGGAAATGACAAGAGATACGGATTTGGTTAAATGGGAAAAAAGTTGCGTAATTAAAAGATCAATAAAATGGCGTCTAGAAATCCTTGATATAATTTCCCGTTTTTGAGTTATTTTGAAAAAACTGAATTTATGGATTTTTAACTATATTTTTTTCTGACTTTAATATTAAAATTAGAGCGAAACTAACAAAACTTCTTCGTAGCAACTTTTGATGAAATTAAAGATTTCATTGCCAATTTTTTTTATTCTACGTTTCGTCTTCGAGCAACCATCATCAACTTAATTTTTTTAAATACGGTCCTGATTTTCTGATGACAAATTTTATGAGCCCTTTTTATTCTGAATTCAACAATGTACAACACATTATGGTTTAATTACGTTTCGACCCTTTTTTGGCCATCATCAAAGAATTTTTAAGATACGGACCTGTATGTCTCACAGTTTTGTAAAAAATTTGTACATACAGTATAAGTTGGGCAATTTTTAAGTGCACCACAAGAGTTTTACGAATCTGTTAGATGATACTAGCGATTTACCTACCCTACTCTAAGCATAGCGCATCTTGCAGTTTTGGAAAATCTTATTCGTTTCTGATATCAGAAGAAAGCCCAACTAACTGTATTTCTCATAATTTTTAGAAAATTAAAAGAAATGCAGGTCCGTATCCTAAAAATTTCTTGATGATGGTCAAAAACGGGTCGAAACGTAATTAAACCATAATGTGTGGTACATTGTTGAATTCAGAATAAGAAGGGCTCATGAAATTTGACATCAGAAAATCAGGACCGTATTTAAAAAAATGAAGTTGCTGGTTGCCCGAAGACGAAACGTAGAATAAAAAAATTGGCAATGAAATCTTTAATTTCATCAAAAGTTGCTACGAAGAAGTTTTGTTAGTTTCGCTCTAATTTTAATATTAAAGTCAGAAAAAAATATAGTTAAAAATCCATAAATTCAGTTTTTTCAAAATAACTCAAAAACGGAAAATTATATCATGGATTTCTAGGCGCCATTTTATTGATCCTTTAATTACGCAACTTTTTTCCCATTTAACCAAATCCGTATCTCTTGTCATTTCCAATATCCCCATACTGGCCCTCCTTATCTTGGACACGATGTATAGCGCCAAACTTTACAAGGCGTTTAAATCAAATTTATTATTTCCTTGTTTTAAGAGTTTGAGATTATTGATATGGAATTTATGGCCCGTTTCCAACAAGAGCGTCGCCATGCTAGAGTTATCTGTACGGCCGTATTTGTAATGAGCTTGATGCTTCTTAAAACACTTGAAACTGATGATGTTCTGCAACTTGAACATAACCTATAATTACTAGTTTACGGCCTGTTTGCGATTTTGGAATCTTAATCTGAAATACTAAAGATAAGTTTCATAGTTTTTCCACTTGCCTAAGTAGAATTAATTTACTGTGACATTAACATAAAACTTTGATTCAAGAATCAATCAAACCCCTTACCACACAAAATTTGAAATACTATACAGGGTGAATCAGGAATCCTTCTATGTATTGGTATTTTTGTTATTTGAAGAGCTACAAGGTCGGTTAAATGAGAGAAAAGTTGCGCTATTATGGGGCCATCTTAAACCTACTTTCAAACTTTCAAAAAATTTCATGGCTTTCTAGATATAATTAAAAAATTAAAATTTCCGATTTTTTTCTTTTGTTGATAACTCAACTGTGGTTTGTGCAAATGACTTGAAACTTGGAATGCTTACATAAAAGAACGTTGTGCATCGTTTGGTGACATTGGCAGTGCAGTGCGATCTGTTATTTTTGCAGAGCGACAGTCAACTTTTTTTTTCTTTATGGCAGCCATATTCATTTCTGCTGCTGACATTAAGACATCATTATTATGATTACAACGGTTTTTTAATTTTTTAAATCGAACCTCAAATAAAGAAGTTACAGAGAGAAACATGTTAGCACATGTAATCAAGGTAGCCATGCAACAAAAGAGCTGCGGTAAGTAAAAATCTTTATCAATAAACAATTTAATTTGAGTGAAAGCCCACGTATTGCCACCTGTTCTATTTGAAGAGATATAGGTTCGGTTAAATCAGCGAATACTTGAGCAATTACTAGCAATAAACGGTGGTTCCCGAAGAGTTTAAAAAATCGGCTGTGGTCAAAATATTTATGGAAATTTTGAAAAGGGTCAATTAGTACTTGGATTAAAATAAAATCCTACATTTCTTTTACTTTTTGATTAACTATGGAACTTTAAAGAACAATAAAACAAATAACAATAACAACAAATAAACAATTTAACAAAATGCCATAAAACAGCAAAGCAACTTTAATTAACTCAAGTATTCAAATTGTCTACCATTATTTTGTAAACATCTGTTGCAGCGGCTGGAGACACTATCAATAGCACTCCTAATTTGTCTTCCTGGCAATGCTACAATGTGTGCACGAAGGGCCTCTTCCAATTCCTCAATTGTATCATACACGGTGTTGTAAATTTTGTCTTTCAAATACCCCCACAGGAAAAAGTCAAGGGGCGTGAGATCAGGCGATCTTGCCGGCCACAATATGGGGCCGTTGTTGCCTATCCATCTCCCCGGAAATTTTTGATTTAAGTATTCCCTTACAACCTGAGTGTTGTGGGCAGGAGCACCATCTTGTTGGAACCATTGTATTTTTCTTAGTTGTACTATTGGTAAATTGTCGAGTTCATTTTCAATGTCGTTTTGAAGGAGGTTTAAATATCTCTGCCCATTTAAATTTTGGTTGTAAATAATTGGACCAATCACTTTATTGTCAATTATACCACACCACACATTAAAACCGAATTTAATTTGGGGTCGCACTTCTTGTAGAAGATTAGGATTTTCTTGCCGCCATAATATCTCATTGTGCCTATTGAAAATTCCACAATTTGTAAATTTGGACTCGTCCGTCCAAAGAATTGACCGGGGAAAGTTTCCATCGGTTTCCGTTTGATTTAAAAACCATGTACAAAATTCGGAGCGCCGATTGGGATCCTGTTCATGATGAAGGGTATGACCACATCTCTTACGGTATGGTTTGTACTTGTGCTTGTGAAGCACTCGAATTGTAGTCATTTGACTAGTGCCGGCTATTAAAGCAAGCTGTCGGGAAGATGCGCCATTATTTGTCGCCAAAGATGCCAACACATTGATCTCTGCCACCTCATTGAGCCTGCGTGGTTTTTTGGCATTTGAAAAATGTTTATTTTCATACACTTGTCGTGCAACTTTCTCAAATTGCGAGATCTGGGGTTGCCTTCTCTCGGGGTATTCTCTCCAATACTTCTCAGCACTTCTCTCTGCATTCCGTCCACAAGAAATGTAAACGCAGAACATATTATACCGTTCATCCTCACTATAAGTTGCCATTGAAATAGGTACGTCAAAACAACAGTAAGTCAAATACAACAATTATGTCAAACAAGGACAAAACAATCTAATAAGACCACGGCCAACTAATACCTAATAAGAATTTGTATGCAATTTTGAAATCGAACGGCAACTGACATAAACTTCCTGCTGTCAGTTCCTGGGACAAATTCACGCCAGGATTTGCATTTAAAATTGAGGATATGGAAGAGGCTGTTCCTTTAAGATTGGTTTTCGTTCTTTAAAGATCAGTTAATAAAAGTAAAACACCGTTTATTGCTAGTAATTTCGCAAGTATTCGCTGATTTAACCGAACCTCTATCTCTTCAAATAGAACAAGTGGGAATACGTGGGCTTCCACTCAAATTAAATTGTTTATTGATAAAGATTTTTACTTACCGCAGCTCTTTTGTTGCATGGCTACCTTGATTACATGTGCTAACATGTTTCTCTCTGTAACTTCTTTATTTGAGGTTCGATTTAAAAAATTAAAAAAACGTTGCAATCATAATAATGCTGTCTTAATGTCAGCGGCAGAAATGAATATGGCTGCCATAAAGAAAAAAAAAGTTGACTGTCGCTCTGCAAAAATGACAGATCGCACTGCACTGCCAATGTCACCAAACGATGCACAACGTTCTTTTATGTAAGCATTCCAAGTTTCAAGTCATTTGCACAAACCACAGTTGAGTTATCAACAAAAGAAAAAAATCGGAAATTTTAATTTTTTAATTATATCTAGAAAGCTGTGAAAATTTTTGAAAGTTTGAAAGTAGATTTAAGATGGCCCCAAAATAGTGCAACTTTTCTCTCTTTTAACCGACTTTGTAGCTCTTCAAATAACAAAAATACCAATACATAGAAGGATTCCTGATTCACCCTGTATACATACGTATTTCGGCAACTAAGTTGCCATCTTCAGTAGTTCAGTAGTTCAGAAAAAAAAAATAAATAAAAATAAATACAAATAATAAATACATAATAAATGCATAATAAAAAATAATAAAAAATAAAAAATATATTTTTTTATTTTCTATTTTTTTATTTTTTTTTTATTTTTGTTTTCTTATTTTAATATTTTTATTTATTTATTTATTTTTTCTTTCCCGAACTACTGAAGATGGCAACTTAGTTACCGAAATACGTATATAGTATTTCAAATTTTGTGTGGGGTAAACTTTGAATTCATAATAAGTTAACCCCACACGCCAAAAGACAGTGACACAGTAATTAAACTCTACACGTGTTTCGCTGACAACGCCAGCATAAAGATTATTCTAAATCTATTCTTACATTACATTGCTGTAAATACCCCAACCCCCAATCCTGGAGTGAAAGGGATCGATAAACCTATACGGTTTTTTAGAACTATTTTGAACATAAGAGCAATAAAATAGGTTTTTTAAATGAAACGTTTTATTTTTACGACTCATTAACAACTAAGTGTGTCTACACTATTGGGCGTTCACCAAAAGTTTATTCAAGGGATGAAAATCTTCCCAGGCTTTCAAATAAATGATTTTCCGTTCCGATGAAACGAATATCAACCCTCTCGGCCCTTCTGCGCCCCAATTTAAATAACGTCCTACTTTTCACTTCGAGAAATTTTCCGATTGGGTATTTACACTGAGGATATTTTTAGTTGATTAGTTAGCTAGCGTTTTTAATGCACTTCAGAGATGAGATTGGTATTTAACGTGCTTTTCGGTCCGCTGAAGCAGCGAAATTAATACGTAAACTAATTTTGAGAAGTAATGAGCGAAATATCTACTAGTCAGTAGGTAGGTGGATAGCAATTTTTAAAATGAATGTTGAGCTAGTAGAATTTTAATGAAGCTACAATCGAATTGAATGGAAGTAAACAAGGTTCCTGTAGTTCAGAGTATTACGATCTCCAGTACTCCGACCGGTCTGACCAGTTGCAACACCATAAGTCGTATAAATTTGACACATATCAAATGGAAAGCGTAATAAATAATAGAAACATCGGTAACTAAATACAATAGAGCTCCAAAATGTTTTTGTACCACAAATCCCTGTCAAATTATTAATGTAACATATTCCAGTTTAATATTCAAGACACCGCGAAACTACTGTAAACTTGCTACCGAAAATTATTCAGGGCAAACATATAGGCCTTTTATCTACCCCTAAACACTCGGCAACAGGGAAGTGCATCAGTTTATTAACCCCTCCGTGTGACATCATTTTTTATCGCACCCCTCGACGCCCGTCAGAATTACTTTAACTTAATGCTTATCTAATATTACGAATATTTTTTCATTATCGTACTCACGCCCGTATTGATTTATGCAAATGAAAATGGAAAATAACTTCTTAGAGGGGGAAGCGACATTCGATCGCATATTAATTTTGTTTTGTTGCGTTCGTTAGGAAAAACGACGGGATGTTTTAAGAAAAGCTTATTTTCTCGCTTTGTTTCAGAATATTGCGGAGAAGCTTTAGGGATGGAATCAGGTGATATTGAAGATGAAGCTTTGACGGCAAGTTCTTCGTACGTTCCGAACGTAGGACCAAAAAATGGCAGGTAATAAAAGTTTACTTATAAAGGTTAAGCTTACAGTTCTTGAAAAAATTAGAAGTGCTATTATAGTCCATCCAGTGCTATCTCGTTTCTGGGTCATAGTTCAATAAACCGCTCGAGTGATGGCGAGCGGTGGGGGTGCACACTAGAAGAAGTCGCACTCTGCACCACCGCCTGCCAACTACGTTACGATTGGGGGGATCTAGCCTGCGCGCACTGACCCCCACCGCTCGCCATCACTCGATAAGTTTACTGTAAAAATTTCATAGCGCAAAATTATACTACAAGTTTATATACCAGACAATACACTTTAAGAAATGAAAAAAAGAGATTACACAAGGATTGCCTGTTGGAGTATTGTCGCCCTTGCTTAATTTTAAACTTAGATAGGGTGCTGAACTAACTAAATATCCACACCAGACCTTATGGTGTGGAATTCGCGTATTTTTAGTGCCTATAGGTAAGTAACAAGACCGCTGGCGATTCCCAGCCACTTTGAGCTTAAACTTTTCATCTCTTTGAGCTTGACCATTTCGCCGAATTTATTTCGCACAGCTTTTGATCGCACTGTAAATAAATATAACGAAATGCTGGTACCATGTTGTTCATCAGGCTTTACAAGACTCAGCAAACATGCCGACACAGTTAAATGTGTTGGCCGCTATTTATTTTGTCCGTTTTGTTGTCCGACGTACATTTATAATTTAAGAACGTGGGATTAGCGTGTCTAGCGCGCTGCTTCACTGCTGTTTATACAGTGTGGATAATATTAAGGCGCAAATCCTCAATCTTTGACACTCATTCTTTATGACTATCCATTAACTTCTAACTGGCGACAACAAGCCAAAGCCTTGGGCCCTGGTGTCTGGTGTTCCTCAGGGATCCATACTTGGCCCTCTTCTCTCCACTTATTTTTTACGAGAAAGAACGAAAAACTAAAAAATACTTCTTCATTGCAATTTGTGATGAGCTTTAATGTGGAAATGCCATTTGTCATCCACTAAAACATTCCAGGTGCGTATGTATTTGAAAAACTTAAATTAATGACGGTTTCAGGGAAACGAAACGTCGTAGAAGAAAAATGACATTGCCACATTAAAGCTTACCACAAATTGCAATGAAGAAGTATTATTAGTTTTTCGCTATTTCTGATAATGACGTGAAAAAAGAAAATAAAACAGAATTTCAAAAATTGACGGATCTTTTTTCGTTATAACGGAAAAAGAAAGCCGTTATAACCGATAATTTTTCGACATAACGAATCCTTTTTCCAATATACCTAACGGATCCTTTTCCGTTATAATGGATCTCTGTTTACGATGTAACGGATATGGCGATGTATCAAGAACTTTATTATGGCACTTATGCATTAATTAGTAGTCGCTTTTACATAACCGTTAGATACCAAGTTGTTTGACATATTCTCCGAAAAAATATCCGTTATATCGAAAAAATGAACCGTTATATCGAAAAAAATATCCGTTGTAACGGACAGCGCTTCCGTAATATGTAGCTTCCTTCATTATGTCTGTTTCATAAGTTACTGAACGTTAGATAGTTTATTAATATTAAGAAAGTTTAGCGTTATAACTAAACAACCTTTTCAACAAAAACGAAAGAGCAGAATTCGTCTAACCCAGAGTAGGCTGAAGTAGAGCGTCCATATTTCTCTACGTCGAGTGGTATTATCACTCCCGGCAGATTCGCATCTTGATTTATAGCCTCGTCCGTCTGTGAATGAATACGCAGGAGCCGGAAGACTCCAGCAGAAAGAGCTTTTTCCAACCCTTCTTCTTCCCGAAAGTCATAACTAATGCCATTATTCTTAAGCAGGGGGATTTCGAAGAGCATAAAACACATGTAAATGTTTTCTTTGTTGCTAAGACGATTAAAGAGGAATTTGCGCCCAGCCTATTAAGTGTTTTCCCTTTTGTGTTTAAGAAACCGCGAAAGAGATTACGTTTTAATACGGCAACGTCTCGGGGTTTTAAGCCCACATTATCGCGGAATGTAATATCCTACCAGCGGGACGCCCCGTTTCAATTTTAAAAACGTTTCCCTAGAACATGTTTTCGGCAAGATTCTTTTTCAATTCGGCCTTCAACGGCAATTCAAGGTCACACCAACTCTTTTAGGCAACAAAAAAATCTCTGCTCATAACGGTCTCCATCTTTGTATTAAGTTATCGTTTAATCAAATTGGGTGAAAATCAGATTGATTACCATTTGCACGAATCATAACACAAAGTGTTTAGTGCTCTCTAATGAGATGAAATATGTAGTTGTTGTGGGGTTGATACCAGCGACAGCGGAGAGAAACACACAAGGCAATTAATGACTGGTCATGAAGGGCCAAGAAGGGGAATTACTCGTACAAGTGCAAATAGTGAAATTAGCTGACTTAATAACTTGAATACCCTCAGCATTTGCCAATGAGTCATCAGTGTCTAAGGACCTGAACTCTTTCTTCTTTTATGACATCCCTGACTCTCATGGATCAGTTGGGTGATGACGGTTGCAAGAGCGTTCACTACGCCGAAGGACACACTTGGACAGATGTTTTGGTGACAGATTCGGTCAAGATCCATACGCGAAATTATTTCGCCAAGGTTAAACAAGATGAGAACGAATTGAGACTACGAGAAGGGGTGGTTTCCCCATATCTTGAAGGATACTGTGTCGATTCCACGCTTGGGGTAAGATGTGTATTGTCTTTAGATATAATCCACACATCGCTTAATTATTATATCTGCGTAAATAAAATTCTTGATGCTCCTAATTAGTCTAAAGTGCTTACATGAGACCCCCTATAATATGATTTAACGAAGTGCCGTGTATAGTCCCGCATTCGCAACAGCTCGAGGATTATATTACATATGTTATATACTTTGGGGAAGCAATAATTTAGGCTTCTATTATGACGTATATGAACGCGTACGGGCGAGGATTTCCAATATAAGTTTATAATACTGTATTCAACGTTTATGGTTCGACATTATTGCGAACAATGTAACAAAATAGATGTGTGTGTGTGTGTGTGGGAGAATAATTCAGGTTTACCCTGGAAATTATCATTAATAATTAATTTTATGGAGTAGCGCAGTTACAGCTGTCAGTCAAATATTGTGCTCCACTTTAGTCAATAGCAGGAACAGGGTTGATTTAATGGATAGGTAAATTTTGAAGAGGATTATGAAAATGTCATTCCCGTTACGCAAATAGCACATTTCATACGAGTACATTATTTCAGCTCTGGGAAGCGGGTCAAATTTATATTCGGGCGAAATGGGTTATTCGCGTTTCTTGCAAATGAGACAGGTTTTGATTTTTCTAATGAGTAACGTTACCATTATTATGAACCAGTGTGATTTAAGGATATTTTTCCGACTGTAACGAAGCTATTGTCTTCGATCGATCATCTCTCCGGCACTGGCGACGATTTTTACAATTAAAAGTACACCCAACCAAAAAGTGACGTAAATACAATAAAAAAGTTTATTGTAACAATGAAAAAATTTATTAAAATTGGTCCGATGATGAAATACATTGTCGCAATGAATACCATTAATCGGTTAATAAACACATTCATTGGCCAATGTAAGGTTCATTGTATTTATGAATTTAATTCATTGGTTTTTGTTCTCATATTTTCGTTAAGACAATAACGTTATACATTGCAGTCATGTAGATCATACATTGAGCTAACGTACTACTTTTATAGTATTAATGTCGCGTATACATTCTACCAATTAACTTTGTACATTCATTGTATGCGCAGTATACCTTGGTTGAATTAACTAATTCATTGGCCCAATGTAAGGCTTACATTAATTTCATAAATATCATTTATTGTCTCAACGAAATGATTTATTGTACCAATGAATTGGTACAGTGAATCAATGTCCAACTTACATTAATTTCATGAATTATCGGGTTTATACATGCTGTCCATTTAGTATGCAAAAGGAAGATATCTCTAGTTCTATAAGAAATAAAAAATATTTTGTTTATAAAATGTTCTAGAGATTTCAAGATAGCACAACCTTATATTTTTAGGTTGTGTCAGCTTGAGATCTCTAGAACACTTATAGACAACATATTTTTTTATTTCTTTGAGAACTACACAGAGAGGGTAGGTACTTATCTTGTTATCTTCGTTTTGAGCAGTAAACGGAAAATATTTATTAACGACCAGTTTTTCCTCGTGTTGAAGGATTCTTAAGTAAATTCTGAGTGTAGAATTGACAACTCACTACTTTAGAAATATCAGTCTTGTACTTGTCTTTTATAGTTGGTTCTAAGTTGCTGTAATCTCTTGCAAGAAGAGTAGAAACTGCTGCTAAGGATTAAAGAGATACCTACATAGGGAAGATGAAGTAAGATACAAAGCAAAATAAGACAAAATCAATTTAAACACTTTTTATTCTGTTCGAGGTTACAGAAAAACTTAAAATAGAAACGTAATAATTAAAACACCATTTGAAGTTGATATCTAGAGAACTGTTTGCTTTTTAATTTTTTTATTTATCTTGTTTCTATAGATATATCTGACTTACATATCGTCGCCCTTCTCACGTACTGGCGTAACTGACAATTGGTAAATTTTTCAAGAGAACAAAAAAACGTAATTCGCTTACACTTGTAGGACTGCATTAAACACAGTAACATAACCTACGGGTTGTCTTTTTTTATGTAGATTGGTGCTGCAGTTACGCCACTTCGTGAGGTGGTGCAGACACTAGAGATATGCATATTATACAACGTAACTCAATTTTCACAAAATTGTCAGTTACGCCAGTACGTGAGGAGGGCGACGATATGTAACCAGCTACATTTTACAATAAAAGAGACGCCCAACGGCCAACTAACTAATATTATGTTTAGTACCTACGAACATAATTATTTTCGGACCTCTTCTAAACTAAAATAATATAATAAATATAAAGATGTCTTTGGATAAATACAACTAAATAAGAATTAACAAAAGTAAATTTTAGAAAACAACTATGAATACATACTAAATTATCGGTCGCAATCATTTAATAATTATTGAATAATCTTAGAGATGTTTAAGGTGATAGTGTACCCGTACATTTTCAGCGACTTAGTTCCGGTCTGGCAAAACATCAAATTTAAATAAGCTCGGATGTTAAGAAATTCTGCAAGCAACATATTTCCTCAATTAATAGGAATAGGAGAGAGGGTGTACTGTACTTACCGAATTTATTGAACACACACATCAAATTCACCCCCTTGACATAGACTTTGAAATCAAAAATCACAGCGAACACGCCGAACACTAACGTAAACTGACGCTCTTTAAGCTGTCTTAACGGAAACGACGGAAACCAACGAAAACCAAACAGAAAACTTCGAAGAGAGCTAAGTTCCTATCGGAACACATCGGCATTGCTCGACTACCTGTTCGTTCATTGCGACAATGTATAACTGCATTGGCTCAAGGAACGGTCATATTAGCAAAATATTTGGGACATTGGGACAATGTACCCGTTTATTGACCAATAAAAGTGTACATTGAGACAATGTACCCGTTTGTTGACTAATAAACTTATACATCAATATTATGAAGTTGTGTTATTAATTCTATTCATTGATTTAATAAATAAATTTATTAATATAATGAATATGTACGTTGGACCAATTTAAAATTTCATTGTAACAATGATTTGCCACATCAACTTTTAATAAACGGAATTTATAATATCAATGATCACGGTTATCAACTCATCAAAAAGGGACAGAGCGATTTTCGTAATATTAATGAAAAATTAATTGAGCCAATGAACTTTGAGTTAATAAACGACGTTTATTAATATTATGAACGGATTTTTTTTCAGTGTAGCTCAGCTAGTTCTAGAAAGAAATAACTAACAACTTTGATAGACTATAAGATTGAATACCTTTGGTTCTGAATAGAACGCTTCAAAGGTTGATTCCACGTTCGACTTTGGAATAATTTGTCCCCTCTTTTAAAACTGGAGTGGCAATCTGACGAACTACCGTCGGTAGAGCCTCTTCCCAATCCTTCGGTAAGATTTTCTAACTGCTCCGTTTTCGGTCCGTGTTCCGTGTAGGGTATTCAATGCTTACAACTAAAGTTCGAACGTTTAATGAAACAATATAACCACCTATACTTAAATCCACATTTAGAATTCAATATTGAACTTAATAACGATCAATATTAATTTAATGTCAATATAAATTTGGATTCCTTGATTTTCATATGTAAAAATCGAGGTACATGAATGCAATATGTCGAGACTAAGTTCAGCTCACAATCGCCAGACAATCTGTACGCTCTTCCTTCAATGACGGGGGTATATTAGCAAAAATGATTATGTTAAAGGATTTATAATGATTTTATTCCATATATAGGCTAAAAATAAAAATAATAAGCTTTAGGTAAATACTTCTTCAAGATTAAATCACAGCAGAAATAGTGAAATACATGGGAAATGCCGGGAGAAATAAGTTCATCGACTTATGATATCATGAGCAGAAAAATGTAGGTATATACAATTCTATCAAGAGCTTATAAATGTAAGCAGGAAACAGGAAACTCACTTTACAAGAACTAATGCTCGTAGATAATATGATACTAGTAGCAGACTAAGAGTAAGAAGGAAAAATTACAACAAAATTTACAAATATACCAAGCAGAATTAAAGGAAGGAACAATTAAACTATTAATAAAACTAAAACCAACATACCAAGCAAAATTAAAGAAAACAAATATTAATAAAACTAAAACCAATAATATCAATGGGTGGAAGGAAACGGAAAATCGAAATAAATGAAGAACTGTTAGAACAAGTAAAAAGCTATAAATTCCTGAACGCAACGATGTATTACAACTTGCTGAGGGGTAAATATCCCGAAAAATTTGTGTACACTTATTTGGAATTCTCTGGGAATTCCCTGGAATTCCCCGAAACCGTTAATTTTGTATGTGGTCCTTATGAGGTAAAACAGTCAATTGTAAATGTTTCTAAAGCAACTTTGATTTCGTTTTAATTATCGTTTTTTCCGGGAAAAAGAAGCACGAAGCAGTAGATTCCTAATGGCTTTTCAGCAAACAATGTTGAATAGCAAATTTTATGGAAGGACAATCTTTCCCAAGAACTTTGTCGGTAAATATTAATTTCTCCACACGTTCCTTAAGAATATTTTAAATACATTTTAATATTCTGTTCATTATCTGTATGAAAATAAAATTTTAGTGGTTTGATGAGTAATAGGAGGGGTATCTGAGTTTCTGCAATCTGCAGGCATCCATTGCATTCGCATCCACCGGCCAATAATTTTCAATTTGAGGGTGAGGTGAGGTGAGGTACAGTGCTGTCACAATTCTGTATTAGTTTCAGAAGTTTAGTCTCTAATCTGTGAATTTAGTTGGGTAACTGTCCATTGTAGGTATTATTGGGTTCTAAATATGTAGTACTTTTTTGATAATTTCGAGAATATTTGATTTAGGAAATTGCGAAAGGGTTCCAAGACGCAATAATACTAATAATAATAAATTATTTTGTTTTCTTCTATTTTCTGTTCCAGTTATTAAGGCATGGAGCTGTAGTAGTACCAGGGTGGGCATCAAGGTACTTGCTTACGTAACATTTGCGTACATAAGGAAAGATGTCCAGCAGGAAAAGCGGGCAGCTCGAAACAAGTGTCATTTGCGTACAACATAAAAATCTGCCAGGTTAAGGTCAAGCGGAGCGGAGCGAAGCGAGCGGGGCGTTGTAAGTCTCAGTCGTTAGCGTTTATAATATGATTCTCCTCAAAGATCATTCAACAAACATTTTACAAAAGAAATCACCGGGGGAATCAAGTTAACTTACCTCAATATTTAACATAATAGGTGTTCGAAATAAATATTTAAATTAGGAATCCAAATTTTATGTTGCACGCAAGTGCCACTAGATCAGAGTTGTTTAATTTACCTGCTGAGCCTTATTTTGCTTTATGGACGCTAATGCCATAAAATTTGCCTTGTACGCAAGTGTCATACATTCCAAGGGTGAACTCCGTACAGGGCAAGTCGGTTATATTTTATATATCGTCCGGTTAATTTAAAAAAATCGAATATTTTAAAGGCTTTTATTACATTTACCATTAAGTTGTGGGTATCAAATATAAAAACCAGCCAATTCAATTAATTACCTACTGCAAATATTAAAGAATTTATTATATTCGCCAAATTTCGTGGTGATTAAATATGTATAATTGCCGATATTTATACAAAATAGCCGGATGAATCACAATTACTGTAACATTTATGTAAAGTTACCTATATTAGAGGTTATACGTTCTATGTTTCTTTTTAATGATATTCAACCGTTACACAATATATCTAACTTCCATTTTAATAACAGAGCAATGAGTCATAAAAAGTGAGGTACACTGTATTAGTATTTACGTTTATTTTCAAGCTACCATTTTGTTATTTTTAGTTTAAAGAGTTGCCTTTTTTGTATACATATATATTTTGTTTTCTTTAATAAAATAATATTTGTTTTAAATAATCAAAAATTAGTTTATTTTGTTTCTTTAAGCACTCTATTAAGAAATTTAAGCATAAAAGTAAAAAGGTATATGCCAGTATTGCACTTTTGTTTGGGATAATTGGAAGGAGATTACTTTCCTCGAAGACGTTCGGAATTCCATAAAATTATTTTGGAAGGCCTCGGAATTCGTTGGAATTCCTAGGAAATCTTTGGAATTCCTTGAAATTTTTTGGAATTCCTTGGAAATCTTTGGAATTCCTAGGAAATCTTTGGAATTCCTAGGAAATCTTTGGAATTCCTAGGAAATCTTTGGAATTCTTTGGAAATCTTTGGAAATCTTTGGAATTCCGAGTCTTGTGTACAAAAATTTTTTGGGATATTTACCCCTCACAACTTGCAAAAATTTTCAATTTTTCAAAAAAGGATAAAACAAAAGAACGGAGAATAACAATTTATTTTCAAACAAAAGCCGGAATAAGTATTAATGCACCACGACATTCTTTTGTTCGAAAATAAATTTATTCTCCGTTCTTTTGATTTAATTAATTTTGAAAAATTGATCATTTTTGCGGGTTGTAATATGTCGTTGAAAAGGTAATAACAAGTGCTATTCAAAAATGTAAACAAAACAATTGCCAGCCATAATAAAAACAAGAGTTAGTGGTCCTATCTTCGAAATTATAAGAGACGGAAAAAAACTGATAAGACCATCAAGCGTGTCTCCAAAAAGTGCCTTAACAATGATCAATGCCCAACAATGTAAAATGAATAATAAAAAAAATATCCATAATATTGAAATTAAAAAATACGTAGAATAGAAATACCTAAGCTAAAATAAGCCACAGCTTTTTAATTTAGAAATTTTTTTAGAGAACGGACTTTCCCATACATCCAGGGGTGTGCTAGCTCTAATTCCCGCCGATAGAATATTTGACACTCTCAAATATACAAAATTTCAGAGTCGCCAGAGCCATCGAAAACTATAAATTTTAAGTAACTTTTTGCAACGCAGTAAAAATGGTACATAATAATTATATTGCCCCCGGTATACCTTACTAAATTCTAAACGTGGATTTTAAGCAATAATGACATTTAAAATGTTATTTTTCAGTTTCTACAAATTAATATTTCTCAAAAACAATTTTACTGTTCGAGGCTTTTCAAAAATAGCTCACGTGGTGATGACGTCAAAAAATAGCGTCAAAAGATGCGCATCTAAAAAAATACGATTCAGCCTCCAGGTGTTTTCATCTTGACTTACCAAGAATATTCTTTATTGCCGTTTTCATATTAAAGAGGGCATTTACCACGACTTTTTGTCAAAAGTCAGACGCTCAGTCATGATATGGCAAAACATCTTTTGGATTTTTACATATTTTAGCTATATTTTTTGTTGGAATATTCTGAAATTTAGAATAGACTTCCATGAACCTTAAAAGCACACTGGGGAGTTTCCATTTTTCTGCTTGCATGATTAAATTTTAATAACGTACTCACTGAAATTGCTGCTCTATTTGGTAACAATAATTGAAATATAAAAATGTTTTACTACAGTATGTTTCCAAGTTTTGGAACAATCTGAAAAAAACTGCTGAAATATTTACACCACTAAAAGATATTACAAGATTCTGTAATAACAATACCTACCTTTTCGTCTCGATTGTCACGTATAGATGCTTTAGCGTCAGATGAACAATTGTGCAATACAGTCACGTGTGTTTTAAGCATTTACACTAATGCACTAACCGTAACTCTTTTAAGAACAGATCAAGCGTAAATGTTTCTGTGAATCCCATCCACTCCAGTTTCGATGTTAAGTGTAAAGCGTGTTACAGCCGGACACCATCTCTATAAATTCTACCACTCCGTTGTTCAAAGTGAAAAACATGTACATTCTGCGGCTATTTGGGTTAGCCACAAATAATTAAGTTGTTCCCATCAGGGACCAGAAAATACGGTCTGCCGCAATACAGGGTGCAGCTGCTGGTGAGCTTGCTCTACATATATTGGGGTAGTTACTCCGCTGCATCCCTAATTGGCCGTGTACACTCTCCCCAAAGTGCCTCCGGATCTGGCGAACGTAACCGATAATTGGCTAATAAGTTTAAAAGTACAACAACGTTTATGCACACTGGCGGTAATTGTTATTTGTTGGTTGCGGTGAACATTTTGAAACAACACCGGTTGTGTAAAATTTCTGCTTGTTTGAGCCAACCGTACTCACAGAATACCCTCTGAATTACTTATTCTTCTCGAAACGTTAAAACTGCAAAATTTAGTGAAGGATAAAGTGTTGCATCTGATCAGGTAGGTGGGTGCGCTGTTCGCCGTAATAGCTTTCTAGAGCTCTCTACTCGAAAGCAACTTAAACACTATATATTAATTTAACCAAATATTCAGAAATCCAATAAAATGTACAATATTTTCAAATGTTATTAAGTAACACTGTCATCTCATAAATGTAATAATTGCAGCCCTGGATTAGAGGAAGCTATTAGTCTTAATCCACTGATTTCAGACTCATAAAGAAGGAAAAATTACGAATCTGTATAGTAAATAGTTTTCCTGACATATTAATAATTTCCAACGTCAAGAAAGCCCGACGTTCCATAAAACCGAATCGAAACAAGATTTCCCCCTCGTCATTATTTAGCCTTCCGATACCAAACACAAAAATCAGCAAAACAAAACCGAAGAACAACTCAAAAAGACTGACTCCGGCACTCGCAGTATACTTCATTTATCTAAACGACTGAACTTCTGGCCCGGTCTAGTCAATTATGTTTTTATCGACAAGTCATTTGTCTTTTGCAGACTGCGGGTTGAAAAGGCGGGAGGCGCCTGGTGTCCAAAACAACAAGTGGAAAGGGGAGTCAGGGAGTACCTACAAGTCGATCTCGATGAAGTTCATGTGATCACCGGGGTGCAAACTCAGGGGAGGTACGACAGAGGCCGCGGACAGGAGTACGCCGAAGAATACACTCTGGAATACTGGAGACCAAGCCTGGACGCATGGAGAGAATACAAAAGATGGGATGGTAAACAGGTACACTGTATAATGCATTGATCATTCCGTTATCACTTCAATTTATTACAATCCCTCAGATTCTACGCGGCAACAGTGACACAGCAACCGTCGAAAGCCACAAACTGATGCCGCCGATTTTCGCCAGTAGAATTAGAATATTGCCCTACAGTGTCCATCGGCGAACCGTCTGTCTACGTTTAGAGCTTTTAGGCTGTCCTTACGAGGGTAAGTAGGTCTGTAGCAGCCGGGCATCTGACCCCGAAAGCGCGTCAAGCGTAAATCTCTTATCTTTCACCTCCTGGTGGCGGACACTCAAACACTTTCAATTATGTGCTCCAAACTGAATTGAATAATATTATGATCCGAGCAGGTGTGAAAGAGTCTTAAATGGACGATAAAACGGGTGACGCGAAAGAAATAAGAAATCTATCTTTCGTGAAACATGTACAGGCTGTCCTATTTTCGTTGTGATTTGGAGGTTTCTCATAGAAGCAGCAGAGATACAGCCTCGTATATACATAATGGCACTTCAAAATTATTAAAATTTCGAAAAATACGACATAATTGCTGTTTTCAATGAATGTCGTGAGAATGTAAATGAATCAATGGATCTATATCTCAACAGGTACACAAAATTCCTAGATACCCATTTCCAGTATAATACATATCCATCGATTTATTAAATTTAGATTCCCAGAAAGAAGACAACCAAGCAAAATGATGTTTTCGAGATTAAAATCAAATTTAATTCACTATGGGTCATTCAGTAAACCTAGAAACAAAATTTATTTACAGTTTTATAACGGATTGGAAATTTTTTAAAAAAACGGAAAAAAATACAACTCGCGCGAATCAAAAAAATACGCTACGTAGGTACTAGGTACTTGTTTAACAAAAAGAAACAACTGCTATATTCTGGAACGGTTAATGTAGAATCTCGGAAGACACTCTTAAAGACGCATGTATGGAGTACGAAATTATACCTATGGGTGCGAAACTTGGATAATGGGAGAAGCGGATAAGCGGATTGAAAAAGAGTAGAAGCGTTTGAAATGTGATGCTACAGACGAGTGTTGAAGATACCGTGGATAGACAAGTTAGCAATAAGGAGGAATTAGAAAGAGTTGGGGAAAAGAGAAAAGTATGGAAGACAATAAATAATAGGGGATAGGATCGTAGGATAGTAGGATAGTAGGACACCTTCTGAGACACAAAGGAATAGTTCGCGACATACTAGAGTCAGAGATAAGAATAAAGAAGTAGAGGTTGGAGCAGATTAGACTACTGCTCTCAAATAGTTGGGGATGTAGAATGTTCTACTTTTACGGAAATGCGTAGGCTAGCTCAGGGAAAGGGTGGAGGTACGCGTCCTACCAGTCTTCAAAAGATAACTTTATGATGACGTACTATTTAATTATTATTGTAAAATAGTTAATAAAATTTCCTTTTTTAGTTCAGGGAGGGAACGCTACGGCGATTCAGTATTTGGCTCCGTCATGCTCCTAGCATCCTGTTTAAAATTATGCTAACCGTAACACGTTACCAAGTACCAAGTGGTCCCAGAAAACTGTCGATAAATTACATTATGTTCGATTTTATTTAGAGTGGCTGCAATGGGGCAGCCGATGATTTTATAAACTTTTGCAATGATAAACTAACTCGCGAAAATATCGATAATGCTGACCGATTTTCCTTCTGGCTCCAACGAACCACTTTTTCCGTTTTATTGGTGTGCTGTACGATGTATTAGTCTGGGTACAAAACAGAAAACACCAGTTAGAACCAGTTAATAATATTTAACAATTTAACTACACATGCATATATGCATAATACTTATGGGACTGCTGCGCGCTGAAGCTAGGACTTGTACGTTATACTAAGTTCTGACGTCACGCGGCCTACTCTCGCTGTAAGGTACGATTTCTAGCCTCGCACCGACGGAAAACTTTGCAACGGCTTCACAGGCGAAGGAATTTTTTTTAACGAAAATTAACAACATAACTGCCTTCAGTATAATAAACTCTATCAATTTTAATTAAATTTAAAAATTACCGAACCTGCCTATTTGAGCAGGGGCCATTTTGACGGGTCACCATTCCCTATTATATCATTGGTTCTCTGAGTGAATATGCACGAGAGTATTAAAGAACACAAGCTTTGTTAAGGAGTTTGTTGAGTCTCTCTCTTCTTTGTAAAGTCTTGAGAAACTAATCAGACATTTATAAGGACATTTATAAGGAGACAGTCGATTATCATAAATAGTGACCGACTTCAATAGCCTGCTTCTAGAAATCTTGCTAAAATTTCACGCACTAAAAGTAATGAACATGTTGTCGACACCACTGGTCTTGGGGCGATCCGAGCACCAGTAACTGGCGCAGTCTAGGGTAAAATCAAACAAACTAACTACTAGCTACTTCAGATTTAATCAACGGGAGAAGTTGTATATCAAAATAAATGACCAGCTATTACAGTACAGAAAGCATATTCATATTAATCACAGTGTCAGCAGCAAACTCAGCTGCAAATATGTATAAGATTGCATTTCGGCTGCTTTGCATTTAGTGCGGCGCGGCGGTTGCATCTCTGGCGACATGTCAGACTAAAAAGTTAGTTTATACATAATTAATAGTCAACGTCGCATTGACACTGACTGACAACCATGAATATTTAATATTATAAATTAGAGATCAGTCAGTGGCCTAGGGTATTTTCCAATCGTACAATGGCAAGTGCATAGCCCCGGAGTCTGGCTCGGTGGGGATGGAAACCCCATTTTCTTCACATAATTACGTATAATTTGCATAGCACTCGTTCCCCGGAATTAACGCCACATTTCCCCGTTTAATATTTCGTTTAAACTCGCCCCGCCGAAATTATACTTAGGTATCAAACGGGTAATTTGTCGGCTCTTACGAAAGCGCCGCCCTCCCCAACGAGCTCATTAAATTGTAAAATAACAGTTGCCTTTGACACAATTATAATTCAATTTCTTAAATTAGGATTATAAACAGTTTTAATATGCGTACAATAAACACCTCCTTAATTAATTTTGCCGGCGCCGAAGAAGTTGGCCGTGATAAACAATCTGTTGTAAGCAATCAAATAAGATGAAGAGTCTGACCAGATGTTGCTCGTCATGAAACTGAATTATCGTCCCCCGATGTCGGGGTAATACGGATCGAGGAGACACACTTAGTTACTCAACGTTCACTGCCTGAATACAGCTGCTGTTCAACTTAATTAGATCCTGCATGGATAATTGGGTTTTGATACAGATTGCTAACCATTGCGATTACATCATACTGGTGGCAACAGCCCTGGACATACTAGTCAGAAGCTCCGGTATCTCTAACGTTTGATATCTCGATATAAAGGATTTCTCTCTACGGCATAAGCATGAATTCAAGAGTCCACTTCTTCCAGTTATTTGTTGCTGCCTATAAACGGTAGGTATCTATTACTTAATAAAGCAGTAGATAATAAAGCTTCTTTTTTGGAGTTAAGGTCTTCTTTCGTACCTGTCTAAAAAAGGTAGAGTTGATTTTGGTATTGAAAATACTTCTGGGCTCGTGTATATGGGACTCATCTTAGGAAAAATGTATCGACACGCGACAAATTCTGTTGGCGGCGCGCGCAGTCCAGGCCGCTAATAAATTGGATGGAGAGCGCTAGCCAGATATACACTAAGGTACGGCGAGCCAGTGTTGCCAACCTCTAAATACCTAATTGTGCCACCACTACTACAAAATTATGCTACAGCGCATCAAATTATGCTAAGTACGCTCTCTTTGTGGCTATTTTAACGTAGAAAAACAAAGTGACGGGGAAATATTTATTATAAAAAACAATTATAAAAACTTAAAAACTAGCACAAACATAAACTCTTCAATATTAAAAAAATAATAATAATAAACTCTCAAAATATGATTTACATAATACCTAATTGAAAATAAATATTCAAATCTAATTTTTATTTTTTTTATTTCTCATTATCTTCCGATTCTATTAAACAGACCACACTTGAGAATTGACATTGACACATGACACTGCACATTATACGCGCTGCTGCTACCACCAGTGGGTCGCCGTCGGCACTGGGCACTGTCAGCAATAGATTACTGAATTCTAGAATTAGCGGACACGCAACTTAGAAATTTGAAAAGAACTGCTTCCGGGTAAACCACGATATCAGAAATAAAATAAAACCATCAGAGCATGTTTTTTGAAATTGTTTCTGGGAAAATCTGAAATTATGCTACGTTTATGCGCAATTATGCTACGATGCTACGGTGGAAAAATTATGCTACTTTAGCATAATAGTGCTACGGTTGGCCACACTGCGGCGAGAGCGAGTACGAGGGATATCGCGTTGCAATAAAAGCGAGAATAAAAGTCCAAACTGTACAAAACGGATGCGTTAATATTTTGTTACGTATTGCGTCAGTTTGCCTTGTCCTTGTCACAAATCATTTCTTTTATTTTATTGTATCAATAATATACCAACTTGAAACGGCACAGATCACTTTTGTTGGACATCCTAGAAACCGAGCAGTTATGACGGTATTTTCAATACGCCTATGATACTTGCGTACGATGCGAGGTCTGAATTTTTTTTGAGAATTCTATCAATTAAATGCTTTGAGAGTATCATAATTCATTGAGAAATCTGTAAAAATGTGACGAACAAATGTAATTCTTACAATGATGAGAAACATTGTCTAAAATCGAGTCTAAAATTAAACAAAAACGGCAAAGTTTGAAATCCTCAAATTGCATATACCTGTATTTAATACAATTCGTTTTCTCAACATTTACAGTTATGTGATTATTCGTACACCAATTGTTAACGATATTCAGAATTCTGTCAATCAAAACAGAGTTTTCCTCATAGATTAGCCAGGGGCGAGAAAGACCATATATTCAGCAAACAAAAGTTTTAGAGTTAGATATGTACGTTAAAACGTTGGTATAAATCAAAAGCAATAGGGGTCCCAAAACTGAGTCTTGGGGAACACCCTTCCCAGAAACTTTCCACTCAGAATAGTATTGCCGTCGATTCTCCAAAGAAATTGAATCTGTGGACACCACAGAAACTGTAAAAGAATGCCATGGTTTAGAGTATCAAAAGGTTTCCTAAAATCACTCTTCCACCTGTACCGATATGTGACAAAATCGCATGTAGCATATCACACAGCTACCGCAAGCGTTGTAGACCTGCCTCTCACAAAACCATTTTGAGCAGCTGTAATTATGCATTTGTCGTGAAAAAATGAAAGCAGTTTCTTATAGGTCAAGGTCTCCCACGCCTGCTTAAACAGGGGAATAACCAATGCTATTTCCAGCACATGCAGGATTCCTCCCTCCGATGAAAAATTAAACGAACTACATAAGACGGACGACACATTTAAATAATAGCCATTTATTTTTTCAAAAGTGACGTAGACACTAATCGACTCCGGCAGATGTCTTACCTTTATCACACGGATCACGTCAACAACAACATCATGTTCAACCATCGGACTTAAAATATGGATTGAGGATTGAATGTGAACCATCCTCGGCCAGCGCAGCAGGTAATCTCCCAGCGTCATCACAACCCAAGAGAAAGTCACGAAGATTCCAGAGTGGACCTGAATTAACATCCGCAGTAATGACTATGATCAGTATTAGTCCAGGAGGTCAAATCCGCTATTATTAGAGTATTCCAGAAGGGCATGACCAGGGACTACAAGAGTAGTTAACGACATATCCATGCGATGGAGACCCTGAATATCAAAGACAAGTATTGGATGACCTATTAAAAGGACTATATTACAGGCGATAGCAGAAAGACAGTGTAAAATGGGAGGAAATGATGAGGAGGCTCTCATCCAGCAGTGGACAGGTGAGAGTTAAGGAGAAGAAGAAGAAGAGATAAAAAACACATTACGTTATTACTGTTTTATTATAAACAATTATAGGTGCAACTCGTAAGTTTATTTTTGTAGTATTGTATCAACTTCTTTGTGCTGTTTTCCTTTCTGCAGAGTGGTTGCTTTCTGGTGTCATTTGACCACTAACGGTGCATCGTGGCGATGAGCCTGCAAAAAAATTTATAAACAAACCTCCGCCGATCAGGTGTTCATGCCGATGGACCTAACGGCTATCAAGCTGAGAAATAACCAGGGCTTTCTTGGGTGAACAGTCTAAAAATAAAAAAGTGTTAAAAATAGGGGTTTCAGAAATAGCAAAACTACTTTTAGTGATTGCTATTGTAAGTTAGTGGGATTATCGTTCAGCGAACGGTGTAAAGCCAATTGACCCGACAATAATTCGAAAAATTTTCCTCGCAGATATTCATTTGCTCCAAAGTACAATAATGAACGTGCTCGACTACGGGGCGACGCCTTTGTAAACGTTTATATGGCCGAGACATCAATGGAGCGTATTCCTTCTCATAAGGGTCAGTCTGCATGACACGCGGAGAGATGAGAACGCGGCCTGGACCTGAAGCTATAAAAGCAAAATATAATAAACCGCCAATATAGAGTTTCTACATTCTCTTGCCCGTCACGCTTCGCCACATGGACCGCTGGCAGTTGTAATAATGGATTGCAGGGACTCCATGATTTATCAATACATTCCGTGCGCCAACGACTGCAGGAAAATCGCAATTTTATGTCAGAAAAGGAAAATTAGGGACTGTAATTGAGTCTAAACCGCCGGTGTTTGATATAGGGTCCTTTTCCCCAATAAATATTACGGACGTATTTATTATGAAAAATCTAGCACAAGGCTTTTCCTATAATTGAACATTCAAAATTAAGTCACTAAATAGTATATTATCCCGAAGCATTTTCAAATTTTTCAATTTTTCATTCCGAAATTTCGGAACGGGGTTAGATGTCATCTTTTAATATTTCAATCTGTAACTTCTTGATAATTTTCAAACGTCATTTTTTAGACGGCATCGTGTCCTACAGCGCGCCGGAAGCGTCGGACCCTGAGAAAGGCTTATCCGACAGCTCCTACGACGGTGAAAATATCAACGGCAAGCTCCAAGGCGGCCTCGGTCGCCTTGTCGACGGGGAAATAGGAACGGACAACTTCCGCCTAGACATAGGGTACGGAAAGGGTCAGTATATACATACACACGCAGTTGCATTGTTCTCAGTTCGCTCGAAACTAAAAGGCCTCCGTTATTTACACTAACTGGGCCGTTTCCCATAGGTAACGGTTGGGTTGCCTGGAAGAATGAGTCAGTTCCCGGCAGTTACGTTGAACTAATATTTGAATTCGACCAAGTGAGGAACTTCAGCGCTGTTCGTTTGCATACGAATAACTTCTTCAGCAGAAATGTGCAGGTAACGCTTTCACTAATTAACAAAATGATGCCACTTCGGTTTCTTACAGTTCGACGGCGATAATGTAATTAATTATAATTAACAGATTGTGGCATCGAATTTGTAATGAATTATCCGACTCGAAGGACCAATGTGACTTAGTACATATACAGTGTCGTTTCTGACACAGCATTTGAGCTGCAGGTTAATGTTAATTTGAAACGTACAAGCTGCACCATTTTGGTCCAGAAACGGCACTGACTTACTGACTGTACGAAATATGGTTCATTTTATTTCCCGCAGGTCTTCTCGAAAGCCAAGCTGATGTTCAGCATCGGCGGTCAATTCTACAACGGCCGAACCCTATCGTACACCTACATGCCAGACCGTACGTTAGAGAACGCTCGCAACGTGTCCATCCGTCTTCTAAATCGAATAGCCCGTTTCATCAAGATGCGAGTGTATTTCGCAGACCGCTGGATTATGTTAAGCGAAGTTTTCTTTGACTCCGGTAAGCCCCAGTTCTCTGTGCAGGATTTACTCGTTCAATTCTCGCCTTGGAAAGTGCGCGACTGTTTTCTAGATTGTAAACTAAAGGTACTTTGCAAATCGATTACATACGTAGTCTGTATAAACATACAATAACATGATTCCTATTCCCTAAATTATTTTTACAGCATATTGCTTGTGTTGTTTACGACCTCCATGTTTCCAAGCGACCGAGTACGAATCGAGCATTTTGTTGTTAACGGTGCATGCCGTGTACTATCTCTCCGAATCATCTGCATGAAGATTTTCACTTTACTGTATTGGAAATTATGTTCTAGTGCCTGTCGCAAGTAACATCACCGAAGAGGAGAGTATCGATTCCGACGAGAAGGAGTTCGTCGTGAACGTGGGGAAAATCACTGATACCTTCGAAACAGGTAACTGCACTATAAATCAGCGTATAAAGATCCAGAACAGAGATAACCGGTAATTCTAGTCGATTCCTATTCGCCTTGTATTAGTTCATTTCTTTCTTCACGCGGGGCAGCATCTAGGTCACATAATTTCTATTTGACACAACACTTAAACTTTATTTAGTTAGAAATAAACTCTCAGTGTACAAAGTTCGAATAAAATCTTCGTATCGGATGCCTTTGGAAGACAAATGCGTAATTAAAAACTGTCCCTGATGGATCGACGAAGTTACCAATTTGTGTTGACAATGGCAAGTATAATGCGAAAATGGATTCCGAATAGGCATACCAATGTCGGCTATAATAGTCACATCGAGAGAATGGTCAAGACTTTTAAGAGTGCCCCTATCCACCCTACGAGTTACATGTTTGTGTGGAACTCCTGATAGAACGTCATCTTGTTTGAGTTGGACAACCGAGCGATGAAATCCCGATATCAGAATTGTCTGCGACAACACTTTTCTGGTTTTTGGGACCTTCGATAATGTGGACTATGGATGACGGATTGCTTCAGATTGTTTGTTGCGATGGTGAAACTTTCTCGACAAATTTTGTGAGTTGGCAGCTGCTTGTTGGAGTTCTTAATGGCGTTACCAATTCATTTTTCTTCAGTTGAGAAATGGCCATAACCAAATGTTTGTCAGCGCGACGGGAAAAGGCATCTGATATTCACAAACAGTTGCAAGATTTTGTGGATTCGAATGGAAATTTCTTAGCAAGGCAGCTATCCAACGACTCATTGCAATGGGTGAAATGAGGACTCACCAGCCCTTTAATCGTTATCTGCGAATCAATTTAGCAAACGTCAGCGCTACTTACACCTGGAAGTAATATTCTGCAAAAACATAAATATATCCATGACAATCGACCACAGCCTATGTGAAAATGCTGAACTTGTCCACAAAAAGCGTGTTAATAGTTATACAACTCTGAGATCGACCAGAAACATCAGTCTTATGGTTCCTCTAATGTCCATTATCTATCTATATTGCTGGTGCAAGAAAGAACTTATCTTTGCTCTGCTCATTCAAATATTCAAACTAAACAGTAATATGTATACAAAGCAGACGTATAACACAGTCTGTATACAAGGAACACGTTTTACTATAAAATCCATTATCTGCAACAACAAACGTATTTGTAGGGGGAAATGTGTTTCCTAAATTCCAGAAAAGCGCACCCTCTAATACCCCTGTCCAGAGTCAGTCAACCTAGGCTTACACAAAGATTTACGATCAAATCGTACGTTGCCTCAGATGTCACATGCATTTATTTTTAATCTCAGAAGTGGGATGCCGGATCTTCTGGGAATACAAGAACTGCACTACCTACTTCAAATATTAATCTTAATAACCCAAGTAGGCATGAATAGAAGACACGTTAATTAAATTGAAAAATTTCATATTCTGTTTTGGGGTTATACAAAATGCAGTATTTGCGAGGTTCTGCGGTTGATCGGCATTCATTCAATCAATTTCTCTAATGAGGCCAGCAGCAAATGAAAGCATTATAACCCGCATTTCCCATTACCCTGTGACGTTACCGATATCCAAACTGGATGCATCGAAATAACAACTAGTTAATAAATGAAAACTCTCCATGAAAACGCTGATATGTAGAAATTAGTGTGGCTTTCATTTAACCATCAAGTAGATCGTTTGCGCTTGTCGCGGACCTTTCCTTTGTGTTTATTGTGCGACTTAATGGTCCGGGACAAGTCCTTTAGCTTTTACGAATCGAGACTTTTTACGGCGATACAGTTTTTTCGAGAACCGAGTGGCAATAAAATTGGTTTTATTATTTTTCAATGTATTTCGTTCCTAATACGTCCGCACGTCGCCATTATTAGACATAAATTAAGGGTTATTACTTATAAAACCCCGAAAATAAAACTTTATATATGGCGTTATAAAACTTGATTAACTGTAACAGTCAAATTACTGTTTCCAAATTGGAGAAAACTAGGTCGTTGGAACAAAAATTACAACTTTATTTGGCGATTCTCGTCTCGATTCTCGCTCCCACGCAAGTAACAGATCCTCCGTCGAGTTTTTAATTACATTAACAAGTTATTTTTGTGTACTAATTAATTCGTTGTAGTTGCAGCCAAAAAGGACAGCAACAGCTACGTGGAAGTTGTAATTGGAGTCCTGACTGCCATAATGTTATTATTACTCGTCGTTTTCGTAATTATACTAATTCTGAGCAGACGGCACAAGCTTCAAGGATCTCCGACGCTATTCAAAAATCCCTTCGGCGTCACAATTAATATGAAGGTAATATAATAATAAAGATTATAATATCCCATACTTTTCAGGAATTTTTGTTGGATGTTGGGTTTTGCCTTTGCCTTTGCCATTTCTCTTAAAAAGTCGCAAATTTCAGGATTTGCTGATGAACCTTTCATCAGGCAACAACATCAGCAACCACCCTACCCCAGTCTCCCAAGAGCATCCAGCAGGTCTGCCAACCTCAGTCTCCTTCGAGCAATACCGTTCGCCTCTAGTGACCAACCACTTCGCGCCGAATTACGCTACCCTGCGGTGCACCTCT
The DNA here is from genome assembly GCA_963966045.1 of Xestobium rufovillosum. NCBI lineage: Eukaryota > Metazoa > Arthropoda > Insecta > Coleoptera > Ptinidae > Xestobium > Xestobium rufovillosum. Next base: position 42,452,569 of record OZ014493.1, read on the forward strand.
TTGGTTCAAGAGACGATTCCGCCCCCGGAAGTGCCGCCGCTGCCGTCTTCGCCTTCCCTGCACCAGAGTCCGGTTATTGCAGTGTCATCTCCGGTTCATTACAGGAGTTTACAGAGCACGCCTGTTATTAGTCCCAAATCCAAATTGATTAATCTTGGAAATTATTTTCCTAGTGTGGCAAGCGAACCCACTAACCGGAAGAGGTACAATACTGCACCACGGGAAAAGCACAGGGTGAGTTTTATTAAGCTGCATTCACGTAATTCAAATTAGCATCAGTATCTATACCTTTGTTATAGATCGCACCACCTGTGGTATGTTGGAACATAGCACCAAGCATGGACCACTCTTACAACTGCAGGGAGGCCGAGTTGGTACCGATACCAAAGTACAGTTTGAAACCTTTAGAAACTCTCGGCTCCTCTCACGCAGGATCCGTAAGTATCTTCAGACAATATTTTCTACTTGGAATATTCTTAGAAGCTTCTATTCGAGGTTAAATTCTATCCATGCATCCATCTATGGAAGCGATTGATGTCCAGAAACGAGAATTCTCTTGCAAATTTCACAGCAATTGACGATTACCTATCCATGATTCCAGATTAGCCTCTACGAAACAGAAGGCTTAGAAGATATCATCCCCGGAGTAGAGAGACTGGTAGTAATTCGCACACCCAACCCAGAAAGATCAAAAACTGATGTAGCCACGGGATCTTTGGAATCTTTGCGAGAAGTTCGGTTCTTAGCTGGTCTATCGGACCCCAGCATATGCAAAGTTTTAGGGGTCTGTACAGCCGAACAGCCCCCTTGGATAGTCATAGAGTACGGGGAAATGGGGGACTTAGCTCAATATTTACAATTTCTAGCGAATAAAAATGGGACTATTAGAAATTCCTGTGATCAGTCGATCAGGTACCTATTTTGTAATTCATCCTTTTAAAAGTTCTTTAATCATACTTAATTGTTATAGTTCTGGCTGCCTTCTGTATATGGCCACACAAATAGCATCAGGAATGAAATATTTAGAATCAAAACACGTGGTTCACAAAGACCTAGCAGCAAGGTAACAATCAAAAAATGATTTAATAGTTTTTACATATGTATACTTCCTGGTTTTCTTCTAGAAATTGCTTAGTAGGCAGGGGATACATTGTAAAAATAGCAGACGTAGCTATTTGTAAACCTCAGTACAACAAAGACTACGCGGAAATCGGGGGGCGACCGCCTGCCCCAATTCGGTGGTTGCCTTGGGAAAGTATATTGTTGGTAAGTAAATTTTAATGACTAAAAAATTTCATGTTCAAAAATTTGCTGGGAAGTTTTTAGTACCTACCTTGAAGGTGAGTCAAGTATTGGAAGAAATATTTTTCCGAGAAGTTACAGGCACTGCAGGATAGCTGTACCTATTAAGCGGCGAATAAATAATGTTGAATAAAAAATTTTGATTTTCTAAGGCTCGGTTTTTCAAAGAAACCAACACCGGCTTTGTTGCTATGATACAGCCAATCAGAAAGCCGGTATCATAGCAACGAAGCCGGTGTCGGACTTAATCCGGTGTTGGATTCTTTGAAAAACCTGGCCTAATTGTTGGTTGTATAGTAGGCTACGAACTTATCCATACGCCCTCGTAGTACTTACATTCTACGTACAAAACTGTTACGGTTTGGTCGGTTTACAGTATCATCATTAATAGGTACTACAAAATTTTGAAATTCAAAATAATTTCTTAAAAGAAAAATTCATGGAACACTAACCTCGACACTACCTTTGGCTATTTTTCAGCAAACTACTGGAACAACTTGTTTAAACACAAACACGAACAAGAAGTCCGCATAAATTGATGGAGTTCACTAAAAGTTCGCAAACAAAAACCGTTCTTCCAGTCGAAATTTTAAACCGACTTGCTCTGGTAGATAAAACTTCATTCTTCATTCACTCAACACCAAATCAAACTTATTAGGCTATGAGTGCAAGTGGGCTTCCTACATATTTGCCATAGGTACTTTTTCATCACATTTGGAGTTAAAAATTTCAGTTTTATTTAACATTTAACACAAAAATAATTCCGGTACCTGATAAATAAACCTCGGCCGCCAAGAAACTGGCGTAGCGGCGTAGGATTCTTGACGTTGACTTGACGTATACAATTATTTGAATTAATCGAAAAGTAGATCCTAAAATATCAATTCTTTTATTTTTCAGGATAGATATACATGTTCGAGTAGCGTTTGGGCATTTGCTGTAACACTCTGGGAAATACTTGGTTTTGCCTGCGAGCGTCCTTTTCACAATTTATCCAATGAAAAAGTTGTTCAAAATGCCGAACACATGTACTACGGTGGGGAATTACAGGTAACTTCTTTATCTCTTGATGATAGAGACGAATTTTAAATTATTCGTACCGCTCGTTCCTCTCCTTGACCGGATTAATTAATTGATAAATTATGAATTAATGCTTAGAAAATGATGATGATTAGAGAAAAATATTATCCAAATATGCTTTTCTGGTAAATTCCAATCTTGGCAAAGGAAAATACCGTAAAAGCCAATATGGTGTATATTATAGCTTGTAAAAAATGGTTATAGATTAAGGGTTGCGTTTCAAAATGTCATACAATCAATATCCTCTAAATGAATCAACCAAAAGTGAGTACATTTATGGTGACAGCAGAAGAATAAAAAATCTTCTGCGACAGCAAGCATATTAATCAGGGCCGTAGCCAGGATCAAAACTTAGGGGGGGCTTACGTATTTTTTGAGGGGGCTTAAACGAAATTTTTGGTAGGATGTACTTGGAATATGCGATTAAAATTATACCAAAAATTGGAAATTGTAATACTTTACTAAACTAGATAAATATACAGCGTATCCCACGACGACCTTACACGATCTGTATATGGAAAAGTGGGTTTAGTAGAGTTACACAAATTTGCACAAACAGGTAATCGAGGATGCTCAATTTGACTAAAATATTTTTGACTTTTTGCGACTTCCGGTTATACCGGAAATAGACACCAACTTCCTTATTTTAAATGGAATGCCCATATTTTTATTACGGATTTAGATTTTTGGTCGAATTTTAAGGTCACCTTATGCAAAACATCATATGTGTAAAGTGCACCCTCTTCGAGATATTAGACGTTAAAAATCGTCATTTTTTAAATTTCATCAATTATAGCTTGGAAACGGTACGAGATAAAGAAAAATGACTTACATGTCCCTATCCTAGTTTTTAATTCTCTATCTATTGAGTGTGGAAAATACTGTCTCCTGATTGGTCAAAAAATGACAAAAAGTTGCCAATCGGGAAGCAGTATTTACCAGACCCATTAGATAGAGAATTAAAAACTAGGATAGGGACATGTAAATCATTTTTCTTTATCTCGTACCGTTTCCAAGTTATAATTGATGAAATTTGAAAAATGACTATTTTTAACGTCTAATATCTCCAAGAGGGTGCACTTTACGCATATGATGTTTTGCATAAAGTGACCTTAAAATTCAACCAAAAATCTAAATCCATAATAAAAATGTGGGCATTCCATTTAAAATAAGGAAGTTGGTGTCTATTTCCGGTATAACCGGAAGTCGCAGAAAGTCAAAAATATTTTAGTCGAATTGAGCATCCTCGATTACCTGTTTGTGCAAATTTGTGTAATTCTACTATACAAGGTGTTTCTAAATTGAGTACCATAAATTTAGGAGTTTGTAGAGAAAGTTAAAATAACACTAAAACCTTTATATAGTTTTGTACAAAAACGCTTCCCTTCCAAAATACAGGGTGTTATAATGCCGACTGGCGTATCAGTTATTTAGCTATATATGTAACTAGAGCAGCCTGAGGAATCTAAATTTTTGTGGGCAAGTGCTACTCAAAACTACAGATAATCCAGCAATATTTTAAGTGTAATACGATAATTCAGTGGCGTAGGAAAAGGGGTCGTGTAATACCTTTTTGTTAATAAAAAGTTTGAGGTTAGGTTTTTTGAAGATATCGTTTTATTTTTAGATTCTCTAATCAAAATACTGCAAAAAAGATACTCTTTTTAAATATCTCTAGAGTCTTTCGTTTTCGAGATATGCACGATTTTATGTGGCAGTGCTATTAAAATATTGTCTTTGTTTTGCTGTATTTCGGGGCTGTATTATCATTAGTTATGTAAAACTTGATAGCAAAATCATCTAGAAGTGCTTGCAGGTATAAATTACGAAGGTACCTACAAAAACATGTAGCAATCATATGCGATTTTTTTTTTCGCAAATCAACCATAAATAGGTAATACTCCAGTTCTCATGAGCACTGCTACGTAAAACCACAAATATTTCAAAAACAAACGACTTTAGAGATATTTAAAAAGATAATCTTTTTTGTAGTATTTTGATTAGAGAATCTAAAAATAAAACGATATTTCCAAAAAACCTAACCTCAAACTTTTTATTAACAAAAAGGTATTACACGACCCCTTTTCCTACGCCACTGAATTGTCGTATTACACTTAAAATATTGCTGGATTATCTGTAGTTTTGAGTAGCACTTGCCCACAAAAATTTAGATTTCTCAGGCTGCTTTAGTTACAGATATAGCTAAATAACTGATACGCCAGTTGACATTATAACACTCTGTATTTTGGAAGGGAAGCGTTTTTGTACAAAACTATATAAAGGTTTTAGTGTTATTTTAACTTTCTCTACAAACTCCTAAATTTATGGTACTCAATTTAGAAACACCTTGTATATACTTTTCTATATACAGATCGTGTAAGGTCGTCGTTTGATACCCTGTACAGTTTCAGAATATGGATGCAATAAACAATACGACTAATAAATACTCTTGTAAAAAACTTTACAATGAAGAATGTAAAAAACAATTCAGTAAAACTTCACAATAAATTAAAATCTTAATTTCTTACAATAAAACAAAATACAACTATACAGAAAAACTAGCACAATTGCAGTTCCATATTTCGACCGTCATTAAATTTTCTGAGCACTTTTTCCATATAAACGTTTCTTGTTCGCTTTTCCAAATGCCAAGAATGTTAAATTGGTCAGCCTTTGAGGTCTGTTTATACGTGTAAGTACAGGAGGGGGCGCACAGGCTGCGCCCCCCCTGGCCCCCCTCTGGCTACGGCCCTGATATTAATTAATAAAAAATTACCCCATGTTTAAGTTTTCTTAGAATGAAAAGGTGGTCTGTATTCCTCAGGGAAGCATATACTTGGATGACAACGTTTTTTTTCAAGTAACCATCATCATTGCTCAAATATGTTCACCTTACTGTTTTAGAACCCTTAGGCCTGGTTTTTCAAAGAAACAAACACCGGATTAAGTCTGACACCGGCTTTGTTGCTATGATACAACCAATCAGAAAGCCGGTATCATAGCAACGAAGCCAGTGTCAGACTTAATCCGGTGTTACTTTCTTCGAAAAACCGGACCTATAAGAGATAGCCTGTATTTGCTACATTAAGTAAAGAATATTTTATTTAACAATCTAATTTACAGGTATTTCTTAACAAGCCAACGATGTGCTCGCCAGAAATATACGATCTGATGTGTCAGTGTTGGAGGAGAGACGATAAAGCTAGGCCTACGTTTAAACAAATTTATATCTTCCTGAAACACAGTAACAAAGAATTTTCACCTAGCGACTGAATACTATAATTAATTTATTAGTAAAATTGCTCCAATACAATCATCGATTGACATATCCTTTGTGCATGAATTCGTTTAGTATGGCTATTGTAGGAAAAATATGGGAAAAAAATGATGCAAAACTGGGTTTTGGTATAGATGCTCAGCTAGTTTAATATGCCTACTATAACTCCCCAATGATTCCGTTTGAAATTCTAGTACTGTGACCTTGAAAATTGGTTTTTCACAATTATGTCGAAAACAATGACATTAGAAAATTTTCTTTCATATCAAAGATGTAGGAAATTCGGTTTTAGTTTACTATAAAAATGGTTTCTATCAATTTTATTGCGAGTCCACTCCTCCCTCAAAATTTGTGAAAGGTAAATTCAATTTTCCGGAACTGTCAGGAATTCTTAAGAAAAAATGTTTTAGAAATTTGCTGTATTAGCAAAAGCTCTTGGGTGAGCTGAAGGAGGTCTGGAGCAGCACTAGGTATAGCAGTCGAAGTCCAGAACGCAGTTTATTATCGGTATCACAGTTTCTTATATCATTGTTTCCACACCGCCCTGGAGGAAAAGCATTTGGCACCCCTTTTTTATCAGATGCTTCCTTGATTTAAATCACTATTTAAATCGCGATTTTAATCACCTGATTATTTTTATTTTAATCACTGATTTAAATCAAAATTGCAAAATTTGTGAAAACGTTTATTTTATACTTTATAGCAAAAAATAAAAAAATAAAAATAAAAACAACACATTTTACTTAAAAAATATTTCTTTTTAAATAAATAACAATCTTAAAACGTTAAAACATTTAAAAAAATACACAGCATGATATAAACGTTTCGTTTTTTATGAAACCATCCCACACCACATCGTTTTTTCTGCCCGACATCCTGTATGATTAATATTCTTTCAGTACAGTATCTTCTTAATTCCATATAATTATAATGTTACTGCAATCGTCAAGACGTGATGGTGAGCAACAGAGATGCTCAGTTGAGAAATCCCCACTATTCATCCACTACCCTCTCGACTGGGATTGGTTTTCGGTGGACGCACGCAACTGTCAGTGGCGCTCGATTAACTTCATAATAAATTCATCTATAGTCCAGGGAACCTCGCGCCATTGCCTGAAACTAGGGCAGTCGCCATCGCGTTTGACGATTGCTGTACAGCAGTTTAAAAAATAGAAGCAATAAAAAGTGATGGAAAAAAAACAAAAACATCTACCTTGATTTCAATAATGATCACAAATCACAACTCGCAACACATAAACGACCGATTGCTAATAATAAATTTTAGCCAACAATGTAAAGGGGCTTCCCCTGATGTGTTTTTAGTGCATCTGCATTCGCTTTCCCTCTTTATTGAAATTACGAGAAGCTGTTAGCACTGTTCGCAGATACCTACATACCATAGGACACTATACCGTACTAATACTACCACAATTTACTAGGTGGCGCTGGAGCCAATATTTCTCTTTATTTATAATGAATATCTTATATTTGATTTAAATCAAATAAATCGATTTTTTTATTTTAATCCCTGGCAGGGTTTCAACGATTTAAATCATTTGATTTAAATCACTATTTAAATCGCGATTTTAATCACCTGATTTTTTTATTTTAATCACTGATTTAAATCAAAATTGCAAAATTTGTGAAAACGTTTATTTTATACTTTTATAGCAAAAAATTAAAAAAATTAAATTAAAAAGCAACACATTTTACTTAAAAAACATTTCTTTTTAAATGAATAACAATCTTAAAACGTTAAAACATTTAAAAAAATACACAGCATGATATAAACGTAATGCCAATAGATTAACAAACTAAAAGAATCACAATTTTATAACTACTCATTGAAATATTTATACAAGAATACTAATTTCGCTGCCTTATCCGTCCCCAGCCTATTTCTTAATTTACTAGGTGGCGCTGGAGCCATTATTTCTCTTTATTTATAATGAATATCTTATATTTGATTTAAATAAAAAAAACCTGATTTAAATCAAATAAATCAATTTTTTCTAATTTTTTTATTTTAATCGTGATTATGGGTATAAGTAGTATAACTACCCCTCCAAAGAGCGGGGTTGAAAATAGCTTTCCATATTATGTAACGATATAAGTGAAATTTGGAGAACGTAACAAGGATTTCTCACGAATATTTTTCCAATCTTCCTCGGTTATACCTACTTATAATAATATCATTAACTGTCTGTATTGCCAGCTATAATGATAATAACGAATACAAATATAGCAATGGCGAAGTTCAGACTCGATTCACTGTTCGACTTATTTGCATTTCTATGAGAAGGTGGTAATACTGATAGGTTTTGGCAGTGAATGTTTATAGTAAACGTTTAAACACAAAGAAAAATAATTTATAATATTTTTTGAAACGAACATCAAGTCACATTGGTCTGCGATGATAATTACAACCCTTTCTTGTTTTGTTATTTCAGTTAATTATCATAGACCAGGAGCCCATAGACCAAAAATTGTGCATAATAGGTTTACTCCAAAAATGTCTGAGATGTTGTGATTTTGGGCGTGGAGCACAGAAATGCCCATGCCAGTTTTTGTTTTTGGTACAGTGATGTGTGGCAGACCCGTAAATGTGTAAAAAAAATTGCTTAAAAAAGTATTATAGGTTTAAGACTGGGGTTTGCGGGAAGCGCTAAATAATGAGAAGTAATCCAGCGGACGCGGTTCGCTTGTTGCGAATTCTGGGACACTGATCCGCTGCAGGGGTCAAACTGTGTAAATAAATCACCCCCAAAAAAATTATAGGTGTACGCATGGGGATTGGAGCAATCTCCTAATTTACCTCCAAACATCATGAATCTCAACTCCCATTCATTTTGGTTGGTACAAAGAGGCGCCACACTCGCGACATTTTGTAAATTCACCCAGGTAAAAAAAATCATAAGTTTATGAATGGCGTTCAGTAACTTGTTTAATATAAACATACTGAGTGCGAAAATACATTCGCCATCGTTGAAAAGTGGTACAAAAGTCTTGCCATTCACGATAATTGATTGTGTACCGAAGCTTCGTTCCTACTGCGTGTAGATTACTGCAGTAAATAGGAAATGCAAGAAATTGAAAAAAAAAATTAAAATGGTTCTATGAAACGTTTAACTTTATTTTAGTTTTCAATTTATATATCGAAGATGCGATGAATATTGTTAAAGACAGAATAGCTGCTGGAATTAATATACAGGGCCAAACTATTAATATGCTCAGATTCGCGGATGTTATAGCAGTATTAGCATCCAACAAAGAAGAATTAGGAAGGATTCTGAACGAATGGAAGCGGTTTTGACGGAGGGCTATGGTATGAAGATCAATAAAAAGAAACCGAAATTTTGTTCTGTAGGGGGCGTGAAATTAGGGCTAAAACTAACATACAAATAAGAAACGTAAAGATAGAGGAAGTCTCAGATTTCTGCTTTTTAGGAAGTCAAATAACTCGCGATGGCAGGAGCTCTAGAGATATAAGACAAAGAATAGCGAAGGGCCGAGTAGCATTTAATAAAAAGAGACAACTATTATGCTCGAAAATGATAAATGTATTAACTCGGAAGAGGCTCTTAAAAACGTATGTATGGAGCACAGCAGTGTACCGGTGCGAAACTTGGACGATAGGAGAAGCAAATAGGAAAAAATTAGAAGCATTTTGGAATGTGGCGCTTGAGACGCATGATGAAGATACCGTGGGTAGATAAGGTTAGCAACAAAGAGGTATTAGAAAGAGTTGGAGAAAAGCAAAATTTATGGAAGACGGTAAGGAAAAGGAGATAGGATAGTAGGACACCTTCTGAGGCACGAAGACTTAGTTCGCAACATACTAGTCAGAGATAGGAATATGAAGAGGTAAGGGTAGGCCCAGATTGGACTACTGCTCTCAAGTAGTTAGGGATGTAGGATGTTCAACTTTTGGGGAAAAGCGTAGGTTAGCTCAGGATAGGACGAATGGAGGTAAGCGTCCAACCAGTTTTCGGACTGAAATCTTTATGATGAAGGGTGAAAATTAATAATTGCTTTCTTTCAACCTTTCTAGCGGGCCCTTGTACCACCGTTCAACGAGAGGGAATGTATTTTTGTAATCAGTAGGTTCATCATAATCAAATTCGTGAACGCCATTCATAAACTTATGATTTTTTTACGTAATTTTTTACACATTTACGGGTCTGCCACACATCACTGTACCAAAAACAAAAACTGGCATGGGCATTTCTGTGCTCCACGACCCAAAAATCACAACATCTCAGGCATTTTTGGAGTAAACCTATTATGCACAATTTTTGGTCTATGGGCTCCTGGTCTATCATTACATGTTTCGTTTTTGTGTTTTTTATAAACATAATTTTGCTCATCCGCATTGACGTTTAGGTTCATTTTTTTTAAATCGAATTGTTCTTTATTACAAAAAATGTGTAACTTGTTTCATTATAGTTGTGCTGTGAAGACATACACATTTAACCATGTTTAGTCTTGGGGTGTAAACGTTTAGAAAAAATCACTAAACGTTGAATACCTAACTTGTGCACTTTAAAGTGTTTGCAATTTTGAGTCCAAAATAAAATCCACATTATCGATCTTCTTTTACTTCACAATTTCCCAGCAGGCAGAATGTGGTACAGTTGATAGAAATTATTTACATATGTTGTTTGAAATATGGATGAACAAGTAAAGATGACATAACAACTCTTGCCCTTTACGGATTTTGAGGAGGAAGGAGAATTTTTGTAGGAAACTAGATTTCCTGCATCTTTTGCAACGTAATAATTTCTTGGTTATGTCAAGCTGGAGCTCTGACAGAGCTTCCTCTTCTGCTACATGTCCAACTTATTACCCGTAGGTACCAAAATCCAGCATTGGATAATTTTCTTCCCCTACATTTCCAACAATTGACTAAAACCACCACCATTTTCATTTATAGTTTACGTTAAGAATTTAATTGTAAATATTTGAGGAACTGTAACTTAGACAAATCACACCTAAGCTAATGTTGAATGAAAAGTTCTTTAAATAAAAATTCAAGAATAACTGTCGTTTTACTTCCCTTCGTGGCATCCACCAGCGCATCTTGATATCTTCTGTGTGTATGTGGGGTGGTTCAAAAATAAAGCCCAAATAAACTAGCAAATATGTATTTCAGTATAAACGAGTCAAATAATTGATACAGTTACCCTTAGATATAGTAGTTTGATCATAAAGTCCAGTTATGCAAGCGATAGTCATCAGTATTTTTGGCCGCTAAAAATTTTAACAAAAAAAATGCGCGAAATTTAAATTTACCAAATTTGAAACATCTCTTAAAATTTCCTAAAATTTATTTAATTTACAATAATTTCGGTTTAAAAAAATAGATATTTATATAAGTAACATTTCCTTTACTTAACAATTTATTTTAAAAAAAACAAAAAATATTTAAATCCGATATTTTTTTATTAAACTAAATAAATACTATAAACTACTACGCAAATTGAAAATGACCCAAAATGACGGCACGTCACACTTACAAAAATAAACGACCAGAACACAATATTAAAAAAATATAACCATACAAAAAAACCGAGGGGTAAACCGCTGAGGTATTTTGGTGTACAACCTTTGGGAATTATGGGTATTATGGAGGTATTATAGGTATTTTAGGGGTATTACAGGTGTATTACAAAGATATTAATGGTATTTTGTGGGTATTACAGGTATTTCAGGGGTATTATTAGGTATTATGCAAGTATTATGCAGGTATTATGAGGTATTATGCAGGTATTATGAGGAGCATTATTACATCCCGACCAAAACAACGGCATTTACGCATGCGTCAATAATCTTTGTGCGCAGTAATAAACAGGCAAGAATTTTATATTGGTTAATTAGTTTGAAGTTTACGGTTATAGACGGACTTGTAGGGTGGTATAAAATTGAAAATTTGTTGTATTCATGTAAGTACTCGTGGACAACAAACAACACAGTGAGTATATAACTCAACGGGTTTATCTATTAAACAATTGTTATCTGTTACCAAACGAGAAAAATTTAAATTTAATATTACACATTAGCAGGATGTTTGGCGTTGTAAAGTGTATTTCGTCGCCACCTTCTGCAAATCATTTACTCTAACATAAACGCATTGTATGTGCGTCCCAAGGTGTGTACCATAAAGTCCTACGTTCGGAAATTTTCTTTATTATCCACCGTGTTACCCACCAAAAGTTATTTTTGATAAAAGTTGATACATAAAAAACTTATTTTGGCAATGGCAAACTTCAGGTGTGATGTGTAGGAGTACAAACAATTCAAAAATAATCTGCTCTGGCAAAATGGAAATTATTTGAAATTAATATTTTTAAAATGGAGAAGTTATAAAGAGGATAAAAATGCGGGCGAGAAACCTGTGTTTTCGCGAATTGAAAATCACTCGAAAAATTATTTCAAATCAACATTTTTAAAAAGGGGCGAATTAGAAGATAAAATGCAAGCGAAAACCCGAGGAAAAACCTTTATATTTTTGATGGAACGTATTCAGCTTGATTGAAAAAGCAGCGGCAAAGGGAAAACTTCTTTGTTATGCGCATTTTAGGAGAAAAACTCGGAGAAAAATGTATATAGGCAGGAGTTATGTATTTGAAAATTGAAAACGTACATTTTTGCCCTTGGCTCTAGTTTTTTCAATGACTGTGACTGTGTGTAGTTTTTGACTAAACTGAAGGTTAAGACGAAAAAGTGAAAGATCCTCTTTTTAACTTTAATGTTCTCAGTAATTATATCTCACATGAAAAACTTTATGGCTTTTGTCTTGTATTTTTATGTTCTTTTATTAACTTGTTTAAAAAATGTTGATTTCAAACAATCTTAATTTTTCCAAAGCGCATTTTTTATTTCCTTGAACTCCCTGTAAATCATACCTGAAGTTTGGCATTGTCAAAAGTAAATTTTTCATGCATCAAATTTTATTTTTTTTTTTTGAGAAATTATGAATAAAGAAAATTCTATGTAGAACACTTTATGGGACATATTGTAGAATAAAATACCGCAGTTGCTCACAGTTTTAGTATAGTAAGTTAGTTTAAACAGTATTGTGAAAATTTGCTGGGTCATGGCTAATTGTTGAGAAATTCTTTTGCTTTTACCATTATCTTCTTTCTTTTTTCTATTTTTTCTTCGTTAGGTTTCTGTTTTCCTCGCTCTTTTCTTATTCAGATTTTTTCCCTTATTTTCTCCTTCTCACGGACGTAATTTCTAAACTCATCCGACTTTGAAACGGAAGTAGAAAAGACTCGATACTGCAATCCGTTTTGCCCGATGAACGGCCGTTTTTGAATACGCTCTCCCAAAACCAGAAAGTGATAAACCATGGAACCTTTGTTGCAAAAAATTTGTTGAGAAAAAAAATGAACCCGCCGAGAGCGAGCCGCGAACTCGGGCTCAGCAAATTAGTCGCTTGAAGCGTCCACAACGTGCTACGAGGCATCGCTGATCAACATTTTCTTTGACATGCACCTCGACGTGAAGTTAAAGAAGTTCAAGCGATTACGCAACTTTGTTTACCGTGGGATTAAATATCCTATATAAACTTTAGAAATTACGCTCCTCAGGACCCACATGAAAGTCAGCTATTACCATTGATTTTTGATTCGCCATTATATTAAATTATTTTCAATTATACAGGTTGTCCCGGTTCTTCTGCAAAGCACTTAACTTTCTTTTTAAATGGAACAACCTGTATTTGATTGAATCTTTGGATTCCTTAATATTGATGTTACTATGTTTTGCCTAAAATGCATATTTTATTAAATAATATGCCTAGGTATTATGGGGTATTACTGAAAATGCACGGGTATTATGCAGTATTACGAGGTATTACGGGGTATTATTCCATAATACCCAGGTATTATTGGTATTATTCAATAATACAAGGTATTATTGAGTAATACCTGGGTATTATCAGGTATTATTTTAAAATACCTAGGTATTATACTGAAAAGGGGTATTAGTGTATAGATAAATGGTCAGCGGTTTACCCCTCGAAAAAAACTAAAAGTACGTAAAGTAATTGAGCAAAAACGCAAAAACTCTTTACAATTTCCATTTCATCAACAAGCATAAAATTAACAACATTCACTGGCAAACGCGAGAAATACATGCTCCATTCTTTCAAACGTAACAACATCACAAAAATTACAACCATAACTTTGGCTTAGAACACATAGAGGTTCAGTTTTAGATAATAAATCAGTTAGCAACCTTAACACTCCACATTTCACATTTTCTACATTATCTTGTCAGCGTAAAAAAAACAACAGTAAAATGGAGAGCAAACAACCTTTTGCGGGGTTGTTAAATCCCGAAGCGAAAAAAATTGTGCTTAATTTAATAAACTATTTTTTCTACACCTATTTAATTATGTGACAATTATTAGCATTTTCTTTGTGAAATATTGTACCTATAATTCACTGTAGTGAATTATGGTTTCATAATAATAATAATAATTTTAGATTCCACGGAATATTTTAATGTCAATTCAATAAAGGTTCGCTATGTCTAAAATTAATATTTTTGGAGATATAAATTTTTTTCTCAATATTTTGACAGTTGTGGTACATTATGTAAAAATTAATATCTCGATAACGTCTAGCAGTAAGATGTTCGATTTCCTATGGTGGCAAGACGATGTGTTGGAATTACTAATCAAGCAAAGAAATTTTCAAAATCTATTACATAAAATTTTCTAATCAACGACATAATATTTTGATCACACATAAGTAGCAAAGAGTCATTTTTCTTAAACTGAATGATACCTATTCAAAGAAACCAATTAAAAAACGTGAAAAAACGCGCGTTTAACAATGTATGATGTTTCTCTACCCAAAATGAATAGTATTTTAGATACCTACTAGATGGGGCGCCAGGTCATTGTTCTGCAGCAGTTACTAACGAATTGTACCAGATGTTTGAAGATAGATGGATACGACGTTTGGGTCCATGGAGTTGGCCTGCCAGGTCTCCAGACATTACACCGTTGGATTTTTATCTTTGGGGCCGTATAAAGGATAAAGTGTATCAATATCCACTCAACAACAGGGATGAATTGGTGGAAAGAATTGGTGGAAAGAATTGCTACAGCATTTGCAGGCTTAGATCCACATGAAATTCGTAGCGCTACTACACACGCCGTAAATAAGCGAATTATTAAATGTGTAGAAGATAATGGACTACATTTTGAACAGTTTCTTTAACATTGTTTTACTATCACGTACCTACTTTATTTTTTATTTAGTTAAAATAAGTTCAGTGGTGGTAATTCAGGATATGTTCCATTAAATATTCTGTATGTCCTGTTAATTATTTTATCGCATTTTCCATGAATGTTGAATAAATTCATAATATCCGAGTAAGAATAATTATCATTTGCCATATCCTATTCGTTAAACACCAACCGTACTAAATTACTAAAAAATACCAATTGCTTTTATTAGACATTATTTGTGAAATTTGTGAATATTTTGTTTTGTGTACAAGCCAAGGTCTACTTACTAGAAGGCGGTGCTCTTCAATTTTGATCGATGAAATAAGAAAACAGCAAATATCTAAAATATTATGCATTTTAGGTAGAGAAACACCATACATTGTTAAATGCGCATTTTTTCACTTTTTTTAATTGGTTTCTTTAAATAGGTATCATTCTATTTAAGAAAAATGACTTTTGCTACTTATGTGTGATCAACATATGTCGTTGATTAGAAAATTTTATATAATAGATTTTGAAAATTTGTTTGCCTGATTAGTAATTTCAACACCTCGTCTTGCCACCATAGAAAATCGAACATCTTACTGCTAGACGTTATCGAGATATTAATTTTTACATAATCTACCACAACTGTCAAAATAGGTATTGGAAAAAAATTCATATCTCCGAAAATATTAATTTTAGACATAGCGAACCTTTATAGAATTAACATTAAAATTTTCCGTGGAATCTAAAAAACAATTGAAAATAGTATCATTCTATTTAAGAAAAATTACTTTTTGCTACTTTTGTGCGATCAACATATGTCGTTGATTAGAAAATTTTATGTAATAGATTTTGAAAATTTGTTTGCCTGATTAGTAACTCCAACACCTCGACTTGCCACCATAAAAAATTGAACATCTTACTGCTAGACGTTATCGAGATATTAATTTTTACATAATCTACCACAACTGTCAAAATATTGAGAAAAAAATTTATATCTCCGAAAATATAAATTTTAGACATAGCGAACCTGTATTGAATTGACATTAAAATTTTTCGTGGAATCTAAAAAAAAATAGAAAATGGTAGCATTCCATTTAAGATAACAAAGTTGGTGGCAACTTCCGGTATTTCCGGAAATGCCACCATTTTGAAAATATTTTCATTAAATAGATCCGACCTGGTTTCGGCCACAGCCAAAATTGCAAATCAATATCTCTTTTAATTCTCCAGATACTTCTAATAGACGGTCAAAAAAATCACCCTGTATATTCCTAGTAAGTAGTTCATTTATTGAAAAATAAAAATTAATGTATTATGATAGTGTTCCATTAAAGTGATCAAATTTGAGTCTAATTTATTTGTTTAATAGGTGTAGAAAAAGTATAGTATTATATTCGCGATTATGACCATTATTCACTCAGATGATTGGCGCCACTCGCCTTCGGCTCGTGGGCTCAAACATCATCTTCGTGAATAATAGCTGTCATAATTGCTCATATAATAATATACTATTTTATTAATTATTAAACTGACAAGCATCGTTTTTTGACAATAAAATAACTGAATATGAAAAAGTATTTCTGGTGGTAAAATATATCTGGTAGTCAGTTGGAGTACACAATACACTCAAGCAGGACTCCCCAAGACAGAAGAAAAAACGGTAGGAAATTTTATTCCAAGTTTATTACATAATACATACTTAAGTATAAAATCAAATAGGCACTAAATTTTTTCACCCGGGTGGAAAATTTCCCAACCCGGTCGGGAAGTAGAAGTTAGGAATAGCCTACTTGCAATTGGCAGTTGGCAATTGGCAATTGGCTTATTACTAACCGATTATGAACAAAAGCATTTACATTGGCAGTTTAGTTTGTTATGTCAAATTTGTAGGTTATGTTCTTGTTTTTACTTAACAAACTGTGCATCTGATAGTTTTATTGTACCGGGTGGCCAGATAAGAATGCAAAGTGCTGTATCTCTGAAGCTATTCATCATAGAGTCTTGCGGTAAAAAAATTTATTACTAAAGTGGCCAAGAGAAGACCGTGGAAAATATTTTCAGATTTCAAAGATGGTCGCCAGGGGGCGTAACCGCCATCTTAAACTTTTAAAGTGATTTTTCACTGAAATCCACCTAGTAAATGTACCAAAAAAAATATGTGTTTTTTAAAGATAAGCTTTATTCGAGTAATTTTTGTTTAACATTTTTTGACGTATCTATTAAAATGAAGTGGTGGGGGGTGATTCAATGTTTTTTACATAAACAGCTGTAACTCCTAAACGACTGAATGGATTTTAACAAACTGGCATTTATTGCTCCATCAAACCCATCTTACCTGTGATATGTCTAATTCTTAGTGATGCCGCCAGAGCGCGTTTTTTGATATAATAACAGAACATTACAAAATTCTCTAAAAAATTAAATGCAATAATATGACATTTTTTCATAAAAATGTAGTGAAATGATACCTAAATAGGCTAGTGAAGACCACATCTCGATATCTTATTCCTAACTAAAAATATCGAAGAAAGAAAATTTAGTTATCATAAAATTTTAGAAAGACGCTATTACACCGGTATTTATTCTTATTTATTTGTGTTTTTTCAAGATTGAGTGATAAAATTTCATAATTTTATAATTTTTAAATAATAAAAGTATTCTTAGTTCAAACAATTTAAAAAAACGTGTAGGTGGATTGAACGAGGAAGTCTATTTCCTTGGCCACCCTGATCCCCAGACCTCACGTGTTTGGACTTCTATCTATGGGGTCGGTTAAAAGATATTGTTTACCAAATTCCACCAACAACGAGAGACGACATGAACATACGAATACAAGAGGCCATTCGTAGCCTGTCAAGAGCAGAAATTGAAGTTGCTGTAATGTCTACGCATGAGCAGCTCCAACGATGCATTGAGTGTTATGGAAGACAGTTCGAGCATTTAAGGAGGCATTAGTTTTATTTCAAAATCGGTCCTTCTTTCTTCTCATGCCCCAACACATTTTCTTTAATTGTTTGAACTAGTAGCTTTATTATTTAAAAATTATAAAATTATGAAATTTTAACACTGAATCTTGAAAAAAGACAAATAAATAAGAATAAATACCGGTGTAATAGCGTCTCTCTAAAATTTTATGATAACTAAATTTTCTTTCTTCGATATTTTTGGCTAGGAATAAAATATCGAGATGTGGTCTTCACTAGCTTATTTAGGTATCATTTCACTACATTTTTATGAAAAAAAGTCATATTACTGCATTTAGTTTTTTAGAGAATTTTGCAATTTTCTGTTATTATATCAAAAAACGCGCTCTAGCGGCATCACTAAGAATTAGACATATCACAGGTAAGATGGGTTTGATGGAGCAATAAATGCTTTTTCCAACGAGACCAAGTTTGTTAAAATCCGTTCAGTCGTTTAGGAGTTACAGCTGTTTATGTAAAAAAACATTGAATCACCCCCCACCACTTCATTTTAATACATACGTCAAAAAATGTTAAACAAAAATTACTCGAATAAAGCTTATCTTTAAAAAACACATATTTTTTTGGTACATTTACTAGGTGGATTTCAGTGAAAAATCACTTTAAAAGTTTAAGCTGGCGGTTACAACCCCTGGCGGACATCTTGGAAATCTGAAAATATTTTCCACGGTCTTCTCTTGGCCACTTTAGTAATAAATTTTTTTACCGCAAGACTCTATGATGAATAGCTTCCGAGATGCAGCACTTTGCATTCTTATCTGGCCACCCGGTACAGACTCTATTTATTAGGTTACTGCTTTCTGTAGTTTTCTTTGCTACTTTTCAAAGTACATGCTTACAAGGAAGAAAACCCCTACTATTGCAATAATAATATTGTGTAATACAAAACTTAACTCAAAGATGCGAAATCTAGCTAACTTGTAATGACATTGAAAAAAAATTAGAAAAATACGTTTCATCGCAACGCAACTGCAAAAATCAGTTTAAGAGCGAGATATTTTATCTCCCGATAAACAACAAAGGATTTTTCGATCTATTTTATAATCGCTTTCGCTTAAATAGTGATCGCGTTAATTTTGTCACGTTTCGAAAATAATAAATTATGATAAGATATGTAATAATTATTACTGTTATCAGTTCAATTTTACTATGTACCCGACACCTCCACTCATGGCAGTTACGACAAAATTAACAAAAAATTACAACATCGGGCAAAAGAATAATGCACCCAAAAAGTTTCCGAACATCTAAAAATAAATTACCAAAAATTATCAACACGTTTCTTCCCCGTGACCAGACGTACAAACAACAAACAACTGGTTAAATCGAGCAAACACTTACGTAAAAATTTTCATCTCGGAAATTTTATAAAACACCAAAGTTCATCGTGCAAAAATTGCGTAACTGATTTACTAACCTATGTCTAAAAAAACAAATCCTTCCATTTTGGGGACAAACAGCGGAAAAATTTCTTATGTAACATCACTTGCTTGTAGGTTCAAATTTGCCAAAGTTGATATCTCACCTCCTGCATCAAACTGCGATACAATCCAACGAGACATCCGGACACAAAAAACCAATCAAAACACGCACCCAGCATATATTTATATTATAAAAAGCGACGAAGGTATACAAAAAAAACAGATGAAAGAAAATCGTACTCGTCTTACTCATCGGCAAATATTTTCTGACCTCAAAGGCCAACCGCGATCGATTAAATTTTGACTAAAATTACACACTCAGTCATTCTTATCGGTTATCAGTCTTTGGCTAAAGGATAACTCACCATTACGCAAATGATTAAATAAAAAAAAACACGTTCACAAAAGATAATATCGAAAAACAAGGAACGCAACTAGATCGAGTAATTATTACCGACCAGTTGCACTCCCCTCACACAAAGGTACATTCACAACCGATTTATGCACGAAAAAATAAATTAAAAAATGACACTCGAGACATAGGAAACATAAAAAAAGAAGGCGCGTCACCTGCAGTCTTTGTCGATCAGTTGTTATTCGACGGCTGAACCTGCAGCAGCTGAAGAACGTCGTCGTACTCCCTCATGTCCGACTCGAACGACTCCAGCTGCTCCGTCAAGTCGTGGACTTGCTCGGCCACCGTCGGGAGTTCCACAAACGCCTGCAACGGCGGCGCACTCTGCCATTCCCTGTAGAACATGCCCAGCTCGCTGTTCACGTTCGTACTCGCAAATGGTGTTTTCTGAAAAAGGATTTTCAGCGTCAGTTAACGCTTTACAGTACAGAGAAAAAAATATTAGCGGCGTGAAAGCTCTAGGCGCGGATAACATAACCTCAAATTTGACAGTTGTCTCTGGATGCATACACCATTTTTTCGAAATTTGAGACATTTAATCATAACTTGGGGGAAGTTAGATATGACGAAGAAAGGCTATCAGAAAAAGTGTGTCAAGAAAGATACGTGGAGAAAATAGAAATAGCGTTAAAAGAAATGGAAAAAGGAGAAGACTTGGAAAAAAGTGGAAGGTAATAGAAGAATGTTTGAAAAGGGCAGCAGACCAAGTTATAAGAGAAACCAAAGGGCGACACCGAGTAAATGGTTTAATGATGACTATGAAAGAGAGTTACAGAAGAAAATAGCTGCAAGAAAGAAAATGCTGCAGACTGGATCACAGGAAGATATAGAAGAATACACAAAGCAAAGGAGAAGGACAAAAAGAATTTATAGAGAAGTTAAAAGAAGTTTTTGGCAAAAGCGAATAGAGCAAACAGAAGAATATTACAGGAACGGGGAAATACGAAATTTTTACCAAGAGATAAAATATACTAGAAGAGCTAGGCAACAAATACCGATATCCTTTAAAAATGAGAACGGAGAAAGAATAAGTAAAGAAGATCAAATAATTGAGAGGTGGAAGAGATACTTTCAGGAGCTTCTACAGGGAGAGAAACCAGAAGTGCAAATACTAAGTGAGGAGGAAAACGGAAATGAAGAACAGGGAAGAACAGAAGGTGAGAGGGAAGATATAGATCCCTCAACAAAAGAAGAAATCGCGAACATAATAAAATCCCTCAAAAATAGAAAGGCACCAGGTGGAAATGGAGTAAAGAATGAGTTAATTAAATATGGAGGAGAAGAGTTAATAACGAATGTACACGAGTTGATAGACCAAATCTGGCAACAACAAAGAATGCCAAAAGAGTGGACAGAAGCAATAATAACCCCGATTCACAAGAAAGGCGAAAAATCAGTATTCAACAATTATAGAGGAATCGCACTACTGGACACAACTTATAAAATACTAACTACGATCCTGAGAAACAGAATACAAAAATACACAGAGAAAGTATTGGGAGAATATCAAGCAGGATTTAGGCCAGCGCGCTCTGTCAGAGATCAACTGTTTGTCCTAAAAGAAACGCAAGATATGTGTGGAGAATACAATAAGGAGATCCATGTGGCATTCATTGATTTTTTAAAAGCTTACGACTCTTTAAAAAGGGAAGAGATATACAGGGCTATGGAAAACCTAAAGATACCGGGGAAATTGATAAAATTAGTTCAGATGACCTTGAAAGATACAGTAAATAGAGTTAAATGGAGAGGGAAGATGTCAGAAAGTTTTATAGTGAGAGATGGAGTCAGGCAAGGGGACCCACTGTCGACGTTGCTATTCAATATAACACTCGAGTACGTAATAAGGGAAAGTAAAATAAATAGAACAGGATGCATAGTAAGCGCAGAACACAAATGTATTGCATATGCTGATGACCTGGTGTTAATAGCAAAAAGTAAGCAAGGCCTAATAAAAGTGTTTGAAAGATTGGAGAAGCATTCAGGGAAAGTAGGGTTACAGGTCAACAGCCAGAAATCAAAGTATATGGTGATGGCAAGGCAGGCGGACAGAGCGGAAAATGATAACCTAATAATAAAACGACCGGATAAAGAAGAAATAGTAATAGAAAGAGTTAAGCTATTTACATATCTAGGGGTACAAATATCAGAGGACGGAAGAGAGGAGGAAGAAATGAAAGCAAGGCAGATGAGAGGAGATAAAGCAGCGGGGGCACTAAGTCATATCCTAAAGTCGAAACATGTATCATGGAAAGCGAAAGTGCAGATATATAAAACAGTAACCTATGGAAGTGAAGTATGGAAGTTGGGAACTGTGAAGGAAGCAAAGTTGCTGATATGGGAGAGAAAAATTTTACGAAGGATTTATGGGGGAAGAAAATGGAGCGGAGAATGGCAAAGAGGAATTGAGGGAGCTGTATAATGAACCATCAATTGTACAGTTTGTAAGACAGCAGCGGGTGAGATGGCTTGGCCATGTGCAGCGAATGGAGAGCGGAAGAATCACTAAGATGATAATGAATATCAGACCGATAGGTGCAAGAACAAAAGGAAGACCAAGAAACAGATGGAAAGAGGAAACAATTCAGGACTTGAGGGAGACAGGAGTGGAGAGTTGGTGGAAAAGTGCTTTAGACCGAAGGGAATGGCAGAGGATAACTTCAGCGATGGGCCGTCACGGCCTGTGAAAGCTACTATATATATAATCATGACTTGTTGATGTGCAAATTAAAGAAGATCGGAGTCCCACAGTTTTCTGTTCACTTGTGAAACATAGTTTAAATAAGTATTTTCTTGCACTTGTTCATCAAAGACAATTACACTAATTTTTCTATGTTCTACTATATTTAGAGCTCAACAAACAAGCACATAATTTTTTTTACTGCTTGGAGATTAAATAATCTTTCCGAGAACACCCATAAAGCTTATTTTGACAAACTGGACTAACGTAACTGCAAATAATATATCTAAATATAGATTTTAATTGTCGTTACTGACGGAAACAATAGTTTCGCACTTACTTTTGTTGACCCAACTCATTCGAGAAAATCAAGCAACGCCTTGCGAATCCTTGAAATTCAAGTTACGCAACTATGTAATTAAAAATAATTTCTTATTTACACTTCTTCGATTCTGCCGAGCACGATTTTAGCTTCGGTTATATAATTTTTAATTCGACAACTGTGCAACCTGCATAGAATATTTAAACAGAGCGTAAACAATCAGCAGATGTTATTCAAGTTAATTAACAATTATAAAGTTATTAAAATAATGCGGCTATAAATTTAGAAAAAAATAATAATTAAGTGAAGTATAAGCAAAACAATTAATTTATAAATAGCATTATTAATCCAAAAACAACCAGAAAAAATATATTTAGGAACAAACAATTTTATTTATACCGATCAACCGTAAACAGTTTTTGTCAGGTGACTCAAGTTAGATAATATTGTTTACTTATTAAAATTTCCCCATTCCTGAATTCAAAAATAAGTCACACAAATAGAGTACCGGGTGGCCAGATACGAATGCAAAGTGCTGTATCTCTGAAGCTATTCATCATAGAGTCTTGCGGTAAAAATATTTATTACTAAAGTGGCCAAGAGAAGACCGTGGAAAATATTTTCAGATTTCCAAGATGGTCGCCAGGGGGCGTAACCGCCATCTTAAACTTTTAAAGTGATTTTTCACTGAAATCCACCTAGTAAATGTACCAAAAAAATATGTGTTTTTTAAAGATAAGCTTTATTCGAGTAATTCTTGTTTAAGAGCTGTTCATAGTAAAGACGTTCGCCAGGCACTATTTCCCCTCACCCCTCGGGTCCACATAAATTCACGCTTAGGGGCGGAGCGCTATCGGAAGTTAGCTTTTACGTCTATAGAAAATAAAATAGGCGAGTAGGACAGTCAAGAAGACGGGTAGCATGTGATTTCTTAAGTCGGCTGCATTTTACTCAATGAATAAATAATACTACGGTTTTACGCAAGTCTTGACAAGGCGCATGGCAGCTCCATCCTTCTCGCACATTAGATGTCGGTTGCGAAGCAGACCCGGATTCGCAGAGCTACGCGTGCGTTAATTCTGGAGTATATTAAGACACAAAAATATATTATTTTGTTCGAATTTTATTTTGGTTTCGGTTCTATGTTGCAAATGAAAGTGGATGGCGTTTTCCCTGTTCTGTTTTGGTTATCTGCATACTGTTCTAGATGCAAAAAGTGTGTTCCTTTTATTAGGTATTGAACTTACTTGCCTACAGATTACGTACCTACTGCCTAGGAAATAAATAGGCAGACAATTAATTATACGACGTGGATTAATTATGCGTAGATTAAATTAAGCGAAGTAATATTTTGAATCTAGGAAAAAATAAAAACTGTGAATGTTGTTACAATTGAATAATAATAAACGAACCATACCAACTACAAGTGGTAAAAATGTTTATCTGTTTTATAATGTTTGAAATACATATTCAGTGTGGAAAATAATTAAGGAACTAATTCAATATCTTCTAAAATAGGGTGTTGCGGCAAAAACGCTCGTACATATTTGTGTATCTCACTCCCACTCACAAGAATGAATTGTAGAATTCTAGCAACCAACAACTGTGTCATCCCATTATTCATAGCGATATTTGTGTCACTGAGAATTATTTTCTGGTGGAACGTCTTCCTTCGTTTGCTTTGTAGTTTGAATTCTTTTAGTCTTTTTTACAGAATGATCCCTGATTTTATAAAACCCCCAAATTTCAGCTAACTTCTCGATGGCATGGTTGCTGTAGAGGTCTACACTCTACATTGCTTTTCTGAAAGGGGAATGAGATAAACTTTAGTACAATGAAGTACGCGTGTTCAAAAAGGAAGAAAGGCTGTTTTCTATACAGGGTGGAACTTTCTAATGGAATAAATTCAGTAAAAACTGAATGACTAATATTTGATCGAAATCCTCGGACACGAGGATGTTTGATTTTAAATGCGCACCTTATAATGTAAATTTCATCACCATTTGGTTACGTGACTATGAGTAATGACGTCAAAGTCCATTTTTTTAAATAGCAAGGTATGTTCAATCTTATATCGTTGGATAGATTCTTTCGAGAGAAATTCAGTGCCGTTTTCCGTTTTTCAATATCCTTATTACTTTTCGAGAAAGATCGTTTCAAACTGCAGTGACATATACGTAATAAAAATAAAGCTGGCCATTAAACAAACGTATTTTTATAAAAATTCGACCCGAACTTGCTCCAACAACTACTCCCCGGGCAAATACCCCGACAGGCATTGAATTACAAAGCAAGTCCTTGACGATAGGCGTGTACTGAACGTATTTTTATTATCAAAATTGAATTTTTAAAGTAAAGTAATTTGTTAATAACAAAGCGGTGGCAAGAAATTTACTTAAACGTGATTTCCAATAAAAGTAAATGGCCAGCTTTATTTTTATGACGTATACGTCCAAACAGTTTGAAACTATTTTTCTCGAAAACTAATGGAAATATTAAAAAACGGAAAACGGCACTGAATTTCTCCCGAAAGAATCTTTCCAACGGTATAAAATTGAACATACCTTGCTATTTAAAAAAATGTACTGTGACGTCATAACTCGTAGTCACGTGACCAAATGGCGATGAAATTTACATTAGAAGGTGCGCAATTAAAATCAAAAATCGACGTGTCCCAGGATTTCCATCAAATATTAGCCGTTCAGTCTTTACTGAATTTATGCCATTAGAAAGTTCCACCCTGTATATTAATTACATGGAGTGTAAAACTCTTATGCATAATGAAATTTTATAGTTTCGGAATTCTTACAGGCAAATTTGAAGAATGTCTGGGGTCAATGATCTCCGCTAACAAATAATTTAAATAAAAGGACTGTAGTTTGGGAAGCATCTGATCGCTCCAAAAATGATCATCCCGTTCTATTTCCTCTACAGTCTACAAGAAGGTTTGAATTTTCTTTGGCAGTACAAATATGAAGCTTAATTTTTTTCGCTTCGATAGCTTCCTGCGGAGTGTATTTATTAGATTCCATCGGACGCATCACAGGGCATTTAATCTCAATAAATGACTCCCAACCAACCAGAGCGTCTGGACTAGCAGCAAAAATACGGTAGGTAAGACAGGTATAAAAACATCACATCGATCAGGGTTCGGCAAATACGGGTAGGTACATTTCTTTAAAAACGGAAAATCTAATGTTGTTAAAAATGCTTAAAAAGTATTGCATTTGTTAACAAACAATTTCGAAGTTAATTTAGCAGCATCTGAATCAAATCTAGAAAGAACAAGCTTTCCAATGGTGTAAGAATCGTTAAGATATGCGTCAAAAAATAAGCTTGTAAATGCGGTGTAAAAATAAAATTAATCGATTTTCATCAATTCAAAAATTTTCGGAAAAAGATTTTTACTCCTTTTTACAATAAATTGCGGTTAGAATCGCGCCTTCCATATTGAGAGCCACAAGATCATTCCAGATAATGTTATACATTTTTTCAGAACTGTATGTTCGTGTCGATACCCTATGCTCGGAATTCCTGGCTGCTGATTCCCCACTATTTCTAAGCTCCGCCCATCTCCCATTCATCTGCTGTGGTACACGACACTCGCATAACGCACACTAGAGGGCGCGTTTTGTTGTCCACAAATTTTTGGAAACAAACAACCAGTTTGTGACCCTATGGTTGCTTTTTTCAAAATTTCGTTTTCACTTTTGGGTGCAGAAAAGAGAGATCTTTGGAGGGACTGCTCGATTTTTTTTCTTAACTTTAATTTACAATTTTTTTTCTAATTTTTCGTCGTAACAAAAAAATTGAACTGTCCCTCCAAAGAATGGTCCTTCAGTAAGAAATCCCCAAAATTTCAGCCGAAAATCGCTGTAAATAACAAATTGGCAAGGTTGTTCGTAGAGGTCTGCATATAGCATTACTGTGGAACCCTCTTAACACTTTTCGACGTATCTATTAAAATGAAGTGGTGGGGGGGTGACTCAATGTTTTTCTATATAAACAGCTGTAACTCCTAAACGACTGAACGGATTTTAACAAACTTGGTCTCGTTGGAAAAAGCATTTATTGCTCCATCAAACTCATCTTACCTGTGATATGTCTAATTCTTAGTGATGCCGCTAGAGCGCGTTTTTTGATATAATAACAGAAAATTGCAAAATTCTCTAAAAAATTAAATGCAATAATATGACTCTTTTTTCATAAAAATGTAGTGAAATGATACCTAAATAGGCTAGTGAAGACCACATCTCGATATCTTATTCCTAGCCAAAAATATCGAAGAAAGAAAATTTAGTTATCATAAAATTTTAGAGAAACACTATTGCACCAGTATTTATACTTATTTATTTGTCTTCTTTCAAGATTCAGTGATAAAATTTCATAATTTTATAATTTTTAAATAATAAAAGTATTCTTAGTTCAAACAATTAAAAAAAACGTGTAGGGGCATAAGAAGAAAGAAGGACCGATTTTGAAATAAAACTAATGCCTCCTTAAATACTCGAACTGTCTTCCATCACACTCAATGCATTGTTGGAGCCGCTCATGCAGACATTACAGCAGCTTCAATTTCTGCTCTTGACAGGCTACGAATGACCTCTTGTATTCGTATGTTCATGTCGTCTCTCGTTGTTGGTGGAATTTGGTAAACAATATCTTTTAACCGACCCCATAGATAGAAGTAAACAGGTGAGGTCTGGGGATCGGGTTGGCCAAGGAAATAGACTTCCTCCTCCAATCCACCTCTGGTGATATCTTCCATCGAAATACTTTTATTATTTAAAAATTATAAAATTATGAAATTTTATCATTGAATCTTGAAAAAAGACAAATAGATAAGAATAAACACCGGTGTAATAGCATCTCTCTAAAATTTTATGATAACTAAATTTCCTTTCTGCGATATTTTTGGCTAGGAATAAGATATCGAGATGTGGTCTTCACTAGCCTATTTAGGTGTCATTTCACTACATTTTTATGAAAAAAGTCGTATTATTGCATTTAATTTTTTAGAGAATTTTGCAATTTTCTGTTATTATATCAAAAAACGCGCTCTAGCGGCATCACTAAGAATTAGACATATCACAGGCAAGATGGGTTTGATGGAGCAATAAATGCTTTTTCCAACGAGACCAAGTTTGTTAAAATCCGTTCAGTCGCCTAGGGCCCAATCCTAAAAAGGGCCCGGGCCCGATACTAGGTCTAACCATCATCAACAAAATATTTCAAAAAATATTAAAAATACTGTTTCAGTTAATTTAATTGCACTTGTAGGTATATACTTACTTATTTAATTTGAAAAATAAAAAATATATGATAACAAAAATGGAGTGTACTTCAAAGGTGTTTAGAGACGGCGAAACCTAAGAAATTAGTAGTAAAAAGAATTTGTGATACCAGATGGTCCGCTAGAGCCGACGCTGTCAAATCTATCGCCCTAGGATTCAATCAAATTAAAATGATCTTAACCCAGTTGCATGAAGACGAAAACCAAAAGAAGTCTACCACAACAGAAGCGAAGGATATTTTACAAAAACTTGAGTCATTCGAATTTGCCCTTATGACTATTACTTGATCAAAAATTTTAGAAAGAATTAATGCAACCAGCAAATCATTACAAGAAATTAAAAATAACCTGTTTCTTCTGAACTTTACAATGGTTTAATTTGTTTCGTTAAAAATCTGAGAGAAAGATTTAGGGAAATTGAGGAAGAAGCATAAAAAAAGATGCAACCTAACAACACGTCATATACCTAAGGACGAAATTACTAGAAAGCGGAAAAGAAAACATTGTTTTGATGAAGGTTCTTCTAAAGACATTTCTTTTGAGGGGCACGAAAACTTTAAAATAAACACTTTTTTATAATTTGCGATAAATTAATCATGGACTTATCAAGAAGAAAAGAATCTTACAATTCTGTGAATGATATTTTTAATATATTTTTTTGTAGATAGTTTAGACGAAAATTATAAAATAAGTTTAAAAAATATTGGACAGTATTATTATGACCAGGATGTTGATGTTAATGATATAGAAAATGAAATAATACAATTTAAAGCGATTTGTAACCCGAACAACATACGTCCGTGAAGTTAGATTTAGATTTGGATAATCACAGTGGACCGAACGAATTCTGACCAAAGTACAAAATAAATAGTTTCTTTGAATTCTAAGCCAAAATCTAGTGCAATAAATTGACATAGTCGAATACCACAACTTTAACATAAAAAATACGCCCTCTAAAATGCAAACCCCTGGGAAAAAATGTAGTCGCCCCTAAGTACAGTAATTTGTTCGTATTCTTTATTCTACTGTTTAATATTGTAATTATAAAGTTAAAGCTTTTCTAAAAGTATTTCACACCCTCGGAGAATCACAGGCAAATATCGGGAATTGAAATACAGCAACCCTTAAGTGAAAATATTTTTTATTCCTTATGCATGGAATTGTAACCATAAATCCCTGGATCTTCCGGACACATAGGTACTGATGTCCTTACTTAACATCCTCTAAAAATGTCAATTTCAGGAAAACACCTGGAGTGGAAATTATAACAACCCCTTAGTGAAAACATTTTTCTATACCTTTGTATAAAATTGTAACCATAAATCTAATGATTTTCTGAACACTTACTGATGCCCCTAATACCCCCGGAAATGTCAATTGCAGGGAAACATCTAGAGCGGAAATATTGCAACCCCTAAGTGAAAATATTTTTTTACTCTCTTGTATAAAATTGTAACCACAAAGCTATTGATTTTCATGGATGTCTTTAATATCCTCTAGAAGTCCCAATCTCAAAGAAAGACCTGGAGCGGATATATTGAAACCCCTAAAAGAATTTTTTTTTCTCCCTTGGATAAAATGTTGTTCACATTGCTCAGAATCCTGAAAAAATGTTACAGTGTTTGACTGAAACTATCACCGCCTCAACATTTCCCAATGTTGAGACATTATTGCGCATATATTTGTCAAAACCGATAAGTACCTAACGCTTCTGGCGAGCGATCATTTTCAACTTTAAAATGAGTGAAATCTTCTTTGAGAAATTCTTTGAGTCAGGAAAATGTGTTATCTTTGGCACTTCTTAATGTGGAACGAGATATATTATAAAAACTAGATTCGAGTAAAATCATTAACAATTTTGCAGAATTAAAAATGCGAAAAAGATAAATCTGATGTTCTTAAAATCTTAAGTTACTTAATTATGTAGGTATATGTTGTAGACACATACCTGTTTAAGTCGAAAAATAATGTTCTTTTTGTTTGTAGCTGTTTTGTTTTAGACTGTTTTTTAGAGTGTTTGTTGTTTTCTTTGTTTTGTTATTTGTTTTTTATGTTACTTTCTAAATAGTAAATAGTAGTAAAGCATATTAAAATCAATGTTGGGTAGCTTACTGACAATTTAAAAAAATAGGGGCCCGGGATTGGGTAAGGGCCTAGGGCCCGCTTTGAACAAAAATAGGCTCTGCATTTACTAGATAGATTTCAGTGAAAAATCACTTTAAAAGTTTAAGATGGCGGTTACGCCCCCTGGCGACCATCTTGGAAATCTAAAAATATTTTCCACGGTCTTCTCTTGGCCACTTTAGCAATAAAGTTTTTTACCGTAAGACTCTATGGTGAATAGCTTCCGAGATACAGCACTTTGCATTCTTATCTGGCCACCTGGTACATTGAGCTCCAAAATCAACGCATTTTTTGCCTAATTTTGGAACGCACTGTACTAAAATTAGCACCTTCAAAAACCAACAGTTAAACATAAAAAATGCTAAGCTATTTTCCATCGAGTTTGTTTACTTCAATAATTGTTTATAAAGTTCCGGTTCATCAAAAAACGACTCTGTATCTGTCTCCTTGAGGTTAAAAAAATTAGGCAAATTATTTATTTGCAATTATATTTTCGCCAAAAATTATCTTCGCTTATCTGTACATTTTTAACAGTTAATTGTTTAATTGGGAGCACGATTAGTCATTATTTTGATCAAGTTTTCTAAAACTGAACAAGATAAAATGAGAAGCTGTATCCAAGGCCAAAAATTTAGACTAAAGCAAACAAACTCTTCCGAAAAACAAAAATTAAAGCATGCAGCATGTAGCCAATAAAAATTTACCAATTCTACCATAATGAAGTCATCATTCGTCGACATCATCGTCAGCGTGGTATCGCTCTTTTGTGAATCCGTCGGCGAATTACCGTTCGCGTCTTCTTTACCATTACGCAAACACTTCTCATTCTCTTGCTCTTCTTCTTCCTCGATGGCCTCACCGTTCCTTTTTTCAGGAGTCAACCTCTCCATCAGCAACTTGCTGAAGGAAACGGTCGGGATTATGATTTCAGGTTCAATGTATTTTCTGTTGGTGTCGGCGAAGGCCCCCATCTTCATCCTGTCGCTCAAGGATGCGCTCTTCTCGTCACTGCAGGCAGAAAAAAGCAAAACTACAAACATATTCAAAGGCATCATTTTTATTTATTAATTTGTTTGCCGAGTTCATTAGGAACCAATTCCAGAAAAGTCTCCATCACTCAAATGTCGAACCAGTCCTTTACAGGATTTCTATAAACGTTTTTTTTCATTCTTTCCTAGAATAGAAGTTCTTCATATTTGGATCATCATCCCATTACCTCCACCTCTGCATCTCATTCCCTCAACTTGTATCTCAAGGGAAGAGAGAATTAAAGAAAATATATTAATACAGAACTTGGTCCTTCGAGTGAGACATCAAATTTTGAAATTGGTTAATAACGAATGACGCTTCTTAAACATTTTTGGAGGGAACTTGTGAAAAATCAAGTAGCAGTTAAACACACCACAATCCTGTATACTAACATTCTACAATCAAAACGTAGACACGTACCCAGATTTCTTGTATACCTAATAAGTACGCCAATATGTCTTTGGAGAGTCACAGAGCTTTACCTTCTTGAAGTTGTAATTACCTACTCATTTCGTGATATATATTATACACGGTGTCCCAACGAAAACTTGTACCTCCGCAAAACTCGGCAAAATAAACGTTTTGACAAAAATCTAAAAACACATCGATTTTTATATCAAAGGGGACCAATTTTTATGCAATAATCATTCTTGCAACTCTAGCCCTGTGCGGGGGGTAGCGACCCCCCCAAATTTTTAAGTGGGACGGGGGTCAAATGATCCCTACTTTGGAAGGGTTTTTCATTACTTATACAACCGTATTTGTTTTATTCAATTCGATCAATCTGTTACCGAGAAATTGCTTCTTGAAGTTTCCAAGTTAAAAAATTAATAAAGCACAAAAAGGTTTAAACTATCGAATGTATTAGAATGGAAAAGTAACAAAATCAAGTAAACTAATAAGAATAAAAAGTAAGAACAAAAGAACATCAGAACAAATGTCAAAATAAACTTATTAGCCACAGTATAAAATCGTGTTTATTTACTAAATCAAAATGGTTTATTCCAAAGAAGAATGCCGGCTAATAACTCCAGAGGTCTTGAGAAATGTAAGATCTGGATTTGAATCTAGAATGTATTATTGAATGACAATTCGATAGTTTAAACCTTTTTGTGCTTTTATTTTCTTAACTTGGAAACTTGAAGAAGCAATTTCTCGGTAACAAATTGATTGAATTAAATAAAACAAATACGGTTGTGTAAGTAATGAAAAACCCTTCCAAAGTAGGGATCATTTGACCCCCCGTCCCATTTAAAAATTTTGGGTGGGTCGCTATCCCCCGCACAGGGCTAGAGTTGCAAGAATGATTATTGCATAAAAATTGGTCCCCTTTGATATAAAAATCGACATATTTTTGGATTTTTGTCAAAACGTTTATTTTGCCGAGTTTTACGGGGGTACAAGTTTTCGTTGGGACACCTTGTATACTATTGCCCATGGCAGAGATAAAAGAATGTAAACCCCGTTATGGCCCACCAGATCATTATCAAATATGTTTTCCTTGGACCACTAGAGAAAAAAAAACATTGAAACATACACATGTTCACCTATGAGAAAGTAACAGAAAAACAGCATCTAAAATTAGTATTCCGGTCAAGTCTACACAGCCATTAACAAACTGTTTACCTGCCAGTCCTAGAAGGAAAGTGCATATGAAACATTAATAGCTACAATAAACCTTCGAAGCTATGCACTCATAGTATATTTAGAATAACGTCATAATTACTAATAAACAGATAAACTCGAAGATGTTTTTAACAAACACGAAAGACAAATATTTTCTATCGAATCACATAGGTCAAGACCCAGAAAAATAGCACAAGCAAAACAACAAATTAAGCTACCGAAAAATAAAATAATAAAACGAAACGTACCTCGCATGAACTAATTCCGAACTAATGTTCAACAACGAATTTATCACGTTGGCCTCGCAAAATTTCATTATTGCACTTACGAAAACGATGTTTACTTGCTGGACGCAAAAAACCGAATGTTGTACCGTACTACTACTGATAACATATAACAGCTTCGATTAGAAAATTTCACGTGATTTTCCGGTAGTTTCAGCTTATGAATTCTTTACGGAGAAAATCTAGTGTTCTGTACGCCCGAAAGAAACCTTGATATTAAAAACGACTTTGAACCAAATAAGAAATTGTTTTCCGATATTGAAACACAAGCATATCATTAATAAACAATACTTGAGCAATCATAAACGAACATACAGCGCGTTCCTTGTAAATTTATCGGTTTAACGTTTCATATACCAAATTTTAAAATGCTAATTTTATTCCAAATAATGCGCATTTAAAAAATAATCAAAAATAAAACCCCCCAAGTTAACAACATTAAATTGAGCAATAAACAGATATGACTAAGACACACTTATTAATAATTTACCTAATCACCTAAATAGAAAACAAAATGCGAGTTCATCACCCTGGTATCTTTCTTATTCACCAAACTACAATACAGCGAAGAGAAAAACATAAAAAATAATTAAATTTCCAACTAAATCCACACACTATGAACTTTGAACTCAGAACGACAAATTACCGGCTTTTCAGCGTTCTGGAATGTTGATATTAAACAATTAAGCGCAGAGAACTATAACATCTGGTTTTATTACTGAATTTAATTAAAAAGCATTTTAATTACACATAAAGCTAGTTAACCAAGTTGTAATTCACGGCTCAATTTCACTTTTAAAGAGGTCCAGATAAAATCTGAAATACGATATTATTCAGAACTTAGGTATAAAAAAGTGAGGTAGCCGATTTTCTTGGTCCCGTCTTCCTTTCGAGTTAAAGGCTCCGGATATTACATGGTGTAAAAAAGATTCTTTGAAACCTGCTCTCTGGGACCACCAGATGACCTGGGCCTTCTACATAGAAACACATGCGCAGTACTATACCTTGTTATTTTTTTGTTTTTTTCATGCCCACTAGATTTTTTTTATTCTGAATAATATCAGCTTGGCCCTCGTAC
This sequence comes from Xestobium rufovillosum, assembly GCA_963966045.1. NCBI lineage: Eukaryota > Metazoa > Arthropoda > Insecta > Coleoptera > Ptinidae > Xestobium > Xestobium rufovillosum. The sequence continues at coordinate 42,486,719 of OZ014493.1, forward strand.
TATTTTTGAGAGCGAAATATATGTCAAACGTGTAACAAACACAACTTTCTCTATTAATACCTACCCAATGCAATGCTTGATGTTAATGAAGAATAAACAGAAATCATTGAGTATAAGTATTCGCAGGCCCTCAGGGCAAATGGATCGTACGTGGACGTTTAAAAGGAAGGCCACGCCAGAGTTCAACAAACCTGCATTTCTCTGCACAGCAATTAAATTCAAACAGGAGTGATCGAGTAGTACCCGAAGACTCCTCACAAAACAAGTGAACATTCTAAATATTTAAAAACGGGTGCAAATCAAAAACTGCCTCATCAATTTTTCCATTGATTTTCCCACATATTCCGTAACATTTGGTTGAAAACATACCACTAGGTATGGTTCTGAAGTAGCTTACAACCTCTGGAATGGGGAGAAGCAATAGTCTGGCTCTTGTTGTTTCTCCCAAACTCCTGCTCCTGGAATACTTGCTGAACCAATCAAGTTGTGGATGCAAGAAGCAGAAGGGATGCCTAGAAACTGGGACCACAAAACGTGGTGGATTATCATACATCACAACTTGTATCCATCGTCAGGGAATTGAAGATCGGTTGCGGCAACGGAAAGGACATAGAATTGGTAAAGAAAGGGAATGACGATTTTTTTCCGAATTCAAACCGCCAACTTTTCCGGCCAAAGTTTCAGTAAAGTAAAAATGGGTAGCTGATACATAAAGTGGTTCTCATCCAAATCACCTCGGGTAACTATATTTAAAGATGTCTTATTTATGCTTATATACAGGGTGAGTCAATCAAGCTGTAAAGTCCATTTAAGTAAGTACTGTCTCCTGTCTCTGCTAGTTCTTGAAATATTTCGAATTTTCTGATTTTTTTAATGCGTTTTCACATTTTTAAGGGGTAACAAGGTGGTTTTGTTTTGCAATTGCCATACATTTATCAAGAAAAGTCATTATAGTGGCTTCATAGTTTCATAGCTTATTTCTCATCGTTTTATAAGTATGTCGTTAACTCGACAAGAATTGGTCGATATGACATTTATTTTTGACAAATGTCACTAAAATCCTTTATTGGCATCACGGATTTATACCGAACATTTTCCAAATAGACGACATCCACAAGATCGTTTCGAAAACTGTTTGAAAAATCTCAAATCGACCACGAATCTTCAAAATTCTGGATTTTTTAGAAAATATTCAGTGGCGTACGACATATTTACGAAAAAGTAGCAACACAGAACGCCACTGGATTAACGTTACCGATATGGATAAATTTTGTAAATTTCGAGTTTGTGATAAAAACCTTCAACATCCTGTATCTCAAAAACGGCACGTTTTCCGTTAAAAGTTTAAATGGCAAACCTGCATTATTTTGACGTGTTCTACCTATACCCGATATATAGCCTTTTCATGGCTACCTTGTCTTATTTGAAACACCGTACTTGCAACGTGTATGTAAAAAACGAGGTAAAAAAATATAAAATATCTCTTATAACGAACCTTGAAATTGCACAAAATATGGTTCGTTATAAGCGGAGTTCATTATAAAAGGAAATCCAAACATTGCTATTAATTATGGGCGTTTTTAGCACTTTCACAAGCGGTTCGTTTTAACCGGTAGTTTGTTGTAAACGGGTTCGTTATATGCGGACACTACGTAGATACAGGACATACAAGGAAAATTGACGTTATTGAAGTATTAACTAAGTTCCATTCACAATAAAAGACTTTTTATGGGTCGAATTATTTCAAGTTTTAGAATTTTTTGTGACCACCCTGTTTAAAAAAAATAAAAGTTTTATCTGGTTAGGTCGAAGGTTAGCTCTTTCGAGTAGGTAGATGTTTCCCAACAGTTCCGTGGAATGATTCCTTGACGAGGGAAAATGCAGTTTGTTAAAAAAATTGCAAATATCTTGAAAATTACTGATTTTAAATAAAGAACAGAAAATATCCAGTATAAAAGAAAATATTTTTAAAATAAAACGTTAATATCAGCCCTATTCATTGGTATAATCACATTTTTAATCACGTACCGACTTGACAGGCTCATTCTGTATTTTAAAAGTACCAACGTCATCCTACAGCGTTTTTGTGAGTGAACATTAAAGTCTTACGTAAAAATAATTATAAGGTACTTCAATGTATTTAATAGTTATTTCTTAACATTTTTAACAATTAGAATACGTATTTTTGCCTTTATTGACGTCTTATAAAAGAATATATGTATACCTATAGTACAATTAGCAACCAACTGAAAATAATGTCCTCGTTGCCCTCAAAACAATAATGCACATAAAATGAAAACTTGCTCAACAAAAAAGTTACGTAAAAATTTCATCTATTGGAAATTCTTAAAGTTTAGTAAGTACTCACGGATTCCTTGAAGAATAGTAGAAATAGAATAAAAAAATCCTACGAAATCGATTAAATTAATGAACATAGTAAGGACTAGTTTTCATTTTCGATTAAGACCATCACTGTCAAGTTCATAAATGAGCACCCCGATGAGCGCCAATAAATATATCGGTTTGGTTAGCGTCGGCTTTCAATGAGGAGTAAATATCCCGAAAAATTTTTGTACACAGGACTCGGAATTCCAAAGATTTCCAAAGAATTCCAAAGATTTCCTAGGAATTCCAAAGATTTCCTAGGAATTCCAAAGAATTTCAAGGAATTCCAAAGATTTCCTATAAATTCCAAAGATTTCCAAGGAATTCCAACGAATTCCGAGGCCTTCCAAAATAATTTTATGGAATTCCGAACGTCTTCGAGGAAAGTAATCTCCTCCCAATTATCCCAAACAAAAGTGCAATACTGGCATAAACCTTTTTACTTTTATGCTTAAATTTCTTAATAGAGTGCTTAAAGAACAAAATAAACCAATTTTTTATTATTTAAAACAAATATTATTTTATTAAAGAAAACAAAATATATATGTAACTTTTATACCACTTTCGAAAAATGTTATTTTTAAAAAGAAACTTTATTTATTATAATTTACATGCGTAAGCTTCGGACATAAAAATCTGACTAACAACTAAAAAGAAACGTTCTCACACAATAAAAATGACAGCTAAGCAACTTTACATTTATCAGTTGTCTACACGTGTACTTCCTGTGAATACAAGGTGTAATGACACTATATTGCAATAAGATATGTACTATAACTCCTCCATCGCTAGAATGAAGCTTCTTCGGGAAGATTAATTTTCTTTTCTCTTGATTTTGGCTGCATTTCCAATTCTTGTGGTTCCTTTCGAATTTTTGTGGATCTTTTAATTTTGATCCATTTTACTGTAAAATAGGCTATAAAGGTTATTAGTAGGACATATAAAATTGAAGTCCAAATGCTCGGTTTGTAATATTCAACATTTAAATTATCTTCTGTGATCGGATAAATGCGATTTGAAGAGATTTCCTGTAAACTGAGAGTTTTCAATTTTATTTTGAAATTTAGCATATTTTCTTGTTTCATTTCCAAATGAAGTCCGTCAACTATAGAAGGTTTTCCGAAGGTTTTATCTTGATAGACTATTTCTTGATTTTTGAAGTACAGGGTGCAGTTGCTTCTTTTTACCAAAAATATTCCTGTTAGAGTTTTGGTTTCCGACTGTGATTTGCACTTTATATTGAATCTTTCTTCTTGTGGAAATACTGCCAAGTATTGATTAATTTCGGGAACCATTTCCAAGTGATTTTTCGTTATTTCTAATTTGACATACTGACAATTGCTCGTGTTCATTTCCGATAGAATTTTTTCTTCACATAGGGCCATGTTATTTCTTAGTAAATAATTTGGACATTGAAATATTTTACCTTGGGTACAAATATCATTTAGAGGCTTAACAACGTTATCTGATTTTAGTAAATACTTAACATCTGGAATAATTGTTCTAAATTCTGACCCATATTTTGTAGGAATAGGAAGTAAGTAATAAAGCTGAAAATTCTTTTCGAAATCGATTGGTATTGAAATAAAGTAACTAATTTTAGTATTATCAATTTTGCAATTAATTTTTATTACGGATTCAAAGTCTAATATGTTTTCATAAATTACTTCAAAAGGAAGTTCGTTTTTATAATGAGATGAAATTCTTTGTAGTTCCAGAAATAAATCTCTAGTTTTTATAACACTTGGATGGAGAACATTTAATTTACAGAAAGTTATAGAATTTTCAATATCTTGAAAAATATCTAGAACTGCGTTGTAGAGAATTAATAACTGATTATACAAGTCTTTAGCGAATAAAATATTTTGATGAATTATTTTTTCGTTAACCATTTGCTTTAATTGAAGGATTCTTGAAGTTAAAATAATTTCATTGTGCTGAATGTCTTGTATCGTATTGTTAAAATTTTTAATAAGTCTGTGACTGATAGAGTATTCGAATTTTAATTGATTCGCCAAGTTGTGTTCGTTCTCTTGAACGTGCTTTAGAATTTTCTCAAATTTTTCACCATCTGCGGCATCCAAATTGCCGGTTAAGGTTTTGATAATCGTTCCTAAACCATTAATCAAACCTCGTTTTTTCCTAGAATTATTTTGTAACTTAATGTTCTCGATTTTCTCATTAATTATTTTCTGTGTGTAAAGTACTATCTTATTATTCTCTAATTCACTAACATAAACACTATTATTTAAACTACTCAACCTAAGACTATCGTATTGATTATTTAAATTATTATATTGGTTATATAAGGATTTCAAGTCATAAAAATGAGTAAAAGTATGTTCTGAGCGTTGTAATTTAGCTGGACCCAATAATATTGGTAAAATACCTAAATTGTGGGTGATATTCCTTATTTCTGCTCCTCTTCCGATTGTAAGGAACCTGAAATAGTTTTAAATTTGTAAGTTTCTTTCCTAGGTCGCTTAATATTTGATAAATGAATTTTCTCTCTAGTATTATGATGAGTTGGATTAATTTTACCTGTTTTTAATTCTTTATCTATCGATCTAAGAGTTTCTGGTTTGTATTTATTATTTGTCTTACTCTGTTTTTGTTTATTTTTAACGAATATTTTTTCGGGTACTTCCGGGAGATTTTCACGGGTTTCATTAATTTTTCCGATAACATTTTCCTTTTTTTGTTGAAGTTTTTCGTTTAAATTTTGGTACATTAATTTAATTTTGTCTCTATGACGTATAGCATAGTTATTGACAATTTGTTTTTCAATTTCGATATTAAAAGGAGATTCTATATCTAGGTGACCTGTTACAATTTCATATGGTTTTAGATTTGTAGCAGAATGAATTGTATTGTTATAAGCCAACAATGCATAATTAAGTTTTATTTCTATTGGTTCATTTTGGTAATCTTTTTGATTGTTAAAAAGTCTAATGTGCTCGATTATTGTTGAATGGAAGCGTTCTATCATTCCATTTGATTCTGGATGTTGCGAACTAATAAAATGTACATTAATTTTATGAAGTTCTAAAATTTCTTGTAGAGCCGAACCTTTAAATTCTGAACCATTGTTGGTTATAATTTGTTCAGGAATGCAATGATGCGTAAAATATTTAATTAATTTGTTTATTACCTCTATACTTTGAGTAGAATTTACCTGATATGCTTGCGCGTATTTCGAGAAAGCATCTATTATTGTCAAGAATTTAACTTTATCTAACGAAATAACATCAATATGTAAAATTTGGAAGGGTCTTGTTGCAGTAGGAGTTAAATTTAGTTGTAATTTCAGTGGGTTTCTATCATACTTTGTGATTTGACAAATTTCACAATGGTTAATATAAGTTTGAATTGACCTACGTTGATTTGGCCAATAGTACAAATTTTTTATTCGATTATGTGTTTCATCAAGACCTCTATGATTCGTTTTTCCTTCATGGTAATTTTGAATAGTTTGTCTGATTTCATCTTGATCAATAATATCAATTAATTTTTTGGTACATTTAAGCATTTTTATTTCAGAGTTTTTAAAGTAGTTTTGAAGAATTGTACTAAACTTCTCGTAAACTGGATCTTCGAAATAAAGATGATATTTAATTTTTGGAACAATAAATTCTTTAATAAATTTAATTACATCTAGTTCAAATTTATTTTCTGAGAATTGAATAAGTATTCTTTGTTTGTTTCCAAACAATTTAATAATAGTAGGTGCTGCAGGTGCAAAATTAACTTTTGAAATGATTAACTGATTTTTTCCTACGTTTACTGGACAATCTACAATTGGTACTCCAATTATAGGATTTTCTTCGCTTGAATGAACAGTTTCTAGTTCGTCATCATCGTTTATATTTTCTACTTCTACAACTAATGATTGATTATCGACATTTTGAGTTGAAGTGCTTGGCCTTCCTATATCTTCGTTAAATTTTTCGATATATTGGAGAATTCCTTTAGAATTTCCTGACGTTTCGTTCATATTAAGTTCGATGCGAGATAATGCATCTGCGTTTGTGTTTAAACAACCTTTTTTGTGAATGATTTCGTAATTATACTCTTCAAGTTTGAGTCGCCATCGTATTAATTTTGAATTTGGCTCCTTCAATGAAAATAACCAAATAAGGGGTTTGTGATCAGTAATGATTTTAAATTTAGTATCGAATAAATATGGTCTGAAATATTTTACAGCCCAAACAATCGCTAAACACTCTTTTTCTATAGTCGAATAATTTATTTCACAATCAGTTAATGTTCTACTTGCGTACGCCACTGGTAAATCACTGCCAATTTTTCCTTGAGACAAAACAGCGCCTAATGCAAAATTACTGGCGTCTGTGGTTAAATTGAATGGTTGGTCAAAATCTGGATACTGTAGAATAGGTTTGTTTATTAGTAAATTTTTGCATAATTCGAAACACTCTTTATATTCAGGATCGTTAATATTTATTACGTTATCCTTCTTTAAACACTTAGTCATGGGTTTCGTTATTTTTGACAAATTTTTAATAAACTTTCTATAATATGAGAGTAATCCTAGAAAACCTTTTATTTGTTTTGCATTTTTGGGTATTGGATAATTCTGTATAGTTTTAATTTTATCAGGATTCGGCAGAACACCTTCTGGGGTTACGACATGTCCTAGATAAGCGACTTCTTTTCTTAAGAACTCCGACTTATCCAACTGTATCTTGAAATTCGAGATTCTCAATCTTTCGAATACTTGTTTTAAACTATTAATATGTTCCTGTAAACTAGTACTATAAATAATTATATCGTCCAAGTAAACGAGGCATCTTTCGTTCTGAATTCCACGCAAGATGTTATCCATTACTCTTTGGAATGTAGCTGGAGCGTTCCTCAGACCGAATGGCATACGTAAGAACTCATAGTGACCGTTCTCTGTGTTAAAAGCGGTTTTTGGAATATCTTCTTCAGCCATTTCAATCTGGTGAAAACCCGATGCTAAATCCAATGTAGTAAAATAATGGCATTTGCCTAATTTATCTAACAATTCCGTGATATTGGGCAATGGATAACGATCTCCGATCGTTTTTTCATTCAGCTTTCTGTAATCTACTACAATACGCCACTTACGCTTACCTGACGCGTCCAATTTTTTTGGAACCACCCAAATTGGTGAGGACCAAGGAGAACAAGATGGTCGTATTATATTTTGATCCAGCATTTTCTGAATTTGATTGCGTACTTCTTGCTTATGTACGTGGGGGTACCTATATGACTTTGTATAGACAGGAACGTCATCTTTAGTTTTAATACTATGTTTAATTTGACTAGTGAAACTCAATTGCTTGTTTTCTAAATGGAAAACATCAGCATATTTCTTAATTAAATTTTCAATTGCATTTTTTTCTTCCGAATTCATATGGTCTGTGCGAATTTTCGACACATCAAATCTAACCTTTTCGGTCGAAAAATGATTAAAATTAGAATTAAAATAGTCTGGCTCGTATTCTCCGAACTTTTCTACTTTAATTGGTTGAGTTATTTCCACAGAAAACTTTTTTTCTGATGGATTTAAAATTGAACAAATTGCTTCACTATTTTTTACATTTGTTACACAAGCTGGAATTTCTAATTCCCCTAATTTGATGTGAGGTATGACAATTTCACCCTCTTGAACATTATCGATATTAACCTTAATTACTTGTTCACATCTCGGTTGCACTATCATGCAATTCGTACTATGAGATGATAAGTTATGATAAGATATTTTAATCTCACATTGTGGTGTGATTAGAATATTTTTTCTTAAATTAATTGTTGCGTTCAACTTCTTTAAATTGTCCAAACCTAAGAGAGCATCAAAATGATCGTGAAATTTAAATAAGTGAAATTTCAAAGGAAGGTTACCTTGTTTAAATATTTTTGAGCAAGGTATTATAGTGCTAAATTGTTCTATTGAGATTCCATGAGCTGTGCTTATTTGAAACGGATCCTTTTTTATTGAATTTTTAAAATATTTATTTGCCACAACTGGATTAACAAATGACCTGGTACTACCTGTATCTATTAAAATTTTTAAATTGTTTTCCGGAAATTCAATATAAGGCAACTCACTTTGATCGTTAGTTAAGTTCATTAATTCAATTTTTGTTCCGAGGCATTTTCCTCTAAAAAATTATCATCTTCCTTTGGAAATTCAACAGACGGTTCGTCGTCAATATTAAATAATTCTTGAACTACATAATTTGGACGTTGTTGATTAAAATTTTGTGTGTTTTGCTGAAAATTTTGACTTTGTAATGGTCTCTGTGTATTTCTCGTAGAAATACTCATTGGAGTTGGTTTTGCAAAGTTTGGATTTGGATTAGGTTTGAAAACATTATTTGTATTCCTATTTTGATTAAAATTATTACCACTATTAAAACGAGTATTAAAATTATTTCTATGAATATTATTTCCACTGTAATGCGGCTGATTATTAAATGCGTTTTGCACTGGCGATCTTGCATTATGAGCGAAATTTGTTAATTGTAAAGGCTGACCTTTATTAACCTGTTTATTTAGAAAATTTGGGTTTGATTTAAAATCACTTTTAAAATTTTTCTGTTGGTGAATATCCAACTGAAAATCGTTAGTAAGCATGTTCAAGGCAACGTTCAAATCTGCTGGGTTTTTAGTTCTCATGAGTGAACCTACAGGTTCTTTCAACCCGCGTAATAAAATCCTAAGCGCATAGTTGCGAAAATATCCTATCAACACATGAGATTCATTTCGTGGAATATGTGTAGATAAATAAGAAATTTGTAGATTTAATAAATGCTGAACTCTATTATAAAAATCAAAAGGTGTTTCATTACCTTGTCTTAATTCTGTCATTTCGATATTTAAACTATAGCAATCTCTTTTATCTGCATAACTATTGATGAGTCCATTTTTTAAATCCAACCAATTATTTATTATACAAGACGAGACATTCACAGCAGCTTCGCCTTTGATTTTCGCTAGAATACTTGACATCAGATATTCGTTCTGAAAGTCTTCTGGTGCTTGAACATTATAAAATTTATTTACAAGTTTCTCACATATTTCCAGAAATCTAGGCAACAGTTCTGTTTGACCATGAAATTCTGGAACCATGTCCAAATATTCTTTTTTTAGAACAGGAATTTGATTTTGATTAAGAGCCATTTTTGTATTAGTTCTGATCGGTGATCTAGAACGATAAATTGAACTTTGTTCAAAATTTGAGTCAGAGTCCGAACTTTCAGAAAGAGATCTATTACTTAAAGAACCTCTAAAAGACATAAGTACTTACAGCAATATTATTGTCCTCGACATCCGGCTTTGATATTCCCTCAAAGATGGATTGTCCGTCGTCTTCTTGTTGAGCTACTCAGTTCACTCAACTAAAAGTTTTTGGTTAGCTACTTTTTTCACCAACACAAAGTTCTATCGATAACAAATCGTTAAAACGAACCAAATATTATGTTCTCTAATATTTGTTTATCGATCCTACCGACTGCGCCACTTTTATACCACTTTCGAAAAATGTTATTTTTAAAAAGAAACTTTATTTATTATAATTTACATGCGTAAGCTTCGGACATAAAAATCTGACTAACAACTAAAAAGAAACGTTCTCACACAATAAAAATGACAGCTAAGCAACTTTACATTTATCAGTTGTCTACACGTGTACTTCCTGTGAATACAAGGTGTAATGACACTATATTGCAATAAGATATGTACTATAACTTGTATATAAAAAAGGCAACTCTTTAAACTAAAAATAACAAAATGGTAGCTTGAAAACTCGCTTGAAAATAAACGTAAATACTAATACAGTGTTCCTCACTTTTTACGACTCATTGTTCTGTTATTAAAATGGAAGTGAGATATATTGTGTAACGACTGAATATCATTAAAAAGAAACATAGAACGTATAACCTCTAATATAGGTAACTTTACATAAATGTTACAGTAATTGTGATTCATCCGGCTATTTTGTATAAATATCGGCAATTATACATACTTAATCACCACGAAATTTGGCGAATATAATAAATTCTTTAATATTTGCAGTAGGTAATTAATTGAATTGGCTGATTTTTAAATTTGATACCCACAACTTAATGGTAAATGTAATAAAAGCCTTTAAAATATTCGATTTTTTAAATCACCAACTAAGTATGGCAAATGTAATAAATTACGTTAGATATAACCGACCTGCCCTGTACGGAGTTCACCTTTGGAATGTATGACACTTGCGTACAAGGCAAATTTTATGGCATTAGCGTCCACAAAGCAAAATAAGGCTCAGCAGGTAAATTAAACAACTCTGATCTAGTGGCACTTGCGTGCAACATAAAATTTGGATTCCTAAATTAAATATTTATTTCGAACACCTATTATGTTAAATATTGAGGTAAGTTAACTTGATTCCCCCGGTGATTTCTTTTGTAAAATGTTTGTTGAATGATCTTTGAGGAGAATCATATTATAAACGCTAACGACTGAGACTTACAACGCCCCGCTCGCTTCGCTTGACCTTAACCTGGCAGATTTTTATGTTGTACGCAAATGACACTTGTTTCGAGCTGCCCGCTTTTCCTGTTGGACATCTATCCTTATGTACGCAAATGTTCCGTACGCAAGTACCTTGACGCCTACCCTAGTACTACCACAGCTCCATGCCTTAATAATTGGAACAGAAAATAGAAGAAAACAAAATAATTTATTATTATTAGTATTATTGCGTCTTGGAACCCTTTCGCAATTTCCTGTATCAAAAAAGTACTACATATTTAGAACCCAATAATACCTACAATGGGCAGTTACCCAACTAAATTCACAGATTAGAGACTAAACTTCTGAAACTAATACAGAATTGTGACAGCACTGTACCTCACCTCACCCTCAAACTGAAAATTATTGGCCGGTGGATGCGAATGCAATGGATGACTGCAGATTGCAGAAACTCAGATTCCCCTCCTATTACTCATCACACCACTAAAATTTTATTTTCATACAGATAATGAATAGAATATTAAAATGTATTTCAAATATTCTTAAGGAACGTGTGGAGAAATTAATATTTACCGACAAAGTTCTTAGGAAAGATTGTCCTTCCATAAAATTTGCTATTCAACATTGTTTGCTGAAAAGCCATTAGGAATCTACTGCTTCGTGCTTCTTTTTCCCGGAAAAATCGATAATTAAAACGAAATCAAAGTTGCTTTAGAAATATTTGGAATTGACTGTTTTACCTCATAAGGACCACATACAAAATTAACGGTTTCGGGGAATTCCAGGGAATTCCCAGAGAATTCCAAGGACTTCCAAGGAATTTTAAGGGATTCCAAGGACTTCCAAGGAATTCCAAGGACTTCCAAGGAATTCCAAAGACTTCCAAGGACTTCCAAGGAATTCCAAAGACTTCCAAAGAATTCCATTGGAATTCCAAATAAGTGTACACAAATTTTTCGGGATATTTACCCCTCAATATTGAGGCAAACTAGGGGTAGTTAACACATAAAGGAAACAATGTTGGCCACAGCACTGGTCCCTGTGAGACACCATACGTAACCTACATCTCTCTGTTACATTGTCAAATCAACTTTGAATCATTACTTATTGCCTGTGATTACGTAGGTACGTTAAGTGGCAAGTGCATCACCACAAAATCGAAATTTGAACCTCGCGTGATCTGAAAATATCACCTTCACAGTTCAATTCGGGGAAACATTCCAGGGGCTTTAGATTTTTTTCCGGTACGCCTCTGCTCGGAACTCTATCTCTGACCTTTGTTACGACGAGGCGCCTGTCCGGTAACGTTAATTTATGTACCGGTCGTTTTTTTCCCCGACGTGAAAAACAAGACCATTACGCAAGAGTGTTTTTGCAATTGTTTATCTATTATTCCCGACAAGTTGGCACGTAATCTTAGGAGATGCTCCGATAAACAAGCACCTATCTCGATACGCTCAGATTCCGTGCCGAATAACTTACCTACCCATAAATATTTTTGTTTGTTCCAGCACGTCCATAACATTATCATCTAGTTATCTCCCAAAGAGCAATAAAAACAGAAATAAACCAGACGGATCAGTTTGCCACGAAATTACGCAACCGCCAACGTCTGCCGGAAAGTTACAGCAAAATTAATAATAAATTCACGAAAACCAGGGCCACAGAAAACGATTTTATTTTGGATGTGCTCAAAGTAATAACAGAAGAAGAAGAAGAGTTGCCCTAAATGACTCTGTGTATACACGTATTTTGTTTTTCACTGCTGCCTATAGATCATTCATTTTCAAATCAGGTTGGCCTACGTGCAGTGGCGGCTCGTAGGGTCAAATTTTGGGTAGGCCAGGCCAGCAAATAAAAACAAATATAAATCCGAGTATAAAAATAGCACCTATAAAAGTTTGAGGTTTGAGCTGTAGGTACTTTGTAATTTTTAACTGTAAAAAAAATGTGATAAAAATCTGTATTTTAATTTTCATCCACCTGACGACATCCTAAACAATGAAACAGTAAGTTGAATTATCTATTACAACAATATAAAATTATAAACCAATCTGTTTTGTTATTTGTACAGCAAATTAATTATTCTCTCCTTGCTTTATGCAAATTTGTCAATAAATTACTCGTTTATAAAATGTGTCTCCAGCCCCTGTTTCCAATAGTTGAGCAAGAATGTCTTTTTGGATTGATACGATTGACAATGACGAAAGCCGATTTTGTGTCATCGTGTTTCACAGAGATGTTTTTGTACGTTTCATAGTGGAGAAACTCATTTTCTCCAAGAAAACTAAAAATTATCTTCACAGAAGAACACGTGATCGCGAGAAATCTCAAAAAAATCAGCCGCACGCCCCCGATATCAGTGGAAATCGAACTAGTCTAATACAAACAATAGGCAGGCCAGCGCGACGCGGGCCTAAAAGCCTGCTATACACCGCCAATATAAATCATACGCTCGGCCGGTTAACTGACGGTACGCGCTTTTTATATGGAGCTCTTATGGAAACGCGGTAGGCCAGTTAGATGCGGGCTTATTAAGTGATTTTTAAACGACTCCGTGCTTTCTGTGAAAATTTATTACAAAGTAATCCTTGCGGGCTTTATTATATTGAATGTTGTAGAAGATAATTAAATTATTTATATGCAATAAAATTATTAAAATTATTGGATTACTTTGTTCGTAAAATTAATGGGTAGGCCCGGCCTACCTTGCCTATTCTCAAAAGCCGCCACTGCCTACGTGGGTTCCTAAATTGTGTCTACAAAAAGTTGGCAAAAAGCTAAATTCTCAAGGAAACAGCAATAATTTATCCCTGGCGCCTAGTTTCTCCGGGAAACAAACGCAAGCAGAGAAAACTAGAAAAAAGTCAGATAAGTGACACAAAAACAATAAAATCAACAATACGATAACGCTTATCTGACATTGTTAAGACGATCAGATTAACTTGTTACAAAACAATTAACACAAAATTAAGCTGATGCGGACGTAAACACATGCGAAATTATTTAATCAAGTGCTGGAATGTCGAAAAGAAACAAAATACGGAACACTGAAAAAGAAGTTATACATATTTTCGACACGAACTGCTATTAAATGTTTTTTATCTATAAAATAGTTAAGTATTCCGGTCGAAGTAACAAAACCACCTATTATCTAACAAGTCTGTATGACGGACAAAAACATAAAATACCATACCTGATGTTACATAAATTAATAAACAACTTTTTTATATTTTGTTGTAGCTATATTGAATTTTTTACATTATTGTGCATTATCTTCCTAATTACAGCGATGTATCAATTAAACAATCGCATGAAATTTAATTATATAAACAACAATTTTCATGTAAGTATGGTCGGAAATAAATATGTAATTGTGGTTGTGGCATTTTATTTTATTACATTCCTTTATCTTTCATTTCCAATTTAAGTGCAAAACAGTTTTTGCAAAAGTGTTTTCTCCATTTTTAAACTTTATTTTTCATCAAAAACCTTCCAAATTTGCGTGAAAATTCTTAAAAAAACTATGTCTAGATGTACAAAGGTATATTTTCTTGAAATTGTTTGTAAGACCTTAAATAAAAACAGAAATTTTAAAAAACTGGAAACTATTGGGTTTGCACCAAATTTCCCTGCGTTCAACAATAATAAACCGATTTATTTTTTCAAAAATTTCTGAAAATAAGGTCAAAAAATGGAAAACAAATTCCAAATATTCCAGCAAAATTCGCTGAAATCAATTGTGGTATGTGGTACGACGGGACGGATCGAAAGATGTAGCTCCGCCCGTCTATTGCTTGTCGGCATGTCAAACGCGGCCTGGTGTTTATAAATATTTGTTTGTAGTGCCGCTTGGGTAATAAAAGTTGAGGATTCATAATTTTTATTCTTTGGAAATATTATTATAAAGCCACCACCCCCGGGAATTATTTTTTCACAATGTGTAGTTCCAGTATACATATATTTTGTTGTCCGCATAGGTAAAACCCTTACTTGTTCTGTCAGTGTTTTAAATTTTAAAATATATTATATACAGGGTGTCCTAGATAAGCCTTGTCAGCATACTATGCTGTATGCTGTATGGGCATTTTTTTTTACCTAGGTACAGAAAGCGTCAAACGTGATGGCGAGCGACAGAGATGCGCAATTGAGTAATCCCCACTATTCACCCACTACGCTCTCGACCGGGATTGGTTTTCGCACGCAACTGTCAGTGGCGCACGATTAACTTCGTAATAAATTCATCTATAGTCAAAGGAACCTCGCGCCACTGCCTGAATCTGTTTTAAACTAGGGCGTGGCCTTACCTGCGCGGGCTCTTGCCATCACGTTTGACGATTGCTGTACATAAATTTGCTCTAAAATACAAAATCAGATCTATGCCTGCTACTTTGAGTACTTAAATAGAAATCGAATTTATTGACATTTTTTATATAGCAAGAAACCTTACAAATTTAATATCACAGAGCTGTCAAATTCAACACTTCTGTTGTACATAGGTAGGTATCCTCTAAATCATAGAATATTTTGTTGGTTTAAAACTGCTATGTGTTCACCCCGTACTGATAGAAATTTTGTTTAATTAAATCAAGCTTGTGTCTGAGATAGTTTGGGAGATCCCAATTTGTTCAGATTTAAAATTACCTCCGTAAGGTGTAGCTTTCATTGCATCCCGCATTGCATCTATCCAAGGCCCAGGATCTATTATTTGATGATCATAAAAAATACCGGCAAAGAAATCTTTTATGCCCAGTACCGCCAGTCCACGTGGTCTTGACAAGTGTCTGTCACTGCAATAGTCTTAGGCGATAAAAGAATCATAAATTGCAAGGGAAAAGTTTTGGTGAGAGTTCTTTTCTCTATCCTCTTTCCTTGCATATAAAAATACAACCAGATCACTGGACTGTTGATACTAAATCAGCAGGAGAAGTAGTGCAGCGCCCATTTCAAATCGAACTCTGGTCTACCCGGGAGTCTAGCCTTAAGCTATTTGATCCACTTTTGAATACACGAGCTTAAGCAGTTTGGACATCGCGCAAAATCGGGGAAAAAATTAAGAAAAATAGATACCTAAGCAAACAAGTAAATGAGGCAGATCAAAATGCAAGAATTGGAAACAATATATGAAAAGCAGGTATGTATATATAAAAGGAGGAGCCTCGGGAGGGCATTTATATTTTACAAAAGGTGGGTATCTCAGTGGGTACCCATTTCATTAAATTTTAACTATGTACCTCGATTAATTAAGACCTCGATTAAGAGATGAAGACCCTACATAATGAAACAAAAATATAGACGTATTACCTATATTTTTTGTGAGTAATAGTGTACATTCACATGATATATTCATACTTCCAGACAGAACCAAATCTAGTCTACCCACTCACACATTCACTTGCCCACATAAATCTCCAAGTGAAAGACAAGTTTGTCTTTGCCGTAAAAGGAAGCTGAACCCACTGTAAAAGCACACTGCAAATGGTATGATTCAGACCTGCTACTACAACCAGTCTTACATTTTCTTTCGATCATACAACGATTTTAAACCAGTAAACTCAATTTTTTTAACCAAATTCTTTAACTAAGAATGATCACCTAGATGCTAACCAAATTAACATACTTAAAACCCATCACGTAGGTATGTATTATTTCAGAAACTGTTAGAGACGTGAGACTAAAATTGAAAAGCTACAACACGTAATGAACTGAGCGTCCTGCTTAATTCTACTGCAAACACTTACTGCTTTTTATACCTCAAATGTTTGGGGCTCAAAGTGACGTCAAAATGGTTACTCTCCACCAGAACCTTCTTCCCATCCTTCTCCTTCTTGCTGTTGTTGGGTGTAAGAGTCATCTTCATTCTGTACGATACAGAGAGCTGCAATGTCCCGATCGGTGTACACAACTGACCAATTCTCACTTGTTTATATCCGTCACCAAGATTATGCAGCTGCGGTTTATCTAAATATATACGATAGCAAATGACATAGGTGCTAGGTCCTTGTCTACGCGATAACTTATATGCCGGCGTCACTCTCGTAACTGATAATAGGGATTTTAAGAGGATTCCCATTCTATTGTACACTGTATGGATCGCTCTATTAGAGGGATCGCACTGTTCTGGTAAAATACCAAGGCACCACGTTTCCAACACCATCGTATCACCGTCTATGGTACGCAACGAGATTTCTACGCACAAAGGCAGTCTCGCTGTTATTATTTCACCGTTTAACACTCTTTTGGCTTCCGCTAGCACGTCCGGCAAGTCGTTTATAGCCAGGTTAAACTGGAACAAAATAATTTTGTAACATTACTGCATTTAAATTTCAGATTGATCAAAACCTACCCAATCAGTTCCAGCTGTTTGTGGTTTACACGGAGTAGAAATTGGTTCGCCAAGTCTAGACTGGACTATCACCTGAATCGCTTTTAAAGCGAGGAATTTAGTGAATTTGTCCAGATCTTTCTTATCTTGATTGCTCAATTTCAAAGCCATTTTATTGTTTTAAAGTTTCAAAAACATAATTACTGTCACTATACACAGTCACAAAATTCATCACCAATCACTGTATCGAAAGTAAATACCGCTTTTTAGGTGAAATGACCAAAATTTTTATAAAAGCCATCACAAATTCTGACCAACTGTCACAAACACTACCGTTTCCACGCTGAACCTATCAGCATTGAGGACGTGTGGCTGCTAGATATGCCATTACGTCACAGCAAACAGCGGGCGTGGAAGTGGAAAGGAAACTTACGCTCTATTACCTTTAAACCCGTACCCACCTCAATCCTCGAACATTTGCAATATTCTCGATAAATTAATTACGTTCGTTACATTCCTTAAATAATTTAAAAATACAACAATCTAGGTTATTGTTATTTGATCTATGGTAACGTGACTGTTGCGCCACCAGCCAAGCGGTATCAGAATGTGGAACAAAGTAGGCGCCATCTTGTTTTATTGACATTTGTAGAAGACAAACGCCCGTAGAACGTGTGAAGAATTTCCATAATAATTTACCTGTTTACGAAGATTTTGTAATATAATTAAGATTATAATTTTATAATTTATTGGCCCGCGTTGGAAGTTTTATAACAAATTGCGAGGTAAGTTTCATATTCGATAAATTATACAGTAAAGTAACTTGATCGGTGTCAAAACATGGACGCGTCCATTATTTTGTCCTGGTTTTGTAGCATTATCACAATAAAAAAAAAGGACTTATAAAGCAATAAGGAGTAACGTACTTTTAAAGTGGATTATACTCGGAATTTTGTTTATTTTTGGAATAATAATATTTGTGTATTCCAGTGGCGTTAAACCTGTTGTGTACACGTTAGTAATTTGGTAGAAAAGTTGTTTTAAAGGTAATTTCTTCGCCCAGGATGTTTAGTGGTATTTCTTTAAATAAGTGAAGTGTTTCTGTAGTACATGCCAGGAAGTATGACCTAGCCAGCAAACGCATTTCTAATTGACTAAGCACGTTACTCGTCATGCATAGATAATTTACAAATGGGAGTTACTTTGTTACTTGTATTTATTTTAATTATCCTGAACGTTATTTTATATTTAAACAGGTATCTTATTCACTTATAAATATGTTTAGAATCCCTACGTTTCCTGTTTTTGATGTAATAGCAAAAACGCGTTTATTACTAATGTCACTTTTATTTTTTATACCTATTTAGTTTGCTGATAGGTACCTAACTGGTAAAACTGCCTTGCAGTTTTGTAAAATGCCAACTTGCCAAATGCTTTGCAGGAACTTGCGCAATAACTTGCATACCTAAATAAAACCAGTGTGCAAGAAAAATTAACTGGCCCTCTGATTTCCTGGCAGTGGCGTAACCCATATTTGGCAGTTTGGGGCAAAGCCCGGAGGCCCTATCGTGACGCTTCTGTTCGGAGAACGTTTTTAACAAACTATTTACTTAATAATTTATTATACTTATGTATTATACCAAATCGCTTTTGTATTTAAGTCATTGCCCACATTTTAATACGTTTACCACATCTTGCTTTCAATTTTAAATGAATTTGCAAATGGAAAGGCTAGAAAAACAGATTTTTAAAATTAAAAACTATTTGTAAATAAAGCCCGTAAAACAAATGTTTTAGGGGATTTTCACAGACTGGATAACTTAGTGCTGAAAATACGTTACTGTTATGAAATTATGTGCGAAAGGAAGGGACAAAGCTATCCTCTTAAAATATGAAAGTATTTGTTAATTATAATATCCCTTCATCTGTATATCACTGGAAGAAAATCACTAATCCATCAAAAAATAAGGTTTTAATCGATGTATTTCCAAATCACTGTAATGCGTTTAAAATTGCTTGATCGCTTAAACCCACTCACTTGGGGTCAAATATTTATGAACCCATTGTTGGTTGGAAAAATGTAATGTTTGTAGTTCAGAATAGAAAAATACGGGAAGCTACAGCATGAAAAAACTATTTCTTTAACGATTGAATTTCATTTAAATCATTACTTTTCTTTGGGAGGAGAGTGGCCACCGATGATTGCCTTGCTCCTGGTGCACATGGTGTCTTGTCACGCTACTGTTTCCTGGCAGTACTTCCACATTACTTATATCTGGAGTAAATTATACCTAAACGGATCTATAGGTACTCAGGTGAAACATCCTATGGATCTATGGGGAATTCGGTAAATGTGCAAGATGTGAAGGCGCACCATGATACACTCTTCTGTAGCTAATGCTAGTTCCCACACGTTAAGTACAACCTTTTAAGACTCTCAACTTGTATTAATAAGACAGTCGCCAAATATTAATTGAAAATTTATACTGGTTGTGGTTAACAAAACAATGGTTCCAAAAAATTTTCCCTGGCTTTTGTATCATGTAAAATTTAATCTATACTCTTAACAAAATTTCCGTGACTATTAAGTTTTTCTTTTTCAAGGTTCATTGACTTTTTTCGGGGAAACACATTCCTTAACATTTTGGTACCATCGTGGAGATTTTTTGCTCAAACATCATTTTTTGGCGTATTAAAGGGAGGCTAGGTATCTATCACGTATACTACTTCCAGCATTTGCACGTTACAAATGGCATCAAAGATGTGGTATAACGAGGCGACTGAATTATGAGAATTTGCTGTGTCGCATAATCTGCGATTACACTCCAACTACTGTTCTGTCACAGATAGCTAGAATATTGGGCATATATGTATTAATTTTATCTCTGCACCTTGTTACGATATTGAACCAAAATAGAGACAATATTATTCCTATATTGAGCCGATATTCAGTCAATATTGGTCCAGTAACCTGTGATGCAAGTGTTCATTGTCTTTTTTGAAGTATTTTTCTGAATAATACAATGCCAGTCGGTTGGATTCCTATTTCAATAATCCCTTTTAATTAAAATGAGCTACACTAATATTTACAAGAACTTTGGAAGCTTGTTGTTTCCAATAAACCTGCATGAATACAAGATCGGCGCGAGTTTTAAATCAATATTCTGTAGAACTAAGAACGTTGTTGATATTTCGTATTTGAATTTTCTGATCTTCGGATTGTCCTAAAATCCGTGCAAATTCGCATTCCACAAGACAAAACATCCAATAGAGTTTTACATATCGCAGCCTTGTTTTTTGTTAGAATATTTGGAAATTTGAAACAAACATATATAAACATTAAGAAATACAATGTGGAGTTTTTGTTTTTCCGTTCTGCTGATTTAAATTTTGATTATTAACGCACAGACATGTCTGCTATTATTAAAATTTAAATTACGCAAATAGAAAAATAAAAACTGCAACTTATGATACTAAGGCCCGGTTTTTTAAAGAATCTAACACCGGATTAAGTCTGACACCAGCTTCGTTGCTATGATACCGGCTTTCTGATTGGTTGTAGCATAGCAACGAAGCCGGTGTCAGACTTAATCCGGTGTTGGATTCTTTGAAAAACCGGGCCTAAGGTTTATGTAAGTGTTCCAAATTTAAAAAAGTGACGAAAAATGTTGGGCGTATGTTTGCAATAGAGGATTGAGGTACGCACCACTAGAGAAAAAGCCGAAGAGTGAAGTGTTTTATGAACCGCTTTCCCTGCTTCCGTGCACCAATTTTGTAACAAGTTCTCAGTAATTATCTACTTTTTTCCCTGAATTAATAACATATCATAGCAGTTAGGGTGTAACCATGAGAGTGGAAGAGGGAGGTCGTCAGTCCGACTTCCGCTGGTCCGTCGAAAATTACCCACATCGATTGTTGCATCTTAATCATCGTGGTTTGTTTTTAATTTTGGAAAAGAGCCTGCTATTCAAGTGGGGGGGAAGCTGGTGCATTTACAGATGTTCAAAAGCAACAAGGTTTTGAACATTACATACATGGTCGAAAGAGTATCCACCTGGATATTAGGCGAAAATTCCAACTTTTCATTCTGTTAAAATGTAATTGCAAAATTAAAACCGTTTGTGACATCATGTGCTTCTTAAAAAACTAGGGACTCTTGCCAAATATCTCATATGGCTATGATAAAAATAATCCACTTGCAGTTGGCCTTTCTTAAAAAAACTCAAACTTAGAAAGGGCACACTAATGTATGATTCTTAAAAGACCCCATGGCTTGACCGAAACGAATAATGCAACAGAAAAGAATGGAAATGCTAAGGCAGGTTATACCATATTCGCGATTTTTTATTTTCTAAAGTTATTGATGAAATTAGGAATAAGATCCAACTGGTAGATGTTTCTAAGACGGAACATAATCTTTTTTGTGGCATAAGCTTCTTGGACTACAGTAAATATGCAGCTGCAAATCATCCAAATGCCAAAGATAATTTACGTCTAAATCATCCTTAAAGAATCAGAAATAATAGTGCGCTAAGACTATATCTTGAGGTACACCCAGCGGCCACGGAAACGTCGTTTTATTCTAGTAAACTCTTAATCTGAAGTCGATTTAGCTCGAATTGGACCAGTGTTGCCTAAACGTTGCAAATTTG
Organism: Xestobium rufovillosum; assembly: GCA_963966045.1. NCBI lineage: Eukaryota > Metazoa > Arthropoda > Insecta > Coleoptera > Ptinidae > Xestobium > Xestobium rufovillosum. Next base: position 42,508,586 of record OZ014493.1, read on the forward strand.
ACAGCAATTCCGTATTTTTTTGTTTCTGATATGTCTAAAATTTTCCCCATTTGGACGAGCTTGTAACTGCTGAAGTTCCTTATATTGAACAATTTATTGTATTTGAGTACATGGGAGAGCTGTACTCTGTACTGATACTGCGAACATTGGATCAGAATAAAAATGAGAATTCCATCTCTTCTTTAACACATAAATGTGTTTTAGCGTTTTACATATTCCAGCTGCATTTTTTATCAAAATGTTTTGAAATTTGGGACAGAATTGCACAACCCTTAGTTGTACGTTGTGGAGTTTTTATTTTTCAGTTAGATACGTGATTTCATTTTCGATAAGTGAGGCACTTCAGTGTCTGCCATTTAGTACCAATTATTAAAATTTAAATCACGTAAATATAGAAATAAAAACTGCGGTGTGCTGCTAAGTTTTATGAAAGCCTGTTCAAAATTTTAGAAGGTTTTATGATACGAAGTACAGCTGAGATGTTTTAAACGCTGAATACTATGCTGAGTGTGTGACTGCGACAGATGGTCAAGGTGATTGCTTACTCCTTTTATCATTTGTACACTATTAAAATTTCCTACCTCTTACTACCTGAATTTATATCTTCAATTGCACCTGCCATAAGTAAATAAGTAAACCTTTATTTTTTGCAAGAAGGGGAAATAAAAAACTGTGAAAAGATTATACCTGCCTGCACCCAAGGATCTAGTCCCAAAAGAATGACGCCATTCGTATCTCCGGAAGCACCTGGAGCTAGGGGAATTGAAAAAATCATTTTAAAATGAAATACAGAATTTAGTACAACGTAAGAATCATAAGATGCAAGCAGTCTTTTAAGAAGAGTTTTATTGAGTTAGTCACCATAACAGTTATGTTTTTGGGACAATATTGGTACCAACTAACTTGTCTTGCTAACTTGATCGACCACTGGTTAGGCCGAGATCGGAAGTATTCGTATTATTGCCCATCTGTGACTAATAAAATACACAATTCATTTCTCAACGAAATCCCTGTAAATAACAAAAATTCTTCTACAAGGACAAAGCTGCATGCAACTGTTTGTCAATCCAAAGAGAGAGAGTGTGTTTAACATCTTTATAAAGACAGGCAACTAAATTTTTGAAAAATTACAAATAGTTAATTCTTCATATCATTAAAATGTTGGCTAACATCAGCTTACATAAACTATAATTACCTAAAAAAGTGTATTAAGTGTATTTGCTTAAAAGGCAATCAAAACTTCTTATATTGAGGAACGTAAGTCTTTAACAGTCAAAATCTTCATCTTGATCTCTTTCGTTTATGAACTTCTTACTGAATCATCTGAGGTACTGGTGTATGTCCTAATACGGGGTAGTACCTACGAGAGCGCTTTTTGAAACTCGATCTTCTATAAAAAATAATGAGGATAAATAAAAAATGAACTAGGTAATCAGGAAATAAAACTTCTAAACTATGAAAGGGTAACATGTACTCTGCAAGGGAGCAACTCTAAGAGCGGTTCTCCTTGGGAAATGTCAGTTATTAGTATTGCTGTATCCTGTTTGGCGAGGTTAAGGTATTTTCACACTGGTAGGTAGGTACTGATATTGATACTTTCTGAAAAATATTATCTTTGTGGGCGTGACTGCTAAGAAGACTTTCGCTACATTGCGTCAACAAGATAGAGATAACCTAGAAATAATCGCATACGAAAATATTAAGCGTCCTGATTGATTAGCGTTGATGGAGCAACGACCTCATAGTCATATTCATGTGGTTTGTCATTAATATTTATACAGTGCTGCATTCTTCAAGTTCAGAAAAAATAGAGGTTCTCGTACCGAGAAATTACTAGAGCGTGTTGTCTGTAAAATACTGGTAAGTAAATTTACACTAATAGAAATCAATTAATTTGCATTAAAAAAAGATACTTTTATATTTTATTTTGTGTACAAGTTATTTTAATAAATATTACTCGTAATAAACTGTCTTGTTTATTCTTTATAGTGTACACTTGAAAGTTACCTGCCTACGTGACAAACTTTCAGTGGGCTGCTGAAAAGGCAGAGTCGGTTTTAGAACGCTGTGAAATCTCTAGAGAAATTATGTTAATTTTTCTTGTGGGACTGCAGCTGCTGTTAACTACCTGCACTATGGTAATTCTGTGGAGGTGTTTTTAACTCACGTAGGACATACATCGTACTGATCTGATTGGCTGGTTTTGCTGAAGGATTGCTTTGTCATTTGTCTGCTGGTTTACTATCTAGTGTTGTCGTCTGATTGTTCTCTAATTTTTCCAAGGAGTAGGAATATCGTTTTGTCCATTCTGAATCTACTAAGCGTAAATTTTGACGCCTTATTTATAAGAAATACGGATGAATTTCACTTATTACATTAAGACGTGTTATTTTTTATTACATGTGACTCAATATAATCTCAAAATAGCGTTAAATAAAATATAATACTTACACAAAACTAAAAGAATAGCATCTCTAACAAACTATAATAGAACGCAACCTGCAGTGGTAATGTGTGAAACTGAAAAGAGCCAACTATATGTTTAGCGCCATCTGTTATCGAACGAATGAACTTTTCAAGTGGTGAAACGAAATTTCCGCTTCATGGACGACTTAGAAAATGCATTTTATCCGAATTTTAAGAATGACAGTAAAAATTGCCATACAGTAGTTCCTTTCTTGATACAAACAAATAAATCAAATAAGAACAAAGAACCCCAACAATATAAGTAATTCACAAGTCGCCGCCATCTGTCCCATAAGCATGGAACTTGATTTCAGTGATTCCCATGATCGGTTTGAGGCCCTATAATAGCAGTCCAAACGGAATGTTCATGATTATACATGTCAGTTGTAAAGAAGTTGTCAACAGAGACAAAAAGTGTCGATATGATGATAAATACTTGGCTAAGAAATTATAATATAAAAAAAACATAAACGAAACTGTATAATAGTAATACAAAAAGTATGGAGTAGGTAAATCTATAAAAAAAATTGGGACGCATCTTTTGGGAAAAACCTAGAAACGTCGATTTTTTCCATTAAAAGTATGTACCCAGCCTTTACAAGTATTTCCACTCTTTGGCAGCTTTATCGAATGCCAACTTATGTTTTTAGCCTCACTTTTGAAACAGAAGTTACCAACCCAAAAGAAAAAAGTTTTAAGTTTACTATAACATTCTGTTCAAACGATGCCACACGTGATAAAAGCTCTAAGCGTGAATGCTTACGTCACAATAGGCGGCCAGTTAGAGATTTACCTGCTGCGTTTTTAGTGGAAATTGTAACGAACTTATTTGATTACGGAAATCAAGGTCGCTGCTTAATTGTCTTATTCAAATAAACTTTTTGTTAAAATTTTCGCCTCGCAGCTTTAGCTCCTCCGCTGGTCTTTTCCAATTTTAATACTGCTCTACCAACGTCTTCCAAGGTCACATATAATATGGAATCCCGCATGCGCGGATGGCGACGTCACATTGAGCGGCAAGGTTTGATTCCTATATGCTGCGTTTTTAGTGTAAATCGATTGCTTTGGGACTGTATTGTTAAATATGAGGGAAGTAGATGGTACTCCGAGATATAAACAACCAACAACTATCCTTTGAATGCTTTACTTTTAAGTCACAGTAATGCTATACCAGCAAGATGATTTAGCATAAACAAGAATGTATTAATTAATAAGCGATTCCTGAAGGAAAATTCAAGAGATAAGAAGAAAGATTCAGACCCAGTTTGTAAAACGAAAGTAAACTTAAAAGAAACATGATGGCATCAAGAAGGAATAAACAAACGAATTGAGCAAAATCTTAAACTTTCCAGAGAAAGAAGGAATCAGAATTGAAGGTAGCAAACGGTCTGATATCAGAAGGAAATCTCAAATTAGAAAGGGTGTTTAGAAAAAACAAGGTTAAAAATGGAAGATGTATGCAAACAGTGATGGGGGTTGATAGGGCTGAAGTGCTGGAAGTCACTGCCATAAAAGGAAATTTAGCAGAAAGCTTGTAATCAAAAAACTTAAGAAATAGAACTTACCTCGTTCTTTCAAAGATTAATTTTTTGTTGTATTAGCTTAGAAAAATTAGTTATTGTATATCTATTTCAATTTACAGAAGTTTCTTCCATTAAAATAAAAGAATACCACTTTTGTATATAGGGGTGGGCAATAGTTGAATTTTGTTAACGATATCCGGTAGTAGATAAAAATCGTTTGATTACTATTGACTACATATTGTATGTAAGTAACTGGAATAATATAAATGCAGCTTTTTCGTTATGAACGTGAGTATAAATGGTTGTCGATATATCGATAGTTAACATCACTCTTTATATCAACAGTCGATACAACTTTGAAGAAAATATCATTATACCAACATATCGGATAAAATCAGCAGCTGTCTACCCCACTGAACGGGATGCCAGCACCAATCCCTCCGCTCGCACTTTTTTTACAAACGTATTTATATGTACAATTGACTGAGATTGTCTTTCCCGCTTGCTCAATTGTAAAAAACCTGATAGATTTTCTGTTTCGAAAATAAAAAAAAATGGAACAGAACAATACCTGCTGTTGGCATCGATCTCGAGCCCAGCCGATTACTAGTCCTATGCACTATCCGTTGTCCCACTATGGCGATGAATGCACTCCGTACTTAAGCACACATTTCTTTGTTAATACAGAAAATTCAAAAGTTAAACGAATACGCTTGCGCGTCCAGTTGGGTAGGTAGCAGCTCGTTTAAAAAATTTTAGCAACCCTAACCTCGGGGTGAAGACTGGTTTTCTACGCTTCTGGTTATTGAAGTACTTCGATAATTTGAAATTTCAGTGCTTCATTATATGACTTATTTGAACCCAACCCACAATCAAATTTCGTAACCATTAATGTTTCGTCTTTAAGCCGTAAAAAAGTTGCTCGTCATTTTTTGATCTGAAGTTGGCGAGCGTAACAAGATTGAAGCCTTTAACTGCAGAACAGCGTCACCAACTGGACACACCAAAAGAAATAAATCAAAAGACGGGTATTTTGGAGATTTAATATAAACCGTCTGTATTTGGAAATCGATTCTAAAATAGTGAGCGCTTCCAGAACGGACTAAAAATTGTAAGCAGATTTTAAATACCAAAAGTAAGTGGCATCCTCGTCTCAGTATACGTAGTAATTATTTTAATTCTAAGGTATTAAGGAAATCGTAATTTCACGATGTTTTGTATAGTCACTATAATGACATCAAACCTCGCAGTGGTCCACATTTTCAAGGTCTTTGTATAATTTAAATTTAACATTACATCGTAGGGATTTAAATCGTATAAATTTAATCTGGTGTTAATGATTTTCTGCTACAAATTTCAAAATGATTTTTGGTAGGTACGCTTTTAATCCACGCAATTTTTTAGATGATTCAAATGTAAGAAGTGAAAAGTTCCTTTATAAAGGGAAAAATTAAAATGTATTATTAAGCCATGCCACCATAAGCAAATAAGTGATAGGTACGAAGCAGCTACTTCATTTGGAAACTCCGCCGCAGTCATCGCCCGAGAGACCTGTGACAAAAGTAGTAACAATTTTCACTTTTTCTTCGGTCAGTATAAAATTGCATTTTCATGTTAACTTACTTATACCTTAGCTTTAAATGAAATTTAAATTAGTGGCCCAGTGAACCCAGCCTGTAAATTTAAAAAAAAATTAATTGGACTAAGATTACCTAACTATTTCCTTTTCTGTTTAAGAAAAACTATCGTGACTTTAAAAAATGATGCGAGTTAAATGTGTACGAAAAATCTTTTTGCAATGCAAAGTTAATAAAATGCAGTGTATTTGGATACATCCTCAATCGCTTGTTTATGCAACCGTGACATAGAACGCAGACTGCCATTCAAAATAATATGTACCCGACATCCGGAGTTGAACCAATGCGTTTCGAAATTTTTGCCGACCTGACAGTGCAAAAAGGTCACTCGTGCTTGCGTGCATACCTACTGTTTTTTGTCAGTTTCTAAATTAACGTCCGCGAGTAATTTCTTTGGCTGCGGAATTTCCTTCGTCACTTTGTGGAATTTTAAGTGAGCAAGCTACCGTGCTGGATTTCGTTTAATAATATCCGCTAAAAGTGGGTTGCGTAAAGTGCACAAAGGTTATAAAAATAAGTATTCAATTGTTTTGCAACGTCATACATTGTCGGTATACACACCGGGCCAAACAATGACTCCGCATAACCGAATTATACAATGCGATGACGTGAAACAATTCTTTAAATATGTGTGTTTCTAGAAGTGTTCGCTCTCATGGAGAAATGTGCGTTTATTGCACTTTGTGAGAGCATCATTATTTTCAAGCGTAATTATAGAAATAAAGCACGTGAGATGAGTAAGCTGTTGTTTTCACAGTTTTAGAAGAAAGTCAGATGCTTGGTTCAAAATATATCTAGATATTTATAAATACGAGTATAGTCTACATAGATTATTATCTAGGGATTGCTTGTAGAAAATTCGCATTTTTATCGGATTAAAATACGTCCTAATTTTTTTCTGATTTTATTTTTATCGGACGGTGACTTTAGAGTGCATTTTTGATAAAAAAAAACTCGACTTCTCTTATCTGTACATGAACATAGAATATTAATAAGCGACCTACCAAAACTATTAAGACTGTGGACTGTCTATATACCTTGGATGTCGACCAAACTTATCGAGAAATTTGATAGTCCTGGACAACATCTTCAGAGAGCGAAGACAAGAACTGTCAACAGACCATCTATCTTGAGTATTTTTCTGTGGCACTGTAAACGCATGCGCTAATTTAAGCTTGTAAACTACCAGTGTTGCGCATACGCTGCTATAGTACACCAACGAGAGAAGGGGGATCGCCTAACACTTGAATTTTTCAAATTTCAAGCAATGTGGCCTTAAAGACGCTATTTTATCTAAATTTTTAAATCAACAACTAGAATCAGTATAGTGGTATGACCACCACAATTGGGGAGATAACATGCCTGACGCCCACGAGTTTCCGTGCGAATTGACATGCGCTGAATCTGCTGGGATATACACTGAATCGATTAATCAAGAAAGTCAAATAAGAACATTTATTTTCTATTCTTCATTTGGCGAATCATGCAACCCTGACCTGACGATGCTTCGAAGCGTTCGGCAAGTATGGATGATTTACCCAGTCATAACAAGAGCTTACCTGATGGTCCAAAAAATTGTTATTCCTATGTTAAATAGATTCTAAACGTTAGTTATGCAGAATTTAAATATTTAGAAGACTTGAACGTGTCATTTTGACTTTTGCGAATATTTGCATACAGATTCGTGTTCTTTCAAGGTTACCCGCATATATTTGCGTACTACACATTTATAAACGTTAAAATATCAAGGTTACGAAGATTCTTGACCGACGTTGAACACCGTTAGGGTTAGGTCAAATGCTGTAAGCCAAACATCCTGGATAAATATTTTACAACTTGTTAAAGAGAGATTCAGGTACTTCTGTAGAAATTGAAATTGAGAAATATATTAAGACCACTTATAAGAAGATCTTTGTACAATCTCCACCAGGTGCAGTTGGTCATTGTCTCATTAGTTTGTTTATTACCTCGTCAGTGACTTCGTCGATCGACTTAACTACTATTGCAGAGTACTCAGAGCCATAAATATAACGTGTTTAGGCTGGTATCAGGTAATAAGAATACTGAAACCTTATTTTTACAAAATAATTTACCTGGAGAGATTGTTATGTCGGCGCCCAACGTGGGGCTAGAAGTGAAGAAAACATCCACCACCTGCAAGATGCTTAAGATGAAAATGAAAGAATGCAGGACCCGGCTCCCGAAGAAACGCACCTAAGTAAATGTTCTTATACTGCCAAATAAAGGGAATAACGTCAAAATTTACTCCGAATGTGTGCAACCCCGGAACCGAGAATACGACCGAGAAATACGACCATAGTTCGAATAACACCGAACAACAGCGGCAGTATACTATTGGCTATTGTAACAGCGCCTTTTTTATAAGTTTCTTACCGTATGCACACTGTTAAACAGCTGATCGAATGTGAGTGGATATTGGTCCATACGACACACCATCCTCTAATTGCATTATTTTGAATTAGAATATAAATTATTATTTTTATTTTTCGGAAACAAAACACCGAACGGGACAAATCTTTATAAAAAATTTAAAATTAATCAAAGTAAAAAAAATGCGCGCAACTAGCAAGGATAGGCTATACTTGGGCCGCCGAACAGACGGAGTGATCACCCTGCAAGAACGTGCTCTAGGGGGGCCAATATTAATTTATGACGACTGAATTGGAGTGATGCGACTCCGTTGGGTCTAAAGAAAGCGCATCACTGCGGTTCGGTCGTCCTAAATTGATAGTGGTCCTGCCTAGAGCTCATGATTGCAGGGTGATCACTCCGTCTGTTGGGCGGCCCAAGTATAGGCATATTAGGATTCTCAGAGGAAAGTTTTGCTATCGTTTTTATTTTCTCACCCTCCATATTTTTTGGGTCGCTGAACACGAATTTGAAGTTTGCAGGCAAAAATTTGGCCCGGAACTTTGTTTTTTTAGCACTTTTTGCCCAAATTTTGGCAGTTTTCTCAGTTTTTGGCCTACATGTCAGAAAGGAAGATAATTAAATTAAAAAGTTATACCAAGAAAATATAGAGAAACGATTTGAACAGGAGGAAAATAGGGATGCAGGAATTGAAGAAAAATGGAGGAGATTTAAAGAAAACATACTTGGAGCAGCTAGGGAATCTTGTGGAATTACGAAGAGTACAAACTTATTTGCAAAGAAGAGTAAATGGTGGACACAGGATATACAACAAAAAGTTAAAGATAAGAAGCATAAATGGAAAAGATATCTACAAACTAGAACATACGAAGCTTATAACGATTATAAGGCTGCCAGGTCAATGGTAAAACAGACAATAAAAAGTAGAAAACAACAAACATGGGAGGAATTCGGACACAAAATGAGGGAAAACTATTATGAGAACCAGAAGCTATTCTACAGCACACTGAAACAACTAAGACAAAAGAAACCACCAAGACTAAAGAATATTAAAGATAAAGAAGGGAATGTACTGACTGAAGAAAAGGAGATAATGGAAAGATGGAAACAATATTTCGAAGAGTTGACAAAAACTAACAGGGACGAAGATAAATATGAAGAAGAAGAAGAAGAAACAGAATTAGAATTTGATGACAGAAGGGATATACAGCCAATAAACATGGAAGAGATTACAATAGCAATTAACAAATTAAAACTGGGCAAAGCCGCCGGAAAAGACGAAGTCACGGCGGAAATGTTGAAATATATGGGAATTGCAGGAAAGGAGAGGCTATGCAATTTAATGAACAACATCTTACAGGAGAAAGAGATACCTCATGACTGGAATACAGGAATAATACTCCCAATGTATAAGAAAGGAGACATTAAGGATTGCACCAACTATAGAGGGATTACGTTAACAAGTATACCGGGGAAAGTTTTTACAAGAATATTAGAATATAGACTAAGAGAAGAACTAGAAACATCGTTAGAGGAAACACAGCACGGGTTTAGAAGAGGAAGAAGTACGCAAGATTTGATATTTATAATAAGACAACTAGCAGAAAAGATGCTGAGAAAGGGAAAAGAAATGCATATCTGTTTTATTGACCTCAAGAAAGCTTTTGACAGAGTAGTGAGAAAGGACGTTTGGGAAAGCTTACACAGGAGGGGAATTGAAAAAGGTATGATAGAAATGATAAAAGCACTATACAGAAATAACAGGAACGTAGTAAGATCTCACAATAATGAATCTGCTGTATTTGAGTCGAAGATAGGTTTGAAACAGGGTTGTGTACTGAGCCCCCTATTGTTCCCTATAATTATAGATGATGCCATAAAGAGAAGTAAATCAAAAGGAAGTGTAATGAAAGTAGGAAACTGGAAGATGAAAAAAATAGCACTTCAAGAATTAATGTTCGCTGATGACATGATATCGATAGCAGACTCGGAAGAAAAACTCAAAAAAAATCTAGAAATCTACCACGAAGAACTGAGAAAAATAAATATGGAAATAAATACCGATAAAACAAAGTCAATGATATTAGCAATCAAGGAGAAAAATAAGAATATAAGATTAGAAGAAACAGTATTGGAACAAGTTAAAAGTTATAATTATTTAGGTACAGTTATTGAAGATAACGGTAAAATAGATAAAGAAATAAACGAGAGAATAGGAAAGGTTGGAAGAATCTATAATACGTTGCGAACGACATTTCTAGGAAAAAAATAAATTCCTAAAACTATAAAGACGCAGGTTTATAAAAAAGTAGTAAGACCCACGCTCACATATGGCTGCGAATCTTGGACGGTCTCACAGAAAGATAAAAGCAAAATTACAGCTACAGAAATGAGATTTCTAAGGAAAATAGAGGGAATTACAAGAAGAGATAGAATAAGAAATTCGACAGTTATGGATCGGCTGGGCATGAAACCAGTTACAAAGGCAATAGAGGAGAGACAGCTGGGATGGCTGGGACACCTCCACAGAATGAGTGAAGACAGGGTTGCAAAACAAATGTATGAAGTTAGAGTGCAGGGAAAAAATAAAGTAGGACGCCCAAGACTGAAGTGGGAAGAACAAGTGCGACACGCAGCAGAAAAGAGGGGAATCAAATGGAGCGAAGTTAGGCAGACAGCCCAAGACAGGAAGATTTGGAAAGGGAAGATATGTGAAAGAATGTAAAACGTATCATGTTAATATATGTAATTTGTTATCACCCAACACCTAACGGTACAAGGGTTTTTAGATTAAATAAATGAAATGTCAGAAAGGAAGCTTTTTTTCGACAAGCCCATTCCATACAAAATTAAAGTAGACAAAATTTCCTGCATTTTTCATATATCACTTTTTTGTAAGACTAACCATTCCACCGCTAGAGCGCGCCAAAAAAGACATATTCCCGGATCCAGTATACCTTACATGAATAATGAATATAGGGAAAGTAATTGAAAAAATGGAGACAAACGAATGAAATACAGTTATTACTAAGTAGTTATGTACAGTGTATTATAGTCAGTAGTATAATATATACTCATATCATTATAATGATAAATGTTGGGAATGATGAATGTCGCTGCCGTCATAAATTGGACTGCCTTAATCATCTGGAACAAACAGGAGATGTTATTTGATGGATTTATTGATAGACGAGGTGAGTAGTAATCCGCACATGTTTACTGTTGAAGATACTGTTGTACAGACCTTCGTTTTTCAAGGAACTGTCACATCCTCTTCAGTCCGTTCATCTATTCTCCTTATTTTTTCAGGTGTGGGGGGTCTGTAATGAACAGAAGATATTATGGGCCAGCTTGTACATTCATATTAACTACTTCAGTCAGGTGCATTTATGCTCCAAGTGTATGATTGTCGTTTTTGGGGAAGGAAATGGACATACCTTCGTCCCAGTTCGTCCTGTACTTCGACGTCGAATGGTCCGTCCTCAAGGGTATTTGTGAGATCTGTCTCGATTGTCACGTTGTTGCAGGACACCTCACACTTGATACACAGATTGGTGCAATCGAGGTTCGAGGCCTGCTTATTTGCAGCTACATTTTTTGCGCAGGTCTTGACGCATCTGCATGACACCAGACGCAGCAGTTCGGGAGGAGCCGGGGCTTGTAGAGAGGTGATCGGTTCCAGGCAATTTGTAGCTCGTTTCCAACCCCAATCTTCAGCATTTTTCTCAACCCCCAGCCATTGCTGTACCTGGTGATACACCCTAAAACTGTGCTGTGTAGCTGCAGCAGCTGATGGTAGTAGTGCAGCTATTTTTGATGTGGCCTTGAAAGCTGCCTTCTTATAATTAATGTACCTCAGACGGTTTATCGACGGTTCAGTCCTTCCTGTGTAGCCGTACGCGTTGACCAGGAATCTCTCCTCTGCTGCTGCAATGCTTTCTGGAGTTCCCTCAGGGTTTTTGAACACACTTACAACATCGTCAAGGTGGGGGATTTTGGTGAGAGTTTTCACAAACTTCAATTTCCCTTGGTTCTAAGGTGCTGGAGTCGTATCACACCCACTCATTGCGTGAAGAAACATGATGAATGTGTTCTTTAATCCATAAAATAACATCTCCTGTTTGTTCCAGATAATTAAGGCAGTCCAATTTATGACGGTAGCGACATTCATCATTCGCAACATTTATCATTATAATGATATGAGTACATATATTATACTACTGACTATAATACACTGCACATAACTGCTTTAGTAATAACTGCATTTCATTCGTTTGTCTCCATTTTTTCAATTACTTTCCCTATATTCATTATTCATGTAAGGTATACTGGGTCCGGGAATACGTTTTTTTTGGCGCGCTCTAGCGGTGGAATGGTTAGTCTTACAAAAAAAGTTATATGAAAAATGCAGGAAATTTTGTCTACTTTAATTTTGTGTGGAGTGGGCTTGTCGAAAAAACGCTTCCTTTCTGCGATATAGGCCAAAAACTGAGAAAAGTGCCAAAATTTGGGCAAAAAGTGCCAAGAAAACAAAGTTCCGGGTCAAATTTTTGCCTGTAAACTTCAAATTCATGTTCAGCGACCCAAAAAACATAGACGGTGAGAAAATCAAAACTATAGCAAAACTTTCCTCTGAACCCCCATTTTTTTCCTAGGACTGAAACGCGAACCAACGAATTTGAAAACCAGTGCGCTACCGGCTGTGCAATCCTGGCGCAGGTTATAACGTTCCAGCTAAAATTATTTTCAGCTATACAGGTTGTCCCAAATTTACTGTATTTGACTTCATTTTCGCATTCCTTGGTCGATTTTATGAAGTCTAAATTTCGTATTTCTCAAGTTACAACCATTTTTTAACGAATAGATGGGAAACAATTTTGAAACTTAAATAAGTATGTATCTCGGGGTTGGATGAAGCCACAGCAGTGTTAGTTTGAAGAGATGAAAGCAGTACTTATTTAAGAATAACTGGTGCTGTAATGAAAATTAGAAAATATACATACCAAATTAGAAAAAAACCTCAACGTTGTAATTTATTCTAAATAAAACCTTATGGTTTTTAAACCATTGTTGGATTCCTCATAGCACTTCCTTTCTTCTTACTATTTGCTTCCTTATTTTTTTGAAATATTTGCATTTCCTTGAAAAAAAAATGTTAAATCGGGTAACTAAATAAAAGGAATCAGTGGAAAATACAGTGACGGGCATAAAGTTTGGAAACCTTTTTTACTGCAAATTTCTCAGAAAATTGCATTCTCGATAAAAGATAAAAGATAAAAGAATGCCTTTGACAATACCAAATTTCAGGTATCACGTACGGGGGAGTGCAAAAATATAAAACACTTTTGCAAAATGAAAATTATTTGAAATCAACATGTTTAAAACAGTTAAATAAAAGATCATAAAAATAAAATTAAAAAAGGCTTATGTGAGGTATATTTGCCGAGTACATTAGGGTCAAAGAATATATTTTTTCAATTTTTCTTCATTTTCAACTTCAATTTAATCGAAAACTAAACATCCTATCGAAAAACTTTATAACAATTTTTGCTTTGTATTATCAAGGCCTTTAATTTTCCAATTTCAAAAATGTTGATTTCAGATCATTTTGTTCTATTTTATATTTTTTACACTCCCCGTACATCATACCTTAAATTTAGTTTTATCAAAACTATTATTTTTTCATACGCAAACTTTTATTAAGGATTACAATTTTCTGAGAAATTTACCATCCAGCAAAGAATAATTAGGAATGACTCTGAATGAAGTGGAAGCAGTTTTGACCGCGAGGGCTACGGCATGAAAATCAATAAAAAGAAAACCAAAATTTTGGCATATAGAGGGCGTGAAAATAGGACTAAAACTAAAATGTGCACAAGAGAGAGAGAGTGTTGCAACGTGCAACTTACGATTCCAAAAGTACACGCCGGCATGCAAACGTAGCTTTAAAATTATCGTCCTTTAATATTCTTGAAGGAATCATTATCCTTGCTTAAATGATAAAATGGCGGTTGGGGGGTGTGTTGAGAAGAAAATCCGCATGGATGCGTATAAAATTGAAGAACTCAACTGCAGCGACTGTTAATCGCGATTAGATTTAGCGAACTTTGCCACTGGAAAATTACTGTTTATAAGTAGAGCGGTTCCGACGCAATAAAATTTAATTTGAGGAAGGTTACTACAATAGAATCTACGATTTCCTGACCTGAGTAACAATTACTGGAAGCTACTTGAAATTCTTGTTTATCATGTCTGGATCTCTCGTATTATTCATTTCCCCGTCATGTGAAACTATTTTTAGATTGTAAACAACTAGGCTGTAAGTATTAAAGGACCTCTCTATGATGTGCTGCGTAGCAAGGAGAGATATAAAAGAGACGATCAATAGCAATGAACTTTCGCCTGTAACACGGAAAAGACGGTAAATACTTACGTGAACAATCAGTTAAGAACTTTTATAATATTGACTTTGCAATATGCCAAGGTTTCTCGAGAACAATCAATCGTATTTTATAATTTTGTTGCAAGTAGGTATATAACTTTAAGTGCCTGCAGTAAGTTTAAGTCTGTTTTTCATCAATCGATTATTTGTAGTTCCGCTTCTGTGACCATGAATCAACAACGGGTCGTTTAGTATGTCATAATCACAAACATTAATCATAAACTCAACAAACTATGTACTTAAAAACAAATGGGAATATTGCAGCTATTCTAAATGAGTAGGTATTGAAATATTGAAATATTGAAAACGTGAAGAACCACTGCAAAAACTAATTTTCGTAAAAAAATCGATTTAACTTGCCATTACTTTTCGTTTTGATTGCGTATCCTACCTCCATGAGCATCAAAAACGGCTCTTCCTGACACTGCCGTTAAAATCTTCCCCAGCTGATGTGGTAGATCGTGGATAATGACAATCCAGCCGTCCCTACCAGAAAGTCCCACATGGGCTTTAGAGAAGGAGGAAGCGAAAGACGGCGAATTGCCTTATCTGGTACTATTCGAAGACGATCCAGTTCAGAATTTTCATCCAGGAAATTGTTTACAGGAACTGTCCATAACGAGGTCATAGAGAAAGTCAGAATAAAAATAAATGTTCTGATGGGCATTGTCCAAAGTCACTCCGAGCGAAAATATCTTTGCAAACCTATCATATCTTAAAATCGCTCACTCTCTCTGGGAATTCAAATATGTAAACAAATGTGGGACGTTCCATTAAAAAAAAACAACAACTTTGGTTGCGAACACCTGTATTCCGGGTGGGGATTTAGTGTGTAATCGCCTCATATCTCTGGAACTATTTTGCACGAATGTGTGGAACCACATGGATCATTTCCCAAAATTATTTAGGTATATACAGGATGTTCACATTCTAAGTAGGTACCAGACCAAAGTTCTATTTCTTTAAATGGAAACCCTACGTGTCCTTGAATAATATGGATTCCCCATAAAATTCCATGAAAATTGATATACTACATGATGTGGTTTTGACTAAGGAAATTTGAGATATTGACATTTTTGTGCCATTATGGACCCACATTTATGACGCTACTGATGCATACTAACCAAAGCCACCTAAAATTTCTTTATTGAAATAGGTTCACACACTGCTGTATTTTTGAAATTTATAAATAATTTTATCATAATACTTGAGATAATACAGGGTGGTTAAGTTATGCGAAACAGAATTTTTCTCAAAAATTTCAAATGTATATTATTTGTACAATTGATGGTCATTTTACTAAGCTTTTTATTGATGTGGATATTGTCAAGTCTACCAGTAAAAGTTTCGACAGAATGTACAAGGTGTCCCAAACTGGACGAGTTCTTATGGGAACACCCCTTATTTGAAGAGATAGAAAAAAATTAACCAAGGTGTCCGGAGCTCAAATTTAATGAGAAAACCACTGGCGCAAACAAAACTTTGCTATCTCTTATCGTTTGGCCGCTAGAGGGCGATTCTCAAATTTCGTCGATTTCTTTTATGTTCTATAACTTGTTTATTAATAAAGATAATTAATTTTGGTAAAAACTTTCTTAAGGCACTTTTTTCCGTAAAATCCATTGCAATAGGCAGTTTTTTTACAGGGCGTTTAGATTTTCGTGCACCACCCCAAACTCATTTTTTTTAAATGGGCCACCCTATATATTATGAGATTTTTGAAAAGCTCGTAAAATTTCCTAAATTTTGATGTATCACTTGTCATGTTTATCTTAAAAACCATTAGCAACATTACGATTTAAAAATTAAAATATTGTGCCTACAGAAATCAAGATTGCTATGACTAATAAAATGACATAGGATGCTAACATGTTATGATGAAAACCACAGATCTAAAGTTTCATGATAAGATTTCTCATAGTTATTATAATAAATTAATAATTCTTTAAATGTTGCTATTGGTTTTTAAGATAAACATGACAAGTGATACATCAAAATTTTGGAAATTTTACGAGCTTTTCAAAAATCTCATAATATATAGGGTGGTCTATATAAAAAAAATTAGTTTGGGGTTGTGCACGAAAATCTAAACGCCCTGTAAAAAAACTGCCTATTGCAATGGATTCTACAGAAAAAAGTGCCTTAAGAAAGTTTTTGCCAAAATTAATTATCTTTATTAATAAACAAGTTATAGAACATAAAAGAAATCGACGAAATTTGAAAATCGCCCTCTAGCGGCCAAACGATAAGAGATAGCAAAGTTTTGTTTGCGCCAGTGGTTTTCTCATTAAATTTGAGCTCCGGACACCTTGGTTAATTTTTTTCTATCTCTTCAAATAAGGGGTGTTCCCATAAGAACGCGTCCACTTTGGGACACCTTGTACAATCTATATAAATAAAAATCAATTGCCGCATGTATGTAAGATCATCACTTGAGAACGGCTCGACCGATTTGGCTGATTTCTTTTTTGTTGTGTTCGTAATTGTCAGGACAAGGTTTGTATGAAAGAAAATTTTGGAAAATCCACCGGGAAAGTCGAAAATTTGGATGGTATGTTTGTATGAAAATCTGTTTGACAAACAAAAATGTGACGTTCAGTTTGACAGTTCTAAAAATTGAATTGTCAGTGTGTTATCGGTGGTGATCATGTATTTGGTGTTTCTTTGGAAAAATTGCCACGAGTGAGCAGGGGCGTAATTACGGGCCCGCGAAGCCCGCCACCGCGGGCGGGCCCCGACGCTTTTGGGGCCCCATGCTTCGCTTAATAATTCCGGAAACAAATGTTTTCAAAGTTAAAATTATGTTTTTTGTTAATACAGTTTTTACTTTAATTTGTTTTTCAATGGGGAGGGGGCCCATCAGAAATTTTGCGGGCGGGCCCCTAATTTGAAGTTACGCTACTGCCAGTGAGGCGTCGAAATATCGGTCGGCGTACGCGCAATGCAAGCGAACTACATGATCGTCGAGTCAATGAGACTGACGAAGATCGTAGACAGCGTTTGGAGCCAAGTCGAATAAGAATTTCTTAAGCCTCAAGCGCGATCCATTATGACTCCGGAACAACGGATACAGTCGAGTTCGACGGGCTCAGTTGGAGCTTACGCACAAAATAATTTGGAACGTCGACAAAACAGAGGCCGAACGTGGCATTAGGGAACGAAAAATTGGAAAAGTTGCCCGGAAAATTGGAAAATTCGGGAAAAACTGAAAGTGCTTTTCTCTAAGGGATTTTTGTATGATATGGATATGCGTAAGTCGGGAAATTCGGACAAACTGTAAAAATAATAATTTTGGAAAATTCACCGGAAAATTTGGGAAAAACTAAAAGTGCTTAACGGCTGGACCGATTTGGCTGATTTTTTTTTGTTGTGATCGTAATTGTCAGGACAAGGTTTGTATGAAAGAAAATTTTTGGAGAATCCACCGGAAAATGTGAAAATTCGGGAAAAACTGAAAGTGCTTAACGGTTGGACCGATTTGGCTAATTCTTTTCAAAAATAAGGTTTTTGGGGAACGAAAAATTGGACAAGTTGCCCGGAAAATTGGAAAATTCCGAAAAAACTGGAAGTGCTTTTTTCTATTGGATTTTTGTATGATATGGATAGGCGTAAGTCGGGAAATTCGGACAAACTGTAAAAATCATAATTTTTTGTATGCACTCGCGATCATAACTGACGATAGGAACGACATATTTGGTTGAACATACACGTAATCAGAAGAATGTTTCACATTGAATAAACGATTTGGTTAATGAATCAAAAGTTCAATACGAAAAGTAATTTTAGGCAGGACAACGTCTGCCGGGCCCGCTAGTTTAAATATAAAAATGTAGAGTTTCGTTAGTATTTTACATTATTTTTGACGATCTCCCCTATTTTGTCACCCAAAACTCCAAAAAAGGTCTGCATTTTGTTTCTATAAAATATTTAGCAAATGAACTTTACATTAACCCAAGAAATCCTATTGCAAGATTATTTCTTAAAGATAATATTTTCTTCCATAATATTATACCCGAATTTCAAAAGCCATTATACATTTAAGAATATAACCATCAAGAAACAATTTTACAATAAGATTTCTTGTCTTTATATTGATACCAATTTGCAAATACAAAATATAAACATTATTGTGAGTTTTGAGCAACAGAATAGGGGGAATTCGCCAAAAAGAGTATGAACTGATAATGAAATTCAAAAATTTTGATGTTCAATCGTAATATCTGCCGAAACTATCAGTAGTAGAACTGGCAATATCTACATCAATTAAAAGCTTAGTTAACTGACTGTCAATTGTGCAAATAATATTCATGGTATTCTATTTGAAATTTTTGAGAAAAATTCCCTTTTGCATAACTGCAATCCTAACTATTATGGTGAAAGTATTTATAGATTTCACAAATACATCAGTGTGTAAACCCCTTTCAATAAAAAATAATTAGGTGGCTTTGGTCAGTAGCCGTCAGTAGCGTCATAAATTTGGGGCCATAATGACACAAAAATGTCAATATCTTAACAGTCCTTACTCAAAACCACATCATGTATTATATCAATTTTCATGAAATTTTATGGGGAATCGAAATCACGCAAATACTTGTGGGGTTTCCATTTAAAGAAATAGAACTTTGATCTGGTACTCAGAATGTGAGCATCCTGTATATACATAAATAATTTTACGAAATGCTCCATGTCGTTCCCCACATACGTGTAAAATTTCATTTTGATATCTTAAGCAGTACCAGAGATATGAACCGATTACACACTAAATCCCCACCCGGTATACCAAAATAATTTACCAGATGCTTCATGCGGTTCTCCATATACATGTGAAATTTTATTTTAATATCTTAATAAACAAAACCAGAGATATGGGTCGACTACGCACTATTGGGCCACCCTGTATGTAGGTACATACATGTAATGTTTCTTTTTTCTTATTCTGGCTTCTGCCATCTACCGCAATATTTTACCTTGTATACAGAATTTCACACGCGCTGAATACCAGGTCAAAGTTCTATCTTATAACTAAAAGTTTTGATTCTCCATACAATTTCAAGAAAATTATACGGAGTGTCAAAAATTTTAAAAGGCCGAAATTTTCCTTTTACTTTGGAGTCCGCTTTTGTAATATTTAAAGCAATAAGTTATATGATACCAGCTCTTGGACAGGGTGTTACATAAGCGTATCATTAGTCTGAGTTTTAGCTTATGTACGCCATATTGATTGGGGTCATATTCAAGTACACCTTGTATAGTATACTACACGATGGGGTCTCCGATAAAACACTATCAAATATTGCCATTTTAGATTCAGTGTGGGCCCAAGCACAGCTGACGTCATAAAATAACAGCAAAAACCCAAATATTAAAACTCAACCATAATTTCTGTCAATTGTCATTGGGGGACCTTGGAATACTGATATCAATAACTGGTTTAGTAAATTATCTTTAATTATACAATAAGTATATAAACAAGGAAAAAAATAGCAACAGTAATATCACAAGAGAGCAAGAATAAATAATGGAAAATAACTCGACAGGTTTTCGAAAAGATTTGTCCAACTCTCCAGTACACTGTTCGAGGAGGTTACTTTGACCTAAATTTGTAATGGAACTACAAAAACTGTTTCTGAGCTTGATTTTCGATGGTTTTATCAGTCTAAAAGCTATAACCTTCCACAAGTAATATTTAACTGACATTTCTGGACCAAGAAAAAAACTACAGCTATAGGAATAATCACAAGAGCATAATAATAATAATGTATATTATCGGGTATAGCAGCCTAGTTAAGCACTGACAGTAGCCCCCCCGCACACACACACACACACACACACACAAATTATAAATAAGCAACGACTGGGAGCCGAACGCATATCTTCCACTTTCCAGGCGACTGCTGTAACCAGTTGAGCTCGCAGTGCTGCACTCTGCTCAAGACCAACTAGCTGGAGTAACATTCTGTGATGTCTCGAAGTACAGAAAAGATCTGAAATTGTATCTGTATTTGCTCGAGGAGTAGTTGTTCGAACTATCCAGCTTCTCCCACAGTTATATTGTTAACTCAACTGTTTTGTACCGTTGTCCTACGCGTTGTCCCGACAGTATCTCCAATTGATCTTGAAATATTTGCGATAGAAGCTTCATCTAATACTCGTCAACAAAATACGTACTTCCCTATAAACTTGAGATATTTTGAAACTTTGTTTAATACCAGATTCATAAATGAGATTTAAAAGCGTTCGTCAGTCATATATTTATCAAAAAATGCCTTCATTAACATCGACATTATTGAGAGTATAATGGAAAGCGTTAGTTGTTTTCTTTTTGAATAGTCGTAAGTATTCATTTACAACAACCTGTTTTTGCGGAAAGTGGAAGTTATTTGTCGTCGATTTTTTGCACGTGAACATTAAAATTTGTGTCAGCAAGATACAATCATCTATATGATTCAAATTTTGTTTATAAACATATTGAGTGATTGCAATATTTGATAAAGAAATAAATATTATTGATGACTAGTTCCATACACGAAAAACAAAATTGGGACGGTTGCGAGCAAGTGGCAAAATTGCGTTGGGGAAATTTGGCTTCAGTTACTAATGCTGTCATTTTATCCCCATATATTGTGACTAATAAGCGAGAGGCAAAAATGTAAAAATAGGCTAAATGAAGAAGGGGAACATAGGTATGTATACCAAAATTTTGGTATGTAGTGAACATGAAAATAGAACTAAAACTAAAATACGAATAGGAAATGAGAAGATAGAGGAAGTCGCGGATTTCTGTTTTTTAGAAAGTAAAATTACTCGAGAGCCATCCATTTGTTAATGCAGTTCAATAATTTTAGAACTAATAAAGCTTACATATAAAAGCTCCCTAACTACTAAGTCGGCGCTCTTAAAAGAAACATCAACTGTGACGTCAGCTTAATAGTGTACAAAAATAAAAAGTAACGTGAAAGTAAATATAGTTAAAAGATTTCTTTTGTGACATATATTTATTTAAAGTAATTAAATTTTAATCGATGTTGCAAAGACTGCTTCTTATATTTGCTTATCTCGTAAATTATGTCAATGATACAGAGAAATATGAAACTAAGTGTATGTACGCAGCATTTAATGGTGCCTTTATAATTGTGTTTCGTCATTAAACCCCCCTACAATTATAAAAATGTAGAAATGATAAAAACATAACCTTCGTCGATAGAGGACAAAGTAATTCTATTAAACACAACATATTTGTATAAGAAGTTGTATTATTGAAGAATGTTGAACCAAATTAATAATTAATCGTCTGGCAGTAATGAAGGCTAAAGATAGAGAAATTGTTACCAACCAGTTGAGGAAGAACTCGCATCTCTTGTTCGAAGCCACCGTGCAGTGCTTGCCAACACAAGAAAGTTGACAAAACTTCAAAGAGAATTTGCCGACAAAATCATTAACTACTAGTATTTGAAGGGAAAAGAGGTGATTAGCTGTTCAAGATGTGTTTATTATGCTTACTGCGCATCTGTACCACTCTTACGTACTACTTTATAATCTTAATACTGTGGTAGAGCCAGTTTCATCAAAGAAATAATGTTGACGTCACTAATTCCGCGGGAAGTTGTGACTAATGCCAAGGTAGTCTGATACCAGTGACTTCCTGCTTCTCATTGCCTGGCAACCGTAGGGACGCAAGCATCTTTTGTAGCCAAATTCAATGAACAACCCCCATTACTACCAACTAAAACACTGTATGACCTACGCTTTTAGTGGAAAGAAGATAGGAGGTGAGTCAGTCACGGAACATAATGGCTGCCGCAATGCGCACAAGAGATGCGCGTACCGTTTTCAACAGCATGCCGTATAATTCTGGTTTTTCTGTGACGTAGGTAAACCGCATGACTTCTTGGAAGCAACCGATGATGGATTAGTGGATTTTATTTAATTCTAAATGGCTATAATAGTTTAGTTGCTTTTGTACGTAGAACATTAAATGATGTTGTGATATAAGCTATACGTGCTCTAAAATAAATAAATTCTAAAATGAGTTACCTAATTGAATATGTGTAGAGGTTTACGGGCAATCCCTGCAATGAGTAATCAGAAGAAAATAAGCTGAATAATAAAATACATATTACGATTTTCAAATTGTTGTTTTTGTAGTAGCCTTAGAATATACCAATGCATCCTTACACAAACACGTAATACCATGTTGAATCAGCTACATAATCAGAAATTAATTTTGTTTTAAACTGATAATTACTACTAAAATTCTTAAGCAAATTTCTGTTAGTACCTATCCAAAAAACTAACGTTATAAATGTCAGTAATAAGAAATTCTCAACTGTGGTAGACATCTGATCGTCTATTTTAAAAGCTTCTTTTTTGGAATTTATAGGTCAATAGTGACACTAAAAATGAGTGTCATAATAAGACTTCAGAACTTACCATGGTCAGCAAACGCTTTAGACATCCGCCAGTACTTCCAGGGACTCAGCATTCCAGAAGGTGGCGTTCACATCGTCGGAGGAGAGCTCGGGGACGCTTTTATAGCTTTCAGGTAGATACGAAAAGAAAGAAATCAAATAATTTAAGTAAGAAATTCTAATAAGGGAAGAAATCTTCATTATTTGCAAATGGGCTATTCTTGAAGCATGTTTTTCAAAATATCCTAGGAAAGAGAAGCAAATCGTAAAAAGTACTTGTTTTGCATTAAGAAAGCATGGAGATCTCGATTACCTTAGGGGATACGAAGTCAGTTAAATTAGAGCAAAGTTGAAAATAATTTTGAACCAGCTTTCGTTTTGAAGATAAAAACATTAAAAATTCTTGTATCCGTTTCTTCTTTTAAAAAGAGTTCAGTTAGTAAGATTATGGCAACATTCAAATAGGTATTTCACATAAGTACTAGACAAAGTTTATTATAATAAATCGAATGGAAAATTTTATTTCTCTAATTGGAAAATCATGTCTTCTTCGGTGTGCCATATTGGATTTTCAATCATGTGAATAAATACTTAAAAATCAGTAATAAATAAAACACGGTTTAATATTCCATCCCCTAATATTGATAGTCTTACGTCCCATTTTCCTTTCCAGTACCGACGAAGACGCCCGTCAAGCCTTCAACCTCAACAGTGGCAAGATCAAGGAAGTGCAAATCAAACTTATGCTCAGTTCGCGCACTGAAATGCAGAAGGTCATAGAGACAGCTCGCAATCAATCCCTCGCCGCGTTCATGCAACCTACCCCTGCCCCTACTCTCGCTCTTCCCGCCATAGTACCTCAAATAGTTCCGTCAGCGGTTCCCGAAGTTAAGAAATCTAACAGTAAGGATAGGGATTCTAAAGGCGAAAGAAAGGATAGAAGGAGGTCACGATCTCGCTCTAGGGATCGCAAAGATAGGTCTAGGGATAGGGATCGTAGAGATAGGAGGCGCAGGGACCGCAGTAGGTCTGTGTCGCGCGACCGCAGAGAAAGCAGGCGCAGGAGAGATCGCAGTCGCAGTAGGGATAGGACTAGATCACGTGAAAGGGATCGCAGAACCAAAGATATTTCAAGAAATGATGAGAAACCTGCCATTTCCAACCCGAACAACTTCAAGAAAGAATCGAAGCAACAAGTGTGGGAGACCCCATTGCAACAGAACACTGTTCAAAAGCCTCCAAGTTTATTAGGAAATTTCGTTCCTAATTTGAGTCTGGATGAGGCCAGGAGGAATTTAAATTCTCTCAAAGCGCCCACCGCCAGTCAGTCAGAGAGTCGTTCGGTATTTGATGTTCAAAGAGATAATAACTTCGGGAGAAATCGGGAAAGCTGGCCTCCTAATCGCCCACAAAATCAAGGAAGAGACGAGGAATTCGGTCGCCAGATGCCAAATATGATGGGCAGCAATTTTAATCAGAACTTCCAAGATAGAGGTTTCAATAACAGGGGGATGAACAAAGCTCCAAATGGTCGCTTTAACCAGAGGAACGATAGGTCATCAAATGACTCACTAAGGAACTGTTGCGTAGAAATTCGCCCATTTTATGGAGCTTATGGGGATGTAAGGAGATTCTTTCAGGGAATTTTCATTAACAACACAGGCATTAAATATGTTTCTGACGAGTTTAATAAAAGAACGGGCATTGTATACGTCCGTTTCGCCTATCCTGAAGGTAAGGAAGAGGCTCTGTTAAGAGATGGAAATTTGTTAAGGAATAACCCCATAGAAGTGAGACACTTAGATGATGAAGTGTTTGAATCTTACAGTCCTCATGAGAGGATGGACTTTAATAATTACGATAATTCCGACGACGGAGAACAATTCAGGAACAGGAACATGCCGAATAAGTTCAATAATATGAACGTGCCCCAGAAGTACTGTTGTTTGATCGTGGAAGATTTGCCTTCTTTTGCTAAAGAACAGGACATTTTAAAGATGTTTTCCGATTATTCTCTAATGTCAATATTCATAGTGAACAAGGCCCGATATCACGTAGCTTATGTAAAGTTCAGCAAATCGGAAGATGCGAAAAAGGCTTGTGGTGAAAAGATCAAACATATCGTGGAAGGGAAAGTGGTTAATGTTAAACCTTGCAAGGACGAAGAATTTGATGCTGTGGAAGCAGAACAGACAGGAGAGGACGACAGGGACGTAGGAAAACAAATTAGGAGCAGTCCAGAGATGAAATTATTAGATACTGACTGCCTTCTATTGAGCGATCTTCCAATGAAGACCAACGACAGGGACATAAGCGACTTCTTCTCCGATATCGGGATAGTCCCATTGAAAATTCACCTAATCAGTAACAATTTGGGATTCACCGGATCAGCTTATTGCGAATTTGTTACCGCTGCCGATGCTAGTGTTTCAGTGGAAAAAGATGGAACGCCTTTCGGGAACAGTGTTGTGTCAGTAAAACCGGTCACTAGGAAAGAAATGGAGTCCTTTCTGGGTGTTCCAGTTCCAATGAACACCAGGCAGAATATGCAATCTAATAATCCTCGCCAGTTCTTCCCTAGAAATAATAACAACTTCGGGGGAATCGGGGCAAGACCTAATTTCATGGGATCTAGGATGCCGATGCGGCGGTTTCCGCCGCAACAGGTTCCGGTGGGTCAGGATATGGGGCCTCCTGGCTGCACCGTTTTGATGGAGAACGTACCTTACAAAGCTGGGTTGGATGAAATTTTAGAATTCTTTGACGGATTCGACATACGAACGGATAGCGTGTTGAGGAGATTTAATGACAATGGAACGCCTTCTGGTGAAGCAAAAGTTCTGTTTAGTAATCCTGATGAAGCTGCTGAGGCTTGCAGAGTGAAAAGAGGTTTCAAAATTAGAGATAGGCCAATATTTTTGACACAGTGCTAATGACGATTTTACTTTTTTTCAAAGTGGACTGACTAGTTTTATTTTTTTGTAGGGTATGATTATACGATCGTTTTGTAAATATATAGGTGTGTATGTCGTGCAATGGACGCCAATAGGGCGACGTCGAATTGGAAGGTAGTTCTGTTTCTTTTTCCAAATAAGTTAACCTAACTTCTGCAATATAATTAGAGTAGTTTTGCAATGGGAACAGTTAATTTCCATTTTGTGTGTTATACTTGCATGAAAAAACTTTAAATACTATTTTGCAAAAGTTATGTTTTGTACAGCAATCGTCAAACGTGATGTCGAAAGCCCGCGCAGGCAAGGCCACGCCCTAGTTTCAGGCAGCGGCGCGAGGTTCCCTGGACTATAGATGAATTTATTATGAAGTTAATCGTGCGCCACTGACAGTTGCGTGCGTCCACCGAAAACCAATCCCGGTCGAGAGCACAGTGGGTGAATAGTGGGGATTACTCAACTGCGCATCTCTGTTGCTCCCCATCACGTCTGACGATTGCTGTGACTGACAAGGGGCACGCTTGTTTATTTGAAATAAAAAACTGGCCTACCCGAAAATTGCGTCGCCACTTTGTTGGTGGATTAGGGTTCTTCTGTATTGTCGTTTATTAAATTTTAATTTGTAGTTAAGTTATAGACTTGTTAGTTGAGATGTACGATTTTAAGTTTAATAAACCTCACGAAGCAGTATTGCAAGAGTTTGAAAAGGTTTTGTCACAAGTGGTTGTGATTCATTTCATAACAAGTATACGGGTGAAGTAATTCTTTTTTATCTATAGTGTTCATGTATAATCAGGTAATTATGGATAATTTGTAATATCCAAAATTTAAAAAAAAATAAAAACTTGGAAAGAGATAAATAATCTGACTGCACATGTCACCGGTTTTTTAATGATGTTTTCAAATACGTCAGTCTCAACTTCAGGAATCAGCAGAATGTCCTACATTACAGACTGTATTTCTTGACTTGACTATGAAGAGTGAAAGTTCTCAATCTGAAGACTGGTTGGACGCGTCCTCCATCCTTTTGCTATCCTAAGCCAATTTTTTTTTTCGCAAATAAACTAGTTAGGTAGATACCTAACTACATAAAACCACAAATATCTCGAAAACGAAAGGTCCTAGAGATATTTAAAAAGAGTATCTTTTTGCAGCATTTTGATTGGTGAATCCAAAAATAAAACAACATTTTCAAAAAACCTAACCTCAAACTTTCTATCAACAAAAGGATATTACACGACCCCTTTTCCTACGCCACTGAATTGTCGTATTACACTTAAACTATTGCTGGATTATCTGTAGTTTTAAGGAACACTTGCCCACAAAAATTTAGATTCCTCAGGCTGCTTTGGTTTCAGATATAGCTAAATAACTGATACGCAAGTCGACATTATAACACCCTGTATTTTGGAAAGGAAGCATTTTCATACAAAACCATACTGGTGTCCCAGTACAACGAGGCAATATTTTTTTTCTAGGACGCCTCCCTTCGAAGCTATTCGCCCTTAAAGGTCAAGACCTGAAGAAGGTTTTTTGCTGGTAACAGATACGGAAGATGTTATATCACTCGATCATAGATACTAGTAGAGATCACAGCTCCGTCAAAGTCGTCTACAAATGATTTTCGTTTGCACTTTGTGGTTAAAAGCTGAAACCAATTTTAAATGATTTCCCATCATTAAATATATCGAAACCCAGAAGGCATCAAAAATCGTCCTGTACGGGGTGGCTGTAGGGGGTAAAATGTAAAAAACACCCCAAAATTTTTTTCTTACAATCTGAATCTTCACAAAGTGTAGTTTGCACTTACCACAGCTCAGGTGTGTAAGACCGAGAAACCTATATATTTTAGCATATTTTTTTACGACCGAAAAGCATGGCATTAGATGGACAACCCCAACCTTTGCCGGGTCCTATTGAAATAGACCTTAATGTTTAGACAGATTAGCGCTCTACACCGTCATATCTGTTTTATTCGCACTCTGATCGAAAATTACACATTAATAACGTTTTAGGGTGAAATCTCAGCATTCTAATGCACTAATTATTTTTCATTTTACTTTATTCTATAAATTTATATCAATTTTTTCGTGAGCGCGCGCATAGGGTCGAACAAGGTCGACTATCGCGTGCGTTCACGCTTAGGCGAGGTTCATTACGGTCGAAAGTCGCCTATTGTTCTCTCGTGGCCGTGCTCGTATGTATAGGATTTTATTGAAACTAATATTACACAAACTCCAACTTTATTAATAGGTACCTACTTAATTAATAATAATAATAATAAGTTTATTTTTGCATTAATATACGTATAAGTAAAAAATATAAAAGATTCATATTAATATCATAATGCAAAAAAGGAGCTGAAAACAATTAAAATTGATACAGTTCAGCCCCTAATCTACTACTAATCTACTACCGCATCTACCACAATATTGATACAAAGAACAAGAGGAAAAAAGCGAACAATCACCAACAAAACATACTCAACAAAATACAATTAATTATGTACAAATCAGACTCTGCATCACTTCTTTCTTCTTTGTGGAAACACATTCGAAGCCACAGCTACTTAAAATACTTAAAATCAGTTTGTCGATTGTGAGGACGATACCAGGAGACTGGCAATGTGGCCGAAAGACACGAAGGCCGTAGAAGAGAAACAACACCTGCCCAAGAAAGATTTATTATTTTTCAAGCCAGGGGTAATGCATCTATTACGACACGAGAACTTTCTGCGGATCTCCAAAATGTACATGCCGTAGCGGTTTCTGACCAAACCATCAGAAATAGTATCCATGAAGCTGGTATTCATTCTCGTTGACCAATTAGAGTACCTGCACTTCGCCACGGCAATCGCGATGCTCGTCTTGAATGGGCTTAAGAGCATACTCAATGGGGTGAAGCAGAATGGTCCAATGTTCTTTTTACCGACGAATCTTCGGTTCGGATTTCAACCTTTTAGCAAAAGAACGAGAGTGTGGCGAAGAAGCGGAGCCTTGGAGATGACTAGGCACTTCCAGGAAGTTCACAATTACCGAGGAGGGTCTGTGATGGTATGGGCTGGAATCGATTTGCACCATAGAACGGACCTCTTACCTCGTTTGTCTCGATGGAGCCATGAACAAGCGGCGTTGTATTGAACAAGTTCTTGTACTTGTTGTGCAACCATATCCATATGCTGCTGGTCCAGATTTGGCTTATATGCAGGACATTGCTCGTCCTCACATTGCACATCAGGTACAAAATTGGTTTGAATAAGAGAACATTGCCCTTTTACCATGGCCTCCTCAGTCTCCTGACCTCAACCCCATTGAGCATGTGCAGGACATGCTGCAGAGACAACTTCTTCCATTTATGGCAAAGATTCAAGGCTGTTTTGAATTTGAAAATGCACTTGCCAATTAAATGTTTATTTTCATTATCAAAAAAATAATAATGCAAAACATTACAAGTTTATTTTTAGCCAATTTTGTACTAGACAAGCTAGTCAAATACGAGTAAATAGTGTAGCCTACTCACTTTGACTTATATGATCAAAATCATACAATGAAAATTATTTGCGTCCCTCAGACAATTTTGAGCAGTGTGTCGTCTGCATCGTGTGTTCCGTAGAGTTGATGTAATTATTAACTAGCTGTGGCTTCGTATGTGTCTCCACAAAGAAGAAAGAGGTGATGCAGAGTCTGATTTGCACGTAATTAATTGTGGTATGTATTTTGTTGAGTATGTTTTGTTGGCGATTGTTCGCTTTTTTCCTCTTGTTCTTTGTATCAATATTGTTGTATAAGCGGTAGTAGATTAGGGGCTTAACTGTATCAATTTTAATTGTTTTCAGCTCCTTTTTTCCATTATGATATTAATATGAATCTTTTATATTTTTTACTTATACGTATGTTAATGCAAGAATAAACTTATTATTATTATTTAGTTAAGTAGGTACCTATTAATAAATTTGGAGTTTGTGTAATATTAGTTTCAATAAAATCCTATACATACGAGCACGGCCACGAGGGAGCAATAGGCGTTTCGACCGTAAAGAACCTCGCCTAAGCGTGAACGCACGCGATAGTCAACCTTGTTCGACCCTATGCGCGCGCTCACGAAAAAATTTATATAAATTTATAGAATAAAGTAAAATGAAAAATAATCAGTGCATTAGAATGCTAAGATTTCACCCTAAAACGTTATTAATGCGTAATTTTCGATCAGAGTGCGAATAAAAGAGATATGACGGTGTAGAGCGCTAATCTGTCTAAACATTAAGGTCTATTTCAATAGGACCCGGCAAAGGTTGGGGTTGTCCATTTAATGCCATGCTTTTCGGTCGTACAAAATATGCTAAAATATATAGTTTTCTCGGTCTTACACACCTGAGCTGTGGTAAGTGCAAACTACACATTGTGAAGATTCAGATTGTAAGAAAAAAATTTTGGGGTGTTTTTTACATTTTACCCCCTACAGGACGATTTTTGACGCCTTCTGGTTTTCGATATATTTAATGATGAGAAA
This sequence comes from Xestobium rufovillosum, assembly GCA_963966045.1. NCBI lineage: Eukaryota > Metazoa > Arthropoda > Insecta > Coleoptera > Ptinidae > Xestobium > Xestobium rufovillosum. Next base: position 42,538,913 of record OZ014493.1, read on the forward strand.
TCATTTAAAATTGGTTTCAGACGAAAATCACAGTTTGAGGCTTCGTGACCTCTACTATACTTGCATTCTATGTCTACAGTCCAAATTTTATAACATTCGATACAGTAGTTTGAAAGTTACCAGCAAAAGTCCTTCAGGTCATGACTTTTAAGGGCGAATAGCTTCGAAGGGAGACGTCATAGACAAAAAATAGATACTTTAAGTGTTATTTTTACCCAAACTGTGTATAATATATGCTCCAGAAATATTGCCCCGTAGTTCTGGAACTGGACTGTACTGTACTGTTATTTTAACTTTCTCTACAAACTCCTAAATTTATGGTACTCAATTTAGAAACACCTTGGATAACTCGACCATAAACAAATAAATATACAATGCTGACTCAAATCGTGGTCAGCCATTTTTAAAATTGTTCATCCTAACCAGTGTTGCCACCTACAAATTTTTTTCAGTAATAGACTGACGAAAAAATAGTAATAGATCGAACTGTTTGGGTAATAGATTTCTGTTCTTGTGTAGTAAGGGGAGGGGATTTCCCTGGGAAATAGATAAATGCTTCAAAACCCATTTTTACGTATTTCGGCATGGTAAATACATAAACATAGGTACAAAAGTAAATGCAAAATAATCATTTATTCAGAAAACATCAGTAAAAATAGAACTGATCTGACCTGGAATATAATGAAGTTTCGGTATCAGGTGTACCATGAATACAAGAAGGGCGGTTGGGAATGTAAGAACTTGGAAAAGTCTCTGGCTTTCAAATGCATAAATCACTTTAAGGGTTAAATAATTAAAATAACTAATCAGTGGCGGTTTCTCCTTAAGGTCAATTGGTCAATGACCCTCCTAAAATATTCTAATCAAAACCATAATTTTAATAAAAATATATTTTGTCTGATAGTCTCAAATTTAAAATCCTCAGCGGTCTGCATTCGCAGCAATACTAGAAATAACCAAGCGTCAAGCAGCGCTGCGCGCTCGCTAGCAAGCCGGAACATTGTTCAAATTGACCCTGCACAGCTCTTATGGGGCTTATGGAGAAATGCATGTAAAGAAGAACAGTGACAGCAGATGGCGAATTCTTGAGTGGAAGTGAGAGTCACCTTTTACTCCTATATCTCCAACGTGGTCAATGTCCCGATGACAACTGCGCAGAATCGAGTTAATAGTTCTTTAGGATGGAGTTATATTTTCTCTGGTCACTGGTCATCACAGATCACATCAGTTCGTCGTAGACAGCGGTAGAAGCGTTGCGGTTCGCGTAAGTTGTAATATATCGTTAGGATTTTCACAATAATGCCGGTGTAGTCGCCATAATACTTTAACTTTTGTCTGAAACATTTTCTGAAGCAGTGAACTTATTAAATATTTTGTGTACACTACCGATGACAACCTTGGAAAGTGAGAGATGTTTTTCAACTTTGAAAGGGGTAAAAATTAAAAAAACTTTTTTACGCAATACAATGGGACAGTCTAGCCTTGGTGCTTTGTCTATGGCGAGCATCGAGAAGATGCTTGTCAAGAGCATTCCAAACTTCAACGAAAAATACCCTTTTGCAGAACAGAATTGACCTGAAATATATGCACGTTTAAGGTATGTTTTATTTTGACAATATGTACCCCTTTCTTATATTTTAGTTTTGTACATATATGCATATAGGTACTTTTAGTATTAATTATAAGTTCCAAAACCAAAATGACCCCCCTGGTTATTAACCCACGAGCCGCCACTGTAACTAATCAAATAAAAAACTTAGTTTAATTTTTCTGTGCGTTTTTTCTTATCAAAAACCTGCAAAATATTCAGTGTTAGTAACACTTGAGCTGATATAGGCCTTAATTGCCTACTTATCCATCTGGAACCAAATTTCCTTAACAAAAAAACCAAAAACACAAATCTGAAGTTCAAAAGTCCGCATTGCAAAAACGTAATAAATTGGAATACCTATTACAAACTGCAAACACACCAGAAGATAGTAACAAAACGACTGTCAACGTGGCAACACGTCAACTCGTCAACAGCAACAGCCATCTAGAAGTTTTAGTTTAGGTAGTCGACCAACAAACCTTTAAAACATAAAATAACTATGGCTGCTCAAGAATCAACTCAAATTTTCGAACACCTTGAATTGATTACATTATACTAATTATCAGATCATTAATGTATTTTGTAAAAATATTACCTAAAAGTATAACAAAAATAAAAAAGTAATAGATTTTATCTCAATAGTAATGGCGTAATAGACAAAAGCAGATAGTAATAGATCTATTACTATTGTAATAGTGGTGGCAACACTGATCCTAACATTAAAATCAGTCGATATAAGAGAGCACTACAAGTCGTCGACATCTATCGGACGGCTTTGGAACTAAATTAACTTGGCGTTACTACTGTCCTGCAAGAATCTACTATACCGGCTTAGTTGTTGGAATTGACCAGAATATGACGTCCATTTAGAAAGTCGTGAAGGTAACGGATGACATGCAAATAACCTCTAACGGAGAAACTTAAATCACCTAAAATGTACATTATCTTGAGAAATAGCATTGATTTATGATCGTGACGTCATAATGCACCGAATAAAGAATACTGCAATACCAACGTCATTACTAACTGTCAAAATGAATGCGACAGTAGAATTTCTTCATACTCCGTACATTCTGACGTAGTATTGCAGTGCGAGAGACGAGCAGCCGTTTCTTAGGCGTGGTTTAGATAAATATCTCAAAATTTAATTTTATGTTTATTTGGAATTAGAATAAAGTATTTTAAATGTCATTTTGTTCACAATTTACCGCTCTGTTAATGCTAAATGAACCGCCGTAAGAAAATACATGGAATTGCGGCCCGTAACCGCCTCAGCTTATCTACTTTTTGTTTCACTAACGCTCATAGACCATAGATCATTTCGGTACACATCGAAGCAAATACAGAAAACTGCTTTAACACGTAACAGGAAAAAAAACAAATATTACTTAAATTAATTTATTTACAAAAATTTGACAAAATGGCAGGTTTTAAATACACAAAATGGCACAGTATTCTACTTACATGTAAAATGTTATCACAAAAATTTATACGCACTAAATGCAGTTAATATTGTAAGTTTTCTGAAATGAATAATTTGGCAGCAAATTACAAGTAAATCTCAAGTTTCAACCAAACTCGGCAATTAAATAACAGCGGTGCAAGTAATACTAATATACGAATAAGTAGGTATTCAATTATCATATTTGTCTTTCTCTAATTTCCTAATAACCTTGTTCAGTTTCTTTATAGTTTGCTGCATGTTTTTAATGTCATTTTCCAAATCGCGTATTCTGTCGGCCATCTTTTTATTCTTTGCGTCACTCTCATCCGAGTGTCTTCTGTTTCTCGAGCCAAACCTACTTATTGTATTGAATTGGCCAGAGAACCTGCAGTCATTGCAGCATTCAGTCCACACCCTCAAGTCAACTTGAGGAATGTCTTCGCAATCGACAAAACCTCCTTGTCTGTCTGGCAATAAAAACACGTCGTCGATAATTTTGGTGATATTATCGCCGTTATTACAGAGCACTTGGGCTAATGAATACTGCTTTATTTGCGTTAGTTGTTCTGGTTTGAACACATTTGGATTTTCGTACCAAAACCTATCGCCATCTCTTAACCTCTTGAACTGTTCCACCAGCAAACATCTGAACAATGGCCCTACTTTACCTCCCTCCACTTGATTTTCAAGGACACCTCCCACCCAAACATCAATATTACCAACGTGACCGTATAATTCTCTCAATTTTTCCCTAACTTCAGCACTTGTAATTTCCCCACTCAAGTCTTCAAAGTCGTCCGCTTCAGACATGTTGCAGAACTTCCTAAATTCTAAATAACCGGGAATGGCGTGATCACGTGACCTGTGGATATTAATGGCCGCTAAATCTAGAGCAACAGCGTGGGCTGATTTGAATAACTGCTCAGTGAGTTCTGTGTTTAAATTCTCGTCGGGCTTTTTTAATTTTGCGGGTGTTGCGTATAAACCTCTTAGTAGAGGGTCTATTCCACCCTCGTCTACAACCCTCCATGGGGCGAAGAAAGCTTTGTGTAACAACAGGTGGCCCTCTGGTATTGGTTGAAAGTTCTCATTCAACCGGTTGAGAATGGGGTTGATTAAAGTGTGGCCAAATCTTAAAGCGGCTGTTGCGAATACATTAGCTATGGAAGGGTTGATTTTAGGATTGTATTCTTTATACTCCCCCATCATTTCAATTCCCTTTTCTCCTACAATAAGTGGTAGCCAATGTTTATAGGTTATGTGCTGCATTGCAGCCCCGACTATTTTTCTAGACTCGTGGTAGAGCATGTCCCCATCCCAATGGGGGTTGAAACTCCTCAGTTCGTCTGCTATTCTGTTGTGTTCTCTGAACCATAAAGTATGCATAGCTATTAAAGCAATTTGCTCATTTACTCTTATATCACCTGCTAAGAAGCAGTTTACGTTGCTTTCTGATAAGTTTCTTCTGCAGTCAACTCCTTGGTTACCTGCATATGGAAGTAAAGGTTTTCGACCAGGAGCAACATGACCTTTCCTTAAATGCCCTTTATCACTGATGAGGTCTCTAAGGTCATCAGCCAATTCCTCCGAGAACCCATAAACTTGGGAAGCATCTATAAATGAAGTAAGCTGATTGATTTGTTCTCTCGGCTGGATGTGGTCGAAGAACACCGAGGTCATTCCTGAACCACATATGGAAGAAGAACGGACGAAATCTATGCATCTTCTGTTTTTGACCCTTGGATCTCCTGGTGGAATATCAATTGGGTAACACGGAGCGTCGTATTCGCAAGACTTTTTACAATCAATTCCATCCCAACTTTCAGAACTAACGGAGGGAATAGCATGGTCTAAATCGTGGTCTAAGAATTGCCCCCACTGCATCACCATGTGGGTTATCGCTGAGTCCGGTGTAATTTTTTCTGTTGAAATTAAAGTTGTCGATACCAAGCGAGACGGGGGTTTCGGGAAACCGTAATATTTCACGGTTTTATCCCAGCCAATAGGAGTGCTAAAACCATTTTCATAAATCGGTTTGAGGATTCTTCTGAAAGCTGTCAAAGATGCACCCCACGTGGGATGTTGCAAGTTGTTGCACATTCCGTCTATACTCCGATACTTCAAATGGAAGCACATGTCGGTGCAGTTCCTTTTCTGTCTATGAGCCATACATCCAGAGAGCGTGGCAACTAAATTTAGATGTTCCGGAGACAACAACTCCCGATAGTTGAAATTCTTAGTTGAATTCATAGACATTCCTCTCGCTACATGTTTCCTGATATTCACTAGAGTTCTTTCGTATACCTCAGCAGCTCTAGCAAGCTCCCTAGCTGGAGCATTTGGATAGCGAATTAGACGAAATAGCTCCGCTGAACTTTGTGGACCATTCTGGTGGAAAAGGTTCGATATCGTCTTGTTGATTGCTTTATCTACCTCTTCTGTTGCTTCAACAAAAGCTACCTTCACGAATTTGTCCCCAATTCCTACACCAGAGGGATGTAAGTCTTCTTTAACTGTCAAATAACCAGATGCTGTGTCTCTACCATGATCGTTTTGAGCAGTACATTCATAGCGACCTTGATCTTCTTTGGCTATGGCGTTGATGTACATACTCCCAGAAATTGATATCCTAGTTCTTCCAGTTCTTTGTAATGTCGATCCATCTTTCCTCCACTGTATACCAGGTGTGGGATCACCGACTGCTTTGCACGGCAGTTCTATTGTTGTTCCCAAAATTGCTTCCACATCATACGGTTTATAAACCAGTTTAGGAGGTTTAAACGATATTGCTTCTATTTTCACATCAGCGCTAACTTCACGATATCCCAGAGCGTTTCTAGCTTCACAAACATACAGAGCAGAATCTTGCGGTTTCGCGTTTTGTATTTCTAACAAACTTCCATCCGGGGAGATGAAAATTCGACCTCCGCTACGAATTTCCAGATCATCTTTAAACCAAGTTATTTCTGGAGCAGGCGAGCCTACAGCTACACACTCCAACTTGACTGTTGCTCCTGGTTGGACAGTAGCGCTTTCTGGGTGCACAGTGAACGTTGGAGCCACTGAAAAATTGCAAGAAAATTGTGGATTTTATCAAATAGTAGAGCTGCAAATACACAGTATATTGTAAACGTGACAAGAGAATGTTGTTAGAATAACAGGAGTCGGAACAAAAATTTCTGCTATCAACAAAAGTATTTGGTAGGAATTGCTTTATGATTTGTTAAAGCAACCATACGCTTTTGCTGAGTGCACAATACAGTCTAGGTATACAGCTACTGCAATTAGAGGACGCGCGAGCAGTTTCAAGAAAATTAATAAGATAAATAATCGTTATTACCATTTAAAATAACTTCGGCGTCAGCACTGATTCTGCCGTGGTAATTTTGAGCATCACATCTGTAAGTACCATAATCTTCAGCACGTACCGGACGAATTACCAGAGTCCCTTTCCTATCCAAGAAATGGCGAGTTGTTAGACTCAAGATAATTCCATTCCTGGACCATGTTATTTGGGGTTCAGGGTTACCAACAGCTTCACAGTGCAGGCGTATTTCATTGTCTCCGACGCTTGTTGTTATGCTTTGTGGGGTTAGGATAAATTGTGGTTTTCCTAAAATCATATGAAAGTTAAATATTCATGTTACGCTTTTAAGTATGTATTATCATAGATTGCCTGAAGTAACCTTAAGTTCAATGTACCGGTAGGTACAATAATTGATAAGTACCATAAAATTTAATAATTTAGGTCCATTAATTTTATGCGTTATATCCTTCAGACCATGCCTAATCGATTTGTGTGTGTGAACCTATTAATGTACAAACAAGTAAACCTACCATCGTCTGCAATATCGCTCTGTCTGACGACCATCCTAGCGGACCTGGATTTAGCCATTCCATCCTCATTTTTAGCCATACATTCATAGTGCCCACTATCAGTTTCCTGTGCGTTTTTGACCATCAAAGAGCCCTCATCAATAATCAAATATTTTTCCCCATCAAACTCTAGTTCTTTATCATCCCTCATCCAAATTATGGTAGGCTGAGGATCCCCTTCTACCCTGCAAGTCAAAACAGCAACGCCTCCCCAAGAAACTTCAATATCTTGAGGTCCTTCAGCAATTTCAGGAGTTCCTAAAAATTCATCTCTAAATTAAATAGTTTAGTGCGAAAATTCTTTTACTTTTACTAACTACAGTGGAAGTCGGAACCGTTCATCGCTCGCAGTGGTTTTCCATACATTTCTGTTGGATTCTTGCAATGAGCAGCTGCATGCATGTTGTGTTCCTTCAGCATCTTGGATAGCCATGCTAGTCTGCAGTCGCAGACCAGAGCGTTCGAGTCTAGGCGAAGCCTTGTTAGCTTTGGTAAGTTGGAAAGAGCACCATTGGGCATGTGTTGTATTTTATTGTTATGTAGGAAGCTGTGAATGATAAAAAAAAGTTTTGTGGGCGAAGGTTTATGTTTCCTCAGCAACTTACAGTCTGTCTAAAGATGGGAGGTTTGAAAATGTGCCAACTTTGATTTCCTCTAACTCATTGTTGTGTAAATAGCTGTAAGGATAAACAAAAAATTCTTATGAATTGTGTTAAACATCTGGTCAACTTATGTGAGCATAAATGTGTAAATCTAGACCATGATTGATACGTGTTTGTTTTCTCATTAGATGTAGATGTTTTCTTTAAATCTGCAAAACACGAGTTTAGCAACATTGCTTCTGCACGGCAATTGTTCGTCAAGAGGTGCCGTCTATCGCTTCCCAGCCCAAGCAGTCGTGTCGTGGGATCAACTAAGAAGCTTTCATATGCCGCTGAAAGTGAACTCTGAAAGGAACAAGCTCAACGAGAAGAAAGCGCCGGAGGACTTGGAAAACCAGTGACGAAGGTACAATTATTAGAAACACCGAAGCCGGGAACTACTTAGTACTGGCCAAGATGGAGGAAGAGAGGCCGACTGCATACTCTAGCAACCTTCTCAATCCTAAATTTTCACAAACCATCTAGAATTCACGTGCTGTTTGGTATACCGGATATCCAAATTTAAATTGAAGTCCTGGTTAATTGCGGATAAGCAAGGAAAACAGTTTTTGGTAAGATGGAAGAAATACTCAGAACTGTCAATGTCAGAAAATTTTAAACTGTGGGTTTAGGTCAACGGATCAGGCAGTACTTGGTCATCCCGACATAAAATACAAGTCACCAGTGCCCCAATTCTTATTTCATAAGTTTCCAAAATTACTCAAATTACGAAACGGGTGTGAAAATCGTTATGGGAGCACCCAACAGTTCCAAACTATTTTTCTCCCATAACGATTTTTAAGCCCGTTCCGTAATTTGAATAATTTACGGAACGGATGAAATCAGGCCGTGCCGATAGAATCTAGTGCGCACGTAAGTGGGGGAACGTGATGTCAATTGGGAGCGCGAACCTGGGTTGTTACAACAATAACTGAAATACAAATGACGTTAACTTTTTTAGATTTCCGCAGAATTCTTCGCTAGCAACTGGCTAGCTCAACTATGTAAACGTGCAAAGTACTGCGTTGTCTAGTTCGGACGCGTACGTAATTTGAGAATCAAACAATTAAGTTTACGATTTCAGGGTTTATCAGAAACTGATAAGGGTAAAATTGTGAAGAAAATGCGAAAAATAGCAAAGTAAATAGTTATTTACGTAACCAGTTATGAAAAGACTAATTTTATTTGACGAATATAATATTTGCCAAAACGAGCGAACGAAGTGAGCGAGTTTTGCAAATTATATGGGTCAAATAAAATTAGCCTTTCCATAACGTGTTAAGTACAAAATTTTATCTAACCCCGCTTTAAAATAAAAAAGAATTGTGCTACTCCAAACAATGTAACATCCCTTGTAACCGTACAAATAAATCCAACTTCATCGCTTTAACTTGGGCTTGCTATGGATACTATAAATAACTATTGTACGAAGGCGTAGAAGGGCCATTTATCAACTTTTTATTTGCTAGTACCGATCCACAATTAATTCCGAGTTAACTAACACGGAATTAATCCCCTCCTATTTAATTCCGAGTTAACTAACACGGAAGTAATCCCCTCACATTTAATTCCGAGTTAACTAACGCGGAATTAATCCCCTCCTATGTAATTCCGAGTTAACTAACGCGGAATTAATCCCTTCCTATTTAATTCCGAGTTAACTAACGCGGAAGTAATCCCCTCCTATTTAATTCCGAGTTAACTAACGAGGAAGTAATCCCCTCCTATTTAATTCCGAGTTCATTAACACGGAAGTAATCCCCTCCTATTTAATTCCAAGTTAACTAACACGGAATTAATCCCTTCCTATTTAATTCCGAGTTAACTAACGCGGAAGTAATCCGCGGATTAATTCCATGTTAGTTAACTCGGAATTAGATAGGAGGGGATTACTTCCGCGTTAGTTAACTCGGAATTAAATAGGAAGGGATTAATTCCGCGTTAGTTAACTCGGAATTAAATATGAGGGGATTACTTCCGTGTTAGTTAACTCGGAATTAAATAGGAGGGGATTAATTCCGTGTTAGTTAACTCGGAATTAATTGTGGATCGGTACTAGCAAATAAAAAGTTGATAAATGTCCCTTCTACGCCTTCGTACTATTGTCAGTGATGATTTTTTTTTATTTCAAATTACGCCCAAAATGGATGATTCTGATATAGAAGAATCAGCGAATTTGGCAATAGATCCAATAATACCCTGTAATAAATTCTTGCTTTTGTTTTTGCTTTTAAATATTCAGTTATGTAAAAGTTCATTACATAACTAGTTATGTAAGGAAAGTTCATTACATAACTAGTTACGTAATGAACTGACAGTTATGAAAAATTTGACGTTTCGTAATGTCAAAAATGCATTTAAAATGTGACATTTCATAGCGGGGTTAGATAAATTAACTTTGTTGTGATTGTGATTCGCGCCGTATTTTTTAACGCATGCATTAAGTATTTTGTAACACAAAATCACCAAGCAAGAGCTAAAATCGGTTATTGTTGAAAGGGACTAAGCATTTTAACAAATTTTAGACTGGACAAAAATACCTTAAATATACAAAACCTAATAAGTTGAACTAAAGTAATCAGAAATGTTTACAGATAGGTATCTCTGTTAATGTACTAAAATTCCTCTGAATAAAACTCGCTTTCGGAAAATGCAATGTTTTCTTGTCACCTATTAAATTTATTAAATATTTAGTTAGCTCCTTTCACAAATAATCGATTCTGTTAAAGTAATTCACCGATTGAAATAACAGTTGTCATGTGAATTATCGTTGTATGGGGTGGCACACTGAAAACAGTAAGTGCGATTTTATGCCATTTAGCATCATTTTCACGAAAAAAGCTGGGGGACGTCGAATTTGGTTGTAACGGGGACATCTGACTTCGATGTTTTCATTCATGTAACTTCAACCCCAAAGCGGAAGGGGAAAGCACCCTTAAATTTTTAAATGGGAGGTAGTGTCAAGATGCACACCGTATGAAAGGCCTTTAAATTATCTTTATAACAGTTTTTATTTTTTAAAATTGGATCACTAACCTCCAAGAAAATGCACTTTAAAAATAACATTAATTAAGGCACCTTTTAACACCAGTAAGTGCGATTTTATACCATTTGAAGCACATTTTCTCAGAAGTCAGTGGTCCGTTTTAAAAAAATGGAAAACTGTTATAAAGAGAATTGAAAGATGAAAGGCTTTCAAACGGCGTGTATCTTGATACCACCTTCCATTTAACAATTTAAGGGTGCTGTCCCCTCCAGCTTTGGGATTGAAGTTACATGAATGAAAACATCGAATTCAGATGTCCCCCTTACAACCAAAATCGACGTGTCTGAGCTTTTTGCGTAAAAATTGTGCCAAATGGTATAAAATCTCACTTACTGTTTTCAGTGGGCCACCCTGTATAATGTATGTGAGTTAATTAGTCATTTTGTATTAATTTTTTTGCACCGATATCGATCAATCAGGAGGCTAGATTTAGTAAAGTTATCTTGCATAATATGTTTCTATTGCTTATTAGATGAGGGAAATTATAAATATAATATACTGCAATATCATTCGACCTTCCTAGTATGTATATTCAAATACTTTTTCTCCTTTTCTAACAAAATTAGTGTTGCTTTTAGGAAACACCCCTCGCGTTAACTTTGTTCTCAAGTTTAGAAAATATTTTTCTCGAATACAGTAAGGCAGTCTTCTGATAATTATTACCGAATTGGTTTTGTAATTAATAAATACAAGTTTAAGTTTACTCGAAAATCAAAGTTATGCTTCATATTTGAATAATTAACCACGTTTTACAATATTGCACGAACCATAAGTCTTCCAAATTCATCATTTATTTAGTTTTGATTTATTTCTTTCAAACATCTTTAACTAATTTTATTTTATTTTGAGTCACTCTATAATAAATTAATTATTGCAACAAATATGTTTAATTTTTTCTTGGTAGGTGTACAAAATCATTCTAATATAAACGAGAAAGGCATAGATACGCTTTGCCGTGCATAGCGGACCGTATATATTCGAGGGTTTGGCGCTCCCAAGCAACGTCATTGCGCGCTCCCGACCGAATAGCGTCTGCCTATGCACTCACCATATATATTTACGCCATGGATGAAATAAGAGAAACATTGGGCACTGATGACGTGTAGTTTATGCCCATGATCATGTACCACATAATTATCTACAGTCAACCGCTCATATCATTATAGGTATGCTTTGAATGCATCTTCTCAATAGACAACATCGCAGAACGATCATTAATTTACATATTTACTCATGCTACGCTACGCCCCACGATTTTATTTTGGTCTGATCAATGCTCTAGATTGATGAGGAGAGTGGTGTGATGACTGGTACCTGGTACCTACTTAATTATTTTTTAGCTTTTAGTGCATTATCTGCATCATTATTATGTTTCTTTGCAATAAAACCGTTTAACTTAAAAATGTTTTTTTACTTATTTTATTTTCAAGTTTTTAGGGTTTTTTGGTTTGTTTTTGTTTTGTTATTATTTTTTACCATTTTGTTCCCACGAGTAATGGACATTATAACGGTCGACCCCCCAGAGGTCCAATAGAGGTGCAAGGCTTTTATACAACAAGATGTGCCCAAGTCTTGAGGGGAAAACGCTAACGACACGATACGATATGATCCGCCATTTTGGATTAGGAATTTTTTCTAAAGTGTTCTGTGTCCTACTTGTCAAGCCCTTTCATTTGATACCCATATTGAGGGGATTGAAAAAAAGTAATCCGCCATTTTGTGGTGGCAGCCATCTTGGATTTTTTCATGGTGTACTGTATTCTACTAGTTAAGCCCTTTCATTTGATACTTACAGGTGCTCTAATTTGTGTAAATTCTGAAATACTCCTGCTTCGATATATGCGATCCTGTTCTTGTACAAATAAAGATGTCGCAAGTTGTACAATCCGTTAAAAACTCCATTCTTCAAACTTGTCAATAAATTGTCGTTCAGCAACAAAGACCTGATGTTCTTCTGACCTTTGAAAGTCGACGGATATATCTGTTTAATCTTGTTGAATCTGAGATCTCTGCAAACAAATAAAAAAAACTCATTAATATTAATAAAAATACATCAAGATGCAATGGTAAACAGTTTAAAAATGCATTTTAATAAACACGCATCATCGAGAAAACCAATTTAAGACACTCGAGTCAGTGTTAAACTGAAATACCACATTGTGGCTTTCACCGCAGCATGCATTTAACAGCTAATACCACCAAGGAAGGTGCGATACCAAGACATGAACTCAGCATTATATTTTCTGTGTACAGCCCACGCTGTGCATTGTTTACGAATTTTATTGAACAACAGTAAGTAGAGTTAGCGAGTCTTGCGGTACCTTAAGTCACATAACTTGCATGAAAGGCAGCCTTCAAGGTTAACAACGAAAGTGCATCATCTGTGGATAAAATTCCTTTGTCATTCACAGATCTAAAAATTGTCTTTCAAATATCCCGCCATTTTTTGGACGATAACGATCCTAGCGTCCTAGGTTTCAATCTATGATTGGCTGCTGTCAAAACAAGAGCAATATTTGTTAGAAATGTCAGAAGAGCATCAAAGCCTACTATTCTGAAAAAGTTGTATCGGTGCGCTAATTTTGTTCACGAGTGTAGTTATAATAAAAGTAATTAACACTTTCGAGGTGGTTGAACCATATATGGAGAAATATTTTTGGTTTACGGTACCACAGATTAGGTTTATGTGTTCGTTTTTTGTTTAAAGAATTCTTCAATAGACAAGTTAATTAGTTTATTGCGAAAGTACCTCGTTTGTCCTTAAAGGCAAGTAAGTGAACGAACTCCAACGGATAAGATTAAAGTATGAGCTTGTCTTTCAGTAAATCCAATTAATCGGAACAGTATAAGAAACGACTGGCAACAGCAGACATGGTAATTAATGCCAGAGGAAATAAAAAAATCTGATACTGCTTGTTATACAGAAATACGGGCTTAGAAAATATCTTCCAAGTTACACCTTTCTATATAAAGCGACAGAATGAGGACTACCTTCCCTAAAATGATACGCATCACATACCTTTTGGGGCCCTGACGTCAGGTAAGGCTTATTGGCTTCCACTCTGACACTGCCGGTTACAAGCCTTTTGCCTATAGATATTTCATCGTGCACAATATTCATCGAAATTAAAACCAAATTTAGTTCACTACGGATCATTCAATAAACCTAGAAACAAAATTTATAATAAAGAAAATAGGGAAAAGGAAGAAATAAATGTTTTATCGTTGGTTGAGGCGACACCAAAAATTTCTTGTCGCGAAATCGAATCACAAGTTGGCGTTTCCAAAACAAAAGTTCAAAAAAATATTTAAAAAAGGCAAATATAGGCCATATAAAATTCAAATTATTCACCATCTCTTCCCAGGAGATCAAGAAAGAAGGCTTAATTTTTGTAGGTGGTACTTAAATAAAATTCAAGAAAATCCAGACAGTACAGTAGGTACAAATTTGAATCGACCGATGTGGCTAGGACCTTCCCTGTTACTGACGTCAGAAATAAGTAAGTATATACTGACCGCCACGAACGGCAGAACTTAGTTTCTTAGTGACGTATAGCCTTCAAGGTGCAGATATTCCCCTAAATCAAGAAAAAAAGTAGTTCGTCTGGACCGCCTAGCTCCTACCATTGTTTAAAAGTCCTTATTAAATATATATCCAAATTATTATAGACTATTTTAATGACGATTTCGATTTTAGAACAGAATACCTATGATATCACCAAAGCAGCGGTCTTATTTTGACATTTTCAGGTAATCCTACACCGTATTCACGACAAAACAGGTTACCATTCACCATTAACGTCAAAATTAATAGAATCTTTTAAATTATATCCTCTGATTTCCCATAAATACCGTCACTAACGAAAGAACATGCCATTATGCTATGTCAGACGCCAATAATTCATGCTTCCAATCTCCTAAAAGTTACTACCAAATTATGTAAAGTTTATTGACAAATGGTAATAACAGTATCTTAATTCGGTTTTCCTTATTCGGTTCCCTCGTATACGTCATAAATTTCTCAACATGTCCACTGTCAAATTTTGTAATTTCATATAAGGAACTGCACGTGAATAACCCCAGTCGGCGTACGCTTCAAATGCTGAACAAATAAGCATCGAGATGCGTTACTAGAGATTGACAGCGTGAAGAGTTTAACTTGAATTGGCTTCCATTTCCGGTCCATGTAACTTTTAAACATTTGGAGTGCACATTATCATTAAGTTGTTAAGTGGAGATGCAACTTGATTTCATTTCCGTTCGAGGAGTAAGCCCGATTGTTTGGACATACTGATGATGTAAATAGTTTAAATCGAACGAGTTAAAATAATGGGTCTGTGACAAGCACGTATGCATATATTATTGCCTTCGTTTTCTGTTCAAAGTGTGTCACTGGAATAAATGAAATATATCCCAAATGAATTCAGCAATTTTCTTCATTTTCTGCTTGCCACCAAATTTTTTTCTCCCTCATCCAATAACTTCTTGAATTTTCCTCGTTCCCGCAACTGAACCTCGCCATCATCTTCTGTCCACCATTCTCTCCATCTCCCCTTAGGTACTTCGGTAGTTCCTGTGTTAGAATAGCCTGTTTCCACCATTCTCCTTCTGATCCACGCTACTTATTTCACCATTCCGTCCTCTGACATCCTTTCCAGAGTAGCCTAACCGTTCCAGTCTCCTCGTTCTTTCTGATTATTTTCCTCCGTACAAGTCGCAAATATCTGGATTTCTTCTACTTCACTTTCTCTGTCCTCTCTCTTCCAAATATTCTTCTCAGTATTTTACTTTCTGGTCCACAAATGTACAGGCTGTCTTATTTTCGTTGTGATTTGGGGGTTTCCCATAGAAGCAGCAGAGATAGAGCCTCGGGGTTTTCGCGAATCTGAGCTACTTTTTTGAGTATAATAGAATGCCGAAACCAGAATTTGGATATCGTTTTTAGATCTCGAGAATAATGTTGATTTTTATCAATTTTCAAAAACTCTCCAATTCTTTTTGTACTAAGCAGACTAAAACTGTTATAATTGACTCCTGTAGAATTTTTCCAAGGAATTCAGTGGCGTAAGTACGTATTTTTTTCTCGAAAACTAAAAACGATATCCAAATTCTGGTTTCAGCTTTCTATTATACTCCAGAAAGTAGCTTAGGTTCGCGGAAACCACAAGGCTCTATCTCTGCTGCTTCTATGAGAAACCCCCAAATCACAACGAAAATAGGACAGCCTGTACATGTTCTTTCTTTTCCTTGAACACTACTTTTCTAAACCCTGTTTGCAGTTCTAATATGACTTCTACTAGTGGAGTACCTGTTCTCATTTCTCATGAACTAAAGTTTCTTCTAATTTACATGAAGATCCCCAGATTTTTTTCAAAATTATGAGCCATTTTTAAGCATTCAATTAAGAAATAATCCAGACCAAATTTGAACTTAAAATTTTTGCCCATGACCTTTAATATGTCCTTCTATCAAAATTTCAAAACAAACACACGAAACGCTTGTTACATGTTTGGATTTTGATAAAAGTTTATCTGGCATACTCACATTACAATGTTTTCTTCGAAGAATATTCAGGACTGCTTGTGGAGATTTTTTATAGCGCGAGAGAAAAGTTTACCTCGGCATTCAAGCTACCTTTTAAAGGTCAATCATAAAAGTCAAATAACATACAGACACCCCAAGCACAAGGCACAACATAAATCAGTTGAAAATATTGATTATAAACCAATTTCAGTTACCGATAAGAAAGACGTTACAAATTGGAAGCAATAATATTTTTAGACCAAGTTTATTTACGAACTACTTTTGGTAGCTTGTTTCTTGTATATGAAAAAATAAATAGAAGGCATGCACGTTGATTTATGACAGATAAACTGTTAAAATATAATGCCCCCAGATGTTCCCTTTCCATTTTATTTTTATGTTGCACTACAAATTTTATTTTCTTTATTATGGAACTCGCTTAAGATGAACGATCCACTTCGAGGGGTGGCTCACGACGGTATTATGGTGTACACCTTGCCAGTATTATAATACCAGTACTGTATTATACTACAAATATTATAGGTATTATTCGTATTACCTACAAATTTTTGGTATTATTCAATACTACGGGTATTATTTCGTAGTCCCAGTATTACATACGGATTGGTATTATTTCAAGTATTACGAGTATTACGGAGGTATTATTGGTATTATTTCAGGAATTATCAGTATTACAGGGATATTATACAAAAATAATTGGTATTATTCCAGTATTTGGTATTATTTAACGGTAATAATTAAAAAAAATAAAAGTGCACTGTGTGAGAAAGGTGAATATAGCAGGATGGACAAAGTGGAACTCCCCCCTAAAGAAAGTTATAGACAAATTCAGTTTATCTGAATTCTTGGAATTATTACCAGCATTTATTGACGTTACTTGAGCTGTAACTTTCAGTAATGATGGTACTTCAGTAGGATATCGAGAACCATGGATGCCGAGATATCTGAGGAAACTCCCAAATTAGGAATTTTCAATTATTGTTGAAGCAGCTTAGGACTAAAGCCAAATGTTACAATCTGAAAGGGTTCTTCTCCGGCAGCACCTCCGAAAGTACCTCTTGCACTTTTCTCGTATCACGCTTCGTTTCCAAGCTATAAACACAAAGGCGCTCAAATTGTTTAAATCCTGGAATTTCACTGAAAAATGAAATTTACGGTATCTGACTTCTGTATGCTGTGTATCGTCCATTCTTTCGGTTTAATAGAGAACTTGTCGAAGTAAAAGTTTATTTTAACTACTTAAGCTTCAGTATGTCACAAAATTTTCCTCGATTATCTTGAAGTTATGGGGATTGTTGGAAGAGTGGGGCTCCTAAAGCAAGCTATAGACAAATTCAGACTATCTGAATTCTTGGAGTTATTACCAGCATTTATTGACGTTATCTACTTGTATTGTCATCATAAGGTTCTCAGTCCGAAGACTGGTTGGACGCGTACCTCCATTCTTTTCTATCCTGAGCTAACCTACGCATTTCCCTAAAAGTAGAACATCCTACATCCCTAACTATTTGAGAGCAGTAGTCTAATCTAGGCCTACCCCTACCTCTTTTCATTCCTATCTCTGACTCTAGTATGTCGCGAACTATTCCTTCGTGTCTCAGAAGGTGTCCTACCATCCTATCTCTCCTACTCTTTATTGTCTTCCATACCTTTCGCTTTTCCCCAACTCTTTCTAATACTTCCCTATTGCTAACCTTATCTATCCATGGTATCTTCATCATGCGCCTGTAGCACCACATTTCAAACGCTTCTACTCTTTTTCGATCCGCTTCCCCTATTGTCCAAGTTTCGCACCCGTATAATGCCGTACTCCATACGTACGACTTTAAGAGTCTCTTCCTAGTCTCTATATTAACCGTTCTCGAGCATAATAGTTGTTTCTTTTTGTTAAACGCAACTCGGCCCTGCGCCATTCTTTGTTTTATATCTTTAGTGCTCCTACCGTCCTGAGCTACTTTACTTCCCAAGTAGCAGAAATCCGCGACCTCCTCTATCTTCTCATTTCCTATTTGTATTTCCATTTTAGTTCTATTTTCACACCCCCTACATACCAAAATTTTAGTTTTCTTTTTATTGATTTTCATGCCGTAGCCCTGTGTCAAAACTGCTTCCATTTCATTCAAAGCCGCTCCTAATTCTTCTTTGCTAGATGCTAACACTGCTATATCATCCGCAAATCTGAGCATGTTAATAGTTTGGCCCTGTACATTGATCCCTGCGGCTGTTCTTTCCTTAACAATATTAATCGCATCTTCGATATATAAGTTGAAAACTAGAGGTGACAATGCACATCCCTGTCTCACTCCCTTCCGGATATCTACTTCCCTTCGTTCCTGCTCACATTCTATAACTGCCTTTTGCTCTTTGTAGAGATTATGTATTATTCTTCTGTCCCTGTATTTCATCCCTACCTTTCTCAGCACTTCGAACATCTTCCCCCATTTTACGTTGTCGAAGGCTTTTTCTAAATCTACAAATCCTATATAGACGCTCTTTCTCTTTTCTATGGTTTTTTCTATAATTACTCGTAAAGCTAGAATGGCCTCGCGCGTTCCTCTATTTCGTCTAAATCCGAACTGATCTTCTCCTAATATTTCTTCCGCCTTTTTCTCCATCCTTCTTTGCACAATTCTAGTTAAAATTTTTGACGCATGGGAAGTTAAACTGATAGTTCTAAAATTTTCGCATCTATCCGCGCCTTTCCTTTTTGGCAAAGCTACTATGATGTTCCGTTTGTAATCTTCTGGAATCTCGCCTGTCAGGTATATGCGACTAACTAATTTAAATAAACGATCTATTACCTCTTGACCTGCGCACTTTAAGATTTCTGCCTGCCGCTTTATTATTCCTTAAACTTTTTAGTGCTAGCTCAAACTCTTCTCTCATTATAGGACTCCCTAGGTTATCCCCCTCTACACTGCTTTCGCTTTCTAATATATCTTGCACTTCCTGTCCCGCATATAAGTTTCCTAAATATTCTTTCCACCTATCTGCCTTTTCCCCGCTTCCGATTAGGATATCTCCTGCCTCATTTCTAATGTTTTTGGTACTAGATCCAATTTCTCTAAAATTTCTCCTAATTATTTTATATGCTTCATCAGTCTTTCCTATTTCGAACTTATCTTCCACTTCTTTGCATTTATTATCGATCCATTGCTCTTTCGCTTTCCTACACTTCCGAATAATTTCCCACGTGATCGCCTTATATCTTTGTTTCTCTATTTCATCTAACCTATTTTTATATCCTCGCCTCTCCTCTATTAGACTCACAATATGTTTTGTTATCCAGGGTTTCCTACTTTCATTCTGTTTATGACCCAAAATATTCCTAGCTGAGGAAACTAAACTATTCTTAATGCAATTCCATTCTGCCTCTATGTCCCTAACAATATTTCCACCCGCCCCCTTTAGTACTTCGTTTGTCTTTTTCTCGAACTTATCGCGCATATCATCATCTTTTAGTTTCTCTGGGTCAAGATACCTTCTTCCGCTTCGTTTTTTCAAAATCTTAAATTTAAGATTAGCTTTCATAACGACTATGTTGTGATCACTATCTATATCTGCTCCTGGATAACTTCTACAATCTCTAACTTGATTTCTAAATCTTTGCCTAACGAGAATGTAATCTATTTGATATCTCCCTAAGTCTCCTGGCATCTTCCACGTATAGCTGTATTGTAACTTTCAGTAATGACAGTAGTTCAGTGGGATATCGAGAACGACGGGTGCCGAGATATCCGAAGCATCCCCCAAATGAGGGGTTTTCCCTGGTTGTTGAAGCAGCTTAGGACCAAAGTCAAAAGTTACTCGTATGTACCTGCTCGAAATAAATCTATGTCAAAAACGCACACTTTTTTTTGATCTGACTCTCTGGTAGCAGTTGTGGGTAATCCGAACAGTAATCGATGATGTCATAAAATTATACAGGGTACCCCACGCTAATGTATTTCCTCCATAACTCAACAGAAGTTGTAGATATCGAAAATTGGTTCAAATGAAAGTTGCATCCAATCAACTTCCTCACATTATAAAATAATTTTCGACTATACAGGATGCCCCATTTCTTCTGCACAGCACCTAACTCTCGACCTCTAACTTCGTTTTCTTCAATGGAACACCCTGTATTTGATAGAATTTTGGAATTATTTGTTGAATTTAAGGGCCATTTTGTTAACCATAAATTGGGTCTAAGGCTTTCGGTTTCGACATTATTAAACGTTAAAAATTTCATCAATTATAGCTTAGAAACGGTAAGAGATAAAGAAAAATGACTTACATGTCAGTATCCCAGTTTTTAGTTCTGTATCTAATGGGTCTGGAAAATACTGCCTCCTGATTGGCAACTTTTTGTCATTTTTTGACCAATCAGGAAGCAGTATTTTCCAGACCCATTAGATAGAGAATTAAAAACTAGGATAGGGACATGTAAGTCATTTTTCTTTATCTCGTACCGATTCCAAGTTATGACATGAAACTTCAAAAATGTCGATTTTGAACGACAAATAACGCCGAAACCGTAAGATTTAAACCCAATGTATGGTTAACGAAAGGCTCTTAAATTCAATAAACAATTTCAAAATGCAATCAGTACAGGGTGTTCCATTAAAGAAGACAAAGTTAGGTGCTGTACAGAAGAAATGGGGCATCCTGTATAGTCGAAAATAATTTTATGTGAGGAAGTTGATTGGATGCAACTTTCATTTGAATCATGTTTCGATATCTACTACTCCTGTTGAGTTATGTAGGAAGTACGCTAGCGTGGGACAGCCTGTATACCTAATAATACCTCCCTTAATACTACTGAAGTAATACAGATATTACTCGAAATTATGCCAGAATAATTAGTATTATGGATATTATCCAGTATTATTGGTATTATTCAGTATAATCTCAGTATTACTGGTATTATCCGGTATTATTCCCAATATTATTGCTAGTCAGGTATTACTCCAGATATTCCGTATTATTTAGGTAGGTATTATAGTATTATGTCTAAAATAATACCGTTTTGGTATTATGGTGTACAGAATTTGAGTCCGTGAGCCACCCCTCGATCCACTTCTTATGTCATTAAAAAGAAATATGACAAATGGTACTGCGACACGGCGTCGAGTTTCAAATTTCTTGGATCTATCTTCACAGCTGGAGTTACAATTTGACAATGACAAGTAGGTGACATTTAGAATTCAATGTTTTGTTTGTTTTACAAATGCTTATATTCCACGGCCTGCTTTGAGACTGACATGCTACTCTAATCAATGTAGTTTTAGCATCTTTGAAAGACGGGAAGAATATAAATATGTGTGCACAATTTTACAAGGCAATGGATCCGAAATTGAAGTTCAACGAACATCAATGGTAGCTGTTATGTTGGCAGGGTACCAAGACCCCATTGAGGTAAGTTAAGATTTATTTATGTATCAAAATCTCGCATCATAAACGCATGGATGCAATGTTATTATTCAAGTGCTTAAATTACATACCACTGGCAATCTTTTTGTGAGGTAGTATACCCGATAATTGGCCTAACTTCCGTTTAACCCTGAATTTGGCAACAAACAAATCGCTTACATGTATGTAACCAGTTACCAACAAACAAACTGCCCACATTTACATACCAAATTGATATTTTGAATTAATTTATTTCACCCAAGATAATAAAATACAAAGCCTTCTTTGTCAAGCAAGTTATCTGCAATCATGCATATTTAATTAAAGTGAAACGTACAATCAACGCTTTCGAACAGTCGGGTCGTGCCAATTTTTTCTAGCACATCGCATTTGTTATTGCAGTAAGTTCATATTCCTTGGACTTTGAAAAGTTTATTTGAAAGAAAAAAATGTTTGTTTCCAGTGTGTTGAAGAGTGATACGATCCAAATCATGTCGGAAAATGTACATAAACAAAAGAGATTTCTTAATGTTTGGAGCCAAGACAAATATTTTCGCGTTGCGTTCAATAGTCTCTTTTTGTGCCAGTTGCAGTTCAAAGTGGGTGTACCTCAGGGTAGTGTGTTAGGACCAGTCTTGTACTTGATTGTTTACGAAAGGAACATCATTTTAAAACGATCAGTATCAGACGAATTCAGGACGGTTGCTGTAGTAACGAATGTTTATTGGCCTTCTGGGATAGTGTCAGCGCTAATTACGTTATAATAAAAAAGCTATTAGATTAATCTACTGGAGAGTTAGGAGATTATTAATAATGAAATTGGGCAAAACATAAAAAATAACAGATGTGCTTCTGAACTGTTCGTTCGTGAGTTCCCTGTCCCCATCATTTCATTTATTGAAATTTATTTGCTTTTCGAGAAATTGTATACTATGAGTCACCCTGTATGTATATATTTAATTTTGGCAAATACACCGTATTGCTTTATAACTAATACTGTTTATTTTAGAATTAGGGAATCACCAACGCAAATAAATATTACGCTATGCAGTCGCATCAAGGCTGATGTTGACAAAAATAATATTGTTACTTGCTAATGGACAGGCATCTCCAAGTATAAACTGAAAGTAGTCTGCAAGCACGTCTACATACAGAACTGCAGCTGGCACAAAATCACTCTAAAAATTACTTGGTCGCCTTTTTGGTTAGGTATAGTGAGTAAAATTTCAGGTATATTTGTTTATATTTGTTTTACATATCAAGATAGCTATCATTAAGTTCCGTCTCGTAACAGTATAAACAAATAAATGATCAATAACATACAACATTAAAGATACTGCAAGATTATTACGCAAAAAGAAATAAAATTCATGTAGTATACCTTGAAGATGGTAAGTTTAAATTTATGTTTATGTCCCGGGATATTATTAAAATAAAAATTAACGATCAAAAAATAGTAGTACATAAACGTAATTAAGATACTACAAAGATAACTTGGTCCAATTTGTTCCGCTGAAAAACAGGCTCTGAAAAACGACAAAAAAGCGTAATTCGAAGATCAACATTCAACAGCTTCAACAGCGTATTGCATAATGAGCAAATAAATTATCAAGAGCTAGTGCCAAGAGGTAGGGCACCCTGGGAAAAATTGCGCTTGCTTTCGCTCTGTCAGTAATTTATTTACGGCCCAGAGTCTTGATTACGTACTGCACGTGATACTTAAAAATAATTATATGTACTTACTATCATGGTAATAATGTTCTTGTCCATTATAATATCTTTAATTTATAGGCAGGTTTGTTCAGAAGTGGAATTGTGTAAATTAGAGGCAAAGGCGTAGTGCCTGGGGTTTCCTTAAGGGTCTGAGCGACATTGTAAGTTTCTAATAACAGCTTATGATTCTAAATGTTTTCTCCTCGGTTTTATTTCACCTGCTCTTCACAAAAAAGCAAGATAAGAACCAAGAAGCTAATGTTTAAAAAGTAAAGTCTAAACTTCAATTTTTTACTTTAGCTAAAACAACGCAAAAATTAAAGTCTAAAAGCAAAATCTTCGTGTACCAAAGGATATTGTGACTCTAATAGACGAGAGGCGAAAATATAAAAATAAGTTCCTTCTCTCTTCTTTAACTGGCATGGATTTCTCCTGAACTTCAGACGGCGATAATTCTTCAAAAGATACTTGACACAGCTCGACAACTCAAATCGCGTCCTTGAGATTTAGAAGCTGAACTGGACTCGTTAGGTAATTCAGGTGTTGCAACAGCAGTAGTTGTTGATGGTCCAGCTATTTGCAAACCTTCTATTGGTTGGCTGAGTGCTTCAGTAATTAGGTACTACTTCATCTTTTTCACCTTTGCTATGACATTTTTATTTAATAATATGACAATAGGGATTCTCATTATAAAAGAAAATGCTGAGGCGCATGCGCGGTAGCACCATGACAGTTTCGAGCCATGACGTTTTGTTTGCACGTGTTTATATAAATTCTTCGGTCTATACACCAATATTTTATTGCAAACGTGCCAAAAAAGTATGGAGCATCCAAACATTGTGCTTTTGGTGACTGCAACGGTGATAGCAGAGTGGGTAGGCCGAGTTATCGCTTGGGATTACGATTTTATTCATTTCCCAAACCCTACCTAACACTGGGGAAAATCGAAGTTAATAACCGGGTCGGTGACCATGTGAGGACTTGTTCCACCTATACAGAGTGGGTCAATAGTGCGTAGTCGGTCCATATCTCTAATTCAATTCAAGATACCAACATGAAATTTGTATTGTATTGCCTAAATAAAAATGTTGAGATGTGTAAGAGGCAAGATTCGGAATGGAAAAGTGTATTGAACGTTTTCCAGGTTACGTCATTATTTGTTAGGTCTTTAAAATAGGTATTATTTGAAGGGGTCAGTGCAAAAAGTGGTTAAGTCACATTTCCAAGTTTTCGAGTTATTGCATAATGAAAGTTTCAATATACTCCCACTTCTATTACGTACTGTTTAGGAGGTTTAGTATTTTTTTAATGTAAAATAGTACCTGCAATGAATATAATAACCTAAATTATACACTGAAAAACTTATTTAGTTTCACAGAAATTTGATTTTTGAATTTGGACTTAGCCACTTTTTGGGTGAAAAATGGTCAATAATTGAGAAAGTTTTAGAAAATTACGTTAAGAACGATGGAAATTCTTCATTTTTGTTCAATTTTCTGATGCAACTGCAGATTAAAAGATAAAATATCAGTTTTTACACTCAATAATGATAGGAAAAATAAAAAAACTGAAACTGTAAAGAGAACTATATTTTGTTAAAGAAATAAAACATTTTACGGCTCGCTTTACTGAATAAAAAATGCACTGCAACAACCAAAATATAGCAAAAAAACATAAAAAGACATGACGAGCAAATCTACTCGTATACAGGCTGTCCCAAAATTCCGTGGACCTCAGGGTATTGGGGCCAAAATAAATAGATTAGACCACACGTATCTATATACCAAAGCGCTTCGTTTGAGCATGATGAAACTTCAAAGTTTATTAAAAAACTTGTTTTCTTCAATTAATTCGGAAAAACTTCGTTCAATTTTAATACAATTTGGTATGTAGATATTTCCTTGGAAGTACTATTTTCTGATGTGCAAAGCAAATTAACTAAGGTTCTAGAAAGATGAAAACTACCCCTACCCCTAATCAAACTTTAACGTAAGTAATTATTGAGCAAAACGGCCAAGAAACAAATAAAATTGCATTGCCGTTTTAATAACTACTTCGTATGTCTAGGTCAAAAAGTGGCTAAGTCCATTGAATTAGCCACTTTTTGATACTTAGCAACTTCTTGCACTGAAATGACGATCAGCTCTGCATCACACATATGGGTTTTCATGCAGTTATCTATTTCTTACAGCGGATTTGACCTCGCCAGTCGATAGTACGGACAAATTTGGGCAGATGGCTATACTTAACTCAGTTTCACAAAAATATGGACTTAGCCACTTTTTGCACTGACCCCTTCATTTGAAGTTACTGAACTTGATTCAAGTATCTTGGTCAGTGACGTAGCATGTCGAAACCGGGCCCTGGTGCGAGACCACAACCGGCTCCCCTTTATCCTTTCACAAAAAAAAATCGGTAGCACCAAATGCTTATACTCTTATTTAAATTTAAATTTAAAATTCATTAAGTTCAAATATTTTTAATTTGCTCAGCTGAAGCCAACAAAAAAAAACAATTTGGCCGAGGGGCGAGGGGCCCGCCGGGGCCGGGTCCTTGTGCACGGCACCACTCGCACGCCCTGTTGCTACGTCTCTGATCTTGGTTAACATTCCCATATTTTCAAGCAAGAGCCAGGCATGCCTTCGGGATTCAACCTCACAATTTTATGAGGGATATCACTGGGAGGAACTAGCATTTGTAATTTTCCGTCTTTCGAACACCCTCCTTATTCGGTATTCTACTATTTACTTACGAATATTCTACACGAAGTTCAAGACCTGACAGTGACACTTGTCCGAAAAACTAAGAACAGCCGATTGTCAGTGTACTTCTGCACGTGCGCACTAACGAAATGAAAAGGTCCAAAGTCATTTATTTTCAAAATCCCTATGAATCTGTCAAAATCTTCAAAGAAATGCCGGTAACATCAAAAATATGCATACCTATTAGGTAAAAATAATCTTAGGAAACTTTATAGTAGAATCAACCGAGGAATCCAAAAATGCAGTCAAATACAGGGTGTTCCATTTAAGAAAGCAAAGTTAGGTGCTGCGCAGAAGAAATGGGACAGCGTGTATAAACGGAAGTAATTTTAAAGTATGGAGGATGGATAGGTTAGCATTAGACGTAGTAGGTATTAGTGAAGTGAGATGGCCAGAAGCCGGAGACTTCTGGAGCGGAGATTTTAGAGTAATACACACAGGATCTGTAGGAGGAAATTCGGGAGTAGGAATTGTTATGCGGAAAAAAGTAGGGCAGAGTGTAGAAAATTTCTTACAGCAAAGTGACAGGGTAGTTATGGTTAGGTTAGATTCGAAACCTGTAAAAACAGTAATAATACAGGTATATATGCCCACTTCTAACTACAGTGATGAGGTCGTAGAGGCAGTTTATAGTGATATTGAACATGTGCTAGATTTTGTGAGAGGACACGAAAATTTAATAATTATAGGAGATTTCAATGCAGTGGTAGGCACAGGGCGAGAGGACGGAATAGTTGGTCCCTTTGGATTAGGCAATAGGAACGATAGGGGAGTTAGACTGATAGAGTTCTGCGATAAACATAACTTAACGGTCGCGAACACTTTATTTCACCATCATGTTAGGAGACGCTACACGTGGAAGATGCCAGGAGACCTAGGGAGATATCAAATAGATTACATTCTTGTTAGGCAAAGATTTAGAAATCAAGTTAGGGATTGTAGAAGTTATCCAGGAGCAGATATAGATAGTGATCACAATATAGTCGTTATGAAGGCCAATCTTAAATTTAAGATTTTGAAAAAACGAAGCGGAAGAAGGTATCTTGACCCAGAGAGACTAAAAGATGATGATACGCGCGATAAGTTCGAGAAAAAGACAAACGAAGTACTAAAGGGCGCGGGCAAAAATATTGTTAGGGACATAGAGGAAGAATGGAATTGCATTAAAAATAGTTTAGTTTCCTCAGCTAGGGATATTTTGGGTCATAAACAGAATGAAAGTAGGAAACCCTGGATAACAAAACATATTGTAAGTCTAATAGAGGAAAGGCGAAAATATAAAAATAGGTTAGATGAAATAGGGAAACAAAGATATAAGGCGATCAAGTGGGAAATTATTCGGAAATGTAGGAAAGCGAAAGAGCAATGGATCGATAATAAGTGCAAAGAAGTGGAAAATAAGTTCGAAGTAGGAAAGACTGATGAAGCATATAAAATAATTAGGAGAAATTTTAGAGAAATTGGATCTAGTACCAAAAGCATTAGGAATGAGGCAGGAGATATCCTAATCGAAAGCGGGGAGAAGGCAGATAGGTGGAAAGAATATTTAGGAAACTTATATGCGGGACAGGAAGTGCAAGATATATTAGAAAGCGAAAGCAGTGTAGAGGGGGATAACCTAGGGAATCCTATAATGAGAGAAGAGTTTGAGCTAGCACTAAAAAGTTTAAGGAATAATAAAGCGCCAGGTATAGATGGCTTGCAGGCAGAAATCTTAAAGTGCGCAGGTCAAGAGGTAATAGATCGTTTATTTAAATTAGTTAGTCGCATATACCTGACAGGCGAGATTCCAGAGGATTACAAACGGAACATCATGGTAGTTTTGCCAAAAAGGAAAGGCGCGGATAGGTGCGAAAATTCCAGAACCATCAGTTTAACTTCCCATGCGTCAAAAATTTTAACTAGAATTGTGCAAAGAAGGATGGAGAAAAACGCGGAAGAAATATTAGGAGAAGATCAGTTCGGATTTAGACGAAATAGAGGAACGCGCGAGGCCATCCTAGCTTTACGAGTAATTATAGAAAAAACGATAGAAAAGAGAAAGAGCGTCTATATAGGATTTGTAGATTTAGAAAAGGCCTTCGACAACGTAAAATGGGGGAAGATGTTCGAAGTGCTGAGAAAGGTAGGGATGAAATATAGGGACAGAAGAATAATACATAATCTCTACGAAGAGCAAAAGGCAGTTATAGAATGTGAGCAGGAACGAAGGGAAGTAGATATCCGGAAGGGAGTGAGACAGGGATGTGCATTGTCACCTCTAGTTTTCAACTTATATATCGAAGATGCTATTAATATTGTTAAGGACAGAACAGCCTCAGGGATTAACGTACAGGGTCAAACTCTTAACATGCTCAGATTTGCGGATGATATAGCAGTGTTAGCATCTAGCAAAGAAGAATTAGGAGCGGCTTTGAATGAAATGGAAGCGCAGTTTTGACACAGAGCTATGGCATGAAAGTCAATAAAAAGAAAACTAAAATTTTGGTATGTAGGGTATGTGAAAATAGAACTAAAGTTGACATACAAATAGGAAATGAGAAGATAGAGGAGGTCACGGATTTCTGCTATTTAGGAAGTAAAATAACTCAAGACGGTAGGAGCACTAAAGATATAAAACAAAGAATAGCGCAGGGCCGAGTTGCGTTTAACAGAAAGAAACAACTGTTATGTTCGAGAACGGTTAATATTGAGACTAGGAAGAGACTCTTAAAGTCGTGTGTATGGAGTACGGCATTATACGGGTGCGAAACATGGACAATAGGGGAAGCGGATCGAAAAAGAGTAGAAGCGTTTGAAATGTGGTGCTACAGGCGCATGATGAAGATACCGTGGATAGATAAGGTTAGCAATAGGGAAGTATTAGAAAGAGTTGGGGAAAAGCGAAAGGTATGGAAGACAATAAAGAGTAGGAGAGATAGGATGGTAGGACACCTTCTAAGACATGAAGGAATAGTTCGCGACATACTAGAGGCAGAGATAGGAATAAAAAGAGGTAGGCCTAGATTAGACTACTGCTCTCAAATAGTTAGGGATGTAGGATGTTCTACTTTTAGGGAAATGCGTAGGTTAGCTCAGGATAGAAAAGAGTGGAGGTACGCATCCAACCAGTCTTCAGACTGAGAACCTTATGATGATGGAGGAGTCTCTCATATAACCACTCAAAGAAAAAATAAGCTTATCTAATTCTTTGAACCTGTATTGTGTTTCTCATTCTGAGAAAATAGTACATAGTTATTTTCTGATTATATTGCCTACAAGTAAATGGTAATGTGATTTAAGCGTATCCAGTTTCTTCGCATATATCTGATACCTACTAGATAAATTTAACATTCTCATTGTCTTTTCACTCTTATCCATCAGGGTGTCTAAGATACCGTGTGCAGAAGCAAAATCAAACATTCCAAACCCATACAGACTCGAGAACAAGTTCTAAATATAAAGCAAGAAGTAACTACTGAATACTCACAATAAAGCCGTCTGAAAAGGAACTTTTGGCACTTCTGTCAGTCCTAACTGCATGCATCTCACGGTTCTTCTAAAACAAACACAGCCAGAGGGACAAGCATACTCTGAGTAATTCCTCTTTTGGCCCTCCAACACCCCCGGGAACAACACGCCGGCCAACAAAAGAAACTTCCACATGTTAAAAATTGAAATTCAAACAACCAAAAGCCATTTGCAAAATATTAAGTGAAGTGGGCTTAAGTAATATTGTTTTTATTGAAACAATCTGCGATCGCGATCGTCAACGAGCAGCGGGTCGCCGACTGCCGCGGATGAACATGCTTGAACGACTGAAGAAGGGGACGCGCTTTATATTGTGCATTTGCTCGGAAACCAGACGGTATTCTGGATCTGGATTTAAAATAGAATCCGTTCTATATCAGAAATCGAAATGTCTTGAATTCAATAGGCTATAAAATCCTGAATTTCAACCAAGCGGGACGGAAAACGGTTTTGAACGCGGCTGAAAGAAGTTATTTTGCTGGGAATTTTACAATTTTGATAACATGATGCATCAGAGCAATACACTTTGTTTTAGCGTCTCATCTCCAACTGTGTAAATATTAGTACACTTCTGGTTGGTTTATGAAATGAAAATATCCAATCGCGCGAGTACAAATCTGTGGAAAAAGTGTTAAAATGCGTGGGAAATAAATATTAATAACCTTTCGGGATAACACACATGGTTCGTTTTTGTTCTTCCGATTAGGCAACCCACGTTTCACAAGAATAACTTTTGTCCAGACACAATATTTGGAATATAATTGAGTTTATCACTACTAGGGGCAATAACTACAACAAATACATTTTCAGAAATTTTTTTTCCATCACCAGCAGTCCAGAAAGACTGCAAAAAAGTAATAATGTATTAGTGACTCTGACAAACATCGTAGGAAACCTAAAAAATCAAAATTCGTCATCATTCTTCTATTCTTTGTTTTATATCTCTAGAGCTCCTACCATCGCGAGTTATTTGATTTCCTAAATAGCAAAAATCTCAGACTTCCTCTATCTTCTCGTCTCCTATTTGTATTTTAGTTTTAGTCCTATTTTCACGCCCCCTACACACCAAAATTTTGGTTTTCTTTTTATTGATCTTCATACCATAGCCATCCGTCAAAACCGCTCCCATTTCCTTCAGAGCCCTAGAATGTAATGTTTCAAGAGAAACTGTCCGTAACATATTAAAAAAAAAAACAAATATCATCCCTTTAAATTCCAATGTCACCAAGAGTTTTACCGATGAGTGTACCTTCACTTTAAATCAAGAGCCAAATTCACAAAACGTTACGCATTGGGCCCAGGAAAATCCCAGAATAAATCTAGCCACTACAACGCAATACCCTCAAAAAATCAATATTTGGGCAGGCATTTTTAATAATCGCATTATAGGACCATTTTAAATACAGGGAAATTTAAATTCGGAAGCTTATTTAGATCTTTTAATTAACCATATTGACCCTGCATTAGAAGAAGTTGCACATGTGAATCGGGAGGTCTGGTTTCAACATGACGGATGCCCAGCACATTTTGGAGCACAAGTGAGGGAATTATTAAATGAAATATTTCGAGAGAGCTGGATTGGTCGAGGTGGTGCTATAAACTGGCCAGCGAGATCTCCCGATTTGGCACCGTGTGACTTTTTCTTGTGGGGTCATTTAAAAAATAAGATTTATAAAACTCGTCACCCAAATATTGATTCTTTAAGGAATGCTATTTTTGCGGAATGCAACTTAATAAATGATCGGCAACTTGCGAATGTGAGAAATTCTTTCTATAATAGGCTGGGATACTGTCTGATACAGAATGGGGGTTTATTTGAATATTTGTTATAGTTATTTTTCTTTTTTTATGTTACTTTAATTTCATTGTATATTAATAAGTTTTGTCCTTACCTAGATATGAAATAAATAAGTATTAAATTGCCATCATCATAAGGTTCTCAGTCCGAAGACTGGTTGGACGCGTACCTCCATTCTTTTCTATCCTGAGCTAACCTACGCATTTCCCTAAAAGTAGAACATCCTACATCCCTAACTATTTGAGAGCAGTAGTCTAATCTAGGCCTACCCCTACCTCTTTTTATTCCTATCTCTGACTCTAGTATGTCGCGAACTATTCCTTCGTGTCTTAGAAGGTGTCCTACCATCCTATCTCTCCTACTCTTTATTGTTTTCCATACCTTTCGCCTTTCCCCAACTCTTTCTAATACTTCCCTATTGCTAACCTTATCTATCCACGGTATCTTCATCATGCGTCTGTAACACCACAGTTCAAACGCTTCTACTCTTTTTCTATCCGCTTCTCCTATTGTCCAAGTTTCGCACCCGTATAATGCCGTACTCCATACATACGACTTTAAGAGTCTCTTCCTAGTCTCTATATTAACCGTTCTCGAACATAACAGTTGTTTCTTTTTGTTAAACGCAACTCGTCCCTGCGCCATTCTTTGTTTTATATCTTTAGTGCTCCTACCGTCTTGGGTTATTTTACTTCCTAAGTAGCAGAAATCCGCGACCTCCTCTATCT
The DNA here is from genome assembly GCA_963966045.1 of Xestobium rufovillosum. Lineage (NCBI taxonomy): Eukaryota > Metazoa > Arthropoda > Insecta > Coleoptera > Ptinidae > Xestobium > Xestobium rufovillosum. The sequence goes on from OZ014493.1 coordinate 42,570,957, forward strand.
TCTCATTTCCTATTTGTATTTCAATTTTAGTTCTATTTTCACTCCATCTACATACCAAAATTTTAGTTTTCTTTTTATTGATTTTCATGCCGTAGCCCTGTGTCAAAACTGCTTCCATTTCATTCAAAGCCGCTCCTAATTCTTCTTTGCTAGATGCTAACACTGCTATATCATCCGCAAATCTGAGCATGTTAATAGTTTGGCCCTGTACATTGATCCCTGAGGCTGTTCTTTCCTTAACAATATTAATCGCATCTTCGATATATAAGTTGAAAACTAGAGGTGACAATGCACATCCCTGTCTCACTCCCTTCCGGATATCTACTTCCCTTCGTTCCTGCTCACATTCTATAACTGCCTTTTGCTCTTTGTAGAGATTATGTATTATTCTTCTGTCCCTGTATTTCATCCCTACCTTTCTCAGCACTTCGAACATCTTCCCCCATTTTACGTTGTCGAAGGCTTTTTCTAAATCTACAAATCCTATATATACGCTCTTTCTCTTTTCTATCGTTTTTTCTATAATTACTCGTAAAGCTAGAATGGCCTCGCGCGTTCCTCTATTTCGTCTAAATCCGAACTGATCTTCTCCTAATTAAATTGCCAGATTACAAAATTCATTAGAGCAAAATAAACAAATGTTGCCGCTTGTTAAATTTTTCATAATTGCAGTAAAATTAAAGTAATTTAATTTTTATTATTTCATTTTACTGCTTTAACATTTTCCCCAAAACTTTTTAATAGGTTAGACGACACCTACAATTTACCCTAAACTATGGACCAGCATTCACCAACGAAACATCCACACCAGTAATCAATTAATTGTCAACTATAGGTAATGACAATAATAATGTGAATGAGAATTATCTAAATAAAAAAACAAGTAAAAATTAACTTCTTTTGATGAAAGATTCCCAGCCTTCAAATTTCTTACTAAATTATTTGTTGTTATACCGAAGGAATAGGACCGTTATTGAATTTTACAGAAAATAAGGCACGGACTACGCGCAAACTATTACCGTCGTAAAATATTTTCACAATGAAAACCTTTTCTTGAACTGAATAATCCATTTTTTTTTGCTTTCCTACATTTCCGAATAAATTCCCACTTGATCGCCTTAAATCTTTGTTTCCCTCTTTCATCTAACCTATTTTTTTATTTTAGCCTTTCCTCTATTAGACTCACAATATGTTTTGTTATCCAGGGTTTTCTACTTTCATTCTGTTTATGACCCAAAATATCTCTAGCTGCGGAATCTGAACTATTTTTAATGCTGCTGAAACAATTTTATGTTTTATTATTTTATGTTAGATATCTGTACGAGGTACGAGGGAATATTGTTATCCAAGGCTCCAGATTTCAACAAATATGTTTGTTCACAAATATTCCAGCTCATTGAATCCGAGAAGCGTATAACAGAGAATCGAAAGTCAAGAAGTTTCTCATTCAATATTTTTCTGTAAAGTGTATAATAAAGGAAAAAAGGTGCAACAGAAGAAATACATACGTTTAGGTGGTGCACCCTGTATAGGATAGGCAGGTACCTATTTTTTAGACTACTTGCATAAACAATATAATTTCCGAAAAGGGGACATTTTTAACCACTTAATAACCTAATAATTTCATGTTTTACACCCAGTTCTTGGAATAAATCTGAATCTTCCTCCCAGAAGTGTTCTTGTACCTAGGTATAATCGGCATAAAAAGCCTATCAATTTAAATTAGTATTCAAGTTGGTAAATTTTTTTCCTTGACTACTGGCAGAAATATTTCCTTTTCTTTTAGCATAAAATGTACAAAAACTACCTGAGTGAGCCAACCAATTCTTTCAATTGTTTTTGTACAAAAACGTTCTCATTTATTTTAAACATAATGCACCTTCAGTTTATCGTCTACTGTGATTGTGTGCAGACGTCTGCATTATGCGGTTTGTATATACTATTTTAACAAATAATAATTAATAATTATTGTGTATTGTAAATAATAACTTTAGCGCAATTTCAACGATCGCATGTTCTTGCGTCTGCGTGCATTAATTTAAGTTTTCGAATCAACTGCCGTTTGCTCGGAAATTAAAACGAAGTTTTCTGCCGAAATATGAATAATGGCACCAGATTCTAACAAAATTACGTATCGAAAATCGAAATAATTTATTATTGAAGTGTGGACTGTGTGCTTAGTGACCGAAATGGAGTGGAATTTGGATATGGAGTTAGGATACGGCTTGGTGTGATGTAAGAATTTTTATCTACTAAAAATCATCAGCCACTTTTTGTTTTGAAAATGACGCATTCTTTTCAAGCAAATATTTTAAATGTTTTTTGTATCAAATCACATTGTTTGAATTTTTTGTGTTTGTCTGGAAAGGATTGCGTTTTTTTCACTTCTAAATAAATTTAGATAAAAGTTGCGTATTTTTATTTACCTCAATAATCTGAAAAGAAATATTTTGACCTGTACAGGGTGGGCCAATATAATGCTCAGTCGGTTCATATCTCTGATTCTATTCAAGATACAAACATGAAATTTTACGTGTATATTATGGAGAACCCCGCGAAGCTTCTGATAAAATTATTTTGATGTACCTATACAGGATGTTCACGTTCACAAACCACATTTGTTTACATATTCCACCTTCAAAATTCGGATTTTTGCAGTAATTTCATACCATTTTTAGAGAATTTCTCTTATTTTGCCATCCAGAACTCAGAAAAATGGCCAAACTTTGTTTTTACAGAAAATTACCTGCATGTAAATAATTTTACCTTATTGATAGGTAACCCATAAGACATAGGTGCCAGGTATTCTCAAAATTGGATATTGGGCAAATTTGTATTTTATTGGCATTTTAATGCGTCTGTTTATAATTCACTGCACTTTAAGAATAAACACCATCAGTGCCCTAATCGAATGTTTAATTTTTTTTTCTTTTGTTACAGCTGTATCTCGTGGAGGGAATGAGATCATATCTGGCAAGGTCAGGGATATTTTTTTATTAACATAAATATTACAATATTGTAATTTAATTTTGTCACGGTACAAATTCGAGGACCACCATTAAAATCTTGCTTAATTTTGAAAAATCGATGCTAATTAATGTACCAGTGCAAAAACCAATCCATCTCAAAGGGTTATTATGAAAAATATAAAAATCATATTTTTTGCGGCATAACTAATTTATCAATTTATCAAGTATACAGTGGGTGTTACCAGTTAGTGCTGAGAAAACAGGTAAATATTAAATGAAATGAATGCAAATATTTTAAAAATCAAAAGTGGGTGCGTGAATCCGGTATTCGGGAAAGCAAACGGCTCGGTTTCGCGTAGAGATTAGAGAAATCGCGATTTAATTTAAAATTAAGTGCCCCCTCCTGGAACTGGATTTTGGATCGTAACGTAAGCTGGTTACGATGTACTTAAGTGTCTTCTTAAATTTTGTATTATATTTACAACACTTTTTGTATTGATTTTTTAAAAAACTGCCATATTTATATCTTACCTATTATATTTTGTTTTTTTCTTGTTACAGCTTGTCTCATCGGAGCGTCGGATCGTAGCTGGCAAGGTCAGTAATTATTCTTTTGTATCGCTAATATTTTTCTTTATTTCTATTATTGCGCATTTATTAAAAATTGTGGGGAAAATGTTATGCAGTATGTTCCCTCCAAAAATATCGGTTTTTCAGTGAATCGGGTACCAAATTATTCTAAATGTGTGTTGTGTTATTCGAGTGTGTGTTACCCTTTCAGGATAAATTCAAGGTACGCATGTAGTAATTTTTGGCATGGATTTGTTTTATTAATCTATTTTTTTGTTTCAGAAAACAGGATAGTTTTTCCGTACATTTTTCTTTTGTATATTAATTCATTTCACTGGATTAACTTTTGTTTGTTTCCGAATTAATATTATCCTTTTTTTTCAGTGTTTGTTTATGACATGCAAAAACTATAGTAGGTACTCAATTCTGCCTTTTGTTTCAGGGGGATGCAAATAGGTACTTATTTTCCCTTTTAGAGTTTGTTACTTATTTTGTTTATTTTTCAACATAAGAATTATTTTTATTTCAAAAGTAAGTCGTTACATTATCAATCACAATGTTTTACTGTTTCAAGAAAATGATTTTCATTTCTAAAGTTTGGTATTTATGTTGTTTATACATCAGCATTAAAGGTTACTTTTATTTCAGAGGTATGTACCTATTTTTTTCTGTTTCAGGAAAATAACGGGTATGTTGCTTGCAATTATCTTGTTTTTTTTCTTTTTTCTCCTTTAATGAAGTTTTCAGCATTAATTTTGTATTTTATTTTTTTCAGGATTATTGTGTAACATTTACAAAAGTGTTGATGTTTTTCTTTGTTTTGAGAGGATATATAAAAGTACAGGGTCGATTCTTTTTCGAGGGCCATCATGGGAAGGATATCGCACTTATTAGAAAAGTTAACAGCACTCAAATTTTATACGAGTTATGGCCAAAAAACACCTTCATGGATTTACAAAAAAACTTTTTGTTTTTGGGATTTAGGTAAGGTCATCAACTTTACTCTTCTTATGCACGCCATTTTAAGTTTATATTTTGTTAAATAGAGCATTTATTTCGATTCAATTGCCATGCAATTTGCTATATTATGGGTACCTATAATATTTAATTTGTTTCAGCATTAGTGTATACTTTTATTCCAGGTTTATTTAGCGGGAATCATATTTTTCGATATGCACATATATTTTTGTTTTGCTTTATTTTTTATTTTGTTCAATGTAACCTGTCATTTTATTTCAGCAATTATTGTATGTATATATTTTCTTTCAGTTTTTGTTTCGGAATCAATATGTTTGTTTTGATATTAACGTTGTGCTTTTCTTTCAGCTATCTTTGTCCACCTAATTTGTGACAACTAACAATTAATCCGCTTCTCATTTCAGGAAAATACAGATATCTGTTTTTGCTTCTAGGGTCTGATACATTTCACTTAACTTTAATTTGTTTCAGCTTTAATGTTTACTTTCATTCCAGAGGTTTATTTAGTATATTTTTCTTCTGCTTTATGAAAAGGGAGGTTTTGCTTTCGTTTTTATTGCTTTTAATTGTTTTATCCAATAACCTTTTATTTGTTTCAGTATTATATGCATTTTCTTTCAGTTTATCGTTTTTTTATTTGTTTGTTTAATTAACTTCTTTTTTATTTCAGAATTACAGTTTACTTTTATTTCATGTTTTGTTTTTGAAATTTCAGGAGAAGAACGCAGCTGTCCATTTTTATTTAAGTGTTTTAGTTTATAGATCTATAAACAAGGCTAATATTATTTTTAACTATAGTTTCTTATCTTTAGTTATCGCTTAAGTATCTTAGACTAATTAATTTTAGTGGCATGCAGGTACCTGCATAGTTCTTAAGTTTGTAATAATTAATTCCCTTCCCATAGTTATTGGAAACCTTCCCCATCCCATCCCCAGCAAGACAACACTCTTGACCTCCTCGCGGTTCTTGCTGGACTGTTCGATTTGTCAGAGAAATTCTGGACAAACCGAGCAGACCAACGAAGAGTGAATTCTGGGGTTGCTTTCAAACACGGTTGCCAACACTTGGTTAATTCGGTTGGGTTCGTTCCAGGGATGCAACGTTTAACGTTTAGCGATTTTTTGTAAACGTTTAAACGCATATATTAAACGTTTAAACGGCGTTTAAACGCGCACCCTACGCGAAACTTACTAATATTGCAATATTGTTTTGAAACTTTAATAATTAGAAAAAAATCAAACGTCGTTTGAAAGTTGGGTTATAAATCATAAAATAACACATATTCCGTTGAATGATGGTCGCGGCGATGGCGGCGAAAGTCCTCAAAGGGATGCAAACAATAAATTTGAAAAGTACATGACGGTTTTGCAATATTTGCTTTTGCTCTTATACGCGGTGCGCGCCCAGCACTAGCCACGGCTTTGTTTATCTGAAATTTAATACTATCTAAATATCTGCTGTCACTGTTCTTCTTTACATGCATTTCTCCGTAAGCCGTAAGAGCTGTGAAGGGTCAATTTGAATTACGGCCCGGCTTGCAGGCGAGCGCAGCATGACTATTTTTAATATTGCTGCGAATGCAGACCGCTGAAGATTTTAAATTTGAGATTGTTGGACAAAACATATTTTTATTAAAATTATGATTAGAATATTTTAGGAGGGTCATTGACCAATTGACCTTAAGGAGAAGCCGCCACTAGTATATACAGGATGTTCACATTCTGAGTACCAGACCAAAGTTCTACTTCTTTAAATGGAAACCCCACAAGTATTTGCGTGATTTCGATTCCCCATAAAATTTCATGAAAATGGATATACTACATGATGTGGTTTTGAGTAAGGACTGTTAAGATATTGACATTTTTTGTCATTATGGTCCCAAATTTATGACGCTACTGGCGTCTGCTGACCAAAGCCACCTAATTATTTTTTATTGAAAGTGGTTTAGGTACACACTGTTGTATTTGTGAAATCTATAAATACTTTCACCACAATACTTAGGATTATACAAGGTGGTTAAGTTATGCAAAAGGGAATTTTTCTCAAAAACTTCAAATAGAATACCATGTATATTATTTGCACAACTGACAGTCAGTTAACTAAGCTTTTAATTGATATAGATATTGGCAGGTCTGCTGCTGATAGTTTCGGCAGATATTACGATTGAACATCAAAATTTTTGAATTTCATTATTAGTTTATACTCTTTTTGGCGAATTTCCCCTATTCTGTTGCTCAAAACTAACAATAATGTTTATATTTTGTATTTACAAATTGGTATCAATATAAAGACAATAAATCTTATTGTAAAATTGTTTCTTGATGGTTATATTCTTAAATGTATAATGTCTTTTTAAAGTCGGGTATAATGTTCAAACAAGGAGTGCCATGGAAGAAAATATTATCTTTAAGAAATAATATTGCAATGGGATTTTTTGTTAATGTAATCTTCATTTGCTAAATATTTTATAGAAACAAAATGCAGACCTTTTTTGGCGTTTTGGGTGACAAAATAGAGGAGATCGTCAAAAATAATGTAAAATACTAACGAAACTCTACATTTTTATAGCTGAATTGTACATTCTGTCGAAACTTTTACTGGTAGACTTGACAATATCCACATCAATAAAAAGTTTACTGAAATGACCATCAATTGTGCAAATAATATACATGGTGTTCCATTTGAAATTTTTGAGAAAAATTATGTTTTTATATTTTCGCCTTTCCTCTATTAGACTCGCAATATGTTTTGTTATCCAGGGTTTTCTACTTCTTCTTCGGTTTTCAATTATTCCTTTCATAGTAAGACCATCTTCTTCAAAAGTCTGTCGTGGTACTTTTATTGCAACTTTCACCATTCAAACTCGATTTTAGTTCCCCATTGATCAAGTTGTTTACGATTTATTGAAGTCTATTGACACACGTCAAATTCAGATGGTGTATATTATTTTCACGAAAAATGTCCGTTATTTTCATAACACAACATGACGAAAGTATCTATTTCGTCACCCAAAAAGAAAGACAGAAACGCACACCTAGTCCACGTTTCGAATCGAAATTTGCTGGGACTATAAAACACCAGGTTGAACGACAGTTAAACCCAAATACTAAAGAACATGCTACAATGGGTCTTGCAGAATACGTGCCTCCAGATCCCAAAGACTTTCTCAAGAAAAAATCTAAGAAACCTCTGAAAGTTGCTAAAGACCATGTTTGCATCAGAAGGGAATTGCCCCCAGTTCCAAAACTTGATGATATCAAGAAGGAAGAGCAGATGGAAGTGAGGACGAAGAAGTGCGAGAAAGAGAAGAATTTTATTTCGGTAAATGTGAAGCGTGCTATGCAGTTGGAACCTCAGGATCACTTACAGACACTTTCGCCTTGGCACTATGGAAGAAAGCATGAATTTCCAAAAACATATGGAAGAACCCCGAAATATTTGAGGAAAATTATTCGAATAAGAGAGAGAGATATGCAAATGAAAAAGGACGAATCTGGTAAATTCCAACCTAAATGTAAATACATCACCAGGCAAGAACGGGAAGGTCTCCTAGTGGTATGTCTTTGCTTTTTGCTGATGCAAAAGTTATGATTTGCTTTTATAGGGACTGAAACAAAATTGGCAAGAGCTGCAGCACCAGTACCAAGGCCTTCCAATATTAACTGATACTATTCCCAAAATCAATAGAAAATCCAAGATGGAAGCAGAGCTAAGACAATTGGAAAAAGACATAGTTCTCATAGAAAGGCATCCATATATTTACGTTTACAAAGAAGATGTATAAATTTAAATATTGATGAATCAATGAACAAAACAAAAATGATTTAAAAACTTTATTTTTTACAAACAAATACAAAAATAATAGAAATTTATGCGAAGTTTGACTAGAATTGTTTACAATTAAATACTTTTTTACCATCATACTCTAACAGCCATCGGCGTAATAACAAGTTGGAAAATCTCATTACACAATCAACACCGTAATTATTTACCATTCTAATCCATAATGCGGTTTAGCATAATAATTATTGTATAAACAGTCAGAGGCGTTGCAACTGGGCTCCATATAAACCCCATTGCTCACGTTCCTACCCCCTCCAACCTTGAAACCATACCCAGAACACCAAGGATCGTATCCATAGTTATTATTACCATTGCAATCATGCCAATTAATATCAACATTCTGTTGACCATGATAATTATCCATTAAACTCATATCTCCATTAAAAGGTTTTTTGACCGACTCCAAATTTCTGTTGGCATTACCCAAACCCATCAGGGTACCTGTCAAAAGGTTGGCAGTTGTTTTGCTTAATTCTCGACTCAGTATCTTGATGAACCGATTTATTTCCATTGGTTTGCCCTCTTGGAGTGTTTGAGACATTGCTAAGATGTAATTTCGGGCCAATCTTAAAGTTTCGATTTTGGACAGTTTTTGGGGCGCTGAATGGACATCTGTGTGAGTTTGGACAATCGGCATGTAACTAGAAATTAACATTTAACATTTTGAGTATTTGTTTGGTACTAAATACCTTCTTAGACGATCCAGCGCAGCATTTAATCCATGCATCCGATTCCTTTCTCTAGCATTAGCTTTCGTTCTCCTCAGCTTCACCCTGCTCACTTTAGGCCTTATGTATTTGACACCCTTTCTAATGTCACACCTTTCCATCACCCGCAGGATCGAAAATTTGGCCAGGGAAACTTGCGGTACTTGTATTTATAAACATAGCTCGGGCTTATCGTAATTTTTTGTTGACATTCAGATTTTCCACTTAATGCTGATGCACGGTTTTGCCTGACAAGTGCATGTCCCTTTGATAGTGTAATAAAATCTATATTGTTGACTTATCCCAGGCCATATGTCACCCACAGCGCCATATGGCATGGGAAATATAGGAAATATCATTTTGAGTGAATTGGTTATTGGATGCAGTCGCGTGGCCCCGTGTTTGTTTTGATAAAAGAACATATGCTCTGTTATTACATGTATTAGGCTGATTTGCCGAAGACTTTCATATGCGTGTTGACAGAACAGGTTGAATTTTGCGAGCAACAGCAATGGGAGCTTTTGGCACAAGAGACTTTAGAAACTTCCTGATCATTTGAATTAAGACACTATTTCTGACATAATAAACAGAACGGAGAGTGATAGGCATCAACTTAGAAGGAACTATTTTGCAGAAAACTCGTCTTCTAAAGAGACAGAATGTAGTACAGGTAAGAAAGAAGAAAAGCAAAAGACAGAAAAGCAACAAGCACCTACTTACTAGAAAGTGCCATTCGATTTTAAAAATCTTCGATAACCAAAAATTTACAGGGCACTGCAAGAATTCTGCAAACGGGATCGTCGGGATCGTCTTGAAAAATAAAAAGAAAAGGGTTTGTTTCATCATCATAAAGTTTTCAGTCCGAAGACTGGTTGGACGCGTACCTCCATCTTTTGCTATCCTGAGCTAACCCACGCATATCCCCAAAAGTTGAACATCCTACATCCCTAACTATTTGAGAGCAGTAGTCTAATCTGGGCCTACCCCTACCTCTTTTTATCACTATCTCCGACTAGAGTCACATACTAGACATACTAGAGTATGTCGCGAACTATTCCTTCGTGTCTCAGGTGTCCTACCGTCCTACCTCTCCAACTCTTTCTGATACCTCTCTGTTGCTAACCTTATATATCCACGGTATCTTCCATTTTATATTGTCGAAGGCTTTTTCCAAATCTACAAATCCTATACAGACGCTCTTTCCCTTTCCTGTTATTTTTTCTATTATTACTCGTAAAGCTAGAATGGCTTCGCAAGTTCCCCTATTTCTTCTAAATCCGAACTGATCGTCTCCTAATATTTCTTCCGCCCTTTTCTCCATATTTCTTTGCACAATTCTAGTTAAAATGTTTGACGCGTGGGAACAGTGTCGTAGCTACCCATCTTGGCGCCCAGGGCAAACATTTAATTTTGCGCCCCTAATACCACACCGTCCATGAGTGTACAATTACTTTATAAGGTTTCTAGGTATTCACAATAAAATTTTTTTCTTTCGGATGGATTTTATTCCCCCATCATTATGCACAAACGAAAAGTGTAATTTTACTCGTAATTTTACGTGACAGAAAGCGTCCCGTTAATACCTGGCTAGGGAAACTGGACAAAACTTCTAAAAACGGGACTGCCGCGGAAAAAACGGTACGTCTGGCAATCCTACTTCTTGCGTTCCTCCCCGCGTTCCTCTTTTTTCTCTTCTCTTTCCTTTTTGAATTGCGTCCCTGGTGGCTTTTCTGGCGGGAATATTTTGTTCCAAAGTTTCATATTTGATATTATCGTGTCGATTGTGAATGACTTCTCAATCAACGATGATGTTCATTATTTTAACGTAACAACATTTCCTTACACTTAACTTCTAATCAGTCAGATATTTGAATCTGGCGACTAAGTTAAGCGAATGAACTTAAAATTTCATTTTGTATTATTTATGGTTTTTCTCTGTTTAGTAAGGCAGACGAAGCTTAAAATTGCGCCCCCGGGAGCTTGCGCCCCTGGCGGGTGCCCCGGTTGCCCTGCCCTAGTTACGACACTGCGTGGGAAGTTAAACTGATCGTTCTAAAATTTTCACACCTATCCGCGTCTTTTCTTTTTGGCAAAGCTACTATGATGTTCCGTTTGTAATCTCGCCTGTCAGGTATATGCGACTAACTACATAGTTTAAATAAACGATCTATTACCTCTTGACCTGTGCACTTTAAGATTTCTGCCTGCAAGCCATCTATACCTGGTGCTTTATTGTTTCTTAAACTTTTTAATGCTAGCTCAAACTCTTCTCTCATTATAGAACAGCCTAGGTTGTCCCCCTCTACACTGCTTTCCCCTTCTAATATATCTCGTACTTCCTGTCCCGCATATAAGTTTCCCAAATTCTTTCCACCTGTCTGTATTGTATTGTATTGTATTGTATTGTATTACCGACATTTTTCGTTTTTAATAGGCACACCACTATTTCAGACTTAACGAGTTCCAATCAGCAATAAATAGTATTATTCTCAATCTGTCAGTTTATTTATTAATTTTAAAAAATTCCACGGCCCACTATTTCCGGTCTTTGGGCAAGAATCGATTACATAATCGGATCGATGTCGGCGTCGGGTGCCGACAAAGGCAAGGAGTAAAATGCATAGTTCAGACAGTGCGCGTCGCGCGTCGAGTAACAGCCAATGAACGTTCTGGAATCTTGAAATTCTAGAACGTTCATATCCTATTTCCTATCTGAAGTAGGCAAAAAGCTGCACGTTTTTTACATCTAGGGAATTCTAGGGAAATATCGATCTTAAGATAATAGGGAAATTCTAAGGAATTACCCCACCACTGTTAGTTCACCGAATTTTATCCCCACACAACGTGTGCCTTGCACTCCATAATATTCCACCATGTTTAAGAAGTATGACAACACATTAAAATTTTCCAAATACCTATATAACGACACGTTTTACCCTCACTTTTGAAGAAAGTGAAAAATTTATCTCCATTCTAATGACTCAGAACTTTCGGCAGCGGCAATAACTTCCATACTCTAAACAACATCCTGTATATACCGTTCGGATCCACTACGAATTTTGTTTCTACACTAAAGAGCAAAATATGTTCCTATGAAACGGTGCAGATGGAATTTTGTTTTCAATTGTTTTCGAGATACACGGCACGGCCAACTTCGTTTATAAGAAAACGTGTAATTTTGACGCCATGTTTAGTCCAAGTATTACCTTATGACACATTACTAGAAAGCAAGTACGTAGTAAAATCGAATTGCACTAAAATATAATTAAGATTCAGAATGCCATTTTAAATAAGAAAGTGCACTTTCCGGTTATACCGGAAGTTAATTTGGGGTGCTTTTTATACCAGAAGTAGCGAAAAAAATTAAAATTCCTTATCATGATATATAGCAAAATACTCAGTTGAAACAGATTTAACTAAATTAAGATACATATATGATTATGGTTGCCACCTCTCGCTGTTCTTATTTAGGAAGGACAGTCCTCATTTACCCGATTAGTGCTTCCGTCCTTTCGGATTAAAAATAAAATTCAGTTACTTATTTACAAAATTAAAACTTTATTACATCTTTAGGATCAAATGAGTACATTTTAGGTTTTTTTAAGTCTTTCGCAACCGCCACCTTTTTTAGAGCCGGCACCAACTCCCCTAAATCTCTCTCAAAAATATAATCAATATCATTCTCATCTATGTACGCATCATCGCTAACATCACTAACACTGATTTCATCCCAATTTGGTGCACATTTTCTAATCAAATCTTGATCAAAATCAAGATCATGGGTAGCCTCATCGGGCCAACTAGTCTCGCTCAATTTAGTTTTTAAGCAGTCATCATGGTCACAACTTTCCTCGGATTGCTTCAGGATATTAGCATCTTCTGCGTGCTCCTCTTCGAAGAAACTGTAGAAATCCATGGGAATATCGCAGTAAGGGCACATAACGTGCTCTACTTCTTTTGATACTTCACCATGGACTGTGCAAAGGCAAAACTGGCATTTGTAGCCTGGCACTCCAATTATGGGCATGAAGGAGACATGGCAGCGGACGTCATAGTGTTGTGGATCGCAAGATAGGCCTATTAGAAGTAAAAAATTGCTAAGGAAAAATATATATTAATGACATATTTTGACGATAAATTCAAAAAGGATATCATTTTGGCACCAGTAGCAGACAGGCATTGGTGGGTATTCTATGTTGTATGCTATAGTAAAAAGTTCATATAACTCGTCTATTGTATTTTCTCCCAGACCGAACTTAACGATGTGGTCTCTTCCTAAAATTTCTTTTAGATAATACACAGTGGTTTCTAAGCTGTTAAACTGGAAATCAGATAACTGTTCGCCTTCCACATACAACTTAATCATTTGGCTCATGCGTCTGATGGCCATCTTCATTTGAACAACTTTATTGTAAATAACAGTCGGTTCTATATTTCTGTTACGATCTATTACTTTAATTTTTCGTATTAAATCTGTTATCCGTGTTACATGCAGTAACGTTTTTAGTTCCGGGAAAGATAACATATCGTAATTGGTTTTAAGAATGAATGGATAGTTGGCACATGGATATCTTTTTTCTACCATACCAGAAACCCTGAAAAGAACATCGTGTTTGCCTAACAAAAGTAAAAGTTTCATAAACTTACCTTAACATCTCGAAACAGTCCCAATAATTTGTCAACAACCCTGATGGATTTTGTAAAAGTAATTCCAGAGGTTTCTTCACCTCGTTCTTCAAAATTACCAATTTTGTATAGTGAACTTTTTTATGCCAATGCTTAAGCATACAGGGATGAATTAATACACCCACGAAAACCCTGTTTGGAGACAGAATTAACCCGTGAGTTCTGTACTTTCTCCATTTCAATTCTAAGTTAATTTTCTTTGTTACGATTCTCAATTCATCATTCTCAAACTCTAATTGTAATTGCTGGAATACCCCCGTATACGTTAGAACCAAAACGATATTTCTTTCGTAGTGCTCTATACCTAAATTGGATTAAAACATGAGAAATTTGGCTTATAACAAAACCGACATCAAATACCTGTTATAACAATATTTCCAGAATTAAATGCAGCCTGGCTGACCATTTCGTAATCTTTATTCAACACCCCGATGATAAGACAATTACCTTTTACGACAAAAAGGTACGTTAAGTCATTGTAACTTACCAGTTTTATGAGTTCAATTTTTATGTTGTCAACTTCTGGGTAAATGATTTCTTCGATAAATTCAACAACTTCTGGTAACCCTGAGATGCTTATTAAACTAATTTTTCCCTCAATGTTCCCACAGAACAATAGACCTTCATCTCTTGCCGGTAACCAATATAATGCTGTAATATGGGGCAAAGCCGATTTAAAATAACTGCACAGTACAAGAAACGGTTCATTATTGCTATTGTAATGGGAATGTTTCAGTTTCCATACAGAAATACCACCGTCTAAATGACTAACAAAGAAATAGCTAAAAAATATTTCGTCTTCTTCATAAATATGTCCCCAAGTAAAAGCTAAAATATTCGGTTAAATAGTTAAGCACAGTCGTTTGTCATATCAAAAACGTACTCGTAGGCCTGACTTGTCGAATCCTACGAACCAACTCAGAATACTGTTCCTCTGGCGATATAATATTAGAGTTAATCCAATTAGTACTAAAAACATTGATCCCCAACTGAGTAACATTATTTATACTTGAATAACTTTCGCCCCCGTAAAAATCTATTTTCCTCCAGAATAATTCCAACACGCCTAAATTAGTCAGAACAGCTAAAACACTCGGTATATTCCCCAGTAATGCCGATGAAGACCATTGAGCTTTAATCGGCTGCTGCTGTACGGGAGTCGTGTGTTCTAAAGTTGATGATATATCCGTTGTTAAAATTGCTTCGTACATAAGATCCTGGGGAAGTTCTAATAGAAACCTTTGCAAATCAAGGCCTATATTGGCACTGATTTTATAAGAGCTACAATGACAGAATTTCTTCTTGACTAATACGTCAGGGACTACGTTTCTTGGCCATGTCCAGCCACATAATTCAAGGACATACACCCCACGATCACTCAAAACACATATTCTTCTATCTGTTGAATAATCACATGCAAAATTCTGGTGCACTTTATAGTTTAATTTAATTCTGTCTACAATTACCAAACTTTCACACATTTTGAATTATTTTCTTTTGACTTTTTAAGGTTATAATTATGTTTACAAATTTCAAGGCAGTTGATACAGCGATATAGAGAGGAAATCATTCCACGCATGCGCATACGTCTTGGTCAACCACCAAATCATTAATTACATTTACATTTATGCAAATTCAATGGGGGAATCAAGAAAATCGCCTATATCAATTGGCTTTATGTTATGACTTTACCCTACCTACCAGAAATAACTAAAAACAGTTACATGTTATTTTAATCGTAACAGCTGAGGAGGCGCAGAGACGCTTCGTTACGTGCTCGGTAAACGGTAATCAATGACGATAAAGATCATGCATTTTTGCATTTACGCATTTAGCCGTAGTCCACTGGATACGAGTATTGCCTTCGTTCAACATTGTTGGTTCCACTTTCCCGGCACAATGCTCCTTATACTCTTATTATTTATATGCCTGGAATCCGGGATGCGTTTATTTATTATATTAGATAATTTTATATCCCAACTAGATTTTGCCAATGCAACGTTTTAGCGGGCTATTATTCCCTTGTTTTCATTAGTAATCGCGGATACCTTTTGTGACAGGACACCGGAAATAACACATGATATGCAAAATTCTGTAAATTATAACAAACTTTAGAAGAAGAAAAGGAAAAGGATCCATTTGGATTCGAACAAAAACTTCTGGCACGTTTCGGTACTGAGCCAAGTGTGTTACTTGCATAGCATAAAGTTTAACAGTCTATACACCGCACAAGTGCCCTCCGTCATACGTCAGACTTTAATTCCAAACATTTGACGTTTATCGATATTATGTACTACTAGTTTTTGCCAGATAATTCGGGACCTAAGTGCCTCCGTCATACGTCAGATTTTCATTCCAAACAAAACAAAAGCACGTGCTATTTGACGTTTATCGATATTATTTACAACGTCTTAAACTAGTTTTTGCAATATAATTGTAGACGTTTTGCAGTGAAAACAGTTTATTTTCAATTTGTGTGTTGGGCTTACGCGTAAAAACTTGAAAACAACTATATGTAATTATAATTATATTTCAGAGGTTAGGTTAAAACGTCAGAAAGCACGTGGCTTTGTTTTGTTTGGAATGAAAATCTGACGTTTGTGACGCGCCACTTATCTCCCGAATTATAGACGTTTTGTACAATCTTGAAAATTATATTGCATAGATTAAGTTAAAACGTCAGGAAGCACATGGCTTTGTTTTGTTTGGAATGAAAATCTGACGTTTGTGACGCGTCACTTTTGTGGTGTATTAAAGCGAATGAAAGTGGAAGCGGCCTACTTGGCAAAACCTAGTTGGGATATAAATACATGCCTCCGGGATTTTCTAAATATGATATGGAAGTGGATGGAACTGCGATGGAAGTGGAAATTTAAATTGAGGATATTCTAACACAGATTTAAAAAAAATGTAGATGTCTGTTTAGCATCAAAAAATGACTGGGTTATATATAGACCGCCATAATGTCCGCCATACTAAGCCTGCTTTAGATTGGTTACCGTCGGTCAATAGAAAGTTATTCTGAGCAGTATGTGACCTGAACCCTGACCCTGAAATAAGTATTTTAGCAGTAATTTTTAGGCAGTATAATAAAAAAATATTAACCTGAGTTTTTGTTTGGTACACATTACCTTAAAATTAGTGCTGTCAATACTCAATAATATAATGAAACGTCTTTTGCAAGTAATTTAAGAGCAGAATTATTATTTGTAGAAACCAATTCTTCGGTTTCTTCAATGCAATAAAACAGAGTTTTGTATCATACCCAATCTTTTGGATTATGCATTTCATGTTCCTGCACTGCAGCTTTTATGGTACACTACCAAACAATGTGTGAACTCTCCCTTAACCACTGTCTATGATTTTTATAATGAAATGCATCACCACAAATTGAATGAAATTAATAAAACCCGCATTAATGATTTTGTTTAATTTAGTAAAATGCCGTGAAATTTTAGAATATTTTCTGTCTGAAACATCAAACGTCAAACAAATGACAAACATAAACAAAATGAGCTTAGTATGTCGGCCACTATTCCGCAATGATTTTATCTTACCCCACCCCCCTGCGGCATATTATAATTATATCCAGTTTCTTTTTAATCCGTGATTTTTTCCAGGCTGTTTCTTGAATTTGTTGCACAGATTTAAGAATATATATAGATATATAGTTAGCATCAGAAACAGACTTGGGTATACAGGCCGCCATGTTGAGTTCCCTTTTGATTGGTTGCCGCCGACCAATAACAGAGCTACTGCTTTCCGCTTTCATTGGAGGATTAACTTCACGCGCCAACGAAATTGAATGGAATAAAGCCAGGCATATTTCCAAAAAAATTATCAAGTTAAATATTATTATGTATTTAGTATGAAATAATGCAAACAGTTACTGGTAACAATTTTATTAAGTATAATAGTGAAAAAATTATCAGTATTTTTAAACATTTATCGTAGAGTACAGCAATAGCACTAAATTTATTTATGTAAATAAGATCATTTGAGATTGAAGCTGAGAATTATTCTGCAAAACCAGTTTATTCAATACATAATACACCTAGGTACCGAGGTGTCATAGATTAGTCTATGGAGGTGTTGAATTACAGACCAGTAGTTTCACAGGCACTAGTGTGGGCAGCTCAAGTTTTGTTCTTTATGCAAAATGTGTAGTTGTTCATATTAGCTGTTGTTTATGTTTTGATATGTCATTAGTAAGAGATTGTTCTTTTGTGTGAATATTGAAATCAGCTTACGATCATCTATTTTCGGAAGTGGGCATTCATTAATACTCAGCTGTAATTAGACAAATTATTTTATCAGATACGTTTCGGTTTTGAACGAAAGTTTGTTGTCAGCCAATAAAAACGCGACACCGTAGGTGTAGTTTTGAAATAGGTACTGTCGGGCAAGAAACTTAAGTTTGCAAAATGTACAGAACATATTCGTTGCTTGATTAAAAATGTCTCTGCGCTTCTGCAAATTAATGCCAACCACTCCTTATTGACCAATGCAATGGCTAGATTCCTAGAAACATTTAGGTATTTACCACCTATATTCATATAGTTATATATGACCTATGGCCAAAAACAATTTAGCAATTAGCTTACATATGAAAAGTTATATTTCTCCCTTTGGTATTCTTATGAGCATTTTTCCAACCCAATACAAAACAATGGACCAAGGTGAAAAAATTATGAAAACAAACTTTTGAAATGCACCCTGTCAACCACTGCTAATTATGTTTTGTAATAAAATGTATCTGCACAATGAAATTAATAAAATCTATATATTAAGCATCAAGTTTAATTTGTTAAAACAATAGGATTGTACACAAACGACGAACGTCAAATCAAAACTGGATCACAAAAACACAATTGACATTATTTGACAAACAGTTACGACACAACAATACTGAGTTCTCCACTAGGCACTAGACAAAAATCACTAAAAAGGCGATCATCATGGCGGACAATATACCCAAACCATTTTATTATATCCCCACTACCGCATGTTGGATATCCAGATTCTTTTATTAAATCCGTGGTTTGTTGAGAGGGAAACAGAATACAGAAATGAGGTGTCATGCGCACACGCGGCAAGCGCAAAGTGTGCGACGGCCATTTTTGAAAACGCTCAGTTTGCTGGTGCAATGTTGAATTAAATTCTTATTATTGTTGATTATTAATTTGTGTAAGTCTTAAAAGTGCGGATAGTGGTAGTGGAGAGATAAAGATATTGAGATTGGTTCATATATTTATAAGTTTAGTGAGTTTTTCACCGGAAAATGGCAATGACTTCTTCACAAGTAAAGCAGCAACAACAAACCAACATGGCTGGTACCGGTACAGGTTGGCCTAGAAGGAATAGTCAAAATTCAACATCAGTTACTACACCCGTCGTTGCACCTTTCGAGGCACCAAATAAATTCACGACTCCTTCAGCTGCTATAAACAGAATCATAAATTTGTAAGTCCCCAAACTCCATTAGTTGTATGTTTATTAAAAATTATTTTTACTTGTAGGTATCCGTTAACAAATTACACATTTGGCACTAAGGAACCTTTATTTGAGAAAGATCCAAGTGTTCCTGCTAGATTTCAAAGAATGAGAGATGAGTTTGAGAGGATAGGGATGAGGCGAAGCGTCGAAGGTGTTTTGTTAGTTCATGAACACGGTTTACCTCACGTTTTGCTGCTGCAGTTGGGCACGACCTTCTTCAAACTCCCCGGTGGCGAGCTTAATCCTGGTGAGGATGAGGTAGAGGGTTTGAAACGTTTGCTGACCGAGGTATGTTGTTTTTCTTTATTTTATTCGATCTTTGTGTTTGTATTGGTAATGTTTGAATAGTGGGTCTTTCCATATCAACTGACTGAATTGATTATATTCAGGGTGTATATTATACAGGGAGATCAGTTAAGTTTACGGAGCCGCTATATCACGGAAACCGTTCACGCTACAATTTTGGGGTAAAATTCAAGAAATCTTTAATTTCTTCAAATAATAATAATAATAATAATAATGGTTTATTTTCCTCAGTACACAAAAATAAGTACATAAAACAGATCAATTAACCTGAGGAAAACCACAGGGTGATATCTCAAGAAGACAGAAGTGTTGAAACACTTCTGCCTCTCAGTCTTCCGACACTCCCTGACTTATAGAAATGAACAAAAAAATTATTTCAAAACTTAATCTAAAGGAACTTAACCTAGATGAGAGCAAATAAAAAAGAAACAAAACAAAAATGTATACTTAAGACAGTAAACAGCCAGAGAGCCACATTATGTACCAGTCTGCAACTGCCGGAGGTACTTCGACAATTCAGTTCTAAATTGGGATTCGTTTAGACACTTGAATGCACTTGGTATTCCGTTGTAGAGGTAGGCAACACTGTAACTGAATGAGCGTTTGAAAAATGAGGAATTATGGTGTGGTATTGTGATAAACCCCTTATGCCTAATATTAATATTGTGCACGTCGGTACGGTATGTAATTTTTCTTAACAAATAAGGGGGTTTCTTTGTTATTATGACATGATGGTACAATGATATACATAGACATTTGAATTTATTGGTCATATTTAACCATCCAATTTCCACTAACTTATGTGATATATGTTGATACTTCCGGACTCCGTATCCATGGTGATTCTTTTAAGGCGGCCATTAGAAAATTTCTTATTTGCAAATAAGATAGAAACTTGAAACCTGGGTTCCTGTCATAATCGATCATAGCGAATCCAAAAATACAATTTTTAAAATGGCGGCACTTTCGGAAATACCGGAAGTTGACGCCATCTTTGTTATTTTAAATGGATACCCCCCATTTTTATTTTATTTTTGAATTCGGCATTAAATTCTGCGTATAATGCACCCAGGCTGTCAGCACTTATCTGTCATAGTTTTTGACATATGCCACTTTTTGTTTTAAATTTAGCATTTGCAGGGGTTCATTTAAAAATTCATATCTCTTAAACCATTTAAAGTGGGTAAATGAACTTTTTTAAGTTGATTCCCTAAAGTTCAAGTAATCATTTCCCTGTAGGGTTAATGTTCAACGACGTTTCCAATGGTTGCTGCGATTTTTTGAAGATGACAATCAAAAAATGCCAAAAAGTCATTTTTTTTAAATGGCAATGGGCAAATTTTATTATGGCAACCGACGTAGGATTAAATTTGAAAGGGACTTATATCAAGGTTTCCTATACCTATCTCAAATAGTTTTTTAATTATTCGTAGTTTTTTGTAAAAAATATAATTTATTAAGATTAACTTGTTACCGAGCTTGTTACCAAGCAACAAACATAGTAACAGTGTCAAAAAATATTAATTTAAATTACCTAAATCAATACAAAAATTAATGAGCTAGGTCGGTATTACAAAATATGCTCGATATGTGCACCGTTTTGATTCAAACACTCAATAATCCGAAGTTGGACGGCTCTGGTAGCGTTTCTGATTTCATTCCCATCAATGCCATTCATGGCTTGGGTTATTTTTAGTAATAAGTCTTCCCTCGACGTGGGTGCAGTTTCATAAACGATATCTTTAATCCGCCCCCATAAATAAAAATCTAATGGTGTCAGATCCGGGGATCTTGGGGGCCACAACCATGGACCTCTATTTCCCCACCATCTGTCTTGAAACAATTGTCTTAGTCTTAAATCTACGGCATTTGTTGAATGCGCTGGTGCCTCATCCATTTGATACCATAAGTTGACGGCATGCTGCAATGGTAGATTATCGACAAAATCTTGGACTACATTGTTAAGAATGTCTAAATGTCTGTCTCCATTCAAATTTTCATCATACATGTACCAATGCAACCGATTATCCATTAATAAACAGAAAACGTTTACGGAAAATTGAATTTGATTTTCAACTTCATAGATCAGGTGTGGATTTTCTGCGGCCCAAAAATGTCGATTTCTCCTATTAAATACTCCAGCCTGTGCAAATTTTGCTTCATCAGTCCAAATAATCCGACTCAAAAAATTTGGGTCTTCCTGTTTTTTTATCAAAAGCTCTTCACAAAAAGTTATTCGTCTTGGAAAATCGGTTGGACGAAGTTTTTGTAGTCGTATAAAAGAATAGGGATGTCGTTTGTGGTCATGTAAAATTCTTTGTATCGATGAGAACGTCAATCCCAAATCAAATTTTGCTGCTCTTATCGATGATCGTGGAAATGCGCCAAAATACCCCAGAACATTTATTTGATTATCTTCAGATTCCCTAACAAATTTAGTCCTTCTTCTTGCAGGATGAATATTTCCTCCCTGAAGAAACTTGTTTTTAAGTCTAGAAAACTTCTGTTTATTCATCGGCGGCAAATTTTGATATTTTGCATTAAACTCGCGACATGTTCTTGCAACGATTTTTTGGCAGTTGCCATGTATGAGAAATAAATCAAAAACAACTTCATTCAAATAAAAAGCCATTTATGCTTGCAAAACAAAATCAAGAACGTGCTTAACTTAACTTAACTTTTAATTAATGGAGAACTAAAAGATGACAGTTCTAAAACTAATTTTTTTCTTTGGTTCCATAGGCTTCTATGTTTTTTGGGAATAACGTTTAATCTTTTACAAAAAACTACGAATAATTAAAAAACTATTTGAGATATGTATAGGAAACCTTGATATAAGTCCCCACAGAACACCTAAATAAGAACGCGCAGCTCAATGTTAATAGTTGGAACTGCGTTTAGCGCCATCTCTGTCGGTTTACAAGAACCAATTATGTATAAGCGCGCCTAGATAGAATTGAAATTTAAAATGTATTTTTTAATATTAAAAATCCAACTAAATTAAAGCAGTATAGAGAATGCTAATTTAGTTAGATGAATGCATTTTAGCTGCAAATGAATTAAAGAAAACAAAGACTATGCATGCTTATTATGTAGGTAGGTATCAATTTTATTTAATTAACATTTTACACTGTAAGTAGAAACACAAATAACTAAGATGTAGGTACACATTATAGCAAACAGTTTCAAAAAACATTTTCTGGTACGTACTTCACAATCTGTAAAGTGAATTGCTAGGCAAACTAATACTAAAATCAAATGAAACTTACTTACTTACTTGTAAACGTTAATTACAAAATTTGGGCAATTTGATGTATTAACTCAACAACACTGGCAGATGTTGAAGGAAGACATTTCACAGTCGCATTGCTGCTATCTTAATGTCCGAGGAAAAACTCCTCATTCGCAGAGATGTCAAAAAAGTACCTACTGACGGAAGTCAAAATAAATACGTACCGGCGAACGTAACCACAGAATATCTTAAACAACGCACAATTTTTAAATTTTCAATTTTGTCTGGCGATGCCGGTTGCTACAGAAATAACAACAAAGCGCCTACTTCAGATTTAAATTTCAGAATATCGGTAATACAGAGTTTCGACGGCAAATGTCAGAGTCGTAGTGCCATCTAAAGCGGTTTACAGAAACTGAAGCTAACATGGTTCAAGGTCGTGCATAACAGTGAAACTCCCCTGTAAGTCCCTTTCAAATTTAATCCTACGTCGGTTGCCATGACTTTTTGGCATTTTTTGATTGTCATCTTCAAAAAATCGCAGCAACCATTGGAAACGTCGTTGAACATTAACCCTACAGGGAAATGATTCCTTGAACTTTAGGGAATCAACCTAAAAAAGCTCATTTACCCACTTTAAATGGTTTAAGAGATATGAATTTTTAAATGAACCCCTGCAAATGCTAAATTTAAAACAAAAAGTGGCATATGTCAAAAACTATGACAGATAAGTGCTGACAGCCTGGGTGCATTATACGCAGAATTTAATGCCGAATTCAAAAATAAAATAAAAATGGGGGGTATCCATTTAAAATAACAAAGATGGCGTCAACTTCCGGTATTTCCGAAAGTGCCGCCATTTTGAAAATTGTATTTTTGGATTCGCCATGATCGATTATGACAGGAACCCAGGTTTCAAGTTTCTATCTTATTTGCAAATAAGAAATTTTCTAATGGCCGCCTTAAAAGAATCACCATGTATATATCGCAGACAAGAGTTTTGAATTCGTTGAATCCTATTCTTAGTGGCGACATCCAAACACGGGGCATATACAGGCGCACAATACATAAAGTGTGACAAAAGTTCTGTAATTTAAATAATTTCTATGGGGATAAATAAGCTTCAAATTCAGGATTGCTCTCAAAATACAACCAGAAACATGCTTAGAGTATCTAAAAGTATTGTCCATAGTCAACCCCAGATTCCGAACTTCAGTAACGACAGGAATCCTGGCATCATTAATTTTCAAAACTATTTCATCACATTTATATTTTTTAACATCATTTTGACGCCCAAACATAATGACTTTAGATTTATTAGCATTAAGAAACAAGGAGTGTTGAGATGACACTCGAGCAATAGATAATAAATCATCATTTATGTGATCGATAGCGGTGAGAAAATCACTGTTGAAAAATGAACAATACAACTGAGTGTCATCGGCATACATATGAACTTTAGAAAACTTAATGCATTTGGGAAATTGACTTGTATAGATTGAAAAAAAGAGTGGCCCAAGAATTGAACCCTGCGGAACTCCAGAATCAACACTTAAAGGTTGAGATACTTCATCGTTCAATTTAACACTTTGTTTTCGGCCTTGAAAGTAGTTATTTATAAGATTTACAGAATCAGTACCAAAACCGACAAAATGAAGAACAGCACAAAGTAGATCATGTTGGATGGTATCGAAAGCTTTACTGAAATCAAGTAATACCAAGAGCGTTAATTTACCTAGATCTGTAGCCCGAATAATATCGTCTGTAACATCCAACAAGGTAGTTGTACTACTATGATTCCGACGAAACCCAGATTGATATTCAGGTATGATTTTATATATAGTTAAGTGTTCCTCAATCTGAGTATAAAGCAATTTTTCAAAGATTTTGGATAAGGCGGGAAGGACGCTTATGGGTCGTAAATCCTTATAGTGCTGTGGCGTTGAAACCTTAGGAATGGGAGTGACGAGGGCATACTTCCATATAGACGGCACTTTATTTTGAAGAATAGAATAATTAATAATATGTCTTATAAATTCCAACAAGTAAGGGCAACATAATTTTATCATCGATATGTTTATATTATCAATACCAACTGCAGCAGACCTGATCCGATCAATCGTTTTATAAATATCCTCCTCACTAACCAACCTAAAATCAAATTTCGAATTAACGGAATCATGCATGCTACAGTTATAGAATTGTATTAAATTTGGAGACACAGGGACATTAGGTGTAGTGCCCAGAAGATAATTATTAATATCATTAACGTTTGAAAGCTCTTGAGGAAGTTGTTTTTTATTGTTGTTTTGACACTGGAGAGATTTTAGTTCTTTCCACATTACCTTGGTGTTAGAAGGAGCAGACAATTTATATTGGAAATACGCCCTCTTTTCATTACAGATTGCTTGTTTTGTAAAATTGCGCAATTGTTTGTAATAATCCCAGTGCTCAACCCGCCCAGTCTTTCGGAACCTGTTCCTAGCCTTGTCGCGCAGCGAAATCATCAACTTAATGTTGTCTGTAATCCATGGAGTCTTTGGCTTTTTAATCATAGAAGTTCTTAGGGGTACATGTACATTAAACAAATTTAAAAGGCAACTGTTGAAGAAACTGATCTTTTCGTCAAGGTCATCAATCAGAAAAATGTTATTCAGCGGAAGTTTCACCAGATCATTCTGAAACGAATTCATGTCAAAGTTTTTATAATCCCGGAAGGTGAAAGTGAAATTATTAAATTGCTGAACTCCAACACCAATAGCACAAGAAATTAGATCATGATCAGAAAAATCAACGTTTCCACTATGAACATTGAAAATTCTGTCGACATTAGAAACAACAAGTAAATCAATTAAAGAGAAAGATGTATTACAAATTCGAGTAGGACACTGAATCACCTGATCTAATCCGACGGATGATAAGAAGGAGTTGAAATAAACTGTTTCACGATTCTCATGTTTTAGAAAATCGATATTGAAATCTCCCATTATACAAATATCTGCAACGGCAGGCACACAAGATAATACAGAATTTTCAAGATGGTCTATAAAAAATTTATAATCCAAGGAAGGTGGTTTGTAAGCCACACCGAAGGCGTTACTCTTCCCACCCACCAAAACTGACACCCACACCTGCTCGATATCGCCACTACTGTTAATAATTTTGCAAGAAAATTTATTGGATACGTAAAGGGCAACACCACCACCTCTTCCAACCCTGTCTTTACGAAAAATCGGATAACCAAATATATCCACACTATTATTTGCTATGTCAGAGTTAAGCCAACTTTCAGAGATTGCAAATATATCAAATCGCTTCGCACTCACAATTTCCCTCAAATTACCGATCTTAGGCAACAAACCGAACTACTAACAAATAAAATAAAACAAGAACATAAAAAGAGTGAACCTAACGCCAAATGGCCAGTGGTCTGTGTACCTAATATTAGAACAATGCCAAGTATAACATTTATTTGTTGGTCTGGCACAAAAAAAAAACGAAAGAAGAAGAAGAGGCAACAAGGACCGTACATTCAAATGTCCAACAAGTAAACTTTTATTCATGTCTCATTAAATATTATACTGGCAATCAAAATCCAACAGCAGCAGGCAGGGAACACAAAAAGAAAACATACCTATACAAATGACAAAAAAAAACAATGCAAAGAAAATACCTACAAAAAGAGAAAATAGTAAAAATACAATTCACGAAAAGGAGTTCCAAGCAAACAACGCGAGGTAGGCTCATTGCTCCAACACACTAAACATCTGCAATGATCAAATTATTGAGGTCACTTGGTGTTTGCAAGCGCACTATTTCATTATTCATCTTTATGCATATCTTACCACCCCTAGTCCACACATTCTTCAGTCCGTACTTATTTACAGCCAACTTCAAGATTCCCATTCTTCTGGCAGTGAGATCCTCCCGGATAACGACGCTCGATCCTCTAAGCTTACTTTTGTTATCGAAAATAATTTGCTTCGTAATGCGACTACAAAATCTCACTATGATTGGCCCCACTGCGCCCTCTCGATGCGGAAGCCGATGACAAGCGTCTATATCGTGACAATTCACATCTATTCCAAGTTTATTTTTGCAAACATTGATTATAACCTCTGGGGTGTTCTCGTTACCAGACTCCGGAACTCCGAAGAACCTCAAATTATTACTCCTTGAGTACTGCTGCAAAGCATCCTCGGCATCAAGCAACTGATTTTCAAGTGCACCAACCTTATCTTCCACGACCTTGACCCGGTCATCGACCTTCTCACCGATTTTATCCCAAATTTTATCGACTAGTACAGATAGAAAATTCTCAGAAACCAAGATTTTCTCCACTATACGCTGTATAAGATTCTCTTCATCTTCCTGAGATGAAGAAGTTGATCTTAGTGCCTTTTCACGACCCATCCTTGGATTTAATTATTTAATCTGACCTCAAAATGTTCGAATAATTCAGGAGCAACACGGCTACGCGACTACTCAAGACGGCACATCTACGGCACACTAGCTTTGCTTAGATATAATGTAGGTCGGAAATACACTTTTCAGAATCTGCTAAATCCTCTATAAATTTTGTTTAAACAATTTTTCTCTATTTATCACGGCAGCGGCAGGGCGAAGAACTACAAATTAAGTTTTTTTAAATGGTGTAATTTGCGTTTGGCTTAACCGAATTTAACAAACTATAGCTCATTTTTAAGGACTCTTTAAGCCAATTACTTTTGTTATAAGCACTTGAAAAATTAATATGTATGCTAAATGATAATTGGCGCTATTAAAAATATGTCATACATCATCTGATTTCTTCAAAAAATTAAATGCAACCCTACAGCTTTTTTTACTCTGTTTGATAGGCCATTAGTTGAGATAAACAAATTTGAAAACCAGAAGTGCATATCTTTTCGTTTTAAAATTATTGCAAAAATAGTAGATGAGGATCGGAGGGCCCGTCTTTTTTAATTCCCTAAATAAAATTAACTTTTTCTAAATGATCAATAAATGTTAAAACTTTATCCAAATTTATCCATAAGTGATTATTCTTTCTCGTATGATTATCTTTAAGTACCTAATTAGAGTGTTTTATTGTTTAATTTTTATTAAAAAGGGCATCATAGCATTATTTATTTAAATATAAATACCCTATAATAGTATATCTAGAGTGGAAATCAAAGCGGCTGTATTTTCTATTCGGAGGCAGCTAAATTGGAGCATTTAAATCGATGGAAGACAATTTGAACATTTCCCATAAATTTGTTAATTTTATAAGTAATTTTGTTGTATTTCAGTTAATTTTGTTTTAATCATTGTAATGCAAATTGTGCCGTATTTTTCGTACCTAAGCTACATAAATTAAATAAAGATGGGGTCCTTCGACCCTCATCTACTATTTTCCCAATTGTTTGAAAACGAAAATAGATATCAATCTTCTGGTTTTATATTTATTTATCTCAACTAATGGCATACCAAACAGAGTAAGAAAAGCTGTAGGGTTGCATTTAATTTTCTTAAGAAATCGGATGGAGAATGACATTTTTGGATGGAGTCAAATATCGTTGAGCATACAGATTAACTTTTAATTTTTTCGCAATAAAATTCAATCAGATTAAAGGGACCTTTAAAATGAGCCATCGTTTGTTTAATTCTGTTAAGACAAATCCAAGTCGCAGCATTTAAAATATTTTAAATTGTTGTTCTTCACCCTGACGCTGCCATGGTAAATAGAGGTAAAATGTTTAAACAAAATTTATAGATGATTGAGCAGACATTTTAAAAATCGTATTTCCGGCCTACATTGTATCTAAGATATTTGGAGAAATTAAAGATTTTTTGTAATGCCATATCAAATGCGCCCTCCAGGGATGAAGTTAGGAACTTAAAAATATTTTTGGTCAAATACTTTTCTCCATATTTGTCAATAAATTCTTTACCCCAAAATTGTACCATAGACGGTTTCCGAGATGTAGCCGCTCCGTAATCTTAGCTGATTATCCTGTATATTGAACAATACCTTGTGTCGTTTTTAAACTGCTGTCACTTCATATGGGATAACCACAACAAATTCTTGTTATTTATGTAAAACTTAGTGGGGAAATGTTATATCTGAGAGAACTTGTAAAAAGGCGGTGTTAATTTGGGTCATTTGAAATCTTGTTTACATTATTAGAAGTAAGATATGGTGAACAATTGCAGATATAGAATGTCACATTACAATTATTTTTAACTTAATAAATGGAATTATATTTTTGCATACTGCAGTTGTTCAGCCATTCAATTGGTTCTGAAAGCAAGCGAGATTTCATTGGTTGGGTGGGGGGGTTGGGGTGTGAAAATGTATCACCCCTGTATGTTAAGTCATTTATACCGTATGTCATATACGTTACTTGTGGGTTGTAAGCGGGTTTTCTGTAATGTCTGTAAGAATAATTTGCAAATTTATTTAGTTCAGTCAATAATTTTTAAATCTCGTGTCCATAATTTTTGTTGTTATGATAAGACTTTTAAAGATGTGACCACAACTTTTTAATTCTACAACTTTGTATAATTCAGGTTAGGAACTTTATACAAGGTAATTCAAAAAAAATCAAACAAAGTAACTGTTCAGTGATGCAATTATAAAAATATTTGAAAAATCTGCATTTCCAGTTGTCTGCTAACAAATTCTTTTTAATGAAGTACCATAATTTTGATTGTACATGTTTTTATAAAGTAACTTCTATGAAATAACAAACAACTACATCTAAATTGTCCGCTGTTTTGTGATATAAGTTATATTTTTTTTTTAAATGAAGCTGTGACATGTATTTCTATTTTAGAAATTCCCGTGTTATTTTTCTTCTTTGTAATTCAAATTGAAGTCTGTTGTATTTCCAAAAAAGAAATGTACTGATGTGATTCTAAAATAAACATTAACTTGTGTGTTTTTTTCTCTGTTGTCGCATTAAAATATTTTTTTATTTGACGAAGAGGAGGAATATTTTGTAAAATTTTGGAGCAGTAGCTTTATGGTGAGTTGTTGCAGACCCTCGGCAGGCAGGACGGCATCAAGCAAGACTGGGTCATTGAAGATATCATCGGCAACTGGTGGAGACCCAACTTCGAACCGCCGCAATATCCGTACATTCCGCCTCACATCACCAAACCAAAGGAACATAAAAGATTATTCCTCGTGCAACTACAGGAGAAGGGTACTGTAATAAACATTGATAGATTATAAATATGAAAAAAAATATATTATAGAAGAAGACTGTATTTATTTGTATAATGCCTACTGTCGGACAGAAAAGTAAATGTTCTGCTCACGTATAAAAACGGGTGAGCCGTTTTGGTTATTTCACTATTATTTTTTAATTTTTTTTTTGTTTTCAAAGTTTCAGTTGCCAAATGTTGATTCGGATAATACGTCATTTGCAAGATATGTCTTATCATATCTCTGCTTAAAGTGCCCATGGTTTACTAAAGCCTTTTTAGGTTATAAAATTTATAGCAAAGGGCTTGGCATATCCAAATGTGTCCCCTCGTTGAGTAAAAGTGGGTGTCTAAAATAATAGCATAATAACAATTATCTCCATTTTTGGTAGTGTCACAGGTCACAGCAGATTCCCACTTTCTTAAAACAATAGGCTGGTTCGGTAATTTTCAAATTTCATTAAAATTGATAGTTTATTATACTGAAGGCAGTTATGTTGTTAATTTTTGTTAAAAAAAAATTCCTTCGCCTGTGAAGCCGTTGCAAAGTTTTCCGTCGGTGCGAGGCTAGAAATCGTACCTTGCAGCGAGAGTAGGCCGCGTGACGTCAGAACTTAGTATAATGTACAAGTCCCAGCTTCAGCGCGTAGCAGTCCCATAAGTATTATGCATATGCATGTGTAGTTAAATTGTTAAATATTATTAACTGGTTCTAACTGGTGTTTTCTGTTTTGTACCCAGACTAATACATCGTACAGCACACCAATAAAACGGAAAAAGTGGTTCGTTGGAGCCAGAAGGAAAATCGGTCAGCATTATCGATATTTTCGCGAGTTAGTTTATCATTGCAAAAGTTTATAAAATTGCAGCCATTCTAAATAAAATCGAACATGATGTAATTTATCGACAGTTTTCTGGGACCCCCTGGTACTTGGTAACGTGTTACGGTTAGCATAATTTGAAACAGGATGCTAGGAGCATGACGAAGCCAAATACTGAATCGCCGTAGCGTTCCCTCCCTGAACTAAAAAAGGAAATTTTATTACCTATTTTACAATAATAATTAAATGGTACGTCATCATAAAGTTCTCTTTTGAAGACTGGTAGGACGCGTACCTCCATCCTTTCCCTGAGCTAGCCTACGCATTTCCGTAAAAGTAGAACATTCTACATCCCCATCTATTTGAGAGCAGTAGTCTAATCTGCTCCAACCTCTACCTCTTTATTCCTATCCCTGACTCTAGTATGTCGCGAACTATTCCTTTGTGTCTCAGAAGGTGTCCTACCATCCTACGATCCTATCCCCTATTCTTTATTGTCTTCCATACTTTTCTCTTTTCCCCAATTCTTTCTAATTCCTCCTTATTGCTAACTTGTCTATCCACGGTATGTTCAACACCCGTCTGTAGCATCACATTTCAAACGCTTCTGCTCTTTTTCAATCCGCTTCTCCCATTGTCCAAGTTTCGCACCCATAGGTATAATTTCGTACTCCATACATGCGTCTTTAAGAGTCTCTTCCGAGTTTCTACATTAACCGTTCCAGAATATAGCAGTTGTTTCTTTTTGTTAAACAAGTACCTACCTAGTACCTACGTAGCGTAGTTTTTTGATTCGTGTGAGTTGTATTTGTTTCCGTTTTTTTAAAAAAATTCCAATCCGTTATAAAACTGTTAACTTGATAACTTGTCAATCACTTAGGTATACATACCTACATAAATGAGTAGGTATGTATTGTATTGTATTAGAAAATATAGGTAGGTACCTATTTTACAAACAGATGTAAGCAGGTATCTACAATCTACATACCTACTTATACTGAATTATAAAAGGCATGTACAGTTAATAAATTGTTGACTTTGTTTTACTTATACCGGTCTGCCTTTACACTACTGTTTTGAGGTTGAATGAAATTGGGGTTATATGCAAGAATCACACACCATTTCCAAATTTACCGGGACATTTACCTACCTACTACATAAATATGGCAAATTATGTGAATTGCTACCCTTGTTGCATCATTATATCGATTATGTTGTCTTTGTTTTATGTTTCCTTGACACCTTACTTTAAAAATTCACGCTCGAAATAGTCCCAATAAGTATGTTATGAGATAGATACCGCTTCACGGGCACTTCAAGAGAAGTGGGAGGAGCGCCTTACGAATCTCTGACGTCAAACCGATAACAAAGCGAAAAATAGATATCTTATTTTTCTCCGAACCTCACTATTCTGAATTGTTGCAACATCTGTATCCCACGCTCTGGCTCTTTCTCTAATGGCATCCAATAAAGTTACTGTTCATGTTTTCCATCTATGGCTGCGATAATTAGTTTTAGAATAGGTTTCTGGTAATTCATCCTCAGGTTCAAGTAAAATTTGTCTGGGAAATTTGAGCTTTCTGGGCAGTTGTTAAACAATGATGCTTGATGGGGGCTATAAAAGTTGTAAACCAGGGCGGAAGATTCACACAACTTGGAACTAAATAAAAAAAAAATTAGAATTCTGTGTAAATATTATTCGGGATGTGGCAATTCTTAATTCTGCAACTTCGACGTATCGAATATAAACTGCCTGTGATTTAGAACCTAGAGTAAGGGACTAGCAGTTTTATTAAAGTTACGGAAACATTTACCAAAAGGAAGTTCGACCTCGGGAGTTCTACTGTATTATTAAATCCAAAATTGGATAATAATTATTGTCCTGTGCAAAAGGGCATACCTCACAATTTTAGTTTAAAGTAGGCGATGGAGAGTTTTTTGATCAGTTTTTTTCATGCACGTCTTGATGGAAAATTTGTAGTCGTTTGTCTAAAGAAAAATTAAAAATTCTGTTACTGCTGGATCATAAAAAATTATTGCTCCTAAACGCCAACACTTTAGAATTTTTATATTTTCACTGTATACAGGATGAGTCAATAGTGTGGGATTCTTCCATAGTACCTCTATTGTACATTTTAGAGAAACCTCCTTTAATTTGTGAGTCTCTATCATATAAAATATTTTCACTTATACAGACTATCCCATTTCTTCTGCACAGCACCTAACTTCGTTTGTTTGCATTTCCTTGAAAAAAGTGCCAAATTAGACAACTAAATAAAACAAACCATAGCAATACAGTGAACCCTCTCTTCGGCGGACACTAAGGGGACTGCAAATTTTGTCCGTTAAAGGGAGGTGTCCGCTATTAAGAGATTGTAGTTTTTTATTAAATATGTACCTCAATGTTTTGGTCAATGGTTAATTACAAATATTAAGCAGGACGCAATTATTTATTTATTATATTTATTATAAATCACTGTGCCAGAAAGAGGTATGTTTTTATTTCGAGCTTTAATAAACCTTTGATATGTTAATGAATCGATAGTTCACCCTTCTGGACCAAAAGAAGTATGTTAAAATTTCAAACTCACTGTATTAGAGTGCCATAATTTAAGATTTTCTTTTTTCTTCAAAATGTCAGCAGCTTCTCTTTTACCGATGCCGAAAATTTTCGATAGTTCACGAACACTTTTTTTGTTTCATCGGCACGCTTAATAACTTCAATTTTTTCTTTCAGTGTGAGAAAACATCTTTTAGGTGCCATATGGATTGTTATCACTCGTAGGTATATACAACTTTTCAACTTTTCACTTCACAGTTCACACACTAATAAGGTTAAATTTTACGCGTAAATTATTGCGAAACAGTTCTTCTGACAACTGGCGATTCATGCGTTTTTCGGCGTCGCACTGGCACCAGCTAGACGGCGGGTATTTACTTGTTTAATTTACCGCGTGTCCGCTCAAGGGAGGTCTACGGCCAAATTTGTACTGTGATTTACTGTCCGCGTCCACATAAGAGAAGTGTCCGTTCAGCAGAGTCAGTTTAACATACAATCTTGGATGTGAAATGTCCGTGACAAATTTTTTGTCCGTTCTAGAGAGTTGTCCGTTTAAGGGAGGGGTCCGTTAAGGGAGGGTTCACTGTATTTAATTAAACAGTAACAATTACCGAAAAGGTCAACAGTAAACAAAATAATATTATAAACTAAGCACAGAACAAAAACAATAGAAAGTTAAATAGAAATTAATAAGAATTTAAGAAAAATAATAGGTACCTAGGTATCCAGATACATACTTCTAAGATGTGCTCAACATGCTGACTGTTTTGTTATATGCACAACTGAATTCTCTGCTGATATGAATTTTCAACTCTTCTCAAGACTTCAGGATTAACCCTTAGAAATGCATCACATATTCTTTCCATCATGTCAGCTCTTGTAGAGGGTCGCACTTGGTACACCTGATCTTTAACAAAACCCCACAAATAAAAACCTAGCTTCGTCAAGTCAGGGGACCTATACTTGGGCCGCCAAACAGACGGAGTAATCACCCTGCAAGCATGAGCTCTAGACGGGAGCACTATCAATTTAGGACGACAGAATCGCAGTGATGCGCTTTCTTTAGACCCAACAAAGTCGCATCACTCCAATTCGGTCGTCATAAATTAATATTGGCCCCCCCTAGAGCATGTTCTTGCAGGGTGATCACTCCGTCTGTTGGGCGGCCCAAGTATAGCTGGCCAATTTATAGGGCCGCCTCTACCAATCCATCTGTTAGGAAACTGATTATCCAGGTTGTTTCTTACCTGTATTAATTCTTGTTCTGGAAAATTCATTTTCACTTAAGAAAACTTAATTCTCAAATCAACTGCGAAACAAAAGTTATGACTTAACTTTTTTCATATTCAACCGAGTATGTTAGATTTGTTAGATTTATCTGGAAACTACAAATATTTCAAAAATGGTTAAATTTGGAATAGGGAAGTGTATTGCAATAAGAAAGGCAATTTTATGGGGAATGCAATATTGGTATAAAAACAATAGAGTGCTATTTGAAATTGGAAAGTTATGGTGTTTTGAAATTTTCTAATTTGATCCTGTAATTGCTAATATCCTGTATAATATTTTCGATTGTTTCTTACAGCAACAGTTATTCCTAAATGTTGCTTTCATTCCATCAAAATATTACTGCTACAGCTTTATTCAATTCTGAGATATTAAAATTTCAAAATTGTTCTGCATCTGCAAATATTCGCAAGAAGATGCCCATAACTCAAAAAATATGAAGTTTAGAAAAAAATTATTTCATATGACCTCATAGTAAAATCGATCAAGGAATTCGAAAATGAAGTCAAATACAAGGTGATCCATTTGAAATAACGAAGTTGACCTGCATACAGAAAATATGGGACAAGCTGTATAGCTAAAAATAATTTTAGCTGGAGCGACATGTCACTGGAAACAACTTTTATATGGAAAGTTTTTTAATATTCCTAACTGTAAAGGATATAACGAAGAATCCCGCACTATTGACTCACCCTATATAAATTATGCTATTATAACGAGCACCACTATTAGAACAAAATCTTTTACCACGAAGTATTTGTTGGGCAATTTTTGTAATTTGCACCAACACAAAATCCTCAAATTTTGAACCCAATTATTTATTTTTCTGTCCAAATTTTTCATATTCTGCCAGTTATCACCATGAAACATTTTAGTTATGAAATTTTTGAGTTAACTAAACAAATTTTGCTTCTTCTGAATAAAATTCATTCTGGATTACAGTATAAGCCCAATTATCTGAATTGTGGTTATCCGGAACGGCTTAAAAAGTGCCTCCCTCTGCATTCTCAAAAGTGTTAACTTCGGCAGGCAGGTGTAAATGGCAGTTTTAGAGTTAAAATCCCAAAATATTTGAGTTTCAATATGATGTTCGAAAAATTGCTACTTTGGCCATTATATTTGTTTGTTGTTATATTATATATATGTTGGGCATTCTTGATGCGTTTTTCTAAAGCTCCAAATTGGGATTTGTGGCTGGTCCAAATATGGAAACTGCAGCTTTAAAATTAGCTGTGATTTTCAATTTTCGGTCATTTCTAGGAGAAGCAAATTTTGTGTAGTAAATCTGACTTTAAGTTTTATTATTTCTTTGAGTGAATGTTGTTTTGTATATGCATGCATTTTCGGTTCGTTTTATATGTGATTGAATTTTAAGTCGCATAAGAAACGAATTTTCATTGTATATTACGTGTGCGAGGACATCAGTATGTAGACTGTAATATTTCTTTGTATTAACTGTTAATTACAGCTCGTGTAAGAGGAGATATGAAGTTTATATTCAACACTCGTCGATCCTTATTTTGGTTTTTGTTTAATTTCCCTCGAAACGCAAGTGTTGGCTATGAACAAACTTTTAAAACTTGTTCATTAATTTAATGATGAGAAAAAGAAACTTGTTTAAGTCTACTTCATTCTGTATTAATCTGTAAAGATGTATTTTTCTGTAATATTACACAGTATATAATTGCGTAATATTATTGTAGGTACGAGAAGGTTTGTGATTTTTGTTTGTACTTTTGCAGCTTTCTTTGCTGTCCCTAAAAACTACAAGCTAGTAGCGGGACCGCTGTTTGAGCTGTATGATAACTCTCAAGGTTACGGACCGATAATATCTTCGCTGCCACAAGCGTTGTGCCGGTAAGAATTTCTATTACATTTTCAAGGACGGCATCAAATGTTAAGATTAATCTTTCACAGGTTTCAGTTCATCTATATGTGAAAAGAGAAAACGAGATAATTGTACAAGAATTATTTATTGTATCGTAGCGAATTTGCTATTATTTTCCCAGAGAACTGTAAATTTATCGTATAAATATAAGCAGTTTTTTATACTTAGGTTTAAGATCTATTTTGACAACAAGAAGTGTCTGTTCAATTCTTGTTTACATTAGTTTTAATGTTCGGAGACTTTCTGCTAACACAAAGATTATTGTTAAATGTGTGAAAATAAAGTATTAGTGAATATCAATCATCCGTTTTTCATAAACGTGGAAAAGTATTAAACCAGCTTCCAATCTTCGATGTTTGAGGGTTCCTAAATCAAGCTTATTTAGTATGTATATTAGGCCGTAGACTGAATACTCAGATGTACTGAGGCCAACCCTGGGTGATTGCTGTTTGAGTTACCACGTGTGCAAAACCCAGTCCGGTTGTTCATATTAAGAATATCTTCGAATCGTTGGTTGAAGTCAGTACGGAGAGCCTCTAAGTGCTGATGCTGACAACAGGTAAGCAAGAAGATTCACATCAAATGCAGAATGGAAATCTCCATCGTTTTCAATACAAAGTTGTCTAAACAATATTATTCAATGAATCGCTTCTGACCTGACCTGACCTATTTAGGTGTTCACTCAAATTTTTGGCAACTAAGTGTTAAAGATAAAGTTTTCTTTAATAATACGGTGTTTTTTCGTAAAATCATTGTTTAAATAAATATAAATCATTTATTTTAGCAAAGCTAGTTAATACAAACAATAACACAATATAATCCCAACAAACCATCACCTTTCTGACAAAAGATCTCTTTTCACATTTAACTTAAACTTAACAACAGACAGCAACTTATAACTATGCGGCAACTTATTATACTCTATAACGCCCTTATAAAAAACATCCTTCATATATCTACTGTACCGCACCCTATCTACCTTATAATTGTCACCCGATCTTAAAACATAATCCATTAATTTCCCACGCCTCACTAAGCTCCCTTCAAAATATTCTGGTGCCTCCCCCAGACCTATTTTATGTATAAATACTAAACACTGTAGTTTAATGTTATCCCTCACACTCAGCCACCCCAGAACATCCAACATGTAACTTACAGATGTAAACCTACTGCACTGCAACCAAATCCTCATAGCCTTACTTTGTAGTGCTTGCAACCTATCCAATTCTTTTTCATTACAAGTCATCAACACAGTACAACAATAATCAAAATGTGGCCTAACAATACAGTTATATATCAAACAACCACTTGATAAAGATAAATCTGCCCTCAATCTGGCCAGAAAAACGAGTTTCTTTCCTACTTTTTTACATAGATCTTCAACATGACAAATAAAATTCAATTTTTTATCCAGAGCAACCCCCAAATACTTAATACTATCCACCACACTCACAATTTCTTTGTTAA
This sequence comes from Xestobium rufovillosum, assembly GCA_963966045.1. NCBI lineage: Eukaryota > Metazoa > Arthropoda > Insecta > Coleoptera > Ptinidae > Xestobium > Xestobium rufovillosum. Next base: position 42,608,959 of record OZ014493.1, read on the forward strand.
CCAATATAGGATCAACTGTAATATTTAATCTTCTCTCCGAAGCCACCACCATGCACTTTGTCTTAGATACATTTAACTTAAGTCTGTTTATACACATCCACTCGTATAATACTGTCAACTCCCTATTCATCAACTGACAAGCTACCTGTGGGTCCTCGTGGGCAACACAGATCAATGTATCATCGGCAAAAAGGTTCACAAAGGATTCCCTAAGCCACAATTGAACATCGTTTACATACAATAAAAATAACAACGGCCCCAGAACACTACCTTGAGGGACTCCTACATTACATGCTAACTCCGATGACACACAATTTTCCATCCTGCACCTATGCTTCCTGTCGCTCAAATAACTACGGAACCATAACAGCACTCTACCAGTAAATCCCAGAAATTGCAGTTTCTCAATTAATATGGCATGGTCCACAGTTTCGAAGGCCCGTCTTAAATCAACAAATGCACACACAATCACTTTACCGTCTGCCACATTGTTACGTAAGTATTACAGCACCAACTGTAAAGAGGTTTCGCAAGAATGCTTCTCTCTGAACCCCGACTGATTTCTATAAAGCAAATTATTTCTAACAATGTATTCCCTGACCTGCTGATTAACCAAAATTTCAAGCACCTTCTCAACCACAGGCAAAAGATTGACCGGTCTGTATTCATTCGGGTTTGAAGTTCCTTTAACTTTCTCTATCGGTATAATTGTACTAACTTTCATTTCTCCTGCCACTGATCCAGTCTGTAGGGAAGTATTTACACAGTGCAGCAACGGATATCCAGTGGAATCGAAAAGATCCTTCAAAAGTCACTGTCAATATACTGTCGCCACTACTTTTTGGCTTCAACCCCACCACAACTTTCCTTAACTGATTAAAGGATATCACCTCAAAAGTATCAAACCTAGAAGCCACACTCGGCAATGCATCAATTTTCCAGCTTCCATTATTAACCTCAATTGAGTTAACAATCTCCCGTAAACTGTTATTGAAGAAAACATTCAAGTTTTGCGATACCGAATTCCTTGGGCTATAAAGAGCAGGGTCCTCAAACAAAATCGTCCGTCTCTTCTTTTCCTGAACTTTCCCCAGCTTTGTTCTCAGAACCTTCCACAATTCCCTACTATTTTTCTTATTATTATCAATCTCTTCATAAAAATAATTTTTGCGAGCTTCTCTTATCATATCAGTCACTATGTTCCTAAGCACTTTATAATCATCCCAGTGTTCTCGTTCACCTGTAGTTCTAGCTCTCTTGTAAGTCAAGTCTCGCTCTTTCTGCATCTTTTTTATTTCATTATTAAACCATCTATTTTTACATTGCTTAGTCTTAACTTTACGTACAGGAGCATATTTGTTTATTGTTTCATTCACATTATGCATAAATGAATCATAGATGTCATCAATCTTTGTAGAATGGTAAAGCCAGTTTTTTCCTAATAGTTCAACATTGATTTCAAACAGTTTCTCCGCAGTCACCCTCCTAACATATTTAAACCCATTTTCAACTTCATCTTCCACACCAGACCCTCTCATCGCAAGTGCTACCACCATGTGGTTGGTGATCATAGGAACATCCATCGACACATACTTAAAATAATATGAGTTAGTCCAAGCCTGATCAATCAAGGTACTCGAGTCTTTTGTAACCCGTGTAGGTTGTTCCACTATCTGCTTTAGCCCCGCTGCAAGCAGCCTTGTTTTGAGTTCCCTATCGAAATATTTTTCCCCTAACCAATCCAGATTGAAATCTCCAAGTAAAAGTATTTCATTATTCATCACCTCATCACTGTTTAAAAGGTCATCAAGAAACTGCAAGAATGGCCTGTCTTCTCCCGAATGGTAAATAGACACTAACACAACATATTTGTGATGTATTTTCACTAGCAACTGTATCGCCCAGAAACTATAATCTAGCTTATGCGTACCCATCAAAACAACCGAGATGCAGTTTTTTACGTAAACCAACGTTCCACCCGTACGTCTGTTAATACTATCACAACGATACAGTACATAACCCTGTATATTCAGTTCATGATCCATCATATCACTGGTTGTCCTAGACTCAGTCAAACACAACACCGCAGGCTGAAAATCCAACATTAACTGATGAACTTCATCTGTATGTTTCAGAAAACTGCGGCAATTTAATAGCATGATCAAGTCTGATGGTTTCGTAGTCCTCTCCCTATCAACTGAAAATTTTTACCAACACTTCCACCATAATCTATTGTGTTTTGATTCACCCTCACTTTCCTAATGTACATCGGGCATTTTGAATCCCAAGCAGAATGATTACACTCTACACTAAGCTTTAAATCCGCTGCTACAGTAAGACAGTTTATGCACTTTTGTTCTTTTGAATAACACGCTTTTACCTCATGCTTACCCACACACTTTGGGCATCTTTGGGCATCTTTAAACAATGGTAAAATTAAACTAATGAACTATGTTTCGTTCTTTGCTTAGCCTGAATTGTTCCAACGCCCACCAGGAGGCGATATCGCCCACTTTGGAAGCACTGATTTAGAGGAATAGAATTTATAGAAAAAGTTATCTTAAAATACTTGTTCAAATTCAAACTTAATAAATTAGTTTTACACCAAAGTGAAAAATTATCCAGGTCCTCTTACAACAAAAAAACCATCGAAGGGACTCTGAATTATTCTAAATATCTCCAAATCATTGACTAACATGAGGAATCTACTATTACTTAGTAAAAACACTGGCCAAATTATTTACATACCTATACCTACAAACAAATTGAATAGGAGATGCCCAATATGAGAGCCCTGTGGCACTCCAGAAGTAGCAATTATTTCAGATGATACTGAGTTGCCATTTGAATCCTACCTATCAATCCACACCTTTCTCTTGATACCCAAGGCAACCAACTTGTGGTCAACTCTATCAAAGGCCTTTGTAAAATCGGTATATATGGATTCGACTTGTGTTTTATTTAATTTTCATATATCAATTTTCTAAAAATTTCATTGACGTCCGATTACCTGTATAAGTCTATGTAGTTACCATTCTTGTAATCACAAAAATAGTCCTCATAATAAATTACAAAAACAATAAAGGTCCAAACTAAAACCTTGAGGTGCTCCAGCCAGTTTTTAATACACTCAAATGAGTTTAGTTTAGACAAGGAACTGCTTGCATGCAGTATGTTCCATTAACAAACTGCAGTCAGGTATGTAGTTCAGAAAAATCTGTATCTCAATCAACGGTATGACTGAGTGAAAGACAGGAAAATCTCTCGGAGAACTGTTACGTCTAGAAAGCAAAATGAAAAGATTCCCGCCGTATTTTTCATTTGGCAAAAATAGTGAGTCATGTTGCCAAAACAACATTGTATAATCAATAAAAGAGGTGTAGGTATTTCTGCTCATAGTGCAAGTTTTTCTTTTCTTCATATGAGCTCTAAAGAACCAAAATCTGTAGTGTGTATAACAGTACACGATGAAAATGTGAGAGATTTCGCTGTCGGAAAAATTCCAAAATCGAGGACATGTCCGATTTACAAATCGAAGCACAAAGACAATGTGGTCTGCGAATACAAGCAAAAATATTGGAAACACAAGACTCAGCATGCAACAATGGGTTTGGCTGAGTATCCCAAAGAAAACCCGTGCTGCTTTTTGAAAAAACAATCCAGACCTTCTACGGCATTTTTAGAAACCCAAACTGCTGACCAACCACATTGTTTAAAAGAAAGTAAGTTACCTTCAATTCCTCACGTGAAAGATACAAGAAACACTAAAGCCTGTCAAACAGAAAAGAACTTTCTTTTCGAAAATGTTAAATATGTGGCAGAAAAAGGAATTAATAAACGATTCAAAAAATACGCTGTTTTTAACGAGCGCGGCGATAAAGAAGACGCCTATGGAGTTCTGGAACCTCGGTATATTTACTCGGCAAAATTTGGAAAAACGCCAATTTATTTGAGAAAAATTAAAATCCAAAATGGAGAAAATAAACCAAAAACTGAAATCTCTGATGCAGCAGCTAAAAGATGTCACTGTATAAGCTCTGAAGAACGAAACAAAATACTTTCGGTAAGACATGTAAGCATATTAGATACTTTTCATAAAAAATGGAAATTATAGGGCCTAAAACATAACTTCGAAGAACTACAGAAACAGTATCAAAAGCTTCCCATTTTCACGGATACACTTCCAAAAATTAACAGGAAAAATAAACTTGAAGCAGACCTTCGGCAATTGGAAAAAGATATAGAGTTAATAGAAAAACATCCTTGTATTTATGTTTACAACAATGAATAGAAAATTTGAAATTCTTATCCAAGTTTCTACTTTTGCCGCAACTCTCGACACGAAATGCTGAACTGTCAACATCAAGGTTACAGCCTGACGTTTCACCTAACCTCTAATTTATTCGCAGTGAAAGTTTTGAGTTTTCTACTAAAATGCTGATAATAATTATTTTCCAATGAATACTTCTAAGTAAAAACTTCTGTTCACCAGATCAATAATTATTACGAGCCTTTTCATCAATTTTTGTTATTTTTAACTGAACTTCCAATGGCTTCAGTATTAGGCGAATGCTCTGAAATGCAAAAAGTAAGATAGAAAGTTTAATATAAAAGCTTACATAGCAACTTGGGTACTTTTAGATTTCAAAAGCGGAAGAATCGATAAAAGACTGTTATGATCGGGTTTCTGCATTGGAATCTGTACTACAATCTTCAAATACAACTCAAAAAGAAGCTACTCGTAAAGAACTACAAGAAGTTCGTAAACTACTTGCTACGAATGAAAAACTTCTAGCTAATTTACACAAAAGCAACAGAAAATCTTTTTTGTTTGCTGCTATCCTTTGCGGCTCGTGTTTTACTTTATATTCATTTTATTTGTTAATATTTGGTGTAGACTTTTAAGGAAATAAAGAATTTCATATTTTTATAATTTTCCACAAACTAAATACAAATGATACAGTAGAAACTTGCATTATTTTTTATTGAAGAAATTATGGTAGAAAAGTGTCGACAGAAACTCTAAATTAACCTTGTCCTTATGTGTAACTTAAAACTATTTATATAATAATACTTTATCTCCTAGCACGACCTCTACCCCTTCCTCTGGGGCCTCCGCGGCCGCCACGACCTCTTCCACGGCCCCTAGTGGCCCCACGAGCAGTTTCCTTCTTTTTAGCTTTGGCTTTTGGTGTATCATCAATTAATAATGTTTCCAAAGGCAAACTGTCCGGTAATATGTAATACCTGATGTTATTTCCTCTGACAGTTAAGGTGTCGAGTGTCATCGGATTCCTATTCTTTACCGTTACCTTTACAGCTTTTAAGTGCGTATTCATGGCTACATCGACTCCGGTGATGGTTCCATGTACTTGAGTACCATTTTTAAGTTCCATTGTAACTGTCTCATGGCTTAATTTCATAAGAAATCTAAAAAAGCATTATTTTTAGTTAGGTTAAGTTCAGGAAAAGTGCTCTAATTTTTACTGAAAACTCTTATGCTAGTTACTATTTCAGTTCTTAGAGCTACTTTATCATTTCTTACCTAACTAGTTTCATTTTGAATGTAAATTAGCTGCGAATTTACAAAATTTCTAAAAAAACCGGCAAACGCAAGCAGAACGCACAATTTGACAATACTCAGCATCTAGCGGGATTCTTTCAAACAATTCGATTCGCTACAGATTCCTATTTTTATGATAGTCAATTATAGAGGAATTAATTTAATAACCAACTTTGTTGTCGGAAATGTGCAAATGAGTATTCCTTGGAAATTTTCTACTTAACTCGTTTTTTTTTAAATAAATGCAATGGGCAAAATTTGGGATGAAAATTTGAGCTACAGAACGCAAGCGCATGAATGGAAATTGTAAACATGGCGGTATTCGGGTTTCTGTTGTAATTGTGGTTAAAGTAATTTAATGATAATCTTTAGAAAAGTTAAATAGCAGTCTAGTTAATTTATTTATTCCTGCACAATGTGAGTCTGGCTTTTTGTATAATACGTCATCAGGTGTCGCGAATGTGTTTTTTATAGGTCTCATTTAAAATGTCATGATACATAACATTTACATTTTAATTCGTTTCTGATCTGTGTTTGCATTGTTGATTATCCCTTTTTCTTAACATGAGCTGCAGTAATTTGCCTTTTATGTTGCCACAATGCAATAATTCCGTCGCATTTGATGTACTGTCAATTTAGAAATAAATATACTTAGGTATAGGTTAAGAATTATTTTTAGGCGATTATCTTTTGCTTTTGGGTGTTTTGTTTATTCAATTTAGCCAACCATTAGTCCATGATAAATGTGTAGTTTTGTTTTTATGATAAAATGTTAGAGTAAACTAAAAGTGAGTGGATTGGGCTATTGATGTAAGAAGAATGACATTTTTGGTAAGTTTTTTTACTCGCATTATTTACATAGTTGTTTTCTAAATTGGCAATTTTAATGCAAATGCTTTTGTGTTTATTTCTGCATAATTAAGTAATGTTGAGATATTGCAGGCATTTGTACTAAATTTTTAGTTTTACTGTTTTCGGCTCTCTCTGTCGGTCTTGATATTATTCCCCAGGCAGGACATTTACAAATTCCGTCAGATGGTGCCGCCCTCGCTAATTTGATTTTCTCTCTGATAATCAGGACCGTCTCCAGCCCAACGCGTTTATTGAGAGATTGCCCCTGATTATGTAAACAATTATTGTTTGCTTTTGATTTGAATTGTATATTTTAAAAAAGAATATGTAACGAGTAGTGAGAGTTAAAACGAGATTTCTTTAACACCACCAGCAATAAAAGAAGCTGATGCAGAAATTGCTTCATTAGATTCATTGCCCGAAAAATCAGGAAAATTATACCCGACAGCGTATGAATAAATCTTTCTTACACTGGAGAAGGGAAAAGGAAGTAAATTCCTTCTCGGAATCTGTTTTGATAGTCGCGGACAAAGTATAGTATACAACTCGTTTTATAATAATGCTATTTTTACCTCGGACGATTACAAAACTCGCTCGTGTTGTAAACTTCATCCTCGGTAATGGTAATAATAGCATTTATTACAAACTCGTGTATAATATACTATTTTACTTGACCTCGACGTCGAATGTCTTGTTTTGTTTTATACTTGCAATGATTCCTCGTTTTGGTTTGTCAAAAATATCGACCTTTGCCGCTGTTCAAAAAATTAAGAAAGTGTGCACCATTGCTAACTTCGCAAATAATTATTATTAGTCTCCGAATTATTGTTTTGTATGGCAAATAAGATGATGAAAACAAATTTTTGCCTCGTAGGTTCAATAATAATGAAGTTAGCACGCAATAAGACGAGAGTAATTATCTATTGGCACACGCGAGAATATACCTTTTTATAAAAAAGTTGCAAATATCTCGAAAATTATTTATTTATAGGTACTGAAATCCCTTGATACGAAATTTCCAGAATTATCTGGAGAATTCAAAATTGTGGACAAATTATGTGGAATTCCATTTAAAAAAAGTTAGTAGCTTTATCTTGGTACGCTTTGGTGACCCACCCCGTATAAAAGAAAATATTTTAAAAAAGTGACGTAATGTCAGCCCTATCGATCAGTATACTCACATTTTTGATCCTATGACTTGACAGACTCACCCTGTACACTGTACAGGGTATCCCACGACGACCTTACACGATCTGTATATGGAAAAGTGTGTTAAGTAGAGTTACACAAATTTGCACAAACAGGTAATCGAGGATGCTCAATTCGACCAAAATATTTTTTACTTTCTGCGACTTCCGGTTATACCGGAAATAGACACCAACTTCCTTATTTTAAATGGAATGCCCACATTTTTATTACGGATTTAGATTTTTGGTCGAATTTTGAGGCCACCTTATGCAAAACAACATATGTGTAAAGTGCACCCTCTTCGAGATATTAGACGTTAAAAATCGTCATATTTCAAATTTCATCAATATTATAGCTTGGAAACGGTACGAGATAAAGAAAAATGACTTACATGTCCCTATCCTAGTTTTTAATTCTCTATCTATTGAGTGTGGAAAATACTGCCTCCTGATTGGTCAAAAAATGACAAAAAGTTGCCAATCGGGAAGCAGTATTTTCCAGACCCTTTAGATAGAGAATTAAAAACTAGGTTAGGGACATGTAAATCATTTTTCTTTATCTCGCACCGTTTCCAAGTTATAATTGATGAAATTTGAAAAATGACAATTTTTAACGTCTAATATCTCCAAGAGGGTTCACTTTACACATAATGATGTTTTGCATAAGGTGGCCTCAAAATTCGACCAAAAATCTAAATCCGTAATAAAAATGTGGGCATTCCATTTAAAATAAGGAAGTTGGTGTCTATTTCCGGTATAACCGGAAGTCGCAGAAAGTCAAAAATATTTTAGTCGAATTGAGCATCCTCGATTACCTAATTGTGCAAATTTGTGTAATTCTACTATATATAATTAGTGGTACTGGACCGTTCGAACAACTACTCCTCGGGCAAATACCCCGCCAGGCATTGAATTATAGAACTAAATCCAGATTTTTTGTACTACGAGACGTGTCAGACTGCTACTCCATCTAATATGTCTCCATGTACGTACGTGCTTTTAAGAGTCCGGCAAACCCCTTTAAAATGAACCCGAAAACTGACTTCGTAGTGCTATGCTCATTTCTAAACGGTGAAAATTGAAGTGTTGAATTTTTGACAGTTTATAAACGAAACTTTATTTTATGTTTCCATTGAAAGAAATTGACCAACTTCACGCGTGCATAGCGCCAAGAGATTTACAGTTTTCGAAAAATTGTTTCAATGGCGACATAAAGTATACCTTCTTCTACCATAATCAGGATTTCGTGTTGCTAAATTTACTAGGATGAAGGTGTAATCATGGTAGAGCGAGAGCGCTGCAAACGCAAAATATGCCTTGGTATGTGCTGCCGCCCGTGTCGACTGAGCGTAAACTCAGAGCGGCGTTGTCTCATTTACTAGGTACCGAACGCGCGGGCTTTGAATGTGCGTTGTTCTTGTGCCGATTAATGTGCTTAGCGCGACGGTGTTGCAACACAGCTGATAGTTTGCTCCGATTTCTAACGGATTCCTCACCGACCCGATGCCCCGCAGGTGTAACTTTTGATCTGCTTTGCCGGACTCTTAAGCAGGTCTTTGTTCAAATATTGCATGTTTTGAATGTTTATGGAAAACCGCAGACCAACTGGTTTCGTCCTTCTGGGACTCATCAGTACGGTGCTTTCCCCTACACACTCAAACCATGCAATTTAATCTTGCTACATTATGCTGCCGCGCTCTGGACAGATATCAGCAAGTGACAACTACTTTGAGTAATTATCTGGTATTAATTAGTGGTACTGGACCGTTCGAACAACTACTCCTCGGGCAAATACCCCGCACCGTACTGATGAGTCCCAGAAGGACGAAACCAGTTGGTCTGCGGTTTTTCATACGCATTCAAAACATGCAATATTTGAACAAAGACCTGCTTAAAAGCACGTACGTACATGGAGACAAATTAGGATTGTTTCAAAGCCATCTTAGATGGGGTAGCAGTCTGAAACGTCTCGTAGTACAAAAAATCTGGATTTAGTTCTATAATTCAATGCCTGGCGGGGTATTTGCCCGAGGAGTAGTTGTTCGAACGGTCCAGTACCACTAATTAATACCAGATAATTACTCAATGTAGTTGTCACTTGCTGATATCTGTCCAGAGCGCATCAGCATATATATACTTGGGCCGCCCAACAGACGGAGTGATCACCCTGCAATCATGAGCTCTAGGCAGGACCACTATCAATTTAGGACGACCGAACCGCAGTGATGCGCTTTCTTTAGACCCAACGAAGTCGCATCACTCCAATTCGGTCGTCATAAATTAATATTGGCCCCGCTAGAGCACGTTCTTGCAGGGTGGTCACTCCGTCTGTTCGGCGGCCCAAGTATAGCAAGATTAAATTGCATGGTTTGAGTGTGTAGGGGAAAGCACAGTACTGATGAGTCCCAGAAGGACGAAACCAATTGGTCTGCGGTTTTCCATACACATTCAAAACATGCAATATTTGAACTACTATATATACTTTTCTATATACAGATCGTGTAAGGTCGTCGTGGGATAGCCTGTATAGTAAGTTACTGACATAACTTGGACTTCTTTAAATAAAACAATTTATACATGGTGTCTCTAAAAGGTTGGGACAACACGCTGCCACAGTTTCCTGACACCAAAATATGTTGATTGGACCGAACATATCTCGATACAAACTTGCTTGGTTGAAGCGTTATCGATGAAAAAATCTTGAATTTTTTTTAATCTTCGATTGGAACGAATGTTGGTAGGTGAACTTTTGGTTTGAAATGAAGTATGTTGCCTTTTTAGTTTTGGGTTGTTGTTTAGTGCAAATGGTAAAAACCTCGGTAAAATCTAAACCATCCACATCTTAAGGGTGCGGAATTTCAGCACTAAAAACGGGATATGTAGACACATTTTTATTCCAACACCATTCTGAAATTAAAGTAGATAGGGTGTTAAATAAAAAAAGATTTATCAATAAAGGATCAACTTAGAGACTCGCACTACTCGACACCTTTTTTACTATTTGTACACATATTTATCGTAATTAGAAAGTAGGGTTGTCTAAGTTAATTATAAAGCGAAAAAAACCTTGAAAATTCCAAGTTGTAGAGGGTCCGAGGGGTTTACCACTAAGGAAATGGTTGGGACAGGGTCAAGAAATAGTATTTCCGAAATGGTGAGAAATGGTGGAAATGGTGCAGAAATACTACGAAATAGTCCAGAAATAGTATTTCTTACTCAGAAATAGTAGGAAATACCCAGGAAATGGTAAAGAAATGGTGGAAATATTCAAAGAAATACTGGAAATAGTCTGAGAAATACTGGAAATACTCAGGGAAATACTGGAAATAGTAAGGGAAATACCTAGGAAGTACTGGAAATAGTCGACCGATATTTATAAAATTTTCTACTCCCTCTTCGCGCCAAACGGACTAGTATTAGTAAAAACATTGGCCGGTAGGCCGGTCACGTTCTCCGCGGCGCAGAAGCAAATATGAGGCCACAGTAGACGGCCAATAGCGTGACTTCGACTTGACTCAATTGTTGGCACGTGAACAATATGTAATAAGTTTCTTCTGTAGCAACAGTGAGTGGTAGGGTCATGGTGAGCATTCAAAGCAAATAAAAAATCGAGTAAAAAATGGTATGAACTTTATACCTACAAGTATTCCTGGATTTATTATTTAATGTAAATTGATAGTTGCCATCCTATTTTAAACTCTGAAAAATATTTCTAAATATCCCCGCAAATAGCATGATCGGTACCAAAATTCATATAAAAACGGATAACAATTTTTGGAAGTGAAGAGCTTTTTAAGTGGAGATTTTAACGATAGACTTTTATATTATTTTAGTTAGGTACTCGTAGGTATACACTGTTCAACAAAATAAAATTTTAGGTATACCGCGAGGTATACTGTCATTTTGACTCGCTTTTTATGCAATTTGTGGACCTATAATTTAAAAAATAGCATTGGACAAGATTGATGCGGGGTGAATTAAACTGAGCCCGAAATTGAGGGGTAATATAGAAGATAATATTAACTACCGTGTCCAAGACCTTGTCACATAATTATGTTTGGAATCTTTCAAATGTTGGAACTCTTGGGAGCAAATATGAACCTCGATATAAACGAATAATGTTAAATTGATAAATTCTGTTTTGATTGATTTGATTGATTAAAGTTTTTGCCCCGATTTGCCGGCTTTTCAGTATCTACTTTGGTCATCTAGAATTGTCGGTATTTAACTGTGGTGACCATTCGCGAATTGCAAGAATATCTAGCATTTTTTGAATACATACTCGAACACATGTCATTTTAGTTATTGTAAATATCGGTAATCATGTTATGTAGGTCTCGATTTAGACACGGCGGCGGGCGGCGCGAGTGGTGACATACAATAGCATTGTTATCATGTTTATTGTTTTCGCATTTTTATGAAAACCACGACCGTGGGGGCTAAAATTTCAGTTAATTATGCAAGGAAGGGAAATTAAGTTTTATCAATTGAGTAACATAATTAGTAAGCAATACTTAAATATTAATTAGAGAGGTTATGAAACACACATCCAAACTAGGGAAGAGTTCCTAACGCATCATGCATACATATACGGGGTATCCAAAATTAAGTGTCCACAATTGCTAACTTCGTTATTATTGGACGTTCAAGGTCGGTTAAATGGGCAAAGAATTAGTGCTTTTCGTGAGGAATAAGATGGTGAAAACAAAAAAAAACAATCGAACATCGCATTTTCGAGATATTCACATATAAAATAAACGATAATTTTTTAAATGGGACAACATGTATATTTTGCATATTTAAACAGAGTATAAAATTGTGTACATGAACATCTATTTGAAAATTAAAAATAACTTGACTTTTGGAGCATAAAAAATGCCCCAGTATCGAGCCCAGTATATCACATCAGGTAGGCCATGAAGCTAATTTTGCATCATAATTATTGTCGGCGGGTACATATTTGATTGTTATTTTACTACTTATTTGTGAATTTTAAACATGGGAGCCAACCAAATTTGTTTTATGGACTACCTAACGTGAGACCTAACGTGATACCAGCGCCAGCGGGCTGTTTTGATCCTTCAAAACAAGCTTCAAAAGCCATGTTATTTTTAATTTTGGGATAGTTGTTCCATAAGACTTTTTTATTCAGACTTTTATTCTCTTTCAACACTTACAGAAATATATAGGGCGTTCCATTTAAAACATTGTTGTTTGTGTGAATATCGCGAAAATGCGATGTTCACCATATTGTTCATAATAAGAAATACTAATTCCTCGACTAATTCTTTGCCCATTTAACCAACCTCGTAGGTCCAATAATAACAAAGTTAACAATGGTACGCACTTAATTTTGGACACTCTGTATAACTTCACTTTATGTCAATTCTTAAAGAAAATGGGCGTTATACTTCAAAATTTAATAAATTGTACCTATAGGGGTTGTTTTTCAAGTGGCGTTTATAATCGTTTATAATAATAATAATAATATCTCTACTCACTCCTACTAACCCTAAGGTTAGCCCCAGAAGCTACCTATATAGCTTGTGCGAGACGGAGGAGGCGCCATATTACTATTGGCCGCAGGTGCGTCACAGGAACGACCTACAGTTGTTAGTACTCTACCCACCATTTAGTGCGAGAATGAGGAAAACCTTTAAAACCTCATCAGGTAAAGCTGGATAGGCGATCCAAGGCGCGTCCTAGCCACAGCGCAGAAATGATCACCCATCCATAGCCAAACCGCGGGCACTGTTGCTGAGCATTAACGACTACTCACTCGCGCATGCCAGCAAGATCCCACGGCTCACGGCCATGGCACATTTATTTTACAACACAAAAATTAAATGTGCAGTAAATTATTTCACAAGAAGAAAATAGATAATGTATGCTATTTTTGTAATAGTAAAAGGCGAGGTAAAAGGTACGAATTGAATGAAACTGTAAAAAATACTCGGGAACACTGGAAATACTTGGAAATGGTGAAGAAATACTCGGAAATGGTAAAGAAATACTAGGAAATGGTAAAGAAATACTAGGAAATACTCTGGAAATACTTAGAAATAGTAAGAAATGGTGAAGAAATACTAAGAAATGGTGAGGAAATACTAAGGAATAGTGAGGAAATAGTAGGAAATAGTAAGAAATTGCAAGGAAATAGTAAGAAATAGTAAGGTCATATTTGGAAATGGGAAATACTTGGGACAGATCTTTTCCTAGTGGTAAACCCCTCGAGAGGGTCCGTCTGAAAAGTTTGCAGCTGTGATAGAAACCAATCATAATAGATTGTGACTATATTTTGCATAATCTTAATCACACTTTTGGGCGATAGGTGGCGGCACTTTATAAACTAACAGCTGATAAATCGCAGCTTTTAGAGCTCCATAATTTTTTAACAGCAGGCACCCTGTATAGAATCGGAGCATTTCCAATACATCAGTTGTAACTCAGTTTACAGTCGAATGATCGCTTGTCCATTTATATATCTACCTTCATACGGGATTAATCCGCTATTCCAGCACGGTCTGGTAAACACATCGATTCAATAACTGATCTAATATTACCAATTTTCATCTCGACACAAGATACAGATTTGTTTGTTTATTTTTTTGTATTTGAGACAGGTAATGTAATGTTTCTTTATTTCTTCGGGCTCGCAGTTGGCCGTATGTCAAAGATAATACTGATGTGGTTTGATTGACGTTTAACCATCATGTTCGTCTATTTTGATCCGTGAGAATGTATATATATCTCTATATAAAATATGTAAAAATATATCCTAGCCACCTTATTATGAAAACATTTCAACTCTTTGTTTATAATAATTCCATATTTTAGCATAAATATTTATCATTTTGTAATACGATGTTTTCCTCCATCGTGGACATTATTAGACTGGCCTCATATCCCGCAAGTATGAAAACAAATCGGTACAATACTCGCTTATTATAATGAAAGTTCGCCCACAAAACTGATGACTAAAATATATCAGCTAGTTGGTGTTCTGCTTGCCTCTATGACGTTCAAATTTCGCGCGTTAAAGCAAAATGGCCGATGAGACAACAACTATCAGTTCGTCGGTAGCTCCTGAGTACATGGGAATAGTCGTTTTGTAAAATGTCTGCTCTGCATAAAAATATTCCAGCATAATTTTTGAAAACTCCTTTTCCCTTTTCTTCTCGATTAGGATGTCTCCTACCTCGTTTCTAATGTTCTTGCTGCAAGATCTAATTTCTCTGATTTTAGGATAAGTATACAGGTTCAGCTTGAAAATTGTTAAATCGAACAAAACCAAAAGGAAATCTAAGGTAGCTGTGTAATTCCGATTTTGTGGTGTAACACGAAAACTGTCTTTTGATAGATGATTTGTGGCTCTCATAAAGCGGTGTAGAAGAATATAAAATAAAATAATAAGGATTGATAGGTTTCCGAAGTATGATGGGGCGTCCATCATAAACCCCAAACATTACGATCGTGCTGTAAGATTGCGTCCCGGATATACATTTCGTCTTGGGAAATTTTTATTTTATGATCGTCCTACATTCTATCTAATTGCTCCTGGAGCGACGCATAAATCTATCCCAGGGAACCTACAAACCGCGATATTATACTATTTTACAGTCCTAGTGTCTTTATGGGATTTAATCTGGAGTAATTGGGTTTCCAACTGCGTTCATTGTTTTTCGTGTCTGAAGAGATTATAATACGGCGATTATGATAACTCTTAGTGATGATCAAAGTGGTGATGATCATCATTTAATGTAGCTTTTTAGTAGAGTCAACGTGAAAGTTTATCTTGATGTCCGCTGTACATTGAAAGGTAAAAATGTATCGAGTACGTTTTCGGATGCTGTTTGGGGTGTATAACGACCCCCTAAATTCGTCTGGCTATATCGATGTCCAACACACCCCCAGGGGGTAAAAACTGAAAAAACGAGGAATTTAGAATATTTGATTTGCTATCCGGCAGTAAAAAAGTTTTTCTGTTCCGTCAAGTAATAAGGGAGTAATGCAAAATCCAAGATGGCCGCCACAACAAAATGGCGGATTACTTTTTTCAATCTCCTTCATATGGGTATGAAATGAAAGTAGAACACAGTACACTTTAGAAAAATAATAACAAAACAAAAACAAACAAACAAAAACTAAAAATTTGAAAATGACATAAGTAAAAAAAATTTTAAGTTAAACGGTTTCATTGTAAAGAAACATAATAATGATGCAGATAATGTACTAAAAGCTAAAAAATAATTAGGTAGGTACCAGGTACCAGTCATCACACCACTCTCCTCATCAATCTAGAGCATTGATCAGACTAAAATAAAATCGAGGGGCGTAGCGTAACCTGAGTAAATATGTAAATGATCGTTCTGCGATGTTGTCTATTGAGAAGAGGCATCCAAAGCATACTTATAATGATATGAGCGGTTGACTGTAGATAATAGAAATTCGACTCGCCCCACGATTTTATTTTAGTCTGATCAATGCTCTAGAATCTAGATTGATGAGGAGAGTGGTGTGCTGACTGGTACCTGGTACCTACCTAATTATTTTTTAGCTTTTAGTACATTATCTGCATCATTATTATGTTTATCTATATATATATAAAAGAAAGTCGTTTTAGTTACACTATTTATAACTCAAGAACGGCTGAACCGATTTGGCTGAAAATTGGTGGGGAGGTAGCTTAGAACCAGGAGACGGACATAGGATACTTTTTATCCCGTTTCCCGAAATCGACATTTTCGACAGTTTCACAACAAAATATTACAATTTTAAACTTGACAACTTGAAATTAATTACTAACTTGATAATTTTGGTCATTGTACATAAATACACGTATCCATAGTTACGCAGAGGAACGTAACGTTTTTTTAGGTAACGCTCGATTTTATAAATTTTATTTGTCAAATCTGACAGTTGATAAGTGTCATATCAAGCCCCCGCCTCGCACAAAACAAAAAAATTATGTTGATCCGATCGCTACCAAACTTCACAGGAACACTCGCTGGGCTAATCTGAAGATTAACTTACAGTAGGTGCCGCGCATGTCGTACCGGGACCGGGCAGCAAATAATTTATAAAGTGAAAATGCAAACGTCAAACGGCATATGCCATTCGCAGTTTATCAAGTTTCAAACGATTTTACCACAATTATTTCTTCAGAGGCAGCAACGCGCCGGGTACCAGCTATAGGTAATAAACATAATCGTAAGTAAATTTTTTGCAATTGTAATTTATTTTCAAGAATAAAACATCCGAAAATTGATTTTTATACGTGTAAGTATTAGTACAATATTAATTAAATTTGTTTGCATAGCTCTCTTACTTTCCAAGATTCGATAAAAATTTAGCATTAGATCGAAATAATCAGTTCCCGATCGTGCGTTACCTGTAAAATTCTAATAATACCTGAGACGAGTGAGACGCATGATGACCTTTTCACGCACTAGAAAAGGATGGATACCCCTTCGCGTAGCGGGTTGCATAAAATCGACAGGCGTCACTTTTATAACGTGCAGGCACCATTCCAGTTCCTCTGGATGTAGTTCAATGTGTGTGTTGGAGTGGGCCCCTGGATGGCTTACATTCACAATTGGACCCGGTAGGTGGCGCTGCAATCGGGTTCTAGGATTTTTTTGACGAAAATTTTTTTCATGTCATGCAGGACAACGTCTGCCGGGCCCGCTAGTTTACAATAAAACTGTTTAACTTAATTTTTTTAAAACTTATTTTTTTGTTTTCTTCGATTAACTTCGGCAGGGCCATGAATTCTTGATATTTCTAAGCAGCATCTTGTTAAGTATGAAGAGCTGTACAATCTTGCCCATTTAATCGAATCTGTATCTTTACCAACAACAAAGATATCTATACCCAGTTTGAGACACCTATATACAGTATGTCCCCGAATTGGGTTACAAGGAGGACTAGAAATAATTATGTTTCGAGGAGATTTTCGTAGACTTGATGACTTAATGCTGCGTTACTTTTAACGTAGACTGAATAACTCAAGACCACTAATATAAACGCAGACGTCATTTTCACTTCATAGTACCTAATTAATATTGATATATCTAATAGATGTCGCATACGTACAAAATTCATATTTCCTAGCTTCAGCTGAAAGAATAAGTTTTATCTCTCCGGACGGCATCTGGATATATTTGCACCTGGCAACTCAAGCAGCAAGCGCCAGGGTCGGCCTCAGTACGTCTGAGTATAAGAACTTGCCAGTAATTGCAAACTAAGCTCAACTGGCCCCGAAAAAATTAGTTCTAAGTTTTTTTTAAATTTCAAATTAATAAACATTCAAGTTATCCGTGGGAAACAAAAAACACTCTAGAAACAATTAGCTGTTGTAATTTTGACGTTTATTTTACAATAACTTAGAGGGCGCGTGTTGTTTTTATAAAATTACGGTGGTATTTTTAAATTCTGGAAAATCCTTATTTTATAAATAATCGTACACAAAGTTGAAATTCGTATAAATCCATTAGGCGAACAACTAGAACACAAATTGAGGGTTACAAACATTTTTGGTGAATTTTTCGTGTCCGCCGTTATAAGAAGGAATCTCTTCTGAAAGCTATAGGACGAAAAGTTTCCAAGATATGACCGGTCGCCAACCCTAACGGCCCACCCTGTATATTGAGGGTGGCTCTTGGTCACTGTTCTTATCGAACCTGAAAGTATTCTTTTACGTATTGCACAAACGTCAAAATAAGTAAAAGCAATAATAATTTACAAATTAACTTCTACATATTTTATTTTGTTTTCTAAATATGTAATACAATTATTAAAAAACTTAATTTATTATCTCCGTCGAAACACCCAGCTCTAATAATTAAATTAGGAACAATAAATTTTGAAATTTTCAACGGCTGGCACATTCGCTGCTAATGTAATTTGGACTTGGGGCGAGCGGTGGCTATTGGCGAAAATTCACTGCGAAATTACAAAGTGAACAACATCTATATCTTGACCTCGAAACCTCTAAAATAAATGAAGAGCACGTTAAGTTTATAATAAACATTTTACCAAACGTACAAGGTGATCGGTGGAAATCATATACTAATACGTTTATTAGTTGTTAGGTGCACATTTTTTTATTCAAAAATCTGTCAGGTTAAGGCCAAGTGCAGCGAAGCGGAGCGAACGGAGCGTTGTAAGTAGTCAGTCTAATCAGCGTATACATAGGAGTTACGCGTCACAGACCAGCGCGTTTTGGTGGTCGGGATTTTATTGCGTTTTCCGTTGCCGAGTTTTATGAAAATTTGAATGTAATACCAGATGCATGCTATGTTCCTGCTTGATTTTTTGGCACTAAAAGAAATTCCTAAACTGGAGCATTAAGGTTAAAACGGTTTCGATCTCTTTGCATATAAAAATTAACTGAACCAGTATGCCGATTTTGAATCGTGCACATGCCGATTTCTGCACGTTCTAATTAAAAATAAGGGTTTCCTGCAGCGGAAAATCTATAACCGGGCGTGTTTATCCCACAAACCGAGAGCATGTGATAACAAAAATACATTCACTCGATATATTTTCCACTGCGCTTTTATTACACCGGGAGGCACGTTAGTTCTGCACTCTAGGGTTCCTCGTAAGCAACGTTAATGACTACTCGTATATAATATTTTTATTACTTCCAGCATGTTCTTGTATTTTTCTTGTTTGAATCATTAGTAGCTACGAATTACGCTGAGAATGCCACTCTGATGGGGAAAATGAACGCGGGAGGGACAAAGGAGGTCCCAAATTGGGCAGTACTGAACAACATACTAAAACTCAAAAAAACTCCGATTTTTTAAAAACTATAAATGTTAAGTCGCAGTTATAGCTTAAGAGCAGTAGCAAGTTAATTTACGTTCGTTGAAACCGATGCAAGTCTACTTTTATAAACCACGGAGGCATCAAAAAAGCGAGTGGACTGTATTTGAATGAGATAAGAGAATGAATATGAACTAAACGAATGAAAAATAAGTGGCGATTTTATCTCGCACTCCAAAAAATGTGGACGAATCCTCGATGCACAAAACGGGGGTTTCAGGGTAGCTAGAAAAAATATGAGGGAAATAGGATACAGGGCGGACAAATGTGTACGCAACATACCGCCCACCAAAATCATCATGAAATGGATATTTTCGATACTAAATAAGCAACATAGAACTAATGAATTTTGGACGAGTGTTAATGATTGGAAGCAAGGGCAAATATTCAAAGTGGACCCGGAAAGAAACAAATGATTTGGATTGGAATTGTTAACATTTTATTTGACTGTCCAGAAACTGATGCTCAGTTACAAAATAAAATTGGGGTGATTGTTTTTATCAATTGAACTAGACCAATCACACTTGGCAGTCCTGCGACGCACTGGCGTCTCAAGGATCGCAGGACCGCGGCGACTGGAAGGTCACCCGCGAGATCGCGCTCGATGCCCACCATAGCTACCTGTATTTCATAAGCTATGGTAGGTATTGTGTGTGTGAGTTCGGGAGGTCGGCTAGCGCTCACTGGCTCTTGCCAATATTGATCTGAGAGACGTTCGCGCCGCAGGACTATTCGCAGGAGCGCACCAGCCCGGCGTATATACTACAGCACTGTTGTCGAGCCCCCCCACTAGCACTTTCGGTACTTTCCCGCGACGGACGCGCTTTCCCACAATGCCGTTTTGAGTGTGAAGTGGCCCTCTTTCTGCCCCGAGGATAGATTTTCCTTCTGCTTCGCCGGCGGTACGGTTATGTGAAAGAATTCGACGTGTGTCGCCCCAGTTTGATAACTCAATTTTTTGTGGCCGAAGAACATATTTTTTTCCCCAAACAATGGATAAATTTTGTTAGTGGTTGCGGCGTGTGTGAGTTCTCTTTCGTCAAGGAACGGTCGCTGCTGCTATTTTCGAACGGTAATAATCTTGGTTTTAATAATTTAAGAATGAGACAACGCCTACAAACTGTTCTTGTTATATTCTTATACAAATCGCCCCCGCGTTGGTAATAGCACCCCGTTGAACCGTTACTAATTCATGTTTCTACAGAACGACTCGTATAGTAGTCAAGACTAAGCAACTATAAAATTTTTTAGGAAGAGAATATATTTTCATTTTCTCTTTTCTAGGTATTTTTTGTTTCCATACGTTGACTCATCTTTTATATGCTCGATGACTGATAGGTGTCTATTTGCGCTGATGTGTTTTCATCAGTCATTTTTGCATGGACTACTGTGTTATCTTGTTTGTTCTCATGTCAACAGTTTTCGTATAATCTTGTGGGTACGCCTTTTCCTGGATTCTTCATTTGTCGTATTTGATGGAAAACGAAGAGTTTTAAAGGAAAATATTTCCTAACTTAAATGTGTTTTTCAGCCTATTCATTATAGACACTATTTATTATACAGGGTGAGTCAATAGTGTGGGATTCTTCCATAGCACCTCTTTTGTACATTTTGGAGAAAAATGTTATAAAAGCGACCCCCTTTAATTGGTGATTCCCTAGCATATAAAATTATTTTCACTTATACAGACTATTCCATTTCTTCTGACAAGCACCTAACTTCGTTTTCGAATTCCTTGATCGATTTGACTATCAGGTTGTATAAAGTCATTTTTGTCTAAACATTTCCGTTTCTATGGAATGTCGCTTCGTCACAAAATATTTTTGTCCATACACTCTGGCAACTCAATGTTCCCTTATTTATCTACATATATACCGATAAATTTTCTTCATTTTTTATTCTACAGTCAATATGTACTGCCAAAATCCAAGAATTCAGCTTGTTTGCAATGTTTGTTGGATAAAAACTGAGATTAGTTAATACTTTATCACATTTAAAAATAAGTAACTTTCACTGGATCTCCGATGAGTAATATTACGCATTTTTGGAAAAAAGTTAGGTACGTACGTATTATACGGGTGCGAAACTTGGACAATAGGAGAAGCGGATAGAAAAAGAGTAGAAAGAGTAGAAGCGTTTGAACTGTGGTGTTACAGACGCATGATGAAGATACCGTGGATAGATAAGGTTAGCAATAGGGAAGTATTAGAAAGAGTTGGGGAAAGGTATGGAAAACAATAAAGAGTAGGAGAGATAGGATGGTAGGACACCTTCTAAGACACGAAGGAATAGTTCGCGACATACTAGAGTCAGAGTTAGGAATAAAAAGAGGTAGGGGTAGGCCTAGATTAGACTACTGCTCTCAAATAGTTAGGGATGTAGGATGTTCTACTTTTAGGGAAATGCGTAGGTTAGCTCAGGATAGAAAAGAATGGAGGTACGCGTCCAACCAGTCTTCGGACTGAGAACCTTATGATGATGATGACGTACGTATTTGAAACTTGAAATCTTTGATGTAGGTTATGATTAAGAAAATAGGGCAGAGTGTAGAAAATTTCTTGCAGAAAAGTGACAGGGTAGGTAGTTATTTAGTAATTAAATAAAATTATTATTTTATTTTCATACCTCAAAGATGCCCCCTCCCCGGCTTAAAAATACTTTTTTTTTAATCGGCATAAACTGTAGATTTTCTTTTCCGATCCAAGAAGACAGGCGTATAAAGATAGCAGTACATAAACCAAGGAAACCGTTCAGGAAATGAACTGTCATTAATACAAATTAGGATACTATCAGACACCCTAAAGTAGATGAAAATTAGGGCGTGCACTCCTCCTAACCCTTATCAAATACGCACGCACCCAATATATATCTGAAAACCATCCCTTTGATTGAAATAGTTACCCGATTAAAAAAATACGTTCGCTCTCCTGGTGTCCCAACTCGTGCAGAACGTGCAGAACAGTTGGCACTAAAATAATGGACAGTATACGGGGTGTCGATTTGCTATTCGATTTTACAATTCTGCCCATTCAAGCATCATTTTGGTATTAATATTTGTGACTCAGAATTTTATGATCAACATCGCAACGTGTAGTTCTTTCGCCAACTTATTCACACCCTGTATATTTGTCTAGGAAAAGTAGGTCACAAAATAGTAAAATTATACGAAATTTTCGTTCGTTTCCCCTTGTGGGCGACCGTTCTCGGGGATTGTAATTGTATTGTATTGTAAATATTGCCTCGGGACAAAAATGGAAAAGCCAGTTAGAATGGGAAAGGGTAGTTTCAGCGATTATAGGCGCAATTATTGAAAATGTCAGTGCATACAGTGAATGCCGGGGAAAAGGAGCAGCTAACCGTTAAATTGCCTGTTACTGCTATGAGAGTTGGTAGAAGCTTGGAAATAATTGAAGTCTGCCTGATTTTTTGCCGTATATTCGAGATGGAAAAAAATTGGATTTGGATAGTATGTTTTGGTCAGTTCCATTGTTGGTGCAGGACAGATCAGCAAAAGAAGTTGATGCGTGCGAATCCCGAAATCGTATTTTATTCTATAAATTTGTTTTTTCCGTAATACCGGCTTTAAAGTTAAAGCCATTTTATCTTGATAAAAGAAAACACGATGAAATCATTGTAATTAAAAATGTTGCCAATTCTGATAGAACTAAATCATGCGGAGTCAAAGTTAAATTCATAATCAAAGATAGTTGCAATCTTAAATGGAGATATGGTAATCATGTAGCAACTGTCTGTCAGTAGGCGTAGACGATGTGGGGCATCTCCTGCGCGGTCGAAGCTTCCCACACGTAGGCGCATCGACGAGTCAGTCACACATTACTCAAAGCTCTACGCAATTTTGATGGAGGGCTACGGCCTGCTTATTGTCGATAAAATCATGTGTACCAAATATTAAAATGATATCTTAGTTAATTTAGAAAATTGAGGACCTAAATTGAAAAAATGTATCAAGAAAACCCCCATTATTTTTGCGAGTTCTGTCGATCCAAAAGCCTTGTTCATTAAATTTCGATGACACTGTATGGTGACAATATTATAATAAATCTTCATCTTCCCAAATGCGATCAGTATCCTTATTTGTGCAAGACACCCCATTGCACTGACCACGTTGGATTGAGCAGTATGTTACGACCTCTGGCAGGAACACATGCTTCCACAGCCTTCCTTGCAGTTGCAAAAGAGTGACATTATGGACAAATCTGGTGCCTTTATTCTGTATGCCAGAGCAGGGCCTAAGTTCATCACTCATAAAATATCATCCTGATTCTGTTGGATATAGATCATTATTGATCCATATTATTGTTGTACCTGGTGAAATACACCCAATACATGTTGCTTTACAGCGCCTGCCGTAGAAGACGAAATGTTTAGATGAAATGCAATACAAGAGATAATCGTGCAACTTTTTTCTTATATAGCTCGTACCCGCAAATTTCGACACATCAACTTTATAGCTTTACTATCTAGCACAAACACTTAGGTACCTCATATCGTTAAATTTTTTTTGAAATTCCGCCATATCCTTTCTTGTCAACTTTTGTGGAAACGCTTAGGTTAGTTCAGGATAGGAAAGAGGATGGAGATATACGTCAACCAGTCTTCGGACTGAGAACTTAATGATGATGAAGATAATTTGCCTCAAATATCTAACCACTGAAATTCTGCAGTATTTGTAATAAATTGCTTATGAGATACTAAACGCGCCTTTGGATTCACCCCATAGGTTTTATTGTGACATAAAAAAATTATTACAATTTTTTCCAATAATAATTTTTATGTGTATCTGTTTTGAAAGATATGAATTGCATTAATTGTATTCAACCTAGATAATTTGCCATAATCTTTACTATGGTATAACGTAATATTCACATACAATATCGTAATCATGGTTCGCAACCGTTTTACCAAGGATTCACTTCTAATTTGATCTAAAAACTACCGAAGCGTAATACTACGACATGTAGTATTATTGCATACGTAATCTATAGAATTGCCAGTGCATGAACATTAAAATCAAGAGCATCGTTGTTCTAAATAATTGTATATTTACATGAAATAGCTATTTTAAGGTAGTAAAATTACTCACCTATCGGAGATGGAACATATTTTACTATGTAGTAGAAACCATCCTGCTATGTTTACATTGTGAAACGCAAATCAACGCGAACATGCAATAAAATCATTAGGGACGTTAATTTGCCTGTACCGAGCGAAGAATTTCGGTATTTTTTTATCAACGTCCATTGTGCCTGTTATTTGGGGAATTGGCGAAAATTGCTTGTCAATCAACGGAGCCCTTTAAACTCATTTAGCGTAAAAGGGGTTAATTCAAAATGTGTGTTATTTATACAGAGTGTATGTATAATAAATTTCGATGAACACGACGAAGAATAGTCTTCGTTTGCTAAAAAAATAGTAAAAAAAGGAATCATGTCAATATTGGAAAGGAAGGAAAATGTGACATACCTACATCTCCAGAGGTAAACTGACTTGCTGTTCGGAAAAATAGCAGATAAGACACTGTGAAAGGAAATATAGGGAGCCTGTTGAATCGTGAAATGAATAGACGTGTCCACGAATATATATTTGTAAAGGACTTGAGACTTGACGTCTTTTTGTGGCACCTTCCTGCAGGCGATAGCGGAATATTTACTTATGATAAGACTTCCTTGAAAAAATGATTCGTTCCCAAATGATTCCATTTTTTAGTTCGTTTAATGAACCAGAATTGATTTCACAACACTAATCAGTTCAGATTCACATTAATTCCGAGTCAGTGAACCGTTTTTTTACAATTAAAGATTCGATCCATTTGATTCAGTAAATTGATTCGTTCTTCTTGAACGAATCACAAACCTACCCTTTCTGTTATTGTTGATAATGATTTGCACCCTCTTGTTTTCGAAAATGTGGAGTGGGGGTGTCCAAGTTTGATGATCTCGCAGATAAGTGCTAAACATCGTAATAGCGTGGAGTGCAGAGTTTGAAACTTGTCTGGAACTTTGGAGTGTCCTTATCCGGCACTGCGGCCTCACTTAAAACTCTCGACGTTCCATCAATCATCAAGGTACACACAAGACTACCCTCTGGGAAGCCCACGCTAGCGGTCTCGTACACAAAAACAAGGTCAAGATCAAAAGAGTTAGATCCACAACGCACACACACATAGGTACACTCTATAATACCATCTATCAAGTGAAATGATAAATGCGATCGACTACCACAAATTACCTTGCAACCCCTTGAAAGTTACAGCGCGTCACTTGCTCACTATAAAAGGGGCGGCAATCGAGCAAAAGAAAATTTATCGCATGCACCCTCAGGTCGTCGAGGTTTTCATTCAAGTGGAGTAAATTTAGACGAGTTTACGCAAAATGGCGGCAATAAATTATAAGCTGGGTTTTCTAGGGAAAACGCATGACTAATTTTAAACTAAATTCTAAATTTGAATAGTGATACACGTACGTGGTAGTTTTATTGTAATTTTTAAGAATCGATAAGTTTAAACAATTACTAATGCAACACAAAGAAAAACACCTGAAAAGAAGACTAAATAAAGCAATGATTATTATAAATATATTTTATTTTTTTACAAATTCATAACAAACACTCTTAACAAAATTCTTCAATCTTCCAATACTGC
Organism: Xestobium rufovillosum; assembly: GCA_963966045.1. Taxonomy (NCBI): domain Eukaryota; kingdom Metazoa; phylum Arthropoda; class Insecta; order Coleoptera; family Ptinidae; genus Xestobium; species Xestobium rufovillosum. Next base: position 42,635,054 of record OZ014493.1, read on the forward strand.
CATTTACATATAAATTAATTAAATTTGTTACATAATCGTTACGTTTTTTATACCTAGTATTGTTACAAACCTTAGATAAATTTACACTATTTTAATATATGAATTAATTTGTACATCTTTTAATACATTATAAAATTAAAAAATATCTGGATGCGCCACATAAAAACTGGGGTTAAAATGACTGTGGAATGATTCACAGGCATTTGTTGTACGTTCTTTATCACTGCTACAAGAAGTCCATATTTTTAGAGGAAAAACGGCTATTTCTTTGATTTCCTAATGAAATTATCAAACCTTCCCAAGAACGAACTCTTGAAAAAGCCACGCATAATTGTCCGTGAGTAAATATTTCTTTTCGGAGATCAATTCCTTTTTGATCAAATACTGTTTGGCCTTGTGATTTGTTAATAGTCATTGCAAACGCTAGTTTAATGGGAAATTATTGTCGTCTTTTAAAAGTAAAAGGATAAACATTTTCATAGTACAACGTTATACGGTTAACGAAAACTATATCTCCATGTTTATCGCCTGTTAAAATTTTGCACTGTAGGATATTGTCTCCCAATTGTAAAATTAACAATTTCGTACCATGACATAAGCCTTCATTAATGCTGAGATTTCTAACCAACATCACAATACAATATACTCTCAACTTCAATTCATGCGGAGGAAAATTTGGCGGGTTTAAAGTATTTAAATATTCAGGTAGAATAGTATCGTTTAAATCTCCATTATCACAATTTTCAACACTATCCAAGTTTGTATAAATTTTTTCTGTTTTTATACCTAACAGTTCTACCACTTTTTTGTTAGTCTTCAACATCAGAATAGCTGATTAGGTCATATCTATGAATTGCTTTTCTCTCATTGATTCCTCCATATATACGTTCAACGATATCTGAATTATAAATACATCTCTGTGGCAATTCTAAATTGCTATTCATATCGTTCAAAACTCCATCTCCAACATCCAATAAAAACTTGGTGAATTCTTGTTCCTGTGGTAGAGGAACGGGAATAACTCCAAAGAGAACTAAATTTGATAATAATAATCGAAAATGAAATAGTTCAATTTGGCTGGGGCAGTACATGCGTCCAATAACTTTAAATTGTTTCTGACGGCGTATACTTTTACAACGACAACAAACATGATACCTACCTGTGATAGTTCAGACGTACGCACTTTTGGCGATCGGCTCCCGTACGTATTAAAAAGAGACGGAAACGAAAAATCTGACTTTGCTAGGTCGAAACGGTACGTGTCTATTGCGCATTCTCCACGACTAACATCACTTTTATTAGATAGGAAAATGTCTTCGTCCTTATTTGTTTTAATAACAGTAGATTCCAGAGCTTCGTGGACGTTTTTGTGTTGTAATATTCACTTGCGCGGGAGCTCCTTTAAGCCCTGTATTAATGATCTTGGATGGTCTTTGGAATATGTCTTCTACGGCCTTCCTTTTGATTCTGTTTATATTAGGTACATTTATAGGATAAATATTGGTAGGGCTGTACATGATAAGACTGGGAAAACCCAGCTATTAGGGGCAGGTACTAATATCTTGTCCGCGCGCAATCGGCCTGTCCCTTTTACGGCCATTTTATAATCTGTAAAGGTTAAATTGACCGCGGCGCGCTATTGACATATACCCCTTTATGCTTAGGTATGTTATTATTTGTTATTAATAAATAACATATAAATTTGGGTTTTATGTTTTCAAATTGAAATTAGCAGGAGTGTTTTGTGGTTCGCCAAGAAGCAACTGGTTCTCAAATCTTACCAGTAATAGTATACACTCAATTTTTAAAAATAGGTGTAGGTTAGTAGCGAGACTTGAAGAACTAAGCGTAAAGTTCAATTTTCATTACTCCACAGCATCATCCACGCAAATAGAGTTCAAAGGACGTCGAAAAATAAACAAATGCTCAACTTAAAAAGAATCAACCTGTAATAAAATAAGTTATGGTGTATTAGACGCTAGGATTATAGTGTCTGTATGTTGTATGGTTGTAAATCTGTCGCTTTTTATTAGATTGAACAGTCTATGTTTTAATGATTGAATTTGGGGGTATTAATACCTTCTAGTCACAACTGAATAATTTAGAGGGGATCGCTCCTGGCGAATCGATAACTTCGGGGGTATGTGGATATGTAGGAATACGACCCGAACTGACCGTTTTTAAAGTTTAATGTGGCCGCCTTTAGAACACCAGATTGTAATTAAAGGAAATTTACGTACGTACAAGGTTTTGTGTGCAACGACAGCTTAGGGTCTAAGCCTAAACCTTCAAGAAAACACCAACCTGACCTCGTCGACGTTAGCAGCGTTACCTTCCACATTTGGGCCTGAGCCCCGAGTCTTGGAATGGACTGAGTTTTTCAAATACATACTGAAATTGCCACCACAGCTTTTAAAGCCAACAAGCTTAAACTGTTTCTTTTACAAAAAACCCATACGCCAATAGTTATGAAGGTGCTGCTCTGTGCGAACGCTGAACTTCTTAGGAGGGTCCTTAAATTTATTTATCAACAATACGTTGCTTTTAAAATTCCTTTGTAGTACTGCCAAAGCTCGTGTTTACCGTGTTCGAGTACGTAAAAATGAAAAGTTCCTTTAAAATTTAATAACTTCGAGTTCATCATGTTACTCCTCTGTGTTCCCGAATGTTGTGAACTTCTTTGTGTATCAACAAAAGAAGTTTTCCTTACATACAATACTCTACTTGCTTTTATTATATACCTAAACATGTGTTGAAAAGTTCGTATATCAAAAACGTTTTCTCCCTGGAATTGAAGCCTTGAACTCGGTGTCGAGGTGTTTTATACGCAGTCGAAAAAAGAGTAGTTTTTAATGAAGCAGTGAGTTTGGAATTTTGTATTTCAGAGGAATTAGATCAAGATCCAGATTCCTATGTATATTTTTTCTTTTAAAAATGCCCAAACAAAAAAGTCTAATATACTCAGATCCGGTGATCTTGCAGGCTACAATATAGGTCCATTTGTACCCAACCATCTACCCGGAAAATTATTTTCTAAATAATTTCTAACTATTGCAGAATTGTGTGCAGGGGCACCATCTTGTTGGAAATATACCCTGTTTATGTTTATTAACGGAACATTTTCCATTATCGCCTCTGCGTTAATTATTCAATAAATTAATGTATCTCAATCCCGTTAAGTTTCCATCAAAAATTTGGTATGCTGGTTGACTACCCAAAATAAAACACGAAACGTTAAGTCCAAAACGTCCTTGCCTCTGACGTTCAAAAGTTTGGTGCTGATTGGTATCAGACCAGTGACGCACATTATGTCTGTTAAATAATCCTACTCTGCTTATGTGAGTTTCATCTGTCCAAATGACAGACCGCCCAAATTCTGGATTTTCTTGAATTTGATTGAAGTACCACCTACAAAAATTAAGCCTTCTTTCTTGATCTCCCGGGAAGAGATGGTGAATAATTTGAATTTTATATGGCCTATATTTGCCTTTTCTAAATATTTTTTGAACTTTTGTTTTGGAAACACCAACTTGTTATTCGATTTCGCGACAAGAAGTTTTTGGTGTCGCCTCAACCAACGATAAAACATTTATTTCTTCCTCTTCCCTATTTTCTTTATTACAAATTTTGTTTCTACGTTTATCGAATGACCCATAGTGAATTAAATTTGATTTTAATCTCGAAAACATAATTTTGCTTGGTTGCCTTCTTTCTGGGTATCTAAATTTAATAAATCGATGGATATGTATTATATTGGAAATGGGTATCTAGGAATTCAGATTCGCGAAAATCCTGAGGCTCTATCTTTGCTGCTTCTATGAGAAACCCCCAAATCACAACGGAAATAGGACAGCCTGAACAATAATTTATTTTTTCAAGAACACGAAATTTGTTATTATTTTCGAAAAATGGATTGCAAAATTTGAATAGTTATTCCTCAACCAAAATTATTTTAAATGTTCATTATATCTTATATGAATAGGTCTACCAGTTTTACCAATCAAGTTGGTATATACCTGCAAAATCTTATTGTCAACCTTTTTAGCACTTATTATCAGTAAAAGTGCGCCCTGTGACAATGTCAATTAATTTGAAATTGAACTGGTTGCCTTCAATTTAATCAAGGTTTCAATTAATTTGGAATCCCGCTGAATGAAAGGATAACATTAAATGACGGAGCGGACGGACTGCCATTTAGCAGGCTGTTATTACTAGAGACAGAATTAAAACGCAGATGCGTGTTCTCCCTTTTGTGTTCGAGATAATTAATAGCGGATGCGAAGAATGGAAAGAATCAAGGCAACGCTTTTAATAATTCATTTCTAAGAGATTTTATCGTATAGAAATGACGATTAACTTGTTTTTGTCAAGCAGAATCTCATTAAATCGGCAGAGTGTAGACACCATGCCTATTTTTAGATTTATTTTAGTTTTAAAGGTAATTTAACATTTAAGTTACGAGAAGAATTAAATCCAGTGTCTGTCTTATGTAAATCAGCGTGGGAATTAACAGCGTTTGATTATCCACTTTTTTGGTTGATCACCTTCTTTCATGCTGAAAACTTACTAGTAAATCTTTGGGAATCAATATTACAATCATCTATAATATGACAAGTGGTATGACTATCATCGATGATAGTACTGAGTGGAACTGAGATGCAGTTACAGAGAGTCCGAACGACGAGTTGAATATGCTGCACGATCGACATATCAATTATCATATTCCCCATCGCAGTAAAAAAACTAGTTCGTTCATTATTTGTCTGCATTCTTCAGTATTTTGGGAGTAATCTTGTATTATTGAGAATCCGCACCCCTTTCATGTCAGTCCAATTCAACAATCTGCATCAAAAATTCTGTTTAGGGATACCACTCCCACGAAAATTCAAACGTAAATAAATGACAAGAATACTCAAATTACGTTGTAAACACAATCGCAGAATGTAGGCTATATTTTTCTCTATTACAGAATGTTTTCATAGAAGATACGTAGGTTCGTGCACGGTTTTTTTTAAATAGAAATTCTCTATGCTTGATGAACAAGGTCAGCGCCTTAATGGATTCATAAATAATTCATGTCATGTTTGTCAGTTGTATGGGAGGACATCATCGATTTGTTGCATTTTTAAAAGGGAAAGCTGCTATTGAACTATTCTCCTACGCCGAAGACGTAGGTAGGAAAATCGATATTTTCGATTAATATATTGTTTCGATTATTTCGATTAACCGATATTTTCGAACATTTCTATTAATCGAACATTTCGATTAATCGATTTTCAATTACACAATTAATCGATTATTTCGATTATTTTTTAACAGTAGCAGCCGAATCTACATTAACCACAGAACAGAAGTATTGGATGACGTAAATTTATGCAAAATTCCATCCGTTACTTCTTTTATAGAATACTGATGGGTTTGTAGATAAGGAAGAGACATATATTTTGCATTTGCCAACGGGCATGACGCTATCTAAAGTGAGTTTTTATATGAGGTACTCATCGATGTCGATTTGTATCTCAGGAACGGGAAATAGAGGGTGGAAACAGAATATATTTGACATACCGATGGGATTTGCCACTTAACTAAACACTTCTCGCTCAAAACACGACGTAACAGACTTTATAGATTCCCCGCTTTATTTATTTTCGTTATTATTGACATTGAAAGTCTAACGAATTGGGGTCCCAGTAGCGATTTTTGTAGCGCTTGAAAATTTCGCAGCACAGCACTTATTGGCAGACGGCCATTGGCCTCGCCATTGGCAACGTGCAATCAGTAACGTTTCACGGAGTCCTGGCTGTTTCATGCCAGTTTTGTTTGACGTAGTGTGCGGACGTATGACTTTGTTTCGATTTCATGAAAATTTTAGGATTGAACATTGGGCTTCATTGCCTCGTCGCCTTCGATATTCAAATTAATAACTTGTTGCCATTATTTCCTTCAGGCATGAAATGCGTTTTAAGATAACAACTTCTTAGTAGCGTGCTCCCGTGCATGCAAACATGGTTTCTGTTTGTACTGTAGCACCCATGCACTTTGTTGTAATTGAGGCAATTTTATACAGCGTTATTTATGCAATAGGGCGCAATGTTATCTCAAGGTTGTAAATCCATAATGGAAATTAAAACGCAAGCTGGGGTCAGTGGGTTACAAAAAACTATAATATCGATTTTAGTTTTTAAGCTTTTATACATAATGTTTGCTTTAAACGTTCTTATTCTCTCGGTCGATCTTCAAGAACCTTTCTGACGAGACTTCTTCGTGCACCTCTATCTTCATCTATTGTAATGTCTACTCTTCTAATTTAGAGCCCTCAATCACAGTAATCACAGTAATCACAGTAAAGCCTGAACAATTGTATCTGCTACAATGTTTCGCACCTCAAGATCCCCGAAACCCAAAAGCATAGTCGCAAAAAATAGCATATACATACTTTATTAAATTGTGTCTTATTATCTTTTAACTTTGAAATGGAGACCGTTCTAACGGAGTACTTAATTGTTGAGTTTCTGTTTTCAGGTGAAAAGGTGGTGCGTGGGACGCAATGGGGTGTTTCGGAAGCAAGGACAAGCTGTCCAAAGAAGACATGGATTTCTTAAAATCCCACACTCGATACGATGAGAGCACCATCAAGGAGTGGTACAAGGGATTCAAAGTAGGTATATTATTTGTATTTTGTTTTTATTTTTAATCCGCGACGATTATGTAATTCAGACTCCCACGCATCTTTGTGTCTGTCGTCGGATTCCCCGCGAGTTTGGTTCGTTCGCATTTTTTGTGTTGGAGTCGAGCATGTGGCAGATAATCATCTGATTTTTAGTTGATCTATAATGCTTTTGTTTGTTCTATTTTTGGTGTTTGTGTAACAGGTGTTCTGGTTCCTGGTTATTTTAATGTTTTTCATAATAGTTATTTTTAAATGAGGTAGTCGAATATCAGTTCAAAGGAGAGGGATTGATAAATGGCATAGTTTAAATAATTTATTCATTAGATCACTTTAGTGTTCCTAGGTGGTACTGTCGCATAGGCAGAAGATTGTATCGAGCTATGGTAGAATTGCATTTGCTTGAATAGTTCGCCAGTTGTGTAATAAACACGTTTCTCAGCGGCACGCCGTCTGGTCCGCTGAATGGGTGGAGCCGCGACATTAATTTACGACCTAACGGCTGTTCCGCGACTATTTAGTAAATTCTTTCCATGGGCGAGGTCTCGAACTATTAATTCAGAATTTTCGCAGTTCAGCGCACGATTTGCGAAATCTATTTGTTGGGACAAGAATATTGATACAGGGTGTACCGAAAGGGGCGCCTCATAACAGTAGGTATGCAGCAGCACTTGATTAGCGTCATTAGACGCGTCAGATGGTAAATCCTTTTTTGGGCAACGTTAAATAAGGTTTGTTAAAGCTTTTTCCTGCAGAACGGAGTTGTCACTTCGTCACTCAAACAAGAAAGAGGCAGCAGATCATTATTGTGAACAGCAGGACTGAACTCGGGGAATACTTAATATCCTATTCCCGACACAAAGACGGTTCACAGCTAAATACTCGAAAGCAAATTGGAACAGGTGTCCTTAAATATATCATGTTTCCTTTATTATCCTCCTTAGTAAATATTATCTCTCCTCGAGACTTTGCTTCATAATTTAAAACAATAATTATTTCCTCGTCCCGTCTAAGTAAGATTTAAATTTTTGAAAATAAGAATAGAACATGCAACGCTAATAACGGAAAATCAGTTATTTTTAACGCTGTCAATTCAAAATTGAATGCCCCCCGTCATGAATACAGTGGCGGCTCGTGAATTGTTCAGGAGGAACCGAAAATCACGGGTTAAAATCTCTGTACCTCTCTGATAGGTGATACCCCGGCTGATACTAACAGTTCCCGGCAAGATACTTTTATCAATAGAAATTGCTATCATATGATGTTGTTTTTGTGTAAATTCGTGAACTGGAAAGTACCTGACTAAAGCTCCTTTTATGCTATTGAAAAGAAACTGCTTATCACTAGCTTTTCCGAGACGTATGATGTTGATATCAGTCGCTTATCTACAGTTGGAAATATATCAATCAAAATCGGACAAAGAGAAGTTTTTCACTGGATATATTCGTTGATGAATTCTGGATATGTTGCTTTTATGAGCATACACTGAACTGCGAAAGACAAATTAATGAGTTTTATACAGCAAACTTGCTTTTTATCAGTACGCAATTTGTAGCTTGAAAAAGCAACATCTGCAAATAACTCGCAAGCGCCCAGTTCCAGGATCTTGGCCGAACTTCCTCTGCTGTGTGAGCGAGAGGGGGCGCGTCATTCAAGCGTCTATCATGAAAGGAGGGATAAAAATAGATAATTCCACGACCTGTCTGCAGTGGGAATACGTTAACGGCAAATTCTTGACTTGTAAAGGTGCACAGAACTGTGGTGAATCAGTTCTTTTAATACTTTCAATAAAAGTGATTCGTTCATAAAGATTAGTCAGTTAAACTATATCTTTTGAACGAGACTCGCTTTATTGTTCCCTTTAGTCACTGAATCAGACTCGATTTATAGCAGTTCAGTTCAGATTGAGATTTATTCTTAATTTCGAATCAGTGAATCGATTCTTTTTTACTTTTAAAGATCCGATTTATTCGATTCAGTAAAGTGATTCATTCTTTTCGAATGAATCATGGCGAATTACAAGCCTTAACTTAAGACTCACTTTTCCATAATGACATAAAGATATATTAATTGCCGTAAGTTATCAATTTAATTACGCTAGGGAATCTCTGGAACGAGGCCAGGCAGGGCTCTCTTAATCTGAAACACTCATTTTGCTCTAATAATGCAATGTAAACGAATTACTTAATTACGAGGCTTGTGTGTTCCAAATAATTACGTTTGGGGCTCGACCGCGGCGACACTAACTTATTGTTCCAGTCACAATAATTTATATCCGCGAAAATTTAATTTAAATGGGAATTTTTTCCGGGGGCGCCGGGGGATCTTATAACAACCCCCTTGTAATTTGTTTTTTTACGCCCTTGCTGACTGAGTGTCGGGAGATTTTTAATATTCCTCGTTTCTCATTTTATGATAATGGAAGTGTGTTTTTCCATCGCTTCTTCGCCGGTAAACTTGCCCATAAATTTGTTTTCTTTGACAGCTGTTAGAGATTACTTCCCTTGTTTTATAAGCTGGTGTGTAAATGTGAATGCAAATTTTACTTACACTAAAAAAAGCTAAAATTTGTTCTAAAAAAACGTAAACTTGGTGCCATATTAGAAAGTGATTACGTCATTAATTGACGAATTTTTTAATCCGAAATGTCTGTTGGTACTTCAATCCAACCAAAATTTTGCAAGAGTACTTTTTTATGGCAAATTGAATGTAGATTTCAAAACTCTAGTCAGAATGATAAAAGAGGCAGGGGCGTAAAATTATTATTTAAAAAGGGGACACGTTCGGTTTCTGCGTCACTGGAATGCCATATTAAGATAAGAATAGTTGTCAAAGATGCCTGAAAATTTCTTTAATTTTCCTCCAACCTGCACAGAGAAAATCTTTGCAGAGCAAAAAAAAATTAAAATTCAGCACCCTGTATCTCAGTAACCGCTGCATTTAGGACATACGTTCATAAAGCCTTTCTGTCTTATTTTTATACGTACTACACGCACAAGAAGCCGTGACCTATCTTTTAGAAACACCCTGTATATAAACTATCGACGTTTTAACCTTAGATAATTTTTCTAATAAATTTGTAAACAGTAACGTAACTATGTACAGGATGTACTATTTTCGTTGTGATTTGGGGGTTTCTGAAACCAGAATTTGGATATCGTTTTTAGTTTTCGAGAAAAAAAATAATATTGATTTTTATCGATTTTCAAAAATTCTCTACAATTCTTTTTGTACTAAGCAGACTAAAACTGTTGAGATTGATTCCTATAAAACTTTTTCTAAGGGATTCAGTGGCGTACATAGCCTTTTCTAGGGAGCGTATTTTTTGAGTTATTGATTTCCTAAATAATTTCTAACTATTGCAGAATTGTGTGCAGGGGCACCATCTTGTTGGAAATATACCCTGTTTATGTTTATTAACGGAACATTTTCCATTATCGCCTCTGCGTTAATATTCAATAAATTAATGTATCTCAATCCCGTTAAGTTTCCATCAAAAATTTGGTATGCTAGTTGACCACCCAAAATAAAACACGAAACGTTAAATCCAAAACGTCCTTGCCTCTGACGTTCAAAAGTTTGGTGCTGATTTGTATCAGACCAGTGACGCACATTATGCCTGTTAAATAATCCTACGCTGCTTATGTGAGTTTCATCTGTCCAAATGACAGACCGCCCAAATTCTGGATTTTCTTGAATTTTATTTAAGTACCACCTACAAAAATTAAGCCTTCTTTCTTGATCTCCCGGGAAGAGTTGGTGAATAATTTGAATTTTATATGGCCTATATTTGCCTTTTTTGAAATTTTTTGAACTTTTGTTTTGGAAACACCAACTTGTGATTCGATTTCGCGACAAGAAGTTTTTGGTGTCGCCTCAACCTACGATAAAACATTTATTTCTTCCTCTTCCCTATTTTCTTTATTATAAATTTTGTTTCTAGGTTTATTGAATGACCCATAGTGAATTAAATTTGATTTTAATCTCGAAAACATCATTTTGTGGTCGACTTCTTTCTGGGTATCTAAATTTAATAAATCGATGGATAGGTATTATACTGGAAATGGGTATCTATGCATTTTTTGTGTACCTGTTGAGATATAGATACATTGATTCATTTACATTCTCACAACATTCATTGAAAACAGCAATCATGTCTTATTTTTCGAAATTTTGATAATTTTGAAGTGCCATTATGTATTTTTGTTTTGTTTGAAGGGCCTTAAAAACATTTTTGTTATTTGCGAGTTGAATTTACATTTTCCCCACCGAGAAACTTCTCGAAAGAGAACTCAGATTGGAGAGGATTATTGAGCAAATCGAAATTGTTTGGGGTAGAATTCCCACAAAGGATTCAAGCGAAACTTGGGCAGAAGCGGATTCTAAAACGGAGTCTTGAACTTCTTGAACATTGTTGTTATACCTTTGCTATTAATAGGCTAAATTACATTCATACTTTCAATTATAATGATCTATTTATAAGCTGCATTAAACTGGTTTGAAGTCCAGTAACCCTGGATTTCTTTGTAAAAACATTAATAATGTCCTTAGTCAGTATACGTGTGTAGACATTGTGGTTCAAGCAGTGGCGTAACTATAAATTTTTAGCCCCCCCGCGAAAAAATCCCAAAGGGCCTCACCCACGGGGTAGCCCCCCACTAAGTGGGGGTCCGGAGATTTTTTTAAATTTTACGTTTTAGAAACCATTTTAAAGCATTTCCATATAAGAAATATCATTATTTAACCCATGGCAGGGCGTAGGGCCCCTGAAACTTACGGGCTACCGCGCCCCACTAAGTGGGGGTCCGGGGGTTGTTCCCCCGGAGATTTTTTTTAAATTTTGCGTTTAAGAAACCATTTTAAAGCATTTTCAAACAAGAAATATCATTATGTGTATGTTCATTTACAGACCACAGAAAAGTAAAGAAAATACGTAAGTAAATTTTTAGCTGCGCCTGCGGGAAAAAACAAAAAAACATTTTCTAACCCATGGCAGAGCACAGGGCCCCTGAAACTTACGGGCCCCCCCGCCATGGCGGGGGCTCGCGGGTGTGTGGCTACTCCACTGGGTTCAAGTACATACTGCTTTGACATAGTTGAGAGTTAAGCAACGAGCCTGTTTATCATTCAAAACGAGTGAGGTTTCTCGTACTGGACACCAATAGATTTAACAATTGTTGCGTAATAAGTCGTGTCGATTTTCATAATTCAGCAGGATATTAAAGACGTCAGTTAGATTGTGGTTTTATCGGCGAGACGCCTCCAATTTTGAATTAGAATGACTGTGTTATTAGAAATAAATTACTGATGAGCAATTTGATACCAGACATCTGTTCAAAATATACCAAGATGAGTGTAGTGAAATTAGCAACCAATGTACAGTCCAACTGATTCAAGTTGGCGAGCGGTGGAGGCGCAACGCGTCAGCGCCTGCCACAGCCTGCCTCTAACAATGACGTGAACTTTTTTTTTACTCTCGGGAATAAACGTTAAATAATATGCTTGATAATTTCGTACTTTCCAAGCAAAGCTTTAAATCAGTTCTATCCTAAAATTAACGAGGGAGAAGCTGGCATTTTTCCTGTGGTAGAATTATCTTGGGAAATCTAGGGTTGTTTAAAGTCCTCTGGAGGATTTAAGAGTTAAATCGTTCCTTAATTGCCAGGATGGGGCCCAAACTTTAAAAGGTCATTTATAATTACGTTGAATCTAAATCAACAGACATAAGTTCGTAGAAACTTAGTCTACCAAGTTCAACAAAACAGATCTGTACTTTGTACCTACCTACTACAAAAATATTTAGCTACATTTTGCGGTGGGCAGAATAACTGCAATAGCTGCATATTAGGTACACGACACCGAATATAAAGCTGAATATGAAATCTGTATGTATTAATGTACATGTGTCATGAAATGAGGGAAAGTCGAACCCAGGATTGGGTCATCACTTCGAGTAGGTTCTCCATATGGAAAAGAAAGAAGGCATTTAGTGTTAGCACATGGTTACAAGAACAGATAAATTGTATAGTGAACTGTCGATGTATGAAGAAATATCTGATGTCATGTGCGCAGTAATTTTAGTCGTCCCCGTTTGGTTGTTGGTGGCCCAGGCAATGTCTTTTGGGCACTAGAAGGTCCGGGCGAAGGGTCTTGGGCAATGGAAGGTCCAGGCAAAGGGTCAGGGGCTGTGGAAGGCCCAGGCTGAACAGTTAAGTTGTTGCTGTTCTTCAACTGAAAAATTGTAATTGAATGATTAATGTTATTATAGAGAAAAATTGATTAGTAAAAGATGCATAATGCTGCAAAATTCAGAAGAGGGAGATGACCTAGACGAGCCCCTTGCAGTACGACTGTCTGAAGCAGCTGAGGCGACAGAAGGTATTAATTCATATAATATTTTGCAGCATTATGCATCTTTACTAATCAATTTTCTCTATAATATCATTAATCATTCAATTATAATTGTTTCAGTTGAAGAACAGCCAACAACTCACTGTTCAGCCTAAACTTTCCACAGCCCCTGACCCTATGCCTTGACCTTCCATTGCCCAACACCCTTCACCTGGACCTTCTAGTGTCCAAAAGACATTGCCTGGGCCACCGACAACCAAACGGGAACGACTAAAGTATAAGGGTTTTTTTTGATAACATATATATTTTTCGAGTTTTTGACGTTTTCGCAGAAGGGGCAAAAGATCGCTGTTTTTCAGCGCGCTCTCGTCAGAAAATAAAAGTTGACCAGTGCAATTTGCAGGAAATTTTGTCTACTTTAATTTTGTATAGAGTGGTCATCTTCGAAAAATGCATAGTCTTCGAGATATAAGCGAAAAACTGAAAAAGTACGAAAATTTTGTGGTTTCTTGCGTTTTTCGTTGTGAAGCCGACCTCCTACATGGCAGCAATCTTGAAATTCGGATTCAGCACCCCAAAAAACATATAGAACCGCTGAGAAAAAAACTTCCCCAATTTTGTTACTAGAAAACCAGCATTTGACAATAGTTTTGTAATTACTGCAAAACATAGCACTTACAATAACAAATCATAATGCACCATCTATAGAAGGACTGATGTAAATGCAATCTGAATTGCTTCATCTATTTCTCGTTCTGAGTAACAATATATTTGCTATAACAATTGCAGCAAAACTTTGGTTCTGTAATTCTAACACTTTTGTAACTATAACAAAACTTTTCCTTAGGCGTAGTCTTTCATGTGGTTGCAAGAAATTGCTTATCAAGTGTAGGTAGTAATAAATGAGATATTTCGTCGCAGTTGATCGCAAAGAGAAAAGCACAGTAGTTCGCAACATCCTCGAGATATCTCCACCTATTGTTTCAACAATAAATACGTTCCACATTGTTCCTATTCGAATACCAAAATGGCGGCGCACAAAATAGATTCAATGAAATGTGACAGGTTATGAGATAAGTACCACATTACTTTTACCCCTTTTCATCCACTATGTTACGCGAATAGAATTCCTGTATGACCTAAATATGCGCGCTTTCGGCGGGTTTATGTAGATACAAAGCAACATTTTTATTCGCCTGGTTTCATTTAAATTGCACATGTGTCATCTTTAGTTGATTTTTTGATGATGGAATACTCGAAATATATATATGATGCGCATTAAAAGATTCATTATCGTAAAATGTCGCAATGAAATTTTTAACGGTCTATAAAGAGATGTACGCCGGAGAAAAATATGAGGATAATATGAAATTATGTAGACTACACGGCTCCTCGAGATTAATTTTACATGTCGGACAAGAAGAGCAATAAGGTAAGATATAATATACTCGAGGGGTGGGCCACAACAAGTACGCTGCTAAGTAACCAAATCAACCGGAAAATACAGTCTAACAGATTTAAGTTGGCGAGCGGTGGAGACGAGACGCGTAGGCGCCTGCCACAGCCTGCATCTAACTCAGCGCAACAGTGGCGTGGACTTTTTTTACCCTTGGGAATAAATATAAAAATTCAGTAAATAATCCAAATGGTTTTAAAACTTCAATATCAAACCTTTCTCTTGGCACTACTTTGTTATCAAATGGCACAATACCGGCCTTCCTGAACCCATTCGTTAAGACACTTGATCGCGTCTCTCTCCATGTTTCTGCAACAAATTCAGAAAACATTCTTTTTGGCAGTTTCCGTCCCATTTTGTGCCTTTACCACTTGACCAACTTTTGATCCCAGATCGTTTCTTCAGATTTGAATACGGCAAAGTCTAGGGGCTGTAATAGATGAGTAGTGTAAGGTGGTAACTTGAGAAATGTGGTACTTTCACTTCTTGCCAACTCAATGATTCGTGTGGTGACATGTGAGAAATGCCCATCGTAAATGACGAGTACTGGCCGATGTTCTCCCAAAGCAAAAATTACAGTGTGCTGGAAGTACATAATTGAAGAAAATCCATCCACCCTTTTTTGGACGCGGCATAGGACATCTCCGGAGAAACATTAGCACTTTTAAAATTATCAACGGGGTAACCTTTTCTTCAGACGCACTGGTCAACAAAGTAAACCGTGAAAGGATCGGTGGCCTTCCTAGCGAATTCAACTGCTGTTGATCTGCCCTTCATTTCTTTTTTTCGCGCCCCGAAGTCCTTTCAGGTGGCCGTAAATTGTACATTACGGAATTTTGTAAATTTTGGTGGCTCTGTAAACAGTCGTCCGACCTGACTAAACATCCTGTATAGCTGATCGTGTATCTTCATCTGAATACTTTGGATCACCTCGCTTTTTTTGGTAATTGCGAATCATTTTCAGAGTGGGGTAAATGTAATACAAGAAGGGGCAAATGTGATATAAATATTCGACATTTACCTCGACTACATGTATTTCTAATGTGACATACGCAATTATAAAAAAGACACGATTACCTTATTAAACCTATTAACAACAATTTAAATTCAGGACTCACCTGTTTCACTTGGTTTCCAACCTCAAATGACAAGTCGCACGAGTTGACAGATAATTTTGTGTTCGGCCGATAAAGTAGAACTCTAACCGACTCAAGTAGATCAGGGATGTAAGATTTGTCAGCTCAGTGCTAAAGAGACAGAGAGCAATTTTGATAGTTTTTTTTAAATTTTGCCCTATCATAACACATTTGCCCCACTTCATCTTACCTACCTTCCCATTACATACGGATGAGTTAGACGCCGTAGAGTTTTATTGGTCTAACTATTTCCGTTAATAACTCTGTAACTAAAAGAGTACTACAAATCACAAATCCCAGATTGGATACTCCATAACACAGAATATGGAGAACCAGAAACGTTATCGTGAAAATATCTTTTTTTTTCGTTTGAAACAGATCTCTCCATATCGTGGGAACATTTCTAAATGATTATGTACAAACGGTATCGCACGCGAAATTTGCAAAACAAAAATCATCATCATCATCATAAGGTTCTCAGTCCGAAGACTGGTTGGACGCGTACCTCCATTCTTTTCTATCCTGAGCTAACCTACGCATTTCCCTAAAAGTAGAACATCCTACATCCCTAACTATTTGAGAGCAGTAGTCTAATCTAGGCCTACCCCTACCTCTTTTTATTCCTATCTCTGACTCTAGTATGTCGCGAACTATTCCTTCGTGTCTTAGAAGGTGTCCTACCATCCTATCTCTCCTACTCTTTATTGTTTTCCATACCTTTCGCCTTTCCCCAACTCTTTCTAATACTTCCCTATTGCTAACCTTATCTATCCACGGTATCTTCATCATGCGTCTGTAACACCACAGTTCAAACGCTTGTACTCTTTTTCTATCCGCTTCTCCTATTGTCCAAGTTTCGCACCCGTATAATGCCGTACTCCATACATACGACTTTAAGAGTCTCTTCCTAGTCTCTATATTAACCGTTCTCGAACATAACAGTTGTTTCTTTTTGTTAAACGCAACTCGTCCCTGCGCCATTCTTTGTTTTATATCTTTAGTGCTCCTACCGTCTTGGGTTATTTTACTTCCTAAGTAGCAGAAATCCGCGACCTCCTCTATCTTCTCATTTCCTATTCGTATTTCAATTTTAGTTCTATTTTCACTCCATCTACATACCAAAATTTTAGTTTTCTTTTTATTGATTTTCATGCCGTAGCCCTGTGTCAAAACTGCTTCCATTTCATTCAAAGCCGCTCCTAATTCTTCTTTGCTAGATGCTAACACTGCTATATCATCCGCAAATCTGAGCATGTTAATAGTTTGGCCCTGTACATTGATCCCTGAGGCTGTTCTTTCCTTAACAATATTAATCGCATCTTCGATATATAAGTTGAAAACTAGAGGTGACAATGCACATCCCTGTCTCACTCCCTTCCGGATATCTACTTCCCTTCGTTCCTGCTCACATTCTATAACTGCCTTTTGCTCTTTGTAGAGATTATGTATTATTCTTCTGTCCCTGTATTTCACCCCTACCTTTCTCAGCACTTCGAACATCTTCCCCCATTTTACGTTGTCGAAGGCTTTTTCTAAATCTACAAATCCTATATATACGCTCTTTCTCTTTTCTATCGTTTTTTCTATAATTACTCGTAAAGCTAGAATGGCCTCGCGCGTTCCTCTATTTCGTCTAAATCCGAACTGATCTTCTCCTAATATTTCTTCCGCGTTTTTCTCCATCCTTCTTTGCACAATTCTAGTTAAAATTTTTGACGCATGGGAAGTTAAACTGATAGTTCTAAAATTTTCGCATCTATCCGCGCCTTTCCTTTTTGGCAAAGCTACCATGATGTTCAGTTTGTAATCCTCTGGAATCTCGCCTGTCAGGTATATGCGACTAACTAATTTAAATAAACGATCTATTACCTCTTGACCTGCGCACTTTAAGATTTCTGCCTGCAAGCCATCTATACCTGGTGCTTTATTATTCCTTAAACTTTTTAGTGCTAGCTCAAACTCTTCTCTCATTATAGGACTCCCTAGGTTATCCCCTTCTACACTGCTTTCACTTTCTAATATATCTTGCACTTCCTGTCCCGCATATAAGTTTCCTAAATATTCTTTCCACCTATCTGCCTTCTCCCCGCTTTCGATTAGGATATCTCCTGCCTCATTCCTAATGCTTTTGGTACTAGATCCAATTTCTCTAAAATTTCTCCTAATTATTTTATATGCTTCATCAGTCTTTCCTATTTCGAACTTATTTTCCACTTCTTTGCACTTATCATCGATCCATTGCTCTTTCGCTTTCCTACATTTCCGAATAATTTCCCACTTGATCGCCTTATATCTTTGTTTCCCTATTTCATCTAACCTATTTTTATATTTGCGCCTTTCCTCTATTAGACTCACAATATGTTTTGTTATCCAGGGTTTCCTACTTTCATTCTGTTTATGACCCAAAATATCCCTAGCTGAGGAAACTAAACTATTTTTAATGCAATTCCATTCTTCCTCTATGTCCCTAACAATATTTTCGCCCGCGCCCTTTAGTACTTCGTTTGTCTTTTTCTCGAACTTATCGCGCGTATCATCATCTTTTAGTTTCTCTGGGTCAAGATACCTTCTTCCGCTTCCTTTTTTCAAAATCTTAAATTTAAGATTGGCCTTCATAACGACTATATTGTGATCACTACCTATATCTGCTCCTGGATAACTTCTACAATCCCTAACTTGATTTCTAAATCTTTGCCTAACAAGAATGTAATCTATTTGATATCTCCCTAGGTCTCCTGGCATCTTCCACGTGTAGCGTCTCCTAACATGATGGTGAAATAGAGTGTTCGCGACCGTTAAGTTATGTTTATCGCAGAACTCTATCAGTCTCACTCCCCTATCGTTCCTATTGCCTAATCCAAAGGGACCAACTATTCCGCCCTCTCGCCCTGTGCCTACGACTGCATTGAAATCTCCTATAATTATTAAATTTTCGTGTCCTCTCACAAAATCTAGCACATGTTCAATATCACTATAAACTGCCTCTACGACCTCATCACTGTAGTTAGAAGTGGGCATATATACCTGTATTATTACTGTTTTTACAGGTTTCGAATCTAACCTAACCATAACTACCCTGTCACTTTGCTGTAAGAAATTTTCTACACTCTGCCCTACTTTTTTCCGCATAACAATTCCTACTCCCGAATTTCCTCCTACAGATCCTGTGTGTATTACTCTAAAATCTCCGCTCCAGAAGTCTCCGGCTTCTGGCCATCGCACTTCACTAATACCTACTACGTCTAATGCTAACCTATCCATCTCAATTTTCAAATTCTCTAACTTTCCTACTTGTTTCATGCTTCTAACATTCCACGCTCCGACTCGTGAGATGTTACACTTATCATTTCTGATGACTCCCCCCGAAGCAGTCCCCGCCCGGAGATCCGAATGTGGGACTATTTTACCTCCGGAATATTTTACTCCAGAAGGTGCCATCATCATAAATTCGAAGTACGCTGTACCAGGGATAGAATAATGTGGTGGTTTCCCGTTGCCTTCCACATCGCAGTAGTGTGTATCACAGTGCCATACCGACCCTCACGATCTCTGCCACTATGATTACTGAAAGAGCTGCTGCCCCCTTTCAGGGACTTGATTTAGTCTGGCTTCTCAAATAAAAACCCCTCCAATATGGTTAAACCTATGGTTCGGCTCTTTAGATCATTGAAGCGCGCAAGCCATCCCACCCGTCCCAGTATTACTAGAACTGCGTCAAGGTACAAGTCCTTTGGGTAGAAAAACAAAAATCATAATTTCATTAATAGTACAACCCATATATCAAAACTTCCATATTTTATGCGAAAACCGACAAGGAAAACTTAAGTTTTACAAGTGGAAAATAACAGGACCGCTGAAAATATCTGCTCGATATTATCGTGACACAAATGAAATTATGGAATACGCAAAGGGGGCGGTTTCCGTACACCGAATATAATGACGGCGAGACATGCACGCTTTAGTTTTCTCGCGTTTTAAAAGTTCACGCGTGAGGATAAAAAAAGGGCGCTTGATGAATCGGAGACCCTTAATGGGAGTTGCTTGTCGACCACCGCTTTTTGTTGCCAACACATAATAGTGACCCAGTCACGAACAACAACACCATCAAAGCTGACGCTGGTTTATTTTTTATCTTTATTATCCTTCGCTAAAGCCCCTCTCTTTCAACAACTATGGGCGTCGGTGTGGGGGTTACTCTCGTAATAATATTTTACACATTTGTTGTTCTTTTAGAATTTTTTCTCATTAATGGTCGCCATTTCGTGCCTGCTCTAGGAGCTTTTTCCTGTAAATACGCTTTTGCTAACTCACAAGGAAAGCATATTCAAATTTCATTCCTCGCATGGCTTCCTTTCCCAAGTTCTTGGCGGTCGAAAGACGCTTTACGCACCTTAAAACCCTGTCGCCATAATCCCTTCCACACACACAACCCCCGAAGTTTGAATTTTCAATATTTACATTCGTCCTACTTGTTACCGAGTAGCTGACATCTCCTACGTGCGAATGTGTGTTCAAGGCGCCCACACTAAACCGTTTCATCCCTCAAACAAATTCAGGGAGGAAACAGCCCCTTCGTCTTCCCACAGGACCTTGTTTCCAATGTAAGCCCGCGATAATCCCGGCTGCCAGTGAGGACCTGATCGGAAAGATAAGGATGTCCCTTATTAGAGCGCGGCAGATTGCCCTGAAAATTTAATTAATTCAAGAGGAAAATATAATTTCACCCTCTTTCTCGATCGTGAAATGCAAGTAAACAATTGGTTTTTCGATATAATTTCGAATTTTACTCAATTTTTTCGTATGCACTGCTTCTATTTCTTAAATACTTAAACAAGAAAATTACAAAAAGTTATTTTACCAAATTTTTGACTGAGATACTTTAATTTATTAAATATTAACGTAGAGGCGATAATGGAAAATGTTCCGTTAATAAACAAATACATCAGGGTATATTTCCAACAAGATGGTGCCCCTGCACACAATTCTGCAATAGTTAGAAATTATTTAGAAAATCATTTTCCGGGTAGATGGTTTTGTACAAATGGACCTATATTGTGGCCTGCAAGATCATCGGATCTGAGCATATTAGACTTTTTTGTTTGTTCATTTATAAAAGAAAAAATATACATACGAAGATACAACAATCAAGCCGAGCTAGCAGAGGCAACACATGCAGCTTTCCGATATTTGCAAGCCCATCCTCTTCTTTTAATTAATGCCATCAATCTATTATCTAAAAGATGTAGATTATGTGTTGAAAAACATGGCAATCAATTTGAGCACTTCCTATAATTTTGTTGTTTGTTGTTTTTTTTCTTTTTGTTGCTTTTATTTCAGTTGTTATTAAAAGTTGCTAACATAAAATCACAGGTATCTCGGATGTACCTACCTATCTTGTATTTTCTAAAGGTAAAAAGTACAAAAATCTTTGCCGTTTCGCGAAAACCCCAAGACTATATCTGCTGCTTCTATGAGAAACCCCCAAATCACAACGAAAATAGGACACCCTGTACAGTGAAAAATGGATTGTTGAATGTTGATTGAGCTTGATTTGGTAACGTCCCAAATCTTTTGATGGAACGCTTCTTGCGTTGATCGAATTAGTACTCGTAGAATAAGAGATGGATTACATCGGGAGCCTAATATATCATTTTGCAGTTCGTAATTCGGGTAATTAATTAGCAAGATGCTTTGACGCGTGACGTCTTCGCGCATTGGAACAGTCAGTGATAAATTCGTTTCAGTTCCAATCCAGCCAACGATGTTCCTCTGAAAATTTAGTTTCCGACTCGTTCCAATCGATTAAACCGTGTCACAGAGTTAATTCGACTTGCAGAAGTAGTGCAGAGTAGTTTTGGCTAAGGAAATGGGGCAAATATCAAGATAATAAGAATCGGCGGCAGACGAGTCCATTTCGCGACGTAATAACAGCAACATATTTTGTTGTTAGGCAACTAAAAGACCAATACCAATTATTCTAATGTATTAAACTGACTATGAATACTGTTTTTTGTTCATTCTGAATTTCCTTTTCAGCAAGACTGCCCTAATGGCCGCCTAACGCCTGCCAAATTCGTAGATATGTACAAGATGTTCTTTCCTTCTGGTAACGCTGAAGAATTCTGTGATCACGTGTTCAGGACATTCGACATGGATAAAAACGGATACATAGATTTCAAGGTAAGTCATGAATTGAGCATTAGCTTTTATTATGCGCGTTTGACATGCATTTTAAAAGAGGCCTCCTTATAAAGAATGTAGAGGAAGTGATGTACGTGCAGTTTAGGTCGTCTGCGTCAAATCTAGTACTGGACGATATCGATATTAAGAAATATCGATATAATCGGTATTTGTCGAAACATCGGTGTCTTAGATATCGATATTTGTCTATATTCATGACTATTTTTGTAACTCTTCTATTAAAAAGTTCTTTAACAAGAATCCAACTGACTTACTCATTGTCGTTCATTTCGTTCTTTCACGATATTAAATTATCCGTCACATTTTCGTGACAACTCCATTTAAACGGTTTGTCTCCAACTTCAGACGAGTATAACAAAAGTCACTGAACAATTTAAGTTTGCAGAAAGTGTTCTCCAACTCTTGACACAGTCGCCTCCGAAGGTCTAAATTAACTTTAAACCACAGTGTTTACATTTGTTTATGAGTGAGCACGCCTGCGATTTCCATTATTTCCACAAAACGAACGAAATCTGCCGACTTACTGAAAATGATTTCCAGCCACTATTTTGTCGACCCGCTGGGCTTTAAATTAAAAAAGTTCCTTTGTCCAAATGGGCAAACACTCAGCGGAGCGAGCGAAAACATCCTGCAAACGTATCGCGTTTCGGTCGGAAATTGATAAATTTTTCATTACGTTTTACTGCAGTCTCCGGTGGGACCTACATCATTACGGTCACCCTCCGCAAAGGACCACCTCATCATTCATTCTGCAGCCGTGACCAAGAATCCAAGATCGATGACTTTAGTTTACGCCGTCGCATATTTCACCGTTCTGTTTCTACGTCTCTGCCATAGACACCTTATCACATTTATCTTTTGTTGCGTTGGAAGTTTTTCTTATCTTTAGGGGAAGATCAATGTTTACGGTTCGCAACAAAGACCAGGATACTGTTCTGCTTTATTCTGTCTCTTGCACAGGTGGGTTGCTGCTGGATCGTTGATTTCGGGTGTTACACCTGGTGAAGTCAGTGGGAGCGCAGTTCGTCGATTGGCGCTGATTGATAGGTAACGTGTCATATGTTTTCCAAAAGCCGTATATAATTTTTAAGTCTGATCTATCCTCGTATAGAGCATGAAAGCTGGAAACTGTTCATTTACTTAAATGGGTTAGTTTGTGATATTCAAAAGTAAAATAAACACGAGACGTCGGTACCTTTGAAGTTAATAAACAATTAAGATTGTAATCCACGCAAATATGCACACCTTCATGGAATAATCTGAATTTCTGTACATTTTATGTGACCTGTTAACAGCTATGCGTCTTTAACAGAATTGCATGAATATTTAAACACGCTTTATAAATGTAAATAAGCAGTTTCGTGCTTTTTCCCCGGATTCCTAGCGTGGCCCAAGTCCCAATTTACATAATATTGAAGAAAATTAACAGGATGGGTTTTACGTTAGATCGAAGGAAGTGTGCCATGACTTGTAAGCCACGCCTGCTGATAGTAAATCGAGTTCGCCGATATCCTTCGCAGTGTGTACGTCGCCTTATGTTCCGCAGATTTAGTTTAAGGGTATTTACAGTTCTCAAATCCCTTAAGAAATTCTATCAGTTGAGCCTCCCCAAATCGGAAACCCAATTTTCCCTGGTTTGGCTACGTAGTGATGAAAATTTAATTCGATTACCTTTGAGGAACTCATGTTCCAAAATTCATTAGACGATTATTCCGCTGGGCTGAGGCAATTTTGTCGAAGATATTATATCTAAATACGCTTCCTCTGTATCTCTTGTGCGTCTGACGCAATATGGAGACAGTGTACGACACACGCCGGGCCTCGCATCCGCAGGGGAAAATTGAATTACCTTGTGCGCGGTGACAGCCGGCGGGACGGGGTTTCTCAACTCGTCGGGGGTTGCGAACGTGTTTTCTGAGTTAGGTTGGAAAGTACAATGAGTTCCGGGTAAGAAAACGGAATGTTGAAAATGCGTACAGCGGATCGATGAAGAAAATTAAATATTTCCCAAGTCAAAATAGACTGATTGTGCAATTGTTTACCTGGACGAGACTTATTTGCACAGTAGCCACATCTCTTTGAATATTTAGACAGATGACTTCGTTTTTTATTTTGGGTGGTCAACTAGCGTATCAAATTTTCGGTGGAAACTTAACGGGATAGAGATACATTAATTTATTGAATATTAACGCACAGGCGATAATGGAAAATGTTCCGTTAATAAACAAATACATTAGGGTATATTTCCAACAAGATGGTGCCCCTGCACACAATTCTGCAACAGTTGGAAATTATTTAGAAAATCATTTTCCGGGTAGATGGTTGGGTACAAATGGACCTATATTGTGGCCTGCAAGATCACCGGATCTGAGTATATTAGACTTTTTTGTTTGGGCATTTTTAAAAGAAAAAATATAGATACGAAGATACAACAATCAAGCCGAGCTAGCAGAGGCAACACATGCAGCTTTCCGATATTTGCAAGCCCATACTATTTTTTTAATTAATGCCATCAATCTATTAACTTAAAGATGCAGATTATGTGTTGAAAAACGTGGCAATCAATTTGACCAGTTCCTATAATTTTGCTGTTTGCTGTTTTTCTTGTTTTTGTACATCTATCTCTTACAGTACGTTCCTTATTCCTTTCCCATCCCAACGTTCTGCTCTATTCCTACGCCAAGTCCTAATTAGAGACAAATTGCCGAAGTTCTCAACCTGAAACAGCGCAAACAATTTCAAATCCGACTGAAAACAATTAATTACTGAAGCTTCACACCAAAACAACCGATTTCATTTCGTGTTCAATGTAGGTAACTCAACTCCACCAATGCAATTCGAATAATTAAATTTGTTTAGTGCACTTGCACGAGATGATTTAACCAGATAATTACATTCCGGACCGTCCAAGAGAGTTAGGTACTTCATTAAACTCCACAACACTTTCAACTGTAGAAAATACTGAGGTCGTTAATGTACGTGGAAGCGTGACATTTTTTCGGACTTAAAACATTAGACGTAAGTTACTCAAATAAAACAAAGAGCACCATGGCGTAATAGGCAGGTTCGGTAATTTTCAAATTTCATTAAAATCGATAGAGTTTATTATACTGAAGGCAGTTATGTAGTTAATTTTTGTTAAAAAAAAATCCTTCGCCTGGGAAGCCGTTGCAAAGTTTTCCGTCGGTGCGAGGCTAGAAATCGTACCTTGCAGCGAGAGTAGGCCGCGTGACGTCAGAACTTAGTATAACGTACAAGTCCCAGCTTCAACGCGCAGCAGTCCCATAAGTATTATGCATATGCATGTGTAGTTAAATTGTTAAATATTATTAACTGGTTCTAACTGGTGTTTTCTGTTTTGTACCCAGACTAATACATCCTACAGTACACCAATAAAACGGAAAAAGTGGTTCGTTGGAGCCAGAAGGAAAATCGGTCAGCAATATCGATATTTTCGCGAGTTAGTTTATCATTGCAAAAGTTTATAAAATTATGGGCTGCCCCATAAAATCGAACCTAATGTAATTTATCGACAGTTTTCTGGGACCCCTTGGTACTTGGTAACGTTTTACGGTTAGCATAATTTGAAGCAGGATGCTAGGAGCATGACGGAGCCAAATACTGAATCGCCGTAGCGTTCCCTCCCTGAACTAAAAAAGGAAATTTTATTAACTATTTTGCAATAATAATTAAATAGGTAGTACGTCATCATAAAGTTCTCTTTTGAAGACTGGTAGGACGCGTACCTCCATCCTTTCCCTGAGCTAGCCTACACATTTCCGTACAAGTAGAACATTCTACATCCCCAACTATTTGAGAGCAGTAGTCTAATCTGCTCCAACCTCTACCTCTTTATTCCTAACTCTGATGGCGCGAACTATTCCTTTGTGTCTCATAAGGTGTCCTACCATCCTACGATCCTATCCCCTATTCTTTATTGTCTTCCATACTTTTCTCTTTTCCCCAACTTGTCTATCCACGGTATCTTCAACACCCGTCTGTAGCATCACATTTCAAACGCTTCTACTCTTTTTCAATCCGCTTCTCCCATTGTCCAAGTTTCGCACCCATAAGTATAATTTCGTACTCCATACATGCGTCTTTAAGAGTCTCTTCCGAGTTTTTACATTAACCGTTCCAGAGTATAGCAGTTGTTTCTTTTTGTTAAACAAGTACCTAGTACCTACGTAGCGTAGTTTTTTGATTTGTTTCCGTTTTTTTAAAAAATTTCCAATCCGTTATAAAACTGTTAACTTGATAACTTGTCAATCACTTAGGTATACATACCTGCATAAATGAGTAGGTATGTATTGTATTGTATTAGAGAATATAGGTAGGTACCTATTTTACAAACAGAAGTAAGCAGGTATCTACAATCTACATACCTACTTATACTGAATTGTAAAAGGCATGTGCAGTTAATAAATTGTTGACTTTGTTTTACTTATACCGGTCTGCCTTTACACTACTGTTTTGAGGTTGAATGAAATTGGGGTTAGATGCAAGAATCACACACCATTTCCTCATTTACCGGGACATTTACCTACCTACTACATAAATATGGCAAATTATGTGAATCGGACTTTTGATACCCTTGTTGCATCATTATATCGATTATGTTTCCTTGACACCTTACTTTAAAAATTCAAGCTCGAAATAGTCCCAATAAGTATGTTATGAGATAGGTACCGCTTCACGGGCACTTCAAGAGAAGTGGGAGGAGCGCCATACGAATCTCTGACGTCAAACCAATAACAAAGCGAACTAGCATGTGGGCGTGATAAGCTAATTTCTTTGGCTTATTACGCCGCAAAAAATTTTTTTAGAAAAAAAAAATTCGCCGTAAATCAATTATAATAACAATTTTCTGTCATTTTCATGCCAAAAATAGATATCTTATTTTTCTCCGAACCTCCCTATTGCGTCGGAACATGGCATGAAGTTTATGTACATATAAGCATCACTGTTTAATGTGACAGTAAAGAATAGCAGACACCAACCTAACCTCATTAGTTAAGTGTCAAAATCACGTTATAAATTACGTACGGCTCAACTAGATTAATGGGAGGCAAATTATAAAAATAACTCTTTTTATTAAATAAAGCCAGTCTGAACCTAATTTATTTTCGTTGTTAAATAAAATCAATTTGAACGGATATCGGGCAATTTCTTCACGAGAACGGTACGAACATATATCCCTGAGCAATAATAGAAAATCCGATTAGGCGATTATTTCTCAGAGGATTACGAGTGTTTTTAATATTGGAACGATTTCAGTTAAATCGATACAAATTGTAAACACGCTGAAGGATAAGTGATTACCTATTCTAAAGAACGTAAGTATACAGGGAGGGAAATGTTTAATAAAGAGTGTAATTTTGTATATAGCAATTAGGTGAATGGGTAAAATAGGTGGAGTCTAATATACTCAGATCCGGTGATCTTGCAGGCCACAATATAGGTCCATTTGTACCCAACCATCTAACCGGAAAATGATTTTCTAAATAATTTCTAACTATTGCAGAATTGTGTGCAGGGGCACCATCTTGTTGGAAATATACCCTGTTTATGTTTATTAACGGAACATTTTCCATTATCGCCTCCGCGTTAATATTTAATAAATTAATGTATCTCAATCCCGTTAAGTTTCCATCAAAAATTTGGTATGCTAGTTGACCACCCAAACGTTAAATCCAAAACGTCCTTGCCTCTGACGCTCAAAACTTTGGTGCTGATTGGTATCAGACCAGTGACGCACTTTGTCTGTTAAATAATCCTACGCTGCTTATGTGAGTTCCATCTGTCCAAATGACAGACCGCCCAAATTCTGGATTTTCTTGAATTTTATTTAAGTACCACCTACAAAAATTGAGCCTTCTTTCTTGATCTCCCGGGAAAAGATGGTGAATAATTTGAATTTTATATGGCCTCTATTTGCCTTTTTTAAATATTTTTTGAACTTTTGTTTTGGAAACACCAACTTGTGATTCGATTTCGCGACAAGAAGTTTTTGGTGTCTGTTCACTTAAGCACCTTCTTGCTGCGATTTTCCCCAAGAAAATTGCCATATTTAAATGAGGTACGCTGGCGTGTAAACAGCGTTCATATTTTCCGGCATATAAGGTCAGATTTTACAGTCTCCTGGGTAAATTACAGCCTATCCACGCCGCCCTTTCCCTGCCAAACAAGCCGTTTTAGTTTTCTAAACAAAGGCATTAAAGTTTAAAGCGTTCACTCGGTGCTTAGTTACACCTTACGGGTTATGTCCATAATCTTGAGTGACAGCTCCGGAAGAACGCTCCCAGATTTCTCATCTTCGCTAATGCGTTATTTTCGTATTTATGGATACTCTTCTTAGTTGCCTTACCAAGGGCACACAACTAAATAACATACTTTCTGCTGCTGGTATAGCCTCACCGAAAATAATTTTTCAAACAATCCCATATAAAATTTGGCGTAGGATTGAAGAATGTAATAAAAAGTGCAGCGTTCCGTGATTTTGGAATTTATTTTACGAAATTTTACAATAATTTGCACACCGAGAAATATAGGTGGAATTATGCAGTGTTAGAAACAGTATACAATAGTCTGATTTGTTAAAATGCTGCAGATAACCAATAATTCACAAATTTAATTTGCATGAGCCAGAATTAAAATGTTACAAAAACGACCGAAATTGTTGCATTCAGCAACGTCAGCGACAAGCATGATATAATTTCGCAATTATACCAAACAAATATTTATTGGCTCTAGCGAGAGATTCCATGTGCTGATGCCAGAACGTGTATATTTGATGACTGCCATTAATTTCGATTTTAGTATTTAATTCGGAAGCAATTTATTAGCAGCGGGGAAGTAGCGCTGGCGAAACGACGAGTTCGAAATAAAATTGGGAATTGACGATCGGATTGTTCTGCTTCAGTGGTAATTATTCGATTCTTTCCAAGCTGCTCTGAAATCTAGTTAGTGCTGTGCCCGTTCTCTTGGCAACCAAATAAAACGCAGTCTCTGAGACTTACAAAGTTCTTGTTCTTGTACTAAAAACCTGAATTACATACAAGATGAAGTAATCTACTTCTACACATTCTTTCGCATAAGCCCACTTTCAAGATCCCTTATAAGGAGAGTGCAGAATTGCAAATATTTTTAATGCATGTTACGATCTAGTTAAAAATAACTAGGCACTGAAAAAGGCAGCAAAGTATTTGCTCGTTTGTGGCTGCTACTAATACAGGTGTCACAGTGGATTTCTGAAGTAAAATAACTTGGACGGGAAGATTTTCTACTGCATACACTTGATTCACAGACTTCGGAGGTGCTAGACGTCCTAAAACCGTTATTTCCGAAGAAAAAATGATTTGGTTCATGGCATGGTCCTGATAGACCGAGTGATAGGCAGCTATAACAGTTGTATTCTTTGGGTTTTGCTAAATTAAAGATTATACGGAGAGAACAAAATAAATTTGATTAACTACTTTTAGGTCCATTCACAGCTGAGGCTCTTGGTGAAAGAAAAGTAATAGCTCTGGAGAGGTTACCACTCATTTGCGGGGTGTGTTCCCATCTCATCCTTTTCTGGCCATTACAGAAAGCGGAGTGGAACACGTGGCTGAAGTTCGACGAAGCTACTGAAGCTTTCATGACCCCATCTCGTCCTCTGGATCGTTACGATATACCTGATACAATTCGAGATAAATCGTTTATTGTATGATGCGTCAGAGCATGCAAGCAAATTTATCACCCGACGAAACGAGAAACTTTTCTTCGAAAAATAAGCAGGCTGACCGTGTTCCTCCTACATCTGGAGCAGTTTTCGAACTATGGGGCCATATTTGGGGCCAGGCCCTTCAGCTTAACACGTCGATACCATCACCAGAAGTGTATGGTTGGATCCACGAGGAGATTAATGGCAACCCAAATGAAAAGTCTTTCCATCTGTAGGAAATGAACTTAAACTGCCGTTAAACGGTCACCTATTAAAATGCCGTTAATCGATACTTTGCAAAAAATAACAATAAAACCGAAACGAGTGGATGTCTGTCTGGCATAATGGCGACCCCTATTTGTACTTTTGGACCTGACCGCTTTTTTGTTTAAAAGAAAAAAATCATCATAACAAAAAAAAGAACTGCAGTGAGGTGCGAACCCCCAGCGTGACGGCATGGTAGGATGAAAACTCAACCAGTGAACCACGAACGTGTGGTGGCGAGAACGTCTACGAAAATAGTATATAAGCCGATAAAAGCAGAAAGTACAACGGCATTTTAGTACGCGATCACTTAACGGCAGTTTAAGTACACCGATTTTATTATCTTCATTTAAAGTGGAGGAATTTCGCAATAGCATTTTATATTTTCGTTTCCTAATATGAACCTATTGACAATTTCTGGATCGAAACCGTTACATCTCCCTATATCTTTGATTGTGTTTACTTCCTTGCGGTATCTTTCAACGGATAATGGTAGACTCAACAGTCTATAACTAAAAAACTAAAACTAGCCTCTTTGTGCTGACTGCAGTGGTTCGAATCTGCAGTTATGTACCGAGCTGTACTGGTTTCTTTCCTATAGATGTCAAATTCTATCTTACTGCCGTTCCTAATTACCAAAATGTCTAAAAATGGAAGCTGTCCTTCTCTTTCTATTTCGTGGGTACATTTCATTGAATTGAGTCTACTACTTACGTCGCTCAAAAAATCTTCAATGTTACATTTACTGTTGTCAAAAATGGCAAATATATCGTCTACATATCTCACCCACACATTTGGAAAATAAATATGGGAGCTCATCTTTCAGTTGAGTTTCAAATTTGCCCATGAAAATTTCTGCAATGAAAGGAGAGAGGCAATTTCCCATGGCTGTACCTTTACTTTGTTTGAAAAAATGATCCACTGACTTCGGAATCATTCTTTGACAGTTTGTTCATCAATGTTATTTTTATTAAGGAGTATGGACCGTTTTCTATTAAATTATTTACTCTTTTGTAATAGTCACATTTATCCAATATAACAACCTTTTTACCCTCATCTGCCTTAAGATAAAAATTCTGTTTTATATCTCTACAGCTCCTAAAAATCCGGGACTTCCTCTATCTTCTCATATTTTTATATCTTGATTTACAAACTGCAGTTGTTCAGACTTGATCAATTCAGCCTCGAACGTAAGCTGTTTTGCTTCAACTCGCACCACACAAATGAATTTGAACAATTGTCTAAAAATATTCGAATAAAACGCGTGCTTTTACAGTAACAATCGCAAACACCCTGTTCTTGAAATCCGGTGACGTCACATAACTTAATTCGCTATCCGGCTCGTCTATGAATAGCAGGCGATGAAAAAGGCTACGCAAGCGGTCGTTCGCGGAACGCGGGGTGAATTTTAAATTAAATGGAACCGATAGCGCCTATAAAAGTGCAAACGGCCAGGAGGACAACTTCCTGCCGGATTGGCGTCTCCGAAGCGACGGGAAGGATATTAAATGGAGATTAAATTTATGTTCGAACTTTGTTGCGGTTACGCTGTATTAATCCGCGTCTCTCCTTATTTAAAGCCCTCGCGGTGTTCCATGGGAACTTTGCGAGAACAAGCATCTGTTAGGAAATTACACCGCCTATGATACTGTTGCTATTACGTGCTTCAGTGTATAAAATATGTCCTTTACATTTTTATTTCCAGGGCAGTAGAAAATTGTTGTAGGTATTTCTTGAGAACTGCGAGTTTAAATATCGTGTTCCGCATTTAATTTGACGAAAATTTTCTATATTCCACGTTTTTTCTTCAAATAACCCTTATAGCTCCTCGCTGCTGACCGTGTTGGCAACTGACGAATTACTTAAACGAAAGTACATACCTATAACGTTATTAAATACATACTATGAAAATATACCGCGTGTCGTCTGAACTGTCAACATTATTTATCGACAATTTAAAATTTGGGTTTCAAAATGAACAAAAATATTTATTCAGTTGAAGAAAAGGTTTTCACTGTGAAAACATTTTACGGCGGCAATAGTCTGCGGGTAGTCCGTGACTTATTTTCTGTAAAATTCAATAACAGTCCTATTCCTTCGGTAACAACAATAAAAAATTTAGTTAAGAAATTTGAAGATACTGGGAATCTTTCATTGAAAGAAGGTAATTTTTACTAATACATTTACTTGGTTTTTATTTAGACAATTCTGATTCGCTTATTATTATTACCTAGGTGCTAATTCCTTATTGTTCCCTAACTTAAATTTTACTGGGATTATGAGAAATTTAACAAGTGATAACGTGGAGTGAAACAAAACTAAAATTAATCTTATCATTTATTTTTTTAGTCGTTCCAAGAAATCTAAATTTTGAGGTAGGGGAAATGGTAATAGGCCTGATAACTGCTAGTCCAACATCTAGTTTAAGGTCTATTGCCCTAGAATGTAATGTTTCAAGAGAACCTGTCCGTAACGTATTAAAAAAAACAAATATCACCCCTTTAAATTCCAATGTCACCAAGAGTTACTTCCTTTTGACGAAGAATCAAGGCAAACTTTCTGTGAAGAAATGCAAGAACGGGCTAATCGGGATCGCAGCTTCCTCTCATCAATTTGTTTTACCGATGAGTGTACCTTCCCTTTAAATCAAGAGCCAAATTCACAAAACGTTAGGCATTGGGCCCAGGAAAATCCCAGAATAAATCTAGCCACTACAACGCAATACCCTCAAAAAATCAATATTTGGGCAGGCATTTTTAATAATCGCACTATAGGACCATTTGAAATACAGGGAAATTTAAATTTAGAAGCTTACTTAGATCTTTTAATTAACTATATTGGCCCTGCATTAGAAGAAGTTGCACATGCGAATCGGGAGGTCTGGTTTCAGCATGGCGGATGCCCAGCACATTTTGGAGCACAAGTGAGGGAATTATTAAATGAAATATTTCCAGAGAGCTGGATTGGTCGAGGTGGTGCTATAAACTGGCCAGCTAGATCTCCCGATTTGGCACCGTGCGACTTTTTCTTGTGGGGTCATTTAAAAAATAAGATTTATAAAACTCGTCACCCAAATATTGATTCTTTAAGGAATGCTATTTTTGCGGAATGCAACTTAATAAACGATCGGCAACTTGCGAATGTGAGAAATTCTTTCTATAATAGGCTGGGATACTGTCTGATACAGAATAGGGGTTTATTTGAATATTTGTTATAGTTATTTTTCTTTTTTTATGTTACTTTAATTTCATTGTATATTAATAAGTTTTTGTCCTTACCTAGATATGAAATAAATAAGTATTAAATTGCCAGATTACAAAATTCATTAGAGCAAAATAAACAAATGTTGCCGCTTGTTAAATTTTTCATAATTGCAGTAAAATTAAAGTAATTTAATTTTTATTATTTCATTTTACTGCTTTAACATTTTCCCCAAAACTTTTTAATAGGTTAGACGACACCTACAATTTACCCTAAACTATGGACCAGCATTCACCAACGAAACATCCACACCAGTAATCAATTAATTGTCAACTATAGGTAATGACAATAATAATGTGAATGAGAATTATCTAAATAAAGAAACAAGTTTATGTATTAGTAAAAATTAACTTCTTTCGATGAAAGATTCCCAGCCTTCAAATTTCTTACTAAATTATTTGTTGTTATACCGAAGGAATAGGACCGTTATTGAATTTTACAGGAAATAAGGCACGGACTACGCGCAAACTATTGCCGCCGTAAAATATTTTCACAATGAAAACCTTTCCTTGAACTGAATAAATACTTTTGTTCATTTTTAAATGTTGACAGTTCAGAAAATCCATAAAAATCAAAGACGTCCGTGATTAGAATAAATTAAGTTGTCATGAATAATCTGATAAATTTCTGTGTTTTAGTTAGAAAATTATTAATGTAATATGCTTTAATAAATTAGAAAGTTGTAGAGTTTTTGATATCCTCATACGCAGAAAAAAATAATCTTTCGATTGCTACCTTTACCACCACTGTAACTACACATGGGGAGCAAGGAATCCCCAAAAATGTAATTGCCCATGTTATTTCCCCATGTACACATGGAAGTTTGTCACACGGTATATGTAATAATCATCAGAAAATAAAACTTATTAAACCCAGATATTTTTCTTTATTAAACCGCCTGTAGTCTAACTAATTTTATAAAATATATTTTTGGAATTTACTCCTTAAAAATCGATTTTCAGTTATAGCCCGCGGTACGGAAATTTTATGAGTAGTAAAATCAAGCGTTACATTTCGCGTTAACTAGTGTTGTAAAAGTAATATTACGGCCGGTAAAATTACTGTAAAATTACGTAATTT
The DNA here is from genome assembly GCA_963966045.1 of Xestobium rufovillosum. Classification (NCBI taxonomy): domain Eukaryota; kingdom Metazoa; phylum Arthropoda; class Insecta; order Coleoptera; family Ptinidae; genus Xestobium; species Xestobium rufovillosum. Next base: position 42,669,175 of record OZ014493.1, read on the forward strand.
TACGTAATTTTACCTGCTATGAAGTAAAATTGGTAAAATTGGTAATTTACCGAATTCAATTTTACGTAATATTACCGAAGGCGCCCGCCGGCTCCCCGGCGCAGATGTGGATTCTTGTTGGTGGGTAACACTGACTGAGTAAAACTGAATAGCTCGGTTATGTTAGTGGTGCCAAACGTCAAATAATCTAGGTCAGTATGATGACGAAGAGATATTCAGAAGAAACGGTAGTGACAGTGACGAAGAAGAAAATTAAAATGATACCGTAGAAGAAAACTGAATTTTACTATGGCTTTAAAACTAAACTGAAAAGAGAAAGATTGTTATTTTTTTTACTTTCAAGGATATTTATGTTGAAATGTTTTGTTATTGTTTGCCAAATGTTTATTTTTATCTTGGAGGATTACGATTACCTCATGTTTTTATTTTGTTAATAAATATACAGGGTGTCCCAGAAAAACGGGGCAATATTTCTGGACCATATAGTTTGGGTCAAAATAACATTTAAAGTATGTATAATTTTTTTTCTAGGACGCACCCCTTCGAAGCTATTCGCCCTTAAAAGTTTTTGCTGGTAACTTTCAAACTACTGTATCGAATGTTATAAAATTTAGACTGTAGACATAGTAAGAAAGTATCTGTGATCGACTGACATGACATCTTCCGTATCTTGTCTAGGAAGTCGGAGGTGGAACACCCCTAATGCTTTTCACCCCTTAACTTTTACGTTGATGCTTTTAGCGAATTTGCAATGACATTTTTCAATTCATTAAACAATTGTCTCAAAAAAGGTACTCTTTTTTGAAACCGTTAAAATGGCCCGTTTCCGAGAAAAAAAAATATACAAAGACATGGTTTATCATTTTTACTACACAAAAATGTATGTGTCTATACAAAAGGTGCTCACTTCGAAAATTTATTGTAGCCGCTATTATCTCGGCTATTATGTTTTCAAAACCGATTGTTCATACATTTTCTTTTCATTTTCTCATATGTTTCATGTAGCAGTTCAATTTCATAGCCTGGTTTGTATAGTACAAATGATAAACCATTTCTTTGTAAGTATATTTTTTTTCTCGGAAACGGGCCATTTTAACGGTTTCAAAAAAGAGTACCTTTTTTTCGAGACAATTGTTCAAGGAATTTAAAACTGTCATTGCAAATTCGCTAAGAACATCAACGTAAAAGTTAAGGGGTGAAAAGCACTAGGGATGTTCCACCCCCGGCTTCGGCTTCCTAGACAAGATACGGAAGATGTCATGTCACTCGATCACAGATACTTTCTTACTCTGTCTATAGTCTAAATTTTATAACATTCGATACAGTAGTTTGAAAGTTACCAGCAAAAAACCCTCTTCAGGACTTGACCTTTAAGGGCGAATAGCTTCGAAGGGGTGCGTCCTAGAAAAAAATTATACATACTACAAGTGTTATTTTGACCCAAACTATATGGTCCAGAAATATTGCCCCGTTGTTCTGGGACATCCTGTATAGTCTATGTCATATGTCAAAAATTCGTTTCTACTCGTAATAAAATATTATGACTAAAACATTTTCGTCTAGTTGGTAGGTGGTAGTTGAAAAACTTTTATGCAGTATAAAAAACATATTTTACCAAAATTACCAACTTTACCGGTAATATTACCGGTAATATTACCGAAATATAAATTACCGGTAATATTACAACACTAGCGTTAACTAAAAGTAACGCTTTACGTACATTGAAATTATGTATGTATCTAATGATACGGTTGTCTGACTGCATAGAGCATGGAAATAGTGAAAATAGAGTGGCATAGAGTAGATATGACAGTTGTCGTTGTAAAGTCAGCATTTGCAGTTTGTTCTTTCCTAAATTTGTTGAATCTTTCGATTTAATATGGAAAAACCTAATATTAAATACTCCAAATATTGCTTAGTGCCGAAATGTCAATCAACGCCTATTCGAACACCAGGAAAAGTATTTATTTCATTGCCAGTGGGATCGACGTTTAGCAGATTGTCACTTAATTACTGAATTTATAAACAATTTATATTTTGATGTAGTTGGACATTTTCGAACATAAACCATCTGATAAATACACATTTGGGTATAAAACTGACATTCGCGTGTACCCTATTATCAAGTGATTGAAGTTAAAATAATCGTTCGTAAGGAATAAACTCCAGTCGTGAGTCGGAGCTGACACACACAAGTTTTTTTTATTACACTTTTAAAATTGTGACTGGTGAACTGATTTACACAATTTAATAACCCTGAGTAATAGTTTTGCCAAAAGGATCTCTCTCCTTTATTCATTATGAAAGAAATTGTTCGCGACAGGAAGTTTGCTTCGGCTGTATATTGTATACACGGTGTTTACCATTAAATAAAGCATAATAAATAGTGCAGTTTTGTAACGTTAACTTAACGAAGTGTGAAAATTTCTTTGTTATTTCAGCGTGTAGCGCTCGTTAAAATTTTCTTTTATAGAGACAACTTGAGCGAGTATGCCATTATACATGCTAAAATTAATCCGCGATGTTAAAATAGAAAAACTGCTCGGCTACTAAAAATCGATATCTATAAACAGCCATCCGCGATGTTTTAGGATGTTCATCATCAAACTAGTATTCCAAGTTTTTGTCAATATATCGTACATAATACTTGGCGACATGTTGTAATGGGGTCATTCAGTGTTATAGAATTTCATAGTGTCATCCTATAAAACCTACAGTTTGTGTATATCTACACAAACAACACACAACTAATAAATGAAACAGAACACAATAAGTTTGTCCGAGTGATCTAAACCTAGTTTACCAATCGCACTTCTTCGATTTCAGTTTGTATGTGGTTGTACAATCACAAGTAAACAAGCATTTTCTCCCCTCGTTTTTCCTGTATTGTCTTTTTATGTCTTTTTAACATAATAGACCCAGAATGATCAATCTCCCGGAGCAATCATCGGAACAATGCACGAAAATGGAAACTTGTAAAGGCTACAGTATTTTGCAACCCCATTTTTGGGTAGATCGTTAAACAACAACTAAACGGTGTCAATAACGTCTTTACCGATAATCCTATTATAACCTTCTATCGATCTGCGGGTTTGGGAGTAAATTTATTTCATCCCCGTTTCGGAAACGGTTACGAGGCGATTTCAGACGATCAACTCAATCTCCGCAGCTACTACGATGTGCGTCACTCGTGATCCGGTTCGGCGACGGTCCTATCGCGTGATTTCAACATTCCTGATGGCTGTTCCTGCGACATCGGCTTACTTCGATCTACGCAGCGACGTTTTTATGATTTTGGCATTTGCTAACACGGGTTTGGATTAATTTGAATGTTTCAATTCACGGTGTAGTAACCAAACTGGAAATATGGAAAGAACTAGATTTGCGTCTGCATTCTAAACTTCTGAAACGAATTTATTGCATTAAATCGCTTGAATTTGAATCCAAGTAGACATTTGTCTACAATTACCCCTGGGAAAAAATTAATTCAGTGTCATTAAAGTATAGTAAGGTTTAAGAAACTCAATATTGCCATGAATCTTATACAGCAATAGTAGCACCCTTCAATATGGTTATTTTTTGCCCAGCTTTAAAATAAAAAAAACACATGTATTTTTAAAAAATCCTACAAGTGTCTACGCTTACCCCGGTTTTTGGGGTAAATGTAGACACGCCGGGGTTTCGCACTTCTTTTGATATTAATCAGTTGGAGCTATTGGAGACAAACAAGAAAACATATTTAAAATGGTAGAATATTTTTCTCCCGGGAATTTATTGAATTACAACAAAAACCTACACGTAGGAATTGAGGTATGTGTAGGCAACCTAACCTCGTACATTTTTTCTGCTGTTATGTGTTATTTTTAATGCTCCATTAGGGTGTTTCCTTTTGAAAAAAATCTTTGTCTTAGTCAGGTTCGGTTGCATACACATACCCCAATTTCTAGTGAATTTGGGGTAAGTGTGGACAACCTAACCTGACTAAGGCAAATGTTGTTTTCAAAAAGAATCGCCCTAATAGAGCATTATAAATAACACATTACAACAGCAAAAAAATGAATGAGCTAAACAAAACAAGAGCTACAATAAAATAAAAAGTAAAGATACGCAGAAACGGTCGAGAAATTATATTTTACGAATTTTTCATCTGGCCACCAAATTGTGTCGCAACAAATTATCATACAATGCCATAGAATGCATATTTTGCCATATAAATCATAAAATCCAGTTTCTGACTGAATGAAATGTTTTATAAATTATTTTTCGCCCTCCTGGAGAGCCAAAATTAAAAAGAAATTCATATTGTTTAATGTGTTTGAAATTTCGCCCTTAGTTAACTATTGCTTCTATAGCCAATTCTTAGTTCAGAATGTAAACAACAGAATAAGGCAATACATGAATAGGTAAAGTAAGATGGCAAAACTATTCTTATTTGAGTTAGGTAACTCAAATAGAGTAAAGGGGTTTTAGAAAATTTAAAATAAAATTTGAATCATAAATATTATATAAGATTAATATTGGTAAAACATAAGGTATTAAAATATGTGCCATAAATTTGAAAAGTACATCATAAAATCATAAAAAATATCCTATACACTTTCAGAACAAAAATGTCTGAATTCGCACCCTCTGTTCTGTAATTTGAATTTTACTTAATTTGCTGCACGCAATGGTAGGTACCTCGGTAGGTACTTTAAAATGAATGACTAATAGAAAATTCCACGCACTTCATTAAGAATATTTTTTATTGCCTAATTAAAGACACGTCTGTTAATTTTTAACTGTTGCAGTAAATGTTCTGCATAAATTTAGGTTCTTTGAATCAATAATGCTAAAGTTTCCGTTAAAATTTGCCAGTTTTCAACTTCGTTTATTTTAACAAAAGTGTAAATATGGCGAATAAAATAGTTATAAGCCTATTCTACCAACCCTCGTATTTCTTTTAAACCATAATTCTTGTCTATAAGTAATACAGTTTTTGAGCTGGACTGCCTGTATTAACACTGTCTCAGAAGCGAGGAGAACGCTTCTCTCGTATTCGAATACCGCATTGAATTACGAGTATAATACCGAAACGCATTTTTGGTTAAAATTTAAAATCTCGAAATTAAAATATTAACTACTAAGGCACGAAGTCGCTTGCTCCACATGTTAAAACATATGGCCGAAAACAAGAATGGACAGCCAGTCTTAAGGCACGAAGTCGCTTGCTACACATATAAATTCTTATGACAGTGAGCGAAAATGGACTTAAAGGGTCGATTCGCGTGCAACAGCTTTAAACCAGTTTTAGCTCTAATTAGTTTGAGTGATTCCTAACAACGCCTTTGTTGACCTTAGTCTTTCATTTTCGAGTATTCCCTGTGCCGAATCGACGAACTAAAAGATGTTGTTAAGACCCTGCCTCGCCCCAAACGAGCGTTTCTTTTTAGAAGCCGATTCTTCCCTTGAATATTCATGAAGATTTAGGAGGCGTCCTCGTAACGTGAAATGGGCTTGTGTGGGTCACGTTTTTGTCCGGAAACCCCTTAAAATGACGTAAATAGTGAGACCCCTATACGAGTCGCTTTTAGAGTGCCCGTCAGCAACCATAAATTATTAAAGCCGCCTATTTACTTTGCACAGGAGTTTCTACTTGCGATCGATGTTACGTCCAGCGGGACTCCGGAGGAAAAGTTAAAATGGGCCTTCCGAATGTACGACGTCGACGGAAACGGCGTCATAGACATTCAGGAAATGACTAAGATCGTGCAGGTGAGCAAGTGTTTTCGATAAATATTGTTGTTTAGTTGCGACGCACGAATTCTCGGTTTACGTAGGTTTAAGCGGGGTAATTGTGACACCATAATGCACTTTTGGAGACCTTGAATATCTCTAACACTAACACTATGTGGGACCTTTCGTTGGTGGACGAAAACGACGTGACGTATCTTACTTTTTGGGGTAAATGAGACACCCACTCTGTTTTTTTTAGTATTCCACATCTGTCTGCCTAAAAAATCTAAAGTAGCATCCAAAATTTATATGGAACTAATTTTGGGCATGGTCAAAAAATTTAAAGGTGCTCTCTTCAAAAATGACGCGTGCGCCACAAGAATTATTCTATTTCCTTTTAAAATTATAATTTTTTTCAAATGTTATATTACAAAGATATATTGAGTCGTACGCCGAGTGTTGGTAGGCACCTACATTTTTGATTTTTGGGGCATGCCACCTTACCCCGGTTCAGCCTATAGTCCCGCCAAGAATTCTGATACAGTAAGGAGTTCGAGATCACTGACAATTTTGTTAATATAATTGTATCAGAAATTATTGCAAGACTACGTATACCCGATGTCAAATTCCTAAGCGATTGCATAGTTCCGATGCACCAAATTTTTGTTGCAGGCAATTTATGACATGTTAGGCGCATGTTCATCGAACAGGCCGGCGGATTCGGCGGAGGAGCGAGCGAAAAACATTTTCGCCAAGATGGACGAGAATAACGACGGCCAACTCACGCAGGACGAATTCCTGAAGGGCTGCCTGCAGGACGAGGAGCTGTCGAAGATGTTGGCTCCTTAATGTGTACCTCAGTAAAAATTTTAGTGATTTTTCGTAAAAAGAAAGGGACGATTTAGGATCTTTTTTTATCAGTTTCACGGGTACAATTTCTCATGAGTATACGTATATATACATTTTTCGTATATATGCGTATGGAAACCATGTTGCATTTATATCATTATTAATTTTTAAGAATCAAACATCGATATACTATGTAAACTAATATTCGTATATTTAAGCATAGTTCTTTTGCATTACGTGTATTCAGCCTTATGCCGGAAAGAGAGGTCGATATATTCCAGGTGAGTGTTCCGTTTCTATGGTATTAAAATGTATTTAGCGCTAATATTTGGACCAGTATTTGCTACTACTGTGAACACTCGCCTAATTGTAGGGAACCTTGTTAAGATTTGAGGCCGACACTCTACAGAAGATCGAATTCACGTTTCATCGCGAATTACACATTTTGTTGGTCAGGCAAATTTCATCCCTTAGTCATTTTTTTGTATTTAATGATAATTATGTTATATTTTGTTACTGTAGAAACTCGAGAGATTCAGAATCTTAAAAAAATTTTACCCTTAAAAGGTATGTGTTTTTCGTTCACTTTGCCCGTCTTCTTTTTAAGTTAGAGGCCCCACATGTTTTGTGGCAAGTTGAAACTTCCCTCGAGTTCATCATACGCATTTAGTTGTTCATGTGCCATGCACTTTTCATATCCAAATACTTAAATGAAATGGCGATCTTCTGTAGTAATGTATTGTTCAATATTTTTGGGCGTAAAGCGTCTTGTTTTCGGTACGTGTACTGCCGTGCCCGACGATGTGTGGCAGCCAGTTGGCATATTCAGTACCAGCAAACGCTAGTACAAAGCGGTAGCCATTCATCCACCTGGACATTGCTGGAAGGTGCTTCTATTTCATTTGATTTGAAGTTCCGATTCGAAGCTTTTTGCTATCTGTTCACTAGCACCTATCTGAGAGCGGAATTTCTGCTTATATTAAAGTCTGCTACACGAGCGGGAGAACGCGTCTGCTCTTCCTCAATAAGCTACCGGGTGCAAATTGTACCATCAGACAACCATAGTTTTCATAATTTTTTATATCGCATTGAAACCCCAGGCAAAGATTAATACTTACTTTGGTAGTCGCGACTTTATTGCGTTTTGAATTCCAGATTTTTAGTTTGACGCAGCTCAGCATATTATGAAAGTTAATACCCACTATGTTATTAATACTCGTGAATGTTTTTTTAATGATTTATACAAATAGAATGATAATAGATATTACATAATATATGGTTTTGAATCAACAAGTCCGCTAAGAATACAGCATTTTCGCAAAAGCGTATTGAAAACCAACCTTTATAAATTAAAAACGTAATTTACAACCGCATGTCTTTCTCTTCGTTGTTTTTTTATTAGGTGGGATTTGATGAAGGTTTATGGTGATCCTGTTGACTGTAAGTACGCGCACCGTACCTTAATATAATCCGTGAAAAATATCCGATGTGTAATTTTCCAAAGAGGAATCTTCTCTCTTGCTTATTTTATTGACTGATTTACAAAAATGTGGGGTGGGGGCATCTGCAAAACCGGCCATATTATTCTACTCTAACGTAAAATTCGAAACTAGACCTACGCTATGGGCTTTTCTTTATAGTAGGTCATACTTTTAATAACACTTCTATTGTAATATTCATGAGATTATTTTAAAATAAATTTGCATGAGACGGGAACGCTTGTAATGTCAACAAAATATTTCCTGTTTGGAAAATATTCAGCGGATAAACACGGGGAATCCCCTTATAAGCGACACCATTTGGGAAAAAATATAATTGTATATCTACGCGTTTTTTCTCAAAATAAATGTTTACAATATTTGATGTATTATAAAAAAATAGTACCATAACATATACGTGGATACATATTATTAGCTCATCTCTTTTAGCGTGTAAGGCGTTTGACAATTTCAAGCTTCCGAGTGGAACGTTTGCTACTCTAATGACGTTCAGTAGCGTGCTGAGACCCTGTCAGAATCGAACTTTCAACATGATATCAAATCATAAACGGCATTATGGAAATGCACGTTTTCACGCAAATGGGTCCAAATCACAGGCATATTTGAACTTTGGACGATCAGCAACCGAATTTTAGGGGGTGCTACCCCTTTTTAAAGTCAATTTTGGAAAGCTCCTGATGGTGACAGGGTTTAGAACGCACGGTAACAAATCGAACAATAAAAGCGTATAGGGTGTCTTCAGCTATCATTGGAACGTAATTTTACCCTTTATTCACAAAACATTTTTATTAACAAACAGTTTTATATGGGTAATTTTAACTTTAGTTTGTATTTTTTGTTGCAACCATGAAAATATTCACTGCAAATAAGTAGAAAAGTCGTGAATTATTTTATTTCATCGTATTTTCCAAACAAACATTTTAATTCAAATAAAATTTCTATCTTTCAAACATAATAATTCGTAGAATTGTTTCACAATTTTTAATAAAAATTCAAATTCCGATTGTATTTTACTTTTCAATGAATAAAAATGTTGAATTTTTATGTTTATTTAATCATTTTAAATGTAACAAAAATACAAATAACATAAAAATTGCTTGTTTATAAACATGTTTGTTTTGGAAATTTTGTGAATGAAATATATAAACGCGTCAAATAAAATTTCAACAGATTTTATTAACAAACAATTTTACTTCGATAATTTTAATGTTAGTTGATTTTTTGATACAATTAAAATGATTGTTTGAAAAAATGAATTTTTAGGTTTGTGTCAAATCGGAGTAAAAATATTGGAACAATCGCATGAATACCATAAATTAAAATGTTTGTTATAGAATTATCAACAAATATTTTAATTCAACAAATATAATAGTTCATGAAAAATATCAATTTTAAAATAAAATTCGGGCAATAACTTTTAGAATTAAAATGTTTAGTGAATTAATATGTTTGCTGAATTATTATATTGATTAATAGTTTTTAAACAAACATATGATTTTTTGGATTTATTATGTTGCATGAATTCAAATATTTGTTAATAATTCTATAACAAACATTTTAATTCATTTTATTCGTGCGATTCTTATAATATTTTAGTTGGATTTTAAACGAACATAAAAATTGAAGAATTTTTTCCAACAACCACTTTCATAATTGTAACAAAAAAAATCAGCTAACATTAAAATTGCCCATATAAAACTGTTTGTTAATAAAATATTTCTTGAAAAATTATTGAATAAAGAGTAGAACAGTGTTCCATAGACACCCTGTACAGGACCATTTTATCCTTTTTCTGTCCACATATCGAATAAAACTATTTAGGCATTATATTCTACTATTGCACACTTTTTAAGTACTTAGATACACAAGTAAACACGTGATCAGTGTTATTTACGTGTATAAAATATTTTTTTGCATTTATTTGCACGAAGTCCATGACGTCATTGGCGGGCACACCCGAACTGGCGTGATGGTCAACGTGCAATTTATTATAGGTTTATTTGAGTGATATGTAAGTAAAAGCTTGTTGCTTTAGTGAGGTGTGATACACTTTTACTCCAAGGATTATGGGCGATTGTTAATATTATAATTGTGTCTGTTAATTGATATTTTTCTACTTGCACATATAAATGTAAATATATTGCTGTAATGCTCTGTACGTACACTGTACGAAGAAAACTCATATGCCGTACAAATATATCTCGTACAGCCAATAAAGCATCAATGATTTTTATGTTTGTAAAGGTGTCTGGTGTTCTTCGATCAGATTTATTATACTTACATGTTTAGTATTACATTTTGTAACTGTCAAAATTCTAGGGGATGAAAAATTAATAAAAGCCCCTAGAGTTGTAGTGGTGAAATAAGAGGCAAACTGCAGCTACCCTACTCGTAAAATTTTAGATTAATGTATAGTCAATATCGACTTTTTTATTTTTTTTCTCTTTAATATTTTAACTACATGCAATTATTATTATTATTATCAAGATTAAATGATTACATATTTGCAAACATTTTGTCGTTTTCTGGTGTGACTGCTTTGTGTGAGATTGGTGTGTTCTTTGAAGGAATTTAACAACATTGGTCCAAAAGACGCGGCATTAGACGCAGTAGGAAGCTGTTGAAAGATTCTAGTCATGGGGAAGCAGAACAGCAAGCTCAAACCTGAAGTATTGGAAGACTTAAAGCAGAACACTGAATTTTCAGGTTAGTAATTCTGAACCAGCGCTGAGAAAAAAATTATTGCGTCTAAATAAAAATCTATCCATTTGTAGTTTTTTCCGTTTCATTTTCAGATGCTGAAATACAAGAATGGTATAAGGGATTTTTAAAAGACTGTCCTAGTGGCCATTTGTCCGTCGACGAATTCAAAAAAATATATGGTAATTTTTTCCCGTACGGCGATGCCAGTAAATTTGCGGAACACGTTTTCCGCACCTTCGATGCGAACGGCGATGGGACCATAGATTTTCGGGAGTTCCTATGCGCCCTATCCGTGACGTCACGGGGGAAGTTAGAACAGAAACTTAAATGGGCATTTTCGATGTACGATTTAGATGGAAATGGGTATATCTCGAGGCAAGAAATGTTAGAAATTGTCACGGTAAGCGTAGCAGTTTCACAATTACTTTTTTCCACGAAGAATTTGGTTGTTTGTTGAAAACTCTTGAATTGGTTAAACTATGGAACACCGTTCTACTCTTTATTCGTTAAATTTTTCAAGAAACAGTTTTATATGGGCAATTTTAATGTTAGCTGTTTTTTATTGCAATTATTAAAGTGTTTGTTGGGAAAAATTATTGAATTTTTATGTTTGTTTAAAATCAAGTAAAATTGCAAGAATCGCATAAACATTAAACATCATAAATTAAAATGTTTGTTATAGAATTATCAACAAATAGTTTGATTCATAAAACATAATAAATCCAAGAATTCATACGTTTGTTTACAAATTATTAATCAACATAATAATTCAGCAGACATTAATTTACTAAACATTTTAATTCTAAAAGTTTATTTTTCATGACCTATTCCGTTTGTTGAATTAAAATATTTGTTTGTTGAACAAACATGCAAATTCTGGTAATATTTTTAGCAAACATTTTAATTTAAAACAAACAATTTAATTCAGCAAACATATTAAATGAAACAAAATAATTGTGCAAATTAATAAGTTTGTTTTAAAGTTAAATGAACTTAAAATTTCAACATTTTTCGTCATTGAAAATTAGAATGTTATCTGAACTTTTATGTTTGTTAAGAATTATACGAGTTATTATGTTTAAAGGATCGATTTTTTACTTGAATGAAAATGTTTGTTGAAAATTCTATTACAGACAGTAGTTGGATCGAGAACTTTAACGTAAATTCATAGTGATAATTCTATAATAAACATTTTAATTCATGGTATTCTTGCGATTGTTTGAATATTTTTACTTCGATTTGAAACAAACCTAAAAATTAATTTTTAATTGTAACAAAAAATCAACTAACGTTAAAATTACCGACATATTTTTTTTTTTAATTAAAATCTGTTAACATTTTATTTGTCGCGTCTACATATTTCATTTACAAAATTTCCAAAACAGAAATGTTTATAAACAAGCAATTTTTATGCTATTTGTATTTTTTGTTACATTGCAAAAGGTTTGTTGGAAAATTAAGAAACAACCGTCAAAATGTTATTGGCGATGAATAAAAAAAGATCGTGAATTATAACGAATGTAGGTACCTATTAATTTTCGGAATTGTTTTGTTTCATTCTGTTTGTCGAATTATTCTGTTTGTTTTAAAATTACCAACAAACACACGAATTCAAACACTTAAAATTTTAATTCTCAAATAAAAATGTTTGTTGATTTTTTATGTTTACCGATAATTTTAAAACAAACCGAATAATTCCGCAAATTAATACGCTTGTTTTAAAATTATCAGCAAATATAAAAATTCAAAAAACGTATTAATTACCAATGAATAAAAGATGTTGAATTTTTATATTCAATAAACATATTAAATAAAACAAAATAATTCTGCAAATTATTGAGCCTGTTTTAAAATTATGAATAAGCATAAAAATTCGACATTTTTATTAATTGAAAATGTAGCATGAATTTTTATTTTTCTTAAAAATTGTGAAACAGTTCTACGAATTATGTTTGGAGGATTGGAATTTTACTTGAATGAAAATGTTTGTTGAAGCAAAGTAATTCACGACTGTTTTCTACTTATTTGCAATTAATATTGTTTCATTCTGTTTGTCGAATTATTTTGTTTGTTTTAAAATTACCAACAAACACAAGAATTCAAATACTTAACATTTTAATTCTCAAATAAAAATGTTTGTCGATTATTTATGTTTGCCGATAATTTTAAAACAGACAGAATAATTCCGCAAATTAATACGCTTGTTTTAAAATTATCAGCAAATATAAAAATTCAAAACACGTATTAATTACCAATGAATAAAAGATGTTGAATTTTTATATTCATTAAACATATTAAATAAAACAAAATAATTCTGCAAATTATTGAGCCTGTTTTAAAATTATGAATAATCATAAAAATTCGACATTTTTATTAATTGAAAATTTAGCATGAATTTTTATTTTTCTTAAAAATTGTGAAACAGTTCTACGAATTATGTTTGGAGGATTGAAATTTTACTTGAATTAAAATGTTTGTTGAAACAAAGTAATTCACGACTTTTTTCTACTTATTTGCAATTAATATTGTTTCATTCTGTTTGTCGAATTATTTTGTTTGTTTTAAAATTACCAACAAACTCAAGAATTCAAATACTTAACATTTTAATTCTCAAATAAAAATGTTTGTTGATTATTTATGTTTGCCGATAATTTTAAAACAGACAGAATAATTCCGCAAATGAATACGCTTGTTTTAAAGTTATCAGCAAATATAAAAATTCAAAGAACGTATTAATTACCAATGAATAAAAGATGTTGAATTTTTATATTCAATAAACATATTAAATAAAACAAAATAATTCCGCAAATTATTGAGCCTGTTTTAAAATTATGAATAAGCATAAAAATTCGACATTTTTATTAATTGAAAATGTAGCATGAATTTTTATTTTTCTTAAAAATTGTAAAACAGTTCTACGAATTATGTTTGGAGGATTGAAATTTTACTTGAATGAAAATGTTGAAGCAAAGTAATTCACGACTTTTTTCTACTTATTTGCAATTAATATTGTTTCATTCTGTTTGTCGAATTATTCTGTTTGTTGATTATTTATGTTTGCCAATAATTTTAAAACAGACAGAATAATTCCGCAAATTAATATGCTTGTTTTAAAATTATCAGCAAATATAAAAATTCAAAGAACGTATTAATTACCAATGAATAAAAGATGTGGAATTTTTATATTCAATGAACATATTAAATAAAATAATTCCATAAATTATTGAGCCTGTTTGAAAATTATGTATAAACAAAAATTCGACATTTTTATTAATTGAAAATGAAAATGTAGTATGAATTTTTATTTTTCTTAAAAATTGTGAAACAATTCTACGAATTATGTTTGGAGGATTGAAATTTTACTTGAATTAAAATGTTTGTTGAAGCATAGTAATTCACGACTTTTTTCTACTTATTTGCAATTAATATTGGTTCATTATGTTTGTCGAATTATTTTGTTTGTTTTAAAATTACCAACAAACACAAGAATTCAAATATTTAACATTTAAATTCTCAAATAAAAATGTTTGTTGATTATTTGCTTGCCGATAATTTTAAAACAGACAGAATAATTCCGCAAATTAATACGCTTGTTTTAAAATTATCAGCAAATATAAAAATTCAAAAAACGTATTAATTACCAATGAATAAAAGATGTTGTCGAATTTTTATATTCAATAAACATATTAAATAAAACAAAATAATTCCGCAAATTATTGAGCCTGTTTTAAAATTATGAATAAACATAAAAATTCAACATTTTTATTCAATGAATATGTAGCATGAATTTTTATTTTTGTTGAAAATTGTGAAACAATTTACGAATTATGTTTGGAGGATTGAAATTTTACTTGAATTAAAATGTTTGTTGAAACAAAGCAATTCACGACTTTTTTCTACTTATTTGCAATGAATATTTTCATGGTAGGTACATAGTTTGTAACTTTCCAACTAATGTATTAAATCAAAGTACCTTTTGCAACAAAAAATGCAATTAAAGTTAAAATTACCCATATAAAATTGTTTGTTAATAAAAATGTTTGTATCGGAGATTTTGTTGCTGATAAAACGATAGTTTGATAGATACCATCATCTTAAGCCTTAATCGTCAAATTAGTGCGATGTGACAAAACGATGTTATTTTTTCAGGCAATCTACAAGATGGTTGGTTCGGTGATGAAAATGCCGGAAGATGAGAGCACGCCAGAGAAACGCACTGACAAAATATTCCGTCAAATGGACCGTAACAAGGACGGAAAGTTGAGTCTGGAAGAATTCATAGAGGGCGCCAAGAGTGACCCATCGATTGTCCGATTGCTGCAATGTGACCCTCAGGCCCAGTAGCCTTAAATAAAGCGAAGAACTATGCATTATTTTTATTTTGTTGGTGAAGTGAACTGTTTTACTCAAAAGAAGTTTACGGATCGTGTGATCGCGAGGTTTCCAAAAATTCCGGTCTTTGGAGCAGCGTGTTTTGAGGTGGAGATTTTCCCCGATCTCTTGTCCATTTTCCATTTAATGTTATTCCAGCTTGTGTACAGATGCATAAGCGCAAAGAAGATAATTTGTAAACATCAATAGAATCTCAAAGCATTATTTTCTTATGTGATTGACAGCTTATGTGACTGTACTGTTTTAAGCAGTTTTGATTGGCTGAAGGAACTTGTTTCCATAGCAACTGAGTCAATTTAGCCAATGGTGTTACATGTTTCAAGTTGATGTTTTTCATGCAGATGACTTATAACTGACCATAGAAAACAGTTTACAATTTAATTGAAAATATACTTCATGGAGTGTTGAGATATGCAGACTGCGTAGTAGCTAAAAAGCCGTGGATTGTTAAGGTTCCCTCGCATAGAACTTAGTAAACTGTTTCTTTAATTTAAAAAAAAATGTTAATTGTTAATATGTAAGCCTATAAACTACAAGAGCCAGTCGTAGTTTTTTGCCGAGATTTCAATAATACTGGAGTCTTTCGGCATTTTAATCAAAATACAGTACAATAGTTCAATTAAATGAACGCGTTCATTTGAAGTTTTGGCAGAAAATGCCAATTTGGCGGTTTTAAAATATTTTATGGCAAACCTTCATAGATATATAAAAGTGAAGTCTCATCTACTCTTAATTATCTTTAAAAAAAATATAACGATTGAGTGTTAAAGAATATTTTTAAAATTTTTATGTGATCTGGTTTGATAGTAGATGGTCGTTGTGTGGTCTTTTTTTCCAGTGTTATCTGTATGGTAACTGGTGCTTCAATTGTTGTATAGGGCAGCCAATGGATTCACGATCGTTGCGGTTGCAGCCCACCCAAATTTCAAGCAAATCGTGGGCCTCCAGTATGCCCGTCACCTGCCACGTACGCTTGTACGAATCTTCGAAATTTTTATTACTACTCTAATATATCTGCACTTCTTTTGATGTGTTCGATTTAAATTATACTATTCTAGATATTACTAATAAATTATAAGAAAATATTCAGTTCGGTGAGTTTCGCAACCATTTCTGAACGAGCTAGCGATTTAGATTTTCGTGGACGTCTTCTTCATAGATTTTCGAATCTAGGTGTCGTTTTTCAAAATGATTTGGTTAATTTTGCTGTCGGAAATGGTGCTCTTCGTGAAGCTCCTGTGAGAATGTGATCTAAACAATTTACGAAAATATATTCGTCAATCAGAGGCCTAACCAAAACAAGCGATTAATGCAATAGGTTCTAGTCGTCTGTTGGAAAGTTCTCTTTTTTTTACTGCGGGTCGTAGAATGACCGTCGCACAAATTACCTTATGTGTGTGTCTTAAGCGGGCACACTAGAAATGTCTTGATCTTCCCAGTCTTACGCGAAATTGTGGTTCCGTTTACATTACCTGTCTGTATGTTATATGAAAACAAATAATAAAAACTGCTAAAGCATATAACTCATCGCGTTTTTATTATTATTTCCCTTCCCTATTTTTGTTTTATAATTTAAAAAAAAAAAAAAAAAAAATAGGTTAGATGAAATAGGGAAACAAAGATATAAGGCGATCAAGTGGGAAATTATTCGGAAATGTAGGAAAGCGAAAGAGCAATGGATCGATAATAAATGCAAAGAAGTGGAAGATAAGTTCGAAGTAGGAAAGACTGATGAAGCATATAAAATAATCAGGAGAAATTTTAGAGAAATTGGATCTAGTACCAAAAACATTAGAAATGAGGCAGGAGATATCCTAATCGGAAGTGGGGAGAAGGCAGATAGGTGGAAAGAATATTTAGGAAACTTATATGCGGGACAGGAAGTGCAAGATATATTAGAAAGTGAAAGCAGTGTAGAGGGGGATAACCTAGGGAGTCCTATAATGAGAGAAGAGTTTGAGATAGCACTAAAAAGTTTAAGGAATAATAAAGCACCAGGTATAGATGGCTTGCAGGCAGAAATCTTAAAGTGCGCAGGTCAAGAGGTAATAGATCGTTTATTTAAATTAGTTAGTCGCATATACCTGACAGGCGAGATTCCAGAAGATTACAAACGGAACATCATAGTAGCTTTGCCAAAAAGAAAAGGCGCGGATAGATGCGAAAATTTTAGAACTATCAGTTTAACTTCCCATGCGTCAAAAATTTTAACTAGAATTGTGCAAAGAAGGATGGAGAAAAAGGCGGAAGAAATATTAGGAGAAGATCAGTTCGGATTTAGACGAAATAGAGGAACGCGCGAGGCCATTCTAGCTTTACGAGTAATTATAGAAAAAACGATAGAAAAGAGAAAGAGCGTCTATATAGGATTTGTAGATTTAGAAAAAGCCTTCGACAACGTAAAATGGGGGAAGATGTTCGAAGTGCTGAGAAAGGTAGGGATGAAATACAGGGACAGAAGAATAATACATAATCTCTACAAAGAGCAAAAGGCAGTTATAGAATGTGAGCAGGAACAAAGGGAAGTAGATATCCGGAAGGGAGTGAGACAGGGATGTGCAGTGTCACCTCTAGTTTTCAACTTATATATCGAAGATGCGATTAATATTGTTAAGGAAAGAACAGCCTCAGGGATCAATGTACAGGGCCAAACTATTAACATGCTCAGATTTGCGGATGATATAGCAGTGTTAGCATCTAGCAAAGAAGAATTAGGAGCGGCTTTGAATGAAATGGAAGCAGTTTTGACACAGGGCTTCGGCATGAAAATCAATAAAAAGAAAACTAAAATTTTGGTATGTAGGGGATGTGAAAATAGAACTAAAATGGAAATACAAATTGGAAATGAGAAGATAGAGGAGGTCGCGGATTTCTGCTACTTAGGAAGTAAAATAACTCAAGACGGTAGGAGCACTAAAGATATAAAACAAAGAATGGCGCAGGGCCGAGTTGCGTTTAACAAAAAGAAACAACTGTTATGCTCGAGAACGGTTAATATAGAGACTAGGAAGAGACTCTTAACGTCGTATGTATGGAGTACGGCATTATACGGGTGCGAAACTTGGACAATAGGAGAAGCGGATAGAAAAAGAGTAGAAGCGTTTGAAATGTGGTGCTACAGACGCATGATGAA
This sequence comes from Xestobium rufovillosum, assembly GCA_963966045.1. Lineage (NCBI taxonomy): Eukaryota > Metazoa > Arthropoda > Insecta > Coleoptera > Ptinidae > Xestobium > Xestobium rufovillosum. The sequence goes on from OZ014493.1 coordinate 42,687,466, forward strand.
GATACCGTGGATAGATAAGGTTAGCAATAGGGAAGTATTAGAAAGAGTTGGGGAAAAGCGAAAGGTATGGAAAACAATAAAGAGTAGGAGAGATAGGATGGTAGGACACCTTCTAAGACACGAAGGAATAGTTCGCAACATACTAGAGTCAGAGATAGGAATAAAAAGAGGTAGGGGTAGGCCTAGATTAGACTACTGCTCTCAAATAGTTAGGGATGTAGGATGTTCTACTTTTAGGGAAATGCGTAGGTTAGCTCAGGATAGAAAAGAATGGAGGTACGCGTCCAACCAGTCTTCGGACTGAGAACCTTATGATGATGATGAATTTAAAATTGTTATTGTATAACTGTGTTCAATATTTTGATGAACCGGTGGATTAGAGTAAAATTAGCCGGAATTAAAAATTTCGACATAAGCAACGGCGGCGCATGTGACTATTTTGCTGGTATAAGAACGATTTACAAGCAATATCATTTTCCCCGCTGATTAATCAATTAAATTCTACGATAATGAATTTTTTGGTCTTTTAAAAACTACCCGGTGCATCAGCAACTTGGTAAATGTTGGCAAATTTTTGACAGTCGAACACCACCACTAGGGTTGCCACCTTTTATTTGAGCAAATAAAGTACATTGGTTATTAAAGGTAGGAAAAAAAGTACATTATATCAAAATAAAGTAACTATTATTTATTTTACTTTATTATTTTGTTTAAAATTTACTTTTCGCAATTGTCGGCAAATAATCACAAACAAGAAATTTTGACATTTAGACAATGTTGATATTTGAGGTTAGGTTGCCTTCAAAAACGAGCGAAGTTATTAGTGATCACTGGAAGTTATCCCGGCAAAACATTGAACCTCCGCTTGCTTCGGAAAAATTCTCCGTCTTTTATGAATTTAATGACAGCGCATGCGCTAGCATGTCGCGAACTTTTTTTTCAATGATTTTTGTAAAATGAATTCAAGAAAAATCAAACTACGAAATAATAGTATATTATACACGAGTTTATAATGAATGCTATTATTACCGAGGATGAAGTTTACAACACGAGCGAGTTTTGTAATCATCCGAGGCAATAATAGCAACATTATAACGAGTTGTATACTATACTTTGTCCACGACTATCAAAACAGATTCCCAGAAAGAATTTACCTTCATTTTCCTTCTCCAGAGTAAGAAAGATTCATACATACGCTCTCAGGTATAATTTTCTTGGTTTTTTGGGCAATGAATCTAATGAGGCAAGTTCTGCAGCTTCTTTTATTGCTGGTGCTGTTAAAGAAACCTCGTTTTCACTCTCACTACTCATTATATCTTCTTTTTTAGAATATGCATTTCAAATTAAAAGCAAACCATGCTGATTTGACGTTTCAATTTGAACTGACACATCGCGATCGCGGCCTGCTAAATAAATGTAAAAAAGGGTCAAAGCGATGTTCCTATTGGTGTAGTGAATAATATTCATTAATCACTGCAGTGATTGATGTATCTAATTATGATTGAAGAAACACAAGTATAAAGAGTATATTATAAGATAGTCGTGGACAAAGTATTTTTACGTACTTTATTGTTCTCATAAAGTATAGAGTATAATTATCCGAAATAACGTACAATACTTTATAATAATAAGTACGGGTGGCAACCCTAACCACCACTGACCTGGATGATCCGTGATCCCTTTGTTTGGCTCCTTTCATTGCTTTAGTTATTCCTAGAAGCATAGTGTTAGTGTCTGGTATTAAAAGTATAATTATACAGTCAGTTTATTCAAGAATTAACTTATATTCAAAATTTTTGCAGATGTAAGTGGCGTCCATTCTGTTGTTTTTTTTGTGATAATCGTAACTATTTACTCCCACAGTACAGTAAAATTCCTATAAAACGACCAACAGTGTTTCTGACAGAAACACTGTTTGACAGAAACTTTCTGTCAAAAAGCAAAAACTGGTCGCTTTCGCTTTGCGGAATGGTCGCATTACAGGAGGGTGAAATATTTTTTCATTATGTAATTTTTTCCTCCAATTTACGTAAATCATTACATACTCCATTAAATTAATATTTTTTGAGGTTAAACTTCTTTAGGCGCATTATGAAAGAATGATGAGAGAGCAATTTTACGATGCGCGCGCACGATGCAACAAAAATCGACAGGATGAAGTTAGGCGCGTTATGAAAGAATGATGAGGGTGAAATTTTACGATGCGTGCGCACGATGCAACAACAATCGACAGGATGAAGTTGCTCACTAAACCTACTTGCAGTTTAAGAAAAAAGGCTACCAACAAAATAGTGGTGATATCTACTGCATATATTTACATGCGTGTATAGATTGATAATACTTATTGTGAATATTCATGATAAAAATAGTGCGTATAAAATATATTTTAAGTGTATTTCTCTTATAGTAGGAGAGCCCGCTGCAAAATTATGCACCCATCTGTTAACGAAATGAAATGTGCGGCAAAGGCATGTAAAAACACCGTACTCAAAGGAACGGCACCCGTGCCGGTCATCATTTGGTGCAAAAAGGTAAAAACAATGGCACTTCCGGTACGGAAATTTGCGGAAAATTGCGCGATTTGTTAACGAGATGAAAGTTGTGCCATCTTGTAGCCTTCGATTAATTGAATTGAAATCGGTACCCGTGCCTTCTTTTACCCTAGTACAAATCCCCGGCACGGCGACATTTACAGCCCGTAACTCGGACAAATTCCCGTCATGTGTTAACGACTTGAAATAAAGTTCAATGGTAAGGGCATTATGTCTCCTTTACGAATATCCAAACGTGCTGCGATTCAAAACAGTCAAAGTAGTTGGCACGCGGCGTCGAAATGTCACTTTTGAATCAATTTCAATGGTCGCCCAACATGTAGTCGAATATTACATGTTTTCTGTGTGGTGCACAATTGACATCTGTCACTGTGACACCTGTTAATGGTAACTAAGTCATGGTACAAAGAACTAAGTAACTACAGTCCTTCTTTTTAACTTGATCCTTACGTCATCAACGTAATGTGTAAGTTACTCCGCACGGGCAGCTGTGATAGTGCATGTTGAAAAGAGACTTTCGAAAAGAATGTGTGGAATGCCTGTATGGCGATTTGCATTGCGCAAAAAGGACGGCAAATAAAAGTAGCGGCTGAATTGCATGCCGGCTTACGTTCTTTTCAGCGTTCGAACTGCTAGACTGGGTGACATTAGGAAATTAGGATCAAGTTAAAAAAATGTAAAAAGGACTGTATAGGGAGTAAGTAACTAGGTAAATTTTCGTTATTAAATCATGCTGCAAATGCAACGCGTGATACTGTTGCTGAATTTCGGGCCTACACTACGAAAATAAAAACATTTCCAACATTAAAAACTCGCGCGCGCCGGCTGCCGAATTTCCTGAAAATGACGCCGCGTAGCGCGTTATAAATCGGGCCGTGCCACCTACTTAGACTACTTTGAATGGTGACACGCTTGGATATTCGTAAAAGGGACATAATGCTCTTTCCATTGAACTTTATTTCAAGTCGTTAACACATGACGGGAATCTGTCCGAGTTACGGGCTTCAAAAATGTCGCCGTGCCGGGGATTTGTACTAGGGTAAAAGATGGCACGGGTACCGATTTCAATTCAATTAATAAAGTTATTTTTGTATTATGCCAAAGAAGTATAACTTTTAACGCGCGTACATAAGTACACGCACCAGTTTTTTTTTAATAATAAATAAATTTCCCTATAAATAGAACAACCTACATTTCTAACTATTTCAGTAGTAGTCTAATCTGGGGCCTACCCCTACCTACCGAGCGATTTCTGTACTCCACTATTGCTAACCACAGAGCTTATAGAGGAATTACGTCCATATAATACGAAACCGGAAGGGGAATAACCTTGAATTAGATGAAACATTAGATGAAACATTAGATGAAACATACACCGAGTTTGAATAAATCTACGCGTGCATAATTTGAAACCTCTTATTGAAATTCGACACCTGCTCGGTAAAATTCGACTCTTCCTCGGTGAAATTCGAAATTAAAATGCTGTCGTTAAGCTACACTCTTTGCAGTATGATCTACTCATCTTAGACTTTCAAATAAACTTCAGCGGTGTTAGGTTACGTTGAATTGCCTCTTGAGCATGATATGATACTGCATATCTTATTACTCAGTCGTGAAAGATGAAATGCGATCTACTCTTTGATCATCATGTTATTGTTCATAACAAATAAAATTTGAGAAAGAAAAATAACAAAAAAATGCTATTTCTGACTGTCACAACAAAGCATTGACAACCAATCAAGATGGCCGTTCGGCGTGACTTATGACGTCACAGTAACACACGACAAGTTTTGCAACTGAAGTTATTTTTCTGAAGATAATCAAGTTTTAGATGATTTAAGATTTATGCAGTTTCCTCATTGATACAGAATATTCTGACCCCTCCGAAATAAGAGAACCTAGATATTGTACAGTCAGTTAGAAGACAATTGGAATTATTTTTACACTCTTGGCACGCTATACATGTTAATTATTTAAAGATGAACTTTTCGTGCGTAGATAACTATCGACTCAATTTTAAACATTTTTTGTAACTGTTTTATTGTACTACTTAACGGTAGACCTGGAGTTAATGTTGTTCTTATCCTAACTCACAAGAAATTATTTGTAATATAAAGGCGGAACAAAATTAATGTAATATTAAGAGTTTTGATAACAAAATGCAGAAAAATTATGATACTGAAAGTATTAAAACATAATTTCAATCTGAACGTTGCGCAAGTAATTCCATAAGGTGATTTGGGCTGTTCTAAATTTGTCTCTGCGTATCAAGCATTAAAGTAAAGATTTATTACACCAATTTTGAATTTGGCAAACGTCAGCATTTCAATTAAATGTACCAGTTAATTGGAATTAAAATATTTAATTGCCTGCTACGTATGTAGCAACTGAACAAGGAAAGCTATGGAACGCCGGCGCCGTTTTCCTCTTTATTCACTAAATCTCTCAAACAAACAGTTTTATTAACAAACAATTTTATATGGGTAATTTTAACTTTAGTTGTATTTTTTGGTTTGAAAAGGTTCTTTGATTTAATACACTCGTTGTAAAGTTACAAACAACCATATTCATTGAGAATAAATAAAGTAGAAAAAGTCGTGATTTACTTTGTTTCATTGTATTTTCCAAACAAACATTTTAATTCAAGTAAAATTTCATCTTTCGTAGAATTGTTTCACAATTTTTAACAAAAATAAAAATTCAGGCCACATTTTAATTTTCATTGAATAAAAATGTTGAACTTTTATGCTTATTAATAATTTTATAACAAGCTCATGAATTTGTGGAATTATTTTGTTTTATTTAATATATTTATTGAAGTGTTTGTTTTAAAATTATCACCAAATATAAAAATTCGACAACCTATTTTATTCATTGGTAATTAATACGTTCTTTGAATTTTTATGTTTGCTGATAATTTTAAAACATTCTTATTAATTTGCAGAATTATTTTGTTCCTTTTTATGCGTCTGTCGAATTATTTTGTTTGTTTTAAAATTATAGACAAACATAAAAAATCAACAAACATTTTTATTTGGGAATTAAAATGTTAAGTAGTTGAATTCTTGTTTTTGTTGGTAATGTTAAATCAAACAAATAAAATGAAACAAAATAATTCCGAAAATTAATACCGAAGTTTGTTTAAAAATTTTCAACTAACATAAAAATCTTAATAAATTAATTCCCAACCACTAAAAACTGTTGTCTAATTTTTATTCAACATACATACATTAAATCAAACAAAATAATTCAATAAACATTTTTCTTCAGAATTAAAATTAATTTTATTAACAAACAATTTTATTTCGGTAATTTTACTGTTAGTTGATTTTTTGCTACAATTAAAATGTTTGTTCTAGAATTATCAACAAACATTTTCATTCGAGTAAAAAATGGATCCTTTAAACATAATAATTCGTAGAATTTTTAGCAAACATAAAAGTTCAGATAACATTTTAATTTTCAATTAAGAAAAATGTTTGTTGAATTTTTATATTCATTCATAATTTTAAAACAAACTTTTTAATTTGTGGAATTATTTTGTTTCACTTAATATGTTTGTTGAATTGAATTGTTTGTTTTAAAATTATCATCAAATATAAAAATTAGACAACTTGTTATATTGATTGGTAATTAATGTTCAGAATTAAAATGTTTGCTAAAAATGTTACCAGAATTTTTATGTTTATTCAAAATTTTGAAAAGAACTTTAATTTACGAATTATTGTGTTAAATAACTTACAATGTTTCTTGAATTAAAATGTTTGTTTAAAAAATACACTGGAAAAAAATAATTGACGACCTTTTTTATTTTATTTATACAAATTACCCATAAAAACTTGCTTGTTTATAAAAATTTTTGTTTTGGAAATTTTATGAATAAAATAAAACACGCTAAACAAAATGTCGACAGATTTTGTTAACAAACAATTTGGGTAATTTGGGTAATTCTTCGTTGAATTAAAATGGTTGCTGGAAATTTTCCTTTTTGTTTCAAATTCAAGTAAAAATATTAGAACAGTAGAACAAAGTTCATGAAAAATATTAATTTTAAAATAAAATTCGGACAAAGATAAATTTTTAAAATGAAAATGTTTGATGAATTATTTTGTTGATTAATAATTTTTAAACAAACGTATGAATGCTTGTATTTATTATGTTGTATGAATTAAAATATTTGTTGATAATTCTATAACAAAAATTTTAATTCCTGCTATTCATGCGATTCTTATATTCTTACTTGGATTTTAATAGGGAATATGACAAATGCGGCTATACATAAACAATAATTAATTTAGGTATGTATATCTATTGCAATTTAGGCAAAGTTCCAAAAACGACCCGACAATATACGCACAATTAATTACAATATTGTTTTATGATTATTTTTCCTTTTGTAAATTCCTAGGCCTTTGCTTTACTTGATTATGTACCCACAGTTTATGAAATTGAGATTCTCTAACATTCCCCCCACTGCAATTTTAGTCACAAGTGGTGACGGACCCTTATTTGGCTAAACACGTAAAGCTGAGTCTACACTCACTTTACGATCGAACCGAGGCAACTAGATCCATTACACAATTAAAACAATTGAAGTACCGACAATCGTCGCTCTAATTGCTGTTATAGAGGTAGCCACTTATTACGTAATTAAATCGTTTATTTTCTGCCACCGCAGCACGTGGCTCAAGATGACAGACGAGACACCGGAATGCGTAAGCATTGTTTTGCACAGAATCCTAATGTCACTTGCACTATTTATGTGTGAGCCCTGAGCTGGACGACACAAATAACGCCACTGCCAAAACGAAAAATTTATCACAACAAAATCAAATTACTTAATGAATTTTTCGTGCTTGAACTTAAAACCATCTTGAGCAATACGTACTTTTATTTATTACTTCCAAAGGAAGTTTCCTACAGCCTCAAGGATTAGCAAATAAAGTTGCAAAGGGTTCAAGTCGGGGTTATATTTATATATATCGACTGTGATTGGCAAGGTGCAGGGAGGCGGGGAGACCCCCCCTAGGTCGGTTTAAAACTGTCGTAGAGACTGTTCGACAGGCTTTGTAAAGGTCTCATTGACATTATAGAATTAATAGTATCCTGTAGTAAGTACTGAGTGATTTTTCTTCGGTGCCATTTCTCCAAAAGGGGTGACATTTGGATATTGTGTTGTGTTGGTTTAATTTTGTGTTTGTTAAATTTCATGAGCTCCTGGGGTCTTAGGTCAGGTAATTTAAATGTTGGAAGTCAGTTCTTATCGGAATTATTTCATTTTAAGAAGTTCCATCTATTGGAATAGATTATGTAAAGTGACTGCTAAAATTTTGCAATTTTCTTTTTAACTATCCCAAATTTATTTGCCTTATTTATTGAGCCGTTTGATGGAACCTTATAGGGAGTTTTAATAATGATGAAGGGGGATCTAGGTGGCCAACGGGTACATCCTTTGATTAATCGAAAAGTTTTGAGATTTCGATTTGTATCTTAGACTGAATAATTTGATTATGTAATTGCATTAATTCGTATTTTCGGATCGCTTTTGTCTAGAATAAACATTTTTCTCCTATATTACTTTGCGTACGTAGGCAGTTACTAATAATATTTTTAAACATTTCTTTCAGTACCTAGGTATGTTTTCCTTCAGGCTCTTTTATCTGCAACCATCAAATATTACGTTCACTACGTGTGCATTTTCGAATGCATAATATTATAATGAGGTTCATCATTATTTGATGAACAATGGTCTGCAGCCAATCAAAAGATTACGTTGTGGCACATCGAGGTTGCCCTGACGCAGAAACTGTCAAATTTATATCGCTTACGACTCTTGCTTTAAACTTTCATCCTCGTTAATAATAGCCGCCATAATTCGCTCGTGGAATACCTATTATACTATTGAAGAGATATTTTAAATTCTTGTTGATTTAATACTTTTGTTGGAATATTAGAAATAACCGTGAAAATGTTGCTACCTACCAATAAATAAAAAAGATCGTGAATTGTGTTATTGCAGTGCATTAAAAAAACATTTTAATTCAGGTAATATTTTAAGCTGTAGATTTATTTCAAAATTTTGAACAAACAAACATTCTGGTAACATTTACAGCAAACATTTTAATTCTGAATGAATAAGAACATCTTTCGAATTTTTATGTTTCTTCGGAAGTTTAAAATTTAAAATTAAAATTATGAATGAACATAAAAATTCAACAAACATTTTTTTTCATTGAAAAATGTAATCTGAACTTTTATGTTTGTTAAACATTCTACGAATTATTACCTATGTTTAATTCTTGCTTATACTTGGATGAAAATGCTTGTTGATAATTCTATAACAAACATTTTAAGTCATGGTATTCATGCGATTGTTCTAATATTTATACTTCGATTTGAAACAAACCTAAAAATTCATTTTTTCCAACAACCATTTTAATTGTAACAAAAATTAAACTAACATTAAAATTACTGAAATAAAATTGTTTGTTAATAAAATCTGTTGAAACGTTTACACATTCATTCACAAAATTTCCAAAACAAAAATGTTTATAAACAAGCAACTTTTATGTTATTTGTATTTTTCGTTACATTTAAAACGATTATTGCTAAAAGTTTGTTGGAAAATTAAGAAACTACTGTGAAAATGTTATTGCCGATGAATAAAAAAAGATCGTGAATTATTTTGTTTCATTGTATTTTTCAAACAAACATATTAATTCCAGTAACATTTTAAGTCGTTTAACATAATGTGCAATTTGTAGATATTAAAGCGTTTGTTTCAAAATTTCGAACAAACATAAACATTCTGGTAACAGTTTAATTCTGAATAAAAATGTTTATTTAATTATTTTGTTTGATTTAATGTTCGTTGAATAAAAATTTTTATTGATTAGTAATTAATTTATTTGAATTTTTATGTTTGTTGATAATTTTAAAACAAACGCGTTAACTTTAGGAATTACATATTTTGTTTCATTTTATATGTTTGTCGAATTATTTTGTTATTATTTTAATTCCAAAATAAAATTGTTTGTTAATTTTTTATGTTTGCTGATAATTTTAAAACAAACAACGTAATTTGACGGACGTATAAAAGGAACAAAATAATTCCCCAAATTAATACGCTTGTTTTAAAATGATCAGCAAACATAAAAAATCAAAGAACGCATTAATTACCAATGAATAAAATAGGTTGTCGAATTTTCATATTTGATAATTTCAAACAAACAATTCAATTAAATAAAATAAAATAATTCCGCAAATTAATAAAGCTTGTTTTAAAATTATGAATAAACATAAAAATTCAACATTTTTATTCATTGAAAATTAAAATGTGGTCTAATTTTGTATTTTTCTTAAAAATTGTGAAACAATTCCGCGAATTATGTTTGAAATATTGAAATTTTAGTTGAATTAAATTGTTTGTTTGGAAAATACAACCTTTTTCTACTTATTTCCAATGAATATTTTCATGGTTGCTTGTAACTTTCCAACGAACGTATTAAATCAAAGAACCTTTTGCAACAAAAAATACAACCAAAGTTAAAATTACTCATATAAAATTGTTTGTTAATAAAAATATTTGTTTCGGAGATTTTGAGGTCCTTCTTCCGAGAACAGGCGACTACCCAAGTTTCATCCATTGTAATACGAAGATATTTGATGCTGGCTGCAAATTGGCTGAATGCAATCAACCTTATTCGCTTTTGATTTGCATTATTGACTTAGAAATTGACTTTCTAGTTCTTGGTTCGTCCATCTCGCCAAACCTTGGAATCCACTTTTTATAATGAAATAAGAAAGGCCTTCGAATCCCAATATTAGCAACTTGTTATCGTTAATTTTGTCCAAATCATTTTTTTTTAAATCGCACCTCGCATCATTGGCAAGTATGCATCTATGTAATTTTGTTTGATAGTTATATTTTGGGGCATATGTTTTTAACATCGTGTATAATGAATCTAACTGGTTTCTACCAACCTCACATACCAATATTCGGCACCTCTCTTTGGGAGAAATGGACCATAGTATTTATGTTTGAAATTTATTAATTATTCTACTTTCGTTCGATCGCAGTAGTTTTTTCCCATGGATGACGAAGGAGGCGACTGGTTTACTGACGCAGCCGACGAACCTGAGCCTGCTCCCGCTGAAGCTGAGGCTCCGGCAGCTTCAGAAGGAGCTGCCGATGCGGCTCCAGGCGAGGCGCCTGCGGAGGGCGCTGCTGAAGGCGGAGAAGGAGCACCGCCACCAGAAGAAGAAGGAGAGTACCTGGATCCCGATAAGTTGCTTATTTTCAAGCACTGGATCCGGTAAATTTTATTTTTTTGTTTATTTCCTTGTTTTTGCCACCACTAACTTGATACGAAGATTTACTCCCGTTTCGTAATATCTACTTCTCTGTGTTCCTCTTCAAATTCTATTTGTTCTTTTACAAATTATTTATTGAATTAAATTCTATGACTATCGAAAATATAGGCAACCTAACGTACAGTAGTTGTAAAAGTTATGCGACCACACATACACTAGTAGAGTCGAGCATCAAAGAAAACAAAATTAAACAAATGTTAATAGATGTTTTCCAGCATTTGCTGTCATCAATCACGCGTTCTTTTTTTAACCGAGGATTATTGTTTTCAGTCCAAAATTCCTGCAGTACAAATACTTATACAACTACAGACACAATTACTACGATGACGTTATTGACTACTTAGATAAACGTCAAAGGGGACTGAACCGCGATATCCCACGTGCCCAAACGTGGGCAGAGAGGGCCTTAAGAACGTACACAAATAAGTTGACCCGAAGTCAAAGTTTCAAGCAAACTTTGGAAGACACCAAGTTGGTTGAAAGAACGAGAATTAGCGGTGCTTTCCACCGGTATCATACGAAGGAGTACATCAATAGGAGATATTCTACATTGTTGTTTTAAATTTTGAAGGATTCGCTTATGTTTCGGAGGTTATTTTGGTTTAGTAAATGAAAAAAATGCAGGATAGCGTGATTTGTTAATATATATGTTCGAGAATTGTTTGTTAATAATAAAATCGATGTATAAATTGCTAATAAAGCTTATATAATTTGGTGTTCTTCCTTTTTTGCCTTGGCAGTGACATTTGAATGCAAGTTTACACGTTGTGACTGCCAGATTTCGAAATATTTTCAAGTTTTGATGAGAAAAACGTTAAAACGCATCATTTAAAATAATAATCTAGCTGAGATATATGAAACTATGAAGTAAACTAATCTCGTTGTCGGATTTTACGTAAACATGTCTACTCTACTTTTGGACTGCATCCAGAATATTTTATAAAAGCCAAAATATAACATCTGCTTGAAAAGTGATGTGAAAACAAATAAAATGAATGAAAACGCATCAAAATTTCGTTTCTATTTTTAGTTGAACCGACCTTGAATTTGAATTTAAGTCCTTCAGAATTGTTTGTTTTGTTTTGAAATGCTTTGCAGTTTTTGGCTTCGCTAAAGTATTTGCAATTACCAATATAAAGTTCCAGGACCCCGCTAGTGTGATTTCCGCCAGAGAAATTGTGTCCAAATTGAAACAGTTTTGAAAAGCAAGATAAGTTTTGTAAAGGTGGGTTCTGATTAATCAAGTTTGTTGATCAGTGACATTGAGGTTAGAACTGAATGTGAAATTTTAAGAAATTGCGTGATAATAATTTTTTATAATGTAGCAAGAAATTATTTACTACTAAGTACTAAATAATACCTGTAATAGGTGGCGCTGAAAGTCGCCAAGCGAAGTTTTCCACTTTACTGACATAAACGTAGGAGATAGTGATACTAGATGTCTCTTGTAAACTGAGCTTCAAAATATTACATGGCAGTCCGCCATTTCTATTACCTACTTAACTTGTCTAGGATCTTTCAAAATTGCTATTTTTATACACGGTGTTTCAGGAGGAATGGTACATATACTTCAGTATGTTATAGTATCGCTTATTTTGAGCAAAATACTTCATATGAACACGTGTCCAATGTTTTTTACTCATTTTGCAAGCAAAATAATCATGTTTACTGGAATTTCGATAAGTGTATCGACGTTTGCCGAAAAAATAGCATATTTTATGCGGAGCTTAAAGTGCTTCTTATTGCTCATCTATAATATTATATAATTATTCGTGCCAATTTTTTTCTTTAAGTTTATAACTTTTGTGAATTTTTTGGCAAAATTGAAACTTCTTTTTGTAAAACACCAACGTTTCGCCTCCGTTAGGGGGCTTTATCAAGGTTTTATTCAAAATTGTATAAAGTATAAAAAAGTGACATTTTTTTTTCTTACTAAAATTTGTAAATAACAGTAACTATGTTAAACTTAATATCATCATAAGGTTCTCAGTCCGAAGACTGGTTGGACGCGTACCTCCACTCTTTTCTATCCTGAGCTAACCTACGCATTTCCCTAAAAGTAGAACATCCTACATCCCTAACTATTTGAGAGCAGTAGTCTAATCTAGGCCTACCCCTACCTCTTTTTATTCCTATCTCTGACTCTAGTATGTCGCGAACTATTCCTTCGTGTCTTAGAAGGTGTCCTACCATCCTATCTCTCCTACTCTTTATTGTCTTCCATACCTTTTGCTTTTCCCCAACTCTTTCTAATACTTCCCTATTGCTAACCGTATCTATCCACGGTATCTTCATCATGCGTCTGAAGCACCACATTTCAAACGCTTCTACTCTTTTTCGATCCGCTTCGCCTATTGTCCAAGTTTCGCACCCGTATAATGCCGTACTCCATACATACGACTTTAAGAGTCTCTTCCTAGTCTCTATATTAACCGTTCTCGAACATAACAGTTGTTTCTTTTTGTTAAACGCAACTCGGCCCTGCGCCATTCTTTGTTTTATATCTTTAGTGCTCCTACCGTCTTGGGTTATTTTACTTCCTAAGTAGCAGAAATCCGCGACCTCCTCTATCTTCTCATTTCCTATTTGTATTTCAATTTTAGTTCTATTTTCACTCCATCTACATACCAAAATTTTAGTTTTCTTTTTATTGATTTTCATGCCGTAGCCCTGTGTCAAAACTGCTTCCATTTCATTCAAAGCCGCTCCTAATTCTTCTTTGCTAGATGCTAACACTGCTATATCATCCGCAAATCTGAGCATGTTAATAGTTTGACCCTGTACATTAATCCCTGAGGCTGTTCTGTCCTTAACAATATTAATCGCATCTTCGATGTATAAGTTGAAAACTAGAGGTGACAGTGCACATCCCTGTCTCACTCCCTTCCGGATATCTACTTCCCTTCGTTCCTGCTCACATTCTATAACTGCTTTTTGCTCTTTGTAGAGATTATGTATTATTCTTCTGTCCCTATATTTCATCCCTACCTTTCTCAGCACTTCGAACATCTTCCCCCATTTTACGTTGTCGAAGGCCTTTTCTAAATCTACAAATCCTATATAGACGATCTTTCTCTTTTCTATCGTTAATAATAGAAATTATATCTAGCACATTTGATTTTGATAATTATGAATAAGGAAATAAATAATGTACATGAGTTAATTTAGAATCAAGTGGTAGAGAACAAATTACGTTATTATGTCACGGTATTTTTTTTTTTTTTTTTTTTCTTTTTTTTTTTTTTAAATTTTGTCAAATAATTTACGTTTATATTTTTTTATATCTTTACAAGTTTAAATAAATATTCTTGACAAAGCCCCCAAACGGGGGCGAAACGCCGAATAAAAAATACAAGTTTTATTTGTTAAAAAAACTGCCAGAAATTTCACAAAATTTGGAAATTTAAAGTTTTTGGAACTGGCACAAATCAAAGAAAAATCAAAGACATAACACGAAATTTTGGTAAACACACTACAAATATCCTTAAAGAATACTCCAAACTAAATATTAAAATCGCGCAACTTAAAAACAATAGAATATTTTTGTTAAAGTGTAGAGAACAAAATATAATCCCAAATTTTCTAAATTACCTCAACCCAAAAAATATACATATTGAAAATCCAAATTATTATATTAAAGATTCATGGTCATTTAAAGAAAAAAGCAAAACGTTTTATATTCCTGAAAATTTTACTTTAATTTCACTGGATGTTGTATCACTCTATACAAACATTCCAATAAATCTAGCAATTACCACTATCAAAAAAAACTGGAATAAAATCGAACCCTTCACATCACTTACTTTAAACAATTTTATTACTGCAATTGAACTTACTTTAACTACTACATACTTCAAATTTAAAGATAAAATTTACAAACAAACTGATGGCTGTGCTATGGGTTCTCCAATTTCAAGCACTATTGCCCAATTAGTCTTAGAAGATTTAGAAAGCACTGTTATTCCCAAATTATCTTTTAATTTACCATTTTTTGTAAGATATGTGGACGATTGTCTCACTGCTATTCCTCCTGACAAAGAAAATGAAATACTATATCAATTTAATAACTATCATCCCAAATTACAGTTTACTATAGAAATTTCAAAAAATAACCAAATTAACTTCTTAGACTGAACTCTTTACAAAATTAATAATTCTATAGAAACAGAATGGCACACTAAACCCACTTGGTCTGGCCGTTACATTTACTTTAATTCTAAACAACCAATTTGTCACAAAAGAAGTATTGTTATGTGTTTAGCCGATCGAGCAATCAAACTTTCTAGTCCACAATTCAGAAAATCTGCAGTTGACAAAGCCATAAATTGTTTAATAAAAAATAACTACCCAAGATATTTTATTGACAAAATTATAAAAAACAGACTACATCAATTTTATAATAACAACAATATTAATCAGAACCAAAAAGAATCTAAAAACTACATTTCCTTACCCTATATAAAAGAAATATCACACAATATTAGTAACTTATTAAGAAAACATAATTTTGTAATTGCTCACAAAAAGCATAATAATTTACAATTTTTATATTCTCATCTGAAAACCCCCATTCCAAAATTGATGAAAACTCACACCGTATACAAAATTAATTGTAATAACTGTAATAAAACATACATTGGACAAACCAAAAATCATCTCGAGACTAGGTTAAAACAACATACATACCAAAATAGCAATTCAGCTATCAGTAAACACATAAAAAATACTAAACATAATTTCGATTTTAATAACACTACTATTCTTGAACAAGAGAGAAATTTAAAAGCTAGACTTATTTTAGAAATGATACACATCCAAAAAGACAAAAATTCTTTAAATGACAGATCTGACATTCAAAATTTAAGTCAAATATACCGTGACATAATAACGTAATTTGTTCTCTACCACTTGATTCTAAATTAACTCATGTACATTATTTATTTCCTTATTCATAATTATCAAAATCAAATGTGCTAGATATAATTTCTATTATTAAGTTTAACATAGTTACTGTTATTTACAAATTTTATTAAGAAAAAAAAATGTCACTTTTTTATACTTTATACAATTTTGAATAAAACCTTGATAAAGCCCCCTAACGGAGGCGAAACGTTGGTGTTTTACAAAAAGAAGTTTCAATTTTGCCAAAAAATTCACAAAAGTTATAAACTTAAATCATCTATAATAATTGCCGGACGAACGAAGTCTACAGATTCGCCACAAAAAGTATGACTTTAGCTCTTTATAAAATAAAATACTATTTTTTGGACGAGTAGACAAGATTCCAAGACGAGCTGTAGGCGAGTCCTGGAAGCATATAGGTAAGTAACATCCAGTATCGCCATTCGGCTGCTCGATCGGATTTTGGAATGTAACATACGATAGCGCCAACATAATGTACGCTATCGCGTGACACTTACCTGACCATTGCATTACTCCTACAATGTTATGATGCACGTTGAAAGCATGTCAATATTTTATAATTTTATAGATGTACCTATTAAATCGTAATTTTTGATGTCATGATGCTAAATTGTATATGAATTATTTAATTCAATAAACTGTACAATAGTGCAAACCAGAGCAGAAACGCCAAACAATAATTAGTATATAAGAATATAAAGTAATATTTCAATATTACCATAATCTCAATATGTAATTGGGTACTACAATTTAACCATTTGTCAATGACTGCTACAGTGTAAGGACAATATTAAGTTTTTATGGTCACGGACTCTTCTCTTGTTCTCTTGTTCTTTGATTTTCACCGGACACTATCATTATTAATTTTTGAATAAAAATAACCATTGGGCAATGAAAATGAATACATTTTGGTGGAGGAATTTTCTACTCGAGCATAAAAAACACGTGAGCATGCACTTGCACTGGTGTTTTCGCGGGAAATTGTCACATTGGAGATTGGACGGTAGAGCGCGATAAGTAACACCCTCGTAAACACCAGATAGCGACGATTAGCTTGGCGCTCTCGCGTGTTACTTTATCACAATTTGAGTCTAATTTTTTTACTTTTCAAAAACAATGCTTTCTAAAACAAGCTTTGTTATGCAATTTACCGAAATCTAACATGCAGCATTCAGGATCTCGGTTATCTTAGCAAGAGAATAGTTGTTTATCCTGAAGATATTATTTGAGATAACTAACCATTTCGTGGAAAACTAAAAAATAAAATGGAAAATTGCACTGGCAATTTTTATTCTAGATATATATTTCTGAGCGCGCTGCCACCATTTTACTACGTCGATTCGTTACTGCTCTTAAAATGTCAGTTTTGTTTGCTATCAATGAACTAATTATTTTTTCTTCGGCTCTCATCTTTGAGTTAATGGCGAAATGTAATTGGGAACAAAATCATTTCATCACAGCAAGTTATTAACTTTCAGTAACAGTATCAAAATTATGTGAATACTGTCTTCAATAGAAAATATAAAATGTTATTTAAAACACTGTTAAAAAGTTGTTTAAAAGTGTTAGGCCTGGTAGTTGACCAACCAAAGATGGCCAGTTATACGTAAAAGAAAATTAGGAATTAGAAGTTATGTTACGTTGTTTTCAGGGTAATTGTTATACAGGGTGATTCATAACAAGTGTAAAAGATTTGGAGGGCTGATAGAGGAGGTCAAAATAATATGAAAAAGTTGATGAACGTATGTCCTAAAGCTATTTCCAACAAAAATATGGGGTGTTCAAGTTTCTCGAAAAAAACTGATTATTTTTGTTATTTCCGAAACTAAGAAAGCAATTAAATTAAAGTTTTAGGGACAATTTGTCGCTTGCAGACCTCTATCATAAAAAAATACTTTTATATCCGATAATAATTTATTTTTTCAGAACAATTTTTTAACCGAAAATTCAGATTTTGACGTTTTTACAAAATGCTGTTTTACTCGGAAGTTATCAGTACGGAAAAAATGAAGAATACCTTTTTTCTTCGAATTTGAACGCAGAAGCCAAAACTTAAATCTTTTCTTTAGAAACCGGTGGCGATAGATGTTCATAAAGGACAATAGCCCTCAAAATATGAATTCAGTAGATTCAGTAGATTCAGTAGATTCGGAGATATTAAAAATAATCAATTTTTTTCGAGAATTTTCTACACCCTGTATCTTTGTTGGGAACGATTTTAGGACAGATGTTCATGAAATATTTTTTCTTGTTTTGACTTCCTCTATCACCTTTCGATTTTTTTACACTCGTTATGAATCACCCTGTATGTACTATTTTTATTAAATTTGAAACGACTGCAGAGATGAATATTAGGTGATGAGTATTAAACGGGCCTCCTGTGTAGTTTAGACTGCTATACTCATCACCTAATGTACTATTTTTGGCATGGCTTATAAACTGCAGAAGTAAAAGTTGTCAAAATTTTCAAAAACTCTAGTAAAGTAAATGTACGTAAAAACTGCAGTTTTGGAACTGTTCGTTTTCCTTAGTTGACTAGTAAGAAATAGTTAGTTCATAAGCTAAGTTATCGAATATGAGTACCAAAAGAAAAAGTGAAACTGACATTTTTAATGAACAAAAAAATAATAATTATAACAAAGTGCTGACAACGTTTTAAAATACGAAATAAAAAGGGCTTCTTTTTAAAAAGTATTGTAATGTTCTATATCTTAATAATAATTAGCATTCAAATGGTGGTAAGACGGTAGGTAAGTAATACTCGAGATTGCCAAGTGAATGGCGATATCGGGTGCTACATTCAGAAATCCGATCGAGCAGCCGAATGGCGATACAGTATGTTACTTACCTATATGCGTCCTGGAAGTCTGCGAGTCAAAAAAAACAGTTTCCGGGCGTGTTGCGTACACTATTTTGTCGGCAACCCTGTGGAATAACAAATGAATAAAGCACGTTTCTTTATAATATTTATTTGTATTTAGTACAAAATTAGGAACTTTCTAATCCTTGTTTATATTAATATTTACTTATATTGAAATTCGAACAATTGATAATATTAAAATGATTGAATTTGTTTGAAATGCATCTTATATTTAAATGCTTGTTGTTGAAGTCAGATTATGAAGGTTAAGGTATCCGATTCATGCAATAATAGACTGTTTTAGAATGGCCTGATTTTGACAGGCCGCCATTTTCTGTTGGAGGGCAGAGCATGGATAAAACAACGTTATGTACGTGAGTGTTACCAAAATTTGAACAGATTTGGTGCCAAACAAAGTGGTGATGTTTAGAGTTCATGTAATTTAACTCAAAATAACGAAACAACGTTTGCAATAGTGCAACCAGTCGTATCATTTTAAGAATTTTCATTCAATTCTCGGCGTAAAGCGACTAAGTTTAAGTTACGCCCCTTCTTTCGTGCCAAATGGTAACACAAACATCTCCTCTTCTTCCCTCCAATAAGCTTTAAAACAAACAAATGTGTGCCCTCCAGCTGTCAATTGGGTGACGAAATTCTAAAATGATCTATAACCGCAACCAAAAACCATGCAAACTTGTGAAAAGCAAAATGTCAACTATTTTAATGTCAAATTGGTAAGTCGTTATTTCGTTGCTATGGAAATTATCAACTGCATTCTTCTAGAGCATACCTGAATTTTCATACTGTTATTTGGTTATTAAGTACAATGACAACAACTATGTAACTCTGTACTTCCCGGACTAGACCGGAAAAGTGCTACTTTCTAAAAGAAAAAGTGTCCGGGAAGTGGGTACTTTCCGAAAAACATCATTTTTCACCCCTACCCATAATCCAATGAAGTTAAGTCCGAGACCTAACTTGCCAATTGATGGGGCCACCAAGGCTGATCCTAATAATGCTAAATAATGTCATAACAATTTATTGTTTTACTGCTGCGGCCTACTGGATAATCACTCTGTAATGCGCTCTATATTAAAATTACTGTATCTCAGTAACCATTGGAAATTGAACACCTGCTCATATGAACCTTTTTATTCAAAATGAACGATATTATAACATAGGTACTAAAATATCTACCGTTCCTTCTGAAAGTATGCTCTACTGTTTAGAGACAACCTATATATTACACACAGTGGTTGAATCGAGAACTTTGACGTAAATTTACTATGAATTCTTAAGAGCCAAGTCTCCCTGCTGCATTTTCGAGCGATTCAGACGTTCCCGCCTTTACAAACTGTACGGTTATTTATTAATATTTTGCTTTCTAATTTTGCAAGCATATACAGAAAACATTTCTTAAGAGTCGTCTCATCGGCGATTTCTAAAAAAAATAATAGAAGTTTGTCTTTTTCGGCTCCAAATATACCCTAATTTTCTGTACTTATAACTTACTAAAAAAATACTCTTTTAAAAATCCGAGATGAGAGGCCGATTTCCACAAGTTTCTTCTTTCAAATAAAACAAACAATTCCAAAATCGGTTCATAAATAAGGAAGTAATTTGTAAAGAGAACTGCCCTTGCAAACGCGATTTAATGCCCTGCGTTGTAACGCCCTCTGCTTGTTCATCACGCAACACTTGGTAAACTGCTAGTACGAACTCAGTGATTTTTGTATGGGGCCCACTTCAATAATTGTATCGCCATACATTACATATTTTAATTGTATATACGCAAACATAGAATTTTGGTCTTGCGAATTAATGTATTTGTGCTTAATTGCAGCGCTCTGCCATATCCCACATTTTTATTATAATTTTGTTCAATTTAGAGTCGATTTTATCTGAAAGTACATTTACACAATTTGAACACGTTTGTTATTGAAAGTAATGAACATATAGGTAGCAAGATATAAAATAATTCAAATTTCACCTTAAATAATGTTCTCTTTATTTAACCAAATAACAACAACTTAAAATCTCTGAATGAAAACCCAGTAAATGAGCGGGGATTTTATTATAATTTATTTGTAAATTGATCCAAAAGTAGACCTGAGCAAATATTTCCAAGATTGCAAGTAATTTATCTGCAATATAGTAATTCCGGGTTATAATGGAATGATCCTTATAAATAACAAGTATTTAGGTAATGTAACTCTGAACAAACTAAAAATGCTAATTTCGCCCAGAGTTCTAATAGCGTTGCTTTCAACATTCATCGTAGAGGCATATTCCTACTTTTTCTACTATCATTTAATTCTGGTAACACATTCGTATAAAAGTTTACAAGTTGATTTTCCATTTTCATTTTCCAAAATTCATTGTCTCTCATAGCCGTTTCATATTTTATGCCTTTGGGTGTCCAGACTGTAAAGATACAATACCCTCTTTTTGTAATTTGCATTTGTCCCTGAATTTGGTAAAAGTAATTGTGATTCTTATTTATCTTCCCGTTTCGATTCCAAAATATAATTTTCCTTTTCTCGATACCTTCTTCCGGGGTTAGATTACAAGAACTTTGGGCATAAACTTCAACAACACATTGATCTCTTATAAGACCGTCCGGAGTTTCTGACAAATACGGAATGCTCAGTTCTTGAAATATTCTTTCGCTTTATTATACATATACAGGTTGATTTATACCGGGGTGCGAAAAATTAAAATTAGGGTTCAGAGCCACAAATGAAGTAAAAATATGTCATATGAAGGTATGTCCGGAAATACTTCGTATAAAAGTTATGCTCGTCCAAAGATGGAGGCTATTAAATTACGTTTCTAATTTTTTCTCAACTTTTGAGAAAGACAAAAATTAATTTTGGTACACCTATTATACTAATAGGGAAGCTTCGAAGAGATATTTTTTAATCATCCCTTATCGTTTCAACCTAATTTATGCTCGTCCAAACATGGAGTCTATCATGTTTGGACGAGCATAAATTTTAAACGAATCATTTCCAGACACACCTTCATATGACATTTTTTACTTAATTTGTGGCTCTGAACCCTAATTTTAATTTTTCGCCCCCTGGTATAAATCATCCTGTATATGTCACGGGCATAGTGACGAATAGGGCGATGTTATTCCGTTGAAATTTTGTACAACATTTTCTCATATGCCGATAAAATGTTTGTGTAACTTTGATCAAAAAAATCGATGCGCGAACGGAGGAAAGGGGGGTTGTAATACCCATTGACCCCAAACTTTCTCCTGCGCACGTCTATGGTTCCTATGGTTCCTGCATAACATCTAAGCTTCAAAAAAATGCCTTTGGATGGTAGGTACCTCTTTTATTAATAATTATTTTGGCAACTTAACACCTACCCGTCTTTCTTTCCAATGCTAATTTGGCTGTTAGACGTTATGCAGGAATATGACCGAATCGGTACCATCCAAGGGCATTTTTCTGAAGCTTAGACGTTATGCAGGAACATAATGCATCCAAGGACATTTTTCTCGAGCTTAGTTCGTCACCTTAGAAAAATTGGGAGACTTAAACAGCGAGTGGATTAACAACACACATAGTCAAATGAGTTGCAACATCTCGTTAACCAAGCCCTAAATCAAAATTTTACAAGAGAGAAAAAATAAAAGAAGTGAACACTTGGTATCAAATCAATACCTTTGAACCATACACGTGCGCAGAGAAAAGTTGGGGGGTCAGTGGGTATTACAACCCCCCCTTTCCTACTTTCGCGCATTAATTTTTTAATCAAAATTACACAAACACAAAGCTGAAACCAGAATTTGGATACCGTTTTACTCGAAAATAATGTTGATTTTTATCTCTCCAATTCTTTTTGTACTAAGCAAACTACTATAGAACTTTTTCCAAGGAATTCAGTAGCGTACGTAGTTGTTTTCTAGGGAGCGTATTTTTTGAGTTATGACATAAAGTTGAATTTTTAAAATGGAAATCATAGTAGGTACGCTTTGGTCTAGTTCGAAAGGTCTTTTTGTAAGCTATCAAAATATGTAAATATATACTTTTATATTGTTATTTCAAAAAACGGCAACAATTTTGGTACTTTTTAAGTTGTAACTTTAGAAAATATAAGATAGGTAGGTACATTTTGATAGCTTAAAAAAATACCTTTTGAACTTGACCAAAAAATTGAACTTTATGTCATAACTCAAAAAATACGCTCCCTAGAAGAAAACTACGTACGCCACTGAATTCCTTGGAAAAAGTTCTATAGGAATCAATCTTTTTGAAAATCGATAAAAATCAATATTATTTTTTTTCTCGAAAACTAAAAACGATATCCAAATTCTGGTTTCGGCATTATATTATTATACTCAAGAAAATAGCTCGTGTTTGCGAAAATCCCAAGGCTCTATCTCTGCTGCTTCTATGAGAAACCCCCAAATCACAACGAAAATAAGACACCCTGTACAGACAAAAATCCAATTGCATAGTCCCTTCAAACGTCAAACCGAATCAGATTCAGACCTATACAAGCTGCAATACAAATTGAAATTAAAGCTTTGCTAAGCGAAGCCAGAGTGCGACCCTGGAAGAGCTTCCGAGACACGTGTTTTTGACCGTGGCTCCGCCTTCAGAGCATACCTCGTCTTACGTCCCTAAAAAATCTTGATTTTGGCGATTGGATACTTGGCTCTTAATAAGTTAACCCCACACGCCAAAAGACACTGATACAGTAATTAATTAATTAATCTTCAACTCCTGAGGAAGCTGACGTGTCAGCGAAACACGTGTCGAGTTTAATTACTGTGTGTCACTGTCTTTTGGCGTGTGGGATTCACTTATTAAGAATTCATAGTGATCCTGTATATTGTCATCAGTCTTGTGGATAATATTAACTCGAATCTGGCTATCATACACGAAAGACCCAAAAGATTCATATTCCATTTCCAAAGTCGCTCAATTTTTTCCAGATCTTCAATCACAGCTTATTCTAGCCATTTCTTCTTCGGCCTTCTTCTCTTCTGTTTTCCTACCTAGCAACCTATTCGTGGCCGTCCTATTCTCTGTGCTTTGTCTTTGATAGATACTTGGACAATCCAATATGCTCCATCCTTAGTATCTGTCATTCCATTTCTTCCCTACAATTTCAGAAGTCTAATCTAAAACAGTTCCTGAAAGCCGGTGTAGGAATGTTTTGAACGATCTTCTTCAGCCCTTCCAGCTTCTATTTTTGGATGTCTGCGTAGCTCTAGATGAACACATTTGAAGACGGTTCTACAGACTTGAACAAGTAGGCTTTGAGCAAGCTGAACTCAGCTTGGCCTTGAACTGATTGGGGAATTGGCTTTTTCAACTACAGACTCTTGTATTTTCGTTTGAAACACGGATTTGGAACTGGCGAACCTCCTCGACCAATGCTTAACCATAGTCTTGTTTTCGGTACGTGTGTTGTTATTTGTTAGCACTTTGTTTAGTTTAGTTTCACGAATTTCCGTTGCGACAGGATGATTAAGTAAAATCATCAGTTTAAATTATTTTATTATATGATATATATACATATGTACATCCAACAATCAGAAAAAGTACATAAAATGCAACAATAAACAAATTCTTTCAAAATTCAAGTATAAGAAAAATTTCAAAAACCGAAACTAGTATAGACAAAACATTATTCTTAATTCAGTTATACTCCAAACTCTGTTTTTCTTTCCTAGAGCTAATCTGGATCGACTGCAAGGCACTATTAACGGCTTCGTTTTCTTCCGCTGTTTCAGCCATGAAAGCCTTCAAACGCGCCGCCCTTCTTTCTCTGGCTGCTTGCTTTTCAGCGATAGCAGCCATTTCTTCGTCTATATCGTTTATTCTGGCTCTAGATGCTTTGGCTCTTAAAGCAGCGGAGCTCTCTTCTTCTCTCTCCAACGGCGTCCATCTTGTCAAGTCTTTTTTATTTGAACCATCGTCTTCGTATGTCACTCTGAGTGATCGTCTTTTGTATGACACGTCGTCGTTCAAAGCTCTTCGCGACGAATCGTTTATACCAACCGAATTAAGAACTTTTTCTGATCGCTCTACCATACGCCTGGAGTTTATATTGTTTACAGCGCTCTCTAGGTCTACGTCGTCGATTAGTGACACTTTTTTGTTTGCTCTGATTCTTCTTAAACTTGCTGCAGTCTGAAAACAAAGAAATTCTATAAATATACCAGTTATAAACCTTAGAAATATAAATGGAACTATGCACGATACATATTTAAAAGATGGCAACACTGAGAAGTTTACGTAGGGAATATGTAAATGAAGTGGAAGTAATTACGATGTGTATGTTGCCAATATGACGTCACTTTACTGCGCGGGTAATCATTAATTTAATTTAAGAAATTTTGGTTAGTAACGCCAAGGGTACAATTCGGCCGCATTAATAAATTGACGAAATAGTAGGTAGGTACGCGAAAATTGCGATACATAACAAATCAGATTTTAATATTGTCACTGTTTTAATGGGCTGGCTTTACTTATAAAAATTTCTAGAGAAACGTTGGTACAAAAATAAAGAAGTGCAAATTAAGGTTAGACAGAAATTAACCTACAATTTCGAGACAAGAAATGTCTTCAAGAATGTCTCACATCTCGCACGGAGCTTAAAATATAAATAGAAGAAATGCTGAAGCGCTGGAAAACAAACATTATTTATACTCAGCTTTGCTGATGACCAAGTAGTAGTTGTACAGAACAAAGAAGGTCTGAGCTGTTTGATATGCGAAATATAAAAAGATTAACAACAAACAAGCTCCAAGAAATAACAACCTTACAATACCTGAAAAAAGAGCGAACATTTTATAGATAAGGTTAAGAATTTATGGTAACAAAGAATGAAAATGACACCCCGAATGCAGCTCTGATTAGATCTTGATATAAAAGTCCCAATTTCACAACAAATTGTTAAAATGCTTCCAAACATTAAATTTTTAAAATGGGGTTTCTCGCTCATGCGCAGTTTAACCTTAATGACAGTTCTAGCTACAGCATATTTCATTTGTCAATGTCTATCTCATGTCAAAACAGCAAGCAAGTAGTAAACAAGGTCATGCAAAAATCATAAGTGACATCAGGACAGCTGACGAATACATTTAGTCTACTAATATAATGCGAATAACCTACTTCCTGTCGCTGTGTTGTCTGGCAATTAAGAGCTAAGTTCAGGAAGAATCAAATAAGCACAAATTTATATACCCGTATGGTACAAAGCAGGGAATTTGACTTTCTTCAGTTTTATTGGTTAGTATATAAGATTATATTTTCTCGAAACAGACGGGCGGTGTCAAAATTTTTAAATTGGGGTACTTAAACAACTTGTTAATTCCAAACTATTCCTTTATTAATACTGGGACAGAAACCTCACTAGAGATCAAAATAAGGAAAATCGCACCTCTTCGTCTATTTCATTATCTAATTCCAAGGTTCTGTTGACAGCATTAGCAGCAATTCTGGCCCCACGGGAGTCAAAAAAGCTGCCCTCTCCCGTTATCATCTTTTCGGCGCGACGGCGAGAAGTGCTGATGTCTTCGTCGAAGAAAGCCCTTTGATGGCGATCTGCTAAGTCTCTGTCAAAGGCCACTTGACGAGGAGGAGGAGACAAGGGCCTCCCAGAGTATTTCCTATCCAAACGGTCCAAAGCTGGACGGTAATAACTTTCGCCAATGTTGTAGTTGGCGTCATAGACCTTTGTCCGAGGACGACTCAATAGGGGCCTTCCTGATGACATTTTCTAAGGAAAAAGCACGTTTTTGTTACATGATTGAAGATAGAGAATTATTTTGACAGTTGCGATTATAGGCAATTTTTTACGAGACGTGGTAACTAGATGAAAATTTGACATCACTTATAAAAATTCTGGAGCAACACATGATCTCCAAACATATTTAGAAATTCCATTCGCACAATCCACTGTAAATAAGCAATCAGTAAATATAATTGAATGTAATTTTAGATTCCAAGGTGTTGCATCATATTCAAAAATACAATTATATGTGCTCTTAAAGTTTCCAAAATCAAAATATTTGAATAGCGTTCCAAAGACAATACTTAACAGTGAAACACTCGCTAAATGATAACTATCTTTTGTTTAATAATATTTGACAGTTCTTAAATAACAAATGAAATGAAATCTGTCTTAATTTCGATTAGTGGTTGAGGCGCAATGTTAAAGATAGCTCTGTCGTTTGATCTAATAACTATTCTTAGACGACCTCGTGGTCAAAGGCCCGGGATAAGTACTAACATTTATGCTAAAACATTTTATTGCAAGAAATTTCTATCTTGATATCAAGAATTCCTTACGCTATACGAGAAACACTATAAATTTCTATTTTCATCCAAAAGTAATTTACTGACGTCAGCATTAATCAAAAAGTTAAGAGATTAGGGAATGATGGTGAGTGATAACTGAAGTTTTATTGGAAATCTATAAATAATACCTACCTGGACTCAATAAAAAAAGTACAAAAAAGATAAAAAAACACAACTACAACATGCACACACTACTATATGGACTTGAGCTTTAAAACAAGCTTACGTTACCGGTATATGTCTCCCACCATAATATTCTCTCCCACTCATATTATATTTTTGTGTCTGTTTATTTTTTCTAAATTTCAGTGCTTGTAGGTCGATACGGTAACATCGCTAAAAATGGAATTAAACCTGACACCGTTATTCCAGTTACCATGATCCTATGCTACTTGATCTTTTTTGCTAAAATAAAAGAGCTAGACCACTACGCATATAAATTTATTTTTAGCATATTATAGAAGTTACGAATAGATTTCCAAAAATAGTTGCTTTCTATTTACTCAATATGACGAAAAATTATGACGTTTGTAATAAGAATAATCTGGCTTTTTCATTATTTCTGAAAATTAGGAAATGGTATTTGGCTGTGTACTAGAGATCAGCATGCGCAATTTCTAAAAGTATCCAACTACCACAGAAAAACTGTTCTCTGTGCCAACTACTTCAACTGAACAGTAATGTCAGCCAGGCGAACAAAGACCCTTGATAGTTGATAACTAAAAGGCTGGAACGTATCCCCACTACTTTTTAATTAATGCTAAAATAGTAACATTTTTTTGCTTATTTATTGGGACTATACACGATTAACTAAATACCCACCTCAGAATAATACTAAATAAAAATCAAAAACAATAATAATTTATTATGGAATAATGGAATTGTCTCTTTCTCCCAAACCACAGTCTGCCAAACGCAGAAATTTTATCTGTGGGTGAAAATCTGATTTAGAGATTACTGTAGTTTCTAGTGCTACTCATTTTTCTAGATTCTAGGGAATGTTGACATGTGCATTTGTGCATTGGTAGCACTTGCTATAATGACAAGTAACACCACAAAGAAAAATGGCCGGTTTGACAGTTAATTGAGAAAGTAACACAACAAAACGTTAATTAATTAAAATTTAGTAAAAACACTTTCTTTGCCACTTCCGCTAGTATTTTCTAAAAATGGAAGTTAGGTAAGTATTTTGCTAAAAGAAGTATACCTAGCAGTTTCTAATGGATACATTTTAACCCTTTTTATAGTACGTCAAAGAGTAAGGAATTAAGCAAAACTCCCAAAGAAAAAGACATTTCCGATACACCACCTAAGAAGAAACCAAAAAAGGAACGTAAGCACAAGCATAAGAAGCATTCTTCAGATAAAGAGAAAACCAAAAAGCATAAAAAACACAAGAAGCGTAAGCATAAACATGAGGTCGAACCTCCCGTTGAAGATGTTAAAGAAGTCCTTGAAAATAACGATAGGTATACTCCTGAATTGTCACCAAAACGCGATAAAACCAGCAATAAACACATTGCTAATGGTGTTGATAAGGAGAAAGTACCAGAAAAAGAGGTAGCCGATTTAAAAACTGATACTGAAAACATAGTTAAGTATGTCTCGTCCGGTTTGTCAACTACACATTCTTTGGAGGTAATTTCTTCTGAAAGCGAGGATGGAATTCCAGAAACGGAATGTGACAGCGACGCGATAGACATGAATGTAATCGAAGCTGATATGGATTTGGAAGAATTAATGAAACAAAAAGAGTTACTACAAGCTGAAATTGCAAGAGCTTTAGATTCGGAAGCGGATGCTACTCCTATAACGGAAACTAAAAAATCCGCTCCAGTGGATGAAATAATCCTTTTAGACGACTCTAGTAACGATTCTGAACTTGAGGTTAAACGTAAAAGAAAACGTTCCAGAAGTAGAGAAAGACGTATTGTCATTGAAAGTCGAGGTTACATCGGTAAAAATGATGCTAAAAGACGACGAACACTAAGTAGAGAAAGGAATTATAGAGACGCAGATAAACATCGTCGTGAACGATCTCACACCGACACCAGAGATATTGCGAGATCACATGATCGTAGATCTCCAGAAAGATCACAAAGAGACGTTGCAAGGAGAGAGTCGGGAAATCGTCATAGAGATCTTAGAAGATCGCGTAGTAAAGATCGGAGTTATGGTAGAGATAGCTACAATGATAGGAATTACTCGAAAAATGATTCTTTAGATAAAAGAAAAGAGTGGGAGAATTCAAGGGCTAGGAATGGTTCTCGTGAGCGTTATAGAACACATGAGAGATATGGGGAGAAGTCCAGAGGGAGAGAACAATCGAGAGATTGCGGTAGAAGAGTGGGACATAAGAATAAGCGAGAACATGCAGATAAATTTAAAGATTCGTTGAGTGAAGGCTTAAAACAAGTTATAAGCGCCAGCGATAGCGACGCGGAATTAGATATTGACATGAACGAAGATGAAGAAGATGAGCAGGCAATAATCGAGAAAAGAAGAAAGCAAAGAGAAGAACTGCTGAAGGTGAGGATATTAAAAAACTAGTTTTCAGTAATATTTTTTTCGTAATTTTACAGCGTCTTGGAGCTACTAGCGAAACAACAACTGAAAGTGGTGAGAACAAGTCTCCAGAGAAAGAAAAGTCTCCCGATGTACAAATAATTGAACCTGAAATGCCAAAAGAAAAAGTTGTGGA
The DNA here is from genome assembly GCA_963966045.1 of Xestobium rufovillosum. Classification (NCBI taxonomy): domain Eukaryota; kingdom Metazoa; phylum Arthropoda; class Insecta; order Coleoptera; family Ptinidae; genus Xestobium; species Xestobium rufovillosum. The sequence continues at coordinate 42,717,205 of OZ014493.1, forward strand.
AGTTAAAGAATTTAAAGAAGTTGTCGTACCAATATCTGAAACTAAACCTGAAAATGAAGAGTCGCACACCCCTCCTTTGCTGCCAAACATGACGGTCAAAGCTCAGAATGGGGACAACCCAGGAGAAAAGAAAGTTGAGAAGGAAATAAAAGTTAAGAGAAACCAATGGGATATGTTTGCTGAGCAAGATATTTTCAAGGCCGATACAGATGTGAGTTTTCTTTAAGTTTATATTTTTTATTTCCATTATACAGGTTGATTATCCGGATTGCAATTAGTCGGAGCACCTTGTATACATACAGTGTGTCCACGGATGGACTTAACTATACTTGTAAAAACTTTTATTTTCAGTTTTTCGAAAAAAAGTCATTCTTTATCATTTCTTTTGCTTGTTATATAAATACGATTCACGTTGAGAAACTTTGATTTTGTTGTACAGGGTGCGCAGAAAATACAAAAATGTATATTTGCAAAATTAAAAATTTTTGAATCAAGCTTTTTGAAGTCTCGGAATGAAACAGCTTAGAAGGAGAAATCGAAAAGCCAAATAAAGTTTTCCCATAGAAGTTATACTTAGTTGCTAAGATACACCGGGTGTCCGGTTAAGGTTGGCGACCGGTTATCTTAGGAACTATTCTTCCTACAGATCTCGGGAAAAAGTATTCTTACCAAAGTGACCATAAGAATTCATCAAAAATGTTTTTAGCTTTCAATTTTCCCCGCTAGAGGGCACAATTTTAAAAGAAAATAGACAATCCACATTTTTTTCAAAAATTTAAATGGAAATGTAGGTATCCTTTATCTTTCTCAAAATCTCATCATAATATCCAGCAAATTAGTTTAATAACTTTTTGATCTAACTTACGAAATAAGGGCTGGGAGGAGGAAAGAATTCCCTTACCCCTTACACCAAAAATGCCGTGTCTCCGGATTTCTTGTACCAATTTTAATGAATTTGATCTCGTTGGAAAAGGAATTTATAGCGTAATAGAAATCTGCATTTACGCTTGAATTTAATTTTATGAGGGAGCCGCCAGATGGCGTTATTTTGAAACTTGCGAAAATGTCAAATTTTTTCAAAAACTTTAAATGGAATGGTATATTTTCTATAACATGGCGTCATTACAAATAGAATTGGGAACAAAATGGCTCAAACCGGAAGTTGTTATCTTTTTTTCAAATGCAAGTTATCATCAAGAATATGGTTTAATCAAATCTCAGCGCATAGGTACCAATTTTTTTCAAAAATTTTTGAATGGAATGGTACATTTTCATAACATGCTGTTAGTACAAATAGCATGAAGAATAGAATGCCGCAAACAGAAAGTTCATATCTTTTTTCAAACAAAAGTAGGTACCTAGTTATGATCAAAAATGCTGTTTAATCACATTTCATTGCATGGGTAATTTTTAAAGAATATTAGGGCATTCTTGTATCTCTCATCAGACAGAATTATAAGAAATATTACAAACAAAAAGCACTCCATGGAAAATAAAAACAAATACCTGGTCATATAGTTCATTTCAGCTATCTTGGCGTGTGTATGCACTAAGCAACGCCTCATGTTTATGATGTTTTCGTTCAAATCACAATGGCTTTTGTATTGAACGTATGTTGATGCAATAAACGCCATACGTATCAATCAAAATATGTATAAATTTTATTACTTTGGCAGCTAACGCACGTGCAATCTTAATTCCTTGGAAACAGAACGCATAAAAATGTTTTTTGGCATTTCATAAGTTGTAACGTCAAGTTTATTTCATTAACTGTCAAATTAGTAATTTCCAATATTTATTTCTAACAATTTTGGTATTGAAATACTAAACTAAAATGCCTGGGTGTACTATAACAAAACAGTGCAGGCAATTTGTACTAGATCTTATGGAGTATTTTAAGGCAGAAGCAGAAAATAAAGGACCTTTGATTCCATTTTCTTCTGTGAACGAGAGAGTTTCTGCCGCGTTGAAAATAAGTTTAAGAACCATAGGTCGTATCAAAGCAGAATCTACATCTGGTGATCCTCTTACTACCCCCGGAAAATCGCATAACAGGCGAAAGTTTAAGAGTGACTATGTAAGTGAAGAAATAAAATGCGAAATTCGCAACACGTTTTATATGATGAGAGAAGACAAGAAACACATTACAATTAGCAAAGCAAAGGGGTGTCATAGATGTATCTAATACGAGTATGTGGCGTATTTTAAAGAACTTGGGGTTTTGTTTCAAAACGGAGAATAATCGCCGTTTTCTTTGTGAGCAACCTCACATTGCAAGCAAGCGCATTGCGTTTTTACGAGAATACATACAAAATATGAAAAGCGAACATTCCAGACAATTTGTGTTTCTCGACGAAACATGGATTTTTGCTAAAGGAGGAAGTAAGCGCACATGGCAAGATGAAAGCGTTAAAAGCTGTAAGAAAGGCCATGCTTCAAATGGGAAGCGATTTGTTGTACTTAATTCAGGAACTAGGCATGGTTTTGTACCGAATGCATCGCTGCTGTTCTCTACAAAATCAAAATCAGCGGACTACCATGATTCAATGGATCAGAATTCGTTCAAAAAGTGGGTTTTAGAAAAACTAATACCAAACCTTGAGGAACCGTCGCTAGTGGTAATGGATAATGCATCATACCATAGCTTCTTAGTAGAGCCAGTTCCCCATGCATCCTGGAATAAATCAAAATTAAAAGATTGGCTTGTAACTAAAAATGTGCCATTTTCGGAAACGGCTTTGAAAATTGAACTTCTAAATTTATGTAAAGAGAATAAACAACAGCCAAGGTACGCTATAGACGAAATGCTCCAAGAGCATGGTCATCAAGTCCTAAGACTGCCACCCTACCACTGTCAGTATAATCCAATAGAGTTGGTGTGGGGTATTTGCAAACAATATTATGACCTGCATATTGGAGAAGTTGGTTTTGGAGACAAACAAGTTTTAGATATGTGGCAAAAAGCTTTGGACCAAGTCACTCCAGATGTTTGGAAAAATTGTATAAATCACACGGAAAAAATTGTGGAGGAAGACTGGGAACGTGAAGTGCGCTTTGATGAAGTTGAACCGCTTATAATAAACTTGAATGATTCATCTGAAGATTCTGAAGATGAAGACGATACATTTTTTGAACTTTTTTAAGATCCTAATATGTAGTTATTACGACAATTAATTAGAATTCTTTTTTATAAATTTTTTCTTTCGTAAATGTTTCAAATTAATTTTCTTTTCAACTTTCTTCAGTTCATTATTTCAGTTAGGTAACATGTATTATTGTATTTTATTTATATTATACTTGTTTACGTATTACCGACCACTTATTTAGCATCACTTTAGTTATTGTCTGCATTAAGTTTTGTTCATTTAGCTAAAATTGAACTTCTGTAATTTATCTGCGTCGCTATATTCCAATGAAACTCCCGAAAATATAGCAATTATTATACTGATTGAATCGTTAAACTACTTTGGGAATTACATACATAGATAAGTGCATGCATTTTCCAGCAATTTATTAATCTATGGTGCCTTCTTTCAAATAATCATAAATTCTACTTGTTGAGAATTGCTGGAATGCAATACATATTTGACCCATACTGTCATATTGACGTACGAGCCAAAATAACTGAAAACAACTATAGTATTGTCACTAATTGTTAAGTTTAACTTAACTAAGTATTAATTAATAGTTAATTTAAATTCGATTTCAGTGTCTTTTCGCTAGAATTTATTATAACTTTTTAAATAATGTCTAGCTCTGTTGCTGAAGCGTATGACAAGCTCGCGGTGTTTTTCAAAATGAGAAAAATGCCGTTATTGCCTCCCGAGCCTTGGCAAGGCGTTTGAGGAAAATTGAATATTTACTAAATTAAATTGATTTTCATTTAGGTATTTAATTTTTCTCAAATTTACCCACGCAATGAGATATGATTAAACAATATTTTTGATCACAACTCTCGTTTGAAAAAGATAGGAACTTTCGGTTTGCGGCGTACTGTTCTTTATGTTATGTGTACTAACAGCATGTTGTGAAAATGTACCATTCCATTCAAAAAAAATTGAGAAAATTTGGTACCTGTGGACTGGGATTTGATTAAACGATATTCTTGATGATAACTTCCATTTGATAAAGATAAAAACTTCCAGTTTGCGGCATCTTGTTCTTAATTCTATGCGTAATGACAACATATTATAAAAAATATACCATTCCATTTATAATTTTTGAGAAAATTTGACAATTTCGTAAGTTTCGAAATAACACCATCTGGCGGCTCCCTCGTAAAATTAAATTCAAATGTAAATGCAGATTTCTATTACGCTATAGATTCCCTTTCCAACAATACCATATTCATTAAAATTGGTTCAAGCAATCCGGAGATATGGCATTTTTGGGGTAAGAGAATTTTTTCCTTCCCCCACTCCTTATTTCGTAAGTTAGATCAAAAAGTTATTAAACTAATTTGCAGGGTATTACGAGGAGATTTTGAGAAAGTTAAAGGATTCCTACATTTCCATTTGAATTTTCGAAGAAAATGCGGATTGTCTATTTTCTTTTAAAATTGTGCCCCCTAGCGGGGAAAACTAAAAGCTAAAAATATTATTGATGAAGTTTTCATGGCCACTTTTATAGGAAGATTTTTTTCTGAAAACTGTACGATGAATAGTTCCTAAGATAGAGCCGGTCGCCAACCTTAACCGGACACCTGGTATTTCTTAGCAACTAAGTATAACTTCTATGGGAAAACTTTATTTGGCTTTTCGATTTCTCCTTCTAAGCTGTTTCATTTTGAGACTTCAAAAAGCTTGATTCAAAAATTTTTAATTTTACAAATATACATTTTCGCACTTTTTGCGCACCCTGTACAACAAAATCAAAGTTTCTCAATGTGAATCGTATTTATATAACAAGCAAAAGAAATTCTAAAGAATGACTTTTTCTCGAAAAACTGAAAATAAAAGTTTTTAAAAGTATAGTTAAGTCCATCCGTGGACACACTGTATAATCTGTTGATGTTCGGTAAATTTTACTTGCAGTCCCCAAGCACCTTCTCAACAAAAGGTGCCGGAGCTGAGAATCCGTCACTTACGGACAACTGGGACGATGCTGAGGGCTATTATAGGGTCCGGGTGGGTGAAATACTCGATTCTCGATATATGGTGTATGGTTATACAGGTCAGGGGGTTTTCAGTAATGTAATACGTGCTAGAGACCAGGCGAGAGGAAGTCAGGATGTCGCCATCAAAATCATTCGTAACAACGAAATTATGTAAGGATTTTTTGCGTGAATTATCATTCCAAGTTCTGTCTGATGTTGGAGAATTTCAGGCATAAAACTGGCCTTAAAGAATTAGAGGTTTTGAAGAAATTGAACGATGCTGATCCGGAAGATCGATTACACTGCCTTCGTTTAATACGACACTTTTTTCATAAACAGCACTTGTGTATGGTCTTCGAGCCTTTAGCGATGAATCTGAGAGAAGTCCTGAAAAAGTATGGTAAAGATGTTGGACTACATATTAAAGCTGTTCGCAGTTACACGCAACAGTTGCTACTGGCTTTGAAGTTGTTGAAGAAAACGGGAATTTTACATGCTGGTATGAGAAATATAGAGACATTAGAATTTGAAGATTTTGAATTATTTTTTTGTAGATATTAAACCTGATAACATCTTAGTGAACGAAAGTAAGTTACTATTAAAACTGTGCGATTTCGGTTCAGCTTCCTACATAAACGACAACGAAATAACACCCTACTTAGTGTCACGTTTCTACCGTTCCCCGGAAATCATCTTGGGTATACCGTATGAGTACGGAATCGATATGTGGTCTGCTGCTTGCACCATCTACGAGTTGTACACTGGGAGAATCATGTTTTCGGGAAAATCTAACAATCAGATGTTGAAGTTCTTCATGGACGTCAAGGGAAAGATTCCGAATAAGGTTGTGAGGAAGGGGGCGTTTCGGGAACAGCATTTTGACAATAACTGCAATTTTTTGTATCATGAAATCGACAAGGTCACAGAACGGGTGAGTGTCTTTTTTCGATGTACTTAATTCGATGACTGCATGATGTCGGACATGACTATCAATCATGTCTGCCGATCTTTTGTGATTTTCTTTGTACTTTTTTTCCTGCAGGAGAAAATTGTGGTGATGTCGGTGGTGAAGCCGTCTAGAGATCTGCAGTCGGAATTGGTCGCGGGCCAGGCGCTTCCTGTAGACCAGTTGCGCAAAGTGACCCAGCTCAAAGACCTGCTGGAGAAGGCGTTGGCGATGGATCCTGCCAAAAGGATAAGCCTTAACAATGCCCTGACTCATCCGTTTATCCAGGACAAGATTTAGTAGAGAGGTTCTAGAGAGAGAGGTAAAAAGCAGAGGACATCCGAGAGATTTCAGTTGTAATTGCGTGATTTTATAAACTTTATCACTCGATTTTGTTAATGTGGATAATATACATATTTTATCTATTTCGATGATGTAAGGGATAGTGTGTTTGGAAATTTAAAATAAACGAGGACAATTATTTAAAAAAAACAGTGGATTTCTATTTTGGCGTTTGAAATTTTGTATTCACGTTGTTGTGTATTTATTTTTTTTGTTGCAGAGGGCTGTTTGGATCGGTGTTCTGTGGTAGTACGTAGGGGCCTTACTGAATAAGGTATTTTTAAATTTCGAAAGGATGCATTTTTACCCCGAATTTTTTAGATTAATTTATAGTGTAGTTCTCGTTTTACTTTTTTTGGAAATTTGCCTTTGCTGTATCATTATTTTTCTGTTTTCCTTTGTATAACAACATGAAGTCTGGCAATTAAATTCCAGGAAATAAATAATGCCTTTAAAATCGAAAAATAAACAAGCATAGTAGGCATATGGAGCCGGTTCTGGACCATCACATTTAAGAATTAAGTTGCTACATGCAATTCTAGGAATTATCAAAAATATGGTTGTCAAATATTTGTAATGTATGTTTTTGATACAGCAAAGGCAGTTCTCGGCCTTAGCAAAACTTATTGCGTGGATATCATAAGAATATGTGTCCCAAAATAATTTTCATGTACCAAAATGTGCTGATTTAAATTTTTCCTTAAATGTTCAAGCTCATAATGCCGTAGAGTGCATTATCGCTTGAAAATTCGCAAAATTAAAAATGTAGATGGAGATGGTTTATAGTGAAATGGATTGTATGGTGTTCAGCATATTCAGCCACTTCTCGTCTATTTCTGGCATTAATATTCCCCGAAATAAAACAGATTTATATCAGAAAGCAAGATATCTGACATTGAAGATTCAATTTGATATTTCATTGGCGAATACTGAATCATCAGGTTATTGTAATTCCCATTGTTAGAAAATCTGATTGTCAATTTTGTAGTTGCTGCCGGTATTCAAAATCTTAGTATGTAGGAGGACAAGCATAAGACTCGTAGTCGAGTAAAATCAACCTTCAATTGTGACGAAAAATTTTTTTGACGTAGAACCAAGTAAAATCTATATGGTTGTGTTCCTTGTATTATTTTCCATATGAATCTTTGGTTTACGACATTTCTGGTCTGTGCAGAACTTTTTTATTTTCGAAAAATGTAAAATTTTGCATATGTATGAAACAGTTGGTTTTTAAAACACAACACGCCATATCTCAGTAAATATTTGAGATATCGACTTGAATTTTTTTTTTAATTAAAGTAGAAACAAGAACGCCTCAAACAGTACTAAAATATTTTAAAATATGACAATATTTTTTGCGGAAAATAATTAGAAACTTCATTTTTCTTCGCTTGTGCATTATAAATTTCGACATGCGACAAACTTTTTTATTTTTGAAAATATGTCTGTATATGCTGCGAATGAAATGATGAGAAAGGTCGTAAAAAGTTTTTGGAGAAAGAATTATTGACCTATGAGTCATAGTTTTGAAGTTATGATTTTTTTGTCAGACCCGGCCTAATGAGCGGACGGGTCGTGGCAATGCCCCATCAGGGTAACTCGTAGCGGACTGATAGTCGGCTACGGATAACGACGCATAAATGAGTTAAAACATGAAAAGAACTTAGTTTATTTTTATTCTTATTTTATACAATCAATATTGAGTGTCAGATTCAGCATCTGATTCTTCCTCTTCTAATTTTACTGCAGTATTAACAGAATTCTTGCACTTCCAGTCTATAGAATATTTTAAACCTTGTTTTGCACAGTTACATCTATTACTATTACAGTTTTTATCTGAACTGTAAAGTGATAAAGGTTGTCTCCAGATGGAGGTATGGGGTCCTGGTTACTAAATAAGGGTTTCCAGTGGTCTTTCTGAAATGTCCAGCCGTATTCTTCTAGGCTTACGAAGTTAATGTTATTAATGTGACTAGAATACCATGTTTTTAATTGGTACATACATCTAAACTGGGAAAAAATCAAATGTGATTAAATGTATAACAAGATATGAATTCGAATACAAACCTTTGCAAATGCAATTTAAAATCATCGTCTGTAGTCGGGATTTCAGACGCAGGCTGATTCGTGTTTTAGCCAAAAAAAAGTCTTAATTCATTTAATGTTCTCACGTCTTTTTGGTTTTTTTGTATAAATATAAAACATACGCAACTGGAATCTCATAATATGCGCGTTCAAATGGCAGATTTGGCAAGTCCATCATATCCTTCAGATTGTCGGCGTTTTTAAGTAATACATCAAGGGGGGTTTTCTTTCCAATTTTGTAAACGCACTGGTAGTATCACACCCAGTGAGACAGTGTATTGCTAAAAAGGGAATGTATGCATATTTTTATATGCATTGTAAGAATGTACCTACAGTAAAAATATTTTGTTGAAATCTGTAGATATGGACGTGCTTATTTTGATTATTATGCATTTAGGCCATACCAAAAACACACGTATTACCTATAATGGTACAAGATTATAAACAAAATTGACAAAACTGTATCGCAATGTTTATTGGAAATACACTGTCTCACTGGGTGTGATACTACCAGTGCGTTTTACAAAATTGGGAAGAAATCCGCTCTTGATGTATTACTTAAAAACGCCGACAACGTTAAGGATATGATGGACTTACTAAATCTGCCATTTGAACGCGCATATGATTGCAGTTGCGTAAGTTTTATATTAATTTATACAAAAATAAACAAAAAGACGTCAGAACATTAAATGGATTAAGATTCTTTTGACCAAAAACACGAATAGGCCAGAGTCTGAAATCCCGTCTACAGACGATGCTTTTAAATTGCATTTGCAAAGGTTTGTATTCGAATTCGTATCTTGTTATACATATAATCGCATTTGATTTTTTCCCAATTTAGATGTACGTACCAATTAAAAACATGGTATTCTAGTCACATTAACAACATCGACTTCGAAAGCCCAGATAAATACGGATGGACATTCCAGAAAGACCACTGGGAACCATCTTATTTAGTAATCACGACCCCATACCTTCATCTGTGAGATGGCCTTTATCACTTTTGCGTTCAGATAAAAACTGTAATAGTAATAGATGTAACTGTGCAAAAGAAGGTTTAAAATATTCTATAGACTGGAAGTGCAAAAATTCTGTTAATACTGCAGTAAAATTAGAAGAGGAAGTATCAGATGCTGAATCTGACACTCAATATTGATTGTATAAAATAGGAATAAAATTATAAACTAAGTTCTTTTCATGCTTCGTTATCCGTAGCCGACTATCGGTCCGCTACGCGTTACCCTGATGGTGCATTGCCACGACCCGTCCGCTCATTAGGCCGCGTCTGACAAAAAAATCATAACTTCAAAACTATGACTCATAGGTAAATAATTCTTTCTCCAAAAACTTTTTACAACCTTTCTCTTCAGTTCATTCGCAGCATATACAGACATATTTTCAAAAATAAAAAAGTTTGTCGCATGTCGAAATTTATAATGCACAAGCGAAGTAAAATGAAGTTTCTAATTATTTTCCGCAAAAATATTGTCATATTTTAAAATATTTTAGTACTGTTTGAGGCGTTCTTGTTTCTACTTTAATTAAAAAAAAATTCAAGTCGATATCTCAAATATTTACTGAGATATGACGTACTGTGTTTTAAAAACCAACTGTTTCATACATATGCAAAATTTTATATTTTTCGAAAATAAAAAAGTTCTGCACAGGCCGGAAATGTCGTAAACCAAAAATTCATATGAAAAATAATACAAGGAACACAACCATATAGATTTTATTTGGTTCTACGTTGAAATTTTTTTTTTCGAGAAATAAGCGTGTTAGCGGCCTGGATTTACTCGACTATCGAACCAAAATAGAATCATCTATATCGGTGCCTGCACGCACGTTTTTAATTATGTGAATGAGTTTTGTGCACAAGCTCTGCAATAAAGCACATTTTGGTGGAAAAATTTTCAATTTTTATGCATTCACCAGCACAGTAAGAATTCCCCCGTCTAACATGATTTTATTGTTTTTCAGCCATTGAATTTTCTGGACAGACATATTGCCGTCCAAACAGAACACAAAGAAATAAACTAAGAAAACCTTTGCTTACCCGAGTTGAACGTTAAGTAACAAATGAACGTTTTTATAAGATACTTTTTTCGTCCTTTTTCGATTAAAAGTGTTTTGTTTATTGTAGGGATTAGGGAAGAGCGAGCTTTCATTTCTTCGAAGACGTGTTAGTTAACGCAAGGGAGGAATTTGGTATATTGTTTGTGTTTTGCAATAAGGGAGGCTTTTGTGCAAGGTAAGTAAAACAAAATATTTTACTTATTTGTTTTCGAAATAATAGGTAATAAAGACTTCATATACATATGCCACTTTGTTCAATTTCTTTAGTTTGTTGTGGGTTATTCTAAAAACTGATGGTTGACGAGGATATAAAAAAATAATCTAGAACATGAACAACATTTTTTCAAAATATTCTTGATAAAACGTAATTTTATTTAAATTTTACTGGTTAGAAATAGTTCCTTTCCATAATCATTGAATGAAAGAATTGAAACTTTGAAATAGAATCTGCATGTCGAATTTTAATTAAATTATGTAGCCTGATCTTTATTTCTTTGCAAACTAAAGAACTTTGCATTTCCCATACATTCTATAAAAATTTGCACTAGTATATCAGGGGTGCAGAGCTAACATACCGGAGATATTTAGAGTTCTTGAGGACTGTGGTAGAATTGTTTTTGGACGGGCTGCCTTTAAATGCAAAGGGGAGATATTGGAATCAACTGGATGGAGCTGGAGCCCATTGCAGCCAGGGAGTATCTCATCAACTTACCAATATGGTTGAAGACAGGTGTATAAGGCAGTTGGTCCTGTGGGATTTATCACTGAGGTCTCCTGACCTGACTCCTCTCGATTTCTACCTTTGGGGATCCATCAAGGCTCAATTGTATGCAACATTCGTCAACACCATTGAAATTGTATTTAGAACAAAGCCCTCAAAAATACTTTGACATTTCGAAATTAATTAGCAATCATATCTAATGAACGGATTGTGTGGAACACCCTGTATACACCCTAAGTTTGCAAAGGTAAGTAATTTTTGTCTGATGATGGGCGACAATGAAAAATTTTGCCATGACATATAAAAGTGGTACTAATACAGGTGCAGCAACAGGATTGAACTTTTCTTGAGAGCCCCAAAGAGAAAATCAAGAAAATCAATCAAAAGCTGTTAAGAAATTTGACGACCTCCTAAAAACAGGTAATCTTGAATGTCTTACAATCCTGATAATCAAAATTAATGAAAATTACGAACAGTTGGCTGATGACCAAATTCTGGCCCTGTGATAATCGTACACTCACAAAAGATGTTTTTAAAGTGTGAAATGTTAAAAATTTTCGTAAAATTTCGAATTTGTCTCGTGACGTTTCATCACATTGTCCTGTGGTGATGATTTCCATATCGAAATATAATCTCGAAAGAATGTAAAAAAAATCTCTATTAAAAGACAGTCTTGGGAAGCCGCCCTGAACACAAGAAATAGTGAATTTTAAGGAAAATTTGACTGTTTCGAGCAGGCGTGAAACCTATATCGCGTACACTAGCTTTGTCCATTGCTTCTTGTTCTTCGCTAGTCTTTTGGCGTCTTCCCAGTTTACACCTTTATTCTTTATTACATTTGCCACTTCATCGTTCCATGTCTTCTTGGGTCTCCCCCTTCCCCCTACTCTGTACTCTGGTTTCCCATACATACTTCACAGGTTATTTCTCTTTTTCCAATAAATGTATTTTTTAAGGAATGGTATATCTTCGCAGCATTTGCTATTCTCTCACTTATTTCATCCTCCATACTTCCCTCTCTGTGTATCTGTACATCCAAATACTTGAAAACCTCAACTTGTTGTATGATTTCCCCATTTATAGCTGTATTGGTATCTTTTTATCTCTTCCGATAACCATCACTTTTGATTTATTTGCATTTATTTTCATTTTTCTCTTCCCCAATTGCTGCTCCCATATTTCCAGATTTTCTTGCAAGTAGAGTTCTCGTGATGCACAAATCATCAGATCATCTGCAAAGGCACATACTGACATTTCAATTGGTTTTAATTTATAATATCCTAAATGCACTCTCTTTGTCTGCTTTTTTGTTTCTTTTATGACATCGTCCATGATCATTATAAACAGTGTTGGGCTCAATACTCATCCTTGCCGTAGGCCGTCATTAATGGTGAATTCTAGCGATTGCATGTTTTCCCTTCTTACATAGCTTTTGTTATTTTGGTATAAGCTCTTTATAGCTCTTCTTAATTTTATGTTTATACCTCTATTTTCCAAGCTTTTCCATACAGTTCTTTGCGGAATTCTGTCGAATGCCTTCTCCAAGTCTAAGAAAGCCAAATACACTTCAGAGTTTGTTGTTCTGGTTTTTCAATTATTTGTTTAATAGTGAAGATATGGTCCTGTGCACTTCATCCTCTCCTGAAACCGCTTTGTGCTTCTTCTAGTTGTGGTTCTAATAGTGTTCTGAATCTTTGTTTGATTATTCTTTCGTATGTTTTCGCTACGACACTCAGTAATGTGATCCCTCGATAATTTGAGCATACTCTGGTATCTCCTTTATTCTTGTAGACCGGTACAATTATTCCCGCTTTCCAATCGACTGGTACCTCTCCAAAGTCCCAAGCTTTATTGAAAATTGCCGTTACCATTTCTCCACCTTTTCTGCCCAAATTTTTCATCATCTCTGGTGTTATTCCGTCATGACCCGCAGATTTTCCTCTTTTCATTGCTTTCACGGCTCCTACAACCTCTTCCACATTTATGGCATCTATCGAAACCTCATCCTGTATTATATTTAGTAGTCCTTCATTAGAGTCAGTTTGTTCTTCATTATACAGCAAATCCTGAAAGTATTCCTTCCATCTTTTCATTATTTCTACTTCATCTGATATCACCTTGTTATCTTCTCCTTTGACCTGCCTTAAGTTATATTGCTTTTTGTTCCTCAGATTTTTCAAGACTTTATAGAACAGTTTCTGGTTTGCCTTGCTGTCCTCTTCCATTCTTCCGCCGAACTCCTCCCATGTTTGCTTCTTTGCTTGTAGCACCATATCTCTTACTTTCGTTCTTTGTTGTTTATATTCCGTTTAACTATCTTCTGTTTTTCTTTCCAGGTACTGTTTCCACTTTTCTTTTTTTGTTTTTACTTGCTTTTTTATCTCTAGATTACACCACTTCATTTGTTTTCTGTTCCTATTATTCATTTTGGTTCCACATACTTCTTTTGCTGTTGTCATTACTATTTCCTTAATCATTAGCCACATTTGTTCGACATTTTTATTCTTCCATTCCCTAAGTGAAATAATAAACTGATTAAATTAGAAAAGAAAATTAATTTGAAACATTTAATAAATAATACTACTTAATTAATTATTGTCGTCGTAATAACTACATAATTTATGAAGATCTTAAAAAAGTTCAAAAAATGTATCTTCTTCATCTTCAGAATCTTTAGATGAACCATTCAAGTTTATTATAAGCGGTTCAACTTCATCAAAGCCCACTTCACGTTCCCAGTCTTCCTCCACAATTTTTTCCGTATGATTTATACAATTTTTCCAAACATCTGGAGTGACTTGGTCTAAAGCTTTTTGCCACATATCTAAAACTTGTCCGTCTCCAAAACCAGCTTCTCCAATATACAGATCATAATATTGTTTGCAAATACCCCACGCCAACTCTATTGAATTATACTGACAGTGGTCGGGTGCAAGTATTAGGACTTGATGACCATGCTCTTGGAGCATTTCGTCTATAGCGTACCTTGGCTGTTTATTCTCTTTACATAAATTTAGAAGTTCAATTTTCAAAGCCGTTTCCGAAAATGACACACTTTTAGTTACAAGGCAATCTTTTAATTTTGATTTATTCCAAGATGCATGGGGACGTGGCTCTACTAAGAGGCTATGATATGATGCATTATCCATTACCACTAGCGACGGTTCTACAAGGTTTGGTATAAGTTCTTCTAAAACCCACTTTTTGAACGAATTCTGATCCATTGAATCATGGTAGTCTGCCGATTTTGATTTTAAAAATAGTTTTAGTCGACTGTTTACCCTAAAAAACAAATTCCGTAACTATCAATTCTTATATTTGACTCTTTACGGAGTCTACTCTTTCTATGGGTTGTCCATTAATTTGGAATTTAAAGGACAAGAAAGTTTGTATTTTATTTTAGTCACCTAATAAAGTATCTTAGCTAGATTTATTTTTAGAGCGTAATCTATTACACCACGCTTGGATCTTATCAAGCTCTCTATTCACAGATGTCTGGGCGTCATTTACGTTAGACAAACTAAAAGGGGAACAGAGAACTATCTTGTTATCTGCATATAGCGTAGCTTGGCTTTCCTGAACATTCTGCAAATAGTACAAGTCCCAAAATGTTCCCTTGAGGAACACCAATCTTAATCTTCAGACAGCCCGAAACTCCAGTATTCACCTTAAACCTTAGGGTATCGAATATTATAAAGGCCAATTTGCCCTCATCTATGGCCTTGCAAAGATCATATTCTATTTCAAGATGAGTGTCATCAGAAATCTTATACATACTTCCAATATTCTCCTCCTGCTCTGGTGTCGTGTAACATGCCTTTTTTAACAGATGTTCTTAAACTGTTTGTGATTCTATCAGTAATCTGATCGATGTCGAGTTGTTCAAGCGGTTCTGTTAGTGTAAGTCTCAGACGAAGTTATTTTTCGTAATGTTTTACTGTTGCAAGGCACTTCTCTAGTTGGGTACCGTTTTTTTCTGAAAAGTTTATTTCTTTCTCTTCTTAAATCAATAACTGTTATTTTTGCTCTAATCAACCCGTATAAAATCTATTCAGGACAGGCACATCTGAACCTATTCTTTTGTTGTTGGAAAGGACGTATATAGTCTGTTTCATTTCTTGTCTGACCATTAGGGCTTTGCCATGTCCACTGTCTCCGTTTTGGCTTTTTGAAGGATGTGTTGAGACAATAAAGGTTTTTGTTGTTTATATAGTTCACAAACATTTCTCCTCTGGGGGTCCGGTCACCCAATCCAAATCTGCCGACATAACTTGTCCCACCCTTACCTTTTCCAGTTTTTTTGCTCTAATTGGGTCCTCATAGAAAACTTCAGCCTCCTCGTCCTCTGATGAGCTCGTCGGAGACAGGTTCTGAAAGATGCTTTTGGTGGTCAGGACACCCGCCCCAAAAGTGAAAATCCTGGGTTCGAGTCTCGGTTGCGTGCCTTCACATTTTTCGTGCAGGCGCTAATTAAACAATCGTTTCTTCTTTCTCAGTTCAATTTTCTTGTGTTACCATCTCTGCTATTTCTGTTACTGGGGTGGTATTGAGTACAGGAAAGAAAAGTTTGACTTAAAATTTTTTATTTACATTTTTTAAAAATAAAATACAGAATTTTCTTACAACTTTTTTGGTAAATAAACATGAAGAGGCTGAAAATTTAATTACACATCCTCTATTTATTAATAACAAATTAATATGTAATCAACGCGTTGGAAAATCATTCAATCATAGCAATTTCTGCTAACTTAAAAGCAAATTTTATTTACTGTTTAATAGTTGCATCAGAAATAACACCGTAAAACCAATTTTTTTCCACAAAAAGTTTCCTCGCTGGAAAGATTTTTGGACCACTTCGAAACACGAATTCTTTAAAAAATTCTTTTTGTAGAAAATATTGCACACAATAATTAAATAACATGAAGAACGTTACGTAACATTGTTCTCTTACAATATTTACAAAGACATGTTAAAAAGTAAACAACATTTTTTCACGGGAAAGATTTTTAAAAAACGAAAGGCACTGCGATCAATTTTGTTCGTCGGTGAGCGTAGGACTCAACTGCTCGTCAACGATCAAATTCTTGCCGTTCATCACAGGACTGCCTGCCGAGTTGGAGATTGGCGTTAAACTATTATTGCGCAGCTCAAACACTTGTTGGATTGCTTCACGGAAGCACAGGAAATTGTAGTCGATTATGCCTGGAAAATTGCTCGATAAATTCTAAACTGAAGCGCCGAATGTTTCCTTGTACCTTTTCTATTGAAATTATCTTCCCGTAAGATGCAAACGAGCGCTAGAAACTTATTGACCTCCCTGAGGTAGAGCACGGTGCCATTATTTAATTTAATAAGACTAGAACTTTTCTCATCGAAAGCGGTAGAGTCAGGCTCATCGCGAACGCTGAAATAACAAAACCTGCAATCATTTAAAGTCATACTCATCAATTAATCGCTATTAAAATTTACCCATAAATCCATGAAACATCTATAACGACGTCGATCATGTCGCAGCATAACTCGTAACTCTGCATGTCCACAGGCGTCGAATCTGTTGCTATGTATATTTTTGAAACAACATCGAATAAGAAAGACTTTTCTATAGCTGAATTCTTGAAAATAATTTTCGTTAATGGAACTGTATCGAGTCTGCCGGTTAATTGTTTACTTACAGTGTTTAATATATTGAGTAAATTTTCTAAAGCAGGTAGCTGCGGAATTAATTTCTGTACTACTTTTGAAAACGCCTCGAAAATGGAATGATCATATATCGATGTTAAATGGAAGCTCAGATGTATTTGGTCGAAGCCTGAAATGAAGTAAAAGCTGTAATTTGACAGCATTTTACGGAACTGTGCAAACTAATAGGTCAGATCAAAAAACTTATAAATACAGTGGAACTTCCTTTGTTCCGACGGGGTCAGCAATGCTCGAAAACGGTTTAAGTCGTGTGTGTATGAAGATATCCATGAAGCAATGTTAAAGTGGGTTAAGGTTTGCCGTGACAAGAAACTGCCGATATCGGGAACAATAATTCGGGAGAAAGCACAGGAATTCGCGAAAACTTTGGAACATTTGGATTTCGCTGCGAGCTCGGGATGGCTACACAAATTTAAAGTTCGTCACACAATTGTGCAAAAAGTGGTTTGCGGTGAAAGTGCAGACGTAAATGAAAAAGAGTGTGATAATTGGAAAGAAAATGTGCTCCCTGGATTACTTTCCCAATATGAATCTAAAGACATTTTCAACGCCGACGAAACGGGTCTGTTCTTTAAATGTTTACCGGACAAAACCTTGGCTTTTAAAATGAGAAGTGTTATGGGGGAAAGCAAAGTAAAGAACGAATTACTGTTATGGTCGATGCCGGGTCGGTGCAAATATGGACGGGACGCAAAAACTGCAACTTTTGGTGATTGGGAAATCAAAGAACCCTAGATGTTTTAAGGGCATCAAGTCTCTGCCGGTCACTTATTAGAATAACAAGAAGGCGTGGATGACCTGTACGAAAAATGGTTATTATCTCTTGACAAGAAGTTTTCAGCCCAAAAGAGAAAAATTTTACATTTCGTAGACAACTGCCCAGCTCATCCTACAATTGACGAAAAGTTGAAGTCCATCAGCGTCGTATTTCTGCCACCTAATATGACGTTTAAGTTACAACCAATGGATCAGGGTATAATTAAGAACCTGAAGATGAATTACCGGAAACGGATTTTGAAACAACCTATAGCTGCCATGGAGGATTGTAGAACATTAGCGGTAACTTTATTAGATGCTGTTAGAGAAATAGCAAGAGCATGGGATATAGATGTCTCAGCAACAACAATTCAGAATTGTTTTAAGAAAGCCGGATTCTCCCGTGACATTCGTGAAAATGAAGATCATTGGTTTGATGAAGATGATCTTAGTCTTGCAGAATTAAAGGCAATGCTTGCGAAATACAGGGAATCGGTACAAATGGAAGATATTGGCGTAGAAGAATACATTGCCATCGACGACGACATCCAAATTACAGAATTTCCAACTGATGCTGACATTCTGTCTAGTTTAAAATGTCAGTCGTCTAATTGCGAAATGTTCGACAGCGAAGGCGCTGAGACCAGGATAACAATACCGACAAATAAGCAGTTTTAAAAACATTTTTAATTTTTTGTATGCAAGTGAAAATGTTCAAGACAGTATGTATGCGTCATTAAGGTCTGTACAGCAATTTTATGAAAATGAACAGTTAAGTCATCAAAAACTGCAAAATTACCGACTTTTTTATTAAACAATGATATGAATGATATGGTTATAGAATTGTAACAATCTGCATTTTGTATGTGTATAGTTAAGTTATACGTTATGGGTTATGAGTTATGTGAATAATCCAAGTTATGGAAATTTTAATAAAATGTTCTTAAACTCGAATTTTTTTTTGTCCCTTGAGATTCGACTTATGGGAGTTCCTCTGTAAATATTATTAAACTACGTGCAAAGAAAAGAGGGTAGCAACCTCAACGGTCATTCATCAAACGCGGTTTATAAAGGTGTATATAAAATTTTATTAACATGTACAGGGCGTCCCTGTGGGACGGTGGCCCTGTTAGACGTTTATGGAGAACAAAAAATGGGATAAATTTGAAACTTTGCATGAAATTACATATAGTTCAGACTTCTAGCACTTCCAATTATATAGTTGAAATAAAGTTCAGATTTTTAAATAGGACAACCCACAAATATACCAATATTTGGCTTTATTATAAGAGTTTGAATTATTTTCACTGGGAAAGTTTTTTGTCCAATTGAAACGATTCCTCGGAGAGCAACATTCAAATTGATCCTAATTTTGAGCTAGTGAGTGTTTTGGATCAAAAGTTAGTGATTTTTCAAGTGGAGGAAATGTGTCAAAATAATTTTCATCTCATAAAAGAGAAGAGATAACAAAAGACTTTGCTCCACTTTCTAAACGTGGCCGTGTTTTTATTTCAAACCACATTCGAAAATATACTTTTATTACAAATTCAACAAGAATTTGTAACTTCTCGATGGGTCTTTCGTTACCACATATAATCTTAAGTCTGTTTGCCGTTTTACCCGCACTTTTTTCTGATAAACTTTTGGAACGCGTTCCTTCTCCGATAGCTTGACAAATTTTAAACAAATATTGTTGATCCGTGCTCAAATCGTTCTCACTGACATTTGGTAAATTTGTTTTGATTGGTTTAAATTTAGCTAGTCATAGTTTCACAGGCAGATAGAAGGAAGCCAATTGGACCTGAGGGAGTTTTCAATATATATATCGAATATGCGATTAATACTGTTAATGACAGAATAGCTGCTGGAATTAATATATAGGGCCAAACTATTAATATGCTCAGATTCGCGGATGATATAGCAGTGTTAGCATCCAGCAAAGAAGAATTAGGAAGAGCTTTGAACGAAATGGAAGCGGTTTTGACGGAGGGCTATGGTATGAAGATCAATAAAAATAAAACCGAAATTTTGGTGTGTAGGGGGTGTGAAAATGGGACTAAAACTAAAATACAAATTGGAAACGAGAAGATAGAGGAAGTCTCAGATTTCTGCTATTTAGGAAGTCAAATATAACTCGCGATGGTAGGAGCTCTAGGGATATAAAACAAAGAATAGCGCAGAGTCGAGTTGCATTTAATGAAAAGAAATAACTATTATGTTGACAACTTTATGATGGTGATGTAATAAGGGGAAAAATTACTAAGGTTTTCTTGCTAGCCGGCCGGTTTTTGAAAAATTATAATTTGCAAATTTTGAACCTCAGGGGTCCAGCTACTTCTTTTTAAATATTCATATTTGGTCTGGGATAAGACAGAACCAAGCCATAACTTTTCCACACTATCCACATACAAAATTCTGAATCGAATATCTAATGCATGCTCAACAGTCTTTCTGGAATTTTACTGTTGGTATCATACCTATACATTTACCCGATTATCCATGGTCAGTATTCTGAATGCAGCTATTGATCAACTAGGAAAATTCCCTCATCACTAACAGTTTGCTTTGTATCGATTATCTGGTATTTACCAGTGACACTGGTGCCAAAAGGTCGAAAAAAAGATTAAATTATATGCAATAGCCCTATAGAATGGACTTATTGAAAAAAACAACAGTTCTAATCTGTCACAAATAAAACAATAACTTTGGTAAATATTCCACTTTGTTTGAATTTCTAAAATTAAACCAAAGCATCAATATCATTAGATAGGAGGACCTTTGATTTCTGGTTGTTTAATTAAAATATTTTCATCGCGATACTTTGTTTATTACCTGAATCTGTTAAGTCATCGGTTGCCCTCTGATGGATGTCTCTTTGAGATTCCATTTTATAATCGTCAACTAAGCCATCGACTTTATGTATAAACACTTCAAATTTAATGTTGGGATTCACTTTATATGCCTTCGTTACCGTCAAGTTTAGTTTATTCAGCGCTTCCATATAATCATCCTGAAAGTTTAAAAGATTTGTATAATTACAAAAACTGGACATCAGAATTTTATATGTATATTATTGGGGACTACTTGCGTACCTAATCTGTATTTAGTTACGTAAAAAATTTATAGAAAAACTATATTTGCTGTTTTGTTGACGACGCAGAACAGTCCTGCGGAACCCGTTACGTCTGGCAACCCTGCTCCCAATATTTCAATAATACAATACAAAATAACAAATAAATACCACACTAACCTACTTAGTCACCGTTATCAGTCACATGTTCAAAATCTTAATCATAATATACTGCACTAAAACAAACTAAATGAATTTAAATGTGTGTTTTGTGTTAAACTATCTACAAATTAATTAAGAAAGTTGATTAATTTAGGCGCATAACAGTTACGCAAATTCACACAACTTTTTTATGAAAATACTTTAATTCTTTATCACAAGAATTTGCTGTGGTCGTTTTAGATAAAATTCTCGAGAGTATTATACAAGTGACTTACTTGAGCATCTATAACAAACACCAGTGCACCGCAACCCCCGAAAATCATATCCGAATCAAACGTGGAGTCGAAAAAGTCAATTTGACCAGGGAAATCCCAAATTTGAAATTGCACAAAACTAGAATTGTTTATATCATCCTTCACGATCTTATTTGTACTTTCCAAAAATAACGTTTCATTGGGAGACATTTTATGGAAAACCACCTTCTGGATAGACGATTTCCCCGACCTAAAATACCTCAAATAAGGCAAAATTTGTACTTAAATGTAACTTACCAACCTTCGTAAACCCATAAGCAATATACGAGGTTTCTGTTCTCCTGTCGAAGAAATGGTAACATCGTGGTCTCCGTCAAATGCCCCATACCCAAAGTCTTTTGGAAATGAACCCACTTGATTTTCGTACGGTACGCCTTCTTCATCGTCTGGATATGACTGAAATTTTCGATTTGACAGGTGATGGCCATTTTAACCTATACGTCCCAATATGTTAACTTACCATGATACCAACAAAGACTAAACCCAAACAAGGTGTTACGAAATATTTAATAGATGTGGGTATAACAATAGCTATCACATTTCACTGAACCTTAAAAAAAATTGTCACTCGTTTACATGACTGTTGCTGCGTCGCAGAAACTGTCAACGTCTACTTGTCAAATAGCATCGTAGACACTTCCTTGTATCCCTAAGCACAGAAATGCAATGGACAAAAATACAAAATTATCTTGGAATGCATTATTCAAATGTAATGTGGAAGAATACTTATGTTTGCATCAAAGAAAAATAGAAGATAATAGTAGTAGTTATTTACATAAATATAATATTTATGTGTCAGTTTATACACTTCTTCATTGTGTATCATACACTACTAAAGTAGGTGAAGCCACAAGCCACAAATGTCAGGATTCGGGACATAAGTTAGTGCCTCCGTCATACGTCAGATTTCCATTCCAAACAAAACAAAAGCACGTGCCATTTGACGTTTATCGATATTATTTAGAAAGTCTTAAACTAGTTTTTGCAATATAATTCTAGACGTTTTGCAGTGAAAACAGTTTATTTTCAATTTGTGTGTTGGGCTTAAGCGTAAAAACTTGAAAACAACTATATGTAGTTATAATTATATTTCAGAGCTTAGGTTAAAACGTCAGAAAGCACGTGGCTTTGTTTTGTTTGGAATGAAAATCTGACGTTTGTGATGCGCCTCTTATCTCCCGAATTGGCATTTCAATCAAGAAAGATGACATTTGATCTTGATATCTGTCAGTGCCACTTACGAAAGAAGACTTCAAGAAAACATGGTTCAGTGTTTATTTGGAATGAAAAACTGATCTACCATAAGGTAACGCAAGTACTTTTTCGGTGAATTGAGGTTGCTATAAAGTTATAACAATTATAACTATACGCTCTAGGTACGTTCATTCACTGCTAATGTCTTTTTAGATATTTATAAGAAGTTATCATATTATCTTACTTACTTTTGGTCATAAATAGCAGTGGGAAGAAAACTGCCTGCACATGCAAGTTTTTTTTATCACACACATCATTTCATTGCTTCATGATCATAACCTATAAATTATCTGTCAGTGTAAGTGTACGAGATTTGTGCGGATAACTAGGTAACCAGAGATTTTATCAAAAAGTAAATACTTAAAATTGCTATTCATGTCGTCTATGACATTTGGCCAAAAAGTTTTCATCCCGACACCCCCAGATAAAGGCAGCTTTCCCTTGGATCATGAAGGTTATTGTAAGAAGCAAATGATACTGTACATGAGATGTCTTCGAACTAACGATAATAACAATTCATTGTGTCGGCAAGAAGCTCAAGAATATTTGGGTTGTCGTATGGACAATAATCTTATGACAAAAGAAGAGTGGTCGAAGCTTGGTTTTTCCAATTTAGAAAAGAAGTGATTTTAAAATAAAAATGGTTAATATCGTCGTGGGGTGTACAGGTAGTGTCGCTACAATAAAATTACCGTTATTAGTTAGCAGTCTTAAAAATAGTATTAAGAAATCTGGGGAAGTTAATGTTCGGGTGATAGTGACTGAATATGCGCGACATTTTTTTACTGAACGTGAATTATCAGAAGGAACAGTTGTTTATAAGGACGAAGATGAATGGGCAGCTTGGTCGAAAAGAGGGGACCCAGTTTTGCATATCGAGCTAGGAAAATGGGCCGATGTTTTGGTTATAGCTCCATTAGATGCCAATACTTTAGCAAAAATCGCTAACGTAAGTTATAGTATGGTTGCTTGAAAAATTGGTATAAATTAAGTATTTTCTAGGGAATTTGCGATAATTTACTTACTTGCACTGTACGCGCATGGGAAGTATCAAAACCTTTGATATTCTGCCCTGCGATGAACACAAAAATGTTTGATCATCCAATTACCGGTAAACAAATAAATTTATTACGTTCATGGGGGTATTCGTTAGTGCCTGTCATTGAGAAAACATTAATGTGTGGCGACACTGGAGCTGGTGCAATGGCTGAAGTTGCCACTATTGTCGATGCTGTTAATAATGCATTAAACGTTTCATAACTGAAAATTCATTGTTTTCTTTTTAATGTAATTTTTTTAAAAATAAAATTTGCCTGTACTTATGCATACACTTATGTTCACATCACTCTACAAACGATAGACCTTTAAATCGTTAAACATCGTTAAACAAAGGGAATTTTATTTATCTTTATCAATAAGTGCTCTTTTTCAAAATGCGAGATTTTTATCTAAAAATAAACTGAAAATTTACTGAAACGCTGTAGATTTTTCCTGGTACTTTGTCACTTTTTATAATAAATTATGTTCGCTATAAAAAATATGCAAAAATTAATCTTTCAAATCTGCTTACCTTATTTTTTCTGTGAAATCCCTTATCAATATATTAAGCGTTCAATCCTAAAGATAAGATTTTTTGTACTAAAACAAATTTGTCAGTAGTGAAGTGGTTTCACGGTGCAAAAAGCGTAAAACAAAAATGAAAAAAAGTAAAAAGGTGGGTAATTTTGTACTAAAATAAATTATGTTATAAGAATTACTTTTTAAGCGTTGTATATTATCTATTATGATTGGTTTTAGAAACGAGGTAATAAACGAAATACAGACAATGATAGTCGTGTCGATGAACGGAATGATGTCACTGAAATCGATGGCCCAATTAGATCTGCGCATCTAGTAAACGAGGTAAATTAAGTTATTAAAGTATTCAAGAGTAGATATAATCCAATTCTCATAGATACCTTCGACAAGCCGAGGCATTACTGAAGTTGACGTAAAGGTAGCTCAAGAACAGTAAGTATTATACTCTTAAAAATACACAGTGAATTATATTTTATAAATTTCGTAAACAGAAAACCCACTGTGCCTGAAGTGCGATCCACTTTGATGGTAACAGACAAACATGCCCACGAATATAACATGAATCACAAAAATCGAGGAAAGGCGATTATATTCAACCACGAGAATTTCGAAAATAAGGAACCGACTAGAATAGGGACACAAGTTGATGCGGGAAGACTAAAAGAAACCCTGCAGAAACTGCATTTTGAAGTGGAAGTCCATAACGATTTGGGTTTCTCAAGTCTAAGGAAGACTATCAATAGTTGTAAGTATTATCTTAAAAATAAAATTTGTGCTTTCAATGGATAAAGGTTTCCTCGTTTCGTTTTTTATCTTTCTTTGTTGGTGCAATGATTCGATCAAATAGATTGATAGCAAAATCATTTGCTGCGATTTTGATTTAATCAATATTTTGTGGTTTTGTGAAATAAGATATTTGCAGTAAAAGATGAGGATCATTCCGAAAACGACTGTCTCCTAGTCGTTGTACTAAGCCACGGGCAAGAATCGTCACAAGTTTCAGCCTGTGACGTGTACTATCCCATAGATTACCTGTGGGAACCCTTCACAGCAAGCGAATGTCTGACATTAGCGGGAAAACCAAAAATTTTCATCGTAAATGCATGCCGAGGGAGTCAAGTCGATGAAGGGGTAAAAATGGTAAGCTCTGGACCGGGGATTACTGTAACAGATTCTGTTGCGCACAGCTACAAAATTCCCAAACATGCGGATTTTTTGGTAGCGCAAAGTACCGTTGAAGGTAAGTTTGTGCTACGATACTTCTGGTCCATGATCGTTAAATTTAAAATCATTTAATTTCTAGGTTATTATTCATACCGAGACACGGAAGAAGGAACCTGGTTCGTTAAGTGCCTTTGTGATGTGCTGGAAGAATATCACGAAACAACCGATTTGCTAAAAATGTTGACCATTACTTCCAGAAGAGTTGCTGTTAATTTTATGTCCAACATTCCGGATATCCCAGAAATGCATGAAATGACACAAGTACCATCGATTACAACCAGGCTAATTCGAGATGTGTATTTCAAGCCAAAGAATAGCCAAGAATAAAAACAGAATTTTTAAAGAAATATTGTTTTGTATTTTTATTTAATAAATATAATTTACAATAGATCATCACAGTTTACTTAAATATAAATAAAAAAATCAAAATGTGAATTTGAATGACATTTTGGAAGTCTCAAGCGCCATCTACAAATCACTGGCGGCTACGAGTTGGTAGCATTCTATTCAAAACTGCAATTTTCTTCTTATATCTTTCTATCCTCTCCCTTGGACTTAAAAACAACTGTTCATCATCTTCATCTAATTCTACTTCCTCTTTATTACTTAAGTATCGCTACAATTACAAGACAGTAAATGGAAAACTATAACTAAATACATTTTGTACCAACCTGATATTTGTGGCCCCTAAAATTTTCTTCAAACGCACACCACTGGAGTAAGAAATCATAAATTCTTTCGAACATAAAAACAACCCCATCCAAATCGTTTATGAAAAATTGAGAGAAATAGGCGTATATTTTCTTTCTACATTTAAGTGGAATAGAATTTCTTTTAATAACCCAAGTATCGCAAACATAACGAATACTACAATAAAATTTAATTCTTTTATTGACCAGTCTCTTAATTTTTGAAGGTGTAAAACTAAATTTAATTCTCAAATGAGTAAAATGGATAAAATCGATTCCCGGATAGTTAAATATTGAATTTTCAAGGTTCAAATTTGAATAATAGTAGTCTTCAAATTCTTCCTCTGTTTGTTGTAGAAATCTATCCTTTTCTTGCTTGTACTGCAACTGCTGCTCTTTCTTATATATTTCTATGGAAACAATTCGCATTTAAGTACTTGAAATTCGTAAGAAAATGATGCTTACCGTATAGCTCGTCTTCACTAAAACTGGTTTCGTAGTCCGTCGAATCATTACTTAATCTTTTTATGAACATGTAATTTTTAAAATAAGTATCCTAAGTAGGTATTATGGTAAAAATCTATATAGTAGATAGCTTGTTACCAAATAAAATAATAATAACTGTAGCGTTGATCATTTATTATTTTTACGACGCAATCTTCGCGAATGATCTGTCATCAGAACTTTTAAATTCGTTCAGTTTCAAGGTCGTGTTGGTGTTCTGAGAACTGAGAAGAAAAAGAAGGGTTAAATAGAAATATGCAATATTTCATAGGCGTGGAAATGTCTGGGTTACAAGGAACATATGTTAAAATATAAAAAAAAGTTGCCATTTTACCAATGTTTTGAATTACGTACGAATAACTATAGGTAGGTAACCATATAGAATTCCACAAAAAGCATTTTTTTGCCAGTAACCGGCAGTGAGCGGTGTAGAATTTATTTTGTCAACCTACCTAGCAAACTATACACCACAATACTTTATTGGGGTTCTGTTTTAGCAGACACCTGCTTTACTGATAAATTTACCTAATCTAATGGTTTTTAGCTGTACCTACAAATGTTATTCTTTTGGGATAGGAAAGAGATAACAAAAATAAATAACACATAACAAAAATAAAAGTTTTACTGGATGATAAGTAAGAACAATGATGTACATCCCAATGGTAGGTACGCAGAGCGCAGACAATGCACAAAACTGGGTGAACTTAATAGAAAAGCATATTATTACTTACGAAGGCAGCATATTTAAAACACTTTTCACAATTTATTCACAGTTAAGTTTTTGCTGAAACTCACTATCAACTTCACTTTAAACAACAGTACTTTAAAATCTACGCCAACATCTGAAAAAACGGGATGCTGAATACACTTCAATATTAATATCTGGTCAAAAAAACAAAAGAGAAAACACGCCGCACTAAGCTTTCGAATTCAAAGTGAACTGTCGACGGTCGCGGCGCGTGCGCAGCACTTTGTTGTTGGCCCTCTGTATTCCAGAAGTGAACTAGATTTTCTTTCAAGGTCATTAGTCATTACATAACTGGTGTTTTCTGTTTTGTACCCAGACTTAGAACCAGTTAATAATATTTAACAATTTAACTACACATGCATATGCATAATACTTATGGGACTGCTGCGCGCTGAAGCTGGGACTTGTACGTTATACTAAGTTCTGACGTCACGCGGCCTACTGTCGCTGCAAGGTACGATTTCTAGCCTCGCACCGACGGAAAACTTTGCAACGGCTTCACAGGCGAAGGAATTTTTTTTAACAAAAATTAACAACATAACTGCCTTCAGTATAATAAACTCTATCAATTTTAATGAAATTTGAAAATTACCGAACCTGCCTATTGACTTATTACTGACCGATTGTGAATAAAACTCTAAACCCACGTTGTAGCGTAGGTACTTTGTGAACGGTCATATACTTGGGCCGCCGAACAGACGGAGTGATCACCCTGCAAGAACGTGCTCTAGCGGGGCCAATATTAATTTATGACGACCGAATTCGGGACATAAGTGCCTCCGTCATACGTCAGATTTTCATTCCAAACAAAACAAAAGCACGTGCCATTTGACGTTTATCGATATTATTTAGAACGTCTTAAACTAGTTTTTGCAATATAATTCTAGACGTTTTGCAGTGAAAACAGTTTATTTTCAATTTGTGTGTTGGGCTTACGCGTAAAAACTTGAAAACAACTATATGTAATTATAATTATATTTCAGAGGTTAGGTTAAAACGTCAGAAAGCACGTGGCTTTGTTTTGTTTGGAATGAAAATCTGACGTTTGTGACGCGCCACTTACCTCCCGAATTGGAGCGATGCGACTTCGTTGGGTCTAAAGAAAGCGCATTACTGCGGTTCGGTCGTCCTAAATTACTAGTGATCCTGCCTAGAGCTCATGATTGCAGGGTGATCACTCCGTCTGTTGGGCGGCCCAAGTATAGAACATCTCAATAGACAAGGGAACATCTGCCATTGTAAAGTCTGGCAACACTGCCACTGCGTTATCCGTTTTAAAGAGTTGGCAACCCTGCTCCCCTGTCTGATCTGTTTTGTTTGTTTTTTCGCTTCCATCGTTCGACCTTCGACCATTTTCTATGCGTTCGACCACAGCGAAGAGAGCTTTTTCTGTTACTTTTTACTTTCTTTTTATAAGTGAACTATACTACTATACTATATCAAGAAACATGGAACGTAAAAGTACGTATATTATCACAAACAAAATTGTTGTAAAAACACTGGCAATTTTTTATTTTCAGGTCAACTAGAACTTTTATTAAAAGATTGGGCGCAGTTTCAACAGTTGAGGCTAGAAAACCGACACAAAAGTATGAGGGAATTCGAAGTGCAAGTAGATTTTGATGGTAACGGAAACTTTATTAGTGCCATTATGGCAGTTTCTGACAGAGTAATTGCGTTCAGCCCGTTCGATGAAACTCAAACTGGTAGATGTTTTACGGAAATAAACATAGGAGGTTGTTCGATATCGGGAAATAATTCGGTCACCCTCAATTTGGGATTACATGGGACGTACGAGATAAAATTTATTACGGAGGCCCAAAGGAGGAAGGGTCTTGCCCTTATTAGAAATGTAATGAGGTACCTATAATGAAACTAACCAATTTATAATATTGTGTTATAATTGTCATATTTCTTTTTGTAGAGACAATAGTAGTGATGATGGTGCCGATAACTGAGCGACCCGTAAAATTGTAAATTTAAAATAAAACTTAGAATATATAATTTTGCATTTATTAACCTACAATTTTTGCATACTTACGAATGAATTGGCGCTAATGAATGAGGTTGAGTCTGAGATAAAACAGGTCGAATTCGCCGACTCTTTATCAATATTTGAGACCTCCACAGTCCTTGCCAAGACTACGGAGACATTTTACGTCGAATTTATTAAGCATTTAAACACTAAAAGTCCTATAAATTGCTTACAGCAGGTATCGTTCATTCGATATTGCTTTAAAAGTATCGATACAAGACGAGTATAGCATGTAAGATATCGATACTTTTCTGTTGAGAGTATCGATACTTCAAAAATATCGATGTATCATTAGCATCCCTAAGGCCAATAAAGAAGAACCAAAGGTTGAAAAGCGGAAAAACGCAATTGCCGGTTACAATAATAGAGCTAAAAGGCTATTATTGTGTTATCAAAAGCAAATCATATATTATATACGCGTGTGTCGTCGCTGCACCACAGAACACCGACGCCTGTGCTGGAGGTCAGTGCCGCAGAATATTCGGTACGGAATAATGAATTTTCAATCCCGCCGAATAATAAGTAATATTCGGCCGGAACCGAACAATCAGAACACATGTCGAATACCGAACATTTGCCGAATATTAGGTACATCCCTAGTCTGATTGACAGCGATACCGACAGTAGACCACCAGAAGTAAGTGCTGGTGGTTAATTAGTGTTGCTGTTAGGTTACCAATAATTAAATACACGTTAGTTATACAACTACATATGTGCTGATTAGTGGCCATCCTAATACGGAATTGCACCAAAGTGGCTGAAAGGTACATTCCAGATCTTCACCCTGACTGAATTGCACATACATATGTTCAACGACGACAAATCAAGACACCGCATACATAGTTTAAATCGAAGGGTTGTTCACGACTGTATTTTGCCGAACAAGAAATTTCCTTTTCCTTAAAAATGCCTAAAATTTCCCTCAATTGCCTCAAAATTCCCCAGCATTGCCCCTTCAACCTCGTATTTCCCCTATATTGCCTCAAATGATTTAAAATTTCCTCGAAATTGTCTCAGAATTTCCCCAAAATTCCTCGAATTGCTACAAAATTTCCTCAGAATTTCCTAAAATTTCCTTGCATTGCCTCTGAATTGCCCCAGAATTTCCCCAAAGTACATTTCATTTTTATTATACTTTGAAATAGGTTATTAGATTTTATCTCGGGTTTTATTGGGCTTAACTATCTACTCTGGACGCTTATAAAAAGCGTTGGTCTCCTACATTTTAGTTGGAGTTGTTTATAAATTCAGAGATGGATAATTTTATGCAGTGCGTCCGACTGTACATTCGGAAGCATAGGCAACTTTGTTGGTGGATACGATTTAGGTTAAGGCGATGTTCGCAGAAACGATGACTCGGACATAGACTAACGTTACTTTTATTTCATTATTTTTGTAAGACAGTGACAGTGACAGCATATGACATACCTACCTACGGGACTTGGCGAGAAACGAGTCCTTGAACGTGTACGTCAACACCTTCGTGGCTCAGTAGTCGATGCGTCACTCGATGAATTTGCAAGTCTAAGTGTTCGCGTCTCGCCGTGGTCAATTTTTTTCGTTATGGTGATTTTTCATGAACAAAAAATCGGTCAGATTATCGTCAGATAGGGTATCGCCATCACGCTAGAGAGAGTTCCAGCCATTTGACTTTTATTGTTGATTTGTAAATCTCCATTGTTCACAAATCCCCTCGACCGGTGCCGTAGGTCTATAAGGTATAAGGCATGCACTGCGTTCTCGTCAAAATTTACAAAACTTCGGAAGATTCCTGGGTTTATTTTTGAATATTTAAAAAAAATGCAATTAAAAAATTAATAGAACAATAAGCTTAACAGAATTTTGAATTTCGCACGTTCAATTTTCTCATTTTCTTGTTACTGAAAGTGTAAAACAAAAATCAAAAATCTAGGTTCGTCAATCGATTTGTTTGTATTCAAACTATTTATCCAAAGAATTTCAAGTTCATCGAATTAGTAATATCCCCTTAAAAGGGCAAAGTAGTGCCGTTTAATATGCCCAACAAATATCCCCTTTACAAACAGGAAAAATTCTGACCTCTTTGAAGTATTAAAAGAACTGAAATGCTGATTTAAAAATTCACTCTCAATTTTTTCTGAGTTTTTTCTAGTTTTTCTAGTTTTGCAAACCAGGCAACTTCGACTTTTTTATGTACACCATAATTATATTTGCCATATTTATGTGGAATTATGGATTTTACAAATTTTCCTTGTTAATTTGATAATGCCCTGATATATCGAGGTTAGTGTCTTCAAAGTAAATGTTTGAAGCGAAATGTAAAACACAGCAACAAAAAATTGATAATTATTTAATTTAATCTATTTTTTTATCAAAATAGCTGAAGAGTCCTCTAACTCTTATTGAGAAGATCTAGTTTAGAACCTAATTTATGATGCTCATTTCGTTTATTTGACTGCTGCACAAACCAGGGTTTGTGTACATATTTATAAATAACTAGATGAACGCGTGGGCTACGCTCCACGACTTTTACGTAGTGGTGAATCGGTGCAGTAATTATACTTAAAACGTAGACCGTGACGTAGGTGCATCCCAGGTGCCCCACAAAATATTCCCATAGAATTTCTTAAATAATTAATTGCGTTTAATTTAGTACGGCAAAAACCATTCCACCTACGGGTGCGACGTTGAACCCCAGGTTGAACTACGACTGCGAACAGCGCTAAGCAGATCCAAGCGTCCATCGGAATGATGCCGATGTAATTTTCTTATTGTGCCCTACCTCACTCATACGATCTCCGCCAGTTGAAAAGACACCGAGCGACCCCACCCGTAAAGTGTTGTGCCAGTTCGCTTTTAATATTATGATAAGAGGTACTGAGGTACCTAGGTGATCCGTTTTTAATGATACATAATAATAATTCAATTCGCGATTCATAAATTATATTCCACAAGGCATCAGAATGTTAAAAATGTTGGGCTTAGTTTGTACTGAACTGGCAAGTTCTTATACTCAGACGTACTTGCTGTTTGAGTTGCCGCGGGGTGCTGAACCGTAAATTAGGGCTTGGTTTACGAGATGTTGCAACTCATTTGACTATGTGTTGTTGATCCACTCGCTATTTAAATCTCCCAATTTTTCTTAGGTGACGAACTAAGCTCGAGAAAAATGTCCTTGGATGGATATGTTCCTGCATAACATCTAACAGCCAAATTAGCATTGGAAAGAAAGACAGGTAGGCGTTAAGTTGTCAAAATAATTATTAATAAAAAAGGTACCATCCAAGGGCATTTTTCTGAATCTTAGACGTTATGCAGGGACATATTCTCTCCAAGGACATTTTTCTCGAGCTTAGTTCGTCATCTAAGAAAAATTGGGAGATTTAAATGTTGTACAAAATTTCAACGGAATATCGTAAAAAACAAAGGAGTCATTAATAAAAATACCCGTAAAAATATTTTTTTAAATTTTAACTTTAACACCCTGTATCTTGAAAGAAAGAAGTCTAAATGAAAAATGGCATAGGGAAAGTCCCACTATTTTCGACCAGATAACCTGTGGTTAACGACTTAACCTACTTTTTTGTAACACCTTGTATACATATGTATAAAGTTACTTAATACGTAAAAAATAAAATAATATGTAAAATACCTAATTACCCATATGTATACGTTTAGGAACGTTTGACCTCTATTTATTCACAGATAGATATCTGTCGTTTTGCTGCATAATATCGATACCTTTTTGCCAAAGTATCGTAAGCCGCGATACGCAAATTTTACAGGAGCAGCCATTTTTTGTTGTATCCGAAAATATTGAATAAAGTTCATTAGAAATAAGGTATTACCTATTTAGGGGGGCATTTTTCACAAAAAGTGCAATTATTTGGCTCTAAAATAACGTCTTCTTATGTTTTTGGCACTTGCGTTACTTTTCCGGGTCAAGATACTAATACCAAATAATCGTAAGTGACTAGCTTACGATACTTTGGTAGAAAGGTCAACGTACTTACGGTAATCTGGTTTGCTTTAAACAAAAATTTCCTTGTGATAAAGGTAGCTGATTTAAAACTGCTGAATAAATCATTTATTATTTTTATAAACAATTTAAGTATGGAATAATCTTGAACTACTCAAATATAGTTTATTTTGAAATTTTCTGGTTCAAAAATAAAATACAAAATTCTTTAACAGCTAGTAGCGGCGTCCAGGGTTACCAGATATATTTTAGTTGTATTCGTCACAGGCGGAATTTTTGTATTTTTTAATGCCAAATAGTCTATAAAATAAAAAGTTATAACAAATATTATATGCGTTTTAAAAGTTCGAAGTGTAAAAATGATACGTGCACGGCTTGACTTTTGGCTTGAAGAAATCAAAACAGAAAATATAACGGAAGCTCGGTATTTTTGAAACTATCAAACACTGCTAACCATTAACCAAAGCGGTAGAAGGTGAATGAGAATCGTGAGGACTGATAAGTGAAAATGAGATCTAGAAATGAGAGCACTTTCTATACCAGAAAAGATGAAAACATAGTGACATAGGTATTTATTCTTAATTCCTTTGAGTTACAAAATGAAAAATCTCCAATATTGAATGCTGAATTCGGATGTACACTGTCGCCACAATTATTTTAAAAATCACCACAAAAATCGATAGTTGCCATGTGAAAATTTTTGCACCATTTACTCGTAGACAACTCTCGTCGCACAATGACGTAGCAAGCGCCGGCTACATAGGCACTTCCTAACATCATCATAAGGTTCTCAGTCCGAAGACTGGTTAGACGCGTACCTCCATTCTTTTCTCTCCTGAACTAACCTACGCACTTCCCTAAAAGTAGAACATCCTACATCTCTAACTATTTGAGAGCCTACCCCTACCTCTTTTAATCCCTATCTCTAACTCTAGTATGTCGCAAACTTCCTAACAATAAACTGAAATATCAATTTTAATAAAATTATTGAAAATACAATTCAGCAAACAAATGCACAATTACAACTAAAGTTATAGGTGTCCTTGCTCCTTACTGTTACTGAAATTTAAAACCACTCTATTTACTAAACTATTAGGTATTTTAGTTTTTGACCGAAAGGCGCGGTTCACAAAATTGTGGATTGACGTTAGATAGATAGGTAAGTGTTAAAAAATCAAAAATGCAATTCAGCAAACTTTGCTTATAACCAAAATTATATCCTTGTTATTAATGTAATTTAAAATCACTAGATTGGTCATAATGGCTAAATTATTAATAAAATTGCGAAAAAACACTTATCGTTGGTCACTGTTTTGAAAAGCACTGCAATCCTGAAGTATCGTAACCAACAAAATCGGTATTGTAAGCAACATCACGTGATGTTGTTTACGATACTTTTGCGGTGGCCAGTCGAAGAAAGGACGTTGGTTACGTTAGTATGACCGTTATGGGGGCGAATTAAATTCACTTACGCTAAAATAAAACCCTTGTTCGTTTATAAACAGCTGATTATTGGCTTACGATACTTTGACAGATCGTTTCTCCTGCACCAGCTGCTTAAGATAGTCAGGAGAAGTCATTTTCGGCAAAAATGCGACTTACGATACTTTGGCAAAAAGGTATCGATATTTGAAATGTGTATTTCAGATTTCAGAATTTCAAGATAGGATAAACCTAAGCAAGTACTGCTATTTAAATCTGCATGCTTGTACACTTGAATTGCCTCTGAAATTACCTCAACATTGCCTGAAAATTTCCTCACATTGCCTCTAAAATACCATGAAATTCCTTGACATTTCCTTGAATTGCCCCAAAATTTCCTTGAATTGCCTCAGAATTTCCTTGCATTACCCCAAAATTTCCATACATTGCATCAAAATTTTCTTGCATTGCCCCAGAATTTCCTTTAATTGCCCTAAAATTTCCCAAAATTACCGAACATTTCCACGCATTGCTAAAAAATTGCCTGCATTGTG
This sequence comes from Xestobium rufovillosum, assembly GCA_963966045.1. NCBI lineage: Eukaryota > Metazoa > Arthropoda > Insecta > Coleoptera > Ptinidae > Xestobium > Xestobium rufovillosum. The sequence continues at coordinate 42,752,438 of OZ014493.1, forward strand.
TACGAATATTTTCTTGCGTGAACAACCCTTCGGTTTAAATCATACGACGAGGGGACCGGCGGTTACCCAGGATGCTATCACTGCAAAACCTGGTTCGTGACCCACTATTCGTATTCTGTTTGCTCAAGTGAATAAAATAAGAATAAAATGTTACCGCAAGAAGCTGAATATAGATTTCCTGTAAATATTTTTCTCCAGCTGACCGACCTAGATGCAACAATTCAATATTGCTGCTCACTTCATGCTTTGCATCGACAACAAAAACATTTACTGATTACTGCAATACAAATCGATCTGGATACTTCCCGAGTGATGGAAATAAGGTATGATGAACAAATAATATCATTAAAAAAATATTTCTATTTTTTTTATAAAACCTGCAATACAACTATTCGGAGAATGTAAACGCCGCAGAGAACGTTAAAAACCATTTTCGAATCATTAGTACATATATCACAATGTCCCTTACCAATTACTGATATTAAATTAAATATTAAATTACCGTGTAAAAATAAAAATATTCAAATAACAAATTACCTACAATTAACCATAAAAATCACACTTTCTCAGATCTTTTTGATGTAAGGAAAGAATTACCCCACAGTATTAAAATAAATACGAACAGGCCTGAGCAGCAGAACAATTTGCTCCTCTGTATATACACATTTTGAAGCTTACCCTATTTAAACAGCAGCCAGTCCAACTAATTAACTACGTACCCTTTCATTCTGATCCAAATAATCTCAAAAATAACACGTTCCAAGAGACACATCGCTAATTGTAATTTTATATTTTGCCTCATTTAACCTTCCTGGCAGCTTTATAGAGATCCTCACGGTGAGCTGATTAAACGAGACAGCCTGTATACCGAATCCATTAAATGTGAGATGTGATTCATATCTGCGGACTTTAGTGATAGAATAAGAAACTATAGAGAAGCAACACTCTCGGTGACACCATTGTTGGTTATTGTTGTTAACCTTGAAGTTGAGGTTTTTCGTGCACAACGTAATCATTTTTTCAAGCGCTGCTTCTGCACAGTTCCTTATTTTCTCGTGATGGTTATACGAGTGTCTCTTAGATTTGTGCTTCATATAACAACAACTCAACGACCTACATAAAAATTACTTCGAAAATGATGAGAAAAATTAAAGAAACAGAAATCAACATCTTACCTGCATTCTACGTAATATATAAACATTTTACATCAATATATAAATATATGTATAATAGTATGTATAAACGAGCATTGCGAGAGACTCTGTTAAGGCAAATATACATTTTTTTTGATATCACATGTAATAAAAAATTTAATACAACAGTCTCTAAGATTATGAGTTACAAACACTTCACTAACTCTCCCGACTTTTTGAGTGAAATCTGCGCGGCCACGGCAGGGGCCAATCGAACTGTCTAGGAACTGGACCGCCCACGTTCCCTTCGAAATACAGGAACAAACAGTACCACCACTCACGACCCAGCAGGTTGTTCGTAGAGTGTTGCTGGAAGAAAAAATGGAAACTCAAAAATCAATCGGCATTGTTGGTACAAATAATTTTAATTTTATGTACAGTTGGTATACATGTTTTACTCGAAGAGGAATAGTTAACTTCCACAATCAGCATGTGTGGGCACATGAAATCCCTCACGAAATCAGGTCACGAAATTTTCAAAACGAGTAGTAGTATTAATGTTTGGATCAGGATTTACAATAGCACCGCCTTAATCCATTCTTAAAAAATCGGTGCTGGCCGATATATTCGCTCTGCTATTGGTTGTTGGTCGGAGGTTATTAATATCCCAATAGTGTTTATTATTTCTAATCGGTACTAAAACCTGACCTCGGCGTAGGCATGACATCATGTCACGAACCGCGGCAAGTTTCATTCACCGGGCCCGCCCAAATCTCACGCCTGTATTACACCGTTGAAATTAAAAATGTATAATAAATTGTAGAGGTTTGGAAGTTTTGGTATACAGGGGATGTCCCAAAACGTTTTACACAGATTATAGCTCCAAAACTATAACAGATAACGAAATTTAATAAAAACCACTTTGTAGTGTTGAAATTGTCTTTCAATGGCCTACTTAGAAACATGAATGTATATAGGGTGTTCCATTTAAGAAAATTGACATTGACAGCGGTACATGAAAATGGAACACCCTATATACTTTATATGTTCCTCACAAAATTCTAAATCGAAAATAAAAATTGACGTGTCCGAGCATTTCATTGAAATATTAATAAAAAAGAAATTATCAATTTTATTCCAAACTTTAGGACCTCACTGTATAGGGAAAATCGATGTTTATTTAAGTTCTATTTAAGTATTGGCATTTTGTTGTTGAAAAAGTAGCTAACAAGGAGGATTATTTTAAGGCTGCGGAATGTCAGCTGTTAGTCTATAAAGTGCTGCCACCTATCACCCAAAAGTGTGATTAGGATTTAGTCACAATCTATTATAATTGGTTTTTATCAGAGCAGCAAACTCTTCATACGGAGCCTCTACAGCTTGGAATTTTCAAGGTTTTTTGCTTTAGCGGCAACCTAATTAATCTGGGAGGATAAGTCGACTGTCCTATCTTTAAATTATTATTTTCTATTTAGAAATATGAAAGTAGGAAACCCTGGATAACAAAACATATTGTGAGTCTAATAGAGGAAAGGCGCAAATATAAAAATAGGTTAGACGAAATAGGGAAACAAAGATATAAGGCGATCAAGTGGGAAATTATTCAGAAATGTAGGAAAGCGAAAGAGCAATGGATCGATGATAAGTGCAAAGAAGTGGAAAATAAGTTCGAAATAGGAAAGACTGATGAAGCATATAAAATAATTAGGAGAAATTTTAGAGAAATTGGATCTAGTACCAAAAGCATTAGGAATGAGGCAGGAGATATCCTAATCGAAAGCGGGGAGAAGGCAGATAGGTGGAAAGAATATTTAGGAAACTTATATGCGGGACAGGAAGTGCAAGATATATTAGAAAGTGAAAGCAGTGTAGAAGGGGATAACCTAGGGAGTCCTATAATGAGAGAAGAGTTTGAGCTAGCACTAAAAAGTTTAAGGAATAATAAAGCACCAGGTATAGATGGCTTGCAGGCAGAAATCTTAAAGTGCGCAGGTCAAGAGGTAATAGATCGTTTATTTAAATTAGTTAGTCGCATATACCTGACAGGCGAGATTCCAGAGGATTACAAACTGAACATCATGGTAGCTTTGCCAAAAAGGAAAGGCGCGGATAGGTGCGAAAATTTTAGAACTATCAGTTTAACTTCCCATGCGTCAAAAATTTTAACTAGAATTGTGCAAAGAAGGATGGAGAAAAAGGCGGAAGAAATATTAGGAGAAGATCAGTTCGGATTTAGACGAAATAGAGGAACGCGCGAGGCCATTCTAGCTTTACGAGTAATTATAGAAAAAACGATAGAAAAGAGAAAGAGCGTATATATAGGATTTGTAGATTTAGAAAAAGTCTTCGACAACGTAAAATGGGGGAAGATGTTCGAAGTGCTGAGAAAGGTAGGGATGAAATACAGGGACAGAAGAATAATACATAATCTCTACAAAGAGCAAAAGGCAGTTATAGAATGTGAGCAGGAACGAAGGGAAGTAGATATCCGGAAGGGAGTGAGACAGGGATGTGCATTGTCACCTCTAGTTTTCAACTTATATATCGAAGATGCGATTAATATTGTTAAGGAAAGAACAGCCTCAGGGATCAATGTACAGGGCCAAACTATAAACATGCTCAGATTTGCGGATGATATAGCAGTGTTAGCATCTAGCAAAGAAGAATTAGGAGCGGCTTTGAATGAAATGGAAGCAGTTTTGACACAGGGCTACGGCATGAAAATCAATAAAAAGAAAACTAAAATTTTGGTATGTAGATGGAGTGAAAATAGAACTAAAATTGAAATACAAATAGGAAATGAGAAGATAGAGGAGGTCGCGGATTTCTGCTACTTAGGAAGTAAAATAACCCAAGACGGTAGGAGCACTAAAGATATAAAACAAAGAATGGCGCAGGGACGAGTTGCGTTTAACAAAAAGAAACAACTGTTATGTTCGAGAACGGTTAATATAGAGACTAGGAAGAGACTCTTAAAGTCGTATGTATGGAGTACGGCATTATACGGGTGCGAAACTTGGACAATAGGAGAAGCGGATAGAAAAAGAGTAGAAGCGTTTGAACTGTGGTGTTACAGACGCATGATGAAGATACCGTGGATAGATAAGGTTAGCAATAGGGAAGTATTAGAAAGAGTTGGGGAAAGGCGAAAGGTATGGAAAACAATAAAGAGTAGGAGAGATAGGATGGTAGGACACCTTCTAAGACACGAAGGAATAGTTCGCGACATACTAGAGTCAGAAATAGGAATAAAAAGAGGTAGGGGTAGGCCTAGATTAGACTACTGCTCTCAAATAGTTAGGGATGTAGGATGTTCTACTTTTAGGGAAATGCGTAGGTTAGCTCAGGATAGAAAAGAATGGAGGTACGCGTCCAACCAGTCTTCGGACTGAGAACCTTATGATGAGAAATATGAGAAGAAACTGAAGCGCCACCGCCATGACGCGCCATCTGCATTGCACTGGCCACACTACTTCTACTGTCAAACGTCCAGTTTACTGTGCATCTCCGCCATATATGCAGAAATTGGAGAGAATGCAATAAAATTTTCGTTCCAACACCCCGGTTGAAAGAAGCAACGTATCAAGACGTTTTTGGTCGAAAATGAATAAGGAATAATAAACTTAGACAACCCTACTTTCTAATTACGATAAATATGTGTACAAATAGTAAAAAAGGTGTCGAGATTATGACGGTTTTATGACGAATTTTCAGTAATTTGAGGGAGGTTTATTTAAGGCGATCGAAAAATATTACTATAAAAATAGTGCGAGTACCTAAGTTGATCCTTTATTGATAACTATTTTTTTTATTTAACGCCCTATCTACTTTAATTTCAGAATGGTGTTGGAATAAAAATGTGTCTACAAGTCCCGTTTTTAGTGCTCAAATTCCGCACCCTTAATGATTGTTGTAGTCATGGATGGTACAGTGTTTTGGATACGAGGGCTGAGTGATAAGTGTGGTAAAAATGAAACAAGGAATATTTTTTTCTGCAAAAACATATTTTATTTTTCAACGTAGTCCCCTTTTAGGTCGATACACTTAATCAACGTTTTTCCAATTTTTCATTCCCTTCCGAATAATACGATTTCCCCAACCCTTCAAAATAGGCATTTGTTGCATCGATGATCTCCTCATTAGAGCCAAATCTCTTTCCGCCGAGCTATTTCTTCAAATTCTGAAATAGGAAATGGTCGCAGGGGGCTAACTCTGGTGAATATGGTGGATGTGTAAGCAATTCGTGCCGTAATTCGTGGATTTTAGCCATGGCAACTGCACACGTGTGCACCCGTGCATTGCCTTGATGGAACTGAACTTTTTTCTTGGTCAAATGCAGCCGTTTTTCCTTCAAACCGTCGTTGGAAGGGTCCAATAAGTTGGAATAATATTCGTCGTTGATGGTCTTTTCCATCTCAAGGTAATTGATGCGGATTATGCCGCGTGCATCCCAAAAAACTATGGACATGGCCCTTGTTGGACGATAAGGCCACCTTTGCCTTCTTCGGTGCAGATTCTCCTGAAGAATCGATTGTTCCATGGCTCCATGGCTCCATGTTTCGTCGACAGTTATGAAACGCCCCAAAAAGCCATTTTTATTGCTCCTGAACATCGCCAAACCAACCTCTGAAGTTGTCACACGTGTGCGTTTTTGGTCGATTGTAAGCAAACGCGGCACCCATCGCGCGGCTACCTTTTTCATATCCAAATGTTCATGTAAGATATTGCGCACACGTTCATCTGAGATGCGTACTATCTCAACTATCTCACGCACTTTCACTCTGCGGTCTTTCAACATGATTTCATGGATTTTGTCAATCATTTCTGCTGTGGTGACCTCATTTGGGCGTCCTGAACGTTCGGCATCACTTATGCTTGTACGTCCACCACGAAAATCAGTAAACCACTTGTGAATCATTTTAATCGATGGTAAGAGTCCCCATAATATTTATCAAACTTTGTTTTAGTTTGCGTAATGGTTTCTCCATGCAAAAAATTATGTTTAAACAACACACGGTAGGTATTCACTTTTTTCCATGTTTGCTACAGAACTAGGGGTTGACTGATTTCAATGGCCGTCATTAATGAACTAAATGACAGATCTGTCTGAAATTTTTAACATGGCTTACTGAGAAATGGTATTTGACAAATGTTATATAGGATTTGCGATTGTGACACCCCCTAATAGACTTTTACCGGACTTACCACTTCGCCCTCGTACTTTACCTATTTTTCCACAACCGCTTAAAAGTTTATTTAAATCCACTGATTCACAGTCAAAACGTTTTCGTGAACGAATACGTCCCTATAATAATGCTTTTTCATTTGCTTCGTTTAACGCAAATTTAGTCAAATTCAGATCAAGACGTCCTGGTCCATATTGTTTTAAAATTCAAGGTCAAATTTACTATCATTTACCCCGATCAGGGCGTATCTCCAAGTTATGGTCAATTGTTTATTGTATTGTTGATCCTTCAAATAACAATAATGAACTGGATGTTGAATTGTTACAAAGCCTCGATAAAATTATGCGGGATAATAACGCATTTGCCCAATCTTATCGGGTGATGCACGAAGAGGTGAAAAGACAAGAGTTGTACAGGTCCTGCAATGCTACTTCTTTTCACAGATAATCGTAGAAGATTTAACTTTCAACAGGTCAATCAAGTTGCTGTTGTTTTTTTTACTATTGCTGATGGTGAGATTCTAGAATCATACGTTACTATACGCAATCGAAATTCAAAAGAACTGCAATGCCTAAGTTCAATGGATCCAAATGTAGAGCCATGGATTTATCCATCATTTTATCCTCACGGTACCCAAGATTGGCATCGCAATTTAATGAAAGTAAATAGTAAGAAGAGTGTTTCAAGAACAGCTTATATTAAGTTTCGAATGGCCGTTCGTGACGAATTTAACGCGTTTCTACGAGGACGTCGATTATTTCAACAGTGGCTTGTAGATAACTAAGTTAAAATTGAAAAAGACAGATTAATGTAGGTACAATTATTATTATTATTATCATTATTATGTTGTTATATTTTAATATTTTATTTATTACTTCATATTATGTTACTATTGTATTATTTCCATTAGCTATATTTTTATAATAATATGCAAGTATCTTTTCTCTTTATCTATATAAATAAAAATCAATTGCCGCATGTATGTAAGCTCATCACTTGAGAACGGCTCGACCGATTTGGCTGATTTCTTTTTTGCTGTGTTCGTAATTTTCAGGACAAGGTTTGTATGAAAGAAAATTTTGGAAAATCCACCGGGAAAGTAGAAAATTTGGAAGGTAAAAGTTTGTATGAAAATCTGTTTGACAAACAAAAATGTGACGTTCAGTTTGACAGTTCTAAAAATTGAATTGTCAGTGTGTTATCGGTGGTGATCATGTATTTGGTGGTTCTTTGGAAAAAATGCCACCAGTGAGGCGTCGAAATATCCGTCGGCGTACGCAAAGAGCGTAGACAGCGTTTGGAGCCAAGTCGAATAAGAATTTCTCAAGTCTCAAGCGCGATCCATTATAACTCCGGAACAACGGATACAGTCGAGTTCGACGCGCTCAGTTGGAGCTTACGCACAAAATAATTTGGAACGTCGACAAAACAGAGGGCGAACGTGGCATTAGGGAACGAGAAATTGGAAAAGCTGCCCGGAAAATTGGAAAATTCGGGAAAAACTGAAAGTGCTTTTTTCTATGGGATTTTTGTATGATATGGATATGCGTAAGTCGGGAAATTCGAACAAACTGTAAAAATCATAATTTTGGAAAATCGAACGGAAAATTTGAAAATTCGGGAAAAACTAAAAGTGCTTAACGGCTGGACCGACTTGGCTGATTTTTTTTTGTTGTGATCGTAATTGTCAGGACAAGGTTTGTATGAAAGAAAATTTTTGGAGAATCCACCGGAAAATGTGAAAATTCGGGAAAAACTGAAAGTGCTTAACGGTTGAACCGATTTGGTTAATTCTTTTAAAAAATAAGGTTTTTAGGGAACGAAAAATTGGAAAAGTTGCCCGGAAAATTGGAAAATTCGGAAACAACTGAAAATGCTTTATTCTATTGGATTTTTGTATATGTATAGGCGTAAATCGGGAAATTAGGACAAACTGTAAAAATCATAATTTTGGAAAATCCATCGGAAAATTTGAAAATTCGGGAAAAACTAAAAGTGCTTAACGGCTGGACCGACTTGGCTGATTTTTTTTTTGTTGTGATCGTAATTGCAGGATAAGGTTTGTATGAAAGAAAATTTTTGGAGAATCCACCGGAAAATGTGAAAATTCGGGAAAAACTGAAAGTGCTTAACGGTTGAACCGATTTGGTTAATTCTTTTCAAAAATAAGGTTTCTAGGGAACGAAAAATTGGAAAAATTGCCCGGAAAATTGGAAAATTCAGAAACAACTGAAAATGCTTTTTTCTATTGGATTTTTGTATATGTATAGGGAACGAAAAATTGGAAAAATTGCCCGGAAAATTGGAAAATTCAGAAACAACTGAAAATGCTTTTTTCTATTGGATTTTTGTATATGTATAGGCGTAAATCGGGAAATTCGGACAAACTGTAAAAATCATAATTTTGGAAAATCCATCGGAAAATTTGAAAATTCGGGAAAAACTAAAAGTGCTTAACGGCTGGACCGACTTGGCTGATTTTTTTTTGTTGTGATCGTAATTGCAGGATAAGGTTTGTATGAAAGAAAATTTTTGGAGAATCCACCGGAAAATGTGAAAATTCGGGAAAAACTGAAAGTGCTTAACGGTTGAACCGATTTGGTTAATTCTTTTCAAAAATAAGGTTTTTAGGGAACGAAAAATTGGAAAAGTTGCCCGGAAAATTGAAAAATTCGGAAACAACTGAAAATGCTTTTTTCTATTGGATTTTTGTATATGTATAGGCGTAAATCGGGAAATTCGGACAAACTGTAAAAATCATAATTTTGGAAAATCCATCGGAAAATTTGAAAATTCGGGAAAAACTAAAAGTGCTTAACGGCTGGACCGACTTGGCTGATTTTTTTTTGTTGTGATCGTAATTGCAGGATAAGGTTTGTATGAAAGAAAATTTTTGGAGAATCCACCGGAAAATGTGAAAATTCGGGAAAAACTGAAAGTGCTTAACGGTTGAACCGATTTGGTTAATTCTTTTCAAAAATAAGGTTTTTAGGGAACGAAAAATTGGAAAAGTTGCCCGGAAAATTGGAAAATTCGGAAACAACTGAAAATGCTTTTTTCTATTGGATTTTTGTATATGTATAGGCGTAAATCGGGAAATTCGGACAAACTGTAAAAATCATAATTTTGGAAAATCCATCGGAAATTTGAAAATTCGGGAAAAACTAAAAGTGCTTAACGGCTGGACCGATTTGGCTGATTTTTTTTTGTTGTGATCGTAATTGTCAGGATAAGGTTTGTATGAAAGAAAATTTTTGGAGAATCCACCGGAAAATGTGAAAATTCGGGAAAAACTGAAAGTGCTTAACGGTTGAACCGATTTGGCTAATTCTTTTCAAAAATAAGGTTTTTAAGCAACGAAAAATTGGAAAAGTTGCCCGGAAAATTGGAAAATTCGGAAAAACTGAAAGTGCTTTTTTCTATTGGATTTTTGTATGATATGGATAGGCGTAAATCGGGAAATTCGGACAGACTGTTAAAATCATAATTTTTTGTATGCGCTCGCGATCATAACTGACGATAGGAACGACATATTTGGTTGAACATAAACGTAATCAGAAAAATGTTTCACATTGAATAAACGATTTGGTTAATGAATCAAAAGTTCAATACGAAAAGTAATTTTAGGCAGGACAACGTCTGCCGGGCCGCTAGTATAACAATATTTTTCAACATTGTCTATAAACTATATCTTCCAACAGAGCACAATGTATCTTTCTATTCTTCTTGTCATAAGTACTCCCGCATTTAGATATGGTTTCAGGTGAACACACATAGGTCCGATATTTTTATCCCATCAAAATAATATTTATGTTGTACTTTCGAAAATGGAAAATCGGCGCGCGCTAAAAGCGCGCGTTTTGGAATCTGGTTCTGTAAATTTCTTAGAGTTCCTGGAGACAGACAGTCCCAACATGTGGAATGAAATTCCTCTTAATATGTGAAGACAAGCTTGGTTCCAACTTGATAGGTGCCCGGCTCATTTTGGCCAAAATATTCGTCGCTGGCTTGATAGACCTTTTAAAGGACGATGGATTGGTAGTGAGGGTCCCGTTGCTTGGCCTCCGCCATCACCCGATTTAACACCTTTAGATTTTTATCTATGGGTCAATGCTATCTTAAAGACACCGTCTATACAACCCAGGTGCCTACGCGGGAAGAACTACTCCTTAGAATTCAGAATGCTTGTGCAATAACAATAATACCATCTGTTATCTGCGAACGCACACTCTAATAATTGTAACTGTAGGTTTCTGTAGTCCAACATTCATTTCCTGTGTTTTGCATGCCATTCCTTCATGATTTCATCAATAAATACACTAAACAATATCAGACTCATTACCCCTCGTTGCCCCAATCCTTCTTGTGTTATACATAAATATGATAGATTTCATAATTTAAATTCTCCCTATAAAATTTTAATAACTTTTAGGCGTTTGTTGTTTACACCTATTCTTGATAATAGGTTCCATACTTTTTGTCTCTGCACTCTAGCAAGAGCCTTTTCCATATTGACGGAAGCAAAGTGTGCTTCTGTCTTCCTGAGTATCGCTTTGCAAATTATTTGCTTAACTGAGAAAATATGGTCTTGAACGCTTCTTCCTTTGAGCTTCCTCTAGAGCAGGTTCTATAACGGTCCTCAATCTTTTCTCTAGCACTCCTTCATATATATGTATATCTTCACTGCTGTACTCAGTAACGTTATACCCCTATAATTGTTCCAGTTAATCATTGTTTAAAATTAGAAACACCTTTTGGGAGGCAGAAAATTCTACTTTGTGAGGCAGAGGTTAGATGGCGCTCTTTAAGACAAACTTTTGTAATATTTCTTGGAGTCTTCGAACTATAAAGTCGGTAAGCGGTGGCCGAGTTGAAGTTACGCTATTACCCGTTTGCGGGCCCTCGGGTGCCTTAGTATTTTGAGCCAGTTATAAAATGATATATAATCCCTCCAGTAAAAATACAATAGACGCCGCAGACGTTTTCGCGGTACTTTGTCGGCGCGGCAGTTCTTGCTCAAAGGCATGTTTTGCCGCCGCAGCTGGTGGTTTCTTGACACTTCAGGAATTAATTATTTTCCTTATCCAAAAATGAAGGATAGGTACATTACGTACCTATATAGGTACATCATTATTATATTTACACACAAAGCAAATGAAGATTTTTATTTTAAAATTTATAGTTGTATAACTGCCATGATCTTATATACCTATATTTGTTTTGTGAATATACAGACTGTCCAAACAGTGCAGCGGCGGAGTTTTGCGCCTTTATTATGCATTTCAGAGAGAAAAGTTATACGAGGGACTCGTCCTTATTTTTAGTTCTCCATACTTTAAAATTATGTATTTCCATTTATACACTTCGTACCGTTCCTTCTGTACAGCAACAAACTTTGTTTTTTAATGGAACAATTTGTAATTGATTGCATTTTTGGATTCCTTAATAATTGATCTACTGTGAGGTTGTATAAGATATTTTCCCCCAATATGCATATACATACTTTTTACGTTACCGGCATTCCTGAAAATTTTGTCAGATAGGTATACCTAGAGGGATTTTAAAAATTAAATATCTCCGATTGAACAAAGTTGGAGCAGCGATATCTTGGCGACAGGAAAATAATATACCGGGTGACCACGAGATCAGGCTCACCCCTATGACATTTTTGTTTTTCAAGATATTAATTTGAAATTTGGGACAGTTAAATGGTATGTAAATCTGTATTATTTGCAACAGTAAAAATTTTCCTGGCACTTCCGGTTTCACCGGAAATGAACCCACGTTCGAATTTTTAAATGGAATAGCCTGTATATTTTCTCATTTTCTGAACCATAGTGTCATTCTAGATACGGTAGTGCCACTTTTGGATAAAAACATTACCATAAAAAATTTTTGGACGCAAATTAAATCTTGCATCTAGACATCCATGACTGAAAGAAAAACACATTAAGTCGGGGTCCTAAACTAGTTAAAAACAAAATCATCAAATTAGGTCAAGTAGTTTCTCTGTTAAAGCCATCTGAAAATCTAAAACACAGTTTTTCTAGTATAAGTCAATTTTTTAAATGGAACCATTACGGCTCATCGCGATATTTCGATAGAGCTATTTTTTACGAACCATTGGTACCAAACACGATATCTTTCATTCAAAAATCTAATGCATAATAATAATTATTATAATCTGTTGTATTCATAATAAATTTTAGATGAAGCAGGGAAGAATGCTACGTTTACTGTTAATAAATATTCGAGTAAATGTGTTAGTTTTCACTTGTTTTACTATTTAGCAGATATACAAAAAAAGATATCTCCGAGTATTTTTGAATTAAAGATATCGTGTTTGATATCAAATGGTTCGTAAAAAATAGCTCTATCGAAATATCTCGATGAGCCATCATGGTTCCATTTAAAAAAATTGACTTATACCCAAAAAACTGTGTCTTAGATTTTTAGATGGCTCTAACAGAAAAATTACTTGACTTAATTTGATGATTTTGTTTTAACCCTAGTTTAGGACCACGACTTAATGGTTTTCTTTCAGTCACGGATGTCTAGATGGAAGATTTAATTTACGTCCAAAATTTTTTTATGGTAATGTTTTTACCCAAAAGTGGCACTACTGTATCTAGAATGACACGATGGTTCCAGAAATGTGTAAATATACAGCCTGTTCCATTTAAAAATTCGAATTTTGGTTAATTTCCGGTGAAACCGGAAGTGCCAGAAAAATTTTAACTGTTCCAAATAATGCAGATTTACATGCCATTTAACTGTCCCAAATTTCAAATTAATATCTTAAAAAACAAAAATGTTATAGGGGTGAGCCTGATCTCGTGGTCACCCGGTATATGGTAAACTGATGCACGATTAAGAAACGAAAATATTATATGTACCTACAGGTGTTAAAGTATTTTAATTTTTGTTTTATGGGTGTGAGTTTGACGATAAGAAGTGTGTGTAAATTGGTATGACGTCACTGAGACAGCCGTTAAGTTCTAAGTGTGACAGGTTGAACATGACAGGTATAGAATGGATGCAAAAATTATGAGGCAATAAAGCTTGGTATATCAGATGACGAGATTGAGAGATGAGTAAGAGTGTTTGCAGATAAATGAATGGATATGGTTGGATAATTGTGTATGTGTGATAATGGGATGTTTAGAGCTGATTGGTGGTATGTTTGGAAAAGGGAGGATGCTTGGTAGTTTTCAAGTTTTAAGTTTGATGTTGATATTGGCAGGTCTGCGACTGATAATTTAGACAGAAGTAAAGACTGAAGCTTAAAAGTTGAAATTCTTGCCGTAATTTTATACCATTTTTAGGGAATATCCCCTACTATTTTGCAACCCAAAACTTAGAAAAATGCTTACACATTACACTTTGTTTTTGCAGAAAATTTAACGAACAAAGTTTTAAGTTTACGTCGGCGATCGGCACAAGAAATCCCATTGCAAGATTACTTCTTGAAAGGATTGCTTTCTTCCATGGCACTCCTTGTTTCAAATTATACCTAGGTTTAATGAGTTATCACGTATTTTAAGAATATGACCATGAAGAAGAAATCTTTAGCAATTTTTTGTCTCCATGGGAACTCGATTTCCAGATACAAAATGGAAGCCGTATTTTACGTTTTGGGTGCTAAAATATAGGAGAACCCAATAAACTGTCCACCAAATTGCTACGTTTTAAAAGGTTCAATTTTGAATTCTATCGAAACCGTCAGTCGCAGACCTAGCAAATACATCAATCAAAAGCTTAGTAAACTGACTATATCGAATATGGAAATAATATACCTGGTATTCAATTTGAAATTTTTCAGCAAAACTCCATAATATATATTAGATTACGTAAGTTGTCCATCCTTTGATATGAAGTATCTATTGTGACAAAAGTACCTACCCATGGTTTGAAAGTAGTCTAAAGCTTAGCACACAACGGACGGACGGCAAGCGCCGGACGCATTTTGATTGTCATTGCAGAATACTCGCCGGATTTTAAAAATCCGTTGAATGCGGTCCGCACAAGTGTGCGTTGACTAATTTAAATGTATGTTAAAAATGTTTTTCCGTTGCGTGCCGTCCGTCGGATGCCGACAAATAATGTGCGCTAAGCACTAAGCTTAATAAAGAATTTTTAAATAGCTACGACCGTAGACGACGTCAGTAGGTAGCTCTTCAAAGTTGGGTCCACACTGGCATTAAAATGGTAATATTATCTTAAAAGGCCCTCGCTCTAAACCCCATCGTGTAATATTAACTTTCATAAAATTTTATTATGAACTCAAATATGTAAACAGATGTGGGGCATTCCATTAAGAAAAATAAAACTTTGGTTTGGTACTCGAGTATGAACACCTGTACTCGTATTTCGTATACACCAAAATAATTTTCTCAGGTGCTTCGAGGGGTTCTCCACATACATGTAAAATGTTCTTACAGTGGAAATTTTGGATAAGTAAGTTTGTATAAATTGGTGTGGCGCCGTTCAGACGCCTTGGTTTTTAAGAACTTTCCGCCGACGGACTCCGTCGACACACTGCGCTGGAAAATGTCTTTCGACCAATTTGTTTGTTGCTAAGTTACACCAAACAAAAAACTGAAAATTTTCTGCCGTTCGAACAGCGACAGACTTAAAAACCAAGGCTTTATAGAGTGACAGGTTGGAAATGACAGGTACTGGGTGAATGATAGAATTATGAAGCGATAAGACGAAGTACCTACCATATATTATTACAGGTTTGAAAGACTTCTCAATCAACGCTCAAACTCAGCCACCGAAAAGCAAATTTTCGAAACACGGTAGGTAGTTGGGTAAAAAACGAAAAAAAAGGAAATTCTCAGGCTAGGCGGCGTGTTCTTTTTCGTCCGTCGCCGAGTTAATACCAGGCGAGTATTAGGAAACATTTTGCTCCCAGTTTTATTTTTGTAATGTGCCTATGTCGCCTAACTATATTTATTATTTACTGCGTTATTGTTGTTGTTTAACGACAAGAAGTAGATCAAAATAGAAAAATGAAATTACTTGAACTTTTTCTCTATTTATGTTTTTCTTTACATCTGTCATTAATTAATAATAATTTTTATAAACAGCAACGGTTACTATGATAACTTTCCTAACGACGTTTGACAACCAAACATTCCGCCCACCTTGAAAGATGGCAGCTTTCAACAAATTATAATTCAGTAAAAGTCTTTAAACAACGAAAAACACCAACCAACATTTGAACTTGAAAGTTATGGTTCCCCAGGAAGTACACAAATTTTGTGAATACTTCTTTTAATGTTGCCATTGGCAGTTTTGATCGTCACCACTCTCACAATTCCGTCTTCACCTGGATGGAGAGCGATAATCCGTCCCAGTCGCCATCGCTGAGGTGGCTGGTTATCTTCATGTATCAGTACCATAGCATTAGGAATACATAATTGCTTTGCATTTACTCGCCATTTGACTCGTTGTTGCAACGTAGGTAAATACTCCTTCCCCCACCTTCTCCAGAAGTGTTGCGAAAGTTGATCGATCCTTTGCCATCTAGATAGATGATTTGACTTTGCCTCGATGTAATCAGGTTCGGCGATTGACGTTATCGGAGCCCCGATTAAAAAATGACCGGGCGTAAGTGCAGAAAGATCATTTGGGTCTTCGGATAAAGGAACAAGGGGTCGTGAATTTAAACAACCTTCAATCCTCACTAGGAGAGTATACATCTCCTCATATGTAACGGCTGCATTTCCTAATACCTTTTTTATGTGTGATTTTGCTGATTTTATACCTGCCTCCCACAAACCCCCAAAGTGAGGAGATCTAGAAGGAATGAAATGCCATTTTATTTGGTCATTCATAAGAGATTCTGTTACTTTTGATTGAAAAGTTTTTGATTTCATTAACTGGCGCAATTCATTGTGGGCACCAACGAAATTTGTACCATTATCAGAATACAAATTTTTCACGTGTCCCCGACGCGAAGTGAATCGCTTTAGAGCACTTAAAAAACTTTCAGTTGTTAGGTCGCCGACTAATTCAATATGTATTGCCTTTGTCGCAAAGCAAATAAATAAAGCAACATAAGCCTTGACCATACGTTTGTTTCTAGTACGTGACTCTTTAATCATTATTGGACCTGCATAGTCTACGCCGCTATTTTGAAATGGCCTTGAAATTGTTACCCTATCAGATGGCAAATTTCCCATGATCTCTTGCATAAGCTTAGGTTTATATTTGAAGCAATTCAAACACTTATGAAGAATTTTTCGAACTTGAGTTCGTCCGGAAATTGGCCAATAATTTTCCCTAACTGCCGCTAAAGTAGCTTGATTACCTGCATGTAAGTGTCTTTCGTGTTCATGTAATATTATGATTCGTGTAACGTGATTATTATTAAGGAGAAGTATCGGGTGTTTTCTGTCATTTGAAATGTCTGCATTAGAAAGTCGACCGCCCACCCTGAGTATTCCAGCGGTGTCTAAGAACGGAGTTAACGAAATTAAACGATTTGATTTGTCAATTTTGTTTCGGGTTTTCAGCTGCTTGATTTCATTATTCATTTTGTTGAGTGATTTTTATTATTGTCATTGCGCCTTTTCCAATTTCGGAACATAACAAGCTTTGTTTTGACCGTTCAGATTTGGGTATTCTACAATTGCTGATGAAACGCAAGACATAACTGAACACTCTTCGCAATTTATTCCAAGTCGAAATGTTAACAAATGAATGTGCCAATGGATTGGGATCAAAAGAAATCGTTGTGAGTGTTATGTTTCCTCTTTGTTCAATATTTGTTTCCTTTAAGGATGGTTGTGGAGGCCAATCAATTTGTCTTTGTTTTAAGAAAAAAGGACCTTGCCACCAAATTGTTAAATTTGCTAAATTTGTTGGGTTTGTACCGCGTGAAATAATATCTGCAGGATTATTTTCTGAAGATACATGAGCCCAAAATTCAAAAATTGTAAGTTTCAATATCTCAGCTACTCTGTGGGCAATGAAAGTTTTCCACGTATTTGGAGGCGATGATAGCCACGCTAATACTATTGTGGAGTCTGTCCAAAGGAAAACATGCTTGAACAAGCCCTTTAGAATTTCTGATATTTTATGATAAAGTTTCGACAACAGTAATGCGCCGCAGAGCTCCAACCTAGGAATTGATAACGTTTTTAAAGGTGCAATTTTTGATTTGGCGCATAGCAGGTGAACCTGATAATTACCGTCGTCATCGATAGTACGTACATACAAGCACGCACCGTACGCTATTTCGGATGCGTCGCAAAAACCATGGAGTTCGATTGAACTGCTAATTGTCCCGGAAGTGACGTTTCTTGGAATCTTTAATAAACAAAGATTGGATAACTCTGTTATGAAGTTGTTCCATGAAATTTGTATTTGAAGTGGCAATGTATCGTCCCATTCGATTTTTAAAGACCATAACTGCTGCATTATTTGTTTGGCAGTTGTTAGTATTGGCCCGACTAAACCTAGTGGATCGAACAGTTTGGATATTGTAGAAAGAACGTTTCGTTTTGTAAATTTGACTGATTTATCGATTGGAATTACTTCGTAGGTTAACACGTCTTCCTGAAAATTCCAAGATAAACCTAAAGTTTTAATTTTTCCTTGTTTATCAAGATTAATGATTGAGTCTCCAGATGAACCGCTATTATCTGGAAGTGCTTCAACTACGTTAGAAGTCCACTTGCGCAATTCAAACCCTGCTTGTAAAAGACAACAACTTACTTGATCTCGAATTTCAACAAGCTCTCTGACCGAATTTGAACCGAGGAGACAATCGTCTACGTAAAAGCTGTTTTCGATTGCAGAACGTGCGAGAGGAAATTTTGACTCTTCGTCTATGGCTACTTGATTAATACATCTGATTGCTAGGTAAGGAGCGCAAGCAGTTCCGTACGTTACAGTAGATAAACGAAAAGTTTGCAATGGTAAATTTGGATCAGCACGCCAAAGAATTTTTTGAAATTCTCGATCTTCTTCGGCTACTAAGATCTGCCTGTACATTTTAGCTATGTCCCCAGTCAACACAAACCGATGCATACGAAACCGAGTTATTATTGAAAATAAATCAGGTTGAATGGTTGGCCCTACCATTAAGTTTTCGTTCAAACTTATACCTGTGGTGCTTTTGGCTGATGCGTCAAAAACAACTCGAACTTTGGTAGTCGTTGAATCTCGAAACACGGCATGGTGAGGCATGTAAAATTCTTTGTTTGATTCTGGTGCAGACAAAATTTGTGGAGCAAGTTCCATGTGATTCAAATCTGCGTATTCGTTCATGAAAGTGCTATAATCCTTTTTTAATTCGCTATTTCTATTTAATTTGCGTTCAAGCAAATGAAAACGTTTCTCTGCAATTGATTTTGAATCACCGAGAGGCTTCGCAGTATCTTTGAATGGTAATTTTACTACGAACCGACCTTCAGAGTTTCTTTTATGAGTATCCAAAAAATGTTGTTCGCATGCGCGCTCTTCTTCAGACCGAATGTCGCAATTTCGAATTTCCTCGACCTCCCAAAATTTCTGCATTTGCCGTTCAATCGTGG
Source organism: Xestobium rufovillosum (assembly GCA_963966045.1). Taxonomy (NCBI): domain Eukaryota; kingdom Metazoa; phylum Arthropoda; class Insecta; order Coleoptera; family Ptinidae; genus Xestobium; species Xestobium rufovillosum. Next base: position 42,771,305 of record OZ014493.1, read on the forward strand.
TTAAAAGGCAATTTTGACTCTTAGAATGATTTGATATTGAAGTAGATATGGGACCGCCTATTATCCATCCCAATTCTGTACTCTGAATAATTGGTTGATCACGGCCTAAACGTATCTGCGGCTCTTCCCTCAAAAGATCCCAAAAGATTCCTGCTCCGATCAACATGTCGATTGATTTGGATTTGTTAAAGTCAGGATCCGCTAACTTTATTGAACTAGGAATTCGCAATTGTGACACTGAAATGTATTCAGACGGAAGACTCTCAGTTAATTTCTGAAGTACTAAACACGAGATTTCCTTAGAAAATTGCTTTACCCTTGAATGGATTGTCACATTCGTTCTTTCGTTTACATTTATTGAACTTTGGTGAATGCCAGAAATTGATTGAGTTACGGCATGAGTGTGAATTTTCAAACGTTTGCAAACGTTTGTTGTTATGAAGTTACTTTGGCTACCTGAGTCTAATAATGCCCGCAATTCATGAATGCCACCTTCTGCGTCATATACGTTTACTAGTGCTGTTGACAACAAAATTTGTGATGAATTAATCTGAGCTGTCAATGTTGATGAAGTTTGAATATTTGACGAAAGTGTTTGTGATTGAATTGACGTGGATGAATCAGTGTGCAATAAAGTATTATGTTTTTTATTGCAGACTCGGCAATTGGAGGATTTGCATTCGTTGACACCATGACCAGAACGAAAACAATTTGTACACAAGTTGAGTTTGCTAATTTCTGACGTTCTTGTAACGATTGGAAGTTTTCGAAAGGAATCGCATTTAAATATGAGGTGTGAACCTTTACAGAAAATGCATGTCTTCCAGTTCGAGTGTGTAGTTGCTACATTGCATTGCGTATGCTTACCTGGTTGCCTTTTGGTTATGTTAATTGATTTTGATTCGAATTTTGTCTGTGATTCGAATTTTGACTGTGATTTTCCTGCGTACAATGTTTCTAAATAATTGCAACGATTATTTAGAAATTGTATGAGTTCTGTGAAGGTGGATGGTTCATCAGATGTATTTGACATTTCCCACTCCCTCTTTGTTTGATTGTCCAGTCTGGATGTGACTATGTTGACAAGAATAGCATCCCACTGATCAACTGGAAGATTGAGAGTCTTTAGTGCCCTTAGATGTTTGTTTACCGTGTCAATCAATTCTCTAAGCGCAGTATAGCTCTCACGAGTTAAATTTGGAAGTTCGAGAATAGCATTTACGTGATTACGAATTAAAATGCGTTTGTTTTCGAATCGTTCCTGTACTAATTTCCATGCTATTTCGTAATTGTCTTCAGTTACCTCCAACGAATCTATTACATTTGCGGCATCCTTGATTAGTGACGTTTTGAGGTAATGAAACTTTTGAATTTTTGCTATTGACGTTAAGTGTATCATTGAATTAAACAAATCTCTGAATTTTAACCAATCTACGTAATTGCCATTGAACTGTGGAAGATTTATTATCGGTAATTTGATGTTTTGAGGTATAACTAGAGAATTATGATTTACAGGATTTGTATGTATTGGTGTATTTTTCTCAATTAAAAACTTTTTAATTGTACCACAAATATGGAAATAATTATCCTCTATGTCTGCTATACTTCCGTTTGACGCGATTTCAAATCGATTCCACGACTCTGTTAACTGATTTAATCGATATTCGAGTTCGACAAGATTACTGTTGTATCCGCTCTCAAAAAATTGTTTAATTCGTGCAATTTGATCATTCATGCGATCTCCCGAGGAGGTATTAACAACATGATCGTTTAATTGTGATTGTTTATTCGCTTCTGAATGATTCTCTAAAATTAATGAAATGTTTGCTGAAAGATCGAAGAATTTTCGCTCAAATTCGTCGAATTCTTGATCAGAGATCTCCTCACTTATGTCTGGTTCCAAAATGTCTATTTGTGATTGCAAATTTTCGAAATTTTCATAAAAATGGTCAAATTTTTGAAACCTGCTTTTTAAGTCTGCAACTGTTTTATCTGTCCATTGTGTTGTGGTTGTGATGAAAGTACTTGTGCGTGTAAAAAAACTCTTAATGTTTTTACGATTTCTTTTAAGATTTTCTAGCGACATTTTTATTGTGTTATGTATTGAACAAATAAAATGCAGCCGCTACACACGCTGACAAGCAACACTCCCAATGAAAACACAAGGATATTCGAATGGATTTTCGTTTGAATTTTGAATAACGGAAATGATCAGTATGCACCACTTACCCCGGTCCGGGCGTTTATAATGGGTACCAGTTTGTTCGTTGTAGTGGATTACGACTCCCTTCCGTTGCTTTTGTTGATATTATTGCAAATATCGCTTCTGTGGCTATGTGATCCGGCTCGAAGGACCATGTTTAACGACAAGAAGTAGATCAAAATAGAAAAATGAAATTACTTGAACTTTTTCTCTATTTATGTTTTTCTTTACATCTGTCATTAATTAATAATAATTTTTATAAACAGCAACGGTTACTATGATAACTTTCCTAACGACGTTTGACAACCAAACAGTTGTATTTACATCATACGCATAGAAATAACTTCAAATGATGATATATGCGTGCATTTAATTGATTTCATTGTATACATAATACATGATGTATTTAGGTTTGTGGATGTGTCCAATTAAGGCTTGAAATAGTTAATAAATTTCAAAGGGAATACAAATAATAAGAATGTTACTGGCAGTCAGTTGTTGTTTTATCTTGATATAAGAGTAGTTTCTCATCACAAAATTCTTAGTCCGAAGATTGATTGGACGTATTTCCCCAAACGTAGAACATCCTATTTGCGAACAGTAGTCTAATTCTCTAATCTGGGCATACCTTTGCCTATTTTTATATTTTATCCCTATCTCTGCCACTAGTAGGTTGCGAACTAACTAATTATCGTCTTCCACATATCTTTCTTTTTTCTAACTATTTTTACTTCCTCCCATTTGCTAACCTTGTCTATCAACGGTATCTTCATCATGCGTCGGATTGAGAACGATATAACTAACACACTTTTTTAAACTAAAATTAAGTTAAAAACTCAAAATGTAGAATTATTTCATAGATACCTATACAGCAAGCACAGAGAGTATCAAACATTAAGGCCTGGTTGTTCAAAAAAGTAACACAGACTTAAGTCTGACACCGGCTTCGTTGCTACGATAGAACCATTCTCAAAATTAATTTAAGTATTTTGCACTATCTTGTTAATGAAAGATTTAATTAAATTCAGAAATCCACCTATTTTTTACTGCAGTTAATCCAGAAACGGTAGTCATTTATACCATTGTACCAAAGGTACTAACTAAAACTAAAATATAAATTGGACGTGCCCAGTCTCTTTCTGCGGATTAATTTTGAATGGAATTTCTTCCTACTCGAAGCTTTTACTGTATTGTCCTTTGCAAGTAACATAAAGAATTTATTGTGGAACCCCTTCAAATTTTATAATACTACCCTGATGTGTGAAACCGATTGATAAAAGCCGCGATCGTAAATCAGTTACGGTTGGAGTTCTCCAAAGGCATCTAAAATATTTCAAAGACACCGCACTGTATTATACTGGGATATTGATTTATGTTTCACAAAGACAAATCTATCTTTGATCTTTGTTGATAGGCCGCGACCGACTGTTGTGCCATCTACAATGAATAGAAACAACATTTTCAATTTGAACACTGTAAAAGGTGCGTATCCGTACTACGATAACTTTTAAATAAATGGGAAATAGCGCGTCTGCTGCCATCTAGCGAGTCCGTTAAATCGGTTTCCCAATAAGAGCATATCACTGACTAACTATAACATCTTTAAACAATGGTTACATATACCTCCCTTCTGATCTAATGGTAGTGTCACTCCTTTTGTCCAGTATTCTGATACTTTCTCCTCTCTCCAAGCTTTCTTGCAATTTTTCCAAAATGTATTTTCTCCTGCTGATCCCATATTTTTAATCAATTCTGTACTTATTCGATCATGACCCAGGACTGTTCCGTTTTTGGATTCTTTTAATACTTCCACTATTTCACTGAGCAGTAAGTCCTCTACCTCATCATTTACTTCTATTTCCACAGCTCTTCCTGCTCTAATATCATCAATTTCTTTTGGTTGCTCTTCTTGGGTATTCAACACCTGGAAATACTCTTTCCACCCTCCCATTATTTCACCTCTTCCTTGGTTAGAATTTCCGAGAGAATTTCGTTATCGAGATCCTTAATAAATTGTTTTCAGGGCTCTATAGAAGAGTTCCTTATTTGTCTTAATTACTTCCATTATATCTTTAAATTTTTCCCAGCTTTTCTGCATTGCCTCTTGTACCATCTCTTTGTCTTGTTTTTTTCTAACTCTCGCTGTACCACATACATATTTCTTTGGCTGCTTCCATTATAATTATAATACGTTCAAAATCTGCCATAACTGTTCTGTATTAATCTGGGTTTCTTTAATTTTCCCTATGTAAGTCTGTTTCTATTACTACTTCTTTTATACCCTACATCACACCTCTACCTACTCTTACGTTAAAGTCCCCACATTCATATATTTTTCCTTTACTGTTTTCATTGACCAAGTTTCCCTTTACCTCGTGCACGGTGGATGATTTTGACAAATAAAATAAAGTCAAATGGTAGTTGATAAACCTCTAGGTGACCACGTGTCTCTATTTTTAACAATTCCATCAGGTTATGGGCCCAGAACCCGATGGAACTGTTACCCGACTTTGGGATGCGTGTTATATTTTGACTCACCTTTAAACTAGCATTATTGGCTAACGTGTGATATACCCAGAACAATCTGGTCGTGATAAAATACGCAATTATTATATCTACGGTGTAGTGACCGTGCGCTAGCTGCACCATCACGATCCCCACGACGGCCAACAGCCAGTACAGCCAGTGAACGATATACAACTTCTTTGGAGTATCTAGAACAGCAATATTTTCCGACTATTATAAAAAATTAATGGCAAACTTCGTCAACTTACATTCAGCGATGAACAGGTAACTAAGTACGAGTATGACTGTGTGCCCACTATAAATGAAGTCCCCACAGTACGTGTGCTTGCCGTTTATAGACAGCCCCAGGCCGGAAAACAACTGAATGACCCGCTTCGCCACCAACAGGGGTGTAGTTTCGTTGGTTTTAGGCGAACACATGTACGTTTTGCTCGCCAGCGGTAAAACCGTCACGTACATGGTGATCGCCCTGTACATGTACAGCAGGGACATTATGAGAAATATCCTCCTAAAAACTATGAACCTGGAAACAAACATACGTTGCCAGTAGATGGGCCATGAAGGTGCTGGACCAAGTCTTACCTATGCTTATGAAACAAGATCGACAAGAGAGCCGAGTTAACAGACACTATGATAATGTATTCGGAAACGTCCAGGGCCCAGTCCAAAGCTGGCACGTTGTCCAAAATGATATCGGGCAGGGGCCCGTACGTTTTCCTATCAGGGACCCGCTCATGGACCAAAGACAACGACGTCAGAGTGAGTATAAAATTGAAAAACAACACAAGTGCAGCTGGAAGAAAAACAAACTCGTCAAACTTCTTTACTTGCTCAAGCAGTAGTGAGCGTAGTACCTATGAGCGTTTTCCACCTCTCCTGGGGAAATCTGGGTTCCTCCCTGACGGGAGCGGGCATGTTAATTTTGACGACGCCATTCGACTCTGCCGATTTTTGAGTGATAATGTCGTCGTCGTCTTCGTCATCTACGAAATATTCTTTGTGTGAGTTTGACGTTCCGTTGCTCCATTTGTTGTTGGGGGTTGGCAAGAGTGGCTGGCGTTGGTACAAATCACCTGGTACAAATGCGATTGGTAAAGACAAGAACATTGGTTGTCCCTGAGAGCTAAACTGAATATTTAGGTGAGATAAAAAAATATATATATAGGAAAAACCGTTGCAGTAGTAAGGAGATGTAAATATACCAGGTATGAGCGTCTGGTTCATGACCCAGTGCTCGTTTGCTATTCACTCAAATGATTAAATAAGAATTAAATTTTACCGCATTTTCACAATTTTCACAAAATTGCCTCTACATTGTATAATGAAAAAAACCTTAAGGCTGCGGAATGTCAGCTGTTAGTCTATAAAGTGCTGCCACCTATCACCCAAAAGTGTGATTAGGATTTAGTCACAATCTATTATAATTGGTTTTTATCACAGCAGCAAACTCTTCATACGGAGCCTCTACAGCTTGGAATTTTCAAGGTTTTTTGCTTTAGCGGCAACCTAATAAATCTGGGAGGATAAATCGACGGTCCTATCTTTAAATTATTATTTTCTATTTAGAAATATAAGAAGAAACTGAAGCGCCACCGCCATGGCGCGCCATCTGCATTGCAGTGGCCACACTACTTCTACTGTCAAACGTCCAGTTTACTGTGCATCTCCGCCATATATGCAGAAATTGGAGAATGCAATAAAATTTTCGTTCCAACACCCCGGTTGAAAGAAGCAACGTATCAAGACGTTTTTGGTCGAAAATGAATAAGGAATAATTAACTTAGACAACCCTACTTTCTAATTACGATAAATATGTGTACAAATAGTAAAAAAGGTGTCGAGTTTATGACGGTTTTATGACGAATTTTCAGTAATTTGAGGGAGGTGTATTTAATGCGATCAAAAAATATTACTATAATAGTGCGAGTACCTTAAGGCGCCCACTCACACACGTACTTGCGTTAAGTTTTGAATGAACAGGCAAAAACGTGCATTCAAAATTGTGCGTGTGTGGTGCAAGCCTTAAGACTTTTTTGAACTGCGCAGTTGAACCGTTCATTTCAAGTCTGTCTTGAAATTTTAACTGTACACCGACGATTGCGCATTCAAAATTGTGCGTGTGTGCGTGTGTTTAATACAGTGGCGCGCAGCAGGTGACATAGTTTTAACGGATTTATTTGATTTTGAGTAGTTAATATAATAGAAGTAGATAAGTAATCTTTTGTATATATTTATACTAAACGTATTTTTGATCATTATTAGGTTTTCAAACAAAAACAAACAATTCGACTATAATTTCACCCGTCCACCCGTCCCACAATCGTCGACCTCGCCCCGAATAGCGGCGAAAACGAGAAAAATCGAAAATATTTTTTTAAAGAACGAAAACACGGGCGAAAACACCTTCGATCGGGATGAAATTTGAGAAGTTCAAAGGCGAATTCATCCCGGATCCGCAGTGACCATCGCGATTTTTCCAACTCCGGTAAAACACCCCGTTTCCAAGCGATAACGAACTCGGCGTACCGGAAGGGGCCGAAAATGTTCCATTGCACCCAGAAGAACAAGCCATGCGAAAAAACGGGCGTCGTCCGCTGGTCCGCTCTTCCGCCGACAAAAGTTGTAGGTCATAAGGCGATCTCGAACGCGGGAGTCGAACCACCAGCGAGATACGGCGCCCTCAAAATAAGGGTAGTTTTTTATAACGGCCAAGCTGGGGGTCGCCGGGTAAATTTGAAGGCGGATTCCGACAGCCCAGTCGATCGGACCGAAAATATTCAAAAATCATCTCCCTCGCACAGAGGTTGATGGGGGAAATATTTTTTTCCCCGAAGAAATGCAAAATTTTTGGGCAAAAAGCATGCAAAACGGGGGCCAAATTCGTCCCTGGAGGTCGAAGGGGGAAGTCCAGCGGGGTACGGTTCGAAAGGGGAAAGTTCAGAGTATTAAGTTGGGCGAAATTTTGGATCGGTTAACGTTTAAGGGTAGAAAAATGCATTAGAAAATGGCAAACAAAAATTTCCACCGATCGCGAAATCTGCCAAGATCAGACACCCGCCTGTCAAATTTTTCGTCGAAATTGCGTATTTTATTATGCTCGGGGTGACTTTCACAGACCGCCCCGACGAGTGCAACTCTTCTAAGAGATTAATGTGTGAAAAGTGATCACGTTTCAGCAACCAATGTTTCTCCCATCTACTCCGACTGAATCTTTGTTTATTTTTTTTTTCAAAATAATTAGGCACACCACTGATAATACATTTAATTCTTCTCTCGAGGCCATGTTTAATAAAACTGGGAAGTGAAAATTGTGTGTGTGTGGAGAACCGTCGCGCAACATTCCGTTCAAAACTTTTGAATGTACAGTTTTGAATTAATTCTAAATTGCGTGTGTGTGGGGCCCTTTAGTTGACCCTTTATTGATAAATCTTTTTTTTTATTTAACGCCCTATCTACTTTAATTTCAGAATGGTGTTGGAATAAAAATGTGTCTACAAGTCCCGTTTTTAGTGCTCAAATTCCGCACCCTTAAGATCAAATCCAGGCAGAAACATTAATTGAAGAAAATAAAAACACACCTTGTGTCATTCTGGGGCCTTTGGAAGTGTTCGGGGGTTCTCCCTCGTTAATGGGTACCGTCGTGTGATTCAGCAGGTGATTGGACGAACTATTGTGTTGTTGAGAAGGGACCTCCTGTTTTTGGTGAATGCTCCCATAATCAACGAATTTGGGCTCCAATACCATTCTGCAACAAGAAAATTAAACATTAAATAATCGCGTCTAAAAACTCCATAGCAAAATGTTCCTATCAAATTCTCGTACATACTTTTTCGGGGCACCATTTATCCTAAACATTAAATTAATTATTCCGAAGAAAAGAGTGTACTTGATGACCATTTTAAGTGACAGTGACAGCGGAATTTATTAGCAGCGATATCATTTTCGCTAAATATTTCCAAACGATCGAGACGCGTGCGCCAAAACCGGCAACCAAAAACAAAATACGTAAATACACTGCTCAAAATTGTCTGGAACACAGAAAATGTTCATTGTATGATTTTTGTCCTACAAGTCAAAGGCAAAAGGGCAATGTTCTCTTCTTCAAACCAATTTTGTACCCGATGTGCAATGTGAGGAAGAGCATATGAATATGGTTGCACAACAGGTACCTACAAGAACTTGTTCAATATAACGCCGTTGTTTCATGGCTCCATCCAGACAAACGAGGTCCGTTCTATGGTGCAAATCGATTCCAGCTCATTCCATCACAGACTCTCCTCGGTAATTGTTAACTTCCTGGAAGTGTCTGGTCCTCTCCAAGGATCCGCTTCTTCGTCACACTCTCGTTCTTTTGCTATCAGGTTGAAATCTGCACCGAGATTCGTCGGTAAACAGAACATTGGGCCATTCTGCTTCACCCCATTGAGCATGCTCCTCAGCCCATTCAAGACGAGCTTCGCGATTGCCGTGGCGAAGTGCACGTACTCTAATTGGTCGACGAGAATAAAGACAAGCTTCATGGATACGATTTCTCATGGTTTGGTCGGAAACCGCCAAACCGCCATCGCCAGCCTCCTGGTATCGTCTCCACATTACACTTCGCGATACTCCAAATTCGGCCGCTGCTTGACTTTGTGAACCACCAAATTCAATCATCCCAACCGCGCGTAACATTTCTATCATGCTATGGTATGATATCCAACGAACATACATGGCGCATTTTCAATTTGCTAAGAATTGTTGGCGAAAATATTTTTGAAATAATAGTTTTGTTCCCTAGACTTAGACAATTTTGAGCAGTGTATAAACAGATTAGGAGAACCTACCATAATTATTATGCGTCTGTAATATAAAATCAGTCTGACGAGCTCCGTGTGGTTCCAAAAATTTTCGTACATAGTGTTACTACGTGACCCAAGAAGAAATAAAACTCGCAAACATGAACACAACTTGACAGAACTACATTTGAGCAACTGTCAAAAATAAGCTACTCGCGGGTGTTAAAAATGACAGCAGTCATGGCTGCCTATAAATTTCAGATGCTGATTGATTTTACCATGAGGTTGTATAAGGTGGTTCTTTTCTAAGTTTTATATTTTTTGAGTTACTGCCATTTTCTTGCAAATTCTTGCAAATTCTGACAGATTCAGGGTAGTTTTGAAAATTAATTTTTTTGGGATTAAATGACTGCAGCAGTTATATTTTGATGGAACAAAAACAATACGTATGTAGAAATAAGTACTGCGATCATATATTTCTAGAAATATTTTACAGGGCATGAGAAATGATATGACCAAATTAGAATACATTTATATAAAAATCCTGTATCTAACGTAGGATTTGAATGACTATTTTCCGCTGTCTAAATATCAAAATGGCGGCATTTCCACATACTTTAATTATTGCAAAATCAATTACTACCTTACTGATGTAATGCACATCTAAAGAGGCCCGTTTTACACTTCAAACGATATTCAAATAAACAACATGACGATGAAAACAAAGAAAACAAACTGATCAAGATATATAAATTTGAAGTATATTGCTAATGGCTACTGCAAGCGTGAGTAATTTTTATCAAACGCTATTAATTCTAATCAAATGGTTTAAACAACATTCTTATCGACGCCATAATAACGAGTTTCTGCTAACAATTGCTTCAGTAGCTATAATGTCAAATATTAATAATTTCGGAATTTTGTATCAACTAATCAAATCTAACTTCCAGTTCTGCACATCCGTCCTTTGAATATCCTTAATTACTTCATCCCACCATCAAGAGTCACGTCCGGAAACAAAACCAGGACACACCGATTTTTCTTTTTTGTGTTTGACGTAAATGACCATTTTTTCGACCATATTTGACAAAATTATGACGTCATCGTCATGTAGGTGATAAATAGTGTTAGCCATGCAAGAGTGGTTTGTGAACATTTAAAATTTCCCACAATAGCAAATTCAGACGAATCCCAACACCGAACTGCCAAAATTTCTGCGAAATTGCGAATTTTTGAACGTCCACAAAGCGCTCTTGAAGCGTAACATAATTTTCCCACACATTTTTTATAAATTAATAAATACGAGAATAAATAAGTACATACCTACAGAGAAAACCGTACCTATCAAGGAAAAAAATCACTATGGGAAAGCAACGCAGTTGAAAATTTAGGATCATTAGGCGGAATTGCTGGATATTTTGGGGACATTTGTAAGATCAGCAGAATGAGGAATTGCTAATTCGGTTCTAGAATTTAACTTTTACATTTTATGCAGCTTGCGCATTCTTTAGTTTTATATCTATGCATCTGTTGTAGTTCTATTAGCAATTACTATAAATAACAATCCCAGTACAGAAAATATAAAAATGTAAACATGAAAACAATCTAGACGCATACCACTGTCTATCACTATTATTTTTGGGCGCGTATTTTTAGAGAAATATTAATAGTTAAGTTCGCCTAATAAATATGAAAACCTAATTTTGTAGTGAGGGCAGACGACTGCTCTGAGGTTCGGGCAGGACTTACCTTCTTACGTATTAGTAGACAGAAACCGTATAATATGAAAGTGTTAACCTGATGTGGCTATACCTCGGGTTATACCAACATATAACAATTATATTTCGTACTTCCATTCTCGAATTACTTACAAAAACTTGTAGTCACAATTTTTGGATTGCTCCGACTAACTTCAAAGCAAATTATTGGAGCTCCCTCGTATTCCGACATCTCCCGTGCTCCATATGCCGCTGAATCCACCATCGTGAGTCAGCAAACCAAAAATTGTGACTACAAGTTGTAATTCTTCGAACGGCAATACTCATATAATTTGGAACAATTTTCCTTACAATCATTTAATTCAGTAACAGATTCGGTGCTACTGAATAGTTCCCCATTTTTTGGCATTACTATGATTTGAGATATTTTCTAATTTGATTTCAAAGACATTGGAAGCGCAGAGTATTTCAAAATCACCGAGTAGCTTGTTGCGTAGAAACTTTTTACGAACGCGTTTTTCAACAGTCTTTTAGAATAATTAATGGGTTGCGTCTTGAACGATGGTTGACCTATTCGAACAATCGTCCCTAATTAAATGCCAGATTAGTGACAGTACTATTTATAAATCCAGCTTGACACTGATAGGTCTATTTATACGCGATTAACAGAGTGCTTCCCCATTTAAACATTGAGAGGGAGAGCAAATTTCAATTCTTCGAACTGAGTGCCTATAAGTGGTCACCATTATTACCCATGCGGTTACATCACATTGGCCTTGATATGCATGGAAATTTGAAGATACTTTGTTTGAACTGATAATAATAATACTACAAATATTGACGACGGTGCGTAAATACATAGGTGGCATTTCAACATAAATGAAATAACCTTATTCATCACATTTATAACGAAGTTCAGTGGCCTAATCTTAAAGTTGAACTTAAATAATGAAAACTGACGCTTCAAATTGTGCTTGCATTTGGCATTTTAGTTTAAGCCTTAATCGAAGAAAAAGGAAACTGTAACTAAGCTTTGTATATTTTTTAGGAAAGAAATGAGAGAAAAAAGGGAAAACAAGGGAAGTAGTGACAGAAGGATAGAAGGTTAATAGAAAAAGATATGTATATTGAAGATAATGGCAATATACTCAACTGGTATATGTTTGGTTGCATACCCCAAGCTTTAGTGACGCATTGTGGGTTGCCTATCTCGTTTAGTTTTATAGATAACCTAAAGTGAAGAAAGGACGATGGGTTTTTCCTCACAAGAGGTTTTCCCGAAATACACGAGCAATTGTTAAAGTGACTGTAGACATGTAATTCAATATAATTTTATTCTCTTGTATATCTCTGTATCTGCATAAGAGCCAGAGTTCATACTTGTTGAAATTTATATTGACAAATATTGTCGATCGTTAACTACTTATTACTAACTATTGACCAGTTTATAATTTGTTAATCAAAGGTAAAAACAAACAGTACCAAATAAAGTGTAAAAACAAACAGTATCAATAAAAGTGTAAAAATAAACAATACACAAAATTAAAGGTAAAAACAAATCGTACCAACTAAAGTATAAAAACAAACAAGCCGATATAACTATTATGAAATAAAATATAACTATTATGAAATAAAATATGATCGCGTGGCTACTTTGACTCTTCGAAGAGTCTTCTGAATTCTAAGCTTTTGGAATATGCTTTCCTAATCAAACCGTTTACTTACACAAATGGGCCCCTAGCACAAAGTTTGTGATCTACAGTAACTTCAAGACTTTCCAGAGTCACTAGAATGAACGAACCGATAATATACTAATATTACAGTACTATGTGCCATATCAGTTCAACATTATTTGACGATATTTAATGCATTTTTAATTCTGGCTACGGAAATTAAACAATTTAGATTTTTTTGCGTGTACCAACGTAATATCACAATTACGTTTTCGCCATAGTACTGTAATAAATGGCTTTCTATATTAATGGTGGCATAGAAAATAATGATGTTGCCTACTTTCACAATGTGCATAATCTTAAAAATGTATGCAATAAATATTTGTTTGATACGTACATGCTTCGGAATAAACGTACTTAACTAACGTTTTTTTTTGTCTGAAGTCTAGATGTTTATTGACAATTTTCATACCCACGTGAATTTATTATCAAGTGTTTAGTTATAGATATTTTCGCTTATTTTTATCTTAGAAATCACGAGAATGAACTGATATCTTCGACATCACACAGACGTAGAAACTTTTGAAAGTGAAAAATAAATAGTAACAATCAGGCAAGTAAACAGCGAACTCTGCTAATTGATCAAATTGCTGGTATAGCAGGACATTGCAAGCATATATCAGCAGCTTCAAGATCCCAACATTTCCCGGTGCACTGTCGAGAAAAATCAATTTAGGTTAGTTACAGCAGTGGCAGTAGTCACGAGTCCCAGTTAAAATCAAACGTGAATATGTATTTTAAAATTACCACTGCTTAATATTTAATAATTACACAAACTGTTCTTTGATCACGAAGAGAAAACACTTTATATTATACAAGTAGCTGTTAACATTGAATTGTTTTCATACCGCTTTAGTACAATACTTCGGTTTGGTGGCGCTGCACAGTGGTTCAAAATCCCAAATAGTCGATCGAAAATCAAAATTTTTATTTTTTTATATGACGCTAAACATAACACACAATCGTTCTTCTAGTATCTGGTCAACTTCTGAAATAAATAATTGCAAAATGAAATTACATAGAAAGACAATATTAGTCCCGAAGCGTGCGATAAAACACATGCATTTCGAACAAAAATTGAGTTCTCTGAAATGCGACCTTTTCTAGGGGCTGTGCAGAATTTATCTTGCAAAATATTTGGAAAAAATGAATATGCCGAGAAAGTTTGGACCTTTAGCTATCACCTGAACGTATTATTTTTCTAAGAAATTTTACCTGCTTTTAAATTCACCAGTACTTTATGTACCCTCCATATTCCACTAATTTTCGCACTAAATGTATTCTACGAAACAGAGGACACAAGAGGACAAAATAATTTTCGGTACACAGTATTAGTTAGGGTCTTAGGTAAACAAAAACACCTAAATGGTTTGCGTCGGGGTGCCCCTCTTACGACAGGGGGTTGCGTTGTCACGTTCACCCGGCATTGTATTTGCGCCTCTTGCTGTTCGCACTTTCGGTGGCTATTACTCTGTTGTTTGATATTGCGTGTTGTGGTGTAGCTTTAGTTTGTGGATATTTTGTGTATTTGTGTATATTTTAACGATGGCGGTTCGTCCAATTACGCGTTTTTCTTTACACGAAAAGTTTCTAGAAAATATCGAATTATCCATTGAAGTTCGAAAAAATTGTGTTATAGACTATTTGAAAGAAGTTTTTCATGCAAACGGAAATGATGCTGCTACAAACGCACTTATAATTTTTACTAGAACTAATTTTTTTGCTCCATATATCAGAAATTGGAAGAGTGTAAATCGAAATAATGAACGGTTTCTACAGAAATTTGATATGTGGCTTCACGAAGAAATAAAATTCCCAGATATTGTTCTCCGTTGTGTGCCTACTCCTATAAGTAGTGAACCTTCAACATCCACAGGAGGTAAGCCGAACTATAGAACTTTTTATCAATTTGTATTACGGATAACAAAATTTAGGTCGCGGTCGCCCATCTAAACAATTTGAGGATTGTTCTGATGTGGTAAAGCGTAGAAAAACTGAAGAAATGCGAACTACAAAATCTTCTGAAGAAGTGGCTTATGCCACAACAATGAAATTAAGAGAAAAAGGCGATGAAGCGGCTGCTAAATTGCTTAAAGAAACTGTGACAACAACTCCATTCCGTGCTAAACGCATTTTAAAAAAATGGAAAACTATAGAAACAAATCAGTCTGCATATACTCCGGAAGAGGCTTTGTCACTTGAAATTTCGTTAAGTTTAACCAAACAACAGTACCTTACTCTAAGACGATCAGCTTCGCTTCATGGGCACACTAATTTATATCCATCATATCACACTGTGCTGGACATAAAAAACAATTGTATCCAGAAGGTATTATTTTCACGGAAGAAAAATGCGAAGTTCCTTTTCAAACCCTTCTCAACAAAACATGTGAAAGTATTTTGAAAATAATACCGGCAGAAAGCAATCCCGATAGGTTATTGAATTTGATTTGCAAATGGGGCTTTGATGGAAGCTCTGGATATACGACATTTAAACAAAAATCCAACACGTCAGAAGAAATACGTGCTGAAGAGAGTGTATTTGTTACATCTTTAGTACCATTAAGATTAGTGGATGAAAATAGTTCAAATGTTTTTTGGAAAAATCCAAGCCCTGCCTCGAAGAGATTTTGCCGGCCGATAAGACTTCAGTGGATTCACGAAACCCAAGAAATTTCTAAAGCTGAATAAGAGTTCATAAACCAACAAATTAACAACTTATTGCCATTTGATTCTGAATTCGGTCGAATTAAATTTACACTGTCACTGACAATGGTTGACGGAAAGGAGTGCAGTGCATTGGCTAACACTTCGAGTATGAGGTGCTACATATGCAATGCTACAATTTCGCAATTAAATGATATTGAACAAATTCGTTCTTGCCCCATCCAACCGCAAATGTTAAGATTTGGATTGTCAGTCTTACATGCTTATATTCGTTTTTTCGAATGTCTTCTTCATGTGGCCTATAGACTAGATCTAAAAGCGTGGAAAGTATCTAAAGAAAACAGGGAAGTACTACAAAACAAGAAACGCGAACTTCAAAATAAGTTTCGGCAGAGAATGGGACTAGTCGTTGATGTACCTAAAGCAGGTGTAGGCACCACAAATGATGGGAATACTGCAAGACGATTTTTTGCTGATCCTAAATTATCGTCTGAAATTACTGGCATCGATGAAGATCTAATTAAAGGATTTTCAGTAATTTTGAAGGTAATCAATAGCAACCACGAAATAAACAGAGAAATTTGAAAATTATTGTGTGGAAACAGCCCAAAAATTTGTGAGCTTGTATGAGTGGTACTACATGCCCAATTCCGTCCATAAAATCTTACTCCACGGAGCAGCAGTTATAGAAAATGCTGTTTTGCCTATTGGAGAATTATCCGAAGAGGCACAAGAAGCGAAAAATAAAGATTTGCGACGATACGGGGAACACCACACCAGGAAAATTAGTGCCATTAAAATAAATGAAGATCTTTTCCATCGATTAATTTTAAGCTCAGATCCACAATTAAGTTCATTTGTACACGGAAAACATAAACAAAAGATCACTGATGTTGATGTCCTCCAATTAATCAATATTTCTGACGAAGACAAGAAAGATTCTGATGACGATTTTGAAGAAGAAGAAGAAGAAGATGATTAGTAAAAGTAAGCCCTTCCAAATATTTCGTAAATGCAAAATCGCCTGTAATATTATTAGTATTTTATTATTATTATTATTATTGTCAATATATTTGTGCATTTTTTAAATTTCTACATAATATTGCAACATACATACATTACATCTAAAGCCCTTAAATAATTTCTGTTGCAAAGTCGTAACAACTACTATTAATGTTATTATTGTTACTATTATTATTAATTATTATTATTATAAATGCATTAGTATGTCTTTTTAGTGTTACAGATATGAATTTCGATCGGGTATTTTGAAATCTGAACCACTGTGGGCTGCCTACTTATTTGCACATCGCCTATATGTTTAAAAAGTTAAACACCGAATCAACGCAATAAAAATATCACGACGCGAGAGAGACACGACCCGGTGCCTATCAGATTACTACACAAATACATAACTATGCGGCTACGGAGACGCTACTGATAAACGTGCTTAGACAGTCAAATGCGGGACGCATTTCCCTAATACAAAAGTTTAGAGCTATGCTATAGGTATCAAGTACGGTTAACGAACATGGGTACAAAGCTGATGCGTGAGGTATATTCAATCTTTGTTAGTAGCGCCAAAAAGTGTAACAGTCTTGGCGTTTTGACAGAAATAAACTTGTTTTTTTATGAAAATGTGTTTGTTTCTACGTTTAGTTTAAGCGTGACGATATAATCCAGCTTTTCATTTTTTCCGAAGCAAATTTTTGACCAACTTTTATGGATTTCTAGTTAATTGTTCTATAGCATGACTTTCCATTTTTCCAGGTAACGCATAGCTACTAATTAAAACGATACGTTCTGAGAATCACAGGTAGGTACTTTAATCTTAGCTGTTGATAATGATTTCCTTCTTTTTATACTAATTCTTCCTCTCGTTCCTGGTATCTGTTGCGCTAAGAAGAAATTTACACCCATCCACTACTTAACGTGTACATAACTTAAGCGTGCGCGGTCGAGTTGACGAGCGCCGTTTAAAGATAACAACTAGGGTGCAGTGGATGGGATCTGTTGGCCATTTTTACCCAAGTACATCGACCGGTTGTCGCAGGAGCAGTTGCACGATTGCACATTGGGACCTTCCGACACACATTACATAACCAAAGAAACAGTCGTTAACCAATGTGGATCATTGTTCCATTACATATTTTGGCGCTCGAAAAGGGACCTGTCATTGCAAGCTTCTTGAAAGTCATCTAAAGCTTTTTGTCTTCATACAGTCTGCGGCACGTGTTGCATATAGGTAGTCATACGTCCACAGCCTCCTATTAGTCGGAGAGCAAGAGCTCTGAATTCGACACATGGTATGCAACTTTCGAACATACAAAAACAGACGATGAGTTCTTACGTAAAAACACCTGACAAAACATATTTTTGAGGTCGCGATTCGATTTGGAATTGCCAAATTGAAGAAAATTGCATTTTTTCATTTTTCTTCTCAAATATGCTATTTTCGCACTTTTATTGTTTCTCCTTCTGTATATCTTTCACCCATTGTCGTACAAATTTGAAATTTTAGCATTAGGATAATGAAACTATCCACTTTCTAACGCTGTACGAGAAAATAGTAATTGTTGTGATTTGACTGAAAAATTAATAAATATTCGAGGAAGAGTTGCCACTTTTGTGTCATTTACAGCGAAAAAGTGTGTATCGGGGTAACTTTTTTATTTTTGAAGATATACTTATACTATAAACGAGTAAATTGTAGCGCATAAAATGAGGATGTTTTTTTATTTTGAGTATTTTTTCATAAAATGCATAGTAAGTCAGAAAAAGTGTGTTAAACGTGAGTCATATGTCGCGCCCTGCGCGCATTGTCGCGGACAAAAGCTGACTGCCGTGCCAACGCCGCGCCGTCGGAGTTTAGAGTATTCATTTATTGAATGTGTGTAGGGCGTTTTTCTTAAATCATATAATATATCATATTATATGGTCATTTCAATAAAACAAAACTTTTTAATGTTTTTCACAGGTTTAATCGTTACGTACAATATTGTTTCGACTTCAAAGGTTCTTACAAAACAAATCTTAAAACTAAAGCAGTGCCTTATATACAGTATTCCATTTTATTTTCGTGTGGTGGGGTAAGATTGCGTCTATGATTGATGAATGGTTAAATTCCAACTGGTCATTTGTTATCTGTTGATCTAATTTAATGGCTTTGCAAATTTCAAAACTTTCCACTTAATTTAATTTTCTACCTTTAGATGCTTATATAATATTTTAAAATCACTTTCGACAAAATTATGATTGTTTACAATATGTACAATGTTCCCAAAAACCCGTCCTGTTTGAATTGTTGGCAATAGACTTTATGTTCTTTCAGTATGGTATTGAAATCCCTCCCGGTTTGCAATTTAACTGAGAAACACCACTTTTATCTCCTGTGTTTCTTTTTTCTTTATGATTGACCAATAATGAACTTAAATTTCTTTTATTTAAGCAAACCGGGTTTTGATCAAGTTTGCTTAGAAATTAGATCAACAGATAACAAATGGCCAGTTGGAATTTAACCATCATAGAAGCAGTCTTACCCCACCACACGAAAATAAAATAGAATACTGTATGTAAGGCACTGTTTTAGTTTTAAGATTTGTTTTGTAAGAACCTTTGATGATGACCTAGTAAGTCGAAACAATATTGTCGATAACGATTAAACCCGTTGAAAACACTAAAAAAATTTGTTTTATTGAAATATTCATTATGTTCCACCAAATGTCAAGCGAGAACAGAGTGAAATTCATTACATATTATGGTCGTCCAGAATTTACCGGCAGTATGGACCATTTAAGAGCACATTTGTTTCCAACATGCAAAACAGATATTAGGTAAGTAAGCAAACGAATATCAGTAAGGTACCTATTTATTACAAAACAAATTTCGCTTCTTTACCACCCACCGAAAACACGTTTCGTTTTCATGTCCTCAGGACGTATGTATTTACAGTCTGTCGTTTACAAAACTGCATACCTAGTTCGACCAAAACTATCAAGGTCCGGTTTTTCAAAGAATCCAACACCGGATTAAGTCTGACACCGGCTTCGTTGCTATGATACCGGCTTTCTGATTGATTGAATCATAGCAACAAAGCCGGTGTCAGACTTAATTCGGTGTTTCTTTGAAAAACCGGGCCCAAATCTTTTGGAATTTGGGTGGTGCATGAAAGAAAACGGTAGCGTAATGCCAATCATGACCACAATAAGTGCGAAACCAGATTTTGTAAATATAACACCATTTTGCAAATGTGAATATTTCAATAAATTGTAGCACAACCTGTATTTGTTTAAAAGCTAATGTACTGTGTTCCATAAGCTGTTTTTGTGAAGGAAAATGTACGTATATCGAATAATAAAAATGTATTTATTCTGTAAGTACAAATTTAAAAAAATAAGAACAGTTCTCATTGAAGTTCTCCACGCGGTCTGCTTCGGTGCAACCCAGGAGACAACGTAGCGCGTACAACGCTCGACTTTATTAACCTTTTATGACCACAAAACTTTTACCAACAACATTTTTTTGTTTTTTATAAATTAATTCAGACCTTAAACTATATTTGACTCGCTTATATTATTACTCTATCTCCAATAATAAAAAAGTTACCTCGATACCAAGTTTCTCAATGCAGTTACTGAAAAATCCATGGGATCTGTGACGAAAATATTATTTTTCTACCATATCTTTACACATTAGTGCACATTTATGTGTGGCAATGGATTCGGCATATTTCAGACTATATGTATGCAAAGTTTTAAACCGATCCAATTGTTACAGACAAAGATATAGAATGGGAAATATAAAATAATGTATTTCCGAGAAATTTTGTAAAAATATGATAAAGTTCGATTTTTTTCAATTTCGCAATCCCGAATCGATTCGCGACCTCCAGAATCGAATTCAGCAGGTCATTTTACATAAGAATTCGACATCAGTTATTGTATGTTCGCGAGTTGCATACCCCACTTTTATTTTGCATATTTCGAACGTCCTGCTCTCCGACTATATATCTGTCACAAACATTGCGATCTTCATCAAATTCCACGGAACCGTCTAGCAATAAATTTTCGCTTATGATCTGCAAATGCTTAGATGCGCTGATTACGAAATTTCATAGGAAATTAAAACATTGGCCTACATTTTTTGTGATAAAAGTTGTTCATACAGTCACTTGTGTACACTTACAAATATTTTAAATTCTGGAAAACAATGTGACATTGCGTTTCTATAGAGACAATGGATGATAACAAAATGCTTCTATTTTATACCAATTGCGTCACGAATACGTCATTACGCACTTGGAACATTATTGCACTAAAAGACTAACATTAACATGTTATAGTTATGTGACAAATAGATTCTCAATTCAGGATAATACCCAGGATAATACGAAAGATGAATTACTGAAACACCAAAATACACTCTATAAATTTTTTAACGACTTATGTTTGATATACCTCGCGTGGTACGTCATTTAAACAAATAGAATTACATTACGGGTACCGACGTCGGAAATACGAATGCCCGTTTAGTTTTCCTTTTGATATTTTACGATCTTTCGTGTACTTATCTATTTTTAAAACCCTCGTATTAGAATGACACGTGTGTTTGCCCCCGTCAACAAATATTGACACTGGCGGTATTTGAACTGCGAGATTTACAAATTCTAAATGTTTCAAGGGAAAAAATCAAATAAATCGATACGGGTCTTGAAAATTGTATGCAGCATTAAAAATCACTTAGAGGGCGCCATTTTACCGATTAAGTGATTCATACATTGTTACCATGGAAACACCAAATCATTGTTGGCATGTGAATAAAATTTCCTAAAATTTGACGTTCACAATAATTATACTAATTACAACGGAGTTACATAATTATTGTACTAGCCTCTTTCGTAACGTAAATTAGGAGCTCAATTTTATCAGTTATTTACTCAAAAAGTGGGTACATAACCTCAAATAAATCATAATAAAATAAAAATTATGTGTCGAGTTTTTATTTTTTATTATCGGATCATTAACTAAATAAATAATTTTGTTTTAATCCACGGGCAACTTTAATTAAAAGGTTTTTTAATAGTTCAAGTTGATTCTATGATTTTCAGTATCTAGTTAATGAATATTGGTAATTACTTCATTATGTAAAAGTATAGCCACTTGTTTTTTAAAATAAACAGTAGTTTATCGTTTTGAAATGGAAATTTTGTGACTCACGATGACTTCAATAATATAATTAGAATACCTATCTTCAGTGTCAAGGAAATGGGTCGAAATTTTTAACAATTATGTAACCAGATTTTATCTACAGGGTTTATTTCCGTCGAATGAGGCTTCCGGCGGGGAAATCTAACCATGTGTGATAAAACTGATAAAGTTTCACAATATTTAATTACAAAGACTAATCGGCGGATAATACTGTTACAAGGTAAGTATACATGCTATTTAGTGAACAACGGTACTATTTTTAACAACTCCTTGTATCTTGAAGTAGCAGTAAAATACCAGATGATACAAAATTCCTATTGAAATATTTCAAAAATATAGGTAAGTACGAAATTTTTGACATCTAGACCGTGTTCTGACCAGCGGCGTCTGTTATTTTGTCAACTGTAATCAGAAACAACCTTTTCACTGCGAAAGCCGGAAAATTGAATTGTATTTTTACAGATATGTAATATGGGGACACTTGCCGAAGATGGACGCCTTGTGCATCGTATAGTCAGAATTTGAGCTCTACCCTGATGCTATCAGGTGGTTCCGTGCAACAACTGAATCAGGGTATGTTCACTCTATCCTGAAAACTCGGACGAAGTACTAGTTACGCTTGACGGCACAAAAGCGCTGATGTAGGGCGAGAGTCCACAGATATGATAAAGTATATGCTCTATGTTTCAATGCGATCTCTGCCGGACTGCCGGTAACCGGTATCTGGAAATTGTTTGGTTCGTGTTTCGTGCGCCATTTGCAATTTCTTGGTTGGTGTTGGCGTGTTGTGTTTGCCAGTCGTGTAAAAGTTTGAATTTTCGCTCGTCTTTTTTCCAAGCCACTGATTAGAGAGTGTACCAAGCTTTGAGCAAATTTACTGTTGTTTTTGTGCAACATTTTTGTGAAACATTTTTTAAAACGGACTTTAAAGTGGGGTATCAAAAATGTGTTGTGAAGAAATGTGGAAACAACTCTAACGAAGTGAAAATGCACATATTTCCCTATTGTTATGAGGTTTTTATAAACTTTCGGATATAGCATTGATAATTTCAGCGCCAAAACGAATGCTCTGCAGTACAGTTCTTCGACTTGGCAAAGCAAACTTTTTTTAAGGAGTTTGTATCCTTTATTATTACTGTATAAAACAATTCTTAGTAATTTATTGTGTCAATGTTACATTTATAAAATACATAAATTTAATTTTGAAAATATTTTTATTTAAACATTCCATATATAACATTTTACTTCTACTTAAAAGATTGTTGTATCCTTTATTACTATTTTTATGTTCTTCTAAAAGTAGCAAATACTGGATACAAAAATTTTTATAAGTATAAAATAAATTTCATTATAACTAGGAGCTTATATTCAAATTTCCCGGCGTTTGCGATACTAGCGCTTCGTGTCATAAAGCGTAACTAAACCATTTCGTCCGGCGAAAATACAGGGAGTCGCTTATCTACATAAGTCTCTAATCTATGAACTGAATCCTACAATAGAAAATTTGGGTCTGTTCGAAAACGACCTACTACAGAACACGACGATCGTTTATGGTCGTAAGTGTTTTAAGGGGTCGAAAGTTAGCGAACTGTTGTATCGTCTCGCGCAGAATTTGAAGAGTGGCTGTTTATAGTCCATTAATGGGCAAGTTGGAGAACAGTCACCTATCGGCACCGAGTAACGAGTCATGTAGTAGACAAGGCTCTGCAGTAGGAACATTGAGCTCTCCGGATAGAGAAGACCCGGAAGACCTAAGGATCAATATGCGGCTTGTTGTATATATGTAATTCCTCGAACCTCGTTCGGCGGTGGAGGTGTTTACAGATACATAGAAGTATGTTGTACTTTACGTTCCATTCTTAGGCCAAAGCTTTATTTTGATGCAGCCGTCACCCGTTATTTGGTTGAGACTGGAATTAATTGCTCTGCATGGCACTCACAGTCTAGATCTCGGTCTGAAAGAACATACTTGGGATGTATTGCAAAACCGTTGTGCCGCTCTTCTAAGAGAATCGAAGCAGCTCAAACACTAGGATTAATTTCCAACCTCAACCATAACATTCCACGGGTCTTAGAAGCGGTGATAGTGGGAACGTGGGGAGTAAATACACGATAGTTATCTTCGCATGGTCCCAAGTTATAAAACAGTTGTTATAATAGGTACATTACCAACAATCAAAACGAGAAACCTAATATCAAGGAAACCATCGACGACCAAGCTGCAGAATAACAAGGTCCAAACCTCGTCCCAAACGTTAGCTAAGTAATTAGATAAATTAAATAACGAGAGAGCATGATCTATGTCTTCTCGCTAGTCGAAATTTGTAACAACTATTTTCCGATAGTGTATAAGCTGTGTATAAGCGTTTAAGTAATTTGTTCCGTATGGAAAATTCGCGAGTTGCATCGATGACAAGTTTGTTCAAATACTAGAAAATATTGCCAATCAAAAATGCAATTTGGTACCACCAAAAGAAGGTTGGTGATATTGTTACAGAAATGATAGAAAAACTTGAAAATGCCCCAAATGTACCAATTTTAGGTACAATATTGATGTAACCGAGGAAATAACTAAGCAACAAAGGAAGCGCTTTACATATATAATAATAATAAAGGTATGTATTTGACAAATAAATACAGTAGACGCTCGATTATGTGAACTAATACAAACGAGGGGTGTTCATAGTATCAAATTGTTCATATAATCAAAAGTATGTTATTATTAAAATGACATTATGTATTGGCTTGTTACACTTTACTAAAGTATTGTGTATTGTGTTGTTGCACTTTCTT
This sequence comes from Xestobium rufovillosum, assembly GCA_963966045.1. Lineage (NCBI taxonomy): Eukaryota > Metazoa > Arthropoda > Insecta > Coleoptera > Ptinidae > Xestobium > Xestobium rufovillosum. Next base: position 42,795,929 of record OZ014493.1, read on the forward strand.
CGCGGCTAAACTTTTCTGCAGTGCTTTAGCAGAACCAGCAAGTCGTCAATGTCTTGTATGTTTATTTCGCTCCAGTGAATAGCTGTATTCAATGCATTCACAGCTCCAGAAGAACTTATTTCTGCATGATCTTTATGGCCATCACTTATCATTACTGTCACTATCTTGGTCATTTACGTGATCTTCATTGTTCCACTTTTTAATGTCCGCTCTTCCACTAAATTCTAAAGAAACTTCAAATAAAATTTGTGCTTACCTAACTATCCACTTCATTCAATAAAGTTACTACTTCTTGCACTTGCTCTTCTGTTTCATTTCTGTACTTTTCTTTCAAAATGCTAAGTGGAATATCCTCTTCTGGATCTTCATCATCGTCGTTTTCAGTAAAATTCAGTATGTTTTTCCAGCACTTCTTAATCGTGTCAGCCTGAAGCCTACTCCATGCCAGAGAAAGATTAATGACAGCATACTTAATTGTTAATTCTTTTAGAAGTTTAGATAGATCTCTAGATTTTGAAGATACAATAATTGAAGGCAACAAACTAGACCTGTAGTAGAGTTTTGTTATATGGATAACATTTTGGTACATTTGTTGGATTTTCACTGGAAACCCAACATGAAAACCTTGTTGTTCACTTAATCGAGATGAACGCTGTTCACTCTATAGAACCTGATATGTTTTACTTTGGGTGTTCACTGTTGCGGATAGTTCATATAATGAAGTGTTCATATAACCGAGCGTCTACTGTAGTACAAAAAGTGAAGTTCAGCTGAGCTGTTCTAGCCCTTCAAATAAAATCGCAATCCTACGTTAAAATAAAGTAGAGTAAAGCAGAAAGGATAGGTAAAACAAGAAAGACGGAAAAGGGAAAAGAGCGGTAAGGCAATAAGGCCATTAAAATTCATTCCGTCAGAGGAGCTAAACATGGTAATAAATTGAGAAGAGATGACCAAGAATGGATCCCTGAGGAACTACACGATTCAAGTTGTCTTCAAGGCAAAAGCATTTGTCAAGTTTAACAATCAGTGTTCTATCCGATAAATAACATAAGGAAATCAGTAACATCCCGCCCAAAGCGTATGTAGGAGAAAATTGATAACGAGATCTTGTGATTTAAGCAGTCAAACGCTTTACTATAATCTTACAGACCTAAAGCAGTCAGTTTGTCTTCGTCCATGGATGTCAACAACGTAAGTTAACGCTGTAGAACAGCTTTAACTTTTCCTGACTCCTGATTGATTCGGCGGAACCTCGGATGGAACCGCGGGTGGAACTTTATATTCATTCACATGTCGGTCTTACAACTTAACTCCTTAGGCTAACTTTTGCCAAGGGAGTAGCGTACGACGTTTTCCAAATTCTGGGCATAAGTCCATAAGTACTGGAATAAAAACCTATCGTAGCATCAGTGTCGTCACCACTAGAAATTTTTTCAACTAAATTGAGAAAAAAATCAACGCTTGTATCCACATTACTAAACTCAGGAGGAATTTCACGCGTATGGAACATATATTACCGAGGGCATTATACATTTACGAAACGCAGATGGTAGAACAAGGTTCTTCTCTCGGTTCTTCATGAGGAAAGTGAAATGAAAGAGTACAAAATGAACATTTGTTTACATATTTGCAAACGTACACAAACAACGACCGCACTTATAAGCTATTATTATGGACGCTCCTCGGCAGGCTCCCCACTGACGTCATCATTTAAAATAAGGCAACTGGCAGTGTTTCTAGGTGCTCTAATTTAAAAGGTTTGAAAGGGCCAGTACCCAAAATTTGATGCTAAAACGCGCGCCGAGAAAAATATAAAAATACTGGCCAAATATTTTGCGAGAATCTGTGGAAAGATAGAAATTTCAGAAATTGGAGTCAGTTTTGGAAAAGTGGGACACCTGCTAAGATAGTTTGAACATTGTTTTAATGAGATAAAAAGAGGAAATAGATGACCACACACGGGGCAGAACCATTAACAAAATATTGACAAAAAGGGGCAAACATTGCAAAATGCAGGAAATAGAAAAAACGAGCAATATTTGTTTATGAACATGAAAATTTGTGAGAGATAGATTTATAAATGTACTCGTAGATAGCAATCTATTGATGATTTTATGAAACTTTTCTTTCCTTGGTGCACAAAATGGAATACATATGTACGTCTGCCTGAATCCTTAACGTAGGGTCAGGTGGGGTAAATGTAAATTCGGGGGAAATGTAAACGGTTCAAATTCAAAGTATTCTGTAACTACTATTGCTATTCTCGGATAGAGGGCACCAATAGTGGCCCCTTTCGCGTTACTGGACATGTGCTTTCAATATGGCCGACCACCTGTTTGTTTGTTGAAGTGGTTTAGTTAAAGGCTTCATAAAATTCTGAAGAACGAAGTGGTAAAGTGATAAATAATTTTGCTAAAATTGCTCTTGGCGTTGAGGTAAGTGATTATTGTTAGGTAATTAAATAAAACATGACTAGTTCTTGTATAAATCGTCTTCAAAATGCAAGTTTTAAACATCTGAAAATTGCACAATCTTGTTTACATTTACCCCATATTTTTAACAAATGTGGGTAAATGTAAACGACAAAACGGGGTAAATGTAAACATTACAGGGGCCCATTTTTACAGGGTAATTGATACTTGCGGTTTGCAAAATGCCCAGGAAATACAACAGAAAGAGACCTCCGCCTACCTATACTACGGACGACATAACACGTGCTGTTACAGATGTCCTGAATAGGAACAGTACTTATAGGGAAGCCTCTGAAACCTATGGTGTTCCGATCTCTGTAATTTTCCATAGGATTAAAGGAAGAAAAGTTCCACTGAACAGAATTGGAAATGGGCGTAGTACAGAATTTCCAAGTGAAATAGAGACGCAAATAAAAAATTGTTTAAAAGCAAGAGCCAGAATGGGCTATCCTTGTAACCGAGAAGAATTGCAATCTTTAGTAGGAGAATATGTTAAGAAAAACAATTTAAAAACTCCATTTAAAAATGGTACTCCAGGAATGGACTGGTATTATTCTTTTATGTCTCGTCATCCAGATCTATCTTTCAAAAAGCCGGAGCATCTGCAAAAAACAGGAAAGAAGCTCGAAAGCCTTATATAATATATAATTTCTATGATCAACTGAAAAGGGTCTTGAAAGACAGTGAGTTGTGGGACAATAAGGAATCGTTTGTTTTCAACTGTGATGAATCAGGCTTTCCTCTCGGCTTTCCTAATGATCCATCAAGATTAAAAGCGATTGGGGAAAGAGGCAAAGCTCTCAGCAGAGTTTCAGGTGGTTCAGGTCGGGATTCCACGACCGTACTTGCATGTTGTGCAGCAGACGGGCGTTTCCTACCACCAATGATTGTCTACAAAGGTGTTGCAGTTCAGGCCCGCTGGGTATCAGACTCTTCCTATTCGGGAACACTTTATTCGTGCTCAAAAAATGGATGGATGGAAGAACCTATATTTCATCAATGGTTTAAAGACATGTTTGTTCCACATGTTACCAAACTTCGAGAAGACAAAGGTGTTCCAGAACAGAAAGCGCTGTTACTATTTGATGGACACACGAGTCATATCAGCCTTAGGATAATAGAAAGTGCATTACACCATAAAATCGAACTAGTTAAATTCCCCAGTCATTTAACAGACAAACTTCAGCCTCTTGATAAAACTGTATTTGGTCCATTAAAGACTGCGTGGGAAAAGAAGCTAATTTCATTTGGTAAAAAACAAATAGGTAAGGGATCTGGCAGACTACCAAAAAACGAATTTGCTAAATTGTTGGGAGAAGTATGGGCCGAATCTATGAAACCGGAAAATATTAAGGCAGGATTTACTTCGACAGGTTTATACCCATATAATCCACACAAGTTTCCAACAAGTGAATTTGATCCCAAAGAATTGGAACTTTACACAAGAGATATTGAAAGAAAAACGAGGATTGGACGAGCAAATGGAGAAATACCTTCGGAAATATCTGTTGAACCAGCTAATGCTTCCGAAACTCTTCCGTCTCCAACAACAAACGATTCTTCACTGGCAGACCAACTTCATGGATCAAGCAAAAATTCAAGTCTGGGTGAAGAAGCTCTGCCCTTAGATCTCAGTAACTCTAAGCCAAACTGTTTTGATTTTACTCCACTAAAGTCGCCTCAAGAAGAGACACAGGCATCAGTACCAACACCAAGAAAAATTATTGACATATTTTCAACAAATTTGGTTAAACTAAATAAACAATTACACGCGGAGTTGTCAAGTTCAAACCGAGAACCAAAAAAAAACAAACACGCGATTGAAATGTGCCAGTTATGGTGAAGTTCTAACAACAGCTGATGTTATACAACGACTTAAAGAAGCCGATGAGAAAAAAATGAGCAAGGGTGAAAAAAGAAAAGTAGCGTGTCCAAAAAGCAAAAAAATGCAAGGAAGAGAACTACAAAAGTTAGCGAATCTGATGCCTCAGATGAGGATATTTTACAGGAAATAGAAAGAGGAGACAAAGAAGAGCAAGATAACTACGAGAATTTGGTGGAAGAAGTGGAAAAAGAGAACTGTCCAGAAGTAGATTATCAACAGCCGCAATGGAGTGATATCAAATCTGGGGTATTTATCTTAGTAGATTTTCTTGGCGGCCCCAGAAAAACCACACATTACATGTATGTGTGTTGTGTAAAAGAAGTCGACGACGATGAAGGCGACATTGTGGTCACAGGACTGAAGAGGGCAGATGCTCTAGCAACAAAATTCACAATGGACGAAAAAGATGTCTCTACAATCTCTTTTGAAATGGTTCGGGCAAAACTACCTGATCCAGACATCGAAATGGAAAAAAGAAAAATCCTATATGTTTTCCCTGGCACAATCAATGTTTATGAAAAATAATACGAAAGACTTGTTATTTTGTGTGTACTTACCCATATTAAGTTTTCTATCCAGTTTTCATTTATCATTCGTTAATTTTTTCTGAATAAACCCTTTTTTCTATTAAAAAATGCGTCTTGTTTTACCTAATGGGGTAAACGTAAACATGAACCTATGTTAAAAATGATGATGTATTTGTTCACAAACTTGTCCTATGTTTACATTTCCTCCTCTAAAAAGCCCATACAACCTTACGAACAAAAGATAGTTGTTTACATTTACCCCAAAAAAACTGTAAATTTATTTTAGGGTGGGGGTAAATGTAAACATGAAATGTTAATAAAGTACTCAAGTAGATTATAGAATTTCTTCGTGGGGCACCTTCCTTATGGTGTATATCATCTATAGTACCTGACCTAAAACACAGCTTTAAATTTGTTGGTATATTTTATTACGAATGTTACATTTTCAACTTGCAAAATCTGTTTACATTTACCCCACCTGACCCTACGGTACCTACGTCTATGACTTATTTAAGTATTTCATTTCACCGATAACGTATGTTATTCATTAATAATTAAGAGAGTTTCATAAAAAGAAAGTTCATTTATCTTAATTATTCAGCCAAAGGCTCTAAGCAAGTATCTACGCAGAAATCCAGAAATTACATATATTATCTAGAAAACTTACGCTATAACAAAAGTTAATCCAAGATTTTTCTAGTAACTGCATGCTCAGTCGAATTTTCCCGGATTCCACAAGAATACAATCCAATTTTAACGATTACAGACACCGGAATCACAACACAGCGAAAAACACCACACCAAAAACTACCTAACCTGTACCCAACTTCGGGGAAAACGAAACCCTCTGAATTTCCAGCGCTCCTTTTTAATGGACCATTCCCGAATTCATATTTAATGATAACTTCGCGTCGATTAAAAACAAACGGATAAATAATTCCTCCTATGCACACAGTAAACAGGAGGTTAAATGATTAACAGCAACCAACAGAGACAGAGTAACTTAGATTGCTTCTGCTCATGTCACTAGGAGTTGAAAAGAGAGCTGCGTAGAGAAGTGAGTGCGCTTGTACTCGCTCGATCGGGACTTATTGAAAGGAGAGAGAGCGAGATGTCATGCTATTTTTGTTTACCCATTCAATTATTAGGTATCCTATATTGAAAGAGGCTCATCCGGAAATCCTCGGGCAAGACCACTAGGAATGTTTGGTGGTATGGAGGTTGTAAATGATAAAATATGTAATTCCGTGTGCATGTATACGGGGTGTCTCAAAATTGGCGTGCCAAATTTACCAACAGAATCCATGCTTAAAAATAATGCAAAAAGTTTCAATAAATGTAGGTCCAAAAATGTGGGCCCCTAAAGATGGTTTTACAGGGTAGTTAGACGAGTTAACGGCAAGTTTTTGTTGTAATTCCTTCTTAACAAGGAAGATTGCATCGTGCTATTAAAAGTAAATAGTCACTTTAAATACCTAACAGATACGACTAATCTAAAATTATTTTATTCCGCATTGTTAGAATTGGCTGGGACCTACCATTTAACTATTTTTAGTTTAAATAATGTTAACAATCTTCGCTATTATTTACATAGGTACACTTGTATAAAGTTTTCTTTGTACATTGTATTGGCAATTTGCCACAATTTGAATATTACAGAATTTTTGGGATTTCAAACGAATATAAACACTTGCAGATATAGTTAATGTAAAGTATGTCTTTCATTTCATTGGACCTGCGCTATATCTGCTCCTTTTGCTATAATCTGGATTTTTTTTGTTTTTGAAATTTCTTCTACAGTTCTACTTCCAGTGACGGCTCGTGACAACTACCCCTATTTGAGACTGAATGTTTCTGCCTGAAGTTTTTTTTTTAAATTTGTTACCCCTAGTAAAGTTTGTGTATAAGCAGTTGCTTGTCTAATTTCCGAATCTAAATCCTTTCTTCAACTCTAAAATTCCATTAATAATAATAATATCACAATTACGTAATGATTTAAAATTACCGCTATACTCGTCTGTTATCACAATTTATTAAATTTAAGCCGTGGCCTCGAAGTTACATCTGCAGTCACATTTTTTTAAACAATTGAAACTTAATTGTTCGTTTATTACACTAATATTAAGCTTTTGTCGAATTAAATAAGAATTGAACATTGACGTCAGTTGTTATTTTACACTTGTGTGAATGAGCATGCAAATTGTGAACTGCTTCAAATGTCGGAGACAGTCTTTTTATCCACATCATAAAACAAACATTATAAAATTTTCACTGCATTATCATAGTTTTTAGTCGCATGTCATAATAGACATGATCATAGATATAGTTCTTTTCAGATATCTTGGCGTGTGTGTGCAGTAATCTGCGCATTACGTTCATATGTCTTTTCCCCTTTTGTAAAATGGATTTGTTCAATTTTAATTACTGCCATAAGATGACTTGAGAATATTCTCACGTTTCCGTATTTGATCTCACTCTTTCTTACTATGGTTGTGTGAAACAAAATGGTTTCAGTATTAATATGCTTATTTTGCAATATCCAGTGGTCACCAAGCAATTTATTAAAAATTATTGCCTTTCAAGTATAACTGTCAGTTTGATTGTCAGGTGTAAAGATGCCTGGAAATGTTTTTACCAAACAGTGTCCAGAAGTTTTACGAAATATTTTTGAATACTTTACTCGAAAGAAGGAAAATAATGGTCCTCTATTGCCTTTACCTTGTGACCAGGAGCGATTGGCCGATGCATCAAAACTAAGTCTACGCAGCGTGTCGCGCATAGTTGGAGAGGAAAAATGGGGTTTGTCTGCTGCAACGCCCGGAAAAAGGCAAATCAAAATTAAAAAGTGAAGATGTAACTGACAGCATTAAAACCGAAGTAAGGAATGCTATTTATTCCATGAAAGAAAAGAAATAACACATTACACTGAAAATTTTAAATAACAAATTAAAAACAAAACAAATAGTGGATATTTCTGACACAAGGTTGTGGCGTTTATAACCAATAGCAGATTTAAGTAAAAACTAGAAAATAACCGGTGTTTTTTGTGTGAACGGGCTAATGTTGTGGGTAAAAGAATACATTTCTTGAGGGAAAACGTCAAAATGCCGTGTGCCGTGTCCAGAGTCGAGACGCACACACTACTTGTCGCGGTTCCTAGCAACAGCAAAATTTTGAAAACTACTGAACTGCTGGCGGTTGCTTGGATAATCGGATATTGTGTCGCAAACGCCAACAAATCTGAAAAATACTATAATTGTGTTAACTATAGTGCTAAAATAGCCATTGCCAAATTTTAATGTCAATATGATGTCAAAATCTTAATAAATTTTTTGAAATGTCAATAAACGATCAAATTTGACATTTTTACTTTTTGTGGGCACAATTGGGGACTTGCATGCATAAAAACATATGTAAACGTTTGTAAATAATTGAACCAACCAATTGATGGCGACTCTAATTCAACGTATTGTAGCAGAACTTGATCATGATGGTCCTTTGATGCCGATAAATGTATTTTCCAAGGTAGTATCGTAGTATGTTATGTATTTGTTTAAAGTTGCGTGTATCTTTTTAAGTGTTGCAGCTGCACTGAATTTAAGTTTCTGACAGTAAGCTAACCTAATATGTTGGCAACCTCGACATGATATAAAATCGAAAGTTGTAGAATGGACAAGCGGAGACCTATACACCCATATGTTCAAGAGTGGACTATAAATGGCTGTTGAATAAGAAGCGAAAAAAATAATCAGGACAAAATGTTCACAATTTATCTTACAAAGCCTTTTTAGAGCCTTCTATTTAGAGATCACAGAATTCGAAAAATGAGTGGACACGATGACGTAATTATCTCTGAATCTGATACTGAGTTTAGCATCACAGTGAGAACCGTCTTGCTCAAGAAATATTTTCTGTTTTACTGATGCAATCTTTTGCTGTATGTAAGTACATAACGCTTAAATACCAGGCCAAGGCGTACTAGATCACTTGCACAGAAGATGCTGCATACACAAATACAGAGTTAAAAACAAAATATACGTATTATCTACAGAGTTTTGAGTAATAGAAATCGATATGAAGATCAAAGAACGCATTGGAAAGGAATTGAGAATGTCAGGCCAACTCAGAGACGTTAAATGGAAAAAACTGATGCCTCTGTTTAAATCCCTCGACACTTTATGCCTCGGAATTCAATCACACCCCTTTACGACCTTGATACAGAGTTACTATTTTGTTCGAAATACATATATGTATAAGATTGTGTATACCTTTTTAAATGATGTACCAATAACATTGGGTCTACTTTAGTTTTAGAATTATTCTGGGGTGGGAGGTTTAGAAATTATACCTTCGTCTGAAATGAAGACACTGCATGAAGAATTGATTTCACGCTCGGCATGTGAACATCTGCACACTTTGACATTTTCATTAGTTCGAGAGTTATGCACATTGACCCGCCCCATTAATTTTTTTTCCATCATGAAATTTAATACTTTGCAACTACATGCCGCTATATCACTGCAATTCAAAATATGCAGTCCAATGTCAGTGGCAACGATCACCGATGAAAACTGTTACAAATCATTTAAAGTACGTAGCTATTTCGAAAATTTATTATTTTATCGACTACCTGTAACGTACAATGTCGTTCAAATTCGACTTACATAAACAAGAAAATAATATAGTCCATAATAAGTAACGCAACCTTGGAACAGCTTACCTTGCAAATTATGAAAAATGCGCGACGACCAGTAAATACAAACTTTAAAAACACGCGAACTTATAAAAAAATGCAACGTGTATGGCGCCGAGTACTTCTTCGGTCATTACTGGACTTTGCGAGGAAATATCGGAGAGGATGTCGATAGCAATGATTCATTTTTGGTTTGCCGAGTATCCCCACAAAACTAGAATAATCAGACTTTAAGCGTGTATGAGAATGACGGCATATTCTGTGGGTCGGTATTAATTGATCGATTCAGTGAGGATCGAGTGGTTGGCACAGTGGCGGCTGGTAACGGGGGGTTCTTTGTTTGTGGCAACAGTCGAATTTTCATTTCGTTCCTATTTCGTTTGCATTTTACGACTGTCAAATTGTCATGGTCCTTCGAGTTTCATTTTGACATTTGACTTGTCAATTGATTAATATTAATTAATCAACTGCTAAGTTTGATATGTTTTATGTTCGTTAAAATTATAGTAAATATCCTGAATTTACTTTATATCACCATGTTCATTGAATAGAAAAATAAAGGCCCATGGTAAAATATGTAACTCTGAAACGGCGCCACTGTGTATTATCTAATAGGTACTACTAGTGTATCAGAATATATTAATAGCTCTTAATAAATATACCCATTATATGAATTCCGATTGGAACAAGGTCATTAACGACGACAATTGCGTTTTCTCTTCCAATTAGAATTCGTGTTTTGAATAGTAGGTAACTTAGTAAGGAATTGGTAATATTCAAATGGTAAAGGAATTGCGAGGAATTTCCGGAATCGTTCGTTTTACTCAAGATAAATAAATAGCTACTTTTTATAGGGGACATTAACATCGGTGCTATCGCCTTAGCTGTTATTCGGAATTGTTCTAGAAGCCAAGTGTTTTTGTGTTATTTTTATCTTTCTGGAAAAATACAATGCATGCGCTAAAAAGAAAATCACACAGCCCGAAATATATGGCAGGGCACCAAGGATGTCTACCTCAGGTTTTCAACTAGCAATATGAGCAAATAACAGGTGGTTATATTATTTGTAAATAAGAATGTAACAAAAACGAGAAAGATAATGAGGTGTATATTGAATAATATACACGAAAAATGATAACGAGGAGTGCCAACTGGGGATAGAACCCAGACCTTGAGTACGCTAGTGCCGGTGATCTGGTTGGTATAACAGCCGCCCTACAAGCATGATTGACTGCATTGTCCGATATTACTCCTCTTTAATTTTGGAACGCGTTATAAAATATAAATTCAGAAGTTGTTGATAAAGTTAACCTATCTATCTCTACTTACTGGTTACTACATACTATTATTTTGTCAGATAAACAAATCAGCTTAATTAGTATGTTTGTGTGTTCAAGAAAAGTGTTTCCACTGACTGTTTAATATTATGTAATCTGATAAATAAACTATGAAGTGGTCGGCGCTGTTGTAAAACATGGGCAACTACCTACATAACCTAATAAATAAATAATCAGCGCGATAAAGGAACACCGAGTCTAAAAACATATAAATGTTATGGTTGTCTCTGATCGCGATTCTCTTCGGCTGCCTTAATAATGCACACTCATATATGTTTTCTATCTGCCGTATGTAAAATAATAAAAATGAAACATATCAGTGCGATGTTCATTAGTACAGTAAATATATATTTACTACCGTGAGTCAGTGTTGTATTTAAAATAATTACTGAAAACTTGTTGACGTGATTTCTTAAACAAATACAATATGTATCATGATTGTCATTGTTAACTTGCGAAAGGTAGAAATTACACGATTCGCCGATTTTTCATGCAATAACGTGATGAGACCTTGCAAACTGACCTGTTGAGCGATTCCTGCGGAGACTGCTCCCAAATACGTGGTGTACCGTGGAGTCCTTGCGTAGTTGTCCTAGCACAAGATGCTGTTTTTTAAATTATTGAATATTCCTAGCCTAAACAGATCCTGGCCATTCTGGAACGACGTATTTTATCAGTTACGAAATTTGAATGTCTGTTTCATTGGCAGAAGATTAATATTAAATACTGAATGGTTGCAAGTGGTGCCATTATTTGGATCTATATTTACTTCCAAAGGCTGAAGAAACACACACACAAGCAATTGTGAATATCAACGGAAAAACGACTTGGGAGTTTTTCGGGTCTTGATTTCTCGACAACATAACATCCTTCGAACATTAGAGAACTTTTAAAAATACTGGTAACCGAAGATGAAATATGTTAATATTCTTCAGTCTTGACCCATAATGTGTAAAGTGAACATTACAATAATTGAATTTTTATGCCTGTCTGACCGTAAAGTGTTGATAATTGAACATATTTTATTCCAAAATTTCAATGTCACAAACATCTAAGTTCTAGTAAGTAGTAGTAGTTTTACATTTTAGTTCTTACCTCAAGAGGGCGCGCCGCCACCGTTCCCCCGTTTCCACCACTATTAACTGCAGTTTCATTACAGCAAGTCAAATCTATTGAACAATTTCACTAACTTTGTTTATGGTCTCTTGATCCTCCGCACTTTGTTAATACACTGAGTTTTAATAGATAGCTATTTTAAATAATATAACTGTATCTGCAAGTTTTATGTAAAACATGACGTGTTATAGCCAACCTGCATAAATAATCGCATATTAATGATTGTGAATGGACGAAGTAAAGTATGTTTCAGTGTAGAATATTCAGAACTAAGAATTAAACGCCGAATCTGCGCAAAGAAAAAATATTATCTCTAATATTTGCTGATAGCGCCGAGGATAGCGCTGTTTAAATTTCTCCACGGCTTGATACTTCGTCTATCAATTCCCGCTCCAAAATTACTTTTCCCACTGAATTTTTCATATGAATAAATTTATGCAACTCAGAATTGAGAAATATTTATATTTCAAGCGTGGCCTGTGGCGATTTTCAAATGTGGAGATCTAAAAATAGCGTGTTTGTGCATTTGAAAATTATGGCTCTACTCGTCTGCGACCAAATCGCTCATTGTAACCTACATTTTGTAGAAGTGAGGCCACGGGCACCTGAAGCTTATGCACATAAGCAACATTAGTTGCATAGTACAAGGGAATAAGTTAATCTAAACCTCTGATTTATGTTTGCATTTGGAATTGAGGCAGTGTTTGTCCAAATGATCCAGAAGGTCTTTTCAGAATAGGAGGATCTAGTGTGCCACTCACAGCCAGTCAACACTAAAAACTCTGGAAGCTGTAGATATCCGAGTGCAATCCAGAACAGCCAAGTCTCCCTGCTGCATTTTCGAGGGATTCAGACGTTCCCGCCTTTACAAACTGTACGGTTATTTATTAATATTTTGCTTTCTAATTTTGCAAGCATATACAGAAAACATTTCTTAAGAGTCGTCTCATCGGCGATTTCTAAAAAAAATAATAGAAGTTTGTCTTTTTCGGCTCCAAATATACCCTAATTTTGTGTACTTATCATCATCATCATAAGGTTCTCAGTCCGAAGACTGGTTGGACGCGTACCTCCATTCTTTTCTATCCTGAGCTAACCTACGCATTTCCCTAAAAGTAGAACATCCTACATCCCTAACTATTTGAGAGCAGTAGTCTAATCTAGGCCTACCCCTACCTCTTTTTATTCCTATCTCTGACTCTAGTATGTCACGAACTATTCCCTCGTGCCTTAGAAGGTGTCCTACCATCCTATCTCTCCTACTCTTTATTGTTTTCCATACCTTTCGCTTTTCCCCAACTCTTTCTAATACTTCCCTATTGCTAACCTTATCTATCCACGGTATCTTCATCATGCGTCTGTAGCACCACATTTCAAACGCTTCTACTCTTTTTCTATCCGCTTCTCCTATTGTCCAAGTTTCGCACCCGTATAATGCCGTACTCCATACATACGACGTTAAGAGTCTCTTCCTAGTCTCTATATTAACCGTTCTCGAGCATAACAGTTGTTTCTTTTTGTTAAACGCAACTCGGCCCTGCGCCATTCTTTGTTTTATATCTTTAGTGCTCCTACCGTCTTGAGTTATTTTACTTCCTAAGTAGCAGAAATCCGCGACCTCCTCTATCTTCTCATTTCCAATTTGTATTTCCATTTTAGTTCTATTTTCACATCCCCTACATACCAAAATTTTAGTTTTCTTTTTATTGATTTTCATGCCGAAGCCCTGTGTCAAAACTGCTTCCATTTCATTCAGAGCCGCTCCTAATTCTTCTTTGCTAGATGCTAACACTGCTATATCATCCGCAAATCTGAGCATGTTAATAGTTTGGCCCTGTACATTGATCCCTGAGGCTGTTCTTTCCTTAACAATATTAATCGCATCTTCGATATATAAGTTGAAAACTAGAGGTGACAATGCACATCCCTGTCTCACTCCCTTCCGGATATCTACTTCCCTTTGTTCCTGCTCACATTCTATAACTGCCTTTTGCTCTTTGTAGAGATTATGTATTATTTTTCTGTCCCTGTATTTCATCCCTACCTTTCTCAGCACTTCGAACATCTTCCCCCATTTTACGTTGTCGAAGGCTTTTTCTAAATCTACAAATCCTATATAGACGCTCTTTCTCTTTTCTATCGTTTTTTCTATAATTACTCGTAAAGCTAGAATGGCCTCGCGCGTTCCTCTATTTCGTCTAAATCCGAACTGATCTTCTCCTAATATTTCTTCCGCCTTTTTCTCCATCCTTCTTTGCACAATTCTAGTTAAAATTTTTGACGCATGGGAAGTTAAACTGATAGTTCTAAAATTTTCGCATCTATCCGCGCCTTTTCTTTTTGGCAAAGCTACTATGATGTTCCGTTTGTAATCTTCTGGAATCTCGCCTGTCAGGTATATGCGACTAACTAATTTAAATAAACGATCTATTACCTCTTGACCTGCGCACTTTAAGATTTCTGCCTGCAAGCCATCTATACCTGGTGCTTTATTATTCCTTAAACTTTTTAGTGCTATCTCAAACTCTTCTCTCATTATAGGACTCCCTAGGTTATCCCCCTCTACACTGCTTTCGCTTTCTAATATATCTTGCACTTCCTGTCCCGCATATAAGTTTCCTAAATATTCTTTCCACCTATCTGCCTTCTCCCCACTTCCGATTAGGATATCTCCTGCTTCATTTCTAATGTTTTTGGTACTAGATCCAATTTCTCTAAAATTTCTCCTAATTATTTTATATGCTTCATCAGTCTTTCCTGCTTCGAATTTATCTTCCACTTCTTTGCATTTATTATCGATCCATTGCTCTTTCGCTTTCCTACATTTCCGAATAATTTCCCACTTGATCGCCTTATATCTTTGTTTCCCTGTTTCATCTAACCTATTTTTATATTTTCGCCTTTCCTCTATTAGACTCACAATATGTTTTGTTATTCAGGGTTTCCTACTTTCATTCTGTTTATGACCCAAAATATCCCTAGCTGAGGAAACTAAACTATTTTTAATGCAATTCCATTCTGCCTCTATGTCCCTAACAATATTTCCACCCGTGCCCTTTAGTGCTTCGTTTGTCTTTTTCTCGAACTTATTGCGCATATCATCATCTTTTAGTTTCTCTGGGTCAAGATACCTTCTTCCGCTTCTTTTTTTCAAAATCTTAAATTTAAGATTGGCTTTCATAACGACTATGTTGTGATCACTATCTATATCTGCTCCTGGATAACTTCTACAATCCCTAACTTGATTTCTAAATCTTTGCCTAACGAGAATGTAATCTATTTGATATCTCCCTAAGTCTCCTGGCATCTTCCACGTATAGCATCTCCTAACATGATGGTGAAATAGAGTGGTCGCGACCGTTAAGTTATGTTTATCGCAGAACTCTATCAGTCTAACTCCCCTATCGTTCCTATTGCCTAATCCAAAGGGGCCAACTATTCCGCCCTCTCGCCCTGTGCCTACGACTGCATTGAAATCTCCTGTAATTATTAAATTTTCGTGCCCTCTCACAAAATCTAGCACATATTCAATATCACTATAAACTGCCTCTACGGCCTCATCACTGTAGTTAGAAGTGGGCATATATACCTGTATTATTACTGTTTTTACAGGTTTCGAATCTAACCTAACCATAACTACCCTGTCACTTTGCTGTAAGAAATTTTCTACACTCTGTCCTACTTTTTTCCGCATAACAATTCCTACTCCCGAATTTCCTCCTACAGATCCTGTGTGTATTACTCTAAAATCTCCGCTCCAGAAGTCTCCAGCTTCTGGCCATCGCACTTCACTGATACCTACTACGTCTAATGCTAACCTATCCATTTCAATTTTCAAATTCTCTAACTTCCCTACTTGTTTCATGCTTCTAACATTCCACGCTCCGACTCGTGAGATGTTACACTTATCATTTCCTGATGACTCCCCCCGAAGCAGTCCCCGCCCGGAGATCCGAATGTGGGACTATTTTACCTCCGGAATATTTTACTCCAGAAGGTGCCATCATCATAAATTAAAGTACGCTGTACTAGGGATAAAATAATGTGGTGGTTTCCCGTTGCCTTCCACATCGCAGTAGTGTGTATCACAGTGCCATACCAACCCTCACGATCTCTGCCTCTATGATTACTGAAAGAGCTGCTGCCCCCTTCCAGGGACTTGATTTAGTCTGGCTTCTCAAATAAAAACCCCTCCAATATGGTTAAACCTATGGTTCGGCTCTTTATATCATTGAAGCGCGCAAGCCATCCCACCCGTCCCAGTATTACTAGAACTGCGTCAAAGTACAAGTCCTTTGGGAAGGTTGTGTACTTATAACTTACTAAAAAATTACTCTTTTAAAAATCCGAGATGAGAGGCCGATTTCCACAAGTTTCTTCTTTCAAATAAAACAAACAATTTCAAAATCGGTTCATAAATAAGGAAGTAATTTGTCAAGAGAGCTGCCCTTGCAAACGCGATTTAATGCCCTGCGTTGTAACGCCCTCTGCTTGTTCTTGTTCATCGCGCAACACTTGGTAAACTGCTAGTACGAACTCAGTGATTTTTGTATGGGGCCCACTTCAATAATTGTATCGCCATACATTACATATTTTAATCGTATATACGCGAACATAGAATTTTGGTCTTGCGAATTAATGTATTTGTGCTTAATTCCCACATTTTGATTATAATTTTGTTCAATTTAGAGTCGATTTTATCTGATGAAAGTAAATTTACACAATTTGAACACGTTTGTTATTGAAAGTAATGAACGTACAGCAAGATATAAAATAATTCAAATTTCACCTTAAATAATGTTCTCTTTATAACCAAATAACAACTTAAAATCTCTGAATGAAAACCCAGTAAATTTTTTCCGATACGAGGGTTGTTCTGACATGAGCGGGGATTTTATTATAATTTATTTGTAAATTGATCCAAAAGTATAGATCTGAGCAAATATTTTCAAGATTGCAAGTAATTTATCTGCAATATAGTAATTCCAGGTTATAATGGAATGATCCTCATAAATAACAAGTATTTAGGTGATGTAACTCTGAACAAACTAAAAATGCTAATTTCGCCCAGAGTTCTAATAGCGTGGCTTTCAACATTCATGATAGAGGCATATTCCTACTTTTTCTACTATCATTTAATTCTGGTAACACATTCGTATAAAAGTTTACAAGTTGATTTTCCATTTTCATTTTCCAAAATTCATTGTCTCTCATAGCCGTTTCATATTTTATGCCTTTGGATGTCCAGACTGTAAAGATACAATACCCTCTTTTTGTAATTTGCATTTGTCCCTGAATTTGGTAAAAGTAATTGTGATTCTTATTTATCTTCCCGTTTCGATTCCAAAATATGATTTTCCTTTTCTCGATACCTTCTTCCGGGGTTAGATTACAAGAACTTTGGGCATAAACTTCAACAACACCTTGATCTCTTATAAGACCGTCCGGAGTTTCTGACAAATACGGAATGCTCAGTTCTTGAAATATTCTTTCGCTTTATTATACATATACAGGGTGATTTATACCGGGGGGGCGAAAAATTAAAATGATGGTTCAGAGCCACAAATGAAGTAAAAAAATGTCATATGAAGATATGTCCGAAAATACCGTATAAAAGTTATGCTCGTCCAAAGATGGAGGATATTAAATTAGGTTTCTAATTTTTTCTCAACTTTTGAGAAAGACATAAAAATAAATTTCGGTATACCTATTATACTAATAGGGAAGCTTCGAAGAGATATTTTTTAATCATCCCTTATCGTTTCAACCTAATTTATGCTCGTCCAAACATGGAGTCTATCATGTTTGGACGAGCATAAATTTTAAACGAATCATTTCCGGACACACCTTCATATGACATTTTTTACTTAATTTGTGGCTCTGAACCCTAATTTTAATTTTTCGCCCCCTGGTATAAATCACCCTGTATATGTTACGGGCATAGTGACGAATAGGGCGATGTTAGCGCCGGGGCAACGTAACCTGACCTTACAAGACCTGACCGGACAGCATGAACGGTCATTGTTTGCATTGCCCGGGCACCGTCAGCATTGCCCTACTTTCCCACTATGCCCGTAGCATATACAGGGTGTTACAAAAAAGTAGGTCAAGCCGTTAATCACAGGTTATCTGACCGAAAATAATGGGACTTTCCTTATGCCATTTTTCATTTAAGCTTCTTTCTTTCAAGATACAGGGTGTTAAAGTTAAAATTTAAAAAACTATTTTTATGAATAACTCCTTTGCTTTTTAAGATATTCCGTTGAAATTTTGTACAACATTTTCTCATATACCGATAAAATGTTTGTGTAACTCTGATCAAAAAAATCGATGCGCGAACGTAGGAAAGGGGGGGGTTGTAATACCCATTGAGCCCCAAACTTTTTCCTGCGCACGTCTATGGTTCCTATGTTTCCTGCATAACATCTAAGCTTCAAAAAATGCCCTTGGATGGCACCTCTTTTATTAATAATTATTTTGGCAACTTAACACCTACCCGTATTTCTTTCCAATGCTAATTTGGCTGTTAGACGTTATGCAGTAATATGACCGAATCGGTACCATCCAAGGGCATTTTCTGAAGCTTAGACGTTATGCAGGAACATAATATGCATCCACCTTAGAAAAATTGGGAGACTTGAACAGCGAGTGGATTAACAACACAAATAGTCAAATGAGTTGCAACATCTCGTAAACCAAGCCCTAAATCAAAATTTTACAAGAGGGAAAAAATAAAAGAAATGAACGCTTGGTATCAAATCAATACCTTTGAACCATACACGTGCGCAGAGAAAAGTTGGGGGGTCAATGGGTATTACAACCCCTCCCCTTTCCTTCGTTCGCGCATTAATTTTTTAATCAAAATCGCACACTCACAAAGCTGAAACCAGAATTTGGATACCGTTTTTCTCGAAAATAATGTTGATTTTTATCTCTCCAATTCTTTTTGTACTGAGCAGACTACTATAGAACTTTTTCCAAGGAATTCAGTAGCGTACGTAGTTGTTTTCTAGGGAGCGTATTTTTTGAGTTATGGCATAAAGTTGAATTTTTAAAATGGAAATCATAGTAGGTACGCTTTGGTCTAGTTATAAAGGTCTTTTTTAAGCTATCAAAATATATGTATATACTTTTATATTGTTATTTCAAAAAACGGCAACGATTTTGGTACTTTTTAAGTTGTAACTTTAAAAAATATAAGATAGGTAGGTACATTTTGATAGCGTAAAAAAAGACCTTTTGAACTTGACCAAAGAATGCTGTGATTTCCATTTAAAAAATTGAACTTTATGTCATAACTAAAAAAATATGCTCCCTAGAAAAAACTACGTACGTCACTGAATTCCTTGGAAAAAGTTCTATAGGAATCAATCTTAACAGTTTTAGTCTGCTTAGCACAAAAAGAATTGGAGAGAATTTTTGAAAATCGATAAAACTCAATATTATTTCTCTTCTCGAAAACTAAAAACGATATCCAAATTCTGGTTTCGGCATTATATTATACTCAAGAAAATAGCTCATGTTTGCGAAAATACCAAGGCTCCATCTCTGCTGCTTCTACGAGAAACCCCCAAATCACAACGAAAATAAGACACCCTGTACAGACAAAAATCCAATTGCATAGTCCCTTCAAACGTCAAACCGAACCAGATTCAGACCTATACAAGCTGCAATACAAATTGAAATTAAAGCTTTGCTAAGCGAAGCCAGAGTGCGACCCTGGAAGAGCTTCCGAGCCACGTGTTTTTGACCGTGGCTCCGCCTTCGGAGCATACCTCGTCTTACGTCCCTAAATAATCTTGATGTTGGCGATCGGATACTTGGCTCTTAATGACTGCGTTGGCTCATCTTACAAAACATGTTATCAGACGGCTAAAGGGGTAACATACTTCTTTCTGGATGAAAACAGACAATCGCGGACTTTCATTAGCAGATCATTCAGCAAGAAAGTTGAAGATTTAATATGACTAGGTAAAAACAGCTGAAATGGACCGCCATCAAATTTTGAGAACAGAACTGACTTACGTAATAAACACTTATGGCAGCACAATAGACTAGAGTTTCAGTGTGAGTGATTAGAAACGTACCCCGTAAGAATAAGAATGAATAAATTGAATGTTGAATAGCGTGGCTGAAAAATCTGAGACCTCAGAAGAGGGATATGCACATGCAGATAAAAAATCAGTTGAATCCCACTTTTGATAATGATGAAAGGTGTGACTGTCAAGCCGTCATTGCCAAGAATTCCATTTAAAATCGTGTTGCAGAAATTCAATTTTCATAAAGAGGCTGTACTGTGAAGAACTGAGTGAATTAAGAAGGTTTTCTTGTAGAACCAAATGACTGATGGGTGCTGACGGAGGGATCTTCTACTGCATCTAAAATTTGCTCTTCTAGTTGTACTGTGCTCCGTTGCCTTGGTCGACCAACGTTTAAAGTCCATCTTGAATTGCGCGCACCTACTTCCCCACACTCGATAGCGGTGCCGTCATCTTCGATTGGATGGAGAGCGGTGACAAAACTACTTCAGCTGAAGGAATGCAAAACAACAGGTGACCAACAAAAATAGTTGCGGATGTCATATTCAGGAACTCCTTCTTCAGAGTATAGAGCATGAGACTGCATAACCGGTAGTGGTCATTATTCAGTTAGTTGTAAATATGTAATGTACATACGTTCAGCATTTAGAATAAAGTAAACGCGTAAACGTAAAATTATAATTGAAAAGCACAATATTCCGCACTTGTGACTTCTTTTCCAGACTATACAAACCTACTTAGAACTGCAGTACATAAAGTTAGATAGATGAAGAAGTGTAGGAAATATGTGCACATGCCAACGAATTTTCGTGCCCTATAACTGTTAGCCTAAAACAGACAACCCTCTACGCCAGTCATTAATGGAGGGCGCCAGACTTTGAGCCCAGGAAAGAACTTCGGTTTAGTGCAGTACCTGGAGGAACTTGAGAGACCTCAGAAAACGCGGGTGCACTTGCAGTTAAAAAATACTCGTATGTTGAATCCCACTTCTGATAATGAAAAAAGTGTGACTGTTTCATAATACAAATTCCAGAGCATCCATTCATACTTTCGTAAAATAATACCAAAGAACCTCGACATGTTTTTGCATTTGCTTATTATTAAGCTTCACTGATTAATTTTATCGAAGACACTCCTACATTGTACTTAATAATAATAATAATAATAATAATAGTCTATTATATATATATATACATTCATACATATATAAAGGGCGAAGTTTGGCAGAAAAGCCATTCTTACACTTAACCCTGTGGAACAAAGTAAATAATTTTAAATTCAAACATAAAAGGAACTCATACATTTACATTTTGGGAACTATGCAGTAAGAGTTTCAAGTGATTTTTGAAACTCTTCAAACTCTCATGTTTTATACCGAGGGGTTTACCACTAGGAAAAAATCTGTCCCAAGTATTTCCCATTTCCAAATATGTCCTTACTATTTCTTACTATTTCCTTGCCATTTCTTACTATTTCCTACTATTTCCTCAGTATTTCGTCACTATTTCTTAGTATTTCTTAACTATTTCTTAGTATTTCCCGGTATTTCCTCACCATTTCTTAGTATTTCTTCACCATTTCTTACTATTTCTAAGTATTTCCAGAGCATTTCCTAGTATTTCTTTACCATTTCCGTGTATTTCTTCACCATTTCCGTGTATTTCTTCACCATTTCCAAGTATTTCCAGTGTTCCAGAGTATTTTTTTACAATTTCATTCAATTCGTACCTTTTACTTCCCCTTTTACTATTACAAAAATAGCATACATTACCTACCTATTTTCTTCTTGTGAAATAATTTACTGCACATTTAATTTTTGTGTTGTTGAATATTGAATTTATAAAAATGGGTTACGATATAAACGATTACAAACGTCCGTCACTTGAAAAATAACCCCTATACAATTTATTAAATCTTGAAGTATAACGCCCATTTATAAAAAGTTAAGTTATACAGGGTATCCAAAATTAAGTGCGCATCATTGCCAACTTTGTTATTATCGGACCTACGAGGTCGGTTAAATGGACAAAGAATTAGTTGAGGAATTAGTATTTTTTATTACGAAAAATATGATGAACATCGCATTTTCGCGATTTTCACATAAACAACGTTTTAAATGGAACGCCCTATATATTTCTATAAGTGTTGAAAGAGAATAAAATTCTTCATGAAAAACACTAATTCTTTGCCCATTTAACCGACCTTGAACGTCCAATAATAACGAAGTTACCAATGGTGGACACTTAATTTTGGATACCCCGTATATGTATGCATGATGCGTTAGAAACTCTTCCCTAGTTTGGATGTGTGTTTTGCAACCTCCCAAATTAATATTTAAGTATTGCTTACTAATTATGTTACTAAACTGATAAAACTTAATTTCCCTTCCTTGCATAATTAATTCAAATTTTAGCCCCCACGGTCGTGGTTTTCATAAAAATGCAAAAACAATAAACATAACAATGCTATTGTCCGTCACCTCTTGGACCACTTTCGCGCCCTGCCTAAATCGAGACCTACATACCTAACATGATATTTACCGATATTTACGATAACTAGAATAATATGTGTTCGAGTATGTGTTAAAAAAATGCTACATATTCTTGCAATTCGCGAATGGTTACCACAGTTAAATACCGACAATTTTAGATGACCAAAATGGATACTGAAAAGCCGGCAAATCAGGGCAAATAGTCCCGAGATATTACATAACTTTAATCAATCAAAACCGAATTTATCAATTCAACATTATTCGTTTATTTCGAGGTTTGAATATAAACCAAGAGTTCCAACATTTGAAAGATTCCAAATATAATTATATATGTCACAAGGTCTTGGACACGATAGTTACATTACCTTCGATATTACCCCTCAATTTCGAGCTCAGTTTAATTCACCCCGCATCGAACTTGTCTCGGATCTTGCGCACCTACCCATCGTAATATGTTTCC
The DNA here is from genome assembly GCA_963966045.1 of Xestobium rufovillosum. NCBI lineage: Eukaryota > Metazoa > Arthropoda > Insecta > Coleoptera > Ptinidae > Xestobium > Xestobium rufovillosum. The sequence goes on from OZ014493.1 coordinate 42,818,948, forward strand.
CCAACAACCGTTGTTACCATTAGAACTGAAAAAATCTTACAATAAATTACCGATATTTCGCAGTAATATCCCGGAATTGCCGAAAGACAGTTGTTTCAAAAAATATCAAAGGTGGGTAGGTATCTCATTTATGTATCACCCTGTGTCTCCGCTCTCTTGTGTAAACTTGAACCGTCAAACAAATTTCGGAAGCCCAAGAAACTCGCAAAGAAAGGTTCAGGCATGTTAGTGCGAGTTTTAACGCTTCTAGTCCCTTTTTCTTCTTCATTCTCGTAATTGTTGGGCTGAGCTTTAAGCTCTTTAGCCCTCGCTTAAGCCCTTTTGATCTAAATACTGTGGTTCGTGGTTCCCTTTTGAAATCCATTGCTATTTCTTAATTATAGAGCCACAAATTGCATAAAAATGCGAATAAAAATGACAGTATACCTTGCGGTATACCTAAAATATTGTGTTGAGCAATGTACACATAACTAAAATAATATAAAAGTCTATCGTTAAAACCTCCACTTAAAAAGCTCTTCACTTCCAAAAATTGTTATCCGTTTTTATATGAATTTGCGGGGATATTTACAAATATTTTTCAGAGTTTAAAATAGGATGGCAACTATCAATTTACATTAAATAATAAATCCAGGAATACTTGTAGGTATAAACGTTGATAGATTATTGATAATCAGTCAACGGTATAAAGTTCACACCATTTTTTACTCGATTTTTTTACTTGCTTTGAATGCTCGCATCACCCTACCACTCACTGTTGCTACAGAAAACAGAAGAAACTTATTACATATTTATACAATTGAGTCAATTCGAAGTCGCGCTATTGGCCGTCTAAAAATGTGGCCTCATATTTGCTTCTGCGCAGTGAAGAACGAAACCGGCCTACCGGCCAACGTTTGTACTGATACTAGTACGTTTGGCGCGAAGAGAGAGAGCGGAAAGTTTTATACATATTGGTCGACTATTTCCAGTATTTCCTAGGTATTTCCGAGAATATTTCCCTTACTATTTCCAGTATTTCCAGTATTTCTCAGACTATTTCCAGTATTTCTTTGAATATTTCCACCATTTCTTTACCATTTCCTGGGTATTTCCTACTATTTCTGAGTAAGAAATACTATTTCTACACTATTTCCTAGTATTTCTGCACCATTTCCACCATTTCTCACTATTTCGGAAATACTATTTCTTGAACCTGTCCCAACCATTTCCTTAGTGGTAAACCCCTCGTTTTATACAGTCTGGCAATGAATTATAATATTTAACACAATTATAAGTGAAACTACGACTAAAGAGTGTTGAGGTGTGCTTAGGCATATCCAACAATGATCTGCGACGAACATCTCTGGTCCGAATGTCCTTACGAAAAACAATTTTTTTCATTAAATAAGAGGGAGGCGAGGTCAACAATACTTGATGGATAAAAGATAATAAATGGTATTTAAATATATTTTCTATCGTTAGCCAATTCAACTGTCTCAAAGAATCCGACACATGATCACATTTGCGCAAACCACAGACGAAGCGACAAAATGCATTTTGCACTTTTTGAAGGCGGGACCTGGATGCTGAGTCAAGGCAAGGATAATACATACCAATGCCGTACTGTAAGATTGGCAGGACAAGTACTTCACACAATTTCTTTCTAAGAGATTTATCTAAGAATTCTCTATGGGCATAAAGTGTCCTCAGTCTGTGAAAAGATCCCTGAAGCAGCCGCGCAACATGAACCTTAAATCTCAATGAGTTGTCATATACTATCCCTAAATTTCTGGCAGTTTCGCTAAATTCCAGGGTCACACCACCTAAGCGTACATCCAAATTCGCCATCAAATGATTATATTTAGCTTTTGAAGCAAACAGCAATACTTTTGTTTTATTTTGATTGAGCTTCAAATTATGCGATTCACAGAAAGAACGCAGACGATCCAAGTCATCATTCAGCCACCGACTCACAAGACGCAAATCACCTCCAGGGTCGAAATTAAACAGAAGTTGGGTGTCATCGGCATATGTGTGAATATCAGAACTCAGTACATTGGCATGAATGTCTGAAATATAAACAAGAAACAAGAGAGGTCCCAATATGGAGCCCTGTGGGACGCCAGACGTAACATCACCAACAGAAGACATTCCAAATGAACACCGAACATATTGAAGACGCCCAGTTAAATATGACTTAATGAGACATAATGAGCGATTATCCAACCCGCACGAATACAGCTTAGCACAGAGCAGTTCATGATTAACTGTGTCGAACGCTTTCGACAAATCCAACAAGACCAGGATCGAAGCAGAATTATTGTCCAGACTTCTAACAATGTTGTCAGTGACACTCATCAATGCAGCGCTCGCGCTATACCCAGATCTAAAACCAGACTGCTGCGCAGGAAACATACCATTCATCTCCATGAACTCAGTCAGTTGAAGACACAAAATTTTCTCTAGGATTTTACTTAGAACCGGCAGCAAACTTATAGGACGAAGGTCATTGTAACTACTGGGATTGCCACACTTTGGAACTGGGCACACGGTAGCAATTTTCCACGCATCAGGAAAGCAGCCTATCTCAACAGAGCAATTAATCAGGTGCAGCAAGTGTTTCATTATTATGGGGAAGCATAATTTTATCATTCGAATAGACAAACTATCAAAACCCGTCGCATTGGATGATATATGGGAAACCACAGAACTTATTTGCTCCAAAGTAGCTAGCTGAAAAGAAAAGGTCCCGCCCGTCAGAGCAGTCTGAGACATATAATGCGCAAGCAACTCTGGGTCAGCAGCATCAGAAGCAAACGCTCCAAGAAAATGGTTATTTATCTCATTTGCGTTCTGTAATTCAACAGGGATATCAGTTTTACACCTGGACTGAATATGCATAAGTTTAAGTTTTCGCCACAAGGAAGATTTATCAGCTTCCATCGTAATTATATTTGAAGTATAATTGAGTATAAACCTATTAAGTTTGTAAGAAAATGTGCTTGTTATAATGTAACAGAACGCGTATATTTAAGTGTGTACACGACCCCGTCTGAAGCAACCCCCAAAAAGTCGCTCGAAGTACGTCGACCCGGAAGACATTATAGGGGAATTATTTTTTGAACCCGCTCGGCACACAAGACACGGCTCGAGGCAATTTTATGGTTCAATGTAAGGTCGACACCCTCGTGTAAGAAAGGGTGGTTATTCCAAACACTAGTTTTATGCTTGACTGAGCTGCATATTTTAATTCGTACCTGTGTCAGATAATTGATTTAAAAATTTAGTTTTAAGTACCTTACGAGATCGGCCATTTTCTTAAGACCGTCTTCCTTTGGAGTTGGAGGCTCTACATGTTTCGTGGTAAGAATAAGATTCTCCAAAACCAGCTATTTCGATGTTCATCGAAAAAAATTAAATCGTTGCCCATCTGAGAAACTGACTTACATATTAAGCAACAGAAGGGTATAATATCATCTGTATAATATGTGCTAGCAAACGAAGCACAGTACTCTGAAAAGCAAGAAACCGGACACCAGTGTAAGAGAGAAATCAAAGTTAAAGTAGGTACCTACTGAAAGAAATCGCAATTTACTAAACTGGTGAAGTGCTTGTTCTAGTTGTTTTAAAATGTAAATTATTCTCTGCTATCTTATTGGCAAATTCTGAATCGTCATTAGTAGTTAAGTTAGCTAATTTTAGTCTTTGTTATTGAAATCTTCATTATTAGGAAATCAAACTTTAGAACCACCAGTTTATTTCCATATGTTACTTTCGGGACAGACTGTATACTTAGAAAGTTGCGTTCATTGGAATGTAGACTAATATAAACGAAAGTGGGTTTAGAAGAGCACACTCGAGATGGCAAGGTAGGGAGACGCGGGGAAAGGACACAGGGTGTTTAGCACTTGAGAGAGGTATTCGCGTTTTTAAGATCATTTACACCGACGAAATAATTGTAATTGTACTTAAAACGTCGTGAAAATGGCCAAATGGTCGCACTTATTACTGACTTCAAGTCTCTTAGCTCAACAAATGCATAATTATAAAATATTCTACATATTATATTTAAAAATAATCATGTATCGTGTTTATTATATGGTATTCGAGAAAAGGCCCACTGTTGTACCCTTAGCCAGATAAACGTTCAGTAGGCGAGGATGGTGGCTCAGCCTCGTTAGCGACCCATCTAAGAATTACCATTACAATAGACATACTGGTTAAATTCAACCATATATCTCTGCTTCATTATAAAGGCGATAACCGTTTAGGAAACGCCAATAAACATTAAAGAACAAAACCCTAACAACAGCTGTTTGATTGTTGTCAGTAATAAATTATAATAAATACATTTTGCGTCTCGATAGAGAATACTAAACACTTTATTTATGATGACTGCAGATGGTAACCAATCAGGTATTTCAAAAAAATAATTTAAATTCGTTGGTTTGTTATGTGAAGGTTCAAGTTTTTGCCAAAACCTACTTAGATATGGATGTCGAGACCGTGTTTTCTTTTTTCTGAAACCTGTAGGAATATAATTTTAAGCTCCCTCGATTTAGGAAGACTTACTACAGTAGCAGAAACCTTGGCAGGTAATTACATATTATTTCAAAGTTTGTATTTATTATAAATTTAATTATGAATCGTATAGGTATGAAATGAAATGGTTCAAGAACAATTTTAATGCAGTTTTGTTTTTGTTTCCATTAACCACCCACTCAAAAACGATACCTGCCAAAAACTTCCCGGTGAGTCAAGTTCAATCAATATTATATTTTTAAACTTTCATTTATCCGTCCCACCATATCTTCACTTTTAAACACTAAATGAACGCTTTTATTAACGAGTTTATGTCAACAAAATGACTATTGAAGCTTCAAATGTGAGGTTAGAACTGACCTACACGGATCAAAGCTCGCGACGGCGACTGAAAACCGGCGCCTTCTACACTTCAGAATTAAAATCAAAATCGCCTTATAATTCGCGCATGCCCAGTCAAATTTATACAAAAATATTTACTCCGAAAAGTTCACACAAAATTCAAAAATACGTACAAAATTTACTCGTTTTTAAAACGATATTTATTTGGTGTCTGTAAAGCAAGCAAAAAGGCAAACAAAAGGATTTTCCATGAAGCGGTTTTCTTGTGAATGAAATCGTTCGTAGTAGGGTTGGAAATATTGATTAAACACGCTGGTCTCCGCTTCCGCCAGACCAACTGGATACTGGAATTGCGAGTGTGATAGGGCACGAGCCGTTTTTAGAAATGATCCAATTCTGGGTGGGCGAGATTGTGTTAAAAAGCTCTAATAGATTCGGGAAGCCATTGAATTGCACTGTACACTGTTTATTGGTTTATTTTCATTTTTAGAAGCAAATGAAGCTTATTTGTGGATTTTTGACGTAACTTCGCAGGCCTATGTTTATTGTTGACAGTGGCGGCGAGAAGAGTGGGCAAGTCTGTCAGTTACCATCAAAACTATAAAAGATTGTAAATATTATGTTGTGTGTCTCACAACTAGAATTTTTGACGTAGACTAATGAAATGAAACCCAAATTGTTTTATGTTGTTGTATGTGCGACGTCTGTAGGCAAGAAACGTAATAATCGTGGCATTAACCGTTATTGTTGTCCGCTGACAGCACAAAATTAAGAATATTTTTCACTTACCGCTTGTAACTTTTTCTTCGTTGGTTGCATATTTCTATGTCATCTACAAAGGCGTAAGATCCGGTTGGAAAATTGTAAGGCTGGAATTGCCTGGACGACTCCGTGGACCACAAACTTTGGTGACTGTTCAACGAACTTGTGTTGTTATTAGTAAAGTCTGCATTTTCTTTATATTCTTCACGCCTGCTGAAAAATTCAAGGTCAAACTTGGGTCTGTTAGGGCAAGTGTAAAGCGACCGAGTGATGGCGTGCAGGCAATCGTAACTATGTCTAGTGCGCATCCCTACCGCTCGCCATCACTCGATCGTTTTACTGTACTATAATTAGCGTTTGTCTGTCAATTTTGAATTGTTAAGCCTGCAAGTTCTTGCCATTTCATTGGAATCCAAACAGTACTTGAAGTATTTAGGCAGGCATTGAAAATAAAAATATAATAGATTAACTGGTGCGTTTTGCGATTTTTTGTTGTATTTCTGAAAAGATCAAAGCGCGCGTGGCCGTCTAATGTAATTATTGTAATAACTTAAGAGATGACAGGACACATTATTACTTCTGGCATAGCAACGAATTTAGGTCGGCTGTTAGGAAACCATATCGATTTATATAATATGAAGAATACGGAGTTAACCTACATTTCACAGTCACAAATTAAGGCGCGTCTAGGTTCATTTAAAGTGATACTTCACCCTCAAATAAACAAATTAAAAATCAATAACAATTTAGAAAGTATTAGGAACACGCAAGTATGTCTTTCTAGATTCTTAACCTATGTCAACAAAATTGGGTTATAATCCTGGAAGATGTAAATTTATCAAGTAATCATCGTAAATAAATGATATGAAGATAAAAAAGTAGCACAGTGTACGACGATGTGAACTAATAAGTACACGATAATGACAGGTTCCCTTTTTAAGTATATAGACTACGTAATTACATTTTTCTCAAAATACTGCGTCCATAGGTGGTAAACGTTCAGTTCATCACAGCTTGGACACTTCGAATGTCAGGAAAGGCCGAGTTAGGAAATTTTGATCTTTGAGTACGGAGATGTTTTTTAGGTTATTTACCTAGCCTTCAAAATTGCTTAGTTGTCAAATTACTGTCGCTGTTCTAAGTACTTTGACGAAATTTTGTACGAGTTTAATCCGTTTTGCAGTTTTTACGATTTTTTCTTCCGAGAAATGATGTGAAAGTTCTGGAGCGTCGCTCAGTGATTAGGGTTGTGCATTTCTCGTCTCGATTCTCGCCGAGACCGAGAGTGAATGAAAATCTCGGGTGCGAGACCGAGACGAGAACTGTCCAATGAAATCGAGATCAAGACCGAGAGTCAATTGCACGAGATCGAGACTCTCGCTCGAGAAATCGTCGAGAGTCTCGATTTCTCGACATTATTTTTTTGATCAATGTTATTTTTCGTTTTTTTTTGTCAAGAATAATAGGTGATAATTAATAATACTAAACTAAACCGTTATGTGAGAAAATTATATTTATTTTTGTAAAGCAAAATAAAGGAGCTTCTAGAAAATAAATTTAAAATAAAATCGTAGTAACTGCATAATTAATGTCCTCATTAATATCACAACAAAAATACTTATTTGGAAAATAATAAATTGATAAAAATAATGTAGAAACAGTGCGAAAAATACTGTGTCCGCTTTTTTAAATTTCCAACGGATGCAAATAGGTAAATGTCATTTTGTTAGATTTTGTAAAATATAATTGTGAAGTTTCCAATTCATAACTTTTTCGCAATAACTCAGTTTTACTTAATTTGCGTATTTCAGTCACTAAAACACAAGAAACGTTCATTTAAACACGATACATACATTTCAGTGCAAAAACAATACATTACAGAACAACTCAAAAAACAAAACTTAATCCAATATTTACGGATCGCGTGTGGTTTTCCTAATAGAGATGAAAAAATAAAAATCCTTGCCACAATATTTCAGGACATTGAAGTGTACTAAATACGTATTTCGGCAGCTAAGGTGCCGTCATCAGTAGTCTACGAGCTACGAGATTGTGTATCTGTACTAAATACGTATTTTGGCATCTTTTCTGGCTAAATGCGTATTTAGTACAACTAAATTTTGTGAAATATTGTGGTAAGGGCTTTTATTTTTCAATTTTTAAAACTGCATCCGCTTGTAGAAACTTTTACAAAGGCATCTTATTTTAAAATCCAAACTTATCACAATATTCAATCGTTCAATCGCGAAAAAGAAAAGGTAAGTATTTTGTTGAAACCTGTGGTTCACTTAATAAGAACAGATCCGCGTCATTACGCCCAAAAATATTCTTCAATTCATAATTAGGAGGGTGGTATTTTGATTGGATCATCCTGTACCTTTTTATAAGACGTTCTGTTAAGAAATGTTTTGAATATGTATTTGTATTCTGGACAGTTTTTATTTCAATATTCTGCGTTCTAAAAACGTTCCCGAGCCCAAACAAACTGTTCTGAACGCGGTCCTGATACGAAAACTGCTGGTGCCGCGTCATGCGATACACCATCCCCTTATCGCAGGCGAAAATCGACCGTATGGTACTTGGCTTCCAAAGTACAAAGGATACCACCTACCTCTTAATAAATTCGAGATCGAGAACCGAGAGTCTCGAGGCGAGACGAGATTTTCGCAGTCGAGAGTTGTTCGAGATCAAGACGAGACCGAAGAGGTTCGAGAATTTTCGAGATCAAGACGAGAGTGGGCCAACTCTCGCCGAGATCTCGATCTCGCCCAACCCTATCAGTGATGGTTTCTCACTAAAGGGGGAAAGTTATATATTCGGTTGAGGCAAGAACTGAGGAAACCATCAGCCTTGTTGAAGACTTGCCGCTGCCAGATCGACGAATGAAGATAGCAGCGCTTGCTAAAGAAGCTGGAGTACCTCCGAAACAGTTTTCAAGAGAGTACACGAGAAATTAGGGATGAAAAAAGTTTCTGTTCGATGAACCCCCAAACTCCCTACAACAAAGCAGCGACTTTTTAAGTGAAACCTCTTTTGTCTCGGTAGAGTATAAGTTCCTGTGTTGGCAAATGCGAGCGTCACGAAAAGTGAAACGAATGGAGGGGAGCAGCCTGAGAAGACGGGCAGAGGAGAAAGGGAATATCAAACGCCCCACTCTTTAGCCACGCTCTGTCTCATGCTTCGCGCTGTTTCTCTCAGGCAAGCGTCAGTAAAGCCAGGGCACAGCGTTTCAATTCTCGTGACGCTACAAAGCGCTTGGTTCATTCTTCTAATAACGTTGAAGTTTCACTTCTATCGCGTGTGGCGACCAAGCACCCAGTTTATTTTTATAGTGCAAGAGCTATCTTATTTGAAAAAATGTTGATTTCTATTCAATCGCAAAATGGGTTTAGAAAGTTAAGGAATTTTGTTGTCCAAACATTAAAATAAGTATGTAAACCTAATACAATTCTTAGCTCTTCAAAGCTATTAGGTTTGCGACTATAGATTTTAGGCTTTAAGGCTCCTGTCTATTACATCGGATTGCAAACCCATGTGTCGGCGATTATTAAAAGTTGAAATTCTCCAGATGACCGTTTCCCGCTGCCCGTCTGAGACACTGTTTGTCGCGCAAACAGCCCTTTTCAGTGTCCCCACAGAAAGAAAACCAGTGGTAACAAATCTGAAGATCTGGCTGGCCATGGGATTGTGCCACTCCTACCTCGGGCACAGATATGAAGAAGGAACCGGACAGCTAAGTCCCCTCTACAAGTCTTTGGTTACCTCGCTTTGTTCGATAAAACCACGAACACAAATAAATGTCGAAAACTTAAGAATTAACAAGCAGTCAAGAAAACAAGCTGCCTGTTCGTTTCATGAATATATTTTATGTTAATACCATGTTTTCGAGCTTTATTCATAATTCTGTTATTTTCCAGCGTTTTTATCTGACAAACAAAGCACGGTCTTCGTTTTAGTGTCCCACATTTTAATATTTGATCGTCCATTGTTTTTTCGTTTATCGTTACGACTGGCAAACTTTATGAGTAGTTCAAATGTTACCATTTAAGTACGAGAAACTGTAACCATCAATTATTATGGTTCAGACTAAATTATTTAATAGTTAGGTTGTACGCAGAAGGCATACGACTCCTAGTAAACTCCCTGAATGTTTTATGAGATGGTCCAATATGAAATATGTTCAGGTTGCATGCGAAAGTTCGATAAAATAAATAATGAAGTAGATCAAAATCACTTGAAATTACAGACTTCGTACACTGTGCAACTAGGTTGCGTTTAGTTTGTGTAAAATCTTTTAAATCAATATTTTCTAGAAGTACAGGAACATGTGATTTAAAAGTAGGTACATGAAATGTACATTTTGTTTTTATTGATTATGAAATTAAGGCCATTTGTGTTCGTGGAAAAATGATACACAATATACAACTTGATTTATTTTACTGTACAACCACTGATTTTACAGTAAGTAGTCTCTATATACCTGTATATTTAAAAATTCGATGGAAAAGCGACGTTTCAAGTCTGGACGACACTCCCTCATTTTAACATTGGAAATGTTAATGTTCGTGTCGGTGGTCATATGACGTATACTGAGATAACGCAGCGCTCGAGTGGTGAGAGCCGGGAGCCTACTATAGTGTGAAGTGTGCACAGTATGAGTATGCCCGGAGAACATGGCGAACAGTAGTGAAGTATTGATATTTATTGTTGGTTTACCCGACTCTTAGAGATTGGCATCCCTATCAGGCGAACTTAACAAAGTCAACTGTCATTTCTCTATTCGAACAAATCGGTGCAAGACACTATTTCACACGGTATTGTGCAAGAGGTTATGCCAAAGTCATAATTGACAACATTACAGCCGACGAGTACATTTAAACTACTAATAAAATGCAAATTACCTACTTCCCGTGAAAGTCGCTGCGTTATCATATACAGTGTGTTTCACTTTTGAGTGGTAACACCACTGTACCTTTTATGTTTATGGTCGGATTTTGAAAAATCTAGGAGATACAATTATGTTAGCCTTACTCCAAAAACCGGCTTACTATGATAGTGGTGCAACTCAATAGCTTTTCAAAATCAAGAAAAGTTGTATTAAATGCCCTTCATTAGAAAAGTAGAAATAATGGAAAGTTACATGTCAATATCGGACGCACGCGTGACGCCGAATTATTATTTTCTTGTCATAAAATGAAGCGCAGAGAAAAATGACAAAACATGGGTCGAATATTTTCATTTCATTTCGTTTATTTTACAGAAGTTAAGTTGGCTTTTGAACTTCCCCTATTGAACCTCATAATAATAAATCTGCCCGCATGTCTGGCCTCTCATTAGGGCTTATCATAGAGTTATGTTGCCCACATAAGAGACGCCGAAGACCATAGATTACCAGTGACGTACTATGCAACAGCAGTGACATTTCTCTTCTATGTTTTGCCTAAACCACATATTTTTCTAATTCCTATCAAGTGGTCGAAGACAATACTGAAAACTAAACATTAGACATGATTTAGCAAAAATTAATCGTTATTTACAAAATTAAATTTTGTTATAGGAACTTTCATTTTATTGTCTGTTTGCTTTTAATTTCATACTTTCTCTTTTTTGTATAATGATAAATTTGATTTTCATGAAAACGTATTTTTTGTTTTATCCTGCTTGTCTAAAATATAATAGGTATGATAAAATCAAGCTATTGGAGCTATTCCTGGCATGAAATAATAAAAAATTCACAGACCTCGCATCTTACGCAAGTATCATAGGCGCATTGAAAATACCGACACAACTGCTCGGTTTCTAAGATGTCCAACAAAGGTGATCCGTGCCGTTTCAAGTTGGTATATTATTGATACAATAAAATAAATGATTTGTGACAAGCACAAGGCACATAGTCAAACTGACGCAATACGTAACAAAATATTAACGCATCCGTTTTGTACAGTTTGGACTTTTATTGCAACGCGATATCACTCTTAAACGGTACTCGCCCTCGCCGTACCTTAGTTTACATCTGGCGATCTGGCTAGCCGGTAGCCGCCTCCATCCAATTTATTAGCGGCCTCGACTGCGCGCGCCGCCAACAGAATCTGTCGCGTGTCGATACATTTTTCGTAAGATGAGTCCCATATACACGAGCCCAGAAGTATTTTCAATACTAAAAATCGTGAACCCTTACACAACAATGGTTCTGCGGCCTCTATTAGCAATACGCTTTTAAATACCTAGAAGACAGGATCAATTTAACGTTAGAACCATGTGTTTAATTTGTGGCCGTGGATAATAGTCCGCAAGTTACGGATCACTATAATTTGTCATTACGGTTCCGCAAATTGTGGACATGCGAACAGGTGTTAAATATTGTGTATCAACGCATTTTAGACAGACGCTTTACTTGTCCTCGCACCAGACACACGCATTTTATGGGAAAAAGATAATGTGGAAACGTGAGAAAAAAATAACGTTTACGGGAGCCGATCCTACCCGGCCCGAGAGTAACAAACCACTAGCTCTCTACGATAACCTACCTACCCACAAACGCTGCTGGGTGGGGATTGAACTAACGAAGTACTTATACGAAAGTATAACGCATAACTTGCGGAACTGTAGTACACTTGAAGGGATTCCGTAACTTGCGGACTACTATCCACTGCCTTAATTTGTGGAGGATCTGGCAAAAGAAAAAGGAAATCACTTACTTCAGTTCAAACTGGTATCGTAGTACTAAATGTTTTATTTGGTTAATTATGTATTGTTTGTCCTTGTTACTATAGGCACGGGTGATTCCACTCGCATAAAAATGCTGCAAGAGAGAGAAATGACAATCGTATTATCTCTAGACTGATTTTGTATGAAGACTTATTTGCATACGATGCAAGATACCACAAATTGTGCTACGCAGAGTACATATCAACCAGAAATATAAATTCCCACAAAAATAAAACTGACAGAAATACAAAAAGTACCGATCCCTTGTTTTCAACATTTTCTTCTTGGATTCAAGAACACATCTTAGATAATAAAGAAAAGCCGCCATTAAGTACCTGCAGTAACACAAAAATATAATTCTATCTTACGTAATGCAGAAAGATCCCCAATACAATCCGCGAAACTGAAAATGAAATTGTCGAAAAGATTTAAAGGCTCTATTCAATTTATTCGTAGACCAGGTCAGGTCAGGTGATTTGTTGTGTTCTGGCAAAGAACTTTTGACAAAAAAATCAAGTATGTAAATGAGGACGCAAGCTCAACAGACGAATCGTCTGATTTTAATCTGGAAACAACGGGTGATACATTATCAGATTTGCAAATTCTTCACAGAGCTGCTGCAGTTTTAAGAAAATGTATGGAAAATTTTGCAATACCCAATAAAAATTGTCCTTCCCCAGATGATATAAACAGTAAAAGTTCCGCTAAACAAGTACCTACCTCATTTACTAGCATTTATTTCGTGGCTATTACAGAAAGAGAGTTTTGAAAATGCATTGAAAGAAGATTTTAAAGGTGGCATTACAACGCTGTTCTTTTGCAGAGTAACTTGGCCGCGTTCTGTCTCCTTCTGGTGCTTGGCTATTCCCCATAGTCTATCCTTTTCACTCGCACGGCTCGTCCCGTGCACCGAAAGTGAATTTTTGACATCGGCGCATTGAAAGTGTTATAGCGGACTTATTTTTGAAACGCGACTATACATTATTCGAAATCATAACTGCGTTATACCATAAGGAAGTTTTCTATGCAAGAAAAAACAAAATCTATATCGTGAAAAAAAAAGTTATCCAGGTTCAAAGTGGAACGTATTGTTACCGATGTGGCGACATATTTTAGATACGGTGCAATAAAATTAGTTTGGTTTCTTGTATTTACACAAAATTTACACCATTAAAAACGTCAATATTTCTTCAACAATTAAAAAAAAACGCAAAGTTCTACGACTTGTAATTTTCGCGTAAGATGCCCGAGAGTCTCCCGGCGCACGGTGGGATAGATTTACTGCTTTTTCACCCCTAATTTTTTTCGCTACCACCCAAAAAAGTCGTAATTGCCATTTTTAGGTGCCAAAAGACTTGTAGAATCATCTGTGAGAGTTTCATCTGGTTATACTTTGGGATCACTCAAAGTTAAAATTTTAGTATTTGCTGAATATCGCTGCACTACGACAGAATCTGTCGCCTGTCGATACATTTTTCGTAAGATGAGTCCCGTATACACGCGCCCAGAAGTATTTTCAATACTAAAACTTGTGTGTGTCAGCTCCGACGCACGACAGCAGTTTACTCCTTACGAACGATTATTTTAACTTCAATCACTTGATAATAGGGTACACGCGAATGTCAGTTTTATACCCAAATGTGTATCAGATGGTTTATGTTCGAAAATGTCCAACTACATCAAAATATAAATTGTTTATAAATTCAATAATTAAGTGACAATCTGCTAAACGTCGATCCCACTGGCAATGAAATAAATACTTTTCCTGGTGTTCGAATAGGCGTTGATTCACATTTCGGCACTAAGCAATATTTGGAGTATTTAATATTAGGTTTTTCCATATTAAATCAAAAGATTCAACAAATTTAGGAACGAACAAACACTGCAAATGCTGACTTTACACTGCCAACTGTCATATCTATTCTATGTCACTTTATTTTCACTATGCCCATGCTCTATGCAGTCGGACATAAACAGCCGTATCCATAGATACATTTCAATGTACGTAACGCGTTACTTTCACTTAACGCGAAATGTAACGCTTGATTTTACTACTCATAAAATTTCCGTACCGCGGGCTATAACTGAACTTCGATTCTTATAAGGAGCAAAATCAAAAAAAAATCTTGAAACATCGGGATAAAATTATTTTTCATCATACTGCCATTAAAGAATTGCTTCTTATTTGTAATAAAGTGCACAGTAGTTAAAGACCACAATTTTTTGACAAGTAAAACGGAGCGCAGCGTTCTGAAAATGCTTTAACAGAGTTTTCCTGTACTTCAACGTCTGGTTCTTTTATACTGCGTTTCAATTCACGTTGGTGAAAATTAAAGTTGATTTTGCTAAGCGTCACTAGTTTTCAATACTTACACTATTCAGTTTTATCACATAAGCAACAAAAAAAGTTATATTGATAATCGAGTGTTCATTTTACATTCTCAAATGTGCATTGTAAAAATCTTATCGTGTAATTTGCATTATGTACAAGTGCATACGTGAATCACCTGTATTTTAACAACTGAGGCGCACGATTTCCATCGACGCTAAAACAGCACTGGCTCGAAGCCGCTTCAGGAGCCGAACCATTCATGTCCTGGCAACTAAAAGGACGAAGGACTCCGTTCAGGTGTTCCACTACCCAACCTGCGCAGGCGGATTTGCTCACTGAAAGCAAACAGGTGGTTATACGCTTTGGCAAAACTAAAAAATACTTATACATACATTCATAGGGGATATTATTTATTATACAGGATAGGTAGGTACTTGGAGTTAAATAAAAACACGTTTGATAAAAACATTGACCAACTGTAAGAAGCTCACTTTTTCAGGTCAGTGCCAGATGGATAATGCTCGAAACACAATTTATTATATGTTAATTATCGACAAAGTTGCAGTTCTATAAAAAAATTTCATATAAGTATATACTTATTTATGTTAATTTCTCTCCTGTCAGATTTGCTGCCATTAAATTGTCAAGTCTATCGTACTGCAGTTTATATTAATTTGATCTGTATTTTTACTCTTAGTTTGTTTACTCACGTTGACTACAATTTTCAAATTTTATGAAAAAAAAATCTTTTCTTGCTAGACCACAAATTTGTGTAATGTATTTTTCATGTACCGTGTAAGTAATCTTATTTTTCGGATATAACATATACATATGCGAAACCAAATACGGACAAAGGCTCGAAATTATTTTTGGTAAAGAAACCAAACATTAATATTGTTGCTGAAAAAAGTTACTGCGAGTTAAACACAAATAATTTGTGCGCGCTAGCCGCGCTGAGCCGTGTATTAGTGGTTTAGGTGCAGGCGTACAAACGCTGCATTAATATCGAAAACAATTGTATTTTTTATTGAGACAAATTGCATTTCCCCTCACATAACCATGATATTATACATTGCACATTAGATTTCATGCATGCACATCGAAAAGAACAAGTACTTACCCGCTACATGAAAAATACATTACACAAATTTGTGGTCTAGCAACAAAACATTTTTTTCATAAAATTGGAAAATTGTAGAGGCAACGTGAGTACACTGTGATTATCAGCACACTTCAGTGTATATTCCACGAAAAAAACAGATCTCTAACTCTTTTCGTTGCTGAAATACAACAAGAAAAGTATTAAACATAGTCGAAAATTGATTTAGGTAAATTTTGCGAAAAATCGATTTTTCGGCATTTTCGCAATTCCCGATCTTTTCGCGACCTCAAAATTCGAATCCGGCAGGTCATTTCACATAAGAATCAGCTTAATTTGTGTGTGTGTTCGAGTTGTATAGCGGATGTTTAAAACGCATCTTCTAATTGCCATTTCTTAGCAGAAATTATTTCGCGCCAAGCAACAAAATTGACGTCACGCCCGCCGCAGGTGCATGTTGCCTTTGTATTAAACAGCGGTATCTCTTTACATTTATTGCGTTGCTACCCTGGGCGTCTACATTCAGCAAAAGGGACAAAGCTGAGGGGGAGGAAGAGATGTGGAACGCGTAAATTTAAAAGTTCAGCGTGCGGTTCGAAATTTGAAAACAAAGGAAACTAAAAGATGGTTCATGCAAATCCTTACTTTTTCCATATTCTCCTATGCAGACGTGTAACATCGAATCGCTCCTCGATTGCATTATATTGAAGATTTTTGGTCTTATATTACTATCCACTGATAGTCTGCAAGAACTCATCATAAATAAATAAAGCAGGCTGAAGCAAAAACCACAAATACTCTCCCACGCGCCCTGAGGTTGATGGAGATCAAGATCTTATCACGAACAGAGCAGCGTTCGCACAAATACAATTCACCAACAAAACGTAAAAATGAAACAAAATTGATTGTACACAATAAACATTATTGTTACAGCTGATGATTTTCCTACAGTTTTTGTTGCGGCGCGTTCCGTTTGCGAGGTAAAATTAATGTAATTACCGTATTAATTATTTAAACATATCGTGTCTATAACATGCCGTACCTACCCTGTCACATGGTTCAAATACCAGAGCGAATTAAAATGACAGACTTTAATTTTATAGGCAACATAAATTGAATAAAATATTAATTGCGGCGATAAAAATTCGGAAATAAATTATTTTTATGAGACATGCACGGAAAACTACCCCACTCTGCATATACATGACAAACAAAGCCGGAAAGGAAGTCGATAATTCCTAAATTAAATGAATACGTTACCTAGCTTACAAACAAGGCTTTTGATGAAGAGGACACAAAACAACTGAATCTCATTTTGGGAATTCCTAAAGAAATACGTATTGTAAATGCATTATCTGTTTCCTGCGTGATGCCAGAAATATTTATAGTATTTTATCAAGTCGGCTGTGCTTCCGAAAATTGTTTTTGATAAGCAGTGACAGCGTCTTCATTGACGAAATATTAATGTAAAACGGAACAGGGTCGTATTCAGTTGAAAGAAGCGGTAGCAGAAAGTGTGGCTTAACCAGTGTTGCCGCTCCTGCCTTGATTTCCGTACCGACTTTTCGTTCCAAAACGTACTGAATCCCCGCCCTTTCGTACTGACCGGCGCGAAATTTAAATGAAACAACGCCTAGCGTTTCTCCATTTATTAAAAAAAATAGTTTTAACAGTACAAAAAACATTATTGTTCAAATAAAACCCAACTGTCAAACACAAAATTTTAAAAAAATCAAAAATTCTCAAGGCCACTATTATAAAGCATAATATGAATACTAATCTGTCAAAATGTTTATTAAATATCAATATCTATTCCAAAGAAAACATACATTTTGCTTACTAACACTTAGATCCGCAGAACAACACTGCCGTAGACTTCAGTCAGCCGCCGCGCGCTGCGGGCTCTTTTGCGACATGCCGCCAAAACGATAAGCGTCATGTCTGCAAACTAGGTGGCCGAGTTTTAAAGCTATAATTTTCATTTTGACAAGTTTGCAGATTGATTGTTGGCAGAAAGATATTGCTGTTTTGGTAATAAATTTCCTATAGCTGGTTTCGTACCGAAAACTGCATAAATTTCAGAAAGTAGTACTGACGTATTGAAATTACAAACATAGTACTGAATTCAGTACATTTGTACTGAAACGGTAACACTGGGCTTAACGTCACGATCATCATAAATATCTGAAGTTTTCAGTTCGAAGACTGGTTGGACGCGTACCTCCATCTTTTCCTATCATCAGCTATCCTTTCTCTTCTATTCTATTGTCTTTCATACCTTATGCTTTTCCCCAACTCTCCTAGCTCAAATTCTTCCCTACTCTACACCGATTCCTTTTCTTCTAATTCTTTCGCATATAAGATTCCTAAATAATATTCCTTCCACCTATCTGCCTTTTCCTCTCTTCCGATTAGGATGTCTCCTTCCTCGTTTCTAATGTTCTTGCTGGTAAGTCCAATTTCTCTAAAATTTCTCATAATTATTTTATATGCTTCGTCAGTTTTTTCTACTTCGAAGTTACCTTCCACTTCTTTGCATTTATTATCAGCCCATTATAAAACTTGATGTTTTGTTTGGGAAATTGTCGTTTTCTATTTAGGCAACGGTAATCCAATCGTACTCCGGAGATACCCAGAAATAATTCAAATAAATCTGTGCAAAACACGTCAAAATGGAAAAAAGACTTCTCAATCTTCTGTTGTTCGATTCTCAGATGCTACATTTGAAAATTGTTGTGGAGTCTTGGCTGTTAAGAAAAAATATACCATGCAGTACCTCCTAAAACGACATTTACTTATCTGTTTCAATAAAGGAAACAGGATATAGCCATTGTTACAGAAAATGTACTGCTGTGAAAAAAATAAAATTGGATAGGTATCAAAAGAATGCTTCACTTTATTAAATTTGTGTGAAACAAACAATGATACTCCCGCTGTAAACATATCTGTGTCAGCATCGAAGCAAATTATGAGGAGAAGGTGAAGCTCGTCTAATATTTTGAAAAATAAAGAAACTACATAGTTTGAAGTAAAAATTAAAGAAATCCGGTGTTCACAAATTATGACTATAAAGTAATAAATAAAATAGGTGAGGTGGTCTGTACAATAGTATATTATACACGAGTTTATAATAGCATCATTATAACGAGTTGTATACTATACTTTGTCCACGACTATCTAAACAGATTCCCAGAAAGAATTTACCTTCATTTCCCTTCTCCAGTGTAAGAAAGATTCATACATACGCTCTCAGGTATAATTTTCTTGGTTTTTTGGGCAATGAATCTAATGAGGCAAGTTCTGCAGCTTCTTTTATTGCTGTTGCTGTTAAAGAAACCTCGTTTTCCCTCTCACTACTCATTATATCTTCATTTTAAGAATATGCATTTCGAATTAAAAGCAAACCATGCTGATTTGACGTTTCAATTTGAACTGACACATCGCGATCGCGGCCTACTAAATAATTGTAAAAAAGGGTCAAAGCGATGTTCCTATTGGTGTAGTGAATAATATTCATTAATCACTGCAGTGATTAATGTATCTAATTATGATTGAAGAAACACAAGTATAAAGAGTATATTATAAGATAGTCGTGGACAAAAACTGTTTTCGAACATAACTGAGTTTTTAACACTTCTTCGCTTTTTGTATAAATAACATATAAAGTCACTAATGCATTTTCGGGAAATTGCTTCCCATATTCAGAAGAAAATTTGCAGTTTTATAGATGGGTAAATATCCCGAAAAATTCTGGTACACAAGACTCGGAAACGGAATTCCGAAGATTTCCAAGAATTTCCAAGGAATTCCAAAGATTTTTAACGTAACGCTTTCCCGCTTTAGTTGATTTTTGCGAATTATCTTGATGATCTTTTTTCTCGCGCATGCACGTATCTCTAATTGTGTCTAATAACTTTTTATCCCCAATGGAAAACCCAAAAAGCGTGGGATGTTTCTCATAGATTCCGAGGAATTCCAAGGAATTCCAAATAAATGTATACACAAATTTTTCGGGACGTTTACCCCTCATTTATAGACGAGAAATAATTCAGAATGATAGGCGATATCTTTAAAGCTGAACGCGAGTTTCCGGATTCAGTTACCATTTTTTTCAGGTTTATCTGTTGGTCCAAAAGCCAGGCGTTTGAACAACCCGAGTACAACGGTAGATTCGCTTCCTCAAAATACCATTTCTCAGGGAGTAGAAAAGTTATATTCTAAATAAGTACCTTTATTGGGACATCGTGGGACTTATTCTGTAATTGAGGAACTTGGACAGATTTGTTTTATTCTACAACAAATACTTAGTGGCAGAAGCATATCACCCATAAATCTGAGAAAAAATCGATGTCCCCATATTTAATAATGTAGCCTTTACTTAAATAAAAAATCGGTATGGAGAACCATACATGACTTCCATGTTCATTGTATATGTATAAGAAAAGAATACTTAAAATAATTATTTGTTTATTATCGGCAATTTTAGTAATCACGAGTATCTATCAAATTGACGCTATCGTAGGTTACTGTCAACTGTCTAAAATAATTATTATAAACCCTAGAGTATAAACTATAACGACATATCTAAAGTTTGAATAATATAACTTGGCGTATCGGTTGACACATGCATGTGAACTAATTTGTTTCGACATTGACAGTACTGTGACACTAACACTAATACTAATACAGGATAACCCTTTTGGGACTAACTAATTAGTACGAAACAAGCAGAGACGTACAAATACATTATTATCCAACATTAAAAATGAGAATGAGTGAAATAAATCTTGATTATTTCATCTTACGTTAATAATTAGCAGCCATATCAACTGGTTGCGTGCGAAAGAGACATCAAACTAACATAATGCGTAGATTATTTCAATCATACGTCATAATATGATTCAGACTTTAAAAGAAGAAACATTTTTGCAAAGTTTCTTAAAATACGAAACGTTTATAACTCACTCGCTTAATAAATAATTGAGTTATGGCAAAATTGATAGTAACAAAATTTTTCGGTTTTAAAATATGCAACATTTTTTATTTAAACCTTTTTTCATATCTCTAATAGTTCAGCCACAATATTTTTTGAAGAATTCAAATGTTAATAATAAATGAACGCCTAATTTATTACCAAATTATTACCAAAATCAATAGGTCTGGAGTCGTCGTCGAGACGCACTTTTCAAAAAAATCATTAAAATCGGTTAGTTTTTACGGCAGTTATCGAACGCCAAAGAAATCCGGGCACACACACACAGACACGAAGCTAAAATCACTTTTTCTCGAAGTTTTGAAGTTAGTACAATGCGAATCTGACCTTATCTCGGACACGAGTTTTTGTCGGTAATACAATACTTCCATTTCCTTATGCGGAACATGGAAGTAAAAACAATTAAAATACGCCTTATAATTAAGTAATTAAGTTCACAGAGTGCACCGAATTGACAGCACTGTTTTTACAAATACCAATTGTTCTTATTTTTGACAGCCGCCTACTAGACATTTTTAAATAACCTAATTCCGCCTACTTAAGGGATTCTAAGAAAAAACAAGAAGAAGCTTGTAAATTTCACCCTTTTCAGGAGCCACTTTAGGGCATAAGTTTATGTAAAAAATCCCTTAATTTTTGCCCAGTTATCGCTTCCTGAAATGTTTCACATATCACCCTATATATGCATAATTCCAATTTTGGGAATTATCTCGAAGGGAAAAGTAGATACAATAAAATCTATAATTAGGACATCCACCCCATGACAGATTATTCCAATATAATGATCGATCTGCAAAATGATTAATTTTTCTAGAAACGATAAACTAAAAACATCGTTATCCTTTCAGACAGATTAAAATTTCGCCGTACTTCACGATTTACAGGAAATCAATTGTTAATTTCCATGGAAACAGCGCTGTCACAACAAAAATACCACTTCGAGAGATACCCTTAAGAACTTTAAGTTTGTAGTTGTCCAAACTCGAAATCAAGATTCTATTTAAATATTGCGTAAACTTCTAGTGATAATTATTACGATTTTTGGCACTTACCTGCATTTTTTACTTGGTTATTTTCGTCTTTACGATCTTGATCAGCCATTGCAACAACTTAAGCCCTTATCACTCGATACGTTATCGGACACTGCTTCACAACTATTAGTAACCGATACGCATTGTATAAACACAATTATTAAAACCATATTTTATGATTTTGTGGCAAATTTCTTTCTTTAAACCGTATGAAATGGATTTCCATGTAAAATTTTACCGGGACTGACGCTGGGAAAAAACAATGCGCTATTGTTTATTGTTGTGAACCACTTTCGGAAGTCGGAGCTGTCCAAAATAAACTAGTTATGTGTTTGTGGCTGTAGGTGCAATCGCACCTGTCGTGTGATATCGCAAAATTAACATTTATGTGTGATAATATTTTCTGTCTTTGTTCTTTTATATGCTGTTTTTAACACGCACTGCCAATGTTGTGTTATTTTCGCTTTTTGTGTAGATAAACGAAAAATCAGATTTTAATAAATATGGTTGGAAAATGTTCCAAGGGAATACTTGTAGTACGACATGTGGATTGCCCCTGTTTCGTGATGCAGTACTTAAAAAAGGGTATTTTTAACTGAACTTAATGAACGTTCCAGCATTCTCTGAACTTCTTTATAATCTGCATTGCCACCGCTTCCAGGGTGTTTTTCTTTTGGTTTGCAAGCTCCGACACTCACGCATCGCCGCCACTGGGAGAATTGCTTGCGAAACCTGGTTCAAGACCCAGTGCTCGTTTGCTAGTCGCAAGAAGCTCAATATTAACTTCCTGTAAATATTTTTTGTATTATATCGTTTTACAAGTCAAATGTACATAGTTAAATTATAGTTGGGAATCTGACTCTCCAAAAGACGCTTCTAAAATGGTGAACTGTCAACTCAAAGATATAGTTTTAAAAAAATAAGGGCAACATGGGAAATCGTTATGCGCATTCGTGTCTAGAAGGGCGCAAAAGTCCGGGATTGCAAAAAGCCAAAAAAAAAATATTTTGTAATTTTTATTTGCGAATTCAAAAGTGTTGAATTTTTTTTTGAATCGTATTTGCCAGCTTAATATTTGACGTACAGTAATAATTTTTACATAAACAGAAAGCTTATTCTCTGCACTTTCCGCTGGTACCAAGCCCGTTTTTATATTATTGTTAATAAAACCTATACAAATTGTTTAATTGGAGAATGTACAAAAAGTGCATTGCAAACTTCAGCATCGAGGGAATTTCCTAACTATTATAGTCAGCTGCATACATGTATCGTATCGAATGTTCTGAAAAGAATGTGGGAAATTTTGGTGAAACAATCATTTCAATAACGTTTTTATAACAAAAGTTATAAATATTTATTTACAGCGTACCGCTGGCGCTGCCCGCTGTCGCCGGGCAAACCCCGACGCAGTTCAGTTCCTGTCCCCATCGTGCCTTCATCATGCTCGCGTCTGTTTCTTGTTAATCTGTGCGTTATCGCGTAAGTCTGTCTCTTTCTCACTAGCAGAATGTGTGACAAGAAATAAATTTTCGTCTTCGGTCAGCCTAAATGCTTTAATTGTAACGTATAAAATAACCTACATATTATTACACGTATCATGATGAATTCCAATCAAAGAGTTGTGGATCCGTAGATTTGATCTGGCTATACCAATTCATGTTGTTATTAGAGAACTATCGCAAAATACTGGTTTACTATTGACTGCATATGTTTTAAGTGGATGCGACACAGTAAGCTTCATTTTCAAGAAAATTGAAAATTTAAATAAACTGAGAGCTCACTTGTTTCACAATTGCAAATCCGACATTCGAAATTTACCACCAACAGAAGATGCCTTTCATCAACATGTGTTAACAGTTTATTCTCGAGTTTATTGTTTGGAAAAATTGAACAACTTTTAATCCTGTTATCCGTAACCCCGAAAACTTCGGATGGATTTTCAAAGATAACATATATGTACATACCAAAGTTAATAACAATAAGTATTAAGCCGCAAATAGAAACAACTGACAATGTATTCTGCAAATGTAAAGGTAGGTAATTGTTCAAGAGATTGTAATTGTAGCAGATATAAATTGCATAATCGGTTGTTATTGTGAAGGAATGTGTGATTAGTACTCCGGATAGTGACAATTTTTATAACTGATTTCAGCGCCCTTCGTATTCATATAAAATTGTAAATTGTCTGTTGGAAATCAGGAATATCCATGTGCGAGCCCCCAGCGTGGGACATTTTACAAATGGCAGGTCTTTAAAAACGAAAAAGAAAAAAGTTAACCTAAATCTTTTCAGTGCCACTGTCATTTGATTGCATCAATTTATTAATTAAATCATGAACAAGAAAATATCTGAGGCAGAGATCCTTACAGCTTCAAATCAGAGGCAGACGTTTTAAATATGTTTAGAAAAGTAGCTCTACTTAGTCATTTCAGCTCGTTTGAATCTAAGTAGGCCGATTTTCCAAACACTTTCAAAACCTCTGCCTCTGCTCAGGGACTGCTCAGAACCTCTACCTCGGATATTTTGTCGTTTTCTATGATTTAATTAATAAGTTGAATCATAAGGCAGAGGCGTTGAAAAGATTTAGGTTAACTTATTCTTTCGTTTAAATTTTTGAAGACATGCCAATTGTAAAATATCCGACGCGGGGTGGGCACAGAGGTCGCAATTTTCCTGTTTGCCATCACACAAACTACCAAATTTACAACCTCTTCCACACGCTAAAATCATTTTAAAATTGATGTCGCTATCCGTCGTACTAGATCGGTGATAATATGTAAATGTTGTTCCAAATTTATATTTTAATTACGTATGTAAAAAGTTGCAGTTTATGTTTATTAATCATAATACGTGTAATAATATGTAGGTTATTTTATACGTTACAATTAAAGTATTTAGGCTGACCGAAGACGAAAATGTATTTCTTAAACAAATTGTCACACATTCTGCTAGTGAGAAAGAGACAGACTTACGCGATATCACACAGATTAACAAGAGACGGACGGACGTGAGCATGATGCGAGGCACGATGGGGACAGTAACTGAACTGCGTCGGGGTTTGCCCGGCGACAGCGGGCAGCAGTACGCTGTAAATAAACATTTATAACTTTTGCTACAAAAACGTTATTGAAATGATTGTTTCACCAAAATTTTCCACATTCTTTTCAGAACATTCGATACGATACATGTATGCAGCTGACTATAATAGTTAGGAAATTCCCTCGATGCTGAAGTTGGCAATGCACTTTTTGTACATTCTCTAATTAAACAATTTGTATAGGTTTTATTAACAATAATATAAAAACGGGCTTGGTACCAGCGGAAAGTGCAGAGAATAAGCTTTCTGTTTATGTAAAAATTATTACTGTACGTCAAATATTAAGCTCGCAAATACGATTCAAAAAAAAATTCAACACTTTTGAATTCGCAAAAAAAAATTACAAAATATTTCTTTTTGGCTTTTTGCAATCCCGGACTTTTGTGCCCTTCTAGACACGAATTCCCATAACGATTTCCCATGTTGCCCTTATTTTCTTAAAACTATATCTTCGAGTTGACACCCCTTGATCGATTTTCGACCTTCAGATTCCGTACTATTAATGGAATCATAGCTAACCGACGTCTTAGACCTTTATAACTCGTGGTTCAATTTCGCGAGGAATGAGGATGGGCTAAGGCACTGTAGGTCGAAGGACCAAGATGTCCATCAAGCGGAAAACTAACCGCATCACTTATAATCTGACTGGATCTTGGGGAGACCGATAGTGATTTTATAGAAGAAATAACAGAGTAAGAAGCCCAAATTACCAATTTTGAAGCTTAACACAAAATACCTCTTACTGATTTTATTTATTGTCAATTTGTTTGATATAAGTAAGTATATACTATATACAGATGATATTTTTATATACTTTACGCTGTATATTACTTTGTAACTTCCCCATAATCAGTGATCTCGAGATAAAATTCGAATCAAACAGATCATCTTAAAAAAATAAAATACAGTTATTGTCTGTTGGAAAACAATACGTTCATTGGCAAGATTATCAAAATTAACCATTAAAAAACGAAAGAAAACTCCGTGTATCAAAATTCCAAATCCCAATCCGAAGTTTCATCAGGCGGAATGTCGTTGTCCTTTCCAAAACAATCAAAATTTGAAGTATCACATGGACTACGAACAGGCTGCACTATTGGTGCTGGCAAGGTTAGTGCTTTCAGACCATCCCAATCGAAACTTTGAAACCACCTGCAGCAGAAAATAAAGAGCTATGGACGTGGTCTAACAACAGCGTAGTTGGAGGCGTGGCTTATTTCGCAATAAGCCATTGGTGGAAGGAAATATTGAAAAACCATAGCTTACTTGTGTTTCTTGATGTCTTGTATCCCTCCTCTTTGGTAACCAAGTCTTTCCGAAGGAGCGTCTCTACATAATTTTTTTATTAAACTTTGTGCTGATCTTGATATGTTATATTTGGCAAAATCGATCATGTCAATTCCCTTTAGAATCAAATTGTATGTTTTCATTGGGTCAGATGCAGTGAATGGAGGGCTAAAAATATTAAAATTATGAAAATATTAATTTGTTAATTTTAGTAATTAAATTGCAGGTTCATTTGCGTGTTTCCACGTAATTTATTTTTAATAATATGCGTTTGCCTAAAAACGAAAAACGAACAAGCTTGCGACATCTGTGAACGAGTAGCGGAATTATAGCAACACGATCAACAGGTTTCTATCTTTAACGATTATTTGCCGACTGAAACTAAAATACGGGGAATATTCAAAAGTTATTAAACTTACTTTCCAGTTAATAACTCGTGCATCAAGATACCGAGTGCCCAGTAGTCTACAGCCCTATCGTGCCCTTTATTTAATATAGTCTCTGGAGCTACGTACTCAGGGGTACCACAAAAAGTCCAAGTTTTACTGCTATAACCCAATCTCTTCGAAAAGCCAAAATCCACCAATTTTACGTAACCCCTAGAGTTGAGCAGGAGATTTTCAGGTTTAAGGTCTCTGTATATAATAGCCCTCGAATGTAAATAATCAAAAGCTTCAACAACACAACCTGTTATGAACCTAGTTGTGTGTTCGTCGAAGCAACCCCTATCACGTAGGATGGTCCATATTTCACCACCCAAACATGCTTCTAGTAGCATGTATACGTATTTAGAATCTCTGTAAGTTTTATACAGTCTAAAAATACATAAAATAGTAATAATAGTGAGGTTTAGTAAATAAAGGAGCTGAATTTTTACCTACAAATAAATGGGCTTCTACAGCTCATCATTATTATCTTCTCACTAAAAACGTGTTCCTGTTGTTGAGTGTCAACTATGTGTTGTTTCTTAAGGCATTTTAAAGCGAATGTTAGTGTTGAATCTTTGGAATATTGTACTAGTTCAACTCGTCCAAATCCCCCCACTCCTAAAGTAGCTATTACGTCTAGATCATCTAGTCTAATGTAGTCGTATTCTGCGAAATATAAAATTTGGTCTGGAACTTGTATTTACCCACTACTAATGTACCTTGTTCTTCTGCGCAAACTACATTGGAGCTCGCACTTCTGGTT
Organism: Xestobium rufovillosum; assembly: GCA_963966045.1. Classification (NCBI taxonomy): domain Eukaryota; kingdom Metazoa; phylum Arthropoda; class Insecta; order Coleoptera; family Ptinidae; genus Xestobium; species Xestobium rufovillosum. The sequence goes on from OZ014493.1 coordinate 42,846,314, forward strand.
AACCTTTCTTCATCACCGTAGTTCTTTTCTTTAATTTCACTTAGATCACCTATAAGTTGTTTGAAGGATTCCCTATCTAAAGTTAAACATTCAACACCAGGATGGGTTGCTATAATGGAAGCTGTCCTAAAGTCTTCCTTGAGTAAGGCCTGTTCTCCGAAATAGTCTCCTCGTTGGAGTGTGCGGATTTCTTCTTCTTCAAGGCGTCCTACGATTGTAGTTGTTAAACAGAAAGTGGGCGTGTCTATTTTATAAGCAAGGGTAGGGATAGACTTACGGAGGCGTGGTTTAAATAAAGGATAATCATTGGTGGAGTGAAGTTTTACCTGGTAGTCTCTGGGTAACCTTGACCCTGCCACTGCTGATGATGAAGAAGGTGTCGCCACTGGCACCCTGTCGTATAATGTAAGCACCAGCTGGATAAAACTCCTGCAAATGTTGTTATTGTTCAGTTCTAATCTTTGTCCGTAAAAACGTATTTTGTTTACAAAAGCAGGTTGCTGTTTAATAGAATAATATTTAAATAGTGTCTCGGGTACACAACTATTTACACGATTATATTAACAATGGAACTATACAACTATTTGCATAAGATAAACTAAACTAACTGGTACGTACCACTTCTAAAACGTCAGCTATTTTAGCTAACACGTCATTACTCAAATTTTGCAACAAAGGAACTGATCTCAGGAAATTTATGTTATCTTGAAGTCTTTGGAGACCTGTTCGAACCATTATTTGTTGGAATACTTTTCTGTCCAACACCCACACCTTGGAATCGACGACAACTGAAGAAATTGGTTGAATAACTTGGTTCGATCAAGCTAGAAAGATTACCTCTTATGGAAGCAGTTCTGGTGCAGTTGTATAAAATGGCAAGCTCTCCAAAAGCTTTACCAGGCCCCATGTGACCCAAAACCTTCCCATCTTTGACTACCTCAAAATCTCCTTCAGCAGAAACGTAAAGGTGGGCACCAGCGTGTCCTTCTCTTATAACATAAGTACCTGCTGGAAATTCTTGTGAATACATTGAGTCTACTATCTCTCTCACTTGGGAAGAGTCCAAGTTTTTTAGGAAATCGTTGTCCATGATGGCATCTTTGATGAGTTGTTTGGATCTGAGGAATACAAGTAAAATGCAATGTGAAAGAAAATTGGTCCTAAAAGTGGATCCTGCGATGCATTTTATTTTTAGAAATGAGTTCAATACCTGAAGTCTTTTTCGTGTTTAGCGATAGTGATGTCACTGGCTTGTCCCGTGGATTCGCTCGATTCTGCGGATACACCCTGTTTCTTCCTGTCGGAACAGCTGCTGACGGGCTGATGTTGTATAGGCATCCGGTTTGCCATGGCATGATCTTCCTGTATGCTCGTGAGAATATCTCCATCTCTCTTGAAACTTGTTGCTTGCTGTAATACACTCTATAACAAAATAATCAATCCTATTATTGAGCTGAAATTTAGTTTGCGTTACACTGCTACAAGAGAAAAGTGATTTAATTATACGAGGTTTACTCATAAAAGGTTATAACCTACTACAACAAAAAATGGATGGACGACAGTAAGGAATAGGAGAGATATGATGGTAGGACACCTTCTGAGGCACGAAGGCTTAGTTCGCGTCTTACTAGAGTCAGAGATAGGAATAAAAAGAGGAAGGGGTAGGCCCAGATTAGACTACTGCTCTCAAATAGTTAAGGATGTAGGATGTTCTACTTTTAGGGAAATGCGTAGGTTAGCTCAGGATAGCAAAGGATGGATGTACGGATGTACGCGTCCAACCAGTCTTCGGACTGAAAACTTTATGATATAACAAAAAAATGATGGTGATGAGTTGACAAATCCATTAAACAGTAAAAATGTACGCCACTGGGTCACGGTAACTCTTTCCCCAAAAGGTGAAATCGATACCAACTTTGTACTAAGTTTTATTTGCAAAAGAAGTTTAGAAAATAAGTTTCACGGGGTCTTTCATGTCGACAAAAAAAACTTTAAGCAAGCTTTCTTTGTGCCAAGGAATATTTAAATATGTTTATGTAAAGCAAACTTAAATAGGTTAGGTCACTTTCTGACACAAGTATTTTCGACACAAAAGACGTGCGTGGTTAACAATACAACGGAATATTAAAAAATGAATTCGTTCTCATAGGCACTGTTTCACAATATTTTAAATTTCTTTCCGCAGAATTTCAAGGTAAAGTTATGAAAAAAACAATGAACCACCAGTATGCCATGCCCTCCAGCAAGTTTATTGCTAACATTTCCTCCTCAGGAAGTCAGATTCTGTTCTGGAATATATGTCCAGATGATCGCTGGATTAACCTCTCCTATGATGCAGACAATGATGGGCCTAAACGACTGTAAAAGCTGCAGGGTGTTCCAGTCTTGGTACCAGTGTTTGCATGATTGCTAGACAGGAAAATTTGGCCCCAACCACTGTTTGGAGAGTGTTGAAGGAGCAACTTCTGCATCCTTACCACATAGTTTGCAGGCACTAGACGAAGATGATTTCCCACGAGAATAGAATTTTGTAACTGGTTTGAACAGGAAAAACGAGAAAATAACAAAGAGTTCGAAAGGTTTGTGATCCTTTACGTTAAATGTTTGGGAGGGAATTTTGGGAGACGTTTTAATCTTCCACCAAGATTAACTGGTGAAAATTATGCAAACTTCCTACGACACCAGCTCCCCCCAGCTTCTTGACGACGTTCCATTGGACACTCGAAGACGGCATTGGTTTGGATTGGAAGAGGGGGCCCTGTTCCTGAGGAACACTCAACTTGCAAAACTGTTTCTTAGATCTACACAGGGTGTCCTATTTTCGTTGTGATTTGGGGGTTTCTCATAGAAGCAGCAGAAAAGTCTTTTTTAAGCTATCAAAATATATATACTTTTATATTGTTATTTCAAAAAACGGCAAAGATTTTGGTACTTTTTACCTTTAGAAATGGAATGGTTGTCGATTTTGTAATACCTCCTTTCTTTGGCGATAAAGGTTTCTAATACTATACATGCAGCGGGTCACCAAATGACTTAGGCCTGCTATGAGCACATGCGCAATAGCATCTCTTATTATCCTTGCTTTATAGGGGCGGTTGGTCCGTGGTCACTGCTAAAGAACAGTGGGATTGTAGACATGAGGTGGTTAAGCCACTGCGACAACCTGGGCCTTAAATTTCAACTTCAGCTGCCCCAACCGGAACGGGAAGAATTATTCTTCTCCATTTTTCTCTGTCTTTCGCCTTTTCCCTCAATTTGTGATTCTCTTCTCTACTAAACCCTGCCTCACTCCATCTTCTCCTAGGACGACCCTTTCTTATCTCCACTTCAAGCAAGTTTCACTGTTCTCGCATCTTCCAAACGCTCCGGGTGTCCCAGCCATCTGCGTTAAATCCTTATTTGTCGTTCTCTGCCAGACTTCGTCAACTTTTTTCCCTCCAAAAATTCTCGAAAGAATGTTTCTTTTCCACGCTTCTAAACATTCTGCTACCTTCCTTCTGCTTGGGAATTAGCAGGAAATATTATAATCGGCTTCTCAGAATACACCGATCTGGTTGGTGACTGGGTGATTTTATTTGAAGTACTTAGACAAAATGGCCCGTGCAGATTTCTTGCTGATCGTTCAATTAGTAGCAAAGAAATTTGTTACAACATGAAATGAACTACCAAGAAGTGCAAAAGTGTGAACTAGTTGCAAACCTTATTTGCTTTTAATAATTTATGGAGATCTACGGCGTAGATGTCAATAAATATTTGAATCATCCAGGACATATTTTGCTAGAATAAATAGTAAAGCAACATTCCGTACCAAGGTCAGCATATTACGAACATACTTTGCGAAATTGAATTGATTACAAAAGCTCCAAACACGAAAGCTCGCATTTGGTTTTATTGTTCCCTAGTTCTGTTTATTACGACAGATTTATATATGTAACTGTAAAATTCAAATTATTCGCACTTGGAAGTGGTTGGCATCGATCGCGCACTTGAAAAATTCTGTTGATCTGGCTGAAAATTTTTCAGTCGAGTGGGATCGCGTGAGATATCCGGTGCCGATGAGTCTATCGAGGACCTGGCATGGTTATTAAAAGAGGTAACTCACGCTAAAATAAAATTAACTCCTGACTTCTAAACAAGGTGGAATTTTTCCATCGATAAGGCAGAAAATAACGTGTGGCTTGGCCAAAGTCATTGCACCCTACATTATTTTGTTTTCCCTTGATTTATAGAAGGTTAGAGCAACAGTCTGAGAATTATTTTGAATATTTCAAGGGTTAGGTGGACATTTCTAGAATTCATGTTAAAAAGTTGCTTAGTAATCTGCAGTCACTTTATACAACAGGTCTCATACAAATAAGAAGTATTTTTACTTTTTTACAGTACATGCTTTCTTGTTTATGTCTGTATTGGGCAGTTTAAGGAATTTTCCTCACTTTCATCCTCACTATAAAATGAACAACCTGTATATTATTGCATTTTTGATGTGTGTATCAAGTTGAGTGCGATGATTATTCGAAATGTTTATATTTTGACATTGTGTGTGTGCACACTTTCAAAATAGTTTAAGGGTTGTTATTGTGATTTGGGGGTTTCTCATAGAAGCAGCAGAGATAGATTAAAATCAAATTTAATTCACTATGGATCATTCAATAAACCTAGAAACAACATTTATAATAAAGAAAATAGGGAAGAGGAAGAAATAAATGTTTTATCGTTGGTTAAGGCGACACCAAAAACTTCTTGTCGCGAAATCGAATCACAAGTTGGCGTTTCCAAAACAAAAGTTAAAAAAATATTTTAAAAGGCAAATATATGCCATATAAAATTCAAATTATTCACCATCTCTTCCCGGGAGATCAAGAAAGAAGGCTTAATTTTTGTAGGTGGTACTTAAATAAAATTCAAGAAAATCCAGAATTTGGGCGGTCTGTCATTTGGACAGATGAAACTCACATAAGCAGCGGAGGATTATTTAACAGGCATAATGTGCGTCACTGGTCTGATACAAATCAGCACCAAACTTTTGAACGTCAGAGGCAAGGACGTTTTGGATTTAACGTTTCGTGTTTTATTTTGGGTGGTCAACTAGCATACCAAATTTTTGATGGAAACTTAACGGGATTGAGATACATTAATTTATTGAATATTAACTCAGAGGCGATAATGGAAAATGTTCCGTTAATAAACATAAACAGGGTATATTTCCAACAAGATGGTGCCCCTGCACACAATTCTGCAATAGTTAGAAATTATTTAGAAAATCATTTTCCGGGTAGATGGTTGGGTACAAGTGGACCTTTATTGTGGCCTGCAAGATCACCGGATCTGAGTATATTAGACTTTTTGTTTGGGCATTTTTAAAAGAAAAAGTATACATACGAAGATACAACAATCAAGCCGAGCTAGCAGAGGCAACACATACAGCTTTTCGATATTTGCAAGTCCATCCTATTTTTTTAATTAATGCCATCAATCTATTAACTAAAAGATGTAGATTATGTGTTGAAAAACATGGCAACCAATTTGAGCAGTTCCTATAATTTTGTTGTTTCATGTTTTTCTTGTTTTTGTTTGTTTTGCTGTTTGCTCTAATATGAACGGTTTTTATTTGGACACCCGGTACATAAAATAATGACAAACTGCGAGGAATAATTTTCATGGTTCATTTTGAAAAACTTATTATCTTTGTAACGCTCGTTGAATGGGATGCACTTTTTTAGAAAAAATCAACAGGTGACCTAACAACACCTATGTATATGAAGCAAAGTAACATCGAATAAAGGATGACTTAAAAAGCACATAAATACCTTCAGTTTGTGAACCTCCCTCTGTAACCTCAGAATTTCCGAATCCTTAGAACTCAAGCTTTTCCTGGCCTGCCCCAACTCTGTTTGTAACACCCCGTATCTCACCTCCAAGTCGGCTAATTCTTTTTTCAGTCTGGCGACGATAGTCTTCAAGTACTCCCCTTCCCCTTCGGAATTTTTCTTTAGTTGTTCGCAACCATTAGTCTTGCTGCTTTTTCTCAAATTTGGGGCTTCGTCTGATCCTTTTACGTGCCTGATAACCGAGGTAACTCCGTTACCCATTGGTCCAAAAATCCCGAAATCTTTCAAGAATTTTTGGGCCTCTTCTGTGCCTGGATTGTACCGATCTTGATTTTGTTCCTGCACTGTTTTATGATCACTTTTTCCCTTACATTCTTCAACTGGGATAGGGAAAGGGATGTCGGGGTGGTTTAGATAAACGCCTGGCCTTAAAGTATTTGTTTTCCAATACTTGGTTTTCGTGATTAAATTGGTGTTTATCTCAGGATTCGAGTACCGTTTATTGGAATTATTCGAAGGGTAATTCAGGGATAAGTTGGGGTTCGAGGAGCGTTTTTTCGGGGCGTTTACGAAGGTGTGTAATAGTGAATTGTCATCGTAATCACAACCGCATTTGGCAAATAGACTCCCGCACGTGTGCGACTTTTTAAATAGAGCGGGTATGTCAACAGGGGATACAGGGGTGGTAGTTGTTGCATTGTTTCGTACGCAGCCGCTCGCAGGATCCTTGCGCGCTGACAGCAGCATGTCGGCCGGCATGGATAACTTTTTCGAACTGGACGAATTCTGAAGTTTGTAGTTATTTATTTCGTTCAGAGAAGGTGACTTCGTTTGATGTAAACCGGAATTAGCCATCGTGACGATAATCTGGAAATAAAGTCGGTATTTTCATTAAATTGGCAATTTTTATAAAATAAATAAGTTTGTTTTCTTAGTGCGTAAATGAAATCCTGTGCACGAGAAGAACTAGTGGAAATTTTAATGTAATTCCAGCGAAAAGTAGAGCAAAATATCTAATATGTAATTTTCACTGCCAGAGATGTTTGCTTTTTTAACCAGAGTTCATCGGACAGAAGTTTCTTCGAGATACACAACTGAGTGAACTGAATTGGCTGTTCATATTCGGTGATTTTCGATGTTTTTTGAAAGGCTTCTCTGAATACAGTACCGTAATAAACCTCAAACTAACTACGTAGATTAAGGGGCACTAAATTTGGAAAGATGCCCCATTTGCGCTTCAGGTTTTTTACTCTTTTATTGCACATTACATTCTGCAGAAAAGACTTATTATTTTTAGTTCTGAGTTCTGACTTAAAATTATTTTTGCTTATACAGACTGTTCCATCTCTAACTTTGTTTTTAGTTGACATAGCAGTACCTTGTCTTTGGAATTAATTTAAATTTTACCGTGGAATTGTATAATAATTTTTACTCCATGTTCCTTAATAAGGAAATGGATTTATTGCATTACCAACAAAAATTCGTGTTCGAGATAATGTCAGATTGTGGCTATACTATTAGAAATCTGAAAAAGTTTCAATAAAAATTTTTGCCCATTTTAAGGCAAAAAAACTTTGTTGTTATCAATTTTGCTCCAACTCAATCATTTATTAAGTTAATAAAAGAGTGCCGCCTTTTTCTCCCCCTCTTTTTCTACCTAATTTTGTCGTGTTAACACAGCATAATGCAGCAGTTAAAGTTCTTGGCGGTGCCTTTAAACTATTTTAGCTACATTTGGTGACCTCCAACTGTAAGTGATTTACTACCGCGGCGTTTTATCAAAAGGTTTGACGCCGGTATTAACTCGGCGACAAACGAAAAAGAACACGTGCGTAACCTGAGAAGTTGCGCGGGCTAGGCTATAGTCCTAGCGGTTAACGACAATTTTGGCCGAAACCCTGCAAATTGTGTTAAAAGCATGAAACTTGGTCGGCAGCTTAAATAGGTCAAATTAAGAGATTTTGCCCGCAGTACCCAAAAAAATACCCCGTAGGAGCAGCTTAGGGGCGGAACATATTCCATGGGGCTTGAATTTCAAAAATAATTAAATAATAACCAATGTGGGCAAGTAATATGTCATTTTATATTGATTTGATATCGCTGAAGTCAATTCAAACTATATTTTATTTATAGCTATAACATTTTCAAAATGGCGGCCAAATTTCCAATTTTAATTCAAAATTTTGTTAAATTCGCTAATATTAAAAAAATTGTAAAATATATAACATTTTTATTTAAGTTGCAGGCTCGTAACCTGTTCTAATGATATTTTTTGGTATCCCCAAAATTTCAAAATGGTTGCCATTTTTGAAAGTAAAATTTATTTGCAGTACCTCCTATACCCTGTTGGATATGGATGGACGAACTGAGGGCATTATAGAAATTTAATTTTTTGTTTCTCTTTTTATTTAACATGTCGACAATACAGGGTGTGTCACGACGAGTTCCTATTAGACGTTTGTGGAGAAGCCCATAATTCGGCTAATAATTAGCTCTTGCTTATACTTGCACCAAGCGTGTAAGTATATAGCAAGCAGTATTGCATAGTTCGAGTGTGTAGGGCAAAGCACCGTACTGATGAGTCTCGAAATGACGAAACATGCAATATTGAAAAACTTCTGACATACATAAGACTACTGCTGGTAGAGCAGGAAAGTACCTACGTAGAGATCTAAGGATGTTTCAAGCCCGACGATATGTTTGGGGTAGCATCCCGTATAAGATCTCGTAGTACCCAAAATCTGGATTTAGTTCTATAATTCAAAGCCTGGCGGGGTACTTGCCCGAGGAATAGTTGTTCGAACGGTCCAGTAGCACAAGAATTCTGAAAATTTGTAATATCACGTTTTCAAATATTCTCTATTTAATGAAAATAATGGCAACTTAATCCAACTTCCGCTTATACCGGAAGTGGCACTTAACTTCCTTATTTTAAATAGAACTAATACCCTCGCTAATACCTAATTTTTTGCACTTTCCGGTTCTCCATAAAATTTTAGATGGACTTTATGTAACTAAATAAACTCTAAATGTCAAAATTTCCAAGATATACGCGAGTTTTCAAATTTTTTACAGTTGCAGGGTACTCTTTGGCGTCTGCGGCAAAAGAAACAAATTGAAATCGAAACAATTGCGGGCAGTAGCATTAATGACAAAGGTCTAAATTAAAGTTCAGTGTACTCAAAGTTTGAAAATACTGCGAACAGTGATTAGGATGCGACATTAAACTGAGAAATCAAAATATTGCCAGAACTCAACAAAATTGAATGGAACGCCTCCTTTTTATGCACTTTTTGGATTTATATCGACTCCAACTAAAAAAAATTAGAAAACTCGCGTATATCTTGGAAATTTTGAAATTTAGAGGTTGTTTATGTTACATAAAGTCCATCTAAAACTTGATGGAGAACCGGAAAGTGTAAAAAAATTAGGTATTAGTTCTATTTAGAATAAGGAAGTTAAGTGCCACTTCCGGTATAAGCAAAAGTTGAATTAAGTTGCCATTATTTTCATTAAATAGAGAATATTTGAAAACGTGATATTATAAATTTTCAGAATTCTATTGTGAGCGCTTCTCTACAAACGTCTAATAGGAACTCGTCGTGACACACCCTGTATGAAGGTATAGTTATCTTCAAAAACAAATTGTCGACGTGTTAAATAAAAAGAGAAACAAAAAATTAAATTTCTATAATGCCCTCAGTTCGTCCATCCATATCCAACAGGGCACAGGTACTGCAAATAAATTTTACTTTCAAAAATGGCAACCATTTTGAAATTTTTGGGGATACCAAAAACTAACATTAGAACAGGTTAAGAGCCTGCAACTTAAATAAAAATGTTATATATTTTACAATTTTTTTAATATTAGCGAATTTAACAAAATTTTGAATTATAATTGGAAATTTGGCCGCCGTTTTGAAAATTTTATAGTTATAAATAAAATAATTAAATTGACTTCAGCGATATCAAATCAATATAAAATGACATATTACTTGCCCACATTGGTTATTATTTAATTATTTTTGAAATTCAGGCCCCTTGGAATATGTTCCGCCCCTGAGCTGCTCCTACGATGTATTTTTTTGGGTACTGCGGGCAAAATCTCTTAATTTGACCTATTTAAGCTGCTGACCAAGTTTCATCCTTTTAACACAATTTGCAGGGTTTTTTTGTTAACCGCTAGGACTACTACGCGAGCTAGAAAATTTAGGGAGAGCTGTTCTGCTGTATTATGCTGTGGTGTTAACGTCATGTCTCTTTTGACCAAAAGCCAAAATATTTTTTGGCGTAGCACGTTAATTAAATTGTATGATATTTAAACGTCAAATCACCTTGTCATTTGAATTTTTATATTGCGTACGCGAGTAAACTTATCAATAATAATTGTCGCTATTCAAGTTTTGCCTAGGAATTTCTGTTACTTAATAATAATTTACTTTAACATCTACTTGACTAAAGAAACTACACATGCATATTTTAAAATATTCCTAAGAATATTTTAACTTGCCTACTCGATGCTCACTCTCCTAAAAGATTTAATTTTCTGGTATCTAATTTGACGACTAACACTGACAACTCGGAAACTTGTTAAATCAAGGTAACCCAGTTAATGTCAGATTTGACTTTTTGTCTTAAATTAGATGCAAAATCCATTTTTGCGTGCTGCAAACTAGGACGGAAAATATTTTCTTGTCGCACGCATGTTTCCAGCGATATTAAAGTGTATCTTGGTATCTAAAAAAATAGAACGTCTTTGTGTACAATACACATATACGCTCTCTTGAATTTCTGGGGCAAGTAAAAATACAAATTTGACACTTCTGTGTCAGAGCAACTTTGATGCTGCAACTGAAATTTTCTGATTTACCTTTGAACAAGAAAATAAGTAATTTTCTAGTGAAATCAGTTCATCATTGGGCTGACAATTATGTGATACGGAGATCCCTGTGTTGCGCCCGAAGGGTGCACACAAACATAGTCATGACAAACCGAGTAATATCCGTCAGCGCGCCGAAATATTTTAACATTTTCGTATTTTATGAAATTTTACAAATTTAGTAAGTTGTGATTGTGTTATAAACTTTAATTTTGTAAATATTTTCCTTCGTTCATTATTGGTCGAAAAATACTGTGATACGAAGATTCCTGTGTTGCGCCCGAAGGGTGCACACAAACCTAGTCACGACCAACCGTGTAATATCCCTCAGCGAGCTGAAATATTTTGCAAAATGTTTCTTCTTTTAGATATGTCAATATAGTTTATACTCTAGGGTTTATTTTTTCCGGTTACTTAAATCTTAGCAATAAACAATAGATTTCTGGGACAGAAGTAATGACCTGACTACGCATCTGTAAGATTTTGAAAAATGTGGAAAAATTTAAAAAATAAATAACTATGGGAGCTGAATAAAGATATGGGAACTTATTAGTGAAATTTTGATGAGATGGTAGTGATTATGATGATGAAAGAATTGAAAATCTCAGGTATGCGACCACATTAGTAAAGTCCGTTCTGTGTGCAAGTTGAACACCATTCTTTTTCTACGATTTTTACAGCTTTTACCGGGAAAGAAAACGTTATATGAGAGACCCCTTCTTGTTTTTATTTCTCCATACTTTAAAATTATTTTCACTTATACAAGCTGTCCCATTTCTTCTGCATAGCACCTGAGTCTTCTTGGCTCCCATTTCGTTTTGGGTGTTCGCCCAACATCGATATTAATAATAATATCGATATTATCGATAGTTCCAAACCATTGTCGCCTACTCCTACTACCACGATATTGATGACCAAATAACACCTATATTTTCTTCTTCATAACGCGCGAGGCCATTCTAGCTTTACGAGTAATTATAGAAAAAACGATAGAAAAGAGAAAGAGCGTATATATAGGATTTGTAGATTTAGAAAAAGCCTTCGACAACGTAAAATGGGGGAAGATGTTCGAAGTGCTGAGAAAGGTAGGGATGAAATACAGGGACAGAAGAATAATACATAATCTCTACAAAGAGCAAAAGGCAGTTATAGAATGTGAGCAGGAACGAAGGGAAGTAGATATCCGGAAGGGAGTGAGACAGGGATGTGCATTGTCACCTCTAGTTTTCAACTTATATATCGAAGATGCGATTAATATTGTTAAGGAAAGAACAGCCTCAGGAATCAATGTACAGGGCCAAACTATTAACATGCTCAGATTTGCGGATGATATAGCAGTGTTAGCATCTAGCAAAGAAGAATTAGGAGCGGCTTTGAATGAAATGGAAGCAGTTTTGACACAGGGCTACGGCATGAAAATCAATAAAAAGAAAACTAAAATTTTGGTATGTAGATGGAGTGAAAATAGAACTAAAATTGAAATACAAATAGGAAATGAGAAGATAGAGGAGGTCGCGGATTTCTGCTACTTAGGAAGTAAAATAACCCAAGACGGTAGGAGCACTAAAGATATAAAACAAAGAATGGCGCAGGGACGAGTTGCGTTTAACAAAAAGAAACAACTGTTATGTTCGAGAACGGTTAATATAGAGACTAGGAAGAGACTCTTAAAGTCGTATGTATGGAGTACGGCATTATACGGGTGCGAAACTTGGACAATAGGAGAAGCGGATAGAAAAAGAGTAGAAGCGTTTGAACTGTGGTGTTACAGACGCATGATGAAGATACCGTGGATAGATAAGGTTAGCAATAGGGAAGTATTAGAAAGAGTTGGGGAAAGGCGAAAGGTATGGAAAACAATAAAGAGTAGGAGAGATAGGATGGTAGGACACCTTCTAAGACACGAAGGAATAGTTCGCGACATACTAGAGTCAGAGATAGGAATAAAAAGAGGTAGGGGTAGGCCTAGATTAGACTACTGCTCTCAAATAGTTAGGGATGTAGGATGTTCTACTTTTAGGGAAATGCGTAGGTTAGCTCAGGATAGAAAAGAATGGAGGTACGCGTCCAACCAGTCTTCGGACTGAGAACCTTATGATGATGAAGGCAACCTATGAAAATATCGCCGTTCAGAAAACAATATCGCATCGAGTGACAAAAGGAACAATTGCCTGACTGCCACCGAATGTCTAAAAGTGCACTATCGCTAACGCGGTTAAAATTCAATATGTACCTACGTTCTTTTGTTAAATGCGCTTGTATGGAAAGAAAAGTGTGATTGAATTTTATTGTTCAATGTTCAAAAATAGTCGCGATTCGACGTGTATGCGTGTTTGTTTTCAGTGGTAACTGTACACTTCTTGAGGTTTCTTTTTGTATGCGAACGTTTCTCTTTTGTTATGGAAAATGACCTTTTGAAAACGAGTGCCGAAGAGCTATAGGTCCTCCGTTTGTGTTATGGTAATAAACTTGGACTTTGTTCGAGGTATTCAGAACATATTCATTTATTTGTTTTGTTAGACATGGGCTCTGAAATGTATTAAATTTTCGCGTGATGATTATCATCGTCTCACAGAATATATGTAGGTATTCAATATTTTTAAAATTGCCGTCAAATTTGTGCGAGTATAATTTTATATTATTTTACTTTGGTGATATTCTGACGTAAGGTAAATAATAAATACAGTTCTATCGACGTTTCGGCCCCGCTTGGGGCCTTCGTCAAGATTTATTTGTATAATTCAAAGTAAAAAGTTGACATAAAATTATTTGTCAATACAAAAGTTTCTAAATAATAACCGATATAGGAATAAAAAGACGTAGGGGTAGGCCTAGATTAGACTACTGCTTTCAAATATTTTGGGATGTAAGATGTTCTACTTTTAGGGAAATGCTTAGGTTAGCTCAGGATAGGAAAGATGGAGGTATGCGTCCAACCAGTCTTCGGACTGAGAACTTTAAGACGACGATGACAGTTTAGTTCACAAATATGTAAAAACAATAAAGAATAATCATCAACTTTAATTATTTTCTTCGGTTTTTACAGCCAAACAGGTATTACATACCTATGGTACATGACACGTACAATAAATTAACGTTGTCCGCGTATATTTATAAATGAAATTATTAAAAATAATCATTTTTAGAATTGATAGAGGAAACATCTTCATTCAAAACGTGCTAACCGAGTTTTATTATTTGGTTTTAAAATTAAGCCTCCTTTATACTGATTAACTTAGGTATTACTTAGATAAGGACGGCTAAAAATAGTTTAAAATTTTATTGCTAATTTATCCGGACAGGAAAGAATGATTGTGTAGTCAGAAGAGATATTTTTAAACGTGTCACGTAATGTACCACAGTGCAGTAGTTGCATCATGACGTACCTACCTAATTTACTATACATATAAACATTCCTTGGGATCTGCCAAGATGAGAAGCTAAATAGACACCCATACACCCTCGTAGTAAAGGGTAAATATCAATAATTCAAAAAGAATTGTTTATTTTTTCACGAAAAAATCTTTAGGGGAAATTTTATTTAGTCAAACTACTGGCTTTTAAGTTTTCTTTTAGTTCACCAAAAAATAATCAGGTGTGACGGCTGATAAATTCATAGGTTTGCCCAGAAATAAATATTCTGGTTTATACAGGATGTCCCATAATTAATGCGTCAAATTGTGCCAGCAGATTCTATGTTAAAAAGTAATGAAAAACGTCTGAATAAACATAGGTTGGAAAATGCTTCATAAGGGAGCTACCGCTCCTGAAATACGTATGTGACTCTGAAGATGGTTTTTATGTAATATCTCCGCAACTAATGACTAAACAGAGTGAAATTTGGGGAATTTACTACATTGATTCGAAAGTTTTATTGCAATGATTAATTTATTAATCGCATTAATTAATTACAATTAATGCGTCAAACTGTCAGGGGTCGTATAGAGGGCATGAAAACAAATAAATTTTACTCGAAAACGGTTCGTCCTTTCGAGTTTCAACAAGTGCACATTTCTGTTGTAAAAAAATCTGAATTTTCATAATTCTACATCAGAACCGCGAAAGAGACACATACAGTAATGTTGGGGGTAGTTTGTACTTCATCGCACCCCTATTTCATGCACCCCTAAGTGAAATTTTGAGATTGCTATTAACCCATTTTTTTGATAATAAAACGTTTAGTAAATTCCTCAAACTTCACTCTGTTATCGTCATTAGTTGCGGAGATATTAGATAAAAACCATCTTCAGAGTCACACATTTCAGGGGCGGTAGCTCCCTTGGGAGGCATTTTTCAACCTATGTTTATTCAGACTTTTTGCGTTACTTTTGAACATAGAATCTGCTGGCACAGTTTGACGCATTAATTATGGGACACCCTGTATTTAAAACTTTTTTTAATTAGTACTGCCGCAGAAAAGGTGCAAAGTTTTGAAACAAAATCGAGATCAATGCGAAAACTGTTTAAAAACATTGGGCATTCAATTATCCATTTGTTTGTACAGTTTTGAAAGTGTATTAAACGAAAACATTATCTTTAAAGTCGCCAAAACCAATTAGGTAGGTATAAATGAACAAAAGTTTCGATTAACTCGTTGTTGAGTTTGACAATAACGAAAAAATGTGATAGACGTCCTCGATGCTTCCTATACATAATTTTTTTTAATCATTTGTGCCAAATATTTTATATAAATTTATTGGTTTTGTGAAATAAATTGGCCTAAGGTAAAAATAAATATACTTTTTCATCGACGTTTCGGCACTGGTTAGTGACTTTGTCAACATATAATATTTAGTAAGGAAAAGTAGGTATAAAAAATGACAATAATCTTTCTAATAAAATTTGTAAACAATAACGTAACTATGTATCTAAAATTAAAAATAGAAATAGCACATTTCATTTTGATAAAATTATGAAAAAAATGTACATCATTATGTTAAACTAATATCAAGTGGTAGAGAACAGACTTACGTTATTATGTTACTGTAAATTTGACTTAAATTTTGAGACAAGAGGCCAATAAAGAAGAAGAAGAAATTGTGAATGTCAGATCTGTCATTGAAAAAATTTTTTGCTTTTTGGATGTGTATCATTTCTAAGATAAATCTAGCTTTTAAATTTTTTTCTTGTTCTAGAATGGTAGTATTATTAAAGTCGAAATTATGTTTGGTGTCTTTCATAATGTTTACTGATAACTGAATTACTGTTTTGGTATGTTGTTTTAACCTAGTTTTAAGATGATTTTTGGTTTGTCCAATGTATGTATCATGCAGGGTGGACAGCTTACGCAATATGCATTTTTTCTTAAAAATAGGTCTGCGACTGACGGTTTCGGTAGAATTAAAAATTGAACTTTAAAATGTAGTATTTTGACCGGTAGCTTATTCGTTTCTCCCATATTTTAGCGCCCAAAATACAAAATATGATTTCCATTTTGTTTCTGGGAGTTGATTTCACATTAAGAAAAAAAAAATCATCGCCAGATTGCTTCTTCATGATCATATTCTTAAATAAATGGTAACTATAAGTGTAAGCATTTTTCTGAGTTTTGGGTGGCAAAATGGGGGAAATTCCCCAAAAATGGTACAAAATTACAACAAAAATCTCAATAGGCAGGTTCGGTAATTTTCAAATTTCATTAAAATTGATAGAGTTTATTATACTGAAGGCAGTTATGTTGTTAATTTTTATTTAAAAAAAAAATCCTTCGCCTGTGGAGCCGTTGCAAAGTTTTCCGTCGGTGCGAGGCTAGAAATCGTACCTTGTAGCGAGAGTAGGCCGCGTGACGTCAGAACTTAGTATAACGTACAAGTCCCAGCTTCAGCGCGCAGCAGTCCCATAAGTTTTATGCATAATGCATGTGTAGTTAAATTGTTAAATATTATTAACTGGTTCTAACTGGTGTTTTCTGTTTTGTACCCAGACTAATACATCGTACAGCACACCAATAAAACGGAAAAAGTGGTTCGTTGGAGCCAGAAGGAAAATCGGTCAGCATTATCGATATTTTCGCGAGTTAGTTTATCATTGCAAAAGTTTATAAAATTATCGGCTGCCCCATTGCAGCCACTCTGAATAAAATCGAACATAATGTAATTTATCTACAGTTTTCTGGACCCCTTGGTACTTGGTAACGTGTTACGGTTAGCATAATTTGAAACAGGATGCTAGGAGCATGACGGAGCCAAATACTGAATCGCCGTAGCATTAAGGAAATTTTATTAACTATTTTACAATAATAATTAAATAGTACGTCATCATAAAGTTCTCTTTTGAAGACTGGTAGGACGCGTACATCCATCCTTTCCCTGAGCTAGCCTACGCATTCCGTAAAAGTAGAACATTCTACATCCCCAACTATTTGAGAGCAGTAGTCTAATCTGCTCCAACCTCTACCTCTTTATTCCTATCTCTGACTCTATATGTCGCGAACTATTCTTTATTGTCTTCCATACTTTTCTCTTTTCTCCAACTCTTTCTAATTCCTCTTTATTGCTAACTGGTCTATCCACGGTATCTTCAACACCCGTCTGTAGCATCACATTTCAAACGCGTCTACTCTTTTTCAATCCGCTTCTCCCATTGTCCAAGATCCAAGTTTCGCACCCATAGGTATAATTTCGTACACCATACATGCGTCTTTAAGAGTCTCTTCCGAGTTTCTACATTAACCGTTCCAGAATATAGCAGTTGTTTCTTGTTAAACAAGTACCTAGTACCTACGTAGCGTAGTTTTTTGATTCGCGTGAGTTGTATTTGTTTCCGTTTTTTTTTTTAAATTCCAATCAGTTATAAAACTGTTAACTTGATAATTTGTCAATCACTTAGGTATACATACCTACATAAATGAGGAGGTATGTATTGTATTGTATTAGAGAATATAGGTAGGTACCTATTTTACAAACAGAAGTAAGCAGGTATCTACAATCTACATACCTACTTATATTGAATTATAAAAGGCATGTACAGTTAATAAATTGTTGACTTTGTTTTACTTATACCGGTCTGCCTTTACACTACTGTTTTGAGGTTGAATGAAATTGGGGTTAGATGCAAGAATCACACACCATTTCCACATTTACGGGACATTTACCTACCTACTACATAAATATGGCAAATTATGTGAATCGGACTTTTGATACCCTTGTTGCATCATTATATCGATTATGTTGTATTTGTTTTATGTTTCCTTGACACCTTACTTTAAAAATTCACGCTCGAAATAGCCCCAATAAGTATGTTATGAGATAGGTACCGCTTCACGGTCACTTCAAGAGAAGTGGGAGGAGCGCCTTACGAATCTCTGACGTCAAACCAATAACAAAGCGAACTAGCACGTGGGCGTGATAAGCTAATTTCTTTCGCTTATTACGCCGCAAAAAATTTTTTTAGAAAAAAAATTTCGCCGTAAATCAATTACAATAACAATTTTCTGTCAACTTCATGCCAAAAATAGATATCTTATTTTTCTCCGAACCTCCCTATTTACAGTAACATAATAACGTAAATCTGCTCTCTACCGCTTGATATTAATTTATCATATGTAATATTTTTCATAATTTAATCAAAATCAAATGTACTAAGTATAATTTCTATTTTTAATTTTAGATTCAAAATTACTTTATTGTTTACAAATTTTATTAGAAAAATTATTGTCATTTTTTATACATTTTTTATACTTTTCCTTACTAAATATATTTTGACAAAGGCACTAACACGTGTTTCGCTGACCACATCAACGTCATCAGGATAAAGAAGATTAAAGACTGATATTTTTAATTGAAAGAAGGCATCAAATGGTTGAAGTATTTTCCTTTTGATTCGATTTTTTCTTCGGTATTACTTTTTTATACAATTACGTTTTCTCCCTTTCATTAACACTTTAAACTTTTATTTCCTCATTTATTGTAGACTCTTGAGTCCTACATGTTTGGTCCAGACCTCACAAATAATTAAATAAATAAATGCTCCTCACCAAATTCAAAGTCAGTCCAATCACTCAACTATATTCAAAACGAGAGCATATAACGCGATTCCGTCGCCACATAACACTTGCATTTCTCAATTAAATCCCTCGTTAACACAAATTAGCGCAAAGCAGCCAATTACTATAATAATTTAAACCGTGCGCGCGTTTTACAATCTTGTCCGCGAGACAATGCTGGAATCGCAAACCTACGAACACGACTCCGTCTGTAATCATGGTCCAATTTGCCGCGAACCCTCCACGACCTTGTTACCATCATTATTAATATTAACCACACCGCACTATCTCACTAATCTTATCATATAGTTGCTAAAAATAGCAAAACACGACAAATGCAGAATGTACTTATATTTACTTTTTTAATGCTCCCGGTACCTATTGTTTTGCCAGGAATCTATTTACCTTCGTTGTTATTTGTGTGTTGGGTGCAGAGGCTGCTCGTGGCGAAGGGTCAGGGATCAGCCCTTAGAAGAGGACAAATTGCAATGCCGTCATTCGTCATATTTTGACCTGATTTACTTACTGAACACCCTGTATAAGCTGAAAACTAGAGGTGACAATGATCATCCCTACCTCACCCTTCCGGATATCTATTTCTCTTCGTTCCTTCTCAAATTCTATAACTCTGCTCTTTCTAGAGATTATTATTATTCTATTCCGGAACAAAACAGAATAAAATACAATGAGACGAGGAAGGCAGCAAAAAATATATGCAGGAAAACGAAAAGAGGATGGACGGAGAAAAAGTTAGAGAAAATTGAGGAGAATTTTATAAACAAAGACATAAGAAACTTATATCAGGAAATCAAGAATAGTAGACAAAATCAACCGGCAACATTAATATATTGTAAAGATAAACAGGGGAATATGATTGGGAATAAATGTGAAAAATTAAAAAGATGGGCCGAACACTTTGAAGGACTGTTAAATAATAATGAGAAACCAGAGGAAGATAGTATGATTGGAGCAGAAATTGAAGACGAAATACTGGGAGAACCTACAGCACAGGAAATAATAGAAATAATTACAGGACTCAAGAACAACAAGAGTGGGGGTGAGAATGGAATTCAGTCGGAAATGTTGAAGGAAGGAGGAGAACACCTGCAGAAAAGGATATGTGACCTAATATTGAAAATATGGAAGGAAGAAAAAATGCCAGAGCACTGGAAAAGTTCAATTTTGTGCCCAATACACAAAAAGAGAGACGTAAGCAACTGTGAAAATTATAGAGGAATAGCTCTGATGGATGTGACATACAAGGTTTTTGCAATGACAGTAAGAAATTGTTTAAGACAGTATACGAAGGGGGAGATAGGAGAATATCAAGGGGGCTTTAAGCAGGGAAGGTCCACAATCGACCAGATTTTCACACTTAAGCGGATCTTGTGTAACAGCTATGAGCAAAATCTGGGACTGCACATCCTCTTTATAGACTTCAAGCAGGGTAATTCGAAGCAAATTATTTGAAGCAATGCCAGAATTGGGAATCCCAGGGAAGATAGTGAGACTGATTAAAATGACTCTGGACGGTTCCCAAAGCAGAGTGACAGTTAACGGAGAGCTGTCAGATCCTTTCGAAGTCAGGAGAGGACTAAGACAAGGTGACCCACTGTCTACAGACCCAGTGGCGTAACAAAGGATGACAGGGCCCGTATGCAAAACTGCTTAGTATGCCCCCCCCCCCCCCCCGTGTTATAGAAATATTTTGAATGCGAGGTTTCAAAATTAGGAGCAACATAAAAGTAAAAACTTTTTTTTATTTCACTGCTAAATACAAATAAAATAAAACCCAGATAAAAACCAACGTATGTATTAAAATTATTTTCAAACTATAACCATCTTAATAACTAAAATATTATTTTCTTCTGGCCTTACTATTAGCAAAGCCCTCAACTAAGTCTTTGGTATTCTTTGCCGATGCAGCTTTATGCTCAATTGCTAGAACAGAAAGGTCATGTAGGCGAATTTGACTAGTCGAATTTCTCAAGTAATTTTTGGTAATTTTGAGTTTACTAAATGACCTTTCCGCGGTTGCAGTTGTAACGGGAAGAGTCAAAAATAAAAGTAAACAGATTAGCACTTCTGGAAAGTCACTTTCTAGAAAGCCGTATTTTTGAAGCAATATATTTGTTAAGTCTCTCACATGTTTTAATTGATAAGGTCTTTCACCATTGAAACAAACTGAAATTAACATTTTTTACTAACTACTTCCGAATATTTTAACTGTATCCTGTCACAGCAATATACAATTTCGCTGTCTTTCATTCTAAGAAAATGTTTGGGTTGTAGAAATCCAAATATATTTGTAAGTCCATGGAAACTTTTGAAACTGTTTTCAAGTTGCTGGATGACTACGTCAGTTGTTAAATAGAACACATTAACCTTAATCCTTAAACAGCATTTCTGGAGTTAGAAAAAGTGTACGGAGTGGTGAGCCAAAAAGCGAGGTCCCACGCTTTGAATACCATAGTCGGGGTCTTTGATAAGAAGGACGCAAAACAATTAAAATCATAACAGGACACGACAAAAGGGGATACAATTAGAAGCAAAAAAAGAACATAGTTAAATGTATAATTATTATATTACAACTAATCAAACCCAGGATCGAGCCCAGGAGAAATTCGATTCGAGGCTCTTTTAGAGGTACGGTCGGGTCAGTGTGATCAAGGGCCCCCCTAGGTGTTGGGCCCGTATGCACCGCATAACAGGGCATACCCTTCGTTACGCCACTGTACAGACCTGTTTAATTGTGTGCTGGAAGTGGTAATGAGAGAGTGCGAGATATGGGGAAAGGGGATTATTTATCATTCAAGGAACCAATGTATTGCATTTGCGGATGACATGGTATTTGTAACTAGATCTGAAAAGGAGTTGAAGAATGTCTTTGGAAAATTGGAGAAGGTGGCAAAAACATATGGGCTAGTTATAAATGAACAGAAAACAAAGTACATGGAAGTCAAGGGGAAGATAGACACAGATGCAGCAGAGGTTAAATTCCAAACAGAGGAAAATAAGGTATACTGTTTTGAAGTGGTTAAGAGTTTTGAGTATCTGGGGGTAACCATAACTAACAAGAACGAGGAAAGTGTTGAAATAGAGAAGAGAATGTTGAAGGGCAGTAGAGCTTTGGGAGGGCTGATGAGGATGTTCAGATCTAAAGTGGTGTCAAGAGCAGCAAAAGTCAGAGTATATAGAACGGTCGTACGTCCAGTAGTGCTGTATGGAAGTGAATTGTGGGTCCTAAATAAGACAATGCAGATGAAGTTGGAAATTTGGGAGAGGAAAATCTTAAGGAAAATTTATGGAGGGATAAGAACGGAAAATGGATTGTGGAGGCGAAGGACCAATGAAGAAGTCATGAGGAAGTATGGATACCCAGCTATTTCTCAGGTGTTGAAAGCACAGAGAGTAAGGTGGCTGGGTCATGTAGTCAGGATGCCCGAGGACAGACATGCAAAGAAAGTGTTGTTGGGAGGGGACGGAGGTAAGAAAAGGAGAGGCAGACCAAAGAAAAAATGGTTAGAGGTTGTGAAGGAAGACCTGAAACGGGAAGGGGTTGAAAAATGGACAGAATTAGCAAAAAATAGGACAGAGTGGAGAAGGATTGTTAAGAAAATAGAAACCAGGGGCCTAAATGGCCTGTAGTGTTGTGATATATATATATATATATATATATATATATATTCCTTTATTTCATCCCTGCCTTTCTGACAATTAAATCAACGCCTTCTATGTCAGGGACAAAAATGTTTGAATTGCCCACATAAATTACTATGAACCTAGGCGTCTTTATTATCCTTGAAATACAAATAAAAATCAGGAGGTTCTAATGGTGCAGTTGGTAGGATATAAAAAGCTTTTTCTTATCTGCCGCTACTTCTTCGCTTTCTTACTACTTTCTCTTTACGCACACTCAGTTCTCGTTGTATCTAACCGAGTATCTAACTTACTTTCGGCTCTCCAATAATTTTTTTTTATTTTCTTTAATATTAGGTAAGTACCTATAAAAACAGTCTCTTACACTGAACTTTGTCGTACAATCCTCTTTTCTTGTAATTCGGCTTATTAGTTAATGCTGAGTATGTTGAATAATGCTATATTATCTAATGAGTTAATAATAGCCATACCGCGAGAGTTGAATACTGAACTTTATCTGCAAGAACTTATAGTAGTATTTTAAGGCTAGATTAAACTCCTTATTATAGATAAGTGTGTACAGCAACCTTGATACACTACAATAGGAATTTTTGGTTGGCTACAGTCCACTAAAAAATGTATTATTAATCATAGATAGCCATTGCCTGAACTCAAAGACAAACTTTGGGAATGTTCAAAAACTTACTACCTAGTAACTTTGTGTCTGTCGGAGGCGATCCCTTTATTGGAAGTCAACGAGCCGCTACTGAGAAGTGTGTGTTTTGCATATAGGTTGCTATATTTATAAAATGTGCACCGAGTTGACTCGTGGTTTTATTATTATTTTTATCGATTGTGGTTTGTGGTGGAGTTTTGTGTACTTAGATTTTAATTTGCACTTTTTTATCTCGAGCGGTGTGTTCGGTGATCGGATTTGTTTGTTGTTTTATGTTAAGTGGGATGTTGAAAAGTAGATTAAGTGCTCCAAACAACAATAGAGTATTTTTGTGACAGTTTAGCTAATAATCCAACAAAAAAAATGAGAGTGATGTAGATGATAATCTATCTGTTAGAATTTGGGCAATTTGACGAGGAAAACTTGTACTGCTAAGGATACTGACGGTGTCAGCGAAACACACGTGTCGAGTTTGATTACTGAGTCACTGTTTTGGCTTGGGGTGAACTTACAAAAAATGCGTATTATGGAAAACCGGACATTGATATATTGTTGGAGATATTTGTGGTTCCTATTTTTATGCGAAAAACCTCGATGCATTACTTTATTCCTAGATAATATTGACTCACTTGCAATTTGTGCAAAGTTTACTTTCCGATAACACCGAACGATTTTTTCCGTCACACTCATATAATTTATAATTTACGATTATTCACATTCATAAATTACTGTAAAAATAGAACAAGCTGGTTGATATTATGTTTGCATTCATACCAGAATTCTGCTTAATTAATTTTGCAATAAATTGCTAATTTAGTTGTTAAAGTCTATCTATCTGACTACTAAACAGTTTCGTATCATTTTTCGAGGATATTTTGGGCTTGAATTTTGCACGACAGGTTTAAAAATTCGCCTCAAAATTTGGTTTCTGTGCCAAACTAAGCCAATAGAATTTACACTGACATACAAAAAGTCCCATTGCAAATTACTTCTTGAAGGTAAAATCGATTTAATTTTTATTAAGTCTATCCGCGTACGCCTAAAACGAGTAGTTTTCAAGATATTCTTACCGAAAATTAGTATTATTGTGAACAAATATAGCAAAAAGAATAAACATAGCTCGAAATCGCAATGTCTACTAGAACCAAGGAAACTTAAATTTGAGTCACTCACTCTCTAAATCAATTTAGTTACGTACTTTTGTTGTGTGTTTTCAATTTCTTCTTCTCAAATTTGAAGTTGTTGCGGAAGTCAGAACAGATTAATATTTTAAAGTCAGTAGAAATTATTAATGAGATAAATTTGGCTTTTATCATTAGTGGGAAATGTTGTAATATAAACAAAAAACTACAGCGAGAACAAGTTTATTGAAATTAAATAAATTAATGAAAATTAAGTAAAAAAATTAAGAAAATGCAGAAAATCCTTCAAACTATGACAGATGCGAGTTGGAGCAGTTTTGTTTATCACAGGTAACATGATTTCAACGCGATTTGCATTTTGACTACAAAATATGATTCTTCTGTAAAAAGTGAGAATAAAACAGTTATCTCGGGAAAGCAATGTTTTCGAATTACTTTCCATAAAAATGGCACTGTTAATAAACATTATTTACATTATAAATTTGTTCTCCGTTCAGCTTTTCGTTTAAATTACATTTCCTGTACAAAGTCATATTTAGCTTATTAATAATTTGTATCTACTTTTAACCATTTATCTGTCCTGAAGCAACTCGAAATTTCAAAACAAGGAATTCAAAATACGCAACAAAGTTACCTAACTAAATCGATTTAAAACGGGACAGGTCCGAATTTAAGTTAAATGGAGAAATCCGAATAAAATTGTAAAAAATAACAGTGAAATTGAAAATTTTTAAGTTCAGCCGCAGACCTGACAATGCCTGCATCAATTAAGAGCTTAGTAAACTGGCTATTAAATGTGCCATTAATATACAGGGCGTTCCATTTGAAATTCTTGAGAAAAATTCAATTATGCGTATGTTGACCACCCTGTATAATACAAAGCACTGTAGCAAAGGTATTAACAGAATTTGCAAATGGAATGGAATGGAATGGAAGATGGGTTCAGATTGGCACTATATCTTAACATCCCCTGCTGGAAAAAACCCATAATGTGGTATATCGTTTTCCATGAAATTTTGTGGGGAACGTGAATATGTAAACAAAATTGGGGGTTTCCATTTAAAAAAATATAATATAATTTTACAATATGCGGCATAGGGTTGCAAAATTTCATTCTGATGCCTTGAATGGTTCAAGAGATATAGACCGTCCCCGCACTAATGGGCCATCCTGTATACGCATAAATGCACGTATGGGATAACACGATTGTTCTGGGAGTACCGAAAACAAAGCACAAATTTATACCTAGACAAGAACGAGACTCCACCGAGCGAACAGCTCCAGTTTGACAGTCTTTCACATTTCGCCAGTAGTAGTTATTTCGTTTCTAGATCGTCATCCAAGTCGTCAAACACCAAACCAAGGAGTTCAGAAGTCCTCATCGGAGGCGTTCAGCATCAGCGCTTGACAGAGATAGTACACGCCAAGACTACAAGCCAGGGAGAAATTAGAAAACGGAAGAAGAAACTTCGGCTTCTTCCTCTAACCGGCGTTTGGGTATAAAACCGACGTGCTGTCTCCACTCCAAGCCATCAATCATCAGAAGACGGACCTTGTCGGTTTATTTCTGCCTTCCCTAAGCTCACTTCGGCTGGAATAGTTTATGGCATTTAAAACTCTTTTTCGTTTGTTAAAATAATTCAATATAAACCGTAGTGCAGCAATGCCCGATAAAGAGAATTTTATTTTTGCCATTGACCTAAAATCGTTATTCATTAAGTCCCTCAAATTAGCGAAAAGTCAAATAATAGTATATTATACACGAGTTTATAATGAATGCTATTATTACCGAGGATGAAGTTTACAACACGAGCGAGTGAGACGAGCGAGTTTTGAAATCATCCGAGGTAATAATAGCATCATTATAACGAGTTGTATACTATACTTTGTCCACGACTATCAAAACAGATTCCCAGAAAGAATTTACCTTCATTTCCCTTCTCCAGTGTAAGAAAGATTCATACATACGCTCTCAGGTATAATTTTCTTGGTTTTTTGGGCAATGAATCTAATGAGGCAAGTTCTGCAGATTCTTTTATTGCTGGTGCTGTTAAAGAAACCTCGTTTTCACTCTCACTACTCATTATATCTTCTTTTTTAGAATATGCATTTCAAATTAAAAGCAAACCATGCTGATTTGACGTTTCAATTTGAACTGACACATCGCGATCGCGGCCTACTAAATAAATGTAAAAAAGAGTCAAAGCGATGTTCCTGTTGGTGTAGTGAATAATATTCATTAATCACTGCAGTGATTAATGTATCTAATTATGATTGAAGAAACACAAGTATAAAGTCGTGGACAAAAGATTTTTCCAGATAATTGTTTTCCATAATAATTTGGTCACTTTCTTTTTTTTTCTTGAATTTAGAACAACTTGCGATAGAATAAATTGCTATGGTTATAAATTCACATATATAGCATGTGAATATTACAAGTATTCGTGTTAATTATGTCTTATTGAGGCCACTATTTCTCGCTGCATATCATAATCAATGCAATTGTTCTACATATTTTGGACTGGTCTCAAAATTAGTTATATTGATAACAATTTAATATACGATTTTTTATTTTTAGATATTCTCCCAATGGCTGCATTATTTATAAATAGTACTAGAAGTGCCTACATACTTCTAGTACCTACATACCTACTTTAGTTTCATATACATAAATGCTTATCTATATTGTTCAGTTATTGTTTGGACACCTGGTACAGATACTATTTACGGATATTCTAAGGAAACGGAAATTCTAAAAAATATCCGCGTTTCTTAGAAATTATTCCGGCCTTCTCAGTACCTACCTATAACTTGGCCAGCATAAATATTATTTTAAATGTCTAAATTTAAAAGTTGCCAGCACATTGCAAAAATATATTAAATTTATACAATTAAAACAAAGTATTTTTATATGCGTATTGCATATAAAAATACGCTGTCAAAAGTATTAATAAAATATGATTTAGTTGTGCTAACTAAACTTAGTCCTATATTCAGCAGTATAGAGACGTCATTTGTGAAATTGCGTTAAAATAATTTAGATTCAAGGATCAATTTTCATATTTTTTTTATTTAAACTTTTTGAAACTGTTAAACATTTATTTTCATAAGTACATATTGTTCAGTTTAATAAAGCAAGAAGTTAGTAGAAAGCATATTGAAAATGTTACTATTTTTGTTTGTTTTTCTTAAATAAAATTGATAATTTTTTAATCTCTTGTCATTGAAGTTGCCAAGTGACTCACAAAAAGCATTGTTACAATTATAAATTTTAAAATTTCATTGGTTTAAATTTCGCGCTCTTAGTATAGACACATTATTACAGATTTCTAAAATGCCAGACTCAGAGGCAGTTTATAGTGATATTGAACATGTGCTAGATTTTGTGAGACGACACGAAAATTTAATAATTATAGATTTCAATGCAGTCGTAGGCACAGGGCGAGAGGGCGGAATAGTTGGTCCCTTTGGATTAGGCAATAGGAACGATAGGGGAGTTAGACTGATAGAGTTCTGCGATAAACATAACTTAACAGTCGCGAACACTCTATTTCACCATCATGTTAGGAGACGCTACACGTGGAAGATGCCAGGAGACCTAGGGAGATATCAAATAGATTACATTCTTGTTAGGCAAAGATTTAGAAATCAAGTTAGGGATTGTAGAAGTTATCCAGGAGCAGATATAGATAGTGATCACAATATAGTCGTTATGAAGGCCAATCTTAAATTTAAGATTTTGAAAAAACGAAGCGGAAGAAGGTATCTTGACCCAGAGAAACTAAAAGATGATGATACGCGCGATAAGTTTGAGAAAAAGACAAACGAAGTACTAAAGGGCGCGGGCGAAAATATTGTTAGGGACATAGAGGAAGAATGGAATTGCATTAAAAATAGTTTAGTTTCCTCAGCTAGGGATATTTTGGGTCATAAACAGAATGAAAGTAGGAAACCCTGGATAACAAAACATATTGTGAGTCTAATAGAGGAAAGGCGAAAATATAAAAATAAGTTAGATGAAATAGGGAAACAAAGATATAAGGCGATCAAGTGGGAAATTATTCGGAAATGTAGGAAAGCGAAAGAGCAATGGATCGATAATAAGTGGCAAAGAAGTCGAAAATAAGTTCGAAGTAGGAAAGACTAATGAAGCATATAAAATAATTAGGAGAAATTTTAGAGAAATTGGATCTAGTACCAAAAGCATTAGGAATGAGGCAGGAGATATTCTAATCGAAAGCGGGGAGAAGGCAGATAGGTGGAAAGAATATTTAGGAAACTTATATGCGGGACAGGAAGTGCAAAATATATTAGAAAGCGAAAGCAGTGTAGAGGGGGATAACCTAGGGAATCCTATAATGAGAGAAGAGTTTGAGCTAGCACTAAAAAGTTTAAGGAATAATAAAGCGCCAGGTATAGATGGCTTGCAGGCAGAAATCTTAAAGTGCGCAGGTCAAGAGGTAATAGATCGTTTATTTAAATTAGTTAGTCGCATATACCTGACAGGCGAGATTCCAGAGGATTACAAACGGAACATCATGGTAGCTTTGCCAAAAAGGAAAGGCGCGGATAGGTGCGAAAATTTCAGAACCATCAGTTTAACTTCCCATGCGTCAAAAATTTTAACTAGAATTGTGCAAAGAAGGATGGAGAAAAGGGCAGAAGAAGTATTAGGAGAAGATCAGTTCGGATTTAGACGAAATAGAGGAACGCGCGAGGCCATCCTAGCTTTACGAGTAATTATAGAAAAAACGATAGAAAAGAGAAAGAGCGTCTATATAGGATTTGTAGATTTAGAAAAGGCCTTCGACAACGTAAAACGGGGGAAGATGTTCGAAGTGCTGAGAAAGGTAGGGATGAAATATAGGGACAGAAGAATAATACATAATCTCTACGAAGAGCAAAAGGCAGTTATAGAATGTGAGCAGGAACGAAGGGAAGTAGATATCCGGAAGGGAGTGAGACAGGGATGTGCATTGTCACCTCTAGTTTTCAACTTATATATCGAAGATGCTATTAATATTGTTAAGGACAGAACAGCCTCAGGGATTAACGTACAGGGTCAAACTATTAACATGCTTAGATTTGCGGATGATATAGCAGTGTTAGCATCTAGCAAAGAAGAATTAGGAGCGGCTTTGAATGAAATGGAAGCAGTTTTGACACAGGGCTATGGCATGAAAGTCAATAAAAAGAAAACTAAAATTTTGGTATGTAGGGGATGTGAAAATAGAACTAAAATGGAAATACAAATTGGAAATGAGAAGATAGAGGAGGTCGCGGATTTCTGCTACTTAGGAAGTAAAATAACTCAAGACGGTAGGAGCACTAAAGATATAAAACAAAGAATGGCGCAGGGCCGAGTTGCGTTTAACAAAAAGAAACAACTGTTATGTTCGAGAACGGTTAATATAGAGACTAGGAAGAGACTCTTAAAGTCGTATGTATGGAGTACGGCATTATACGGGTGCGAAACTTGGACAATAGGAGAAGCGGATAGAAAAAGAGTAGAAGCGTTTGAAATGTGGTGGTACAGGCGCATGATGAAGATACCGTGGATAGATAAGGTTAGCAATAGGGATGTATTAGAAAGAGTTGGGGAAAAGCGAAAGGTATAGAAGACAATAAAGAGTAGGAGAGATAGGATGGTAGGATACCTTCTAAGACACGAAGGAATAGTTCGCGATATACTAGAGTCAGAGATAGGAATAAAAAGAGGTAGGGGTAGGCCTAGATTAGACTACTGCTCTCAAATAGTTAGGGATGTAGGATGTTCTACTTTTAGGGAAATGCGTAGGTTAGCTCAGGATAGAAAAGAGTGGAAGTACGCATCCAACCAGTCTTCGGACTGAGAACCTTATGATGATGAGACTCAGATGATATACAAATAATAAATTTTAAACTGACTGCAGTGTTGAATATAAAATAATGAGTAATAATCGGGCATAGCAGAGCAATCGCCTGGAAAGCGAAAGATCTGGGTTCGAATTCCTGTCGGCGCCTGTTTCACATTTTTCGTGGGGAGGGGCCTCCTGTGTAGTTTTCCTTGACTGCTATGCCAACTAAAGTGCTCTTATTGCTACAGTATTTATATTGGTCAAACTGGTAGATCTATTCATAAAAGATATAATGAACATTTAAGATCATTTCGATTCTAATAACGATTCAAATCTTGCAAACCATTTATTCGAAAATTACCATAAATTTCCTATTCTTGAAGAAACTAAATTACTGTACAATTTAGAAAAATGTTAACAATTAGATATTTTAGAAAACATAGAAATGTATAAACTTAAACCTTAAAAAAATATAACTTTACGAATCTAATTTATTTATTAAATTATTGTAAACTAGCGGACCCGACAGACGTTGTCCTGCCCGAACGTTGACTTGCCTGCTATTAGCAGGTTCAGCAAACGTAGCAAAAAAATAAGAAAAAAAAATCCTAGAACCCGATTGCAGTGCCACCTACCGGGTCCAATTGTGAATGTAAACCATCCAAGGACCCACTCACACACACAAAAATTATCATCAAAATCGGTCCAGTGACATCAGGGCCGCACCTAAATTTTTTTTCGGGGGGGGGGTTAGTATCTGAAAATAAAAATATAGTAGTAGACCCCGAGTCCCATTCATCGTACCTTTTTCGCCTTTAATGATTACTATAAATATAATGATAAAAGTAACCTAAGATCATTTTTCATTTGTCGATATAAGTTTACGAACGACGAACGAAAATAATAATGAGGAAAATGTTTTATTACAAGTATTAAGTATTAATAGAGAGCGCAGGAGAACTTTCCGAGACTATTCACGTCATCTTCCAGATTATTGGAAAAATAATGCACCCTCCAATTTTCGAAATCTTTGAATTTCCGAAAAATTTTCGAATTTTATGTTGTTATGGCGTTCTCGTTTTAGGATTTTCGGGGGGGGTTTTGACCCCTCTACTTATACTCTACTACTACTTATACTACTTATACGTCATACTTTTTGACACCAATTTACTCAAAAACTGCAAATAGCTCCAAAGTGATTGGAGTAGGTATAGCACATGCTAACATTTCCCCATAGAATTACATTTTATATCCAACGGTGACATAAAATTTGCAACGTGCCATTTGACAAAATTGAGTTTTTGACATTTTGCGATACCCGTATTCAAAAAATTGTAGCAGCCGCTGGCCGTTATAACTTCGGTTATCAATCAAAACATTCCTTGGAGCTTAGGGCATCGAAGTAAAAAAAATCAACGTCTTATCTTCAGCGTTTCAAGAGATAACAATTTTTTAATGAACCCTTGCATCTGCAAATTTTAAGAGAAAATGTGGCATATGTCAAAAAGTATGACAGATAAGGAGTGACAATTTGGTTAGTTGTACTCGGAATTAAGTGTCGAATCCAAGTATGAAATCAAAATGGCCGATTGTCATTTAAAAAACAAAGATGGCGTCTACTTCCGCCATTTTTAAGAGTGACGTCATCTTGTAAATATTTAATTTCGTCTCGGAATCGTCGATTATGGCTAGGTTCCAAGTTTCATAGCTTTAGCATAAGTAGAAGTCGAAAATTTTCTAATGTGCGCTTTAAAAGAATCATCCTGTATATAAAGATTATTTAGGTAGATAATTTTGATTTTTTAGGTTTCCTAATATGCCTGTCAATAATAATGTCAAAGTCACTAATATTTATTTTTTGCAGTCTCTCTGGATTCCAAGTGTGCCACTTGGAATTCTTTATTTATTTTCTGTAGTAATACAATAAGTCCCGGTTTTTCAAAGAATCCAACACCGGATTAATTCTGACACCGGCTTCGTTGCTATGATACCGGCTTTCTGATTGGTTGTATCATAGCAACGAAGCCGATGTCAGACTTAACCCGGTGTTGGATTCTTTGAAAAACCGGGCCTAAGTGTTCGGAAATTTTACGAAAGCTGTTGCGTTGCTTGGTAGCCACGAGTGTAGAGTTGACAGTTAGAAGATCATGAGCGCTTGCGCGAGTGATCTTCTGTCAAATTTACGCGAGTGGTTAGTAAAAGCAACAGCTTGAGTAAAATTAGCTAAAAATTCCAGACCACGAATTGTATTTAACAAGATTATTTTTTGAATCGAAGCAAGAGTTCAAAACGAAATTTTATTTCAATTAATTCACATACAAAGAAATGTGTTGGGAATATTCGACGTTTGGCAGGTACTAAAGTAACTAGATTATATATTATAAATGCACCTACAAATTCGCAACTATGGCAACTTATCAACAAGCAAAATTATCAACAGTAATTTGACGAGTACTTTTTATTTTGCCGGATAAATTTCTGTTTTGAACGAAATTTTGTTGCTAGGCAATTTGACGAATAAAAAGTTCGAGTCAAATTCGGCTAGTAATTTAATAAATTTAATGAATACGTTGTGAAAATTTTTGTACTCTAATTTAAAAACACTAATTCCTAAACTAATGAAAACACATACTGTATACAAAGTTAAATGTATAAAGACTGGGAAAAAACATATATTGGACAATCTAAAAATCATTTGGAAACCAGACTTAAACAACATAAATACAAAAACAGTAATTTATTCAGCAATAAGCAAACACATGAAAAACAATACTTAATCATACTTTTGAATTTAATGATACCAAAATTTTAGAACAAGAAAAAAATTTGAAATATCTGCTGTTTTTGGAAATGATACTACATTAAAAAAGGACAAAACTCTATTAATGATAGAATTGATATTCAAAATTTAAGTCAAATTTACTGTAACATAATAAACTAAATCATACTCTCTGCTACTTACTTGTAATAGATAGTATTATTAAATTAAATACCTACCTTTTTCTCTTTCTTAAATTCAGATTTTTACCAAAATCAAAAGTGCTAAAATTTTATACTTATATCATAGTTACCTTATAAGTTTTCATTATTTAAAGACAAGAAATTTGTGAAATATTTTTATAATTATCTTTACACGTTTTAATAAATTATTCTTGGCAAAGCCCCTAACCAGGAGGGAAACGTCGAATTTTATACAATTATACAGTTATTTATTAATAAATATATGCCAGAAAATTTAAAACTTGGACTGGCACAAATCAAATAAGAATTTTTAATTTTTTAAATCTTTATTCAAATAAAATTGACACCTCTTTTGAATTAATACAGTGTAACACTCAACAGAAACCTTAAAATTTTGTAGTGACTAGAATCTATTATTAAGAAGTATTTTTTAAATTAGTAAAACATTATTTACATAAAAATGAACTTGAAATTCGTTAAAATTTTAATCATACGATTGCCTCTATTCTACAATCCCCAAAAGGATTGAGAAGAAACGACCATAAAACAAGTACAAGTGAAAGTAAACAACATTGTTTTCCAAACAGCCTTCGTAAAGTCAAATAAATATTTACAACAACGTAACACTTAATCTAGGGGTGTTTTTATAACAATACAAGCTTTATATGGGGTCGCCAGTTTCGTCAACACTCTTCAAACCTAAAAATCAGAATAGGGCGAATTCCTCTTCTCATAAGTTATTGGCCTGTAGTTCGAGTTTTGCCCCCACCCCCTTGGTGCAGCATTATAGTTTTGAAGGGAGTTAAAGTTTACTCTGGGAGAAATTGGCGGGGGGATATTCGTTGAATGATGGTAATTCGGTGGGGCAGAATAATTTTCTTGCACTGGCCTTGCGTTGTAAACAGGACCGTTTAAGTTTGGAAGAGGAGAAGAAGTTTCTTTGGGGACGAAGGCGGGAGGGATTACACTCGGTTTATATGTTGGGGTGGGTGGTGCACTTGGCTTTCTTCTTGGCAACGTGTTAGATCCTGTAATATCAAAATTATCCGTGAAAAAAATTCGTAACCAAATGTTGAAGGGTTTGGGGTGGTAGGGATACAACGTCACAGTTAAGAGATTAACAATGTTAGTAGCAAGAGCAAATGGGGCACATTCAAGCTTGCCTTCATGGACATCTCCAAACTGCTGAGGACCTGGAGAATAAAACTGCTGGCTCATCTCTTGTGATGAATCTCCACATTCCATCTGTTGAGAACTAGCAGAATAAAACTGCTGGCTCGTCCCTTGGGAAGAATATTTGCAGAAAGAACTGTTTTCTGATTGTTGAAAACTATTAGCTTTCTCTGGATAAAACGTCTGAGTTCTTAAACTGGAGTTTGCAACATAAAACAAATTATCGAATTCTTCTTCTGCGTGCTTCAAATAAGAGGATTGAGTAGTAGTTTTGGTACCATCGGGGCCATTTTCTTCATGGAATGACACTTCTCTTGTCTGCTGTTGTCCAGGAATACTCAGTTTTTCTACTATATCAGGCAAAGGGTCTCTAATTTTCTTATACCGCATCGGAGGAATTATTGATTGCTCGAAGTTCTTAATCAAATTTCTCACTGGAACTTTTGTGTATTCTTCCCCTTCTTCCACAAAATGTAGACTCGAAAAATTTTCATCAGTTTCTTGTAAAATTCTTGGATCCTGCTTGTATATTTGGAAATTCCCCGTGTTATCACCACTCCTATAAAGAACTTTAGGGGTGACATATTGCACCCCATTAGTAATTTCCATTTTTTCGGGAACAACCACTTCCTCTTGTATGGTTTGGAAGTCTATTTCATACTCTCTTTCTTTCGTATAATATATTTTATCGATTTCCTCATTTTCATTCGGTTTCGTAGTGGTGATTTCCGCAATTTCCTTCTCAACAATTTGAGTTTCTAATTTGGAGTTGTCAGTAATTTCCTTTTCCATCTCTTTCCTGCAGTTTTCGAT
Organism: Xestobium rufovillosum; assembly: GCA_963966045.1. Classification (NCBI taxonomy): domain Eukaryota; kingdom Metazoa; phylum Arthropoda; class Insecta; order Coleoptera; family Ptinidae; genus Xestobium; species Xestobium rufovillosum. Next base: position 42,881,246 of record OZ014493.1, read on the forward strand.
TTTGACGCCAGGTTCTGTTCTTTGACAATCACTTTTGTGGAAAATTTCTTTATACTTCTGACCAGGGATTGTCTTTTTACCGGAACTTAAAGCTTCTTTGAATTCTGCTGTTATATCGCGTTGCCCAAAAAGCGGTCTTGCACCAATAATAGCTTCTGGCGGCTTCTTATACTTCTGCCTTTCCTCTTCCTGTATCGCTGGTATGGTGGTTTTCGAATCAGCATCAATTTTCCCTTTCAGTTTTGGTTGTATCTCACCTCCATTTTGCTTTTTCTCATCAACATTTTCTGCCTTTTCCCCAATACCTTTGATGATAACTTCCACCTCCTGCTTCTTCTCCAAATGCTTAACACCAACGTGTCCTTTACCATGACACTCTTTCTTTTCTTGGAGTTCCGAAAAGCACTTTTGTTGGGTCTTTATTATATCAGATTTTACAGTATCACCAGTTATGGTAGCAGACTCCATTTGCTCGACAAATTTCGTAGCTATATGGTGATCCATTTCTTCCACTTCTTTTGAAACAACAGGAGGTGGTATTTCAACAGGAGGAGGTGTTACTTCTCTCGACAAAGGGATGAAAACTGGAAATGGGGAGCAAGATCTACTTGCTACAAAATGTCCTTGACTTTCGAAAATCTGAGATTGAAGATTTCTGATGTTGTTGGCCGTTGAACTGGTAAATGTTCTTTCGACATTTTTGAGATCTGTATCTGCTAGAACAAAATCGAATTCTAGTTTCGAAGTTGGTGTAGATGGTGGTGGTTCTTTGATTGCATATTTCTTCCCTGTGAAAGATACTGGCTCGAAACTTCTTTTTGGCATAAATGGATTAAATGGTTTTGGTGCGTTATTGATCTCCACATTTGGTATAGTAGGGAATGCTTGTAGCCCATCTTCTGGGGGTTTTTCGGAAGTTTTTAGTTCTGTCACAGGCTCATATTCTGTTTCTTCCAAACTACTGATTTCAACTGATTGAACAGAGAACGGCTCAGGGTTTGTTCTGATTTGAACTACATCTTGTTCTACAATTTCAGGATTCAAGGTAACGTCAGCAATTGCTGGGAAAGAAGAAGCTGGACGTAATGTTGATCTCAAAGCCTCGTGTTTCTGGAAACATTTCATATCACTTTTTGACAATTCTTCATCCACAGTTACGTCAGGAATAATTGGAAATGGAGATGGAGAACGTTCTTCAACTTCTTCTATAACCTTCAGGTGCTCTTCTCTTCGTTCTTGGAGGATTGGAGTGATCTGATTCACAGTCGCGTCCAGAAGTAGCTCAGGGTTTTGATTGACGTCTGGTATACTTGGAAATGGAGATGTTGGTCTCTCCTCTGTATTAGTAGGAGCAGACTTCGGCAAAATATTTGTTAATGCAGAGCTTATGCTACCTAAAGCGATACAGAAGCTTGAAGCATGTGATTTTATAAAGCACAAAGGAAAATCATAAATTCCTCTTACCGTAATGCTGCGGCTTTAATTGACCGTCAGAATTCCAAGCCCTTGGAAGTTGAGGCTTGTAAACATCTACACTCGTAGCCCCTTTTTGCAGATTATCAACAATTCTGTTGATGCTGTTGCTGTTGTACGCAGGGTTATGGGAGAAAACTTTTTGCTGTGTACCATAACCGTTGGCTTGATTTGACCCTGAAGGGTTATTTGCCCTCATGGCTGCTTCGTACGACTCAACAGCTGGTTGTACGTAATTTCCTTTAGTTGGCCAAACTGGTTCTTCCTGAAAAGCTGCGTCCACTGAACCAGTCTCTAAAGCTGCGTCCCAAGGAGATTTGATAAGTTTGACTCTAGGACGTGAAAACCTTTCCTGGAGAATATGGTTTTTGGTTAAAGTATAAGTGATTGGAGGATTATTGTACCTGTATTTCGTCAAGTTTCTGATTGTGCTGTATCCTTTGGGCTGTTTCTGGTAAATAGCTTGGAGGAGGGAGACTACTAATAGGGGGTAAGGGAGACAGCAGAGGTGTCGGTGGTGGTGCTATATCAAGTATAGATTCCTGCCTCAGACCGTTTGTTTCGCCAACAACCCACTTCTCGGAACGTTTACGTCTTTTGGCAAACAATTCAGCACCTACAAGTAATTCATTATAAACCAAGTTTTTGTTCTGTGAGGGTGCACAACCTTTTCCTTTCGGCGAGTTCAAATCTCGGACGATTTCCAAGCAAACGTCTGGAGAGAGAGCTGTCTCAATTGCGTACCCTTGCTTTCTTAAAGAATTTATATCTTGTATTTGCCCATGCGGGTTCATAACAAGTTTGAGGAAAGATTTGTTTTCCTCAGTGGTTTCTGTGGTGACTGAGTTTTCATTTACAGTTGCTCTACCTAATGGACAACAATGATATAAATGAAAAATCGCATTGGCAATGGACGTTAGGTGAATGTATTCAGACGCAGTTGTTCGAGAAAAGTAACGCTGGATTAACTTCCACCTTGGGGTTTGTTGCTGATAACGGCGGAAGAAAGGATGAAGATTTGAAGATCAAAAATGATAAGGAAGGGTTGGAGGAAAAGAAAGGAGGTCAAGAAAAAGAGAGAGTGGGTGATGGAAAATAGAAGAAGTAGGAGAACTAAGGAGAAACGGAAAACGACGAGCAGAACAAAAAGGAGAACGAGAAAAAGATGCGGAAGAGAAAGGGCCAAGGAGTTGAAGGAGAATAAGGGGGAGATTGGGGGGAGAAGTAGAATAAGGAGGAGAAAGCAAACGCGAGAAAGAGAAGCTGGGCAAGAAGGAAAAGGAGGAAGAGAAGGATAAGAGAACGAGGAGGACAATAGAAACGGCACGGGGAATAATGCATAGTTTTCAAACAGTCAAATACAAAGGAAGAAATCATTCTCGAGAGGGAACTCACAGAGGGACAAAAATAACTCGACAAAACACTTGAGTAACCTACTTGAAACATACTTCTGACCTTTAAAATTTTAAAATTGGCTACTGTAAACAGAAAACTCGTCCCAGAACGTCTAATTGGTCTTGAAATCTTCAAACCAATAACGCAATCCAATATGACCGTAAAATATACTTTGTAAAAACACCGAAGAAACAGCAGCCTGCTCTGTTAGTATAAACAGTCACAAATTATCTGGGTGTATTTCGGTACAGCATAATGTAGTAGAGTTACGCAATATATCGATGCTCATGGCAATCTTCCAGCGAGACTCTCCGTTGTATTTTTCACTTCCTGCTAATGATATTCAGGCAGTTTAATGGTTTGCTAGTTGATAAATTAAACAGCGATGAGCCAAATACGTGAATGAAATCTTCACGACCAGAAAACTCAATTAGAACCATTAGAACACAGGTTGCATAGAATGAAAAACTATAAATAATTAAGAAAAAGCTGGAGAATTCCATCTGCTTGCAATAAAGGTCAGGGGACCATAATCAGGCAAGAACCACTGCTGTAAAAAACAAAACCGTAGAAAGGTGAAAGAGTACATCACAGAACACCTTAAAAAACAAGCCCAGCAATAGAAGAAGAAAAAGGAGGTAGGGGATGATTGACTGGTCACGTAAGAAGGGTGATCAAGACAGCCATTGCAAGACGAATGGAAGAAAAATTCCGGGAGGAAGAAGAAGCAGAGGGAGACTGAGAAATGGATGGGGAGGAAAGATAAACGAAAACGGAGAGGATGGAAATTTTTGACATACAAAGCGAGGCGGAGACTTAGTTTCCGATACAGACTGTAGTTAGCACAAAAAATCATTTACCTTCCCCTTCATGGACCCACTTAACAGATCTCTTCTTCCTGTTGACGTACATCGACTGGCCTTTACTTGTCTTATTGCTGATGTCACTCAGCGAACTCGATATTCTCCTGGCCAATTCCACTTGATCCTCGACTGTTGGATGCAACCCCTTCGCGTAGAAAGACGAAGAGGCGAACATTTTTCCTATTGAAACATTTTTCATTAGAATCGTGCCTCAAGACGAAAAAAATTATTTTAAATTACACTGCTTGTATTGGCAAGAAATGAAATATCGAAAGTGTCTTACTGTTTTTCTGTGGCTTGATTTGCTCCCCATCTGCTGGCGTGAATATCTTCTCCAAATTGATTGGTTTGCTGGGAGCCACATTTTCGTCCTAAAAATATTGTTCTCGTAAGTCTAAAATTAAACTTCAATGAACAATTACTATCAAAGAAATTTTCGCAAACTTCAAAAAAATGCTTTTATGACGTAACGATACCACCTGGGCAATAATTTAGAGTGTTTAAATTATAGAGTAATGGAATTTGGCACAGCACAATTTCTGTTTTTTAAGCAACTGTAATAGGCACAGCTGCATTTTTAAAGAACAGCCTGGCTGTTATATAAAACTGAGAGGGACAATTCCACCATGCTAGTACACAGTAAGTAACTTTTAGTATTGAAGATAGAGGAGTGGTTAAACGGGGCAGAATATTGTAGAGTAATTTGACAACAATTTCAAATTCGAGCTAAAATGACAACCTTAGATAAAATGGAAGTTACAGTGGATTCTTGGAGAATTTGAAATGCCAACAAACATTTCAAAGCTGGCTCTATTTTCGAGAAATCACAATACCCCGCATTTACCTAAATTTCGAATAGCCCCCTTAAATAAATGGAAATCATTAACAACATTGCGCACATCTTTATGGGGTAATACAAGAAAGCGAGAGACCGGACTTCTCGCCTCTCTCCCTATCCCTCTCTCTCTCTCTCAAGCGCGCCTAATAGACACGGCCGTTGCAACAGACGCTTTCATTTTCAAACTTTCCAATGTTTCTGTTTCATTTTTCTCACTTTTAAAATAACAAAACACTCTGTACACTATTTCCCGTGTTTGACTACGTAAAGACACCTTTCCGTTCGCAACCCGCCATCTTACCTTTTCAAAAGCTCCCCGGTAACTGAAAATTTGACCTGCGCCACTGGTACTGCAAGACATTTTATTGCATTCGTAAAGTACCTATGCTAATGCGCAACCCCGTCGCTCGCCAACTTAAATCTGTGGGACTGTAGTTCTAAAAAATTGCGGCGACAAATGTGAAACTCTCTAACTCTTACAGCCCAGGCGAATTTTGTCACGTTGTTGACTCATCACGTTTATAAAATTACGCTGACTGTACCAACTTTTTTTTGCCGTCTAAATCATGCGAAGTGACACAAACGCCAGTTGTCAAAATTCCTTCAAGACACTCAACGAAACCAGGTGTTCCTACACATTTGAAATAAAACACTATACATATTTAATTTATTTGAGAAACTATAGACGATTCTATTTCGAAATGCCGTTCTCAAATTACACCTGTAGTAGCAATTTTTCTAGTATTGAAAAAGAAATAATGCAATACGGCCACTTGATGAAGAAAAAGAAACTTGCAACTATGACCAATCTGAAATCTGAAATTTTGGCCATCTTAACAAGTGCAAGATGCAAGATGGGCATCACGAAAACAATCAAAAAAAGTTGTCAATAGCTTTTAAAAGTTTGTGATCCTGATCCGTAAACACTAATCAGCAAAATAGTGTGACCGAAGATGGGGCATGAGTTCTTCAGTACGACAGAGAATCAACTCAAAAAAAAAAATCCTGTCCTTCTTAGCCTTAGACGTAACACTTTAGAAATCGGCTTTTAATACTTTTTCTGTGCAAATTGGTTCTGTTCCTGTTGGAAAACTCTGTATACAAGAGCATATAAAAGTTCCACCCACATAATAAATAAAACTATTAATAGTATTAGACGTTATCCTACACAATGTAAGTGCAAAGTTCTTCGATTTAAAACACAAAATATAATTCGAGAAATACAAAAAAAACAATAAAGTAAATCCAACAAAAAATAACGTACTTCAAAATGGACATGTTTTTCATTTCGTTTAACTTTTTCTTTCTCTGCCGTATGTCCGTTTATAGTAACCTCGTGTGACTTTTCTTCCCGATTTTCACGTACCGAGCAAATTTGGCCACCCAGAAACATTTTCGTTCGTCTAGTAAACTACAATTACAACAAAACACTGACGCAGAACACAAACTGTCTATTTTAACGTATGTATGATTGCACTATTAAACGATCCAATTTGGCAGAAATTCAATCAAATAAATATAACGTCACGGCTAATACTGGTTTTAACAAATGAAAAATTTGATTTGTTTTTGATTCGGCGGTGCTAGTGGAATGTTTCAGGAACTGCCGTCCGCGGGAATTTAGGAATGGAAACTAAGCATGATCTAATATGCCGGGCTTGGACGTCTGTAAATTTAGATCGGCTGTAGTAAAATCTAGTTATAAAGTTGTGGGAAACATTCAGTATATTTGCTGGAAGTTGGTTCGCATGAGTGATTTTGGAGAGGGTATGAATCTTGACAGATCATCCGCCGCTAGAGGCCCTTCCGAATTTTCTACTCACACCCACTCACCAAACAATATCCAGCTAGGGTACCATGAGTAGTCGAATATATATCCTAATTATTCCAGACATCCGATGAACGGATAGCATCAAATACGCGTGAAATTGTTCACCAGCAAGTAGAGCGCTAGCTGAGATACGACACCCCAAAATTAGGTACTTTTTATACCGACGGACACGTTGGAGAGCGGATTCGGGTACCTCACCTCCTCCGACCACGAATGTCAAAAAATCATTCTCGCGAAACGCGTAGGCCAGTTTATATTGGAAATGGGGAAGATTACGAAAAACTGTTTTAAGTAAAAATTGTTAGGTTCGACCTGTCCTATAACTGGAAAATATTTTCAGTTATACAACTTGTCCCATTTAAAGATAGCAGACCAAAGTTACAGTTTCTTAAATGGAACACCTCATTTTATTTGCTTTTTGAATTCCACACTGAATTATAAATATAAATTGTGAGGAAGACCATTCTCGAAAATGTTTTTGAGTTATGTCAGCTTTTTCGAAATTGTTAATTAATTGTTAATTAATTTATTTAGTTGATATTTATATCGATAATTCAATCATTTATTTTAATACTTTTATTGTCATTCAATATTTTAGTTTTCTATTGTATTAAATTCATTCTCGATATTGTTACGAAAATCTCGTTTTCTTGTAAAATAACTAAATACAATTCCTGCAAGAAAACAAAATTTAGAGTGAAAAAATCTTGGATTTAGTAGGAAAATTGCAATATTTCGGAACAAATACAAATAACAAGTAACAAAATTCAAAATTTTAAGTAACCCCCGACACAACGCCTGAACAGATCTTCATAAATTATAGCTAAGAACCATCTCTATCACGTCAGCTTTCAAACAAAAAAAAACGCATCAAAATCGGTCAATTCGTTTAGGAGCTACGATGCCACAGACAGACACACAGACATGTCAATAAGACCCCTCTTTTTGCGTCGGGGGTTAAAAACTGAATAATCGAATAATGTATTGATGAAAAATATGTACTATTTTGGAGGGCGAAATTTTTGGAGAAAATTAATACACTGCCGGACAAGAAAACCGGACACATGTTTTTATTTTTATGTTACTTAACTTACGCAAATAATTAACGATTGCCCTACTAGTGAGGAAAAAGACAGTTTTAGCTGAATATTGCACCTTTCGTAAGCCTAAACAGCCAAATCAGCATTTTGACTCTTCATGCATCTTTATTGAAACATCAAAATCTTTTACCTTATTGGGCTGCTCTCTATTTTCTATTGATTATTAAATAAAAAATTACTTCGCGTACTACCAATAAGTATAACAAAATTATTTTATTTAACCGGTTTCAAGATCTACAAACGATCCCATCATCAGAAATGTTTAAGAAAAATTGTAAACAAATTATTATGACAGTTGACAAGGAAACTAAAATTGACAAATTATAATGATATCCATGAAATAAGATAACTAGATAACTGAATTTCAGTATTTACCTACGGGGTATAAGAAAAACACAAAGGAAAATCGAATACCTCGTAGCTTGAAGGGAAAAAACAATGAATTTAAAGAAAACCATATAGGAAGAAAACAATAAATTCAATTGAAAAAACCTTCAAGTGAAATATCAGAACAGAAAAACTAAATAAATAAAATATCCATGGAATCTTGACAACTGCCAACTGCTAATCTTGTAATAAATTGTGGTCAAGTCTATGTGTTCTGTCTTGACAACTGCCAACTGCTAGTACATATTGTAATAAACTAAAAAAGAGAGAAATAAGTCAATAATAGCAAGAAAGAAAAAAAAAATACTCAAGGATTAAGATGTAGAGACTGTGGTTAAATAATTAATTCAAGAATCAATCATAATAACAATAATATTGATGATGATAATATCAATAACAAAACAAAAAGAAAAAATCCCATATTGCCAAATAACCTCGAAAGTCCATGGTTTATATGGGGGGGGGGGGCAAATAAACTAATTGATTCTTGAATTAATTTACAAAAGTTTAAATAAACTAGATTGTATTAAATCGACTTGATCATTAAGTAAGTTACAATTTTTATCATTTTTATGTTTATAAATTTCTATAGACTCTAATATATCCAATTGATAACTCTTTACAAAATTAAACAATAATTTAGTATTCTCCGGAGGAGGGAATTGATGATTGTTATCAAAGAAATGATTAGCAAAACTTGAATGATCATTCTTCAAACGAAATGATCTTAAATGTTCGTTATACCTAATACGTATAGATCTGCCAGTCTGTCCGATATATATGCTGTTACAGTCTAAGCAATTTAGTTGATAAACACCTGTGTGGTCAAGTTTATGTGTTCTGTCTTTACTGTTAAATAAAATATGTTATTGATATTATCATCATCAATATTATTGTTATTATGATTGATTCTTGAATTAATTATTTAACCACAGTCTCTACATCTTAATCCTTGAGTATTTTTTTTTTTTTCTTTCTTGCTATTATTGACTTATTTCTCTCTTTTTTAGCTTATTACAATATGTACTAGCAGTTGGCAGTTGTCAAGACAGAACACATAGACTTGACCACAATTTATTACAAGATTAGCAGTTGGCAGTTGTCAAGATTCCATGGATATTTTATTTATTTAGTTTTTTCTGTTCTGATATTTCACTTGAAGGTTTTTTCAATTGAATTTATTGTTTTCTTCCTATATGGTTTTCTTTAAATTCATTGTTTTTTCCCTTCAAGCTACGAGGTATTCGATTTTCCTTTGTGTTTTTCTTATACCCCGTAGGTAAATACTGAAATTCAGTTATCTAGTTATCTTATTTCATGGATATCATTATAATTTGTCAATTTTAGTTTCCTTGTCAACTGTCATAATAATTTGTTTACAATTTTTCTTAAACATTTCTGATGATGGGATCGTTTGTAGATCTTGAAACCGGTTAAATAAAATAATTTTGTTATACTTATTGGTAGTACGCGAAGTAATTTTTTATTTAATCATGGATTTCTACCAAATAGTGAAGAGTGAAAATATTAACTACATATTTTCTATTGGTTTTTTGGTGAAATTTCATTTGTAAATGTCAGCTTTTAACATTTTCCATACAATGTACCCCGAAATGTGTTCACAAATTGTTGCTTTAAGCCACGATGGCCGAAGAGTGCGGTATATTGCTCAAGTGCTGAATATACCCTGTAACACAGTGCAAAATGTACTCTTGCGATTTCGTGAAACTCATGGGTTTGTAAAGAAGGTCGGATCTGGTCGTCCACGGACTGCGAACCATCAAGATGTCCGTTTTCTCCATGTGGCTGCGCTGCCCGATCGAGCATTGCCATCACCTACTCTTGCTGGACGGATAGCCGAAGTTCGAGGAGTAGCAGTTCCAGCCAGAACAGTTCGGAAAAGGCTAAACGAATATGTTTTGACTTAAGAAAGCCAGCTACGGGTCCCCTGTAGGCCGTAGAACATCGCAGAGCATGACTTGCATTTGCGCGGCAATACGTAAATTGGGACGAACATCAATGGAGGAACGTGCTCTTCTCGGACGAGTCAAGATTTATTGTCAGGTCACCAGATGGACGTGAAAAGGTGTGGCGAAGACCAGGGGAGCGGTACAGTCAATGTTGTATATCTCCCAGGGTCAGTTTCAATAGTGGTAGCATTACGGTGTGGGCCGGAATATCTCTGAGGGCTCACACAGAATTGATTTTCATTTAGAATGGAACAATGACTGCACACCGATACATTGTTGAGTGCCTGGAACCCCATGTCACACCATATATGCCATTTATACTGGACAATTTTGTGTTTATGGATGACAACGCCCACCCACACACAGCAAGAATTGTTAGAGTACCGTGAAGAGGTTGGTATTGGATGTCTCCCATGGTCAGCCAATAGTCCAGACCTGAATCCCACTGAACATCTGTGGGATCAGCTTGGGAAAAGGATTAGACGTCGCCAACCCCTACCAGAAACATTAAATGGAGCTTCAAGAAGAATGTGAATAAATACCCCAAGAATCATTGATAGCCTCATTTAGGGCATGCCACAACGTTTAAGGGAAGTAATAAGAGTTCGTGGTGGTAACACCCATTATTAATTTGGTTCTACTAGTGTGCTTTTCCTTTTAATATTTTTTTTTGTTTGTCTTTTCAAGTTCTTAAATAACAGGTTGATCTCTAAAAAATACTTTTGTTAAGTTTTTGTTGACGAATAATTTTGTTTCTTGTTTTTTATTTATTGTTAAGATGAAAAGAATATAGTTAAATATCATTTCAAACCGTCCGTTGTTTTTTATTCACTAAAATAGTAATTCTGAGTGGGTCCGGTTTTTTTGTCCGGCAGTGTAATTTCGAAGAATTTTACAGGAAGCAAGTTTTGGCAGAAAAATTTTTGTCTCACCAAATGACGTAGCTCTGCTAATAGTACGCCGGATAGTGACATCAATTTTTAAATGATTTTAACGTGTGGCAGAGGTTGTAAATTTGGTAGTTTGTGTGATGGCAAACAGGAAAATTGACCTCTGCCTACTCCGCGTCGCACATTTTACAGTTGACTGAAAAATGTTTGCACATACGGGTTGGCATCGGTTTGCACATACCAAAATTTAGGTGAAACGAATTTTTGATTTAAACTGACAGAAGTCTATTATTCCAACCAATTTAATTATATTTTCTGAAGAGAACAATGATTTCCCGGAACTGGCTGATGAAAACGACAAAATAAGAGCAATAGGAAAGAGATGTTGTGTTTTCCCAGAACTGGAACATTTCTACTACAATTTACGTAAAATTGCCAAGCGCGAAGCTCAGTACCTAATGCATCCAACCAGTGAATTACTTCAAGCGAGGCGTAAATATAAACATGTCTTTATCCATTTTATGTTACAGTGTATAACATTTGTTCGCCACATCAAATTTTATTTTTGATCTGGCTCCTTGCCAGTGTTCTGTAAAGAACAATTTCATTAATACGCAGAAAAACCGAAAGCCATGCATCAGAAAATATCAATTTTATTTTTAAAGCAATATTTGTTTACAGTATTATTTTTATTCGTGAATTTATTTATTGGCCGCTCCCGGTACGAAACTAAATTTAGAAAATGGAGCGATTAAGTCAGTTCCAAAAGAAAATCTCGAATATAAATAATAATTATTGGAATAGCGCCTTATGTAGCTTTACATGTTGCACGCAGTGCCCTCTAACTGAAACCAATCGAAACAGTTTGACGTTTAGGCTACACTAAACATAACCTCACTTACGTGATTGCTTTATTTCTATTTGCTAACTTACCATGCCGACTTTAAATACTCTTTTGGTCAAGTTCGTCAAGAATTCCCTTTTTTGGGGATCTTGCTTGTCTGATGGTTTGAAGCCTCTGCCAGTTTCGACAACTTCTGTAGTACTCGTCGATTTTCGTAAACCAAAATTTTGCGTTTTTGGCGACCAACCAGGGTTATCTCCGGATGGGGTATGGAAGCCACTGTTACTTCGGTTTAAACCAAAACCGTTGGTGACACTGTATGATGTGTTCGATGATGATGACTTTGTTGTGACACTTAATTTACGCACTTGCTGCATTTTGATGTTTTTTGCACTTCTTTTACTTATTAAATGAAATGCTCTTTCATTAGATTATTTTTGAGAATTGTGGAAGTTCGTGAATACGATTCTGCAGTTGTTTATAAAAAGAAAGTAAAAAAAAAACTTGAGCAAAGAAGAAAACAAAGATACAGAAATAGAATATTGGTTTTAAAGTTAACTAAACAAAACGTCAATCGACAGTTGGCAGGACTGTCTGTCATATATAATTAATTTTTATGCGAGGGAAATACTGAATTATTGTCCATTCAAAATTTTAACAAAAATAGTATAGCTTTCGTCAGAGCTTGGCAAAGTTATTTTGCATTATTTTCGTCATAAACTTACAATGACATACGAGTTAAATATAGCAACTTTCATGGTAAATTAGGCATAACAAAACTATGAAAATGCATTTCACAAACTTATAATATTTCTACCACAATATTAAGGCCTTCTTTCCATGAGTGCACCAACAAAATTCCGTGTTCACTCGCACGAATTACAGCATTTTTAATATAACCAGTTATGTCTTAAAAGACATTACCCGCGTTACTGATAATAGCAGTGGTTACCGCGAATTCTACAACAAAGTACATGCCTAGAAATACCTACTCAGCCAGCACGGTGAGAACACAGATTTGGTTCGCATCTGGACGGGTTCCAAATGTTCGAAAGTACTTATCAGCGATTCACGTTATTGGGCGTCGTTAAAAAGTTAAAAAGTGACAGGTGCAATGTGTTTAATGTTCACTTAAGTGTAGTGCTTTTGGCAACTACATTTTCCCAGTTTAAATTTATTTGAGGATGTTTGGGATTTAGACGATTTTGAAAAATATTTTGGAGGGATCTCTATTTATTACGACATGGAAATGCTTTGTGAAAATATTTATTAAGATGACCTAAATAACCCCCCTAGAACGTACGCAAAATGCAACGAATCGACCGCTTGACGTAAACGAAATATACAGGCTATCCCAGCAAAAGTGGTAGTTATGGTTAGTTTAGATTCTAAACCCGTAAAGACGGTAATAATACAGGCATATATGGTCATATCTTCATATCTAATTAAAGCGATGAGGCTGCAGAGGCAGTTTATAGCGATATCGAATATGCTGTACAGACTGTCCTATTTTATTTGTGATTTGGGGGTTTCTCATAGAAGCAGCAGAGATAGAGCCTCGGGGTTTTCGCGAATCCGAGCTACTTTTTTGAGTATAATAGATAGTCGGAGAGCAAGAGCTCTGAATTCGACACATGGTATGCAACTTTCGAACATACAAAAACAGACGATGAGTTCTTACGTAAAAACACCTGACAAAACATATTTTTGAGGTCGCGATTCGATTTGGAATTGCCAAATTGAAGAAAATTGAATTTTTTCATTCTTCTTCTGAAATATGCTATTTTCGCACTTTTATTGTTTCTCCTTCTGTATATCTGTCACCCATTGTCGTACAAATTTGAAATTTTAGCATTAGGATAATGAAACTATCCGCTTTCTAACGCTGTACGAGAAAATAGTAATTGTTGTGATTTGACTGAAAAATTAATAAATATTCGAGGAAGAGTTGCCACTTTTGTGTCATTTACAGCGAAAAAGTGTGTATCGGGGTAACTTTTTTATTTTTGAAGATATACTTATACTATAAACGAGTAAATTGTAGCGCATAAAATGAGGATGTTTTTTATTTTGAGTATTTTTTCATAAAATGCATAGTAAGTCAGAAAAAGTGTGTTAAACGCGAGTCATATGTTGCGCCCTGCGTGCGTTGTCGAGGACAAAAGCTGACTGCCGTGCCAACGCCGACGGAGTTTAGTTTTCATTTATTGAATCATTATATGGTCATTTCAATAAAACAAAACTTTTTAGTGTTTTCCACAGGTTTAATCGTTACCCACAATATTGTTTCGACTTATGATAGGTTCTTACAAAACAAATCTTAAAACTAAAGCATTGCCTTATATACAATATTCCATTTTATTTTCGTGTGGTGGGGTAAGATTGCTTCTATGATTGATGAATGGTTAAATTCCAACTGGTCATTTGTTATCTGTTGATCTAATTTAATGGCTTTGCAAATTTCAAAACTTTCCACTTAATTTAATTTTCTACCTTTAGATCCTTTATATAATATTTTAAAATCTCTTTCGACAAAATTATGATTGTTTACAATCTGTACAATGTTCCCAAAAACCCGTCCTGTTTGAATTGTTGGCAATAAACTTTATGTTCTTTCAGTATGGTATTGAAATCCCTCCCGGTTTGACCTATGTAAATCACGCTGCAATCATTGCAATTTAACTGAGAAACACCACTTTTATCTCCTGTGTTTTTTTTTCTTTATTATTGACCAATAATGAACCTAAATTTCTTTTATTTAAGCAAACCGGGTTTTGATCAAGTTTGCTTAGAAATTAGATCAACATAACAAATGACCAGTTGGAATTTAACCATTCACCAATCATAGAAGCAGTCTTACCCCACCACACACCACATAAAATAGAATACTGTATGTAAGGCACTGTTTTAGTGTTAAGATTTGTTTTGTAAGAACCTTTGATGATGACCTAGTAAGTCGAAACAATATTGTCGATAACGATTAAACCCGTTGAAAACACTAAAAAATTTTTTTTTATTGAAATATTCAATATGTTCCACCAAATGTCAAGCGAGAACAGAGTGAAATTCATTACATATATGGACGTCCAGAATTTAGCGGCAGTATGGACCATTTAAGAGCACATTTGTTTCCAACATGCAAAACAGACATTAGGTAAGTAAGCAAACGAATATCAGTAAGGTACTTATTTATTACAAAACAAATTTCGCTTCTTAGGGATTTACCACCCACCGAAAACACGTTTTGTTTTCATGTCCTCAGGACGTATGTATTTACAGTCCGTCGTTTACAAAACTACATACCTAGTTCGACCAAAACTATCAAGGTCCGGTTTTTCAAAGAATCCAACACCGGATTAAGTCTGACACCGACTTCGTTGCTATGATACCGGCTTTCTGATTGATTGAATCATAGCAACGAAGCCTGTGTCAGACTTAATTCGGTGTTGGATTCTTTGAAAAATCGGCCCCAAATCTTTTGGAATTTGGGTGGTGCATGAAAGAAAACGGAAGCGTAATGCCAATCATGACCACAATAAGTGCGAAACCAGATTTTGTAAATATAACACTATTTTGCAAATGTGAATATTTCAATAAATTGTAGTACAACCTGTATTTGTTTAAAAGTTAATGTACTGTGTTCCATAAGCTGTTTTTGTGAAGGAAAATGTACGTATATCGAATAATAAAAATGTATTTATTCTGTAAGTACAAATTTAAAAAAATAAGAACAGTTCCCATTGAAGTTCTCCACGCGGTCTGCTTCGGTGCAACCCAGGAGACAACGTAGCGCGTACAACGCTCGACTTTATTAACCTTTTATGACCACCAAACTTTTACCAATAGCATTTTTTTGTTTTTTATAAATTAATTCAGACCTTAAACTATATTTGACTCGCTTATATTATTACTCTATCTCCAATAATAAAAAAGTTACCTCGATACCAACTTTCTCAATGCAGTTACTGAAAAATCCATGGGATCTGCGACGAAAATATTATTTTTCTACCATATCTTTACACATTAGTGCACATTTATGTATGGCAACGGATTCGGCATATTTCAGACTATATGTATGCAAAGTTTTAAACCGATCCAATTGTTACAGCCAAAGATATAGAATGGGAAATATAAAATAATGTACTTCCGAAAAATTTTGTAAAAATATGATAAAGTTCGATTTTTTTCAATTTCGCAATCCCGAATCGATTCGCGACCTCCAGAATCGAATTCAGCAGGTCATTTTACATAAGAATACGACATCAGTTTTTGTATGTTCGCGAGTTGAATACCCCACTTTTATTTTGCATATTTCGAACGTCCTGCTCTCCGAGTAAGAATACCGAAACCAGAATTTGGATATCGTTTTTAGTTTTCGAGAAAAAAAAATTGATTTTTATCGATTTTCAAAAACTCTCTCCAATTCTTTTTGTACTAAGCAGACTAAAACTGTTATAATTGACTCCTATAGAACTTTTTCCAAGGAATTCAGTGGCGTACGTAGTTTTTTTTCTAGGGAGCATATTTTTTGAGTTATGACATAAAGTTGAATTTTTTAAATGGAAATCGTAGTAGGCTTTGGTCTAGTCCGAAAGGTATTTTCTAAAGCTATCAAAATATATAAAGCAAAATGATGTTTTCGAGATTAAAATCAAATTTAATTCACTATGGGTCATTCAATAAACCTAGAAACAAAATTTATAATAAAGAAAATAGGGAAGAGGACGAAATAAATGTTTTATCGTTGGTTGAGGCGACACCAAAAACTTCTTGTCGCGAAATCGAATCACAAGTTGGTGTTTCCAAAACAAAAGTTCAAGAAATATTAAAAAAGGCAAATATAGGCCACATAAAATTCAAATTATTCACCATCTCTTCCCGGGAGATCAAGAAAGAAGGCTTAATTTTTGTAGGTGGTACTTAAATAAAATTCAAGAAAATCCAGAATTTGGGCGGTCTGTCATTTGGACAGATGAAACTCACATAAGCAGCGTAGGATTATTTAACAGGCATAATGTGCGTCACTGGTCTGATACAAATCAGCACCAAACTTTTGAACGTCAGAGACAAGGACGTTTTGGATTTAACGTTTCGTGTTTTATTTTGGGTGGTCAACTATCATACCAAATTTTTGATGGAAACTTAACGGGATTGAGGTACATTAATTTATGGAAGGCATGAAAATAGAATTAAAACTTAAATACAAATAGGAAATGACAAGATAGAGGAAGTCGCTGATTTCTGTTCGCAGAAATTGTGTCAGTAGCAACTTTTAATTTAACCGTCAATTTTGAAAGAGCGCCATCTGCACTGCGACTCAGATGCAACTTTGTTATATCCATATTCTTGTTCCTCGTGTTGCATACATTAAGATTAATAATGTAATGATAAAAAATACAAGAATAATTCACCATTGCGGGTCCATAACTACTATACAAAGGCATCGTTTCCTTTTTAAATCGAAGTATGTTTTGGTAAACCTATACTCGATACCAGAGACAAAAGTAGTTGCGTCATAGTAACAACAAAATGGTGTAATGGTGGCCCTATCCTAATGACGCAACTTCTGAATCTAGTATGGAGTATGAAGAACTGAATGTGTAAGTGAAAAAAATGTGTACCTGTGTGATGTCAAATGTGTATGGAAAGCATGGTGGTAATGATACTGGCCGTTCTCTGACTGGCATACACGAAGGTAAACGGGCAACCCACGAGTCCCTCACGACCGTTTCTTGCTTTAAAAAAATATAAAAATATGCAAGACAATAGCCAAAAAAAGTTATGACAACAAAAAGTGAAAATGGTATTGTCTACAAACCTTAAAACCATTCTCGCAACCATTGGACATGTTTGTGTTTTCCACGTCTCGTTGGATGTCCTTTAATTCTCTGTCTCTCTCAGCAAATGTGTCTATCTCCGATATGATCTCTTTCAAGGTGTTCTTAACTCTTCCTTCTTCAATTTCAGCTTTCGAAAAATATTCTTTGCTGTCACGTTTATTGGTTGCTTCAGTTTCTTCTTCAGGCTTTGTTATGGTGATTTCAGGTTCTAATTTTAAAGGTTCCAAGGCGACCACCGGCGTATATCCGTCTGGCAATTCCCCTCTGATGTTAACAGTTGTTTCTTCTGATTCTTGTTTGTTACGTTCTGTTGTCTTTGCGTCTTCTATTTGTTTTACAATTTCGAATGATTTGGGAGGTTCGAAGGGTTTTAACGGTTCAAAAGGTTTTATTGGCTCAAAAGGTTTTAAGGGCTCGAATGGTTTTAAAGGTTCGAATTTTCTTATGGGTTCTAAAGGCTTATAGAAGTTTTGGATGGTTTGTGTCTTTTCTGATTGTTCTTCGACTTCTTTTGCTGACTTTTGCACTTCTTCCTATCGATTATTAATCATTTAGATGTATTTAAAAGTAAAGGATGTAAATTAAAGAACAAACTGTGCTTCAAAACGTTACAACACACAAGAAAACGCAGGAGTTATATAGAACTGACAAAACATTTTGAAGCTCAGTTTTGATCTGAAAATAAATAAGTAAACAAAAGTAATTATCATATTCTTTATTGCTGAATGCTTGTACACTAAGAACATAAGCCGTAAAACAATCCAAAGTTAACGAAAAATTAAAATAAAATATAAAACAACATAAAAATCAGTTCTATATAACTTCTTTTCTTAAACTTAGATCTAGAAACGTCTTTTTCTTCCTTATATCACTTTTTCTTTATTCTCGATTATCCTTACATTTAATAAATGCCTCAAATTAAGCCAAGTAATACAAAATACTGTTAATTTTGTTTTAGGAAAAGTAAATTATAAGAAAAAACAAATCACAATCTACCGAGTAATAAAACAGAAATACAAATGCAAAGTTAAAAGAGTAGCAAAGTTTATAGAAAACAACAAACAGAAAAGTAAAATAACAAAAATAATACAATAAAGTAAAGTAACTGGGCGAAGAGGCTTATTCGTTACTATTTTTATAATTTTGGGAAAAGCATTTTCGAGCAATTGGATAAAAGGCACAAAAGGCGGTCGTGGAAACAATTTTAATTTAAAATAACATCATAAGCGTCTTAGCCTTCGACTTCAAATTCTTCTTCCATGGAGTAACTTTGAGAAGAAGAAAAACTAGAACTTGTTACCTTGCTGGTGGCTGTAACCTCTTCTTTGGAGGACTGCACTACAGTCTGACTGGCTTGGATGTTTTGGGTTCTGTTTTCTTCTACCACTTCCGTTTTCTCGTCTGCCTGGTAGTTCGCAGACTTCTCGTGTGATTTCAAGTGGCCCAAATCGGTTTTCTTCTGCAAAAAGTAATTTCACTTTTAGTTCAAAATAAACTTAGTCTTTCCACGAAAGAATTATTCATTTCGTAACGCCGTTTTCATTAAAATTTCTCGAATATTCTATTGGTTAAAATTAGGCGGTCTTAAAATATCCAACCGAAAATTACTCAGCGAAAATTTAAAAGCAAAACACAAATGCGAGTACAATTGCCACAATATTTCACCAACTCAATCCAATAAGTTAACACATTTGAACATTTATTTATTTAAAGTGCTGAAATACAATTGGAATGTGCTCAAAATTGACTTCCTAGAACTAACAAGAAAATTTCAAAAGCGACTGACCTAATATTCGCTTAAATAGGACATTTATATTAATCTAATTGGCTATAGAGAATTATACCATCCGGTGCATGGAAGACGCCAAATTTTATCCGGTAATTACGTCTTGCACAAATTGATGTGCCCAACACTTGGCCTGACAGAAGCAGTAAAGACCAATTATAAGGCGTTTTAACGTTCACCTATGAAGAAATGTTGGTGTGGAATTAATTTATGCGAATTATGAATTTATGCTTTACGTGAACCACAAAGTTGTCTGGAAGATACATATTTGACATTACAATTTATATGCCCGCATTCCATGTGTTGTTTTTAGCTTGCCTGTTTGATTTCTACTTATTATTGAGTGTTTTAAAAAGTTTCGAAATGTAATATAGTGGGTGTTCTCATTGGTAAGAAGATCTGTATACCGATTCCTGCTTTTCATGGTTCAGGAATAAAATGAAAAGTGATACCCCACAAATCCTGATTTGACCCCAAGAGCGGCAGGTGCCGTTAAGTCATGTGCTAAAGAACTCTGCACCTGTGTTAAAGAACTCTACACCTGTACACCTGTGCAGAGTTCTTTAGCACAGGTGCAGAGTTCTTTAGCACCATATACTATCTTTATTATGTCTAATTCTTCAGAAAACCTTAATTGTCTCTAATAACTGATATGTTTCGGTTATACTTATTTATGTATTGTGATTTACCTCAGTTAAAGTCGTTTCCTCGTTCGTTTCAGTGGTAACTTCGGCGTTATCACTCAGAACAACCGGCGTCGTATCCAGTTTAGCTACTTGTAAATCCATAGCTTCAGTGATATTGTTATTTTCTGCACTAGATGAACTTGGTTCTTTTCTTGGGCCCTCTGAAGACTCTTCGGAACTTGTACGGTTTGCTTGAGCTCTGAAATAAATCTTTGTTAAATAATTGTTGTCTTAAACTAAATAATATCTCAAAAAAACAAATGTTAAACACTTAAACGCACTATTTATTTTCGCAAAGACCGTTGACCCCAGCAATTTTAGTAAAGCAATAAGATTTTAATCCCTAATTATATTTTCTCTAAGAATAGATTTTTTCGGGCATTAACTAACTTGAAAAAAGAACGTATATACACAACTGTCCGTCTGGCAGAAATCCAAAGACTGAATCCAGCTTAGCATCATAAATAAACCGTGCAGTGTCTCAGACTATACATATAACCTTGCGATATAAAGCGCAAGCACCATTGCCAAAATTGTTTTTATTATTTCACTTAGTAGTTCAATATCGATTGCTAATGAGCCGAAGTGCTGACGCAAATTTTGTCTTTTTTAAACGATCCTTGGGGCGACAGACGAGAGTGTTCAAAGTACGGTCTATATCCAAAATCTGCATAAAAAATAATCACAAAAATGCGAATTGCTTTAACAGTCTATACGCCTATGACAGAGAAAACTGGTTTTCAATTTAGAGATGTACTCGTCCCTTCTGGAGTTCCCCAGGGATCAAACCTGGAACCTCTTCCTTTTGCTATTCCTTTAATTACAACTAGTTCACCTTATTTTTAAAAAATTCGGACTATT
Organism: Xestobium rufovillosum; assembly: GCA_963966045.1. NCBI lineage: Eukaryota > Metazoa > Arthropoda > Insecta > Coleoptera > Ptinidae > Xestobium > Xestobium rufovillosum. The sequence goes on from OZ014493.1 coordinate 42,902,010, forward strand.
ATTCTGATGATCTTAAGATTTTTAAAGAAATTAAATGCGTTGTCGATTGCTTCCACTAACGTTCAAACTGTATGATCAGGGATATATGAAGCGAAGATGCATATCGTGCTTAGTATTGATTCCCAACACAGATGGCGTGTAATGTAGATTGAGGACAACGTACTATGATTGGACGATGATGGACACAATCCTACCTGTTGAATATACCCCATATTATCATAGCAGCTACAACCAAATTTTGCAAATTTTCATTTCGGCTGAAATTAAAAATTATCTACAGTTCCTGGCATTGCCATCATATTTTTTGTGACATTTCAGTAAGTACAGAGTTTTTTGGCACTTAAACTTAAAAAAAGCTCATGGGAAGATTACGGGAATAAATGAAACCACTTTCTTGTAAAATAATGTTACTGGTAACAAAGGAGACATTATAAATTATGTGCCCAGCAGCTGAAAGTTTATTATTTTGCAGATCTGGTGGCATAGCCCCAGGTTTTATTACCAACAAATCGCTGCGTTCCAAATACTTAACTATTTGGCACATTTAATGCGCATATAAAACGCCGTGGTTTTCTAAATATTAATGATCTGATGGAAGTCGTAATAATTATCGTTGAGTCTTCAACATTTCAAGACTTGCTTTCATAACAAGCGAAATACTTCATTCCGAGCAGGAAAATATAAGATTTCAAAACAGATTTCTGCAAATTGCAAAATAATGCAGAGCATTCAAAGAGGAGTTTCTATTATAAGTGTAATCAATTGAACCATCCAAGAACTTGTTACTTGACAAAGAAAGAATATCACTTACTACCCTTTTTTTGGACTCGGTTCTTGCGACCTAATGGTTGTGAAGTTAAATAATGATCAACCAGGACAACCACCAACATCAGAGGAAAGGAAACTGGCGAATCTCTGTGCGAAAATCAATCCGCAACTTTGTGTTCTGTTGTGACTCCAATGCACATCACACGGTTTGGAGAACAATGGAACCGACAAAAGAAATGAGTCACTTTTAGAATTAATTATTAGCAATAATCTAGAAGTAATAAATCAGGGAAGTGAGCCTACTTTGTCACAGGGTTAAGGAGAGGATGGTTAAATGAGAGACCCTCTGTGAGGGAACATACTTTTAAACTTTTAAACCAGACCAAGAGGACTGGGAGGGGAAGATTATAAAGAGTCCCGTCGGAAATTCGTCAGCGTCATAAAAAGAGCGAAGGAAGAAACGTGGAGGAGACACTGCGAGAAAATTGGAAAAACTTCGGATTGTGCCAGACTCCAAAAAGTCTTGCAGAAAAACTACCAAGTGAAAACAGGATCACTGGAATTCTGAGAGGGAAGAAAACTTCCAGGGGGCTAAAGTCCCGCTGATAGGACCGAAACCCACTTGCTTCTTGGCATATCAGATAGCCAAAGGGGTGATAAAGTACCTAAGACAAAAACATGCATCTTACTGGATGGGGACTCCTGGACTGAGGTAATAACGGACCATCCAGCTAGAGAACTGGAGAATTATTACGACTGAGTAAAAACCTCGGACCAATAAGCACCAACACTGTGTCAATTTAACCCTGGATCAGTTGCTATTAGAATATCTGTAAAAATGAGTTCTATGGTAGGCATGCATCATCATCATAAGGTTCTCAGTCCGAAGACTGGTTGGACGCGTACCTCCATTCTTTTCTATCCTGAGCTAACCTACGCATTTCCCTAAAAGTAGAACATCCTACATCCCTAACTATTTGAGAGCAGTAGTCTAATCTAGGCCTACCCCTACCTCTTTTTATTCCTATCTCTGACTCCAGTATGTCGCGAACTATTCCTTCGTGTCTTAGAAGGTGTCCTACCATCCTATCTCTCCTACTCTTTATTGTTTTCCATACCTTTCGCCTTTCCCCAACTCTTTCTAATACTTCCCTATTGCTAACCTTATCCCAAAGGACTTGTACCTTGACGCAGTTCTAGTAATACTGGGACGGGTGGGATGGCTTGCGCGCTTCAATGATCTAAAGAGCCGAACCATAGGTTTAACCATATTGGAGGGGTTTTTATTTGAGAAGCCAGACTAAATCAAGTCCCTGGAAGGGGGCAGCAGCTCTTTCAGTAATCATAGTGGCAGAGATCGTGAGGGTTGGTATGGCACTGTGATACACACTACTGCGATGTGGAAGGCAACGGGAAACCACCACATTATTTTATCCCTAGTACAGCGTACTTTAATTTATGATGATGGCACCTTCTGGAGTAAAATATTCCGGAGGTAAAATAGTCCCACATTCGGATCTCCGGGCGGGGACTGCTTCGGGGGGAGTCATCAGAAATGATAAGTGTAACATCTCACGAGTCGGAGCGTGGAATGTTAGAAGCATGAAACAAGTAGGGAAGTTAGAGAATTTGAAAATTGAGATGGATAGGTTAGCATTAGACGTAGTAGGTATCAGTGAAGTGCGATGGCCAGAAGCTGGAGACTTCTGGAGCGGAGATTTTAGAGTAATACACACAGGATCTGTAGGAGGAAATTCGGGAGTAGGAATTGTTATGCGGAAAAAAGTAGGACAGAGTGTAGAAAATTTCTTACAGCAAAGTGACAGGGTAGTTATGGTTAGGTTAGATTCGAAACCTGTAAAAACAGTAATAATACAGGTATATATGCCCACTTCTAACTACAGTGATGAGGCCGTAGAGGCAGTTTATAGTGATATTGAATATGTGCTAGATTTTGTGAGAGGGCACGAAAATTTAATAATTACAGGAGATTTCAATGCAGTCGTAGGCACAGGGCGAGAGGGCGGAATAGTTGGCCCCTTTGGATTAGGCAATAGGAACGATAGGGGAGTTAGACTGATAGAGTTCTGCGATAAACATAACTTAACGGTCGCGAACACTCTATTTCACCATCATGTTAGGAGATGCTATACGTGGAAGATGCCAGGAGACTTAGGGAGATATCAAATAGATTACATTCTCGTTAGGCAAAGATTTAGAAATCAAGTTAGGGATTGTAGAAGTTATCCAGGAGCAGATATAGATAGTGATCACAACATAGTCGTTATGAAAGCCAATCTTAAATTTAAGATTTTGAAAAAAAGAAGCGGAAGAAGGTATCTTGACCCAGAGAAACTAAAAGATGATGATATGCGCAATAAGTTCGAGAAAAAGACAAACGAAGCACTAAAGGGCACGGGTGGAAATATTGTTAGGGACATAGCGGCAGAATGGAATTGCATTAAAAATAGTTTAGTTTCCTCAGCTAGGGATATTTTGGGTCATAAACAGAATGAAAGTAGGAAACCCTGGATAACAAAACATATTGTGAGTCTAATAGAGGAAAGGCGAAAATATAAAAATAGGTTAGATGAAACAGGGAAACAAAGATATAAGGCGATCAAGTGGGAAATTATTCGGGAATGTAGGAAAGCGAAAGAGCAATGGATCGATAATAAATGCAAAGAAGTGGAAGATAAATTCGAAGTAGGAAAGACTGATGAAGCATATAAAATAATTAGGAGAAATTTTAGAGAAATTGGATCTAGTACCAAAAACATTAGAAATGAGGCAGGAGATATCCTAATCGGAAGTGGGGAGAAGGCAGATAGGTGGAAAGAATATTTAGGAAACTTATATGCGGGACAGGAAGTGCAAGATATATTAGAAAGCGAAAGCAGTGTAGAGGGGGATAACCTAGGGAGTCCTATAATGAGAGAAGAGTTTGAGATAGCACTAAAAAGTTTAAGGAATAATAAAGCACCAGGTATAGATGGCTTGCAGGCAGAAATCTTAAAGTGCGCAGGTCAAGAGGTAATAGATCGTTTATTTAAACTAGTTAGTCGCATATACCTGACAGGCGAGATTCCAGAAGATTACAAACGGAACATCATAGTAGCTTTGCCAAAAAGAAAAGGCGCGGATAGATGCGAAAATTTTAGAACTATCAGTTTAACTTCCCATGCGTCAAAAATGTTAACTAGAATTGTGCAAAGAAGGATGGAGAAAAAGGCGGAAGAAATATTAGGAGAAGATCAGTTCGGATTTAGACGAAATAGAGGAACGCGCGAGGCCATTCTAGCTTTACGAGTAATTATAGAAAAAACGATAGAAAAGAGAAAGAGCGTCTATATAGGATTTGTAGATTTAGAAAAAGCCTTCGACAACGTAAAATGGGGGAAGATGTTCGAAGTGCTGAGAAAGGTAGGGATGAAATACAGGGACAGAAGAATAATACATAATCTCTACAAAGAGCAAAAGGCAGTTATAGAATGTGAGCAGGAACAAAGGGAAGTAGATATCCGGAAGGGAGTGAGACAGGGATGTGCATTGTCACCTCTAGTTTTCAACTTATATATCGAAGATGCGATTAATATTGTTAAGGAAAGAACAGCCTCAAGGATCAATGTACAGGGCCAAACTATTAACATGCTCAGATTTGCGGATGATATAGCAGTGTTAGCATCTAGCAAAGAAGAATTAGGAGCGGCTTTGAATGAAATGGAAGCAGTTTTGACACAGGGCTTCGGCATGAAAATCAATAAAAAGAAAACTAAAATTTTGGTATGTAGGGGATGTGAAAATAGAACTAAAATGGAAATACAAATTGGAAATGAGAAGATAGAGGAGGTCGCGGATTTCTGCTACTTAGGAAGTAAAATAACTCAAGACGGTAGGAGCACTAAAGATATAAAACAAAGAATGGCGCAGGGCCGAGTTGCGTTTAACAAAAAGAAACAACTGTTATGCTCGAGAACGGTTAATATAGAGACTAGGAAGAGACTCTTAACGTCGTATGTATGGAGTACAGCATTATACGGGTGCGAAACTTGGACAATAGGAGAAGCGGATAGAAAAAGAGTAGAAGCGTTTGAAATGTGGTGCTACAGACGCATGATGAAGATACCGTGGATAGATAAGGTTAGCAATAGGGAAGTATTAGAAAGAGTTGGGGAAAAGCGAAAGGTATGGAAAACAATAAAGAGTAGGAGAGATAGGATGGTAGGACACCTTCTAAGACACGAAGGAATAGTTCGTGACATACTAGAGTCAGAGATAGGAATAAAAAGAGGTAGGGGTAGGCCTAGATTAGACTACTGCTCTCAAATAGTTAGGGATGTAGGATGTTCTACTTTTAGGGAAATGCGTAGGTTAGCTCAGGATAGAAAAGAATGGAGGTACGCGTCCAACCAGTCTTCGGACTGAGAACCTTATGATGATGATGATGAACCTTATCTATCCACGGTATCTTCATCATGCGTCTGTAACACCACAGTTCAAACGCTTCTACTCTTTTCCTATCCGCTTCTCCTATTGTCCAAGTTTCGCACCCGTATAATGCCGTACTCCATACATACGACTTTAAGAGTCTCTTCCTAGTCTCTATATTAACCGTTCTCGAACATAACAGTTGTTTCTTTTTGTTAAACGCAACTCGGCCCTGCGCCATTCTTTGTTTTATATCTTTAGTGCTCCTACCGTCTTGGGTTATTTTACTTCCTAAGTAGCAGAAATCCGCGACCTCCTCTATCTTCTCATTTCCAATTTGTATTTCCATTTTAGTTCTATTTTCACATCCCCTACATACCAAAATTTTAGTTTTCTTTTTATTGATTTTCATGCCGAAGCCCTGTGTCAAAACTGCTTCCATTTCATTCAAAGCCGCTCCTAATTCTTCTTTGCTAGATGCTAACACTGCTATATCATCCGCAAATCTGAGCATGTTAATAGTTTGGCCCTGTACATTGATCCCTGAGGCTGTTCTTTCCTTAACAATATTAATCGCATCTTCGATATATAAGTTGAAAACTAGAGGTGACAATGCACATCCCTGTCTCACTCCCTTCCGGATATCTACTTCCCTTTGTTCCTGCTCACATTCTATAACTGCCTTTTGCTCTTTGTAGAGATTATGTATTATTCTTCTGTCCCTGTATTTCATCCCTACCTTTCTCAGCACTTCGAACATCTTCCCCCATTTTACGTTGTCGAAGGCTTTTTCTAAATCTACAAATCCTATATAGACGCTCTTTCTCTTTTCTATCGTTTTTTCTATAATTACTCGTAAAGCTAGAATGGAGGTAGGCATGCAGGCATGTAAATTTGTAGAAACTCAAAGAAGTGTAAGTTTTCATCCATCATTTGTAAAAAGTTTTATTGAATATTGTAAGGTATGCTTGAACTGTCACCAAGTGTCTTGGTTTACAGTAATATATTTCGAGCAAGTTATTTACGTGACGCAGAAACAGGAACTTATTTTTTCTTGTTTGAATTATTTTTAGAAGACCAACATTGTTCTGTTTTCTTCTAAACAGGAATTAAGTGTCTGCATGGCAACTAAATTTATTTTGTTGGTTCTGTTTTAAGTTACACAGTTGGCTGTTCCATAGACCAAGCAATTTACCTTATTTTCCATTTTGACATTTCTTACACAAACGGTGGATTCATTTTTTCCATGGCCTCCCGATGAGTTTTGTATTTATGACAATAATCAAACAGAGATAAAATTGTAACGACTGTGTACTTACCCTTCAATAGCTCTTGTAGAAGCGTTGTTAAAAAATATGTTAAAAAGTGCTAACCAAATGAACCTGATCCACTCGTCTATCATTTTGCTTTTCCATAATAAATTGCTAAACTATAAAATTTGAATTAATATCAGTGCCAAAACAAAATCTGCTATTAAACTAAAAATTAAATGACAACAAAATTTGCCTCCAATATATAAATTCATCACACGATATACGCACTTTAATTTCACAATAAATTAACAATTTTTTTAATTATGTAATATTATTTTTTTTCCTTTTATACTTAAAATGTTACGTAATGGCCTATCATAACAAAACTACTTATAGATACTGTTGTTATCGTAACTCACAATATCGAGACTCTGTTGGCACTGCAACTTGCAGTTGCAACGAACTCAAGAATCCAAAACGGGATACGGAAAGAAGCGCATGTCAGTGTCAAGTCAAATCTATCGCAATACGTTGGTAGGTAAGCAATATAAATAAAAAGGGCAAAAGATGCAGTGTAAATCACGTGAATTAGAAGCAGCCCACATGTATTAGGTAAAATTTCATAAAACCTCAGAAAAATGGATTGAGAATTGCTGAAACATTCCTAAGGCATTGCTGGTTAACAAATTAAACTTCCAAGAACTCCAACACTGGCTTCATTTATTTTCTTAGCAATAAGAACATATGTAAGTAGCACGTACCTCATAAAAACGGTACCTAACGAGTTAATTTGCGGTGGCTGAAATCGGTGCATGTCTAAGTAAATAAGTAACTGGCGCATCGAGAGAACTTGAACATTTTGATTTGGAAAAGTATATTTAAATATATTTACGAAGTTCCCTAAGGCAACAACCCCATTTGCTATGACTGAGTCTTGGATGTCTGGCTTGTCCACCAGCTTCCACGATTTTTCCTTTCCTTGTCGAATAACGCAGTTGTGGATGTTGGAAAGTATTTAGCAAAACATAGTGGCCCCTCATTTGAACTGTATAGATAACAAATCCCTTGTTTGAGAGCACATTCTCACGGCGAAACAGGCGTATTCTTTGCATCAACACTTTTTTTGCAAATAACTTTCTAAGAATTAATTGTGAGGGCCCCCAAATTTTCTAATGCTGTCCTCAGCGTCAAACCGATTGATAAAGACCGCGCGAGACTGACGGTCTTAAATACCATACAATTCGAGGTCACCTATAGATCTTTTCCCGTACCGGACGAACTCTTGCGTCTCATATCTTGTACCTACAAAAGGGAGTGTTTGGCTCGTAATTTTTGTCAAACAGCTGCTATGTTATGACGTTATGGCATTGAATTGTAGAACTAAATCCATGTTCAATAATGTGCTCGTATGACAGGGTGAGGGGTTGCCATAATTTGTTGGAAAATGGTCAAGAAAATCTTGACGTTTCTAATGAAAGGTAAAGGTATTAGAAATAAGAAACCTATTTATCCAACATTGAAGGTCTTGGGAGATTTAATCTGTTGTTGCCTAGCTCTTCAATTTTTCTTTTAAATATTATAGGTAGAAGCATGTCTGAACAAAAAAAGGCGCGTGAAGAGAAGCACGGATCCTGAAATGTGGAAAAGATGGTTTGATGAGATATCGAGTGAAGAAGAGAGCCAAATTGACGACGTAGAGGATGAGTTTGAAGATAATGTCGATGTGGATGAAGATGTGGTTGAAAAGAGTGATCACGACACCGAATCCTAAACTATCGAAGTATCGGAGCAAGAAGTATCGGACGATGATGAAGAAATGCTGCCAGTAGTGGACAAAATTTGGGATAATTCGAAAGGAAATGGTGCGGAATCATGCTACCTGATAATCAGCGAAAAGATGTTCCTCAAGATTTCCTGCCCAAGAAGGACCGAGAAGCAGAGTCATCTCTTTTTGGCTTACAAGCCGATTGCATTATGGTATCATACTGCCCAAAGAAGAAACAGGAGATGACAGGAACAAGCGATCCTAGACCTTAGATTTCTTTCAAAGCTATGACTGACCAATATATCTTAGAAGTAAACTTCGTGGTGAAATGAATATTGATGTGATTATTATTGAAATGATTATGGCACTGATCCTTGTCCCTAAATTCCAATTGTCTTGAAATTAGTAAAAGCGAATATCCTGGCCTGACCTGACCTGTGTAGTCGAAATGCGGAAAACTATAACTCAAAATCTTTAGTGTTTATAAACTTCAGAGTCGAGTAAACAAACATTACAACACTCAGAATTCTTTTGTATTTTTAACTCTCGTGCAGACTATTTGAAACATTTCTCGTCATTCTTTCAATTCAATTAAAGGTCGCGCTTAAAGTGGCCAAGTATTTGCTCCCATACTGCTATATTGGCAAAGACTTTAAATATTTGGGTCGCGGGCATCGTTCTGTCCTTCATCAAGCTGCTCCCAAACGGTTATTGTACATAGTGCATTTTTAATGCAACCAAACAGTTTAATGTTGTTTAAAACTAAACGTATTTGAAAGAGCAGGGTAATCGTAAAACTTGTAAGATTGTTTTTAGCTCAAAGCGACGGAAGTCGTGTTGTTGCCAATGCAGCTCACGATGAAACCGCATAATGTACAAATAAATAAAAGTACCTATTTTAAACTTTCGTGTGATATATTTTTATTATATAAAGTCCACCTTTATTCGTTCGGTGAAACTAATTTGACAGGTGTGACTGCCGCCTTAATAGTCCTTTTCTGAAGCGATCTGTTATTATTTGCTATCCTGTTTTTATAGTTTTTCAAATCGATATTTTCTATAGACTGAAATAAAGGACATTAAAACACTTTCAACTACGATATATTTTGAGCAATTACGACGTAATAAATTCAGTGATGTATAGCATTACATGTTTATTTCGTTTATTTTGGAATCCTTCCAGGGAAGCCTTAAAGTCTTTGTCGAAATTAAAATGGAGAGTAAAAATACGAACACACCGCGATTTGGAACTTGATTTCGCTAAAATAATCTTGGGGAAAAACACATTCGGATGTTTTTAATCAGAAATGAAGCCAGAAACATTCAAGTTTCTTACACGCAGTGGTTGAATCGCGAATTTTGTCGTAAATTCATTAGAAATAAATTATTTGTAAGTTAACTCCAAGCGTCAAAAACTCGATGCGTGTTTCGCTGACAACGTCAGCATCTTCAGTAGCTTGAAGACTAACTCAGTTGATACTGTGAATAGGATGGTCCACATCGTTAAATAGTTAGCGGTATAATTAAAAATTTAATTAATACTAAACACAACCTATTATTCAGGGTCTCCACGGTGAGAAGGGAAATATTCTGTAAATATTGCTAACGAGTGTCCGTAGAATTGGAAACACTGCGTCGTCTTCTTAGGGCGATAACAAAATTTCCAGGAATATATTTCTTTGGGTTTCCAAATCCGTCTATACGTCTAGGTCACCCACCGCGGAGAACCTGTATGTATTTAAAGAACATTGTGGCACCTAAGAAACAATTTCTTTCACGGAGTTAATATTTTCTGTCTTGACTATTTGGTAGAAATCCATGATGAAATAGAAAATTACTATGCGTACTACCAATAAGTATAAAAATTATTTTATTGACCGGTTTCAAGATTCACAAACGATCTCATCATCAGAAATGGTAAATAAAATTGTAAACAAATTATTATGACAGTTGACAAGGAAACTAAAATTGATAAAACAATACAAAAAATAATGATATCCATGAAACATGTTAACTAGATAACTGAAATTCAGTATTTACCTACGGGGCATAAGAAAACGCAAAGGAAATTCGAATACCTCGTACCTTGAAGGGAAAAAACAATGAATTTAAAGAAAACCAATTCGGGAAAAAACAATAAATTCAATTGAAAAAACCTTCAAGTGAAATATCAGAACAGAAAAAATCAATCAATCAATATCCAAGAATTCTTGACAAAACTGCCAACTGCTAAACTTGAAAAAACTGCGAGGTCAAGTCTATGTCGTTCTGTCTTGACAACAGCCAACTGTTAATCTTGTAATAAACTAAAAAAAAAAAAAAAAAAAAAAAAAGAGAAATAATGAGAGAAACTGTAATACCGACACCTGAGAATTATAATTTTGATCAAAAGATAATTACAAAAGTTTAAATAAACTAGATTGTATTAAATCGACCTGGTCATTAAGTAAGTTATAATTTGTATCATTTTTATGTTTATAAATTTCTATAGACTCTAATATATCTAGTTGATAACTCTTTACAAAATTAAACAATAATTTAGTATTTTCTGGAGGAGGGAATTGATGATTGTTATCAAAGAAATGATTAGCAAAACTTGAACGATCATTTTTTAAACGAAATGACCTTAAATGTTCATTGTACCTAATACGTATAGATCTGCCAGTTTGTCCGATATATATATACTGTTACAGTCTAAACAATTTAGTTGATAAACACCTGTGTGGTCAAGTTTATGTGTTTTGTCTTTACTGTTAAACAAAATATGTGATAATATATTTGATGGTTTAAATGTGACTTGTATGTTATTTTTTCTTAAAATACTGGCAATCTTTTCAGAAATATTTCCAAAATAAGTAATCCTGCAAAATTTGGTAACTTTATCATTAGATAATTTAGGATATATGTTGTTACAAGCAATTTTAAATTTTTTATTGTTAATGATTCTATTGATGATTTCAATCCGTTATTTATTGCAATTGTTCTAATTATGTTTAGTTCTTTATTCAATTTATCCAAAGATAGCGGTACTGTAAAGGCCCTGTGTATCATAGAATTATAAGCAGAAATTTTTTGACAAAAGGGGTGAAATGAATTCGATGAAAGAGTAATATCTGTATATGTTGGTTTCCTAAAAATATCGAAATTAATTTTATTATATTCATTTATTAAAGTTAAATCTAAGAAATTAATTTTATGTTCAGTTTCTATTTCTTTTGTAAACTTAATTTTTGGATGAATATTGTTCAAAAAATTTTGAAAATTGTCTAATTGTCTTGTTGTTCCTTTAAAACAAGCAATAATATCATCTACATATCTATACCAAAATAGAATATGTTGTTTGCCTAATTCTGAATTCATAATTTTATCTTCAATATCTGACATGAAAATATCTGCTAATAAAGGACTAATTGGTGAACCCATAGCAAGACCTAAATTTTAAGTATAATATTTATTATTGAACTGGAGATAATTTTGTTCAATACAAAGTTGGAAAGCAGTAATAATATCATTCTTTATAACAATATTAGTGTGAGTTTTATCTAAAATATTTTCAATTAATTTTAAGCATTCAGTAGGAGGAATATTAGGGAACATATTTGTAACATCAAAAGAAACCAAAAAGGACCCTGCTGGAATATTTTTATTTTTGATATTGGTAATTAATTCTAAAGAATTTTTTAAACTAAATTTGGATTTAAAATTTGTTGTATTTCTGAATATATTATTAATATTTTTAGCTAAATTTCTTGTAGGAGCATTAATATATGATACTACTGGTCTTATAGGTGTATTAATTTTATGGTTCTTGATAAGTCCATATAATTTAGGGGCACATGCATTCATATTAATTAATCTTAATTTTTCAAAATTGTTATTAAAAATACTGTTGCAATTTTTTAACCAATCTTTTAATTTTGTTTGAAAATGTTTTGTTGGATCTTTTTTTAGTTCAGTTAATTTTTCATTATTAATAAAATTTTGCATCTTTGTTATATATTCATCTTTAGGTAAAATTACTATAGCATTGGATTTGTCTGCTTTCGAAACTATCAAATTATCTTTATTAATTTTTTCTTTAATAGAATTAATTGTAATTTTATCAAGTTTATTAATTTTATTAATGATTAAGTTTTTGTACTGAAAGGTATTATGAATTTTATTTCTAATATTCTGAGAATCATCATCCTTTTTCAAAATTACATGTACATGTCACAACGAGAAGTAACACGATTGCAGCAGAGAAGGCAATTAAAGCTGCCCAGAGAGTTTGGTTGAAAGAAGAATGTAGAACCCAATATAAACAAAGATACGTATTAAATCACTACATTAAAGTTTTACACTCTGAACTTTCATACAAATTACACGCTATAGAGTTTAACAGTTTAGATGACATAATTAGAGACAATATTAGTAAAGTCATACATAAAAAATACCTCACACAACGAAAGAAATTAGATAATTTGAACTATATTCAAAATTTTAAGCAAACTGACATCTATAACAACAATTCTAGGAAAGCAATATTTAGTTCCAAATTTATCAATTACAGTAATACAGTTTTTGACAATAATGAAACAGAATTACTATCAAAAGGTCCAAAATTTGCCCCCAATATGAACAATATAAATAGAACCGAAATTTTAATTTCAGAAATTGAAGTAATTTTGAAAAAGGATGATGATTCTCAGAACATTAGAAATAAAATTTGTAATACTCTTCAGTGAAAAAAGTTAATCATCAATAAAATTAATAAACTTGATAAAATTACAATTAATTCTATTAAAGAAAAAATTAATAAAGATAATTTGATAGTTTCGAAAGCAGACAAATCCAATGCTATAGTAATTTTACCTAAAGATGAATATATAAAAAAGATGCAAAATTTCATTAATAATGAAAAATTAACTGAACTAAAAAAAGATCCAACAAAACATTTTCAAACAAAATTAAAAGATTGGTTAAAAAATTGCAACAGTATTTTTAATAACAATTTTGAAAAATTAAGATTAATTAATATGAATGCATGTGCCCCTAAATTATATGGACTTATCAAGAACCATAAAATTAATACACCTATAAGACCAGTAGTATCATATATTAATGCTCCTACAAGAAATTTAGCTAAAAATATTAATAATATATTCAGAAATACAACAAATTTTAAATCCAAATTTAGTTTAAAAAATTCTTTAGAATTAATTACCAATATCAAAAATAAAAATATTCCAGCAGGGTCCTTTTTGGTTTCTTTTGATGTTACAAATATCGTCGCCCTCCTCACGTACTGGCGTAACTGACAATTTTGTGAAAATTGAGTTACGTTGTATAATATGCATATCTCTAGTGTCTGCACCACCTCACGAAGTGGCGTAATTGCAGCACCAATCTACATAAAAAAGACAACCCGTAGGTTATGTTACTGTGTTTAATGCAGTCCTATAAGTGTAAGCGAATTACGTTTTTTTGTTCGCCTGAAAAATTTACCAATTGTCAGTTACGCCAGTACGTGAGAAGGGCGACGATATGTTCCCTAATATTCCTCCTAATGAATGCTTAAAATTAATTGAAAATATTTTAGATAAAACTCACACTAATATTTTTATAAAGAATGATATTATTACTGCTTTCCAACTTTGTATTGAACAAAATTATCTCCAGTTCAATAATAAATATTATACTCAAAATTTAGGTCTTGCTATGGGTTCACCAATTAGTCCTTTATTAGCAGATATTTTCATGTCAGATATTGAAGATAAAATTATGAATTCAGAATTAGGCAAACAACATATTCTATTTTGGTATAGATATTTTTAGGAAACCAACATATACAGATATTACTCTTTCATCAAATTCATTTCACCCCTTTTGTTAAAAAATTTCTGCTTATAATTCTATGATACACAGGGCCTTTACAGTACCGCTATCTTTGGATAAATTGAATAAAGAACTAAACATAATTAGAACAATTGCAATAAATAACGGATTGAAATCATCAATAGAATCATTAACAATAAAAAATTTAAAATTGCTTGTAACAACATATATCCTAAATTATCTAATGATAAAGTTACCAAATTTTGCAGGATTACTTATTTTGGAAATATTTCTGAAAAGATTGCCAGTATTTTAAGAAAAAATAACATACAAGTCACATTTAAACCATCAAATATATTATCACACATTTTGTTTAACAGTAAAGACAAAACACATAAACTTGACCACACAGGTGTTTATCAACTAAATTGTTTAGACTGTAACAGTATATATATCGGACAAACTGGCAGATCTATACGTATTAGGTACAATGAACATTTAAGGTCATTTCGTTTAAAAAATGATCGTTCAAGTTTTGCTAATCATTTCTTTGATAACAATCATCAATTCCCTCCTCCAGAAAATACTAAATTATTGTTTAATTTTGTAAAGAGTTAACAACTAGATATATTAGAGTCTATAGAAATTTATAAACATAAAAATGATACAAATTATAACTTACTTAATGACCAGGTCGATTTAATACAATCTAGTTTATTTAAACTTTTGTAATTATCTTTTGATCAAAATTATAATTCTCAGGTGTCGGTATTACAGTTTCTCTCATTATGACATTTATTGACTTATTTCTCTTTTTTTGTTTTTTTTTAGTTTATTACAAGATTAACAGTTGGCTGTTGTCAAGACAGAACGACATAGACTTGATATTGATTGATTTATTTTTTCTGTTCTGATATTTCACTTGAAGGTTTTTTCAATTGAATTTATTGTTTTTTCCCGAATTGGTTTTCTTTAAATTCATTGTTTTTTCCCTTCAAGGTACGAGGTATTCGAATTTCCTTTGCGTTTTCTTATGCCCCGTAGGTAAATACTGAAATTCAGTTATCTAGTTAACATGTTTCATGGATATCATTATTTTTTGTATTGTTTTATCAATTTTAGTTTCCTTGTCAACTGTCATAATAATTTGTTTACAATTTTATTTACCATTTCTGATGATGAGATCGTTTGTGAATCTTGAAACCGGTCAATAAAATAATTTTTATACTTATTGGTAGTACGCATAGTAATTTCTTTCACTTTCGCCCAAAGTGTAGACCATGTCAATTAATTCTTGTTTTGCAAAATTTATTTTCACTTAAGAAAACTTAATTTTCAAATCAACTTAAACAAAGCCATATTAACTGCGAAAAAAATTTATGACTTAACTTTTTCCATAGCCAACCGAGTATTATCAAATCATATTTGCTAGATTTATCTGGAAAATACAAATATTTCAAAAACGGTTAATTTTGGGATAGGGAAGTGTATTGCAATAAGAAAGGCAATTTTATGAGGAATCCAACAATGGTATAAAAGCAATAGGGTTCTATATGAAATTAGAAAGTTACGGTGTTTCAAATTTTCTAATTTGGTCCTGTAATTGCTAATATCCTGTATAATATTTTCGATTGTTTCTTACAGCAACAGTTATTCCTAAATGTTGCTTTCATTCCACCAAATTGTTACTGCTACAGCTTTATTCAACTCCGAGATATTATAATTTCAAAATTGTTCTGCATCTGCAAATACATATTCGCAAGAAAATGTCCATAACTCAAAAAATATGAAGTTTAGAAAAAAATTATTTCTTATAACCTCATAGTAAAATCGATCAAGGAATTCGAAAATGAAGTCAAATACAAGGTGTTCCATTTGAAATAACGAAGTTGACCTGCATACAGCAAATATGGGACGAACTGTATAGCTAAAAATAATTTTAGCTGGAGCAACAATTTTACTTTATGTAAACACATTCTGATGGCGAGATTTTTAATCTTGAAACCGGTCAATACTCTAATAAATTATTCTATTGGTAGTAAACGAAGTATTTTATTAATTCAAGATTATGTTTAATTTTCTCTTGGGAGGCCGGGGTCCTAAAGTCCTCCACTATGAGCCACCACTGATTATGGCATCTTCGCGAACGCTATATATTTCATCAACACGTTAAGGCGCGCTATACTTGGAACAATAAAACGCCAGGATTGCAGACAGATATTTTAAAATGTGCAGATCAATAAGTAATAAATCGTTTATTTAAATTATTTATTTATTTCCGGCAAACTTATGCGTCCAAACTACAACCTAACGTACACGATTTTTCCCACCAAAAAGAATCTAATTTTAAGTGTTTAAAATTATTTTTTCGTAATTATTAATGGACCTGACACTGAAAAGTGCCCAAACACTTCGAAAATTAATGTCTTTCCAGATTGCTACAATAAGAAATAGAATATGATGAAATTTGTTTTTCGAAAACTAAAATTTCCAACTTTTCAACCGGATTACTCACGAACTGGTCTTGTATTTCACAATTTTTTATGCAATTTCAGCTGCACGCATGCATTTAAATATAGATTTTCGCGTTTGAAATAAATTCGAAACTCCCAGCAATTAAAAACTCATTTGAAAACAAAAAAAATAAAAAAACATAAACAAAACTTTGTTAAAAGAAATGGGACTTACATTAAATTTAAATTTCAGCTTGTCTCGGGTGGTGATCCCCAGGGAAACAAATTCTTTAACGGGCACAGAGATGACTAATTCAGTACCTCGACGCTTACTGACCGGCGTCTACTTTATTTCGACGCCGTCCGAGTTTAGACGTAGTGGTGCGAATTTGTAGATTCGTACAGAATTTGCACATCGTTTGACTGCATTAAAATATCCCAGTTCTGCCATTTAATTTTATGTTTATTTCGCTTATTTTCTTACTTTGATCGGCAGCAATAATACACAATACTAAAATCACGCGTATTACGTGGCACTGAAAATACTAATACCTACTAATACAGGGTGAGTCAATCAAGCCGTAAATCGCATTATTGACTCTTTAAAGTTTAAAGAGTTATTTCTTATAAGCCCTGCCGCGGCCCTAAGAAAACCTTGGAGATTGGTCTACGACAAATAAAAAAAACAATTAAATTTGAAGTTGTTAACACAATCACTATTTACTCTTTAAATTATTGTAAATTATTTAGGTAGGTTATTTAGATTTGTTTAGATGTATGTACTGAAGTAAAATCAATCGATAAACCTACAGGGTTTCTTAGAACTGGAGGGCAAGTATTTATGGCTGGTCTTAAACTCTATCTACCTGATAAATCTATGCAGGGTTGAGTTTCGAATCGGACCATAATTACTGTTAAGACAACTACATTAATTTTTATATATCGCTATACTTTCCAAGACATTTAAATCAAATTTATTCCTTCCTGGTTTTCAGAGTTCGAGATTATTGATGTTGAATTTATGGCCCGTTTCCAAAGAGTGCGACACCATGCTAGATATCTGTATTGGGCTTGATGCTCCTTGAAGCTAGTTAAAATAGACCGAGTTGACTGCCTGATATATTTTTGTCGCAATTTCTGCATGCTATTTCGTAAATTCCCGCTTTATGAATGGGTTCCATTTTGTCTTTCGCATTTCCAATTAGATTTTGCAAATTGTTGCTCGAAGTGTGAACCACTTTGAAGCCTGCTTTCCCGAAAATCGTATTCATACCTCTAGTTATCTGCGGTACATATGGTATTTTTATAAATTTAGTGATTTGGTTATTCCCATTTAAAATGGTGGAATTTCGCAATAGCATTTTAAATTTTCGT
Organism: Xestobium rufovillosum; assembly: GCA_963966045.1. Lineage (NCBI taxonomy): Eukaryota > Metazoa > Arthropoda > Insecta > Coleoptera > Ptinidae > Xestobium > Xestobium rufovillosum. Next base: position 42,919,868 of record OZ014493.1, read on the forward strand.
TTCCTAATTAATCTATTGACAATTTCTTGTCTTGATTGTGTTTACTTCCTTGAGGTATCCTTCAACGGATAATGGTAGACTCAACAGTCTTTTAACTAAAAAACCAAAATTAGCCTCTTTGTGCTGACTGCAGTGGTTCGAATCTGCAGTTATGTACCGAACTGTATTGGATTCTTTCATATACATAGATGTCAAATTCTAACTTACTGTCTTTCCTAGATATACCAAAATGTCTTTCTATTTCATGGGAAAATTTTATAGAATTGGATCTACTATTTAAGTCGCTCAAAAAATCTTCAATGTTACATTTACTAGTGTCAAAAGCGGCAGATATATCGACCACATAGCTCACCCACATCTTTGGGAAATATGGGTTTAAAATTTGCCCGTGAAAATTTCTGCGATGAAAGGAGAGAGGCAATTCCCATGGCTGTACCTTCACTTTGTTGAAAAAATGATCTGCTGACTTTGAATTAATTCTGCTGCATACACACATTGGTTAAATTAATATATATTCATTATGGAATCAGAGACTCATGTCACCTCTACAGAATTTTCCTAAATTTCACCCATTAATTCCAAAACTTCTGTCAAAATTTGCTTCCTGCCAAATTCTTCAAAATTATTTTCTTCAAAAATTTCCCCCTCCAAAATTATACATATTTTTTTTCAATAATCCAATACTCAATTTTTATTTGTCTGATTTGTTCCGAAATATTGTAATGAAGTTCTTAAATGTGTTTGTCCACGACTATCTTATAATATGTATACACTTTGTACTTGTGTTTTTTCAATCATAATTAGATACATTAATCACTGCAGTGATTAATGAATATTGTTCACTACACCAATTGGAACATCGCTTTGACCCTTTTTTACATTTATTTAGTTGGCCGCGATCGCGATGTGTCAGTCCAAATTGAAACGTCAAATCAGCATGGTTTGTTTTTAATTTGAAATGCATATTCTAAAAAAGAAGATATAATGAGTAGTGAGAGTGAAAACGAGGTTTCTTTAACAGCACCAGCAATAAAAGAAGCTGCAGAACTTGCCTCATTAGATTCATTGCCCAAAAAACCAAGAAAATTTTACCTGAGAGCGTATGTATGAATCTTTCTTTTACTGGAGAAAGGAAATGAAGGTAAATTCTTTCTGGGAATATGTTTTGATAGTCGTGGACAAAGTATAGTATACAACTCGTTATAATGATGCTATTATTACCTCGGATGATTACAAAACTCGCTCGTTTCACTCGCTCGTTTTGTAAACTTCATCCTCGGTAATAATACATCGTAATTTACATCGTAATTCATTAACTCTTGAGCTTCAACATACACCTGACACAAAAATTTGTTAATGTGAGCACCACACACGATTTCCTTGTATTTATCAAACAGTATCGATTCAAACTAAAATTTTCTTAAATATTACGCTTTATTACACACACAAAAAATACAAAAACCATCCACTTTCACTTTAAGCTTCTGCAGTACTAAGTAAATGTTTAGTAAAAGTAGGTGCAAAATTCTTGAAAGACTCTTGATTAACCCTAAAATCGACATTCAGATTCAAAACTGAAAACGTATTCAGCGTCTTCGCAGCAGTCGAATGTGGATAAAATGTAGCAGTCGGAATTTTAGGTTTGTTCGCGTCAAGCATCGACACGTATTTGCAAGGTTTATGCTGAGGAAATTTGTCAAAACACCCGTCGTGACACCCTCCGGGCTGAAAAATATATCGAAACGTCATCAGAGGAGCTACTGGGCATGCGCGAAAAGACCTACCCATTTTCCAGGACCCGTAGGCACCAAAAATCCAGGCGGCCTGAAAGCCTTTTTCCTGTCTCTCGATGGAATATATGTAGGGCCTTGCTTTGGTGAGAAGTACGGATTCAAATCGAAGAAAGGTTGCGGATAATGAGCTGTGACCATGGGACCAGCCAGTCTTCTACCGTATTCTTTATATTTGGGTTTCACGCCATATCGGTCGTACCTTAAAAGCAAATATTTATGTTCTATTTCTCTCACAAAAATGAGATCCAAAGCAGTACATTCCATGTATTTTCTATGAGCTAACTACATACACTTTGAAAGGTTTCATGATGGCCATCTATTGACCAGTAGACCAGTGCAAGAATCTACTATACCGGCATGGTAGGAATCTACTAATAAATGACAACTAATAATATGAGTACTCACGAGTGTGCGGGATATTTTGATATCGTAATATCCGCATACCCCGGACCACCTTTTTTGCCAGGACTCGACACAAAGTTCAACTTCTGTTTTTGGTATTTAGGTACTGGTTTACGTTTGTTGCTGAACGCCTCTATGTTACCACTGAATGTTCCATAATAATCTCCAGGACACGAGTGTTGTTTTGAGCCTCCTGGAGGTCTCATAGGCGCTGTACTTACATTACCAGCAGCTGGCTTTTTCCTAAAAATATCACGGGGTGCTGAATAATCTTAATAGGTAGTCATTTAGTGAAGAATTATTACGGTGGTTTCCGTCCTCTCCCTGGCAAGCACTCCCCAGTAAATAATCTTTTGAATTCTTTATCGAAATAACCTGCTTGTGTTCCATCCTTCACTTTTGGACCTTCTCCCAGAAGATTTTTACCTTTTAGTTCTTTCAATTCTAAAAATGAATCTTTCTTTTAAACCCCATAGAAAAAAAATAATTATTTCCGGACTCTGAAAAGGGGACACATATCCTTTTCCATTCATGTAGGGCATCTCCACAAACAACCCCAAACGTTCAATGTCTGGTCTTCCATAATGGACGCCAATTTCTTTCATATGAGCAAGGTTCTCTTTTGTCGGCATTTTATTTTAGTATGATTACAAACACAAATTCAAAATAATGAGTACGAAAATTTTATATTTGCGGTCTAAAGAGGATTCGAGTTCAAATTTTCAAAGAAAGTACTGTCACTATTATCGTGGAACTGTCATACCTAACTGTCATGCAGAAAACAACTTGTGGAATAAAATATCTGCCAACTTTTTTTTGCGTTAGTCTGCCCGAGTTGGAAGTGGAGTAAAATACGTTCAAAAACTATTGTTATACACGGTGTCCCAACGAAAACTTATACCCCCGTAAAACTCGGCAAAATAAACGTTTTGACAAAAATCCAAAAACACGTCGATTTTTATATCAAAGGGGACCAATTTTTATGGAATAATCATTCTTGCAACTCTTGCCCAGTGCGGGGAGGTAGCGACCCCCCTCCAAATTTTTAAATTGGATGAGGGTCAAATGATCCCTACTTTGGTAGGATTTTTCATTACTTACACAACCGTATTTGTTTTATTCAATTCGATCAATTTGTTACCGAGAAATTGCTTTTTGAAGTTACCAAGTTAAAAAATTAATAAAAGCACAAAAAGGTTTAAACTATCGAATGTACTAGAATGGAAAAGTAACAAAATCAAGTAAACTAATAAGAATAAAAAGTAAGAACAAAAGAGCATCGGAACAAATGTCAAAATAAACTTATTCGCCACAGTATAAAATCGTGTTTATTTACTAAATCAAAATGGTTTATTCCAAAGAAGAATGCCGGCTAATAACTCCTGAGGTCTTGAGAAATGTAAGACCTGGATTTGAATCCAAAATGTATTATTGTATGACAATTGGTGGAGGTCATTTCGAGCAATACATTCGATAGTTTAAACCTTTTTATCCACGACTATCTTATAATATATACTCTTTATACTTGTGTTTCTTCAATCATTATTAGATACATTAATCACCGCAGTGAATAATGAATATTATTCACTAAACCAATAGGAACATCGCTTTGACCCTTTTTTACATTTATTTAGTAGGCCGCGATCGCGATGTGTCAGTTCAAATTGAAACGTCAAATCAGCATGGTTTGCTTTTAATTTGAAATGCATATTCTAAAAAAGAAGATATAATGAGTAGTGAGAGTGAAAACGAGATTTCTTTAACAGCACCAGCAATAAAAGAAGCTGCAGAACTTGCCTCATTAGATTCATTGCCCAAAAAACCAAGAAAATTATACCTGAGAGCGTATGTATGTATGAATCTTTCTTACACTGGAGAAGGGAAATGAAGGTAAATTCTTTCTGGGAATCTATTTTGATAGTCGTGGACAAAGTATAGTATACAACTCGTTTCACTCGCCCGTGTTGTAAACTTCATCCTCGGTAATAATAGCATTCATTATAAACTCGTGTATAATATACTATTAAAAATTATTGTTATATACACTATTCTACACTATCCTACTCTTTCCTTTCTGAACTGTGAAGATAACGTCCCCCAGTCCAAGAGTTAACAAAAATCAATGGATAACTAAAAGTATCAATATTTCTTGCAAGAATAAAAGGTGTGGCGTGCGTTACTTGGGAGACGGTAACAATCACGCCAACATGGGGTTGACACAGGAGAAAGATTGGAAATAATATTTCGTTGTGCAATTGCTGAATTCATGGAAACAGTTTTGTATAGTGTATCTCGAAAGTAACTTTGTAAAATAAAATAGAAATTTTAAAGTATAATTATCAGATATCCTAAGAATGGGATTTACAATAACAAAGACTAAAATTAGCTAACTTAATTCCTGATGAAGATTCAGCATTTACGAGTGAGATAGCAGAGAATAATTTGCATTATACACTGGAATGCTGTAAGAAGGGAAAATCCTTTGAATGTCTCTTATACTTTGGGAAAACCTTCAAGAGAAGTCTGAGAATCTAACCCGTTCTTCGCTTTTGGCTTTCTATCTAACGAACCGAACTAGGCAACCCAACTTGCAATCCAAGAGTTTGGTTATGCAACCAAACATACATCTGCGACTTCTTTCCCCTGTACACTACAATATACGGACAATAAACAATATTATTATTAATAAGGAAGTGCTCTTTTTGTTGAAGAAAATAAGGGCGTGGTGGTAATCGCCAACAATTTATTTCATCTTGAAAACAATAATAAAAAAACACATTTTTCTTCTTACAATATAATAGTTCTAGTATAATACACATGTACAAAATAAATAAGTAAAACTTAAACTTATAGCTCCCGAACGTTAATGTCAACAACACTAAGCAGCAGTCTTTATTTCGGTTTAATTTATTTACAAATCACTGGTTTTCTCTAAACGCTCTGACTATCGAATTAATACTTTCGTACGTCCCCGTTATGAAGCCAACGACGCCGACTATTAGTATGAAAATGTCTTTCAACACTATGCCCGCGTTCAATTCACTTGTCACTAATTCCAACACTGGTGGAAACAGCAGCGCCAGTGCTGTACTGCTCACAGCTCCTACGAGAGAGATGAAGAGGTTTAGGTAAGGAATGGCTTCGGCCAACACAACTGCAAAAATCGGGCACACATTTCAGACAAACACTTTTGACAGTGAAATAATTGCAACTAAATTTGCTACAGTAAACCGATCGAGTGATGGCGAGCGGTGCGCGCAGGCAAGATGGCAGTCTAGTGCGCATCCCCACCGCTCGCCATCACTCGCTCGGTTTACTGTAGTTACGGTTAAAATACTATCCATCACCATGGACATATTTTTATAATTTTTAACAGAACTTACATGTCACTAGAACTAATGAAGACCTGAAGCAGCACTCTGCGAAAATTGGATATTTCAGTGGCCCTAAACATTTGCTAACAGTAGGCCACATAATGTCAATTGGTATATAAAACTGCAAAGCGTACGTCAGCAATATGCCGAGTGGAATGATTATTTTCACAGACTGCGCCAATCTAAAAAGATAAAACAAGCATATGTACTACAAATTAAAGAAAACGAACAAAAAATAAACAATTTTGAATCGATCTAGTAGCAGTAGCAAGAAACTGTTTTTTGTTACTTTACCAAATGCTGTCATATGTCATTTAAATGTCAAATGCTTCTTTGCTACTATCTTTCTAGTAAACACACTTATTTCGCAGATTTTACTTACATATTGCTTTCTGGTAAATTTAAAGTGACGCTGCCCATTATGTCGTCTCCATATTTCAAGTAACCTATGGTACCCATGATGGTATACAGGACAGTAACTACACTCATGCCAACATTCAAAACGCCAAATGAAGTCTGAAAGCGTTCTGGTTCTTTCATTTCATTTTGCAGTGGCAACACCTGAAAAAATGAAAAAAATAGCTTTAATCATGAGCAAATTTTAAAAAATCGCGTGTGTTCGTTACAGCGTATGACGTCATAACACAGGTCAGAAAGTCACCTGTTTGTTTACGTGTAAGTGCAACATTTAAGTCACGCAAAACGCCCACGAAATGATTCTCATGAGACGCAGAAACGCCAAAGAAAACTGGGCGTTCCTTGTGTCAAAATCAGCTGTTGGCAGCGTGAAATATACTTTCATAATTCAAAACAATAAACAGGAACCTGAATAGGATTCGTGCAAGCACTAGTGGACATATAGGTGTCATTGACTCTTTCAACTCGAGTTGAATAGCCTTTGCCCTCTAGGTCATTAACCTCCTTGAATATTAGAATGTCTCTGTGCGTTAGAAAGGCAGTGATTTGAACCCACTTAAAGCTACACTGCTTTTTGAATACATCGTTTTGGTGCAACTACACTATTTTTTGGGATACTGCGTTTTGGTCTAGAAACGACCCTATATGTCTACTAGCCCAGCCGGATAATTTTCCAAAAATATGTTCATTTATAACTGCAATGGATTTTGCATCTATTTTAAGACAAAAAGTCAAATCTGACATTAAGAGGGTAACCTTGATTTCACAAGTTTTTGAGTTGTCAGTGTTAGTTGTCACATTAGATAAGAAAAAATTAAAACCTTTAGGAGAATGAGCATCGAGTAGGCAAGTGAAAATAATCTTAGGAATATCTTAAAACATGTACGTGTAGTTTCTTCAGTCGAGTAGCTATTAGAGTAAATTATTATTAAGTGACAGTAATTCCCAGGTAAAATTTGAGTAGCAATAATCCAAAAGTTTACTCGCGAGCGCAAAATAAAAATTCAAATGACAAGGTGATTTGACGTTTAAATTTCTTGCAATTTAATAGGGATTTTCATTATAAAAAAATGCTGAGGCGCATGCGCGATCGCGCTATGACAATTTCGGACAAATGTCAAAGTCTTCTATTGTCTGAAAGTGTTTATTTCGAATTCTTTGGTCTATAGACAGTAAAGTCTTATTGCAAACGCGCAAAATTAATAATAGTTCGGAAGTAAAACGGTATGGAGCATCCAAACATTGTGCTTTTGGTGACTGCAAGAGCGGGTATGCCAAAAATACGCACCTGTCTATAAAATCCTTTTTCTGTTTTCTTTTAAAAATTGATTGATTTTCACCGCTACATTTTAAAAACCAAGTTAAAAACCTACATAATTGAAGTATATTGGTTAACATTCCCGTATATCAAGCAAGAGCCAGACACGCCTTCGGGATTTAGCCTCACAGTTTTACGAGGGTTATCACTGGGAACTAACATTTGTAATCTTCCGTCTTTCAAACACCCTCCTTGTTTAGTATTCTACTATTTACTTACGAATATTCTACACGAAGTTTATGAGGCCTGACTGTGACATTCGTCCGAAAAGCTAAGAGCAGCTGATTGTCAGTGTACTTCTGCACATGCGCACGTTCGAAATGAAAAGGTCTATTAGCGCGCTGCGCCAAAAAAAATAATTGTGACTTTTTGTCAAAAGAGTGGAAGAGAAAAAGGTACGTCTTTTATGTTGGAAATAAAGTGAATATGCCGAATACATGGGATCTTGGTGTCTATTAGTATAGAATGTCTTTGCTTACACTAATAAAGCGGGTAAAAGTGGGAGTGGCCTACTTGTAGTAGATTTAGCATCGGGGCAGTCACCTAGCAACACAGAATATACAGTAGCGACACTACTGCACAATTAAGAACATTTGGACGGCATAAGTGTTTGTGGTTGCACTTTTTTGTAAACTTTCATGGGCAATTTTAAGTTTATCTACAAGAAAAATTTCAGACGAGGGTGGTTTAGCGTGGCCTTGACAGCTTGATTCTAAAGAATGGCGGGTAGATTAATGGTGAAAAATATGTTCCTGATGACAGTTCGAAGTCAGTTTTTCAGGTCTTGATTCTATTGCGGAAAGACGTTATTTAAAATAATATAGGTATTCTATTTTATCAACGCTATTAATCGTTTCACATGAGAACGGACAATTTCGTCATCAAATCTGCGCAAAAGTAATGGAGTCACGCACCAGCTGCGACACCAGTGGCGCATTATCTAAATCAGAGGCTGTTCGCCACGACCGTCCGACACTGAAGTGAGAGGAAAATGGACGGTCGCGCCTTTGTTGCCTAGCAACCGCGGTACGTCCAGGAAAACTTGTTTGTGCGCACGGTACGTCACTGTCCGTTCTCCTGTGAAACTACTAATATCTGTTCAATGAATTTTCTCCACCGTTTGTGTATATTCTGTGTTTGAAGAGAGAATACCATTTTTACTTACAAGTCCAATTCCCTCGAAGGCGAACAAGGCAGTACCAAAGAACAACGGCAGAGTACTTATACTTCCTACATAAGTTCTTTCGGAGAACGATGGTAAATCTTGGGCGCAGAAATACAGGGTGATCACAATCCCGATGGTCATAAGTATATTGGCAACAGCTGATAAGGGAGCTAAGAATTTGAGATTTCTTACTAATGCACTGAGAAGAATTGGCAAGAGTATTATTGCCATGTGCAAATGTACGTCAAGGGGGAATCCATAATAGTCCATAACCTAAAAAACAAACAAACAAAAATGATGCACAGCAAAAATAAAGTGCTTCTAACGTACCTGCTTAACGTTAGATGAAATGAATACGAAATAGACACAACAAAAACCGAGTTGTGTGAGACACAAGAAAAGATTCACTAATCTCCTCATCATCACCGAGTACCGTTGAAATTTCGGCGATGAGGCGAAGCAGAGCTCTACAGTTTCGGCGAAATCTGGTGCCACTTCTCTGTTTGTCGTGATGGACATTTTTTTGGCCGCCGTCAACTAAAACAATCAATCAAGCAATGAATCAGCGATAAAAAACTTTTGGCATACACGAGGCTAGAACTTCGGTCTACCAGTTTGCGGTGAGCGGCTCTCGCCAGTGCGCTAATCGCTGCTTTCAGATTTCTACATTTTGATAGCTGGCCACACTTTTATAGTGTAGAAACATTTGTGATTCCTTAAATGGTGTTTATTCGGCATTGACCTTAGCGTTTTTTAATTTAATAATTGGTTCGTGTCTAGAACTTTGCAAATTGAATTACATGCCTACTCTCGAGTTTTTAAGATAAAATAACTACTTTCCTGTTTAGAATACGAGTGTTTAAAGAGAATAATTGTTGCAAAATGCGCACGCTGAGAAGATAATACATGCTTAAAATCTCAAATTACGTTAAGTATCAGATTATTAAGAAATGCAACAATATGTTTGTTTACAAAGAAATTTTTGATTACTCTCTTATAATTTACTTGTTTTGCAAGAGTTAATGATTGCTTTACTGAGAAATACGTTTAATACAATAACTTTGGCAATGACAATGAGATTTGAAGCTCCACTAACTTCCATTTCAGTTTATGACTCACCCTGTAATCAAAACCCGATTCCTAAGCTGTAGTGATTATTGTTTCGGTATTTTTTAACAAAATCTGCAAATAAGTAGGTATGGGGTCGATTGGGCCACACAGAAATATCTGGCCCAATCGTCCTTTTAACTACTTATTTCATTATAACTGTTAACTGTATTAACTTACCAATAAATGTTGGCAGTGGACACATATAAGTCCTAAAAGTAATACAACGCTAGGTCCTAAAATGATACCAGCGTTTCGTATAGCGTCGCCCATGGCGAAAAGTCCAGATCCTACGTTTCCCTTGAACAGGTGCATCAAGGTTTCCGAGTATCTGAAAATTATTTTCCACTGCATAACTTTGAAAAAATATTATTAAAATATATCCAAGCGTTTAACATGAATGTGTTCTACATTGAATGTATAGGTATTATAATCGAGGTAACAAAACGTCATTACCTCTCAGTACTTACGACGTTGGATGCTCAACGGGTATTCCATGACCGCCGCCGCCCCCTGGTACCTTCTCCTTTTCGTACTTTTCCATTGGTATTGAAATAATAGGATCCTTGGATTGAAAGCAATTGTAGTCTTCATTGCTGCGAAATAAAAAAGAAAAATTAGCGACTGGTATATAAAATGACACAAAAAAATTGGTACAAAAAATCTAGATTGGCTCTATTTAATGTGTGGCGGGTATTTGTTCGAGGAGTAGTTGTTCGAACAATCTAGTACCACTCATTACACTCCTAAGATGTTTAAGTCTTCAATTACACGCCTGTGAATTAAAAACATTCCACAGAGAATTTGGAAATTTTAAAAATGTTGATTAAGGATTCGAAAACTGCAATAATATATTTCCTTCTTTTCTTCCTTCATTTCCTATGACCTACAGAGGGGTTTATTAGAATCTCGACTCTCAGTTATATTCGTATGTCCCATATGGAATGTGAGGCACATAATCAAAGTCTGCCTGGTCTGCTGGACTGAATCTTTCATGGATTATGCCAAGCATAAATTCTATGCGAAAGCAACGAGCAAAAAGTGGGATGTGCTGTCTGGTTACCATTTGAATGAAGTTATTTTTGAATTTCGACCACTCATGTGAATGGAAATGTTTCTCTTCGAATACAGTTTACTTTGTTAAAATGAATTTTGGGTTCGTTATTCTTTAAACAATTGCAAATGTATCCTTGCATTTCGCCTAACGCCTCTGCAAGAGCAACGTCCATATTGTCTAAACACTTTTTAGAATCGGCCTACTCGGAGTTTCTACCTAGCAATCCTTCGTAAAATTAAAAATAGTTTGGCCCAGACCCAAAGGCAAAGTGCTCCGATTAATGAAGGAAACATTCTCAACAGCTCATCAAGTGGAAGAAGTATCTCTTGTTTAATGTGCATGATAGACACATCAGATGTTGAGGCAACAACTGAACGACCTCTTCTTATAAAATATGATATTTTAGGACCTTACTTTAATTGATAATTTATATAAAAAAAACAATGAAACATGAGAACTTTTGGTTTGAATTTGATTGAAATGTGTTTTAATGATAAATCCATTTGATATGAAAACATAATATAGGAAGATAAAACAGATCCTCTTAGACCTTTATTAAGAGGAGCAAGAAAGGAAGGAAGAAGCGTCACATCTCTTTTGGTCAGGCGGCAATAAGTGGCCAGTTTTTCTAAAGAAATTTATGACAACTCGTTGGATTAGAGAGCTGATCAAATCTCACTCTAGCAGGTACCTACTAAACGGTGAATCCAACAGGACGATCATTTTACTTAATATAGATTTGGAAAACTGCTGGTACAGTCATCGATTCATAGCTTACGTGGTCGACTGGCTAGTACATCAGATTAGTAATCGCTCGGCCCGGTGTCGTTTTTCAGCCACCGCGTTGATTCTATTTCATTTTTAAGGTGACCTGTAGAGTCCCAATCATTGGTGTAGTTCATGTCATGGCTTACGTACAAGACACCATACCCAATTAAATGTCCAATGTTATAGTAAAAAAAATTATGCAACAACTAGATATGTGTGCCACACTTCTATACAGGGAGCGTTCTCATATTTTTTAAATTGCATAATTTTTATATAAAATTGAACGTTGTGTTTTTCAAAGAAATACCAATTAATTATCCAATTATACGGTATGTAAATTGAGCTATAACCAAATGAACAAATACAACACGTTCATTTTCATTGGAACTCCTAATATTCACACGGTATAATTTCTTATTGAAGGCTAGCGGATATGTCCAGTAGAACACGATTAATTGTTCTATTCTGTTTTTACAAACTGCATAAAATGAATTCTCAATGTCGTGCGAATCAAAGTTATCGACGGGATTCATACAAATCCCAATTACTTCGACGAGAAATATTTATACATTCATTAATATACTACTAGTATCTTTAAAATACAAGTATACTTAACTACAACACATGCTAGACCCACAAAATACGTGATTGGTTAACATCCTCAATCGCAGCACCACTTGCAAAATATACTACATTACAGACCATAGACTACTGGCTTCTAATACATTTCAAAACATACTCGATCACAGCACCATCCCATCTAATAAAAGCGATGTTAGTCGTGGAGAATGCGCAATAGACACGTACTGTTTCGATCTAGCGAGGTCAGATTTTTCGTTTCCGTCTCTTTTTAATACGTACGGGAGCCGATCGCCAAAAGTGCTACGTCTGAACTATCACGGGTAGGTATCATCTTTGTTGTCGTTGTAAAAGTATACGCCGTCAGAAACAATTCAAAGATCAAAGTTATTGGACGCATGTACTCCGTAAGCCCCAGCAAAATTGAACTACATATTTCATTTTCGATTATTATTACTTCATATTAAAGGAGCAAACAGATTTGAAGATCTGAAAACAGTAAACGGAGAAATACAGGAATCTTATGTAGCAGCGTGTTTAAAATTAGGTCTTATTTAAGATCATCACGAGTGGAAAAGAGCCATGAATGAAGCTGAAATTTGGATGATGCCCAGGCAGCTGAGATATTTATTCATTCGTATTTTAATGCATTGCCGACCAATTTATCAGGAAGAATTGTGGGAAGAATTTAAAGAAGCAATGTCCCAAGATTATGAAAGACGTTACAGCAATACTGAAGGACAAAAAAGCCTATATTCAAATTAGTTCCATGCTTTCTGCGGAAGGTTACAATCTTTCAATGTTTCCTACCATGCCACGACATTGAATATGCAAATGAAGAACAAGCAATAGAAATAGGATCACGGCAATATAAACACCTAAATGAAAAACGGAAAGAAATTGTAGATATTATTTTGGGTAAATGTGATGCTAACATAAATGAATCAATTTCTGAATCTTCATGTTTTTATATAGACGGTCCAGGAGGCTCCTGTAAGACTTACGTTTATACAACCCTTTACAGCTTACTGAAGAGTAAGAATAAAATTGTTTGTAACATGGCCTTCACGGGCATAGCAGCAACACTACTTCCTCATGGCAGAACAGTTCATAAAACGTTTGGGTTACCTGTTCCTCTGTTTTTAGATTCATCTTCCAACTTTAAGAAAAATTCAAAAGAAGCAGATATATTTTGAACGATATGAATAGCAATTTAGAATTGCCACAGAGATGTATTTATAATTCGGATATCGTTGAACGTATATATGGAGGAATCAATTAGAGAAAAGCGATTCATAGATATGACCTAATCAGCTATTCTGATGTTGAAGACATTAACAAAAAAGTGGTAGAACTGTTAGATATAAAAACAGAAAAAATATATACAAACTTGGATAGTGTTGAAAATTTTGATAATGGAGATTTAAACGATGCTATTCTTCCTAAATATTTAAATACTTTAAACCCGCCAAATTTTCCTCCGCGTGAATTGAAGTTGAGAGTATATTGTATTGTGATGTTGGTTAGAAATCTCAGCATTAATAAAGGCTTATGTAATGGTACGAGATTGTTAATTTTACAATTGGGAGACAATATCCTACAGTGCATAATTTTAACAGTCGATAAACATGGATATATAGTTTTCGTTAACCGTATAGCGTTGTACTGTGAAAATGTTTATCCGTTTACTTTTAAAAGACGTCAATAATTTCCCATTAAACTAGCGTTTGCAATGACTATTAACAAATCACAAGGCCAAACATTTGATCAAATAGGAATTGATCTCCGAATAGAAATATTTACTCACGGACAATTATACGTGGCTTTTTCAAGAGTTCGTTCTTGGGAAGGTTTGATGCATGGAAAAAAATGGACACCTACTGGGCCAGCAATTTCATAAACAAAAAGTATTAAAACGTTTCTTTCGGTATACTGGCCACAACAAAAACATAATAAAAAGACAAAAACACGTGGCAAATAGCAATAAAACGCATTGTACAAATGCAAATGAAGTGAAGACATTCATTCATAGAAATATTAACGGAAATTTTATGAAACCGAACTTTTCCTACTTCTTGTAATTATTTGCATAGTTTATGTACCCACTTTAACATTCCAGCAATTAAATAGTATCCACGTTAATTAACATATCATTTCAAAAACAAACAACATTTACCTCCTCTCCTTCTCCTCCAGTTGGAAACTTGATTTTGAACTAAACCAAATCGGCTTAACCTTCTCACAAGAACCATTTTCTTTGTGATTCAATTCCATTCTGAAACAAAAATTACAGGAAACTGTAATCAACAGGACATATAATCTAAGGATATTGGAATTTCAGCGGTTTCAAACTGACAATGGTGACAGAAAAAATAATGTTAAACTATAATGAAGAAATGTTTCATTTGCACTCTCGTGATTTTTATGTACTCTCTGCAGTCTGAGATATCAAAAAATTGTTTATAGAGGGTGATTTCATTAATCGATAAAAGTCTTGAAAATAATTAGGGTTTTTCAGATAAAGCTAATCGAAAAATATTTTTCCGAGATAAACTGCACAAAATTCCAATATTCCTTGCATGGAATGGTGCTTCATGCTACAAAATTCGACACCCCCGCCCATGGAATGAATTTTTTAAATAGTCGCGGAGCAGCCGTTAGGTCGTAAATTACGGGCGCGACTCCACACATGCAGCAGTGATTCGACGACGTGCCGCGGGCAAACGTTTTTATTACACAACTGGTGTCCGGGACAATACATTTTTAAGTGTTTGTTAATAAATAAAAAAAAAAATTTTAAACTACCCTGTATTAACCAGTATAATTCCCATAATATTCCAAGTATTTAAAAGCAACTATTAAGTAAACATTAACATAATTCTATTAATATTAATAGGCTTTTTGTGCATCTATAGTAAGAATTTTGCACGTAACACTTCTATCGCACAATATATCAAATCAATTCTCTGTTCCTTTTCAGGTAATTATACATTACATAACCTCCATTTTAATTATCTGGCCACTAAAGAATGGCTGCAATTTATCTGCAATGTCAAGGACTATATTATTCGCAAAAACTAGTTCACATAAGTGTTTCGGAACGGTACGCGTGTACACTTACTTTATAAGGAATATTTAAACTGTCATTGAGTTTCGTCACATTACAATTAACTCTTAAATGGGACATTGTAAATTTAGTGAACGCCGATGAAAGAAACGCTCATATTGACGTCATCCGTGAAGCAATAATCAATTCAACAGGTTATTGCAATAATACGTACTTTAAACGGTTTCATGCATGCATTTAAATTGTCTTATTAAATAGCTGATTTGGTATAAACAATATTCAGCGAAGCGTATTAGACGTAGGTATTTTGTAGGCATCACCTTTGAAAAAGAACTTACCCAAATATTGATTTCAGCAACGCCCATAAAAATACTCAAAATAAAACAAAGTTCATGATGATAATGATGAAGAGAACTGGTACTAAACTGCATTAAATACCACGTTATCTATGACGTTGAGTGTTTAAGTACTCAAAAATATAATAATATATGACAGAATATGTACTTGAATAAGAAAAAGATAAACATGAAAATTAAAAATTATATCAACAATTTTTTTCTTATTGGAACATCGGTGGATTCAAAATTCAATTCATTCTTCCAGACAGACTTAAAAATTTTAGGTAAACTTAACCTCAAAAAGCTTCATGCGTGGATTATTTACCTCATTGTCTGTCAACAAGTATTGAAATTGCTCACACTCTTTTATTACTGGTTGCAGACTGGCTTTCTGAAGATACAACAAATATTTATATTCCTGCTTAACTGATGTAAATAGTAAATACTACTGCCAATTATCCTGTTAAGTGACAATGAAAGGTGACGTCACAAATCAATCGAAGATTAGGTACGTATATCAATGCAATGAAGTACACTTTTTGTTTACTAACGTTCTTTGCCACAGTTCATAAATCGCAAAAAGATTTTTTCCATTTTTCCTTGTATAATAATTTATTGTTAAAATCAGGCATTGTTTTCCAAAAAAAATCAAGGAGACTATGGAATATATTCTAGTTTCTTCCGCCCACAAAACTTATAACTCATGAGGGGAGTCCCGGACGCGTAAATCGAACGTCAAGCGAGATACGCCACCCTCAAATTAAGGGTAGTTCTTTATACTGGGTATTTTTGAAAGCGAATTCCGATAGTCCCATCGATCGAATAGAAAATACGAGTATTCGAAAATAATTATTCCCCTCGGATCGCAAGAAATAATTTTCTGAAGGGTCGCAAAAAATCCAAACTTGGACCAAATTTTTCGCCTCTTATTGGGGTAAACTGTATATAATTTTCACTGGTGGCGATAAATATTTTCCTAAAATTTTATAATTTCACGAAGCCCACGCGTCGATATATATTATTTGTTGTTATCACAATGTGGCGTACTTCAGTTTTCAGGATTTTTCAAGAATAGCCTGAGTTTTTTCGCGTTATTATAATGCGTTTCACATAGTAGCTAATATTTTATAGAAGTTATGCTTATTTCTCGCAGAATTTTTAGTAAAAAAATGTATATTTTGAAATGCGAGTAGTAGGTTTGAAAATTGAACCATGATGTGAGATAGGTAACTGTGCTTCATATTTTACAAAATCAGAACTCTGAGTTACGCCACCGCGTATATGTAATGAATATCTTTACGCATTAAATACAAAGAAAAATGTTGAACGGTGTTATAGGCTTGAGCGGCTGGTTCAGCAATCCTGAAGATGATCCATGTGATAGTGAACGAAACGTAGGCATCCATAAAATTATCGGCGCGGTCTTCACCAGACGTCGAAGTAACCATAAAGAAAAATATTTTACCCAACTTTTAACCTCTATTTGCGAACTAAACCAAACTACGAAATTACAAAAATATAAATACATAATAGCATGAAAAACACAAAATAATAATAATAAAAATGAAATTAAAATAGTCACTTTCTAAATGCATCTCCATCGTCCGAAAATGTTTTCATTATTGAAAATTAATAACAGAATTCCAGCAAAACCCAGACAACTTCAAAAACTTCAAAAAAAGAACTAAAAAAATGTTGCTTAAAATATTAATAATATATATTTTAAAACATTGTAAATTTTTCTCCAAAAAATTCATAATAATGCTAACCTACGTTACTCGCTTATGTCTGTGGTCTGTCATATTCTAAATGTCAAAAATTAATAAGATATTTAAAAAAATTTAGAGGTAACTCCACATTTTTACAAGTTCGTAACATAACAGAGAGGCGTATTAGGTTAAATATGTTTTCCCACGACCACCTACGAAAGCGGCATGTTGCATATAGCATAGTAGGCCGGAAACTTGACAATAGGCAGGTTCGGTAATTTTCAAATTTCTTTAAAATTGATAGAGTTTATTATACTGAAGGCAGTTATGTTGTTAATTTTTGTTAAAAAAAAATCCTTCGCCTGTGAAGCCGTTGCAAAGTTTTCCGTCGGTACGAGGCTAGAAATCGTACCTTGCAGCGAGAGTAGGCCGCGTGACGTCAGAACTTAGTATAACGTACAAGTCCCAGCTTCAGCGCGCAGCAGTCCCATAAGTATTATGCATAAGAATGTGTAGTTAAATTGTTAAATATTATTAACTGGTTCTAACTGGTGTTTTCTGTTTTGTACCCAGACTAATACATCGTACAGCACACCAATAAAACGAAAAAAGTGGTTCGTTGGAGCCAGAAGGAAAATCGGTCAGCATTATCGATATTTTCGCGAGTTAGTTTATCATTGCAAAAGTTTATAAAATCATCGGCTGCCCCATTGCAGCCACTCTGAATAAAATCGAACATAATGTAATTTATCGACAGTTTTCTGGACCCCTTGGTACTTGGTAACGTGTTACGGTTAGCATAATTTGAAACAGGATGCTAGGAGCATGACGGAGCCAAATACTGAATCGCCGTAGCGTTCCCTCCTTGAACTAAAAAAGGAAATTTTATTAACTATTTTACAATAATAATTAGATAGTACTTCATCATAAAGTTCTCTTTTGAAGACTGGTAGGACGCGTACCTCCATCCTTTCCCTGAGCTAGCCTACGCATTTCCGTAAAAGTAGAACATTCTACATCCCCAACTATTTGAGAGCAGTAGTCTAATATGCTCCAACCTCTACCTCTTTATTCCTATCTCTGACTCTAGTATGTCGCGAACTATTCCTTTGTGTCTCAGAAGGTGTCCTACCATCCTACGATCCTATCCCCTATTCTTTATTGTCTTCCATACTTTTCTCTTTTCCCCAACTCTTTCTAATTCCTCTTTATTGCTAACTTGTCCATCCACGGTATCTTCAACACCCGTCTGTAGCATCACATTTCAAACGCTTCTACTCTTTTTCAATCCGCTTCTCCCATTGTCCAAGTTTCGCACCCATAGGTATAATTTCGTACTCCATACATGCGTCTTTAAGAGTCTCTTCCGAGTTTCTACATTAACCGTTCCAGAATATAGCAGTTGTTTCTTTTTGTTAAACAAGTACCTAGTACCTACGTAGCGTAGTTTTTTCATTCGCGTGAGTTGTGTTTGTTTCCGTTTTTTTTTTTAAATTTCCAATCCGTTATAAAACTGTTAACTTGATAACTTGTCAATCACTTAGGTATACATACCTACATAAATGAGTAGGTATGTATTGTATTGTATTAGAGAATATAGGTAGGTACCTATTTTACAAACAGAAGTAAGCAGGTATCTACAATATACATACCTACTTATACTGAATTATAAAAGGCATGTACAGTTAATAAATTGTTGACTTTGTTTTACTTATACCGGTCTGCCTTTACACTACTGTTTTGAGGTTGAATGAAATTGGGGTTAGATGCAAGAATCACACACCATTTCCACATTTACCGGGACATTTACCTACCTACTACATAAATATGGCAAATTATGTGAATCGGACTTTTGATACCCTTGTTGCATCATTAATCAATTATATTGTCTTTGTTTTATGTTTCCTTGACACCTTACTTTAAAAATTCACGCTCGAAATAGTTCCAATAAGTATGTTACGAGATAGGTACCTACCGCTTCGCGGGCATTCAAGAGAAGTGGGAGCAGCGCCTTACGAATCTCTGACGTCAAACCAATAACAAAGCGAACTAGCATGTGGGCGTGATAAGCTAATTTCTTTCGCTTATTACGCCGCAAAAAATTTTTTTAGAAAAAAAATTTCGCCGTAAATCAATTACAATAACAATTTTCTGTCATTTTCATACCAAAAATAGATATCTTATTTTTCTCCGAACCTCCCTATTGCGTTGCCCGTGCGCTAAACTCGCAACTGTGGTGTAATATTTGTAAATCGCACAGGTTCTTTCAAATTTTGTAGGCAGCTTTGATACTTTGACGTTCACTGAATAAATATCCTGTCGCGTATGAAATTTGTCACATTCCATGCTCGTTACGTAATAATAATATACTAATACTCTTATTATACGGTCCTGTCTAATATTTTTATTCTATTATCAAAATACTCCATCACAGTTACCTAGGTATCTACCTTATCAGCCTGCCCTTGTAATAGTTCAATTTCACCGCACGTGTGATCGAACATCAGATTTTAAATTGCGATTATAACAAATAACAGATTGCTCCTCCAAAGATTATTGACGATTTATTTATATCATTCTCAAACACCACGTATAATATCGGTGCATCTGTTGCTTGCTATGACTGACATTTGTCTTTAAAATAATTGGCAATGTGCGTTGGTACTAAACGTCACAATATTTGTTATTATAAAGTGCGTGTTATTTATAAAACTTTCTTAAATATGAAAAGAAACGGTAAAAGAAAATCAGCTACGAGATCAAACGTTTATCAAATTGGTATCCAGTTTGAACCGGTAACGAGAGTTTTTATGCCAATTAATAAAAAGTGCAATTCGTTATTTGAAGTGTTGTTATCCTTGGTATAGTTATTAAGTATATAGGTTGCAGTAACGCAACGTTCAATATGATGATCAACGTATCTTGCAGATTTTATTTATTTAATAAAAACAAATTAATTTTAAATATTATAATTCCCTTAACCTCAATACACTTATTGCTTGGCTTAATTAATTCACAATTTGTGAATGATGAAAGATGGCTGAAATCAGGTCTGTCAAAACACCTACAGAGTGACCAGTTTTCTCTGCACCCCTCTGGAAGACTCAAATTATTATGTATTTTAAAAAACTTCCTAAACAGGGTCGTGCAAGACGTGAATGAATATAAATTACTTTGGGTTATACAGACTATCCCAGAAGATATTAAAATTTTTAAATGGTAGGTACACCCTCAATATGGTGTATCCCAGATGACGCCCTTCTATGGAACGCCGTTTTATCCTTTATTCATAAAATCTCCCAAACAAACATTTTTATTAACAAACAATTTTATATGTTTAATTTTAATTTTAGTTGTATTTTTTGTTGCAAAACGTTCTTCGATTTAATACGTTTGTTGAAAGTTACAAACAACAATGAAAATATTAATATTGAAAATAAGTAGAAAAAAGCCGTGAATTATTTTGTTTCATTGTATTTGTCAAACGAACCTTTTAATTCAAGGAAAATGTCAACCTGTCAAACATAATAATTCGTAGAATTGTTTGTCAATTTTGAACAAAAATAAAAATTCAGATTACATTTTAAGTTTCAATTAATAAAAATGTTGAATTTTTATGTTTATTCATAATTTTAAAACTAACAAAATAATTCGACAAACATAAAATGGAATAAAATAATTCCGAAAAGTAATACCTGCGTTTGTTTAAAATTGCCAACAAACATAAACCCCAATATGCAACATTCATTCCAAATCAATAAAAACTGTTGTCTAATTTTTATTCAACAAACATTAAATCAAACAAAATAATTCAATAAACACTTTCATTCAGAATTAAAATGTTACCAGAATGTTTATTTGTCTAAAATGTTAAAACAAATGCTTTAATTCTACGAATTACATATTATGTTAAACGGATTAAAATGTTATTTGAATTAATATGTTTGTTTGAAACATACAATGCAATAATTCACGATATTTTTTTATTCATTGTCAATAACATTTTCACGGTTGCTTCATAATTTTCCAACAAACATTTTGCAATAATCATTTTAAATATAAAAAAATACAAATAACACAAAAATTACTTGTTTTGGAGATTTTTTGAATGAAATATTATAAACGCGTCAAATAAAATTTCGACAGATTTCATTAACAAACAATTTTATTTCGGTCATTTTAATGTTAATTGATTTTTTATTACAATCTATTAAAATGTTTGTTGAAAAAATGAATTTCTTGGTTTGTTTCAAATTGAAGTAAAAATATTAGAATAATCGCATGAATACCATGAATTAAAATGTTTACTAGGTATAGGATTAACAACAAACATTTTCATCATTTAAACATATTAATTCGTAGGATTTTAAAACAAACTTATTAATTTGCGGAATTATTTTGTGTGATTTAATGTTTGTTGAATAGAATTGTTTGTGTGAAAATTATCATCGAATATAAAACTTAGACAACTTGTTTTCTTGATTTGTAATTAATATGTTTTTTGAATTTTTAGTTTATTGGTAATTTTCAAACAAAAAAATCGATAAACATGTATAAAATGAAACAAAACAATTCCTAAAATTAATGCGTTTGTTTTAAAATGATCAACAAACATAAATATTGAAATGATAATAATTCCCAATCAAATTGTATTTAAAAACATATTAAACGAAACAAAATACGTAATTCCACAGATTAATAGATCCTTTTTAAACTTACGAAAAAAACAAAAATTCCGCAAACGCTTTTATTCATTCAGAATTAAAATGTTTGTTGAAAATTTTACCAGAATTTTTGTTTGTTCAAAATTCTGGAACAAACTTTAATTCAACGAATTATTGTGTTAAATAGCTTAAAATGTTTACTTGAATTAACATGTTTGTGAATTTTAATTCAACAAATGTAAGAGATCTTGAAAAACATTAATTTTAAAATAAAATTCGGACGAAAAATAAACTTTTAGAATTAAGATGTTTAGTGAATTAATATGTTTGCTGATTATGTTGATTAATAGTTTTTAAACAAACGTATGAATTCTTGGATTTTATTACGTTGAGTGAATTAAAATATTTGTTGATAATTCTATAATAAACATTTTAATTCAAGGTATTCATGTGATTCTCAAAATATTAAAATTGAATTAAAATGTTTTAAAAAATACTTGGATTTTAGACAAACATAAATATTCAAGAATTTTTTCCAACAACCACTTTAATAATAAATTGTGACAAAAAAATTAGCTAAATTGCCCATATGAAACCGTTTGTTAATAAAATATTTCTTGAAAAATTTAATGAATAAAAATATGGCAAATCTACTCCGGTATTTGAAGAATTTATTTTCAGTTAATTTTGGGCAAGTTTCTTCGTTAGAAGGCCCAATTACTGTACGTTACTGATTACTTCAAGATAAAGCATAAAAACCAAAAATTCGTTTACGCACCAGAAATTCCAGAACTGTCGTAACAAGCAGCCTTCAAATTTTTGCTTAATTAAAGTGATTGTAACAGAATAATTGAACATCCAGTTTTATACTTCCTATGCTTTTAAAGTTTACCTAGGTACCTTGAGTATTATTATAACTAGTTACATGTAATGTGGCATTGAATGAACATGTTCCTACTTTCAATTTCAAGTCATATGCCTTTTGAACGGAAGTAATTTTGTCTGCTTTTGTTCCGTCGGTGTGCTTGAACTTATAAACTCGGTAAAGGACATTTTTGTCCACGCAGAGGCCACTTTTTGATTATAAAAATATAGTTTAGCGCAGTCCTCAACAATATAACCAACAAAACATTTTGTGTTTTAATTTTTGAAAAATGATGATGATTCAAAAATTGTCTCCAATAAAAAATAAACCAAAAAATATTAATAAAAAAGATATCGCTTATTACGTTAAAACTCCCTGTATACGTGAATGCTGAATGCATGAAATCATTGACAAAATGCATAAACACGTGATAGCTGCATCTTAGCAAATAAAAACAAACAAGACATCGAAATTATCGAATGAAATGTTTAAACAAAATTTCTTATCCGTGTATGTTCATCAATTTTTAACAGCAGACTCACCTTGTCTACATAAATCAATAAATTTCACACCTGTTTTACTTTTTCTGTACATCAATTGAAAATTACGATATACTCGCACACCGAACAATTGAATAATAAAACTAAACAATTTTCTTAAAACGTGATCGAATAATATTTGCACACTTTAAAAAACAACAATAGAAACGTGCATTAAAGGTGAATATAGAATTCAACTGAGTTCTTCCGTCAATAAAATGAAAATCGTATATGTATAAAACGAAAAAATAGAAGAAGCTATAAAAAATTTACAGATAAAAAAGAACTGGTATATCTGATCAGAAAATAATTTCCCATCTACTACAGTGTCCCGACTTGACCCCTTGCGATTATTTTTTGTTCCATAAACAAGAGTTTTCTCAAGACGTTCATGATTAGTGTTAAAGTCTCATTATCCAATTGTCGAATTTTGCGTCGTTCCCTTTTGACCCTTTCCAGTAACATCCAGTTTAAATTCTCGCTAATATACATATTTTTTAGTAGATAAGCACCGCATTCTTCTTGGGCACCTCTTTTACGTTAATGCAAGTTACCAGATTAGTAAGATACAGAATATGTGGAACCTGATTTGATCTAAACCATCGCAGGTTGCTGACGTCAACTAAAATTCGTTTCTTTTCTCGTTAAAACAAGAAATGCAGTTCTGCATACAAACTGCCAGCTTAATAACGTAAATTAAGGTGCCTTCACGTCTGTTGATGACGTTAGAGATTGTGTAAAAAATGATTTAAATAGTTAAAGTTCTTGTTTATTTATACATTGGTTTTTCTTTTTTTTTGGGAAGCCCCTGCCAATTAATTATGCATTATTTCTATTTTTATTTCTGCTGGTGTGGTACGAGGACGCATTACTAGAAATAGGACCTTGCATATAATTGTCGAAATTATAAATCACATTTGGATTACTAGATATTATGAGTATGTCATCTTAAACTTGCCTGGAACTTATAATACTTGTGTATTGTTTGGTTATTGACGAATAAGTGCAATAAAAAAACGTTGAAGTGACCGAGAATTGAACTACAGATGTAGCGCTTGCAAAACAATGACGTTGCCCCAAGACTGCCTAATTTTTATTTGTCATTTTTAAGTTGTTTTTGTAATTTATATTTTTTTATTTGCGTTGACACTGCGGTAACAATTTCTAATGCCAATCTTAATTGAACAAGCAAATAAATTCAAATAAAATATAATTAAAGCCATTACTGAAGCAGAAATTTTAAAATTATTATTCAATTTGTGCCAGTCTATTTTGAATAAGCATTATTCCATTTTGCGAAATTTTAAGTTTACGGCTTATTCGTTGAGGCACCAGATGGCGCTATTACTTAAATAATTGAGCCGTCATCGGATAGAGGTCAGTTTATTGCTTCAAAAATTACTATTTTCACGCCCCCCCTTGCATACCAAAAATGTTGCCCCTTAAAACATTAGGTATAGGCGTATAGGTACAGGGAATTATTGACTGGTTTATAAGAGTACCTACTGTCAAAACTGATAACAACTGATGTAGTCCATATTGACATCAATAAAACGTAACATTCTTCAAAAGTTAATTCTATTCCGAACCAGTCCTTAAATTGAAGTATATTAGATAAAAGAAGGTACTTATAAAACGATGGAATCCGTATTGTTGATATCAAATGGTGGATTTATTCTTCAGTTAAGTTACCTAACGAATTATCGACAACAGTTAAGATATAGTCTTGATTGATCGTACTTGATGGCCAAATCAAGTGAATATGATAATATGCCGTTTTCCTTTTTTTCCTTGTCAATATATACAGGATGATTCAGACCACCCGTACACTATCTTTTACGGGGAAAGTATCGGAGCTACGAACTTGAGGAAAAAATCCTTCTACGTAAATTGCCGGTGAAGAATTTAATGAAAATATTTTCATTTTTCTCGAAGCCACCCCTTCCGAGATAATAGGGGGTGAGGGTGTGTTTCTCAAGAATTTCAAATAGGAAGGGGGGTCGTGTGATACATCATTAAATCGGAATTAGAAAAAGAAGCATTTTTTATATAAACATTTTTTCAATTATTCCAACCTTTTTAAAATGGCTGGCAATTTACAAAAAAAATGGGGGTTGCAAACAATTTTTTTGTGATCAACTTCAACGATTCAGAACGAAATCAAAACTACCTTATGATTGTACAAGGGTTTGCCTTTCGTATCATGTATTACAAAATTTTATTTTGCCAAAATTAGTATCATCCCCACACCGCTAAAATTAAGGATCATTCAGGGGCGATTTTCGAGTTGGATGAGATGGAAATCAACCCCTACTGCTATTTAAGTTTTTAGAGAAAACCTCCCCCGAATGATCCTTAATTTTAGCGGTGTGGGGTTGATACTAATTTTGGCAAAATGACATTTTGTAATACATGATACGAAAGGCAAACTCTTGTACAATCATAAGCTAGTTTTTTTTTTTGTTCTTAATCGCTGGGGTTGATCACAAAAAAATTGTTTGCAACCCTAAAATTTTTTCGTAAGTTGGCAGCCATTTTGAAACGGTTGGAATTATTGAAGAAATGTTTAGATGAAAAATGTTTCTTCTTCTAACTCCTTTTTAATAATGTACCGCACGACCCCACTTTCACCGATTATCTCGGAAGGGGTGACTCCAAAAAAAATGAAAATATTTTCATTAAATTCTTCATAGGCAATTTACCCAGCAGAATTTTTTCCCAAGTTCGTAGCTCCGATACTTTTCCCGTAAAAGATAGTGTACGGGTGGTCTGAATCACCCTGTATCTATATGTTTGTCTATCTTTTGTCTGGAAATTATTCTTAGTTAATTTAAAGGACCCTATAAACATGAGTCTCTCACACTATATGTTTATCTTAAATAAAAAATGCACTGCGCAAATAGGACGCCTGCTGCAACACTAAGTGTCTCTTGTGAGAGTGGACGAAAAGTTGGCATTCAACCAGTCAACCATTACGACACGCATCGTTTCTGCTAAGAAAATATCAATATAACCTTGTAAAACACGTAAAATTTTTAGAAATACTAATCTTTTGTCAAAGATATCATCTTTTAAGCACTTGACACAAATCTTAGCAACAAATTGTCATACATACATTTTTATATGGTTGGTGCAATTCCTATAGCTCTATTAGGAAGTCTATCTCAAGCATCGGCAATTCGAAAAAGCAGGTCACAAACAATTGTGGAAAATCACAATTACCTACACTGTTGCAGGTGATAAATTAATCAATATAGGAACAAATCTTTTTTAATTACCTACTTGTAGGTGAACATACTGCGTGGCATATTTATAACAACAAATAAAAAATATGTTCACATGCCAGGATAAACTCGAAGAATGTATTTTAATTGTTTAAAAATACGTAGGTAACAAAAACGAAGTACATATGTTCAAGTCTGTAATTGATGTGATAATGTTTTATGTATCACTTGTTATTGTTACCTAGGTAAAATAATTGGGGTACTAAACCGATGACGGGCACTGCAAATTGCCTACGACCACAATTTTCTATCTTGAACCAACCTATGCAAGAGTAGAATATCCTGCTTCCCAAATTATTTTCTAACAGTATCTAGTCTAAAAATATACTATTTTTTTCATTTCAAAAATATAAAAGTAATAAGTACCTATCTAACTTTACTCTGGGCCACTCTGTATATTAGTAAAATAGCTCAAAAATTGCCTTAAAATTGAGAATGATCATAAAATAAATTTCTAATGCGCAATATAAAACAATCACCCTGTATTAAATGAACACTTTTAATATAGACTTTCTATATGCCATGTTAAAAATATATACATTATAAAACCAGTTACTTAATTTTGTTTTATTAGTGCCTACTTACTCATATTGCTAATACATCTTTTATATTTGCTTTACTTTCCGGTTAAAAACGTGAATCTGAGAAAGTGCTTGCCAGCGCAGCGAGTGAACTATCGTCTTAATAGATTAATTAAAATTCGCTAGCAAGGTTGTTTAACCAATGTGTCGAGGAACCTTCGAATTGGCTACAATAAAAAGAATAGCTGTGCAGTTAAGCATGATAGTTGTTTAATAGTATTAATTTATTATTTTATACAATTCGTTTAACAAAAAAAAATGCGGGAAAAATTGTTCCGTGTTTTTGACGGTTACTTTAATTTTGAATTTTCTCATTTTATTTCTCACTTTTTTATTTCTATTTGACATTAGCCATTCATGTCAAATTGTGTCTATTTTCGCGTAGTCTGCTTATGTGCAATGCAGTTGCAGCAGTTTATAAATACCCCCACAAAAATGAAAGAAGTCTTGGCTGGACTTTTCCAAAAATAGCTATCTAAAATAAGAATTCCAGCAATTTATTCTACTTGTTACAAATTGCGTCTAGTAGGCATAGAGCGTATGTAAATCCCCGGTAGAAAGGCCAACGCAGAAAGCACATGTCTCTATTTACAAGCGAACGTACCTGTATGCGAGTAACGAGTAGAACAACTAGGTAATGATCCTAAACTGCATGCCACACCACCACTGTCGACGCGTTTACCTTAACTAGACGACTTTAAAGACACTGATTGCTATTATACCACACAGAACCTCCATCCCTTCCAACCTGTGATTTACAGGCTACTAGTTCATGTTTTCAAGACTTATGAGTTTATTAAGTAATTACAGTCCGTCAGAATCCTTTCGTGGTTTCGCGTAAACATTAAAAAAAACAGAGAGATACCATACATGTACAGGGTGATAACACAATCATTCCACAACCAAAGCCCCTGAGTTTCTGATTGTACGGCACTGAAACTTTTTAAACAGATCAGATATTTGACTATACCCTATTGCAACTTTGAAGTTTCTGTATAATTCACATTTTTAAATTTTTAAACAACTTTGTAAATAAGTATAACCACCATTTTTAAAAATAATTAGGTCTTGCATTTACATACATTAGTGATGGCAGGGCCATTTGATTGTATATTTTCAATTTGATGTTTTCGGATATTTCCTTTTTTCCTAAGATTGTGTTGGTTATTGAGTAATTTATTCTATTTGTTTTGTTTCTTCTGTTATTTATTTATGTGTCTATTCCTCCATCTTCCATTATTTTACTCCCTAAATATTCAAGAAAGGAAGCTTACTTGATAGACTTCATTCATAACAATATCTTTCGTAAGCCAGTCGGAATTATAGTTAGTAGGCTGGTTTTAAATTTTGACATTTACTAAAACAAATAATAAATCCTTAAATATTGTTGCATTGCATTTTGCGATACCAAACGACAAACATTTTGCTAACAAATTATCAGGATTCCACGGTAATCAGTAATAATTATAGCTTGTAGTTTCAAGTTACTTCTGAATTTCTGGAAAATGCTCATAAATACAGTGGTAGCGGTCAGCATCGTTGGACGCGTACCTCCTACATCCTACATCCCCAGCTATTTCAATGCTATACTGCCGTATTAATCGGTTTAACTCGTTATTTTCGTCAAGTTTGCAGAATCTTGCACCAATCTTCTTATGGCAAAGAATTTAATAAATATTTAACATCCACTGACGTAAGTATTTGTATCATGTATTTTTATGTTGTTTTCGAATGCCTGTGGCATCTTTAAACTGGAATTTTTCAGAAACAAATTTAATGATTAATGGGGTCCCATGAATAAAGAATCACCTACATTTATGTTGTATTGAAGTACCTAAATTATTCAAAGCATGTAATATCGTCAGCACTTTTATAGCTTCTGTGAAACGTCCGAGCTCAAAACAGATTAGTATTTGGTGTAAGAGGTAGTAATTCAACCTTGACTTTCATGTCGTAATGCACGTAACGAGAAATTGCAATTTATTTTGTGTTTTGACCCTTCCGCTGTCGACCATTTTGCATTCGATAATTAAGTTGAATGAGAAATACTAAAACTGCTCTTTTGTTTGAAATGCAAGATCCCTACTAGCTAAGCAACTGTTCAGTTCAGCACAAAGCGGGGACGCACTGGACGTCAGGAAAGGCCGTATGAGTTTCAGGCCATTTTGCAAATACGAATAATTAAATGGTGAGAAACGTCAAACCTACAACTTGTCAACTGCTCTTCAATCACAGACATGTAGACAAAAATTCATGGACTACTGAGATCAGATCCTTTTTTTGATCGCGCTGTATTTATCATAGATTGTCACTTTGTTAACAAATTATAAACGTATTTCAGATAGTAAACATTACGAAATAATGTATCTTTAATAGGTACTAGAGAAGGTCGACGAGTTGCAACACGAACAGGTACATTATTGCATTTTTTTAATGAAATGCAACACAGGCAAACTGAAATAGTAAATCAATTCTCCCGACCAATCTGTTGTAACAGAAAAATAGGAATCAAACATGCTTAAGTTTAGAAAATCAGAAAAATAATTATTTTCTAGTACGCGTACTAAAAAATCTGTATGCAGGAGCGCCGCTAACATTTTTATTTAATTTTGCATTGTTACACAAAGTTTAAGGTTAAGTTTTGCGCAAATGTGGTCAAATATATTTTCCTGAAAGCCTTCAAATAATACCTGTATGTATTGTGAAATGAATTGATACGTTTTTTAACTATATCACCTACCTACTAATAGTTTTATTTATTTCATCATCATCATAAGGTTCTCAGTCCGAAGACTGGTTGGACGCGTACCTCCATTCTTTTCTATCCTGAGCTAACCTACGCATTTCCCTAAAAGTAGAACATCCTACATCCCTAACTATTTGAGAGCAGTAGTCTAATCTAGGCCTACCCCTACCTCTTTTTATTCCTATCTCTGACTCTAGTATGTCACGAACTATTCCTTCGTGTCTTAGAAGGTGTCCTACCATCCTATCTCTCCTACTCTTTATTGTTTTCCATACCTTTCGCTTTTCCCCAACTCTTTCTAATACTTCCCTATTGCTAACCTTATCTATCCACGGTATCTTCATCATGCGTCTGTAGCACCACATTTCAAACGCTTCTACTCTTTTTCTATCCGCTTCTCCTATTGTCCAAGTTTCGCACCCGTATAATGCCGTACTCCATACATACGACGTTAAGAGTCTCTTCCTAGTCTCTATATTAACCGTTCTCGAGCATAACAGTTGTTTCTTTTTGTTAAACGCAACTCGGCCCTGCGCCATTCTTTGTTTTATATCTTTAGTGCTCCTACCGTCTTGAGTTATTTTACTTCCTAAGTAGCAGAAATCCGCGACCTCCTCTATCTTCTCATTTCCAATTTGTATTTCCATTTTAGTTCTATTTTCACATCCCCTACATACCAAAATTTTAGTTTTCTTTTTATTGATTTTCATGCCGAAGCCCTGTGTCAAAACTGCTTCCATTTCATTCAAAGCCGCTCCTAATTCTTCTTTGCTAGATGCTAACACTGCTATATCATCCGCAAATCTGAGCATGTTAATAGTTTGGCCCTGTACATTGATCCCTGAGGCTGTTCTTTCCTTAACAATATTAATCCCATCTTCGATATATAAGTTGAAAACTAGAGGTGACAATGCACATCCCTGTCTCACTCCCTTCCGGATATCTACTTCCCTTTGTTCCTGCTCACATTCTATAACTGCCTTTTGCTCTTTGTAGAGATTATGTATTATTCTTCTGTCCCTGTATTTCATCCCTACCTTTCTCAGCACTTCGAACATCTTCCCCCATTTTACGTTGTCGAAGGCTTTTTCTAAATCTACAAATCCTATATAGACGCTCTTTCTCTTTTCTATCGTTTTTTCTATAATTACTCGTAAAGCTAGAATGGCCTCGCGCGTTCCTCTATTTCGTCTAAATCCGAACTGATCTTCTCCTATTCATTATTATTCATTAAAAAATCAAAAAGGAACTGATACTGTTCCCATTTTATTTGAATGGTTTAACCCCATTTCGTGCGTCGATGAAAATTCTCCCGTTTCGTGCGTCGTCCCAAACCTGGTTTGAGTGCCGTTTCGTGCGCTGACCTGCTGATAATGCAGTAAGCCACTAATTCGAGTTTATCTTTACAACACAACGCTGTTAATGCGGAAGTGTATGTTGATTTCTCTCCTATTGTTTTCAAATGTTAATGTTTTTGTTTGGGGGGGGAGGTTTAAACGCTCCGCTCGCTTCGCTTGCCCACAGACCGGAAATAGTGGGGGCGTGGAACCATTTTTTTGGCCGTATTCGGTGACGGGCAACTATAAAACAAAGCAGTACGTTTTGTATGCCTTTATTGCAACAGGTACAACATGTTCAAAGTAAAGAATATTGTTGTGCAACGCACGAATTGGCACTACTTAATTACCCAGTAAATTCTTGACACTCGAATCGGCACGAAAACAGGTAGAAACCCAAAAACGCACGAAACGGGAAGATACCATTTAAATAAATACTTACATACATATTTATAAAAATGCATTTTGAATTCAGCAAATTCTTAACAAACTTTTTCGATTAGAAAAGATGCATAAAAATTAGTAATATACAGGGCACTTCCGGTTGTACCGGAAATGGCTACCAACGTATTTTTTTTAATGGAAAGTCGCATTTTTGACAGTTCGATTTCGATTTCGATTCTGCTTGTTTTTATAAGGGGACCTTCACAATATAACCATATTCAGAAAGTCAGCCATTTTCGAAATATTAATTATTTTTCGAAATGTCCAGGCTGCATTATACTTTTTAAAAATGTATTTTTGCTACGTATTTCGAATATTGAAGAGGCGATATACAAAACATCGTGGGCCACCGCTTGTACCTTTCCCAGGATGACTCTAATTTGTTTAAGATACATACAGGGTGTTTTCAGAAATTGCTTTATTTGGGTACCTATTATTTATTGAACTGGTAGAGCTGCAACTTCGAGAGAGTTTATTTGAAATATGGAAAAATTTCCTTGAATTTGGAATTTTAACATTAAATAATTGTTAACTACCAAATTAAGTTGTAGAGAATTACAGCTCTCTCAGTTTAATAAATTACTCAAACAATATAAGTTATGAAAATCGATCACACCAAGAAATCGATAAGAGCTAGGTAAAGAGAATGCTTGTAATTTTTGAAGTAGAATACCATTCTAAGTAATATACAGGCTGTTCCATTTAAGAAAATGTTCAATTCGACATCAAATTAACAACACCCTGTACATATCTCAAGCAAATTAGGGGCATCCTGGTAAAGATACATGGGTAACTACGATATTATGTATATCGCTCCTTCAATACGTAGCAAAAATATTTTTTTAAGTATGATGATAGAAATCCGGAAAATCTCGAAAAATAATTAATATTTCGAAAATAGTTGGCTTTTTGAATATGGTTATATCATAAAAGTCCACTTACAAAAACAAAAAGTTAAATCGCCTTACAGGGGCTTGGGATTGGGACCACGGGTCAAATCCGCAAGCGTCCAAACCGAAGCCACTGTAGACTGTAATATATAATATAATATGTATATAATATATATTATGGTGGCTTCGGTCCAAACCAAGCTTGTCAGCTCAAAGTAGTGGCGGATGGAGGAGAAAACGACAGTAAAGCAGCAGGACACCTGGGAATCGTGAATCGTAAAATTATTTGCTATGGAATCGATTCCAGCGATTCCGACCACGGAGCCGTTCCTTTTGAACGATTCGTTCAGAACCGACTCACTTCTACTGAGTAAATAATTATTAATTATTGAACTTCGAGGGCCGCCATTGGGATTTCGCTTATTTGAAGAGGCATTTGATAGGATTAATTCGATATTCTTTTGCAGAATTTGGTATACTCATTAGATAATACACCGTTTATAAATTTGATCTATCCCAAACGGTATGCGATGAGTCGTAGCCGAAAAACTGTTCGTCGCTCAAACAGCCCTCTTAAGCCACTGACAAACAAAACAATAAATTCTAAGTTGAATCTGTTATTACGAATCCCTGTATACTAAGGATGGAAATTTTTATCGATTACGTAATGTGCGATGTCCAGCAAACCACAAAATTTTTGTTTTCGTATTATGTTTATTTATCCAAAAATCGGCGGTATTTTTTCTCCCAATTGTTGATAAAAAGAAGTAGGTACGTACCTATTGAAAAATTCCTCGGTAAATATTTATTAACAAATACTTACAAAAAAAGACTCGCAAGGAATTTGACTTAAAAAAGTGTAAATAACAGAAAGAATTTATTTAATACAAACCTCAAGGTAAAGTGTGTTGAACATCTTTAAATTTTTTCTTTTATTTTTGTGTTGTGTGGAATTTCGTCAAGCAGCCTGTTATTTATTGGGGATTTCTAAGAATCGGTTCAACAACAGATCTGCCCAAAGTTCTTCGGGCGGTCGGGCACGAGTCGAACTCGTGGACACATCAGGAAATCACCACCAAACCGCACATTCTTAACATAATTCACATTTCAAATGCGATTCGTAATTAATTTTATTGCTTTATACAGTTCAATAAAGTTTTTATGGCATAAACATACGTTTTTTTAAGTTCCAATCATTAACAAACAAAAACAACGTTAGTAAATCACAAAATGCAAGTTATTGGAAAATGTCAACCATTTTATTACTTCACTTTTACCACAAGAACAGAAAGTTAAAAGAGACATCAAATAATGGTAGATCAGAAACAAACAAATATGGATAATTAAACTGACATTACTTTACTTACAATTGTAAGTAACTTTGAGACAATCTGTATATCGGAATTTCCAAGAAAGCATGCCAATAGACAATAATTTGTACCAAAACTGCACCTACTAATAACTAAATAAATACTCTGTTTATATTTCTTGGATATCATGATCATGTCATACATTCATGAGAACCCTCAAGGACTACTGCTACAACAATTTTGCGAAGTAAAAAAATTGCAAAAGTGGTTTATTCAGCGAAAGGAATGCTTGCAAAATTAGTAACATTGTTTCTGTCATGCAAAAAAGTGAACACAACTAGAAACAACCCTACAGGTTGTCTCTACTCTCACTGTCACTTTTGTTACGTCAAAAATGCCTTCGTTTTTAAAAATCGAGTTCGCAGCTAATAGTAAAGTGACGGCCTCTATTAGAATATCTCTTAAATTGTGTGTGGGTAAAACAGAAAACTCCCTTTGCCATTTAAAATGAAATTAAAAGTGTCAAAAAATGGGAAGGTCATTGCAGGAAGTTTTTGGGAATTTTACAATGATCTAAGGAATTAATGAATTCGCGTTTTTGGTATGGAAAGAGACGAGAATGACCCAAGACCCTTGCCAGGGCACAACAGAGATCGTCAAAAAAACCCATCGGTAAGCCGTAAATATTTTAAGGTTATGAGTTTTCCTTAAACATTATTAGATTTAGAATTAGATTGTGTTAACAGTATCAGTTTACCGAAGAAGAACTAAAAGTATTAAGAGATTGCAATAAGGAAAGCTTTTTTCAAAGATGTTTACCACTCAGTACCATTCTTGGGTTTTCTACTTACTACGGCGTTAAGACAGGTGCGTTAATGTTTCCTTCTGAAATTGCTCATCTAAACCTTATTTATTTCTCTTTGTAGGCTACTTAAATCCTAATCCTCGATACGGCGCTGTTCCTAAAGTAATAGCTGCTGTAATAGTAGGTTATTTTGTGGGAAAATTTTCCTATCAGTCGAAGTGCGCTGATAAATTAATGCAGCTGCCGAACAGTCAAATAGGAGAAATGCTCCGCCAACGTAGAAAAGGCAATTATCGTGAAAGGTGCTTCAATTCGTATTCAATTTTTATGAATTTAAAGTTATTATTTTAGTTTGGAACCAGGTTTCGGTCCAGGCATGTCTCTAGCTCCATTTTCTAGTGTAAGTCCATCAGATACGTACACTGATTTAACACCCTCTTCCGATATCGATACTAGTAGACCACAATTTGATGGGTTGGATGATTCACATCGGCCATCGGTGGATAGTAAGTTGTTTTGTTAATGTTACGCGACGTTGTTTCACATGGTGTTTTAGATCCAATTTATGAGGAAGAAATGCCTCCGGTACAAAAACATAGTACTACTTATGATGAATTGAGGAAGAAAAATAGGGAAGAGTATCAACAAAAACGAACTGGAGCTTATAGGTATTTTTTTCTATGAATGGCTTTTAGTATTGAAAATACTTCTGGGCGCGTGTATACGGGACTCATCTTACGAAAAATGTATCGACAGGCGACAGATTCTGTCGTAGTGCAGCGATATTCAGCAAATACTAAAATTTTAACTTTGAGTGATCCCAAAGTATAACCAGATGAAACTCTCACAGATGATTCTACAAGTCTTTTGGCACCTAAAAATGGCAATTACGACTTTTTTGGGTGGTAGCGAAAAAAATTATGGGTGAAAAAGCAGTAAATCTATTCCACCGTGCGCTGGGAGACTGTCGGGCATCTTACGCGAAAATTACAAGTCGTAGAACTTTGCGTTTTTTTTTAATTGTTGAAGAAATATTGACGTTTTTAATGGTGTAAATTTTGTGTAAATACAAGAAACCAAACTAATTTTATTGCACCGTATCTAAAATATGCCGCCACATCGGTAACAATACGTTCCACTTTGAACTTGGATAACTTTTTTTTTCACGATATAGATTTTGTTTTTTCTTACATAGAAAACTTCCTTATGGTATAACGAAGTTATGATTTCGAATAATGTATGGTCGCGTTTCAAAAATAAGTCCGCTATAACACTTTCAATGCGCCGATGTCAAAAATTCACTTTCGGACGAGCCGTGCGAGTGAAAAGGATAGACTATGGGGAATAGCCGAGCACCAGAAGGAGACAGAACGCGGCCAAGTTACTCTGCAAAAGAACAGCGTTGTAATGCCACCTTTAAAATCTTCTTTCAATGCATTTTCAAAACTCTCTTTCTGTAATAGCCACGAAATAAATGCTAGTAAATGAGGTAGGTACTTGTTTAGCGGAACTTTTACTGTTTATATCATCTGGGGAAGGATAATTTTTATTGGGTATTGCAAAATTTTCCATACATTTTCTTAAAACTGCAGCAGCTCTGTGAAGAATTTGCAAATCTGATAATGTATCACCCGTTGTTTCCAGATTAAAATCAGACGATTCGTCTGTTGAGCTTGCGTCCTCATTTACATGCTTGATTTTTTTGTCAAAAGTTCTTTGCCAGAACACAACAAATCACCTGACCTGACCTGGTCTACGAATAAATTGAATAGAGCCTTTAAATCTTTTCGACAATTTCATTTTCAGTTTCGCGGATTGTATTGGGGATCTTTCTGCATTACGTAACATAGAATTATATTTTTGTGTTACTGCAGGTACTTAATGGCAGCTTTTCTTTATTATCTAAGATGTGTTCTTGAATCCAAGAAGAAAATGTTGAAAACAAGCGATCGGTACTTTTTGTATTTCTGTCAGTTTTATTTTTGTGGGAATTTATATTTCTGGTTGATATGTACTCTGCGTAGCACAATTTGTGGTATTTTGCATCGTATGCAAATAAGTCTTCATACAAAATCAGTCTAGAGATAATACAATTGTCATTTCTCTCTCTTGCAGCATTTTTATGCGAGTGGAATCACCCGTGCCTATAGTAACAAGGACAAACAATACATAATTAACCAAATAAAACATTTAGTACTACGATACAAGTTTGAATTGAAATAAGTGATTTCCTTTTTCTTTTGCCAGATCCTCCACAAATTAAGGCAGTGGATAGTAGTCCGCAAGTTACGGAATCCCATCAAGTGTACTACAGTTCCGCAAGTTATGCGTTATACTTTCGTATAAGTACTTCGTTAGTTCAATCCCCACCCAGCAGCGTTTGTTGGTAGGTAGGTTATCGTAGAGAGCTAGTGGTTTGTTACTCTCGGGCCGGGTAGGATCGGCTCCCGTAAACATTATTTTTTTCTCACGTTTCCACATTATCTTTTTCGCATAAAATGTGTGTGTCTGGTGCGAGGACAAGTAAAGGGTCTGTCTAAAATGCGTTGATACACAATATTTAACACCTGGTCGCATGCCCACAACTTACGGAACCGTAATGACAAATGATAGTGATCCGTAACTTGCGAACTACTATCCACGGCCACAAATTAAACACATGGTTCTAACGTTAAATTGATCCTGTCTTCTAGATATTTAAAAGCGTATTGCTATTAGAGGCCGCAGAACCATTGTTGTGTGAGGGTTCACGATTTTTAGTATTGAAAATACTTCTGGGCTCGTGTATATGGGACTCATCTTACGAAAAATGTATTGACACGCGATAGATTCTGTTGGCGGCGCGTGCAGTCGAGGCCGCTAATAAATTGGATGGAGGCGGCTACCGGCTAGCCAGATCGCCAGATGTAAACTAAGGTACGGCGAGGGCGAGTACCTTTTAAGAGGGATATCGCGTTGCAATAAAAGTCCAAACTGTACAAAACGGATGCGTTAATATTTTGTTACGTATTGCGTCAGTTTGACTATGTGCCTTGTGCTTGTCACAAATCATTTATTTTATTGTATCAATAATATACCAACTTGAAACGGCACAGATCACTTTTGTTGGACATCTTAGAAACCGAGCAGTTGTGTCGGTATTTTCAATACGCCTATGATACTTGCATAAGATGCGAGGTCTGTGAATTTTTTTTATTAATTTGTTGTATTTAATTTCTTGAATAGGGAACCTCCAAAGCCACAAACTTCGACCACTGAACCATCAATTGCAGTAGAAACAGAGCCCGAACAACCAGCTGCACGTAGAAATAAATATGGAGACACTTGGGGCTGAAATATGAGTAATTTTTGAATTTTTTCTTAGTCATTTTGTAATAGTATTTGTTGTGTGAAAATGCCTTAATATTATTTTAAAATAAAGTAATTTAAGAGGCCTGAGTACGCCTTAGATCGTGTGCCGCTCTTGAAGGAAGATACACCACCGCAACTTCTCCATTTTTCAATTTATTTTGATTTGGGTGGGATGAGCATTGTGCAACAACAAAATGGCCTTTTTCTGATGCCCATGTTTGCTCAAATATTTTTTAACACTTGAAACAAATTTTTTTCTCCCACACATTTTGAAAAATCCTGTTTTTTCGATGTTCCTAATTCAGATGATTTTTTTTCTGAATTAAAAGACGACATTGATTTCTGTTAAGCTTTTTATTCTATTAACATCAAACAAGTTAATATTATTTATCGAAAAAATATTCTTAAGTTTTAAATACAAAAATAAACCTTAAACGAGGACAAGCATTTGAATAAAAACCTTAAAACGATAAACCAATGAGGTAGCTAGACTTACAAAATTATACAATTAAGACAACACTTTTAGGCCTTAAACAAAAATTTAAGTACCAATATTTTTTGTTTTACTTAAGTACTGCAGCTTTACAAATTATAATTTTTATAGCATTATTACAAAAAAAAATTGAATACAATATTTAGTCAATTTTATCATCCAATACGACCATCAAAAAATAGAAAAGCACCTAGACATTTCACCGGCAACGGCAAATCAAAAACAAAAGAATCTGACAGTTGCCAATGAAACAAAGGAAAGGCACCCGACAGAAAACAAAGAACATGATTAAATATGCGTAAACGAACTTTCGCTCGAGCAAGAATATAAGAATTGAAAAGTAACCCTAATTCTACAATTTTATTCTCACGTGTCGAGCGATTATTAATTCCTAACCTCTTAATGAATCCGCCAGTCTTTCACCTCTTTTACATATTGAAAATTATATTTCGTAAAAGTTGTCGGGAGATCAAGATCGAAGTTTAGTTCTTTTAGTTCACTCATTAGCAACTTCTAAGAAAAATATCTGAAATGCATTTCAGGAACAAATAATGGCACTGATATCAACAAACTATAATCCATCTGTTGCCAATATACCTGAACTAATCGACAAACCGATCGAACCGCTAGATGATGTCAAATTATTGTCAAAAAACTTCTGTAAATGAAACACCATTAATTATACCATTTACAAAGGAAGTGAATATGCCTGTTTGTTCTCTAGTAATTCGTAAAACTAAAAACTACACTTAGAATTATGGAATCATTTGTGGAACTGTTCGATGCACAATTTGCAGGACCAAGAACCTTCGGGAGGCGTGGTCAACGGCGGAGAAAGACAGTACATGTGGTAGCCACGGTCGCAGTCGTCGCAGAACAGCAGTTGATCCTGAGTGATTACAAAAATTAACGATCAATGCCGATTACAAAATGAAAAATTACACACTTGTTCATTTTCTGGACTCTGACAGTGCCTTTGAAATATTTTTTATTTCAATACAATAAATTGTCTGGTTTGTACGAAAGCGTAGAGCAGCCACAGTGAGAAAAAAAATAACTCTTCCCAGATTAAACTGTAAATTGGGCTTAAATTTACAGTTTGACTTGGGAATATTGTTAAATTGACAGTTTGAACTTGGAATTTTGTTGAATTGGCAGTTAGAACTGTCAACTTAACAAAATTTCCAGTTCAATCTGTCAATTTAACAAAATTCCCAGTTCAAACTGTAAATTTTATGGAATTCTCAGTTCAAATGTAAATTTTATGGAATTCCCAGTTCAGACTGGAAATTTAAGCAGAATTGACAGTTCCGTCAGTTTAACAAATCTAGTTCAATCTGACAATTTAACAAAATTCCCAGTTCAAACTGTAAATTTAAGCCAATTTACAGTTTAATCTGGGAAGTGTTTTTTTATAAAATTTACAGTTTGAAATGGGAATTCTATAAAATTTACAGTTTGAACTAGGAATTGTGTTAAATTGACAGATTGAACTGAGAATTTTCTTAAATTGACGGTTAAAACGGTGAATTTTGCTTAAATTTACAGTTTGAACTGGGAATTTTATAAAGTTTGCAGTTTGAACTGGGAATTTTGTTAAACTGACAGATTGAACTAGGAATTTTGTTAAATTGACAGTTAGAACTGTCAATTTTGCTAACTGTCAACTTAACAAAATTCCCAAATCAATCTGTCAATTTAACAAAATTCCCAGTTCAATTTAAGCAAATTTAACAGTGAGAAAAATCACTCTTCCCAGATTAAACTGTAAATTGGCTTAAATTTAGTTTGAACTGGGAATTTTATAAAATTTACAGTTTGAACTGGAAATTTTGTTAAATTGACAGATTGAACTGGGAATTTTGTTAAACTGACAGTTAAAACTGTCAATTTTGCTTAAATTTACAGTTTGAACTGGGAATTTCATCAAATTTACAACGTAAACTGGGAATTTTATAAAATTTACAGTTTGAACTGGGAATTTTATAAAATTTACAGTTTGAACTGGGAATTTTGTTAAATTGACAGATTGAACTGGGAATTTTGTTAAATTGACAGTTAGAACTGCCAATTTTGCTAACTGTCAACTTAACAAAATTCCCAGTTCAATCTGTCAATATAACAAACTTCCCAGTTCAAACTATAAATTTTATAAGATTTCCAGTACCTACAAACTGTAAATTTAAACAAAATTGACAATTCTAACTGTCGATTTAACAAAATTCCCAGTTCAAACTATAAATTTTATACAATTTCCAGTACCTACAAACTGTAAATTTAAGCAAAATTGACAATTCTAACTATCGATTTAACAAAATTCCCAGTTCAAACCGTAAATTTAAGCAAAATTGGCAGTTCTGTCTGTTTAACAAAATTCCCAGTTCAATCTGTCAATATAACAAACTTCCCAATTCAAACTATAAATTTTATAATATTTCCAATACCTACAAACTGTAAATTTAAGCAAAATTGACAATTCTAACTGTCGATTTAACAAAATTCCCAGTTCAAACCGTAAATTTAAGAAAACTTGACAGTTCTGTCAGTTTAACAAAATTCCCAGTTCAATCTGTCAATTTAACGAAATTCCCAGTTCAAACTATAAATTTTATGAAATTTCCAGTACCTACAAACTGTAAATTTAAGCAAAATTGACAATTCTAACTGTCGATTTAACAAAATTCCCAGTTCAAACCATAAATTTAAGCAAAATTGACAGTTCTGTCAGTTTAACAAAATTCCCAGTTCAATCTGTCAATATAACAAACTTCCCAGTTCAAACTATAAATTTTATACAATTTCCGGTACCTACAAACTGTAAATTTAAGCAAAATTGACAATTCTAACTGTCGATTTAACAAAATTCCCAGTTCAAACCGTAAATTTAATTTGTTTTTGAAGGACATACACAACCTAGCGTCTGAAAACACATTTATTCTGCAGTACGCGGACGATCTAGCAATCCTAGCAACAGGACGTACGACTGAGGAAGTGGTAAGAAGGTTAACCATAAAATGGAGGAAATTGAATACTGGATGTATGAAAATCAGCTTCAAATAGCAACTGAAAAATGTAAAGCGATGATGTTTTACAAAGTTAAGCCTAAGGGTAACATTCCTAACATAACTGTAAATGGAAGTAGGATACAATGGGTAACTCAGGCAAAATATTTAGGAGTGGAATTTGATTCGCTTATGAGATGGACGCCCCATGTAAAAAGTGTAGCAAACAAGGCCATAAAAGCGATAAATATAATAAGATCATTAACGAGAACTTGGTGGGGAGCTGATCCGGTATGTCTGCTACTAATGTACAAAGCACTGGTAAGGTCACATTTAGATTATGGCACCAACTGCATGATCACCTGTAGCAAGACATCTTACAAGATTCTGGACAGAATTCAGTACCAGGCATTGAGAGTTATCACGGGATGTATGAGGTCCACTCCTACAAACGTTCTGTTAGCCGAATGTGCAGAAAGCAGTTTGACTTGCAGAAGAATTGCATTGTCCATTGGGATTCTTAGCACAGCCATATCAACAGAAGAAAATGCACTGTGGTCAGCAGCACTTGCCACCTACACCCATGTCAACATGTATCCACTAAATATCCTACAAAATGTCCAGAAATGCCCAATGATGGAGGCCATAGATATAATACTGCAAGATATTACTAAAATAAGAAGAGACCCCTGCAACATCAACTTTCAATTTCCTTATAAGGTATACATCTCCCCAATAAATTACATCGACTCAGGACTTAAAAAAGGAAGAGACAATAATGCTGCAGAATTTCAAGAGATGGTTCACATGCAGTGGACAGAACATGCAATAATATACACAGATGCTTCTTATGATCCAGAAACACAGCGAGTAGGAATAGGAATTTTTTCAGGACCAGGACACCACCTCGACTTCCAATATGCAGCACGAATACCAGACTACATTACCATATGCACAGCCGAAGTTACAGCCATTAATGTAGCTATCAGGAAATGTACTAAAAAACAAAGCAATAACCATATACTGATAGTAAGTGACTCAAAGAGTGCTCTTGATAAAATAGGACGAACTGGATGGAAGGACAATGATTGGACAACATTGGATACAAGAAAGAAAATCTTGGAGATGCAAGACTTGGGGAAAGATGTACAGCTGATGTGGGTTCCCAGTCACACGAGAATAAAAGGCAACGAACATGCAGACCAGTTAGCGGAGAAAGGAAGGAAACAAGAAAACGTTCAAATTTACCCCATAGATTCCAAAGAATTACTAACCAAGTGGAAACAAGCAGTCTGGGACATGTGGTTTACAGAATTTGAAACTATCAGCCAAACAAAAGGAAGAAAATATTTTGACATGGTAAAAACTATTCAGAAGAGACCGTGGTTGCAGGGGGGGAAAAACTAAATAGAACAGATATAGCAACCTTCTGTAGAATTAGATCGGAGCACACCACAACACCTCAACATTTAAACAGGATAAAAGTCAAAGAAACTGATGCATGTGCATGTGGAGAAGTTGGAGACATAGATCATTTACTATTTGGCTGTAGACTGAACGAACCTCAAGCATCCAATTTGTATAATTTCCTAGCATGTAGGTACAAAGGCCCCATTAATAGCATGACTGTAGCTGCACAACTAGATACTGAGGCAATTAAAGCTGTAGTGAGATATTTGAAATGTGTCAAAATTGACATTTAATCAACTACTTTTTCTATTCCAGACCCACCTAACACTCCCATCCGAGGCACTACCCTATCATCAGTGTGTTAATGCTTCGCAAGTGCCCCGGAGCGAGAAGAGTCTAGAACCTTTGTTATAACCCAGTTTCCACCCAGTACTTTACAGTTAATAATAACAAAATAATAATCAAGTTCGTCAAAATAATTAGAACCACTAAAGTAAATAATTATAACAAAACTATTTAAACAAGTAGTAAAGAAGGGAGGGCATGGAAAATTCCAGACGCCTCGCTGAGGCACTCTCCTGTTAGTAAAAGGAAAAAAAAAACAGATGGAGCTGGCTGCATGCTGGTGGCAAAAGGCCATAATTGTGAAGAAGAAGAAGAAGAAATTTAAGCAAAATTGACAGTTCTGTCAGTTTAACAAAATTCCCAGTTCAATCTGTCAATATAACAAACTTCCCAGTTCAAACCTTCAAACTATAAATTTTCTAAAATTTCCAGTACCTACAAACTGTAAATTTAAGCAAAATTGACAATTCTAACTGTCGATTTAACAAAATTCCCAGTTCAAACCGTAAATTTAAGCAAAATTGACAGTTCTGTCAGTTTAACAAAATTCCCAGTTCAATCTGTCAATTTAACGAAATTCCCAGTTCAAACTATAAATTTTATACAATTTCCAGTACCTACAAACTGTAAATTTAAGCAAAATTGACAATTCTAACTGTCGATTTAACAAAATTCCCAGTTCAAACCGTAAATTTAAGCAAAATTGACAGTTCTGTCAGTTTAACAAAATTCCCAGTTCAATCTGTCAATTTAACGAAATTCCCAGTTCAAACTATAAATTTTATACAATTTCCAGTACCTACAAACTGTAAATTTAAGCAAAATTGACAATTCTAACTGTCGATTTAACAAAATTCCCATTTCAAACCGTAAATTTAAGCAAAATTGACAGTTCTGTCAGTTTAACAAAATTCCCTGTTCAATCTGTCAATATAACAAACTTCCCAGTTCAAACTTCAAACTATAAATTTTATAAAATTTCCAGTACCTACAAACTGTAAATTTAAGCAAAATTGACAATTCTAATTGTCGATTTAACAAAATTCCCAGTTCAAACAGTAAATTTAAGCAAAATTGACAGTTCTGTCAGTTTAATAAAATTCCCAGTTCAATCTGTCAATTTAACGAAATTCCCGCTCTACGCTTTCGTAAAAGAGTAATTTTTTCACACTGTGGCCGCTCTGCGCTTTCGTAGGTTTGCCCCTTATTAATTTGCTCCTCTATTGGGAGTCCAGAACTAAAACTAAAACGATTAAAACAACATGCTATGTACTATAAACACCAAAATTGCTGTTCCACTTTAAGGTTCAATTCCGCTTAAAATGCCATAACCAATTACATTCTGAGGTAAAAAAACCTTAGTAACTGTCCGCCAATTAAAGTTTTGAAGGCGGATCTAAACGATTTTATTTGAATGAAAACAAAGGGCAGCAAAAAAATAGATAAATAATCATGTTCTTTTAAC
Source organism: Xestobium rufovillosum (assembly GCA_963966045.1). Taxonomy (NCBI): domain Eukaryota; kingdom Metazoa; phylum Arthropoda; class Insecta; order Coleoptera; family Ptinidae; genus Xestobium; species Xestobium rufovillosum. The sequence goes on from OZ014493.1 coordinate 42,964,493, forward strand.
GAAAAATCACATCGTCTATGGGGGGGGCGGGGCTGACGAAAACATAGCAACGTCCGGCATAAACGATTAGCGTCGCACACTGGAACACCACTTTTGGACTTTATAGTACGAGGATAGATTGACAAGTTTCCAGAATCGCCACTAGAGGGTTGTTTTATAGTCCGAGAGCCCGCTGCAAAATTATGCACCCATCTGTTAACGAAATGGAATATGCGGCAAAGGCATGTAAAAACATCGTACTCAACGGAACGGCACCCGTGCCGGTTACCATTTGGTGCAAAAAGGTAAAAACAATAGCACTTCCGGTACGGAAATTTGCGGAAAATTGCGCGATTTGTTAACGAGATGAAAGTTGTGCCATCTTGTAGCCTGCGATTAATTGAATTGAAATCGGTACCCGTGCCATCTTTTACCCTAGTACAAATCCCTGGCACGGCGACATTTTTGCAGTCCGTAACTCGGACAAATTCCCGTCGTGTTAACGACTTGAAATAAAGTTCAATGGAAAGTGCATTATGTCCCCTTGACGAATATCCAAGCGTGCCGCAATTCAAAGCAGTCTAAGTAGGTGGCACGGCCCGATTTATAACGGGCTACGCGGCGTCATTTTCAGGCAATTCGGCAGCCGGCGCCGGCGCGCGCGAGTTTTTAACATTGGGAATGTTTTTATTTTCGTAGTATAGGCCCGAAATTCAGCAACAGTGCCACGCGTTGCATTTGCAGCGAAAGTTTACCTAGTTACTTACTCCCTATACAGTCCTTTTTTTAACTTGATTCTAATGTCACTCAGTCCAGCAGTCCCAACGCTGAAAAGAACGTAAGCCGGCATGCAATTCGGCCGCTACTTTTATTTACCGTCCTTTTTTGCACAATGCAAATCGCCATACCGGCATTCTAGACATTCTTTTCGAAAGTGTTTCTTTTCAACATGCACTATTACAGCTGCCCGTGCGGAGTAACTTACACATTATGTTGATGACGTAAGGATCAAGTTAAAAAGAAGGACTGTAGTTACTTAGTTCTTTGTATCATGACTTAGTTACTATTACCACAGGCAAGTCTCTTGCCTGTGCCATTACCATTAACAGGTGTCACAGTGACAGATGTCAATTGTGCACCACACAAAAAACATTTAATATTCGACGACATGTTGCGAGACCATTGAAATTGATTCAAAAGTGACATTTAGACGCCGCGTAAAACGCATTATAAATCGGACCGTGCCAACTACTTTGACTGTTTTGAATCGCGGCACGTTTGGATATTCGTAAAGGGGACATAATGCCCTTTCCATTGAACTTTATTTCAAGTTGTTAACACATGACAGGAATTTGTCCGAGTTAAGGGCTGCAAAAATGTCGCCGTGCCGGGGATTTGTACTAGGGTAAAAGATGGCACGGGTACCGACTTCAATTCAATTAATCGCAGGCTACAAGATAGCACAACTTTCATCTCGTTAACAAATCGCGCAATTTTCCGCAAATTTCCGTACCGGAAGTGCCATTGTTTTTACCTTTTTGCACCAAATGGTGACCGGCACGGGTGCCGTTCCGTTGAGTACGGTGTTTTTACATGCCTTTGCCGCACATTTCATTTCGTTAACAGATGGGTGCATAATTTTGCAGCGGGCTCTCTCTTAAGAATTGACTGCAAATACTAAATTGATCTGTCAAGTCGAACAACTTTGAGAGTTTTACATTATGGATGAAAACGAAATTCGGGTGGTCATCAAATTTTTTTATCTACATGGAAAACCACAACAGAAATCAAATCCAGGAAAAACCTGGTTAAAAATTATAACTCGCCCCGCTTTATAGTCTGGAAGAACTATGATTGTTATTTCAATTTTCATGTCTTTTAGTTTTAAAACAATGACGTTTTAAATCACGCACAGTATCACAGTAAAATGTATTTGTTTATACCCAAAAAGTTTTTTGGTACGCATCTTATCAAACGGATAAATTCTGTTTTATTTCTGCATTTTTTCTCAACTTAATTTACCTATACATATTTAATTCTGAAGCCAATGAACAAAAATGAAGTTTCAATTTATATTTTTACGATCGAAAATCATAGGGTTAAAATCTCTATGTACAAGCTCTACTTTCTCCAACATACCGTTTGCCAATGACGAGTGGGGAGGCGGCAAGGGTGCACCAAGAACTGACGAAGTCGCAAATTAATAAGGGCCGAACTGTATTCACTGTTTATACAACAAAGACAGAGTGAGATACTTACATCATTGTCTGAAGTCCCGCATACTGAGCAACATTTACATTCGATGCACTGCCACCGATATTTCTTTACAGATATTATCATATTCGCTGTGAACTGTAGACACGTTGGATGTCCTGGAATTACACGATTGCACAAAATTTCAAAAAATAATTCCCATTAGCCCAAAGTAGCAGTGTTCGAAATATCGTCGACGAATTTTATCTCATTTCTGAACACTGCGTGAAGAGCCGACAAAATCGACTCGAATGGGAAGCAGGACAGGCTTTGACGGGTATATAAAAGTGCCGAAGAACAGTGACTTTCCAAGTTACGTACTTTTTCTTCACACAAATTTCAATGCATCAAAATACTTTAGGCAATCCACACAGATTGGAATTTTAAAAAAATATACGCACATAATTTCAATGCATCAAAATAGCAACTTGAAAATTGATCAGAGAAAAACATACATAAGTTGTAAGTGCACCTATCCTCGGCACTTTGAAAAAAAAATAACGCTACGATTTTCTTGTGTTGGCATCGTTTTTATTGCACCATCTGATGAAGATACACTTTTTAGAACGTTACACTTGGAAAATGACTGTTCTTACAACGACTTTATAAACATAAAATGTGAGAATTCTGAATGCTTTTTACCGAAAAAAATCAATCGTTAAATCCCCATCGGAAGAATCGTAAAAATCATTCAAAATCATTACTAAGCAAAGTATGATCAATTGCGATACACATAAATAAAGAAAAGCGTCAATATACACCTTTAACATTAAAATTCTTATATCGCCAGACATTTTCTACGAAAAATAAACTAAAATAATTTATCGCATAAAACAGCTCGGTCGATACACTCCATTTAAAAAAAATATATAGAGTAATCTGGGTTATTCAAAAGTACGCTTCTGTTCGAAAATAAAACAAAAACAACGTTTGAAAAATTATATACATAACAGATTCATTTCTACTTGAGATTTGGTCAATTGCCGCTGCAAAGTGTGAAGTAAAAAATTGCGATATTCATAATTCACTCATTTAGAACTCCATGTTGGTGAGGGGAATTGAATTCTTCGCGGCAATACTAAATAGGCCGACAGTTTTAATACTTTTGTAAATGAAAGTACCGGTATATTATTACCCAAGAAGCAGATAACATTTTACTTTACACCCTGTATGAGGAAACATTTCGAAGCCAAAACCTACTTTCGAATAACCTCGTGTATCCTAACACTAACGAAATAAATAAGTTCAACATTCACGAAAATATAAATAATAAAATGCCCTAATTTGGAAGACAATCCAATATGGATTTTTCAAGAAAAAGAAATCTTAATCTAAGACTGATCTAATGTTAAAATATTTGGTTATATTTTACAGTCTATGCGGCAACCATGAGAATATAGTCGGGGAGCAAGGTGCTCAAATTTGACACCATCTATACAACTCGAACACGCACAACAAAATGAAACTGATTCTTATATAAAATGACCTGCCGGATTCGAATTTTGAGGTCGAGAAAAGATCGGGAATTGCGAAAATGCCGGAAAATCGATTTTCGACCATTTTTAATACTTTTCTTGCTATATTTCAGCAACCAAGAGAGTTAGAGACCTGTTTTTTCGTGAAATATACACTGAAGTGTGCTGATCATCACAGTGTATTGTTTCTGAAAAAAGTCACAGCGAGTTAAACACAAATAATTTGTGCGCGCTAGCCGGGCTGAGCCGTGTAGGAGTGGTTTAGGTGCAGGCGTACAAACATTTGTATTTTTTATTCAGACAAATTGCATTACCCCTCACACAACCATGATATTATACATTGCACATTAGATTTCATGCATGCACATCAAAAAAGAACAAGTAAAATTTTTACATTTACGGAACTGCGTTATTGTAACACAATCGAGTTTAGAGCGATTTGTGAATGTCATTGGCATAATAACGTCATTTTCCATGTACCATCCATATTCTAGGATGCTTGAGATATTTGGGCTTATTTGCCAAGTCGTTTTATTTACAGCACACTTCCTCGACACATAGTCGCACGTCTCCAATGGGCATAGGAACATAGGGGGCTGGTTTTTACCCCAGTGGCGCAATATCATTTTTTTCTGATGAGACGAAAGTTGGGTTAGTGAGTGATTGAAATGAATGCATGCAAAATTGGCAATGATCTCAACATTCCAACCCGTATTGGATTTTATAAAAACAGTTTAATTGATCATGTTATAATCACCAATAATCTGCAGTGTACTGTGCTTCTTGAGGATCACGATATGTCGGATCATAGACTGATGTACATTGGTTTTCATAAGGTATTATCTCCTAGAACCACAACAATTTTGAAACGTCGTGTCATTGATTTTCGAAAATGGAAAGAATATGTCACTACTGAAATTCTAAGTAACCAACCCGAAATTAATTCTTTTGAAGAACTTATAAATGTGGTAAACACACAGAAAGCAAAATGTACAAAAGAGTACTCTTTTAAAATTAAAAATAACTGTCGGTGGATAAATAAAGAATTTCTTAATAAGATTAAAGAAAGGGATAGACTTTATAAGAGAATGAAAGTAATTCAAAGTTTGCACATAAGGCAGGAATTCAAAAAAATTAAGAATGAGATCAATAATTTGAGTAAGAAGTTAAAGAGGGAATGGGTGGAACGGGAATTCGCTAAGGCGGACAACAACCCTAAAAAAAATTGGAACGTTATTAATTCCATTTTGAGAAATACTGCAAAAACTAGGGGTCATAGTGTTGATCAGATAATAATTGCAAGCGAGGTAATTCAGGACAAAGAACTTCTTGCAAATGAGTTCAACAAGTATTTTTCTACAGTTGGAGTCAATCAAAGGTTGGAGTTAATATTGCCTCAACCATAGATAATGTAAATATCCCAAACTTTCCAGAACAAATCGAACATAAGTCAATTTTTCTAAATCCTGTGACAAGGAGCGAACTTGATATGTTATTATCGTCTTTAAAAAGTGGTAGTGCGCCCGGTTATGACAATTTGACCAAACTTGATTTGCTTAATATCTATAGTGACGAATTTGCTACCAAGTTATTGCACCTTATAAATAATGCTCTTATAAAAGCAACATTTCCAGAAGAGTTAAAGATTGCTAAAGTTATACCACTATTTAAATCTGGTCCTCATCAGGATATAGCAAATTACAGGCCCATTTCAGTTCTAAGTGTCTTTGCAAAAATACTAGAAAAGGCCATACACGCTCGACTGATAAATTACGTTAATAATACATTTAAATTAGACAAGTATCAATATGGATTTCAGTCAATGAGTGGTACGCTGGGACCTGTGACGGATATGCTGGAATATATCTCAAGGGAGCTGAGTGACAATAAATATGTTGTTGTAGTTTTTGCTGATATCAGGAAGGCATTCGATACAGTTGACATCAACTACTTGTTGCAGAAACTACATAAAATGGGTGTAAGGGGCATTTCTTATGAGTTGATGCGCTCGTATCTCATAGGCAGAAGCCAATTTGTCTCTGTTGATGGGACATGCAGTAGTTTTGCAGAGGTCAATATGGGAATTCCACAAGGATCAATATTAGGCCCATTATTATACTTATTATACATTCAAAATATAAAGTTTTCTGGAATTTGGGGAAGATATTATATATACGCGGATGACACAGCATTGGTTTATGCAGAGACTGACTCAGATTTGCTGCAGCAGCGGATTAATGCTGATTTAGTTACGTTTGGAAAATGGTTATCCTACAACAAGCTCAGCATTAACACAAATAAAACTTATTATATGCTTATTACCCAGAAAAATAAACCTCGATGCCAGCTCAGGATTGATATGGATAATGATGTAATTAACGAGGTTGCGAGTTGCAAATATTTGGGACTTATCATCGACAATGATTTAAAATGGACCACTCATATTCAGTTTATTATAAAAAGGTTGGTGTCAATAACGGGTGCTTTTAAGCGTTGTGCAGTGACCATGAATAATAAAACGAAACGACTTGTCTATAATAGCTTTATAGAACCTTATATTAGGTACCTAATCCCATGTTGGGGAAGTTCTTCAGACTACTTAGTGAACCGATTACAAAGAACACAGAACAAACTAGTAAAAATACTCTACAATTTGAATTTTTATACTCCGACTGTTGAAGTGTACCAATTAGTGAATATTTCCAAGATTACTCAAATTAGAAATATTGAGCAGTGTAAGCTTATTTTTAATATCTCGAATGGTTATTTGAAGTGCAATTCATCACTGACTACCGGGTCATCTCACCCGTTCTGCAAGCTACTTTAGGAATGAATTTAGAAGAACCAATCTTTGTCAGGCTTCACCATTATTTAGTTCCATTATTGTTTATAACTCACTGCCTCTTTATTTGAAGTCTATAAAAAGCAAAAGTAAATTTAATAAGAGAGTAAAATGTCATTTTTCTGTTGCAACATTGATTGATGACTGATTTGAACTTCTTGCACTTTTTGTTTCATTATATTGTATTGCACTGAATATTCTATGTATATTGTTATGTTGTGTATATTATGTACCTAAATGCGATGTCAGCTGATGGGGCTGTATAAAATAAGTTCATTGGGGGAATGTAGCTGCACATATGTGTATTTTTTTTTTGCTTTAATTTTTCTTGTATTATATTGTTCTGTTGTAGGCCCTGTTATCAGTTCTTACGAACTGTTTTAGGGTCATAAATAAAGTTTATTTTATTTTTATCGACGTGAAAGAGTCTGGAGGCGACCGGGAGGACAAGAAAGACTTGCTTTTGACAGAGAAGCTGTTCCTTATCAAGGTGGAACAGTAATGTTTTGGGGGGGTATAATGTATGGTCGCCGTACAAATTATTTATGTTTAACTCGCTATAACTTTTTTCAGCAACAATATTAATGTTTCGTTTCTTCACCAAAAATAATTTCGAGCCTTTGTCCATATTTGGTCTCGCATATGTACATATATGTCAATTCCGAAAAATAAGATTACTTACACGGTACATGAAAAATACATTACACAAATTTGCGGTCTAGCAAAAAAACATGATTTTCCATAAAATTGGAAAATTGTAGAGGCAACTTGAGTACACTGTGATGATCAGCACACCTCAGTGTATATTCCACGAAAAAAACAGCTCTCGAACTCTTTTCGTTGCTGAAATACAACAAGAAAAGTATTAAAAATGATCGAAAATTGATTTAGGAAAATCGATTTTCCAGTATCTTCGCAATTCCCGATCTTTTCTGGACCTCAAAATTCGAATCCAGCAGGTCATTTTATATAAGAATCAGTTTCATTTTGTTGTGTGTCTTCGCTCCCCGACTAATAATTATACCATTTTGATCAAAATTTAGAATTTTGTTTTAATAGACAAATTAGAAAGGAGTAGATGCACCAAGTCGGTTCTTGGAACCGACGCAGGACAACTACCATATAAATCGCGGAAACATATTCCCGTGATGAGAATACTCCTTTTTTGTACTCCATCAGTCTCAAAATGCATCAAAACCATTTATTTTAAAAGCCATCAGACGAGGTTTGACCAAATAATACACCGAATCAGCTAGTCTTGTATCTATTGAAGGCAAAGAGATTCCAAGCATTGCGCAAATACCAAATTTTGTTCCAAACTTGGAAAAAGTTCAAACGATTCGCATGAAATGTTTAAGGAGATTCTGTAGTTACATTAAACATTAAATTATGTTTGTAATTTTTTTTTAATTCACCCATTATTTGATCAAACCTCATATTTTGTACTGCTTTTTAAAATTCGAGGAACCCAAATACTGGACATAATCGGAGAGAGTGCACATTTATATGTACTGGGTGGCCAGATAAGAATGCAAAGTGCTGTATCTCGGAAGCTATTCATCATAGAGTCTTGCGGTAAAAAAAATGTTACTAAAGTGGCCAAGAGAAGACCGTGGAAAATATTTTCAGATTTCCAAGGGGCGTAACCGCCATCTTAAACTTTTAAAGTGATTTTTCACTGAAATCCACCTAGTAAATGTACCAAAAAAATATGTGTTTTTTAAAGGTAAGCTTTATTCGAGTAATTTTTGTTTAACACTTTTTGACGTATCTATTAAAATGAAGTGGTGGGGGGTGATTCAATGTTCTTTTACATAAACAGCTGTAACTCCTAAACGACTGAACGGATTTTAACAAACTTGGTCTCGTTGGAAAAAGCATTTATTGCTCCTAGGCTAGTGAAGACCACACCTCGATATCTTATTCCTAGCTAAAAATATCGAAGAATGAAAATTTAGTTATCATAAAATTTTAGAGAGACGCTATTACACTGGTATTTATTCTTATTTAATTGTCTTTTTTCAAGATTCAGTGATAAAATTTCATAATTTTTAAATAATAAAGGTATTTAGATCGAAGATATCACCAGAGGTGGATTGGACAAGGAAGTCTATTTCCTTGGCCACCCCGATCCCCAGACCTCACCCGTTTGGACTTCTATCTGTGGGGTCGGTTAAAAGATATTGTTTACCAAATTCCACCAACAACGAGAGACGACATGAACATACGAATACAAGAGGCCATTCGTAGCCTGTCAAGAGCAGAAATTGAAGCTGCTGTAATGTCTACGCATGAGCGGCTCCAACAATGCATTGAGTGTGATGGAAGACAGTTCGAGTATTTAAGGAGGCATTAGTTTTATTTCAAAATTCTTTCTTCTTATGCCCCTACACGTTTTTTTTAATTGCTTGAACTAAGAATACTTTTATTATTTAAAAATTATAAAATTATGAAATTTTATCACTGAATTTTGAAAAAACACAAATAAATAAGAATAAATACCGGTGTAATAGCGTCTCTCTAAAATTTTATGATAACTAAATTTTCTTTCTTCGATATTGTTGGCTAGGAATAAGATATCGAGATGTGGTCTTCACTAGCCTATTTGGGTATCATTTCACTACATTTTTATGAAAAAAAGTCATATTATTGCATTTAGTTTTTTAGAGAATTTTGCAATTTTGTGTTATTATATCAAAAAACGCGCTCTAGCGGCATCACTAAGAATTAGACATATCACAGGTAAGATGGGTTTAATGGAGCAATAAATGCTTTTTCCAACGAGACCAAGTTTGTTAAAATCCGTTCAGTCGTTTAGGAGTTAAAGCTGTTTATGTAAAAAAACATTGAATCACCCCCCATCACATATTTTTTTGGTACATTTACTAGGTGGATTTCAGTGAAAAATCACTTTAAAAGTTTAAGATGGCGGTTACGCCCCCTGGCGACCATCTTGGAAATCTGAAAATATTTTCCACGATCTTCTCTTGGCCACTTTAGTAATAATTTTTTTTACCGCAAGACTCTTTGATGAATAGCTTCCGAGATACAGCACTTTGCATTCTTATTTGGCCACCCGGTACAAAAGAATCGTCAAACAAAATTATACGTGTCCAGCATTATTCAACAATCAATTAGCTATCTACATATTATTTCACCTACGTTAAAACTACAGCAATGAAAACCATTACATTCCACTAAAAGGGTACCAAACATTTAACTCGTTTTGATTTCTTTCGCAGATCAAAAGCTTAGTTTCGTCGTACATCCATTAACAGATATACAACAATCAATCATATCTCTCTCACTTTCAAATCAAGGAACTATTTCCTAAGGATTAATAATATATAAACTTTATCACACTCAAACATCTTTTCCCTATACTCAAAAAAAATAAAACAAAACTTAAAAAAACAAATTTCAAAGTTAATTTTTGGAAAATTAACAAAAATTCCTAAACGGAAACTCGAAAAGCCCTCAAAAACCAAACGTGGCAGTATCGCGTTTTTAAAACAACCCAAAAAATAACCACTCGAACGCGCCTACATCTTTTTCTTCCGCCCCTTCTTACTATTCCCACTCTTCTCCTCAACTTTAAGATTCCTACCTGATCTACCGCAATCAGAACAAGACACCAGTTCCTCGCTTCCGCCCGTCTTTTTATTTTCCCGCGCGTCCCCCAGGCAAAAATCGCAATACGGACTCGGCATCGGTTTGCCCTCCCTCACGGGCGGCTCCATCATCGATGTTGACGGTGGCATGTCAAACGTCTTCTCTGGCATAAGCACCGGCATCGGAGGATCTTCTATCGAAGGAGGAGGCTGACTCGGTAAGTTAGGGGGCAGCGTGGGCGGTATTTGGGATTGAGGGAGCGGTTGAGGCGATGCATTCAGAGGGTGCCGGCCTCTTCGTACAGGAGTCCCTATAACAAATCATCTGTCAATGGGCAAAAACACATTTTTAGATCTATTTTTACATCTCATAAGCAGAGAATAAAGAACTGTATAGCATCCAAGGTCAATCGACACCAAAGGTTCTGACAAGGATGGTGCTTCCATATTCTCTATTCTCTGGCACAACTAAATTGATCATTACAGAAATTAAATTTACTTTTTTTTGCTCAACTCTATTCTTCAAAACATTTGAAAAAAAATGTTCATTTTACATTGCCTGAATTGAACTCATCATTTTTAATCTTCAAATTTATAACTACCTTGCAAGGAAGTTCTATACAATAGACACCAAGGATGTTTTACTAAATTTTGAAATGGGCAACTAAACGACTTTTCCTTATTTCAAATATTGAAATTATTTTGAGAAAATGGAGATGAGACATTAAAAAAGATGTCTGATCGTTTTCAAACTTAACTTAACTTAAATGTTAACGAGTCTCATCTAACTACATTGGATGGACGTCGGTGGGTATGGCAAAGACTTGGAGAAAGATGTGCCCAGGTATTGAAGAGCGACTTCATTAGGTGGCGTAGGCAAAAATATCTTAAAACACGTGTACCGAACTAGCGTTTACTGAAAATGGATCTCTAACTGCACATATTTGCGTTGCAAAAGTTTTAGAAAATCATTTCACGGTTCTAGAGAAAATATAATTCTTTAGAGGGTTTAGATTGCACCTACAGTCAGTATTAAGATAATCTTATACTTCCCATCACTTTTTTGACTCCTGTTATTCGTTTTTTGTTCGTGTATTTGTTATTTTATTAATCACAATAAATTAATTTTCCTAAAAATGCAATTTTATTCACTTCACATACTTTTTAATAAAATAAGAGGGTAAGATTTGTTTTACTTTATTTTCTTGAAAATGGTTAATTTAGTAGAGACCTTACCTTTTTTTTGCTACATATTTAATACCATTTAAAAAAAACATTTCACATTTTAAAAATCTCAGTGGCTCAGTCACCCCTTCAGCCAGCCCCTGTTTAAATGAAAAAAATAATTGTTGTATCAAAAGTTGATTCATTGTGTAGTAATATTGTGCACAAAGTTTCATTAAAATATTTCCATTGGTTTTCAAGCTTTCTCAAAAAAAAACATTTTCTTTCCCTCAACTTTGCCAGCCTGCATCTTCGAAATTAAGGCTGTGATATAACAGCTGTTAGTCTATAAAGTGCTGCCACCTATCTCCCAAAAGTGTGATTAGGATTATGCAAAATATCGCCACAATCTGTTATGATTGGTTTCTATCACAGCTGCAAAATCTTCAGACGAAACCTCTACAGCTTGGAATTTTCAAGGTTTTTTGCTTTTGCGGCAACCGAATAAACCTAGGAGGATTAATCGGCGGTCCTATCTTTAAATTATTATTTATCTTTAAATTATTATTTTCTATTCACTGCATTCTATTCACTGCATTGCAGTGGCCACACTACTACTACTGTCAAACGTCCAGTTTACTGTGCATCTCGGCCAAATATGCACACGATGGAGAGATTGCAATATAATTTTCATTCCAACACGCCAGTTAAACGAAGTACATTCAGAAATATTTACGGAACTCGTATCTTGTCGCTACTTTAAGTTCGCCTTTGTGTCTATGCATATAGAACATCCCTGCCACCATGCTTTCTGTCAATTGAGAAATAGAAATTGCGGCAAATAGAATTCGTGGACAGTACTGTTAAATTTGTTAATCACCTGCGAAAACTACTAAAATGCGAACTAAAAAGAAAAAATACTACTAGACAGGTGAGAAAGACAGGAGAAGGCGACTGAATCTACACATGCATGCAAAAATCATAAAGAAAAAACTTCCAAACAAATGATAAAAATAAAAAGAAATAAAGGCAGTACCGGCTGGATGGTTCAAAAATGAAACGTAACTATCTTGATAAACGTTTCCCTGGTTGGGCGGCATGCCAGCGTTGTCCCCGATACCGAGGACGCTCGGAACTCCTCCTCCCATACCGACGGGCGGCATCACTAACGGACCGCCGCCCGGCATTGCCATTGGTCCGCCGCCCGGCATCACAGACATCGGCGGATTGCCCATCGGAGGACCGATGGGCATTTGAGAGGAGGGAGTACTTTCGCGGGAATTCTCGTCGCTAGCGCCCTCTTTGTGCGAATGCCCGTAGTGGTAAGTCAGGCCCGGTCGAGTCTTGTACCGCGCTCCACACACTGCAAGTTTTCCAAATGAAAAAAAAAACTGTCGCCTGATTTTCAATCTGCTGTTTTCAAAAGTTTGCTCTTTTGCTTTAATTGCGAAGGTCATAGTCTGTTTCGGTTTGCTAGGTTTTCCTGAACTAACCCTGTATACTAAAGTTCAATTAAATCTGCAACTGCAATAACCACTTTTAACAACGCTACATGAATTCACACTTTCCCTTTAGTACCACTTTTAACAATATAATTATTATCATACAATAGAAGACCCATGTTAAATCTCTTGACATAACGATGTTTCCGAATATTCCAAATAGGTAAATCATTAAGTTAAAAAACTCTGTTTTTTACGAAAGCTCAAACCTGCACAGAATATGACCATTTCGTGATAACCTCAAAGGAACAAGGGACCAGAACCGATCGGTTTTATTCGTACCATCGTGTCACACCGCGAAACACTTCACGCCGTTTCACTCTGAGTTAAACAACTTAACAGAACCAAGACGCCAGGTAAACGAACCCGAACCGAAATACAAAGAAATTTACACACAAGAAAGCCAATCCATGTTCAAACCGACGTGTTGCGAAATGCAAAAATTTTACTTTACCTACCAAGAATTTCGTGTTCTTTTTGTTTTAGATTAAACGTTGTATAATAAAACAGTTTCGGTTCGAGTCCCTGCCTAAATAATAATAATAAGAAAGAGAAAAAGCAGCTGCACTAAGCGACAAGCGCACTTCGAAAATAAACATGTTATGACTCTATCCTACGGTTGTGTTATGTACAGGTTTCTGTTGGCGAAAAAGCCTCAACCCCTTTAAAGTAAAAAAAAAATCAGTGTAATACAGCTGTGTATTAATAATATTAGTATCATTCTTGCAGCAGGAGCCATAAAAATTGCTTATGTACCTTGAGAAATAGGTTTAAAAAAGAAACTTTTCGCTTCCGTCAATTTCTCATGCTTGATTAATGCTGGTTTGAAAAACTTTTCTTATTACCACAACAAAACGAATTCAGTGGAACTCCCATGAGTCGAACTTCCTTCAGTCGAATTTTTCCGTAACTCGAATAAAAATGTGAGTCCCTTGACCTACTCGGCTGTTGCCGAAAACTATGTACCTGGTTTGCTCACATCTTTTATAACCCTTTCTTTGAAATCGGTAATCGGTATTTGTCAGAAATAGGGGTAATAAACAAATGGCTGGAAAACCCAGTTGAGATTCTAAAATTACTGCTTCGCTGGTCAGTTTAGTTTTGTTGCTGATTGCATTCAGAGCTGTTGCTAAAAATGTCAAGTGCGAAGAGGAAATTTAAAATTTTGTCGGTAGCCGAAAAAATTCGTTTAATCGAACAAGTTTATCGAGGTATATAATGGAAAAAAGATATCGCAGCCGAGTTTGGAATTCCGCCAAACACATTATCCACAATTTACAAGAATCGCGATGCAATTCTTGAAAAAAGTTCCGACAGGGTCAGCAATGATCGAAAACGGTTTAAGTCGTGTGTGTATGAAGATATCGATGAAGCAATGTTGAAGTGGGTCAAGGTTTGCCGTGACAAGAAACTGCCGATATAGGGAACAATAATTCGGGAGAAAGCACAGGAATTCTCGAAAACTTTGGGACATTTGGATTTCGCTGCGAGCTCAGGATGGCTGCACAAATTTAAAGTTCGTCACACAATTGTGCAAAAAGTGGTTTGTGGTGAAAGTGCAGACGTAAATGAAAAAGAGTGAAAATTGGAAAGAAAATGTGCTCCCTGGATTACTCTCCCAATATGAATCTAAAGACATTTTCAACGCCGACGAAACGGGTCTGTTCTTTAAATGTTTACCGGACAAAACCTTGGCTTTTTAAAATGAGAAGTGTTATGGGGGAAAGCAAGGTAAAGAACGAATTACTGTTATGGTTGGTGCAAATATGGACGGGACGCAAAAACTGCAACTTTTGGTGATTGGGAAATCAAAGAACCCTAGATGTTTTTAGAGCATCAAATCTTTGCCGGTCACATCAGAATAACAAGAAGGCGTGGATGACCAGTGCCCTGTATGAGAAATGGTTATTGTTTCTTGACAGAAAGTTTTCGGCCCGAAAGAGAAAAATTTTACTTTTCGTAGACAACTGCCCCGCTCATCCTACAACTGACGAAAAGTTGAAGTCCATCCGCGTCGTATTTCTGCCACCTAATACGACGTCTAAGTTACAACCACTAGATCAGGGTATAATTAAGAACCTGAAGATGATTTTTTTTTTTAATCATTTATTAATGAACTCAAAACAATACAAACCGTACTGGTACCGAGTCCTACACCTATTTTAAACATCATTAACAATAAACATCAAACATCAATTCACAAACATATCAAACAGTATTTCTCCCTCCCGTAATGCACAAAGTAACATCTTTCTTGAATTTGTTTAAGTCTCTACCATTTCTCACATGTGACGGCAATTCATTATAAGTTCTTATACTCCTGTTAATAATTGAATTTCTTCTTATTTCCTTTCTGCTCGTATACCCTTTAAGGCAACTCCCCTTCCTCGTCCCATAGTCGTGTACCTGATCATGCCTGCTTATGTTCACGTTGATCTTCACTAACTTATTAACTATTTTATATATATATTTGCACTCTTCTATTTTAACCAACTGTTCAATTTTTAAAAACTTTAATTCGCTATATAGTTCATCTGTCGGATATAAGATGGGAAGTCCATACAACACTTTAATGACCCTATTCTGTTTCCTTTGAAGATCCCTGATTAGTTGTTTCGATCCCTGTGCCCATATTATATTTAAATATCTTAAATGAGGCTCCACGATTGAGTGATAAACACTTCGTTTTAATTGTTTAGGAATTTGTTCACTACATCTACTCAATGCACCTCCAACACTAGCAAGTTTTTGTTTAAGTTTCTGCATATGGTCTTTATAGTTCAATTTTTCGTCAATTATAAGCCCTAAATATTTATATGCTTTAGCCCTTTTCATCAACTCGTTGTCTATTTTTATTTTCATATCACTAGTCTTTTTGTGCGAAAATATCATGTACACTGTTTTATTTACATTTAGCTCCAAGTTGTTTGTTACTAACCAATCCCTATACACCTGCAAATCATTATTTATTGTAGTTTGGAGTTCATCTATTTGCTTGCCAGAGTATAATATTACAGTTTCATCCGCAAATGTAACGTAGTGGCCTTTCAGATTTACCAATGATAAACTGTGCACATACATCAAATACAAAATCGGACCTAGGACCGACCCTTGTGGTACTCCCATTTTTGTCATGTCTTCATTACTCTTTATTGCATTCACATAAACGTATTGCTTTCTGTCTAATAGAAAACTCTTTAACAGGTCATGTGCTACACCTCGTATTCCCATACATTCCAGCTTTCTCAATAGAATGTTTATATTAACTGTGTCAAATGCCTTTTTTAGATCAATATATAATGCAACACATGTTTCACAGTTGTCCAGCGCTTGCGTTACATACTCTATCACTTCCGTAACGGCTGTCTGCGTGTTGCTTCTTTCTTGAAAGCCATACTGATTCTGGTCAAATTTAAATGTTTCACTTATAAAGCTAACCAATCTCCTTTTTATTACTTTTTCAAGTATCTTTGAGAAAGTTATATGTAATTACAGATATAGGTCTTTTATTTGCAGGATCATGGGAATTTCCAGTTTTATGAATTGGTATCACTTTCGTCTTTTTTAATTCCACTGGATATTTTCCAATGGTTAACACGTCATTTATAATTTAACCATAGTTGTTCCTATAGTTTCCTTTACACTTTTCACTTCTTTGACTGTGATGTTGTCCTCTCCAGGTGCCGAGTTATTCCGTAAGCTAGTTATTATAGCCTTTAATTCTCCTTCTGTTACAGGAACCAAGAATATGCTCTTTTCCTGTCGCTGTTCTTGAAATATTTTGTTTTTTCTTATATTCTTTTTCATCTCTACCTTCTTTCCAATTTCACCTCCCACCTTAACAAAGCATTAAGGTAATTTGCAATATTTGCATCTCCCTTTATTTTATTGTATCCATCTTCCAAATATTCTATTTCTTGGGGTTTTTTTGTTCTGCAAAGTTGTTTTTTATTGTTTGATTAATAATTATCCATGTTTTCCTGCTATCTCCATTTGTATTCTCAAATCTGTGTTTAATGTATTTTCTCTTTAATTGATTTTTTAGTGAGTTGCACCGGTTCTTTATTTTTGTAAATTCCTTCTTTAATACACTATTTTCCCCATTAAATTTCTATTTTTTGTATATCTTATCTCTTTCCTTGATTAGATATATCAATTCTTCCGTTATCCAATTATTTTCCTTTACCTTTATCTTCCTTACTCTTGTACTTCTGATTTTGGCATCTTGGAATATGTCAATCAAATGTTTAAAGTCCTCTACATTTTCCGTTTCAACCCTTTCTTTTACTTTTTTCCTAAATTTATCAATATCAGGATATCTAACTTCACGATATATCTTTATTTTCTTTACCACTATTTCCTTCTTCAAATATATTTCCTGTACCTTATGGTCTGTCATAGGACATTCCCTATATATTATTTCAGCCTCTATTTTTTCATCGTTTGTTATTACATGATCAATCAATGTCTGTGTTCTCTGTGTTATTCTTGTGTAGTTTGGTGTAGGGCATCCAGTCCCTGGATCCCGGGACCGGGATTTCCCGGGACTACATGTGATTTTAGAGGTCCCGGGACCACAGCTTTAGTCCCGGGACCTACCGTGGTCCCGAAAAATGGTGGGAAATTGCGCTCGCGTCACAATACTGAGCACGTTTTCAATCAAATAACGTAAGGGCGTTTCATTTTGTTTCATTTATATGTAAAACTTTCGTGTATGTTTTTTATATTTATTTCCTCTTATTTATGTACCCTGTGTACATGTTCCTTTTGTGTTTCTATGTTACATATTTATTTTGTTGTTATGCACTAATAAAAGTTGCAACGTTTTTTTTCATGTTAGACAGTTGTTTTATTCAACATTCGTGGTAGTCACATCTTAAATAAGATAAAAATTTGCCTATTTAATATATTCGGGACTGCGGGACTAGGCCCGGGACTTTTTGGTCATGTCCCGAAGTCCCGATTGGTCCCTTGGTCCCGGGACTTGGATGCCCTAGTTTGGTGTATTCAGAAATCTGTAACTATTTATATTTACACAGTCCTTATATTCCAGTGCATCAGCCGTATTCTCCATAATATCTATATTCATATCTCCTATTATTAACGTTCTACCCTTATTTTCACTCATTAATTCATCCATGTCATTTATGAAGCTGTTACCATTCACTGATGGTGGTCTATAAACAGACACCACTTTTAACTTTGCATTGGTTAAATTTATGATCAGCCAACTGCACAGATTCCTTTCCATGCTGGTTTCTAACAAATACTGTATTCCCTCTTGAATATATATACATGTACCTCCCCCTCTTGTCCCTCTACAGCTGTATTCCAACTTATATCCTTCAATTTCTTAATATACCATTTCATTACCGGAAACAGATTCTGAAACAAACTATCGCTGCCATGGAGGATCGTAGAACATTAGCGGTAACTTTACTAGATGCTATTAGAGAAATAGCAAGAGCGTGGAATACAGATGTCTCAGCAACAACAATTCAGAATTGTTTTAAGAAAGCCAGGTTCTCCAGTGACAATCATGTAAATGAAGATCATTGGTTGGAAGAAGATGATCTCAGTCTTGCAGAATTAAAGGCAACGCTTGCGAAATACGGAGAATCGGTACAAATGGAAGATATTGACGCAGAAGAATACATTGCCATCGACGACGACATCCAAATAGCAGAATTTCCGACTGATGATGACATTTTGTCTAGTTTGAAATGTCAGTCGTCTAATTGCGAAATGTCCAACAGTGAAGGCGACGAAGAAAACAGCGAAAAATGGCCAACTTTTTTATTAAACAATGATTTGATTGGTTACAGAATTGTAACAACCTGAATTTTGTATGGGTATTGTATATAGTTACGTTATATGTTATGGGTTATTATGTGAATAATGCAAGGTATGGAAATTTTAATAAAATGTTCTTAAACTCGAAGTTTCTTTAACTCGTTTTTTTTGGGTCCCTTGAGATTCGACTTATGGGAGTTCCACTGTATTTACATTTAAGATTGTACACTTACATCAAGTGCTGTAGCGGCAAATACTATATTTTCAGGTGTACCAGCTGATTCTCGATTATTTAATATGAAATTAATGGAAGCAAACTGGAAAGCTCTTTGTTAATGTACCTAATTAAATCTTTTCCATAACCCATTCTCGAAAATAAACGAAAACCTCAAAGCGAATTAATGTTGTAAGCAAAACAAATACAGGAGTCTCACTTACGTTCACACGCAAATGGTTTATCGGGATCTCCAGGTGTCGGATCAAAATTATGTAAAGAAGCCTTCTTTCTACCCCTGCCGCTGCCTTTCCTACGACCGGGCGTACCAGGTGAATCGTTTCCTGCACTGCGACCCTAAATAGAAAACAACATAAAAATGTTTCTTTGAATACGCAAATTCATTTAATACCCTGCCTGCACCCTTCCTTCTCTTTGACCGTTTCGTATAAGACTCTTCATAATCTAGATCTGAATCTGGGTCTGGTTCATCATAAGCGTCCATTTCCAACATGTCTTGTTCATCATAAAACCATTCCTGTATTGAAAACCAATTTAATACAAATCAATAAAATCGGTTACAATCTGACGCACCTTCGGATCATCCTTCATCATCAACTGACTATCCTTACTATCCGTATCCTGCAAAGCCGGATTCTCAACCTGCGAAATGCTATGCATATCCGCATCAGCATCTAGCATAGCATCGGCAGTCCTAGCAAATGCTCTCGTGTGTATAGTCAAATATTGACGCCGTTTTTTGCGCCATCGAGGTCTAGGGTACGTATATATCTGACCTTGCATTATGCCAGGCATGCGTTGACGTTTGTTCATGAAAAGTTGCGAATGGTTTTGGGCAACGCCCGTCTGGCTGTCTAAAAACGGCAGACGCAACCTTCTCTCGATACATAATCGTGTGTTGTAATTTGCTGAACTTTCTAAGAGTTCCTTATAGGCTGGGTCATTGAGAAAACTAAGGGAAAAGAGAAATTAATAAACATTAATTACATTTTTCTTGTAGGTACCAAGAATTTATGTTCACGAGTTCAAGAACTATAGAACAGAGGGAAGACAGAATTTATACAGATTTTACCTTTCTATTTTCTCCAAATTTGTTGGATTTAAGGACGGCAAAACAACAGCCATATCAGCAAGCACCAAACAACCACTATGAGTTAAGATTAAGATGGATGCCGTATCGCCGATCAATACTGGAATTTACACATTCATCTTATATTTAATCACCGTAAACACGATCAATTTAACTGTTAACAACTATACACTGTAGTTATTAATCATCTTTGTTAATAGACCCAGCCCGAAACTTTTTCTTAGATGTATTGCCTTTTGCCTTCCAGTTTTTATTAAATGAAATGGAATCATTGAACATGAAATGTCACTGTCAACGTCAACAACAAGCGCAATGCGCAAGCCCAACAAGCAAAACGATAACAAAACGACCGATGCCGTATTCTGATTTGATTGGTTAAATAATGATAACAAGGTCTTTACTTCTAACAGGTAGCTCTTATAAAGTGTAGGTATCCAAATTACAACACAATAATTATTAAATGAATGTTGCTAACAATGTTTATTTTTCAAATAATCCATATCAATGAATTATTAAGTTTACCCCACACGCCAAAACAGTGCCATAATAAATAAATCTTCCTATATGTAGATGAGTAAGAGGATCTTATACTCCTAAGGATGGTGACATGCGTCTAGTTTGATTATTGTACTGTGTAACAGTTTTGGCGAGTGGAATAAACATATCGTTGACTGATTATAATAGGCAATCAACGCTTATATAAACAATATTCATAGTGAATTTACGTCCAAAATTCACGATCCAGTTATGGTATAAACAATTAAATTGACGGCACTCGTAGCTAACTGAATATGCACAAACGGTTCATCTAGAGGTTTCTGGCATTGGCCATATTTGGTAATGCCAACTTAATCGCTCAGCGTATAGATAAACATACCTTATCCATATATGCACCTTGGAGCTGAATTAATTTTAAATTTTAGGGGTTTACGTAAAAAACTAAAGTTAAACTTTTTTTATGAATAAATTTTACGGGACTGTAGCAGAAATTACGAAATACAAAAACCTGTCGACGTGGCCACTAAATCATTCTAAACTTTGGGCTAGGACAAGGACAATTATTTTTTTAATTGATTTTGGTTTTTGTTAAAGCAAAATTTGCTTTTGATACAATGGGTATCATGTTCAATAATGGCTTATCTAAATTAACAATAAATAACAAAGTCTAAGGTTCTTATCATGAAATAGGAGGTATGTTTGAAAAAACAATTTTTATTGGACATCATTTACCTCTACGTTGTATTTGTAGTAAGTACGTCATGTTTAGGTGGGCAAACTAAAAAAAAACAAAACAAATTTTACAAATTTCGCGAAGTTATAAAGAGTAAAATTAATTATCATAAAAGGTATGTAACATTTTTATTCATTTGTTACTAAAAAAAAGTTATAGTATAAGTTTGTGTTCGTTTGGAAAATTAATCAAAATTGTATTGTTCTTAAAAGGAATTACGTAATTTTGTATGTTTACACTTTTATTTTTTACGCGCTTCTCGTATTTTTAAAGGCGTGAATTAGGTACCTAATTTACAAGTAGAGGTTATTTTTATTTGTATAAGGTATTAGTTTATTTAATTCAATTTATTATTCTGAAAAATAGTTTTCCTAAAATTTACAACAATGAACGGAATCAACGAATGAACCGCCAAAGTTGGCTACGGATTAACGATCAGTTATTTCTACAAAAAGTAGGCACTACACAGGCACGTTTTTGGACTTTAGGCGGGTAAAATTATGATAATTCTTGGGTTCAGACCACTTATGAATAGAAAGATTACAGATTAAAAATAACAATTCATGACGCAGTTTGGGTGTAACACACCTGCCCATTTTTTCCGCTAATCAGAAAAAGACTTGTTTAATTGACTCAAGTGTATGGGGCGCCGTTTGTGTCATTATTTAATCTTTCCATATATAAACTGTTTTCTATATATTTGCGAGAATATGGGCAAATATATATAAAATGTTTAGTACTAAATCGTCCGCAATAAAATGAGGGCGCTCCTCGGCTCTGCTCCTAGGGATAACATCAGTGGCTCCTACTACCCTTTTTGAGTTTTGACAGCGCTTGTCATGTGCGGTTTCTTCGCTTTGTTGTAATCCTTGTATGGTATGGTTTTGACGCATGACTTTAACTTAACCTATGTTTTATCTGTGTTTTTAATCAGTGCCATAAGTAACGAAGTAATCTCGGCCTCAACGCCTCAAACAAAATGGAAATTCGAGAGTTCTTTCGCGAAGTAATTCGTGTTTTTGATCGTTGCTCTCAAGTACTTTTTGACTGTGAATATGACTTAAGAATTAATGCTGAATTGTTAGATAAAGTTGAAGACATTTGTATTACTCTAAACATATTCATTTCTAACATACAGGAGGAATATTTACTAAGTTTGTTGACTTTATTATATGACGGTATGCGAAATATTTATTTTCAATTAGAATCAACAGTTGAGGAAGGTAGAGTTGCAATAGATTATATTATTCATTACAATTGTTGTATATCACAATTTTACTATTCTAGATATTTCAAACTTCAACAATTATACACCAGGTACTTCATGTTGTCATACTGTTGGTAGACAGCCTTATGACATTACAAGCAACCAGGTTTCCTTCTTAAGAGAAAATGGCCTAAGTTGGACTGACATAGGAAGTACATTGGGAATATCCCGAAGTACGGTGTATAGATACAAAAGAATATTCGGAATTAAAGAGAATTTCTTGCACGATGATGAACTGAATAGAATTATTAGATGCATTTTGTCTGAAACTCCAAATTCAGGGGAAGTGTATATTTTGGGTAGCCTGCAGGCACGAAATATTAGAGTTGCAAGATGGAGAGTCCGTGAACAATTGCAACTCATTGATCCACTAGGAAGAGAACTACGAAGAAGACGTACTATACAAAGAAGAGTGTATAACGTTAAAGGAGCAAATTATCTTTGGTAAGATCTTCCAAAGCCTTTTCTTAATACATAGCCAAGATACATATCAAGAATTGTTCCCGCAAAATCCAAACCATCCAAAATTAAAAACTTTGACGTTTAATAGAATTTTGAACTGTCCAAGTAAATAGCAAACTGATTTTGCAATCTGAAAGATGTTTAAAGATTTGTTTGCTGTTTTTTTTATCAGAAACTTTATCGTGTATGTACCTACCTAGGTACGGACAATCTGCAGTTCGTGTATTAATTTCTAAATTTTCTTTAGTTTGAAATTTAACATTTCACAAACAAATTTGATGAAGAAAAATAACGTAAGGACACTGAGAAGTATTTTTAATTACACCATAGCGCCGTTTGTAATATAACAGAAACATTTTGTAAGAAATAAAAAAACTGGTTTTAAACTGAAAAAGATATCTCAAAACTTTTTTCACTTGGTCTTTCTTTATATTGTTCACTTTGCACATAATATTGAAACACTTACCTAAATCATCTTCACTCGGTGGCAAATAAAAAAATCGGCAGATTGTAATATTTGTAAGTTATCCCCTGTTGCACATGGCAGTTATTTCATACAGAAGCGTTGTAGGGCCACACATTTTTTTTTAATCGACTGAAATTGGATACTGAATGACAATTGTCAGATGTTATCTAACCATAATAGTCAAATAATAAATGACTATAGTCATCTAATAAGTGACAAGTCATACAAGTGGCTATAGTTAGATGCTATCGGACTATAGTCAGATGACATCGAGTGTGTTGACCTAGCAATCTAGTGGGTTGGGGGCGAGGTTGGGGATCGTTCCTAGCTCATTGCTTTTGTGTTTCTTATTTTTAATGTGTCGATTCCTTGTAAATTTTCTAATAAAGGCAATTTGCCCCGTTTCTGTTTCCGGTTTTGGTCGAGGGAAGGCCCCAAAGGAGCTGTAGCGATTTCCAGGTCGTCTCGTACATAATAATAACATTATACAGGATATAGCGGCATATGGTTCATAATATCTAATGTTAGTTGAAGAGATGGGTCCAATGTTATCTCTTCTGGCAGTTACAGTTGGATGTCATCTGACTATAGTCCGATAGTATCTAACTATAGTCATTTATTATTTTACTAGACATACACTTAGATAACATCTGACAATTGTCATTTAGTATCCATCTGTAGTCAATAAAAAAAACCTAGGGTGGCCTTACAACGCTTCCGTAATTTCAAATCATGAAATCACGTAAGAGATATTACAACCAATTATTGCACACAAATATATGCAAAATATGAACTCGGAGAGACACCAATCGTTTTTAAAAAACAAACTACATACTGATTTTATTAAAAAGTTAATAAGTCCACAATTTTTTGAGTACAAAATAAAAAGTGAATAATAATGGGAAAGTTCTAAACTGATACGTGATAAGCGTTCTTTGAATTGAGTGGCAGCATTAGCAAATTTAATGCCGGGTGTCCATATAACTTGCACATAGTATACAAGGCGTTTCAGGATTAAGTGACCAAACATAAAATATGAACTCACTTCGCGCCTGTGTGCATCGGCACTAACTGTATGGGTCGTGACAATATTCTTTGTTTTTGTTCAAAAACTCAGTTTAACTTTAACTTGGAAACTTCAAGAAGCAATTTCTCGGTAACAAATCGATCGAATTGAATAAAACAAATACGGTTGTGTAAGTAATGAAAAACCCTTCCAAAGTAGTGATCATTTGACCCCCTGTCCCATTTAAAAATTTTGGGGGGGTCGCTACCTCCCGCACAGGACTAGAGTTGCAAGAGTGATTATTGCATAAAAATTGGTCCCCTTTGATATAAAAATCGACGTGTTTTTGGATTTTTGTCAAAACGTTTATTTTGCCGAGTTTTATGGGGTTACAAGTTTTCGTTGGGACACCGTGTATACAAACGATGTCAGCATTTGACAAAATAATGTTTAATTAGTTTATTTGCATTTTTTTCACTTTCGTTTTGTGGCCTTCTCGTTAAATAGTCATGTTAAAAGTAACTCTTCTTCGGATTCTGCTTAGCAAAATTGCTCGTGACATTGATGAAAAATCGCTCGACTGACATCTCGCGATTTTTATACCAATGTCACTTGCAAAATTGCTTAGCAACGCATCTCCTTATAATCGATAAATTTTCCTGGCAAAATCTATAAAATTCGGGCCGTCCGTAAAAAAGTTAATAAAAAATAAAGTAGGGGGTGCTGTTTTTACCCCTTTGGATAATAAGGGATGGTTGAAGATTCTTTTCAAGTGTCCTTGATGGTAGAAAATCTTACCAAATTTGAGAAAAGGCCTAACTTTAGTTTACAGGTACTGTAGTACTTGTTTAGAAATCATGAAATTACGCAGGTGGTGTTAGTTTGTTTGTTGCTTACATAGTTAAAAGTTTGAAACTGCCAGTAACTTACCCAGAGTTTAGGCACTTTTAACAAGATACATTCTTAGCACAAAAATGAACCGCCTTTAAGAGGGATACGAAGTTCTGCCGCTGGGCAGATCGTGTTTTTAGAAATCCTGGGTCTCCTCATCAGTTTCTGTCCTTTTTACTCTCAAAGTGCATACACACATTCCTTTTCAAATGTATCCTGCCCATAGTTCTAGAAAACATCCTAAACCTGTATGTGGTGTGACTTGAAGAGTCAGCATGATCAAGTCACTCATATGGTTTTTATTGGTTATTTTTTTCAATAAAGATGCTATAAAACTGCCTTTGCAATTAAACTGTCTAGAATTTGTTTTTTAATAAAACTGCTATAAACCTGCCTTTACAATTAAACAAACCGTCTGGATAACATTGCAGCCAGTTGAAATTTTACATCAATCTTATTTTTTCAGGCACATTGATTCAAACCACAAGTTGATCAACTTTAGGTTTGTGTATCACGGTTGTGTTGATGGTTATAGCCGAACAATTATATATTTAAAATGTCTTCAGAATAACAAATCTGATAATGTGCTCCACTTGTTTATTAATGGTGTGCAAAATTTTGGTTTGCCAAGCAGAGTTCGTGGCGATAGAGGGGTAGAAAACCTAGGTGTGGCAAGGTATATGATTGACAGTCGTGGATTGAATAGGGGAAGTTTTATAGTTGGAAGGTCTATACACAATCAAAGAATTGAAAGATTGTGGTCGGAAGTCAACAGGGTAGTAACGAAGCATTTTAAATGTTTATTTTCATTTATGCTAGATATAAACATTTTTGATGAACATAATGAAATCGATTTATTTTGTCTTTCATACATATACTTGCCAAGAATAGAAAATTCTCTAAATGAATTTATAAGGCAGTGGAACCATCATGGTTTAAGCACAATGGGGGCAAGGTCGCCTTTGGCATTATGGAACACAGCAATGTTAACAGGAAATCACTATACCATAAATGAAGACCCAGCGTATCTGCACAATCCAGAAATATATGGAATTGATGACCATGGACCTATTCCAGAAATAGAAACAGATAACAGCGTTTCTGTTCCTGAATGCAATATTCATTTATCTGCTGAGCAATTTGGTAATATAAGGAATGCAGTTCCTAATCCTTTGTTGGATGATGGTAACAACGGAATTGCTTTGTATCTAACAGTTAGAGACATTTTAAGAGCACAGTTAGGACAGTAAAATAAATATGATTATATAGAACTTAAGATTTATTTATAAGTAAATGAAAGAAATACATTTTCATGCTACATTTCAAGCAAATTGATATAAAATATGCTATGTACCTTACCTACTTGTAAAACAACAATTTTACAATACAAAAAATATGGATTTGGGACATTATTCTGGCGGGATCTGACGCTCTCGCTACGAAAATACCCATATGAAGGGGATATACCAAAATTTTTAATGTTAATAGAAGCAGAAAAACAATATCTTTCGTGCTATTTTGTTTGAGCTCCATATATTCATGGTAAAAGAAATGAGTCATTGCGACCATCCTGAATGTGATTTGTGTATTTACTGTAACGTAACTCTCACTTGATTTGATACGTAATGTTTGAAATTCTACTGTAAAGCAGCAAGTTTGGATTCGGATGAGTGATGCCTACATATTTTTGGAACAATTAAGTTGGTTGAACAAAGAAATTCACTGCTTTAGAAGAAAAGGGAAAAAAATTTGCCATTAATGAAATAAATAATTCAACGTATTGTCATACGTTGAAAAGTTTCAACTCAATTCATTTATGTATGTCTTATAATCAATTGTGTTATAATGCTTTCTGCAAATGTAGGAAATCGAACACCTGGCAGTGACTAGGGAAGGCGAACATTTTACTAAAGTATCTCAAATGTTGCAAACAGTTTACCAAAATGCTTCCCCATCTGAATGAATTTAAGCGTGCCAGAGAGAGCCTCGTAGATAAGCAGGGAGCGGAAGATCTGCAACAGCACAGAACACACTGAAATGGTGGCCAAAGTGGAAAAGTTAGTAATGGAAGATATGCAAATTAATGTCAGAAAGATAGCAAAGTGTTTCTAATATTCTCCTGTGTATTTCCTTTTTTTATTAAGTAACCATTTTCAGATTTGTGAACATTAAACTATCATAGCAATTTTTTTCTACAAACACATTCAAAATACAATTTTTGAAGTTTATTGTCAGTGTGAAAAATTAAATTTAAGGCACCAGTGTGAAAAGTAATTACTTTTAGCACTAGTTATAAGGGAGTACTTTTAACATTGGTGCTATATAACTAACAACAAAGAATTAAGCACAAATCACTAGTTTTCGAATTTTTTTTTGGTTTAAATTTTGATATTTTAAATTTGGTGAAATGAGTAAAATGGAAAGTATAAAGTATACTTTCCATTTTACTAATAAATCTTGGCAAAGGCCCCAAACAGGGCCGAAACGTCAATTGTCTTATATAGTAATTTTATTTATGCCAGAATTTCACCAAATTTAAAATATTATAAACTATACTGGCACAAATTGAACAACAATTTTAAAGATCTCTTTAGTGCCTTGTTTAACAGTGTTTGTAGAAAAATTGTATGACGTACGCATTAAGTGTTTTTATTGTGTTCGAAGGGTTAGATCACTCGCTATGCTCATGATCTAATTTCCCTCATCACAAGACACTTTTAACACTAACATAAATAACTATTACGAATTTTTAATTGACATTTCATTTTATTATATTATTTTGTTGTTATTTTATATCCTTGGTAACAAAACTTAACAACCTTGATCAAACGCTCGCAACGCCAAGACTGTAAAGATGGATGAGAAATCAATTAGATTGATATCAGATAGCATATTGCATATGAATAGGGTCTCGGTCAAAAGGGTGCTTCGAATGTTGACATCTTTGCACAAACAACTTCGAGTGAAACTTTGTTATGAGCTTTTGGCCCGTGTCAACTTGTCCTACAGAATTTGACCTGTGAACAGAAATTCAGTTCATCACAATGACCCTGTCACCAAACAAGGTAGCATAGACTGGCGGCATTCCAACTGTCATGTTTACACTTATTTGTCCATCTAGGGACAGTCAAAACTGAAAAGGAAGCATTCTGTTTTCGCCCCTTTAACTCTTCCAGTAAAATAAACACCCTCCCTAGTAAAGAATGTAATCACTGTCTGATGTTCAATTTTCTCTACTTCCAGAAACTGCCAACACAAACTATTAAACAACTATAGGAAGTGAGCGAATTTTCAGCCAGCGCCACCATTTAAAGTTCTGGTGGTATTGGGCTGTCAGATTGACATTTATAATTTTTTGCAGTTTTAATTGTCATATAACATTAAAGTATCTTAACGTGTCGTATAAGCAACCAAAATTGGTGTGTTGTTCATTGTTACAACAGTTACGCAAGCACCGGTAGTAATGTTAAGTTTAATGGGTTTCCTGGACACTCATAAATTATAATTTTTGTAAAATTTTGGATACCAAATTTGAAGATCTAGTTTCTAAAAATGACTTTCGAAATGCAAGTAATGAATTGGGCAAGCAATTTGTGAGGCTTTTAGACAAACGGAAAAGAAAATTGGAAATAAAAATTAAGAGTTGTGACGTTTTTGAATAATTTTTGGTACAAAATATTTTCGTTTCACAAAATTGTACAAAAATATTCAAAATGAATCTTTGATTTACCGCATTGTGCATTGTATCATTGTAAAACTAATAATAATAAATTTAGACCACTTATACTTCTAAACTAATTGAATATGGATTCAGAGATACTGAAGTTTGTCGAATAACACGACCTTCAATGTGAGATATTTCGGCTCCAAAACATTTTCGTTCACTAATGTTTAAAACATGTTTGGAAAGAACCAATTCCAAACCTTTCTTATACGCAGCTTCACTTCGATGCGTAAATTTCACAGCGTTAAACCCGAAATATATAACAGTATCCATTACTTAAATTTACAAGGGAATGTCAAACTGACAGGTGACACTTAATTACCACCAAAACTTTATAATTGTGCCGCCTTGAGTCGCTGCTAAGCAATATTCGCTCACTTCCTATAGTCCAAGTTTTATATGAATCAGAAACTTCCCAACTGACTTACGAAAAGATTCAAAATGACTGGTAACAACAATTTGTTTTTCAAGGCACACAAGAGAATGGCAGAAAATTTTGCCCCTTCCCTTTGTACACAGCTGGAAGTTACGCAAATCCAAAAACCATTCCATTTTTAATGCCATAATCCATACATTTTTTGAAAGTCTCATAATTTTTATGTTGGACCGGCAAATACAGAATTAACGAACATGTATTAGCCTTTGGATATTGCGATTGCTCATCATGCAAGAAATCAATATGTAGATGTACTTGGAATCCAAGCGGTGGTATAGAATCTGTTCCAGTCACGAACATTAATATTTCTTCAAGCGAAGCCTCTGCTTCTTTTTCTGAAATTTATAAATAATTGTAATGTTCACATTGTTTAAAATGAATTATTACAATTCAATGCATTTATTACCTTTCATATTATATTTATTTAATTTCTATTTAGAAGATACAAGGTGTTCTAGGTCCTACGCATAAAATTATGTACTGATTACCAAATAAATTGAATTTTTTGTAAATTCTGTGTAAAACGTGAATATGTGCAAATAAAACATTCAGGCTACTGATCTGTTTGGATGTGGTATATAAGGTGTCAATGTAATCACGAGGTGAACCATAATTTCCGGTTTCTGATGTATGTATCACACTGAAACTTGCAACATGTAAGAAATACCCAGAATGGTCTATTTTCTCACATTTAACACTTTCGGGCAGCTTCCCGTTTCACCGAAAATGACCCCACCTTTGGATTTTGAAATGAAAAACATAAATATATATTTTGATATTTCTCAATTTCACATACAAATTCTGTGTACGAATACATTATTTATGTATTAAGGTAAGTACAGACTTGAGCAAATTTACGCACACGAACAGTGTACGTGCACGAACATTCGTGCGTGTGATTTAATTTGTTTGCGTTCATCTTGACATGCCTGCGCGCACGAACGTGATCCAGTTGTTCGTGTGATTTCACGAAAGTATAGCAGACATACCTAGCTCCTGCATAGAATTTTTTATTTCGGTTAAAATGCTGCTCATTTTTTGGATCCCATAAAATGTGAAATTTTTCGTATCCATCAATTAATTGGATTACATTTCCTATCGTGCACTCCATTCTTTATAAACCTGCATATGTACTTCTGCATCGACAACTAAACAAGAACTGACACGGACTGATGTTTTGCCGTCCAAACTGCGTGCACAATTTCCTTTGAGCATTTCACCGAGACCGACAAGCTACGGATCGCGTGCGGGTTATGCGCGCACGAATAATTTGTGCGTGCGAACCAATTTATTAGCGTCCACATTTGAGCATTCGTACGCGCAAACTGTTCGTGCGCGCAAATTTGCTCAAGTCTGTACCTACCTTTACATTTCTAAGTAGTTCAGCCACTGCAGACAAATTCGAGCCCGAACCTGGCAAAAATTGCAAACAAGCTGAATTTTGAATTTAGGTAGTAAATTGGTGCGAAATGGAATAAAAAGAGTTTGCAGTGGAGTTATGTCATTTTTTTTTCTTTTGTAAATATCTCCGTAAATAAGCAGAATATGGAAAAATAGATAGAATAAAATTGTAGTGTGTGAAATTTAATCCAAAAAGTTTTCACATTTTTTTCTACAACTAATGAAACAATCTAAAAGTTGCACTTTTGCAATGTGTATAGTACATCTCCAGAAATGTGTAACTTATTAATTAAAAGCTTTGTAAAAAGGAAGATCTCGGCTTTCGAATACATACATGTTGACTTTTAAATAGGTACATTAAATAAAACCACAGCTTCAGTGGGCAAGAAGAAGATGTTTGAGACTGTTTTAAATTGGAACTACAAGAAACTTTTTATCCAGTCCGCTGTTGATGCACCTGACCTACAACTTAATGTACATAGTTGAAATGAAATCGATGCTGGATAAACGTGCATGGCAGTCACCACCTTGCAAAAACAAACTGAAATTTGTGGTTACGTCGAATTAACGCTTGGAAAAATTGTATTCACATTTAACAATTGACGTTTGAAAGTTCCCAATGAAAATTTATTATCAAAAACTTACAAATGATCAATGTAGCACTGGAGAAGTTTGCACATTTTTGAAACGGTTCCATTGTGTAACCAATCTTTATTTGCAGCAGGATGGTGCTATGAGCCACATAAGCCACGAAGCAGTTGCATCATTGAGTGAGAAATATTCTGGGCACCTTATTTTGAGGAACAGACATAAATTGGCCTCTCAGATCGTACGATCTAACTCCGCTAGACATTTTTCATCGGGGCTACGTGAAGGAAAAAGTCTAAACTAACAGCCCACAAACAATTCAAGCGCTGAAAGAAAATATTCCAGCTATTATTCGCCAAATAGAGTCTCAGTTGTGCGAAAATGTGATGCAAAACATCCTCAAAAGAATAACTATTTTCAGAAGAAATCAAGGGGGCCATTTACCAGATATCGTTTTCCACAACTAATCGTGGAGTTTGTACTTCTAATTGAAATAAATATTTTGGCACTATTTACAGAAAAAAAAATATATTTTTTAATTATTTAAAATGGGACCTATTAATGGAAACCCCTTTATAACAATTCCAACTAAAGTCAATCTGTTTTAAGAAAGCGGAGGTGGGCATAGCTTGACAACTCTGATTAAGGCAGGAACATTTCAATTATCAATACATCTTATTTTGAATTTTGTGATTTCGAAAGGTTTGATTAATAAAATGACATAAGGACATCGGAGAGTGTGCATCTGTCTCGTGTCTGCACCAATCACAAACTGTCAAGTTTGCTCCCCATATCAAGCAAAGCTGCATTTTTAAAACAGATAGACTATAGTATTATTGATATTAACACCCACTAGTAACTCCAAAGTATTAGAATTTTATATGCATTGAAAGATCCTGTACAATTAGTCGGCAAGTTATTGTACGAGTACATGGTACATTTTCAAATTACAGTAGTGTCTGCTTATAACGAACCTTGAAATTGCACAAAATATGGTTCGTTATAAGCGGAGTTCGTTATAAAAGGAAATACAAACATTGCTATTAATTATGGGTGTGTTTTAGCACTTTTATAAACGGTTCGTTTTAACCAGTAATTTGTTGTAAACGGGTTCGGTATAAGCGGACACTACTGTATATACTTCTCAAACATACCGTCACAATCCAGAAGGTAGTCGTACCAAAACGACAATATTTTGTTTTCTATACTTCTTTTTGTACTTCCGTCGGCACTTAAAATGGGTTCCAGCATGTTTTTTATTATTTCTGCATGGAGCGTTTCTCTTCTATATGTCATAAATTTCTTGCAATCCAAATAAACTGGCTTCACCATATCCAGAAAACCGCATGTGTTTAAGCCATCTTTTAGTTGCTCTAGTGCTTCTTTATTTCTAACAACCACATAAAATTTTATAGCTCCTGCGAAAAAACATTTGCATTAGGTATACATAGAATTCAATTATTAATTAAAATTCAGTTCAATTTTTAGTACATTGAGTTTTGAAGAAAATTTGAAATTAATTTTTCTATTTTGTAAAAATGCCTTGCCAAGTCAGGTGGTTTGCTGACAAAAACAACTTGTTTTTAAATTATTTCTTTTCTTAGATTTAAAGTTATGTTTTGTGTAGTAAGGAAATGCCAACTGACCATCAACTACTTCTTCTCTTTTGTCCAAACTAGAAATAAAGTGAAACCCCGCAAGAGCTAGAAATGGACTGCAGCAGACTGCAGCCTGCAGCTCTTCTAATGACTTTGCACGCTGAGCCATTTCTATTTCTTCTCTAATATTCTCATCAACCACTTCATTAATACTAGGTTTCACAAATTCTGACCCACAAAATAAATACGTGAATAACGTATCAGAAAAAAATTTTGGTCCCTGCCCACCATGAATTAGCGATAAAACAATAAGCTGACCAGCCTCAAAATAATCTCTGTTTTGCAGTGCCTGATAGCACAAACTGATATTTTTTTCGTTTTCTGGCCCTTCAAAAAGTTTTGAATCTCTTATAGCTTTCATTGCTAATCGAAAGAGTTCCCTTGTAGGGCCACCAATGTCTACAGCTCCTTCAGATTGCTCACAATTGTCGGTAAATATAACCGATATGCGATTTAGTGGAGAAAACGATTTTCTATTTATTGCACGCTTACAGCCCTGAAGAACATTTTCTCTGAATACATTAAAAAATGACACCTTTTCTTGGTTAATCGTGTCCTGTAAATTCTTTAATATAGCAACAAATGATGGTGCCTCTGTTTTAGAAGTTTCAAAGGATGAATCAATATAAGTGCTCGTGCTTGCAAGACTATTTGAAATAGCTGTCAAAGTGTCACTCTCGAAAAGTTCTTCGTAATATGTATCAGAAAGATCTGCATACAAAAAAATTTTGAATTATATGAAAAAATAAAAATGAGGCTGCGAAATTAATTAAATTTGTGAAGTTTTTAAAGTACCTTGACTTTTGCCAGTTTCATGGGTGTCCTGAACTTGGTTAGCAGTATCTTCATTTTGATAATTACTTTCATTTTCTACAGGTCGAATATAAATAGGTTTCTGCACAAATATTGTATAAACTGTAGAACCATCCAAGGAGCCACCATTTGCAACATTTGGTTTAACCAAATTCCCACTAATTGGAAGAAGTATTTCAAATTTCTTTCCTTCAAGGTTTTGTGAATATAAATTACTTAAGAATTCGAACACTTCTCTTTCTGACCATCTTTTATCAAAAACTACAGCTGATAATGCATGTCCTACAAATCAAACATTTCCAGTTGCACAAACATGGATTAAAATACCGGCAAAAAACGGATCACTTACAATATCATAATTTTCGTTGAAATATCTGCCTTTATTTCCATAAAAACCGAGTTACCATTCCACGATTCCATGTTTTGACATTTAAAACAATTCATAAAAAACCTCCATGAGAACAATACATATATTTTTCTACACCTATTTAATTATATGACAATTATTAGCATTTTCTTTGTGAAATATCGTACCTATAATTCACTGTATTCGGCCTATCACAAATATAGATTCAATAATCACTGTTTCGCTGATCCAATGATATTTTATATCGACCGCGATCAACTCTTGCTGCAGCTGACAATCGACTCAGGTGACAGCCAAGTGTATCGCCATATTACTTGTTTACGTTTTCCAACTTATGCACTTTGTACGAGTAGGTACCGATTAATCCGTACAAACTAACAATTCAACCACTAAATCTACCAGAATTTAACAATAGAAGTGACAACTCCAAATTTATATATTACTAACTGCACAAATTTCAATATATATTAACCTAGTAGTTCATTTAATGACAAATAAAAATTAATGTACCTATTATACCTAATAGTGTTCCATTAAAGTTATCAAATTTGAGTCTAATTTATTTGTTTAATAGGTGTAGAAAAAGCATAGTATTATATTCGCGATTATGACCATTATTCACTCAGATGATTTGCACCACTCGCCTTCGGCTCATGGGCTCAAACATCATCTTCGTGAATAATGGCTGTCATAATCGCTCATATAATATACTATTAATTTGTAAAATTAAGTTCCACCGCTGCTTAATGACAAAGTAATACCGTCTATTGTTAGTGACCCAATTTTTTTTCCGGTGAGTTTAAATTATATCCCATCAGAAAGAATAACATTTTATTAAGAACATTTTTTATATCGAGACTTAATACAGACATGAGGGAGAAAAGCCCTAGTTGGTGGACATACTGTATACAGAGTGATTTTAAAATGTTTCGCTAAACTCTGGGGCATTATTTCACATAATTGGGCAAAAACATGTAGTTGCTGTTTTGTTAGTTTGATATGGCATTTTAAAATGAAGCACAAGTTTCGATGAGGCGGATTTCCTTTGCAAAAAACGAAATTTTAGATAAGTCCCGAGATAAGTGCTCTGAACAAAGCGCTCTCCTTTATTTTATTCTGCAAATTACATACCTTTCTCATATGCCTGAGCCTTATTCAATCCTGTTAAAGTCCTCTTTACATTACAGTCAACCATTATGACATCTCTTTTAAAAGTTGAAAAAGCGTCGTTCGAGCTACGTTTTCTGCCACCATGCCTACCACTAACACTTGGGAACAGTCTTCTTAATTCACCTATAGCATTACATGCCCCTGATGTGCTACTGCCGCCTGCTACTGAATGGTTTGTGGAAAAAGACCTCACATTCGGAAAAGTTCTTGACAAATTCTGTATCGGGGTAGAGGGTGTTTCTGACCTTGAAGCTAAAGAACTCTGCAGCCTATTCACAAAATCATCGCTTGATAAGATTTCAGCAATTGCTCTTCGCAAGGTTTCTTGATCAGCCATGTTATAACCTAAGTATAACCTATAAAAATAAAATGAATGTTCAATAATAATTACTGAGATTAAAGGCGGATTTCTGTAGCATGAAGTTAAGAATTAACTTAACTTGAGCATTAATTTATGAATTAATAATTTCAGAGCTGCTTATGCACTTACATCAGGGAACACACTTACATTAAAGAATATCTACATACCAACGAACCACAGATCAGTAACTAACGAACACAGGACACAACCTGTGTCCTGACCTGACCTGACCTGTGTCCTGTGCTAACGAACACAGATTAGACGATTAGAGACTTACTGCTAACTTGTTGGTTGTTGCTATGGATAACTATAGGTAACCATAGTTGTTGCTAACGAACGAACGAACGAAGATAGTACCACAGAAGACCATACTTACAGAAATGAAAGCACATACTACTCGTTAGTTACATCATTTCACACACGCCCAATCATAGGTCATAGAGTAGATATGCGCCCAGTGCCAGTGAACTATTTAATACACCACATAAGTTGCGCGTCACAAACGTCAGATTTTCATTCCAAACAAAACAAAGCCACGTGCTATCTGACGTTTTAACCTAACCTATGCAATATAATAATAGTAGTTTTCAAGTTTTTACACGTAAGCGTAACACACAAATTGAAAATAAATTGTTTTCACTCCAAAACTTCTAGAATTATATTGCAAAAATTAACTTAAGGCGTTGTAAATAATACTGATAAACGTCAAATGGCACGTGCATTTGTTTTGTTTAGAATGAAAATCTGACGTATGACGGAAGCACTTATGCGCTGTATTTGTGGGCGTGGGCCAATGATGGGCCAATGATGGGCAAACCGATGTCGCGCGTTTATTTATATCCCAACGAGATTTTGCCAAGTAGGCCCATTGAGGTACCCCAATGGATTTCATTGCTAACATTGTGGTTGACTACTAATCAGTGGCGTAACTATACATTTTAAGCCCCCCGCGAAAAAATCCCAAAGGGCCTCACCCACGGGGGGTCCGGGGGTTGTTCCCCGGAGATTTTTTTTAATTTTGCGTTTTAGAAACCATTTTAAAGCATTTTCAAACAAGAAATATCATTATGTGTATGTTCATTTACAGACCACAGAAAAGTAAAGAAAATACGTAAGTAAATTTTTAGCTGCGGGAAAAAACATTTTCTAACCCATGGCAGGGCGGGGCGTAGGGCCCCTGAAACTTACGGGCTACCGCCCCCCACTAAGTGAGAGTCCGGGGGTTGTTCCCCCGGAGATTTTTTTAATTTTGCGTTTTAGAAACCATTTTAAAGCGTTTTCAAACCAGAAATATCATTATGTGTATGTTTATTTACAGACCACAGAAAAGTAAAGAAAATACGTAAGTAAATTTTTAGCTGCGGGAAAAAACATTTTCTAACCCATAGCAGGGCGTAGGGCCCCTGAAACTTACGGGCCCCCGCCATGGCGGGGGCTGTCGGGTGTGTGGCTACGCCACTGCTACTAATAAGCAGGAAAAACTAGAAATTTGCCTTTTAAAGTATGAAATGGCCGACGTGTAAAGAATGCCGGCTAACCAGCGAAATCACCCTATGAGCTGATGTCAATTCGCTTCTCGCTTCGGGATCTTAGAAATGGTAAGAGATGCAGCATCGGTTAAATTGGCATTAGGTATGTGAATACCCGCATCAAGAAATCAAAAATATCTTTTTTCTGAAATCGCCACTAAGGAACTCTGAAATCGGCACTATAAAGTAACCCATTATTTAACGATTTTGATTTATAATAGTTTCTCGTATTGATGCAATAAGAGGGGATTAAAACAGTGGCGGCTCGTGAGTCATTTCAATTCAAAGGGGGTGTTCGTTATGAAATCCTCCACTCTTGGTGGTCCGGGGTTTCTCCCCCGGAGAATTTTTGAACATGCAGGGTTTTAGGAGCCACTTTGCCCCAGAAAGACACAAAATTCATACTACTTCACCCCCAGATCTAAGAGTTTTTTTCCTAAATATCCAGTTTAAACTCCCTTTTGAAATCCCTATTTTTTCACTTTCTTATTTTGTTATTTGTACTATATTAAACTGATGCGTTGGTCTGCCACTCTGCATTATTTATATTTTTTTCCAAAGACAAGCTAGAAAATGCCGGTTCTTTTAATTCTGAAATTTGTAGCTTCAAAGCCATGACTTCTATTTTTTTTAAATTAATTTAAATTCCCCTTTTCTTACGCTTCACCTAAATAAAATAAAACAAACGCGCAGAATCACAGAAACATGCGAAAATTACAACGGGGCGCATAATAATTGTTTCACTTGCGCACAACTGTGTGAACCCGTATCACAGAACACCCGTATGTAGCTTATGCAGCGGTACTGCGGAGCATTTATGCCGATCCTACGCGGTATAACATAGCAACTGTACACTCATCGCTGATTTTATACTTACGGCAACGGGTGTATTTTCTACTTAATATACTAACCCTTCTTGGCACCACGCCTTCGTGGCTCACTGGTCGATGTGTCATTCTCCCAAGCCGCAACGTTGAGGGTTCGCACCTCGCAGTAGTTGTTTTTTGTTATGATGATTTCTCTTTTTTCTTTTGAACAAAAAATCGATCAGGTCCAAAAGAACAGCTAGGGGATCGCCATCACGTGAGACAGACATCCACCCATTTGTTGACTTTTACTGTTGAATTATACTGTTGTTGCGCGGCAGAAATACACCAATCAGGGAACGTTGCATTAGCTCTAATGTTATACCGCGTAGGATCGGCATAAATGCTACTGCGGACGCCTGAACCATTTTGGCTGCAATTACCATTATCATTGAATTTGTAGATATACAGGATGTTCCGCAACTGGATGGTCATAGCGAATATACATATTCTTGAGGTCACTCTGGTTCAAAAAGTTATAATGAACATATACCCAAAAGTGGATTGTTTCTAAGAAAATGTTGATTATGTTTCCAGTTTAGTAATATCTATCGACGTATCGCACGATCTGGTAGGGTGCCAAATAGGGAAACTGAAAGACCACTACGACGACGTAGGGAAGTATTGGAGAATGAAATACTTGAAATAATTGAGCGCATTCCCACCACTAGCATACGACGAATTTCTGCTCGTCTTGGAACTCCCCAAACAACAATATGGAGAACAGTTCATGACTTTGATCTGTTTCCGTTCCACATGCAATCGAATGATTACTTAGCTCGGGAGGTATTTTGTCAGTGGATTTTGTGCAACCAAGTTCTCTGTAGTAGAATTTTGTTTCCTGACGAAGCTTATTTTAATGGGGATGGAATAACAAACACTCGAAATTCCCACGTGCGGTCACCTATTGAAGAAAATCCTCATGCCACCAAGGAAGCGAAATTCCAAAACTGTTTTTCGGTTAATGCTTGATGCGGTCTCATAGGAAATCAGCTAGTCGGACCGTTCGTACTTGAAAACTGTTTGACAGGACAAAGGTACTTAAACTTCTTACAAGAATCACTGCCATTGTTATTAGATGTTCCACTGAATGTGAGGCATTAAATGTGGTTCCATTAAAATGGCGCACCTCCACATTTTTGCTGGGCAGTTACCACATTTTTCAATGAACAGTTTCCGAGTGGATGGATAGGTCGAGGGGGGGTGGTTGCTTGGCCTGCGAGATCACCCGATCTCACACCCCTCGATTACTTTCTGTGGGGTTCCATGAAGACTATGTCACGGTACAAATAAGAGAAGAACTAATAGCTAAAATAATGGATGTCCCAAATCAACTGAAGAATGATCCAGAAACGCTGAGAAGATCTATTATGTCAATTGCACAAAGAGCTGAATCACATTTACATTAAAACTAACTGAAATTTTAAATAAAAATTGAATGTAAAATGTTAAAAGTAAATAATAAATGTTAGAGTTAGAATCACTGAGAACTTTTAATCAATAACTCAGAAACAGTCCGCTTTTGGGCATATTATGATCATTAGAACTTTTTGAATCAGAATGACCTCAAGAATATGCATATTCGCTATGACCATCCAGTTACGGAACACCCTGCGTCCCGTCCTGTCCTGTCCTGACCTGTCCTGTCCTGTGTCCTGACCTGTCCTGTCCTGTGTCTTGTCCTGTCCTGTATCCTTATATATACCTACATATTCAATGCCATTATCTACTAGCATCTCCATCGCACGTGCGACAGCGGTGTTTATTTATATCCCAACTAGGTTTTGCCAATGCAACGTTTTAGCACAGCATAATACAGCAGTTAAAGTTCTTGGCGGTGTCTTTGAACTATTTTAGCTGCATTTGGTGACCTCCAACTGTAAGTGATTAACTACCGCGGCGTTTTATCAATCGGTTTGACACTGGTATTAACTCGGCGACGGACGAAAAAGAACACGTGCGTAGCCTGAGAAGTTGCGCGGGCTACGCTGCGCGATCCAGAAAATTTAAGGAGAGCTGTTCTGCTGTAGTTTTAGCGTACTATTCCCTTGTTTTTATTAGTAATGGCGGATTTTCTTTAAAAAACATACCTGTCGTGACGGGACACCGGACACAACACAACACAACACAACACATGGAATCAAAATTATGTAAATTACAACAAACTTTAGAAGAAAGAAGAAAAAGGATCCGCTTGGAATCGAACAAAACTCCCCGCGCGTTTTGGCACCAAGCCAACCATATTGCATGCATTGAGGTTCAATGGTTGAACCTCTAGGAATAGGAAACAATTTGCTGATTAAATGACGGTTTACCTCAAAACTAAATTTTATTAGAATTCTCCCAATACATGTCTGTTCTGTATTTCAAACATATTGAAAGATTGAAACTGAAATTTAAAAATACCATCATACTCTGCATAATTTACGCAATCAGTTTAGCGGTCCAGCAGCAATCACAAGGCTGCTGACACCGACATTCTTATCCAGACTAAATATTAAACAAGACTTGCCTAAAGATTAAACAACAAAATCACTATATTTTAAGTAGCTCAATTCTATTTGCATTTACACTTGATAATAATAAGAGTGTCACTTTCATCAGACGTAACACATATACTTATTTTTAATAATTCAACTACATCTCTCGGGCAATACCAACACTTAACTTCTTGACATCATAATTCAACAGTTGCAAGACATAACACCATCAAGGAATGCTCAGGATTCAGGATAAGCCCCATAGATCTCTACCCAAAGTTTCTGTTTTTGCTGAATGTCTTTAGTATAGGACGTTACGGCTAATTTTTCGTGTTTGCACCCGTATTCTGTCTGGACAGCTGTACATCGCTGTTTTATTGAGTAGCGAATTGAATTTATTAAAGACATTCATGGAACATCAATTCTTGTTCGGCATGCATTTTTAAACTTCAATGCTGTCATTTTTCCTATCCTATAATGAAACCATGTTTGATTTGGCTCGATCTGCATTCCTCCAATTGGAGTTTCAGATCTTAACTTTTTCCTGAAAAACAACAGCAACATCCTTAGTAAAGAATATATTACATTATATTAATCATATTTTACCGATAGCAATCAACTTTTCCAAATGTAGCGCTTCAAATTCAGGTTTACACAATTCCAAAAAGCAGTGTTTCCACTTAGATGATAGTTCCTCATGTAACTCTGCGCTGAAAGCTCGGCTGAAAGGTTCTACTATAACAGAATGTAAGTCGCAGCCGTGCATGGTATTTTCTTTCAGCACCTTCAACATATCCACCACGTCTTCCCTTGACTTAGAAGCTGAAGTTGAAAATACATTTCTGTCCAAAATACTTATATCTATTGCAGCCACATGAGTATACGCTCCACCAAGCCCAGCGACATAATCACAATGACATGATAAAATCTTCCCAGTTTTTCTGCAATCAACTATGAGTTTTTAGGGGATGATTTATCTTTAACACTTTGGGAGTGCAAACACATTTGAGAGTGGAATACACTTCTCTTGTACTACTGAACAAGATCATTTTCTGAGCCATCCAAAAGTAGCTCGTTTATAAGTTTCCAGCCTTCCATGGTGTGTGTGGGGCACAACTATCAAAACTTGTCCTTTCAAATGCAGATGCCTAACAATGCCTAATGAATTTTAATTCAAAATTCATTAGGTACTCAGATTTTCTGTGATTCCAACAAATAAGAAAACTTTTTGACATCTTGACAAACGTAGAACACGGAACACGTAGAATATCAACGTTATTGTTTTGATCCATGTCAAACTGTCAAAGCTAAGCAGCGCCCTCATTTTATTACGGACGATTGATTACTAAACATTTTATATATATTTGCCCATCTTCTCGCAATTATATAGAAAACAGTTTATATATGGAAAGATTAAATAATGGCACAAACGGCGCCCCATACAAGTGGTTCCTGTCACTGTAGTTCAAATGCCTCGGGACAACTGAGCAACTGAAAGTGTCAAAGTCAAATGCCAAAGTCGAACTCGCAAACATGTTAATGAAACCTTGTTTTTATGTTCGATTTGATGATTTCAAATATTTGCTAGTGTACCTATAAGCCATGAAAGTTTTTATAACATTGTACACAAAAAATAGGTAGCTTTAAGTTATTATCGAGTAAGTATTTACTTTCACAAACTTTGCGATTTTTTGATTCTTTGACGTAAATTTTTATTTTAGATTAGAAAATGCCAAGTGTTACTCAAAAAGAACCCCTTATAGGAGTTATCGATGCTGGTACAAGCACAGTTAAATTTTGCCTCTTTCGTAGTGGGCATATTCAAGAAATTTTTCAACATTCCATTAAAATATCAGCCCAGGTGCCTCAAGAAGGTTGGCTTGAAGAGGACCCCATAGAAATATTAAACGCAGTCAAACAATGTATTGATCAGGTTATAAGCAAAGCAGGTAGGTGCTACTCATGATTCGTAAAAGGGAAGTTGGCTGAATAGGCCCGCTGGTTTATACCAAATTATAGGAACGAGAGATATAGTTACCATCGGCATAACAAATCAAAGGGAAACGACGATAGTATGGGATAAAATTACCGGAAAGCCATTATATAATGCCATAGTATGGAACGATATAAGAACAGATAGCGTGGTAGATCACATTTTATCAAAAGTGTCGGACAACAACAAGAATCATTTTAAACCAATATGCGGCCTTCCTATTTCTCCGTATTTTAGTGCTTTTAAGTTACGATGGTTAATAGACAATGTCCCCGCCGTCAGAAAAGCAATATCAGCACAAAATTGCCTTTTCGGTACAGTGGACACCTGGATTTTATGGGTAAGTTGCAGATGTCCATACTAATTTTTCTGCATACCTGATGAATAAATTTCACAGAACTTAACTGGAGGAGCAGAGGGAGGTTTACATGTAACAGACGTTACAAATGCTTCCCGAACATTTCTTATGAATATAGAGACGTTGAACTGGGATCCGCTCTTGCTGCACACCTTTAATGTTCCTGCAGATATGTTACCCGAAATAAGAAGTAGCTCTGAAATTTACGGAAAAATAAGTTGCGGCTTAGAGTTGAATGGTACTCCAATTTCTGGTGTAAGTATAGTTAGGGCCATTCGAGGACACA
This sequence comes from Xestobium rufovillosum, assembly GCA_963966045.1. Taxonomy (NCBI): domain Eukaryota; kingdom Metazoa; phylum Arthropoda; class Insecta; order Coleoptera; family Ptinidae; genus Xestobium; species Xestobium rufovillosum. Next base: position 43,007,790 of record OZ014493.1, read on the forward strand.
CCATTCAGATAATAAACAAACAAGGTCATCGTTATAAAAGTAGCTGTTCATTTGTTTACATTGAATCAAACTTGTCAACAACCATGGGTGTCGGTATGGGGATTACTCTCGTAACAATAATTTTATTTTTTTTGTCTTTTTGTTTTATTTAGCTATTGGGTAATCAGCAGTCAGCTCTTGTCGGACATAATTGTTTTAAAGAAGGGCAAGCTAAAAATACATACAGAAGTGGATGTTTCTTGTTGTATAACACGGGAACTGCCGTAAGTTATTTTTGTGGAAGTTGAGTGTTTTAATGTAAATTTTCGTGTTCACTACAGAGAGTACAGTCTAGTCACGGATTAGTTACTACAGTTGCTTATAAACTAGGAGACTCGCCCGCCGTTTATGCGTTAGAAGGAAGCGTGGCAGTTGCGGGAGCCGCGATGAATTGGTTACGAGACAACATGGGTTTTATCAAAGACGTTAAAACAGACACGGAATCTTTGGCGCAAGAAGTGTTCAACACCGGCGATGTGTATTTCGTGCCCGCTTTTAAAGGATTGTATGCTCCATATTGGAGGAAAGATGCCAGAGGGTACTTAAATTTCAGTCATTCTTCTTCGAGTTTCAATATTTAATTTTTAGGATTATTTGCGGTTTGACAGCATTTACGACAAAGAAGCACATCATCAGAGCTGCGTTGGAAGCTGTTTGCTTTCAAACTCGTGATATACTCGAAGCGATGAACAAAGATTGTGGAATACCCCTATCAAAATTGTTTGTCGATGGTAAAATGACTACGAATAATCTACTTATGCAATTGCAGGCTGATATTAGTGGTATTCCCGTACTTCGGGCGCAGTCACCCGATATGACTGCGCTTGGTGTTGCGATGGCTGCTGGACAGGCAAGAGGCATAGATGTGTGGAATTTGGGGGCTGAAGAACGGGAGTTAGTACCGACAGACACGTTTTTACCAACAACAACAGATGATGGTAAGTCTAACTTTCCTTAGTAGTTCGTCAATGATTCGTCTAGACCGAACTTTAGTGTGTGGCAATGTTTAATTTCAGAGAGGAATGCCAGGTATACGAAGTGGAAAATGGCTGTACAGAGATCATTAGGATGGGCTATAACGAAAAAATCGGTAACGATGACAGGTAAGACGGTGAATTATCTATTTTTCATAGGAAATTTATCGGGTAATATTTTTTTCTCAGATGAGAGGTACAGACTAATAGCAAGTTTACCAGCGAGTCTCTATATTATTAGTAGTTTCGGTCTTCTAGTTTTATCCGAATATTTGAAGTAGGTTTACATGTGGCTGTTATTTCTTTTTTGTTGATGTGTAGTTTTGTACAGAATTATATACAATTATTATTGAAAATATTTTTCACTTTCGATGTACCTAATCGACGCAATTTTCAACAATATACTCGAAGAACCATCAACCGGGGAGCGAGTAAAAGGCGATTGATAATTTTAGGGAAGGGATCGATAATACTCTAGGCCTTTCTAGACAACTGCAATAAGATAATCCTAAGGTGCGTGTGGTTTTAAATAGGTAACGAACTCCAAGACAAATTCTGTCTGTAACAATTCGACCATAAAAAATTAGAAATTTTGAGTATCATCGGTTTTTTGGATATTCGCCCCACTAAAAAATGAAAATATAGTACGTACCTACATGTGATATATTCGCCTAATTCTAATTACGTAGGTACCTTTCTATTCAAAACTACAAACAAAAAGGGTATAATGCTTATCTTCTTACCTTCACCTTTTGAACAAAAGGACACACGTCCAGATGCCACAATCCAGATTCCAGAAGTTAACAGCCGCTTGTCGCCGTTTCGATACAAATTTTCTGACAGATGAAAATGACAGGATTTTCATCTATACTTGGGCCGGCGAACAGACGGAGTGATCACCCTGCAAGAACGTGCTCTAGCGGGGCCAATAGTAATTTATGACGACCGAATTGGAGTGGTGCGACTTCGTTGGGTCTAAGGAAAGCCCATCACCGCGGTTCGGTTGTCCTAAATTGACAGTGGTCCCGCCTAGAGCACGTTCTTGCAGGGTGATCACTCCGTCTGTTCGGCGACCCAAGTATACCTATGCAAATTGTATCCAAATAGATACGGAAACCTTGCTTAACAGTTTCTATTGCCCCACCACGAATAACGAGGCATAACAACTTCAAAAAGTACATACAATTCGATTCAAATTCAACTGAATTCAATCCAATTCAGTTCATATAATTCAATTCGGCCAATTAAATTTAATTCAAAAATAATTCAATTCCGTTCAGCCAATTCAAAAATTATTCAATCCAATTCAAATAATTTAATTCAATTCGGCCAGTTTAATTCAAATTATTCAATTCAGCCAATTCAATTTAATTCAAAAATAATTTAATTCAATTCCGCCAATTCAAAAATAATTCAATTCAAATAATTTAATTCAATTAGGCCAGTTTAATTCAAATAATTCAATTCAGCCAATTCAATTTAATTCAATTCAGCCAATTCAAAAATAATTCAATCCAATTCAAATAATTTAATTCAATTCGTCCAGTTTAATTCAAATAATTCAATTAAGCCAATATAAATTCAAGTATAATTCAATTCGGCCAATTCAACTGAATTAAAAAATAATTAAATATAATTCAAATGATTCGATCCAATTCATGTAATTCAATTCAATTAGGTCAATTCAAAAAATTCAGTTCAATTCATTTCAGCCAAATCAATTTCAATATTCGAAGAGTATACATAACAATTCAAAAGTTGTTAACCCCCCGACTAATGTTGTTTAGATTTAGAAATTAGAATTAGAAATAGTTCATATCTGTAGGAAGTGAGTGAACATCGCTCACTACGGCGAATTTATAAATGTTTGGTGGTAATATAATAGGTATATGGGTAGTTAATATTTTCTTGTTTTACTTTTTGGTAGAAGTTCATGATGAAACAAATAATTACTCCGCGAACTACCAATATACAGTGTGTCCACGGATGGACTTAACTATACTTGTAAAAACTTTTATTTTCAGTTTTTCGAGAAAAAGTCATTCTTTATAATTTCTTTTGCTTGTTATATAAATACGATTCACGTTGAGAAACTTTGATTTTGTTGTACAGGGTGCGCAGAAAATACAAAAATGTATATTTGTAAAATTAAAAATTTTTGAATCAAGCTTTTTGTAGTCTCAAAATGAAACAGCTTAGAAGGAGAAATCGAAAAGCTAAATAAAGTTTTTCCATAGAAGTTATCCTTAGTTCCTAAGAAATACCGGGTGTCCGGTTAAGGTTGGCGACCGGCTATATCTTACGAACTATTCATCCTACAGCTTTCAGAAAAAAATCTTCCTATAAAAGTGGCCATGAAAACTTCATCAAAAATATTTTTAGCTCTCAGTTTTCCCCTCTAGGGGGCACAATTTTAAAAGAAAATAGACAATCCACATTTTCTTCTAAAATTCAAATGGAAATTTAGGAATCCTTTAGCTTTCTCAAAATCTCCTCGTAATACCCTGCAAATTAGTTTAATAACTTTTTGATCTAGCTTATGAAATAAGGAGTGGGGGAAGGAAAAAATTCCCTTACACCAAAAATGCCATATCTCCGGATTGCTTGAACCAATTTTAATGAATTTGGTCTCGTTGGAAAGGGAATTTATAGCGTAATAGAAATCTGCATTTACATTTGAATTTAATATAACGAGGGAGCCGCCAGATGGTGTTATTTCGAAACTTACAAAATTGTCAAATTTTCTCAAAAATTATAAATGGAATTGTATATTTTTTATAATATGTTGTCATTACGCATAGAATTAAGAACAAGATGCCGCAAACGGGAAGTTTCTATCTTTATCAAATGGAAGTTATCATCTAGAATATCGTTTAATCAAATCCCAGTGCACAGGTACCAAATTTGCTAAACTTTTTTTTGAATGGAATGGTACATTTTCACAACATGCTGTTAGTACACATAACATAAAGAACAGAATGCCGCAAACCGAAAGTTCCTATCTTTTTAAAACGAGAGTTGTGATCAAAAATACTGTTTAATCATATCTTATTGCGTGGGTAAATTTGAGAAAATTTAAATACCTAAATGAATATCAATTTAATTTAGTAAATATTCAATTTTCCTCAAACGCCTTGCCAAGGCTCGGGAGGCAATAACGGCATTTTCTTTATTTTGAAAAACACCGTGAGCTTGTCATACCTACGCTTCAGCAACAGACCTAACATTATTTAAAAAGTTATAATAAATTCTAGCGAAAAAACACTGAAATCGAATTTAAATTAACTAATAATTAATACTTAGTTAAGTTAAACTTAACAATTAGTGACAATACTATGACCAGGTATTTGTTTTTATTTTCCATGGAGTGCTTTTTGTTTGTAATATTTCTTATAATTCTGTCTGATGAGAGATACAAGAATGCCCTAATATTCTTTAAAAAATTTTATTGTCCTAAAATTACCCATGCAATGAAATGTGATTAAAAACAGCATTTTTGATCATAACTTTCGTTTGAAAAAGATAGGAACTTTCGGTTAGCGGCATTCTATTCTTCATGCTATTTGTACTAACAGCATGTTATGAAAATGTACCATTCCATTCAAAAATTTTTGAAAAAGTTTGGTACCTATGCGCTGAGATTTGATTAAACCTTATTCTTGATGATAACTTCCGTTTGAAAAAAGATAACAACTTCCGGTTTGAGCCATTTTGTTCTCAATTCTATTTGTAATGACGCCATGTTATAAAAAATATACCATTCCATTTAAAGTTTTTGAGAAAATTTGACATTTTCGCAAGTTTCGAAATAACGCCATTTGGCGGCTCCCTCGTAAAATTAAATTCAAGTGTAAATGCAGATTTCTATTACACTATAAATTCCTTTTCCAACGAGACCAAATTCATTAAAATTGGTTCAAGTAATCCGGAGACATGGCATTTTTGGTGTAAGGGAATTCTTTCCTCCTCCCAGCCCTTATTTCGTAAGTTAGATCAAAAAGTTATTAAACTAATTTGCTGGATATTAGGATGAGATTTTGAGAAAGATAAAGGCTACCTACATTTCCATTTGAATTTTTAAAGAAAATGCGGATTGTCTATTTTCTTTTAAAATTGTGCCCCCTAGCGGGGAAAACTGAAAGCTAAAAGTTTTCATGGCCACTTTTATAGGAAGATTTTTTTCCGAAATCTGTAGTAAGAATAGTTCCTAAGATAGCCGGTCGCCAACCTTAACCGGACACCCGGTATATCTTAGCAACTAAGTATAACTTGTATGGGAAAACTTTATTTGGCTTTTCGATTTCTCATTCTAAGCTGTTTCATTCTGAGACTTCAAAAAGCTTGATTAAAAAATTTTTAATTTTACAAATATACATTTTTGTATTTTCTGCGCACCCTGTAGAACAAAATCAAAGTTTCTCAACGTGAATCGTATTTATATAACAAGCAAAAGAAATTATAAAAAATGACTTTTTCTCGAAAAACTGAAAATAAAAGTTTTTACAAGTACAGTAGGCGCTCGGTTATATGAACACTTCATTATATGAACTATCCGCAATAGTGAACACGCAAAGTAAAACATATCAGGTTCTATAGAGTGAACAGTGTTAATCTTGATTAAGTGAACAGCAAGGTTTTCATGTTGGGTTTCCAGTGAAAACCCTACAAATGGACCAAAATGTCATCCCTATAACAAAACTCTACTACAGGTCTAGTTTGTTGTCTTCAATAAATTGTATCTTCAAAATCTAAAGATCTATCTAAAGTTCTAAAAGAATTAACAATTATTATGGATGCTGTCATCAATCTTTCTCTGGCATGGAGTAGGCTTCAGGCTGACACGATTAAAAAGTGCTGGAAAAACATACTGAATTTTACTGAAAACGACCATGATGAAGATCCAGAAGAGTGTATTCCACTTAGCATTTTGAAAGAAAAGTACAGAAGTGAAACAGAAGAGCAAGTGCAAGAAGTAGTAACTTTATTGAATGAAGTGGACAGTCGGCACAAATTTTATTTGAAGTTTCTTTAGAATTTTGCGGAAGAGAGGACTTTCAAAAGTGGAACGAAGATCACGTAAATGACCAAGATAGAGACAGTGATGATAAGGATGGGGAAAGTGATAGCCACGAAGATCATGCAGAAGTAACAGAAATAAGTTCTTCAGCTATTCACTGGGCCGAAATAAACATACACGACATTGACGACTTGCTGGTTCTGCGAAAGTGCAGAGATAAAGCACTGCAAAAAAGTTTAGCAGCGAAGAAAGTGCAACAACACATTACACAATACTTTAGTAAAATATAACATGCCAATACATTAATGCCATTTTAATAAAAAAAAAATACTTTTGATTATATGAACTATTTGATATTATGAACACCCCTCGTTTGTATTAGTTCACATAATCGAGCGTCTACTGTATAGTTAAGTCCATCCGTGGACACACTGTATAACGTTTTATTTAAATATTTTACCGGTTTCAGGATTCACAAAGATCCCATCATCAGAAATGTACGAAAAGTTGTAAACAAATTATTATGACAGTTGACAAGGAAACTAAAATTGACAAAACAATACAAAGAATAATGATATCCATGAAAAAAGATAACTAGATAACTGAATTTCAGTATTTACCTACGGGGTATAAGAAAAACACAAAGGAAAATCGAATACCTCGTAGCTTGAAGGGAAAAAACAATGAATTTAAAGAAAACCATATTGGAAAAAACAATAAATTCAATTGAAAAACCTTCAAGTGAAATATCAGAACAGAAAAAACTAAATAAACAAAATATCCATGGAATCTTGACAACTGCCAACTTAATCTTAATCCTCGACTTATTTTTTTTGCCATTATGCCGTTTTTGACTTATTTCTCTCTTTTTTAGTTTATTACAATACTAGCAGTAGGCAGTTGTCAAGACAGAACACATAGACTTGACCACAGAGTTTATTACAAGATTAGCAGTTGGCAGTTGTCAAGATTCCATGGATATTTTGTTTATTTAGTTTTTTCTGTTCTGATATTTCACTTGAAGGTTTTTTCAATTGAATTTATTGTTTTTTCCAATATGGTTTTCTTTAAATTCATTGTTTTTTCCCTTCAAGCTAAGAGGTATTCGATTTTCCTTTGTGTTTTTCTTATACCCCGTAGGTAAATACTGAAATTCAGTTATCTAGTTATCTTTTTTCACGGATATCATTATTCTTTGTATTGTTTTATCAATTTTAGTTTCCTTGTCAACTGTCATAATAATTTGTTTACAACTTTTCGTACATTTCTGATGATGGGATCTTTGTGAATCCTGAAACCGGTAAAATATTTAAATAAAACGTTATATATTGGTAGTTCGCGGAGTAATTATTTATTTCATCAGGTATATGATGGGTGGTAATCACTGAAATAATTTAATTAATTTCAGTGGTTGTAATTCAGTTGTCATCTGTCAGTTTAAGTTTTCCGCGTATCTAGGCAGTTAAATTAAATCAAACTACAAAAAATACAAATGTCAACAAAAATGTGGCAGCTCAATACTTTAAATGGTATCACTGGCGGAAAATTCGCTCACTTCCTATTAGGTATTCGCCTTAATGATATTTTTTCAAAATGGTTTTTTAAATGGGCGATTATCCCATATTCGCCCATTTTTAGGCATTTCACTGCGTAACGGCTTATTCGCCTTTTGAAATTTTTTGACAAGAGTCGAGAGTCGTTGATGCCTTAGAGGAGGGAAGAAGAGAAGGAATAACAAAGCAGATGTTTGTGTTACCATTCGGCACCAAAGAAAGGGGCGTAACCTAAACTTCTTAGTCTCTACGCCGAGAATTGAACGAAAATTCTTAAAATGATATGACTAATTGCACTATTTCAAACGCTGCTTTCGTTATTTTTAGTTAAATTACATGAATTCTAAACAGTAACCTGGTTTCATCACTTTGTTTGGCACCAAACACGCTCAAATTTTGGTAACACTCACGTGCACGGCAAGGGTCGGGCGTTATGTATCCATACTCTTCCCTCATCTAAGGTACCTACTTACAAAAAAAGAATATATATTTGCTCTGTAAATTGAAATTATCGCCTTTTGGCGGATTCGCCCTTTTTAGAAAACGTCGACGAAATGGTCCCTGAACCAGAACAATGTTTTTTAAATTTACTCAAACTAACATAGACTTTTTCCTCAATTTTATTGTAATTTTTACTAGTGCTGGCAAAATCGACAAAAAAAGTAAAATCGATTTCGATTTTGGAAAAATCGAATAATAATTGACGAAAGAGAAATAGATTTTGGAATTGACTTTTAAAGTCGATTTTGGAATCGATTTTTAAACTCGATTTTAGAATCAGTTTTTATAGATGTTAAAATAGGGGACATAAGTGCCTTCGTCATACGTCAGATTTTCATTCCAAATAAACCAGAAGCACGTGCCATTTGACGTTTATCGATATTATTTACAACGTCTTGAACTAGTTTTTGCAATATAATTGAAGACGTTTTGCAGTGATAACAGTTTATTTTTAATTTGTGTGTTGGGCTTACGTGTAAAAACTTGAAAACAACTATAATTATATTTCAGAGGTTAGGTTGAAACGTCAGAAAGCACGTGGCTTTGTTTTGTTTGGAATGCAAATCTGACGTTTGTGACGCGCCACTTATCTCCCCCATTAAAAATCCCTTTCAAAATTTGGTTAGAAAATCGATTTTGAAAATAAATTAAGAAGCAAGAATGGCGGTATACATGATGTCCAGTAAAGAATGGACCAAACTACAAACCTAGTTTCCTTGGGTCAAAAGAAACCGATCTACGGCAATTAGGGACCTAAGTGGCGCGTCACAAACGTCAGATTTTCATTCCAAACAAAACAAAGCCACGTGCTTTCTGACGTTTTAACCTAACCTCGGAAATATAATTGTAGTCGTTTTCAAGTTTTTCCACGTAAGCCCAACACACAAATTGAAAATAAATTGTTTTCACTGCAAAACGTCTATAATTATATTGCAAAAACTAGTAAATAATATCGATAAACGTCAAATGGCACGTGTTTTTGTTTTGTTTGCAATGAAAATCTGACGTATGACGGAGGCACTTAGATCCCGAATTTATATTAGTACAATATCTGCTTCCTTAAAATATTATAACATTGGACATGGGCCTTCGAAGAACAATTTTTTATTTCATTTTTTCCTTATTTCTCGTTCACTTTTGAAGTTATTTTAGTGAAACTTGGTATAGGAAAATTTTTTGGGTAGCTAAACAATAATAATTATGTAGTTATTTTTAGTAAAACATAGAAGGCGCTAATTTTCACTACACGTCTTCTTTTGTTTTTGTCGAATTTTGTTCCTGGGTACAAATTTCAAAACAATTTTATGTATTATAGATTTATGGGAAGAGCACTCAATTAGCTGTCAAAAAGGTGTAGGTACTCGTTGCAAATCGCTGAAATGTACCGCATTAGAGAAAAATCCATTTAAAGTTAGGGAGTGACTGCTGCTCCGTCCGACCGTCACCTAAAATTTTGTTCGAAGACGGTCGGGCATGCGCATTACAGAATGTCAGCACATTTTGGAAGTGTAAATATGTAAACTAAAACTGAGAGAACGCTTTTTTAACAGACCATTTAGCTGGTCCTCGCACCAGACACACGCATTTTTTGGAAAAAAGGTGATGTAGAAACAAGCAAAATAAGTCAACCTGTACGGGAGCAGAACTACTCGTCTATCGTCTAACCCTAGGAGAACAAAACGGGAGGTCTACACGATACCCACCGAGACCGTTGGCGGTGCCTGCCAATAGCGAACGAATTACTTAAACGTCATTTTACTGATATTGTGCAATGCGCACGTCCGACCGCTTTGGAACATAATTTAATGTAATCGACGGACGGTTCAGTACTTGCTCCCTTAGTTAACGCTCACCATAAATCCGACTTTCGTTTTAAGCACTTTAATTATGGTAGGCACCAGACATACTGAAACATGAGACAGTACGCGAGATATACTGAAAAAAGTTAAATAAAAAATTGTTATTCGTTGTTAACGCACCGAAAGAAAATCGATTTTTAAAAAGGACGATTTTAAAAATCGATCTTTAAAGTCGATTTTAAAAATCGATCGTTAAGGTCGACTTTAAAAATCGATCTTTAAAGTGGATAACAAAATCGGCTTTCAAAAATCGATGCATCGGTTTTTGATTTTCCCCAAAATCGCGATTAATGAAAAAATCGGTATTTGCTGCCTGCAGAAAGTGAAAGTTCAGTCTTTCGTAACTTGATTAGGTATAAAAAAAATTCACAGACCTCGCATCTTACGCAAGTGTCATAGGCGTATTGAAAATACCGACACAACTGCTCGGTTTCTAAGATGTCCAACAAAAGTGATCTGTGCCGTTTCAAGTTGGTATACATTATTGATACAATAAAATAAATGATTTGTGACAAGCACAAGGCACGTAGTCAAACTGACGCAATACGTAACAAAATATTAACGCATCCGTTTTGTACAGTTTGGACTTTTATTGCAACGCGATATCCCTCTTAAACGGTACTCGCCCTCGCCGTACTTTAGTTTACATCTGGCGATCTGGCTAGCCGGTAGCCGCCTCCATCCAATTTTTTAGCGGCCTCGACTGCGCGCGCCGCCAACAGAATCTGTCGCGTGTCGATACATTTTTCGTAAGATGAGTCCCATATACACGAGCCCAGAAGTATTTTCAATACTAAAAATCGTGAACCCTCACACAACAATGGTTCTGCGGCCTCTAATAGCAATACGCTTTTAAATACCTAGAAGACAGGATCAATTTAACGTTAGAACCATGTGTTTAATTTGTGGCCGTGGATTGGATAGTAGTCCGCAAGTTACGGATCACTATCATTTGTCATTACGGTTCGGCAAGTTGTGGGCATGCGAACAGGTGTTAAATATTGTGTATCAACCCATTTTAGACAGACCCTTTACTTGTCCTCGCACCAGACACACGCATTTTATGCGAAAAAGATAATGTGGAAACGTGAGAAAAAAATAACGTTTACGGGAGCCGATCCTACCCGGCCCGAGAGTAACAAACCACTAGGTTTCTACGATAACTTACCTACCCACAAACGCTGCTGGGTGGGGATTGAACTAACGAAGTACTTATACGAAAGTATAACGCATAACTTGCGGAACTGTAGTACACTTGATGGGATTGCGTAACTTGCAGGCTACTATCTACTGCCTTAATTTGTGGAGGATCTGGCAAAAGAAAAAGGAAATCACTTACTTCAATTCAAACTGGTATCGTAGTACTAAATGTTTTATTTGGTTAATTATGTTGTCCTTGTTACTATAGGCACGGGTGATTCCACTCGCATAAAAATGCTGCAAGATAGAGAAATGACATTATCTCTAGACTGATTTTGTATGAAGACTTATTTGCATACGATGCAAAATACCACAAATTGTGCTACGCAGAGTACATATCAACTATCAACCAGAAATATAAATTCCCACAAAAATAAAACTGACAGAAATACAAAAAGTACCGATCGCTTGTTTTCAACATTTTCTTCTTGGATTCAAGAACACATCTTAGATAATAAAGAAAAGCTGCCATTAAGTGCCTGCAGTAACACAAAAATATAATTCTATGTTACGTAATGCAGAAAGATCCCCAATACAATCCTTGAAACTGAAAATGAAATTGTCGAAAAGATTTAAAGGCTCTATTCAATTTATTCGTAGACCAGGTCAGGTCAGGTGATTTGTTGTGTTCTGGCAAAGAACTTTTGACAAAAAAATCAAGCATGTAAATGAGGACGCAAGCTCAACAGACGAATCGTCTGATTTCGGGTGATACTATCAGATTTGCAAATTCTTCACGGAGTTGCTGCAATTTTAAGAAAATGTATGGAAAATTTTGCAATACCCAATAAAAATTATATCCTTCTCCAGATGATATAAACAGTAAAAGTTTCGCTAAACAAGTACCTACCTCATTTACTAGCATTTATTTCGTGGCTTTTACAGAAAGAGTTTTGAAAATGCATTGAAAGAAGATTTTAAAGGTGGCATTACAATTACAACGCCGTTCTTTTGCAGAGTAATTTGGCCGCGTTCTGTCTCCTTCTGGTGCTCGGCTATTCCCCATAGTCTATCCTTTTCACTCGCACGGCTCGTCCCTTGCACCGAAAGTGAATTTTTGACATCGGCGCATTGAAAGTGTTATAGCGGACTTATTTTTGAAACGCGACCATACATTATTCGAAATCATAACTGCGTTATACCATAAGGAAGTTTTCTATGTAAGAAAAAACAAAATCTATATCGTGAAAAAAAAAGTTATCCAGGTTCAAAGTGGAACGTATTGTTACCGATGTGGCGACATATTTTAGATACGGTGCAATAAAATTAGTTTGGTTTCTTCTATTTACACAAAATTTACACCATTAAAAACGTCAATATTTCTTCAACAATTAAAAAAAAACGCAAAGCTCTACGACTTGTAATTTTCGAGTAAGATGCCCGAGAGTCTCCCGGTGCACGGTGGGCTAGATTTACTGCTTTTTCACCCCTAATTTTTTTCGCTACCACCCAAAAAAGTCGTAATTGCCATTTTTAGGTGCCAAAAGACTTGTAGAATCATCCGTGAGAGTTTCATCTGGTTATACTTTGGGATCACTCAAAGTTAAAATTTTAGTATTTGCTGAATATCGCTGCACTACGACAGAATCTGTCGCCTGTCGATACATTTTTCGTAAGATGAGTCCCGTATACACGCGCCCAGAAGAATTTTCAATACTAAAACAATAAAAGACAGTGTCCGTATGCTTTATTCAAGTCAGTAGCCGTTACGAGTATTTCTATACACAAAACTGAATAGTTGTAAAAAAACAGATCACAACCCCAAAAAAAAAATTAATAATTCGTACGCAAAATAAATACTACGGTAATAACAAATAACTTTAACATAAATAGTATGCTTAAAAGTTCGTGTTAAAAATACATTAATAAAATTTACACTCTAGATACTTAAAAATAAAAACGCTAACCATCAATTCTTTACAATACTTTTGTGTATATTTTTGTATCGTCTTCGATATAAGCACTTGTAAAATTATCGTGTACTAAATAAGTCCACGCTTCTTCTTGTAGTCCTGCAGGTTCAAACTTCTCCTCGGCCCCAAATCTCTGGAAGCAATCGTCGGAGTCACACTCACAGGTGTATCTGAAACAGAGAAAGCTACATTGCTTTCGCATTACAACCGTTCACAAAATAAAAGAAAAAAAATACAGTGAATTTTCAAAATCCACAAAAAAAGAGAAAAAATAATTAAAATAATAAAAAAAATGATACAACTGAATGACGGAAACATCTCTCGGATTGCAGAAAATTTACTGTAAAACTTTAAAAACCAAAAAATACCGATACTCACTGGGTAAAGGAACTTCTAGGTCGATTTTTATGTCAAAATCGTGAGCAGAAAACAAGTCGTCTTGCGTAACTTGCGCAGGAGGCGGAGGAACTTTCGGTTCCTCCACTTGCACTGGCTTTTCCACTCTCGTTTCTACCACTGGCGCAATTTTCTCTTCCGGTGCACTTTTGAACGTCATACGAGGCTTTGTCGACCGCCTCGTGAACGGATCATCAGCCTGCAACAAATAAAAAGGAATTAACACCATAATTACCGATGAATTGAAAGAATAAGTTGGTAAAATCACATGACAGCTGCTTCATTTATTTGGGAACTAGACAAACTGAAAAACAACACTGGACACTATCTGTCAAACGACTCGACATGATTGTTTATTAAATATTGACACTTCTCGGCATTGCCTCGGATATGTCATCATTCAAAAGGATTAAAGGGCCAGCGTCTTAACTTTGATGCTGGTTTAGATGCCTAAAACGTTCGCTGTGAGAAAAATAAAAAAATACGGGTCAAATATTTTGCGAGACTCTTCAGGAAAATATGATTTTTAAAAATTGTGCAACGACCCCATTATGTACGAAAATAAGATAATTTTTTTCTGAGCAGTGCAGTTATTTACGAAGGCGGAGGGCGGCCACGCGAAAAAATAATTTATAATGTTGAGTTCCAACCCGAATTTAGCTTAATTTTGGGTTTAAAGTCGAAATTGAACAGGAAATTAGTCTTAACTTCTTGTTAAATATGGAAATTGTTGGTTGGCTTTGACTTCAAACTCGAAATTAGTGTTAATTTCTAGTTTGAAGTCGAAATTGCTTTTAATGAGAAACTAGAAAATATTGTTAATTTCGAGTTTGAAATCGAAACTAGTCGTAAATTCGAGTTAAAACTCGAAGTCAGTCTTGATTTTGTATTTGATGTCGAAATTAGTGCTAATTTTGGGTTTGAAATCGAAATTAACAATACATATTTTCTAGTTCAAACTCGAAATTAAAAGCAATTTCGACTTCAAACTGGAAATTAAAAGCAATTTCTAGTTTAGAGTCGAAGCCAACCAATAATTTCCCCATTTAACAAGAAATTAAGAGTCATTTTCTTTTCAATTTCGAAGCTAAGGCTAATTTCGACTTCAAACCCAAAATTAAGCTAAATTCGAGTTGTAACTCGATATTATAAATTATATATTTCGCGTGGCCGCTCTACGCCTTCGTAGTTATTAGCTTCAAGGCTCCGATTAGAAAATTTTGACTTGTGCCCTTACAATTTTTTGCAACAAGTAGATTCTGGACCTATTATGTACGAGGGCGTAGAGCGACCACGTGAAAGAAATAATTTATAATGTTGAGTTACAACTCGAATTTAGCTTAATTTTGGGTTTAAAGTCGAAATTAGCCTTATCGTCGAATTTGAACAGTTATTTACGAAGGCGGAGGGCGGCTACGCGAAAAAATAATTTATAATGTTGAGTTCCAACCCGAATTTAGCTTAATTTTGGGTTTAAAGTCGAAATTGAACAGGAAATTAGTCTTAACTTCTTGTTAAATGTGGAAATTAATGGTTGGCTTCGACTTCAAACTCGAAATTAGTGTTAATTTCTAGTTTGAAGTCGAAATTGCTTTTAATTTCTAGTTTGAACTCAAAATTGCTTTTAATTTCTAGTTTGAAGTCGAAATTAGTCGTAAATTCCAGTTAAAACTCGAAGTCAGTCTTGATTTCGTACTTGATGTCGAAATTAGTGCTAATTTTGGGTTTGAAGTCGAAATTAGTCTTTCTTGTTCAAACTGGATTTTAAGACTAATTTCGACTTCAAACCCGAAATTAGTACTAATTTCGACATCACGTACGAAATCAAGACTGATTTCGATTTTTAACTCCAATTTACGACTAGTTTCGACTTCAAACTCGAAATTAACAATATCTTCTAGTTCAAACTCGAAATTAAAAGCAATTTCGACTTCAAACTGGAAATTAAAAGCAATTTTGACTTCAAACTCGAAATTAACACTAATTTCTAGTTTAGAGTCGAAGCCCAATAATTTCCACATTTAACAAGAAATTAAGAGTAATTTTCTTTTCAATTTCGAAGCTAAGGCTAATTCCGACTTCAAACCCAAAATTAAGCTAAATTCGAGTTGTAACTCGACATTATAAATTATTTATTTCGCGTGGCCGCTCTACGCCTTCGTAGTTATTAGCTCCATGGCTCCGATTAGAAAATTTTGACTTGTGCCCTTACAATTTTTTGCAACAAGTAGATTATGAATCTATTATGTACGAGGGCGTAGAGTGACCACACGAAAGAAATAATTTATAACGTTGAGCTACAACTCGAATTTAGCATAATTTTGGGTTTAAAGTCGAAATTAGCCTTAACGTCGAAATTGAACAGGAAATTAGTCTTAACTTCTTGTTAAATGTGGAAATTAATGGTTGGCTGCGGCTTCAAACTCGAAATTAGTGTTAATTTCTAGTTTGAAGTCGAAATTGCTTTTAATTTCTAGTTTGAAATCAAAACTGCTTTTAATTTCTAGTTTGAAGTCGAAATTAGTCGTAAATTCGAGTTAAAACTCGAAGTCAGTCTTGATTTCGTAATTAATGTCGAAATTAGTGCTAATTTTGGGTTTGAAGTGAAAATTAGTCTTTCTTGTTCAAACTGGATTTGAAGACTAATTTCGACTTCAAACCCGAAATTAGTACTAATTTCGACATCACGTACGAAATCAAGACTGATTTCGATTTTTAACTCCAATAGTTTCGACTAGTTTCGACTTCAAACTCGAAATTAACAATATTTTCTAGTTCAAACTCGAAATTAAAAGCAATTTCGACTTCAAACTGGAAATTAAAAGCAATTTCGACTTCAAACTCGAAATTAACACTAATATCTAGTTTAGAGTCGAAGCCAACCAATAATTTCCACAAGATTAAGAAGAAATTAAGAGTCATTTTTTTTCAATTTCGAAGCTAAGGCTAATTTCGACTTCAAACCCAAAATTAAGCTAAATTCGAGTTGTAACTCGACATTATAAATTATTTATTTCGCGTGGCCGCTCTACGCCTTCGTAGTTATTAGCTCCATGGCTCCGATTAGAAAATTTTGACTAGTGCCCTTACAATTTTTTGCAACAAGTAGATTATGAATCTATTATGTACGAGGGCGTAGAGTGACCACAGGAAAAAAATAATTTATAACGTTGAGTTACAACTCGAATTTAGCATAATTTTGGGTTTAAAGTCGAAATTAGCCTTAACGTCGAAATTGAACAGGAAATTAGTCTTAACTTCTTGTTAAATGTGGAAATTAATGGTTGGCTTCGGCTTCAAACTCGAAATTAGTGTTAATTTCTAGTTTGAAGTCGAAATTGCTTTTAATTTCTAGTTTGAAATCAAAACTGCTTTTAATTTCTAGTTTGAAGTCGAAATTAGTCGTAAATTCGAGTTAAAACTCGAAGTCAGTCTTGATTTCGTACTTGATGTCGAAATTTGTGTTAATTTTGGGTTTGAAGTCGAAATTAGTCTTTCTTGTTCAAACTGGATTTTAAGACTAATTTCGGCTTCAAACCCAAAATCAGCACTAATTTTGACATCACGTACGAAATCAAGACTGATTTCGATTTTTAACTCCAATTTACGACTAGTTTCGACTTCAAACTCGAAATTAACAATATTTTCTAGTTCAAACTCGAAATTAAAAGCAATTTCGACTTCAAACTGGAAATTAAAAGCAATTTCGACTTCAAACTCGAAATTAACACTAATTTCTAGTTTAGAGTCGAAGCCAACCAATAATTTCCACATATTTAATAAGAAATTAAGAGTCATTTTCTTTTCAATTTCGAAACTAAGGTTAATTTCGACATCAAACCCAAAATTAAGCTAAATTCGAGTTGTAACTCGACATTATAAATTATTTATTTCGCGTGGCCACTCTACGCCTTCGTAGTTATTAGCTCCATGGCTCCGATTAGAAAATTTTGACTTGTGCCCTTACAATTTTTTGCAACAAGTAGATTCTGAATCTATTATGTACGAGGGCGTAGAGTGACCACGCGAAAGAAATAATTTATAATGTTGAGTTACAACTCGAATTTAGCTTAATTTTGGGTTTAAAGTCGAAATTAACCTCAACGTCGAAATTGAACAGGAAATTAGTCTTAACTTCTTGTTAAATGTGGAAATTAATGGTTGGCTTTGACTTCAAACTGGAAATTAGTGTTAATTTCTAGTTTGAAGTCGAAATTGCTTTTAATTTCTAGTTTGAAGTCAAAATTGCTTTTAATTTCTAGTTTGAAGTCGAAATTAGTCGTAAATTCGAGTTAAAACTCGAAGTCAGTCTTGATTTCGTAATTAATGTCGAAATTAGTGCTAATTTTGGGTTTGAAGTCGAAATTAGTCTTTCTTGTTCAAACTGGATTTTAAGACTAATTTCGACTTCAAACCCGAAATTAGCACTAATTTCGACATCAAGTACGAAATCAAGACTGACTTTGAGTTTTAAATCGAATTTACGACTAGTTTCGACTTCAAACTTGAAATTAACAATATTTTCTAGTTCAAACTCGAAATTAAAAGCAATTTCGACTTCAAACTGGAAATTAAAAGGAATGTTGCCTTCAAACTTGAAATTAACACTAATTTCTAGTTTAGAGTCGAAGCCAACCAATAATTCCCACATCTAACAAGAAATGAAGAGTCATTTTCTTCTCAATTTCGAAGTTAAGGCTCATTTCGACTTCAAACCGTATTTATTTCGAGTGGCCGCTCTACGCCTTCGTAGTTATTAGCTCCATGGCTCCGATTAGAAAATTTTGACTTGTGCCCTTACAATTTTTTGCAACAAGTAGATTCTGAATCTATTTTGTCGAGTTATAACTCGAATTTAGCTTAATTTTGGGTTTGAAGTCGAAATTAGCCTTAACTTCAAAATTGAACGGGAAATTAGTCTTCATTTTATGTTAAATATGGAAATTATTGGTTGATTTCGACTTTAAACTCGAAATTAGTGTTAATTTCAAATTTGAAGTCGAAATTGCTTTTAATTTCCAGTTTGAAGTCGAAATTGCTTTTAATTTCCGGTTTGAAGTCGAAATTGCTTTTAATTTCCGGTTTGAAGTCGAAATTGCTTTTAATTTCGAGTCTGAACTAGAAAATATTGTTAATTTCGAGTTTTAAGTCGAAATTAGGCTTAACTTAACAGAATTATCGTTAATTTCGAATTCAAATCCGACAGAACTATATTTATAAGAGTATCTAATCTCGACTTCAAACCAGAAATTAGCACTAATTTCGACATCAAGTATGAAATCAAGACTGTACGAAGGCGTAGAGCGTCCACGCGAAAGAAATAATTTATAATGTCGAGTTATAACTCGAATTTAGCTTAATTTTGGGTTTGAAGTCGAAATTGAACAGGAAATTAGTTTTAATTTCTTGTTAAATGTGGAAATTATTGGTTGGCTTCGACTTTAAACTCGAAATTAGTGTTAATTTCGAATTTGAAGTTGAAATTGCTTTTAATCTCCAGTTTGAAGTCGAAATTGCTTTTAATTTCGAGTTATTGTTGATTTCGAGTTTGAAGTCGAAATTAGGCTTAAATTCAAGTTCGAATTATCATTTTTTCAAATTCAAATCTGACACAACTATATTTATAAGTGTCTAATTTCGACTTCAAAACTGAAATTACGAAATTAGCACTAATTTCGACATCAAGAACGAAATCAAGACTGTACGAAGGCGTAGAGCGACCTCGCGCAAGAAATAATTTATAATTTCGAGTTACAACTCGAATTTAGCTTAATTTTGGGTTTGAAGTCGAAATTGAACAGGAAATTAGTCTTCATTTCCTGTTAAATGTGGAAATTTGGTTGGCTTCGATTTTAAACTCGAAATTAGTGTTAATTTCGAGTTTGAAGTTGAAATTGCTTTTAATTTCCAGTTTCAAACTCGAAATTAAAAGCAATTAGTGTTAATTTCGTGTTTGAAGTCGAAATTGCTTTTAATTTCGACATCAAGTACGAAATCAAGACCGACTTCGAGTTTTAACTCGAATTTACGACTAATTTCGCCTTCAAACTCGAAATTAACAGTATTTTCTAATTCAAACTCGAAATTAAAATCAATTTCGACTTCAAACTGAAAGTTAAAAGCAATTTCGACTTCAAACCCAAAATTAAGCTAAATTCTGGTTGTAACTCGACATTATAAATTATTTCTTTCCCGTGGCCGCTCTTATATGAGATTTCAATGCAGTCGTAGACACAGGGCGAGAGGGCGGAATAGTTGGCCCCTTTGGATTAGGCAATAGGAACGATAGGGGAGTTAGACTGATAGAGTTCTGCGATAAACATAACTTAACGGTCGCGAACACTCTATTTCACCATCATGTTAGGAGATGCTATACGTGGAAGATGCCAGGAGACTTAGGGAGATATCAAATAGATTACATTCTTGTTAGGCAAAGATTTAGAAATCAAGTTAGGGATTGTAGAAGTTATCCAGGAGCAGATATAGATAGTGATCACAACATAGTCGTTAAGAAAACCAATCTTAAATTTAAGATTTTGAAAAAAAGAAGCGGAAGAAGGTATCTTGACCCAGAGAAACTAAAAGATGATGATATGCGCAATAAGTTCGAGAAAAAGACAAACGAAGTACTAAAGGGCGCGGGTGGAAATATTGTTAGGGACATAGAGGCAGAATGGAATTGCATTAAAAATAGTTTAGTTTCCTCAGCTAGGGATATTTTGGGTCATAAACAAAATGAAAGTAGGAAACCCTGGATAACAAAACATATTGTGAGTCTAATAGAGGAAAGGCGAAAATATAAAAATAGGTTAGATGAAATAGGGAAACAAAGATATAAGGCGACCAAGTGGGAAATTATTCAGAAATGTAAGAAAGCGAAAGAGCAATGGATCGATAATAAATGCAAAGAAGTGGAAGATAAGTTCGAAGTAGGAAAGACTGATGAAGCATATAAAATAATTAGGAGAAATTTTAGAGAAATTGGATCTAGTACCAAAAACATTAGAAATGAGGCAGGAGATATCCTAATCGGAAGCGGGGAGAAGGCAGATAGGTGGAAAGAATATTTAGGAAACTTATATGCGGGACAGGAAGTGCAAGATATATTAGAAAGCGAAAGCAGTGTAGAGGGGGATAACCTAGGGAGTCCTATAATGAGAGAAGAGTTTGAGATAGCACTAAAAAGTTTAAGGAATAATAAAGCACCAGGTATAGATTGGCTTGCAGGCAGAAATCTTAAAGTGCGCAGGTCAAGAGGTAATAGATCGTTTATATAAACTAGTTAGTCGCATATACCTGACAGGCGAGATTCCAGAAGATTACAAACGGAACATCATAGTAGCTTTGCCAAAAAGAAAAGGCGCGGATAGATGCGAAAATTTTAGAACTATCAGTTTAACTTCCCATGCGTCAAAAATTTTAACTAGAATTGTGCAAAGAAGGATGGAGAAAAAGGCGGAAGAAATATTAGAAGATCAGTTCGGATTTAGACGAAATAGAGGAACGCGCGAGGCCATCCTAGCTTTACGAGTAATTATAGAAAAAACGATAGAAAAGAGAAAGAGCGTCTATATAGGATTTGTAGATTTAGAAAAAGCCTTCGACAACGTAAAATGGGGGAAGATGTTCGAAGTGCTGAGAAAGGTAGGGATGAAATATAGGGACAGAAGAATAATACATAATCTCTACGAAGAGCAAAAGGCAGTTATAGAATGTGAGCAGGAAAGAAGGGAAGTAGATATCCGGAAGGGAGTGAGACAGGGATGTGCATTGTCACCTCTAGTTTTCAACTTATATATCGAAGATGCGATTAATATTGTTAAGGAAAGAACAGCCTCAGGGATCAATGTACAGGGCCAAACTATTAACATGCTCAGATTTGCGGATGATATAGCAGTGTTAGCATCTAGCAAAGAAGAATTAGGAGCGGCTTTGAATGAAATGGAAGCAGTTTTGACACAGGGCTTCGGCATGAAAATCAATAAAAAGAAAATTAAAATTTTGGTATGTAGGGGGTGTGAAAATTGAACTAAAATGGAAATACAAATTGGAAATGAGAAGATAGAGGAGGTCGCGAATTTCTGCTACTTAGGAAGTAAAATAACTCAAGACGGTAGGAGCACTAAAGATATAAAACAAAGAATGGCGCAGGGCCGAGTTGCGTTTAACAAAAAGAAACAACTGTTATGCTCGAGAACGGTTAATATAGAGACTAGGAAGAGACTCTTAACGTCGTATGTATGGAGTACGGCATTATACGGGTGTGAAACTTGGACAATAGGAGAAGCGGATAGAAAAAGAGTAGAAGCGTTTGAAATGTGATGCTACAGACGCATGATGAAGATACCGTGGATAGGGAAGTATTAGAAAGAGTTGGAGAAAAGCGAAAGGTATGGAAGACAATAAAGAGTAGGAGAGATAGGATGGTAGGACACCTTCTAAGACACGAAGGAATAGTTCGTGACATACTAGAGTCAGAGATAGGAATAAAAAGAGGTAGGGGTAGGCCTAGATTAGACTACTGCTCTCAAATAGTTAGGGATGTAGGACGTTCTACTTTTAGGGAAATGCGTAGGTTAGCTCAGGATAGAAAAGAATGGAGGTACGCATCCAACCAGTCTTCGGACTGAGAACCTTATGATGATGATGGCCACTCTACGCCTTCGTAGTAAATAAAAGTGTGTTATCAAGAATAAAGTTTAAGTTGTTATTCTTCAACACAGCATATTACAATTCAAGAGCAACCGAAAGTTGCGAAATTTGTTTTTTGATGGTAAACAGACGATTAAAATCATTTTTAAAATTTTTTGGGTTTCCCCATTTTCCTGGACCATGTTCTGAACATTTACATCTACACATAACATGCTGAATTCAGCCAAAGACTCCGCGTTAACAAAAACTTTAAATTACCTTTATTCCTTTGCTGGCCTTGATTTCTTCCATTATCGCCTTCTCCGCCTCCTCGACGTTCCTTTTCCTATTCCTATCGTTTATGTACGATATACTAGAAATTGTCGAGGTGCGCATTTTGTCAAGTTCCGTGGCGCGCTCTTCTAGTTCCGCCAGCTTCTGGTTAAGTTCCCTGGCCGTGTCATCGTCTCCTCTAGTTAGTGCCGAATCTCGTTCTTTCATGAGTTGCGTCTTCTTCATCGCGTAATTGAAAGGATTGGGCTTGAATCTCTCCTTCTCGCGAACCTAATAAAGAAAAAAAAATAAAAACTGTGTCACGCAAGATCGCCTGACTGAAAGCGTCACTTACAATTCTCTCGATGTCTTGTTCATTAAACTCGTAACTAATAGCCTCCTTGATGTCCGTCTGCTTCTGCTGTATAGTTTCACGAGTAGGGAGAGGTATGCCAGCCGAGGAACTGGCGTCGATCCATTTACTGTATTCTGGGTCAGAAAATTCCTGATTCGACACAAATTCCAATCTGAAGACTCTCTCTTGGGTACCGTGTCTCACCCTCAACCCCTACAACCTCGTTTATTAAAAAACCGACCATTTTTTTAAGCCAAACTTCAATACCTTATTAGTTCTAGTCTTCCCCAAATTATAAACCTTCGCCGTTTCGTACACCCCTATAATCTCAGCTACCCTATATACAGGCATATTATTATGCTGCCCAATGCCGATTTTGATAAAACACCCTTTAGCGATGCGATCAAAGAACGGCATGTGTACGAATCTTTCTAATTTGTGCCTCGATAACCTGATTAAATTAAGATCGGTGCGCGACGGAACGTATTTCATTTTAACCTCTTCCTCTTGATCGTTATCACTAGAACTTGAGCTGGACGAAGAACGAGATCTGGCAGAAATGGGGGATCGACGAGGCGTTGGTTGCGGTGAACTTTTCCCACCTATACAAACACGCACGTACAGACTTGAAACGCTCGTCCATAAAATACCTTACCTTCACTCTCGCTATCGTCTGAATAAATATCTGATGCCTTTAGCTTAATTGAATTCTTATTAGACGTTAATACTGCTTCTTCTTCATCCTTCTTTCTTTGTTCTTCTCTCCTCGCAGTCTCCGCTTCTTCTCGTCTCTGTTTTCCTTCTCTTCTAGCCTTCAATTCAGCCATTGCATTCACACGTTTATCCACACGTCCCCTATTTTCTTCTATGTTTTTCTTACGTTCCTTACTTCGTTCTTTGTGATCTATAGAACTATAATCCATCTGCAAGTGTTTGGAACTGTCTCTCTCTTTGTACTTCGTTGAAGGCTTATCGCGGGCTCTTTCGGCTTTCTTCGCTTGACGCAACTTCTTTTCTATTTCAAACCTGCAAATTGAAACATGGTAAGTAACAACATCACAAACATCAGCTACAGGAATAAGAACAAAACAATTATGGTGAATTGAAGAAAGTACATACCTAGTTTTCAAACGTTCCCTTTGTTCAATTCGCTTAAATATTTCCGTTTCCCTCTCCTTCTCAGTCAAACTGGCTAACCTAGCCCTGTCTTCCTCGTCGCCCATAAGCTGGTCATCATATCCATCGTTAAATTCCTCTTCCGAACTCGAAGAATCTGATACTTCACCTTCTTCCGGTTCCGAGGTTTTGGCAGCTTGTTTATCATCATCAGATGAACCTGAGTCATTTTTTGTTCGTTTCTTAACCTTATTTCTATCACTAACTTCTTTAACTGACGTATCCGAGTCAGAATCTGTGTTTTCGCCCTCAGACTTCGGCGACCTCTTCTTTTTGTTCTTTTTCTTAGCTAGGTTCAAGAATTCCTAAAAAACACGAAGTAATATTGATGGAATGTTAAGAACTCCACGTAATACGAAAAAGACAAGTATTTCATACATCTAAAACTTCAGATTATCAATTTTTGTGTAATAACATCACTGTTTTTATTCTAAACGAATATAATAATTTTATGATAGAATCCTTCACACGAGAAGGTCAGGAAATCGATTCAGTTAGAAATAAAACTAAAAAATCTATAATTATTCTAAAAAATCCCACAAATGTGATATAACCTCACTCCCATCTTTACAAAGACGTTACTTACAGAATCCAAATCGCTATTGGAATCATTACTAGAATCACTATCGATTAAAGCCTGATTTTTACGTTTCCCCATATTTTGATTGCTATATAGGCTATATAAATTACGAAATAGTTCTTAGAAATTCACTACTTAAATTCAACAAACAAGCACACACAACGCCATTTTAAATGAATTCAAACACAGAAAACAAGAACAATGAGAGAAAAAGAGAAGAAAGACAGCGTTTAAAAGGCCAAGCGCTACCGCCATCTAGACCTTACTGCAGAACTATAGTCAGGAGCCCGGGAAAATTGTAAGTTGGATATTATCAATAGTGGACATTTTTATGAAACTAAAAGAAAAATGAAATCAGTAGTAGTTTTACAAATATTGTCTTTATTTTGAAACTGTTTCTTTTTATTTTTTAATAAGTATATTGCAAACTGCTATGTGCTATCTATATTTATAAAACACCTTTGACCTTTCTTTAAAACAAAAATAAGGAATTCTCAAGGTTACAAAAATCGAAAGGGAAGGGGAAGATTGCAACATTTGAACTACTGTGACTCAATCTTAACCTCACTTTAAGCTGTCAAAATCGTCAAGGGCATGAAATTGAATGAAGAAAAATCGGATACTATCCTAGATCCAGTGGAGGAAATGTTGAAAAGAACAGGTTGCATAAAACTACATTATAAAGTGCAGGTAAGTAATCCCATTAATTATTGAGTTAAGCCGGCTTGAACATATTTTCCAAAAAGGAATGTATTGCTGACACACAAGACTGGAGAAAGTGCCAAAATCAAGTGAATGATTTTAAAAAGTGCATGGAAGAATATACAAGAAGAAAGGAAATAAACCAAAAAGTAAACCAGTAAACATGAACATCTTAAAAGCCTTGTTGGACTCGCATAAAACCAAAATGGTTTTCGTAGTTCGAACTGATTTAAACATGAAAAGCGGCAAAATAGCTTCGCAGTGTGCTCATGCTGCTGTTGCGCTAGTTGTCAATGCCACTAATAACGCCGATAGTTTTTTAAATTCCTGGCTGTCAACTGGTCAGCCTAAAGTAGTACTTCGGGTTGATAAAGATTGTGACAACGAGTTACGAGAACTATTTAAAATCGCGAGCGATAAAAAATTGAATGCTTGTTTAGTGCGTGATGCTGGAAGAACTCAGGTCAGACCTGGGACACTCACCGTTTTAGGCATCGGGCCTAACAAAAGTGAAGAAATTGATCAATTAACGAGGAAGTATAAACTTTTGTAAGATACCATGAAAGTAGTAAATAAATTAGTTGTAAACATAGGAGTTGTGTCTCTTTTCAGTTTATATAAGTTTGCCATTTTTTGTTAAGCAGTATTCCTTATAAAGCAATGAAAAAATATTGAAGAAAACGCTAAATTTGGCACTATTATTTTTATTCATATGACTTATGTATATTGCTATAAAGGCAAGTGTTTTATATAAACCATAACACAATACAAAAATAACATTGAGCAAACAAATAAACATGACAAAAATAAAATGCTTATCTACAATAAGAATCTCTAATCTTATGGTGCGCAATTACTATCACGATACTTCTAGATACATAATTTTGACTTAGATAAATAAGTTTAAAACTTACATAAGTATAATACTAAGGTAGTGTACAAAACGATTATCCCTAAATTTAAAAAACACGCTCAATAAAGTATGACGTCACTCCGGGAATCAAAAACCATTGTTCATATTTTTTGAGATCTGTTTTTTTTCTTGTACGTTATGTGCAATCGAATTAAATGGGATGCTGTGATAGTGTCGAATATAATAACAATCCTTAATTAATAACAGTCACTTTGTTTGGCTTTTCAGAAACTATATTCTCAACTTATAATTTTCTTTCGCAGAACCAATAAACCTCCAAGTGTAAAAAAATATAAAATGTCATTTTTTGTTCAATACTAAGTGGAATAAATCTCACACACGAATTATTTTGTAATAACCATAACTCATTAAAAGAAAACATACATCGATGCAACACTTTCGTTGAAACAAAAATTCACAAGATAGATTTATGTGAATATTTTAATATGTTATTTACATCACTTTCTGAGAGTGTACAGTTAAATCCCTCCTAATGAACGGAAACTGCAGTTTGCATTTTAAACAACTGAAAAACAGTTCATCCCACTTTATCAGCAATGAGTGATATTTAGCTTTTTATTGAATATTGCTAAAATCTAATATTCATGAATTTTGGATTTTTCATCGGTTCATCGAACTCCCTCCTTGCTAGTATAAATAACTTCTTATGTTAACTACAGTATAGTCCCGATTATCCAAAGTTCGGATTACCCGAACCCAGAAATCAAATGCACATCTGGACTTGAATTAGGTTCAGGTACGTTAAAGCATACGATAGTGTCACTGTATTGCGTCATGGCTCAAAACGAGCTCTACTAAAAATAAGTTAGGTTATTAAAAGCGTTGATGCTGGAGAAACAATCGAAGTCGTAGCAAACAATTATGGTGTACGCGAAGTAACAGTCGGAGATAAAATTGAGCGGTGCTGTTCTAAGCAAGTTTAATAATAATAATAATAATAATAATAATAATAGAATTTATTTCTCTCAATCAGATAGGTAACAGACGGGAAACTAAAATTTACTACATGAGAAACCCCAAGGAATGAATTCAAGGCAGCAATACAAATCGCTCCTCAATCTACCATTCGTTCCTTGACAACAAAAATCATTTCTAACTAAATATACCTAGATCTAATAACTTATTACAAAAATAAACAAATTCTGCTCGCTGGCTCTACAAATATATAAAGTAGTTTCATTATGCCTTCCGTCGTGCATCAACATTTACACCGAACTCGACTGACCATCGAAATAAAATCGAAACATGGCTGTCCGGAACTGAGGACTGGTTAAACTTTTAAACTCGTTCGGAATACTATTATAAAGTTTGGCAATGTTGTAAGAAAAAGATCTTTCGTACAATGCAGTTCTATGAAAAGGCGGAGTGATGAGCCCCCTACTTCTCACATTTATGTGATGAACATCAGTCCTGAATTGTATTTTATTATAAAGGTATGAACAGAATGAAAGTAGGAAACCCTGGATAACAAAACATATTGTGAGTCTAATAGAGGAAAGGCGAAAATATAAAAATAGGTTAGATGAAACAGGGAAACAAAGATATAAGGCGATCAAGTGGGAAATTATTCGGGAATGTAGGAAAGCGAAAGAGCAATGGATCGATAATAAATGCAAAGAAGTGGAAGATAAATTCGAAGTAGGAAAGACTGATGAAGCATATAAAATAATTAGGAGAAATTTTAGAGAAATTGGATCTAGTACCAAAAACATTAGAAATGAGGCAGGAGATATCCTAATCGGAAGTGGGGAGAAGGCAGATAGGTGGAAAGAATATTTAGGAAACTTATATGCGGGACAGGAAGTGCAAGATATATTAGAAAGCGAAAGCAGTGTAGAGGGGGATAACCTAGGGAGTCCTATAATGAGAGAAGAGTTTGAGATAGCACTAAAAAGTTTAAGGAATAATAAAGCACCAGGTATAGATGGCTTGCAGGCAGAAATCTTAAAGTGCGCAGGTCAAGAGGTAATAGATCGTTTATTTAAACTAGTTAGTCGCATATACCTGACAGGCGAGATTCCAGAAGATTACAAACGGAACATCATAGTAGCTTTGCCAAAAAGAAAAGGCGCGGATAGATGCGAAAATTTTAGAACTATCAGTTTAACTTCCCATGCGTCAAAAATTTTAACTAGAATTGTGCAAAGAAGGATGGAGAAAAAGGCGGAAGAAATATTAGGAGAAGATCAGTTCGGATTTAGACGAAATAGAGGAACGCGCGAGGCCATTCTAGCTTTACGAGTAATTATAGAAAAAACGATAGAAAAGAGAAAGAGCGTCTATATAGGATTTGTAGATTTAGAAAAAGCCTTCGACAACGTAAAATGGGGGAAGATGTTCGAAGTGCTGAGAAAGGTAGGGATGAAATATAGGGACAGAAGAATAATACATAATCTCTACGAAGAGCAAAAGGCAGTTATAGAATGTGAGCAGGAACAAAGGGAAGTAGATATCCGGAAGGGAGTGAGACAGGGATGTGTATTGTCACCTCTAGTTTTCAACTTATATATCGAAGATGCGATTAATATTGTTAAGGAAAGAACAGCCTCAGGGATCAATGTACAGGGCCAAACTATTAACATGCTCAGATTTGCGGATGATATAGCAGTGTTAGCATCTAGCAAAGAAGAATTAGGAGCGGCTCTGAATGAAATGGAAGCAGTTTTGACACAGGGCTTCGGCATGAAAATCAATAAAAAGAAAACTAAAATTTTGGTATGTAGGGGATGTGAAAATAGAACTAAAATGGAAATACAAATTGGAAATGAGAAGATAGAGGAGGTCGCGGATTTCTGCTACTTAGGAAGTAAAATAACTCAAGACGGTAGGAGCACTAAAGATATAAAACAAAGAATGGCGCAGGGCCGAGTTGCGTTTAACAAAAAGAAACAACTGTTATGCTCGAGAACGGTTAATATAGAGACTAGGAAGAGACTCTTAACGTCGTATGTATGGAGTACGGCATTATACGGGTGCGAAACTTGGACAATAGGAGAAGCGGATAGAAAAAGAGTAGAAGCGTTTGAAATGTGGTGCTACAGACGCATGATGAAGATACCGTGGATAGATAAGGTTAGCAATAGGGAAGTATTAGAAAGAGTTGGGGAAAAGCGAAAGGTATGGAAAACAATAAAGAGTAGGAGAGATAGGATGGTAGGACACCTTCTAAGACACGAAGGAATAGTTCGTGACATACTAGAGTCAGAGATAGGAATAAAAAGAGGTAGGGGTAGGCCTAGATTAGACTACTGCTCTCAAATAGTTAGGGATGTAGGATGTTCTACTTTTAGGGAAATGCGTAGGTTAGCTCAGGATAGAAAAGAATGGAGGTACGCGTCCAACCAGTCTTCGGACTGAGAACCTTATGATGATGATAAAGGTATGAGGGAGACTTTGTTAAAATAACGTTATGAAATAGACATAAGGACTGTAGTTTGAAACGATCTTCCATTTTCAACCAATTCAAATCCAATAACTTATGCGAAATGTGCTCATATTTACGAATACCAAAAATATATCTCATGCAGGAATTCTGTATTTTTTGAATATGGTTGATGGAGATGACATCCAGACAAGGAGCAACTACGGGACAGCAAAACATAAAGTGAGAAAGAACTAAAGATTCACACAACATTGCTTTAACATTCTGAGGCAAATAGCTTCTGTGAGGATATAAAATTCTCAGTCCCATAACAGCTTTTTGTATACACGTTGAAATGTGTCCTCTATAACGAAATGTGTTATCCATTTGCAAACCCAAATTTTTTACAACTTCTGCCACAGGAATACTAGTATTATTAATTTTCAAATCTAACTGGTTTATATCAATGTTATTTACTAAATTTGTGCGGCCAAGTACTAAACACTTGCACTTAGCTGGATTCAAAAATAAACCATGCTCATAACTGAGATCATATATAAGCGATAGATCCGAGTTCATATGTTCGACATTTTGATCTAAGTCAACACTATTAAATGATAAATAAATTTGCGTATCATCTGCATATATATGAGAAGAACAATATTGGAGTTGACAATAAAGACGACAAGTGTAGACTGCAAACAGCAGTGGGCCCAAAACTGATCCCTGTGGCACACCAGAAACCAGACCACTATAAGACGATACCTTGTCATCAAAACATACTGCCTGAAACCTTGCATTTAGATAGCTTTCAATTAAGTTGACTGATTTAAAATTCATTCCAATAAAGTGAAGCATCGAAAGAAGAACTGGGTGTTGGATTGTGTCAAAGGCCTTGGAGAAGTCTAACAATACTAAGAGCGTTAATTTATTCAAATCAGAAGCTTTCAAAATATCATCGGTCAACGTCAAAAGTGCCGTTGCACAGCTATGGTACTTTCTGAATCCGGACTGGTTTACAGGTAAAATATTATTAGCAGTTAAATAATCACTCAGTTGAAGACACATAACTTTCTCCAAAATTTTTGACAAACATGGCAAAATGCTTATCGGCCTGAGGTCTTTATATTCTTTAGGATTCGAAATTTTTGGTAAAGGCCTAACCCAAGCCCGTTTCCATAACTCAGGAACAGTAGACTCAAACAGGCAACTATTGACAATGTGGGTCACAAAAGGAACAATGCAAGGCAAACACAGCTTCAACATTTTTATACTAATACCGTCACTACCAGCTGCGGCCGACTTCACGCCACAAATAATTCTCGAAATACACTCTATGGATACAAGTTTAAAGTCAAAATCACAAGACATATAATTCATTGTATTTCGACTGTAATAGTCGACCAGCCCACCAGATATACCTTGGTTATGTGGAATACTTTTAAGGAAGTACTCATTTATTTTATTAGGATCCTTAAGATCAGCAGGAAAAGTGGAAAAATTGTTCTTTTTTTTATTTATTTGTAGGTGTCTAAGCTCACTCCACAACTCCGCCGTATTGCCATTTCGCAGTGTATATTGATAGTAAGCCTTCTTTTCTAAATTAATTGCTAAATCAGTAAATTTTCTTATATCCTTGTAATAATTCCAATGAACTGGAAGTTTAGATTTCTTAAATTTTACCTTAGCCCTTATTCCTTAAAGAAATCAATAACCTAATATTGTCAGTTATCCAGGGAGGACGCCTCTTGTGGGTTATTTTAACTGTTTTTACAGGAGCGTGCATATCAAATAATTTTAATAAACCGGAGGAAAAATACTCAACTTTTGCATTAATATCAGGTATGCGATAAATTTTATAAAACGGATATAACTGCAAATCACGAATAAAAAGATCCTCATTAAAATTTTTGTAATCGCGATATGTATAAGAGAAAGGTTTAAACTTAAATGAAGAAATAGACAATTGGCAAAAACCAAGGTCGTGGTCGGAAATATTAACATCTTTAACACCAGATGACATTACGATACCCTCATCTGACGCTAAAATTAAATCAATAAGTGAAATACTATTTAATGATATTCTGGTAGGCTCGTCAATCAGCTGGCGGAAGCCAAGCGAACCAATAAGCGAATCAATATATTTTACGTCTGGATTTTCTGGTTTAAGCAAGTTTATATTGAAGTCGCCCATACAAAATACAAAATCAGAAATTGACAAACAATACGACAATGAATCCTCCAGATTGTCCAAAAAATATTTGTAATCCAACACTGGCGGTTTATAACCGACCCCAAAAATTATATTTACATTCCCAATTACCACAGATACCCACAACTGTTTACCCATCTTCTGATAGAAATTCTATGAAATGAAACATATGCTAACAGGTTGGCGAAGCTTTGTTCATGTGGTTTACGCAGTTTCAAGTCCGATTTTGCAACAGAAGGCTTTATTATTTAGTAGACAATTTCCCGAGGCCGACCAATTTCCTGCAAGTACCGGTTGGCTTGATCACTAGAAGAAGCGGTATGGTGTGAGAGAAATTAAGTATTTAGGACTAACCTTAGACACTAAATGCCCGTCTGGAGAAATTGACGAAAAAAGGTACCCGGAGCCTATGGGCTTGTAGGGGTATGATAGGGAGAACGTGGGGGCTAAGGCCAGCAATGGTCTCTTGGATTTACTCCAGGGTAATAATCCCCACAGTAACATATGGATCCCTAATATGGTGGCTTAAAGCCATAAAAAGGGAATCTCAAATTAAGCTAGGAAAATTGCAGTCTTGCATGCCTAGGAATCACAGGGGCGATTCAAACAACGCCCACTGCGGCCATGGGACTCCCACCACTACATATCATAGTGGAGGCGGAGGTTCTTGCAGCAGCATACAGGGCAAGGATAAACGGTTATGGGCTAACTCTTGCAAGAGCGGGATACCATACCCAGGGAATGAAATTAGCATAAACCTGGGCGGCCTTGCAACCATTTTCCAGGCAGAAATTACTGCAATTTCCGTATGTGCGCAGGAGATGATCAGGAGGTCTATTTCAAAACAGGAGGATCCAGATTCTCACTGACAGCCAGGCAGCACTGAAAGCTCTGGAAGCTACAAAGATACAATCCAGAACAGTTAAAGACTGTGTAGACTCAATGGCTCGGCTAGCAGTACATAACAAGGTTATTCTACGATGTGTGAAAGGCCATCAAGGAAGTGAAGGGAACGAAAAAGCAGACCTCTCAGCGAAGAAGAAAGCCAAAGTCCCGCTGATAGGGCCGGAACCTACATGTCGGTTGGCATATCAGATAGCCAAAGAGGTGATAAAGGACCTATTAAGACAAAAACATACCTCTTACTGGATGGGAACTCCTGGACTGAGGCAATCGCGGATGTTCATTAGCGGACCATCCAGCAAGATATATTATTTATAGAGAAGTAACGTAATATGTAATATTCAGCAAAAAAATGAATTTTACGCGAATTTGGATTACCCAAGTTTTCAGTTATGGGAACTAGGTGTTAAGTACATTACCTCGAATAACTGGGACTACTGTATAAGAAACATTGTGCGTTGAAGACAACAATATGTTTATATGGACTTTTCACTTTAAATCAGCCAAGAAATCACATCTTGGAAAGATGAATGTACTTTTTCCCATAAAACAATAAGCAGATACATTTTTACAGTCCTGAAAGCGTCCACCAAAGAGAGATTTGACTGTATTTTCTTTTGTAAAATTGACATTAACAATCACAGTGAGACCTACGACGAGATATTGAGTGCATCTGTATTAAAAACACTCGCAGGATTAAGATTGCATGTTTAACACGATACTTATGTTTTCTTTCACCAACGCAAACCGTTACCTTTTCACATACAACAATTCACATTATCCACTCGACTGAAATATTTACGAGACAACACAAACCATTTCCGAATATTACAGAATTGAATCTTATATACAAAATATACATCAAACCCAAAATTCCGCCAATCTTTAAAATTTAACGGTTTTAAGTGCCATGTCATGTAATTTTCTTCATTTACGCAGATATCTTATTTTTTGGCGGATCATCAAACCTACAAATATCCAAAGAACTCATGCTACTCAGTGATGTATAGGAATTGTTCACTATGTGTGGCGCTTCGTTAAATTCATCCAATTCTTCCAGTTCGGCTGAGGATGGTCCAGCTAACAAAAAATACTGCTCAGATCGCGTTGGCCACAATAAATGTGCCATTACGCAATACGCAAAACAATCCGCAGAATACGTTATACCTAAAAGTAACTTGAATCTCCAAAGGGCGGAGACATGCAACGCTATTAAAGCTAAAATAGGCAAGTATATGAACCAGACGAGACTGGAGGCCCCAAAGTGCAGCAAAAAGTTTAATTTTTGAGTGTTGTGCTCGTATAACATAGTTGTACGAAGTTCATAAAGAAGCCACACCATAATTAACGATCTGAAAACGATTATAAGCCAACCAGGCCAGGTCTGGTACTCGTCTATGTCTTCTATTATATCAACTTCAGTCTGAAAGTCAACAAAATAAACTAAAATTACAAGAAAATGGTGAAAACTCACCAAATTCCACACATAAAGCAATATGTGTACTATTCCATAACATAACCAAATTGCGAACACCAGCGGCTTCCACGTGAGTTCCAACCGTGTTACAGCCCAACCTTTCGCTAATAATAATAGCAATAACATAAAGGACGTCTACAAAAAATTTTCATAAATAAATTTCCTAATACCGAAGTGTAAATAAAACTTACTCGTGATAATATATCAAATATATCCCCCGCTAATGACAAACTGGGGTACCCAACACCGTCAAGAGCAAATTTAACCGTATGTGTCAAAATGAAGATTAATGCAACGAAATCTAACAATAAACTAGCTGTGAACAGTTTCGTAACTGGATGCTTTTGTGCTTTAACTGCATGACACTGTAACGGCACCAAAACCATATACACGAAGAAGAAAAGAAGATACAATTCCAAGGTATTTTGCCGATCAAATGAAAACTGATATGATAGCGTGTTAAGGGATGACGTATTTGGATTGCCATTCACCAGCCATATGTCGTAATCAATTTCATACGATTCTCTCTCATTAAAATGATGCCACTCACATGTCGTTTCATTTCGGTAACAAGCGACCATAGAGATGTACCAAAAACTGCATTTTAAACAAAAAAAATAAATCTATTAATAAAATCACTACATTTCATATCTCCGTGAATTTTATCATTTTATACAAATAATTTTCAATTCCTTTCGAATATTTCCTGTATACTAGTAACCTTTAAAGGTTCAGTAACTTTCATTGGCGATATTACCTTGATCTACGACTCAACACTTTTTGCACTACATTTGTTACAATAACTGTTATGCAACATTTATTTTTAGCATCTCTCAAATTACCAAAACAATGTGAAACAAGTAAAAACTCTAAAAAATGCTTACGAAGGTTGCTTCAGATCCTGTATTACGTAAGTGAACTGATGGCCTTTAACGACGTTAGAAGGTGCATCTTCATCTGCACAAAGTTCGCCCTTCTTGCAAGGTATCCTTCTCAAGTAATCGTTCCCATGTGGACTGCATTTAGGATCGTAGGCCTTAGTACTCAATCTCGCAAACATATGTTTACATGCTTCTTCCTTATCGAAAATAATTCT
The DNA here is from genome assembly GCA_963966045.1 of Xestobium rufovillosum. NCBI lineage: Eukaryota > Metazoa > Arthropoda > Insecta > Coleoptera > Ptinidae > Xestobium > Xestobium rufovillosum. The sequence continues at coordinate 43,042,942 of OZ014493.1, forward strand.
GCTCTTGTAATAATCAATGAAATACGGCCTATCCAGCACAGCAAACAGCACTGGAACTGGAAGAGTTTGTCTGGAAGTTATATTTCCGAAAATATACCCATGGGTCTCCTCTTTGTGATGTCTGTCAGTTTTTTGGAATCCAAACTTTACTAGAAAGTTGAAGAATTCGTTCGTTCTAAATGTTCCTTGTAGATGTGTACAGTGAAGTGGTTGGAAATTCACAAAGCACCCCAGCAGAAACACGAAAATTCCATTTATATTGAACATTTTTTATTATTAAGATTACATCTACGATCTACTTGTTAACTTGTCATTATGTTATTTTTTCAGGTTATATACATTGTCAATAATTTAAAGGGAGCTTCCTTATCGACTGATATCTATCGTATCTGTCAATTTTGACAGATTATTAGTATGGGGTGGAGGTGTGGCAAAAATTGAATCATTTATAGATAATTTGGGATAGTATTGTAATTTTCGTTAATTAAAAATGGATAGTCAGGGTAGGAAGGTGATTGTGTGCGATAACGGTACCGGGGTGAGTTTTTAATTCTTAAACGTCAAGTCATTTTTACCACATAACCTTTACAATTAATTTTAGTTTGTTAAATGCGGATATGCCGGCAGCAATTTTCCTGCTCATATATTTCCTTCTATGGTAGGAAGACCTATAATAAGAGCCGTAAACAAAATAGGAGACATTGAATTTAAGGTAAAATACGTTTTATATATTTTTGTCGTAAATTTTCACCGTCCATTTGTATACGTTAAATTGAGACCGTAAAGTATGATTTTCACCAAATGGAATTTAATTTTTAGGGGTACCATGTAGAAGTAAGCTAAATATTTCGTAAGATGTGTGTTTGTGTTATGATTTTTCATTCACATTTGTTACATTTTTGAAGATAATTGTAACCCACTGTTTTGTAATAATTTACTAATTTTTGCATGCTTCAGGGTGTTGCAAGTACTTTGCCTGTAAGTAATTAACAAGACAGAAAAGAAATTAATATTCCAAGATGTTATTTTTTGCATATTTTTCTTGGTCTAAAGTTATTGAATTTTTTGTATAAGTTGGGATTTTTATAGGACTTAATGGTTGGAGATGAAGCATCCGCCCTTCACTCTCTCCTAGAGATAAGCTACCCCATGGAAAATGGAGTTGTAAGAAACTGGGATGATATGTGTCACGTTTGGGATTACACGTTCGGTCCTAAGAAAATGAACTTGAATCCGAAAGAGACAAAGGTGTGATACTGAAAGAAATGTTTATTGCGGTATTAATTTTCAAGAAATTTTAGATACTGTTAACGGAGCCGCCAATGAACCCCACAAAGAACAGGGAGAAAATGATTGAGGTCATGTTCGAAAGATACGAATTTGCAGGTGCATATGTAGCGATACAAGCAGTGCTTACGTTGTATGCTCAGGTACGTCTATTCTTTGGTTATTCTTGTAATAAGTTGTTTGTTTTTGTATCTAGGGACTGTTATCTGGGGTAGTGGTGGATTCTGGTGACGGAGTCACCCATATCTGTCCCGTTTACGAAGAATGCGCCTTGCCACATCTGACACGTCGCTTGGACATTGCTGGTCGTGATATCACCCGATACCTCATAAAATTACTGTTATTAAGGGGATATGCCTTCAATCATTCAGCCGATTTTGAAACGGTACGCAAATTGAAAAGTTTATTTGCATTACTTGAGCAATAAATTATTTTATAGGTGAGGATGATGAAGGAGAGACTTTGTTATATCGGATATAATATAGAAACTGAGCAGAGATTGGCTTTAGAGACTACTGTGCTCGTAGAACCCTATACGCTACCTGATGGGCGCGTTATTAAGGTTGGGGGTGAGAGATTTGAAGCTCCCGAAGCTCTGTTTCAGCCCCATCTTATTAACGTTGAAGGGCAAGGCATTGCAGAGCTGGTCTTTTCCACCATTCAGGTTTGTTACTTTATATTATACTTCCATTTCAGTTTTAAGAGGAAGTTTTTTTGTAGGCGGCTGCAATCGATATGAGACCTGAACTTTACAAACACATCGTCCTCTCTGGTGGTTCAACGATGTACCCGGGGCTTCCTTCACGATTAGAGCGTGAAATTAAACAATTGTACCTCGAACGAGTATTAAAGAACGACATAGATAAATTAAACAAGTTTAAAATTAAAATAGAAGACCCGCCTCGGCGTAAAGACATGGTCTTCATCGGCGGTGCAGTTTTAGCAGAAGTTATGAAGGATAGGGACACTTTTTGGATGTCCAAACAAGAGTATGAAGAACAAGGCTTGAACGTACTTAAGAAAATGGGGAAGAGAGCCGGATGAATGACGTACGGATAAACGCAATTTAAATTTAAGGTTTATGATGTAATATTTTTATTTTTTTAAGTTTTAAGCGTAAAATTATCGATGTAAGCAGATCTTTTATATTACAGTAAACTTTAACTGCTCCGAGGAGTACATTCCAATCTTGCAGTTGCATTTAATAAAACGATATAATTCAGAATTAATTTAGTTTCTTCCGAGGAAGGTAAATAAGAAAATTTCGAGAAATAAAGCTAATATATTAAAAAAAAAAATACAAGAAACATAAGATATAACAAATTTCACTTTAATAATCTGCTAAAATAATTATAATACACTTTGGATGGTACAGCACTTGAAAACTAAAATTGAATAAAAAAAAAAAGAAAAAAAATCGATTTAACCAATAAAAAGACTTGTGTACAGTTTAAAAATGAAGCTTTTATTAAATATTCAAATACTTATTTTATAAATAATACACCATTAATTAAGTTGGTGCGTGAGTAGACAGACAGAGATAAGTTGCACGTTTTTTGTTCTTTTCTTATTAAGTCATCTACTGACGATCAGTAGCACGCAACTTTTCTTCTACAGCCTCCTGACTTGCCTCGGACAAGTCCGTTGCCTGAATGTACTTTTGTACACCTACCAGCGATTTTTTAAGGGCATCGAATGAGCTGAAATAAAAAGAAAACTCAACTGAAAAAATCGTCCGTCACACTCTTCAAAAAATATCGTCGTCTGGCAACAAAATTGAGTTTGCAAAACAAGAATTTATAATAATAATAGCCTTTATTAGCAAATATGCTATATAAAAAACAAAACATCAGGTTCCGCAACAATAATAATAAACAAATAAAACTGCACTAATAATTTTCTATAACATTGGACAACCTCCCTCCTAAATGTTAACATGCTATTACAATCTCTAATATGACCTGGTAATGAATTGTACAAAATCATGATGAAAGAATGAATTTTAATCTTAGCTTAAAGCTACACACCAAAAATATAATTCAAAATAAATAAACCCTCACTAGGAGGTAATGCAACCACTGTCTAACTATTTTTAACATAAATTGCACTTTTCTTTTTAAAAATCCTAAAACTACTTTCATCTTTCAAGTAGGTAGGCAAATTATTAAAATAAGAATATCCCTTAACAAACACTTGATTTTGAGCAAATGCAGTAGTTGCATCAGGTACGAAAATGTCTTCCCTTCTTCTTGTGTAGTAATCATGCACATCCGTTCGTAGTTAAACTGGATCTTCCATATGAAGAATATTATGTTTTACTTTATATACAAAAATCAATGTCTTATACCTAATTCTCTGCGCAACACTCATAAACTGAAGCGTCTCCAACATAAACGAAATACTAGTATACCTGCTGCAGTTCAATATAGCTCGCATTGCTTTATTTTGTCTTTTCTGAAACTCCTGAACAAAAAAATCCGTCACCATATTTAGAACCGTTGTACAATATTCAAAATACGGGGCAACCATAGTTTTATATACGAGCAGCCGTGACCAACAGCTAATTTGCCACTTATTCTAGACAGAAGGCCCACTCTTTGAGATACTTTCTTCAAAACATAACTAGCATGCTCTTTAAAATTCAACTCATTGTCTATAATAACCTCTAAGTACTTAATTTTGCAAACACGCTTTAATTCGATTTCATTCAACCATATGGGACACAATTGATTTGCTACACCCTTGCCCCCCAAATACATCACTTCAGTCTTATTAGTATTTATAACCACCATATTATTCTTCAACCACCTAGAAATTGCCTTCAGTTCACTATTGATAACTTCTGCTACCTCAGCCTTACTCTCCCCAATGTAATTAATAAGAGTGTCATCTGCAAACATTTGTATACAACATTTATCCAACGAATCGACAATGTCATTTATGTATAATGTGAACAGTACCGGCCCCAACACCGAACCCTGTGGCACACCTTGTGTTGTTCGTACTTCACCACTTGGAATCTATCGCTCAAATAACTTCCAAACCACTTCAGTGCACTGCCCTCCACTCCCATTTTCTTTAATTTGCACATCATCAAGTCACGATTTGCCGTTTCAAAAGCCCTTCTGTAATCCAAGAATACTGCCCCAACACTTTTTTTTCTGTATAAAGCGTCATTCCATCTGCCAATAACTGTTTGTACTGCTGTTTTACAGGAGCGTCCTTTTCTGAATCCTGCTTGATGTGATGTTAGGATATTGTGGTCTTCCATAAATTTTGTGAGCTGGTCCTTTACTATGGTCTCCAACACCTTTTCATATGGAGGTAGCATATTTATGGGTCGAAATTCCTCACACTGTACTGTATTTCTTATTTTTTCCACTGGTACCACTGTCGATAACTTCCATGTTTCCGGGAATATTCCTGTATCCAACGAAGAGTTGACTATTTCAAGGAGTCTATGCCCCAACGCCTCAAACACACATTTTAACAATCTAGAGTTAATTCCATTTGTGCTACTCTCTTTATTTGATAAATTTTTAACCACTCTCCTTAAGTCCATCATCTTTACCTCTATTTCCTCCAAATTAATTGTTGTGTCGCTAATAATATCTGCAAGTAATCTATGTATGCTCTCCAGGCTATAGACATTAAATCTTTTGGCTATTTCTAACTCGATGAAAATTTTGTCATTATTACATAATATTATACTGCTATGGCTGCTTTTCTCCTGTCCACTCATCAATTTCTTGAAGTTCTTCCACATAGTTTTTGAATCAACTGGCATATTAATTTTTTGTCTCATAATATTGTCTTTTAGCTTTCCTTATCATATTGACGATCTTGTTTCTATGTTGCCTGTAACTATTCCAGTGCTCTGGGTCATTTGCTCTCACAAATGCATCATCCCTCATTTTACTCTCATTCTCCAATTCTACATTCCACCATCCATTGTCATACCACTTTGCAGGCATCTTGATTTCTCTTTCCAGAGCCATTATCCATCATCATCATCATAAAGTTTTCAGTCCGAAGACTGGTTGGACGCATACCTCCATCCTTTCCTATCCCGAGCTACCCAAAAGTTGAACATCCTACATCCCTAACTATTTGAGAGCAGTAGTCTAATCCGGGAATACCCCTACCTCTTTTTATTCCTATCTCTGACTCTAGTGTCGCGAACTAAGCCTTCGTGCCTCAGAAGGTGTCCTACCATCCTATATCTCCTATTCCTTACTGTCTTCCATAAATTTCGTTTTTCTCCAACTCTTTCTAATACCTCTCTGTTGCTAACCTATAGCACCACATTTCAAATGCTTCTAATTTTCTCCTATCCGCTTCTCAAATTCTATAACTGTCGTTTGCTCTTTGTATAGATTATGAATTATTCTTTTTTCCCTAGACTTTATCCCTACATTTTTGAACACTTCGAACATCTTCCATTTTACACTGTCAAAGGCTTTTTCCAAATCTACAAATCCTATATAGGCGCTCTTTCCCTTTTCTATTGTTTTTTCTATTATTTTTTTTTTCTCCCCTTAGGGCCTGCCTACCTGAAGGCTCAGATGCACTGCAGTCACAAAATGGGCTTATTGTGCTCACCCTAAATTCTAAGTCACACCCATTCCATGATCTTGGTGCCTTGGACCAAACGGTACAAGTCAAACATTGAATGCGTGGAAAATTCTTCCGGTTCCATCAGACATCGCCCGAAAATTCGCTGCCTCTTCTGGTCTAGAGCTTCACATCTGCACAGGATATGCATAGCTGTCTCCCGTTCCTTATTACAGAAGCGGCAGTTAAGGTCTCCGTAATATTTGCCAATCTTCCACAGGTGTTCTTTAACGGTCATGTGTCCCGTTAGGAAGCCTGTTACGATTCTAATTTGCATCCTACTAAGGCAAAGTAGTTCTGAGCATCTTTTCCTGCAAGGTCCCTTTATATAAGACTTGCTGCGCCTGTGTCCTGGAATCACGTTCCAGTAATTGTGATGTTGAGCGCGAATCCATCCGTTTACTTGGTGTCTGACTGCACTCTTAGTTATGCCTAGGGCAGGTTCCGGTCCAACGAAAGGATCGTTGGAGCCCCGCTTTGCTAGTTTATCGGCTTCCTCGTTCCCTATCAGCTCACAGTGACCTCGAATCCAAAGCAGTCCACTGCGTTCTGCATGGCTAGGATATTAAGTAGCTCGAAGCATTCCCACAACAGTCTGGAAGACATCTTTGGGCTCATAAGAGCCTTCAAAGCTGCCTGGCTGTCTGATAAGATAAAGATCCGCTGATTTTTGTAGCCCCTCTTAATGTTTTCCCGCGCACATTGTAGTATCGCGTAGACCCCTGCTTGAAAGACAGAGGCATATTTGCCCAGAGAGGAGCTGAGTTTCACTCTTGGTTTATCTCCAAACA